>CM056193.1:99096997-102080747 GCA_029692085.1 Gymnothorax javanicus | reverse complement strand
TAAAGAGGTTTTAGGTTGGGAATGTCTAGGCGGCATCTCCAAGTTGGTGCTTTGTGCCATTTGAGATTTCTCAGGTACCAAACTGTAAGACTCATTTAATTTCACTTATATGTCACTACAGGCAACACATTCCATCTTATTTCAACAATTTTATTTATTCATTCTTTATTTATTATTTTTTTATTGCAACCAGTCCTGTATACATTTTCACTTTCAAAGAAAATACACTCAAGGGAAATGAAGTTAGACTCCATTGAAGCAGATTATTTTCAATAAAACAAGCAAATAAACAAAATTATTAATAAAGATAATGTAAAAAAGTAAAAACTACTAACACCCCAGCAATTATTTACGCACAAACTATGCCCCTGCTGCTCAAAAAAAAAAAAAAAAAAACCTCAGATTGCATCAAGATTCAAACCCCAGATTTCCTGAATTGGGATGCAATGCCTCAGCCACTACGCTAGCTGAATGGGCGATTGGGGCACTACTGCATCGTAAATTTCAAGAGTCAGCAAAACACTTCATGCACTCCGATTTAGCACTTGTATTTTAGTGTTCTCTCAGTACTTGCATGTAACAGCGCATGGATTCTTTCGAAAGGCTACTTTGAAAACGACTGTTGAATATTTAGCAGATAATTATGCCGAAAATACTACAAACAAACCAGGTAAGCGTTTATATTGTTGCACATGTGAATGGCGCATGGACGCCCAATTAGATGCACCTGGAAAGCAAGACATTGTCTCAGGATAGGTTTGTTTGATTAAGGTGGTTTAGGGCTCGTTGGAAACGTGCCGTAAACCACCTTAAAATCAAATGGCCACCATTTGCAAAGTCCTGCATCAAAGCTGATCACAGCGAGGAAAATACATTGCATGCAAGCGGAATGCTCAGGACCTGACATCCAGTGCCCCGGAAAAAAAACATGCATGGAGACTGGAAGATCTTGTTTCGATATAACACCTACACATTGAGCTAACAATAGCAAGCACAGATTTACCCTAAAACATACAGTGGGGTGCAAAAATTTGGGCACCCCTCGTTTAAATGTCTGTTACAATTAATCTCCAAGTGATTGAAAGCAAATCTGAACACTAAATGCTACAAAGACAAATTTCATCACATTTTAAAGCAAGAATAATTTGTATTTTTAACTTTTTACAGTTTCAAAATAATAAAACAAGGAAAAAGGCCTTGTGCAAAAGTTTTGGAACCCTGTCAGCTAATACTTTGTAACTCCTCCGCGGGCAGCTATAACAGCTTGCAAACACTTCCTGTAGCCAGCTAAGAGTCTTTCAATTCTTGTCTTTGGAATTTTTCCCCATTCTTCCTGACAGAATACCTCTAGCTCAGAAATATTCTTCGGCCGTCTTGCATGCACGGCATGTTTGAGGTCTCTCCGCAGATTTTCAATAATATTCAAGTCTGGGGACTGTGATGGCCCTTCCTAAACCTTCATCTGTCTTTCCTGAAAGTACTCCATGGTGGATTTTGGGGTATGCTTTGGGTCATTGTCTTGCTGGTAAACCCAACGTCTCTTCAACTTCAATTTCTGGACTGAGCTTTGAACATTAGCCTCTAGAATGTCTTAATATTTTGTGGAATCCATCCTTCCTTCCACCTGCACAATATTGCCTGTGCCCCCAGCTGCTACACAACCCCAAAGCATAATGGATCCACCTCCATGCTTAACAGTTGGCAAAGTGTTCTTCTCTACAAATGCTTCACCCTTTTTTCTCCAAACATACCTTCTTTGGTTGGGGCCAAAAAGTTCAATTTTGGTTTTGTCAGTCCAAAGCACACTGTTCCAATAGGCTTGAAGTTTCTCAAGGTTTTCTTTTGCATACTTCAGATGCTTAATTTTGTGTTGAAGTCGTAGGAAAAGCTTCTTTCTTGCAACTCTGCCATGTAGGTCTCTGTTGTTTAAGGTACCCTGTATTGTTGTCCCGTGAACAGCTAGACCTGTGTCTGCTACTCATTTTTGCAGCTCTTTTGCAGTGATGAGCGGGAGCTTCTGAGCATTTCTCACCAGATCTCGGGCCATTCTATTTGAAATTTTTCTTGGTCTTCCAGATCTTGACTTGACTTAAATTGTTCCATTTATTTTCCATTTTCTTACGATATTTCTGACATTAGTAATGGGTAGTTTGACACGTTGCAAGAGTTTTTTGCAGCCCTCTCCTTGTTGGTGGAAGTGAATTATCTTAATTTTGACATCCTTGGACAACTGTGGAGAGGAACACATGGTTTTTAACACCAGGCACAACAGCCACCACAGTCAGATACTTTAAAAGGCCTGGAGTTACTTCAGAACATAATTATACAACTAGTTCAACCTTGGAATTATATTCACCTGACTCATTGAAGCCCTAACGAGTAAATCACCTGGGTCTGGGCCTTAGTAATCATCTTCCTGAAAGGTAACAAACATTAACCCAGCAGGGTTCCCAAACTTTTGCACAGGGCCCCTTTTCCTTTCTTATAATTTAAAAACTCAGAAAAATTAAAATTAAAAGAAACCTTCCTTTTAAATTTGGAGAAAGGTGTCCTGTCTAACTTGTTTAACTTCGTTACATTTAGTGTTCAGGTTTGCTTTCAATCACTTGGGGATTCATTGTAACAGACATTTAAACCAGGGGTGCCCAAATTTTTGCACCCCACTGTATTTTTTTATGACAAAATATGAAAGGTAAGAAAAAATTTTTGCTCATTGCTGTAGAATGTTAAGTGCATGCCTGCTGTTCTTTGAGTGTGGTGTCAGTTTAAATGGCTTACAGCGCCCTCAATAATTATTGGCACCCCTGGTTAAGATGTGTTAAAAGCCTTGAAATAAATCAATTTTTATTGCAGAAGCATACTTTCACACTGAAAATTGTAGAAAAATGTAACCTTCAACTCAAGTGAATTTTAAGGTAAAAAAAAAATCCCTGACTAAGAAATAATTATTTTTCATAAAATCACCTGTTCCACAATTATTGGCACCCCTAACAATTCCCAGGAAATAATTGTAATTGAAGTATTTCTGTCATTTCTACAGTAGTTGACAAAGTTGATCAGAGTATCTAGGAACATTTAATTAGTAATTTATCACTTCCTGTTTCCCTGGGGTATAAATATGACGTGACACACAGGCCATTTCTCTTATCCACTCTTCAACATGGGAAAGACAAAGGAACACACCATTCAAGTAAGGCAGATGTGTGTCGACCTTCACAAGTCAGGCAATGGCTACAAGAAAATAGCCACTCACCTGCACCTGCCCATATCTACTGTCAGAGGAATCATTAAGAAGTTTAAAACAACTGGAACAGTGGTAAACAAGCCTGGACGAGGACGCAAGGTTATTTTGTCACCACGCAAAGTGAGGAGGATGGTAAGAGAAATAAAAAGTTCTCCAAAGCTCACTGTTAAAGAATTGCAACAAATGGTAGCATCTTGGGGTCACAAAGTCTCCAAAACAACCATCAGGCGCTATCTACATGCCAACAAGCTGTTTGGGAGGCATGCACGGAAAAAACCTTTTCTCACTCACAATCATAAACGCAAACGTCTAGAGTTCGCTAAGCGGTACTGGGACTTCAACTGGGACCGTGTGCTTTGGTCAGATGAGACCAAGATAGAGCTTTTTGGCAACAAACACTCTAAGTGGGTCTGGCGGAACACAAAAGATGAGTATGCAGAAAAGCACCTCATGCCCACTGTGAAGTATGGGGGAGGATCGGTGATGCTGTGGGCCTGTTTCTCTTCCAGAGGCCCTGGGAACCTTGTTAGGGTGCATGGCATCATGAACGCTTTGAAATACCAGGACATTTTAAATCAAAATCTGGTGGCCTCTGCCCGAAAGCTGAGGATGGGTCGTCACTGGGTCTTTCAGCAAGATAATGACCCTAAACATGTGGCCAAATCTACACAGAAATGGTTCACCAGACACAGAATCAAGCTCCTCCCATGGCCATCTCAGTCCCCAGACCTCAACCCTATTGAAAACCTGTGGAGTGAGCTGAAGGGAAGAGTGCAGAGGAGAGGACCCAGGTCGCTGGATGATTTAGAGAGATTGTGCAAAGAGGAATGGTCGAAGATCCCTCTTTCTGTATTCTCCCATCTTGTGAAACATTATAGGAGAAGATTAGGTGCTGTTTTGTTGGCAAAAGGGGGTTGTACAAAGTATTAACATCAGGGGTGCTAATAATTGTGGCACACATGATTTGATGTAAAAGAATTATTTCTTAATGTGGGATTTTTTCCCCCTGAATAAATGCACTTGAATTAAAGGTTGGATTTTCCTATTTTTTTCATTGTGGTCCTATATTATTTAGAAAAAAAACTGAATTTATTAGAAGCTAAAGAAAACATCTTAACCATGGGTGCCAATAATTATGGAGGGCAGTGTATATTGTTGGATTCTGTGGACTTTCCTCTTTCATTTGATATATCGTTTGTGTGCATAGCACAAATTCAGTAGAAACGCTAGCGATCGAGCACTGATATTATTTTATGCTGTTTTGCTACATGCTTATTTACTTGCTTGGTGCTTGAATTGTGTTTGGTTCAGATAAAAATGGTCATCGATGTTGCTATTAGCAAACATGCTGCATTTATGATGCCTAATGATTGCCCCTGGTAGTGGGGGCATTCAGGTGTAAGAGGTTAAAGCCATACAAAATACAATGAGCAGCTGTGAGCAGACAAACAACCACCAGACTTCAGTGCCTCAAATTCCTCAGGCCACTGCCTGTGCTTGGCCTCGTGTCCAGCATGCAATAAGAATTGGAAGGAAGTGCCAAAAAATCTGTCCCAACGAGCTCTTTAGTCTTGTAATGAGACAAAAAATTAAAATACTTTTTCCAAGTAGAAATATTTCCTTGTTTTAGGTATTTTTCTAGTCAAGTAGGCTAATTGTGTCTTCATTGTGTCTCATCGTGAAATGAGTCCATTTCCTTCGAGCCATCTTATTTTTTAAACAACATTAAGGGCTCTAATTTCATGGCGCAGCGCAGGGTGGCGCAGCGTGGCGTAGCGTGGCGCAGCCCACGCAGTGGTAATTTCGTCCGGTGCAGCCCGCGCAGTGGTAATTTCGTGCGGTGCAACACCGTGCGCAGCCACTTCGGCAATTTGGTAGACGGACGTGCGCCGAGATGGATGTGGCGGCGTAGTAGGGGGAGGTGTCACATATTCATCAAGACGCAGTGACAATTTCGTAGAATAAGTCTCCGCTGAAGTTGCCCAGAAAGCTCGCCAGCTCCAACCTGGTTTACTTTCTGTGCAGTGGTAATTTGGCTGACCGGCGCACATTGCGCACGCGTCACCGAAACCTCACAGGCAGGTTTCCAGAATGTCAGGCACATTTCAATGCAATAAATAATTACAGCAAGCACTATTTAATGTAACTATCTGAATCAGGACATAAATTATAGTATCTATATCGATTGTCCTGATGTCAGATTAAAGGCGGTTGGCACGCGTAATGGAAACTCGACCTGGCTTAATCGACACAGCTGAATCTGTGATGCAAACTAACGACTTCACATCTTTCTCAGCCAACCACAAACTGCCTATATAATGCTTGCGTTCTATGCTGAGTAAAGCCGCTTGCACACTGGACGCGAAACAAATTTTTCGCACGACTGATTACAGTCAAAGTCAATGCAAAGACGCGAATACACGCGTCTGTTTATTCGTCTGTTTTCTTCCGTTGAAGATAGACAACAGTCTTTATTCGGTCTCTCTTTTGAAAATTAGTCAGATGGATCGAACAGATTCATGCTTTATTTCCACACCAGATATAAAATAGTGCTTGTAGTCAGTGACCAAATCAATTCCATGACCATTGACGTTGTGAATTAAATATCGCATGCACGATCAAGACTGTCCGACGCGAAATGCAAAATACTCCATGTCCGGCAGCCAGCAAAAAGTAAAAGTATTGATATGAGAATAGATTTATAATGAAATAAAGAATAAAAATATATCACCAACAAACAGAACATCCAAAAAAGATGGCCCGCAAATAAATAAATCGCAGTGTTCAATGGATGTTCTGTTTGTTGTTAAAATGTTTCTTTTTATTCTTTATTTCATTATCAATCTGTTCTAATCGTCCTCTTTTTTTTTTTTTTTTTGGCTGTCAGACACGGAGTATTTTGCATTTAACGTTCGACAGGCATTGCACATTGTCCCGCGCCAATGTCGACTCACTTTATTGAGCAGAGCTTAAACAGAAACATTGATTGAAATTCTCGGTACTCATCTTGAAGAACTGAGCCCTCTTCTCAAAACATTCACGTTTAATATCAAAAAGATTCAGTAGATTTGAAGAAATTTAAAACAATAATCGACTGTCGGACACGGAGTTTTATTGAAACCATCCGACCGTCGGACACGGAGATATATTAAAACCCTGTCCGACTTTCGGACACGTAGACACTGCGTTCAACGCAGCAAAGCAATCTGTCGTGCGAAAAATTCGTTTCGCGTCCAGTGTGCAAGCGGCTTAAAACTAATATTATTGTCACTTAGGTTTCATCGTTTTTAGTGGGGGAAAGGAATACAGCCTGATTGCTATGATCTCGTACTGAGTTAAGATCACATATTGAAAATAAATGTGTAACGTATCTTGCATTGTTGTCCATGCATGTTAATCCCAAAATTTTAAGCAGCAACAGGGTGTAATAATAGGAATACGCCATCCATCGCTTTCTCTTCCCAATGATGCAGGCAGAAGAAATAAATGAGCAACCGTCGTATTTCATTCCAACTTCATATGTTTGAATGATCTGACGTAGTTTTGTTTTGAAATTCCATTCAAGTTCGCTAATGGTAATAATTAGAGAATGCCTCATATTCGTAATGCTTAATATATACGTAAGCGGTGCAGAAAACATGCCTGAAGCAGCAAAGTAAAATGGAACATTAACGCATCATGTAGATATAGGACAGAGGCTTCTTTATTTCAACACTTTAAAGTTGAGGAGAGGAGCTCATTTTATTGGTGAAGAGTTGACTCGGCCGTGTTAAACCCACTTAAGCCTTTTCTCCTCCCTCTTTGCCACTTGCGCCGGCAGGAGGGGCAGAGGCGGGACAGAGGAGTACTTGCGCCAGGCTACGCCAGGCACGAAATTGCAACATACGCCTGGACACACCCCGTTGGCGCGGCGCTCCCCCTATTCGCCGCGCCTGCGCCTGGTCTACGAATTTAGAGCCCTAAGTGATAAAAATTGGGTTTAAAAACTAAATATAAGAAATAATACTTGTTAAGACTGAATCTTTTAAATGACAGGTGGTTCCAAACTTTTGAGCAGTGCTGTATGTTTGTCATTCCATTCAGTGAGTCCTGAAAACCGGAAAAGAGCTGAAAAGCACATTGATAGAAAGCACCAGGGCAAGAAGCAAACAGATATTCCCAATAGGCATATAATGTCTATCAAAGCACCTTGTTTTTACATTTCCAATTAACATCAAGCTGCATTTCTCTGAGCACTGGGCACCAGTGTGGAGTGTGGACATTTCAGGGTGAGAAGAATCACAAATAATGGCCGTAATTTGATAACAGTGTGAAGCAAAGACTGAAAAGCACGAGGCTATAACCAGATCTTTGGGCAGAATGACAGAAACATTCTTGTATGGTGAGTTACCTCACCCTGCCCCAGGTTCAGGTACCTGCAGCAGCTCAAGGCTCACTCTTCCTGCCCTCAGCTCATTATCTCAGGCAGCTAACATCATTTGAATTTCAATGCTGTGCTCATTACATCATTCCTGCTGCAAGGAGCTGGGGAAGCAAATCCCATTTTGAAGGGGGAGGAGAGAAATGTGGCTTGTTTTGTGATATGCTTTCAAAAGGAACCCATTTCTGTGAATCATTTAACCACCTACTGGTTTGATTTTTTTCAGACTTTCCAAACAGCTGAAACTGAACCATGATACTCATAGTGCATTCTGCATTAACTAGCAGTGCCTTTTCACCATAGCCTTTTAAAATGTTATCGTCACCATGGGCGTAACCAAGCCTTAATTATGTGCACCCACTTTGAGGGTATGAAGCACCCAAGCCTGCCAGGGGTCTGGAGGAATGCCCCCCCAGAAAATTTTTTAATTTTTAAACTGTATTTCGTGCAATTTCCTGACATTTTGATGAATAAAAAGTATAAGAATAATGTTCATAGAACCCCCTTTCAAAGAACAACATGAGAATGTTGCACACATTTATTCAAATCCAACTCTGATGGATCTGTAAAAAGGTAACTGGTGACACTCCAACTTGAATTAGAAGAGTAATTAATACATTATCACTGATCCACAGAAATTCAACATTATCATGAAGAAAATATAGAGGTTATCATGACATTATGTTTTCGATGGGTAATATCCTTCATTAGGAATAAACACTGTATTTAGGGAGGCTCGTCGAGCTAAGTACAAAGTGTTTATTTCCAATGAAGGATATAGCCCATCAAAAAACACACAAGCATGATAACCTCCTTATCATACAATGTCATAATGGATATACACGTATTTAAGCTCGACCCTTTTGTAGCCCACGGGCTTAAAAATGGAAATTTTATTCAGTATCTAGCCATGGGCCATACTTCGAGAAAAATGTTGTCTCTGTCCACATGACTTTAGTTCAGCATTGATCGGATGTCACAGACGTCAAATCAATGTTGAATAAATGTCATGTGCAGTTCTGGCAATATTTATGATGGGGTTTGTACCCTCACTTTATTCGATTCCTGGGGGCAGTTTCAATAAACTTAACTCCATCCATCGAGTGAAAAGTCGGACCTTAAGGCAGACTATGTCCGTCAGGTATTTCAATAAAACAAAGGTGGGATGTTCGACCATAGTCTGATGCGGACGGACTGTTCATCCCTGTCCGTTCGAAGTACCGTGATAATTTACCCCTCAGCGATGCAAAGCTTTGCTATTTGGTGTTCTAATATTCAAAATAAGTTATTTTAACGTTAAATGAAAAAGAACAATTCTGATTAGGTAGATCTCCACTATGCAGACATAAATTAAGGGCGCGATAATGTCACGTTCAATTTAAGTATTAACTGAATACAAGCTGGCTAGCTAATCAAAAGCAGCCTTTGCTCACAGTGCATTCTGTACTAAAAGCTACAAGTAGCTATATAGTTGCAACATAACAAAGCTATTTATCATACAAAAGACATTAAAACATTCATATCGTCGCGATCACTAATTTTATAGACGTGAGTTAAGTTAAAGATGGGCGGTAAACAGAGGTCCACTCTCGGTCACACATAAGCACCATGAATACGATGAATTTTAACAACCACTGCGAACCATGCCAAGATGGCTTTGAAGGCAATGTCCCATTAGTGTTCACATTGCATGTATAAAAACACAACTTCTTGTCGCAATTGACATTTAAAAGCAAAATCTTTATGTATTGTTTAAAAATTATGTGTAATTGTTAGAAAAATTAATTCACAGATTTAACAGAGCCCCGTTTCGGGGTGTAGGCTATATTGGTCTTAAGGGCATTGGTTCTACTGTCTTTCCAATCTTGAAATATTTTGGGCTGTCTTTGCCTCCAAGCAACATCAAAAAATAACGCTGTTATATTTTTTGTCCGACCGGGTTTTAGGACAACTTTCGAGTGGTCCTAGAAAGTCGGACAGTCCGACCAGATCGGAGGATTATGGGCCGTTTATTGAAACACCCAGAAAAAGACGGACCGTCCTATCCAAGCAGGTGTAGTCCGTCACTGGGTCGGACGGTCTGTCGTGTTTGTTGAAACAGCCCCCTGAATCCATCCCAGGTATATCAGTGGTGATTCGAAATCATTCATATTTCATTTTTGAACCCCAGTGTTAAGTTTGTGTCAGTTTTTTTTTGGGCTGGGCCGCAAATAGCGGCCAGGCCCCTACAAACGTCAATGTCGCTGAGTGAGTGAGTGACTGACTTGAGGATGGAGGAACCTCATCATATGAAAATATGTCTGAATGAAAACCACAACAATACTCTGAAAATTTCGGAACTATGGTCATCACCTTAGCTAATGTTGCTAGCGCCTCGGACTTATCAGTTGGTATGCGAACCAAAAATAAGTAATTCACTTGCTCCATTCTGGAAGTATTTAATAATTAATATAACGACAAGCTTTGATGTATACATTTTAAAGCATTATCTAGCAATTTATGCATTTTTTACGCATTAAATTATCAATGAACTTTATAGAGATTTCTGGATTCGGGCCAGGTCATGGTCCGGTAGCCTCCAGAACTGGCCCAGTCAAAATAGTTTCTGATCAATAAGATGCGTTGATAATTCGCAAAACTTAAGTAGCAAAATTAAAAAACTCGTCTACTTAGCTTTTATTGGTGTCTGATCAGTAGCCTATTTGACGGAAATTGGGCACTTTGAAAACGAATGTATGCTTCCAACCTTCCATCGAGACGTATAATGTGCACAGACTTCCAAAATTATAACTTATTGCTACAAGGCAACTTCCAGCTACTCTTTACCCAAAGGGTTTCGGGACATAACAAAACCAAAGCCAGCGAGAAGCAAGTTTTCTGGGACAAGTCGCAGTTCAGGCATCTCTGTGTAGAAACAGCAATCGGGCAGAAAATTACTGGGGCAGACCTGTTCGATTTTTGCATATCTGTTATCAGAGCATAACATTAACATTACACGCAGTGCCGCATATGATATGACATATGATGTTAGCTAAATGTACTTTGGGGGAGAAAGCATGCTCTTTCATTCACATGGCATCGCAACTAAATGAAAACATTAATGCGGTGAACACGCTGAAAAAGTATTGATGGTGTACATCATTATATTCATGGCTATGGCTATGGCAAAGGCAGCCTCATTCTCTGACAAAGCAGAGGGATATCCCATCACCTAGTGTCGTGTATTGTTTATAGCTACAATGCAAATATGAATTAAGGTCAGGCAATACGAGTCATCTAGTGTTTCTAAACCTAGTCCACTGAAGCGACATTCAATTATATTGACGGGATGTCGAAGATTGAATTGCATCCAAATTTTACCGTATTATCATTATCCCAGTGATTAGGCCTATGTTGTCGAGCTCAGTAACTCATCCCCTAAGAAGAAAAGAAAGAATAAGTTTGCAATGCAGCTAGCTTGTTGGGCTGAGTTGCACATTTCAGTTTTTAAGAAATTTATCACATTCACATACGCATATTTTTTTACTGCCAATATTTTAATAAATCATCACAAATAAACATCAAGTTTTAGCCAGAAAAGTTGAAATTTCACTGGATAGGCTAAGGTGTAAGCTTTCATCCAGCAAAATGATGAACTCTTATGTTCTGTAGGGCCCCACATTTTTTTTTGAAACGGGCCCCCAGATGCTTAAGGCCGCCACTGCCAGCGGCCCAGAGCACCAGAGTGCCAAGGGCCCAACCACCCGGGGCATGAGTGCTTCCTCTGCCAAGTGCCCCCAAGCCTCCAGCATCCAATGCTCCCAAACCTTTGTTTCCCAACGCCCCAGAGTTTTCCCTGCCCGGCATCCCAGTGCCTCAAGAGTCTATCATGGTAATTGTGCATTTTTCTCTGACAGTGCAGCACTGTTGTTCTTTTGTTTATTTCTTATTAGGAAATATATTTTTGTGTCAGGGATTATGAATTGTACAGCTTTGTTCCAGCATGATGTAGCAGTGATTTTATCTATCTGCCAGATGATGATGAATGATGAGTGAGAAGTTTTGGCTTGGGCAGGTTTTCCAGCAGCTTCTGGCCATCTGCACGTGGAGCCCATGGCAGAAAAGAAAGCATCAGCTGTCATGGAGGCTTCTTTTTCTGAGGCAGCTTTCTCTGAGGTGGAGAGGTGGGGTTCTCAGGGTCCCATAACACTGATAAGGCAATGGAGCGAACCCAGAGCAGAGCCTCCAAGCCCACCGCTGTCTGCTTCTTAGCTGAGTGGGGCAAAGCACCCCTCTTAACCTCCAACACAGGCTCACACACCACAACACTGAAACTACATTTTCTCAAATGTAAAGGAGTATGGAACTTCTATGGTCGAGAAAATATAATGTAACTGCCCAAGGAAATTTATGGCAAGGAAAAGCAGTGAAAATGTAGCGTACACTAAAACTGATATCGATTTTTTTAGGTGGGATTTTTTAGGAGGCTAAAATAATTCTGTTGCTGCGCCCATCCACAACAGTACAGTGCTCAGTTTCCATGCTGGTACTCCAGTGTGCTTTTCCTAACTGGAGGCATGACAACTGTCATCTACTGCAAGTGATACTTTGATTACAGAGAAGTACCTCATATTTTGCCATCATCACATTGCATATCTTACATAAAATTACATATCATATACCTATAAGCAATTAAAGTCACATGGTAGAACATCAAATAATGTGTTGTACTGTTTTTAACTTAGTGGAGCTTGAATGGACTTTTCAACTAAGTCCTTTTTAATTTATTTCCATTTTTCATAATGCATCAACTTTTTTTGAAATTAAAGCTGTACTTTAATTTACATTAAGTGATGATGCATTTATGTACAAGAGCAATTTCATAAAAACTTCTTGAAAATGTTCATCAAAACAAAAAACAAATTTTACCAATAGAAAGACAGATTTCACAGATGAACTCGACAGTCCGGTCCCTCGCAACCACAAGGGTGTAACCCCCGAAAGCCCGCTTCTCCCCTCTCAGTCATTACTGAAGTATAACACGTTATTGGGTACGGCTCAGGATGTGGTCGGCTGTTTCCGTTCCAAGCTGCCAATAATATTGATTATCTTTGATCAGAGATGGATTTCAGCAGAAAGAAGTATGCATTTGTTTCGTCTGATATGCTCCAGCTTTTTAAAATGTTGGTCATGATAAATGTTTTCTTGCCCTTTAAAATACACCTGGATGGGAACATGCCCCTATTTTGAATGCATGTACTGTGAAGGGGATGGTTCAAGAGGCAAAGGAAGCAGATATTATTTGTGTCTCAGGGTCAGAAAGTCTCCAAAACATTGATCATGTCCCATGTGTACAACTAAAAAATGTTTCTAAGAATTTCCAGAAAAAACGTCAGTTGTTATCAAAAAAAAAAAAAAAAAAAAACTTCTGCGCCTACAGTTAGGCAAACAATTCTGGAACTTCCAAGGAGACTAGATTATATAATCAGGTTAGATTAAATTAGAGCTCTTCCGCAACAAACACCAGAGGAGGGTTTGACGAAAAAACAAAGATAGCCATTCTATAAAAAACTCCATCCCAATTTTGAAGTATTGTGGTGGATCTTTGATGGTGTGGGGATGGTTTTTATTCAAAGACACCAAACGACTGGTTATGATTCATAGTAACATGGATTCCAAGTACCAGAAGATATTAATTGAAAACTTGACTCCACGAGAGAGCTTCAACCTGGCTGTGGTTTGATCATCCTACAAGACAATAATCCAAGGCATGCATGAAAATCAACAGAAAATTGGTTCACTAACCACAGAATAGAGGCCTTGTCATATCATTCCAAATACTCTGACCTAAATTCAATAGAACACCTGATGGAAAGGAGCTGGATAGGAAAGTCTGAGGATATGGAGAGATTCTGCATGGAGAAATGGTCTTACTTCCCACAAAAAATCTTCAACAACATCATTCTACACCAGTGCTTCTCAAACCTCTCCTGAAGGACCACCTCTCCTGCCTGTTTTAGGTCTCTCCCTGCTCCAGCACAGGTGATTCCAATGACCAGGATGTTATCAATCGGCTTTAGGGGGTTAATAACAAGCTGATCATTTGAATCACTTGAGCTGAAGCAGGGAAAGATCTGAAGCATGCAGGGCAGGTGGTCCCCCCAGGACAGGTTTGAGAAGCACCGTTCTACGGTAAAGATGAGGCAATAAAAAGCTTTTCACTCGGCAAAGGGAGGCTGCACACAGTATTAATTGAATGCAGTCCAATAACTGTGGCACACGATTTTGTGAAAAAGGTTTGTTTCATCATGATAATTACGTACTTTTTACTTCAATGATTGTATTTCAGTTATATTTTGTTAATATTTGGATTAAATATCAAATGAATGAAAAACAGAAGCATGATTTCTTAACCGCTTTCATTAATATTTACCCATGGCGCCAATATTAGTGGAGGTCACTGTATCAAGGAATGTGATTGTCTGGTGTCACAACCCTCATGTGAATGCCTTGCGCATCTCCTCCCATTCAGCAACTTGCGTGATCTATAGAGTAGCAAAGTGATGACATCATGCTGGTGTCAAAAGTAAAGTTTCCCATTCATTTTACCCATAGACTTTTAAAAAAATTCACTTTTGAAGCACTTTCCGCTGCTTTCAAGCCTCCATCGATTTCAAGATTTTACGTCATATTTCCGAGTAACAACAAATATCGTTTTTCTTGACCAAAGGCAGCTATAATTTAAATCATTTTAATTTTTCATCACCATGCTAATCCTATTTGTGGTCTAAAAACTACACGTCCCATGATCCTCCTGATTCCGCGGGCAGAACGAGTTCAAAATATGTTAGAAATTACCTGCATCTTGCCATAGCTATTTGTTTGCTTAGCTTGGAGAGATTGAATTAGTCAGCCACTCTACATTCTACTGAGTTATGTTTACTTACTACATATTAACTGTTACAACTAGCGCCAATTTACTTTAATAGCCAAGCATCTTTGGCCAATGTTTGTTTGCTTAAAAACTCGGTAGCTAGCAAACGAGCAAATCAGCTTTTTCAAGGCAAAACTGACCGAGGTACATAGCTAATTTAGGTCTGCTTGCTCATCTAACGCTAACTAGCAAGTTAAGTGCCGAAATCCAGAATGTTCCAGAATGTCTAGGTGGCGTCTCCAGATTGGCCATTTGGTCACCTTTTTCGTCACTGTGTGCTAAACAGATACCAAACTGTAAAACTCATTTAATTTCACTTATATGTCACTACAGGCATACATTCCATCTAAATAAAACCATTTTTATTGTTAAATTAAAAACTTAAAAAAATTTTTTTTTACATTTCAGCTAGTCCTGTATACATTTTCCAAATCAAATAAAATAAATTCAAAGGAAATGAAGTTTTACTCCACTGCAGCAGATTTATTTTTAATAAAACAAGCAAATTAACAAAATAATAAATACAAAGTAAAAAATGGTAAGAAGTAAAAAGAACAAACACCCTAGCAATTGTTTATACAAAACGTATGCTTCCGTTGCACTATAAGATCAAATCAGGGTTTAAACTCAAGTTGCTCGCGCTCTGGCGCTTTGCCTTAAGCTGCTTTCCCACTGAAATTAGCGGGTTGACGCGGGTTTTTTAAACGCGGGTCGACCTGCTTACAATCAGCATTTGGCTCCTTTCCCATTGGCAAAAAAAAAGCCGGGTCTGTTCCCAAGCTTGGTCCTGGGCACCCAGTATTTCTGCTGGTTTTTGTTCCAGCCACAATTGCAATCCTAAATCTTTAACCAGTTGCAAATTTTTCTTAACTGCACTACCCATACTCATAAGGATTGTTTACACTGTTAAACCACATTGTCAGAAACAGCTATTTGAGCTGTTGCTGAAGAGCTGCATTATTAACCTTTTCCAACCCGCAAAATGAGTAGCGCTCAGTTTGCAACAGATGAATAACCGGAGTCAGCATCCTTTTTCTGACTCATGTAAAGATAAAGCTCCAGTAAATGATTAAAATCATACCTGGTTATAAACGAAAGACATTTAAGTTTACTTTCACACCATTATATTGACTGAAAACATTAATTTTATTTTTGTATTTTAAGGTAAATTTCAATTGAATGTCTGCAAAGAAGTAGCCTATCCCACTCAGGAAACAGTTCCGTTAACTGATGGTAATCAAATGTTCGACATTAAACGATGGTTCTTTTTATATATAGCGAGAAATAATACATCTTTACCTCTCTTGTTTAAGAAGGACAATACTGTGGTGGTTTTTAGTTTATACTTAGGGGTTCAGCCTTCTCGTATCCTCGGTCATATGGCGAAGCAAATGTAATGGCTGGCTGCCCGTGCGTGCAAGCATCTCTAGTCTTTATCAAAACCGTTTCGGGAGAAAATTTTATATGAACGCTGTATACGGAGGCTGCGCCAGGTTCGTCAATGCGCAATAAAGGTAACCACAATGTCTTATTAAAGCAAGGAAATGACGCAAAAGCTCCTTTTTTTAATCAAAAATATTGCTTGGTTAAACAAACAAGGAAGGTGAGCTGAAGAATTTCGTAAAACGTAAATTAGTGGGTTGACCCGGGTCTGGCGTTCCCACTGCAAGCGGACCGGAGCCGAGCCGATTGAAGGCGATTTTAACCCGCGTCGCTTGCCGAGTCGTTTGACACGGGTCGACGCGGGTCGGTGAGCCTTTCCCACTGCCACCAAAAGCCGATTGTTAGCGGGTTTAAACGGGTTTTTTGGCCAGTGGGAAAGGGGTATTAGTCACTACACTAGCTCTTCTGATGATTTTACATGCCTCTCTTTGCTAATATAAAGTACACTCTGATTAATCGTTGCGCTTTCTCAGCACTTCTGCATAATGGCGCAAGGATTCTCAGTGAGAAAACAACTTTGAAAACGACTGTTAAATATTTAGTGGTAAATTATCGCGAAAATACTACACACAAACCATTGAAGCAATTCTACTGTTGAGCTGTTAGAGTACATGTGCGTAATGGCGCATAGACTCTCAGATAGAAGCACTGGCAATGCAAGGCTGTATCTCAGGCTACGTTTGTGCAATTACGGTAGTTGAGGGCTTGTTGGAAACATCTGAGCCCATAGAATCAAAATGGCTTTCCGCATGGTCAAACTGACCGCATCACAAGCAGATCACAGAGGAGAAAATAGATTGCATGCAAGCTGAATGCTCAGGGACTGATCTGATTGGAAGCAGTACCCCGGAGAAAAACATGCATGGAGACTGGCAGATCAAGTTTCAATGTAACACAGACACATTGGGCTAACAATAGCCAGCACAGATTTTCCCACAAACATTTTTATTTGATTGCAAAATATCAAAGGTAAGAAAATTTTCGCTCATCGCTGTAGAATGTATAAAGTGTATGCCTGCTTATCTTTGAGTGTGGTGTTGGTTTAAAATGACAAAGCTTACATTGTTAGATTCTGTGGACTTTCCTCTTTCATTTGATTTACTGTTTGTATGCATAGCACAAATTCAGAGGAAACGCTAGTGATCGAGTACTGACATTATTTTATCCTGTTTTGCTAGATGCTTATTTACTTGCTTGGTGCTTGAATTGTTTTCGGTTGAGGAAAAAATGGTCATCGTGAGCTTTTTGACGAGTTTCTTCCCTTTAAGTGGATATGCCATATGACGATGTTGATATCAGGAAACATGGTACATTTATGATGCGTAATGATTGCCCCCGCTACCGGGGGCATTTGGGTTTAAGAGGTTAATCCCGACTGTGTCTCATCGAATAGTAACCCAACCTGAAATGTGTGAGATGTGCTTATTTACAGATTACATTTTACTTTCAAATGACAAACCAGTCAGTACTCTGGTTAAACCATTTGTCATTTGAAAGTAAAATGTAATCTTTAATGATAGTAATATATGTCATATAGTAATATTGTCCAGTTAATTGGAACAAGCCCAAGCCTTTCTCACGGTCTCCAGGATTGGGACCGCGTTCCTTCTCAGTCTGTTTCTCTGTCCATTTTATTAGGCAAAAGCTCCCAAGCCTTCTACAGTTATCAGGATTGGGACCACACTCTTCCTAAGATTCTCCCTCCTACCATCAGACAGTTCGGCTCTGTGGAAGTGTGCTCTCCATCAGACAGTCATTCCAGATAGTTGCTGGCCTGGCATTGGCTATGCCCACACAAGCTTTGCTTGCAACATCTGAACTGAACAATGCTATCCTCCTCTGAGGTCCATCCCACTGTCTACCGTATCACTATCAATAAACCCTGCTATTGGATAGTACAATCCAGTAAAATGCCTCCACACTTGATTCCTGGTCTGGATCATAACGGTCTGGATTAAGTAAGTAAGTAAGTAAGTAATTTATTTATAGAGCACTTTTCACCAATATAATCACAAAGTGCTTTACAGTGCATACCAGGAATAAAAGCAAAAGCAGATCATTAGACACAATGGAAAAAAGGTAGCATCAAAAATTCTGTAAATAAATAAATCGATATAAGCTAAAAAAAAACCACAAGCTACTCAAAAGGCAATTCTAAAAAGATAAGTCTTCAATCTCCCATTGAAACTTTCTACACTGTCTGCAAATCTAATTTCAGTGGGGAGAGCATTCCAAAACTTAGGTGCGGCCACCGGCCACAGATAAAGCTCTATCACCACAATATTATTAAAATTAGATTATTTTGATTGATTACAATCTAATCTAATCATTTCTATTCCAAGAAATTTAAGCACCTTCACGTAAACATTGACAACTATTTTGAAACAGTCTGGAAATGCTGCTACAACATGATAGGCTACCTCTGTGTTCCTTTTTTCTATTGTCCTGTGGCTGTTTTTGCAGCCTCTCATTCTCTTAGGTAACGGTTAGCAAAAAGTAACGCTTAACTTATTGAGTTGCATAAACCAACAAAACCTACATATTCAACCTACATGTGTTCTATAGGAATTCGCTATAGTAACCTATAGAACACCTCTATGGAAAATAAAGTCCTATAATATTATTGCTGTTCTATAAGACTTTTCTATAGAACACCCTAGTTGAAAAACCTGTTCTATGGGACTTTTATGGTCTTTAGGACCTTCTAATAGAACAAAAGCTTAATGGAAAAGACATCTTATGATTCCTTGCAATGCTCTGTCGAAGGGTCAATTTGCCTTATGTGTACCCGGGTTCTAGAAGTGAGAGACCGAACTAATGGTATGAAAATGTGCAATATGCAGTGATATCCACGATACTGAAGTGGCAAGGAAATCTTGTCCCTTTTAACAAAGGTGTGCTTAAGCACATGGGGTACCAGGCACATACCTACTCATTGATTCTCTGATCAGATGATTGATTGACTGACTGACCACACAACTTGGCAGTATATCAGAAACTTACGGTATATGAAGACCTCTTTCCATTTCCTCGGCAGCAATTCAAAAATATAAATGTACGGCATTACAACTTTATAATGCTATAATGGAAAACTTGTGTTCCTCTTTTGCTTACGAAGACAGAATTACGTTGAAAGTTTGAGCTTTTGAACTTTTCCCTTAATTTTAAAAGTTCACTCAAATTATTCGTTTCCATTCACATGCATGTGACTGCAGAGTATATACAGATTTAGAATTAATTTTAATACAATTTGATGTCTGCCAAGACTTATTCCCACCATCTTTATACATCTAAAGGTTATTTCTAACAATGAATGTTCGAGCTGCCGGATAGTTCACTCGGTTAAAGCATCGCATTGCAGAACAGAAGTGTCTATCACGGCACGAGTTCGAGCCCCGGTCGTACCAGCCGGCTGTGGATGGCAGCTCTTTCAGACTAGCGCACAATTGGCCATTGTGCTACAGGGATGCATATCGGGAAGGGTCTGCCGGGAAAAAAAACAAAGAAAAAAGTTCTATGGAGATTTTCTATGGAACTGTTTTCTACAGTAATTTTTTTTAAAACTTTTTTCTATAGGACTTGAGGTACTAAAGTTCTATAGAAATTCTATTTGAACTGTCCTATAGGATTCTTATATAACATTTTTAGCAGGGTTCATGAAAGAGACGTCACGTCCCCGATTAACACAACTGTAACGATAACTTTATTGTTTCATTACGATTCATGAATGTACATACATACATACTTTAACTGCTATCTAAATCTGCTGCTGCTGTCTCTCTCAAATTGACATTCACAAAATCAATAACTGCTACCCTTACTCTAGCTCTTTGTCAATTAAAATGTATAACTTGCTTTTGATATGTTTTCCTTACTCAAGACCCCGCCCCCCCACCTCCCACGCCTACTACCTCACACACTCTCACTCTCATTCACTCCCACTCCCTCACTCACACACTCTCACTCTCACACTCTCCCCACCCACTTTGTAAATAATTAATCAGCTCCAGCTCATTACTAAACTTGCACTTCATATAATTGTGTGAGCTTTGCCTCATTTAGCACCTTTTCTTGGGCCCACATTCTCATACAGCACTTGGCGGCCCAGCCATATACTAGGTTGCACCTAGTCTTGTTTTCCCAAATGAGTGAGAAGTATTCCGTGTGACATGAGAGCGTGTGAAAAGGCTCATTTGTGTGAGTCTCTCACCTAATAAGTGAGAGTTGATAGCCAAGCTAGTACATGGCTGGATTTAGCAAACACCATAAAAGCCTTCTGATGACTGTTCATGGTTATTCATTTTGAGAAAGTAATGGCCAGGGGAGAATCTCCAGCAATCAACCAACCAATTAAGTTACTTCATGACTCAATCATTCACTCACTCAGTCACAGACTTTCATGTTAATATGGCTGGCCCATGTATTGCTGCAGTTCAAACAAAAATACTGAAAACGCTATCTTTTTTAAGCAGTCAGTTGCTATTGGAGCCAATACATCATTTGAAAAGAAGTTTACTGTTCATTTAAGGTTACTGCTCATCGACGCAAAGGAACTAAACAGTGATGTTCATCCAGGCACTGGCCACATGGGTTCTAATCGCAATGTATACAGTATTCAGGCGACTAGACACGAAGGTCGAATATTCAGCAGGTGGCAGCATTTATGACTATCGCAGGGCTTAAAGGTTATCAATGTGGTCAGAGGTTATAACTGTGGTCATGAGCTTTCAGGTAGCTGGTCAAAGAGGCAACAACTTTGGTAATAAACTTTCATGCAACAGATCAGTGAGGTTATTTCTATAGTCACCATAAGTTCTCAGGAAGAAGGTCACTAAGGTTCTAACTGCGGTTGAAACCTTACAGGCAGTAGGTTGTTAAGGTTATTACTGTACTCATGAGCTTTCAGGGCGAGGGCAACAGGTTATAAATTTGGTCATAAGACCGTAGGCGAAGGTTCAGGTAGGAATGGTCGGGATATGTTCCGACCAACCTTCAAACGAGGCCGAAATACCCAGACCAAATTTGAATCAGTAGGAAAACGAAAGAAATGCGGAATCGTAAATCTAACATGACCCTGTCAAAATTCTTGGTTTGCAGCTTTTTCCTAATGGTCCAATTTGAAGCGCGTTTCAGCTGCAGTCGCATTAGTAATGTTATTTCACGAAATCAACACCATACATAAAGATGCTTAATAGACAGGATTGCAAACTGGCTGGCTAACGTAGCAATACATCCACTCACTTGGTTTCAATGTCCACTCAACTTAAACTGAGAGGGTTGCGGGAGTGCCCTGAGATGATTTGTAGCAATTAGTGAAGGTTGTAGAAAGTGAACAAAATTCAAACATTAGTTGATATGCAAGTAGGCTATTTGATGACCAGTGGGGGGAACACCTGAGGTGCAGTTGCGCCCGAGCGTATGTGTGATGGGATCTGTTCACTGTTAAACTCATGGCTGTGATGATGTGACCGCTGTGGCAGTCTAAATGAAGCTATACCCTATGGTACGCCGATGAAATTCAGTCATATGAAAGTGATACACTGCGATATTAGTTTTAGCAGGGTCCTGATGTTTTAGTATTTTAAACAACAACTAAGACCAATAAATCTTAGTCGCGGCAATCATCATTCTTTAGCTTTCAATCTTTTCAATCTGTGAATGTTTCATAAGCATGTAAATATTAAGGAGCCTACATTAGATCATAGAATTTTCTATTGAAATTGATGGTGGATAGGCTGCTTATTTTCTGTTTGTATTATGGAAATATCCTTCCATTTGCTTTCTTTTTGTGGAGATGATGACCAATCAAATTGACATCCCTGAAAATGGGGTAATCAGAGCAAACACACGAAATGGGAGGAAAAAAGAGAGTGGAAGATGAGGTGAGGGTAATACTGCCTGAAATAAATTCCTATTTATGTCTCCTAGTGTGATGCTCAGCAGTAAAACACCTGAGGAAAATCAGCGGGCGTTATTTTAGCTAGCCACGATGCTATCTGGCTTGCTTGCTAATTAACCTATTCAGTTCTTTAGCATGGGACTTTATTTTAGATGCAGCTGGTTCACTGTTTCCTGCTGGACCATTTTACCTCCGCAAGACAGTCAGCAACGGGATGTGAGTACCTAGCAAGCACCCAGTCTTCGATGAAGTTCAAATGTACACTGTGGATCTGAGATTTAAGATCTAGGCTCCGAGAATTACTGTAATGAACATACGAGGACTCCAATCGCGGTCTTTTATTTAACTGGGAATGTTCAATGCTCATGGTCAGAAAAAACAGAAACAAGTCAGAAGCCAGAATCAGGAATATCACAGGTAATCAGAATCGTAAACCAGAGACAGGCAAGGGATCTATAAACCAGAAAATCCGTCAGCACAAAATACAGAAACAAAGGGGTATCTAAACTAAGGGAAATAGGGGAAAAGGGGAAAGGGTAATTGGATAGGGGAAAGGGAGACAAAGAAATTAAATAAACAAAGGGAATGCAAGGGCATATGGGAAAACGAAATGCTAGCAATCAAAATTCACAATCACTCGACGCAAATACAAAATATCAACTAGAAACAATGAAACACGCAGACAAATCTTACAACAATCGCAGAAGCTCACTAGAAAGAAAGGCAGAGACGAGACGACCAAGACTGAGCAAAGGAACGAAACGAATCGACACTGACAAGAGGAAAAGTGGGGTTTTTATAAACAAACTAATCAGAGTGTTTAGCCCAAGTAATACAGGACAGCTGGAGAGGAGGCGGAATCTAGAACAGCAAAGGATGGTGATAGAACAGATTGGGGAAGTAGGTGTGCCCTGCTTCTTCAAACTAACTAATCACCGTGCCTAACTACTCTGCTCTAATGTGTAGTCCTACCCATTTCTAATCACCCGTGTCTCAGCTAAACTATTCTCAGGTGCAGACAGTTAACAAGCACAGGAAGAAGGAAGCAGGAAGTACCCAACCAGAAAAAAAACAGGGAAAAGATTGTGAATGGAAACAAGACAAGACACCACACTTGGGAAACACAAAAGGGAGCTCAGTACAAGGAAGACAAGAGACAAGCATTCAAAAAACATGAACAGTCACACTAGAAAACATTAACTAAACACAATGAAACTAATAAATCTAAGCAAAAACATACAACGTCAAACATAAAATCCTTAATTCACAACAATTACTTCAAGAAAAAATTGAGTTTTTTTGCTTTGAGCAAGTAAATTGGGATGATCTGAAAATGCCAAACAATGGTTCATCTTCAAAAACATTCCAAGTGTTAAAACTTTTATCTAACTTTTGTGCGATGATGTGGGATGTTGGGCTCCACAGAAACTGAGCTAGGCATTTCCAAGTCTGATATGTACAGTCGTTAATGGAGGCGTTGCACTGGATGCAGAAACCGTAGTGTAAGTCACGTGATCCCCGAAGTAACCCAGGAAGATGGCTTTGATGGGATGGGAATGCATCGATTAATTATTATTTATTTATACAAAAAAAATGTATTTCCTTGCTCTGAAAGGTCGCATGTATAACCGGATATTGAACCTCAGGTCCAAATGCTCCGCCTTACCCACGACACTAGCTCAACAGACTGTATATTCACTGGTCGATTTAGCACTTGTCTAGCTGTGCTGTGTTTGAACTTGAGCATATTGGCGCAAGGATTCTCAGTCATAAACCGGCTTTGAAAACAACAGTTGAATATTCAGCGGTTAATTATAGCGAAAATACAAAAACAAGCCAATTAAGTGATTATACTGCTGAGGTCTTCCAGTGCATAGCATAATGGCGAGAGAACTCTCAAATAGACTGGCTAAAACAATAGCAAGCTCAGATTTACCCACAAACAGCTTTTATGACAAAATATCAAAGGTTCTTTGTGTATTTTGGGGTAATTTTTGTCTTGTCCACATTTTTTTACCCTGTTACCCTGATTGAATCATAATGCCCACAGGTGTCAGTCTGACAGTTTTTTTTTACAAGAAATCCTCTGGAGCCCACTAGAGGGCAGCACATCATTGTTTAGCAGTTTTCAAAAGGTGAGTCAGTGCCATGCGCTTTTATCTGTCTTTTACGTTTTAACATTTCAGGAGTACTGATATGACAAGTAACTTCTGTTATGACCATATGTCATTCATAGATCACGGAAACCATAAATTAACATGTTCAAAATAATTTTTTAATTAATTATGATGTCATAAATGTGTTCATTGGGTGATAATAGAGGATTATTCCTCCATTTCTTAGAAATACCCTCTTAGAAGTAACTTCTGTTACTGCATCTTCTGTTACCACTGGTATCTTCTGTTACATAATTGTAATTTCTGTTACTCTACCCAAGGAGACCATTATGAAGGTACACTGAATATTTGTCATATGATGACTATTTTTCTATAATTAAGACCACTGGAAGCAACAGTTTTCTGGGCAGGTGGTAAAATTTAAAGGTCAGATTGTTACATTATGCCATATTTTCTCAATCTCAAGGAACAATTGAGTTTAGTGATCAGTAAAATTTTTTGTTCTGAATGTTACCACTTAAAAACAAATTGGTATATTTTATTTTAATTACTTTTAGGACACATGAAGGGGTTTAATCTCAGTTAAGGTATATAATATTTGATGATTATATTATAGCATAAAGGGAGTATTTGCCCAGTAACTGAAGTTACTTTCTGTCAAATTTATCTGTCCTGTTGTAATAAAGATTATATATTATGAATTTGATTAAGCTTGCATACTCTGTCTGGTTGACCCTTGATATGTTAGCAATAAAATACTTTGAAATCAATTGTCTAAACTACATCTTAATTTTTGTTAAGTACCCTAGCCAAATTGTTGGTTGTGTGTAGAATGACCCAGAGGTGCTCTATAGGTTTCTAGCAAATTCCTACAGAACACATGGAAAATCCTATAGAACATGCTGTTCTTCTTAAATGTTCTATAGAGTTCCATTGATGTTCAATAGAGTTCTAGAGAATTCTATAGAATTCCATAGAAGTCCTATAGAACATTTTTTGCAGGGTGCAGTCCTAATCTTTCACCGATTGAGAACATTTGGTGCATAATTAAACGAAAAGTCCGTCAAAGGAGACCCAAAACTCTCCAGCAGCTGAAAGTCAGTATTAAACAAGAGTGGGATCTAATTCCAATGGCTAAACTCAAAAAACTTGTCTCCTCAAAGTGCAGACACCTCCACTCTCTGTTAAAAAGAAGAGGGGATGCTACACCAAGGTAAACAGGCCCCTGTCCCAACTTTTTTGAGACCTGTAGCAGCCATCAAATTTGAAATGAGCTCATTTTGTGAATAAAATTGTAAAATTTCTCAGTTTCAACATTTGCTATGTTATCTCTGTTCTTTTGTGAATAAAATACTGGCTGGTGTGATTTGAGAGTCATTGCGTTTTGATTTTATTCACAATTTACACTTTGTCCCAACTATTTCGGAATTGGGGTTGTATTTGGGCGCAGAGAAATGGAACTTTGCTCTATACATGAGAATACTCGGTCTGGCTATTGAAAAATTGTCTATGGCCATGCATGCTCTCGACATCACATGCAGGCCATATTTTACAAAGACAACTGCAGAGCCACTTACCCTGAAGGCCCGTATGGTTTTACAGTACAATGCCCAGCCAGCAAGTGTTCTATGGATTACAGGTCAGCAGAGAGAGTGCACTGCAGAAAGATGATAATTTCATACACATGCAAGCTGATCAAAGAGAAATCTTGTCATGTCACAGCAAATGAGAGCACAGGGCTGGGTTCACTCCCCGACAAGTTTTTTCTAATGCAAGTCTCTTCTGCTGGTCCACTGGCACTTTGATTTACATTTTACTCTGCTTGACTGAGGGGACAAACAGAATGTGTCCTTGATGAGGAAAGCCATAGGCCAGGGATCCTGAATTAAATCCGTTAGCAGGAAACTCGCTCTGGAATCCAAGGCTCTGTTTCATTTGCAAGGAGGCTTCCCATCACCTCGGTACCTAGTTAGGATACCGCCTAATTAGGACTTGTTCATTAAAAAGGTCATGTGAAAAGAAGCACTCAATCTAGAAAGCATCATGTCACTAGTGTGGTTTATGTTGCAGCGCGGGGTCAGCAGTTTCCATGGGAAATGTAAACATTAGCTCTCTGTCAGCCTAGTTTGTGGCGCTTCAGCGCTTCCAAAACGTCAGCGCAAGTTTTTAATTCAACATCCATTCCCATTAAAGAGCCGATATTCAGAATCTACACAGTCAGTTTCTCGTTTAAAAAATGATCAGAAGCAAATTTTATGATGAAACGGTACGTGTACTCGAACAAATACCGACCGTTGCCATCCTTCATCTGTGATCTATACGGTGAATCCCCAGCTTGTCGCAAGGCATTTTGGGATTTCCTTTGCTGGAAAGGAACCATTTGATGTTTCCTTAAAATTCTGCCGAAACAAGGTCACTAACTAGGTTGTTTCCTAAGCTTCCTATTGAGTTGAGACAGTCCTAAGCAGCCATATTTCCTAAAAATGCCACCTACTTAGGATGCTTCCTTGCAAATGAGACACAGCCCAAATCTGACTCAGGTTTTCCTCCCAGGTAGGAAAATGAGTAAATAGTTGGTGCTACTGACTTTCTTCAAACCTGATTCCCTGGTACTGGGAAGTTGGAAAACCAGCAGTAATTTGAAGAACAAGGCCATAAAGTAGAGGGCCAACACTCACAGGGACAGCCTATGGACTGGCCCTCAGCACCGACAGTATATGAGATGGTGATATTGGAGAGGGTATAGATACAATTACAACACAACACAATACAATACATTACAACATGATGCAATACAATACAGTACAATACTTTACTGTTCCTCCAAGGGATAAGGGATTAGGGACTCATCTGCCATGTTCAATCACAAAGCCAGGTATACATGCAGAAAATTGTGCCAAGGTTGGCAACTTGAATGCTATTAGTCGATTGAATGGGCGTTATCATCTGCTATTAGCGCCATAGATATGGGTGAGGAGGGCCCTGCTGTACTTTCTAGCAGGATGAGACACATTATCAGTGATTGATACAGCTGCTTAGTTTGATGCAAGTTGTATTTTGTAATGTGATGACTGTGCTGCAAAGCAGGAAGTGACAAGATGTCAATATATAGGTCTATTATTATTGTATATATATTATGATGTTATTATATATAAAGGCTGCAGAGGGGGTGCTCGGGTGGGTTTGAAACAAAGGTTTTTCCCACAGGAGACCCAGGTTTGATCCTCACCCCTGGTAGCTTAACATTTATTAGCGTGAGGTACGGTGGCCGTGTAAAAGAATAAACTATATGTTTTATAAAAGCATTATTGGCTTTCCCAAACCCTAAACTCTAATCTTCACCTTTAAAAATGCACAATCACCTTTTCCTAACTGTGAATTGTAACCTTAACGGTTTATAAAGCATGATCGCCTTTCCCTTACCATAAATTGTAACTTTAACGTTATAAAACGCATGATTGCCTTTTCCTAACCCTGAAACATAACTTTAATGTAATGAAAATAAGAATTTCCCAGTTGCTTGCAGTAAGCACAGCGGGGCCTATCTAGCCCTATATCCATGGTGCTGATAACAGACGATAACACCCATTCAATGGACTGAAAACATTCAAAGAGGGGGCAAAGGCAGCCGACCCAGCAAATACACATGCCCGAGGCTGAAAATAAGCCTAGGTGTTTTGCATTGCCCTTGTTGGGCCAGGTATGAACGCACAGCTGGCTGTCGCATTCACTGAGAGAGCCAGGCAGACAAAGCTGCATTGTTATAATTATGTGTGTGCAAAGGGTATCTTTGAATCCACCAGCCTTCTCCACCAGCCTTCTTTTGTGCGATAAATATGTTCTGTGCCACTTTTGTTCTCAAACTCCCCTGAGGGAGCAATAAAGGGTTGGTGGGCTATTTAACTGCTTTTTTTTGTTGTCTATTCCTTGACCCATTTGTTTTCCAGTCTGTGTAACAGGTTACAAATCTCCTATGTTAAGATGAGCAAGTATGCAGTAATGTAAAAATCTCAATCTTTAGTACAGAAAGTTAAATCCTTTTGCTGTGAGGTGATCTCAGCGGTGTGATGCTGTGGGTTCATTGATAAGGGCAGTTATTTGAGGTAGTGCTAAAGTAACTCAACTTTGAGACATACATTTACAGGTTCCAGAAAGTCCAGGATGGCAGATATCAATGAAACTTTCCATAAAAAAATTGAATAATATCACTGGTTTGTCAAAAAGTCTCTGTTTTACATAAACCAACACAAGTGCTGATGGAGGCTGTGATTCAACTTGTGTATAATTATGGTATGCACACTACGATGAGCGGGATGAGAGGTTCGACCTTCCTAAAAAAGGATTTGCCATGACATCACATAAACATAAGATGCCTTAATTCACATCTACTATGCAAATAAACAGCTTAATCAGTGAGAATTAGCATCATCCCACATTAAATATGCACAAACATTTCCCCAGCCCTTTGATTATAAATAATCAATCACAAATGTGTCACAGCTCCATAGCATTCTTCAGTACAGGAATGCAAGTACCCATTGCACGGTTCAATGCCTGTTGTTACAAATTTAGAATCTGTTGGTTTATCTCCAAAATAAATGATCCAGATGGGCCAAACTTAGATCTGCATTAAAGTGAAAGAGCTAACAGTTTGTCATAGAAAACAGCACATCGTTCCAAGACACTACCACTGTGTGACGTAAGCCATCCATCTGGAAGTACATCTAAGCTGTCACAACATGAGGATCTTGGTTTGCCAATCATGCTTCATAAATACCCTACCTAAGGACATCTTTATTTTAGTTGTTGAACAACCATTTCACATCATGACCGGCAGCGTCCATCAAAACATGATTGTCATTAGTTGACCTGACATTTCCAACATCATTTGCAAACACAGTAATTAACTGGTAATGTTCTTAGTGGTCTTAGTGGAATGCACTGATGTGTCAGTGAACTGGGGTATGACACTGAATCAACTCGCAGGAGGAAAGCGCACAGTAGGTAGAACTACAATAAATTAAACTTCACATATTCTGGAGGAGAATTACTTTCAAACTGCCAATCCAGATCAGAACAGTACAGCTCTTAGCACCAAACACCATTCTGCATCAGTGAAGTAAGAACCTCTTTGTCATCAAGTCTTGCTGGCATTGTGGTTGATGTTCTCTGGTGGTTCAGAAAATACTAAACAAACCAATGATCACAGGTTCCAGCAAATGTTTCCTTGAACAAATTATTGAGTCCTGAGAGGACCTGCCTGTGGGCTTCCATTTTTTCCACTTTGCTGGCTTTACCACTGTCAGGATGTTTAGTAATATAACATCACAACTAGAATTCCTAGACAGAGAGAGTAGTGAAACGAAGGTTTCAGCAAAACCTGGTCACAAGGCACATTATGAATCCATCACATTATTGGGCACCATCTCAGAGTGAATGTGTTCATACGTGAACAATCTCGATTTTGTTGCCTTGTAGTCCAAATTTGATCACTTTGGGTGCAGCAATAGCTTAGAGAAGTGCCACAAAATGTACAGGTTCCCTGCTGATCCACAAAGAAGTAAAATATGGGCTATTAAAGTTTATAGCGAAGGATGAAAACCTACCTCATCATCATTAATCTGTGAGGTAAGTCCATCCTCTTGTCATTAATTTTGATCGGCAGCGGGGATACGGTTTCTCTCTTTTACTGAGGAAACAGAACTAAATAAAAGCATTTCCTATTCTTGACAGTATATGGTAGCCAACAATTTAGCTAGCCAAGATTAGCTATGTCAGAACGATGACAACGATTCACATTTAGTTAGCTATAGGAAGCGATTAGAAGTGATCAAGCCACTTCCATGGTTCGTCCTGATTAATGTCTGCAATTTTCATTTAAAAAAAAAAAAAAAAAGTATGCATAAACTAGCAAGAATTTACTTTGGTTGACTAGCACCTTAAAAGGTTAGTTCAGATTTTTTTTAAGTGAGATACTTAGCATACTATGATAATACCATAGTATTACCATCAATTGGCTATTTGAACACCCTCAGTTTGGAGAAGTAGGCAAGGATAAGGGCACAGAAGTTACGAAATGTACTGCTGTGGCCAGGAGCAAAACGTACTTTTGCTGCCCAATTCAGCACACCAAATTTTCTCCAATTAAGCACCATTAAAATATTCAATTAGCTTAATCCTGCAAGGCCTTAGGAGCAAACTTTTTGCTTTCTGACGAAGTTTCTAAAGATAAAACCAGGTGAGAAACTATTTTTAAAGGAACCCAAAATTAAGGATCAATTTTCATCATCAACTGATATCCAAGACTCAATTTTCCATTGGAAGTCACCAAATACTTGTATACATTTGCTTGCAGTTATAATCTAGAAACCTCAAGAAAACAAACTGAAAGTTGAGCAGAAGTTCATAGCCATAAGTTATTAAACATGCATCACTTTTCCATACTTATACATTTCACTGGCAGAGAATGGATGTAAGAGGCTTATTGCAAACAAGTTTTACTGAACCAGCCCTTGCATTACTAACATGATTTAAGGCCCTGAGTCCTACCAGTCTATCAGCTTATTACCCATCTTAAAGTTTACAGCTTTTGGAAGCAGAGGTTGTTGGTCTCACACCATATAACTGCACAGCAAACCTGTCCATTAGGAAGGAAATTTCTTAATCACCACAGCCTCAGTCACAAGTGTTAGTCTTCCATTTATTCTTTCAGCCCACCAAAAACATGCTCGGCTCACCGCCACATGGAAACTTAAGCCCTGCTGGACTAATGATTACGCACAATGCAATATGCACCGCGACAGAAATAGCCTCTGCGGCATTTGATTTTTTTTTTTTTTTGCAACAGGCATGAGTTTTTTATAATCCCCTCTGCCACCATCCTAATGAGTTCAGTGGTAATGCTAATGCAGTTAGCCAGCACAGGAATAGACAATGATCACTCAGAAAGCATTTATTTACTAACACAACACAGAAGCATAATCCATCCTCATGGCTCCAGTCTGTTCTGTCACAAGCCGTTGGGCCAGAGAAAAGACTTTAGACCCAAAAGCAGACTCAGGACAATGGAAATGAGTTGATTTTATCACAAACTTGAGGAAAGCAAAAATTGAAACAAAAGAGTCCAATAAATCCAGCAAAAGTCTTGTGAATCCCAAACGGAATGATATCTTGAATGTTCCAGCAAAAGGTCCACATGCCTCAAAAAGTCACGGTCCAAGAAAATTCAAAAGTCAGGCAAACTTATCCAAAGCAGCAGGCAGAGATCAAAATCCAAGAAACAATCCAAGGTCAAACAACAAGAGCAAGCATAAAATGGCAAGACAAGGCTTTAGGCTAGATAACTCAGCAACGAAAGAATCACACGGTGGTGTTTAAATACTGCTGTTAACAAGGCGGTTCATCTGAAGCTCATGAGATAATCAGCAGTCAAGTCCAAAGAGATCAGCTGTGGGTGTGGCCAAGGAAAACCCACCGTGGATCAGAGGGACAGACAAGACCTGACAAGACAAAACATAAGGAACATGAGGCATGGTGGAAAACATGGAGTCATGATCCAGAATGGCCAGGCCTAACTGTGACACTGTTCCACTTACTCAGCCAAGAACAAATGGCCTCGCCCTCTCCCTAATCCAACCTTAGTCCCCTCCATACTTTAAGGGTGAAGATGGCTTTTGCCGCAGCAACAATTCTATCTACTCTTAACCCATGCCTCTCCTGATGGGTAGATATAGGAGACTATTAGCAAGAGTAAGTATTGGACTGTGCTGCTTCAGGCAGTACTACCCTGAAGTATGATTGGCCTGATCACTGGAAGATCACACCAGTCCCATTGAGCATCTTCTCACCAGTGGCAACGCATGGGGATCGGTGGTTGAAACACAGATCAACCCATCAGAACCCCAACCCATTTTGGCCTAAAGGAAAATTATGCGGGATATAAAACAGACCAGTTGGACCACATGGGACACATTTTTGCAAACAGTTTGTGACACCAGTAGCACGATGGGTTCTTATGGGTTAAAATGGAACTTCTCCTGCTCCAGAATGTCCAAGGCACATCTTCCACAAGAGAAGGGCTGAGCTGTCAAGATTTGAGCCTCTCATTTCAGACCCTGACCCCTGAAGTTGCCTTTAGACAATAAAAAGTTCACTCTTTGCTCAGTGCGAGATCAGGCGCATGGCATAGTGCCGACACTTTCAGAGGCAAAGCATGGGTACACCATCAAGCTTCTGGTTATGTCCCACACAGCTGATATCTCATTGCGTGAACTTTGAAAGGTCAGTGGCAACCAATGACATAATTTGACATAATTACTTGCCCCAGTAGCAAAGATGGTATTGTTTTCAGTTGATCTGTGTGTCTGTGAGTCATCAGGACAAACCACAGTGACGTTAATCTGAAACTACGATGTACAATAAAACTACCAGGAAAGCTATTTTTAGCATTTTTGAAAGTGTCTATATTTTTGTTTTCAATCTGTCTGATTGTTTGCCTATTTGTGGACAATTCTTGTGGACATGATCGCATCGCAACCTTTTCAGATGCAGTCTTCAACCTTCACAGGTGAACAGGTTGTTGAACATAGGTGTTTAGTGTTCTAACTATATAATTTGCTTGAACTAAGTAACATAAATCTGACCCAGAAGAGGTTGAACTATTTTATTTGCTTTCCTTATACTGTAAAGGGCTTGTTTTCACAACTTCGTGTCAATTCGTTTTTACCAAGTAGGAGCCTACAAATTCAGTAATTTGATTGTTAAATTTTATTACAACTTTTTATGCAGTTGATTGCAATATATCATAATGTGGAAACAGAATTTTTATTATTTATGGCATGCATTGATCGTTCTGTCAACAAGTGGCTTAAGAGGGTAAGTGACTGCTCTAAACATGAAATGCACCCAGTTAAGACAGATTAACTCTTGTTAAAATCATACAATTGCAATTGTGGTTGAAAAAAAATGTGCAGACCTTAACATGAAGTTAAGCTAATGCTTGGATAGAAATATTTCATGCTTCTGCCTTTTTCTGCCGTCACATGATATGTACCTGTGGGGATGCGATGGGGAAAGGGGAATGATACGGTCTTGTGCTGTGCATTGATATGAGTGAAGCAGCGTTATTCTGTGTAATTGTCAACTGTTAGCCAGACATGAGCCGTATCTTTCAGCCGCAGAGTTCACTCACACCAGGCAGAATTTTAATTACCAGCTTGCTTCAAGTTTGGGCAATTGATTCGCAGTTAATTCCCCACTGAATAATTGTCACAAAATATACACAAAGCTCTCAAACAGTTGATTCTCTTTGGGTTTCATAAAATTATCTCATCAAGAGCTATGGTGGGTGCAGTTAAGAGCTGCACCAGTGAATCCTCCTGCACTGTGGCTGATTGTGGTTTAACTTATTGCATGAAGTGCTGACTGCTTTCCTGAAAAAGGTGAATTCAGAATATAGCTTTGCAGTTTTCTGAGAATATCTCTGATGGTGTTTAAGGAGTCCTCCCAATGATTTAGTGCAGGATAAAATCACTTTCCATCGTTCTTCTCCCCCTCCGTTGCAAGTTACACTTCATTAAGAACAGAGGTCTGGGCACTCTGTCCCTCCAGCATAATAGCATCATCATTTCAGTGACATTTCTATTAGCTATTAGCTAATGAAGTTGTTCCATCCCTTTTAGCAAATGAACAGAACTCTGGTGCACTGCAGCGCACCATTTGAAATATGGCTGTTTGGCGATTCGCCTGGTAAGCTGAGCTCTGAAAGTTTTGCTTGGGTGGGCTATTTGATTTAAGCAGTTTGATAGGGTAAGCAGAGAGAGAGAGTGTTTGGATTAAGGGGGACTCAGGAGTTACCCATGCTAAATGGTATTTAGATATTATCAGTGTATCACAGTGAAAACACAACACAGTGACATCAGATCAAAGGTCACTCTTAAAAGGAGAAGACAATCTACATCAATGTCACAGTAGTGGTCGTACTGTGCTCTGCAGCCTTTTAAGAGGATGGATCCATACACAGAACAATGCAATAACTGCAACTAGCATGGTCTGATCTTGTTTCCTAAAATTTTGTCTTATTTATGCAACCTACACATCAACTAAATCAAACAACTTTCCATTTTTCTATATGTATAAATAAAGAGATTTTTCAAATATGCCTCAATTTTTTTGGGATACTTTTTCACAAAAACCTAAATTATAAACTCGAAATAACAGAATTTAGCTTTCATTCTTTAAAAGTGAGAGAGGATGTAACTGCAGGCTAGATAAATATGGCTATATTAATGGATTTACAACATATTAAGTGCTTACTGTTACCTACGTTAATAACCTAAACCTCTCGCAGTTTACTTCTCCCGATTAGCAACAGTTGCTCAGACCAATTGGTAGAACCGACGACAGTCTAATTTATTTTTGATAGCATTGTTATACATTACTCCACAAAATTACAAGGCTGTTCTTCCGCACATAAATGACTACGTAAAACATCAATGTCTCTATAATTTCTGCGCTTGTGTAGCTCGTGAACCAGCACTGATTTTCGTAAATTAATTTGCGAGGCTCATTAAGCAATAAGCCCTGAGAATCCGTTCTGTATTCTGAATGTAGTCACGGCTAAAGGGTGTTGTTGGGTATGATGCACAGCTGACTGATGGAAAGTCAGCGAAAGTTTCGAATTTTTTGCATTTATGTTTCCATCCTGACAATGTTGTATCAATTGCATAAATTTTGGCAATAGGCATTCATTTTTTCATTATCATTTCTCATTATGGATCATGGATTGGTCTTGGTCATTCAGTCGATAAATTGTTTGATTGTTAATCAGGTGAACTTGAACGAGAGCAGCTCGAGTACAATCGAGAGGTAAAGGGTAAGGTTACTGAAGCCCCTGGGAACATGTGACCGCATGCTGCTGGTTACAAAACACTGTTGCTATAGCACTTACTCTTCATGAGACATCATTTTTGCCCCCGCTGGCTTATGCCTAGGTCCCACTGCGGAAAAATCATCAGCAATGTGGAAATAGACCAATTTTCTCTCGATGGCTCCCGATGCTCCCGATGTTTTTGCCAAAAAAACGGAGTGGTCGCATTAGAAATTGCGCTTATTAGGCATCGGGATGGTCCAGTGAACGTTCACTGATGCTTCAGCTATGGTCACAAAGCTTCTGGGAATGTCCCCCGAACAATGCCCGTGAAACATTGGGGATGTCTCCAGATGCTCGGGAAAGCTGCGGGGTACCTTCGCGGATAATCAGCGAAGGTGCCGCGGAACTTCCCCGAATTTGAAACATCATCGGGGGAATATCCCCGTAGATTAGGGGATGCATCGGTGAGTACTTGCGAACCATCCCAGGTGCCTCAGGGAAGGGTTATTGGGGAGGTATATATTGTAGCGAGCTACAAGGTGCAACCAGCCTCTGTAATTATCGAACAGTTTGGATGGGAATCCAGTGCAAGACGCCAAGCAGGGTTTGGGAAAGAACTTTTTTTTTTTTACTGAAAAATCCTCTAACCTCCCTGTGCACTCCCTGTAACTCATTCCACCACAAAAACTGATATCGCCAAATGAAAAATCAATTTTTAATCACTCGCACTCACTCCACTTACTCCTGCCCCGAGTTACTTTGAACATTGTTTCCCCCTCTCATATTCCCCCTCTAGCCTTTATTTTTACGATTTTGTTTCCTTAATTTTTCTCTTAATTTTGATATATAATTGAAGTTCGTTTAATGTCGAGAAGGCTGTAGGGCATTGCTTTATTTAGCTGACCGCGACTTGCGTCTGGCAAGCGCATCTGGTTGTTATAATCTGTGCTGCAGCGGCCCGATCTTTTCCTTTAGAAATGAATCAACTATTTTTTTATTATTTTTTTCTATTGAGTGGCTGGATATACATATTTAGTTTTCTTGCAGGTGTCTAGGCTGGGGCCTGCAATTTGGGTTATTTATTTTCCGCGGATAAATTTGTTTTTTTTTCCTTAACCTGTTCATTTTTTCTCTTGATATAAACAGTGTTATGATTTGAGCAAACGGAAGTGCCTCTTTCTTTGTTGGTACAATACAAGTAATTTACTTTCTCATAGTTTTGTTGGTGAGTTTTTCCGTAAAATGCTATAGTGGAGCTGAACACAACTAGTTTATTTTGGTCTAACAGACGACCTGGCGCTCGGACAAAGCATTGATAAAATAACTGTGTTTGGCTACGCTATAATATATGCACATTTTGGGCTCAGCATCATTCTCTCTCTGGCATGTACTTACATGAAATGTACTTATAGTGCGCGCGAATGCAAAATCCAACCAATCAGCGCCATGAGAAGAATACACTTTCAACCGTCACCGAAATTACGGCGAGTATTCAGGGATGCAATCCCGACATCGGGAATGTGTCACCGAAAGGTCGCCGAACTTTCGCCGAAGATTCAAATATCCCTGAAGGTCCCTGATACTACGGAGAGACATCACCGATGCTTCAGGGATGCCTCGGGGAAAACAATATTTCGCCGAAGCTCCGGGCTTCCCCGTGGCTCTGGAAAGCTCCCGCGAGGCCTCCCTGGCCTGTTTTCCCGACAAAACGTTGAAGTATTTAAATTTTTCGCAGTTCTTCCGACGCCTCCCGATGGTTCCAGATTGCTCGCGATGCTCCCGAAGCTTCCCCGGGACATCGGAGGTTCAGCAATTTCCATCGGGAGTACATCACTGAGGTAAAAAATGCCCAGTGGGACTGAGCCTCTAGGTTTCTTTCTAGTTTCTATTTGGGAGCCAGCATTATGGTAGGAATGCGGTAGTACAATCTGTACTTTGTTCTACTGCCTGAGAGCCAGAAACTGCGAACCAGATGACCTAAAACAGGGGTGTCAAACTGATCCGTAAAAGGGCCAAGAGGCTGCAGGTTTTCAATCCCACCAAGCAGAAGCACACCTGAAACCACTGATTTAATCAACTGATTAGTTGTATCAGGTGTGCTTCTGCATTGTTGGAGTGAAAACCTGCAGTCCCTTGGCCCTTTTACGGGTCAGTTTGACACCCCTGACCTAAAATGCATCAGCGGACAGTTTTTGGCAAAAAAACTGAGTATTCTTGGTCAAGGCAACATTGACAAAAGTTAATCACTGCTTATTAGTATACACTGCCCACATTGTCATAATACAATGCTGGTTGAAAATCGGTAAAGTATTCTTTAGAGAACCTGTCTCATGGGGTGCGTTTCCCTAAAGCACATTTCCTGACTACGTTACCCACCTACATAGTTTGTCCGTTCAGTCAGTGATTCCAGCTAAGTAAGTTAGCATCTGTGCTTTTGGGAAACACAGCCCAGTCTGCTGCAAACCTGAGCTTACTTGCCCTTGCTTCCTGGCCGGTGTTCTGCAAATTTCTGCTACCTGTCAAGATATGCTACCTTACGGTTCTGCGCACGCAAAAACCCCAATCTTGAGCTCTATTTCTTCCATCGCATCTTAAATATCATTTAAAAAAATCTTGTAAATACAGTTTTTTTCAATGCGCTTTTCAACTTATTGGCAAATAATTGCATGAACACACTGGCTTTTCCTGAAAGTGCCAAAATTAGACGATAGTGGCGTGCGGCAGGATGTCTTTAAATCAAACTTATCCCACTCATTATGACTTCTGCGTATGTCATAATAAGCTAAAAAATAACAAAGTTGCTGCTGTAGGCTGATTTGTATTGCAATATTACGGCGAAAACAAAGACTTTACAAGTGTCCTGCATTAAGGTAGCATTTTTAGACAAGGCAACACAAATTGTCAGAACAACGGCAACATTTCGTAAGCCACTGGCTTCATCGCAATGCCTTCGATGGGATTTTATTAAAATGATAATTCTTTTTTTATTATGTAATCCAGTCCTACGCCGGAAAGATTTACGATTGTATACCTTTTAAATAACAAAATAATAGCAGGAGTTTTTCTATTATAGTCAATGGGAAATTCAGAGGTGCGGTGCACTGGACGCCTCTTACTCAGTGTTCTTGCCTACTGTAACATTGTTGGTCTTGGCTTATGTTTTTTGAACTGCAGTGGAATGTGATTCATGCAGTTGTAATGAAGGACAATTGCATCAACAGAAACTTTGCTGGACCTAAGTTTCAGCACGTAGTTTGAATCTACTGACATTTTTTTCAGTACTATAACTTGTTAAATAAAAGCTGTGATTCCATTTTTGGACATTGTGGCAATGATTGGGAGCTGGGGATGAATAGATAAGAAGAGACTCTATTGAAGAAAAAAATGCTTGGATGAGTGCGTTAAAAATGATCTTAAAAAAAATAACTAGTTAATTTTTTGGGACTGTGAACTTAGTTCATTTTTTAAAAAATATGAACCATGAACTGAACTAGTTCATTTTAAAATCTGTGAACTGAACTTTGAACTAGTTCCTATCAATTGTGAACTAACACAACACTGGCTTTAAGCCATAGCGGATTAAATTTAGTATTAGCATATCGGATCTCCCCACTTGGCAGCAAATTGCGTCATAAGCAACTCGCCAGAAAGGGCCATATAAAAACATCTTACATATTTGCAATTTCAGAAATGATTATTGAGACAAAAAACAAAACCACATCTTGTTTAGCACCAAGCCATTCTCATCCGGACTCATCATACAGTGACGCCACCAGTAAAACTGAGAAGACGGAAATTCAAAATACAACCTGAATTCCGTAATAGTAGGGACGAAGTGTAAATTGTGAATAAAATTAAAATGCAATAACTTTCAGATCACATGAGCCAATATGTTATTTACAATAGAACACAGATAAAATTTCAAATGTTCAAACTGAGACATGTTACATTTTTATCCACAAAATGAGCTCATTTCAAATTTTCTGGCTGCAACAGGTCTCAAAAAAGTTGGGACACAGGCAGAAAAGGGCTGAAAAAGCAATTAATATATAAGAGAATCAGCTGAAAGAACATTTAGCAAGTAGTTAAGTTAACTGGCATCAAGTGTGTAACATGATTGGCTATAAAATGGATGTCTTAGAGAGGCTGAGTCTCTCAGAAGTAAAGATGGCCAGAGCCTCTCCAACCTGTGAAGGCTTGCGTAAAAAAAAATTTTGGAATACTTTAAAAACAATTTTCCTCAACGTCAAATTGCAAAGGCTTTGAAGGTCTCATCATTGACAGTGCGTAACATCATCAAAAGATTCCGCGAAACTGGAAAAATCTCTGTGCGTAAGGGACAAGGCCGAAGACCTTTACTGGATGCCCGTAATCTTTGGGCCCTCAGACGCCACTGCATCACTCATCAGCATGATTCTGTCATTGACATTACTAAATGGGTCCAGGAATACTTGAGGAAACCCCTGTCTGTAAACACAGTCCGCCGTGCCATCCACAGATGCCACCTAAAACTATATCATGCAAAAAGGAAGCCATTGTTGAGCATGATTCAGAAGTGCCGCCATGTTCTGTGGGCCAAGGCTCATTTAAAATGGACTGTAGCAAAGTGGCAAAGTGTCCTGTGGTCAGACGAGTCCAAATTTGACATTCTTGTTGGAAATCGTGGCCGTCGTCTCCTCCAGGCTAAAGAGGAGAAAGACCACCCCTCCTGTTATCAGTGTTCAGTTCAAAAGCCAGCATCTCTGACGGTATGGGGATGCATTAGTGCATATGGTGTGGGACACTTTAATGTTTTAAAAAGCACCATGAATGCTAAAAGGTATATTAAGGTTTTAGAGCAACATATGCTTCCCTCCAGATGACATTTATTCCAGGGAAGGCCTAGTGTATTTCAGGAGGACAATGCAAAACCAAATACTGCAGCTATTACAACAGCATGGCTTCATAGTAGAAGAGTCCGTGTGCTGAACTGGCCTGCCTGCAGTCCTGATCTTTCACCAATTGAGAACATTTGGTGCATAATTAAACGAAAACTCAGTCAAAGGAGACCCAAAACTCTCCAGCAGCTGGAAGCCTGTATTAAACAAGAGTAGGATCAAATTCTAATGACTAAACTCAAGAAACTTGTCTCCTCAATGCCCAGACGCCTCCACTCTTTGTTAAAAAGAAGAGGGGATGCTACACCATGGTAAACAGGCCCCTGTCCCAACTTTTTTGAGACCTGTAGCAGCCATCAAATTTGAAATGAGCTCATTTTGTGGATAAAATTGTAAAATTTCTCAGTTTCCACATTTGCTATGTTATCTCTGTTCAATTGCGAATAAAATACTGGTTGGTGTGATTTGACAGTCATTGCGTTTTGAAAATATTCACAATTTACACTTTGTCCCACAATTTCGGAATTGGGGTTGTAACAAAAACACTGAACTGATTCCGCCTAAATTAGGGCTAAGTGTTGGCTAGAGAAAAAATTATCATTAATCACAGCTCAACAATAGTGCATTTTGCATTGTATATAAATACTGTGCGGGGAGGTATTGTATGTACATTTACCATGGTTTGAAGGTAGCTTTATTATATTTAGTAAGCAAATTGGATTGGATCCAAGACTAAATCATCAAGTAATTATTTAACGTCATTTAGACATTATGAGACCACCCCTCAGTGAACGCACATATACAGTTGCAATCAAAATTATTCAACCCCCGTTGCAAATTAGGTTTACTGGCAAAATTTACAAACTTTCAGCTGTTTGCTATGAACAAATCAAACAAGAACAATTTAAATAGCTCAACACAACAAATATTACAAGTGGCTTCTCCAAATTCAACACAAAATGCCACTTTTAATGACTACTGCAGGCTTAAAATTATTCAACCCCTTCATGACAAGCATCTTTAATACTGAATAGAGCACCCTTTTACTGCTATTACCTGCTGGAGATGTGATGCATAGGCAGACAACAGCTTCTAGCAGCATTCCCAAGGAATCTTAGTCCAGTCCTCATGGACAAAGGCCTCCAGTTCACTAATATTCTTGAGTTTGCATGCTGCAACTGTCCTCTTCAAATCCCACCAGAGATTTTTTTTTATGGGGTTTTAGTGAGGCGACTGTGATGGGCACCTTATAATCTTCCCAGATGTCTTCTGAAACCAAGCCTTGGTGGATGTTGAGGTATGCTTAGGATCATTGTCCTTTTGGAAAATCCAGTGATGCCCAAGCGTCAGCTTCCCTACAGACGGCATGACATTTTCTCCTTGGATATCCTGGTACTTGACTTAATCCATCTCCCCCTCCACACTTTGCAGATTCCAGTGCCAGAGGAAGCAAGGCAGCTGCAGAGCATCAAAAAGCCCCTACAATTCTTCACTGTAGGTAGGGTGTACTTTTCAGCATTTGCTTCGTTATTCCTCCTGCAGACATACCACTGATTCATAAGCCCAAAAAATATTCCAGTTTTGTTGCATCACTCCACAGAACAATATCCCCAAACTTCTGTGGCTTATTTATATAGTTTTGAGCATATTGGAGCTTGTGCTTTTGGATCAGTCATGGAGTATGTCTTGGAGACCTTCAACGTTTAGTATGCGCCCTACTGTGCAAACTGAAACCTCAGTGCCTCCTGCCTCCAAGTCTTGCTGCGGGTCTCCTGCAGTCACTCAAGGGTTTTTGACCACCCGTTTCCTCAGGAATCTGGTGACAGCCATTGATAGCTGCCTCTTTCTGCCACATCCTGGAACTGTAGCCACTCTTCTTTTAACTCTGAACTTGCAAACTATGCTTCTAACTGTATCTCTACGAAAATTCAGTGCCTGTGCTACCTTTTTGTATCCTTTTCCTTGTTTGTGCCAGGCAATGATCCCCTCTATTAGCTTTTTGGACAATTCTTTTGACAGCCATTTTTCTAATATGCAATCAAATGTCACTGTCAACAAACCCCAAAGAGTGCAAGTATTTGATGTGCTCTATCTCAAGCAAACCTGATGCAACTAATTAAGCTCTAGATTAGCTGCATTAGGTGTGCTTTAGACAACACCTGATTTGCAAATATGCTCTTAAGACAGATTCTATTCAGGGGGTTGAATAATTTTGAGACTGCAGTAGTCATTAGAAATGGCATTTTGTGTTAAATTTGGAGAAACCACTTGTAATATTAGTTGTGTTGAGCTATTTAAAATGTTCTTGTTTAATTTGTTTATCACAAACAGCTGAAAGTTTGTAAATTTTGCTATTAAACCCAATTTGCAATGGGGGTTGAATAATTTTGATTGCAACTGCATATGTTTGCGTTTACACATTGTCCTTAATATTGTAGTTATGTCCATTACAACACGAGTGATCCCCGACAATCTGAATAACCATAAGAGAGACAGTAACAAATACAGTGTCGTGAAAAAGTATTTGCCCCCTTCCTGATTTCTTACTTTTTTGCACATTTTTCACACTTAAATGTTTCAGATCATCAAACAAATTTTAATATAAGGCAAAGATAGCTCGAGTAAATACAAAATGCAGTTTTGAAATGATAATTTCATTTATTAAGGGGAAAAAGCTATCCAAACCTACCTGGCCCTATGTGAAAAAGTAATTGCCCCCCCCCCTAGTTAAATCATGAATTAACTGTGATTAACCACATTTTTTGAGTCCAATTTCACTAGCCACACCCAGGCCTGATTACTGCCAGACCAGTTGAATCAAGAAATCACTTAAATAGAACCTGTTTGACAAAGTGAAGTAGGCTAAAAGATCTCAAAAAGCAACATGTCATGCTGTGAACTAAAGAAATTCAAGAACAGATGAGAAACAAAGAAATTGACATCTATCAGTCTGGAAAGGGTTGCAAAGCCATTTCTAAGGCTTTGGGACTCCGGCGAATCATGGTGAGAGCCATTATCCACAAATGGAGAAAACTTGGAACAGTGGTGAACCTTCCCAGAAGTGGCCGACCTGCCAGAATTACTCTAAAAGCGCATCGACGACTCATCCAGGAGGTCACAAAAGAACCCAGAACAATATCTAAAGAACTGCAGGCCTCCCTTGCCTTATTTAAAGTCAGTATTCATGATTCAACAATAAGAAAGAGACTGGGCAAAAATGGCATCCATGGGAGGGTTCCAAGGCGAAAACTACTGCTGACCAAAAAGAGCACAAGGGCTCGTCTCACATTTGTCAAAATACATTTTGATTATCCCCAAGACTTTTGGGAAAATATTCTGTGGACTGACGAGACAAAAGTTGAACCTTTTGGAAGGTGTGCATCTCGTTACATCAGGCGTAAAACTAACATATCATTTCATAAGAAGAACATCATACCAAAAGTCAAACATGGTGGTGGTAGTGTGATGGTTTGGTGCTGCTTTGCTGCTTCAGGACCTGGACGACTTGTCATAATTGATGGAAGTATGAATTCTGCTCTCTACCGGAAAATCCTGAAGGAGAATGTCCAACCATCAGTTGGTGACCTCAAGCTCAAGCGCACTTGGGTTATGCAGCAGGACAATGATCCGAAACCACACGAGCAAGTCCACCTCTGAATGGCTTAAAAAAAACAAACTGAAGGTTTTGGAGCGGCCTAAGCAAAATCCGGACTTAAACCTGTGGCATGACCTTAAACAGGCCGTTCATGCTCAAAAACCCTTCAATGTGGCTGAATTAAAACATTCTGCAAAGAAGAGTGGGCCACAATTCCTCCACAGCGATGTGAAAGACTCATTGCCAGTTATCGCAAACACTTGATTGCAGTTGTTGTCGCAGAGGGTGGCACAACCAGTTATTAGGTTTAGGGGGCAATTACTTTTTCACACCAGGCCAGGTAGGTTTGGATAGCTTTTTCCCCTTAATAAATTAAATCATCATTTAAAAACTGCATTTTGTATTTACTCGGGTTGTCTTTGTCTAATAGTAAAATTTATTTGCTGATCTGAAACATATACGCGTGACAAATATGCAAAAAAATAAGAAATCAGGAAGGGAGCAAATACTTTTTCACAGCACTGTATTGCTGTTTACGTTGTTGCAGAAGTCTGGTACTTTCTGACAAAATTGCAGTATTAAAAATGCATACTTTACCACAAATGAACTAGAAACAGCAGCCGAGTTTCCACTCGAACAAGAAAAGTTATTTTCTTTCGTGCCGGTCAGATCACATAATTTCATACCACCTATGCCATGAACTGTCCAAAACAGCAGCGAAAAATACATGTGTCACATCCTTTGGTATTAGCAACGTAAGGGATATTTTGACTTTAATAATGTATTAATGAATCCACCCAAAACCCATCCACTATTAATCAGCATCTGAACCACCCACCCGATTCGCTGATTAACTGCAGTTCCAGCAGATATAACCACAATCTGCACGAATCTACCTCGTGGTCAACCATAAATCACTGTTTATTCCAGTCGCTGAAATAATGTTAAGGAGCTGGCAGAGATCGTTACCCAACCAACAATCAATGTGAAATCAATGTCACTGATATCAGTCTTAAAAAGCTGACAAAGATCATCCCTTGGTTAAGCATATTTCCGTGTTTAGGCTATTCAGTGTCGCTGCAAAGGTAACTTTTATGAAAATAACTTTTTTTCATATTTGCTGAAACTGTGGCTCTATACTGTCAGCAGTATGAGACAGGTAATCTGCAACAAATCTGGAAGATTCGTCTCCTCCCAGCCCTCCTAATGGTATTGGCAAGAATGCACCGAGCCCAAGCAAAATTAAACAATCAGAGCTAGGAGGAGTTCCTAATGCCGATTCAATCACTTCTCATTCAAACACTGTCCAGCTCCTCTCTTCACCGTGTGTTCTCTTCATTGGTCAAGACTCAAGACTAATATTGTCTATGCTAGATTCCTGGAGGAGCTATAATCTAAAGTTGGTAACTTTTAGGCCTGTATCTTACACCCAGCGCAGTGGAGCGCAAAACGTTATTTCCCGTCCAGGGTCCTCGCTGCAAAAATAGCCAATTCATTTGCGTCAAACTGAGCGCCCATGGGCATGTTGGTCTTAAAATGAGGTGTGGTCAGGTGCAATGCTGGCCTGCTGCTATCTTGAGCTAGCGCAAAGCTCTTGTGCCATTGACCAACAAAAACCTGGTCTACAGTCAATAGTCAATTTTTAACAGCAATTTTAAGGGCGCATTATTATGAGTATTATGCACCTTTGTCAGCGAGTACATAACGCAAGTACCCTCTGCTTGTTACGTATTACACAAGGACAAGCTGCAGCGTCCACACAAGCAGACAATTAAAAAAATGACGATGAGAAAGATTATTTTCACTATATTTCAAAAAGCACGTGGCAGAATGGTGATATGCCTTTGATGCCATTAAATGCTGTGTGTCCACAAAAATACCATATTTTCAAAAATTTATTTTGAGAAAATAAAGCAGACCCCATCACAAATCTTGGATATGTTAATAAAAGGTATCTAATCTTTCCAAAACAGTCAATTTGATGTTGGTGGATGGTGTCACAATTTGATGTTGGTGGACGGTGTCATTTTTTTGGTATAAAATGTTAAAAATAGCACAAATTTTATTTTTTTTCATTTTCAAGCCTTAATATTTTCTAGATTATTCATAAGAGAGGGGCAGAATTAGAATACAAAATACACTACATATATGGGAAGCTGTATGTGCAATACCAAATCCCTGTCTTTGACATTAGGCTTTTTACAGTCCTTCAAATATGCTACCGCAGAGCGCAGAGTAAAATTTTCAAGCAACTTTAAGCACCCAGAAATATATGATGAACTAAAGGGACACATTCATAAGTCCATATTCCTCAAGTTAGAGTAGCAGATTTTCACCCCTGAAAATTTGAAGGACCTAGCTGAAATACTTTTCTAGATATAGCCATGTGAAAGTGGCTCCTCAGAAATCGCTGTTCAAAAAGGGCCGGATCTTAGTTGCAAAACTATTTTTTAAGACAAAACTATTGGAGTTGAGAGCTAAAATTTTGGATTTATCCTATTACGAGGTGTATGCACCCGCCGGAATTTTTTCAGCCAAATCTGTGATGGTCAAGTCTAAGTGAGAAGTTCCTCTGAAATTCGGACATTTGACATGGAATGACCCTAACTCATGCTGTCTTGCAGAAAATCCCCCTGGAAGGGTGGCTGTTCGGGGACAATGGTTGGCCAAAATATCAAATACATGGCATATAATGTCTGAATAGTGCAAGGATTTTCGGTCAGAAACAAAAACTGTAACTGAACGAATGTTCGACGTGCTGAAAATGCGCATCAGATGTTTGGATAAGTCCTACACGGGTAGACCCCCTTATCTGCAATGGTGTGGAAAAAAAACTATTTAATCTGACCTGACCCATTAATACGGTGTCTGCAGTCCCGTTTTCATTATCAGCTGCAAAATCCCTCATTTCATTTGGAAATGGATTTATTATTTACAGTTTGGCTAAAAAACGAAGTGGCCTTAAAAACCCGGCACTTTCAGAAAAAGCTATGGATGACATTTTCGTCACCGCCTGTAATTAATCCAAATTTCTTCCATATATTCGACTCAACCTGCAATTGTAAGACAAGCGGAAACAAGTTCTTGTCTCACCTGTTGGATATTATTCAAGGGGTTACTGTACGTTATAAAATAAAACATTGTCTCATTTCTTTCTTGCTATTTTTCGCACTCATTTTAATTTCTCTTAGTCGTTCCCCACCAACGAGTATTTCATTATTTATTTATTTTTACCGGCGACCCCGAAGTAAAACCTTTCTTTTTGTTTGCTTGTTTTATGCACAAGTTGTAATGTAATATCAAGTTCAAGTGCAGCCCTGGGGATTCACTGTTATGATTTTTAACGCCTGGTTATGATTTAAATAATTTTGAGCAATATTTTTTAAATATTTTTTATTACATTCTTGAAGATCGCTGTAATCAGGTTTCCATAGTTTAAACAATGGTTTGCTCGCACACTTTAACTTTAGGCACAAGCAGCCATCATTCTGATGCAGTCAAGAGTCCTTTTTTTTTTTTTTTTTTTACTTTATATATTTTTTATTATAAGGGCAGTCAAGTTCGCCCTTATAATAGCTATCTGCCAGGGTACAAGTCCCCCTGGCTTTTAAAGGGAATGGGAAATGAAATGGGAAATGAGCTGAAATGAAAATGAAACCAAAATGATTGGTTTATTCCATGTTTCGCCCTAAACACGCCTATGTTTAATTAAGAGATTAAATCCAACCCCTTTGCACTGAACGCCTTACTATGCGCCCAGATAACCCGCCGTTAAACTAGCAAAAATGGATTTGGACAGGTCCTAAATGCACTTGCACCACGCGCTTCAGACTGTGCGCTTTGATCGTTAAAATAGGGCCCTTAGTGTTTTATTTGGTAAAAATGTCATAACTGCCTTTCAGCCATCAATAATTGAGGTGGTCTGAGAGTAAATTTTGATGTCTGTATGATGCATCCAGACATAGAAATTCCAGAAACTCGAAATTTCTCCTTCTAAACCTCTAGTTCTTCCATTGTCAAAAACTGCATAACTGTTGTAGCGAACGCTACAAGCACAAAAAAGACCAAACACGCAAACAGAAAAGGAGTCAACCAAAGAGGAGGTGGAGTGTGGTTGTAATAACTGCAACCTGCACAAACCAGGCATAAGTGTTTGGAAGATCAGCTGGCATTGTGTTGGTAAGTCCCTTGTTAGCATGTTTCTACATTAGCACTGTAATACTGGTCTGCACACTTATTTAAAGCAACTGGGTATCAGTTGTAATAACATTAAAACAATCCATCTGAAACAACATAGTTGATGGCATGTAGCTAATGCTTTGAAATTGTAACTGTTAGGTCTAATAACCAGTGCCTATATGTGTTTGGTAGCCTAGTGTTGAGTCATAGCTTTGCATACTCTAGCCTGGTGAGTCAGTGAAAATAATAGTCAACTAAAAGCCAGGGCCCGTATTCACAAAGCATCTTATCTTACCGCTAGGAGTACTCCTAAGTCGCGCTAAAACATTTTATGTAGGAGTAAAATCTTAAAAGTTATTCACAAAGCCGCCGAGAGCACCTTTTAGTTAAGAAAACTGGTAACTCCTTCAGCTAGCAGTATCTCTGAGACAGGTGGAAGTAAATCTCCGTTGCTATGGATGACATCAATTCTCATGCACGAGTCTTGGGACAATGAGCACGGTGATTGGTTGTTTGGAGACAGGGTGGCCCGTTGAAAAAAATATCCCGCATACAACCCATGGAGGAAAAAATGAGGAAATAGTCCAAGCGGCTGGTTTGTCCCATAAAATAATAACATGTTGAGCACTCCTGAAACTGCACTATGCGCAGTCCCCACATATCACGCTCTAGGCAAATAAACATACATAGGAAAGAGATAGTTGTAAAAACGCCAATAGCATAAAATGAGTCAATAATAAAACGCGTCATTTGCCCCAATAATTAGCAATTTATTACCCAATGAAAATATGTTGCGATCATTTAAATGCCGGCTATTCAAGTTTGTTTGCCCTCAACTGTCATGGATGAAAGTTCAAAAAGGACGTGAAAGCCCAACTGGGGCCACGACAAGTTACTGCTGCTGGCCCAGTTGGTGCTGGAGCGAAAGCATGTAATCAAAGGGAAATTTAGCTTGGGGATGAACAGCAAATCCAAGCGGGATGCGTGGGATAATATCGGCCTACAGATCAATGCTGCATTCCCCTTGGTGTCTCGGACAGCAGACGACTGCGAGAAGCGGTGGTATGGGCTGCAATCGCAGGGGAGGTCTGAGATTGCAGCCTATAAATGGACTATCGTTCAAACAGGAAAGCATACTAAGCTTGGTTTGTAATTTATAGCCTACAATTTAAATATGCATACAAAATATGACATAGGCTGGTATTATTATGATAATCTACTAAATGTAACCATCGCTCAATAGCCTAATAAAATATTTAATGCAAAACAGTCGTGAGCACAGCGGACGCGTCGGGCAATGACTGTAACCCGATGATTTCAGTCTGATATAGTCCTGTGTTCTGACCAGAAAAGTTTTGTAACAAAGTGGAATTTATTCACTGGACTGTGAGTTAATAACTAATGGGCAAATGCACAATACCTAATAGCTTTAATTTCTCACATCCTTTTGAAAAAAACTTATTTTTGATGTCACATTTTGGTGTCCTTATTTGAGGCAAAAATCATTTTAATTAATTCAATTAAAAAAAACATACTTGGGTTTAAGTGGTAGTTTTATCCTCACTATATCTCTTATGTCTGCTAAACAAAATGAACATGAATTAAAAGCATCAATCATTATCTGCTGATAATAAAACAATGAACAACAACTATCCCTGAAATCACTCTAGTATTGTGAAAACACTCATATGAATAAGAGTATGCATGCATATGCAAGTGCTTCGTACCAGTATGTATTTTGGCCTCGGTGGCCTCTCGTACCTATGACATACACTTTCACAAAAAGCATGGCATCAAAACCAGCACAGGAATTCAAACTGACAAAAATTGAACCCCACACTCCCATGCATTCAAACATACACAGATGTACACTCAAATAGACAGACATGCACTTGTACTTTAAAGCACCAGCATTGAGGAAAGTACACACATACATGCACATGTAAAAACACTTTCAGACAAGCTCTTCTCCACTGACTATAGTGTGCAGGTCTGGTTGGATTCAAGCTAATGTAGTGGTCTGCTTGCTTGCTCTTGCCTGGGATTATAACAAAGGCAAGGATTAGCACAGTTCTGTAAGTCATAATTCGTCATCCTTTGCTTTTAAGAAGCACATCAAATCCACTAGCCAATAACACATTATACACTGAACCTATCTGTTAGAGCAAAACTCAGCATTACACATCATGGACATTCCCCCAGAAAAATCTAGCCTGTGATGGGACCCAATGGAGAAAATGTAATTTCACTTTATGGATGTGGTATAGCTGCAATGCAGTAAGACTGCGATTTGAACAGTCTGGAGCACTGGTGCAATTCAGTCTTAGAGACGATATATTTCACCGCCCTCAACCCAAGAGTTAAACACTTTGCATTCTCAGGAATTTCCACTGATATGAAGCAACAAATCCTCAATAGAAGTGCAGCAGGGGTGAGCAAAACAACCCACTAACACCACAGAGCACACAGTCATTGTGATCCAGCTTTCTAACAGTAAGCTTGTGAAACTCAGGCGCAACATCCATTTTAAGTGTAGCGGCTCACAATCCATCTATCAATGTCAGGAAATCAAGGTTCAATAGCTCACCTTAAAATGACAGACACCAATCAGCACCTGATCTCCCAACTTCCCAAGCCAAGATTACCAACTTCCCAAGCCAAGCCAAGCCAAGATAATCTTGGTGCACCAAGATTAGTTAAAATCTGAACATCCACTGGGCACAGGTCCTTTTTAACCTACTCCAAACTCACAGCACTGAAAACTGACCCAACATTTTCACACCTGCTAATCAGGTGACAAATCAAAAAATTCAATTTTTTTCAATTCAGGCCCATGACTATATCGCCCCGCATTATATGCGGGGAGGGGATAATAATAATAACAATGCTATGACACTTCACTGCCCAAATGTGTAACATCGTGCCACCTGACAATCCAATTCAGGGAAAATTTTAATTTTGACTGCACTTTCAAATTACCACACATGGAGGAAATGTACTTTTGAAGCATTCCCTATGATAGTAGGACTGCTGACAGTTATTTGGAAAGACCCACAGAGAAGAAATGTGGTGAAAAAGAGACAGGTATCTGTACCATTAGTTTTGCTTACATGAACTAGTCTATCACCAGTGTGTTATGGCAAAGATGCCTTCAATTTCACTGTTATTGATATTATACCCTCTTAGTTAATGGAAAATTTGTTAACAAAATCAGTGAAAAGAAACCATCTTTTTGGAAACTATTTTATTGGAATAACTGTAACAGGCAGTAACAATATTATTCTTCCCCAAACAATGTCCACGCCGTCCAATGTGACAGACTAATTCAGCAGACAGTCAAAAGCAAAAGCATGCATGAACAATTCATCCTGAAGTTTCACGGAGTGGAGGCGTAGTTTCACAGAGGATTTAGTCCACTAAAAAAACCGGTACAGCACACAAAAGAACACTGGCTTTCAGCTAGGCGCTCCAAGGCTCGATTTTTAAACAGGAGGCAAAGCAGTTAACAACAATGCAAGACTAGACTCTGACTTTTTGAGGGTTCAGCCAAGGGAAGAGGAGCTATCTGACTTCAAAGTAATTTTTCTGGAACCAATAAGCAGTGTCCTGGCATGTTAAGTTCAAGGTAGAGTAGGGACATGCCCAAGGCGCAGCCAGTAAAACACTATCCGCATGCTTGATACGAGCTGCAGTACTGGCAGTTTGAATCCAACCACTGACGTTTGTCAGGAGGTCCCACCCTTTCTCCCATTTCCCAATCTTCCTCTTACTCTTTTACCCGTTTCCAATGTTATCAGTCCATTGAATGGGCATTACCATCTGTTATCATAGCCATACACGAGACAGTAGGGCCCTACTCTACCTACTCGAGGCGGCTCAGTGATCGTGGTTTTCATTTCAGGTTTAGTTTCAGGGTTAGGAAAAGGCAATGATGGTTTTTAAAAGGTCATGGCTAGGGTTTGGGGATATGGAAAGGCAACTGAGGTTTTTAAAAGACAGCTGTGCTTTGCAGTTGCAAATGTCAGACCCGCGACTGGAAATTCTTGTGTGGATTTTGTAGCTTTATGAGGATGTCATCAGAGTGCATTTTTTACCCTTCTGTCAATTACAGGTTTATATTGGTTGTTTTGGGTGCCTGCATTTATAACCTTGTCTTCATTTCACTTTTTCACAGTTTCCATCATCTCATCTGAAGCTAGTGGCAGAAAATACAGCTTCTCTTTAACTATCAGTCGATGAAAACTGCCCACTGATCCTACTAGTAGGGAGAGTAGGGCTCCACTATCCCATATTTATGGCGCTGATAACAGATGACAATTTGACCGACAGATAACTTTTGAAGTGGCTCATTGTCAAAATAAAGCTAGGAAAAGCCTTAAAAGAACAAAGGTCCCATCACTGTAGCGTGACATGAGAAGGGCTACAGTGATCCATTTTAAACAAAGATGATCCCCTGCCTCTGTTAGGAAAACCACAGACAGCTACTAGATACTGCTTTTTTCTCCCTCCTCTCTCATCAGACGTCCTGTTCTCCGGCCACAGCGGTTAGCAAGCCAAGGCACGTATTACTGCGCAAGGGGCGGTGGGCAACGATTCATCTGGGGCATTGCCTATACAACAAAGTTGCATATAGATTTGATGAAAAAACATTGGCTGGGGGTGAGGGACTGTTACTCACAGCAGCTTTTGTCAATGCATACACTCTTGCTGAAAGACCAATATCATGAAAACAGCCCATCTACAGTATATCCTTTTAGCCTCTATCAAATGGACAGATCAAATGCTCCTCCCCCATGATACAATTATGGGCTCAACAGGATTAGAGCTCACAAAATCATTTCAGCACCAGCACATTCGCTCAATCCACTGCAAATAGAGGTACCCACAGTATCTTTTAAATTGTCCACAAATATTTTTTTCTGATAGCATACAGGATTCTGAACAAACATGACAATGATTCTTGAAATTTCTGGCTATTTTAAGTCTGCATGTGCAAACAGTGTGGTTTCTCCAAACAATGAAGGATTTGTTACTTTTGTTGGGAATGGGGACTCCTGTAAAAGTCCTGCCCCAAGACTTTACATAATCCTAAAACAGCCATAAAAAATACTGGCACACAATACCCTGAACATGACGAAGAGACATTATTCTGCTGTGGGGGGATGGGTCTGGATCCAGGCTTTGCAGTGACCCCAGCCCAGATAAGCAGCTTTCGGATAGTGAATGGATGGATGATTGCAGCATACGCGCAGGGATCCTGGATTCAAGGGGCCAAAAAGGGCACAAATCCAAGGACTCTACCACTCAAAACAACGTAAAACCAGCCAAGCAGAAAACCTGTCCACTGCCATCAGACATGTTAACAGACTCAGGTCACATATATGACTACCAGGCATATCTATTTAATTTATTTAATCTTTATTTAATCAGGAAAAACCTTGTTACAAATTTAATTTTCAAGAATGTCCTTTCAAATATGTTTCACCAGTGAATTTACAACATGAATAAAATGTAATTCCTTGTTTTCAAAGGAGCATGGCTAGATATTTTATTGATTTAACAATAACATTGGTACCGGCATTGTCCAGGTATCATTCCAGACATATTTTACACAGAGGAGCTAAGTAGCATAAAAGCAATGGAACTAGGGTAGCAGTTTCAAGTAGCAACTAGGCCGTTGTACTGGTAATGAAGGTATGGAATATTCCTGTAAGGGCGCCACAATGCATGGCACTGCAGCCTCAGTGCAAGTGGGTCATGGGTTCAAATCCAGTTGGGAGCCTTTCTGTGTGGAGTTTGCATGTTCTCCCCGTGTTCACATGGGTTTCCTCTGAGTACTTCGATTTCCTCTCACAGTCCAAAGACATACATGTTAGGCTAACTGCAGACAAAATTGTTTGTATGTGCGAGTGAATGCTGTGTATGCCCTGACTAGATTAGCGAGGTGCCCAAGGTGTGTCCTTGCCTTTCGCTCGTAGTCAGCTGGGATAATCTCCCTCACTGGAGGAAGAAACGGTATAGATAATGGATATATGGATCAGTTATAATTACAATGGACATTGTAAATCCCTGTACATTGTGTAGCTGTCAGATACCTTTAAAAGGTACATCTGTGCTACACACCGTGCAGGCGGGCATAGCAGACAGAGAGAATACAGCCCAACACATCAAACTAAATACGAGGGCCTCAACTAACATGAATCAATTCAGGTTTGACCACGGATATCCTAAAAGGAGCTTTTAAAAACTTCGGAATGTGTAGCTGGAAAATATTTTCTGGAAAAGTCTCACCAGAAATAAAGCTGTGAAAGAAATGAAACAGAGATCAGATGGAGACTGGGACTGTGCCATTAAAGCAGGGCACAAACAAAGCCCTCCCTCAATGACACTAATACATTAAAGGGTATCAGAGGCTGGCGTAGATTAAGGATTACAGCTGAAAAGAGCACGTGCGGGTGCACATGGCCCACACGGCTGAGGCACAGACATGACACAGGGGATTGGTGTGCTGCCTCCACCGATTAGACCCCCATGTTTGAGGGGGAAATGGCATCGCCTAGCTCTCATCCCCTCTCCTCTCTCAATCATCCTGCTGTCCCCCCGCCCCCAATCCAACCATGTGTAAAATGTCACACAAAAGAAGTGACATCAAAGCCTACAACTGATGCCATCTAATCCAGCTAGCAAAGAGCAGACTAGTAAAATGAAATGTTTGTCTCTCTCTCTCTCTCTCCTCCTCTCTGTCACTCTTTCTCTCGCTTTTTCTCTCTTGACAGCTAATGCAAATGGGGGCGTGCAATTGCCAGATCTTTCTCTCTGTCAGCCTCTGAAGTCCAATCCATACTTCGGCTTGACTGGTGCATCAGTAAACCTGTTCTGTCTCCTTACGTTCTCACTGACGCATGGCACTGCATTCAACCTGTACCTGGGTGCTGCTGCATCTCTCTGCTACACGTGCCCTGGGGGTGGACGCATTTCCTCCAGCTCATTGAAGTTCAGGGGAGGCATATGGATCTATTCATCAGAGGCCGGAGGATTCTGGTCTGATTTCACTGATGACTGCGAAGACATCAGGCCTGAGACTGAGAGGAAGGAGTCAGACACTGGCAGCGATGTGGGAGAGGGGTCACACAAGGTGCAAGGTAGCTGAGGTGATGCCAAATAGGATGTAAAAAATACATGCTCGCCGACTGCAAAGACAAACAGACACACACGTAGTCACACTCTCTCACCCACAAACTCCCAGCCACACAATTTTCAAGGGATGTAATTTAGTTCACTATATACTGACCCAAATACCCTCCAATTAATGTGCAGACAGTGAGCCATATTTTGAGAGTAAACCTGACTGAGCGTACAATGCACAGCCGTTTTAAAACTCACTCTCACCGCCTAAGCACTGTACATACAGGACTTGGACAGGAGCTTCTACACCTGTGTCACAAGTGTCCCGCCCACTTAATCCACTTCCATATCTAATGTTTTCGTAACTTTGTTCCTGGTTAGACAAGAAAGCTGGTTCAGGGAAAGGCAAAGGCATTGTCATTAGAGGCTAGCTTGGTAAGGAAAATGAACTGAAGGAAAAATGTTAAGACAGCCTCTACAACCACTTGCTATTCTCCCAATAAGTGCTTATTTTCAAGAATCAACGTTAAAGCTACCAAGTTAGCAGCGAAAAATATTTGACTTGGCCTGCTCGTGTTTACCAGCACTGGACCGCTCTGAACTGAGTCGCGAGCTGGAACGGAAATGTGTGTAAAAAGAAGCCAGCTGCCTGATGTCTCTGATTCTGCGGTGCATAAGGTGAATAGGACAACAGCAGAATTCCCACAGTTCAGAGGGCTGCATGGCTGCCTCTTCAGCTGGCAGAAGGGAAGCCACTTGTCCAGCACCTGCAGCTCCGCACTTGGTTCCCAGTGCCCTCCTCATAGTGCATTTGTTTCCAGAGCAACAAGCTGAACCGTCACTGCCACTGCTCCTCCTGGACCTGGGTCAGAGCACCTTAATTATCTGGGAGTGATGGGAGCCATTTATTACAACAAGTAGTGGAATTCACAGCAGTTATCTGGCTCAGGCTCTGCAGATCCATGAACATTGATGATAGAACCTTGAATATGAGTTTGAATGAATCCGAGAAACGATCACACGTGGACATAGATTCCTTCTTGAGAGATGGCTGCCAAAGATGGCACAGAGTAATACAAGAGACACTTACTATAATATAAGCTACCACAATGCAACTGAGAAATATCAGCAACAGACATCTTTTATCCAGGGCTCTATAATTGACCTCGGAATAGTTTGAGATTGATCACCTGGCCTGTCAAAACATGCTGGTTTCCTGAAGCATGGGCAATACATAAAGCTCAAAGCAATAGAGGGCTGCCCAAATGCCTTCTTAAGTCATCTGAATCAATGGGGAATGGCTTCATGCCATAGCATTAAACATACTGGGATCAAAAGCCATTTCATTTGCAGCAGTATTACTACAACCCGGCAGTCATGTGAAAAAAATGGGAACAGATGTTTGCTCTGAACTTCCTGATCCAATACACTAGATTTTTTTTTTTTTGTAATCATACAAAATGTTCACACATTACAGCTTAGCTTGTGTGATGTGTCTTTCTCGTAATTGGGTATATGCTTTGAGGCCTCTAAATGAGTGACTGAGACAAGACTTGTTTTCCTTCATTTATGCTAACCATAAAGAATCGCCAAAACACAAAGCCAACGCATAAGCCCCATTGTATTCACTCTGAAACCATTCTTAAGCTGGAAAAGGCAACTGCTTGTAAAATAGACCACAGTAGATAATGACGTAGGCTAGGCTAGCGCTCGTATAGTACATGCAATATGCAAGAAGACTGAACGGTCTTCCCATGGGTGGAGCGAGGCCTTTATTTGGAATATGTAATCAGAGATGGAGTGTCTTAGATAAGCCATTTGAACAAAGCATTCCACACGCAAGGTAATCCCAGGCCATGCTCTCTCCCCCGATGAATAATGCAATAAAGAAGCCATCTGACTAACGATGAGCTGTACAACCCAAGCCATCTCCCAACTGACCTGTACTATGAGTGGAGGGAGGTCATTGTACATCATTATACACTCACGCAAAAGCACCCTGTCCATAAGATCTGAATACTCACAAGAGCTGAATGAGGGGTGGGGCCTCACTCAAGACCAGGTGGCCAGCTTCTCAGAGCTGTGTGGCTCACATTGCAGCATTGTGTTTGTGGCCTTGTGAATTTAAAGCTTCGAAGACCATTTAATATTCCAGCCCAAGCTAACAGAGCAATCATTAGGGAATGGAGGGCTCCATGTATCACAGTCATGAGGCTGTTCTCATTCAGTATTTGTAGTGATTGCAACGAAAAGTTGATGCCGAGGAAAACATATGTAATCCACGTAATTTGTGAAGCTGGAGGATGATGAGTTCATATCCAGCAAAGTGTGCCGAAGGAGGCAGCTGGCCTGGATGGTTGGGTGAACGAGATGACCTTCCCTCACAGCGGACACCTGTGGTCATGTCCTAATACTGACCACAAATTTAATAATAGTTTTGCAAGTGTGAATCATGGCAGTGTTTTGGAAGGCGTGATTGCCTTCCCCTAACCCTGAACCCTTACCTTAACCGTACCTTAGCACATTCACCTTTCCCTAACCCTGATCCCTTAACTTAACCACAATGTTTTTGTTACCATTTGTTTTTAAGGAGCAGTGTTGGTAGTAACTGAGGAAATGCCTGTTGCACAGTGTCGCTTGTAACTACAGTAGACAAGTGACAGTGTTGTTGAGACCACATGTTGCAGAGAATTTTTAGGATTAAGCGCAAATTCTCGGGACAGTTGTAAGATATCATACAAACTGTTTTATGGGAATATGCTGCAGATGTACGATAGCAGACTAGTTCTTCAGGTGTGCGTTTCCCAAAAGCCTTGTTGCTAACTAAATTAGCAACTTACGTAATTCGTCCATTCACAGTTAATGAGTCCAAGTATGTAAGTTAGCACCTGTGGTTTCATAAACGCACCCCAGAGATTTTGAAAAAAACAAAAAGCATTGGTAACAGATGGCCATCTGCTTATAAATAGATTGCTTTAATTTAGGGCGAATACAGCGATTGTCCCTGTCCGTCTGTCGGTCCATTCTCACTCTACAGATGACAATTTTTGTTGAATTCTTCCTATTTTTGTATTGTGGGTCAACTGTGATATGAAGAGGATCCTTATAATTTTTGATGATGATTGCAAATTTTTATTCAAATAACATGTCATCGTCAAGGTTGCCATGTGAGCGTATTACCAGGCTTTGCATGGCTATCTTTATATTCCGTAATGCTGCAGTTCCCTTTGCACAAGGCGTAGGCAATCTAGTCCTGGAGCACTAGTGCTGTTTCTATTTTTTTTGTTTGACCTCCAGAGTTTGTTGGATGATTAAAAGTCTAAGCATGAATTACTGTACAGTCTGAATGATGAAACTCTGAGAGCTCTTTGGTACATGGTCAACTGCTTTCATAAAAACCAAATTAATTAAAATCAATCCAGTTATTATTGCCGCCAAACAAAGTTGGCCGGAGGTTATGTGATCGGTGCCGTTTGTTTGTCTGTCTGTGAACAAGATAACTCAAAAAGTCATGAACGGATATCTCTGAAATTTTGTGGGCAGGTCGCTATTACATTAGGGATGCACCCTATCGATTTTGACTGCGATCAGTCAAACAATATGGCTACCGCGGCAGCCATCTTGAAATCCTATGACACGCGATAACTGAACTCACCAAGATTTGGACTGTGCTGCCTTGGCGGAGGTTTGCACTCTAGGGGCCAGATCAACGACTGTACTAAAGCTTTGCATGCATAGAAACGCGCAAATGCCATATCACCTGCAAACTAACCTGCAATCTCATCTACTAAGGGTGTGCACTGAAATTACATCTTCGAAGTCTGCAAATTTGCACATTCTATGCAGTTAGTACTTTTGGCCCTAATGAATATGTAATAAGGGGCGTGCCTATCCTAGCATGCAAAATATGGGAGGAGAAAATGCAAATACAAAATTTTTGCACATGCATAGTGACTTATCAAGCCTGGCAATTTCAGTGATGGTGATTGAGTTTACTGTTTAATACCTTTGAACGGTAGGTACTAATTGGCTCCATGTAATTGTGCACAGACATGGATGCCATTATTGCCGTAAGGAGAAGACACAGGTGGCGAGTACGCCGAGAACGGGTGTTCTCCATCCGTGTGACAATATTTGGGATGTCAGAGGAGGGAATAATCCAGACATATCGCCTATCCAGCAATGCCATTTTGGAGCTGTTAGATGAAATAAGGGCTGATTTGGAACCAGTTACAAGAAGAAGTCATGCCATACCTGCAATGACAAAACTTCTTGCTACTCTCCATTTCTCGCAACTGGTTCATTCTAGCATACAGTAGCTCCCACTGCTGGGATCTCCCAACACAGTTTCTCGTGTGTACTGTCTCAAATACTGGATGCCATGTTGTGCAGGATGGGCCGGTACATAAAGTTTCCATCCACATGGGAAGCACTGAATGAAAGAAAACATGAGCTTTACGCAGTTGCTCGCTTCTCAAGAGTAATTGGAGCGAGTGACTGTACTCATGTGCAAAATTGTTCCCCCCCTCAAACACTGAGCATGCACTGTTATAAACTTGCACCTCTTTTGCCAGTTATTTTAACTTTAATTTTACAATTAGTTTATGACACTGGTTCTGTGTATGTTAACTGTAAACCACAGTTAAATGTGCACAGGACTCTTCTTATAGTTAAAATAACAAGGAGACAATACATTAATTTAACTGTAAAATTCAGTCAATTTATAACTGTATTTGCTTCCTCAACAAGCACTTCTGACTCCATCGAGTCAAATTTCATTTTGCATTTGCGTTCGTCCATTTCCTCCAGACGGTCCATGATGGAAATGGCTGCAGCACGCAAAGTCCTCATTTAAATAATGCTGTTTGCACCAGCAGTCATTTAGGAAATTACTCTTAGTAGATCACCTGTAAAATGTAAGCAAACCAAACGCACAAAATGTTACCACAAGAATGTTATTTAGAACTCTTTATCTGGGATCTTAGTAGATCAGGCCCTAGGAATTTCTCTAGTTCAGCTGTAGGTTTGGATGGAACAAAGAAATGGAACTGGCTCTCCAGGACCAGGGTCCTGCCTGCCTTACACTGAGAATTGGGTTGAGTAAGTGAGCAAAGGCAAATATTATTCATATTGAATGTTTGATTGTACATTAGCTTCAATATCCCATGAAATGGGAAGGTTGCGGCTGATTGATGAATATGCTGCGTATTGATGGGTAATAAAAGCTTACTAGTCATCAGCATACAAGCAACTTTTTATAAATGTACTTAGTATGCATCAAGCAGAATGGCTGGCATGTTTTTGAGATCAGACCAAGGTTGGCAAAGCAACAATGCACCAGGCTAGATTGGTGTTTGGCTGATAATTTTGATAATTTAACAAAGATGCTAATGCACCAAATGTCCAGTGTCCATTAAATGCTTTGCATTAACTGTATCTTCACAAAGCATTCATTGTACATTCATGGGAATAAAAATATAATTATATGCCTGATATACTAGAGCAGTTTCAATGTTAAAAACCTTTTATTATGGGTAAAACTAATAAAACAGCTGATGTTTGGTGAACATCAAAATGAGTCCATCCAATTGTGGATTGGGTTGTTGTGAGCATTGCCTATCCGAAGAGATTTTGCATATTCAAAAGTTTTAACTAAATTACAAAAATAGAGCATTATGAAGGCATGTCAATGTTACTTATTATCTCATATATCTGTTATACCATCTAATGCAGAGTATATGTATTAATATACAAGAAGATTTTCAAAATACATTCGGTAACCAAACAAGGCAAAAAACTATTTGTGTATACATCAAGTTGCTGCTGGGACAAACTAGAGGCTTACAGATCAGTTCTCCAAAATACACACAACAAAGAATTCATTACACTGTCTGTGATTGCAATGTAGAATGCTTTTTTATATTCAGGAATGCATAATGAAACTGTTGTAAAGTAGAGTTATTATAACCCTTTTCCAAAATCATTTGTATTACTACCTCTTATGGTGTGTCAGGCATAATCATAGTGCATTCAAGAAATCCAATAGATATATTGGATTTCTTAAATGCACTATATATATATATATATATATATATATATATATATATATATAGATAGATAGATATATACTTGCCCAATTGGCCACGTGTCAGGAGACAGTTCATGTTGTCATGTGGTCATTATATGATAATATTGGGACACAGCTGTACTGTAAATCCCAGCAAGCAATGGCCTGTTCTGACACAAACATTGTTGCTCGGAGTCTATCACAGTTCAACAGCAATGTGACAATAATCTAAAGTTTTCTCATTTCTTCCCTTCAAAAAATAGCTCCTAACATTGCATGTAATGCAACTTTGTTCTGAATTAATTGCGCAACATTTAATTTTTGTACTGACTAAAGGAGAGAAATATTTGTCTTCTGATATTTTAGCTGCAGTCCAATGTTGAACAAACCTTGAGATATTGCCAACATTAGCACAAGATAGTTTGGGGCTAGCTGCAACATGCATAATGTAAATCAACACATTGTACATTTTCCAGTGTCACAGGGATATTGTGTTATCATCAGCAACAAAGTGGAAGGAGATAGAGGAATAAGTGTTCTCCTTCCACGTGTCTGTTCATCTGTCCGTCCATGTGTTCGTCCGTCACGCTTCTTTTCCCTGCCAGAACTTCTCCGCTCCATACATATCCGCAAAATCTAACATAGAGATACATCTCATAGTGTCTATGTGCCTTTTCACAGCTTGAGTCCATCCACCAGTCTGTCAGTCCATTGCTCTGCAGCATTTTGTTTCCAGGCCAGAGTGCCTGGAAAACCTGTAATTAGGGGATCTAAGTATTTCTTGCTTGTTCGCAACTTGGTTTATTCCGATAATTCAACCTCATTCCACAAGAATTTGGAAGTTATGTAAAATGCAAATAAAAACAGAATTATCTGCAAATTTTCTTTTATCTACATTTGGTTTAAAACAACTCGAAAAAAGATATTTTCAATCTCATATTATCAACTGATGAAATTCCAAATTTGATGCTTGCAACTTATTCCAAAACAACCGTGGGACAGTCGTGGAATCTTAAGAGAAACAGCTGTGTGCAACATTCCCCGAGTGAACAGGTGGATCGGTAGCAGGCCATTCAATTATGATTGGGTATAGTAAGGAGGATCGGAGGCAGCTGGGGTCGCAAAAAGAGTAGCAGGAGACAAAAAAAATTCACCCTGGATTATTTATAGAGGACATGCTTCACAGCCAGAACTGGTGCAAAATATGTACATACGATGACACAACAAAACGTATGTACAGCAAATACCCTGAATAAAACAAAGACATATGAACAAATAAACAGTAGGCCACACCTAGAAGGCCTAATTTGCTTGAATAAGCTGTGTGGCTAATGTGACCACACGCAGATCATAATCAACCCCAGGAGGACTTATCCTGTGGCTTATATCATCAAAGCCCCTCCCCAACAAAGTCCATTACAAAAAGCCATAAAGATTCTTTCTTTATGATTATTTCCTATTTGACCAATACATTTCAACAAGAAAACAATGAATAAATAATAATTATAAACAAGTGAATGAGAACAATTACATAGAACAAATGACATAAAACAAAAATGGCCATCAGCTGACGGCAGTAGTCCACAGATCTAACCCGGGACTTGTAGAAGCTGAGGATTTATTAACAAGGCAAAACTTTTCTGTTTCAAGGTCACTGTGCCAAGGACAAAAGCCATAATATTTACTTCCCCTTAAAATACGTACCTCGGGCGTAAATACTTTCATTTGAGCCCAATATCAAGGCTGTAATAGTAAGAATTTTTGAGATGCACTCCGGAAACAAATATCATGGTGATGGAAATAGTCTCAAGGTTAAAGCTCAAATCTGGCAAAAGGATCATTAAAATAAGCACCACGACCTCTCATTCATTATCATATGTCTTCATTGAAATGATGCACCTAAGCCGAATAATCAAGATTGCAACTTTGGCAAAAAAAAAAAAAAAAAAAATTTAGTTTAAAGGTGACTGTTCCAAAGTCGAAGATCAGAATTTTTACCAACCCTGTAAAGACACACCTATGCTATCACTTGAGCCTAACAAAGCTATAGTGTCAATGGTTTCTGACATATACTCCAGAAATTAATTACATGGTTAAGGTCACTGTGGCCAACTTAAGGGTCAAGATTCTTACTAACCCTGAAAATGCAGAATTGTGATTTAAGTATGTTCATTTGAGTCTAATATCAGCGCTCTAATGTTGATCTTTTCTGATCCAAACATCAAGACAGTAGTGTTAAATTTGAGATACTTCTTGGAAACAAGTTTCAAGGTCAATGTCACTATGGGCAGGTTAAGGGTCAAAATTCTTCGTAACCCTAAAAAGGCATAAATATTATGAAACTTCTTTCATTTGATAATAATACCAATGCTCTCGTCCAAATTGTTCCTAAGATATGCTCCAGAAACAAATTTCAAGTCAAGGTCATTGTCACAAGGTTAAAGGTCAAATCAGACACAGGGATAGTTAAAATTAGCTCCGTGACCTCCCATGATCATATATCTTCTTAGTAGAGAAGCATCTAAGCTTAATACATTAGATAGAAAATGTGCCAAAAGACATTTTAATTTCAAGGACACTGTGCCAAGGTTAAAACTAATAATTCTTAACCATTATCGTACCCGCATCCAGACATTTCCATTTTATGCTTTTCGTTTCCTCTGCCCGAATACGGATTTTTCCATGTTTTTGTTTTCTTGGTACTGGGGTCCTCAGTGTTATCCAGAATGGGCCGGCGTGGGTACAGGTTAAAAAGTAAAGGCATGCATCCTACCCTATTGAATTTCACACACGATATGTCCCACACACCCCCATGAAAAAAACCTGGCTCTAGCTCTTTGGTTGCCCTAAGCGAGATTGAGTTTTGCCCGCCCCCTTTACCCATAACAAGCGTTGCCCTGATAATCGACATTACTATTATTTTTTTTTTTTTAAAGATTATTTTTTGGGGAATTTTTCCTTAATTTGGCAGTTATACAGTGTAGAGAGACAGGAAGGTTGGGGAGAAGAATGGGGGAAGACATGCAGCAAATGACCTGAGCTGGAATCGAACCCAGGTCGCTGCGGGAAGGACACAGCCTTTATGGTACGCGCACTTAGGCCAATGAGCCACCGGGGCGCCTGGGCGCACCCAACATTACTATACTTAACATCACTGAAGATACATATTAACTACTTTACTTTGGATAGCAGTTTTTTCACCCACTTATAGTTCTACTATAATACATTGCAATTAAACAATGTGTGATGCATGGACAATAAACAACAGAAAAGTTTCAGAACATTTTCTTTTTAATTATTTTAAATAACTTAAATAACGTAAGTATAAAGGTGCTCAGAGGAGGAATCTTAAGAAAGCTAAGGTCTACCTCCATAAATTAAGAATATTTAACAAATATAGAAATTAACAGAGACAGAAATTAAGTCTATTAACTGTGGAAATAAAAGCACTTTTGATGACACTATAAAAATAAGCAAAAGGGTCAACTCTAATGAATTGTAAACAAAAATACTATGAAGGATGCTCAAGAATATTTAACAAATTATGACAAGTCACTCCAACACTTCCACAAGCAAATTATGACTTGAAGAATCAACTCTAATAAGTTGCACATACAGAAATGCTACAAAGAATGTTGAAGGATATTTAACAAATTATTATTATTATTATTTTTTGAACTGCTGGATAGATACTGTGGGCAAGTATATTGAGCAGTTTGCGCATCAGGTTTTAGCTGAGGAGTTTTACTCTGGCAACTCCTGAAAAACAGGGATTGGAGTGAACTCGTCTATATTTAAACTGTGTTCCAGCCGGTTCCAGCTCGGCTTTCTTGTGAATATTCACTGACTGATCCTGGTGTGCCATCTAGTAATGGAATATTGTAACTGCGTGCATAAATTTGCAGCTCCATGTCCGCTGGCAGACACATCTGCACAAAGCGGTTAAGATGCCCTGCCGAGCACCGTTGTCCTTCTCGAACACGCCGAATCCAGATAATCTGAAAATGAATAATTACATTCCTATTTTAAGTTGAAACGAGTAACTAAGTTGCCAGTGTCAAAGTAACGAAGTGATATACTTTTTATCTTTTAAATGTTGTAGAGTGAAAGTAAAAGTCTCGGTTTAAAAAAATTCTTAAGTAAAGTACAAATCCTCCAAAATAATAATTAAAAAAAAAACTACTGTACTGTGACGAAGTACATGTTACTATGCACCTTTGAAAACGGGAGTATCATGCATCTCTCTCTCTCTCTCTCTCTCAGACACTCACACACACACACACACACACACATACGATTTGCTAAATGAAAGGGCACAGTGAGGGGAAAAATAGGTCAGGGAACAACGCATATTTTGGGACAATTAACCGAGGTCCGGACCTCGGTGTCCTCAGTGGTGGTTACGGCCATGATTTTAGTAAAGTTAAACAGTTATCAGTGAAGTTACGTTAGCTAGCAATACGTAGTAGCAAGCTAGCAAAGTAACAGTTGCTAGCTAGCAATAGCTGAGTGGCAGCAATGAATGTCCAATATTAGGTAAAACGGGTGCTTCCCATCCTTAAATGTGATTGGCTGAGCCGCGTTCCATGCCGGTATAAATTGAGTGTAACCCACTGTATTCTGAGGCGGACCGCAGCACAAGATATCCCTGTGCGCCTGGCCTAGCAACCAATTACTCTGCGCTCAACTGACTCGTTAGGTTACGTTTCTTTCAAGACTTTCAGCTCGCTATTTCAGTGTTAGCGAAGTTTAGCCTTTTAACCCGCTAACCAGTTGGCTATCTACCTAGCTAGCTATAGCATTATAGAGTCACTGTAGCTTGCTAGTGACGTTGCTAACTAGCTCGCTATTTCAGTATTAGCGATAAATTGTTGATTTTTTTTTCTTGTGTGTTCATTTTATGGGCTATGTGTAGGGTAACTACATCCATTGTCGTGAACGCTAGCTAGTTGACAAGCTGGCTAGCAAACTAATGCACAATTTAACATATTTTCCTGGACACCGGCAAGTGTGGAGGGCAAAAGTCAATCTTGTTCCCTACTCTCGCTGCTGGTTGTAATGATATGGCCGATCGGCGCGAGTTGAGAACAAGGAAACTCTAAAACCGAAACCGATACGAACGTAAAATTATTTAACGGGGCCTTCGGGAGACCAAAGGCGACATTCCAAATAGCCTGCTTTCATAGTATATCAACATCGACGAGCCCAAATAGCCTGATGTGACATGATAATGGCGCTAGATGAAAAAGCAATCTTAGCGTCTGTGTTGCTTGCCAACCATTCTGTCCACTCGATCTTGCTTGGTGGAAGAACGAATAGTTCTCAATTTTATTGTTGCATTATTACCAATAAATTGTTGATTTTTTTCTTGTGTGTTTATTTAATGGGCTATATGTAGGGTAACCGTTTTATAAAAGCAATAAGCCCCTTGAAGCAGTGGGTTACAGTGATTTTATAACGGCTGACGTGCCTTAGAACGCCCCTCCGCCGTTATAAAATCACTGTAACCCACTGCTTCTCGGGGCTTATTCCTTTAATGCACAATACTATTTCATTTGACACTATAATGGCTAAGATGAGACTTACCTCTATACTGGGCTTTCTTTTCCTCTTTTTCTTTTCTCCGTTTTCGTCCCTGTGCACTAGAGGATTTAGCCCTCTTCATTTTGAGAATCAAAGTCAAGCTGATCAACGCAGCAGCTGAACACTTGCCTAACGTAACGCAAATCCCCTGCCCCCCCCCGGCCACAATATGATTAAGGGGAGGAGAAACCTTTTGGAAGAAAATTGTCATTTTTGGATAGAAATCATTCATACTTGGTGTATTGACAGTATATGACCTGAAATACACAAAATATGAATTTGACCTAATTTGCATAATTAGGTCATGTGATTCAAGATGGCCGCCACCCCGATTTCACCATTATTTCTTTGCCTTATATCTCAGGACTGAAGCAAGATATTTGAATCTGATTCTTTTTATTAGATTTAGTTATGTTTACACCTTCTTCTGAACTAGAATAAAGCATTTACACATAATACTAGAGATTTAGTGGGGTAAAAGAGGATTTTGCCATTTTTCGCCCCCTCGATATGAAATATAAATCACCATAACTCACAGACCCAAAGTGCTAAACCAAAACTTTTAGTTCAGTAGACTTCCTGATATGTACACAGACTTCCATCAAAATTTCATTAGAAAAGCTCCACAAATAAGTGAGATATAGTGCCTTAAATGATAGCAATCGGGGCAAAAATCAGATTTTGAGAAAATCCAGGTTAAAGTCAAAGTACACCTACAAATCATTGTAACAGTCAACTTAGAACATTAAAATGCCCCTGAAGCATAAACTTCTCCCTCCTGCTCCCTCTGATTGATTGTCCTGTTCTTGAGCAGATTGAAGTGATTTTTGGGTTTCTCCTCCCCTTAACACAAACATTTTCTTGAGGATCTGGTTGTGGCTGAGGGGGCGCCCTAGGATGATCATGTTTAATAATAATAAACATGTTTTATTTCATTTTATGTTCTAATTCTATGCTCAGTCAATAGTCAGTTACTATTTTTCAGGATAGAACACACGAAGGGAGGGCGCCAATGGACATCGAAAATTATTAGTTGGTTTTTTTTTTTCTCGAGGCTAAGGGTGACTGGCGGCGCCCCTCCAGCAGATGGCGCTCTAGGCAACCGCCTATATCGCCTATGCCAATCGCCGGCCCTGCCCTGTTGTATGGTCCACACTTTCTTGGAAAGCTTCCAGCAAAACCAGCCGCAAGTTTGGTTGGCCTCTGCTAGCTTTTAACATGATACAAAATAAAGTTTAATTTCACAGAACTTGTCTCTGTTTGCATTTATTTACAGTTCACCCTCTTCACACACGCAAACAATGGTTTAGTACATTTTTCCCTCCCTCATTCACATTACTTTATATGGGTGTTAATTGTGTGCAATTAAAAGAGCATGAACATGGGTTTTATAAATGCATTAAACCATGTGTACATGGTTAAACTGAAACAGCCCACATGTCATGGTTTCTCTCTATGACAGATATAAAATGAGTGGTCACAAAAGCCAGGGTCATCTACCAGCAAGATGGTTCAAGGTTCGCCACTTTGCCAAGAGCAGCGTGAACAAATAGTCAGGCAATTTAAGAACAACTTTCTCAACGTGCGATTGCCTGGAATTTAGGCATTTCACCATGGACAAGCAATGATATATAGTGAAAGGATTCTGAAAATCCGGAGAACACAGAGCCATCTCTAAGAGTAAAAGATGCAATTGAATACCTATTTTGGATTCGCGTGACCTTCAAGCTCTTAGATAGCACTACTTTGAGAACCAATATGTTTCTGTAAAGGACATAACCAGATGAGCTCATAAATACTTCCAATCCTGTTTGGCAGTTTGTTGTGGCGTTGTCAATAATCTAAAACTCTATGATGCTAAGAAAAAGCCATATATCAACACCACCTAGAAGCACTGCCCGCTTCTTTGGGTCCGAGTTCTCCTGAAATTAAGTAACGAAAAGTGGAGAGGAGTGCAGTGGCTTGACGAGTCCATCTTTCAAATTGTTTTCAAAAACAATGGATGTTGTATTCTCAGTGCCAAGGAGGAGAGGAAGCTTCCCAACAACCATCAGCGACATGTTCAAAGTGAGAGTCTCGTAATTATTTAATATTTTTTGTATTAGATGTTTTTGATTATACACTTTTATGTTTTATTTTATCTTTTCCTTTTTTCCCAGCGTCTCCTCGTGACTGCGTTTCTTTCCTGTTTCTTGTGTCTTGCCCTCCTCGTTTAGTTCCCCTCATTGAATTATTGCTTTGTTAGTTATCACGCCTCTGTGCTCCCTCCTGCTTCCGACTCCACCAGTCCCTACTCACCTGTATTCCGATTCTCTCCCTGTTCCTTTGTTTCTTCGTGAGTTTGTCTAAGCTGCTTTTTGTCCTGCGTCTTTTAAGTCTTTTTCAAAGTCTGTTTCCTTGTATTCTGACCTCCTTTTCTATGATTTACATGCTTTGAACTGCCCTTTTGTATCTGACTGCCATTTCATTGCAATTTTGAGGTGACTGGTTTTGGAATTTTTTATATGTTTATACTGCTGTGTACTAGGCTGGTTTTTTGATATCTGCCAGTTTTTTCAACTCTGATTTTTGCCCAGTGATTTTGTACCACAGTCTCACCTCTGGTTTCACTCGAACTGTGTGACCTTGTTTTTTGGCTTAATAAACTGCGTGAACATTGTCTGCGCCTGAGTCCATGAGTGCAGCCTTGTCATTCACATTTGAACATGCTACATATGGTCTTGGTTTTCATTTTGGGGTTCTAACTTTATGAATTAACTGCACTATGCACCCGCTGTCCACCAATTTACTTTAACAATTCTCAACATTCATCTCTGCCTTTCTATTAACAGATCAAGAGCCTGTCACAGGTAAATTCAGCAAACTACATAACTGCAGAGTTACAGTCAAGACTGTACAGAATGATGAGCACTGAAAGAATTTTACATTTACAACCCCAATTCCTAAATAGTTGGGACAAAGTTTATATTGTGAATAAAATCAAAATGCAATGACTTTCAGATCACCTGAGCCAATATGTTATTTATGATAGAACATAGATAACATTTAAAATGTTGAAACTGCGACATTTTACATTTATATCCACAAAATTACCTTATTTCAAATTTTCTGGCTGGAACAGGTCTCAAAAAAGTTGGGACACAGGCAAAAAAGGGCTGAAAAAGCAATTAATATATAAGAGAATCAGCTGAAAGAACATTTAGCAAGTAATTAAGTTAACTGGCATCAGGTGTGTAACATGATTGGCTATAAAAGGGATGTCTTAGAGAGGCTGAGTCTCTCAGAAGTTAAGATGGCCAGAGGGTCTCCAAACTGAGAAGGCTTACGTAAAAAAAAAAATGTGGAATACTTTAAAAACAATGTTCCTCAACGTCAAATTGCAAAGGCTTTGAAGGTCTCATCATCGACAGTGCATAACATCATCAAAAGATTCAGAGAAACTGGAAAAATCTCTGCGCACAAGGGACAAGGCGAAAGACCTTTACTGGCTGCCCGTGATCTTCGGGCCCTCGGACGCCACTGCATCACTCACCGGCATGATTCTGTCATTGACATTATTTAATGCGCCCAGGAATACTTCAAGAAACCACTGTCTTTAAACACAGTCCGCCGTGCCATCCACAGATGCCACCGAAAACTCCATCATGCAAAAAGGAAGCCATTGTTGAGCACGATCCAGAAGCACCACTGTGTTCTGTGGGCCAAGGCTATTTACAATGGACTGTAGCAAAGTGGCAAAGTGTCCGGTGGTCAGGCAAGTCCAAATTTGACATTCTTGTTGGAAATCATGGGCGTCGTGTCCTCAGGGCTAAAGAGGAGAAAGACCACCCCTCTTGTTATCAGCGTTCACTTCAAAAGCCAGCATCTCTGATGGTATGGGGATGCATTAGAGCATATGGTGTGGGACACTTGCATGTTTTCAAAAGCACTATGAATGCTGAAAGGTATATAAAGGTTTTAGAGCAACATGTGCTCCCCTCCAGACAACATCTATTCCAGGGAAGGCCTTGTGTATTTCAGCAATGCAAAACCACATACTACAGCTATTACAACAGCATGGCTTCATAGTAGAAAAGTCCGCGTGCTGAACTGGCCTGCCTGCAGTCCTGATCTTTCACCGATTGAGAACATTTGGCACATAATTAAACGAAAAGTCCATCAAAGGAGACCCAAAACTCTTAAGTAGCTGGAAGACTGTATTAAACAAGAGTGGGATCAAATTCCAATAACTAATCTCAAGAAACTTGTCTCCTCAATGCCCAGACGCCTCCACTCTGCGTTAAAAAGAAGAAGGGATGCTACACCATGGTAAACAGGCCCCTGTCCTAACTTTTTGAGACCTGTAGCAGCCATGAAATTTGAAATGAGCTAATTTTGTGGATAAAATTGTAAAATTTCTCAGTTTCAACATTTGCTATGTTATCTCTGTTCTATTGTGAAAAAAATACTGGCTGGTGTGATTTGAAAGTCATTGCGTTTTGATTTTATTCACAATTTAAACTTTGTCCCAACTATTTCGGACTTGTGGTCGTAAAAGCATATGCAGGTAGATGTTTCAATCCTCAGGTAGACTTTTTCTTGCTGAGGTTTGACACTACTCATAAACCTGTGAAGCAGGTACACGCAATCCTTCAGAAGCTCCCTAAAATTTTTGTGAAGCTGCTATATGTTGGTTGTTTGGGATGTAGGATGTGTTCTAATCATAATTAAGATTAAAAAAACATACTTCATCCCATTTCAAGGGGAAGCAACACTGTTTCCAAGTGAGTTTCATTTCTATTTCAAAAATAGTTTTTGGCTGCATGGATGACAGACCATGAAGTGCTATAGCAGAACCAAAAGGATTAGGCTCACCTTGGCTCACCATGTCAAGGGTTGCAAAATGCCGAGACCGATAAGGGCTTACCGGTGTTTCGTAGTCAACACAATCACACCCATGGATTTAAGTGTCACTGACCGTAAGGACGTGCATTTCTGTATTCATGAATATTCATCCACACAGCAATGACTTACTTTGGAGCTCAGAAACCATCAAATACACTGTACTGCCGCTGAATGGCTAGAGTGTGTATTAATTCTCCACAGCTTCATAAAGTACAAATTTGAAATGAAACCGAAGGTATTTTACCAAAAGATCAAATATAAATAAATCAGAAGTCCAGGATCTGATCCCTGTCTAGGCCTCCAGTCCCTTACAAAGAGCTCAAATTTTTAAACTCCATCTCCAATGCCCCAAAAAGACCCTCAGTGCCTGAGTTCAACGAGGTAACCATGCTCTCTGCTGTCCATTTCCCTTCCAATAGCACCACCAGCATTAAAACAGGCCTGAACATTTTTTACAAATAAAAATCTACTTTTTTCTTCAACTCCGCCAACACATATATTTATCAAAGTCAAAACATGCTCATACACTTTCCTGGGCTCCATAGTCCACAATCAAATTAATGATATTACTGCAACAATTATTTAAATTCTTGCAGCACACAGGACATTCTCATTGAAAATGCGTGGATAAATTAAATAGATCTTATAAAAGCATTAAGACAATGTTCAACCTAATAGGGTGAAATTATCTATGCTAAACGTTTGAATCAGTTCATAAAGTATAGACTAAAATAAAAGCAAAAAAAAAAAAAAAAAAAATGGAAGGAAGAAAAATTTCGGCTCTGCCTAAACCACAGCTGTACCAGAGAGAACTTGAATCCTTTGCGGTCGCTGTCCAGCTTCTGTAGTTCTGAAGGTTACTAAACTACCATCGCATCAGCTAGCCTGCTACCTTGGTTGATAGAGAGGAGCTGCTATACCCAACGTCAGCTATATCCTAATTTTCCTATAATATTATAATTGTTTTATATCTTTGCCAATTATAACAAATTAATCGATACACAGACGTCAAAGTGCTGCTATGTGTTTACTGGAAATACAAATACACTCAGTAGCTTGCTATAGCTAACCATCCGTTTCAGGGTTGCATCAGCTGTGAAATCGCATGTTATTTTCGAAATTCCACAGTAACAGCAGCGAAAACAATTTTACATTCTAGAAGCCGGAATACCTGATTATGTCATCATTGTGTCCCAAGTAGAATTTCTGCTTGTGTTCCCTGGTGTTGTAAACTACTCCCACACCAGCGACGAAATAGACTATTTCTTTCGCCGCTGTGTAGTACAGGTTGTTGCGGCACTGATGTCCCCGGTAACCGTAGACCCATTCCAACCGCAGGTGACAATTCGGTGCTGTTCTGTCAGCCATGTCCGTTATTATTTCAGTCCCACACGAGAAGGCTATGTTTAATCATTCACGGCACTTCCGATCATTCAATACCACGTATGCTGGTTCTGATATCAGTGCATCTTGCAAAGGCAAAAGAAACACTAAATATGTCGCCAAAGCAGTTATATTAGTCAAAAATGCAGTGGTTCTATAGTTTTAAATAGACTCACTGCATATTTCTGTATTTTCTGAAGCGGCTTGTGTTTATAAATCGTCCACCGAACACTTTTTGTATGGCTCCCAGACACCGCGTTACTTCTGCCCGGCGCGCGCAGCTCAGCTCAAGACAGGCTCCTACCCCTGTAAAAACCTCGAAACATGGAGTTTTCACATTAGTTTACAAGCACCGCCCAAAATAAATAAATCACTACTGACCGATTAATAATCTGTCCAATGAGATCTCGAGAGATTCCCAAGTCAGAAGAAGGAAAGTTCACTACCCAATGACATTCCTCTGCGGGCGGAGTTCTCTTGCAAGCTCGAATGGTCCTCGCTCTCCAATGACAGGCTACAGCCAGGATGCTTTGACGACTGTCCACGATGTTTTCCTCACACCATCTGTAGAGTACGGCTCAATAACTTCAAGAAACATATTATGTCTAGCAGTTAATTGTTTACCGTTTTATGTGGACAACGTTTCCTGTGAACTATTTATTTGCGATAATAGTATTCTTTTTTTCTGCATTTTTTTGTATGAATAAATGAATTCATGCTATACTCACTTGGTAACCGCTGTTGCTAAGGGCTTACTGCTGATGGCTTCGTTATCTTGCCTCGTAATGGATGCAAGGAAAACGGAGGCTGGTAAACTTGACATAGCCACAAATTAGGAACTGTGGCAGTACTTTTGCGTGCTTAGCCTACTTGAGACCAGTTCCAGTCAAATTCAAATAAACATGTTCGTAATGTACAGCAATCAACACAGGAATTTTCATCAAAAATAAGAGTTGTTTAAACGCGCGTACACTTTGATGCCCTTCGTCTTTGCGGTTTTTAATAAAATGTCTTGTTATTCTCCAGTGTCTTACATAGTCCTTACTGACTAGCTTGTTGAGCTCAGGTTTTGCAAATATACATAATTAGGATGCCACTTGTAACTGCACTGCAAACTAAATACATAATGAGATGGCACTGGACCTTGTGCTGCTTTTCCTCTATTGATATTTTTGAGATGAGAAAGGCCTGTTTCATAGATACAGTTTAGGCCTTGTCCTGGACAAAATCTGGAATTATGAACGGAACAGATCCATTCAAACTAAATATTATTTGATTTGCCTTGATTTGTGACAGTGAAACTAGCCTCAAAAAGGGTTGTTTTACAAGTAATATTTTAGTCTCCATAAAGGGTGAACTTCTAAACCTTGTTTTGTAAATAATCCAAGTCAAGCTCTTGATATTCTATAAAATACTGTTTATTGTCCTTGTACTTCTAATTGGGTGCCACACTCATGTCTGCCGGTTGATGCAAATTTTTATGGCGTTTAAAAAATAATCAGTTTCAAGGGGTTGAATTGATATTTGTGCAGTGCTGTGAAAAAGTATTTGCCCCCTTATTTCTTATTTTTTTCGCATATTTGCCATGGGTAAATGTTTCAGATCATCAAACAAATTGTAATATTAGAAAAAGATAACCCAAGTAAATACAAAATGCAGTTTTTAATTGATGATTTCATTTATTAAGGGAAAAAAGCTATCCAAACCTACCTGGCCCTATGTGAAAAAGTAATTGCCCCCTAAACCTAATGACTGGTTGTGCTACCCTCGGCGACAGAAACTGCAATCAAACATTTGCAATAACTGCCAATGTTTCACATCCCCCCCCCTTGTTAAATCATGAATTAACTGTGATTAAACATATTTTTTAGTTCAATTTCACTAGCCACACCCAGGCCTGATTACTGCCAGACCTGTTGAATCAAGAAATCACTTAAATAAAACCTGTCTGATATAGTGAAGTAGGCTAAAAGATCTCAAAAAGCAACTCATCATGCCGCAATCTAAAAAATTCAAGAACAGATGAGAAACAAAGTTATTGACATCAATCAGTCTGGAAAGGGTTACAAAGCCATTTCTAAGGGTTTAGGACTCGAGCGAACCACGATGAGAGCCATTATCCACAAATGCAGAAAACCTGGAACAGTGGTGAACCTTCCCAGGAGTGGCCAGCCTACCAAAATTACACCAAGAGTGCATCGACAACTCATCCAGGAGGTCACAAAAGAACCCAGAACAACATCTAAAGAACTGCAGGCCTCACTTGCCTCAGTTTAAGTCAGTGTTCATGATTCAACAATAAGAAAGAGACTGGGCAAAAATGGCATCCATGGAAGTGTTCCAAGGCGAAAACCACTGCTGACTAAAAAGAAAAAAAAGGCTTGTCTCACATTTGCCAAAAAACATCTTTATGATCCCCAAGACTTTTGGGAAAATATTCTGTGGACTGACGAGACAAAAGTTGAACTTTTTGGAAGGTGTACGTCCCGTTACATCTGGTGTAAAACTAACACAGCATTTCATAAAAAGAACATCATACCAAAAGTCAAACATGGTGGTGGTAGTGTGATGGTCTGGGCTGCTTCGCTGCTTCAGAACCTGGAGGACTTGCCATAATTGTTGGAACCATGAATTCTGGTCTCTACCAGAAAATCCTTAAGGAGAATGTCCCACCATCAGTTCCTGGCCTCAAGCTCAAGCGCACTTGGGTTATGCAGCAGGACAATGATTGGAAACACACTAGCAAGTCCACCTCTTAATGGCTTAAAAAAAACAAAATGAAGGTTTTGGAGTGGCCAAGTCAAAGTTCGGGCTGAAATCAGACTGAGATGGTGTGGCATGACCTTAAATAGGCTGTTCATGCTCGAAAACCCTCCAATGTGGCTGAATTAAAACAATTCTGCAAAGAATTGTGGGCCAAAATTCCTCCACAGCGATGTGAAAGACTCATTGCCAGTTATCGCAAAGGCTTGATTGCAGTTGTTGCCGCTGAGGGTGGCACAACTAGTTATTAGGTTTAGGGGGCAATTACTTTTTCACATTAGGCCAAGTAAATTTAGATAGCTTTTTCCGTCAATAAATGAAAACTGCATTTTGTATTTACTCTGGTTATCTTTGTCTAATATTAAAAATTTGTTTGATGATCGGAAACATTTAAGCGTGACAAATATGCACAAAAATAAGAAATCAGGAAGGGGGCAAATACTTTTTCACAGCACTTTCACAGCACAACTATATATATATATATACATATATATATATATATATAATCTGTGTGTGTGTCTTTTCACAATACTGGGTAACAAAAATCATTCAAGGAACAGAAAACCAACATTATTTGATTCTTCACTGGTATAAGACTGGCATACAACAGCAAGAAGATCCACAGCAAGTATCCTGGCTTTATCCTTTATGCTAGTCTATTTGGGACCATAATTTACAAAAATGAAAATGATGATGTTTTGAGGAAGACTTGAAACTTGCGATAGATACCATAAAATAATGAGGAAAATCATTATTGAAACTAGAAGGATTGCTGTCTGCTGAAGCTGCTGATGCTGAACTGCAATTGCAGAATTAAGACAGAAATTGTTTGAGTAAAAGTCAAATTTTTTAAAGTGTGAATGATTGTAATGTTACCACGAATAGCTGAAAATATGAAAGAGTAGAAAGACTCTTGAAATAAGTGTAAATAGTTGTCAAACTTGGAAAAAAAATGTAATATGAGTGAAACTGGAAATGTTAGTAATGCCCAGAAATTTTAAAATGTGGAGAAAATTAAAAGCTGAAGCCAAACTGCTATGGCTGCTGTCTGTGAAAGCTGAAGCCAAACTACGATAGCTGTTTATTGTGTGTGTGCAAACACGATCAGGCCCAAGTTGTCCTCCAATTTCCAATTTCCTGTATCCAATTCCACTGAACTAGGTTGCTAGGCGGTTCCTAAGGTGTTCTGGGTGGTTGCTAGGGCGTTGCTAGGTGGTTGCTAAGGTGTACCGGGTGGTTGTTAGGGCATTGCTAGGTGGTTGCTAAGGTGTACCAGGTGGTTGCTAGGCGGTTGCTATGGTGTTGAGGGTGGTTTCTAAGGCATTGCTAGGCGGTTGCTAAAGTGTTCTGGGTGGTTGCTAGGACATTGCTAGGTGGTTGCTGAGGTGTACTGGGTGATTGCTAGGTGGTTGCTATGGTGTTGAGGGTGGTTGCTAAGGCGTTGCTAGGCGGTTGCTAAGGTGTTTTGGGTGGTTGCTAGGGCGTTGCTAGGCAGTTCCTATGGTGTTCTGGGTGGTTGCTAGGGCGTTGCTAGGTGGTTGCAATGGTGTTCCAGGTGGTTTAGGCAGTTACTAAGGTGTTCTGGGTGGCTGCTAAGGCATTGCTAGGTGGTTGCTATGGTGTTAAGGGTGGTTGCCAGGCCGTTGCTAGGTGGTTGCTATGGTGTTCAGGGTGGTTGCTAGGCGTTGCTAGGTGGTTGCTAAGGTGTTCTGGGTGGTTGCTAGGGCGTTGCTATGTGGTTGCTGAGGTGTACTGGGTGGTTGCTAGGTGGTTGCTATGGTGTTCAGGGTGGTTGCTAAGGCGTTGCTAGGTGGTTGCTAAGGTGTTCTGGGTGGTTGCTAGTGCATTGTTAGGTGGTGGCAATGGTGTTCCAGGTGGTTTAGGGGGTTACTAAGGTGTTCTGGGTGGTTGCTAAGGCATTGCTAGGTGGTTGCTATGGTGTTCGGGGTGGTTGCTAGGTCATTGCTAGGCAGTTGCTATGGTGTTCTGGGTGGTTGCTAAGGCGTTGCTAGGTGGTTGCTGAGGTGTACTGGGTGGTTGCTATGGCATTGCTAGTTGGTTGCTAAGGTATACCGGGTGGTAACTCGGTGGTTGCTATGGTGTTCAGGGTGGTTGCTAAGACGGTTGCTATGGTGTTCAGGGTGGTTGCCAAAGCATTGCTAGGTGGTTGCTAAAGATTCTTTGGTGGTTGCTAGGGCGTTGCTAGGCAGTTGCTATGGTGTTCTGGGTGGTTGCTAAGGCATTGCTAGGTGGTTGTATAGGTGTACCAGGTGGTTGCACAATGGTTGCTCTGGTGTTCAGGGTGGTTGCTAAGGCATTGCAAGGTGGTTGCTAAGGTGTTCTAGGTGGTTCCTAGGGCATTGCTAGCTGGTTACTATGGTGTTCTGTGTGGTTGCTAGGGCGTTGCTAGTTGGTTGCTAAGGTATACCGGGTGGTAACTAGGTGGTTGCTATGGTGTTCAGGGTGGTTGCTAAGGCATTGCTAGGTGGTTGCTAAAGATTTTTTGGTGGTTGCTAGGGCGTTGCTCGGCAGTTGCTATGGTGTTCTGGGTGGTTGCTAAGGCGTTGCTAGATGGTTGCTAAGGTGTACTGGGTGGTTGCTAGGCGGTTGCTATGGTGTTCAGGGTGGTTGCTAGGGCGTTGCTCGGCAGTTGCTATGGTGTTCTGGGTGGTTGCTATGGCGTTGCTAGATGGTTGCTAAGGTGTACTGGGTGGTTGCTAGGCGGTTGCTATGGTGTTCAGGGTGGTTGCTAGGGCGTTGCTAGGTGATTGCTATGGTGTTCTGGGTGGTTGCTAAGGCATTGCTAGGTGGTTGCAATGGTGTTCCAGGTGGTTTAGGCAGTTACTAAGGTGTTCTGGAAGGTTGCTAAGGCATTGCTAGGCGGTTGCTATGGTGTTCAGAGTGGTTTCTTAGGTGTTGCTAGGCGGTTGCTGTGGTGTTCTGGGTGGTTGCTAAGGCATTGCTAGGTGGTTGTTAAGGTGTCCCAGGTGGTTGCTAGGTGGTTGCTATGGTGTTCAGGGTGGTTGCTAAGGCGTTGCTAGGCGGTTGCTAAGGTGTACTGGGTGGTTGCTTGGGCGTTGCTAGGCAGTTGCTATGGTGTTCTGGGTGGTTGCTAGGGCATTGCTAGGTGGTTGCAATGGTGTTCCAGGTGGTTTAGGCAGTTACTAAGGTGCTCTGGGTGGTTGCTAAGGTATTGCTAGGCGGTTGCTATGGTGTTCAGAGTGGTTGCTTAGGTGTTGCTAGGCGGTTGCTATGGTGTTCTGGGTGGTTGCTAAGGCATTGCTAGGTGGTTGTTAAGGTGTACCAGGTGGTTGCTAAATGGTTGCTCTGGTGTTCAGGGTGGTTGCTAAGGCGTTGCACGGTGGTTGCTATGGTGTTCTAGGTGGTTGCTAGGGCATTGCTAGGTGGTTACTATGGTGTTCTGAGTGGTTGCTATGGCATTGCTAGTTGGTTGCTAAGGTATACCGGGTGGTAACTCGGTGGTTGCTATGGTGTTCAGGGTGGTTGCTAAGACGGTTGCTATGGTGTTCAGGGTGGTTGCCAAAGCATTGCTAGGTGGTTGCTAAAGATTTTTTGGTGGTTGCTAGGGCGTTGCTAGGCAGTTGCTATGGTGTTCTGGGTGGTTGCTAGGGCGTTGCTAGGTGATTGCTATGGTGTTCAGGGTGGTTGCTAAGGCATTGCTAGGTGGTTGCTAAGGTCTATCAGGTGGTTGCTAGGCGGTTGTTATGGTGTTCTGGGTGGTTGCTAAGGCATTGCTAGGCGGTTGCTAAAGTGTTCTGGGTGGTTGCCAGGGCGTTGCTAGGTGGTTGCTATGGTGATCTGGGTGGCTGCTTGGGTGTTGCTAGGCGGTTGCTAAGGTGTTCTGGGTAGTTCCTAAGGCATTGTTAGGCGGTTGGCAAGGCATTCCTGATGGTTGCTAAGGATTTGCTAGGCAGTTCCTTTGATGGTCTGGGTGGTTGATTGGCTCTGATCAGAGCAGGTTAGAGTGTGGCTAGAGTTCCGCATTTATTTCTAATGGGAAAAATTTTTCGGAAAAGTGGAATATCTCAGAAATTGTGAATTTTTGGAAAATTCTGAATACACCTGATAATGTCTGAATCGGGCTAACAATTTGAAGTTTGAACGGTTTGAATATGTTGAAGTATGTGGAAGTAGTTAAGGTTCGTAAAACGGCAGAAGAGGAGGAGGAGGAATAATAAATAAACTGGTAGAATAACATATAGTGTTATAGTGCATGCAGCAATCCCACTCAATTATAAATCAGGTGGGAAAGTAGTCATTTCCTCATAGACTTCTATAGTATTGAACTTCTTTCTGCAACCACCGATGTCGCCATCTGCTGGCAATTAAATAGAATGCAATTTTTAGAGATTTCCACATTGGCCTCACTTTTCAGACCCAGGTGCTATGTCCATGTTTTTATACAGTCTATGGGGGGAAGTTGATTCATTGGCGTAAGGAAAGTCAGTTCTTCTGCAGAGTAGCAGTACATTTGAGCAGCGCCACTCACTCAAAATATTTTTTACCAATATTTTGGGAAGCCAGATTGTCCCTGCCAATATTTCAGCGAACTCGTTCTTATCATCTTTCCAGACAAGCCATACAGTATAAGACCCAATTGTGGAGGCTACGTCTTCAAGACAACCTATTTATGCATTCCAGCATTTGATTGGTTGAAAGGGCGGGGCTATCTGAAGGCTAAAAGTCAGGAGTAAACTGACAACGCTATTCAGGTCATGAATATTCATTTTTGTCCAAAGCGGGGCTTGAGACGCACAACTGGATCGGCAGCTTTGATTACATGTGTTTGCAATGGCTTACCCGTAGAAGAGAACTGTAATTTGGCATTTGTTCCAGATTTTTCTTAATTGTGTAACTATAGCACTTTTCCCATGGCCCAACTCATGACATACATTGATATTACCTTATGTAGATATCATTTTTGTGGAAATTTCATTGTCTGAGAGCATGAGGGAAAGAAAGTCGCTCCATGTTAAGGCATGCTGCTAATATTTCGCCAAACTGAATGCCAAGTGTAATGTTGGTTGAATAAGTGATCTAATTGACAGAAACAGATAGTTACTAAAAGTCAAAACTTGCTAGCTACCTTAAATTAGTTTTTACCGAAAAATAATGTCAACGAATGTTAGTTAAACATGTTCGCTAGTTTCAACTAGCAAACTAAACAGTTTCTGTCACATGTTGGTTAGTAATTGGGTTGCTAGCAGTAGTAGCTAAATATAAGCCAGGTGGATATGTCAAATTATGACGTGAATTTCAGTGGAGAAATCCCACGAAGGTGCCATTATTAATTATTTAATATGCAGGAACCACAGCAGTAAGCTAGAGAAACAGAGCAACCTGTTGAGGATACAGCCCAGATAGCAAAAGTCATTAATTCAAAGTTGGATTTTGGTCAGATTGGTTATTTTTGGTTGAGGTTGAAAAATCTATGTTGATTCAATGTTTAATTACAGTTACCATTTCAACATTTGAAAAACTGTTGTTGAATCAATGTAGTATCAATGATGATTTTCAAGGGGGGTAGATAATTCTCTAAGGTGCTTCCTCCACCTAAGCCAGGCAGGAAACCTTAAAAGATCAAAAGAAAAGATGTGTGCTAAAATGTACAAAAGAAGTACAAAAGTGTAATTTCTTTTGAATCTTTAATAAATAACTAAATGAATAATGGTCTGTTTTATTGTTTTTTTGTTAATAGAGCATGCAGCAAAGCAACTGTTCTCACCTTGGTTTCTTAAAAAAATGGAAGTAGCCGATCTACGAGCTCACAACACATTTTCGAATATTCACCTATGAAATAATTATAATCAAGCATGGGGTCCCCCAAAACATGTCCCTGTAAAGTGGGGTCTTCGTATAAAAAGGTTGAGAACCACTGCAGTATAGCATACTTAATGGACCATTTTAGCATTTTAACCTTTGTCTGTATGTTTTCAATATGCCTTATTTAAAAAAGTAATCATTTTACTCTATTTGGTGTTTTAAAGTTGTGCGGGGGTTGCTTTAAACTTGCCTATTAGTGACATCATGTAAGGGTTTGGCCTTGCAGTCCCTCCCCTCCTGTCATGGTTTTGGAGGCTGGCAGTTGCTTTGGGAGCTTTCTTTGTTGCTCTCGTCCGGGACGATATCGTTTTGCCCACAATTGGATTCTTGGGCCAGCTGGCATTAATTGGGGGCGGCGCCCGGACTCTATTTAAGCCCAAGTTCCGCCTCACTGCCCTTGCTAGAGTGTCAGTGTTTTGTTTGCACATTAGCCGGTGAGGTCTCTAGTTAGAGAGTTGTTGAGGAATTAGCTGCAAAAGAGGAACGTGCTAGTTAGCAAGGGAATCCTTCTCTCTGTTTTTCCTCTTTCTGGGCACCGTCTGGTGCTAATTCTTTTTATCTCGGTTTCCGAGATTTTTCCCTTTCATTTCGTTCTGTCTAGCTCGCGTTGCTTCCTTATTGTTACACGGACTGGATCTAGGTCCTTTGGAAGCGCAAGTCTCCCTCTCTGATTTCTGTTTGTGTTCGTCTCTTATTTTGCTATTCTTCCTTTTGTTCCGGCCACAGCATTTGGCGTCTCAAAAAACCAACCATCACAGTACACTCTAGCCAACATGGAGACATCAGCTGTGGCCGAGATCGAAAAGGTTGTTACCAGCCAGCAAGCTATGCTGTCTGGTTTCGGCAAAGGGCTTTCCAGCCTGTGTAACCAGCAGGCTGGTTTGGCTGAGAGACTCCGTCTTCAGGAGAATTCGTTGCAGAAACAGGAGAGCGTTCTGTTAAGCTTGACCGAGAGTATCAGATCCCTGTCTACACAAGTTTCACAAAACTTTGCAGTAGCACCACACCTTCCCCGGGAACCGAAGTTACATTTGCTCCGAAGATATAGCGGCGACGCCAGAAAATGTAAAGATTTCATCGCCTAATGTGAGATATTTTTAAACGCTCAGCCGTCACGTTTTGTTAAGGAAGATTCTCGGGTGGCATTTATATTATCCCTGTTGGCTGGCACAGCACTCACTTGGGTCGGCCCACTTATCAGATCTAATTCAACGGTCGTAAATTCTGTGGAGGCTCTTGTAAGGGAGATGGTGTCAGTGTTTGATCAGGAGGTTTGTGGTCAGGACGCGGCTACGCGTTTGATGCATCTGAAACAGGGCAAAGAAACTGCTGCGGAGTTTTCTATCTTATTTCGCTCCCTGGCGACAGAGACCGGCTGGCCGGAGGCTCCTCTTATGATTGTGTTCAGTCATGCCCTCTCTGAGGAGATACAAGACGCGTTGGCTACATTGGAGCCCTGTTCGACTTTAGATTCTTTGGTTCGCACGGCTGTGCGAATTGACAATCGCATCCGCGAACTTAACAGGGAGAAACTAAACAGATTGCCGCATGCGGACAACGGGACCAAGGTTGCTAGTGGCGAGTGTGCGGCTCCTATTCCATCCACTGAAAATTCCACTCCGGTTGAGGCCATGCAGGTAGATGGCTCATTTGAGAGCCGGACTCATAAACCTGCTTGCAGAAGAATAATCTGCTTTAATTGTAATAAACCGGGTCATATCCGTCCACGTTGCCCGAAGCTTCACGGAAAACGGGAAATCCCTCTTGCGGTTTGGGGGGCGCTAGAGGGGCAGACCCAATTTCCCTTCCGAACACTAATCAATGTTGAATTGACTGTGGGGAGCAAGAGTTATTATTGAAGCGTTCGTGGATTCGGGCGCAGTGAATTGTTTTATGGATGTTGAATGGGCTAGGAGGCACTCCGTTCCCACCTGTTCTCTCTCACAGCCACGCTCTGTGAGAACTTTGGATGGTCGCCCGCTTGGAACGGGAGTTATAACCGAAGTTTCTGAACCGCTAAATATGTTCATTTCTTTTGGTGGCCATTCTGAGGAGGTTCAGTTTTTTATTATCAGTTCCCCTGCTTTTCCCATTGTTTTAGGACATTCTTGGCTACGGGAACATAGACCTTGCATCACTTGGGGGGAACAGAATAATCCTATCGTCCACTGGGGCACCAATTGTAGGTCTCATTGTAGAAAGAATGTGACTTGTTTTCCAAGACATCAAGCTATGGGGCAGGCTGATGCCTGGAGCGAGTGTGAGGAGGTTGTCTCACCGTACCCTCCTAAACTAGAAAGAGGGGCAGAGGAGGGGTTGGAGTGGGATCCTCAATTTGATTGGCGACAGCCAGAAGACGATTACCTTTTAGAGGATTTTTTCGATTCTGAATTAGTCACTGAGACGTTAGATTCTGAACAGGGTGAGGAACTTGGGGCCTCCCTGAACTTTAGTTTGCCTCCTAATGTTCCTAATGATTATGCTGATCTCGCCGAGGTTTTTAGTAAATAACGAGCATCGACGTTACCTCCCCATCGTCCGTACAATTGCGACATCAATCTCGACCCTGGTACTACTCCTCCTAGAGGTTCGCTATACTCGCTGTCAGGGTCTGAGCGTAAGGCCATGCGAGAATATATTCAGGAAGCTCTCACTAATGGTTTTATTCGGCCGTCCACGTCTCCTGCCGGAGCGGGGGTTTTTTTTGTGGGAAAAAAGGATGGCGGTCTGAGACCCTGTATTGATTATAGGGGTTTGAATAAGATCACCATTAAAAACCGATACCCCCTTCCGTTAATGAATTCCGCGTTTGAACGTCTGCAGGAGGCGTCATTTTTTTACCAAGCTAGATCTCCGTAATGCTTATGACTTAGTTCGCATTCGGAAGGGGGACGAATGGAAAACGCCATTTAATATGCATGACGGGCACTACCAATATTTGGTCTTGCCGTTCGGATTGGTTAACGCCCCCTCGGTGTTTCAGGCGCTCGTTAATGACGTCCTCCGAGAGATGTTGGAGAAATTTGCCTTCGTTTATCTTGACGACATTTTGATTTTTTCTCCAATGCTCTCAGAGCAGAAACAACACGTCAGATGTGTGCTTGAGGCCCTCCTTAATGCAAAGCTTTTTGTCAAGGCTGAGAAATGTGTCTTTCACGCCCAAACTGTCTCATTTCTTGGCTTTATTGTTTCCAAGGGATCGGTCCGCATGGACCCGGAAAAGGTGGCTGCGGTCAGGAAATTGGCCTGCGCCTCAAAGTGTTAAGGAGGTCCAACGCTTCTTGGGCTTTGCTAATTTTTACAGGAGGTTTATCCGTAATTTTAGCACGGTTGCAGCCCCCATTATTGCTCTCACCAGAAAGAATACCTCCTCAGTGTTTTTTTGGTCTCCAGCAGCTGAGGCTGCCTTTCAGGAATTAAAGAAACGTTTTTGCTCAGAGCCCATTCTGGTTTTGCCCGATGCCTCCCTCCCTTTTGTGGTGGAGGTGGATGCTTCGGAGGTTGGAGTGGGTGCTATTTTGTCCCAGCGCCCCCTTTGGTACAATAAGCTACACCCATGTGCATACTTCTCCCGGTCTTTGTCCGCCGCGGAACGGAATTACAGCATTGGTGAACAGGAGTTATTGGTGGTCAAGTTGGCCCTTGAAGAATGGCGCCACTGGTTGGAGGGGGCTGAACACCCTTTTGTGGTATGGACTAATCATAGAAATCTCCAGAATATTCAGCAGATCAAGCGACGTAATTCCCAGCAGGCGCGGTGGTCATTGTTCTTTAACTGTTTTAATTTCACGCTAACCTACCGCCCTGGCTCTAAAAACATTAAGCCTGATGCCTTGTCGCGGATTTATGACTGCTCTGATCGCGATCCTACCCCGGAGCCAGTTATTCCGGCTGCTCAGATTGTGGCGCCCATTCAATGGGAGGTTGAGGCGGTGGTTCAGGAGGCTTTTAAGACCGATCCCGGTCCTGGGGGGGAGCCTCCTGGCTGTTTGTTTGTCCCGCCTAGAGTTAGACCACAGGTCCTCCAGTGGGGACACTCTTCCCGCTTGGCGGGGCACCCCGGGGCCCATCGTACCAAGCAGTTCCTGGCCCAACGTTTTTGGTGGCCGGGTATGATGAGGGACATTCGGGAATTTGTTGCTGCCTGTGGCATCTGCTCCAGGAACAAAACTTCCCACCTCCCTCCCTCTGGTCTGCTGTGACCATTGCCTATTCCCAAGCGCCCTTGGACGCATATTGCATTAGATTTTATTACGGGACTGCCGGCATCTGAAGGCAACACAGTCACCCTGGTCGTAGTTGACCGTTTTTCCAAGGTCGCTCACTTTGTTGCGCTACCCAAGCTGCCTTCAGCATGGGAGATGGCCCTTCTTGTGGTTAACCATGTGTTCTGACTGCATGGGCTTCCGCAAGATGTGGTCTCTGACCAGGGTCCTCAGTTTACGGCCAGATTCTGGTGGGCGTTTTGTAAACAGCTGGGGGCCACTGTGAGTCTCTCCTCTGGGTTCCAACCAGAGACCAACAGGCAGACTGAGTGGCCTAATCAGTCATTGGAGAACACTCTTCGATGTTTAGCGGCGGATAATCCAGCTTCATGGAGCAAATTTTTAGCATGGGCCGAGTATTCCCATAATTCACTGAGGAATTCCTCCACGGGTCTTTCCCCGTTTGAAGCTCAGGTGGGTTACCAGCCCCCGCTGTTTTCTGAGACTGATAATGATTCCGAGGTTCCCTCGGTCAACAATTTCATGCGTCGCTGTCGGTCGGTTTGGACCAGGGTCCGTTCTTCTCTGTTGCGCTCGGGGCTCAAACAAAAATCCGCCGCCAATAGAAGGTGTCGTTTGGCCCCATCTTATAAGGTGGGTCAGAGAGTTTGGTTGTCTACCCGGGACCTCCCCTTGAAGGTAGAATCCCGAAAACTGGCCGCCCGCTATATTGGCCCGTTCAAGATTGTGCGGAAGATCAATCCGGTCACCGTCCAGTTAAAGCTCCCTAGATCTTTGTGCATCCATCCGTCGTTCCACGTCTCTCGGATTAAGCCGGTTAGCACTAGCGTCCTGGCACCTGCCGACACACCCCCGCCGCCACCGCGAATGGTTGAGGGGGGGCCGGTTTACACTGTGCACCGCATTCTGGCCAAGAGGCGTGTTGGTCGTGGGGTCCAGTTTCTTGTCGACTGGGAGGGATATGGCCCCGAGGATCGCTGCTGGGTTCCTTCTCGGGATATTCTGGATTCCACACTCATTTCTGAGTTCCGTGCACGGGGTTCCCTAGGGACTTCTGGAGCTGTGCCTTAGAGGGAGGGGTCCTGTCATGGTTTTGGAGGCTGGCGGTTGCTTTGGGAGCTTTCTTTGTTGCTCTCGTCCGGGACAATATCGTTTTGCCCACAATTGGATTCTTGGGCCAGCTGGCATTAATTGGGGGCGGCGCCTAGACTCTATTTAAGCCCAAGTTCCGCCTCACTGCCCTTGCTAGAGTGTCAGTGTTTTGTTTGCACTTTAGCCGGTGAGGTCTCTAGTTAGAGAGTTTTTGAGGAATTAGCTGCAAAAGAAGAAAGTGCTAGTTAGCAAGGGAATCCTTCTCTCTGTTTTTCCTCTTTCTGGGCACCGTCTGGTGCTAATTCTTTTTATCTCGGTTTCCGAGATTTTTCCCTTTCATTTTGTTCTGTTGAGCTCGCGTTGCTTCCTTATTGTTACACGGACTGGATCTAGGTCCTTTGGAAGCGCGAGTCTCCCTCGCTGATTTCTGTTTGTGTTTGTCTCTTATTTAGCTATTCGTCCTTTCGTTCCGGCCACAGCATTTGGCGTCTCGAAAAACCAACCATCACACCTGCTGCATTCCTTCACCTCTATCTTGACGAGCAACAGGTGTGGCCCGTAAAGGTGGAGGTGAGGGCAGAGTATATAAAGGCGATTGCCTCTTCATTTTATTCTGTTCTGGCGTTTGCGACCTGTGCTGCTTTGTATTTAGCTCTGTTTTGTTTTTATAAATTAAACCTCCAGTTCTTTCTAACCAGCCTGGCATTTGAGCCTTTTGTTTATTTAGGCCCTTGGTCCTAGCTCCCATCGGATTGCTGTTTGCCATCCGGCAGGTAGTAAATCCATGACACATCACTGCCATTCAGGCATATGGCAGTGATATCACTGACTAGTAGACTACTTTGGCATGCTCCTTGTTGAACTATGCCATAAATAGAGTAATAAAGTGATTATTTTTTAATGAGGCATATTAAAAACATACAGAGGAGGGTTGAAAAGTGTTGAAATGGCCCTTTAATAATACCATTGGTTATATAGTTGAATCAATGTTGATGCAATTCTACATTCTTTCAATGTTGATCATATCATACGTAGTTGAATCAAGGTTGATTCATTGTCAGAATTGATTGGAAATTCAACATTATTTCCATGTTGATCATAGCGAGCACTTTCAATGTTTTTTTCAATATCTGACATCAATGACTGCGTTTACATGCACACCATATTCCGATTAAGGTCCATATTCGGGTTAAGGTAATATTCCGAATAAGCTGTTTACATGCGCTAAGCGATGGGAATATTCCGTTTACATGTTTATTAGCATATCCACCACTTAGGTCCGATCTCAACATTGGGTTTTCAGCAAATATAACGCTCGGAAGTAATCGTTATGGCTTTGGTTGCCTTCAATTAGAGCTTCAAAGCCGACATCGATTCCACTCTCTTGGCCATTGACATCGCCAGCGGTCTCTGTCCCAGAATTTCATCCATGACCGCGAAATAAATGAAACTGGCTGGATTAGGGCCGCTGGTATTGTTTTGTTCTTGGCAGTAGCTATTTTTACGCCAGTCGTGAGCTTACTGTAATTTGCTATTCTTACGAGCTTCCATATCCGCATGCACAATAGAAAATTCGGCCTCGGAAAAAACTGCAACTGGGTTGAAAACATCCAGCTTTCGTTGCGTGTCTTGTGGTTCACACAACTAGACCGACTAGCCAGCTTACTTACTTTAAGTGACAGTCAGGATGTCCTTTACTCAAGTTCGGTTGGGTTGGTTATTAGCCAGCTAACTTTGCCAGCTTGCCATCTAACTCATTAGCCAATTTGAACTCTAGAATTTCTTGCAAGGACAAACTTTGTGCAGCTATCAGCTCTTCTACACGATGCTTATCACAACTGACTATTGGTTGTGAAGAGTGATGACCTGACAGTTCCTCAAATAGGCTATTAGGGAGCAAACGTTGAACCTAAAATTACACTCTCATAACTACCTAGCCCGTTTGCTAAGTTAAGCAACTAGCTAGAAAACATAAGTAATCTTACAGCCGTCCCGCTAGCTAACGTTAGCTGACACATTATAGTTAATGCCGTGGTATAAGCATTGACTGTATGAATCAGCCTAGGGGTCCAAGTCCAGATTTCCTACATTGCACATGCACATACGGAAGCTCGGAAGAATAGAAAATTAGAGTAAGATTACGATTGGCGTAAAAATAGCCACTGCCTGTTTTTTTTTTCGCTTTGGAATATGCCGCCTTCAGAGTTTTCCAGCGATGCATAACTTGGTTGGCAGTTAACACAAAACCAGCCTCTCTCCACTTTTCGCACATCTTAAAGATATCGTTGTTACGGTGCTTTCGCCGATCGATATGTGACCCACCCCAGTATAAGGGTCTCTGTATAAACCCACAAACAAACTATTTCACTGGTACAAAGAAAGCCAGAGACATGCATTCAAGTCAATGAGTATTTATTATAAAAAAGTACAATGAAGGGGGGGCAGTAATGGACCTGAAAATAAAAGAAGACAATGATTTAAGTTTAAGACACGTACCTTTAATGCTACACAATTTATAAGTATTCAAAATTGTAAAATAGTTGAACCAACTGATTACAATAAAGATAAGGATAGACAGGAGTGTGAGATACACTACCTGCGGAGGAAAAAGTAATCAGACAGGGTACTCTACGTGGGGAGATGCTATCGCAGAACCCAATATCAACCACCACGTGCACACTGTGATCACTGCAAATTACTGCAACACACTGCGAAGCGCTGCAACTGACACTGCAAAAATGAGGCAAATCTGCAAACTAGTTTGGGTGCTCACTACACTTCAGACCTACCACACTGCATGCAAGGAAGGGTGTATAACCCACGAGTACTCCCCGCGGATCCTCCCACTGCCTGGCAAACAAACAGAAAATATAATATTAGTACTTGGTTGGCTCCGATTCACAGTGTTACAAGAATCAATATACACAGGACGATAAGAATCAGCAGTCAAAGCAAGAATGTCTGGCAGTAAACAGCTTGTGACGAGCTGAGTTTAAGTCCACAACAATAAAAGCCACAGTATGTAGTCACTTCAGCCGGACCTCATAGAACATCGGTTCAGGCAAAACAGCAGTCTGGCACTAAATCTGAAAAAGAAACCACAGCCATTACATTGACTGGTAAATATGCCTCAGAGAGAGCAGCCCTCCTACATTACCATACCAATTTAAGTTACCTTCTCAATCTGGGGCACTGTGAGACACACTGGCACTGATGGAGCTGACTGGTTCTACACTAACTCGACAAAAGAAAGGTGAAGGCTGACCGTGTCCTAAAGGGTTAAATTGAGTACATCACTAATAACACTGGAGTATTGTGAAATTAAAAACCAGATAAAACAGCGACCTACCTCTTCAGCATGGGCTACAGAGCATGCATCAAACTGGGTTGAGAGATGAAACAGCTGCACCACAATTCTGTATAAAAGTACTGGTTAGATTCTCCACAACGTACAAAGTAAGATTTATCTTGAAAGTCTCCTTTACCTGCACAAACAAAGCAGTCCCACCACACATCTACCAGGCCTCAGACAAAGAGGCACTAATTGCTCGCACCTGTCCTAAAGAGGGAGAGCTCTCCCTAACCCTGCCTACAAGGGATGGTGCCCCTAACCTAGGTGCCAGCCCTCACATCTACCTCCTGGTTTTTGCATTGGTGTCCCAACAATGCACATTTAAATCCAGGGCCTATAGAAAGCTGAAATGCAATTGGCGCTATGCAACCTGGCAGTAGTCGATTGTGGCAGGCGGTGGATATTGGCATTGTGTCCCGCAGTAGAGCGTGTGGTTCTTCGAGGAGCAGCAATCGGGGGTGAGGGAAGGGGGGCACTAAACGGTACCTGGGGTCCAGCACTGGCCTGTGGACCCAATGAGGTGCTGGGTTGTTCTGATGGTCCCTCTGGCTGGGATCCAGCGTGAGTAGGTGGAAAAGGGTAGGTGTTACCTGTTGGAGGCTCAGGTTGTTGCAGCACATAAAAATCTCCATCCTCTGTTTCCAACCGTGGCTGTGGAAGGTTGCTGGGACTAGCAGTCTTTTGTGAGTCCCTGTTGATCACAAACTTTTCAAAAAGGTTAGTTGGAATAGGCTTGATGAAATGTCTATGAATGTGCTTTACCTTTTCTGAATGATGAATGGGTGCCACTGTATACACTGGACCAGCGCCGTCAGGGACCTTGAGGATACTGTAAGGGATGGGACTCCAGTGGTCTTGGATTTTATTCCTATGCTTGATGTTGTGGTCTCGAAGATACACCAGCTGGTGTAATTTCAGTGGGATAGAGGCTGGTGTGTTTTGTCAATCCGCCCGTTTATGTGCTGCGGACCTGTTCCCAGTTATGAATGGAACCCTGCACTGGCTCCTCCACTCTTCCCAACAGGAAGTCAATGGGCAGCTGGGACTCTTGCCCAAACATGAGGAAGTAGGGCTGTTCACCAGTGGTTTGATGGATGGTAGTATTATAGGCGAAGGTGAGTTGTTGCAGGTACATGGGCCAGTTCCTTTTGTGCTCAGGGGACAGACTTCTTAACAGGTCATGCAGGGTCATATTAAAGCGTTCACATTGTCCATTACCTTGAGGGTGATATGGAGTGGTACGGGTCTTTCCCACACCGTACAGCTGGCACAGTTGCTGGATCACTGCCCCTTCAAAACTCCTTCCCTGGTCTAAGTGGATTCTGGCTGGGACTCCGAAGCGGTAGAACCACTCTGGCCACAGTGGTTGCCTTCTGGTCCCTTGTAGCAAAGGCCTGGGTGTACTTGGAGAAAACATCAGTTAGAATCAACACATTTTCACGGCCATCTGCAGAGGGTTCAAGACAAGAGAAGTCCATGGCTACAATTTGATTTGGCCTGGAGGCCAGAAGGTGGCCCATTACTGTTTTTGGTTTGGGGTGAACTGCTTTGGCCAGTGCACAACGTTCACATTGTTGGCAATGGTTCTGGATCTCTTTGCGCATGTTGGGCCAATAACACCTCTGCAACACCAGTTCCACTGTTCTGTCTATCCCCTGGTGGCCATGGTCATTATGTAGCTGTTGCAAGACCTCACCTTTCAGGCTTTGTGGCAACACTAGCTGGTGGATTACCTCCCCACCATCAGGCCGAAACACTTTATGGTAGAGGACTCCGTCCTTCTTCACCAGCTTCTTCCACTGATGCAACATTTCCAGCACAGGTACAGGCAAGCCGGCCCGCTCCTGTTGGTCTGGCCCTGCCCCTCTGTGCCAAAATCTCAGAAACACACTGATGATGGGGTCATCTCCTTGTAAGGCAGCAAGATCAGCAGAGGAATGAGATGGGAAGACGGACACCACAGATTGTGTTACCTGCTGGTAAGGTGTCGCTTTGGTCTGAAGTAGGGCGTCTGGAAGAGGGGTGCCAGGCAGCAGAGCTTCAATAGATGCCATTGACTCTGACGGTTGATACTGGCGAGAAAGTGCATCAGCATTGCCATTGGTGTGACCTGGGCGATACTTGATTGAACAGTCAAAGGAAGAGAGTTGTGCTGCCCAGCGTTGTTCCAACGCACCAAGCTTTGCTGCGGACAGATGACTCAAAGGATTGTTATCAGTGTAGACAACACATTTCTGGCCCAAAAGATATTCTATAATTTTTCTGTCATAGCCCACTTCAAGGCTAAGAATTCGAGTTTCATTGAGCTGTAATTTGACATATTTCGTTCTGTGGGCCTTAAACCTCTACTAGCATATGCAACAGGCCGCACTTTACCATCCTGTTGCTGTGAAAGCACTGCACCAAGCCCCCAATGGCTAGCATCGATTTCGAGGATGAAGGGGAGTGAAAAATTTGCATAGGCCAGTACGGGGGAGTCCACTAACCTGGGTTTGAGACCTTGGAAGCTCTGTTCACATTGTTCAGTCCACACCTCCTGCAGCATCCGCTTGGGTGGTTTTTTTGTCTTAGTGCCAACCAAATCAGCCACAAGCCGATGGAGGGGGGCAGCCAGTTTTGCAAAGCCCTGGACAAAGCGGCGATAATAGCTTGCAAGACCCAGGAATGACCTCAGCTCGGCAACGGTTTTGGGAGTTTGCCAGTTGGCCACTACAGAGATTTTATCAGGGTCAGTTTTCTAGCATAAAATGCTTCCTTAACTGCAATAAAGGACATAGGGCAACTATACTGAGCAAGGAGGATATCGAAGATACGATCAGGGTCTTCCCTCGCCTAAAGGGGCCGGTATTTAATTTCCTCATGGACATCACCAATCAAATAGTCATAGATGAAATAAGCCCTATCAATAGGAGCAAGCCTACGTGTGCGCATAATTGATTTTATTTCCTCAAGCCAGCTCTGGACACCAATTTCCCCAGTACCACTGAACAGCGGGCAAGATCTTTCCCTAGGGATATAAACCAATCTTTCCTGGGGTTGGGACACCTCTCGACTGGGGTCATGCTGCCTAGGGGAACTAGAGGAACCTGCCTGCGGCGACTGAGACACATCTCGCTGGCTCATCCTGGAGAAGGGGGACAGGGCTGGAGAGCAAAACTACACCTATTGCTGAATGGTGGAGGGGCTCAAAAGTGCACAGAGATTGCCAGCTGCTGCTTTGCCTTGACAAACAAACAAACAAAAAAAGAACAGTTAAGATACAGTCCAAACAAAACTCTTCAATTCACACTAATGAATCTCCCTTACCTGCACAAACAAAGCAGTCCCACCACACATCTACCAGGCCTCAGACAAAGAGGCACTAATTGCTCGCACCTGTTCTTAAGAGGGAGAGCTCTCCCTAACCCTGCCTACAAGGGGTGGTGCCCCTAACCTAGGTGCCAGCCCTCACAGATATATTCCATTATATTCATGTCTTTCATTATCTGAATGCACACAGTCGTCTCCTCCTCCCTCCAAGAAGGATTCAATTCCTTGCGAATTGAACAGGCGCGGATGTAGTTGAATATTCTGTTCGGGGGCATTTTCCGATTAAGGTGTATACATGAGCCAATATTCCGATTAAAACAAGCATATGCCAGGGGTCTTATTCGGAATATTTCGAATCGGAAAATGACCTTAATCGGGTTATTGCACGCGTTTACATGACAGGTACGCAATCGGAATATTCTCATATTCCAATTAATACAGGAATATGGAGTGCATGTAAACGCAGTCAATGTTGATTGCAATCTTCAGCCTGACAATATCACAATGTTGATTCAATCACTTTTTGCTATCTGGGAGGTGTATCAGGGCTTCAGTTGAGGTAATAATTACGACTTATTCTGTGGAATTATAGGGAAAGCATTAAAGTTAGTCTCATGATGTTCAGCAAATATAACCTCTGAAAGTCAAAATGTCCCAACCAACTTTGCCTCAGTGGGGGAAATGAAAGAAACACCTAATCGTAAATCTAACATGATCCAGTCCGATTAACGCTCGGTTTGCGGCTTATCCAATTCATAGTTGGTGGTACATTTTGAGGTGTTTATCGCGGCTGCAATTGCGTTACCGCATATTAAGATTCTTAATTGAGAGGATTGCGAGCTGGCTTGCTAACGTAGTTATATATCCACTCACTTGGTATCAATGTCCAGGTTACTAGATCTGAGCGGGTTTCATGAGTGCGCTGAGATGGTTTGCAGCTGTCAGTTAAAGCTGTGGCAAGTTTTATATATGTGGCATCTTTGTATGAAAATTTTGGAGGTACCTTGCGTAGCCTAATTTAAAAAAAAAAACGGAGAAACAGTCATTTGGACAATCTCTGTATAGGCTACAGTAAAGGTAGTATCTGCACAGAGATTTACAAAAATTTTCCAGCGCGCTCGCATCACATACGTGTCCCTACCAATTCTCACATTAAACCTACGCCCTTGCTATTAAGGGTTAATTTTCTATGCCTGTTAAAATTGTAACTAGTGTCTGTGTATAGTCATTGAGTTTGTTAGCTCCCAAGTGGATGCACTGATCTGGCTAGACACTGAGCCACGGGGAGCGGAAAATAACTGTCTAAAGACCTTCGTAACAAGGTAGTTCACCTTTTAAAGATGGGAAAGGATATAAAAAGATCTCCAAAGATTTGAAAATGCCAGTCAGTCCTGTTCAGTCTGTGATTAAGAGGCGGAAAATTAGGGGATATGTTGATACCAAGCCATAGTCAGGTAGGCCAAGAAAAATTTTAGCCCGAACTGCCTGGATTATTGTTGGGGACACAAAGAAAAATCCACAAGCTATCTCAAGAGAAATACAGGATGCTCCGGAAAAAGACGATGTGGTCGTTTCAAGGAGCGCAATAAGGTGGCACTTATCAACAATGGTCAAGTTGCTAGGAGGAAGCCATTATTGCAACAATCTAATGAAAAAGCCCACCTAAAATATGCCAGAAAACTCCTTGACACACCTCACAACTTCTGGAATACTGTCATTTGGAGTGTCAAGACCAAAATAGAACTATAGGGTCACAACCATAAGCACTATGTATGGAGAGGCTCATGGAGAAAAATATACAATTCCCACTGTGAAGCATGGAAGTGGCTCTTTGATGTTTTGGGGGTGTGTAAGCGCTAAAGGCACCGGGAATCACCTGAAAATTGATGGCAAGATGAATGCAGCATGCTAACAGAAAATACTGGCAGACAACTTGCATTCTTCAGCAAAAAAGCTGTGCATGGGACGCACTTGGACTTTCCAGCATGACAATGATCCATAGCACAAGGCCAAGTTGACCCTCCAGTGGTTACAGAAGAGAAAGATGAAGGTTCTGGAGTGACCATCACAGACTCCTGACCACAATATCATCAAGCCGCTTTGGGGAGACCTCAAACGTGCAGTTCATGCAAGACGACCAACAAATTTGCAGGAGCTGGAGGCATTTTGCAAGGAAGAATGGGCAGCTGTACCACCTGAGAGAATTAGGGGCCTCATTGACAACATCACAAAAGACTGCACGCTGTTATTGATGCTAAAGGAGGCAATACACAGTATAAAGAACTAAGGCTATGCACACTTTTAAACAGGGTTCATTTTCATTTTTCCCCCATATTGCTATTTTTATTTGATGATTGCACAATTCTACATGACTTACAGTTGGATATGAATCCAATAAGGAATAAAGAAATGTGTTTTGTCTGTCCATTCATGTTTTAATTAAAAAAAATGTTACCTATTTTACAAATTCAGCCAGGGTATGCAAACTTTTGAGCACAACTGTGTGTATATGTGTGTGTGTGTGCGTATATATATATATATATATATATATACGCATACACACATATATATGTATATTTATATACAAACCCAGTTCCGAAATAGTTGGGACAAAGTGTAAATTGTGAATAAAATCAAAACGGAATGACTTTCAAATCACACCAGCCAGTATTTTATTCACAATAGATTAGAGATAACATAGAAAATATTAAAACTGAGAAATTTTACAATTTTACCCGCAAAATGAACTCATTTCAAATTTGATGGATGCTACAGGTCTCAAAAAAGTTGGGACAGGGGTCTGTTTACCATGGTGTAGCATCCCCTCTTCTTTTTAACACAGAGTGGAGGCCTCTGGGCATTGAGGAGACAAGTATCTTGAGTTTAGCCATTGGAATTTGATCCCACTCTTGTTTAATACAGGCTTCCAGCTGCTGGAGAGTTTTGGGTCTCCTTTGACGGACTTTTCATTTAATTATGCGCCAAATGTTCTCAATCGGTGAAAGATCAGGACTGCAGGCAGGCCAGTTCAGCACACGGACTCTTCTACTACAAAGCCATGCTGTTGTATATGGTTTTGCATTGTCCTGCTGAAATACACAAGGCCTTCCCTGGAATAGATGTTGTCTGGAGGGGAGCATACGTTGCTCTAAAACCTTTATATACCTTTCAGCATTCATGGTGCTTTTTAAAACATGCAAGTGTCCCACACCATATTGTAATATGGTAAATAGCCACTAGATGGCAGTATTGACTTTTTTTTGTGAAGCCCAGTCTGAAGCTAGGTTGGGCATGTCCAGGGCATGCCCAGAGGGGAAAGTCCCAGAAATGGGAGGGGGCTGGACAAGAGTATATAAGGAGAAAAATTGAGAGAGTAGTAGTAGGAGAAATTGCAAGAAGGATACATTTGACCAGACCTGTCACTCTTTTCAAGACCTTTTAAGCTTTTTGTGGATTTTTGCCTGTGTTGGAGCATTTTCCTGTCCCAGGACATCACAACAGAGCAGCCCATCTCCATTACAGGGAACTGTAAATATCTCATTTTTTTTATTTTCATTTCAATCTTGGTCAGTAGTGTAGGGTGTAGATTAGTTCTATGTGTTTGTTTAATTAAATCTGTTGAACTTTAAGAATTTTTTCTGTCATCCTTTGCTGTCCGTGACGTCATAACAAATTGACGCCTTAACAAATTGGGGCCATAACAAATTGGGGGCTCGGGTCCGGGGGTAGACCATTGTGCGAAGTCATTTATTGAAAATCTAAAATTTCAAATTGTGAAATTGATTTTGAATTTTCCTATATATATATTGACAGATCAACAGCAATGGATGATTTCTTGGCATCACCAACCGTAGAGGTTTTGAAGTCTTTTAAAAAGACAGAACTGCTAGAAATATGCAGACAGTCAGAGCTGACAGATGTAAAACCAGCCATGCGAAAAGCAAGACTGGCTAGAGACATTGTTGAATATTACATTGATGAAAATGTGTTTGCACCAGGAGATCTAGAACAGTTTCCGGTGGAAAATCCCAATGTAGAATTGGAACTTAAATTAAAAATGCTAGAGATTGAAAGGGAGGAAAAAGAAAAACAAAGGCAGTTTGAGTTAGAAAAATTAGCAAGAGAAGAGAAAAAGAAAGGGAGGAAAAAAGAAAAACAAAGGCAGTTTGAGTTAGAAAATTAGCAAGAGAAGAGAAAAAAGAAAGGGGGAAAAAAAGAAAAACAAAGAGAATTTGAGAGAGAGAAAGAGGAAAGAGCAGAAAGAGAGAGACAGAGACAGAGAGATTTCGATCTAGAAAAATTAGATAGAGAAGAAAGGCTCCAAATGGAGCTACTAAAAATAAAAATTCAGGCTGAAAATAAATTTCACGCTAGCCAGGAGGTAAAGCTGGTGCCTCCATTCTCAGAGAAGGAGGTTGATAAGTATTTCCAGTGCTTCGAGAAGGTAGCTAAGAGTTGTCAGTGGCCAAAGGAACACTGGCCTCTGATGTTGCAAACTGTCCTCAAGGGTAAAGCTCAACAAGCCTATTCGGCTTTGTCTGCAGATGATTCTTCTGATTATGAGATTGTCAAAAAGGTTATTTTGACAGCTTATGAGTTGGTTCCAGAGGCTTACCGACAGAAATTCAGAGGTCTGAAGATATCTGACAATCAGACTTATGTGGAATTTGCTAACGAGAAGAAGGTTTGCTTTGAGCGCTGGTGTACTTCTATGGAGGTCAAGGATGATTTCAACTCACTAAAAGAGATGGTGTTAGTTGAAGAATTCAAGAACTGTGTCAAGGATGATATTAAGACCTACCTTAATGAGAAGCAAGCACTGAATTTGCAATCAGCTGCCAAGTTTGCAGACGAATATGTTCTCACACATAAGTCCAAATTTCAGTCTAGCAGTAACAATAGATGGTCCCAATTTCAGAAGAAAGGTAACGGTGATACCCAAGAATCCTCACCCAAAGACAAAGACAAATCTGGTGATGGTGCTCAGAAATCCAGTCAAAGGTCTGATCAAAGTGTGAAAGCTGACAGCGACAAAAAGTGGTCTAGTTTGCAATTATTGCAAGAAATCTGGTCATGTTACAACTAACTGTTGGTTCCTTAAAGCTAAGAAAAGAAAAAGAAAAGGATACCAAACCCAATGCCTTTGTGAAGACAAGGTTAGAAACCCCTGTAATAGATGACCGATCTGCTAAATTGCCTGCTCCTTTGTGAGGCTAAGAAGCCTGATACTGCTGACTTTGTGAGGGAGGAATTCCTTCCATTTGTGTCAGAGGATTTGTGGCTCTGAATGAGCATTCTCCTCCTGTCCCCATATATATCCTAAGGGATACCGGAGCTTCTCAGTCACTTTTGTTGATGGACTCCTTGGAGTTACGTGATGAGACCGCTTCTGGGGATTTCATACTTGTACAAGGTATTGAAGGGAGGACTGTATCTGTACCCCCGCGCTCTGTATTCTTGAAGTCAGATTTAGTTACAGGACAGGTAAAGGTGGGACTTATGTCAAGTCTACCTATCAAGGGTGTTTCTCTGTTGCTAGGCAATGACCTGGCTGGGGGCAATGTAGTTCCCCTGTTCATCTTACTTCGCAGCCGAGCACTGAAGATGGCGATGAAGACCCATCTCTGTATCCTTCCTGTGCAGTGACTCGTGCTATGGCCAAGAAGGCTCAAGAAGAAGATGATGTGGTGCCGCCCAGCACCTTGAATAGTCATGATTCAGGTGGTTCGCCTCATGACTCTGTTCAGCCTACTATGGTTTCTCCGTTTGAGGACTTATCAGACACTTTTATCAGTTCTCTATTCAGCCAGCCAGATGGGTCTGGTGATTCTGATGTGTCTGGAGACTTGTCTCTGTCCAGAAAGCGGTTGATTCAGGAGCAAACTAATGATCCTGAAATTTGTGTACTAAAAAGAGAGCCCTTCCTGATGAAGAAATAGACGCAGTTCCAGTTGGGTATTATCTCAAGGATGGAGTGTTGATGCGGAAGTGGCGCCCTCCTGATATCCCTGCCAATGCAGATTGGGCAGTGGTCAAGCAAATTGTTGTTCCGAAGGTCTACAGGAATGAGATCTTAACAATGGCTCATAGTTTGCCTTTAGGAGGTCATCTTGGTGTTAACAAGACTGTTGACAAGATCATGAAACACTTCTTCTGGCCTGGACTTCGGAAAGATGTTTCCAACTTTTGCAAAACCTGTCACACTTGTCAGGTAGTTGGAAAACACCAGTTAGACCCACCTGTGGCTCCATTGCAGCCTATCCCGGCATTTGGGGAGCCCTTCTCCAAGGTCATTGTTGATTGTGTTGGTCCATTACCCAAGACTAGATCTGGAAATCAGTACTTGTTGACAATCACGTGTGCATCAACCAGATTCCCTGAAGCCATCCCTCTACGCAACATCAAAGCAACTGCAATTTCGAAGGCTTTGATAAAGTTCTTCACGTTGTTTGGCCTTCCCAGGGAAATTCAGTCAGATCAAGGTAGCAATTTCACTTCCGGATTGTTTCAGCAGGTTGTGTATGAACTAGGTGCAAAGCAGATTCTTTCCAGTGCCTATCATCCAGAGAGTCAGGGTGCCTTAGAGCGGTTTCATTCCACTCTCAAGACAATGATGAGGACTTATGGTTATGACCATGAGAAAGACTGGGATGAAGGTGTTCATTTGCTGTTGTTTGCAGCTAGGGAAGCAGTGCAGGAGTCTACTGGATTCAGTCCGTTTGAGTTAGTGTTTGGCCATGAAGTGAGAGGACCTTTGCTATTGTTTAGTGAACAATGGCAAGAGAAAGAGCCGCATATCAGTCTGTTAGACTATGTTAGCAAGTTCAAGGAAAGACTGCATGCAGCTTGTGACCTAGCCAAAGAGAACTTGAAATCAAGTCAGGGAAAAATGAAAACTTGGTATGATCATAAGGCTAGAAGCCGTGAGTTTAAACCAAGAGACAAGGTCCTTGTGTTGTTTCCCTTACAGTCCAATCCATTGCAGGCTAGATTTCATGGTCCTTATGAAATTCTGACAAAACTCAATGATCTCAATTACATTGTGAAGACTCCAGATAGGAGAAAGCCAAAACAGTTGTGTCACATTAACATGCTGAAGCCTTATTATGATAGGAATGCTAGGGTTGCAGCTGTCACTTCAGATCCTCCCGATGGCCGAGACTTGTGAAGATGAGGGGAGTTTCAAGATGATGAACCTAGAATTAAAGCTGAAGTTCTTTCATGTAAATTGTCAAATTCTGAAGTGTTGCAAAATCTTGATGTAAAACTCCAGCACTTAGAACCCTCACAGAAAGATCAGTTTGAGAGGTTGATCAAGAAATATAAAGATCTATTTCCCGATGTTCCAAAGAGAGTTTCTATAGCCTCTCATGATGTCGATGTTGGTGATGCCAAACCAATAAAACAGCATCCGTGCGGATGAATCCTGAAAAGAGAAAGATTGCTGAGAAAGAGGTTGAGTACATGTTAGAACATGATATTATCAGACCCTCAAACTCCGATTGGAGTTCACCCTGTGTTCTAGTTCCAAAACCTGATGGAAGTACTAGATTCTGTACAGATTATCGCAAAGTCAATGCTGTAACTAGAACTGATGTGTTTCCAATACCTAGGATTGATGATTGTATCGATAGAGTAGGGCAAGCAAAGTTTCTGACCAAGATTGATTTATTGAAGGGTTATTGGTGTGTGCCTTTAACTGAGAGGGCCAAGAGCATCTCTGCTTTTGCCACACCATCTGGGTTATACCAGTATGAAGTCCTACCCTTTGGCATGAAAAATGCCCCAGCCACGTTCCAAAGGATGATACAGTCTACAATCGCCGGATTGCCACACACGGGCGTACATCGACGACCTGATCACATGGAGTGACTCCTGGGAAGAACATCTGAAAGATGTAGAGACGTTGTTCCAGCGCTTGACCCAGGCTAACCTGACTGTTAACCTGAACAAGAGTGACTTTTGTTGTGCTACTGTCACGTATCTTGGCTACGTCATAGGCCAGGGTAAGGTGGCACCCATAAATGCTAAAGTCCAAGCCATCATGGACTTTCCAGTAAAAAAAAAAAAAAAAGCTTTGCGCCGCTTCCTTGGAATGATCGGGTACTACCGCAAGTTCTGCAAGAACTTTGCTGAGATTGCTCTCAGTCTCACCAACCAACTGAAGAAAGGCGTAAAGTTCACTTGGGATGAAGCATGCCAAAGAGCCTTCGATCGCCTGAAGTCTCTGCTGTGTCACTTCCCGTGCTCAAATCTCCTGACTTCAACAAACCGTTCTCCATAGCGGTCGATGCTAGCGACCAAGCTTGTGGATCTGTGCTCCTACAGAGAAGTGACTCTGATGACATTGAGCATCCCGTGGCATACTTCTCCAGGAAGTTCAATCGCCACCAAAAGAACTATTCCACAATTGAGAAGGAGCTGTTGGCTCTGGTTCTATCCTTACAACACTTTGAGGTTTATGTTTGTACAGGGCAAAAGCCAATGATTGTATATACTGACCACAATCCGTTAATGTTTTTGAGTAAGATGAAAAACAAAAATCGGAGATTGTTGAATTGGAGTTTGATTTTGCAGGAGTTTGACTTAGAAATCAAGCATGTAAAGGGTACTGACAATGTAATTGCTGATTGCTTATCCCGTGTTTGAATATGTGTATATATATCACGTGTTTATTAGCATATTGTATTATATGTATGTATATACAAGTGTCAACTTAACCATTTTTGTATTGAAAAGAAAAATTTTGCCTTTATGAGTCAAAATTTTCCCCTTTTGGAATGGAGGTGTAATGTGGTAAATAGCCACTAGATAGCAGTATTGACTTTTTTTTTGTGAAGCCCAGTCTGAAGCTAGGTTGGGCATGTCCAGGGCATGCCCAGAGGGGAAAGTCCCAGAAATGGGAGGGGGCTGGACAAGAGTATATAAGGAGAAAAATTGAGAGAGTAGTAGTAGGAGAAATTGCAAGAAGGATACATTTGACCAGACCTGTCACTCTTTTCAAGACCTTTTAAGCTTTTTGTATTTTTGCCTGTGTTGGAGCATTTTCCTGTCCCAGGACATCACAACAGAGCAGCCCATCTCCATTACAGGGAACTGTAAATATCTCATTTTTTTATTTTCATTTCAATCTTGGTCAGTAGTGTAGGGTGTAGATTAGTTCTATGTGTTTGTTTAATTAAATCTGTTGAACTTTAAGAATTTTTTCTGTCATCCTTTGCTGTCCGTGACGTCATAACAAATTGACGCCTTAACAAATTGGGGCCATAACAATATGCACTAATGCATCCCCATACCATCAGAGATGCTGGCTTTTGAACTGAACACTGATAACAGGAGGGGTGGACTTTCTTCTCTTTAGCCCGGAGGACACAATGCCCGTGATTTCCAACAAGAATGTCAAATTTGGACTCGTCTGACCGCAGGACACTTTGCCACTTTGCTACAGTCCATTTTAAATGAGCCTTGGCCCACAGAACACGGCGGCGCATCTGGATCATGCTCAGCAATGGCTTCCTTTTTGCATGATACAGTTTTAGGTGGCATCTGTGGATGGCATGGCGGACTGTGTTTACAGACTGTGGTTTCTTGAGGTATTCCTGGGCCCATTGAGTAATGTCAATGACAGAATCATGCCGGTTAGTGATGCAGTGGCGTCTGAGGGCCCGATGATCACGGGCATCCAGTAAAGGTCTTCGGCCTTGTCACTTATGCACAGAGATTTTTCCAGTTGATCTGAATCTTTTGATGATGTTATGCACTGTCGATGATGAGACCTTCAAAGCCTTTGCAATTTGACATTGAGGAACATTGTTTTTAAAGTATTCCAAAATTTTTTTTTACGCAAGCCTTCTCAGGTTGGAGAGCCTCTGGCCATCTTAACTTCTGAGAGACTCAGCCTCTCTAAGACATCCCTTTTATAGCCAATCATGTTACACTCCTGATGCCAATGAACTTAATTACTTGCTAAATGTTCTTTCAGCTGATTATCTTATATATTAATTGCTTTTTCACCCCTTTTTTGCCTTTATCCCAACTTTTTTGAGACCAGTTGCAGCCAGAAAATTTGAAATAAACTCATTTTGTGGAGAAGAATGTAAAATGTCTCAGTTTCAACATTTGAAATGTTATCTATGTTCTATTGTAAATAACATATTGGCTCTGATCTGAAAGTCATTGCATTTTAATTTTATTCACAATTTACACTTCGTCCCAACTATTTTGGAATTGGGGTTGTATGATATATATATATATATATATATAATTAAGAATTGTCAAATATCATGTCCATGAAACTATTCTCAGCAGAGATCACAGGCAATGCTCTTGGAATTTCATATTCTTCACAACTATAGCAAAGATCAGGCAGCAAACAAGCTTAATATTATATTTAAACCCCATTTGTGGTCCATTGTAGTCTCTGCCTGAAACGCCTCATTGGGGTGGCTCTTCTGCTATGGCCCCCACTCCCTATGTGCCCACTTTCTTCTGACTGGCCAGCTCTGTGGAGGGCGGATCTAGGCGGGACGAGGCAGCAGAACGCAGTTTTCCGGGTCCGCCTCCTCAGAGTGAACCTGAGACGTGTCTCCCAAAGGAATCGATGGGCATGAAATTGACTTGTTCTAATAAACGCAACGGTGAAAGTGGAGGACGCAGTGCGAATGTCTGGCAGCTCAAGCTCGAATTTGCTGTCTACCTACGGCTACTATGGTAAGTACACCGGTGTTTCTACTCTTTAGCTAGGATTGAGGGACAGCTAGAATCCACCCCATGTAGACACATTTGTAGAACGGGTCGACAAACCCAAGTGTAGACCGGATACCGTAGAAATCCGGCGGGTCTGAGTTTAGAGGGAAACATGGACAGTGAGGAGCAGCAAAAAGTGGACCAACAACTTATGGACTGCTTCGGTGTGTATTATAAGGACCTGCTGGTTCGTGTGCATAGCTGTGGTGTGTCGTTAGCGTGGAGTAACGAACAGCTTCTACGCTGGTGTATGAAGAAGGGGCGAAAGCTCCAGGCTAAACGGCCTTTTCGGAAATTGCCCGTGGTAATGGTTACTTCTTGCGTTGGAATGACCAGCGTTTGCTTGCAGAAAATGGGCACGATAAGCCGCTTTCACACCGGATGCAAAACGAATTTTTTGCGCGACAGATTACATTCAAAGTCAATGCATTGTCTTTGCATTTACTTTGAATGTAATCTCTCGCGCGAAAAATTCGTTTCGCGTCCGGTGTGAAAGCAGCTTAATGCGCCCATAACGCGTGTATTCAAGTCTTTGCATTGACTTTGAATGTAATCTGTCCCGTGAAAAATTTGTTTCGCGTCTGATGTGAAAACAGCTTTATGGATAGTACGCGACAGCTAGAGAGAGCTTGGTTATGTTATGAACATAATGCAGGTTTTGCAGGCCGTAAGTTCTGTTAGTGTGGACAAGTTGCTTATGTGGAGCCAGCGAATCGATCACTTCTACAGGAAAGAATTTCCTATTTAATCTCCGCCTTTTCGGCTTTTTATTACCCACAACAATTTCTAAAGGCGGATGAAATTATGTCACGGTAGTGCAGAGAAATCCTTTGTTATACCAGACACATTAGCGCTTCTACGTTTCGCGATTGCTTTCATGGTAGAATCAGAGAGCCAGATATTTGTGATAGGGATCCGGCTGATCCCGCTCATGGATAAGTGAAGCCATCACTAACTGTAGAGGCTACAATCGGGCAACGTTATGATGAAACTGCCACATTGATGCTTACCGAAGTAACACAAGCATACCGATCAGAATTACTGCATATAAGTTAACCAGGAGCATTTTTAATTAGCACGACATGCAAACTAACATGCAGTAGCTGGTAACCGAGTGGTCATAACCGCAGAGACAAACCCTTGCAATACAGGTTTTACAGACAGCAAGTTCCGTTACCGTGGACAGTTGTACCAAGCATCCAAATTACAAACAAGTATTAAAAGTTAGCTTCAAATGAGGTTTATGTTCACACACCTTCTGTAGAATTTCCCCTGATATTACTCTTGCATATTCAGGACACAAACATTAGCAACAGTAACTTGGCTACATTAGCTGCTGTGCTACTGCCACAATAAACTGGCTATTACATCAGGTTGGCTTATGCAGTAAAAGCAACTTACAGCTTCTGTGTCTATGAATCACGGGCAGTCGCGACCAATACAGGCTTTATCTTCACATATTTTACAAAGCCTGCATTTGAGGCCAGTTGTTAGTGCTAACTATCGCTAGCGGGCCTGCTAGCCACCCGTAACATGTTAGCTTCACTTACATTATTTGCTGTTATATCGTTACTTACAGCTTGTGGCTCCGAGCGCTTGATCGATGCAACTGCTTCAGGTTTGAGAAGCAGCTGAAACGCTTATCCTGTGTTGAATTATCCTTTATTGACAAAGCTGTCTTTGGTGAAATGCTGAGCACAAACAGCTAACATTCCCTTTGGCCGTGGCTGTTTGCTGCCAGCAAACAAAAAAAGCTACCCACTGATTTCTGGAGGCATCCTCTTTTGGAAGAGAAATAGGTGTTTTTCTTTGCATCCATAAGTAAACGGACAAGCAGCCTTGGGAGAAATACTGACAATACTGCACCTCAAATGATCTGCGGTTCTTCTTTTGTATTTCCAAAAGTGTAGATGCTACTAAGGCATAGTATGATCTGCCGTTGTTAGTGCCTGCTAGAATAGTTTCTGGTGTGGGCAGGTCCAGCGCCGTGATTGGCTCTGGCTAGGTCTGTACCAATTGGACGGCACAACCTGACGTCAGGTTTTGCCCAGATCTTGCGAAGATCTCGGGAGGAGCTGTTCAGAGAGGAAATCACGTTCACGAAATCATGTTCTTGGATTACGGCAAAACCCTGTATCTTATGTTTAGAAACTTTTCAGAGGTTGAGTATGGACAACCAACATTATAACATTACTAATATGTATTAAAAGAAGGATCAGCATAATAGGTCCCCTTTAAGACTCTTCTCAATTTCTCAGTGAATATGAGAACAATTTGCTGTATTTTGACAGGACTGAGCTTATAGAACATTTACTTTATTAACATTAAAGTATGGTCACCTAATATCTTTATGATAAAAAAAAATTTTTATTCAAATGAGAAGTTGCAAAAATGATTACACCCTCCAACAAATTCTATGAAATCTAATTTTTAAGAACAGCACCAACTCTTCTAGACATTGAATGAACAAGTTGGTAACATACTGCCACATCTTTCTCAATTCTTGGACAATGAACTCTCTCAGATCCTGTGTTATGGTTCTGCTTCATGTGTGCTGTTTTGTCATTGTGCTTGTGCTTTTTCTCCCGTGCCTTACTTTCGTTTTATTTTTCAGCTTTCATTTCTGCCGTCTGATAATCGATTCCCTCTCTGCCAATCTCCAGTGATGTCACGTGACTGCCTTCAGCATGCCTGCGTCTCGTTGTCCAATCACATTTCCTCTTGCGGTTTCGGCTGTGGTATTTCATTCATTGTTTCCACGTGTGCTTAATTCTGGGTCTTGCTAAACTGAGTGAATGCGTTCTCTGATAGGATAATTACTAACCCGTACTACCCAGCACTCATTTGAGGGTGATTGTAAATATTTCGTCACGTAGTATTAACCTTTTATTAACTCATTAGCGAGTGCGAGTGTTTCCTGCTTTAGTAATTCCTGCCTAAGCTTTCCCTGACTAACTGTGTTTAAAGCTGCGCTTTCCTTTGCTTCTCTCGTGGTGCTTTTTACCCGTCACGTTTAGATTACCTTAATCTAAACTGTGTAGTTTGATTGATGGTCTCAGCGTCTTGTCTCGAGTCATTATGGTTTACCCGGTCCTCGTTAATTTGTTTATTAATTCCATGTGTTTCTGTTTCCATTCGAGATTGCGTTCCGAGTCCCCGCCTCCTCTCGTGACTATTTATGTGGCAGAGATGGAAGGAGACATCAGACGGAACTTTGTTAGATTCTGCTCTGTATCGTGAAATCTCAGCTCCTTGTGCCTTCCGAGTATTTCCTTTGTATGATTCCCGAGTCTTGTATTTTGCTGCGCCCTTGTCTTGTCTGCCCCTTGTTTAAGTCTCCCAGTGTGTCTGTCAGTCTAGTTAGGTTCAGTTTTTGTTTTTCTAGTTTAGCCACTCTTGGAGTGTGTACTTCTGTTTCCCCCTGCCTTGGGCAGTGTACCTTAGTTTTCCCATTTGTTCAGTGCATGTGCACGGTGTTTTATTTCTGGCCTGTGTGCCTATTTTCTCCTAGTGTTTTGTGTTTCAATAAACACTTCAGTTCCTGCATCTGGTGTTCCCCTGCCTACTTCTTAACATCCTGGATGCTGGATGGAAAGTGATGCTAAAGTTCTCTTTTCAGAACTCCCCTAAAGTATTCTACAGGGTTGGGGTCTGGTGATTTGCTCGGCCACTGAATCACTTTCAATCTGTTCTTCCTCAGAAATGAAACAGTGGCCTAAGATGTAGGTTTTGGGTCATTATCATGTTGAAGGAGTGCCTGGCAACCAAGGGCATGGTGATCGTAGCATCTTCTCTTCCAGCATTTTGCAATGCATCTGTGAATTCATTATGCCTTCAATAAAATGCAACTCCCCGACACCTGTAGCACTCATGCAAACCCCATGCCACCATGCTTTACTGTGGGTATCTAGCATTTTTCATTGTACTCCTAGCTCTCGTGACATTACACAGTTTGGACCCCATCAGTGCCAAAAAGATTTATCTTTGTCCCATTACTCCAAAGAATAGAGTTCCAATAGTCTTAGCCTTTGCCATCATGGGCCCTGGCAAATGCTACATGGGCTTTTTTGTGCACAAGCTTCAGCAGTGGCTTTCTTCGTGGACGACACCCATGCATGCCAGTCTTCTTCAAAGTATTTCCAATTTTGTCAGGGGAAACATTCACCCCAGTTTGACTTTTTAATGCTTTAGCTAACTGCCCAGATTGCAAAAAGTGATTGAATCAACATTGTGATAGTGTCAGGCTGAAGATTGCAATCAACATTGATGTCAGATATTGAAAAAAACATTGAAAGTGCTCGCTATGATCAACATGGAAATAATGTCGAATTTACAATCAATTCTGACAATGAATCAACCTTGATTCAACTATGATATGATCAACATTGAAAGAATGTAGAATTGCATCAACATTGATTCAACTATATATATGCATTGCATTATACATTGAAACAATGTTATTATTAAAGGGCCATTTCAACACTTTTCAACCCTCCTCTGTATGTTTTTAATATGCCTCATTAAAAAATAATCACTTTATTACTCTATTTCTGGTATAGTTCAACAAGGAGCATGCCAAAGTAGTTTACTAGTCAGTAATATCACTGCCATATGCCTGAATGGCAGTGATGTCACTAATAGACAAGTTTGGAGCAACCCCTGCAGAACTTTAAAACACCAAATAGAGTAAAATTATTATTTTTTAAATAAGGCATATTAAAAACATACAGACGAAGGTTAAAATGGTGAAATTATCCATTAAGTATGCTATACTGCAGTGGTTCTCAATCTTTTTATACAAAGACCCCACTTTACAGGGACATGTTTTGGAGGCCCCCAAAATATTGTTTATCTGCCGTCCTGTGCATACTTGCCACAAATGCCCAAATGCCCACCACAGTTTGAACACAAGTCCCGTGAGATCTCGCTGGTCTCATGAGCTGCCTAACTCCCCCATGCCTTTCTTATATAATATCTATAAATGCCTCACCCCCCCGTCCCCCGCAACCCCCTCGGGTTGATACAGCGTGTGATATGAAAATGCTCATATGATATTCTCTATATTTGCTCTTAATGTATTACATATCTCGATATACAAAAAATAAGTATTGAACGGGTCAAAATTTTTCTTAGTAAATATATTTCTAATGGGGCTATTTATATGAAATTTTCACCAGATGACTGTCACAACCCAAGTAATCCACACATAGAAAGAAATCAAAACAAATAAGTCCCTAAATTAAGTTACGTGTAATAAAGTGGAATGACACAGGGAAAAAGTATTGAACACGCTCACTGAAATTTATGTAATACTTAGTAGAAAAGCCTTCATTGGTAATGACAGCTTCAAGACGCTTTCTGTTTGGAGAAACTAGTCACATGCCTTGCACAGGTGTGATTTTGATCCATTCTTCCACGCAAACTGTCTTCAAATCTTGAAAGTTCCGGAGGCCTCTTCTGTGAACTCTGATCTTCATTTCTTTCCATAGATTTTCAGTTGGATTCAAGTCGGGTGATTGACTGGGCCATTCTAGCAGCTTTCATTTTCTTTCTCTGAAACCAATTGAGATTTTCCTTGGCTGTGTGTTTGGGATCATTGATTTGCTGAAATGTCCACCCTCGTTTGATCTTCGGCATCCTGGTAGATGGCAGCAGATTCCTATCAAGAATGTCTCGGTACAGTTCTCCATTCATCCTTCCTTCAATTATATGGTATGGTGTTTTGGGGGTGATGTACAGTGCCGTTTGTCCTCCAAACATGGTGTGTGCTATGACATCCAAAGAGTTCAATTTTGGTCTCATCTGACCAGACTATATTCTCCCATTATTTCATGGCTTGTCCACAGGTTGTGCAGCAAATTTTAAACAAGCTTTTACATGCTTTTTCTTCAGCAATGGAGTCTTGTGCGGTGAGCGTGCATAGAGGCCATGGCGGTTGAGTGCATTACTTATTGTTTTCTTTGAAACAACTGTACCTGCTAATTCCTGGTCTTTCTGAAGCTCTCTGTGAGTGGTCCTTGGCTCTTGGACAACTCTTCTGATTATTCTTTTGACTCCTTTGTCAGAAATCTTGCAAGGAGCACCTAGTCGTGACCAATTTATGGTGAAATGATGTTCTTTCCACTTCCAGATTATGGCCCCAACGGTGCTCACTGGAACTTTCAGAAGTTTAGAAATACGACTGTAACCAATGCCATCAGCATGTTTTAGAACAATAAGGTTGCGAAGGTCTTGAGAGAGCTCTTTGCTTTTACCCGCCACAAGATGCTTTTTGTTTGACACCTTGGTAATGAGAAAGCTTTTCATAGGCCATCAATTCGGACTAAACCAGCTGATATTAATTTGCCTTCATAAGGGGCTGGATTGTTTTCTAAATACTGACAGATTTCAGCTGGGTTCTTGGCTTTCCATGCCTTTTTGCACCTCCTTTTCTTCATGTGTGCAATACTTATTCCCTGTGTCATTATACTTTATTACACATAATTTAATTTATGGACTTATTTGTTTTGTTTTCTTTGTAAGTGTGGATTACTTGGGTTGTTACCGACATCTGGTGAAAATTTCATAAGCCATTTTGCTAGAAAAGTTCCGATTTTGTTTTTGGTACTGACAAATCTTATTTAAAACCAATAAACCAGATTTGCACAAATATCTTATTGTATCCCTTAGAAAGTATTAGTTCTAATGGGAAATACAGCGCCCTCTATAATTATTGGCACCCCTGGTTAAGATGTGTTAAAAGCCTTAAAATAAATTCCATTTTTATTGCAGAAGCATACTCTCACACTGAAAATTGTAGAAAAATGTAACCTTCAACTCAAGTGAATTTTAAGGGAAAAAAAAATCCCTGACTAAGAAATAATTATTTTTCATAAAATCACCTGTTCCACAATTATTGGCACCCCTAACAATTCCTAGGAAATAAATGTAATTGAAGTATTTGTCATTTCTACAGTAGCTTACAAAGTTGATCAGAGTATCTAGGAACATTTAATTAGTAATTCATCACTTCCTGTTTCCCTGGGGTATAAATATGACGTGACACAGAGGCCATTTCTCTTATCCACTCTTCAACATGAGAAAGACAAAGGAACACACCATTCAAGTAAGGCAGATGTGTGTTGACCTTCACAAGTCAGGCAATGGCTACAAGAAAAAAGCCACTCGCCTGCACCTGCCCATATCTACTGTCAGAGGAATCATTAAGAAGTTTAAAACAACTGGAACAGTGGTAAACAAGCCTGGACGAGGACACAAGGTTATTTTGCCACCACGCACAGTGAGGAGGATGGTAAGAGAAATAAAAAGTTCTCCAAAGCTCACTGTTAAAGAATTGCAACAAATGGTAGCATCTTGGGGTCACAAAGTCTCCAAAACAACCATCAGGCGCTATCTACATGCCAACAAGCTGTTTGGGAGGCATGCACGGAAAAAACCTTTTTCTCACTATTAATCATAAACGCAAACGTCTGGAGTTTGCTGTTTATACTGGGACTTCAACTGGGACCGTGTGCTTTTGGTCAGATGAGACCAAGATAGAGCTTTTTGGCAACAAACACTCTAAGTGGGTCTGGTGGAACACAAAAGATGAGTATGCAGAAAAGCACCTCATGCCCACTGTGAAGTATGGGGAGGATCGGTGATGCTGTGGGCCTGTTTCTCTTCCAGAGGCCCTGGGAACCTTGTTAGGGTGTATGGCATCATGAACGCTTTGAAATACCAGGACATTTTAAATCAAAATCTGGTGGCCTCTGCCCGAAAGCTGAAGATGGGTCGTCAATGGGTCTTTCAGCAAGATAATGACCCTAAACATGTGGCCAAATCTACACAGAAATGGTTCACCAGACACAGAATCAAGCTCCTCCCATGGCCATCTCAGTCCCCAGACCTCAACCCCATTGAAAACCTGTGGAGTGAGCTGAAGAGGAGAGTGCAGAGGAGAGGACCCAGGTCGCTGGATGATTTAGAGAGATTGTGCAAAGAGGAATGGTCGAAGATCCCTCTTTCTGTATTCTCCCATCTTGTGAAACATTATAGGAGAAGATTAGGTGCTGTTTTGTTGGCAAAAGGGGGTTGTACAAAGTATTAACATCAGGGGTGCTAATAATTGTGACACACATGATTTGATGTAAAAGAATTATTTCTTAATGTGGGATTTTTTTCCCACTGAATAAATGCACTTGAATTAAAGGTTGGATTTTCCTCTTTTTTTCATTTTGGTCCTATATTATTTAGAAAAAAACTGAATTTATTAGAAGCTAAAGAACACATCTTAACCAGGGGTGCCAATAATTATGGAGGGCGCTGTAGATGTTTTTCTGCGAAATTTCATGGGGTGTACTCATTTATGTTGAGCACTGTAGTGTTGCGTGAAATATGACCGATGAGTTACACTGTAAACCCTAACAAGTGGGGTGAACTCAAATGTTTTGTGGAAACTGATTACCTCAAAAAAATTGAGTATGCCAACTTAATGATCTTGTGTTCACAGCACTTAAAAACGGTGGGGTGGCTGGGCATTTGAGCGAAGACATGCTGGGCCTCATCAAAGCCGCAACACGACAAACAAGCCCTTGAAAAGCAGTTGCCACACCACCCACTGCCCAAAAAAAGGCTGCTGTTCCTCTTTAAAAAAAAATAAACAGCATATTGAATTACAGTAGAATACATGCTATTTTTGCGCATGTTTTTGTGTTGACGGTGAAATGAAGTTCCTGCCCTGCTTGACCCAACCTCCCGCCTAGTCTGCGCCTGCTTTTCTGGTGTCTTGCTACACTGGTGGAGAATGCGGGCCCTGACACAGGCACAGAGTGACAGTGGTAACCATAAATATTACTGGGATTAATTAGTCCCAGGTGTTGGAGATGTGCGTTTTGGTTTCTCTCTGTCTCTCTCTGGTTACTCTACGGGTAAGAAACTCCTTTTATACCTAATCATGACACTCACCTGTTTCTAATTAACCTGTTCACCTGTGGAAGGTGTTTTTTGAGCATTCCTCAACTTTCTCAGTCTTTTGTTGCCCGTCCCAGCTTTTTTGGAATGTGTTGCAAGCATCAAATTCAAAATGAGCGAATATTTCCAAAAAACAATAAAGTTTATCAGTTAGAACATTAAACATCTTGTCTTTGTAGTGTACTCAAATGAACATAGGTAGAAAAGGATTTGCAAATCATTGTATTCTGTTTTTATTCACGTTTTACACAACGTCCAAACGTCATTGAAATTGGGGTTTGTAATTCTCAATAGATCCTCTGATGTTTTATCATTGAGTCTGCACCGTTCTGGTCTGAATATCTTTCCTGCAAAAGTAAAGATTCTCTCAACAGGTGCAGAGGAGGCAGGCATGGCAAGATATTTACATGCAAGTTGAGCTAGGGCAGGAAAATGGTTTTGGGTTTCTTTCCAATAGACAAAAGGATCAGTATCCTCTGAAAGACAAGGGGTACTCTACACAGGGACCTCATGTGAGGCTGTGTCAGCTGGCACAACAGATGATTCACTTTCCTTGTAGGAAAAGAGTTTTGGGCGTTTCTTTGGTTGAGCACTGCCATTCGTGGTTGCATTCCTTTTTGGGGATGCAGACTCAACTTTCGCAGTGAGAAGGTTTTTGATTATTATCTGCTCCTCATCAATACACCTGTCAAACTTAAACCTTGGGTCAAGTGTGGCTGCCACCTGGAAGCATTCCATGTCTTAAAATTTTGTTAAACAGCTCTGGAGTGAGGATTGTAGAGTTGACACAACCTTTTTATTACTGGTCATATTCATGTTTTTGATAGCATGTCTGAAGCCCCTGACACAAGGGATGACGAAGCTGGAAGTTACCATTTTCTCAGCCTGGCATCTGTCTGTAGCCTCCTCAAAGGGTTCCGAAAATCTATCCCTGGCTATTTTACTACCACTACATCTTAAGTTAAAAACCTTGGTGTCATCATTGATTCTACCCTCTCATTTGACTCCCACTTAAAAAAAAATCACTAAATCAGCATTCTTCCATCTCAAAAACATTTCCAAACTCCGTCCCTCACTCAGCTTTTCCACTGCTGAGACACTCATCCACGCCTTCATAACATCCAGGCTGGATTACTGTAATGCCCTCCTTTTTGGTGTCCCAGCAAAGAGTCTCCACAGATTACAATACATCCAAAATTCTGCAGCAAGAGTTCTCACCCGCACTGGTTCTTGGCAACATATCACTTCCATTTTCAATTGACTACACTGGCTTCCTGTGAAATACCGCATCCAATTTAAAATTTTACTCCTGGTTTTCAAAGCTCAACACAACCTAGCCCCCTCATATCTCTCTGATCTTCTGCTCCCTTACCAGCCAACCCGCACCCTACGTTCTGCTGATTCTCACCTCCTATCCACTCCCTCTGCTCGCCTCCGTTCCATGGGCGATAGGGCTTTCAGTGTGGCTGGCCCAACGCTCTGGAACACCCTTCCACTTGCCTTACGCCAATGCACTTCACTTTCCACCTTTAAATCCTTGCTAAAAACTCACCTCTTCACTCTTGCTTTTCCTTTTTATCCCTAGCTGCCCTGTTTCTATCTTTTTGCCTTCGAATCTTTTTTCTTTTTTTGTACTCTGTAACTCGCAGGGTTCTCTTCCTTTTGTAATTTTAATGCCATCTCATACTTGTACTCTATATTTAGTGTACTCTCTCTGTTCTTATTGCCCTATGTCTGTGCTATTTTAACCCTTTTTTCAGTGTCCTTGGGTAACTTGAAAGGCGCTTCAAATAAAATGTATTATTATTATTATTATTATTATTATTATTATTATTATAATACCTCACAAGGCTCCTGGATTATTTTCAGCTCATATGATGTCAGCTGGGTGGGGCACTGGAGCTCAGCAAGTACATCACTTGGAACATTAGCCTGGTTCACAGGCAGACTTTTTTTTCCATTCTGATTGAAATCATTCTGATTGAAGATTTCAGGTCAACTGTTTGCATGTGATGTGATCTATTCCGATCTGGTGTTAATATGCACCACCGCTTTTAATCAGAACAGATGTTTTCCAGCTGTGTTAAGTGCAGATTGATGAAAAAAGTATCCACTTTCGTTGTTGTGCTGTTTAGGCTTATAGCAGCCCAGTTTTCAGAATTTTCCAGCGGTTCAAATTCGTTCCAACGTTTCGGTTTATCCTGGCTTCGTTGAGTTTTTGTGGACTTTTTTTAAACAGTTCACTAGCTGTTTCCTGTTTTCCTTCTGTCTTAGTGTGAGATAATTTTCAGTTCATTGAGTTTGTATGAAAAACAAACACTCTGCCATAGTCCACAGTTTGGCGTGCTGCGCTTGAAAGCCACCAACACCATATTTGCAAGTGAAAAAACGTCACTGTGCATTTACGTCAAGACGAAGCATGCGCAGACAGAACGCAGCCAGACAACTTTCCGTTTCACTGTTTAGATGATAAAATTTTACTTTTAATCGGTTTGGTAAAATAAATATTCTACCCCTCTTCGGCCTGTTTATTCTGATTGAGGTGTTTATATGGAGCATTTTTATTCGGTTTGGGCTTCTAAACCAATTCTAATCGGAATATTAGTCTCCATGTAAACCCAGCTAGTGAGAACAGACCTCAGCATCTTTAACTGGCTATTCCAGCCAGTGGCATTTGCAGGCTGAAGTTTCGCCCTCCCCTTAGGGCGTCAGCAGCCAGTGTGGACTTGTGGCAAAAAGAAACAAGTTTTTGGACCTTGCCCAGTAATTTTTTTATGGAGCCAGCCTCATCCATGGCAGCACGAACCGCATGGGCTTCTCTGGTGGAAAGCATGCCATCTCCTCTCCAACATCCAGTCCCTCAAAATCAGATATGTCATCCTGCTCCTCTTCCTCACTGTCAACATGTATTGTTGGGAAGAGGGTGAATGCCTTTATCATTTTGAAGGCATTATCAGTCACAATGAATAAGAATTTTTCCTGAATGTTATCATTTTCAAGAACATCCTTATCAACTTTACAAATGTTTTCAGCTGTATGCCTCCCTTTAAAACGCTGACAGGTCAGCACTACACTCTGCATCACGAAATCTATAATGAAATGGCCAGTCATTCCAAAAAAAGACTTCATTGATTGGTTTGACCATAGATCAACTGTCAGGCAAATATGCTCAGTTTTTTTCCATCATTTGAATCAGATGTGTTTTTACAGTTGCTGAGCACTGAGGGATAAGGTCCTGGCTGAGAGCTCTTCAGGAGGCATTGTGAAGGAGGATTGGGCCAAATGCAGCATATTTATGAAATCCTTATTGTCAACAGTAGAGAGAGGGAGGAGACCATTTGCAATGTGCGTAACAACACTGACAGTCAGAGCCAACTGACGCTTATCAGTTGTTGACCACTTGCTGGAACTTGCTGTTTCAGAAGGATGACGATGATCTTCATTCTGGTTTTGGCTGGATTGTGTGACCGCTGGTTTCAGAGTCCATCAAGATCTCTGGATGTTTCTTATGTGGGGAAAAAGAGTCAATATTCCCTCGATGTAGATGAAGAGAACAAAGATTTCTATTAATTTCACGATTAACACAATTGTTTTCTTGATTTCTGAAAAGTGTGAAGTGTGCTTGCGTACTTTTAAACACATATGATATCCACTATTGGAGGTAACACCTTTACAAAGAAATGCCATTATGTAATCATATTTGGCTGAGTAAGTTAACACAATAGTAACAGTAACATTAATGTGCTATGTGAGTTCAAGGTGTGTTTAGGCCGGGTATGCCAGGCTCTTGCTGTGTTCTGCTTCTAACAGGTAGAGTAATGAGTTACTATCCTTAAAGAATAACAAGTAAGGTAATGCATTACATGTTTATGAAACAAATGAGTAATGTGTAATACACTTTCTGGAGTAGTGACCCCAGCACTGATGATATCAAATATCAGCAACATAATACCATCAAGAGATGGATTTCAAAATAAAAGTTGGACGAGTCTGTTAATGTATCCCCTTTTCATCTCACTCTGGTCTGCCCCCTTCTTCTTTCCCCCCATTAAAACCACCATTTCGCCGCGCTGAAATTCCAAGAGATACCTAAAATGCTCAGATATCACCAACATGCTCAGTCTCTCCCACTTTTAGGGTCCAAATGGTGTGACCCCCTCCTGTCATTCTCCAGCGAGGTGGCGTCTGTTTGTATTGGTATCTCCTGCCAGCCGCCTTCACCGCTCTGAAAATAAACAATCCAACCAGCCATAAACCTAACCTTCCCAGTCCAGGCTCTTAGTTAATCCCGCTATTAATTCCTCAGATTCTTCCGCAAATATTGTCTATCACAGTGGCATCTGTTTGAGGGGCAAAGAAACTGCAGCCTACCATATAACACAATAGAATTACTGAACTTATATTCCTCAGTGTTGAATTATTACAGCTTTTCCAGAGGTAGACAACCTGTTAGCTCCTCCTGGCAAAGTGTACAAACCTTGGAAAGTAAGTATTAACTGTAGGTGATCATTACACCTACTTTTGATAATCATTTCACGAGTTAAGTCCTAGCTTCAATCAAAGTTGCCATTTTTGGTATGTATATGCTCGTTAAACCGAGGCCAATTTGACCGTATTAGTGTAATCCAAGAATTAACACATTTTCCTTGCAATATTTAACTTTTCAATTTTCATATTTAAAATATTACCAATCAGTGAAATCCTACCCCTGGGGGTTGTAACTATGATGTTCTGAAGGGGAAGGAAACTCCTCAACCAATAGGGGTCTAAAACACACCCCCAAATCTGCAGCATGTGACCAAGAATCATCTATTACCTCATGCTGGTTTTTTTTCCCACCTTTTCACACGCCGTTTAATTTTCCGTTTTGTAAACCTCAAGCAAATTCCAACAATTACTTCAGGTGTAGTTCCTTCATTCCATTGAACGTAAGTTTAGTCAACCAGAGGAAAGAATCCCAGATCAGATCATCTAGATCCAGCGCGGGTTTACTTTGTACTCTCCAGAAGGAACCTCACATCAATCCGTCTTTTGAACCCACTCCCGTTTTGAATTCTGTGCTCGGAAATTCCTGACCACTCTCACTCCTTCACACAGCATCTTTTATCTTGCCTCTCACTCTCCTTTCGAGTTCCGCAAGTGGTGCAAGGTACTCATCTCCCACCAGAGAATTTCACTACCCTTAACTTTTGCAAATCACTTGCCTGTCCTTAGTATTATTGTTAATACTTTTGCCGGTATTGTTATTATATGATATATTTAGCCCTTCATTCTTTTCTCTGTGTTTTCATCCATTGAATGTCACATGTCTGCCTTCAGTTTTGTGATTGTTACCTTGCCGTTATTATTATTAGTATATATACAGCTTTTATTGTTTTCTCCTTGTTTTTCTCTTTTGCTTATTGTTATGTCTGTTGTTGTAGAGTGAAGGAGCAACACCCGGCTTAATGTTCTGGAACTTTTACTTAAGTAACTGTATCATTACAGTCAGGCTCGACGTTATCAACTCGAGCTTCGCGAAATGAAAGTACAACAGAGCACTTCCTAACTACGGTGGCCGGCGTATACCAACTCTTAGAATACTTCAATTCTTAATTAACTACAGTGGCCAGCACATAAGAAATACCTCAATACCCAACAATTATTCTTTGTATGCTTTTAATATTGCTATTTCTTGCCTTGTCGCTGTTATTACTAGTGCATTTAGTTCCATCATTGTTCGCTCTGTGGTTTTCTCAATGTTCTCATCATCATTCCATATATTTCCGTTCATCAACTCATGGTCCTGTTAGGGTTTGGCATGAAAGACGCCAGGCGCGAGATAAAAGGAACAATTAATGTTTATTACGTACTGAGAAAACAACAAGGCACGAGGGCCAACAAAAAACTATACCCAATGGGCTGAAAAGGAGACTAAGGTATGCTGCACAGAGCTAATAACTGAGAAAAGAAAAATACCAAAAGGATAATACAAAACAAGGAATGTACGACTTGGCAAATACTAAACAATACTAGAAACTTGGATACAGGTAAGTGAAAACTCAAAAACACTATGAAAGACTAGGCTCATGAAAGACATGAAGCAAGAGGCAAACAAGACGCAAGGTTCTGTCTGCAGCCTTCCTCCAGCCTCACCCAGATATAGGCAAGGGGGCGGGACAATGGGAATGAGGAACCTCTGGGCTGCACATGAGAAAAGCACATGATAACAAGACATGGGGAAACACAATGGAAACGTGGACTCTGACAAAGACCAAATAATTAGACCACGACAAGCTCATTAAGAGTAATGAATGTGATAAGCATAGGAGCACCAAAAAGAAGACTAAAGGAAAGCGGAGAAGTGAAACTTTGAACAGATTAGCACAGAACTGAAAATAGCAAACGTGGGAGTTCAATCACTCAATGCCCTAACTAATTTAGTAATGATTAGTAAGTGCCTTTCCAATAAAAAACCTTCCCATGCATTGTTAGTAATGGGGTTAGTAATTAGTACTAATAAAAGATCAATCAATCAATCACTCAAGCTTAGACCAGGCCCGAATGTAGAACAGGTGTGAAGGAAGTAAGAAATACCAAAGGCCACACCCGAATGCCATGATGAAACGAGAGGCTAGGAGATGACAAAAACATGAACCAGAACATGGACTTGGAGAGGTGGAGTCAGGCTGGCAGGCCAGGCAGGGAAATACTGAAATAAAAGCAAACACACATAACAGGGCAAGGCAAAAAATAAACATAACATGGCAGAACACAACAGGTCCAGTCTATCAGGAATAATTGAATTGAGTCAATGATAGTTTTGCTAATGCAAATTGTGAAATAAGGCGCATAGTGTTTTCCATAATTGGTTTCATCTTTGTAAGAAATAAATTTCAACTTCATTTAAGACCGGGTATTGTTTCTCTCGTGCATATTGATTGAGTGATCAAGCGACGAAGGCCCGTTTCGACAAAAGACTTTGGAACTTAATCAATGATTGTTATGGTAAATAATAATTACTAAATTCCATAAATTATTATTTTAGATGTTGGATAAGTGAGGAGTTTGTGTTTGGTAATCAGACTGCCGGACGTTAAGCAAGGACATCTATCTGCGAAAACTGTGTGATTCAGAAATTGAGCATAATTCATTTAAACTTCACTTCCCCGACATATTGGAGGTTCCACCGAGATAGGATTGTGAGCAAACGGTGGTAAACTACATCAATTGCATCAACTCTTTCAACTTAGGTGTTGAATTTTAGTTGTAACTGGACATGAACCAGTCAAAGATAGGAGAAATTAAGGATGCATAAGCCAAGGCAGTTAATCCTGAATGTACAGGGGAGTTTTATACGAAGTGCATTGTTTTCAAGAAAACAAGGGAGTCGTTCCTTTGGTGTTACCCCTGGACTTGAGGAGACACTGGAGTCCATAAATGATCTCACCAGGACGCAGTTTGAAATACTGCGTTCTCTTGCTCTCAGCCATATTCCATGGGGCATATGTTTAGGTCGTTTGCTGCCATCGACTTGTTGGACTACCTAAAGGAACATCCTCGTGCTATGTGTATTTACTAGAAAAATTAAAACAAAGATACATTCTGCGAGGTGAGACTTTCCCTCACTGCACACTATGGTACGGATTAGACATGAATACAAAGCGGTCTCATTGGATGCCATTTAACCCATTCTTGGCAGGCTGATTGGTTGGCCAGTGTCACATAAACCTAGCTATCTTTAAAATCTCCCAGCGACTTTCCCTTCACCTATGTGAGGTTTTCTTGCAAGGTCAAGAGAAAGTGGAGAGGAAAGGAAAAAGGCAGTCTATTTAATAGATTTTAAATGAAGCCATAGCCTTTGCAATTTATCGGAAATCTTCTAGTGCATCTCAATTCTCTGATTTTTATGTCCTCGGTCCTCTATCCTCGATTGAACCGGAATTTGTTCAGGATCCACCATCTTGCTGGCCGCTCAAAGCGCTTAATTCTGCTGAGAGGAGTGAGGAGCTCTGAGGTGCCATGAGCGAGGTTATACAAGAGCAGCCTTCCTGCAACACTTTCAGCAGAAAGCCATGATGTCAATCAGTAATGACATAAACTGGTGGTAAAAAAAGGGTGCAACGGATCAGAAAACTGATGCTTTGGATCGGATCACTTTTAAGACAGGGATCGGATCATTTTTCAGATCAACCAAATACACTGAAAAAGGGGAGACAATTATGACTTTGCTTTCCATTTAAACACAAACACATATGGCAGGAAATGTTTGTGCATGGTCTTTATTGAAAACAACTTAAAGATGATCAATGTTTCCTTAAAATATTCACAGCCTAAAAAAATTATTCAATTGCTAAAATAAGGAACAATATGAGGCATGAGGTCCCCTTTTAAAAATCATAGAATGAAGAATAGCCTATGTCTACATCATAAAAAGTAAAAAAGAGAAAGAAAGCAAAGCAGACCTGATCTCTTACTTTCAAACACTTTTTCAAAATGGTGATGATTTTTGATGTCTACATTGTTAATTCATGGATTGTTTACCGGTATTCATTTTTACACGCAACACACGTTTGTGAGAAAGCTAAATTTGAATACGTGATTTTATGTGTAAGGGTTGTGTCCCGGACCCTTGTGACTGGCACGGAGGACAGGAAGGTGAGGACTGGACTCAGGAGCAAGGATGGACTTAGTTGTGTATTTATTATGCCGACTGCACAGCAGAAGGCATGAAAGAAGAAATACAAACAAAAGAGGGAACGAGGTTCCTTAGAGAATACTATTTATAATACAAACAGTAGTCTAAGGCTTCAGTAACAATGTATTACAAAATAGAAAACAAACAGGAATCAAGATTCGTGGGATAAAGTGCTGAAATAAACAGTATTAAGCTTTAAGAGTTACGCAAGTACACGCAAAAAATGGCGAAATATGTTTATACAAGACTGGGAACGTAACGCGAGCATGTGGCCACGAGACTTCGCATTGAATACGTGCGAAGCTCAGACATATGGGGAAACACTACCACACAGTGGAAATGGAAAAAAGATTCATGCAATGATTCCAGGAGTGAAAAATGTGGTCTGGGTCTTAATAGGCCGGTGAGCTGGAGGGCTGGAGGCGTGGTCTTACAGTACAGTACCGCCCCCCGAGGCACGACTCCCGGTGTGCCTGATCTTCAGCCGGGAGGGCACCCTCTGGTGTGCGGAGCAGGCTGGTCCGTATGCGCTCAGTGGAACTCGGCCAGGAGCTGCGGATCCAAGATGTCGTCACGGTCCACCCAGCTCCACTCCTCTCGACCATCAGATTTCCCAGTCACCAGATACTGGAGCCTGCCTCCTAGACATCTTGATCAAAGCAGGCTGCATACCCAGTAGTCTGGATCTCCGTCAACCTCCAGGACAGGCGGGGGGTAGCCTCTGCCAGGGGTCCAGCTATCACCAGCCTTAGCAGAGAAATGTGGAAATGTGTTTTTTATGTGGCAGTGTGACGGCAACTGTATTGAGTAGGTTGTTTCATTTACCTTCCGGAGGATACGGAATGGGCTAAGCTTCTTGCAGGGCAGGCGGAGGCACAGGTCCCTCATGGAGAGCCAGACTCGGTCCCCTGGCTAGTAATTAGGGGCGTCCCGACGTCTCCAGTCTGCTTGGATCTTATGGTGGCTGATCGCCCTCCGGATTTGGATGTTGGTGTTTTCCCAGACCTTTTCCACCTCCTTGAAGCAAGCATCCACCGCCGGGACTTCGGTCTGGCTCTAGCACAGGGGAAGTTGCTGTCCGAGCACGCACAAGAAGGGGGTTAGTTCAGTGGATGCGCTCTTCAGGGAGTTCTGGGCGTATTCAGCCCAGGGCAGGTATTTGGACCAATCCCACTGATGCTGGTGGCAGTATGCTCGGAGGAACCTCTCGAAGTCCTAGATGGCTCTCTCCGCCCACCCATTATTCTGCAGATGGTATCCCAAGGTCAGGCTGACTGAGACTTTCAGCTTCCTGAAGAAAGCTCTTCACACAGGGGATGTGAACTGTGGCCCACGGTCCGAAAGGATGTCCTCCGGAAGGCCAAAGTTCCTGTGTGAATGAACACCTGTATGAATGTTATGTCCAAGGAAAGATGTAACCTTTAAAAGGGCGAATTTTTATTTAATGAAGATGGCACTCGGTGGTATCAAGAGGCAGGGAGCACGGGAATCGGATGCAAAAAGTGTATTTATAACAGCAACAGTGGTACACAGGTGAAATAAGGTGCACAGAGAACAATAATATTTACAAGGATTTAAAATCAAAGCTGGGGAAAACATCAAGGTCGGAAAGCACTGCCAAATAAAAAAAAAGCAAAACAAAACTGTACTGGAAAAATAAAAGTGCAAAACTAACTAAATATTCACAAAAATAAAATATCTAACTACCCTAACGGAAGCGCAAAAACCAAAATACAGTGGGTGGCAGCTGCCGCTAAACAAGTCGTCTAGACAACGAAAAATACCTACGAGCATGTGGGAAGAGCCCCCATCTACCCTTGACCAAGTCCCACACCGCACAAACAGACCACCGAACCCCAAATGAGCCGATCATAACTGGTACACGGCGGGACTTCGTGGAATTTAGACAGGAATCTTTTAACGGGGCAGCACCGGACTGGCTGACTGGAGATCAGCTGACAGAGGAGGAATAATTGATGCAAATGATGATGGACGGCTTGATGGACGAACGAGAAATGGCGTAGTGGAGGAGACTAGAGGTCGACCGATCAATCGGCCGGCCGATTAATTAGGCCGATTATTAGGTATTTTGACTTAATCGGCATCGGCTGATGCCAGCCCTCGCAAGGCTGATTAAAAATGACTGCAACAAAAAAAAATTCTGCAAAGTGCAGACACATCTGCAGGCAGCCTTGTCAGTGCGGCTGCTGTGGAGCAGTGTTAGCGCTCCCCCTACGGGCAGAGGGCAGTGTGTGTGTGTGTGTGTGTGTGTGTGTGTGTGTGTGTGTGTGTGTGTGAGTGTGTGCGGGAACTGGGAAGCTTGCCAATGGTGGATGCAACGTGAACTATGAGGAGAAGGTAAGAACAGTGGCGGTTCGTCGGCTGTAACTAAGGCAGGGGTGTCCAATCTTATCCAGAAAGGGCCGGTGTGGGTGCTGGTTTTTGTTAGAGCCCAACACTAACACACCTGATTCTACCCACCAAGGTCCTGATTGAAACCCCTGATTAGTTAATTAGAGGAATCAGGTGCAGTAGCACTGCTGGCTAGGAAAAAAACCCGCATCCACACCGGCCCTTTACGGATAAGATTGGACACCCCTGAACTAAGGGAAGCCAAAACCTCGCCCTTCAAAGCTTAATGACTTAAACCTTTCGCAGTTTACTTTTCTTGATCGGCAGTTGCTCATACGAATTGTTAGAAAGACAGTCAAATTTATTTTCGATAGCATTGTTTTACATTGCACCATGAAATTGAGGGGTTTTCTTTCACTCATAAATTACGACGTAAATTACCATAGGCCTACGTCTTTATAAATTCCGCGAAAAAGTAGCTTGTGAAAAGGCATTGATTCGCAAATTGATTAGTGAGGGTCATTAAGCAATAAGCTGTGCAACATCGCATTCTTTAGCTAGTTTTATATTAAGATTGTTGAAAACGGATTCTCGGGGCTTCTTGCGAAAGAAGCCTCGCAAACAAATTTATAGACGTATTGATAATTTGCGTCGTATTTTATGTGCGAAAGAAAACCCCTCATTTTTGTGGTGCTATGTATAACAATGCTACCGAAAACAAATTTGACTGTCCTTCTTCCAATACGTCTGAGCGACTGCTGATCAAGAAAATTAAACTGCGACAGGTTTACGTCATTAAGCTTTGAAGGGCGAGGTTTTGGCTTCCCTTTGCTACAGCCAACGACCCACCACTGGGTAAGAAAGAATTAAATTCCTTGATTTCAAAGCTCAATATATGAAATTGTTACTCTTAGCTCATACAATGTTGAATGTCTGCGTAATTAGACCAATTACAGTCTTTTATTGAGAGAAATGTAAAGAAGCAGCGAGCCTTCAACAAGCTAAACTAACGCCAGCTTAAAACTCTAAAGCTACTGACGCCACTCCAAGGCTATAGTTAATTAACTCCCGAAGAGCCAGGGTCGTAAAAAAATAAAAAAATTCTTCATTTGGGATGGTTGTGAAACGGCAGTGTAAGTTAGCTTTGAAGCCTTTAGTGATGGTGAGCCGGTCGCGGTCTGTCATTACACAGCCTAACATTATTTCCTTCATCAATGGCACTCGTATATGATTGATCATGCCTATGATCAAGCCAATGCAATGTTCGCTAGATGTTAGCTGAAGTCTTGACATGAAGAGCCAGCTAACGTTAGCAGCAGCACAACTATTCTCAAGTGGGCACGGCCAGCAGCAGCTGCTGTCAGCTGTGGCAGAGGCCACAGGATTGATAAACCTCTCCTGTCGTCTCAGTTGCATTTGCTAATCGGCTAACACTACATGAACAGTAATGCTAGTTTGAAAGTGAACTTTACCTTTGCGTTGTTATCAGCAGCTTGTCAACGTTTTTGGGAACGAACATTATGAGCTTCTATCACAACATGAGCGTGTCTCCCTCTCTGCCCTGTGTGTGGGTGTGTGTGTGTGTGAGTGAGTGAGAGCGTGCGCGCGCGCTTCCCCAACACAACAGTGTTCAATGGATTTGTGAGAAAAAAAATCTCCGCATTGCCTCATTGTTGTCACTGCTGTGACTTCATACATGATAATGCACCGGCAGTGCAGAGTGCATATCTAAGTGAGCTTTTTTTTCTTACATTTTCAAGTTTTTCTGTGTTCAAATAAATGATACACTAATGTTAACTAAGCCATTACTTCCATTTTTTTCTATTTTTCGTCCGACTGGTCTTTCTGTGTAATAATGCACGTAGAATCTTATGGCGTTAAATTAGTCTCAAAACTCGAGCGCATGAAAACCGAGAGAGCGCGTGAAAACCGTGGGTGTACGACCCTCAGAATCCGCTCTCAACTTCAAAATGCGCTCACAATATCAAAAAATGCTCACAATATCAATAAATGCTCGCAATCTCACCACACGCGTGATTACAACACGCGCTCACAATGTCAAAAAATGCTCGCAATCTCAATGCTCGCAATGTCAATAAATGCTCGCAGTCTCACCACGCTCGTAATTTCAACACGCGCTCACAATGTCAAAAATGCTCGTAATCTCACCACGCCGCGAATGTCAATAAATGCTCGAAATCTCACCGCGCTCACAATGTCAAAAATGCTCGCAATCTCAATAAATGCTCATAATCTCACCACGCCGCAATGTCAATAAATGTCAGAATCTCACCGCGCTCACAATGTCAAAAATGCTCATAATCTCAATAAATGCTCGCTTGTCGATTTGTCTTCTGAGACTTTGGAGGCGGGACTTACAATGCTGACCATGAGCTTTGATTGGATGTTTGATTCTATAACTGGTTTTCAACGACCGTAAACTACAGAATAAGAAAGAAATCAAAGAGGTCAACCATCATGTCGGAGCAAGGAAGTTTTTCACAAAATTTAATCTTTCATTGATTCCATTTTAATATTGTTTGAAGGTATTGGTTTCACTTGCTATACGTAGCTAAGATTATAGCTAGCTAAATATTTCACGTTCAAGCTGGCTAACGTCAGCCCCCACGTTCATTATTGTACTTAGCTAGCCTATTTTAGCATCAATTTACCCATGGCTATACCATTTACATAGCAATGCTACGTTCCCGAGTTGTTCTTAATTATCAGTTCCTTTAAACAATATTTCTTTTCTGATGCTGAAGACCCGGCCGAGTGTTAAGATCTTCAGTTCGTTCATTATTTGTGCTGAAAACGTAAAAGTGATTTAATGCAAATGGTGAAGGACTAAGGGTAGGTTTCTTGACAAGCGAACCTAATACCGTGGCAGCGTTTTAATATTTGCAAGAATTTCATTATGAGCTATTGGCACGCTAGGTTTCGATAGGATGATATGGTTCGGAAATATTCACCACATTCAGGATAATGCTTTCAACATTTCTCTGCCTTTAATTACAACTCGATGCCGCTTGAGCAAATGAGTAATAGACACGCGCTATTACTGCTGCTGTACACAACTACAATGTTAACTGTTCAGTAAATTTATACTGTTTATGTACTGCGCTTATATATATTTTAAATAGCTTTTGGCCCCTTACACTTCCACTGCTCTCATCGCAAACTGGCATCTATTTACGCCTAAAACATTTAAATTAGGCCTATTTTATTTATTTGTTACATTGTATTAGTCTACAGCAGCAGTACCTATAACCCACTTGCTCAAACGACATCGAGTAGTAATTAAAGGCTAAGAAACGTTGAAAGCATTAACCTGAATATAGCGAATATTTCCGAACCATATGTGACAGTCCACAGGAAAAGGGTGTAGGCCTATAAGGGATTTTTTTACGTTTTAGAGAAAAACTGTTTTTCTATGTTTAGTACATGGTATGAGATCATCAGATGCACTTAACTCAATTTGACCAAAATATCCCTTATACACCCTTTTCCTGAGGACTGTCACATATCATCCCAACAAAGCAATGCACAATGGCGACACCATAGTGTGCCAATAGCTCATAATAGAATATTGCAAATATTAAAAAGCGGCTATGTCGTGGCTTTAGCTTCGTCTGTCAAGAAAACTGCCTTCCCTTCCTTCGTCATTCGCCACTTCTTCGTTTTCTGCTCAAGTACGAACTGAAAACTTTATTCTCGGCCGGTGTTCTGACGATTTGTGCTACCTCAACTAAAAAATACGACCATAGCGCACCACGATCGGACAGTCTTTGTTTTCGCCTTTAATATTGCTCTATGAATCAGCCCACAGTTGCAAAATAATTTTTGTTAACTTCTTATAACATTCGCTCATGTTTTAATGAGCTGGATACGTTCGTTCAAAGATAAAATGCTGCATGTCTAATTCCTGCATTTTCAGGAAACGTTAGTGTGTACATGCACGTATCCAAATGTTTACAGGTAGGAAGGCGCACTGAAAAAAAATATTTTAAAGATATAGCTATAAAGATATTTATGATGTCAGTGCAGAAACAGCCCGAGATTTTGGGTCTGTATATGCGCTGAACCGCAAAGCAGCATCTCTATTTGTCTATAGATGGGTAGCACAAATCGGCAGATTACCGGGTCTTCAGCGTCAGAGAAGAATATTGCTTGAAGAACCTGATGAATAAGAACAACTCAGGAAAATTATATTGCTACGTAAATGGCCTAAGTGAGCTAAGTGTCCGTCTACCGGAAATTTGGCGCTAAAATAGCATAGTAAAATAATTGATGTTGAGACTGATGTAAGCGAGCTTTTCTAACATAAAATATTTAGCTAGCCATGATACAACATCATCGTAGCTACGCACAGTGAATGAAACCAATACCTTCAAACAATATTAAAATGAGATCAATGAAAGATTTCGTTTCGTGATAAACTTTCTTGCTCCAACATAATGATAGTTGTCGTCTTTGATTTCATATTCTGTAGTTTACGGCAGTTGAAAACCAGTTATAAAATCAGACATCCAATCAGAACTCAGAAGACAAATCGACAAGCGAGCATTTATTGAGATTGCGAGCATTTTTTGACATTGTGAGCGCGGTGAGATTGCGAGCATTTATTGACATTGCGAGCGTGGTGAGATTGCGAGCATTTATTGAGATTGCGAGCATTTTTTGACATTGTGAGCGCGGTGAGATTGCGAGCATTTATTGACATTGCGAGCATTTTTTGACATTGTGAGCGCGTGTTGAAATTACGAGCGTGGTGAGACTGCGAGCATTTATTGACATTGCGAGCATTGAGATTGCGAGCATTTTTTGACATTGTGAGCGCGTGTTGAAATCACGCGTGGGGTGAGATTGCGAGCATTTATTGATATTGTGAGCATTTTTTGAAATTGTGAGCGCATTTTGAAGTTGAGAGCGGATACTGAGGGTCGTACACCCACGGTTTTCACGCGCTCTCTCGGTTTTCATGCGCTCGAGTTTTGAGACTAATTTAACGCCATAGAATCTCAACCCAATCAAGCATAATCAAGTAATAAACGTGTTTTTTTTGTTTGTTTTTTTTTTTTTTGGACAACCTAGGCTATAACAAATATGTATGCCGAAATGATATCACATGAATGTAATATACTACTTAAAATTTGATAGGGATCATAGGAATTTTTTTGTGAAATGACATGCAAATTTGGTAACTGCCACTGATGAACAATATATTGGATGAATGACATGCAGTCAGACACAAAACACATTTGCACGTGCATTTCATGACATTAAATGAGCGTGCAGCCTCACATTTTGGCTTTGACTAACACTTCACCATTTCAACTCAGGCGTGTGTGTGTTGCTTGTTGGTGAAAAATTTGAAGTTCCCAAATTTTTTGCATTACATTTAGCAATAACAATGTCTCCTCAACGTCTTAGACATCGATTGACTTCAGAGCAATTGGGAAGATGCATCGGAATGCTTGACTCTGGCTTCTCACAACGTCACGTTGCTAATGCATAGCGTCAGCCAAAGCGCCAGAACAGAGCGTGGAACCGCATCAAACGTTTGGTACAGCAGCACGCCGTCATGGGGGTGGTCGTCAGAGATCGACTACACAACGACAAGACCACTTTCTCACACTTCAGGCACGACGTCATCCTTTCTGGACAGCCACCACCCTACTGAAATGACCTTCATAACGCCCGGGGTCAGGGTATCCACTCAGGCGATACGGAATCGTCTTCATACTGCCGCCTCAACTCAAGAAGGCCATGTGTTCGAATCCCACTGACCGTGCGTCATAGGCGTGACCGTTTGGATTGGGCTCACGATCATGTCACATGGACACACAACGATTGGGCTCCAGTTCTCTTTACTGATGAGTCCCGATATTGCTTGGACTTTACTGACAGGAGGCAACGGGTGTGGCGAAGACAACGTGAGCGATTTAATGATGCCTACATCAATGAACATGACCGTTATGGTGGCGGATCAATTATGGTCTGGGGAGGAATAAGCAGGAATGGCAGAACGGACCTGCATGTCATGGGGAGAGGGATGAGATCCTCAATGTGTACGTAAGACCATACGCTGGTGCTGTTGGCCCTGATTTCATCTTGATGGATGATAACGCCCGTCCCCATCGTGCTAGGGTGGTGAATCAATTCCTAGAGCAGGAGACAATTGTCCGCATGGACTGGCCCGCGCGTTCGCCGGACCTAAACCCTATCGAGCATGTGTGGAACATGCTGCAGGTCGCCATTTCCGGTCGTAGGGCACATCCCACAACTCTAGAAGAGCTCGGAAATGCCCTTGTTGAAGAATGGAACAACATTCCAATTGCAAGCATCCAGGTTCTGATTGACAGTATGACCCGACGTTGTCAAGCCGTCATTCAAGCTAGAGGAGGCCATACCCGTTATTGACATTAACTGTGGTAATGAAACATCAAACGAACACTGTCTGTTTTCACTTTACATGTCAGAGGTGAAACCATGAAGTGTTCGTGAAAATAAAAAGTGTGAGGCTGCACGCTCATTTAATGTCATTAAATGCACTTGCAAATGTGTTTTGTGTCTGACTGCATGTCATTTATCCAATATATTGTTCATCAGTGGCAGTTACCAAATTTGCATGTCATTTCACAAAAAAATTCCTATGATCCCTATCAAATTTTGAGTAGTATATATAATATTCATATGACTATGAAGACAAAAGAAAAACAAAACAGAAATTGAATTTCATAGAATTTAATTAAAAAAACACAGATCAACAATAAACAAACTTGTTAATTTTTGAATATGGGTCTCTCAGGCCTTGGCTATAAGGAGGAAAAAAAAGCAACACTAACAGCTGGACTGTAAATCTTTTGGAAAGGACAGAATTGCCTGGAGTCCATCGTAGATCGCCAAAAGAGTAAGCTTCTGATCACAGTTTTCCCCATTAAGTCCCACTGTGTGGCTCCAGACAGAGATATGAGACAAAATATTAACCGAGATCACCAGCACCCCAGCGGAGTTCTGGGGGTTAATAGGACCGCCCTGTAATTTATCATAAATAAATAAATAAATAAATAAATAATCGGCATTATATATCGGCCATCGGCTGCCCTGCTATCTAAATATCGGCATCGGCATCAGCCACTGAAAAACCCATATCGGTCAATCTCTAGAGGAGACCCATCTGGCGAAAAACAAACAGTAACAGATATCCACTGTAAGATCTGGAAAGGGGGTTGGAGCTCTGCAAATGCTGATGAGTGGGGGAGCCCAAAGGCTGGAAGCGGCAAATGGCTGATAGCTTGGGAACTGGGCCTCATGGAACTCCGGAGCCATGCAAGATAACAATTAAGGGGTGATCTGGGGTTAAATGAAAAATGACACCAGGAAACAACTCAGAATTAATCTAAAGAGGTATATGTAATAACCACCAAAAAAGATACAAGTTGGCATTTTTCTGTGCATGCGGTTGTCATGGTAACCGAGCAAGCTCATTAAATATGCAGAAAACTTCTGGCGCCAATTCCTCTTTAACTCTATGATAGAATTCAGTTTTTCTTTCATCATTTAAAAGCCATTGCTTATCCAAATGCAATGACATAGCCATTCTTTGCCCAATTTATCAGTTTTGTGATTTTGGGGCATTTTACTCAAATTTTGAAATTATTCTGCGCAGAATCTGATGAATACCCAAAATATTCAAATTATGTAACAGATAGGCAAAATTTCCCATGTCATTGCATTTCTAATGAAGTAAAGTACCTGCAGCCCAAATTTCATTGATTTTCAATGATAAAAAAGTTATGGCTGCCACAAACATGAGAAACGTGGAAAAAGTAATAGCTTAGGAAATCAATGGAAAATGAATTAGACCGCATTGAAAAGTTGAGCTCAGTTTTTAATCCTTGTGGCAATTAGTGATTATTAAAGGTGGGTTATTATAGAATATTTTTATTAAAAAAAATTTTTTGGAAAAATAATCAAATTTTGTCCATTTAACCCCAGATCACCCCTTAAAGGTGTAGTCAGTGATGTGGGAGAAAACGAGTAGAGAGGTTGTTGATATTTGAAGTGTAAACGAATACAGACCCACCCCTCCCTTCATACTCTGCCCCAGTGTCCACCCCCGAAGTTCATGGACGTGCATTGTCATGGAAACGGCAGTAGTACATGTGATGAGTTTTAGTAGTATTGTAGCAAATGTGATAATAAGCCTGTCATATAAAGAACTGCAAAAGCATGCTTGTCAGCGCAATGCCTCAAATAGGAGTCTGTGCCCACGAACAGACTTCGGTCAGGAATGCATTCAAAAATCGTTCTGGCTAATTACAAGCTGAAAAAGTGGAAAATGGATTCGGAATTTTTCCCGGTACAAGTTATCGATTCATGAACTCCACACAAGCAACGCTTATACCGTTTGCGTGTTTCTGCTATGAGCTCATTTAGTAGCTTGCTGTCGGAATTGTTTCGTTTTGGAAGAAATGGTTATCAGGAGCTTATAGCAAAATTTCTTCCTGAACAGTGGGTATGTAACAGTACAGCTACAATCGCATGCGTGCAAAGCGAGACAGTACAAGCAAAACAATAAGCTGAGACGAAGGCGGTTCATTTCATTCTATCTAGTCGCACATATGTACAGCATTTGATTGCGCAATTCCCCGTCGATTCCTTACATAAGATGTCAGGCATTCACAAGGACTCGTAACCACAAGTTCAATTTGCAAAGCTAAGGTTAGCTGACCCGTCAGACAACTGTACCCACAACTCGACTGCTATTATAAATAGATAACATCACAACAACGGTACATTTTGGCAGATTAGACAATATGATGAATGCCTGACGGCTGTTACGGTTGTGTGAAGCACCGCAAAGCTAATGTTGCTCACCTGTCCAGCAGAAAGACGGCAACCTCCGCGTCCGTTTTCAGACCCTTCAATTTGCGGAGTTCCCTCCACCATCGGAAAGCCACACCAATGTTGACCCGGGTCTTCGCCCTTTCATGGTTGTAGCCCTTCTTTTTTAAATTTATGTTCCTCCGACCATTTTCTCTTGGGCTGTTTTTCAGCCAGCGCAAATGCCTTGTCTCTCTCTCTACTCTAACTGCGCACTCTACGCAGCCTGCTACTCCCCCTCCCCCCCGTGTCTGACCTGTGCACGAGTATGAACCCGCCCCTGGGCATGGAGGGGTGGACCCATGTTCTGGTGACTCGGTCTGAGCCAGAGATTTACCTGCTTAAATTTAAAGCCCAGGCAAAGCCCAGGACTTCCTCTGTTATGAGTGGGCCCAGGATGTTCGCTCAGCCTGCAAGTGGAAGGTGTTAATGGTCTTTCTGTGTCCTTGGTGTTATTCTGTATGGGAGGGGTAGTTTCAACACTGATTGGTGAATTTTCCTTTTTCAACCACCAGATGGCAATGAAAAGTGTCTACTAATGAGGACAACAGGTCTAAGTCGGGTAGAATGAAGTATAAGGTGCTGCACACCCAAAATATAATGTCCTCATATGAGGACGCAGGGTCTCAGAAGGTTAAAGGAGAGAGAAACAATCCATTCTGGGAAGATCGCAGACGACTTCCCACACGTGCATTTCTATGCCTTGTGTAGTCCATACCATATAGTCAGGGAAGATCGTATCCGATCTCTCCCCGCGTACGTAGGTGCGTGTGTAGTCTATAGATATGGAAGCTTTGTAATTCGAACTTCCCGCACGCTTGTTCCGTGTGTAGCCTTTTTCGCCGGGTATGATTTCACTCTCATTATCTAAATTGTTTGTAACTTGTAATTGATTTAACTTTGATTTGTTTGATTTAAGCTCTTGCCTACCGGGTGAATAAATTATTGTTATTCCTTTAAACTTGCGTGGTCTCAGTGACTCTTAACCCTTTTACATTCTTTCTACACTCGTTACGACGGAGACTTAGGGGTTAAGCTCAACCAAGGACTGACTGATCAGCGGCTTTGGGATGAGAATTGGTTTTATTAAGTTGGAGAGACGATCATGATCTACTTACATAAAGGGTTTATGTATTGCCAGTTCTGGGATTTTAATCTGAAAGAAACCCATGGACGAAAAGTCGGTTATCTGTTAAAATCGCCTGAAGGAACCCATGGGCGTGCATAGATCTGGGTTCGCAGTATTTATGCCAAAAGATGCTGTTGCTGCGATGATTGACTTCCATCCCCTGGTATTACCAACGAACCTAAGATTCGGCAATAATGCTAAAACCCGGGGGCATGTATTGAGTAACGCAGGCCTTCACCTACGAGTCCGAGGTGTAATCACCCCGAGGTCCACGCATGTTTTCCCTAAATTATAAATTCTAATTCTAAATGGAGTCCGATTGAAACAAGAGTAAATACAGTAACTGTTACGATTCTTTTGCAGTGATCACTGATATGTTTGATGTCCCGCCTTGTTCTGGTGTAATATTGTAAGGCTCACATTGCATTATTCACCGCATGGCGGCAGATTAGATATATCCGTGATTACAGCATGGCCCTGTTTGCAAATGGAGAAAGTTCATTAATATTATTTTATTTTTGCCTCACAACAGCCTGAGTACACGCATGAACCTTCGCTCCCAGCTCTTCCGTCATTGATTTAGCTGTGTAGATTTTACAACACACACAGTACACCTGAAAGGGAAAACGATTTAAAGAAAAAAAAGTTTTCTTTAACACTCCCACCACTAAAACAAACCTAAGGAGTTTGCATAACCATACACGCAACAGATTTGTTCTGCTTTTACACGCGGGACAAAGCATCCGCCACTAAATTGTGAACTCCCTTGTTATGTCTAATGTCCAGACAGTAATTTTGGAGAATGAGGGACCAGCGCATCAAGCGCTGGTTGTGGTTGTACACACAGTTAATGAAAGTCAATGGGTCGTGATCTGTGAAAACCATGATTGGGGTTGAGCTGGAGCCAAAATACACTTCGAAGTGTTGGAGGGCAAGAAGCAGGGCTAACGCTTCTTTCTCAATGGTGGAGTAGGTAAACTGGTGTTTGAGAAACTTGCAGGAGAAAAAATAGATGGGGTGATCAATTCCATCCGCGTCCTGGAGAAGCACGGCGCCGGCTCCCAGGGCGTTTGCATCAACCTCCATCTTAAAAGGGATTGAGAAATCTGGAGCTGCAAGGACAGGGGTACAACACAAAAAGGCTTTGACACTCTCAAATGCATTTTGAAAAGCACTGGACCACAAAAAGAGACAGAAGGGCTTCAAGAGGTCAGTGAGAGGGGCAGCAACTGCGGAAAAGTTTCTGCAGAAACTCCAGTAATAGCTCCCCATCCCAAGAAACCTACGGAGTTCCTGCCTAGTGGTGGGCACAGGATAGGCAATGATAGCAGCAATTTTAGTCTCTACAGGATGAACTTGACCTTGGCCAACCGTCATCCCCAGATAAGTGAGTGTGGCCTTCCCAAACTCACACTTCACCAAATTTCAAGTTAAAGAGGCCTGTGCAAATCGGTCCAATACAAAACAGAAAATGTCTATATGTTCTGGCCAGCTTTTAGAAAAGACCACTACGTCATCCAGATAAGCCTTACAGTTCGGACAGAACTGTGTTTACTAACCTTTGGAATGTTGAAAGCGCATTACACATACTGAACGCCATTACAGTATACTGTAGGAAATCATCTGGGGTTACGAAAGCAGATATTTCAGATGCACGCGATATCAAGGGCATTGCCAGTAACCTTTCGGCAAATCAAGTTTGGTTACAAACTGAGCAGAACCAAGGCAGTCAATACAGTCCTCCATATGAGGAAGCGGGTAAGAGTCAGGAACAGTGACTGCATTTACTTTCATGAAGTCAGTACAGAATCTAAATGTACCATCTGGCTTTGGGACTAACAAGCAAAGAGAGCTCCAGGGACTTACGCTAGACTTGGCCAACCCATTCTCGCATTAGGTACTGTAGCCTACCAGGGGCCGCGCTAGCAGCTCGCCACGTTCGCCAATGCGAACAAAATAACGTTGTGGCGAAGAAATTTTGTGGCGAATAAGCCACGCTGGCGAAAGCCGAAATTTTGAAGAGGCGGCAATATAATCCTATGTTGCGGCGATCTTCTAAATTCTGTCGGAAACGAAACGCATATAACATCCCTGCTGTTATCACACACAGCTAATCACACTGAGATCCACACACTGCACCATGGACCACTAATGTATCATTAAAATTTACTATGAGCAGCGCGCTTAGCCAATCACAGACAGAGAGAAGCCGAAATTATACTCTTCGCGGGAACATAGCGAACTGTGGCCAAGAGCAGCAGTATATTAGTTACAGAATATTAGTTACATAATTACATTGCGATGCTAAAATGGCTGCTCAGCTAAATCAAGATAGGTCACAGTGATCACCTCAGGATTTTGTTGGGGGGAATTAATCCTCCCCAATCAAAGAAGGCTAAAGTTTCAGAGCAGCCACACGACAGAAACGAAAGCAGGGCTGTTCAGCCCAAATGGTTCCAGGTTTTTCCATGGCTGGAGCAATCCGAGAATGCCCACGGGCCACGGAAGCGCTACTGCGTTTGGTGTAAAGAAGCTGGCAAGAAAAGAACATTCGCCTCGGGGAAGACCAGCATTCCAAAAAGGGACAATTTGGGAGGTACAAGCGTGTTAACGACCACCAAGTTACTTTCTCTGTAATGAAACGTGCTCATTTAATGTCTTGACAGTAATCTATGAGCCTGCAAGAGCTATTGAAATAGGCTTGGTCAGTTGGCCAGAGTTTGACAGTGCATGACGTTCAGAACGGCGTACACTTATTAGGGTAATTCGGTCATTATAGTAACCGATAAAATTTTGAGAAGTTTATGAATGAATTTCCGCGTACCATTGTTTATTAAATAGCTGCTGATAGGTGCCATATGGCGTTTGGATGATGGAGCCTCACTAACCACAAATTAATTTTCAATTAAGACCTCCTCTTTCACCCACAGAATTATTCCCCCTGCCTTTTTTAAGCTGTTCTTTCATTTTTACACGGCCCTTCTTTATTTCTGGCTGAAAAACTAAGTAATGGACAAGGAAACCGTCCTGACAAGAACATGCATTTCAGCAAATGTCCCGCCCGAGTTAAAAATCTTGCAAATGGTAAATGGTCATATTTCGTTGCCTTCATTCTCATTTTCAGAATTGTGGCTGAAGCAATAAACCCCCCCCCTTCCCCCACCCTTTTTTTTTTTTTTAACAGGCCACAAAAAAAAAAGCGCACGGCAACGTGACGGACGCAGTCACTGAATAGATGCGGACAGTGCATTGGATGGCGCAGGAAAATATCAAAAAGCAGAAATTCAGAAGTGCAATCAAACTGCAATGCAAGTTAAACGGTGTCAGTAACAAACCTTTGATAGTTTATCCTCCTAAACCAAAATTGTCCCTCCTTAACTTACAGTACCAGTCAAAAGTTTGGACACACTTTGCTAATGTCACAGCACTGTTTTTAGAGTAATTTAAACAGCTTAACTTCTCTATATAGTCGCAAATGGAATCTTGTCAAAGGTTAACAGAAGTGAAAAGAGAATAATTTACTTGTTCAAATAGTGTCCAAAATTTTGGAATTCTCAAAGAAGCCATATTTTGCAAAGTAAACAGACAAATAAGCTCCTTCTATTTTCCAACAGCCCAAATTAATGTCAAGCGGTTTTGAGACTTATTGGGCAGAAAGGTTGATGAAAAGCACACCTCAAGTGCAGCACGTCTCTAGGAAGTTAGACAGTTGTGCAGCTGCAAATTCACTATAGTCATACGACTGCCCTTGTTACAAAAATAAGTGAGAATTCTCTGCAAATACACTGCCCATCCAAAAAAAAAAAGTTGCACACTCAAATATTTAATTGGAACCCCTGTAGCTTTGATTACAGTGCAAATTCATCTTGTCATTGTTTTGACAGCCATATGCAATGCCAGAACATTTATTTTCGATCAAAAATGCCATAATTTTTGGCTCGAGATCTTGTCTTCTTGACAAAATGGTTGAACCACTCGGTGGTCTTTCTTGAGCACATCCCAATAACTTTCAATGTGGTTAAGGTCAGGACTTTGTGGTGGAAAATTTGTCTGTGAAAATGATTCCTCATACTTGTTTTTCTGATTCATTGTTTTCTTTGCTAAATACAGGCCAATAACTTGCCCCTTCTGAAATACTGTTAAATCTTTTCCATCATCAAGGGATGCGTCTTCCGGCGTGATTTTTTAAGAAATGAGTAGCAACGCGCTTCATCAGTCAGGGTTAAAATGATTATTTCCTGCTGAAACATATTAATAACCGCAATAATGATCCAATCATAGAATTTGTTCATTTATTTCCAAACGGTGACTTTTTTTTGGACGGGCAGTGTATGACAACAAATGGTAGCCTTTAGGGGTAGCTTGACATCCTAAACCTCAGTACTGATTCTAGAATGGTTAATATTAGCCATAAATCACTCCGTTTCACGGTACTGAGAGTTACTATAGACCAGTTCGGTTTAAGGCCGGAAGTCCGCGCGTGCATGCCCAATATAGCTGATGTGGGGCAAAAGGAAATATAGTGGCTATTTGTTGCCTAGAAGGGTGCATAAACCGGTATCATAAAGATGGGGACATAAGGTTTTTTCGTGTTCCCCGTGGCAAGAGACAACGACAGGCGTGGATTCGAGCTAGAGATCAGAAGAACTTTGTCCCGAATGATCACACTAGAGTCTGCAGTACTCATTTTGTCAGGGCTGGCCCGACTTCGTTGACCCAAATAATGTTGGCTTCGCTCTGTGTTTCCCTACAAACGAAAGGATCTCACCCCGACGCAAGCTAAAAGGAAAGAGCGATCTGATCGGAGATATATAGTTAAGGTACTGGTTGATATTATAAGTTATTTAAGTTGGCCCACTAATCGTCAAGTAATTGTGTAATCTTTTGTTGTTTCAAGGTGTTATTATTTTGCAGTGTCCCGTTTTTGTATCCACATTTTGAAAATGGACTGGCTTTGTTCAATCCAATAGGCTATATACGACTTTAAGTAGATGTTACACTCTACGCAAAAAAATATCAAGCCAAAGGGGGAATGTTAGTGCCATACGACGTTTTCAGTCTAGGAAAGCTCTGAGGGGCTCACATTACAGAACTTAGCCCCTCAGAGCTAAGTGTAGGTGTGGTTTTCATTTCGCTGCTTGCAATAATAATTTGTTTTCTGTAAGTGTGGCTCTTTGTTCGCTTTCAAATTGCCCACTTAAGCTGTTGAATCCGAGCATATAGATGACGCGTGATTCCACTACTTTCCTTAAGTCGGGTTTTAATGAAGATTTCAAAAACATACAAAATTATACTTGGCGAAACTAAAGTTGGATAAATCACATTGTAATAACAAAAAATATCACGGTCAAAAAACTAATTTGCTCTCTCCAAGTTCAACAACTTCTGCTGCCTAGATGTAAAGCTTAGAGTCCTTAGTAACCTTGCAGCCAATCAGAGGAGAGCAACTGCTCTACGTATTAATGGTGCAAAACACGTCAATCACAAATGCGGCATAAAAACTAACATCAATAAACATGCTGCTTATTATTTCCTATCTAAGTATAACAGAGAAAATAACCTAAATTCCCTGTGTGCTGAAATGGCTCTTACATAACCTGCCCCTAATTGACTGAGCCAACAGCATATCAATTACCAATTATAAACTAAGAGTCATTTTTGGCTATACTAACTTAAGCTAGTATTTATTTTCTTTACAGGATTCCAACAGGTTAAAGTTGTCATCTTTATGACAGGTAAGTTTATCTTAGGTAAGTCCTTCTTGACCTTTACACTGCCTCCTCCATCAGGCATAACTTTGTAATCGGTCTCTCCAGAGTGGTCATCTTCGTCTGAACAGTGGCACTACGGACTGTTCCCTTTGAGTCTGGCTTACCTTGACTATTCTTCCTATCCTCCAAGAGCTTTGTGGGGTGGAAGAGTCTATGATAAGAACCATGTCTCCAGACTTGAAGTTCCACCTTGATGCACTCCACTTCTGATGTTCTTCTAAGAGTGGCAGATATTCTTGTGTCCAACGGCGCCAAAAGAGGTCCGCTATGTACTGAATTTGTGTCCAACGGCGGCGAGTGTAGAGGTCATCCTTTGAGAAGACTCCTGGGGGAATATTTGGCTGAGTTTTCAGGAGCAGCAGGTGGTTTGGGGTTAAAGCTTCGAGATTGTTGGGGTCATTTGAGGTTGTTGTTATGGGTCTGTCATTGATTATATTTTCCACCTCGCATAAGAGAGTATAAAAGCCTTCTTCATCCAGCACTTGCTGTTTTAGTAGGGAACTGAGAATCTTCCTGACAGTTCGTATATGCCGTTCCAAAACCCCTCCATGGTGGGATGCGGCTGGAGTACTGAAATCCACCTGACCCCTCTCTTCATCATGGCCTCTTCAATGTGTGAGTTATCCAGCTCTTTCAGAGCTTCCCGCAACTCTCTCTCGGCTCCAGTGAAGTTAGTTCCATTGTCGGAACGAAGAACAGACACCTGGCCTCTTCTACTCATAAAGTGACGAAATGCGTTCACACATGAGCTCGTGTCAAGTGAGTCCGCGACTTCCAGGTGGACTGCCCTACTGGTTAAGCATGTGAAAAGCACTCCGTATCTTTTCACTTTGCCACGCCCTCTTCTGACCTCAAAGGGTCCGAAGTAATCCACACCAGTATTAGTGAAAGGTGGCTTGTCTGGCAGCAACCGATCCTTTGGTAAATTACATTTTCTGTTCATCAGCTTTGGCATATAGTCTTCTACACACACTGCACTCAGAGATGATTCTTTGTACTGCTGAGCAGGCCTTTGGTATCCAGAACTTCTGTCTCAGTCTTGCGAGAATATGATTTCGTCCTGAGTGTCCTGCTTATTCATGTATGTGATGGAGAATAAGCGTGGTAATCCAATTTTCTCTATGTAAAATGGCTGGATGCTTGGCTTCCTGGGGCATGGCAGAACTGCTTAGCCGCCCTCCAACTCTTAAGACTCCATCTTGTAGGTAGGGATCTAACTTAAGGAGATGACTATTTTTCTTCACATGACCTTTACCTTGCTGTAAGGCCTTGATCTCTTCTGCATAGTTCTGTTTCTGACAGAGACGAATCAACTCTGATTCTGCTTTGGATAGATCCTCAACGGTGAGTGCTCCTTTCCCGCAGCCTTTCTTGTATTTGAGCATCCTTTGCTGCACTAGGGACTTCACCTTGGATGGATCACTTCCACTCTGATTGTCTGTTCAAGTTTCTTTCTCATCTGACTCATCAGAATCTCTTTCAAGTGCATGAGCCAAGCTGTTGCCTTTTTGAGTTTGTACCAACTTGAAAAGTGCTGGGTGAATTGACTCATTGCATCTGTGTCTTCAGTCTGTATGAGAGACACTGTGGTTGACCTCTTGACCCTAATCATCACCTTCTGTTGACTGGCTGGACTGGTCAGGGTGCTCTGGCCATTCTGACTCCGGCCTCAACAAAAATGATGGACCTTGAATGCAGCTTTTGCTCTTTAAGAGGCTCTCTGCTCTAATTCCCCTTGAGGCCTGATCTGGGGGGTTGTCAGCAGTGTTTACATACTTCCACTGGGAAGGTTCTGTTGCTTCTCTGATCAATGAAACTCAATTGGCAACAAATGTTTTATATCTCGCTGCGTCATTGTCGATGTACTTAAGTACAATGACACTGTCTGTCCAAAAGATTGACTCTAGGAGAAGTAGTTGCAGGTCCTGTTTTAACATCCTGTCTGTTTTCACAGATGTGACAGCCGCTGTCAGCTCCATTCTCAGGACAGTGATCTGCTTGAGCGGTGCCACTCTAGACTTTCCCATGAGGAATGCGGTGTGCCTTTGGTCTCTTTCATTTGTCAGCAGAAGGTAGGACACAGTGCCATATCCGTCATTGCTGGTGTCTGAAAAGTGGTGTAGCTGCACCGACCTGATAACTCCAAATCCTGCAGGCTTGATGCATCTGCTGACACTGAAGAATGAAAGGAGTTGCAGGTCTGCCAACCACTTTTTCCATATTTGAGCTTCTTTCTCCTCAATGACGTCGCCCCATCCCCTTTTCTTCTTGCATAGGTCTCTCAGGAGCTTAGCAGATAGGATGAATGGTGCCAAGAACCCCAAAGGGTCATAGGCAGAACTGATGACCGACAAGATTCCTCTCCTCATACATAGTCTTTCTTGCACCTCTATCTTCAATCTGAAGGTGTCAGAGTCTGTGCACCATTGAATACCTAACGCTGTCTCCATGGGAAGCTGATCCTTGTCGAGATCAAGATCTTTGACCTCAGTTGCTCGGTCCTGCTCTGGGATTGACGACAGTAAGGCTCTGCTGTTGCTCGTCCATTTGTTCAGACGAAACCCTCCACTGAGACATAACGTCTTCAGGTCTTTGCCGAGAGCAACAGGGTTTTCATCCGATGTCACTGATTTCAAACAGTCATCTACGTAAAAAAAGTTGTTTAAGAGTGTTTCAACTGCTTCAGGTGTGGTTCTCTCCTGACAGTCTTCGGCTGTTCTCCTCAACGCATATAAAGCACAGCTAGGGGAGGATGTGGCTCCAAACAGGTGTACACGCATCCTGTACTCCGCTGGATCTGACTTCAGGTTTTCCTCCGGCCACCACAAGAAGCGCAACAGATCTGTATTCTCATCCAGCAGTTTGATTTAGTGGAACATGAGTTCGATGTCCGCCATCATGCCTACTGTTTCTTTCCTGAACCTTAGTAGGACACCGAGCAGAGTGTTTGTGAGGTCTGGGCCCTGCAGTAACTGGTTGTTCAGAGATACACCTTGATAAGAAGCAGTACAGTCGGAAACAACTCTTAACTTCTTCTTCTTGGGATGGCGTACGCCATGATGTGGGATGAACTGCACCTTTCCATCACTGCGATCCAAATTCTCTTCAGGGACTCTCTCGGCGTAGCCCCTCTCTAGCAGGTCTGATATGAATCTGTTATTTTCACTGTGGAAGTCAGGATTCTTGTGGAGCTTTCTCTTGAGACTAATGAGGCGCTGTTCAGCTACTTACTTGTTGTTTGGCATCTTTGTTTCTTTATCTTTCAAGGGCAGCCCAATGCAGTACTGACCATCTATCAGCTGGGTTGACTCTTTGACTGAACACAGGAACTGAAGATCTTCATGTGACATCTCTGTTTTGTCATCATATCTTCGTTCTGGAAAGTCAGCATTGTACTGCTGAATCAACAGCTCTTCGATGTTAGAGACTGAGATGCGGTTTACTGAGTTATCGATTCACCATTAGCTGACTTAGTGCCTCTTCTTATTAGTCCATTAATGACCCATCCTAGGGCTGTCTTCACAGCGTATGGTCCTTCGCCTCTGCTATATATGACCCTCCAGGGTTCAATGACTTTGTAATCATTGGTACCAATAAGCAGGCTGACTTCTGCTTCGATGTGTGGTATCCGTACTTCTTGTTGATAATACCACCTGCTCACATCACTCTGCTGAGGTATGTTTTCCTTTTTTACTGGTATGCTCTTTTGAGTAAACACCTGAGGTAGCTCAATGTAGTTTTCTTCTTCTAGGCCACCCACCTCCAGATCACACAGGACATGGCTGCTCACTTTGTTGGTCAGGCCCATAGTGGTGAGTAAGAGCTCTGTTCTCCTACCTCGGACGTTGAGCTGGCGCATGAGGTCTTCCGTGCAGAACGTTGCTGTGCTTCCTTAGTCCATGAAAGCATAAGTCTCGATTACCTTGTCACTTTGTTTGCTTTTTATTTTCACTGGTACGATGGCGAGGACACATTCTTTATTACCTGGCCCAGTAGCTCCACATGTTTCATGTTTTGTAGCCGCAAAGGTGCTTGCAGCTTCATCCGTACCTTCAGTACTGGCATCTTCAGGACTTTCAGGTGTTAACTGTAACTTCCTTGGCTACAAGAAGAACACTGGGGTGCTTTGCGGAACACTCTTGGCATTGCATTCTCCTTTTGCAATCCTTACTCAGGTGACCTTGAGTGAGGCAGCCTAAGCAAAGGCCCTTTGATTTCAGGAAGTTAATTCTGTCTTTAGAGCTTTGTTCCTTTATCTTGAAACAGGAATTCAGGGTATGGTTATTCTTCTGGCAGAATAAGCAGGGGCTTTGAAAGGCATCAGCAGAGAGACACTTGTTGCAAAGCTGCTACTTCTAGGTTTACTTCCCTTAGCTCCTTTGGGCTTCTCTTTTCATTCTGAGCTGATGTCCAAGATGTCTCCAAAGAGTGGATCATTTGCGACCTTTGCCTGCTTGTTGATGAAGACAACTAAGTTCGAAAACCTGGTTCTTCTTCCTGTCCGCTCTTGGATCTCAAAGGCTTGATTTCGCCATCGCTCTTTCAGCTTGTAGAGGAGTTTTGAGATGACAGTTTTCATATTGATTGGGTTGTCCATCTCATCCATGAGCTCCACATCTTCCATAGTGTTTCGACACCCTATCAGAAACAGCGCATATGCATTTAAAGCATTCCTGTCCTCTGCCTTAATCTGTGCCAATTCCAGCGCCTTTTTCATGTAGGCTGTGGCAATCCTCAGCTCGTCACCATAGTGCTACTGATGTAGCCTCCTGGCTTCTTTGCAGCCTTTCTCAGGCCGCATGTGTTCACAACTGCAAACAAGGTCATGTGGTTCTCCACTTGTATACTGCTCTAGATAGTACAACATATCCCGCTGGCTATCAGTCTTATTCTCTATGACCTGCTCGAATGCTCTCACAAATGAACGGTAGGTAAGAGGATCCCCTTTGAATACAGGTATGTCCTTTTGAGGGAGCTGAGACATATTCAGCTGCTTAGCTAGCATTTTTGTGATTTCGTTTTGGCGCTCCATCACTTCACAAAGACCTTCAGAAGCTGCTGACTGCTGTGAATGAGCTGAAGAACGTATCGCGCCGGCTGCTGCATGTGGAGCGGCTGCTGCAGGTGGAGCATGGCTTGATTGGCGTGCGGAGGCAGTGTATTTCCTTTGCTGAGGTTCACGTGACTCTTCGATGCAAGAGGGTGGAGTGGATTTTATTTTCCATGGTTCTTGTGACTCCTTGACACCACTTGTGCCCTTAGAACCTGCCACACGTGACATTTTTGATTCATAGTAATCATTCATGCCATCTTGACCGCTTTCATAATCTTTGTAAACCTTTATCTTGGCATCTGAGGCTGCAATCCAGGTTTCTAGCTCTATTTGCTCCTTCAGTGCCTTTAAACATGCCTCTTCAAGCTCTATTTCCTGCTTTTTCTTCATGGATGCAGCATGTGCTAACAGCGCTTCTCACTCTGCCTCTAACCTCAAACGAGCAGAGCTTGTAGTGGACACGTGTGATGCGCAACCCTGGGTTCTACTGGATTTCTTTGTTTTGTTAGTTACTGAAGCAATATCACTTGGGTTTATACCATCATACTCATTGCTATCTTCATTAGAATCCATCTTTACTTTTAAAATCCAGTCCCCTGTTTTTTGTACAAAGCTCCGAAATTCTTCATATTTAGGACAGAACCAGCTACTTTGGTCTATTTCTCTTTCTTCTTCATCCAGAAGAGGTAATATTTCTTCATTAATGCTCTTAAATTCTTTTAAGAGCAATCCAAAACCATACACCTCTTCCTCTTCTATGTATTTCGCATGCATTGGATTTTCGCTAAGCCTTTCAATCTCATTCCTTTTACAAGTAATATGCGCTAGTTTCCCTTTTCTAAGTCTTTTCTGTTTCTCATCCTTGGCTGTGGTCTTTGGCGCCCTCCTCTGGACAACAACATCATCATCATCATCCATTTTCCCTTCCAAAAACGGCAAACTTCTAGAACACCTCAAACCGACGTCTTTTTCCTTATGAAACGACAGCTTCTCACTCTCCTTAATTATGTTGCAAAGCACTTGCAAAACAGCTACATAATGTGCAGAAAGGACGTACTTAAAAGCATCACCATTGTAACTAGCAGAATGACGGAGGTTTGCGAGCTTCAGTATACGGGTAGCAAGCTAGCTCAGATTAGCGTGGCACATCAGTCGTCAATGACTTATCTATCGACGAGTCCTCGTAAAGGATTGCTTCCAGACGCTTCTCTTGTCTTCTGAATGGTAAGTGCCATGCAATGTGCCTCTTGACTAAAACAAGCGATAGTTTTTTGACTTAATGCAAGTGTGGCTCTTTGTTCGCTTTCAAAATGCCCACTTTAGCTGTTGAATCCGAGCATATAGATGACACGTGATTCCACTGTTTTCCTTTTGTCGGGTTTTAATGAAGATTTCACAAACATTCAAAATTATACTTGGCTAGACTTAAGTTGGATAAATCACATTGTAATAACAAAAAATATCACGGTCAAAAAACTAGTTTGCTCTCTCCAAGTTCAACAACTTCCGCTGCCTAGATGTAAAGCTTAGAGCACTTAGTAACCTTACAGCCAATCAGAGGAGAGCAACTGCTCTACGTATTAATGGTGCAAAACACGTCAATCACAAATGCGGCATAATAACTAACATCAATAAACATACTGCCTAACATTTCCTATCTAAATATAACAGAGAAAATAACCTAAATTCCCTGTGTGCTGAAATGGCTCTTACAGTTGCCTTGTGATTTCGATTTCATTGCTATATTTTCAATTACTTGCTATATATAGCCAACAAAGTGGCATTTGCTTGCCGGTTAGTTTTGCGGACATGAAATAATGTCATTAACACCACTATGATTGGGTCCCACGCCTGTAGCTAATGGCTCCAGTGCTCTTGCGACGAATTTGCATTGTTTAAAACAACCGGCAAGCACACATGATCCTAATCGCCTCTTAATATGAATAAGTGCGCAGGTACACATGTAAAATACAAGGCCATATCATTACTGTTTGACTTAACGCTACACATTTGATTTCGGATTTTCATCTGTGCTGAAAATAACAATGTCAAGGACTTGCCTTGACAGTATCTCGCCGATATAGTCTCTCAAGTCTCTGTTGCGCTGAAGAAGTCAATGCTTTCAGTTTGTAGGAGAAAACTAATAGAGCATAGTCTATATCGTCAGGGGGAAAAGAATTTAGGATCCAGCCTCCTCTTTTTTCCGGCTTTTTATTTGCCAGAACGATTTTAAAAGGGGGCGCCAATATGTTTTAGTGGAGTTTTATCAGTGAGAAAGGGGGTTTAGAATTTAACATTAATATTTAATATCGCGAATGCATATGCTGCGCCTGCCCTAGCAAACCAGTGTGTCATCAGTGACATGACAGCCGCTGTTAACGAAATGCAACTGACACGAATAGCAGCACTTGAAACTAAACTCTAAATTTCCTTAACTGGAAGTACGCTTGATGTGTTTTCATATCCTAATGTTTCTCTGGGTACCCAAACATCAATCGATATTTGGAGCATGTTGAATACAGAATTCTTAACTCGCCATCCAGACACAAAATGTATGCTGCACACCCTAGAATGTTCCCGAATGAAAAATATTCCCGTTTATAGTCCGAATCCACGCTGTAAACTGCCTTTTACCATGGGGAAAGCGAAAGAACTTATAATTCCCCACCTTTTAAATAGGATTTGTACATCTTCTGCCCCACATAGTCTGCAAAGAGCATGCGCACTCCAAATCTCGCTTTTTCACGTTCTTAAACCGAAAAGGTCTATTGTAACTATACGCAAGATTTCGACGGAAATGAAACAAAGAGCAATAGAAGACTTTTTTTGGTTCTGTTAACGTTCAAAAAAATGAGTCGGTAACAAAGTTACTGAAACTGAGAATCATGACAATGACTACAACTGTAACGGCTTACCAATAAGTTGCTACTGGGTGTTGTTAATTCGGCTTACTTTATTGACGCGTTGCTGGTGTCAGATGATGAGTTGGTTTAAACAAACGCACTAGAAACAATGTCCGTTGGGTAGCAATACGTATTTATTTTACTTAGCTTATTTGCTTTAAAGAAAAAACATCCTACCACATTCAGTATAGCCTTGAGTACCAACTGCTACACCCTGTGGACGCCATGGCCACGGTCAAAAAACTGTATGCCGCCCTAACTACAACACAGTGGCTTCCTACACTTGCTGTATTAATTACCCTTCTAATTGCAATCTACTGCCACCCAGTGGTCAGAATATGTAATACCAAAAACCAGAACACACAAAAGGAAAACAAATGAATAGTTGGCTCTTACAACAACGGTGATTCGGGAAAAACTGGCGGCGAAAAGAGCTTATTATTTTCGCAAAGAGTGGCTTCTAAATTTTGAATGGCTGAGGTTTAAAGAAGGTGAAATGCACTATGTTCATTGTGAAGATTATGGCCCGAATCTCGCAGGTAACAGCACATTAGCTACTGAGTCCAAACACTTAAATCATGACAGTCATTGCATATATGGAGAAACCGCGAAACAGAAAATGCTGTGACAAATGTGCGTCAACGAGTAGGTCCGGTGTTCATTCAATTTTTGCAACCTATCACGCTGCGTCGCGGTTCTGCGCTTGCGCAGACCTAACATCGTTGTCTTGGTTTCTTCGCTCATATCTTAAGTTGTCCATCTGCAAAAATCATAAAAATACTTTTTTTTTTTCAGCGCGTCTTTCGACCTGTAAGCGTTTATATATTTGCATGTACACGCTGGGTTTTCCCGAAAATGCAGAAATTAGATGACAATGGCGTGCGGCATATATCTTAAAACAAACGTATCCAACTCATTATATCTGCTTATGTTACAATAAGCTAACAAATAGCAAAGTTACCTCTGTAGACTGATTCATATTGCAATATTAAGGCGAAAACAAGGACTTTACGACTTTAGGTCAGATCTGCATTTAACCCTAACACAGTTGAAGATTATCCAGATCACTGTGGAGGGTCCTCCTCTGGACATATTTGATGCCTCACAGGCAGTGAAGAGATGGATGGAAGGACAGACAGCCAGGAGACCCAATTTTAAATTCTGGCCTCAGGATATGGCATAAAGCCAATGCAGTGGGAACTTTTGTTAATCAATTAACTCAAGACTGTCATATTGTTTAATAACTTTCATTTGTTGGAGGCAGTTGTATTGTTAATGTGGAGTGCTATATTGTAGTTTTTTAAACATTAAAAAATATATATTGGTGATTCTTAGATTTTGGTGTATGTGCTCCTAAATTTTGGCACGCGCTCCCAAATTTTTTAAACTTGGGAGCGAGGCGCCACCAAGTAAAAAAGTTAATTTCGAGCCGTGATACGTCTTATTTGTGCCTAGATGACCGGACCAGGGGTTGTCATGTGCGAGGGCCAACACTTGGTGGCGGAACATGTCAGGTAAAACTATTTGGTATGCCGTACTCCACTCGGAAGCACTAGAAGTAACAGGTGACCATTTCCTTAACAATAAGCCGTCATCCAGAAAATAAGTGACCGGTTTTTCATCACCCTTTTCAGGAGAAACGACTGCGGAAAACAATTTTGCCAGAGTGGGATCACTTTGCTGCGCAGCAATCAGCTGTTCACGGGTGGCAGGGATTTGCAGCACAGAGTCAAACACAGACTAAACCCCTTTTACATTAGTCTCAACCAGGCTATCAGCAGAAGGAATAGAACCAGTGTCCGATAACAATGGTGCTAGCACCGTGTCGGATAACTCAACCTGTTCTCCCCTATTACGAGCTTGAGCCGGAGTCAAAGCACGTACTGGGAACACCTCGGAGTGCGCTGGATCCGACAATTGAGGACGATTAAGAACCTCAAGTACAGGGTGCACTTTCTCCCCGGCAATGTCATTCCCCAAAATAAACGATACTCCAGCCACTGCGGTAAAGTTGGTTTTATATTCGGATATTCGGACTGAGGCGTCAATAACTCATGAATGAAATGTTTAAAAATAAAGCTAAAAACACGTTCCGAATGCGCATACAGAAGACAATTAGCTACAATGTTCAAATTTACCGAAGACGGCCAGAATTTTTTTTTGTTTTGTCAGACTTTCCAATATCCCAGCTGCTCGAGCTTCCGTGACATAAGGGACCGTCAATAAAGTTCTCCTTCCGAATTCAATTTGTAAATAAATCATTCATACCATTACGAACACGAGTTACATGGAAGTAAATCCAACCCTATAAAAATCTAAGTATTTAGTTATTAGAGTGGAAAGCTGTTGAACAAGTTTTATTTTTATTTTCTGATATTTCTGAAGTTATAGTGTGGTTCTTCATAATGGTCGCAAGGCAATGAGCCTGTTTCAATCCACAAACAATTTTTTAAAAATTATATGTGTGTGTGGTTTAAAAAAAAAAAAAAGTATTTATTGCGTATATGTATGTAATATTTTGATCGAACCCATGCCATTTAGAGCTGCTTGCGTGGCTCACTCGGTTAAGCGGTCGGACTGGGGTGCAGTAGTGACTATTATGGCGCGGGTTTGATCCCCGATCATATCAGTTAGCATTGGTGGGTAGATTTTTCAGAGTTAAGCCCTGTCTACACTATCCAACATCACTCAACTTTTGTTGAGTCAACAAGAGTCAACTTCAAGTTGAGTCCTGTTGAGGTAAGTTGAGTGACCCGTCTACACTATATAAAGATTACTCAGCAACGTCCAACATTGTTGAATTACTCAACAACGTCCAACATTGTTGAACTATGTCGAACTGTGTTTTGTCATAAATTGGAGGGAAATTTTCCTCTTCCTCTCTAATTCCTGGTAAAAAATTAAGACTAGCCGAAAGAAGTGTGTAGCAGGGTTGTTGGCAGTAGTTATCGCCTTAGCTGCTCAGCGTCACCAAAAACGAAACAGGCAAAAGACGCGCATTTGGGCCAAACATTGGATGCGAAAGAGAGAAAAACACGGGGCGTATCACTGCCTCCTCAAGGAGTTAAAGGCTTCCGATAGGCCGGGCTTCCGGAACTTTTTGAGAATGGACGAGGATGCGTTTGTAGAATTGCTGTCCAAGGTGTAGAGCCCATTATCAGGAAACAGGACACGCACCTTCGATCCTAAATACCGCCAGGTGAAAGACTGACAGTTACGTTGAGGTATCTCGCCACAGGTCCACCTGTCCAAATCGCGTGCCTTGAGAAGACCACATGATTTCTACATGTTCGTTGATTGGCTAATTTCGCTCAACTTTGCTCAACTTGTTGAAAAAGAATATGCATGCACATTCCTGATTCAGCAATATTGGACACTGTTGAGTGCTGTTGAACGAAGTTGAATAACCCGTCCACACTATCCAACACCACTCAACTTGTTGACTCAACTTGAAGTTGACTCGTTGACTCAACAAAAGTTGAGTGATGTTGGATAGTGTAGACGGGGCTTAACGCACAATTGGCTTCGCACTGCAGCGAAATAAATTGGGAGGGACTGCCGGGTTGGGATATGGATGCTTTGTTCATTGCTCAAGCGCCTCCTTGTGCTAAAATATTATGCTAAGTTGTAGAACTCAATATCATTCGAAAGTTTGAGAGCTCAGCATTCTCACTGCATGAGCCATTTTATGATGCAATCATGACAACAAAAATTGTATTTAAAATTGTTTCAGAACAACCCTCAGCCTGACTATGTCCCATAGGTTCAATTGTATAGCATTGTTCCAATTTGTCAAAACATGATATAATCCATGTTCTTACCTCGATAGCGGTCCAGTTTTTTTTTTTTTTTTTTAAAAAGTGTTTATCGGACAAACATCACTAAATCGACATGGACATAGAGGTAGTAGCCGCTCTTCATGAATTTCATTATAATTAGCCTTTTTACTCAATGCAGAGCTGCATATTGTACAGTAGTCAATTAAAAACAAAGAGAGTGACCCCCTGGCTATTATGTGGTGATCTTACAGAACAGTAAGCATTTAGCCTATCAGCCCTCACTCAAGTATAACAGGAAAATCAATTTTTTTTACGTTACAAAGACAGACAGTGGTCTGAAATTTCCAGAGGACAGTGTGTATGGTAGCAAAGGGATTAATTTTTACTTGAAGGAATTTTGTCAATGGTTTCTGGCAAGGGGGATTTTGTCAATGAAGCAAAGGTGTTTTGGAAGCGACTTTATTTAGCAAATACTCTCGCATGCCAGTGCTGGGAACTGGAAGGCTGTATTGGAGTGAAAATTCAGTGACAAATGGGGAAAAAGATCTGAAATAAGGAAATGGTGAAAAGTGAACTTACTGCAGGAACACAGGGGCCATTTCTCAATATGCGCTCTTCTCTGTACTTCTGTTATTGTGAACTTGAGAAACGGCATCCCTCTGAGACAATGTACTGTCTCAATTCAAAGTTCGCATCTCGATGAGAACGGTTACCAGTCCCGGAAGTGTTCTTGACACACCCATTTTTCCGAGGATGCATCGGATGGTAACTTGTGTGAACTTGACAGCACGCATATCCCAGAATTCTTTTCGGCATCTAAGCGGGAGCGGGACGCCCCTGAGAGAGAAGGCCAGGGTTACGTTTCCCAAAAGCGTAGTTGCTAACTAAATTAGCAACTTACATAGTTCGACCATTCACACTCAATGGGTCCAACTATTTAAGTTAGCATCTGTGATTTCAGGAAATTGCACCCCAGGATCGGTAAAGCTGCTTTCACAACGGACGCGAAACAAATTTTTCGCAGGACAGATTTACATTCAAAGTCAATGCAAAGACGCGAATACACGCGTTTTCGCGTCTTTGCATTGACTTTAAATGTAATCTGTCGGTATTCGTTTGCTATTTCTTAGCTTAATACTATTCTGCTAATTTTCAGGCAAGGAACTATTATCTGAGTACATCTGGAATACTGGCTGCTTTACAATGTTTTATGTTGAATATGCTCCAATGTTTTCGTAGTAGAGAAACTCCGCAACAGCTGTCGGAACGTAGCTAAGCTAAGCACTCACAGACCCCTCTTCCCCCACAGTTAACATTACTGGGGAAAAAAAAGGATGATGGCGGAGGAAGTCGCGGCTCACTGGCTGGTGTTTTACGTAATACCAAGGAGAACGCATCGCCTCAAACCGTCGACAGCGTTCTGAGTGCTCGCTCGACAGCGTTCTGAGTGCTCGTATCCTTGGAAGTGCACTCTTCCTAGAACGAATAGCGAGAACGTTCCTTCCAAGAATGCAAGTTCGTTCTTAACATTCTTGGTATTGAGAAACGGCCAGGGAAATTTGGACTCTCCAAAAGTACGTTGAAACATGCACAAACACAACCAAGATAAAATCTGTGAAATATTCATTTTTGGTTAAAGAATCATAATATTTTGACCTGCAGTTGCTTTGGCATGTGGCTGTGGCTGTTAGGCTTGGTCACAGCGCTACAGGGGCAGAAGAGCGCAAAGAATCCTTTTCTGACTGACAAAAACTTGCATTTTTAGTGCTGTTACTCAATGTGGGTAATACTGTCAGCAATTCTGACTATTTGAGAGAAATCTACTGAGTGTCACCTTTCAAACAAAACCATGATTATGCCGGTTGTCAAAGTGGTTCAAGAGCAGTAAGCATTTTAGTTTCGAAGGAAATTCGCTCAAAAAAGGGTAGCACTTCAAAGGGTAAATTGGCTAAATGACTGAAAATGGGTCAAGACTAAAGGTTTGTTAAATAAGTAGATTTTTTTGAGTTTGCCCTATTTGCTGCTGAGTGTATGCCACAGCTTTATGTACTATCCTTGTATTGTGTAATAGGTTTCACTTTATGTATTTTGAGCACATCACAAGGCTTGCATATGCCCTCAGTAAAATCAGCAACAATAGCCTAAAATCAGTTAAAACTTTTCAGCACCATTCAAGTAGCGCCACATCAAAGTTAAGATGTAGTTAAAGGAATACTCCGGCCGTTTTGCACTTTAAGCCTCATTTATCGCTGGTTTACCATGAAATAGAATGGTTCAGGTGCAAATTTCGACAAAAAGCTCTGTTTGGAGAAGCGTGGGTCGTTTTGTTAGCCCCCGTCAGCTGCCAATGTAATGTCAATGGGCATGCTAAAATCGGTCCTAAAACAACATTAAACGTTAGTTTGAAAAGACGTGAAACTCACCGAGTAGTCATTGGTGTTCGTTGATGTTATAAAAAAAATCCTAGAAAAGTATGCTTTCCAGCGGGTTTTATTAGTCATTTTGATGTAGCCATTGATTTCAATAGGATGCCTCAATTTTTTGGTATTAATCCGCCGCCGGAAACGGAAAAGGGATTGTTTTCGCCATGTTTGTTGTCTTTTATTGCATTATTATTATTGCATCAACTGGCCGGGAGGCTTTAAAACTGTCAAGCGGAAGTTTATACACGGATGTGGTTCAGCTGAAAAAAAAAATAGTTCCACGATGACTAAATGACTAATAAAACCTGCTGGAAAGCATACTTTTCTATGATTTTTTTAAAGTAACATTAACGAACACCAATGACCACTCGGTTAGTTTCACATCTTTTCAAACGAATGTTTAATGTTGTTTTAGGACCGATTTCAGCATGCCCATTGACATTACATAGGCAGCTGACTGGGGCAAACAAAACAACCCAAACTTCTCCAAACAGAACTTTTCGTGGAAATTTGCACCTGAACCATTCTATTTCATTGTAAACCAGCGATAAATGAGGCTTAAAGTGCAAAATGGCCGGAGTATTCCTTTAACAGCGTCCCATTTCAAGTGCTGTTTTGGGAGATGTGTCCGAAGTTCAATGAATTTTCACAAGATTGCAGCATCCCATTTGGGACTCTGCGATCGATCATTATTGGGAAACGAGGCCTGGAGGATAGATTCATGCTTTCAAACAGTCCAGTGAGAGTCCTGACCTCAAATCAAATTTGGGTCCTGGGACACAATCTCTAGGGAGCCACTGAAGAAGGACTTCTCAAGTTTATCAATAAAATTCAGCCTTTTACAAAGAATGAATTTAAACCTCTTGAAATCCAAGGGTTGACATACTGTTTCCAATCAAACAGATCTAAAGCAATTGATTATTATTTCTAACAGTCAGCATTCTTCTCTATAACGTAGAGATTTTGGCAGAATTATAAATTTCAGTTTAAAGATGTACTATGGCCATTTGGTGGCCCTCTATAAAGTGTAATTTCTTTTAAGACTGTAAGCATAATACATCCAAAGCTATTGAGCTTTTGCTTTCATATAAAAATTCACCAAAATTAGAAACAGCTTAAATTTCCATTTTGAACAATGTAGTATGATGATGAGATGCCCCTGGACATGTCATGTCATTTATTTTGGGGCTGTAATTCAAACCAACCAAAAGCTATTGAATTTTATTTGTTTTAAATGTAATATTCACCAAAATTGGACAAAACTAAATATTCTACTTCTGAAATGTGTAGTATGACCATTAGGCGGCCCTCTATAAAGTAGAATTCATTTCAGGGCTGTCCTCATAACAGATCAAAAGCTATTGGATTTTTTTTTCACACATGCATTCACATTATCATTACAGAGGATAATAAATTTGGGTTTGTAATGGCGTAGTATGACCACTAGGTGGCTCTCTATAAAGTGTAACTGGTTTTGGACTGTCATTATGACAAATCCAATACCACTTAACTTCTGTTTACGTATAAATATTCACCAAAATGAGAAAAAACTATACATATGAGTTCTGAAAGATGTAGGATTATTAGGAGGTCTTAAATGTAATTAGTTTTGGGGATATGATACAGTCCAATCCAAAGCTATTGATTATTATTTGTATCATATATACTGATTTTTACACCCCGGCAGAAATCCCAAATGGTTTTACCTTTATTGTTATACCAAGATTATTCAAATGGACCAGATAGTTGCAGATATATACTCATTTCATTTTGGACTTGCCATTTTCGAAAAAGAGGCTCAGGGGTTAAGGGGTTAATAAGCTATGGAATTTAATTGTAGGTAAAAGCACCACTGAGTTTTGAAAGTTGTCTTAGAAACAGTAGCAGGCCCTGCATAAAGTAATGTCCATTTTATGCCCTCATTAAAATGGTAAAGAATTACCCTCTGATGTGTCATTAATACCTCTATCTTTCCTCATGATTAAGAGGAAGTTTTTTTTTTTTTTCAAAGAAGAAAGAAAATATATCAAAAGTCTGCCTTGTGGTAAAAGCTGTTTAGCATAAGGTAAAACTGTTCAATTTCTTTCTGTCTGCAAAAAATGAACATTTCTCAATTCGAAAGATGTTATACTTTCAATGGGAAGCATCAGAAAACATGTTGATGACTTCAGTACTCCATTTGCCCACTTTTGAGAACCTCCCAATTTTTTTCTGAAGAAATCAAACACAATTAAACCCAAATGGAACATCCCACTGACAAATTCATAGATAAGGTCATTTATGCTATCATATGATTTGAATAGATAATTATTTAATAATTGTTAAGAATTTATTTTTAAAACATGTTAAATGTGAAAACCTAAAACGGCATTGTTCTTTAATCAGATTCTTATCGGTTTAGAGCTTGCATACACCTGGATTTGACGTTTTGAATCTTCAACATTTCTAATTACTGTACTTGTTTCACGGTCCCTAAAACACAGGAATCCCGAAGAGATCAATGTAATTTGTAGTTCTCCAAACGTAAGTATATCTGACAAAAAACAGGTTGTAGTTGACTGTCTGTGCTGTCAAGGTTCCAAACATACAGATTCTATCGCATTTCATTGTTTTCTTCATGAGCAATTGAAGTACAAACACCAAATATCCGAATATGAAACCAACTTTACCGCAGTACCAAGTTCTTTCTTTTCCCCGTTGCTAAATCCCCCTTTAGCAAATGAATTGTCACTGTGGTTGTGCAGATAAAGCAAAGAATACCGTTGGTTTCCTTAACACAATAGAAGCTCTGCCATTTTTCAAACAAACCTCATTGAAAGGATCTGTCAAATCACACCTTGCAGAATTTGCTTCCAGGAAACACAATGCTTGGTTGAAAGGATCCCAAGAGCACGGCAGCGCTAAAGTTAATGATCCGCTGCTGATGCTCTTCACTGGAGCGACAAGCTAACTGGTGCCCGGTGCAAGCTACTGCGGTGATAGTACTGTTGCTTCTATCATCTGTAATGCTATTTTCATCACTGTCCTTGCGTCCACGAGTAACGTTAAGTGTTTGTAACAGTTACTCTAGTTTTCTTTGAAATATTGTTTGGTGCAGAAAAACAGATATCCCTCTCTGCTTGCTGTCATTCGCCGTTTTGGCTTCCCACTGCGTTTGTATCAGCGCCTTCCGCTTCCTTGAGAAAGCATTCCTTTACCCGACCAATCGCTGAACTTCTTCCCCGCCGGCCAGCCAATCGTTGAACTTGATCACTCAGGCACCAATCGTTGAAGTTCTTCCCCGCCGCCCGACCAATTGCTGAACTTCCTCCCCGGCGGCCAGCCAATCGTTGCACTTGATCACTCAGGCAGCTAGTCAGTCAGTTAGTCAGTCACTCACTAAGTGACATTTGCGTTTATAGGGGCCAGACCGCTGCTCAACCCAGCCCAATAATACACAAAATTAAATGGCTGGCAGTTACAAGTTACAACTTACACAAAATTAAATAAATACTGCCAACCATACTAACCCAAATAATTTCTCCAAAAGGAGACAAACCCAAAAAAAGGAAAACCAATACTGATGTCGAGAACAAAAATAAATTAACTGATAAAAGAATCAAGATTAACAAAATCAATTTCTGTAAATTCACAATACTGGTCAGCAAATCAAAACGGGAAAAAAAAAAAATCAAATTACGATGATTTCTAACATGAAAAATTGACTCATAATCCACTCATACACCTATAAAATTAGAGTACATTTAAAAGAGAGGCTAGCCGTAATGGCAGTACAAGGTCAGTAATACTAATTCATCCAGTCCAGGTGCAGTGATGAAAAAAATAGCAAAGCCAGCACAGGCCGTGGGGTGAAGCAGGCAAGCACGCAGTCTGTAGAGGTCGCAGAGCAAAGCGGACCGCAAAGCAGAGCACAGGTGAAGTAACGCAGGTTGTAGTGGCCGTATAGCACAACAGTCCGCCAGGCTAAGCAGAATAGGTCTCTTGGCAAAGCAGCAGGGCCTCTCATTTATATCAGTGCCGCCGCTGATCCAGCCACACACCCAGCTGATGAGCAGGTCCCGATCAGGCATTAGCAACAAATACAAGGAGACAAAGAGACGAAGCTCTTGTACTGTAGTGAGAAGACAGCAGGAGGACAGGCTGCATTCCGCAGGAAGATCACTCCGCAATTTATAAATCTGCACAGGGAGACGCAGGAGACCGGCTGTGAGGCGATCAGGAAGTGGGTGGACCACAAAGCCAAGGGGCGAGAAAACCGAGAGCAAGAGCTGCTGCCTCCTTTAATAGACTGCCCTCATGTGGTGATTGGCTACAAGAGTCCAGCTGAATGAGAGGCATAGCAAATCACTCTGAAGCAGGAATGAGACATAAATCATTCTGTTACACAATGAACCAAAGTCCACAGTACCTGTAGCTGAACACCATTTATCAAAAAGAATAGCTTTCTCCCTAGCAAATTCTACATAAGTCTTTGACGAATTTCTCTTGTAATTGCGAAATTTTTGTCTGTATGCTTCTGGCGCCAACTCATAAGCACGCAATACTGCGGCTTTCACTTTTTCATATTGGATGCTGTCCTCCAATAAAAGAGCCGAAACCACTGTCTGTGCTTTACCACATAATTTGCTCTGCAGAAGGGTAGACCAGACGTCTATAGGCCACTGAAGTGCTGTAGCAACACGTTCAAAAGCAGTGAAGTATCAAAGTATGTGTCCAACTTGGTCTCTCTGAAAGGGGGAACCAGGGCTACTTGCCGACTTATGTCAAGAGAGTGAGAACAGGACGTCGGTGGAAGTGTGTCTGAATTACCCGAGGACGGTAAGAGAAGTCACGTTGGCGCTGGAGTTCTCCAACTCCAGCTGCCTCAACTTGACCTTCGTCTCCGCCTCAAACTCCTGCGCCTTAGCCTTTTCATCCGCCTCCATCTTAAGCCGTGCTAAATCGACTTTTAGATGCGCAGCGGTTGGGGATGACGTCGGCGAAGCAGGCAAGAATGGATCAAACCTGGGCAGCATAGTGAGCGGTCTTTGCGCAGTCCCCGTAGGAACAGGCTCACCTCCAGCTTGCGGTGACCCAGAGAGGTCTACAACCGTACCACTGAGTGTAACATCCCTCTTCAGCAAGTCACCACCAACAGAATCAGGCTCTTGTTCCAACAGACCAGACTCCACCAACACAGCAAGCACTGCTAAACTGATCTCCTTCATTATCATAGACCCAGACAAGGACAACCCAAAATGCTTAGCTATAGCAAGCAAGTCTGCCTTGCGACAGAGCTCCAATTTCTGAATGGAAGAGGACGCCAAAAACTTCCGAAGGACAAACGCCATTTCAAATTAACGAAAGACTACCTTACCCGCAGAGCGCACCAGCAACGCAATTACCCCTTTTCCCAGCTAGGCGGCGCTATTCCTCCGGACGGGTCTCCATTCCTTTTTTGTCTAGGGAAAGATGCAACCTTTAAAAGAGCGAACTTTTATTTAATGAAGATAGCACTCCGTGGTATCAAGAGGCAGGGAGCACGGGAATCGGGTGCAAAAAGTGTATTTATAACAGCAACAGTGGTACACAGGTGAAATAAGGTGCACAGTGAAAAATATTTACAAGGATTTACAATCAAAGCTGGGGAAAACAACAAGGTCAGAACGCACTGCCAAATAAAAAAAAAAAGAACATAACAAAACTGTACTGGAAAAAAAGTGCAATACTAACTAAATATTCACAAAAATAAACTAGAAAGCACTCAGAGAGCGCAGCACCTCCGCCACGCCAAGGCAACTCTGTGCATTAGTTATTTTCGTTGGCTGATGTAGGGTATTGTTGCATTCCACCGCCAGGTGGCAGCAAAACCCAAAAAGACGCCGATTGGATATCCGGCCCATTGGAAAGACTTGAAATCTCTGGCAGCATAACTGGATTTGTACTTTGGCCTATATCTCAGCTGTCCTTTGGCGTAGATATGCCAAAATCTAATCACTTGTTCCTCTTGTGCAACTCTAACATTCTGCAAACTTTGGTTAAAATCTATGAGGCCGTTTTTGAAATATCCTGCTAACAAACAGACAAATGCACGCCGACAAAAACGTACACCTCCTTGGCGGAGGTGAAATATCTAACTACCCAAACAGAAGCGCAAAAACTAAAATGCAGTGGGTGGCAGCTGCCGCTAGACAACAAAAAATACCTATGTGCGTGTGGGAATTTATAAGGGCCCCCGTCTACCCTTGACCAAGTTGTTTCCCCCCCACAGCGCACAAACAGACCACCGAACCCCAAACGAACCGATCATAGCTGTTTCACGGCGGGACTTCGTGGAATCCTTAAATGGGGCAGCACCGGACTGGCTGATGGGAGATCAGCCGACAGAGGAGGAATAATTGATACAAATGATGATGACAGCTTGATGGACGAATGAGAAATGGTGTAGCGGAGGAGACCCATCTGGCGAAAAACAAACAGTAACAGATATCCACACACAGTACACCTGAAAGGGAAAATGATTTACTGAAAAAAAATTTTTTCCCATTCTGGCACAAATTTTCAGAATTTTGAAAAACGGATAATCACCATGATACATGTGTTACCTTCTGATGTAGGGAGATCAGAAACAAAATCCACAGCAATGTGCGACCATGGGTGATGAGGGACTGGTAATGGGTAGAGTTTCCCAGTTGACAACTGTCATAGTGTTTTGGCAATGGTGCATGAGAGGCCAGGTGGGGCCACCAGTATTTTTGGCTGATGATCTGTCTTGTACTTTTGGCTCCGGGGTGTCCTGCAGACAGGGATGTATGTGCCCACAGAATCACTCTCTCGAAGAGCAACGGGAACGAACGTTTTACCCGCTGACACCGAGGTGGTGGGGGATTCTCCTCCTGGTCTCCTTTGCTATTTTCTGGTCCAACTGCTTCTTGATCGGGGCGAGGATGCAGGAGGATGACAGAATCGGCTCTTCCGCCACCGGATCTTTCTCCAACTCGTATCTTTGGGATAGAGTGCCTGCTTTGATGTTCTTGGAGCCTGGGTGATAGGTTATTGAAAAATTGAATCGAGTAAAGATAAGTGCCTACCTGGCCTGACGTGGATTCAGCCTTTGTGCCTTTTGTAAATAATCCAGGTTATGGTGCTCAGTCAGCATGAGGATTGGATGATGGGCCCCCTCTTACCAATGCCTCCACTCTTCGAGAGCAAACTTTATTGCCAACAGCTCCCGGTTGCCCACATTGTAGTTAGCTTCAGTGATTGTGAGTTTGTGGGAGAAGTAGGCACAGGGATACAGCTTTTCTGGTGTCCCATGCTGCTGGGGCAGGATTGCTCCCACCCTCCACTGGAGGCGTCGACTCCGACTACAAAGGGTTTTTCTGAGTCTGGTAATTTGAGTATAGGAGTAGTGACGAACAGACTTTTGAGGGTATCGAAGGCGTGTTGAGATTCCAGATTCCATCCCAGGTTTTTGGGTTTTCCCTTGAACAGACATGTCAGAGGATGGGCAACTGTGTTGAGGTTTTTAATGAAGCGTCGATAGAAGTTTGTGAATCCCATGAAGCCCCAGAGTTCATTTATCATCCTTGGGATTTGCAATGCTGCTACCGCCTTTACCATCCTTTCCTCCATAGCCACTCCCTCTGGTCCAATCACATAGCCCAGGCAGGATATGGTGGACTTATGGAAGACACAGTTTTCGGCTTTGACGTAAAGCTGATGTTGTAACAGGCGATTGAGTACTCTTTTCACATGCTCCACATGCTCTTCATAAGTGGTTGAGTAGATGAGGATGTCGTTGAGGTAGGCAATGATGAATCTTCCCAACATCTCTCGCTGCACATCATTAATGAAGAACTGGAACACAGAGGGGACATTAACAAGGTCGTATGGTATTACACAGCACTCATAGTGCCGGGAGGTGGTGCTAAAGGCCATCTTCCACATGTCTCTTTCCCTGATATGGATTAGATTGTATGTACTGCAGAGGTAGAGTTTCGTGAAGATTTTCGCACCTCGAAGTTGTTCCACAGCGCTGGGGACCAGGGGGAGTCGATATTGTTACTTCATTGAGTCCTCTGTAGTCTATACGGGGGTGGAGACCTCCATCCTTCTTCTGGATGATGAAGAAGCTTGCAGATGTGGGTGAAGTGGAGGGACGAATGAAGCCCTGCTGTAGAGATTCTTGTACAAACTGCTCCATTGCTTGAGTTTCAGCCACCGACAGGGGGTGTATATGGCTCCTGGGGGGTGATGCGCCAGACAGGAGCTCAATGGTACAATTCCACAAACAATGTGGAGGTAACTGGGTTGCTGAACGCCATCTGCAAGTCCCAGTACTCTTCAGAAATCTCGAGCTGGTCTCAATAGTCAGGGCTCTCGATGGTCATGGAGGCAACGGTGAGGGGGCTATGGTGCCGCTGACAGGAGGGTGACCGGAAACGGAGATGTCTGGCTGGCCAGGAGATGGTGGGATTGTGTAACAGCAGACATGGGAGGCCGAGGATGAGTGGGTAGCTTGAGTAGGTGAGGATCAGCAGCGGGAATTCTTCCAGATGGCACTCTTGTATGCAGAGGGAGATTGGTGCCATGTGGTGGGTCACGCTGCCGTTGCCCAGAGGTTTCCAATCTACGGCTGCCCCAGCGAGGGGAGTGTGGAGCCGGTGGACTGTGGCCTTTAGGCATCACACCAAATGGCTGGAGACCAAGTTGACCGCTGCACCGGAGTCAATCAGGGCCTCTGTGCAAAGGGTCACACCGTTAGAGGACACCCTGACCGGGATCTTTAAACGTTGGCCAGTGATGGCAGTAGATGACACCTTTACCTTGGGGGGCGCTGTTCCTCCCTCTTGACAATGGGTGCAGGGGCTGGTGTTCTTCCAGGGCCAATGCTCTGGTGGTCGTGAGAGCCCCAGTTCCATAGGCTCTGCCCCCTCTGCTGGCTGCTTGGTGGGTCATCTGGGCTGGGCCCGCCGTCTCTCCGGCAGGAGCTGGTCCAGGCTGATAGCTGCCTTGATGTTTGATGGCAGGGACAACTCTAGGTCCCGGCAGCCATCTCTGCCCTTAGCTCTGGACACAGCCCCCTTCGGAAGATGATCAGCAACACAGGCTCATTCCAGCCGCTGGCTGCAGCCAAGGTGCGGAATTAATAATAATAATAATGAATTTAATTTATATTTAATTTACATCTCACGGTGCTTTACAGGATAAAACCAAAAGGCAAAGAAATACAGTAGAAAAAAAAAATAGAAACCCAATCACTGGGGAAAAGCTAAAATGAAGAGGTGTGTTTTGAGAGTAGTCTTGAAAGTGTCCAGAGAGTCAGTGGCCCTGAGCGGTCCAGGGAGCCGATTCCACAGTTGGGGCCCCAGCACGGAGAAGGCTTGGTCACCCATGCTGGCCAGTTTGGTCCGTGGCACAGCAAGAAAGTTGGAGCAACATGACCTTAGTGTCCAGGGGGAGGACTGGGGGCTGAGGAGATCTTGGATGTAGGTTGGAGCATTGTGGTGAATGACTTTATGAACTAACAGGAGAAGTTTGTAGGTGATCCAGTGGTTAACTGGGAGCCAGTGAAGGGAGCGGAGGACTGAGGTGATGTGCTCCGATTTGCGGGTTTTGTTGAGAATCCTGGCAGCGCTGTTTTGGACATATTGTAGTCTTTGGATGGACTTGGATGAGAGGCTGACAAGAAGGGAGTTACAGTAATCAATATGGGAGCTGATGAAGGAATGGACCAATTTTTCTGCATCAGATTTGGACAATGAGGGTTGAACTTTGGAAATGTTCTTTAAGTGGAAGAATGAAGATTGGCAGATGGATTTGATGTGTGCATCAAAGGAAAATGATGAGTCCAATGTGACACCAAGGTTAGTGACAAGTGAGGAGAGCGGGATGGAGTGGCCACAGATGGTGATGTGGGAGATGCCTGCCTTTTTGGTTTGCTGAGGGGTACCAATGAGAATTGCGACTGTTTTGCTAGTGTTAAGTTGAAGGGAGTTATAGTTCATCCATAATTGTATTTCATTGATGCATTTGGTGGTCTGGGTTATTGCAAGCTGTGTGTCAGGGGATGTTTATAAGTATATTTGTGTGTCATCTGCATATGAGTGGAAATTGATGCCATGGTTTCTGAGAATCTGGCCTAGGGGGAGCATGTAGATTAAAAAGAGCAAAGGCCCCAGGACTGACCCCTGGGGGACGCCTGAGGTGAATTTGCTCCGTTTGGAGGAGAATTGGCCGAGCACTACATGCTCATATCTGTCTGACAGGTACGAGGAGAAAAAGTGAAGGGCAGTGTCTGTGACTCCATCCTCCTGCAGGCGTTGACGGAGGATCCCATGGTCCACCGTATCAAAGGCAGCGCGCAGGTCCAATAAAATGAACAGGCTGGGGAAGCCAGAATCCGCAGCCATCGGGAGGTCATTTATGACCTTCACCAGGGCAGTTTCAGTGCTGTGGGAGGGTCTGTAGCCGGATTGAAATATTTCATTGAGTTGGTTTGACTGGAGATGGTTATGGAGCTGGATGCTGACAACTGGATTGGATTGGAGGGCATAGTCAGCCAAGCCCAAGTGTGTTTCACGCGCAGCTTTTGTGCTGAAGAATGCAAATTGTCAGCCAGTATTTTCTGATAGAATGCTGCATTCATGTTGCCATCACTTTTCATAGGATTCCCTGTGCCTTTAGAGCTCACACACCCCCAAAACATCAGAGAGCCACCACCATGCTTTACAGTGGAAATGGTATATTTTTCTCCAAACATAGCGCTTATGGTTGTGACCATAAATTCTATTTTGGTCTCATCACTCCAAATGACAGTATTCCAGAAGTTGTGAGGTGTGTAAAGGTGTTGTCTGACATATTTTAGGTGGGCTTTTTTGTGGGATTGGCGCAATAATGGCTTTTTTCTAGCAACTTGACCATTGTTGATAACTACCTCCTTATTGTGCTCCTTGAAATGACCACATCGTCTTTTTCCGGAACATCCTGCATTTCTCTTGAGATAGCTTGTGGATTTTTCTTTGTGTCGTCCCGACCAATTCTCCTGGCAGTTTAGACTGAAATCTTTCTTGGCCTTCCTGACTTTGGCTTGGTATCAACATATCCCCAAATTTTCCAGCTCTTAATCACGGACTGAACAGTACTGGCTAGCATTTTCAATTCTTTGGATTTCTTTTTATACTCGTTCCCATCTTTAATAAGTTGAATTACCTTGTTATGAAGGTCCTTACACAGTTCTTTTCCGCTCCCCGAGGCTCAGTCAGGATCAGTGCATCCCTTAGGGAGCTGACAAACTCAATGAGTAAACACAGACAATAGTCACAATTTAAAAAGCCATAGATAGAAGAAAGAAATAAAGAGTGGGAAGAATATGAGTGTGCAAGCTTCCAGCTTGCCCACTAATAATAAATCAGGTGGGAAAGTTGGGTCATTTTCTCATAGACTTCTATAGGATTGACTTCTTCCTGCAAACACCGACATTGCCATCTGCTGGCCATTAAATAGAATGCAAATTCTAGAGCAGGGGTCCCCAATCTTTCCAAGAAAGGGCCAGTGTGGGTGCAGGTTTTCATTGCAACCAAGCAGCTACACACCCGATACTACTAATCAACCCCTGAACTAATAAGCTAATAAGCTTGATTAGTAGCATCAGGTGCTGCTTGGTTGCAATGAAAGCCTGCACCCACACCGGCCCTTTATGGGAAAGATTGGGGACCCCTGTTCTAGAGATTTCCACATTGGCCTCAGTTTTCAGACCCGGGTGCTGCGTCCATCTTTTTATACAGTCTATGCATGTACTCCTAAATGTTTATTGTCACCACTAGAGGTCGGTAATTCTCCGACCAGAAAGTAGGCCCTTTTGTTCTATCTTGTTAGTAAGGAAGATCTTTGCTACTAACTGGGTTATACAGGATTGAGCAGGCAGGAGGTTCGGTGGGATTTATTTGGGTGCCAGCCCATGTTGGAGTGAAAGGGAATGAGGCAGCTGATATAGCAGCTAAAAAGGCACAAAAGGGGGAGATTGATGTGGAAGTTCTCATTGGAACATTTGAGTTTAGAACTTTGATTAAAAGACGCATAACAGCTGTGTGGCAGAAAGAGTGGGAAAATGAGAAGAAGGGGAGGCACTACTTTGGTTTACAAAGTAGTGTAAGGAAAAATGACTGCTATTTAGGAAAAGAAAGAAGGCCTACAGTTATTATGACTAGACTAAGACTGGGACATTGTGGGCTAGCATGGGACCTGGCAAAGATGGGCAAGCACGAAGACGGACTATGTGTGACGTGCAGAAAACGACAAACTGTGAGACATCTACTCATGGAATGCAGTCAGTATACTGGCGAACGAGAAAGACTGTATGCCACAGTTTTAAGTTTGGGAGTAGCAATCTCATTAAAGAACCTGCTGAATCCTGTGGAGAACCAGGCAAGGATTGTGAATGCAGTCCTGGAGTTCATTGCCGCAACAAGACTACAACTATGGGAATAAGATCACCATTCCATGCTGAAATCAGGGGTGTTCAGAGATTTTTTTAAAAATAAGGAAATTCTACATGGTAGGATATAAAAATAAGGAAGTATTGACATCACCACCCGTGGAGCAGTGGGGCCTGGGGCATGCCCGCCCCCAGAAAATCTTTTATTTCTAGGCTTTAAATGGTGCATTCTGGTGCATTCTGAGCAATAAAAGAACAATTTACAGTACAACACCATTTTGGATTTTTTCAGTTACAAAAGCCAACAAAATCAAACAAACAACTTGAACTTGTGTACTAAGAAACTAGAAAATATTTACTTCAAGATAATATGTATGTATATATATCAAGTCATTCCCAAATTGAATTTTTTTTACTAATGATTGAAAACTCTATTACAATCTACCTCACATTACAAATCTACCCTGAGATTATCTCTTTAAACTTAACGCAAAATTTGAAAAAGTCTACTTTTTTTTTTTTTTTTTACATCTTTGAACCCTCTTGAACATATTTGAACCCTCGTCCATCCTCCAGTTTTCAAAATTGTCATTTGAGGTAACGTGGAACATGAAATCATTGCAAATTTCAACATTGTCTAATTTTAACATGATGATTGGAAATATACAGTGCCTGGCAAAAGTCTTGTCGCATAAGGACATAGTAACTAAAAATAGCATATAACTTTATTTCTAACCAATCAATTGTTACAATAAATGGTCCATTTTAATGTCAAGAGCTTTCACATTAATAATTTGGCGCAAAATGAAACTGTTAAAAAGTGTTCTGATGTTCACAGCTTGGCTAAGCCCATAACATCTGTTTTTGCTAGGACAAAAGTCTCGTCGTCTCTTCAGATGATGCAACAAATTGCAGATTAGAGTTTAACCAATGACAAATACTGTAATTAACACATTCCCAGATGTGTATAGAAATAACCCCAGCACACCAGACTTTCATATGAGGTGCGACTAGACCTCTGACAACATACCAAAGATTCAACCACAGACCAAAGTGCTGATCATCAAGAGCCTGAAGGCTGAGTCTGCTGCTGAGGTGGCAGACATCTTTAATGTATCCAAATGTCAAGTGGAGGGGATGAGAAAAAGATTTGAAGAAACTGGTGACGTTCATGGCAAGCGCAGGTCGGACAGACCCCGGTATGACAACTGTTTGAAAGGACCGTTTGTTGCTTCAACTGTACAAGGCTAGCCCTTCTTCAACTACAGTGAAGCTACATGAGGAAATGTCACCAAAAATCCCGGTATCTACAAGAAGAGTTTGTCAAATTCTCTCTCAAAGTGGTTTTCATAGCCAAATTAGTACACAGAAGTCTGCATTAAACAGAAAACAAAAAACCTGCATTGCATTTGCCGAGGCCACAGCTCGCAGAAAGGATTGATACTGGAAAAGTGGCTGAAAGTTTATTTTTCTGGTGAATCATCCATTGAACTGCATGCCAGTCGCCGTACAAGACCTGTTGGAACCCTCATGGACCCAAGATTCTCCCAGAAAACAATCATGTTTGGTGGAGGGAAAATCATGGTTTGTTGTTACATCCAGCATGGGGGTGTGAGAAAGATCTGCAGAGTGGATGGCAACATCAACAGCCTGAAATATCAAGAAGTTCTTGCTGCCCTACTTATACTGCTGCTCCTTCTCATTCTTCTGCCTCCATGTCACAGTTCCTGAAAGCGAAGAAGGTGAAGGTACTCCAGGATTGGCCAACCCAGTCACCTGACATGAACATTATTGAGCATTTCAGGGGTAAGATGAAGGAGGAGGCTTGGAAGATGAAACCATAGAATCTTGATGAACTCTGGGAGTCCTGCAAGACTGCTTTCTTTGCCATTCCAGATGATTTCATCATCAAGTTATCTCAGTCATTGCCAAGACGTATGGATGCAGTCCTCCAAGCTCATGGGAGTCATACGCAATATTAATTCTTTTTTCCAAGGCACCATGGCTTTATGTTCTGATATTATAGTGGCATATTTGTGTATTCAAAATAAAGTGTGTGTATAATTTCCACATTTTTTTCAATGCGACAAGACTTTTGTCCAAGCAAAATCTGACCTTTCTGTACAAATTAAATTATAAAACTCAATCAATGACACAAAACTCTATTTTGGTATATTTCGCATAATCTAGAGGGCTTTGCCTTTCATATAAGCCATTTTTGATTCCAACTGATCAACTACAAGTCAGGATATTATTTGTTGTTCCTACAACTTGGATAAGTGACAAGACTTTTGTCAGGCACTATAGTAATGATTGGAAACACTATTAGCTACAATCTACCTGAGATTGTAAATCTCCCATTAGATTACCTCTTTAACACATTATCATGGATGCCAGCCCCCAAAAAATGTTTTTTACAGAATTTTACTGAAATTCAGTAATTTTCAGTAATTTATAATTGAAACATGCATAAAACCATATCAACTGTGACAGACAGTCTTGACATCATTGTAATAAGGGCATCTACAACTCATCATCATCAGCTGCAACTTCCTGTACTGCCAAGCGATCTGTGTCCACGATCTGGAAAGATATCCATAATCTCATCCACAAGCAAGCTAGCTACATAAAAGCAATGCTCCAAATGGCCATGGAAAACAATGGAGCCTTACTACCTACCTTGCTACGTTAAAGGGTGTATCAGCGATTCTGAGCCAGAACATAATTTGTCATGTACAGGAGATTTTTCCTCACGAACTGTTAGCAGCTCCTCTCATGAGTGGGCGGTGAAAAACTCCGGTCTCAGTAGGCCACCTACAGCCAGGTAGACACTGAGAAAGATACACAAACTCGTGGGGACCTACCCGCCCCCCCAAACATCAACAAAAGTGTTCCAACGAATAGGAGGGCAGGGGTATGTCTTCTGCGCCAGTTCCGTGCTCATGCACGACTAGTGGGTGGGACTGAGCAATGAAACGAACTGGGCAGAGTGCGGCAGAGTGAAGCACGGTGGAAGCTAAACCGAAAAAGAGACACTGGAACGATTGCATGTCGAGGAAAAAGGAACGCGATCGCAGCTATGCAAAATCCCGAATAAAAATAGGGAAAGCATACCAACGGTGGAGTGAATTCCGCGAGTTGAATGGTTTTAATTCTGATGCCCAGGTCGCCTTGTTTCTACTTGATGTGAGTAGAGCTGGAGCTAACTCGGTTGGATGTGAATCGTAAATTGTCATCCCAAGCAAAATTGAGGGAAGCTCGTGTATTGTTTTTGAACAGCTATCTTGCATAGATCATGCTGGTCAGAATGAATCAAACAGTAGCGAGGTTTTTATTTCCTCTTTGGAGCAAGTTAGCAACCTTTGCTAACTCTCAGTTGGCAAGCTAATGAGTATTCTAATTCTGTCTGATCAAACCAGAGTTTGTGTTCGTGTAATAACATTTTTTCTCTGGTTAGTACTCAGAGTTGAAATTTGTCGATGAATGTATCCGCGTGATAAGTTTAGTTAAAAGGGGTGATCTATGTGACGTTGTTAATACTCATTTTGTAATGCCGAGCTAAGATACTTGTCAGATGCCTTGCTGTAGCTAGCACTAATGGTGTAAATTTATCGTCTGGCAATGGCCGTCATTGATGCTACCGGGCTTTTATCACAATGAGCTGTACACGGCCATTTACCCAGCGGAGTGAGCCATTCTTAAGCTGCTTTCACACCGGACGCGAAACGAATTTTTTGCGCGACAGATTACTTTCAAAGTCAATGCAAAGACGTGAAGTTTCACTTTAAGAAAAGTGCGTTCATGTTCCAAGCTTCTGAAGGGGAGGGGCGAGCGACTCTCTTGTGTTTCAAATGTCAACAATAGTGACGTCATATCGCTGATACAGCCTTTAAGCTGCTTTTCCACCGAATGCGAAATGAATTTTTCGCGCTACAGATTGTATTCAAAGTCAATGCAAAGACGCGAATGCAAGCGAACTCACGTGTATTCGCATCTTTGCATTGACTTCAATGTAATCTGTTGCACGAAAAATTCGTTTCGTGTTCGGTGGAAAAAACATCTTAGAGTAATTGTAGACTTTGGCACTATGTCGTAACTTTACAGCAACTTGTCAGATAAGAGCTAAAATGTTCGCTGAGTTGCTGTTATTTTGTATTTGCAGGACAGCACCAAACAAGCACACAATATTTGCAGTTCACATTTTAAATGATCAGCTACAAATTTTGAATGGATAGGAAACAGTGGCAGGCGGTGGATGGAAAACCGAGGGGGCGGAAAACATCCCTTGAAACGGATGAGATTAGTGACCCGATTTCAATCATTGTTCTTGGTCAACATGTTAGTTTCCCTTATAATGAAATGTTTAGGCGAGTGAATAATACATTCTATGAAATTAATTCACATGCCTTAATAGGCAGCTCTTCACGAAAAAACCACTGTGGATTTTCCGCGTAAAATTTTGTCACATCCTAAGCAAGTCGTCAGATCTGTGCGTAATGATTATTTAATTGAAAAAGATTGAAATGCGCTCTTTTTTGCGTTCAACTGATGCGTTTGATTTCTCTTCTTAACGAAGACGATTAGCCACACCTGAGATGGGAGAGTTAAAGTGTCTTTTACCAGGGAAATTGACTGAAAACAGGTCAAGACTAATAAGCAGTTTAAAGACATGTTTATCTCCCTCCTTGATCTCTGTCCACCGCCCGCCACTGATAGGAAACCTTTAACAAGTTGAAATGTGTTGGGCGCGGTGTTCGGGGGCTGCATCTGTGGTTCAAAGGAGTGATGCAAGGGAGAATCGATGATACGGCTCAATAAATATAGGTTCTACACTATACGTCAGCATACATTTCAGCGTCTCGCATACCGAGAGTTTCCCTACAGTTTCGCAGTAATTCTGCCCCCAGCCCCTGAAGTAATCGGTGCTCATTGCTCGCAATCACCAACAAAGGGCTCTCTGATTGGCTACTAGTTTAAGTTTGTACAAAAGCAAATATTGGCTCAATCAATCGAACTTATGGGAAATGTAGTTTTTTACATACCCGAAATTATTTTGTATTTGTGCCAAATTTGTTCTTACGGAGGAAATTTTAAAAAATACGGAAATCCCTAACATTATGGACTCTGAGCCAAACACTCTGTGCTATGAGCACCCATGTGAAATAAAATTATAACCAGTGAGAGGCAGCAATGTGCCGCAAGGCTTTAAGAATGCCGGAAAGCCAGAAGAAGAAGAAAGATCGTTGACAAAAGCCGTTTCCATCCCACGTAATAGGCGCATTAACTCATTATCGCACAAGGCAAAAACCACCTCAAGCGGGCGCATAAAATTAAATGCAGCTTAGGGAAAGTTTATACCCATTTTTCCGTTCCCATCTACTTTTTCCAATGCGAATTTTCAAAATGCGCATGAGAATAGTGAGACGGAAACGCGACTACAGTCTTGCTTTTCGAATAGCCGATAGTAATTTATAACAAGGCTGGCCAATAATAGAAGAAAAAGCCACGAGGCTGCCTTGCGAATAGCCACTTCCAAAGTTGATACACAAATTAAACATATTACACTGTGTATTGTTGCCTTTGTGTCACGTTTTATGTATGTTTTACGCCGAATATGTCAACCTATTCTTTTTCATTTATTATTTAGCCTCATGCAGCATTTTATGTTCGGTATTCATGACAACATTTCCACCGTGAAAACAAATCCAAACCTTAGCCACAGCTGAGAGGATTTTAGGATATTAAACTCCTCCGAAATGTGGGTGATGGCGAATCCGGGCCACCTTCAAATGCAGGATTCTGTGATGAATTCAAATGAAATAGTAAAATTCAGATTTTAAAACAACATTAAAATATCCTATTGTAGATCATACTGTCTTCCTGCATACCGGCGGAAAGGTAAAAACGTCGATTTATACTCCTATTTCAGTCAGGCAAATATTTTTAATGCTATTTCTCGCAAGGACCTCTCTCCGTTGCTGGGGGTGACACGACGCTGTCTGAGCCATAGCTATTACTTAGTGTTAATTCCGCGCAGCAATACCTGACTGATCTATTAGCTATAACTTACTTTACCTTTAGCCGTATTACGGATCTCGAAGTGTTAAATAAAAAACTGGAAACAGTAAGCGTAATGGAAGTGGTATCTATGGATCCACTTTTCCTGGCATGGAGCTATTTTAGGAGACGTAAGTTTCAGCAGTGTTCCACGGTCTGCTCCAAAATACTAGAGGACACTCCATATGACCAGGTGCTGTTGGCTAATTTACTAATGTTCAATATTGAATTGTTCACAGGCTATCATTGGGTTGTACTGGCAAATTATTGGAACATTAGCTTGTTAAAATATCAGAAAACCTTGTCGCAATCAATGCCTATCCATCTTTAGTTTGCGGCAACGAGTGATGTGAGTTTTGGTCATATTCATGCTTGATTTATAAAGTTAATGGATATTCGCTAGTTAAGTCATTAAATTTTTAAGTCAACTTTTTTACCAAGCTAATTTTCTTATTTTAAACTTTTTGTTAATGTCTATATGAATCATTTGCATGATTCATTTCCTTCTAAATTGTCTGCATTTGTCTTTTGAAATGACTTTGCCTCAATCTCTGTCCTTTATATATTTATGCTTTTTGCCTCCGCTATTTCATCATTCACTGCTTGCATTCAAAGGAGACTGATAGTCCGACACTTATTTCCGAGGTAACGCTCTTCTAGTACTCCTTCCCTCCCCGTGTTTATTCTGTTTCCTTTGTGAAACACGAAGTTTCTGGCTCTTTTAATATTAATGTCCAAATTGATCAACGCATTTAAAATCTCCGCTCATTTTAAACAGGACAGCATATGCAGTTTGCTACGCTTTCTAAGACAGAATTTTTGTTGTGATCATTCCATGCATTGCGTGAAATTATTGCGCTTTGTCAGATCTAACTTCCGAGATTAGTGGTCTCCGCAGCGTCGTTCCTGGTGGCCCACTGTGTATGCTGGTTTTTTGTTCCAACCACAATTGTAATCGCAGGATTTTAACAAGCTGTTAATTTGTCGTAAGTGCATTCAATGTTCAGGGGAGTTATTTACCCTCTTAACTCACAAGTTAGCAGAAATATCTGTTTGCCATCAAGAATAACAAATACATACCCTCATTGCGATGTATTGGAAATAACACCTTAAAATGAGAGAAAACAATGTAACCAGTCAAATTAAAGATGTAGTTGGCTCCTAGTTGGCGAAAACTAATTGGCACATCATGAGAAATTTATTAGCCTGCTTGGCCTAAAGGCCCAAGGGGCTTATGCTATGCTTAGGGTCTTTAGTGGTGGTCTGTCGTGCGTGCGTAAACTTTTGGCTTGTCTGCTCTAGCGTCTTCAGTTATCAACCGATCCTTTTCATATTTCATATGTGTGTGTATGGTCATAAGGTCTAGACCAGTGGTCTTCAATATTGCTCCTGGGGACCCACTGTGTATGCTGGCTTTTGTTCCAACCACAGTTGCAATCGCAGGATTTAAACAAGCTGTTAATTTGTCTTTTAAGTGTATTCAATGTGTAGAGCAGTTATTTGCCCTCTTAACTCACAAGAAACAGAAATAGCTATATTTGCCATCAAGAATAAAAAAAAAAATGCCATACGCACATTGCGATGCATTGGAAATAACGGCATAAAATGAGAGAAAACAATGTAACCAATCAAATTAAAGATGTAGTTGGCTCCTAATTGGTGAAAACTAATTAGCACATCAAGACAAATTTATTCGACATGCAAATGGTAAAGAGTCAAACCAGTTTTATGTTATGGTGGTCTAATTAAGTTCACCTGAAGTTTTTTGAAATAACTTGAAACAGTTGAGTCCAGCAGCCTAATTTGGGGTTCCTCAGTGTCCAATGTGATCTGTTTGAAATGTTATAATGCTTGAAATTTCTTGCAGTATAGAAATAAAACCACTATCTTCAAGGGTATTTTATTCTTCATAGCATGTATGGATGTTTCTGTGTAACATTTGGCCAAACATGAAAAACAATTAAGACATTAACAGCTTGTTAAAATCCTGCGATTACAATTGTGGTTGGAACAAAAACCAGCATACACAGTGGGTCCCCGGGAACGACGTTGAAGACCACTGGTCTAGACCAAGTTCGATTTTGAGCCGAATCGGACCGATACTTTGGCCAATAGGGGGCGTTCCATTTTGGCCATGTTTGGCCAAGCGGGCGCAGTGGCTTTGCCACTATTTTTCAACAAGCAAATGGTAAAGAGTCAAACCAGTTTTGTGTTATATTAATCTAATTATTTTCACCTGAAGTTTTTTGAAAGAACTTGAAACAGTTGTGTCCAGCAGCCTTATTTGGGGTTTACTGATTTCCTCAGTGTCTAATTTGACCTGTTTGAAATGCTATATTACTTGAAATTTCTTGCAGTATAGAAAAAAACACACTATATTCTTCGGTATTTTATTCTTCATAGCATGTATGGATGTTTCTGTGTAATATTTGGCTGAAGAGTAATTAACAACTCTAAACATGAAAAAAACCTAATGAAGACATTAACAGCTTGTGATCCCCCGGCCTATAATGTGAGGGATATAGTCATGGGTGCGATTGTCTGTCTGTCAGTCTGTCCGTCCGTCTGTGAACATTTCGTTACCAGAGCATAACTTGAAACACATTCAATATTTTTCCACAAAACTTGGTGTGCACATTAGTCATGACCTGACGTGCTGCCTTTTGCTAATCTGGTTCTTGTTAAAATCCTGCGATTACAATTGTGGTTGGAACAAAAACCAGCATACACAGTGCGTCCCCAGGAACAACGTTGAAGACCACTGTCCGAGATTATTTTAGCCTATATGTTTTGATCTTAAAATGAGCCCGATCTAATCTAATAAATTAGGACAAAAAAGATGTGTAACTAGACAAGACTGAGTATAATTCATTGTTACTTCTGGCCTTGGTTTTTTCAAAGTAATATGAAAAGATTCTTAAATCTGGTATGACAGCAAGATGAAGAGCAGGGATTGTTTTAGAAACTTGCGCCTGCTGATTGAAAATGGATATTGGCTGTGTGAAACGATAGTGGAATATAATGTTTCTTTAGGAGCAGGTGATTTATTTCCTTTTATTCAGAAATGTTAGGAAAGCCTAGTGAGGATAGTGTAGGAGTAGGACCATCTGTCAAAACTTGAATGTGTACCGAATCCCCTCTACATGTGGTTTGGTTGATATCTAGGGCGAGAGACCCCTGGCTATACTGTTCCTCGTGAAGCCATGGACCGCTCATTCAAAACAGTATTATTATCTTTCCTTGTGCATTAATTACTGTAGGAGCAGGAGCATTGCAATGATGAATATGGATGCCACTTCTTTTATATCATGTGGTGGTTCACCAAAGGAAGAGTGAATGTGGGAATTATGGCACTGTTTTTTTTTGTTTTTTTTTTCCCCATTATAGAGAGGTGTAGGGTACAAGTTATATTTTGGCCTTAATGGTCATTAAACCTTTGAACACATGTTAACCAACCATCTTACAAAAGACCTGCCATCCTGTGGGTTTTCACCTCAAATCTAGTTTGCTTAACATGATCCTACAAAATAGAAACTCAAAAAGATCGCTAGCTATTTAATGAGCTTTGCTGTTGGAATGAAAACCTACAGGAGGGTAGATGAGCTTGTGATGTCATGGGAGTCCAAATCAGTGGGGTCATTCCATGTCAAATCACCCAGTTCAAGGAAAGTTCTCTCAGTGACCATCTCAGATTTTCATGATTTAAAAAAAAAAAAAAAAAAAAAAAAGCCATGCCAAGTTTCAGTTTCCAAGTGTTAATAGGTTTTGAGATATAAGCCCTCAAAGTGGGGCCTTAGCGCCCCTTTTTAGACTCGTGAAGGAATTTTTTCATTCTTGTTCAACTTTGAAGCTTCATATCTCACTAACAAATCAAGATTCTCATGAAAGTTGATGGGTACACAGATTTCTACCCAGGCAGTGTACTTATCGCCATTTTTCACTTCGGAGTGTATAAATATGCCCTATTTCTTCATACAGTAATATAATTTCATGTTTCTAGGAGCCCACCACAGGTTTCAAATCATACTGACTGACTCTTTATTGAACATGTGTAATATTTGGCAGGTGTACACAGGAAAAAAAGCAGAAAGGAGTCGAGACACCTAGTAATGAGTGAAATAAGAATGGTATTTTTTTCAAACAGCAAAAAATTGGCCATTTTTAGTTGGGGCATCTGACCCTGTTGACAACTACCCAATGTTTTATATTTCCTTCCCCATGCAGATAGATATTTGATCTACCTGTGTGCCAGTTATTAGCTTGGTGTATCAGCTCCTTACACGTCAAATGATTCTTTGATGTACGCGCCTGTCTGACACATTTGCCTAACCTTCTTATATTGAAAGTTTAACGTTGAAAATTGTCTTGTCTAGAGATAGAGCTGCAAGCCAGTACAAAAATGACAAAAATCTGGCCAATCTGTGTCACCACCTGAAAGACCAAGGCCTCCAAGCTGAGTGGCATTTTTTGCCACCAGCTATGGTGAAAGCCCTTGTGATGGAATCAGAGGGACTGTAAAGCGTTTGCACTGGCCAGTTTACAGACGACTGCGGATAATCGCATCCTGACTTAGGGTTTGAAATTTGTGGTAGTCCGTTAGTCCACACACAAGTAAAAATTACGGCAAACAAATAAACTTGTCCTCAAACTAGTCCAAGTGTCTAGTTAAATATTGTTAACTACCGATAAATTCTAAGTGTGTTTATGCTGGCACTGCAGCCACTGACTGCGGTCAAGCTAGCGCCAGTTCGAACAACGACGGTGAGACTATCACCGCTAAAAATCATGCGCAAATACAGCGGAGTCACATGATGCAATTGCTGTCAAAAACTGGCTTGTGGAAAAAAAAATAGCAAGGCTTGTTCCTAGCTTGACTGCAGTCCTGCATCGCGGACAAAGGTCAACTTCTAGAGAGAGAGTATATCATACATGGCATGATTTGAAATCACTTTGTGTTTCTGATGTTTGTTTTTGTTATCACTGAATCATCTAGCTAGGTGTCCTCTAACGTATTAAACTGACTGAATTATATTTTATTATTGAAGTTGTTCAAAAGATCTTAGAAACTATCTTATTCATATCGTTCCAGTGTAACTTAGATTGAATCCCTGAAATCCTGTTCAAAACCTCATGGATGTACATAATTTATTGTCCATTCGCACCGCTAATCAAGAAATGCATTTGGGTCATTCCATGTCAAATCATCAGATATACAATACATTTGTCACCACGTAGTCATAGATTGCTTCCATATTTTCACATTAGATAAATATGTATTAGTGATGAGTAAATCTGAAATTTCAGCTCATTCGGACCAAAAATGAATTTTTTGTGATTTATTTTCTAAGGGTACTGTCCAGCAGTTATTTTGTCAATTGACATTTTTCTTGTGTTTAACATGGCATAACTTTTTTATTATTACACCTATAGCTTGTAAACTTTGCATCTAAGCTAATGTTATACTGCTTAATCAGAGAATGCAGTCCATTTTACTTTATCTTTCTTGGTTGTGGAGCTATGACACAAAGTGCCTTTTGTTCAGGCAGTTCCATGTTTAGGTCCCCAAAGCACCCCCAGTATAAACCCTAGCATAGGCTCTCTGGCATTTTTTCCATTCATTTGTGTCTGCTGAATATAAATCAGGCTGAATTCACCATGAGTTTATCACCAACTGCAGTCAGCCCCTTGCCAAATGTGAAAAAAATGCTAAAATGCCACCTGTTCAAACCTCCGTATCTCCAAGGGCACACCTTGGATTTTCTTTTATTTTTTCTTTAAACAGATTCCTCTATTATAGTAGAGAGACCACTCCAAAAATTGTTGATGTGTTTTGACCAATATAAATTTTGCAGGTGTCTGAACAGGGGTGGGGTAATCTCGAGAATCGCGTGGCACTTTAAGCTTCTTAAACATTTAACTATGCCACATTTTAAGTGTTTTCAATCATTATGAAATCACACACTAAATTGCACAAATTCCTGTATTATAGTAGACATAACAAAACAAAAATTGTTGATGTGACTTGAACGACATACATTTCAGAACTGTCTAAATAGAGGTCAGGCGATTTTTGAGAATCACACTTCTTTGCACCAATAAAATTTACTGACACTAATTCTTGTAAACTGACTGTCAAATTAAAACTTTGTATTCCATGCTATGTTAACAGTGTTAATGCTTCCTAAATGCAGCAAAGAGCACAACAATGTTGTCTGTCCCAGTTTCTTCCAACTTATACTGCCGGGCTGTGGGTCCAGTGACATCCGGAGTTGGAATAGTTCGGAGAATGTTATTGAATGGCACCCAGCATTTTTCAGAAGAAGTCCATGTTAATGCTTGTGTCCTCTTGTTTCACTTCATGAAAAACACTAGCAATAATCAGAAATTATTGATCAATAACTGGTTCAGGTTTCTCCTTGCCAACATGATCTACCAACCTGCATATGCTGACCTTTCTGTGAATGTGTCATGCAATGAGAACATGCATTGAGTAAATTGAGAACTTACAATTATTGTGATTCAATAATCATTAACACTGTGTTAGAAGCTGAAAATGCCAAGCGATTCTTGATATTACCCCACCCCTGTTCAGACACCTGCAAAATTTATATTGGTCAAAACACATCAACAATTTTTGGAGTGGTCTTTCTACTATAATAGAGGAATCGGTTAAAAAAACAGAGGAAAATCCAAGGTGTGCCCCTGGAGATACAGGGGTTTGAACAGGTAGCATTTTAGCGTTTTTTTCACATTTGGCAAGGGGCTGACCGCAGTTGGTGATGAATTTATGGTGAATTCAGTCTGATTTATATTCAGCAGACACAAATGAATGGGAAAAATGCCAGAGAGCCTATGCTAGGGTTTATGCTGGGGGTGCTTTGGGGACCTAAGCATGGAACTGCCTGAACAAAAGGTACTTTTGGTGTCCTCATAGCTCAACAACCAAGAAAGATAAAGTAAAATGGACTGCATTTTCTGTTTAAGCAGTATAACATTAGCTTAGATGCAAAGTTTCAAAGCTATAGGTGTAATAATAAAAAAGTCATGCCATGTTAAATACAAGAAAAATGTCAAATGACAAAAACACTGACCAACAGTATCCTTAGAAAATAATTCACCAAAAATTCATTTTTGGTCCGAATGAGCTGAAATTTCGGATTTGTCAGTGATATATATTTACACAACTGCATACAAAAAATTAGCAAAATTGAGAAGGTGGTGGTGAGACCCATTTGATGATCTGACATGGAATGACCCATTTCCTTGTGTTTTTCCATCGAATGAAATCTTGTTTGCAGACATTGCTTCCTGTTATGTCTCATTCACTGAATGTCAATTAACCTTTATATGCCATGTAAACAGGTGTTTTACACTGAGTATACATATTCACGTGTTGAGTGTTTTGAAAATAATTATAAATGGACAAACCAGCATTTTAGATCATGTCGATACTTGGCTTAGGATTTCTATCTGTCTAAGGTACTGAAGAGCTTTGAAATTTGAAGTTTTTTCGTTTGCTATTAATTATGAAGGAAAAGTTGCTTTCTGTTTTACTAAAGGGTTTGCGTCATTAGGTCTATTGATCAGTCTGACTGATTATTAAGAGCCAGAGTCTGTAACTTTGGACCAGCCCATAGAAGGGGGTGATATATCATGTTCCAGTAGACCACTGAAGTTTTTTTGTGGGGGTAGATATATTGTCCAAACTGACGAAAATTACTTTTTTTATCAGAAGATCCCTTCGGGGTGGAAATTGCAGCCCTTTTTAGGGTAGGGGTGAAACGGGCCGAAATATTGACATGGTCAAAATCTGGACTTTGACCTTCGAATATTTTGGTGCGCCCTCAGTAACCCTCCTTGATCTTACGGTATATGAATGTATTGGTAGAGTTCTTGCATTTAACATTATAATTTTCAAGGTTTACTGAGGGCGCCCCCTATAGGTGGCCCTTCAAATCATGACTTTCTGTATTTTGGACTACTGTACATTTGAGACCCTCCCAGGGCCTGCGCCCTCATTAAGCCTTGCTTATTTATGTGTATTTGGATACATTGGGACTAGTTCTTTCCAAATTTGCATAAATGGCGGTGGCTTAGTTAGGGCCCTTTTGCATAGGTGGCGCTTTTTATGGCAAGAACGTGATTTTAGGCGATTTTCATTTGGCCATATCTTAGTGCGCCCCCTATGGGTTTCAGTGAAACTTGTTTTATTGTGTTTCTCTATATCTCTGCTATTCATGATGAAAATATCAAGAAGGCTTTTCGCCTCGTTAACCCTCCTTGTGCTAAAACGTTCACACCAGATCACACTCCACTTTAATCAAGAAAGACAAAAGGTTAGTTCTCCAATGCTCCAATAGGCGGCTCATATGGCAGGTGGCAGCACTGCTGTGACCACGTTTTGATGGCATGTTCAGAGTCGGAATAGAGCCGTGGAAATCCTGCTTTATCATGAACATCTTCTGATTTTAAGACCTGCGAGCGGTACATCGTTCCATCTTTACCTTGTGGGATATTGTGCTAACGATTAGTTTTGCTCCCAAGATATTAGATCATATATTTTCTGATCACATTTTTGAATGGGCGTGGCCTGTTTGTATGCACAATGCATGCAGCAATGCAGAATGTAAAGACAAGGTCCCCAACCCCCTCTGAAAAATACTATGGTTACCTTCTGGACAAGGATGCCCTTCAGTTAGTTTTGAACTATGTCGTGAGATTTTCTGGACAAGTTTGTCCCATATTTTTAGTTGATGTGGGTTAAAACTTCTGGACAAGGATGTCCTTCAGTTCGTTTTGAACTATGTTGTGAGATTTTCAGGACAAATCTGTCCAAACGTTTTAGCCAGTTGTGAACTATGCGCAATTCAGTTGCTGTCCTGAGAACCTCTTGAGGAGCGTGTCCCTTAGTTAGAATGACAGGCAGTCATTTATTTCAGACTATTTCAGGAATACCAACGCAGAAGCCTCTGTTACGGGTACAATTTTTATATAGTTTTTATTCCATGCTAAACAATTCTAGAATTATTGAGTCATTATTCTGTGGTGGCGGCACCAACAGATAGATGCCAAATCCATTAAGGCCTAAGTATCTTCAGCACCTATGGGTGCCTTGATTGTTGTTTTTCTGACTTTTCATTTTTAACAATTTAATAAATTGTTGCTTTTTTTGAATAAGTCCTCTTGCCTCAATGCTTTGAAAACACTCAAATAATTCTCCCCACTGGCTGGTGGGGACTAAAACAAAAATGGGCATTTTTCAGAGGTGGTGCTTGATTGCGACACGTCAAACTCCGGCATAAAAAAGGGTTAATGAGGCAAAAAGCCTTCTTGAAATTTTTATTATGAATAGCAGAGAAATAGACAAACATAATAAAACAAGTTTCACTGAAATCCATAGGGGGCGCACTGAGATATGGCCAAATGAAAATCGCCTAAAATCGCGTTCTTGCCAAAAAAAGCGCCACCTATGCAAAAGCGCCCTAACTAAACCACCGCCATTTATGCAAATTTGAAAAGAACTAGTCCCAATGTATCCAAATACACATAAATAAGCAAGGCTTAATGAGGGCGCAGGCCCTGGGAGGGTCTCAAATGTAGCCCAAAATGCAGAAAGTCATGAGTTGAAGGGCCACCTATAGGGGGCGCCCTCAGTAAACCTTGAAAATTATTATGCTAGATGGAAGAACTCTACCCATACATTCATATGTCATAAGATCAAGGAGGGTTACAGAGGATGCACAAAGATATTAGAAGGTCAAAGTCCAGATTTTGACCATGTCAATATTTTGGCCCTTTTGACCCCTACCCTAAAAAGGGCTGTAATTTCCACCCCGAAGGGATCTTCTGATAAAAAACGTAATTTTTGTCAGTTTGGACGATATATCTACGCCCACAAAAATCTTCAGTGGCCTACTGGAACATGATATATCACCCCCCTGGTTCATAGTTACAGACTCTGGCTCTTTATTAGTATTAGAGCATAATTGGAGTTAAATTGGCATAGGTGTGAGTTTCTGTCGTAAAAACACAAATAAAAAAGATTGAGATGCATATCTTGTTGGTGCTGTAAATTAAAGAAAAAGATGGGGAGGACTAGTAAACCTGAGTGATTACTTGTCCGGATGTCCAGTGGGGGGGGAATCCAATTTCTATCCCTGCTGACTGCTGATCAGATGTTCCAGTGGGCAAGCAAAAATATTGAGGGTATCATATTCTTCTTTGTTAGTTCAGAGAACAGTCAGGGTAATGAGGACAAATATCAACTAGATCTGCGCTACTTGTCAGCCAAGACAGTTGCAGATACGCGCCCATCACTTTGTGCCAACTTCTAAAGCAGAATGCGAAATGAGAAGAATCTCTGGGGATGAAAGCTGTACAACCGTTTCCCTTGGACAACAGGTTGTGTCAATTTATCAGCAAAGCATGTTCATAGCATGTATATATGACAATGAGTGGTACATTGGGAACAATGAAGAATGCTCTGAGGAGCATAACAATGTACTCGTCAATTTCATGAGAAGGTCAGGCACCATTCCTCCCAGGCCACCCAGTGCACATGCTGATCAATGCTAGGTGCCACTTCCGCATATCATCTGCCCTAAAAAAGCACCAGATGTGAAGGGACTTCGAGCATGCTACTACAGTTTGTCATTAGAGGATTTCAAGAATATTCAGACCTCATTGCCTTCAGTACTCTGCTTGTATATTGCATAAAGGTAGAAAACTGCTTTATACTGATAATGGGCTCTAAACAGTGGTCAGAAGCAGCTGCTTTGTTTCTGAACCATTCAATTCTGTTTCAGTTTGTGTTGCTAATATATACACTACAGTACTGTGCAAAAGTATTAGGCACCCTGTATTTTTTTGAAATTTAAAGGGGCAATAAGCGGAAATGCATCATTTCTAGATTGAGGGAATTAAAAAATCGCTATGTGAAGAACGAGACGTGTAATTTCATCTGGAGTATAGCAGGACGTCACACACCTGCTCTCTGTGTTGATCTCCAGCCCCTTGTTTACAAGCCGGTCCGGCTGCGCGTTCATGTGAATCGCCGCCTCCTCCCTCCTTTCGGAGCCCTTTGGCCCTCCCTCCCTATAAAAGGCTACAGCCAGTGGGCAGCGGTGGCAGTGCGCGATTTTTTAAACGCGAAATGGCGGAGAGCGGAATGAAACGTTCACCTGAAGACGAGCAGGATCCGAAATTACTCCTAAAGAAACAACGGTCGTTGGCGAAGAAGTTGTCGGATAAAGAAAGGGACAGAACCCGGATTAATATTGGCCTTGTATTTCCAAGGTGGAGAGCACTGCGAGAGCTAAAGGGGCTACAGTTTGACTCGGAGCTAGCTCTTCTTCTCCTGGACAGGTAAGTAACAACATAAAGTCAAATGTCTGCTTTAATTAGCGTTACAGTAACGTTAGGCACATGTCGCTATGTCGGTTCAATTAAATTTAATGTTGCAGTCGTAGCACGGGTTACTGTCCGGAGCTTGAGTTGTTAGCGGCTCGGCCCCAGCAATGGGTCAGGCGTTTCGGTTGTCTGTAGAGACTGAGTAATTACGCCGCGGAAACTTAAACTGGCCCGTCATTCTGCCGAACAGTCTTACTAAACTAGTTAATCATCTGATTGCTAATCAAGCAAAGGGAAGGATTCTGCCTCACCAAACTAACCTCCGACCGCAAGTCACTGCTGCTAACACCATTAGCGGCGAACAGACACGTTTGATGCCAATGGTGATACACTTAATTATTGGCATAATAATTAATTTACGGACAAAACAGCTCAGAAAACTTGGCAAAAGGAAGTGCTCTTTCTTGCGGCATTATAACGTTATAAGTTACTTCATTACTCGACATGTTCCACAAAATGGTGATGATGTTTTGCTCAGTGTGTTTGCACTTTGAAGATAGTCGTTCGCAGACGAGGCGAGTGGGGGGTGGGGGTGGGGGGGGGGGTGGGGGGTGGAGAGCAGAGGTAGAGGGAGGTGTGGCTCATGTTTTGGTCTACAGGCAGTGCACAACAGCAAACCTAGCGGTGAAACGATTTCGCTTTTTGCCCCTTTAAATTTAGATGTTTACTTTTTGTGTAGAGTTGCTGAAGCTAGAAAGTACATTTGAAATTTGAAATTCTTATTTCTGCTAATTTTTTTTTAATGAAATGCTAATTTCATTAAAAAAACAGTCAATACAGATAATATAGTCTTGACAGAGCCCTGATGTCAACATCATCATGGCTGTCTGCGATTACTTGGAGGGAGAGGCGCAAGTGAGACAGTCAGTCTACAGAAGAACGGAGGCAAGTTTTCCATTCTGCTTGGAACAAGAAAAAAAGCCAATAATCTTATAAAACTATCGCAATAGGACAGTGCCCCAAATGTTTTGGCATAGGGTACTCACACCAAATGTTGATTTGATTTAGTTTTTAACAGTTTACAGTTCTGTTTAGTACATTTCTCAGTTCTTTGAAACTTTTAATTCATCATTTTTGCAAGCATATTTTTCCTCAACGAAATTGCTTTAAATGTGCCAAAGACTTTTGCACAGTAGTGTGTGTGTGTGTGTGTGTGTGTGTGTGTGTGTGTGTGTATATATATATATATATAAAACCATAATCATAACAATCATTTAATACTAAATAAATTTCAAAGAATCAAGGTTTCATAATAATTGGCACACTTTATTTAGTATTTATTGCAACCACCTCTGGCAAGGACACCTACGGTGGCCAACGGGGGCAAACGCGCTGCAACGCCCAAAAACATCTCCAATTTGAGAAAAGGGGTGCAAAAATAGAAACGATGGAAAGTCAAAAACACGCGAACCATAAAATCAAATGCAAGAGAAAAATGCTGCATAACGACGTCAACACAAATGCGCTGCAACGACCCAAAACATCTCCAACAGGAGAAACGCGCTTCAAAAACAGAAACGATGTAAAGTCAGAAACATGCAAACTACAAAAGCAAATACAGGAGAAAAACGCTGCATATCCACATCACCACAACAGAAGTGCTCCAAGCTGCTAGCTCCAAATAGAACAGCTTTTATTTTTGACCCGAGAAAGACTGGCTGGAGGCAAAATTTTTTTTCTACAGGTCAAAGAAAATTTTGCTACTGTTGGTACCATTATGTACGTCAGCCAGTCACAGCTCAGCTGCACTCATGCATAAATGAGAATGGCGACGCATTGAATCTGGTCACTGCCAGCTGAGCTGTCCACTCGGCAAATTTGTAAATGCTTGTGTGACAATAACCATTTAAGTGCTCCACATTACGCAAACTTGCAATTTAACTAGCTGGTCTGCTGCAGAAGTCCAATAGTCTACTCGTTAGGCCTTGGCTTCGGCGACTAATACTGCAGATCGGAGAGCAATTTCGTGATATCAGAAAGTGAGGACGATGTTCGACGTTATTAGCATAAAATACACAGTCTGCTTCATGACCATAGACTGTTCATGACATAGGCACCTGGTTGAGGCATAGAGCTGATAAGCACATGCTCGTCACTAGAGCACATTATTGGCGAAGCATTACTAGTTACTTTATGAACCAGTATTTAGAACATCTACTGCAATTGACAAAATATTATTCAACTGACCGTGGCTGATTATTGGAACCCCAAAGAAAATAGACAATAAATCTAAGAACCGCAGCTCTTCCCATCTTTATCGTACTCATATGAAAATAAATCATCTTGCACCCACGTAGCCAAGTAATGCTGAGAACCAACCAGTCACTGATTTCGTATATGCCAATGTGGCACATTTAGACATTCACAAATGAAACATGACGGCAAGTACATTGTTCATAGTATCATATCCTGAATGTTTGGGGAGAAATCAGTCTACCCACCAAATTTAATAGGTATATCTTGATTATTTAATGCGGTATGAAGCTCCAAAGTTGAATGAAAATGAAAACCTTTACTCGCGAGTTGAGAAAAGGGGTGATGGGTCCCTATTTTGAGGGCTTACATCTCTAAAACTATAAAGACTTTTTCTTACTGAAACTTGGTATATTTTATAAAAAATAATATGAAAATATGAGATGGTTGCCATGGGACCCCTCGTGAGTTGCCATGGAATGACCCAGTGATTACTGTTGAAGGACAGGAAAAGGTGGTGCTGTTTGTGAAATGGAGGGGTAGTTGGTTGAAATGTAATTTTCCTGTGTGGCCGCGGACAGGCCGCCTGGAGTCTGAAGACGCGTGCCCTGACGGAGACTGTGTATGTTGATGAGGTGGACGTGGACCAGGAGGGTATAGCTGAGATGATTCTGGATGAGAGCTCTATCGCCCAGGTTGCTCGTAAGCGCTGTACACAAGTATTCATAAATTTGGCTCGCAACCAAAAATGGATCTTGGAATGGGAGTACACCGTGTCCCAAAAGTTCATGAACCACAGAAAAAGTCAACTCAGATTGTGAATATATACTGGACAAAGAAAATTAGGGATCACCCCAATTTTCGAAATTGAAATATTTGATAGTTCAAATTATGTTCCATATCATATTTCAATATTAAAAATCAGAGTGATCCCTAACTCTCTTTGTCCAGTATACAATAGAATGCGTTTATTCAAAAGCCAGTGTATCCCCCCTGCATCTTCTTTACTGCCCTCAGCCTGTGGGGCATAGAATGCAATAAGTCGTTTAGAACGGAAGGCTCAAAGTTGCCCCACTCCCGCACAGCCCTCGCATTGAGCTGCTTCATGGTGGTAGGGGGTGGGCTGTGGAAGACCTGACTGTTCAGGATACCCCAGGAGTTCTCAATTGGGTTGAGGTCCGGGGAGTTGGGTGGCCATTCCTCTTTGCGCAGAAAGCCAGGAAGCTGCTCAGAACACCACTGCTGAGTTGTACGAGCAGTATGTGCAGGGGCATCATCTTGCATGAAAACCGTTCCCGCACACCTGTTAAACATCTTCCCAGCAGTGATGGGGCCCGATTCCTTTTTTTCTGCTGAGTATGGGAAGTAGCACTGGCTGGAGAATGTTCTTGACATAATACTCAGGATTGATGGTGGTGCCCTGGGGTACAACATGCAACTCCAACACCCCTGAAGATGACATCGCCCCCCTGACCATGCAATGGGTGCTGAACTTGACTTGTTCAGAAGGTGGCACTTTCTTTCGATCATTGGTATAGATACAATCATTTTGGCTGTTGGGAGATGGACATAAGTAGAGTGGGCACTCATCAGAGAAAACCCAGTTTTCCCAGTGTCTTGGGGTCATTGTGGCATACTTCTTTGCAGAAGCCAGCCGCTTCTCCTTTTGCAGTTTGGTAAGGCGAGGAATCCGCTGTCTTCTGGATGCTCTCAGACCCAGTTTCTCCATCAGAAAATGATGGATGGTACTCTTAGAGACTGTTTCCCTAAGATTCTTCAGTCTTCGACTGAGACTGCAGCAGGATTGGTGTCTCTTTCCCTTGGCCTTTCGGATGAGGTCCTTGGCCCTGGAACTCAGGACTGAGGGGCTCCTGCACGGGGCTCGTCTTCAAGGGAGTCACAACTCTGGTGTCTCTGCCACCACTTCTTCAGCCATCGTATGCTTCTGCCAAAGTGCTGAGCTCCTCCCTGCAAGCTTTCCCTGCCCTGCGCAAGGCAAAGGCTTGAGCACGGACCTGAGGCTCTGAAAGAGCAGCCTTTCCAGATTTTTTGTTTTGCCATCGTGGCGGCACTACCAAAGAGGTTCTCTCAGTGACATGCTCCTTGGTCAACCAAGAAATGTATAAGCCTCTCGCAAACAGATGAACTAATTAAACAACCTCACAACACCTGGCTGACCAGGTGCAATCCATTTTGGAGACAGACATGTTGCCCATGACATTTTGGGGCGCATGAACTTTTGGGACACGGTGTATATGAGAAGCTTCGTTCTGTGACTCTACAGTCCTCAAAGCTACGTCAGTATAAGGCTGGATTGGTTCCAATGGATGCTAAATTTTGATTTTAGATCCTGATATTAAGAGTATTTCTAATTTGGATCCCCGATATTAGAAAGTTTAAGTACCAGTGCTGAAGATCTTCCTTTCATCTTCCACAAAAATAATCTGCATTTGCATACAGAAAACAGCCTGCTGGTTCTTAGTCAAGTTATTTGCTATTGTCTGAGATGTTTTAAGATGGATATGTCTTACTTCTCATTTGTAGGCCCTGGAACATCTCTCAGACTCCCAGGAACAAGCCACGGAGGCGGACCTACGCCAGCAGTCAGGTATGTGTCCGTAATACTTAAACAGGGCTCGATCTTCCTATTTTTGTCACTAGCCTGTAGAAGATTTTACAAGCCCGACTGAAAAAGACTGGAGTATCATGTGAAATTTAATGGTACAGGTATAAACTTAAAGTAGGGATTCAAAGGAAAAACTGAAATATGGCAATTTCGACATCAATGGAAAGCTTAGAACGCAAAGAATGCAATGTAATGTCATTCCGTCACATTATCGATACGAGAAAATGGAAACACGCACGAAACGACAGTGCTTTATCGAGCGTGAATACTTCCATGATGCTTGGAAAGAGGCCCGTTTTGGGTGACGTCACATACGGGTTTCGCAAGGTCTGCTCTGTTACATGTCAATAGAAATACTATGTCTCATTCTAAGCTTTGTATTTCGTTAAAGGTTAAAATCAAGTCGTATTGTACTTGAGATGGATAAATTATAACGGAGAAACATTTACTGTCTTTTTTTTTTTATTTAAACTCATGTTTTTCTATATAGGCCTAGTACATTGAAGATTAACGTGGACATATAACCGATCTGACGGAAATTGTGTAAATACGGGGAAGGCAGGGTTTCCTCCAGAATTTTTTGAAGCTATGGCGGAGGGCTTCAGCATCGGGTCAAAACTCAGCATTATCAGGTGTGGCCAGTTTTCATTAATCAGCACGTAGGTGATGTAATAATTGAAGTCTATGTGCACGGAGGTTTATCAGTTTCACATGCGTCACGGTGGATTTCACATGTAATATGAAAACCGATTATGACTCCGGACTCCGGAATTGGAATTAAATAATCATGAAGATACAATTCGGTAGAGCAGGATGTGCTCACAGCAAACACAGAAGTTAACATTGTAGTTTATCATTTTGCAAAGTGAACAAAATATTTTTTTCTCTAATCGTTGCACACATTGCATTAAGAAGAAAGCAGCGCGTTTTACTGCCGATGGCTAATTTTTATTCATTGGATAACGTGTTCATCAAGCAAAATGATTGACAACAGGTCAAGAATTATTAGCGCTCATTTTAACTTAACAAGGAGAACTGGCGACACCTGATTGTCCTTAGGATTTCTGGAGTATGTGTAAAGCCATTTTACATAGGCGTGGCAGCTTTTATTTTGCCATGATGGTGCGCCACGATCAATTACATGTAGCGGAAACCCTGAGGGAAGGACTGATACCTTAATTTATTATGATATTTTTTTCGATGAGTAGACTTGATAAGAGCGACGACAAAACAAGAAAGGAAGATTTTTGGGCGCCCCGGTGGCACATCGGTCTAAAACGCGTGCACCATCTCGTGGCGACCTGGGTTCGATTCCGGCTTGGGTCATTTGCTGCATGTCATCCCCATTCTTCTCCCCGACTTTCCTGTCTCTCTCTGCACTTTAACTGTCAAATAAAGATGAAAATACCCAATAAAAATAATCTTTAAAAAAAAGAAAAGATTTTTAGAATGTATTCTCTTTCTTAACTCGCGCAGGAATACATATTGTTCATGCACTTGCAGCTGCCTGTCATCAGATCTTTCTATTGCGTATACTGTAACTATCTAACGTTATTAGATTTGAGGTTTTGTTTCGTTTTGGCCATCATGGAAGAGGAAGGACCAGAAGTTGAAGAAAGAACCATGGGAAGAGATGCAACAATTATAAAAAAAAAAAGCAATTAAAACCTGAAATTGAGCTTGAGTGCATGAGAAGTACAGGCGGACGATTCAGGCTGCTTTTGAGGTATTGGGTGGAGATATTTGAGGGGTACAATTGCGTTGTAAATGGCATCGACCTCGTCACTCCATATTTCTATGTCAGTCAATCACTGTTATGAGAGTCCACTTGATCGTGTTCATAAAATCTTTTTTTTTTTTTTTTTTTTTTGTAGCCCAGCTTTGGCTTATCCAGCCTTCCTCGGAATGGTAGCATGACCCCTGTAAAAACAAAATTTCTCTCTAAACTAGACAACGTGTACGTGTATAGCGTATAGCCAGCGCGGCGACCGGACTTTTTGCAGCTACGGAACAAACCAAAATAAGCAGCAAAACTAATATGCATCGATGAAAGAAATCACCTTTATGTGACAGTAGCTTAAAAAAAAAAAAAAAAGGTTTAAACATGGGATTTAAAACTATGAACAGCTGGAAGAAATCTATTAGAAGTTCTGACTCGTCAGGCTTTAAAAACAAAATTGAAAACAGTTTTCACAGTGTTCACTGTATTATAACTATGGAACATCTGGGTACTTTCAGAGTACACAACCCGTATGTGACCTCATGGAAAATGAGACTGTCGGCGGACTGGTTATGGTGGAAAAGGAGCAACATTTGGAAAGCGAATATCAAGTCGCATGAAACTTTTTTTTTCTCTTGTGTATATTAGTGAATACCTTCAACCTATCATAAAATTGCCATAACGGTTCAATTTTATGGGTACATTTTCTTTGAATCCCTACTTTAAGATACTTCATGTAAATCAAACAGAAATTAAATAAATGAAAACATTAACAGGTTAAATATAACAAGATTATTTCATGCAGTGCCGTGAAAAAGTATTTTCCCCCTTCCTGGTATTTGACAAAGATAATCGAGTAAATACAAAATGCAGTTTTTAAATGATGATTTCATTTATTAAGGGGAAAAAGCTTTCCAAACCTACCTGGCCCGGTGTGAAAAAGTAATTGCCCCCTAAACCTAATAACTGGTTGTGCCGCCCTCAGCGACAACTGCAATCAAACATTTGCGATAAGTGGCAATGAGTCTTTCACATCCCTGTGGAAGAATTTTGGCCCACTCTTCTTTGCAGAATTGTTTTAATTCAGCCACATTGGAGGGTTTTCGAGCATGAACGGCCTGTTTAAGGTCATGCCACAGTATCTCAATCAGATTTATGTCCAGACTTTGACTTGGCCACTCCAAAATCATCATTTTTTTTTTTTTTTTTTAAGCCATTCAGAGGTGGACTTGCTGGTGTATTTCCGATCATTGTCCTGCTGCATAACCCAAGTGCTCTTGAGCTTGAGGTCACAAACTGATGGTTGGACATTCTCCTTCAGGATTTTCCAGTAGACAGCAGAAATCATAGTTCCATCAATTATGGCAGGTCGTCCAGGTCCTGAAGCAGCAAAGCAGCCCTAAACCATCACACTACCACCAGCATGTATGACTTTTGGTATGATGTTCTTTTTATGAAATGCTGTGTTTAGTTTTATGCCAGATGTAACGGGAAGCACACCTTCCAAAAAGTTCAACTTCTGTCTCATCTGTCCGCAGAATATTTACCCAAAAGTCTCAGGGATCATCGAGATGTATTTTGGCAAATGTGAGACAACCCTTTGTGTTCTTTTTGGTCAGCAGTGGTTGCCTTGGAACTCTCCCATGGATGCCATTTTTGCCCAGTCTCTTTCTTATTGTTGAATCATGAACACTGACTTTAACTGAGGCAAGTTAGGCCTGCAGTTCATTTGGTATTGTTCTGGGTTCTTTTGTGACCTCCTGGATGAGTCGTCGATGCGCTCTTGGAGTAATTTTGGTTGGCCGGCCACTCCTGGGAAGGTTCACCACTGTTCCAAGTTTTCTCAGTTTGTGGATAATGGCTCTCACCATGGTTCGCTGGAGTCCCAAAGCCTTAGAGATAGCTTTGTAACCCTTTTCAGACTGATAGATCTCAATTACTTTGTTTCTCATCTGTTCTTGAATTTCTTTAGTTTGCGGAATGATGTTTTGCTTTATGGGATCTTTTAGCCTACTTCACTTTGTCAGACAGGTTCTATTTAAGTGATTTCTTGATTCAACAGATCTGGCAGTAATCAGGCCTGGCTATTGCTAGTGAAATTGAACAGTTAATTCATGATTTAACGGGGGGGGCAATTACTTTTTCACATAATGCCAGGTAAGTTTGGAAAGCTTTTTCCCCTTTGTATTTACTCAGGCTATCTTTTTCAAATATTAAATTTTTTTTTGATCTGAAACATTTAAGAGTGACAAATATGCCAAAAAAAAAGAAATCAGGAAGGGGGCAAATACTTTTTCACAGCACTGTATATCACCAATATTTTGGCGATATTAAATTTGACCACAAATGACTTTGAAAGGTCAAACTTGAGGTCAAGCAAAATGTTAGTTTTCAAAGGCTTCCCAACTTCTACTTTCATAAGGTATCATCACTATAAGATTGCTTGCCGGTAAGCTACAGGACCCTTGGTCCTACTGTAATTATATTTTATTTTTAATTATTTTATAAATTGTTGTTATTATTATTATTATTCAATCCTGCTTCCTGTGTTTCCTCATGTACATTTATCAGATTTATGTTAGCATTTCCTCAGTTCCTCAGGTCTTGTTTTTAATCAGTTCTTTTTTTTTTTCCTGAGTTTTATTATGCATTTGTTTATTTTTATGATTATCATTATTTTTAATAATTAGTCATTCATTGCTCTGTGGATGGAGGGGTGGGGGGTTGTTAGCCCACTTGGTCTTTAGGCCAGTCGAGCTTATGCTGTGTTTAGATGCCTTCGTGGTGGTATGTCGTGCATCTGTAAACTTTTTGCCTTGTCAGCACTCTAGCGCCTGCAGTTTTTGACGGATCCTTTTAATATTTTATGTGTGTGTCTATAGGATGAAAATCTAGGCCAAGTTTGATTTTTGTCATGTTGCGATTGGCCAAGCGAGCGCAGTGGCTTTGCCACTATTTATTTATTTTTTTTGTCCTTATAGTGTAAAGCACTTTGTGTGCCATTATGTTAGGATGAAATGTACTATGTAAATAAAGTCTGATTGATTGATATTTACATTTGAATGCATGCCCTTGCTCTCCATGAGAGTATGAGGTATCGTATGCTGTCCAGTGAGCCCTCTGATGTTTGATTGTTCAGGCCTATAACCCAGTCAGGACGCCCCGTCACTGGATTCATGAGGCCCAGCACACAGTCTGGGAGACCAGGCACCATGGAGCAGGCCATAAAAACACCCCGCACTGCACACACTGCCCGGCCAGTCACCAGTGCCTCTGGGAGATATGTCCGTCTTGGAACGGTACCCATCCACTGCTGCTGGGGCAAGGCCCTTAGAATGAATGTGAAACGATGAATTTTCGTCACTTCGCTGACAGGGATCACAATAATTTCATCTGGCCTTTTGCCATGAGTGTATCACATTACGCAAGGATGAAAGTCTTGTTGAAATGTGTATACCAGTTAAGGAACTCAGTAGCTTTATCTATAGTGTGTTGCCTCTTGCCTAAAAGGAACTAATTTTTCTCTCTGGTTATTTCATTGTTAATTCATGAAGAAGGTTGCTGTTCTGTGCGCACTCACTACATTCAGTAATTATGGTGAGTGATGATTGTCCCAGTAAACCTTATCTCTTTTTCCCCAGGCCTCAATGCTCACAAATCCAGATGGACCATTTATTAACCTTTCCAGGTTAAACTTGGCTAAGTATTCCCAGAAGCCCAATCTATCCAAGGTACTACTGCAGTTACAATGAATTTGTGAGGCTGATTAAGGAATAGCTGTAAAAGAGTATTTGACTGGCTGTTCAAAGTATGTCTTGTGCTGTTATCCTCAACTTAGTTTTCAGCTTACCAGCCCCATGGGTCAATGAGCTAATGTCGTGGTTTTTCGTCCGTCATCTGTCATCTTTCTTCCATCGTCCGGAACATTTTTTTTTTTTTGGCCTGATGAATTTTCCTGTAAATGTTCCCTAACATACAGGGTGTTTCAAAAAGATGGACTTGATTTGGAAAAACTTGATAACCCACTAAACCATTTGTAACATTTTGTGTAATTGTCCCATGTTGCTATCAAGAAAAATACTGCATTGAAATTGGGTCCATCTTTTGAAACACCCTGTACTACTAGACCACATCTCCAGTTGTTTTTTTTTTTTTTTTTTCATATTTTTGATTCAACTGTTTTTGTCCCTTATGTGGGCCTTTGAAATTTTGGCCTCAATGTCAAAAGATAGGATGTAGACATAGAAATTTCACAAAAATTATGTCTCAAAAACTGTCTGATAGCTTTTTTCCTAAATCAGGCAATCAACTCACCTTGGAACCCTCAATGCAGGGGCGTAGCCAGGATTTATATATGCACATGTTTAAAATAGTAATGCAAGAGTGCAAAGCGAATGAGCTACAGTGAACTTAGGGTATAGAAATGCTAAGGATATAGCTGCTCTAGTTTGCAAACTAGAAGTGCATAGGACAACTAAACACTAATACAGCACCTTGGTGAATTTGCTAAGATTGAACAAATGGTACCAGTAAGAAATATTTAAGCAGCTAAAGGCTGTCACTGTGCTTACATGAAGTCACAAAGGAAAGTTTTCAACAAATTAGTCCCTTATATCTACATGAGATCACCTGAATTGCAGGATGAAAGTGAACATGGTCAGAAGCAGAGTTGGGTTCAAGTACTTTCAAGAATTGGATGAAAGTTTTTTTTTTTTTTTTTTTTAAATACCAAAGTGCTTGCACTTGTATCAGAGTACTTACTGTTAATGCCTGAAGTACTTGTACTTGTATTCAAATACTTTTCAAAGTTCTTGACCAATCTGTCTCCTAAGTGCTGACAGAGATTGGTCAAGTATTTGAAAAGTACTTGGATACAAGTACATATTATTTGGTATTATTAGGCATTATTAGGTAGTACTCAGATACAAATACAAGCACTATGATATGTTGAAAAAAAAAAAAAAATGCTTGCATACAATTCTCAAAAGTACTTGAAAGTACTTGGACCCAACTCTGGTCAGAAATTTATAGAATAGTTTTATCATTTATTTTACTTTTTCATTAAGTAATTACAACCTTGTTCTGGATTGAATTTACTATGTAGCTGCCTCAGCATTGCAGAAAGAAGAAAGGTGTGTTATATTTCCAATGGGTTGTTCATTGGAAAGCTTGATCAAGCAAAATGATTGGAAACTGGTCATAATTTCTTATTAAGGTATTTTTTGTGCTATAAAGAATTCCATATTCATCCTCCACCAATATCAAATGAAATAGGTACTTTTTCGGCTTACCTTGATGTTTGGGTACCCAGACAAACATGCGGGTGTGTAAAAATGTCAAGCGTACATCCAGAGTTTAATTTCTAGTGCTGTTATACATGGTCATATTGTATAACGGTGGCAGCCAAGTTACTGATGACACACCGGGTTGCTAGGGCATGCGCGGAATATGCATTAGAGATATTTAATATTAAATTCTAAACCCTCTTGTCACTTACAAAAACCCCCAAAATATATTGGCCCCCCTTTTGACATCGTTCTGGCAAATAAAAGCCAAAAAATGTGGTAGTTGGACACAGAATTCTTCCCTACTTATTCTATCCATTATTTTGCAGCAAAAGCAATTAGCCATATACAATACCGATAAAGGGTTCAATCCAGTCTAAGCAATAAGTTAATAAAACACAGATTTGCTTATACCATGCAGCAATCAAAGGGTGACCAACTTCACTAAGCTGTAGTCCACGCAGGACAAGAGGTCCTGAAGCACAACACAAGGCTGAACTTGGCTCCTTATTCGCCAGCTCCTAATTTGAATTTCTCATTGGTGACCACAACTGACTGACGTTTAATAAACCATTAATTATATGCTTCCGAGAAGTGAGTTCTCGAAACCAAATGCATAAAATATATGTTTGCTAGATTTACTGTACTAGACATCCTTGATTTTACCCCTTTTCGAGCAAAAACAGCAGGCGCTAACTAGCTAGCCACGGATTACAGCTTGACCCACTGGTAGCCAGCATGCTAGTACTGTTACGTTCGAGCTATAATGTTAATTCCTGATGTCGCCAGATTGTGTTAATTGGCCAAGAACTTCAATTTACTTACGGTCAAACTGGCTTTGCGGATCTTATTATTGGCATAGCGCCACAAATTTTAAACGACAAGGTTGAAGTTAGATACGTGATTTGCAAGAAGTAGCTGGCTAGCAAGATAGCTAATTACTTGGAGGAGGGCGACAATTGAATTAATCGCTCCAACAGTTCTACGCCTGATATTCTCGTTTTTACTCTCCAGGTCCATCGCAAACACTTTTTTTCGCCATCGCGATCTCTCATTTTTCTTGCCTCAATTACTGCATGTGGATCTGAAAAGCATAGCTTGGTTCCTGAGGCCTTTCTAGCCAGATTCATTGCGGACGAGAATGTTGCTGCAGTCAAAGTGCATTGCAGACACAAATACTAGCTAGCTACATCTCATAATCATAAATCATGCTCCATCATCTCTTCTTATGGACAAAGTCAAACACCTCCAAATGTTGTCTTCAGTGTGACAACCGAGAATAGAGAAATGGGGTTGCTTCTTTATTGATTTTGGACAGTATAGAACAAGGAATACCTGACCACTCACACTCAGCCAATGTTGATTCACGGACAATCAAGCTAGCGGAAGAACCTCTTCCCTCCCTTTGGTTTGCCTACCCTGAAATATCAAATAGTCCAACAAAAAAGTGTGCACATGCAACCCATAGAGCTATGACCTATATTTTGGCAGTGTTAGGCAGTCAGATGTCTGGCAGTGTTTGGCAGTCAGATGACCTTTAAAGGTCAAACTCGAGGTCAAGGAAAATATTAAAGGAGGAGACAGCACCTTGGGAAAGTATATTTCAGCAGAAAGTAGAATTCTTGAAGTGTCTAAAACGCATAGTTTTATGAATTTTAATTTGGTAATGATCCAGTGCGACGCATTTTAAACCCAGCGAGTCTTCAAATCGGCGTCAGTATTTGGGGGCAGACATTCTTACTTGGGGAATCTAAGGCTGCATTCGGAATGCACACTTGTCCACTCGCTCACTCACTCTCTTTATATTGTTTTCAATGTAGAACATTCACTACATAGTGCCCTATATAGTGGGTGAGTGTACATCAAACGCCAGTGCTGCGGTGCTTGTGATTGTTCTCTTACGTGATGTCAGTCATTCTCTTTCCTTTCATCCAAGCCATGGAACTGTTCAGAGAGCCCACATTAAAGGAACTAAAGCGTCTAGAGGGCGAAATTTCACAAACAGGCTCTCTTTATGTAATTTTTCATCCAGAAAAAAAAACGTGGCAGTCATTTCCCATAATATCAAATCGTTTTGGAGTAATAAGTAACTTTCTACTTGCCCTGGGAACGCCCATTTTTTATCTCTACAATGGATAATGCCGCCCTTTCTTAGCGTGACGTCTTCTAAAGAACTCAGGACCAATTCGCTGCATAGCCGGTATGTACAACTGCATGTAAAAATATCATTTTGATCACTTCATTACATGTTTTTGTCGCCCCAGTGCTTAGTAACGTAAAATCTGATATGATTTACATTATGAGCAAAAGAAAAATTGGCAATATGTATATTTTTTATTTAATCTTACACTGGTTTTCTTAACGGGCAATCAGAGACGCGCTAAATGGGATAGAGAGCCGTGGATCACTCGCGTTCGCCGTCTGCGAAAGCTACTGCTAAAAGCATTATCCAGGTGTTTGGTTCTAAAGCAAACCGCTAGCTTAGCTTGCACCACCCAATCTAATGGAGATACATTTTCATATTTAATTAAAATAATTTCTATAACTGTTGGTACAAGTTAAAACAGTCACGCATTTCCCCGAAATTTAGTCTATTTTAGAGTAAGGCTTGAAATAAGAGTTTAATAGTGGACATCCAACAAGCTCGTTAGATTATGTACGGCATTTGGTCAGGCTAGAGTAAAACAATAATATGATCTGACAAAGAGAAAAAGATTAGAACAGAGACAAGAGTCAAGACACAGCGGCAGCATGCAACTAGATGTGCAGCAGCAGCTAGGGGGAAGCGCTTTCACACTGGATGCGAAACGAATTTTTAGCACGACAGATTACATTCAAAGTCAATGCAAAGACGCGAATACACGCGTTTCGCGTCCGGTGTGAAAGCAGCTTAATAAAGCGCTGGCGAAGAGAAGGCGTAAAACGTGTGGAATGCAAGCCAAAGCCTGCTAAGTGCTTGCCGCAGCCAGCGCTCTATTAAGCTCTATAGTGTCTATAACGAAAGCCCTGCTGAAGCGCTGGCGTAGCTAACGCGTTATAATAGTTCATTAGCGGCCTACCTTCATTTTCTTCCGTTTTTCAGTGCCCGGTCTGCTATTCTTTCTCCCCTTTTCCTAGGTGTTTCTCTCCTCGAATGGACTTTTGATTTTCGGGATAGCGTCTGGCTTGATTTTTCTCATCTTTTTCATCGCGAACTCAGATCAAAACCCTTCATCCTCGAAGTCGGAATCGTTGAAGTGGTCGCTACAAATCACACTATTGTCGCTTGGTCCTTGCCATTTTGCCCGAGTCAGTTTCACCCGATACGCCCAAATTTTACTTATTTTTTAATCCTTTGGAAATCGATGAAGGCTGACTCCTTCTTTGGATACTTACTACAACCTGCTACAATGCATCTGGTGGGCATTTACTCTGCCGTTTCCCGAAATTTTGCAAGAAAATAATGATTTTATAAACCTTCTGCAGTTCCTGTCCCATGGGCAGTATAGAAAAACGAGCTCGACTGGCTTCGTCTCGTTCTTTAGATGACGTCAGCAGGTCGATGTGTCAATCCAGCGGATTTTGGACCTAATTGTGGGCGGGGCAGAAACTGGCTGAAAATCAAGGTCTGCCATCAGAAAACAAGCCTAAAATTATTACTGTGTGTATTTTCATGGGAATTTTTGGCGCAGACATAGTTTACAAGTACAGAACTATGGAATTAGTGTCAAAGTACCCGATAATAGAGAGTTCCTTTAAGCTCACCCTTTACGGCTTGACTGCCCGCAAGCTGTTTTTATTTAAACTGGACTGATTAACAATCAAACAATTTATTAACTGATCGGCCAAGGCGAATACATGAACTATAATTAGAAATGATAATGAAAAGTCCTGAGGATTGTCACACAGCCGTGCAACTTGCCTTACAGCGCCCTTTAGCCGTGACAACATTCAGAATATAGAACGGATTCTCGCAGCATCGCAAACTAATTTACGCCAATCTGTGCTGCTTAAGGAGTGACACAAGCGCTGAAATTATAAAGACATATTGATATTTTACACTGTCACTTATGCGCAGAAGAAGACGCCTCATAATTTGGTGGTGCAATGCATAACAATGCTATCAAGAGTAAATTAGACTGTCGTCAGTTTTGACCAATTAGTCTGAGCAACCGTGGCTAATTGGGAGATGTAAACTGCAAGAGGTTTAGGTTATTAAGCATTTAAAGGTGAGGTTTCCAAAGATCAAATTCAAAATCAGAAGATTCCCCAAGTAAAATGTCTGCCCCCTGATATTGAAGCCAATTTGAAGACTCGCTGGTTTAAAAATGCATCACACTAGATTATTATCAAATTAAAATATGCATTTTAGTCACTTCAAGAATTCTACTTTCTGCTGAAATATACTTTGCTGAAGTGCGGTCTCCTCCTTTAAACTTTTCAAATGCTTCTTGGCTTGAAAATATTGATGATGGGGTATATATGTGTATTGAACACTTGAAGTCATCTTTGAACTTACAGTTGATGACCTTGAATTTGACCTTCAGTGACCTTCGAAAGTCAAACTTGACAGTGAAAACCCCTGTACACAAGGGGTTAAAGTTGACCTCAGATGACCTTGAAAGGTAAAACTCGAGGTCAAGCAAAATGTTACAATTTTCAAAGGCTTCTGTGCTTGAAAATATTGAATATAAAGAACATGTGTATTGAGCTCTAATAGAAAGTCATACATGAACTTTCATTTGGTGACCATGAACTTGACCTTTGGTGACCTTTAAAGGTAAAACTTCACATAGTGAAATTTTTAATGACTTATATCACCAAAACTACCACAGGTAGAGCTCAGGTTTGTATTAGAAACTTATAGGAAGTCATAGATGAACTTTCATTTGGTGACCCTCATATTGACCTTCGAAGGTCAAACTTGACCCAGTGAAAATTCAATGACTTGTAGCACTAAAATGGTTGCAGATAGAGCCTAAGTTTGTACTACAGACATATAGGAAGTCACATATGAACTGTCATTTTGTGACATTCAACTTGACTATTCGAAGGTCAAACTTGACATGATACAGTTACAATGACTTGTATTGCCTAAGGTCAACAGACGGAGCCTGGATTTGTATTACAGATGTGATGGAAGTCACATATGAACTTTCATTTGGTGACATTCAACTCGACTGTCAGTGAGCTTTGAAGGTCAAACTTGATATAGTGAAATTATAATGACTTGTATCACCACACGGTCACAGATAGAGAGCCAAGGTTTGTATTTGAGACACATAGAAAGTCATATGTGAAGTCCATTTGGTGACCTCAACTTGACCTTCAATGACCTTTTAAAGTTCAGAATTGACATACTGAATTACTTGAATCACCAAAACATCTTCAGAGCTTAGGATTTTATTACAGGCATATAGGAGGTCATGTACATGTTATTGAACTTTAATTTAGTGACCTTGAATTTGACTTTCGATGCTTCAAATGTCAAACATCACATGAAATTTTCAGAACTTGTATCATCACCATAAGACTGCTTGCCAGTTAGCTACAGGGCCCTTGGTCCCATTTTCATGAGCTGTTAATGAATAGTTAAATTATATTGTAGATGGACCTTTTTACCTATAATTTCACTTTGTTCTATTTCAGACCTTGTTTGAATACATCTTCCATCATGAAAATGATGTCAAAAATGTGAGTTGATTACTGCATAGTTATTTATTGTTATTTATTACGTAAAAGCACTGGCTGCATTTTGACAAGAACATATGTCTACTTCAACCACAGTCAACAGTAGACACAGCCCTGCAACTGCCGAGGAATTCAAATAATTTAATTCAAAGCAACATGAGAGAAATAAGTTTTAGATTTTTTAATGCAAACTTTTATTTTTATAGATTTTACTGTGCGAACTTTTATCTTTATTCAGGCCTTGGATCTTGCTGCCCTTGCCACTGAGCATGCTCAGTTTAAGGACTGGTGGTGGAAAGTTCAGCTGGGAAAGTGTTACTATAGGTAAAATTACAATGGCTATCATTTTTCTGGGAAAATTTTCATGGAAAAGTTATGTGCATTTGGGTGTCATCTGCTTCTTTTGGACTGTGCTTATTTGCAGGCTAGGGTTACACCGTGAAGCTGAAAAGCAATTCAGATCTGCACTCAACCACCAGGAGTTTGTGGATACATATCTCTATCTGGCCAAGGTAACATTCAAGATTGGCAATGCCTATGGAAGCATATAGCTAACAATATTAAAATGAAAATGTATTTTCAGAAATGCGTTTTTGTCTTCAAGATGCAAACACATTATTTGTTTCATAATGAAAATGAAAAAGTAATCCTCCTTTTTTCATTTTCATGTCCATGTACAGTAGTGAGCAGTGATTATACACCACCATTGTCATCTAAAAGGGGTCCTAATATATTACTATCAATCATTTTTTGGTGAAAACGTACTGAAAAGTACTATTGAAGGTAATGAGAATTAAACAAAAATCATATCCACAAGTATATTGAGGTAGAAATATGGGTAATAAACAAAAACACTGAAAACATAAATTTTTGAAAACAATTGAAAGGTATTGCAAATTTTATTTTTTTGACTCTTGAATGGTCTGAATACATTTTTGAAGGCTTCCATGATTATTGATGTTCAAAAAATTTGTTAAAACTGGTTGGAGGCAACATTATTCAGCAGAATTACCTCTAATGGTCAGCTGTTCCAGAATATACGGTGACATATAAACTTTAAGCAGAGTCACAGTGTTAAACATGATGGCACGACGGAAGGAGATGTCTGAGATTGTTCATAGCTGCATTGTGGCATTACATGATGCTGAAAACATTAAATGCTGCCATAGCAATGTAAGAAACACCATCAAGTGTTTCAAAGAGACCGGTTTGCTGAAAACCGGTGGCAATTGAGGTGCAAAATAGAAGTTACGAGCCTCTAATGTTCGTTATCTGTCCATGAAAAAAAAAGTTTAAAATATTGGAGGTTTATAGAATGACAACTCCGTTATATTTATCGTGACAGAAGTGAAGAGATGAAAGTATCAAGATTTACTGTTTCCAAAAGCCTGTTTGAAAATGGTCAGATTGGTCGTGTTCCTGCCAAGAGCTGGCAACATCAAAAAAACACTTTCGTTTTCATTTTGTTCGCAATATGGTGGAGCAGTTCTTGCAAATGAAAACGCAAAGTGCGAATATATTTTAATTTTCAGTCTGATCTTAAAATGCATACATGGACTTGAAAATGAAAACACAAAGTGGACAAATCATTTTCATGATGATACAAATAATGCGCTTCTTGAGAAAGAAAAAGCAGTTCCGAGAATGTATTTGCAATTTAAGATTTGTGCTTTTGTTTTTATATTAGCAATATTATGGGGCACTTTTTGAAAATGAAAACACAAATTGGGAATGTATTTTGATTGTAATTTGTTATAAAAATTGCATACATGGACTCGAAAATGAAAACACAAAATGGAGGATTACATTTTCATTTACATTATACAAATGACGTGTTTGCACCTTGAAAACGAAAACGCATGTCTGAGAATGCATTTTCATTTTAATTTTGTTAGCTATATGCTCCCATACTTAATGCGGTAAAATGTGTAACCTTATATTTTGACAGCTAAGAAAATTAACGAAATACAGTTTCTAGGAGACAGTTGGTTACAAGTTATATCAAAGACTTATAAGAAAATTCCAGTTCATTATTTCTTTATTTATATACTTATTTGAAGAAAATTAAGTGGATGGCAACTAAATAACTTAGTGGTATGATAGTAGTAATTCATTAGAAACCCAAGTTACTGAGAGTGCCTTAAAAGTATTATTTTTTTATCATTGGATTGTCTTGTGATTCGCAGAATTATATTTCCTATGTTTTGATATTTTGTTGCAATGAATCCTCTGGAATAGGTCTATCAGCGTCTTGATCAACCAATAACTGCCCTGAACCTGTTCAAGCAAGGCCTGGACTACTTTCCAGGTGAAGTCACCCTGTTGACTGGGATCGCTCGCATTCATGAGGTATGTGCCAGCAGCCTCGCAATACATCCTTCTGTGGAGTAAATTGTGGCTCATATATTATTGATGCCCACTATCACTGTTGAGCTTCGGCCTGTTTGAGCAGGAGATGAACAACATCCCCTCAGCCACAGAGTACTACAAAGATGTCTTGAGACAGGACAACACGCACGTGGAGGCCATTGCATGCATTGGAAGCAACCACTTTTACACAGATCAGCCTGAGATCGCCTTGCGCTTTTACAGGTAGGGGAATGACCTGTTCCAGAAATTCTGGTTTGAACCTATGGACTGCCATTTTTTCATTGCTTGCTCTATGAAATGTTAACATTGGTAAGATGAGAACGTGTCCTCTGCTTTTTTTGTCTGTAACCTGACTGTAGACTTGGCAGGTTTCTTTCACTCTTCTCCCTTTCTCTCTCTTTTTGTATCTCTTTTCCCTTTCTCTCTCCCTGTCTTTTCTCCTGTTCCCCTTCTCTCTCTCCATCTTTTCCAGGCGACTGCTGCAAATGGGGGTGTACAACTGCCAGCTCTACAATAACCTGGGCCTCTGCTGCTTCTATGCCCAGCAGTATGACCTGACCCTGTCATCCTTTGAAAGAGCCCTCTCCCTGGTGGCGAATGACGAGGAGCTGGCCGATGTTTGGTACAACCTGGGACACGTGGCTGTGGTGGGCTGTTCTTCATATTTTCCTCCTTTGTCCACATATTAGGGCGATTCCACAGATATGAACAACCTGATGGGACAAGAGGCTCAAAATTCATTCAGAAACTCTTTGTCTGCATGGTTATGTTTTGAAGAGACCCTGGATGAAGATGGGTAAAAGTTACCAAATTGGGCGACGGTTAAACAGTAAAACTTCGTTGAAGATAGGGTATTGGGAAATTAACGTAGGTAACGTGGAAAGAAAAATTAGTATAAATATTGGCATAAAATGCCTTCAACCAAACTGAATAAAATATTTTTTATTTTCAAGTTATGGTTTGCATTGGTCAATTACAAGCAGTCACAATTCCCGTCTTGCAACAATGGTTTGAAGAACTGGAAAGAGGACTCTTGTTCATTCATGTCTGCACCAAGATAAATTTAGTCTCTGGACTGGTGGAAGGAGCACAGTCATCCAAATATGTTCATGAACTAACTGCCAGCTCAGTACCCAACACCACCACAGACTTATTTTATTTAATTTATTGTCAGACTTGATACATTATCACGCATTTTTCAGGTGTGCAAGGATATAATGTACGTAACGTGGATGGACAAAATGCAGCAAACTTCAAAATACCTAAATAACACAAAGCTCGGAATGGTCGATCAACCATGTCAAGACTAGGACAACTTTTTAAGACTATCAAATTCCATTCTATCACTCAGCAACAAATTCTTACACAATACATTACGAATTCAGCACGTGTAACGTGGATGGAAAATGAGGGCAAATTTGGTGAACAGACACATCGACAAGTCATTGGGCATATTTTGCATACCATTCCTATTTGCTATATTCCTAATTATTTACTATATAATTATATATTTTATTATTTTATTAAAATGAATTATTCACAATATAATTTATTATACATGTAGTCTATCTGGTATTAAAATAATTATTTATTAGGGAAGGGGGGCATACACTGTGAGAAACATTTTTTAAAGACCATTCAGTGAGTAAATGCATGATTCAGGGCCAACAACTCATGCAGTTAAGCAGTGTAACATTGGACTGAAAACAGTATGTCTTCGTTATGAACATTAATGATTTTTATCAACATACAGTGTCATCTTGGACATCCACGTCCAAAAAAACACCTTCATGGTCTTCATTACTCCAGGTATTTAAATGGCCCATGAGAGGCTTTAAAGTATTCGACGAATAAAATGTAAGTAAATGATCTTGATGCTTACTGAGCATTGCATAAAAAACACTGATAACATAAGAACAAAGCTCGCTCGTTAAATCTGCAAAAAATATATTTTTATGGGCGTTCAAAAAAAGCCGTGCAAAACGCGCTGGTGCAAGTTCCGAAAGTGAATGAGCCACGCAGTCACGTGACTGTGTGGCGTCATACCAGCAAAGACACAGCGGGATATGCAACTGTTGCTGGCTACAAGATCTAGTTCCAGCTATCATCCATTGTCTTGCGTCTATTGCTGCACTATGGAAGAAGACAATCCTATGAACACTGGGGGAGCTCATAAATCATTCACATCTAAATGGAAAAAAAAATTTTAAAAATACAAATGATCGGAATTGGACATGCATTGTATGATGAAAACAGGACAATGCGTGAGTACTGTATCACAACAAAGTATCGTGTGGAAGCATTTCTCAAGTCTATGAAGTTATAGTTTACGAATATTCATTTATGATAATTTAATGTGAAACACGTCATTGCTTCCAATATATTCAGAATGTCGATATGACTACAGATTCCGCCCCGTCACATTAACTATGCCTGGCCCTTGGCCTACTCCATAGTCCCTTGCTATAAATAGATATAGCTTGCCTGCGCACATCGTCTTTTCTGACTTCGATGAAGTTTGGTAGCGGGCTTCTAGCAACTCTTACCTGGCCTCACTACAAGAGGGATGTCCAGGATAGCATCCTTATTTAATTTTTCCTGAGTGGGACACCATTTGCTAGCTGTTTCCTGAGTGGGACACCAACGACCAGACCCACTTTCCAGCCTTTTTACGGGCCTCGTAATTGATAATCACAACGAAGCGCAAGTGGGAGTAATTTAACTTATTCATGTTTACGAGTCTATATGTCAAATTTCAGATGAATCCATGAATATTTACATTTAATAACTATGCAAAAATAACCATAAGGAGACAAACTCGCAAGAACGCTTAAATCGCTTTTAGGCGTTGTTTCATCCTGTGAAATGCAGCTGTTTTTCTGATCTCGTAAACATGACCGTACATACAAAGATTAAATGCAAAAACATTATCAAATAAACTCAAATTAGAGCTTTAATTGCAGTTAATAAACTAGGCTAAATCCAGTATTGCTGTTGATTTTGCCAACTCGGGAACGAGCTTTGTCAGTACCTTTGCAAAACCAGCACTGCTTAGTGTTAACAGTTAGGAGCGATGGATGTTCCACTTAGGAAACATCTAGCGCACAGCTAAATGACAGCTGTTGTGCGCCGGCATTAGCATCGTTTTGTCGCCTCTTGTAATGACAAAACTGAAAATGATTAAAAGGGTTAGAAAGGTAAGAAATTACAGTTTACTTCAGTACCATTGAATTGATTGAAAATATTACGCAATCATTTATACTTGAATTTTAAGGGAAACTTCGATCAAATGTTAGCAAAAAAAAAAGTGTCCCACTCAGGAAACAGTTCTGTTTACTGCGGCCTGGTGTTCAAGTATCCCCAACATGCCTTTATTTTGGGATGAGAAGCATATTGTTCTTGGGAGAAATGGCAAGAGCATAATCTGTGGTGAGCTGAAGGGGTGAAATGTTCCATACGAGAAAAGTGAATCCAGGCTTTTCTTCTCTCTTTTCCTGTTGGAAAGGAATGTAAATACAATCCCTTGTCTTTCACTGTGTTGGAATTGCAGCCAATGGAGGCACAGCATGGCATATTTTCAATATAGGTTACCGATAATTTGTCGGTGACAATAATGGCATAAACAAATTTCCCACATAATACACTGGGGATTCGCTTGTATGACATCAGTAGCTGTGTTTCCATCCACCTATTTTAATGTGCATTTTGATTTTGCGCTTAAAAATACCTGAGTGGAAACGGCCAAAATGTGCATCAACTCGAAATATCGCATCAATTTTTTTTGCCCAAGGAGGGGGTGAAAATTTACCGAATCGATAAAAATGAATGCGCTTTAGTGCAGTGGAAAAGGGTTAGCGAACAAGTTGTGCAAATAAATGATGACGTTTAGTATCTACGTCATGTTTGCTTGCCTACGTTGGCAAGCTAGCTAGCTAGTTTGCTACCTCGCAACATTGGTGTACTAGCTATAACGTTAGAGTTTGTTATCACTTTAGCTAGCTAGCTAGTGGTTAATACAGTAGAAGCGAACTGTAACCTTACACTACTGTGCTAGCTGTAACATTAAAGACTTCGTAACCACTAGCTTAAGTGATTACTTTCATTCGTTTCCGCCAACCAGCTTTCCCGTTTGTTTTCCTTTTCGTTCGTCACGCTTATTGATGTCATAGTGTGCGCCGTCTTCTTCTGCAGAAGCAATGGCAATTGAATCGAGAATTAGCGCCACCTAACGACACCTACGGCTTATCCCGTGAAACAAAAGCGCGTAACTGAAGTGGATGGAAATGTGCATAAATTCGCTTTTCCTTTTGCCGCATTAATGAAAATTCGCTTAAGGTTTGCGATACAAGTTGGATGGAAACACAGCTACTGACAGCAAATGCCAAACAGTGCCGAGAAAATATGCGTAACGTCACCAAAGATCGGAAAAATACGGATTTAAATTAAGTAAATCAATATGTAGTGTCTTTAATGCATTATTTTGCCCAAATTTACAACCCAATTCCAAAATAGTTGGGACAAAGTGTAAATTGTTAATAAAATCAAAATGCATTGACTTTCAAATCACACCAGCCAGTATTGTATTCACAATAGAACAGAGATAACATAGCAAATGTTGAAACTGAGAAATTTTACAATTTTATCCACAAAATTGGCTCATTTCAAATTTGATGGCTGCTACAGGTCTCAAAAAAGTTGCGACAGGGGCCTGTTTACCATGGTGTAGCATCCCTTCTTCTTTTTAACGCAGAGTGGAGGCGTCTGGGCATTGAGGAGACAAGTTTCTTGAGTTTGACCATTGGAATTTGATCCCACTCTTGTTTAATACAGGTTTCCAGCTGCCGGAGAGTTTTGGGTCTCCTTTGACGGACTTTTCGTTTAATTATGCGCCAAATGTTCTCAATCGGTGAAAGATCAGGACTGCAGGCAGGCCAGTTCAGCACACGGACTCTTTCTCTACGGCCATGCTGTTGTAATAGCTGCAGTATGTGGTTTTGCATTGTCCTGCTGAAATACACAAGGCCTTCCCTAGAATAGATGTCGTCTGGAGGGGAGCATATGTTGCTCCAAAACCTTTATGTTCCTTTCAGCATTCATGATGCTTTTTAAAACATGCAAGTGTCCCACACCATATGCACTAATACATCCCCATACCATCAGAGATGCTGGCTTTTGAACTGAACGCTGATTACAGGAGGTGTGGCCTTTCTCCTCTTTAGCCCGGAGGACACGACTAGGGCTGGGTATCGATTCAAATTTCAAGAATCGACTCGATTCCAATTCACAAGATTCAGAATCAATTATCACGATTTGATCCGATCCGATATCGATTCGGTTAATGTTATTAAAACTGTCTTTTATTATAATTTTGTCATGGCCATTTGGCCCGCAAACAGCTGTGAACAACTCTTGAAGGGTCAAAGTAAACTTTATGCTGCATGTTGTGCAGGACAGTCAGAATAGCAGCATCAGTGTGAAAACCAGCATGACTGACTAACCACTATCACCATTGCTTCCAATCCAATGCAGTCACTTACCAATATGAAAAACAATAACAAACATACAGCCAGTGTAAATGTAAACAAAGTGCTGGTTACTGGCTTCAAGTAACCAAACTATCATTATATGTCAGTGTTGCCCACAGACCGGGAAGCAATGTGTAGTGTAAGACCCGGGGGGGGGATTGCTTTCCATTTTGTTGAGCGTGGGGTGCATGGCCCTGTTATTGCGCAAGTTCCGCATCTTCCAGTATGTCCTATTTTTTCCGTTTTTCTTTTTTTTTTTTTTTTTTTTAAACGTGCGCATACATTATCAACAGCCGGCGATTGCGCAATGACTCAGAATTAACGGGAATCAATTAGTGGCGGGAAAAATATATAGGCTATATTAAAAGACCGATCTTTGGACGTAGGAATCGATCTTTAGGAATTAAAATGAGCATCGATCCTGAATCAGAGAATCGATTTTTTTCAACACAGGCCTGGACACAACGCCCATGATTTCCAACAAGAATGTCAAATTTGGACTCGTCTGACCTCAGGATACTTTGCCACTTTGCTACATTCCATTTTAAATGAGCCTTGGCCCACAGAACACGGCAGCGCTTCTGGATCATGCTCAACAATGGCCTGCTTTTTGCATGATAGAATTTTAGGTGGCATCTGGGGTTGGCACGGCGGACTGTGTTTACAGACAGTGGTTTCTTGAAGTATCCCTGGGCCCATTTAGTAATGTCAATGACAGAATCATGCTGACGAGTGATGCAGTGGCGTCTGAGGGCCCGAAGGTCACGGGCATCCAGTGAAGGTCTTCGGCCTTGTCCCTTACGCACAGAGATTTTTCCAGTTATTCTGAATCTTTTGATAATGTTATGCACTGTCGATGATGAGACCTTCAAAGCCTTTGCAATTTGACGTTGAGGAACATTGTTTTTAAAGTATTCCACAATTTTTTTACGCAAGCCTTCACAGGTTGGAGAGCCTCTGGCCATCTTTACTTCTGAGAGACTCAGCCTCTCTAAGCATCCCTTTTATAGCCAATCACGTTACACACCTGATGCCAGTTAACTTAATTACTTGCTAAATGTTCTTTCAGCTGATTCTCTTATATATTAATTGCTTTTTCAGCGCTTTTTTACCTGTGTCCCAACTTTTTTGAGACCTGCTGTAGCCAGAAAATTTGAAATAAGCTCATTTTGTGGATAAAAATGTAAAATGTCTCAGTTTCAACATTTTAAATGTTATCTATGTTCTATTTTAAATAGGCATGGGCAATACAAATGAATAAAATGACAACATTTCTTGGGTTGCTGAGAACAAAGTGTTTATTATTTTCTAATGATTTTTTGCAGGTAAGTACAGAAGACACAGATGAAGAGTTTGCCACAAGTCCAACGGCTTTACAGGAAAGGGTCTCAGAGCCACAGGGTCCCAAAAATGGCTGATTTCGGCATTTTTCAACAAAACCCATTGAGAAAATTGGGGGGTGAAGCCAGAGGGCATTTTCGAAAATACAGTCTCTTCAGAAATAAACCAGGCCAAATTATCCATTTGGGTACCCTAACAGAAATAATTGATGCTAAAGTCATCTACCCCTTTTCTGAAGTACAGCAGCGCCCCCTAGGCCCTTTTTAATGGAAAATGCATTGAATTTCACCCAATTATGTTCAACATTAGGTTTTGCATTGATATTAAAAAATGGTATGAATGGGTTGCCTGTGAAGTTTTTTTTTTTTTTTTTTGGATCAATGGCCTGCAAAAATGTCAAAATTATCGGTGGGAGGACAAACATTAACGCTACTCGCCCATTACTGTATAAAATGCAGTGAAGTCGCTGACGCCGGCAGTTGTTTGCCCTCCCACTGCTACGAAACGTTCCCCCTTCAATCACCCGTGGTGATTTAAAAAAAAAAAAAAAAAAAAAAAAACTTTGCACTGTTTTTACTATGTCCATATACCCTCCTCCCATGATAGTTTCAATGAGCTACTGTGAATAATTCATAGTAAAACACAGTGACGTGCAGTCGGAGGTTAGTTTGGCGAGGCAGAAACCTCCCATTTGCTTGATTAGCAATCAGACGATTAACTAGTTTAGTAAGACTATTCGGCAGAATGACGGGCCAGTTTAAGTTTCCGCGGCGTTATTACTCAGTACATCGAATCTGAAATGCTCACTAGACAGCAGATTTGCGCGTACTTGCTTCCAGGAAGCCGAAGCAATGTCATCAACAAATATTAAAACAGTTCGACTTATGCAGAGTTCAATGCTTAATCAATATACAATGTATTCTCCTTTAAATACGCGCTTTTACATCCAAACAAAAAGCGGGCGCTCATTTTCAGTCTTCTTTCATAATCCGATTAACAAAATGTTTAAACGATATACAGAATTACCGAGACCGGAGAATTTTTCCTAATTGATTATTCAGATTTCCATCCTTGCAGTCTCGAATTGAAGCGTATACGTGAATTAATCTTGCTTGTGACCGGTGGGCTTCAAAGGCCTGGCGCAGGTTTATTCCTTGGTATATTTTACTGAAACTTCACAAATAGGGTCACAGGATATTCAGTCAACAAACTATGTACGGTGAAGTAAAAAATACGCTCACCTTTCTTGCTATTTTTGAGAAGAAATCACGGCGAACTCGTGACAAACTTCACCAACTTCTGTCGAACTTATTTCACATCCCCTGGAGGACTAGCCTGGACGAACAAACTCGTAATTTCTCAAATTAGATGGCTGGTAGCAAATAAGGGCCGTAGCTGGGATAAGACGTCGACGCGGGCTGTTTGAAATCTCCCTCCTAAATGGTTATTTTTGCCACGCCGTGCACTTGAAAATTTGTAAACACGGTGCAAATTGAGGTCACGCATTCATCCTACGGGCGAACAATAGCTCTGTTCAAATCGCGTTTTTGGCCGTAATACGCAGAGTTCATGTATGAAATGCGGTATCCTATTGAAAAGGTTGCTTTTAATCAAACCATGGTGTTCTTTTTGTATGAAAATGGTATTTACATCATTTTTTTAATAAGTTTTCTGAGGCTTGTTTACCGCCCCAGTTCAGCTGTTACGCATTCCATTAGAATTTATGCAGAGCGTTGCCCATGCCTATTTTAAATAACATATTGGCTCGTGATCTGAAAGTCATTGCATTTTGATTTTATTCACAATTTACACTTCATCCCAACTATTTCGGAATTGGGGTTGTAGATCTCTGAACTCAAAATTCCCCCAAAATGTTTATGCCTGTAGTTATTTGTTGAATCCTTTAAGTGTCCTCTCTGTAAAGTTTTCTAATGCAAAGTGTTGGAAAGTAGACGGAAGAATTTAACTATGAACAAACTGGGGACAGACAAAATATTTCTGTCAGTTTCGCAGGCTGCAACAAAGATCTGTCAAAATGCACATGAACATGCGTAAATGCTAAGGGACGGAAACTTTACAAAAATTTGTGGCTAAAACTAAGGCCAACTATTTCATCACTCTGTCCTGTAAACCTTTTTCACCAATATCATATTCCCTTAATACTTATCAGAAGTTCTTATGATCGTAACATCCTAACGATCGTAACCTTTTGAACAGATTTCACAAAATCGACCAAAAAATTTTATGCGTTCAACTTCATCAAAAGCTGATGGCTTCTGTTGATATTGGGCATACACACATTTGATAATATATATACCTTGGCGAGAACCGTGGGGACTTTCAGGAATGAGCGCTATTTTCCATTTGGCTCGTGCGTTATGATTTTTGGACGGAAATGTTACGGTGCTCCTTCATTGTGGGTTTCCATTAGTTTGCGCTTGGTCTACACAAAAGACACTCCATCCAATAGTGGATAACCTTGGATCATTTCCTATTCAATAGCCCTGGTCAGACTACACGAGACTACGCGTAGTTTCAGTTTCCGGTATTTTATTTCTTGTAGTTTGGACAGTCTGACCGCAAACTTCTCAAACTTGCCAGCGAAATTCCCACAAAACTTCCAACTCCAACTTGAGAAGTTTCTGGCTCCCACAAAACTTCTTGAAGTTTTCAGTGGTCTGGCCAAGGAATTTAACAGGAGTTGCTTGAGAGTTACATGATACCAACTGCCGAACATCTTTTTGGATCTGAAGACTTTACTTTCCAACAGGATTTAGCGCCCGCTTATTCCGCCAAGAGTACGTCAGATTGGTTTCGGGCTCACAACATTGAGGTCTTGCTGTGGCCAGCGAATTCACCCGACCTCAACCTGCTTAAACTTGTGGAACATTGCTAAGAAAAAGTTAGTCTCAATGAAGCCAAGCAATCTTATTGAGCTGAAGGAATGCATGAAAAGATCTTGGAATTCTGTTACCAGAGAGCAATGCCAAAGACTGGTTCATTCCATGCCGAGTAGAATTAGAGCTGTAATCAGTGCAAAAGGCAGAGCCACCAAATATTGATTAAAATGAACTATTACATGGACAATGTGTAACGTAAACCTGTTCGATTCTATTTTTATGCACCAAAGATTTTGTGATTCAGTTTTTTTGCTCAGATTATAATTTTTTCAATGCTTGATAAATCATGCTGCACAAATATTGGTTGTCAACTTACAGGTTCACTTAACAGGCAATAAAGTATACGTTTTTTGTGGTACATGCCATTAAACGATCAGTAAAGAGTTATTGTTCACAATGCAGCATTACATAAGATTACACCCCACACGTTCAAGTGATTCTAATATTTTGCACTGTACCTATATATCTGTGACAGCTGAGCATCAGCACAGTTTCTGCTATTGCTTAGCATGCGCTTTAGTGGCCCAAACTATGAGTAGTTTGGCATCACTCAAACTTTGAGGTTTGTCGGTTGTGTGATTGCACACTTGAAACTTCTCTAAGTGATCATGAAGTAAACTTTGTGTAGTTTTGCGTAGTCTGACCAGGGCTTATAACTACTTCGGGAGAAAGATTATTTCGTTTCCTACAAAATGTAGTTTCATGTACGTAACAACTTTGACTGAAGTAGTTACGTTTGTTAGTCACTTTTTTAACCGAATGGGCTGGGAAATCAAAAGGTTATTCCTAGTGAAAGTGCAGTCACTTGTAGGGTACATTTTAGACAAAATGTCCATACCATCCAAATTCAGATTTCATTAAAGAAATGTTAAGACTTCAGCTGTCAAAAATCTGCATGCTTTGATGTCACTCTGCGACATCCCAAATTTGGAGGGACAGAAATGAAAAAGGCCTTTTAATTTATTACACAGATGAAATGGCTTGATGAATTATCTTTATTATTTTCAGCATTTGTCTTCTACAAGTTACTGTACAAAAAATTACAAGAGAAAATCTTTTGACTTTGACCTGACTGACTCTTCCCAGATCTAGATTTGTGACCCTATTGCATCAAGATCTGGCTAATGGCAATATAGAGACATGACAAGTAAAATCAGAAATCTCAATAAATGAGCAGATATGGCAAACTCTAGCATTTACATACAGATGTACTGCATGGTACAATTATGTTGAACATACTATCTTCCTTTGTGATATGTATTAAAATGCCGGACAGGCTCAGTTGGCTTTAATTTTGGATCAGGATGGCCAGAGGAAAAAAAAATTGAAGTGACCTGAAAGTAGGGTTTATTATTTAGGCACAGATGTGAGGAGCTTTAGCCGTGAAGACTGTACAACTGGACTGAAGTGACGCCTGGATTTCGATCTATGGGCAGGCATCAGTGAATGGTGTCTTGACACAGTTGAAAGCATGTGGCAAATTTTGGACTGACGTATTAGCCAGGGTAAAAGAATGGTGTTTCATATTTCTTTGCCTCTGGTTGTGTTTCAGAGTGTTGTACAATCTATGCCAATGAGCACTAAAGCAGTCTTGGTGGCTTGTTTTGGCTCAACTAAGATGCTTTAAATTTGTTTTTTAAATGACTTTGTCACCTTATTGCAACCAAGACCGTGAGAGCTCCTTGACTCTTGTGTAGGGGAGACCGGGGATAGTTGGAACAGGGGGAAGTTGGAACACTGAGCTTAGCCAATTAGGTATTGTATTTGGCTTCATCACTGTGGTGGTACATTGCAGACATACGAGGAGGACGTAGCCATATTGTTTTAATAGCGGTTGGCTGAACATGCACTAAACAGGCACAGTTTTTTTATTTTTGACCCCTCCAAGTAAATATTTTACCTGACAGTAATATTGATTTATTGAACTGATGGTTCAGGTATTGTTTGAGCACTAAATAATAATCATATGGGTTGCATCTACATCTAACTGTCTCTGCTTTCTGCTTGGCTAAAAACTTCACCTTGAAGGAAAATTTATCCGGAATGCCCAAAACAGTGTCTTGGGGTTCGTTGAAACATATGTACTGGGGAAGGTTGGAACATGTTCAAACTAGCCCCAGGGTGTTTAAACTTCCCCCAATTAAATTTAATTCAATTAAACTATTATTAATACCAATTCCTATTTACGATATGCTTTCTTATTTCATTTTTTTTTTTTCTATTTCTTTGAAATAACAACATAATTGCTCAGAAGAGCGGATCAACACGGGCATGGAGTGTTTGCCTTTGTCTTCCCAGATCGCGAAGATATTGCAACTCATAACCGGGACTCCATTATCATGAAACTTCCTTTTCCATCGTCCATTGGGGGTACAAAGTGATGTTCATTTCAGTTAACATTTGGTGTTGCCTTATCTGCCTATGACCCCCTGTAAACTTACCGGTAGCAAATGCTGAGTTTTCTTCCTTTTGTGGAAAGCAGTGTTGGTACGTTCTTTTGTCATTATATCCCCGAAATACGAGTTTTGAGGATATCATGGTTTCGCCCCACCCGCCGCCGCGTCCGCAGATTTTAGCCGTTAGCGCGATTAACTCACAAAATACTTTACATTGGCTTCTCATTCTTAGCATATGGGTAGATATGGTAGAGAGAATGAACTGATTAGATTTTGGGCAAGTATGCACTCCTAGGTTTGCCACCAGGTGGCGCTATACATTGAAAAAATCAGTTTTTTAACCATATCTCTGGAACAATTACTTACAAAGAGCTCAAATTTGCCTCATATTGTAGGTCTAGTAAAGGGGAATCTAATAAAGGGTGCTTCGAGGATTGGGGAATTTCAGGGATATACCCCTTGCTGTCGGCAGCTGACAGCGTAGCCCTAGTTTGTGTAATGGTTTGGTTATGTTGTTTATATAGCGGGAATGATGGCTTGTGCTTTGTCGTCATCATCAAGCCCAATTGCGATTTAACAAGATATAACCCCACGAGTTTTAAGTTGACCAAAGTTCATTTGCATACAGTGGATTTGTTGTATACCAAAATAAATCAAAGTGCTGATCAACAAGTGTTTTGTCCTTTATATAGGCCCTATTTCTATACTGAACTTAGATGCTCCAACTTCCCCAGGTGGTGTTTCATCTTACCCCACTCATGGGGATAGTTGGAATACAAAAATTTTGATTTTTTTTTTTCTTCTTTGTAAGAGCACGTCTGATTTTTTTTTTTTTTTTTTTTTTTTTTTTTTTTTAACCAGTTATACGTGCCATAATGTAGCTTTCTGGAGTAACACAGAAATGTGATGTTCACTTGGCAGGAAACGCCAAACATCTATACATACTGCAAATTTTGTCAAATGTGTTCCAACCATCCCTGGTCTCCCCTACTTTCTAGACCACAGAGAAGTTATAGTGATATCTGTAGTAATCTGTTTCGCACAGGGAAGGCGAGTTTTGGCGGGCGGTATTTTCTTAATGTCATTAATGCTGATGACTCTGATGTCCCCCTCCATACCCCATCGTAATTTGTTGTACACTATGTAACAATATGTTATGTACTTCAGGAGCATTTTATTTTGGTGCTCTTTGCAGCTTGTTAAAGTGCTATTTAAAGAAACACAAATTTCAGTTTTTGTTGCAGATAAGTTGTTAAATTAATCATATTGCTTTACTTGAGAATAGGTAACGGATTTAAATTTCATTTTAAACAATCAAATATAAGGCCATCTTAACTCTCAGCTGCACACAATCCCTTAGCAATCATAAAAAGAAAGGGGGGAAACTCATTTTTCATGGTGGTGGCACCAGTTCTACAGTCAACCTGTATGCTTGATATGTGGACTGAAGGAGAGGCACTTGAAACAGAAACTTAAAACAGAAATATAAAATTTTATTGTGTTGTATAAAATATAATACAAACCATTTAAAAACGTGCATATGCTTGTATTCTCTTTCTTTAGGGAATAGGGGAGTTAACTTTGGGATACCAGTGCTTTAAATTGGCTCTGGCCAACAACAACGACCATGCTGAAGCTTACAATAACTTGGCCGTCTTGGAATTCCGAAAGGGACGAGTTGAACAGGTCTGTTCAAGAAAGCCCTCTGAATATATGACTGCACAGTGCACATCAGTTTGGGAAAACATTGGAAGACATTTTATGAATTCCCTGGGTGCACCTTTTTATATATATATATATATATATATATATATGTGCATATTTTTTTTCTACAGGCAAAAGCATTCTTGCAGACAGCAGCTTCACTCGCACCTCACATGTATGAACCACACTTCAACTTGTCGACTCTCTCAGACACGGTAAAAAAAAGATCATTTTATCTCTTAACGCATGGTTGCTAGGGGTGTAACGATTCTGAATCGCGGTTTTTTTTTTTTTTTTTTTTAAGGCGTAGTACCACCACCTGCTGCCATGGGGCGAACATCCGAGCTTTCCCTTTTCCTCCGTTAAACCCGATGCAGTCTTGAACGAAAGTGTCAAAACATCAAAGGGCATGAGAAATGCTTCTGGAAAAAAAACTTGACTGACATTAGTATTTTTCGGCGACATGCTGCACGGAGCCAAGTAAAGGACTACAGAATCGTCTCCTTTTAACCAATTAGGTTACTCTAATCCTGTCCCTGTTTAATTTGCTCATTTAGCAATCAAACAGGGGATTCGCTTATTAGCTCCCGCCGCTCGCGGTGCGGGAGCTATGGTATCGGGCTTCGTGCGTGCGTGCGTGCGTGCGTCCGTGCGTCCGTCCACACATTTTGCTTTATCTCATCAATGATTCCTGTGACAGGCTCCTAATTTTTACTGGACTTGCATCTCATAAACCCCTACAAATGACATGCCTAAAGTTGACCTTGGCCTTTTTTTTTCAAGGTCACTGGCCTAAAAATATCACCAAAAACTTCGACATTTTGCTGTTTCTCATCAACCATTTCAGTTACAGGCTCCTAATTTTTACTGGACATGCATCTCATAAAGGCCTACAAATGACATGCCTGAAGGTGACCTTGGCCTATTTTTCAAGGTCACTGGCCTAAAATATCACCAAAAATTTTGACATTTTGCTTTATCTCAACTAATTTAGTTACAGGCTCCTAATTTTTACTGGACATGCATCTCATAAAGTCCTACAAATGACTTGCCTAAAGGTGACCTTGGCCTATTTTCTCAAGGTCACTGGCCTAAAAATATCACCAAAAACTTCGACATTTTGCTTTATCCTATGAACATTTTCAGTTACAGGCTCCTAGTTAGCTACCGCCGCCTGAGTAGTATCGGGCTCCATCCGTGCATGCGTCCATCCGTGCGTGCGTCCGTCAACAAAAACTTCAACATTTTGTTTATCTTAACGGCGAGAGCTTCTGGGGCCGCCATTGCCCTATATTTTACTTCACTGAATGAGTAGAGCTGTTTATTAAGGTAGCAAGTTTGATTGCCGCATTCTGAAAGTTAAATGGCCATAGAACAGCACAGATTTGCAAGAACGCGTATTTGGCCATTTCGTGTGATTGTGATAATTTATATCTCACGTTTCATCCACTTTACAGAATGTTTTCCACCTTGTATATTTTTTAGACGCTTGAAATCCAGGGCAATCTGAAAATAAATCTCTTTATTTTTATTTTATCATTATAGATCTCCTAAAAATACTACAATGAGAGATGAAATGCTGAGTTGGGATGTGGCGATGTTGAACGAGGATTTTTTTAAAGTGTGATGAGACCACTTGCAGTCATGGGGTGTGTAGGCAGTCGCGGGTAATTTCTTGAAACATACACACCTGAAGTGGCTTAAACGATTTAAAATGCCGCCGGGAACAAGCCTGAGTTTAGATTTCGCTAATTGCAGGTGCTCCGCCCTTCCCTAAATCTGCTCCCATGTACTTGGCCTAAATAACAATCAAGAAATTTAGCCAGTAGCCTATAACGATAAAGATGTGATGGTGAAAAGCAGACAAACCTAACTGGGCTACGGTGTTCGATTGAAAGAATGCCAATAATTTGATTTATTAGAAAAAATCTTCCTCTGAATTACATCTTTCATTGTAGCATTTTAGGACATTATTCAGGATTAATTTAAAATGGATTTGTTATAAGATCGCCCTGGAGTTTAAGCGTCTAAAAAATACACAAGGTGGAAAACATTCTGAAAAGCGGATGAATCGTGAATGTGAGATATAAATCATCACAGTCACATGAAATGGCGTGGCAATGGCAATCGTGTTCATGCAAATCTGTGCTGTTCTATGGCCATTTAAATTTCAAAATGCAGCAATCAAACATTTTGTCTTAATAAACTGCTCAACTCATTCCACTTAAAGAGTAAACAAATCCACCATTTGATTGTTAATCAAGCAAAGTAAACGGGAACAGGTATACTTTTCTTAGAGTTTCCTAATTGGTTAATAGGAGACGATTCGGTTTTCATTTGCTTGGCTCCTTTCAGCAAGTAGCCGAAAAATGCGGATGTCAGTCAAGTTTTTTCCAGAAGCATTTCCCATGCCCTTTGATGTTCAGCACTTTCGCTCCAGGCAGCATGGGGGTTAATAAAGGAAAAGGGAAATCTCGGATGTTCGCCCCATGGTAGCAGGTGGTGTTACTACGCTTTAAAAAAAATGCAATTCAGATTCGTTACACCCCTAATGGTTACTGTATTGTTAATAGTGTTCTGTACATTTTAAGCTGCTTATTGGCTGATTTTGCCACCTTATTAGTTTGAAGGGCATTGCATGAAAATAATCTGTAGTCCTCAAAATACATTGAGCAAACAACATCACTCAGACTGGGTGCCAAGAATACTGAATACTGATGTGAGAATTTTTTTCCCCCATTTGACGTTTGCAGTTGGGAGACCTTCAGACCAGCTATATGGCAGCCCAAAAGTCCGAGGACGCCTTTCCTGAGCATGTGGACACACAGCAGATCCTCAAAAACTTGCGGCAGCACTTTTCTGTACTCTGAAAGCATTCATAACCTCACAGAGGTGGCTGCATGGCTGGGTAAAGTCAAGTGGTTCACCAGTGGCGCAGAAAGCTGTAATGGCCTTCTGTATGACGCATAGTGTCTATGCAAAATGACATCACTGACAATCATGAGCTCTAGCCAACTATACAGAAATGGTAAAATGTATTTCAGAACATAGTGATCTGGTAGTCTTTGTTGGCAGCATTTTGTCATTTACTGCTTGGTGGTAGTCTTGTCTCGTCTAGAGGATGATCATCGTTGTAGTCTTCTCATTGAAAATTATGTTTGAGTTGAATGTTAGATGTATATTGGTGCTTGACGGCACTGGTTTAAAATGTGAACTTTCCATTTCATGGTCATATTTAATTTTTTTCAATGTTAAAGTAATGTGCATTGCTGTATGTTTCCTATTTATGGATACTAGACTTCATTTTTGACATGCTGCAGTATGTAACTATTTTTATATATGTATAATGTTTCTAAATGTAAAGCTTTAAAAGTTAAATGGAGTAATGTTTTATTTTGCTAATGTGTGAACAAAAAAGTGTTCGGTAGCAGTGATGTATTTCATTATGAAAAAAATTAATAAATATTATGTCATACCAGAATGCACGATTTCTTGCATGTTACCCATTACCATGTGACATTCGTTATGTTTCTGGTTACATTGCTAATGCTGTTAATTCCTTGCTTGGTTTTGCATTTTTTGGGCCGATAAGCTATTGTCGTGGTGTGGCGTCCGTCGTCCGGAACATTTTTTATCTTTTTTTTGGCCTGATGAATTTTCTTGTAAATTTACCATAGCACACTAGACCATATCTCCTGACTTTTTTTTCGGATTTTTGATTGAATCATTTTTGTCCATTTTATGGGCCCTTGAAATTTTTGCCCCAATATTGAAGATAGGACTGAGAAATTTTAAAAAATTATTTCTCAAAAACTGCTTGATAAATTTTTTTCTAAATCAACTTGCCTTGGTACCGTCAATTTACAGTGCAAGCACTATTTTGATTGAATCGCCGGAAGTGGGTCTAGCGGGGGCGTTGCACTTTATGAATATGCAAGATGGCCTGTGGAGGCCAAATGGTTGCAGATAGCGATTAAGTTTGTATTATTGACATATAGGAAGTCATATATGACCTATATTTTGGCTATGTTAAAGTTGACCTCAGATGACTTTGAAAGGTCAAACTTGAGGTCAAGGAAAATGTTCACAGTGCTAAAAGATAGGACTTGAACTTTCAAAAAATTATTTCTCAAAAACTGATAATTTTTTTTCTAAATCTGGCAATCAGCTCGCCTTGATACACTTTATGTACAGATTGTGTACCATTTTAATTGAATCGACAGAAGTGGGTTTAGTGGGGGCGCAGTACATTAATATCGGGTCTTATGGAGAATGGCAAAATAGTCTGTGGAACGCTAAATGGTTGCAGATAGAGATTGAGTTTGTATTATCGACGTATAGGAAGTCATATGTGTCCTATATTTTGGATGTGTTAAAGTTGACCTCAGATGACCTTGAAAGGTCAAACTGGGTCTCAAGCAAAATGTTACCATTTTCAAAGGCTTCTAGGCTTGAAAATATTGAGGATTGGGAATATATGTGTATTGCACACTTAGAGGAAGTCATATATGAACTTTCATTTGCTGGCATTGAACTTGACCTTCGGTGTCCTTTGAAGGTCAAACTTCACATAATGGAATTTCAATTACTTCTATCACCTAAACTAATACAAATAGAGCTTAGGTTTGGATTGTGAGCATATAGGAAGTCATGTATGATGATCCATTTGGTGACCTTGAACTTGACAGCCAAACTTTACAGTGAAATTTCAATGACTTATATCAGCAAAATTGTTACAGATAGAGCGTAGGTTTGTATTGGAGACGTATAGGAAGTCATACATGAACTTTCATTTGGTGACATTCAACTTGACTGTTGGTGACTTGTGAAGGTCAGACTTGACATGATACAATTACAATGACTTGTATTACCTAAATGGTCACAGATGGAGCCTAGGTTTGTATTGGAGACATATAAAGTCATGATGAACTTTCATTTGGTGACCTTCGTATTGACATTCAAAGGTCGAATGTGACCTAGTGAATATTGAATGACTTGTTTCACTAATGTGGTTGCAGATGGAGCCAAGGTTTGTGTTACAGACATCTAGGAAGTCACATATGAACTTTCATTTGGTGACATTCAACTTGACTGTCAGTGACCTTTTAAGGGTCAAACTCGACAGTGAAATTAGAATGACTCGTGTCACCAAAATGGTCACAAATTGAGCTAAGGTTTGTATAGAGACATTTAGAAGGTCATGTATGAAGTCCATTTGCTGACCTCAACTTGACCTTCTGTGACCTTTAAAGTTCACAATTGACATATTGAGTTTTCAATGTCTTGTATCACCAAAACTGCTTCAGAGCTTAGGATTGTATTACACGAGGTCTTATGAATGAGTGGGTTAGAACCAAAGTCTACTAACCCACAAATGAAAAGTTCTGAGAAAAAGAGGTTCAAAGTTTCTGCTTTCTGTAAACTCTGATGTGTGCCAGACTGTTGATTTTAATGGTTGAAAATACTTGTAATTAGTGTCAAATATTTATGATGTAAGTGTAGTCAGACGGCGCTACATGCTCTTAACTCATTTTCCACGAATGCTAGATAGTAGCCTCTGGTTCTGACCCACTCAAATGTATGTGAACTTTTATTCGGTGACCTTGACATTGACCTTCAATGATTTGAAGGTCAAACTTAACATGAAATTTTAATAACTTGTATCATCACTATAAGATTGCTTGCCGGAAAGCTACAGGACCCTTGGTCCTATTTTTAAAATGGTTTCTGCCTACATAATTTGCAAAAAGCATGGGTGATGGCATGTTTTGAAAATGGCAGGTTAACTGCATACTCAGAGGAAGCCCATACAGTCACCAGAAAAGCATGCCCAGTCCATGCCGAAAGGCTTTGATCTTTTCAAACCCAGTAACTTCTTTCTGTGAGGAGACTGTGCTACCCATTGCACCAGCTTGCTACCAGTAAAGGATAGCCCTCTAAACTCCTAACGATGGAGTTGGGGTGTTGGAGGGGTTTTTGATTGGCAATAGCAAACCTGCATACAGGCAGCGCAGGTTTAGACTGGCAGCGCCACATAAGCTAGCATGCAGGAGAGAGCAGCTATAAATGTGCTGAGATCGGCTCTTCGATTAGCCCGCCCTGTTATGTCAATGGACTGTGAAAGACAAATCATCACTCAGAGGAGCTGTGAGCTGAAGCAGCAACCAGGCTTGAGTTTCGCGGCCTGTCTATTCGCGATGCGCCGTTTTTTTAGCTAACTGGCCCTATGGGCTGATAAGCTATAATCGTGGTTTGGCGTCCATCCTCCGGAACATTTATCTTTTTTTTTGGCCTGATGAATTTTTCTGTAACTTTGCCATGACATACTACTAGACCACATCTCCATTCTTTTTTTTTTTTTTTCCGATTTTTGATTTAATTATTTTTGTCCGTTTTAAGGGGCCCTTGAAATTTTGGGCCCAGTGTTAAAGATAGGACTTAGAAATTAAAAAAAAAAAGAAATTCTTGAAAACTAAGGTAAGGTAAGGTAAACTTTATCGTCCCACCAGGTGGGAAATTTGTCTTGGGCTAACCACCCATACTGCAGCAATTAAAATAAATAAATGAATTAAAAAAAATAAAACAACATGAGTGATGGGAAACATCATGACATATAAAAACAACTGTATACACATGGAGCAATACAGAAGATAATAAAATAAAGTGCTGTTAAGTAGCAGCTCCTATAGATAAAAAGAAACACCCAGCAGCAGCTCACTTGCAATTACAGTGAAAAGACACAAATTCTCATCAGCACCAGCTTAACTGGTCATTATCTGCTCTTAAAAGCTTGATAGATGCACAGGGATGAATGAATTTTTAAATCTATTTAACCTGCAACGAGGGACTCTGGACGGCCTACCGGAGGGAAGCAGCTCATGCTCTGTATACAGAACATGAGATGTGTTGCTTGAAATCTTAATGGCCTGACACAGCATAACCTGTCCATAAATGTTCTGCAGGGATGAGTGCTCTTTAACACCAATAATCTTCCATGCAGTGTGAATTAAACGGAACAGTTTATTCTTTAACTGCACAGAAAGGTTACCAAACCAGACTGTGATGCCATATCTGATCAGGCTCTCTAAAACTGCCTGATAAAATATTAACATAAATTTGGTGTCAACCCCATGAACTCTCAGACGACGTGAAAAATTCAAACGTTGCAATCTGCGACAGAGGTTATCAACATGGAGCTCCGGGTAAGTGAGTTATCAATGAAAACTCCAAGATATTTATAGGAGTGGACCTGACTGATTACTCGGTTGTGTATCACCACAGGCTTGTGGTCACCCACTTCCCGAGGGTCGAACACCATCTCTACCATCTTGTTAGCATTCAAAACAAGATGGTTGTTGTCACACCAGTTCACAAACCGTTGAATTTCCAAGAAGTGGTTGGATAGGTCGCAGCCCTTTTTCAATAAAGATAAAATTGCAGTGTCATCTGAGAATTTAATGATCTGATTGTCTGGATAAAAACTCCTGCACTCGTCTGTATTTAAAGTAAACAGTATTGGAGAGCTAACGCGGCCCTGTGGGGCTCCTGTGTTCAGAGTCTTTGATTCAGACAGAATTCCATTCACACTGACCTGCCGTCTGCGGTTGGTTAAAAAAATGATAGAACCATTTAATAATAAAAGGGTGAACTCTAAAATCATTCAGCCTCCTAGCCCGTTTGTGCAGATGTAGACGTCCACGTCTATGTAACTGCAAATTTAAGCACGCAGTTGCAGTACTTGATCACTAGATGGCACCCCCGGATCAGTTATTGAATATCGCAAGCAAGTAGAGTGCAAACGCGGTTTAGAATATGGAGAAGTTCACTCCAGTCCATGTTTTTCCACAGTTGCATGAATTAAACTCCTCAACAAAGCCTGATGTGCAAACTGGTCAATATCCTTGCCCATAGTATCGACCCAGCAGTTTAAAAAAATGACCTCTTGCGACAGGTAAAATCGTTGTCCTCTGTAGCAACCACTTTAGCTGCAGTGAGCCAATGGTATTCCAATTAGTGGTTGAGAAAAATCATTTTCTGAAGCAAAAAATTCAACATGGTATTGATACTCTCACATTCTACTGTCAATTACAGTCATCACATACAAAAAATGCGTAGGTCCCTACTGTGGATTTACGTGTAGATTCCTTCATTGACAAATTCAGCGCTTCCTTATATCCACCCAAGTACTGGTGTTGATAGCCAATCACTCCATTATACACTCAGGCTCTTCTGCGTAACTGCACAGTTATAGTTCACACCCTCATGAAACTTCCCTGGTAACGATGTATTGATTGGCTCGTTTCTTATCCCATTCCCGAGTGTTTAAACTTTCCACAGTAAATGAAAGACATTGATTGGACAAACATAAGAGCATACAAGCCTATGCGTATCAGCAAGGTAGCTTGTGTCCGTTCAACGTGGAGCATGATTGCGCAGCTGAAAATGACGCGATTTATAGAAAAAAAGAGTCCCTAAACCAGTCTGAAGTGTTCAGTTACATTTATAGGATTTAAATGAGGTAAAAACATGGTCAATGGGAATTATTTCGCATGAAACAGGACCGGAGGGTTCCTTCTACTGGACACATCGGTCTCTGGAGGAGGGATTCAGTGAAAAAGGTTAGGCTGCTACTTTTGCGTTTTGTTTTGGAATGTATACCGTATTCAACAAAATTGAATGCCAAGTTTTTTTTCCATGTTTAAAACGTGAACTGGTCATGCATTTCGGTGGATCCCCTGGTATGTTCATTGCACCTTTCTGTTGAATCTAGGGAGGCATATATTGTTTGATTTTCCCTGATAGTGGAATGTCTGTTCTGTTAAAATAAGGTGTATTTCAGAAATCAGATATCATTGAGTTAGTGAGTTGTACTTGTTCCTTATAAGTGTTGAAATAAGGTTGTGAGCTCGGAAGTCGGAACTGCTAGCTTTCATTGCGGGGCGAATGTTCTGACCGTTTAATCAGCAGTTTATTTAATGAGTATGTGTGCTGGCTTGGGGGACTTTGAGGAAAAATGGACAAAACTCTAAACTTTATTATGGAGAAAAGGCATCTTTTGTGTTTGGAGAGGTTACTGGTGACCACTGATGTTCAACTGCACTGATATTGATAAATTCATGCTAAACTCCACCAGAAAATCATTAGTTCATATTAAATTTCATGCCTCAAAACTTTATTTGAGTTAAATATATGATTATTTTATGATCTGACAGTGCACCGTTTTGAGGGATCTCAGACTTTGGGGAGCCACCTGGATAGCTGTCTAATTTGGCTCATGGCAAGTGGGTAATCTTAGAATGCAATGTTCAAGATAAATTATACTTGTGGTCAAGGAGTTTATGGTCCCAGAAATGTATAGATTTACCACCAGCAGTTTTTCAATTCTCAGTATTATTTTTTTTTGCAATTTCAATGTTGAATTTTCATGAATATGTTTTTGTTTGCAGCCCCTTTTCTCTACCAAAATCATGAAAATAAACTGAAATACGATGGGAGTCTAAATGCTTCAAGTGTCTCGACTCAGTTCAGCCACTCTTTTCCTGTCTGTGAAGCTGCAATCTTGAATTATAAAGCCTTAAATAAGGTAACCCCCCCCAAATAGCCAGATTTGTCCTCTGTGCAAAGGTGTTAATTAAAAGATGTGGCTGCAGCCTATTAAATGCTGAACTAAAATCAACAAATAAAAGGTGTGCGTATGAGGAAGACTCTTCTAAGTGCCTGTTAACAGAGTGAGTCATGGCTAGAATGGCATCATCTGTACTTCTATTACTCTTACAGGCAAACTGAAAGGGATCTAAAAAACAACTGACCTCTGCTTTCAAATAATTACTCACAATTTTCTCAAAACACTGCATTACCAATGAGGTGAGTGCAACAGGACGGTAGTCATTATTCTCTTTACAGCTTGCTTTTTTTTGGGTATGGGGATAATGATAGAACTTTTCCAGACAGAGGGAACACAGTGAGTATCAAGAGACTTCTGGTAGATGGGGCACCAGGCTTCTGCCAGCTCTTTGCTGCAAGATTTCAATAAGCCCTCAGAGATGCCATCTGGTCCAAAGGCCTTCCTGGGGCAGATGCATGAAAAAAGTCTCTCAACAGCATACTGATCAATGGTGGTGTTACTGCCCAATAATTTTTTTTCTAAATCAAGCAATCAACTTACCTTGGTACCGTCAATGTACAGAGCGAGCGCCATTTTGATTGAATCGACGGAAGTGGGTCTAGCGGGGCGCTGTACATTATGAATATGCAAGATGGCCTGTGGAGGCCAAATGGTTGCAGATAGAGATTAAGTTTGTATTATCGACATAGAGGAAGTCATACATGACCTATATTTTGGCTGTATTAAATTTGACCGCAGGTGACTTTGAAAGGTCAAACTCGAGGTCAGGGAATATATTAACAATGTTATAAGATATGACTTGAAATTTCAAAAAAATATTTCCAAAAAACTGTCGGATAACTTTTTTTCTAAATCTGGCAATCAACTCACCTTGATACACTTTATGTACTGTGCGAGTGCCATTTTGATTGAATCGATGGAAGTGGGTCTAGTGGGGGCGCTGTACTTTGACATTGGGTCTTATGGAGAATGGGCCAGATCGCCTGTGGAAGCTAAATGGTTTCAGATAGAAATTAAGTTTGTATTACTGACATATAGGAAGTAATATATGACCTATATTTTGGCTGTGTTAAAGTTGACCACAGATGACCTTGAAAGGTCAAACTTGAGGTCAAGCAAAATGCTACAATTTTCAATTTTCAAAGGTTTCTAGGCTTGAAAGTATTGAAGATTGGAAACATATGTGCATTGAACACTTGTAGGAAGTCATGTATGAACTTTCATTTGGTGGCCTTGAACTTGACCTTTGGCGACCTTTGAAGGTCAAACTTCACATAGTGACATTTCAATGAATTCTATCACCAAAACTATTACAGATAGAGCTTAAGTTTGTATTGTGGCCATATGGGAAGTCATGTATGAAGTTTCATTGGGTGACCTTAAACTTGACCTTTAGTGACCTTCAACGGCCAAACTATACAGTGAAATTTCAATGACTTATATCAGCAAAATCATTACAGATTGAGTGTAGGTTTGTATTAGAGACTTATAGGAAGTCATGTATGAACTTTCATTTTGTGACCTTCATACTGACCCTCAAAGGTCAAATGTGACCAAGTGAAAATTCAATTACTTGTATCAATAAAACAGCCACAGATGGAGCCTAAGTTTGTGTTACTGACATCTAGGAAGTCATATATGAACTTGCATTTTGTGACATTCAACTTGACTGTCAGTGACCTTTGAGGGTCAAACTCCACAGTGAAATTACAATGACTTGTATCACCAAAAAGGTCACAGATTGAGCCAAGGTTTGACATTTAGAAAGTCATATATGAAGTCCATTTGCTGACCACAACTTGACATTCTGTGACCTTTAAAATTCACAATTGACATATTGCATACATATGGACATATTTTAATGACTTGTATCACCAAAACTGGTTCAGAGCTTAGGATTGTATTACAGAAGGTCTTATAAATGTATGTGAACTTTTATTTAGTGACCTTGACATTGATTTTCATTGATTCAAATGTCAAACTTCAGATGAAATTTTCATAACTTGTATCATCGCTGTAAGACTGCTTGCCGGTACAGGACCCTTGGTCCTATTTTTTCATTTTGAAACCGGATGTGATTCCTATTGGAAGAGTGCGTGAATTGAATATCCAGGAAGGGGCGAGGGGTGGATCTACGGGTGCATATGACGTATCAGACGAGGACTAGAGGATAGATACGCCCCTAAAGCATATTCTGGCTTTATCCTTTATTCTAGTCTATTTGGGACCATAATTTACAAAAATGAACATTATGATATATTGAAGGAGACTTGCAACAGATCCCGTAATGTGGAAAATAATTATTGAAATAATAAATCAGGAGGGGAAAGTAGGGTCATTTTCTCATAGAGTTCCATAGGATTGAACTTCTTTCTGCAACCACCAACGTCGCCCTCTGCTGGCCATTTAATAGAATGCAAATTTTAGAGATTTCCACATCGGCCTCAATTTTCAGACCGGGGTGCTGCGTCGTGCGCCCATCTTTTTATACAGTCTATGGCTAAAACTTTTTAAAAATTCAGCTTCTTCTGAATTACATTGCATCTGAACAGATTTGTGATTGTTCTTTTTTTTTTTTTTTTTTACTTTTTGAGATAGGCTATGTAATTGTTTGAGGTCCTATTAAATCAAGCCATTTTTGTGCTCTGCACATTTACCCACGGAGGCGCATTGAGGTAACTTCATTTCACTGGCAAAAGATTTTATTGTTTCCCCCAGATAGTTGCCTCTGTCGAATCAGGTTTTAAACTTCAGTTTTTAGTTTTCTACTGAAATGCCCCACAATATTTGCTACAGTGACTTTGCTGCGTACCTGGAGAGGTTTACAATTAACAAGCAGCCTCTCTCATCTTTAAATAAAATCATTAAAACACTCATGAAAACAAACAATAAAAAATCACATGGAAGCTTTGCACTGCCCCACTTAATTGAAAAAGTAAAAGCATACAGGGAAAGAGTTGAGTAAGTACCCATGCGGGTGCTGGTCGTTAAATCGGAAAAACTAACTCATGTGGGTGGAGGTTGCATGATCTATGCCTACATGCACGTCAGAGATGATCTACATATCAGATTGAGAAATGAGGAGCTGCTCTCAGACTGTGCAGTGGATGAAATTGATGGACAGCTGTCTGGAACAGATATGCTGTAGTTAGAGCAAGCAGCAGTCCTGTTATTTTATATCTATTCGCCGCTGCCAGAAAAGTTACCCCTGAAGTTTATTGGGGACTAGCTTATGTGTGAAAGAGGCCATAGAATAATTTTTAATAGAACAGATGTTCACACATACATCAGCGCTCACCATTGCATGGGGACAATTAATGTGCCTGGCTGTGATTATTATGCTCGCTGAATTATGATTAATGTACACAACTATGTCTAACACAGCAGTACTCTTTGCATGTACTCCACTGATCACTTTAGACCTATGCCAATAAACAAGAAGGAAACCACAGCCATCAGCCTCCTGAATGAACAAGTAACCCAAATAGGAAAATGAATGAATGAATAAATAAATAAATTGGATAACCTGTCTGCTACAAAGTGATAACATGATTGCTCAGAGGACAAGGCAGCTCGAGTGGCCACAAATAATTTGTATAGCCATCAACACATACATATTCATTTACATTTACATTTACATTACAGGGACTTAGCTGGCTTTCTTATCCGGAGTGATGCACAAAAGTGCAAAGGTTCTGAACAAAAGTTCTGAGCTCCAAGGAGGCAAGCTAAGTGTCAATAGTTCAAGTGACTAGAAGCGCTTAATATAATTAGTGACAATTGAACAAACGGTAAACAAGTTAAAAGTCCAGTTAAGTTAACAAAAGAGAACTAAATGACAGTCAAGGAATGTGGACGTGACGTCAGGAGAGTCAAACTGAGGGCAGTAAAGCAGGAGAAAGGTGGAGCCTGAAGAGGTGGGTTTTCAGGCTGCGCTTGATGCCCAATGGCATGTAGGCCTATCCGGCCCTTATTTATTTATTTATTGTCGGACATACCAATATAACGGCACGATTACTTCGACATTGTGATGTTGTTAACTATCCAGCAATTCTATACAGATAAGTGGATCACTGGCCACTTTTCTTTCTTTTTTTTGACGACAAAGAAAACATATGAACAGCGTCAGACATTACAGATTCCAAATAACACTGAAGTAAGCATGACAGACTAATGATAATGGTAACAAATTACGGTGAGAGGGGAAAAAAAAAAAAACAATAGTAAGTATAAATCACATAGTATTATTAAATAATTGGTTATAATAATGTAGTGTGAATCATACTTTTCTTGTTGTATATATGCTTCAGAGACTGCATAAACAAGTCAAATTCTATAAAAAAAAATTTAAGAGAGGGCAATGTTTTCGCAAATTTAAATTTATGTAAATAGAATTTACCCAGTAAAATCATGAGATTAATCATAAAATTCAATGAGTTAGCATTTCATTCAAAATAAGCAATCACATCCCTAAGATGTATTTTGATAGTGTGACCAGTATTCCTTATATATATAAATATACAATTCCATGTCTGTCCAAAACTGTGTAGAAAATGAACAACAAAAAAACAAATGTGACAATGTTTTGGGTTCATTGTTGCAAAATGAACAATTTTCATCCCAGTCAGTAAATCTTGACACCATTATATTTTACTGGAAAATACTTTACCTTTTTACTGGAAAAACTATTTCTTATATGCTTATTAGTACGTTTTGGATTCTTACTGTTTATTCCATTTATAACTAACACAGGTACAATTCTAAGTGCATTTAAATAAGATAAATGATTTTTTAATAATGGGTATAAACCATCTGGAATGGCTTTAATTACAGAGTTAAATTCTCTATAAGTTACAGGAAAGGCTTTTCCCTTAAAAAGGCTTCATAACTCAGAAAAGGGCCACTACTATCTAATACATCAGTAACAAAGATAATGTTGTCATCATTCCAATTTTGGAAAAATAAACTTTTGTTTTTAATAGTGATATTACGGTTATTCCAAAAAATTGCTTTATGGGATGAAAAATCATGTACAAAACAAATTTTCCATGCAAAGAGAGCTTGCTGGTAAAATTTGATAATTTAAAGGGTCATTTAGTGATACAGTAATTATAGGACAACAAGATCATTAAGCCACCAAAATTATTAAAGATATAATGTGGGATAAAGTGCTATAAAGACTCTGGAGAATCTAGGCATTTTTTTAACCACTTTACTTTAAACGTATAATTCATATCAACAAAATCCAAAAACTCAGTACCTCCCTCTGCTTTAGATGTTGTAAGAACATGAATTTTCAAATGGTGATCTTTTTTGTTTCCAGATAAAATTAATAAAAAGAAAATTAACCTCCTTAAAAATTGAATCATCAACAAAAAGGGATAAAGATGGATAAACTAATCTTGACAAACCCTGAGCTTTAGATAACAATAAGCATCCAGATAAAGAAATGCCTCTTTGAAGCCACATATTAAAGATTGTGCTGGTTTTTTTAATTCTAGATGAGAAATTTAAATTTTGTCTATCCTGCTTATTTTTAGAAACGTGAATACCAAAATAGGCCTTCTTGACACTCTGTTCAACAGGAATACCATCCAAATCAGACTCATGGGAGCTGTGAAAGCATAGGGTCTCGCATTTTGATAAATTAAGCATAAGACCGGATGCACAAGAAAACTTTTCAACCACCTGCACTGCTTGCTTAATAGAAGATTTATTTTTGAGAAAAAAGGGCTGTATCATCTGCCAACTGAGTTATTCTAATTTCTCTACTAAAAATGGTTAAACCTTGAAAGTTTGGGTTATTTTGAATAGAAATGGATAATAATTCAACCACAATTAAAAAAAGGAAAGCCAAAATTGGGCATCCTTGCTTTACTCCTCTTGATATGGGGAAACATTTGGAAACATTGGGATACAGATTTACAAAGCTATTGATGTCATTGTAAAACATTGCAATAGTAGATATGAAATTCTCTCCAAACCCAAAGATCTGAAGAGCCCGAAGAAGGAATAGATGCTCAATTGTGTCGAACGCTTTGTAAAAATCAAGGAACAACACGAGCATCAGATTCCACAAATTCTGAACAGTCTAACAGGTCTAATATTAATCTAATATTAGAACTAATATGTTGATTAGTCATAAAACCTGTCTGAGATTCGTGTATTATCTCACTAAGACCTTATTTTAAACGCTTCGCAAAGGCGAAAGAAATCAATTTGTAATCAACTGTTAAAAGACTGATAGGTCTCCAATTTTCAATAGACAAGAGATTCTTATCTGGTTTTGGTATTAAAGTGATTAAGCCTTGTTTCATTGTGGTTGACATTATCCTCCGCTCCAAACATTCTTTAAACATCTTCAGTAAAGGAGATCCAATTATATCCCAGAAACACACATAAAATTCGACAGAAAGTCTGTCAATACCAGGAGACTTTCCTCTTTTCACGCATCAGATATTTCACATTTTAATAATTCTGCCTCACAGATTGATTTGAAATTTTCTGAAATAACAGGAGTAAATTTTTTTATATCTTCCATGAAATTATCACAGTGCTCAGTGTTGAAGTTAGAGCTATACAGATTACCAAAGAAGGTACTTATATGTTCAGCAATTACTTTAGGATTTGTGCTCTCATAACTGTTCATAGACAGGGCGGATAGTGAATTTCTTTTTCGGTTTCTTTTTTCAAGGGCAAAGAAGTAATTAATATTTTTTTCACCCTCTTCCAACCATTTGGCTCTCGACCTTATACAAGCTCCTTTGGCCAAATCAACATATATCTGATCAATTTCAGCACTAAGCTTTTTAAGTTTTATTTCTTCATCTGTTGTAAGATTATCCTTTATCATCAGGGTGTTAAGGTTTTCCATTAAAACCAATTCTCTCGCACGTTTATCTTTTTTCAATTCTTTATTACGTTTTATTGCTGTCTCCCTGACTTTAAAATAAAAAAATTCCCAACTTTGAATGCGTCCCATCTCAGTATTATTAAATATCTCTTTAACTAACAATTTAACAGAATTTTTAAAACTATCATCCTTCAATAAATTGTTTAATTTCCAGTACCCTTTCATGTTATTACTCCTTTTTTTTCAAACCTTCAAGCATAATTGTAATCATTTTGTGATCTGACAGTGGGGCATAAGAATGTGAAATATCCAAGACAAATTGTAAACATACAGAGGAAATCATCCAAAGGTCTATTCTGGACTGAAGAGTTCTATTAGCGTTAGTCCAAGTAAAATTTTGTCCATCTGGGTTCAAAAACCTCCAAGCATCGGAAACCATGAGTTCATGACAGATAAATGAGGACGCTTTGAACCTCACATTTTGGTATGTTCTTGGTGGCAGGCGGTCAATTAAATCAGGACCATCATTAAAGTCACCTCCAATAAGAGGACAAGCATCCTTGTATTTGTGCAGGAGCAGCTTCAAGGTTGAATAAATCTAGGTGAAAGTAGACTTGGCTTGCACAGAATCATTTGGACCGTATACATTGCAAACAATAAAAAGGAGATTATTCAACTTAAAAATTAAAATAATCCATCGACCATCCTCTGAAGGCAGTCTCCAATATATCACCTCTAAATTTATTAAACATAATGGCAACACCAGCAGAATGATGAGAGGCATGAGAAAAATAAATCAGATCTCCCCATTGTGCTTTCCAAAATTTTTCATCATTAACAGATGAAGGTATCTCTTGTAAGAAAATTATGTCTGCATTGCTATGTTTGCAGTAAATAAAAATGGATTTTCTTTTGGTATTGTCTCGAATCCCTCTAACATTGAGTGAAGCTAATTTTAAGGAACTAAATTGGAAGTCTGTCATGTAAAAAAAAAAAAAGAAAAAAAGTGGATTATCTGAATGCCTGTGAAACAAACAAATTGACCGATTTAAATTCTGTTTGAGAAAGATGAAGATCGGGCGAAGCTCCGATTACAGTATCAGCACCCAAAACAGTATATTGCTCGGCTATATCAATGAACCTTTAACCACTATAGTATCATTTTAAATAACCTGCGCATTACTTATATAATTAAATGGACACCTTTTTCCCATTAATGTAAGCGTAAGGACCTCTGTATCCAGCACTTACGCCATCCTTCCGTGCTTTTTCAACAAGCCACCAGTGTTTGTTTCTCATTTGTTTTTCAGTGAATTTAAGGTCTTCTTTGATGCAAAGTTTTTTGTCTTTCAGCACTGTGGCATCGCGAGCTGCTCTCAAAATCTTGTTTCTGAACGTGCGCATGGTCAACTGAATGATAATCGTTCTCGTGGTCTTGTCATCACGGGGGGGACCAACTCTGTGGACGGAATCGACCAAGAAATCAATTTTCCCATTATCTTCCGGTGCCATTTTCGTCAGGAGATAGAGGACTTCTTTCTTTACATCTTCATTGCAGGTTTCGGTGAGGCCATACAATCGGAGATTCCATCTCCTACTGTACCGCTCTGATTCCTCATATCTCTCCTGTAGCTCCATGACTTGTTTGGATAGTTTTTTTAATGTCCTCCTTGTTTTCATTCACTTTTAGTTCCACCCCCTTCAGCTCATCACAAACATTGAAAATAGCGTCCGTGTTTTTGGAAATCATTTGTTCCAAGGCGGAGAAATGATTGGAGAGAGCAGTAACAGCTTTTAAAATGTCTGCGCTGGAAACAGTATCGTTATTGCGTGGATCGTTATCACTATTGTGCATTTTTTTGGAGTTGGGGCTTTTAACAGGTGTCTCCGGTAAAGGAGCAAAAAGTCCCTCAAAAGCTTCTGGTTCAACAACCAACAATAGTTCATCGTTGCCTTTCACAGACATGTCTCTTTTTGGCATTTTGCAGTCACAGTTTCAAACAAGTGCTCAACGGAAAGTTAGCCTTGACCAATGAACTGTAGAAAAGTTAGCTTACGCAAGGTTAGCTAGCAAAACAATCGATAACTCAGATGTTCAAGACTACCATTGTCCTCAAAAATTAGCGCAGAAGTTACCTTTCACTGTCCATAAATACAGACATGCGAAATTAAAACTCTGTCATAATCTGTTGCATTTGGTGCTGAAAATCTGTCCGGAGCTCACACGAACGCTGCTTTCCTCACCGCCATCTTGTGCGGCGAATGTGGCCACTTCTCATCAGGAAGGAGAAAAACTGAACTATGACGTCACTCAACACAATTTGTTGCATCAACAGTTTAAGCCTCCGTTACGTAGCAGGAAACATACTGGAAAAACGAAAGATTTTTACTGGGCATTAGTGGCGTACGAATTAATGATGGTACCGATAATGGATGAGCAACGGCCAGTGGAAATCGACTTGCCCCTCGCGACCGGCTGCACACGCAAGCGGGAAGGTAAGGATGGAAACATCGGTTAAAGGGCTTTGGGCACAACCTAGTGGACAATTTTTTAATTCTTTTAGCGTGAATAAAACACTTGGGTTGTGTTGCTGGTCGTGCACACGATTATTACGCGGTCGGATCTCGACTGGGAGAGGGTGGATGCAGATCAGCGTTTGAAGCGAAACGCATCTCTGATGGTCTGCCTGTAAGATGCCGCCTTTAAAACCACGATTTGACTACTCCTTCTATTTTCTTGCAGTAACATCTCAGACCAAACTTTTCCTGATTTCATTCTTTACTTTATCACTGATGAGGACATGCATCCTGTAAAGTATTTTAACTCATAAGGAATGGTTATTTCTGGTGTCTAAAAATAGTGTTTTTTTGAAGTATAGTTTAATAAAATGTGAGGGTGATGAGAGCAGACTCATTGGCTGAAAAACTGCTCTGTAACAAAGTCATGGACTTTTGGAAAGATATAGGAGCTCTAAATAAGGGAGCAGCTGTGCTACCATGTACAATAGAGGGAGTTATCTGGATCAGATAACATTGCTGAGATTTGGAGGCAGCTTTACCATGATTTATTTAATTGTGTGAAAGGGGACCCGTATAATTTGGGAAACATTGCTAGTAGTGATATTGAGGGTTTTACAGCCACTGAAGTCCATCAAGCAATATTGCGGCTTGCAAAAAATAAGGCAAGTGGCCCAGATTAAATCACTGCAGAGCACCTCAAGTTTGCCACCCCAAAGGTTGCTATTCTCCTTGCTATTTGTTTTAACAGTCTAATGTCTCATGGCCGGTTACCAAACACCATGTTGTCCATCACTTTGGTGCCTGTTATCAAGGACAAAGCTGGCAAGGTTGGGAGCCTAGATAACTACCGTCCTATTGCTTTAGCCAGTGTGGTATCAAAGGTCCTTGAGCGTATTATCTTAGGGCGGATATCTAAATATATTGGTACCACAGATAACCAGTTCAGCTTTAAATCTAAGCATGATACTGATCTTTGTATTTATGCCTTGAAAGAAGCTGTTGAGGTATACAGGAGGAAAAGCTCTTCAGTCCTGATAGGATTTGTTGATGCCTCTAAGGCCTTTGATCGTGTCAATCATCGAAAGTTGTTTAGGAAACTAAGTGAAAAGGGGGTCCCTGATTATATAGTAAGGCTTCTAGCGTACTGGTATGCAAACCAGAGTATGCAAGTCAAATGGGGAGATAAAATGTCCTCCCCCTTTGGAGTGAGCAATGGTGTGCGGCAGGGGGGGCTGCTCTCTCCTGCACTCTTTATCGTGTACATGAACGATCTATCTAAACAACTGAATGGTTGCAAAACTGGTTGTGTGCTTGGTAACAGTATAATCAATCATCTCATGTATGCTGATGATTTGGCAATTTTTTCCCCTAGCAGCACTGGGTTTCAGCAGCTGCTCAATATACGTGATGATTATGGTCTAGCATACGATGTGCAATACAATGCTACAAAGACTATTGTTTTGATATGCAGAACAAAAGGGGATGAGGACCTAGACTTTCCTCATTTTTACCTGTCAGGACAGGTGCTGAGTGTGAGCACCAAAATAAAATATTTAAGTCACTTTATTACGGATCAAATGTCCGATGTTGATGACATGTACAGACAATGTCGAATGTTATATGCCCAGGCCAATATGTTGGCAAGAAAATTCTCAATATGTACAGAAAATGTTCAGAAAAATCTCTTCAGAGCATATTGTACTCCTCTTTATACTACCCCCCTGTGGGCTAGGTTTAAAAAGGCTAGCTTACTAAAGCTCCAAGTTGCTTATAATGACTCCATGAGAATACTGTTTAAAAAACCTCGATAGACCAGTGCGAGTGAGTTATTTTGTAATGCAGGAGTTAACAGTTTTCAGGCTCTTATGAGAAACTTAATGTACAAATTTCTCTGCCGATTTAAGGATTCTCAGAATTCCATCATCGTGCTGTTGACAAATTACAGTCATAGTTCTGTGCGATACCAGTCATTCTTGTGGCTACATTGGAACAGTTGTCTCTTATAATATTGGTGAATGTTTCGTCTGTCTGAATGTGTTTTTACCCTGTTTTTTTTTTTAATGAATTAATTTAATTTTATTTTTATATTTGTTGCTGTGTTTAAATGGACTCCTGAGGCTGCCAATAAAGATGATGATGATGCTGATGATGATGATGATGATGAATAGTATTTATGTTTTCTGTATTATATTTCTCTTGACTGGCATATTTCATGAGTCTTGCACCTAATGGTAAAACAAAACATGAATTCCGCACTGCTGTTTGTACAGTTGATTGTATTATTACATACAGAGTGCGCACCATCATTTATAGGACAGTCACTCTACCAGCAAGCCAATGGTTACAGAAGTGTCTTTTGATTGGTAGAGGGGTGAATTTGAGTGTGTTTCTACCATGTAGGGTGAACTGTAGAAATGGAAGCTCCTATTGCAGGGGCGTAGAAAGCAAATTCATATTGGTCCGGCAAACGGCGCTGGGGCATGGTATGCCCCTCCTTCCATCATAAGAAAATTTTTTTTGAAACTGGGGATTGATTTGGTTTGCTGTGGTAGCATCGAGACTCATCTTTAGCCTCAACAGTTTCAAATTTTGGGTGGTATTTCTAGTCAAGTCAACAGCATATTAGTTCAGTCTGTGGTCTATAGTAGAGTAGCGACCCTGTATTAACTTAAATCTTCAACATTCAGTGTTTTAACCTGTTTGATGATGTTCTGCACTTGTTGGCCGTCTGTTATGCGTTCTGCGTGGGTTGGGGCGTGCCTGTGTTTGGAGAGAGAGGGCTGGGAGGCAGGCTTCGGGGAATGACCGGAAGCCTGTTGAGGGTGGTGAGAGAGTTAGGCTGTGTTCAGCATGTTAGGAGACAGCTGTGAGAAAAGCTAACTGTAAACGTTTTATTATTTGTGTCACAGTTGCAACCAACCATAGGCCATTTCTGTACTCGTTTTATAATAAAGTGACTGTCTGCAGCCAACTGTTCGTTGATCCTTTTAACACTTCCTTGCGGACGCTACAACTGGTGTCAGAAGTGAAAACTGGAGCTATCTTCGCTAGCCTCCAGTGGCCGCAACTAGTTGTGATGGTCGTGCCCTGCAGTCCCTCCCCCCTCCTGCTGTCTGCACCTCCACTTCAATGAGCCACACCTGTTGCTCGTTGAGGTGGAGGTGCAGGCAAGAGTATTTAAGCACTGCACTGCCAGTTTGGCAGTGCAGCTGCATTCTGATGCCTGAGCCCTGTAATTGTTGTTTTTGCCGCTGCTCCCCTCAGTTTTATATTGTGTGTTTTTCTGTTTTAATCAAACATTTCTATTTTTGTACTCAGCCTGTGTGTGTGGGTCTCTCATCCACCTTTTGGGTTCATGGTCCCAGTGCCCGCCAGTTTGCTGTTTGCAGCCGGCGGTTGCAAAACCATGACACTAGTTTGAGTTTGGTTAGTTTTGCAACCTGCAGACGGAATGGCAGCGCAGCGAGACAGGTCCGGAACTCGTCCGAAAGTCAAAGAGGTGGCGAGGGGAGGTGATTATGCATTTACTCCAGAGCTTGAGACAGAGTTTGACCGTGTGTCAGAGCACAAGGCTCGCTTAAAAGAGACGGCCAGGAGACTGGCTGCTGGCGCAGGATTCGGCTTGCTACTGAAGGACAGACACTACCCCGACCCTCCAGACGCGGTGACACCATCCAGGAGTGACGCATGGTCGACTGTAAACAACAATGGCGGCGCCCAGGATAACCGGCTCCACGTGAAAACACCGAAATATTCCGGTAAGGCAGATTGGGAGGCCTTCCATGCCCAATTTGAACTGTTATAACGGGCGGCGGGCTGGTCAGAGGATAATAAAGCACTGCAGCTGGCTCTGTGCCTTACGGATGAAGCGTTGACATGCTTGCTGCTGCTTAGCCCAGCTGAAAGAGATGACTATGGGGCTTTAGTTGGGGCTTTACAGCAGTGTTTTGGTTAATGTAACCAGCCTGGTGTCCTGCGATCACAGCTGTTGAACAGGCGCAGGCGAGCCGGGGAGCCGCTCCCTGTGCTAGCCAATGAGATTGAGACCTTAGCTAGGAGACCGTACGCCCACATGCCCACCGAAGTGCAGGGTGAGCTAGCCAGGGACCAGTTGATCCAGGCCATTACCCCTAGAGAGCTGCGCATCCAGACGCAGCTGGCACACCCCCGCTCCCTACAAGAGGCGCTGGAGCTGGCCTTGGAGAGGGAGATAGTAGGAGCTGGGACTGCAGAGAGCAGCCGTGACAGTGACAGCCCTATTGTTAGAACCATGGTGGTTGACAGCCAGGGCCAAGAGAAGCCCGAATGGGCGGCTGAGTTGACAGAGTTAATCTGTGCTGTGTCGCTGCAGTCACCACGCAGTGGCACACGTCCTCCACGAAGTCCCTTTGTGTGTTGGGAGTGTGGCAAGGCTGACCATATTCGCTGGCAGTGCCCCAAGCTTGCTGGCAACCAGGGAAATGCCCCGGGGTCTGTGTAGACGGGACGACACAGACCCCTGCCCCTGTGTCCCACCCAGCCTCACCTTCAGCACCCGGAGCTCACCAGTACAGCCAGGGGAGGGGGGCTCCACTCACCCCAGATGCAGATGACACCGCTGACTCTACAAGGGTAGTGGGCTGGACGCATGCTGGGGATTTTTGCCATGTCTCCATCATCCTGGCGGGGGCCCCATGCACAGCCCTTGTTGACACTGGATCTACCGCGACGCTGATGAGACCTGAAGTTGTTCCGGCAGGGACTCGAGTGGAGCCCACTACGGTGAAGCTGCGAACAGTGACCTGTGAGCTGGCCCCTATGTGTGGGAGAGGTGTGGTGGCTATTAGAGTGGGGGGGCTGTCAGTCAACTTTATGGTGTGGGTGGCAGAGGTGCAGGACCCCTGTATATTGGGACTGGACATCTTGCGGTCTGCTTGCTGCGTGCTAGATCTGGGTAAGAGCATGCTGGCTTTTCCTGGGGGTCCCACAGTTGAAATGGTGCACCCCACACAGGCCCTGAGACCACACCCGCTGATGCTGAGAGTGGCAGAGACACGCCATGAGTCAGGGCCCCTACTTCCCACTTCAGCTTCCCCCCCTACTCCTTGGACTCTCATCCCGCACACCCCCACTGATGGACGGCCCCCTACTCTGAACCAACAGCCTGCAGCAGGGGGTGTGGACAGACTGTCAGCAGTGAGAGAAATATGGGAACGCAACTGCGATGACCTGGAACCCTGGCAGCAGTAGGAGCTGTGGCTGGTGTTGTCTGAGTTTTAGGACATTTTCGCGCTGACTGATGAGGAGGTGGGTCTGACACACCTAGTACAGCATGAAATTGACACTGGGGATGCACGGCCCATCAAGACACGCCCCCACCGTCTTCCCCTGGCGCACCAAGCGGCTGCCGACAGCGCGATTGAGGAGATGCAGAGGGCTGGCATCATTAAGCCCTCTGACAGCCCCTGGGCTTCTGGGGTTGTGATGGTCAACAAGAAAAAGAGCTCAAAAATGAGGTTGTGTGTGGACTTCAGACCACTTAACAGCGTGACAAGGAAAGATTCATACCCACTGCCTCGCATCGACGAGTCTTTGGACTTAGTGTCTGGCTCATCCTGGTTTTCTTCGTTGGACCTGCGCAGTGGGTATTGGCAGGTGCCCCTCAGCCCTGAAGCCAGGCCAAAGACTGCGTTCTGTACAGGCAGAGGGTTGTGGCAGTTCTGTGTCCTCTGCTTCAGCCTGTGTAATGCCCCCACCATATTTGAAAGGCTTATGGAGAAGGTGCTGGCTGATGTTCCTCGACAGGAATGTCTAGTTTATTTGGATGACATCCTAGTTCATGGGAGCTCTTTTCAGGCAGCCTGGGGGTCCCTGCGGCAGGTGCTCCAGAGGATAGCAGCAGCAGGTCTAAAGCTCCACCCTGACAAGTGCCGCTTCTTTCGAAGAGAATTGGAGTTCCTTGGGCACAGGGTTGGGGGGGAGGGCATTAGCACTACAGAGGAAAAGGTGCAAGCAGTGAAGGACTGGCCTACCCCCACCTACCTGCGAGAGCTGAAGAGCTTCATTGGCCTGGCGTCCTACTACAGGCGGTTCGTGTGTGGCTTCTCTGGCATGGCCGCACCCCTGTTCCGTCTGCAGCAGAAGGGCGGTGATTTCATCTGGACGCCAGAGTGTGAGCAGGCCTTTTGCTCTCTGAAGAAGGCCTTGACAGAGTCTCCTATCCTCACGCCCCCGGACCCCAACCTGCCGTTCGTTCTGGACACAGACGCCAGTGATGTTGGTATGGGGGCCGTGTTGAGCCAGGTGGGACCAGATGGAGAGAGAGTTGTGGCTTACTTCAGTAAGACCTTTAGCGAGGCTGAGCGACGCTATTGTGTGACGCGCAGGGAGCTGCTGGCTATTGTGAGGGCGATAAGCCGCTTCAAATATTACCTTTGTGGCGTGCCCTTCACTGTCCGAACTGACCACTCAGCCCTCCAGTGGTTAATGTCCCTCAAAGAGCCGGAAGGGCAGATCGCACGCTGGCTTGAAGAACTGGCACCGTACATCTTCACAGTGGTGTACAGGGCTGGGGCTCGACATGCGAACGCCGACGCCATGTCTCGGCGCCCCTGTGCTCCCACTGGCTGCGGATACTGTGAAAAGAGAGAGGCTCGTGAGAGAGAGCTCCGTGCGGAGGAGGGGCCAGTCTGCAGAGGGATGCAGGTTGTCGGCCCTGCAGAATGGCAAGCGCATCAGGAAGAGGATGTCGACTTACAGCCAGTGATGCGGTGGGTGGAGTCAGGACAGAAGCCGCAATGGAATGAAGTGGCAGGGTGTTCGCCTGCCACTAAGGGGTTGTTCGTGAAGTTTGAGGCTCTACGGGTGAGCAATGGAGTGCTCCAGAGAGCCTGGAAGGAGCCAGCTACAGGGGAGGAGAGGTGGCAGGTGGTGGTCCCCAGGGCACTGAGGGAGTCTGTGCTAAAGGCCTCGCATGGAACCGTTGGGGCAGGACACTTCGGGGTTTCAAAAACTCTTTGTCGGGTCCGTCAAGGTTTCTACTGGGGCCAGCTCAGAAGGGACGTTGAGGACTTCTGCCGCCGCGGCGACCTCTGTGCAGCACACAAGGGTCCCCTAGATCAGTCTCACGGCCAGCTCCAGTGGCTGGCAGTGGCGGCCCCAATGGAGAGAGTGGTGGTGGATGTAATGGGCCCGTTCCCCTGCACAGACAGGGGAAACCGCTACGTTCTGGCCGCTATGGATTATTTTACAAAATGGTCAGAGGCGTATGCCTTGCCAGACCAGGAGGCCAAGACTGTTGCAGACGCTTTGGTGGAAGGCATGTTTGCTAGGTTTGGGGCTGCTGAGAATGTTCACAGTGACCAAGGAAGAAACTTTGAGTCACGTGTGTTCGCTGCGATGGCTGAGCGTTTGGGCATGCGTAAAACTCGGTCTACACCTTTACATCCGCAGAGTGATGGACTCGTGAAATGGTTCAACAGAACCTTAGCAAAACAACTAGCCATCCTCACTGCAGAGCACCAGCGAGACTGGGACATGCACCTTCCTCTTGTCCTAATGGCCTACAGATCTGCTGTGCAGGATTCCACCTCCTGCACGCCTGCCGCGCTCATCTTGGGGAGGGAGCTACGGACACCAGCGGAAATGCCTTTTGCCAAACCCCCAGACACACCGGCTGTTCCGCCGGGACCGGAGTACACCAGGAAGCTTCAAGACAGGTTGAAGACAGCTCATGCTTTTGCTCGCGACCAGCTGCAAAAAGCGGGCATGAGACAAAAGAGGAATTATGATGTGAGGGCCAGGGGGAAGGACTTTAATGCTGGAGACTTGGTGTGGGTGTATAGTCCAAGGAGGAAGAGGGGCCGATGCCCCAAGTTGGACTGCCACTGGGTGGGGTCTTGTGTGGTACTGGAAAGGATGGAGGAAGTAGTGTACAGAGTACAGCTACCACTCAAGGGGAGACGGGTGGCCCTCCACAGGGACAGGTTGGCCCCGTATCGAGGCGACACACTTCCCTCTCTGCACCCCGGATCACCAGCACCCCCCCAGAGGGACAGTGCAGTCGCACCCCCAGATCCACTGACTGTTTCCCCCATCAACTCTCCACATTCTCTCCTTTCCCCAAATGCAGCTTCTGCTGGCCCACAGGGTGACAGCATTCCGCAGAGGCAACCGCCTGTATCCAATCCCAGTCGAGGTAAAAGAAGGAGGCGGCCCCGAGCCACCTCAGAGACTTTTTGTCTGACCCCTCGGGGCGAGGGACTTTGTAAGGGGGGGGGCAGTGTAGCGACCCTGTATTAATGTAAATCTTCAATATTCAGTGTTTTAACCTGTTTGATGATGTTCTGCACTTGTTGGCTGTCTGTTTTGCGTTCTGCGTGGGTTGGGGCGTGCCTGTGTTTGGAGAGAGAGGGCTGGGAGGCGGGCTTAGGGGGAATGACCGGAAGCCTGTTGAGGGTGGTGAGAGAGTTAGGCTGTGTTAAGCATGTTAGGAGACAGCTGTGAGAAAAGCTAACTGTAAACGTTTTATTATTTGTGTCACAGTTGCAACCAACCATCGGCTATTTCTGTACTCGTTTTATAATAAAGTGACGGTCTGCAGCCAACTGTTCGTTGATCCTTGCGGACGCTACAGTATGCACTTTCCAGCATTAGCAGTTTGAAGCATTCCATCCATGAACTTGATAGAAACCTTTGAGACAGTGTTCAAGCAATGAATTGGAGGGTTATAAAATACGTTATAAATTGAGATATATAAAAGAAGGCGACGTCCAGAGTAATGGTGTCAGGGTTATCCACCCATAGAAACTGACTGTCATTTCCTTATGTTCTTTTTGTCCCTTGCTTTTTTACATTTACTGATTTATCTGATTTACCTTATTTATTTAATTCCATATAATGCAATTAGGCCACCTATTTAAGAAAAAAAATAATAAAACACTGACACAAGGTTACCAAGAATGGGTAAATCCCATCATAGGCTAATTCCATAGACAGTAAAAGAAGTGGATGGCGGGATGGCGCTATTTTCAACGGGAGAGTGTGAAGCTCAATTGAACGAGTTTTCAGTTGGCCACCACGCCTACTGCGCAGGCTCGAAGTCAGCTTGCTGACGTAAACCAACGTCCTGAGAAGCGGTAACTCGTCTGGTAGATGTGTCCTACACGTAATTCCCAGCGAGCAAGCGATTGCGTCTGTCAGTATAGTCTGATTCCGTTCGATGTTATTATGTTTTTTTGCGAATTATTACTTCACAGGTACTTCACTTCGTTAGCGATGTGGCTCAATCATCTTCTATCTATGATTCGTTATGGGCTTCTGGTCTAAACAGTACGGTTATTTACGTCCTGTGCAACAGAAACTCATTTCACGTCACTTTTAGCCTAGCCTGGTGCCATCGGCCAAAAATGCTTACTATTGGACCATAACGCCACATACGAAGTAAAGACATCTGCTACAAAATGTAGGGGAGAGCCGGTGCGAAAGTAACGTGGGACGAAAGTAATACGGCGATTTACTCACAGCCATCCGCACTTCGATGCGTCATATTAGGTCAGCACGTCCAGCTCGCGACACTCTCCAGACCAGCGAAAAATCTTGAGGCCGGCGCTTCCTGGAACGAGACCGGAAGACCCTTTTCCACAGTGGTGAGTAATTCAGACAAATGGTGAACTTTTTTGACTTAAAGATTGTCTTTATCGCTCCATGTGTCATTTTTATGATGAAGTGATAGGTCATTTAGTTTTGTAACATATCCTGAAGTTTGAAATGTCAGACTTTTTCCACTTTAGAAGCAATCCTGGTTCTAATGTTTGGAGTCACTGTCAGGGCGGAAGTAGCAACGGTTACGTTCGTCCCTCTCTGCTAATGCAGCCGAATTTTCTTGTGTTATATTTTACCGACAGAAAATGCCAAGAGTTAGTGTCAGAACTACCCAGAGAGGAAAGGTTGACCAGCAGGTTTACGGAAGGGCCTTTCTTGATGTCCGAAGAGGCGAGAGTATAAGGAGGGCAGCAGAGGTGCATGGCGTTTGTCATGTCACCCTGTTCAGGTACTGCAAGAGGAGGGCAGAGGCAGGAGGGCAGCAGGCCAGAGCCCCAGGGTACAGGGCTCACAACAAAGTCTTCACAGAAGAACAGGAGAAGAGACTGCAGGCATATATAAAGAGAGCAGCTGATATATATTTTCGCCTGAGTCCTAAAGAGGTTGGAGCAACACTGCAGACAGAGCTACACCACTATCGCCATTTGCCTAAGATAGCAAGCACCTCAGCTCCGGATCTGCCCTAGCTCTGAGGTGCTTGCTATCTGGGAATTAACCTCTTTTTTCATGCTGTTTTAGGTGCGAAAGTTTGCATATGAGCTGGCCGAAAATATTGGCCTCAAAACTCCATGTTCATAGGAGAAAAACCACATGGCAGGGAAGGACTGGCTCACCTCCTTCCTCGAGCGCAACAAAACCCTCTCCATCCATCCACCTCAAGCCACCAGCATGTCCCGTTCCACCAGCTTCAACAAGACCAACGTGACAGCGTTTTTTAAAAACCTAAAGACTGTCCTCACCCGCTATAATTTTGAAGCAAAGGACATCTGGAACATGGATGAAACAGGTAAAAATTTATATTTAGATGAATTTGCAACAGCAATAATTCATTTCATTTATTATTTCAGGTACCACAACGGTTCAAGTGCCAGACAAAATCATTGCCACCAAGGGGCAGCGCCAGGTCGGTGGTGTGACCTCTGGGGAAAGAGGGACATTGGTGACTGTTGCCTTTGCTGCCAACGCACAAGGCAACTTTGTTCCCCCTTACTTTATCTTCCCAAGGAAGAAGTTCCAGCACCACTTCATCCGGGATGGCCCCTTTGGCTGCACTGGTTCTGCCAATGGATCGGGGTGGATGCAGGAGGCCGATTTCTTGACATTTTTACAGCATTTTGCAAGGCACACCCGCGTGACCCCGGAGTCAAAGTTGCTGCTACTCTTAGACAATCATCCATCACACTTCTCTGTGGTAGCTATTGACTTTTGAAAGTCACACGGCATTGTACTCCTGTCTTTTCCCCCGCACTGCTCCCACCGTCTTCAGCCGCTAGACTGAAGCATTTTTGGTCCTCTGAAGCACTACATTAACACTGCAGCAGACAATTGGATGCAAATGAACCCTGGAAGAACTTTGACCATCTACAACATCCCAAGTCTTGTGGCTAAAGCTCTGCCTCAAGCTACGACAGCAAGCAGCATTTCAGCTGGGTTTGAGTGTACCGGTATCTGGCCCTTGAATCCAGATATTTTCAGTGAGACAGACTTTGCTCCAGCTTTTGTGACTGACCGTCCTGCACCTGCACCAGCACCAGCTCCATCCCCAATGCCAGCGCCCTCTTCATCACTAATGTCTGCTTCATCACCAGCGCCCTCTTCATCACCAATGTCCGCTCCATCACCAGCGCCCGGTCCTGTAAGACACCAGCAACCTAGCCAGAGCCCATTTGAGCTGCATCCCCATGAGTCTGCCATTCCTCTAGATGGTGAGAGTTTGTGTCTGTGTGTGTCTTTTAAATGTGCATGTTGAGCCTTGCCAAGCATTTATTATTTTTTTGAAATATTATCTATCCAGGTATGCTTGTGGTTCCAGGAACATCTAGTGTCATGCCAATACAGAGGTTCAGCCCAGAAAAGGTTCGCCCATATCCAAAGGCTGGCTCGAGGAAAGAAAATAAAAGAAGAGGCAGAAAGAGGTGAGCAGAGTGTCATTTTTAACTTGTCTTGATTTTCTTGCTTGTATAAAAACAAGCTGATTCTACCATCTCATTGAATGTTGCAGGTAAACAGCAATACTGACCGACACCCCAGTAAAAGCTGCCTTGGAGGAGGAGACTCGGCAGAGGGGCCAGAAGAAACAGTCCTCTTCAAAACGCCCAAAGAAGACATTGTTAAGCGGATACACTGCAACCACAGTTTCTCGGGGCAATGAGGAGGAATGTCTTGTTTGTGGGGAGACATTTGCCTCATCTTTGCCTGGAGAAGTGTGGGTGCGGTGCATCTTTTGTCTGCTGTGGTCACATGAGGCATGCACTGAGGGTGCAGCTCATTATATCTGTCACAACTGTGATGAAAATGTTTAAAACAAATGTCTGATTGTTTTTGCTTCTGTTTTAATGTCATTTTTATGATTGAATTGAATAAATGAGTGCATTGTATATTTACAATTGCATGTTAGCAAAGACATTGTTTGATTTTTTCAAATGAAAAATGACAGTAATTCAAAAGATTCCAGTTAATTTGATCAGGTTACTTTTGTCCCGCCCGTGCACTACTTTCATCCCGACTGGAGGGGGCAAAAGTAGCAATGCGCAACTTCCATTGGACGGCAGACTATGCCGAAGTCAATATATATTAGGATGATTTAGCACCTGATATTGACAGAGCACACACAAAAGTAGTTAATCGCTCTGAAATTTTTTTTCGGTCTGTAATGTTATTTTTTAAAATGACGTTTATGTGAAAAATGTTACTTTTGTACCAGCTCTCCCCTAGTTTCTCTGTAGAAAATATTATCGCTGACATGAAGGCTCATAATGTATTTAGTGTAAAGTTATTTGATGTCAAAAGGCAAAATGACTGGGGGTGAATGGAGAAGCTACCGCTAGTTGATCATCTGCTGTCTTCTAGAGCGTTCAATCGAGCTTCAGCTTCCGGGTGTATTCCTACCCCTTTGGCTAATTCAGATATCATATTTGGACATGCAATACGCACGCAGGTAACTAACCCCTCGCTCTAGAAATACGAAGTAAAAACACAAGCAGGACACAAGCTGCATTAATATTGTGCGGATTGAAATCTTACCGGGAATGTAGGGGCACAAACCAGGGCGTGCACCTGATGGTTTTTTTTTTTGTTGTTTTTTTTATTTGATTTATTTGGCAATAAAAGTACATGTAAAATTCATAAAACTATAATTGCCGAAGATAACATACAAAAGCACAAAACTTATTTCCAGTGTGGTCCTCAGAATGATAACTGTGTGAACTCGGAAGGTGGATACCCACAAACACAGTTCAGGATGAACTGTTTAAAACGTGTTAGCAACAAACAATTAGTTTTTAAACTAGTTAATGAAAAGAGACAGGATTTCGTGAGCTGTCTTAGACGCACTTAGAATACACTGCTTCTGCACACAAGCCCCATCTCATTCGCGCCCTTCACCAAGCTTGGGGTCGCGTAAAAAAAAATATTTTCTTTCGGACACTTGGCCCTTCTAAAAGCATGGCGCGCCCCCAAAGCATTCGGTTTCTGTGCGCACCCGTGATGGCCAGCAATTTGAAAAGATCTAAGTGGCATAAATAAAAAATTAAAATAAAAAACAATTGAAAGGGAGCTCTTCATACAACGAAGTGCATCCAGATCAAGCAGTTAAATGCCAATATGGGGATAACAATAGTTTGCGCTGCTTAGGTCTGGTAAATACTCCATTACGTTCGAATTAAAATAACATTGCACTCTGTGATTGTCTGTTGCAATGTGATGATGGCAGTTTAGCCATTTTAGGTGATCCCCGAGAAACTGACAGCCCTTCAAGCATAGTTCTTATCTCTGGGGCAAAACTGTCTAAATAAATGAGTAAAACATCGCTCTCGATTCAAATTGTATGCATTTAACAAGCATGTGAGGTCACCAACAAAAGCCCTGTAATGCTAAAATCGCGCGTAATTTAAGAGCGTATAATAGATAAGAACTTTTTTTTTTTGCGCTGGATCATAATTTATGAGCGTGTGCAGTATCGCTGATGAACGCTAATGACACTGGTCTCGCGGCAGTGCACTAATCTGATAGGTGATAAGCAGCCGGGATCGGCGAGACGGTCTAAGTTGATATGACATGAGGGAGAGAGGGAGGGAGAGAGGGGAGGAGGAGGGGCGTATTCGGTAAAATATTGGTCCGGCGATCGCCGGGTCTGTCGGGCCGGTTCCTACGCCCTTGTGCAGTCAGCAGTAGCTTTTGGAGTCCTGTGCGCAAATATCTAAAATTTTGGCTACCTTTTGTCTGCTCTGTTTAACTGCGAGGGCTTTGTCATGTACAGCGATCCTGGACTTCAGGAAAAGATGCTTGGCACCGCAGATGGAACTTCGAGCCTCGTTAGAAGAGCTCCGGCACCACCCGTGGCTCCGCTCCTCCTGCATTCAGTCAGGTGACTTCAAATTCAATCAAAATAAATCACATTTTATTAGCATAGTGCATTTCAAAAACATGTGCCACAATGTGCTTTAAGCCTCGGTCACAACCGGACGCACGGATTTTTTTAATCGTGCGTTCTCTGCGTTTTTTGCCGTAGGTGAGAGTCGTAGAGGACGTGGAGGTAAAAAAAAAAAAAAGTAGCAGTCAACTAGTAAGGCTGGAGTGCTGCCCTTCAGGGTGACGCAAGAAGTTCGCAGCAATACTCTTACGATGTGGCACGTGCGTGCTGCGTACGGGTAGTAGGGAGGACGTGCAGCAGTCTTGGAACAGCCGCACGACAGACACACTTACCAGGCACGAGTAGAAAGGACCGCACGGTGAAAGTGCGGCGCACCTGCGTTACCTTTACATCCCTCTCAATTTCAATGCTCATTTGGACGCAGTGGCCTTACTGTCGCCATACGTGTTTTGTATTTTTTATTTTGGTGTTGAATGCACATATATAAAGGCAGAATGAGCCTCATCTTCATCTACCGTCACCCTGGAGCAGGTCCTCTGGCTGGGACGTTGTTCCTTCAGCATTTCCTGCATCTTCTTGTCTCCTTCTATTCTTTTTCCCTTTCCCTTTTTGGAGGCATCTACGTAAATATATATACGTGTAGCTTTATCAGAATCCAAAGTTGTGATGAAAACGCGCGGGCTGTGCACGCCTTTCTATACCCTAGCCGTGCCTGGACATTCTATTTCTACGTTCTGTTTATTTCATACATTGTGTGTGCGCCCGTTTTATGCCTGTGATCCACTTATGCTTTTAAGGCTTCCGCACGCAAGCAATCGTGGCCAGTCGGAAGCTTTTGGAAGCGCCGGGAACCATCCGAAACTCGCGCAAACAATCGTAGAAAGTCAGAGTGATTGGGAAAAAAAATTTATCCCATGATCCACTAACGAGAGCATTTCCGATTGATTTTTGCCAACGTCAACAATAAAGATGGCGGTTGTTTTTGTAAATGGGTTCTAATTGGCTAATTGCTGAGGAAATATTCGCCACGTAGTTTGCACTTGACGAACCGATACTCCCGCGTCCTTCCGACAACTCATACCTTCCGACAAAATCAAACTGGTTTGATTTTGTCGGAAGAGGGATCCGCGTGATCCGATCCAGTCGGAACCTGTCTTATTCACGCGGAAGGGTCAGAACAGGTCGGAAGTCATGATCCGCCCATGTCTTGCGCATAACAGAAATTTCCACTTGTAATTGCTCGTAACTGGTCGGAAGGGGAGAATCGGGACAATCGGAGACCTTAATAACGTAGCTAAGTGGATCACGGGCATTATTTCACACTCGCGGGAAACTTGCTGTCGACTTGCATCCACCTTGCGGCGACGTGCGTCTTGGACAAACGGTTCTATCTCCACGACCAGTAAAGAAAACGCACGTTTGACCTGCGTGTTTCACGCGTGCTCCTTGCGTTGGGAGCAAGGGAAACTTGCGTCCTTGGCCTTTCTCTGGAAATCGTAGAGTTTTTTGTGCATGAACAAAATCCATCGTACGTGCTTACGGGCAGTCTGCAGGCTCAAAATTTCGCAAGAAGAACCTGCGTGGCCCCTGAGTTCCTTGACGTTTTTTGCCGTAGATAGGGGAAAGCGGGGGAAAACGGATCAGCGGGGCGAACGGATCACGGACATTTTTCCCTGTTACACTGTAGTCTGGAGGTTGCTGTTTGGTACACAGGCACGGTCTCCCGCCATCCGCTCGGTATTTAAATTTCAGAGCGATCAGACCTCTCTTGGCGGAGAGCTACGACAAAGCAGGATTTTTTCCCTCGATGAGTAAAAAAATCAAGAGACAGTATTTTCCGTTTTCAAGGTTTATGTTTATTAGTCGAGGACTGTAAATGTATGGCATCTAAAAGACCTATATGTATGCTAACTATCAGTGAATGTTTCATGTTTCATGCTAGCCTATGTAAGATGCTTGCCGGCAAAATATGGAGGGAGACTGTAGCGGGGCAAATGGATCACTGCAGTCCAGGTCAAACGGATCACTGTCCAATAATGAGGGACAAGAAAAGGAGCTGGTTTAAGTTCAGGAAGTAGTGGAGCTGCGCATAAAGCCCATAAAGCCAGTACATGGCAGTCATAAATTGGTTTAAACGGGTTACCAGACTATTCTATTCCAAAGTTTACATAACCATTTATTTATGAATATTTTATCATTTCCCCTTAATGACAAGAGAAAATATCTTGTGGAAAGGGCTGATAAGAACAGAAAAACATTATTTGTAACAACGTTCCTCAACCAAGGCAGCTGGATGACTTGCCTTGCTGTTAATTTAAGGAGGGACGTGCGGTAAGTGCCAGTGAAGGCGAGCAAAATGCAGAATGTAGCCTAGTCACATGATAGCTAAACTGGTAGGGCTGCCAACTTTCTACGCAATCTCACGCATACGGTGTAAGCTTCATGCATTTAGAAGGCGTATTCACCGTAGTCGGCAATTATTCAACCAACGAATATTAATGAGATTCTTACGCGTAATTAAAGTCCTTGTGAGTAGAAGTTTCAGTTTCACTTGTGTTACGGTGGATTTCACCGCGAGTAACATGGAGCGATTGTGACTCCAAACGTTGTGCGCTATTCCTCGCTCAGGGGTTGGAAGCAATGCGTGTTTTCATGATCGTTTAAATTGTTTAAACGAAATAAGACCATTTGGAACGTCTTTATGTAATTCCATTGCTTCCAACCCCTAAAGACAAACGTGAGAATTCGAGTCATAATTGATTTCCACGTCTCTAGTGGTGAAATCCACCGTAATGCACGTGAAACTGGTTAACTTCCATGCTCAAGGACTCAATTCCGCGTGAGAATCTCTTTAATGCGTCTATTGAATAATTGCTGACTGCGGCATGGGAACGTGAATGCCTCTAAGAGGCGTGAAACTCGAGGCGAATGCGTGAGAGTTGGCAGCCCTGTGGTATGATATGAATTCATCATCTTCATTTGCTCAAAGGACTCAACTGAAGCTTAAATGAGTGTTATATGCAAATAATATTAAGTACTTAATTGTTTTGTGGTCGATTTATGCAGCTGATCCGTTCGTCCCCACAGACAGGGGCGAACCGAACGGATCAACGCGCGGCTGCATTTTCCTGTCCGATTACGTCATACTCGTTCATCCAATCTTAGCAGACTTGGTTGGGATTTGTAAAGGACAGATGTATGTCGTTCACAAAAAAAAAAGGTTACTAAAAAAAAAGCGTCTCTGTGCAGAGAGGGAAATACGAAAAAATGATCCGTTTGCCCCCGCTCTCCCCTACGCCGTGGAGTGGAAGTACGGCCGGTTGTGACCGAGGCTTTAGTTACACCCCAGCCTCAGCTGTGGAGAACTCACTTTAGACTGAGTAAAAGTGATATTATTACTATTATTATTATTATTATTGTCGGCCGGTGGAAGGAATTCTTCGAGGATCTCCTCAATCCCACTGACACGCCTTCCATTAGAGGAAGCAGAGGCTGGAGACCCAGAGGCTGATTCATCCATCACTCGGGCTGAAGTCACTGAGGTAGTTCGGAAACTCCTCTGTGGCAAGGCACCGGGGGTGGATGAGATCCGCCCTGAGTACCTCAAGTCTCTGGATGTTGTGGGGCTGTCTTGGTTGACACGCCTCTGCAACATTGCGTGGCAGTCGGGGACAGTGCCTCTGGATTGGCAGACCGGGGTGGTGGTCCCTCTTTTAAGAAGGGGGGGACCGGAGGGTGTGCTCCAACTACAGGGGATCACACTCCTCAGCCTCCCGGGTAAAGTCTATTCCAGGGTGCTGGAGAGGAGAATTCGGCCGATAGTCGAACCTCGGATTCAGGAGGAACAATGCGGTTTTCGTCCTGGTCGTGGAACACTGGACCAGCTCTATACCCTCCGCAGGGTGCCTGAGGGTTCATGGGAGTTTGCCCAACCAGTTCACATGTGTTTTGTGGACTTGGAGAAGGCATTTGACCATGTCCCTCGTGGCATTCTGTGGGAGGTGCTTCGGGAGTATGGAGTCCGGGTTCCTCTACTAAGGGCCGTGCGGTCTCTGTATGACCGGAGCAGGAGCTTGGTTCGCATTGCCGGCAGTAAGTCAGACCGGTGCATGTTTCCGGTGCATGTTGGACTCTGGCAGGGCTGCCCTTTGTCACCGGTTCTGTTCATTATTTTTATGGACAGAATTTCTAGGCGCAGCCAGGGGCCGGAGGGAGTCCGGTTTGGGGACCAGAGGATCTCATCTCTGCTTTTTGCGGATGATGTCGTCCTGTTGGCTCCTTCGAACCAAGACCTTCAGCATGTACTGGGGCGGTTTGCAGCCGAGTGCGAAGTGGCTGGGATGAGAATCAGCACCTCCAAGTCCGAGGCCATGGTTCTCGACCGGAAAAAGGTGGCTAGCCTCCTCCGGGTTGGAGGAGAGCTCCTGCCTCAAGTGGAGGAGTTTAAGTATCTTGGGGTCTTGTTCACGAGTGAGGGAAGGATGGAGCGTGAGATTGACAGACGGATCGGTGCAGCGGCAGCAGTAATGCGGTCATTGTACCGATCTGTTGTGGCGAAGAAGGAGCTGAGCCGAAAGGCGAAGCTCTCAATTTACCAGTCAATCTACGTTCCTACCCTCACCTATGGTCAGGAACTTTGGGTCATGACCGAAAGAACGAGATCTCGGATACAAGCGGCTGAAATGGGTTTCCTCCGCAGGGTGGCGGGGCGCTCCCTTAGAGATAGAGTGAGAAGCTCTGTCACCCGAGATGAGCTCAGAGTAGAGCCGCTGCTCCTCCACGTCGAGAGGAGCCAGCTGAGGTGGCTTGGGCATCTATATCGGATGCCCCCTGGACGCCTTCCTGGGAAGGTGTTCCGGGCATGCCCCACCGGGAGGAGGCCCCGGGGAAGACCCAGGACACGCTGGAGGGACTATGTCGCTCAGCTGGCCTGGGAACGCCTCGGGATACCCCCGGAAGAACTGGAGGAAGTGTCCAGGGAGAGGGAAGTCTGGGCATCCTTGTTTAGACTGCTGCCCCCGCGACCCGGCCCCGGATAAGCGGAAGAAGATGGATGGATGGATGGATTATTATTATTAATAAGTATGAGTGTGTGTGTGTGTGTGTGTGTGTCTGTGTGTGTGTGAATGCTGTGTGTGCCCTGCGATCAGGTGACCTTGATGAGGAAGAAGCACATTTGATCATTGATGGATGGACAGTATTGGCAGTGCACAGCTGCACTGTACTGGTACAGCTCACAGCCTGATGACTCTGTGTTATGGCTCCATGTGACCTGTGAGTGATGATCTCTTTCAGTGGGATTCAGGAAGAGGAAGACAGGAGTTGAGGATGGGATACGGCAGAGATGGAGCCCTTCTGACTCTCCTGTTCCTGCTGAGAGTCTCCAGAGAGGCCAGACTCCCGGCAGCACTTTTCGTTAGAGGGAATAGAGGCCCCTGCTGGGCAGCGGTTCAGCTGACGCTTGAGAGCATGACTAATTATTGGTTTATGAGATCAGACGCATTCATTTAACTAAAAAATGGCCAACCTGAAGTCCTCAGTATATTGCTGCCTATAAGAGAGCGTGTCTGAACAGAGCTGTAGCTCTGTAGGGACTAATAATGTCTCTGTTCACCAGGTGATAATGTAGACAATCATGAGAGCTGGATTCAGAGCCTGCCACCAAGCTCTCCTGGAGGAGTCAGCCGAGGCAGTGAGGAAGAACTTCTGAGTGAACATGGCCGCCAGTCAGCGGTACTCCAGCTCAGCCATGAACAGTCCGGAGCACTGAGCTCAAGTCTGGCAGAACTGGCAGAAGAGTGTCTGTGCGAGGCCCACAGGCGCACAAAATTCTTTTCTACCTGCTCCTCTGTGCAGACCTTTTACACCTGTCAATCCATAGGTATGGAGCTACTGCATAATGGGAGCGCTGCCTGCATTCACTGATCACATTGATAGGCCATAGGCCGTGGTTACACTGGTCTTTCCAATGCAGCTTTTGTCATCCAATCATGCCGATGCATTAACTGTCAAGTTTGTAAGCTTTGAAATCAGATTAGGATAAAAACATGCTGATTGCTGATTGTTCTAGAATTTTTTTTGCGCTGAGAGTTCGCTGGTTGTCATGGATATAGAATGTTGATTTAGTTGCATTTGGAAAAAGTTTGGTTGGTCGTGGCTATGAAGAAATAATATCTAGCTAAAATTATTACGGAAATAACAGTTCGCGCTGCGGACGTTAACATAACATAACATAACATGAATTGCAAGAACAGGCTGTTCAGCCCAACTAGGCTCGCCAGTTTCTTTATACTATTGTGAATATATCACTTCAGATACTCAATGACTCAATGGTATCTAGCTTTAAGTCAAGCCTGCTCTTGAAAACTCCCAAGGTCTCTGCCTCAGCGTTGTCCAACTCTGTTTCAGCATGGAAGAATATGTATTGGCCAATGCTTTTTAAGATGTCGATTGGCGTATCTCTTACAAGTACTTGTATAAAACAGCCTTTATAAAGCTTAAACAATTTTGCCTTCCTATGTGCCATCAGTTAGAGCCCCACAAATGCCCCAGAGCGTTACAAAGAAGAGGACAGTGAGGCATGAAGAGGTCAGGGTATTGGAGATGGGTCTGGCAGAGGTCACGCGGGCAAACTCCATTCAGGGAACTCTGCTGTGTGGCCGTAAACCATGTGACCTCCATTGTGGGGCAGGAAACCTCTTAGCTTTTTTTTTCTGGAACAGATACGCAGTTTCTTTTTTCTATTTTCTATTTATATTTTTTTATTTTTTCAGTGCTTCATTGAATAAACATGCATACTCAAGTCAATAAATACTTAAGGATTTATATCTTGTGGGGAGATCATTCCGAATCATCTGAATTATTGGAAAGGATTTGAAAGTTTCTTTTAATTTTTGTACTTTGGTTATTTCTATTAATTTTAATGATTAATTTAGGAAGGTGGAAAAGTTTGGGGATGATTAGAGAATTTCATTTTTATGTTTAAAAAATATGGCCATAGTATTAATACAGAATTCTTCATTTTTGCTTTCTAATATCAAGCCAAATATTTTGTTATCTTTGGATAGTGGATTTGATAATGATGGGATCCTTTGTTTAACCCATTTATGGTTGTCTATTGAGTTATATTGCGTGAGAAGAAGATATGGGGTGCATCTCAAAGCGTAGGCTGCATCCTTCAAAGGCTGCATTTTTAGGGGTTGTCAATTATTTCCATTCGCCCAACTGACATTTAGGGTAAGGGAGAAGGTTAAATTTAGGGTAAGGTTTAGGGTTGGGTATTAGAGTTAAGGTTAAAATTACAGGAACCAGTGAAGACTCGCTTAAACCCAAGCTGTTTAACGGAGATGAAATTACGTTAGGTCAGTTTGGCAGATGGAATTAAATGACGACCCTTAAAAATGCAGCCTTCCAAGGCTGCAGCCTCGGCTTTGAGATGCATCCGTGGTCTGTTGATTCAATTTCATTTCTACAGAGGGAACACATATCATCATCAATTTTGAACTAGATTTATAGTTAGTTATAGTGCTTTATGTAATTTAGTCAAGCCTAATTTTCAAGGTTTAAAATTACGAATGATGCAAAATTATTCAAAATCTAATAAATTACCTGCAGGATCCATTACATTAACCAAGGACCATATTTCCCTCTCATACCAATCTTTATAAAATAATAACTTATTCTGGTATAAAATATATCCACTGTTCCATAATAAAGTATTATGGGGGGGAAAGTTGCATACAAATAACGTTTCCCAATATAATAAAATCTGTTTATGGAACTCTGACAATTATACTAGCAGTTTATCAACATAAAAGTCAGAGACAAGAACAAATTTCAATCTCCCAATTTTACTGAATAAGTCATTTGGAATGCAGTACCAAAATGAATTGCTACATTTGATCCAAGATTTTATCCAATTAATTTTTTAATGTCCCATTAAGGCAGTCAAAATCAATAACTTTTAGGCCTCTGTCTTTTATTTCTTTTACCATACTACTTGTTTTCATATAATGTAGTTTGTTTCTCCAAATGAAGTTGAAATTTAATAAGTTTCTTTGCAATGACATTAGAGTGGTAAATACAAATTGACACAGATTCCATCTTTGTTAAATAAATTCTACGCAGAATTGAAAGGTCTCTTTTAAGCCACAGGTTTAATTTGGCCTTACATTCTTTTATGTTGTTTTCTACATTTAATGTCAGTCTTACTTTTTGGTCCTTCGTAAGATGAACTCCCAAGTATTTGATTCCTAATTTGATAGGAATATTACACATCTCTTTATATATTGTGTCAAGTATGGAAAATAATTCACTCTTTTTTAAGTTTAATGCTAATCTCGATGCTTTTGAGAATTTTTAAAATATTTTTTATCTATAGTTATTGGAATTTGATGTTTGTCCTTTAGAAAACTTGTGGTGTCATCTACTAGCTGGCTGATGATAATATCTGTGCCTAATACATTTATTTTTTTAATGTCATTACAATTTTTGAGGTAAATCGCTAGCATTTCTGTGGCTAGTATAAAAAGGTATGGTGAGATGGAACAATCTTGGGGGATTCCTACATTCACCTCAAACCTGGGAGTAGTGCCATGTGGTAGTACGACACAGCTATTGATATTCATCAATATTGATATTGACATAGATGAATCTCTAAATTTATCTCCAAAGCCAAGAAGTTGAAGTACTGACAGGAGAAATGGGTGCTCTATCCAGGGTGTATCCAAAAAAATGTCCCAGTTTGAAAAATTGCCCTAAAATTAATATTATATAATTTTTTGAAATAGGTTTTTTTACATAGGTTGATAGACAATGGTTCAGAGCTTTTTTTGTGCAATTGCACAAACTCAATATGTCACGCATGAGTGAGCGCAGGCTAATTATGTAAATTGCGATACATCTTAGGATGACCCCACAAGAAAAAGTCGAGAGGGAATAAGTCCGGTGACCTCGGGGGCCATTCAATGTCGCAGTGTACGGTAATCACTCGTTCTCCGAACAGTTCTGTAAGGCGGTCTGTTATAATCCTCCGTCTGTGGGGTGCGGCACCATCCTGTGCCCACCACGCTCTCTGAAATCGGCCATTTCTGTTGCGATGATAACTGGGCAGTTGGTCAATGACAGGAACAATGTCCTCGTTAAGCATCTGCAGATAATCCTCACCATTCATGTTATAGCGGAATAAAAAAAGGGCCGATAATTAAACCATTGCCTCCCGGAGAACGAGTGATTGCCCTACACCGCAACGTGGAATGGCCCCCGAGGCCACCGGACTTAACCCCTCTTGACTTTTTTCTTGTGGGGTCATCTTAAGTCAAAAGTGTACGTTACTCCACCTAGGGACCTGGATGACCTTGAGGAATGCATAATGGCAGAAGTCAATGTTCTCAGTGTGAAAGGGTTCATTCAAAAGTAATGGCAATTTGTGATGAACAAAGGGCCTACCTAACATTGCTTCCTATGGTCTCAGATCCTGTTTTCATCCCAGCACTTTTTCGCACAAAACAGATGCATCGCAATTTACGCAATTAGCCTGCGCTCACTCATGCGTGACATATTGAGTATGTGAAATTGCGCAAAAAAGCACTGAACCATTGTCTATCAACCTATGTAAAAGGATTTTCAAAAAATTATAGAATATTAATTTTAGGCCAATTTTTCAAAGTGGGACATTTCTTTTTGATACAAAAAGAAAGGTCTATAAAGACGAGAAATCCATCACCTCCAGTTAAGTTTCTGCGATCAATAGTGTCCATTACTAGTTCTATATTATTGTGGATTAAGCGTCCTTTTAAGACCCCAGATTGTGTTTCTGCAATAAGATCTGAGATTCCTGTCTGAAGATGAGAGGCAAAAAATTAACATTAACAGTTTGTAGCGAGTTTCTGAGAGTTATCGGTCATCTGTTTTCAATTAATATTGGGTCCTTGGTGGGTTTTTGGGATTGAAACTATAATCCCTTGCCTTCTGGAGAGTGGGAGTATACAGGTTTGAAATATTTCCATGAAAACTTGATGTATTAGTTTTCTTATATCTCCTCAGAAATGCCTGTAAAAGTCTCCTGTAAGACAATCTGAGCCTGGGGCTTTGTTCAAAGATAGTCCACTGATTACTGCAACAAGTTCTGAAATTGTAATTGTGTGCTTACTTCAGCGAAGCAGCACACTCTATTCTCTTACTTCTTCTTCTGCCTAAATTTGGCTGACTGACTCCTACACCGTTTACGCTATTGATTTCGTTCAAACTTTAGAAATTCAGCTTGTTCTGAATTACGTTTCATCTGAACAGATTCTTGATTGTTTGTTTTTTTTTTTTTTTTTAGTTTTTGAGATAGGTTATTTAATTTTTTGAAGTCCTATTAAATCAAGCCATTTTTGTGCTGATTCAGTAGATTTGGCACAAGGGAGCAGCAATACACCTTCACTGCGTCATGCCTGCCAAATCAGGAGAAGAAGAAGAGCCTGTTGGCGTTATTCAGAAGTGTTTGGTCTATTTAAAACCATATCTATGCTTAAAATACTGTTAAAGGCTAATGTTAAGGTTGGCTAACGTAAGGCTAACAAAGTTAGCAATAGCCAGTCAATAATGCCGGCTAGTAGCCGTTGGTCCATCATAATATATGCCTGTTGCCATAGCCTGGAAGGGTTGATGTTAGCTCATATAGCAGCTTTAGGGTTGGTCAATCACTTTGCTACCATGACGGCTAGTAGAGTCAGCCGGACAGTCACTCTGCTATCATGACATTAGCCAGTTAGCTGTCAGGCTAACAGCGAATCGCCGGCTCATGGTTATAGTACGTCTAATCAGTTTTCAAGCATGGTTAGTTTATTGAAGACATATGCTTCATAACTGTATCTTGAAGGGTTAGCGGATAATGTCTAGTTTTTTCAGTGAGATAGTGACCAATTGACCTTGAATCTCATACAAACATGAATAGGTGAGCGATGCTAGCACCACATCTTGGGAGAAATTCACATCACTATAACATTTACAGGCTTTGACCTGCCTAATCTTGTTTTGTTAGAGTCAATGAAGGAGACAAGTTGATAGGAACAAATTGAGTTCAGTTTGGGAGAATAATGCAGCCATCACCAATACATTGAATGTATGTAACGGTTGCTACAACGCCCATACTAGCTATGGATCAAATTTTTAAGACCGTTACTGCCATCCTTGCTAAGCCAGCAGATGTAACTTTTCCATACTCATTGAGTAGTCTAATAGTTAACATTAGCTAGCTATTGATTATGTCATCTGCAGTGATGGCAGTTTCAATGCTCAAGTTCGACCCATTTCGAACATATTCTGTGCACTGTGTGTTCGCGAGCTAACTCGCTAATAATAGCACAGAAATAAAAAGGGAGCTGTGAACAAAATCAGAAGCTATTTAGATAGCGAACACACAGTGCACAGAAATGAACAAAGAGCTGCGGATAATAGCATTACACGACTTGGCCAGGTCAGTGTTGTACAGTTCAGGACTGGGGGAGACACTGGCAATGAGCTATAAGCAACAACAGCTGATACAGTCTGCTAATGTGGCCTACCATGTTTGCTCTGCCATGAAGCTAATTTCTCAGCATGCACTGCATTGTCCTAGATATGCACAGAGCCCTAGAGAGAGGTGCTTCAACCTCATTGACTCCAATTGAACATTTTTTTTTTACAGCTGGATTGACGTGGAGTAGACTCGGTTGTGATACAGCTGAAAAGTCAGAATTCCTTAAACAATTACTTTCAGCTTTAAAGTCTTGTGTTTACATTTCAGCAGTTTTTCAACATTTCTTCAGCAATTTTCTTTGCCTCTCAGTTTCCAAGCACCTTCATTTTATAATTCAACCTCATCAACTTTTCTCGCTGAAGCAAGCACAGAAATTTTCTTCAGAAAATTTAGCCTTTTCGACAACATAGTTATAACTGAAATCACTCAAACGGCTCTGATCATAAGTTTACATACCCTTGAGTGTGTCACTTTGTGTGTAAATGACGAGCTCAAACTTTCAGGTTTAAATGGTTATTAAGGGTTAATTTTCCACACCTGTGGCTTTCTAAATTGTAACTAGTGTCTGTGTATAGTCATTGAGTTTGTTAGCTCCCGAGTGGATGCACTGATCTGGCTGGACACTGAGCCATGGGGAGTGGAAAAGAACTGGACCTTTGTAACCAGGTAGCTCAACTTTTTAAAGATGGGAAAGGTTATATCCAAAGACTTGAAAATGCCAGTCAGTACCGTTCAGTCTGTGATTAAAGGCAGAAAATTGGGGGATATGTTGATACCAAGCCAAGGTCAGGTAGGCCAAGAAAGATTTCAGCCCAAACTCCCGAGAGAATTGTTTCGGACACAAATAAAAATCGACAAGCTACCTCAAGAAATACAGGATTCTCTCGAAAAAAGATGATGTGGTCATTTCAAGGAGCACAATAAGGAGGTCCTTAAACAACGAGCTGCATGGTTGAGTTTCTAGAAGGAAGCCATTATTGCACCATTCCTACAAAAAAATCTGCCAAAAATATGCCAGATAACACCTTGACACACTTCTCAACGTCTGGAATACTGTCACCAGGAGTGACAAGGCCAAAATAGAAGTTTATGGTCACAACCATAAGCGCTATGTTTGGAGACCAGTCAACAAGGCCTATGGTGAAAAATATACCATTCCCACAGTAAAGCATGGTGGTGGCTCTCTGATGTTTTGGGGGTGTGTGAGCCCTGAAGGCACAGGGAACCTCGTGAAAATTGATGGCAAGATGAATGCAGCATGCTATCAGAAAATACTGACAGACAATTTGCATTCTTCAGCACGAAAGCTGCACATCGGACACACTTGGACTCTTCAGCATGACAATGATCCAAAGCACAAGGCCTAGCTGGCTCTCCTGTGGTTACAGAGGTCTCCTGACCTCAATTTTATCAAGCCGCTTTGGGGAGATCTCAAACATGCAGTTTATGCAAGACCACCAAAGAATTTGCAGGAGCTGGAGGCATTTTGCAAGGAAGAATAGGCAGCTGTACCACCTGAGAGAATTAGAGGCCTCATTTGGAACTATCACAAAAGCTTGCACGTTGTAATTGATGCTAAAGGGGGCAATACACAGTATTAAGAGCAAAGAGTATGTACACTTTTGGACAGGGTTCATTTCATTTTTTTCCCTCATTGCCATGTTTTATTTGATTGTGCCATTTTACATGACCTACATTTGGATATCAATCCAATAAGAAATAAAAGAATTGTGTTTTGCCGGGCCATTCATGTTTTTTTTTCTATTTTGCAAATTCAGCCAGGGAATGCAAACATTTGAGCACAACTGTATGTACTTCACGGGTACCATTTGCGTTGAGATCCTTTTTTTTTTTTTTTTTTTTTTTTTTTTTTGAAACGAGGAGAAAATTGGAATTGGATTCTGACGTAAGCAGGGCCAAGCGGCCCCCAACCAGCACTGAGAACCAGAATCTCTGCAGGCAGCAGGTAGGTTTCATCTCTTCTGAGAATCACCTGGTGTCAGTTTTAATTTTTATTGGTTTGTTTGGTTTTCTGCTCTCTACTTGTCTTTCACATAAGGTTGCAGTCCTATTTCTCAAACAGCACTTTCTCGGTACAGATAAAAATGAACCAGGAAGGTTGCAATGCTGTGACAAAATTACTCCCCCATTTTATTTACAACTGCAAAGATTAAAGGGCTAGAATTGATCTCAAGTGTGGCACTTGTTGTAGAATCTGTTCCTATTAACTAAATATAAGTCCAAAGAACAGTGACTGCCAGTGAAGTAAGCCATGATTTTGACATAAAATTTAAACAAACCCATCTGTGAAAGGGCTGAAACGGCAGCAGCCACCTATTTGGTTCATTCTTAAAAAGAAAGGGCGCACTGCTGAGCTTAGCAACACCTAAAGGCACATAAGACCATAACTGACTACTGAACTGGATGACACGAGAATTCAATCCCTACTGAGGACAAACTCCTTCGCAGCCAGATCAAAAACACCCTTCAGGAGTTACAGTAGGTGCATCTATCAGGGTCAACAATCAAACGGAAGCTTCATCAGACAAAATACAGAGGGTTTACCATAAGATGTGAACCATTGGTAACCCTCACGAGGAGAACAAGATTAGAGTTTTCAAAAAAAAAAAAAAACAGCCTGGACAGATCTGGAACAACATTTTGTGGAAAGATGGAATAAAGATGCACTCGTACCAGAATGATGGGGAGAGGGGAGTGTGGAGAAGGGAATTAACTGCTCATAATCCAATGAATATCCCCTTAATCAGTGAAGCATTGTGGAGGAAGTGTTATGGTGTGGCTGCCAGTGGAACTGGTTCCCTTGGGTTTGTTGATGATGGGACGGCTGAAAAAAGCAGCAGGCTGACTGTATTAGGCTATTATACCTGCACATATTCAGCCAAATGCCTCAAAATCCATTAAACAATGACTCACCGTACAGACTGTGCAACCCAAGACTTTTTTTAGGAAAATATGTGGAATATTCTGCAATGGCTCAGTCAGTCTCCGGACCTGAATCTAAATGAGCACGCACTTTGCTTGTTGTTGGCAAAACGCCACAAGAACAAGCAGGAACTGATGACAGCTGTGCTGAAGGCCTGACAGAACATTGTCAGGAAGAGGCCCAGTGTCTGGTGATGACAGTGGATTACAGACTTCAGGCAGACATTTCCTGCAAAATATTTACCTTTTCATTAAATTTACAATTTCATTTTGGAGTATTTTATTTTGTCCAGTTATATTCGACCCCTCAATTTGGTGGGGGTGGGTGTTCATACAAAATTTTCTGGCAAAACCCTCAAATTAGAAACTCTATGCTTCCAGCACATCTTGATTGTTTCATTATGTTGGTGTACAGAGCTAAAATGATGAGTATTGTACCACTGTCAAACTATTTATAGACCTGACAGAGGAAAAGATAAATCATTGCTGTGTGAAAACATTATTTTTTTTAGATAAAGCTTATATGTCAGATAATGTGATAATTACACAATGTGCACCAGTGCAGTGATGTCTAGGACTACTGTAACTTTATCTCACATATCCATTTCAATTCAAAGTCACACGGAGCATCATTCCAGGTCTTTAGAGGGTCTTGTTTGGGGTATGTAGCTCCACAATCTTCTCCCGAATATTGGTCATTGGGTTCCCCATCGAACCAGAACCTTTAAACCAGAGCAGAATCATCCTCTCAATATAAATGTTGCATTTACGGCAGTTTTATTGAAATTTAATTGTGCAACCTCAAGGAAGTATGGACCAGAGGAAGACAATGAACATCTTGAGACAAGACTTACACTTAGCAATAAAATGAGTTTGTAACCTTCAAAATGATTGGAGCTATGAGAGGAAAACGCCTCAATGCCTTGCTTCACTGCTTGGAATACTGATATGTTTGTCGAGTCTACATGAAGCCAGCATGCCATTATATATTTACAGTTGTCATTTTTTCCAGTTCTTACCCCCTGGTAAGTTCTGATCCATTCAACCATTTCCATGCTCCTTCTGAGTGGATATCGCTCAGTCCTATCCAGTATCCTCTGACATGCCAACTGCCACTGTCTCCAGCTCCCTTTACGATTCTGCTGATAAATTCCTGCACACGCCGGTAAAGAAATAGAAAAGAGCATTCTTTCTTTCTTGCATTCCTACGTGCAGTGTACCCAGCAAGATGATGGATAAGCATTCAACCTAATATAAGGATACCTAAAAATGTTGTGGTATGTTTTTTATTCATACATTTGGTTAAATAATTCAAACCAATGAATTCATGTATAAACTCATTATATACTGTATCTATTTACAGTGAGCTCAAAAATTACATGCACCCCTGACTGGCAATGCACAACAATACCTTGAAAAATTCTAGAAATTAAATGGAGTTTGTTTCCAAAACGCAATACATCCATTTTACTCATTTTAAGTAAATGAGCTCTTTCTATGTTGGCGCCTATAATAGTATGACTTTCTAAAAACTGATTTTTGCACAATTTGTTAAGAGCACAGGGCTATCGCTTTATGATATTATCTCAATTTTTGTAATTTTGGCACTTATTGCGTTTTGGAAACGAACTTTTCATATATTAATGGAGAAACTCTAAATAACAACATGTGAGAAAAATAGCCCTGAAAAGCGGGCATTACCCCTCAGCCCCTGGAATGTTTGGAATGAGTATAAATTGACAAAGGCGTTTTTAAGTTGTCCTGCGGAATACAAAATTCAAGATGGCGTCTGTGGCAGCCATACTGGACAGCCGAGTGCCGTCAAATTCAATAGGCTACTATAAGTACACATGACCAAGCAACAGAGCAAAAATGGTGTAGATTGATGAAGTCATTTTCAAGTTATCGCGCGGAATACAAAATTCAAAATGGCGGCTGTGTTGGTCATACTAAATATCCAAGCGCTGTCAAAATCAATCAGCTTCTGTAGGTACACAATACCAAGCAACACAGCAAAAATGGTGTTGATTGACGAAGGGGTTTTCATGTTATCATGTGGAATACAAAAGTTTACGGGACAGACAGACAGACAGACAGACAGACAGACGGACATCGCATGTGAGGACAATAACCCTCTGCTCCTTAGTCGGGGCTGAGGGGTAAAAACAGCGGCGTGCGGTCATATGTTCCCAGGGGCTTCAGTAACCTCACCCTTTACCGATTGTAAAACCCCACAGCAATACCAACAACAAAAATTGCCGATGGCGAAGGCTCAGCGCGAACTTTAGACTGGTGTGTGAACTTTTTGGTTGGTGCGAATCATAATAAAAATGAATCAATTTTCACTGTTTGTAGAACAGGGCACAAAAGCACAACAGTTACAGTTGATCTGACTCCATATCATTACTTAAGAATATAAAATTTCATTGTAAATGTGTTGAGTTTGGAATAATAATACCAGACTCTGTCTTTTGCCAACCTTACACAGGCAGCAGCCACCAGAATACACGAGTACCTTTCCCTCGTGACAGTTACGGACCCGGGTCAGCTTGTATCTATCGGGCTCCTTAAGGAGAATTTGACAAGAACTGGCGTATTTCGCCCATGAGTCCTCTTAAGCCAAACCTCCAGAGCCAATACCTCACTAATCCCGTTAGCGGTCGAATGTGGCCCCCGCTCTAACTTACCAGAACCCCCTAAAAACTTTCACTGCAACTGGCCTCTGATCAGTAGGTGTCAGTCAGCGCTTTGTTTCCCCAAAGTATTTTAGACGTAATTTTGGCAAAAAGGAACCAAGATGGATTTAAGATTATAAAAACCACACAAATTACAAGAAGAAAATTTATTAATATGAAAGAAAAATTTATTTAACAGGTAGGTAGGTCCACATAGTAAATTTCATTTGTTCGTTACATAATTTTGAATTTTTAAAGAATAATTGAATGTAAAGGTATCTTACCAAACCTGTTTTGGCTACACACGACATAGACGCATGTGTGGGAAAGATCGAACCCAGTCTTTCAGATGAATATGCGCTACACACGCACTAACGTGCGCGGGGGTAAGATCGAATACGATCTCCCCCGAACGGATTGTTTCTCCCTCCTTTAAACTCACTCCGTTCTTTGATGCAGGCGCATGGCCATAAATTGCCTGGAAGGGGGTCAAACCGAAACTTGGGCTTTCCCCATCTGGAGGCCGTAAAGTAATTTAGCAAATGGCACTATTACCCGAGAGGAGATTCTACTTTAACCAATTTTAGGGAGTTTCTGAAAGTGAATGAATTATGATTTCATTTGATATGAAATATATTGCATTCAACTGCTCGAATTATGACAAAAACACACATACCAAACAAGCCAGGAAAATAATGTTGCAGTTGTCATGGAAAAGTCTTAAGCTGAATTATTATACAGGTAAGTTGGGTTATAAGTACAGAAGTAGTATCACAGCAGTATATTGAACATATGAGCATATTGTGAAGTTCCCAGAGGTTTAGCTTATTTTAAAGGGGACCTATTTTGCTATTTTTCCAAGTTTATATTTTGGTCTTTGACTCCCCTAGAGTACTCCTGATCGCGCAAAGTAAAAAAAGGGTATTTATTTCGCTCATACTGCCATCCTCAAAAAACTGCATTTGTACATTGTAGTCTCTGCCTGAAACGCCTCACTGGGGTGGCTCCTCCGCTATGGCCCCCACTCCCCGTGTGCCCACTTTCTTCTGACTGGCCAGCTCTGTGGAGGGCGGAGTTGGGCGGGACGAGGCTGCAGAACGCAGTTTTCTGTGTCAGGTTTCACTCTGGGGAGCCAGAGACACGTCTGCAATCTGATAAGAAAGCGGCGGGCAATCTAACGTTATACTTGAATATAGATCTAATGACATGATCTTGTTCTAACAAACGAAGCGGCGAAAGTAGAGGACACAGTGCGAATATCTCTCTGCGCAAGCTCAAATTTGCTATCGGCTACAGTTTGCTACGGCAACAGTTGGTGAGTACTGCGGTTTTTCTAGTCCTAGCTAGGATGCAGGGGAAGCTAGAATCCACCCCATATAGACACATTTGTAGAACGGGTCGACATGTCCAACTGTAGACTGGAGACCGTAGAAACCGTGGGTCTGAGTTTAGAGGGAAACATGGACAGTGAGGAGCAGCTAAAAGTGGACCAACAGCTTATGGACTGCTTCGGTGTGTATTAGGACCTGCTGGGTCGTGTGCATAGCTGTGGTGTGTTGTTAGCGTGGAGCAACGAACAGCTTCCGTGCTGGTATATGACGGAGGGGCGAAAGCTCCAGGCTAAACGGCCTTTTCGAAATTGCCCGTGGTAATGGTTTATTTACCGCGCGTCGGAATGACAAGCGTTTCCTCGCGCAGAGAATGGGCGTTATGGATTGTGCGCGAGAGCAAGCTAGAGCTCCGGTATTGTTATGAGCATAATACAGGTTTTACAGACCGTAAGTTCCATCTGCGTGAACCGTTGCTTATGTGGAGCTAGGGAATCGATCACTTTTACAGGAAATAATTTAATATTCAGTCGCCGATTTAATACTCAATCGACAGCAATGCAGAGAAATCGTTTGTGATACCATACACGTTATAGCCTGTGCTTTTCCCTATTGCTTTCACCGGTAGCATCAGAGAGCTTGCTCAGACATTGGGGATGTATCAGGCTGACCCCGGTCATGGAAAAGTAAAGCGATCGTTTCACGAGCACCCAAAAACTCACCCCAAGCTTTGCAAAACCTACGTCTGGTCTAACTGCAGCCCAACTCGGCAGACACAGACAGCACCTCTCCGGTTAGCTTCAACTGTAGTGGCTACAATCAGGCAACGTTATGATGAAACAGTCACATTGATGTTTACCGAAGTAACACAAGCATACCGATCAGAATCGCTGCATATAAGTTAAACAGAAGCATTTTTAATTAGCAGAGCAGGGGAACTAACATGCAGTAGCTGATAAGTGGTCATGACTTTGAATGTAATCTGTCGCGAAAAATTCGTTTTCAAGCGTCCGTGTGAAAGCGGCTTGACATGCCCTTATTCGCGTCTTTGCATTGACTTTGAATGTAATCTGTCGCGCGAAAAAATTCGTTTTTTTGTCCAATGTGAAAGCAGCTTTATGGATAGTACGCGACAGCTAGAGAGAGCTTCGGTTATGTTAGGAACATAATACAGGTTTTGCAAACCGTGACGTTCCGTTAGGGCGGACAAGTTGCTTATGTGGAGCTAGCTTAATCGATCACTTCTACAGGAAAGAATTACCTATTTAATCTCCGCCTTTTTCGGCTTTTTTATTAGCCACAACAATTTCTAAGGGGGATGAAATTATGTAAAGGTAGTGCAGAGGAATCATTTGTAAACCGGTAGGGCTTCTGCGTTTTCGCATTGCTTTCATGGTAGCACCAGAGAGCTTGCTCAGACATTTGTGAAGTATCCTGCTGATCCCGGTCATGGATAAGTGAAGCGATCACTAACTGTAGAGCCTACAATCGGGCAACGTTATGATGAAACTTGATGCTTACCGAAGTAACACAAGCATACCGATCAGAATTACTGCATATAAGTTAACCAGGAGCATTTTTAATTAGCACGACACGCAAACTAACATGCAGTAGCTGGTGACCGAGCGGTCATAACCACAGAGACAAACCCTTGCAATACAGGTTTTACAGACAGCAAGTTCTGTTACTGTGAACAGTTGTACCAAGCATCCAAATTACAAACAAGTATTAAAAGTTAGCTTCAAATGAGGTTTATGTTCACAAACCTTCTGTAGAATTTCCCCTGACATCACTCTTGCATATTTAGGACACAAGCATTAGCAACAGTAACTTGGCTACGTTAGCCACTGTGCTACAGCCACAATCAACTGGCTATCACGTCAGGTTGGCTTATGCAGTAAAAGCAACTTACAGCTTCTGTGTCTGTGAGTCATGGACAGTCGCCGACCGATACAGGCTTTATCTTCAGATATTTTGCCAAGCCTGCCTTTGAGGCCAGTTGTTAGTGCTAACTATCGCTAGCGGTCCTGCTAGCCACCCGTAACACGTTAGCTTCACTTACATTATTTGCTGTTATATGGTTACTTACAGCTTGTGGCTCGAGCTTGATCGATGCAGCTGCTTCAGGTTTGAGAAGCAGCTGAAACGCTTTATCCTGTGTCGAATTATCCTTTATTGACAAAACTGTCTTTGGTGAAATGCTGAGCAGAAACAGCTAACGCTCCATTTGGCCGCGGGCTGTTTGCTGCCAGCAAACAAAAAAAAGCTACCCACTGATTTCTGGTGGCATCGTCTTTTCAAGAGAAATATTTGTTTTTTCTTCACATCCAAAAGTAAACGGACAAGTAGCTTTGGGAGAGATACTAACAAAATTGCAGCTCAAATGATCTGCGGTTCTTCTTTTGTATTTCCAAAAGTTTCAACGCTACTGAGGCATAGTATGATCTGCCGTTGTTAGTGCCTGCTAGAATAGTTTCCGGTGTGGGCAGGTCCAGCGCCATGATTGACTCTGGCTAGGTCTGTACTAATTGGATGGCACAACCTGACGTCAGGTTTTACCCAGATCTCGTGAAGATCTCTGGAGGAGCTGTTCAGAGAGGAAATCACGCTCACGAAATCACGTGTATCTTATGTTTAGAAACTTTTCAGAGGGTGAGCATGGACAACCAACATTGTAACATTACTAATATGTATTAAAAGAAGGATCAGCATAATAGGTCCCCTTTAAATAGATAAGTTAAGGTCCAGTTTCATAAAAGACTGAGGACAATAAAATGACTTCCACAGGGGGCATTGTGTCAGCCAGAGGCCTTGCAACTACCCCTCCCATACAGAGTAACAGCAAGGACACAGACAGACCATAAACACCTTCCCTTCGCAGGCTGAACAAACATCCTGGACCCATTCATAACTAAGGAAGTTCAAACAATTTTATTGTTATCTTGCATGGCTCTGGAGTTCCTTAAAGCCCAGTTCTCGAGCAATCAGCCATTTGCCGCTTCCAGCCTTGGGGCTCCCCCACTCATCAGCATCTGCAGTGTTCCAACCCCCTTTCCCCATCTTACACGCTCGATTGTCCTAAAGCCGTTCTAGTTCAAGTTCGCCTGGTAAACAAACAATTTATTAACTGAATGACCAAGACCAATGCTTGATCCATGATAAGAAATGGTGATGAAAAAAAAGAATGCCTATTGCCAAAATTTATACATTTATGCTGACTTCGCAGCATTTATTTTTGCCATCACTCAGTTGTGCATCATACCCAACAACATCCTTTAGCCATGACTACATTCAGGATACAGAACGGATTCTCGGGGCTTATTGCTTAATGAGCCTCGCAAACTAATTTACGAAAATCTGTGCTGTTTCACGAGCTACATGAGCGCAGAAATTATAAAGACGTTGATGTTTTACGTAGTCATTTATGTGCGGAAGAAAACGCCTTATAATTTTGTGGTGTAACGTATAGCAATGCTATCAAAAAATAAATTAGACTGTCGTCGGTTCTACCAATTAGTCTGAGCGACTGTTGCTAACTGGGAGAAGTAAACTGAGAGAGGTTCAGGTTATTAAGCAGAGAAGGGTGAGGTTACCACCGGCCTTTGTTCCTGCCAACGGACTGCCACTGGGTAAAAACTGCATTACATTAATGTTCCTATGGAACCAACCAAAATCATTTACTGATTTAATTAAAAATCATCTTCCTCCAAATTAAGGTTTCTCAATTAATAGCACCCTTAAAGATTATTGTGAACAACATCTATCAAAATTAAACCAGGTTATAAATTCCACTTATTTCAGTTTTATCTAAGTATTAAGGGACTATTTTCAGCCATTATATCACTTCCTGCTTCACTAGGGTATCAAAATGAGGTCACATATGCAATATCCCTTTGTTATCCAATACCATGAAGAAAACAAAACAACTGTCAGTTCAAAAGAGGCAAATGGTCATTGACTGTCATAAATTTGATAATGGCTACAAAAAGATTCAGATGATTGAATATGCCACTGAGCAAAACCTCAAGGGTAGAGAATGCAACATCATTTTGCCCCCCGGATACTGAGGAGGGTGGTGAGGGAAGCGACAAAATCCCAAAGAATCACTGTGAAAAAATTGCAGGCCCTGGAGGCATCTTCGGGTCACCAGATTTCAAAAAGCACCATCAGGCGCCACCTCCACAACCACAGGCTCTTTGGAAGGGTTGCCAGAAGAAAGCCTTTTCTACCCAGAGGACACAGAGCCAAGAGCTTGGAGTTCACCAAACGTCATTTAAATTATGACTGGAACAAGTTGCTTTGGTCAGATGAGACCAAAATTGCAAGTTTCAGTCAGATACAGAATCTGTATGTTTGGCATGGAAACAACAGAGATGCATACAAGGAGAAGCACCTAATACCCCCAGTGAAATATGATGGTGGGTCAGTCATGTTTTGGGGCAGTTTTAATTCAAGAGGTCCAGGGTCACGGGTTAAGATTAATGGCGTAATGAATTCCATCAAGTATCAGGATATTTTGGCTGACAATCTGGTTGCCTCTGCCAGAAGGCTGGGACTTGGCCATGGGTGGACATTTCCAACAAGACAATGACCCAAAGCACACTCAAGATCCAAACAAAAATGGTTCAGTGACAACAAAATCAATGTTCTGCAATGGCCATCTCATTTGCCAGATCCCAACCCAATTTAAAACCTGTGGGTTGAGCTGAAGAGGGTAGTTGATAAACGCAGACCCGAGAATGAAGAATTTTGAATGGATCTGCTAAGAGGAATCATTCAAAATTCCCCCGAATGTGTGCCTTAACCTTGTCAATAATTACAGGAAAAGACTCTATGCTGTTATGCTTGCCAGAGGTGGTTGCTCTAAGTACTGAATGAAAGGTGTCAATTATTATGAAACCTTGATTTTGTCGAAATTTATTTTGTATTAAATGATTGTTATGATTTTAGTTGTTTCCATCAAAACATTAATCGAGATATATAAATAAATTTCACACGTTGGTATATTCTATTTGTCTATTATTATATTGTATATATTTTTGTGTATCGTTTGTGCATTCTCAGTCAGGGGTGCCAGCAATTTTGGAGCCCACTGTCCATTACGATTTTCGCCTTTTTTTTTTTGTCTCAATCAGTTTTGCATAGCGAGTAGCAGAGCAGGAAAGTGTATGAGCAGCATAAGCAGTGTTGGGGGTAACGCATTACAAAGTAACTAATTACTGTAATCAGATTACATTTATCAGTAACGCAGTAATGTAACGCATTACTTTGATAACTTAAGTAATCGCATTACAGTTAATAACAAATAAATTATCTAGTTACTTGCATTACTTTAAATTTTTCAACTATGTGCAGGACAGGAGGCCAGAAAAGCATCTTCTTCATCATCTTCCTTTTGAGTATGTTGGTGATTGAGACTGAGGACAGAAAGACAAATCAAACGCCCTTTTTTAATGCCAGTACTGTAGTGTTGTACTTGACTCACTTTTCTGAGGAGTGTTGTTTGGGCTGATTTTTACAACTTCGCTGTTGGCTTTGCAGTATTAAAGAGCATGAAAGAGATCTTGTGTGTGTCCTCCTTACTAGAATAAAGATTTGTGCTGATCTGGGCATTTGCCAGGTTTTAACATGATATGGTTAATTAATTAAGTTACGGTGAATTTCAGACATGGCCGGATCTAGGGGGGTGCAGGGGTGGGCTATGCCCCCCCAGATTTTTACCGCGCCCCCCCAGCGCCTCCTGACTTACTAACGTATATTTTAGCGCAATTAAAAGGAGTGCGTAATGCGAATTCGATGAGAATGAAACGCGATTCCCCCCCCCCCCGGTCAACAAAATGAATCCCGATCTCTCCTCCACCCCGGTCAACAAAATTAAACACGATCCCCGTCAACAAAACGTCTCTACCCCCCAGCAATTTTCATTGCACCACCAGTCAAAGCAGGCTGCAGCCGGCCCTGATTTCAGATGATGATGCTGAGTAATCCAAAAGTAATGTAATTAGTAATGTAACTATTTACTTTCAGCTGTGAGCAATTAAGCAAAGTAAGGGATTACTTTTAAAAAGTGACTTGTAATGTGTAACGCATTACTTTTTTAGAGTAACTACCCCAACACTGAGCATAAGTTATATCCTTGCTCCCTCAGGTACTTTTAAATGTATTTGAAGGGCTAATACCAACATTTCTCAGTTCTTTCATGCTAATAAATTTACCCAGATGCCTACCTGCTTTTCTTGGTTGTCTATCACTGCTAGGTCAGCTCCTGATTTTTTGCATTCCTCTCGACTCTGATGCCATGTCTTTTTGCCAGTGCCAATAGAAGAGAAGAAATAACAGGATAAGCGCAGCAGCACCCATCCTGCTGGGCAGCGTTCACAGCTTTTTTCTGTTTTGGAGAGAGCAAATGACAAATACCCATGATGGTGCTTGTGCTTAGTTTACTTCATCACATAGAATTAGAAGTCCTCCATCATCCACACTCAATGATGCAAAAACATTTGTCTTGACAAGAGCTTTTGCCTCATCATTACACCAAATTGAGAAATACTTTCTTATCTCCTTGAAAATACACCCTCAATTTCAGAAGAATTTAAACAATGTGTAATATGTAAGTAAAAACAGCAAGCAGTAATTTACACATTCCTTTTATTGTGTATTTAGTTGAGAAAGTACAAAGATAAAATGTTTAACTCATTAAATTCATTGTTTTTTGAAAATAATTGCTTTTTCGTAGTGAGATGTCTGCAACATGCTCCAATGAAGTTCCAATGAGGAATGCATGTTCACCACTGCCTAACATCACCTTTCTTATTAACAATACTCTGTTGTTGTTTTAGAACTGAGGTCACTAATTTTTAGAGTGGAATTTGTTCCCATTCTTCGCTGATATACAGTAGGACTACAGTTGATCAAATGTTGGGGGTCTCCGTTGTCGTATTTTGCCATAATCCAGCACTCGGCGGTGAGCGTCGGCCGAGCCAGTGTTGGCGGATCCCCTCGCTGGGACCACCGCCCGGCCGGACCCGTCCGCCGCCGGGCGCATTTCCTCTGCGGCGGTGCGCCGTGACCGGCTCCCGGTCAGCCAGGAAGGGCCCGAGGGGAAGGTGGCTTGTCGCCCCGGCGCCGAGCGTTACAGCCCCTCCCGCCACGATCTCGCCGCTTCCGGGGGCCGAGGGACCCGGCCGCCCCCCTACCGCCCCGCCAGCCCCTTCGCGGGGTGTCCGGCGGGGACCGCGGGGGGCTCACGCTCGGGACGGGGCCCCCCGCCCCCGACGCGACTGTCGACCAGGTCGGACTGTCCTCAGTGCGTTCCCGACCGCGTCACCACCGCTGGGCGGGGATCGGCTCACGATACGAGGGTTGCCAGGGGTCCGCGGCGATGTCGGCAACCCACCCGACCCGTCTTGAAACACAAAAAAGAAAAAAATGGTTGCTGACCTCTTGGCTGTGCTGTAGCGCTGTTTGTTGGTGATCATTCTGCTTGAGTTGAGACAGAGGAAGACGTGTGGGATTGAAGCTGAAGATTTACTCTTGTTTAAACGGGGTTTTCTGAAAATAATTAGTGTGTTAAGGCTCAAACAGTAATAGAGATTAGACGATTTGCTCCCGAGGTATAACCTTTGTCACATTAGGGGCAGGGAGAATCTTCCTCCTTCTTTTACCCTTTTCCCCCTCTCACAACTCGGTGAGCAAACAGACAAATTAAGTTGCTAATCTGGTCAAACAAAGGCGACGGGGGTTTTTTGGGGGGTTTCAGTGTCCCAGGAGCAAAGTAAGGTAAAGTAAGATAAATTTAAACGCTAAATTTAGAGAATAAATTAAACGCTAAATAATTGTCTAACTAAGTGAATTGTGCGATATACAAAGTAAAACAGTTGTTTTCAAGGACTGAGGTACCGTCACCTGGTTTTTCTGTAGCTGATTTAGCTAACGAACCCCAGCAGGCTCTCAACGCCAAGAATATTATCGAATTACCTGGATATCTAACTATAACCCGGCTTGGTTTCATACTTGGTCGCTTGCCTTTCATACAGTCTTCTAGCCAATAAATATTGATGTTCACCGGGGTTTTTTTAGTCCCCTTCGTTCTCTATTCTGACCGCATTACCGCATAAACGCATTGCCAAGCTTGAATATTAACACAAACCGGGGTTTTTGTCTTTTTCGCATTTTATTATTACCGAGGGGCTCTTCTGATTAAACACATCTTTGTATTTTCCTCCGGTTGCTGTGCCTTGATCAGCTGATTAAAGTTTAACTGCTTGTTTGAGTGCTTAGGACAGCTTGTTGGGGGAGGTACCGTGTTTAGTTCGCTCACATAGTAAACGACTTGTTTATTTGGTCCGTTTTAATTAAAGGGAACCGGGGCTTTACTCTTTTCTCGGTTACCCTTGGTTGTATTTGTGGCTAGCTCGCTAGCTAAGTACTGTTTGCATTTTTGGCTGGGGATCTGAGATTTAGTATTAAGTTAGTAGGGCAGCAGTCACTTGAGTCGTCCATTCGGTTAGGTTGGAATTTAAACGGTAAGTTTTACCGGAGTGCTCCGCCTCCTCCCTCCTCCAGTTTCTCCTGGGCGTTGTAGCCAGTTTGTTCTATCTGGTTTCTCAGCTAAGCCCTGTGATATTTTTAGGTTAGTATATTAATAGTACTGGGACTAGATAAACTCAAGTAGGCTTATTAGGAGTGCTTATTATCTATAGAGTTTGTCTCAATTTGGTATTTCATTTCTGTTAACTGAAACTAAGCCCCTGTTAAAAGAGGCTTAATATCCATTTATATAGTTTCCCCACAGTTTCTATTGTGACTGCTGCTTAGGGCTTCTGAGGTTAATAAATTAATAAATTGTGGTTCCTGAGCTTCTGTCTCGGCATTAGTACTTTTCTTTTATCTAGGGTGAGCGAGGTCATTAGGTAGGGGGTTCAAAATGTAGCCAAAACTATGTGACGGTTGCAGGATGATCGCACTTTTGGAAAGAGATTTCCAGGGTGGGTTTGTCTGCCACCGGTGCTAGCTAATTGAGCATCTGGAGAGCGAGATCCTTGATCTTCAGGGCCAGTTGGTGGCACGACATAGTTCACAATCAGTAGAGTTCCTAGAGGAACTAAGTAGTATGTTGTTTAGAGAAATGGTGTGTACGCCAAAGCAGGGTGGTACAGGGATCCCAGAGCAGGCAGGGAGAGAAAGTTGGGTGACTGTAGGTCGAGAGCGCAGGAAAGGGCGTGCACGCCATACAGCGACAGCTCCTCCAGTGGTTGAGGTGTCCAACCGATTCCGGCCCTTGCAGGAACTCGAATTGGCCCCTGACCCTGAGAGTGAGGGGACTGATGAGCAGCAGGGCACCCTGTTGGCCTCTACCCCTCAGAAAAGAGAGTTAGTGATAGTGGGGGACTCAATACTTAGAGGAATAGATAGCTTAGTCTGTTCGCGCAACAAGGAATCTCGTACGGTGTGTTGCCTGCCTGGTGCCCAGGTAGGAGACCTCCTGGAGCGTGCGGACAAGCTCCTGGCCAGAGCGGGGAGGGATCCTGTTGTCATGGTCCATGTTGGGACAAATGACATAGGTAAGGGTAGGTTTGAGGTTCTGCAAGGCAAATTTGCGGAATTAGCTGAGAAGCTTAGGAGCACATCCTCAACGGTAGTGTTCTCCGGGATTCTACCGATACCACGTGCAAGCAGAGGAAAGCAGAATTTTATCTGGAGGTTTAACACGTGGCTACGAACCTGGTGTAGGAAAGAGGGGTACAGGTTTATGGGGCACTGGAACTTTTTCTGGGACAGGGGTGACCTGTTCAAGCCTGACGGGCTGCACCTGAACTGGAGGGGTACCTTTGCACTGGGTCAGCGTATGTTGAGGGTAGCACAGGATTATTTAAACTAGGGACTTGGGGGGCAGGGAGGTTAGTGAGTGTTACACATAGGGAAATGCAGATTGCCCTGATGGTAGCATGACGGCGTTACATGCACTATTGATGATATACTTTTAAAGCAATAAAGCGTAGTGGGGGACTTGAAGCAGCGGCCGCATGGGAAATCAAGGGGGAAGAGCATTAGTAATAACCTGAAATTTTTTTATTTAAATGCAAGAAGCATAAAAAATAAATTTCCAGAGCTTGAAGCCATTATGATTAGTGAGGGCTATGACATAGTTGGGATTACAGAGACATGGCTTAGTGAAGAGGATGGAGATGAATATAATATAGAAGGTTATAAGCTCTTTAGGAAGGATAGATGTAATAGGCGAGGAGGGGGCGTAGCAATCTATGTGAACAAAAACATAAATGTACAGGAAATTCCCGAAATTGAACATTCCTTGCCCTGTGAAGATATCTGGGTCAGGCTCATTGGCAAACACGAGACAGGTTTAAACATAGGAGTATGCTATCGACCACCAGCTTTGGACAGTACAGTCAATGAAATGCTTTTTAAGAGGATTACGCAAGCTTGTAGAGGTGGAGGGACTATTATTATGGGAGACTTAAATTACCCTGGTATCGATTGAGAAATGCTAAAAGGACAGGGTGGGGGGAGGAAGAATTTCTAGATGTTATAAATGATAATTTTTTGGTGCAGTATGTTAATAAACCTACAAGAGAGAAGGGAATTTTAGACTTAGTGCTCTGTAATGACCCAGATAGAATTAGCAGTGTTGAGGTACTGGAGCCACTTGGGACAAGTGATCACTGTGCTGTTAATTTTGATGTTTCATGGGAAGTTAAAAAGGTGTATTCAAAAACAAAAATTTTCAATTTTAGGCGAGCAAACTTTGACAGGATGCGCTCATATCTAAGTGAAATAAAATGGGAGACACTCCTGGACTGTGAGTGTGTAAATGAGATGTGGGAAAGATTTAAGGGGGTTTTACTTGATTCACAATGCAAATTCATTCCAAAGGTGTCCAAAAGTAAGCTGAAAAAGCAGAATCCTCAGTGGATGACCAAAAGTATTTGTAGGATTTTGAGGGAAAAGAGGAATCTTTATAAGATGTACATAAAGGATAACAATGAGAACACTAAGGCTGAATACTGTAAAATGCGGGCTGTGGTCAAAAAAAAAAGAACTGACGAATGCTAGAGGACTGTATGAAAGACAAATTGCAGAGGGGGCAAAAACTAACCCTAAGCGCTTCTTTCAGTACTGTAGCAGAAAAAGGAAAGTCAAAGAGCAGGTTAAGTGCATAAAGAATGAAAATGGATCGCTGCTATATGATAACAAGGATATTGCGGATGCCTTAAACAGTTACTTTGTCGAGAATTTTACCTCAGAGTGGGTCTTTATTCGGCCAGAGGGCATGTTAAATGCTCAAGATTATTTAGCGGAAATTGAGGTTAGGGATAACGAAGTATTAGACAAGTTGCATAAACTAAAGGCAGATAAGGCGGCGGGTCCTGATGGCTTATATCCTAGAGTGCTCAGGGAAGTTGGTGAGATCATCTTTAACCTGCTATCTGCCATCTTCAGACGGTTTTTAGAAACTGGAGAAATACCAAATGATTGGAAACAGGGCAATATAATACCAATATATAAGAAAGGGGACCGTACTGAGCCAGGAAATTACAGGCCAGTCAGTTTAACTTGCATTACGTGCAAAATATTGGAATCTATCATAAAGGATGAGCTGGACGTATTTCTTGAACGTAACAGCATCTTGAGGGATAGCCAACATGGTTTCCGTAAGGGAAGGTCATGCCTGACAAACCTTCTGGAATTTTTTGAAGAGTCCACCAAGACTTATGACCAGAGCAGGGCTTATGACATTATATACTTGGATTTTCAGAAAGCATTTGATACAGTACCGCATAAGAGACTAATTTTTAAAATGAGCTCCATTGGAGTTACAGGAGGTATTCTGGAGTGGATTCAAAACTGGTTACAGGACAGAACACAAAGAGTGGTGGTCAGTGGTATCTCATCTGAGCTAGGTATGGTGGGGAGTGGCGTCCCCCAGGGATCGGTGTTGGGACCCCTGCTGTTCCTCATCTACATTAATGACCTTGATAGGAATATTGAGAGCAGATTAGTTAAATTTTCAGATGATACTAAATTGGGGGGGTTGGCAAATAGTTTAGAGTCCACTAAAGTGATTCAGGATGATTTGGATAGAATCCAGAATTGGGCAGAAATGTGGCAAATGAAATTTAATGTAGTGAAATGTAAAGTTGTACATGTAGGTAATAAAAACATTAGACGGGATTACTTCATGGGACGTTTAAAATAGGAATGTGCTCCACACGAGAAAGATCTGGGAGTGATTGTTGACCAAACCCTCACAGGCTCTCGCCATTGTGCCGTAGCAGTTAAAAAAGCCAATCGGATGCTGGGATACATTGCCAAAAGTATTGAGTACAAATCTAAGGAGGTGATGCTTCTTTTGTACAACACATTCGTCAGACCACATCTGGAGTATTGTGTACAGTTCTGGGGACCATACTTTAAGAAAGATATAGAGGCTCTAGAGAAAGTTCAGAGAAGAGCCACTAAGCTAATTCCAGGTATAAAAGATGAAAGCTATGAGAAGAGGCTGAAGATCCTTGATCTCTTTAGTCTTAGGAAAATGAGACTAAGGGGTGATTTGATTGAGGTCTTTAAATATGTTAAAGGGATTAACAAAGTGAATTATGCAGGATTCCTTCAACCAAGTGTTGTTAGTAGAACTCGGGGTCACAAATGGAAGTTGACCAAAGGTAAATTTCGCACTGATATTCAGAAATATTTCTTCACCCAAAGAGTAATTTCGATGTGGAATAGCTTGCCTGACCATATTGTTGGGGCAGAGACCTTGGGGGTTTTCAAGAGCAGGCTTGACTTAAAGCTAGATACCATTAAGTCATTGAGTATCTGAAGGGATATATTCACAATAGTATAAAGAAACGGGTGAGCGTAGTTGGGCTGAACGGCCTGTTCTCGCCATTCATGTTACGTTGTGTTACTTTTTTTCGCGGCTGCAGGCAGTACCCATACTCTGTAACTACAAAGTCACGCTTATGTAATACATGCTAAGTGCAGCACAACATTATCCTGCTTGAATAAGGGGGTGCATTCCCGAGAAAGACAATGTCTGGTAGGCATAAATTTTGTTCCAAAATGCAGGCATACCCTTATGTTTCAATTTTGACAGATGTGCGAGTTCCTAATGCTGAGAGCACGAATGAACCCCCAGAACATGACAGATGCTTGGTTTTGAAGCTGTTGATGGTAATCGTCAGGATGGTCTCCTCTTTTGCCCTTAAAACACAACATCCATTATTTTTGAAAAAACGACTCCTCAAACCGCAGCTCACCTTTTCACATCTCTGTCAGTCCATTTCAAATCAGCTTGAGTTCAGAGAAGTCGGCAATGCTACTGGATGGTGTTAATGTAAGGCTTCCTCTTTGCGTAGTAGATCCTTAACTTACATTTAATGATACCATGACAAACACAGGTCTTTTGAAGTATTTATGAGACCGTAAGGTTTTGTCCATTACAAAAGTATGACCGTGCTTGATGCAGGCCTGTCTGAGGGTTCAAAGGTCATGCGCATCCAATACTGGAACCTTCAAGGTGGTGTCACTGGTGATGTCAGCGCTGGTCACGTGACCACCTCCAATACACTGGTTGGCAAAACGACAAGGTCGCAGCAAAAGAGGCATTGAAAACAATACAGAGTCTTTTCCGTATTTTGTCTGTGCTCATTTTACGATGACCAAGTATAGCTGTATCCTGGTTGTTGTGGGATGTACTAGTCGCTTTCTCAATGGATTATTGGCATTTTATTTGATCCCCAAAGAGAAAAAAAAGACTGTGTAGCAGGCATCAAATTCAAAATGAGTGAATATTTCCAAAAAAACGATGAAGTTGATCAGTTTGAACATTAAATATCTTGTCTTTGTTGTGTATTCAGTTGAATATGTGGTTGAAAAGGATTTGAAAATCATTGTATTCTGTTTTTTAACGTTTTACACAACGTCCCAACTTCATTGGAATCGGGGTTTGCATTACTAATAGGAAAACATAAGGGAAGCGAGGTTCCCAAATATAAAGTGCGGCCAAAAACAATAACAGCACTTAGTTTAAGAAGTTTAGAATATGGTAACGTGACACGTGGAAAATATGTCTATATTAGGCATGTATTCACGAGACTTCACAATGAGTGAGTGTGAGTCTCGGCCTTCTATTGGCAGCTGGTGGGGGCCTCTGAGCTCAGCCCACCGCCTCTCCTGCAGGAGCTGGTTCAGGCTAATGGCTGTGCTGATGTAGGATGGCAGGGACATTTCCAGGTCCCTGGACACCATTTCCACCTTGAGCTCTGGACTCAGCCCCTTTCTGAAGATGGACAGGAGTGCAGGCTCATTCCAGCCACTGGCTGCAGCCAAAGAGCGGAATTGGAGGGCGTCGTCTGCTGCAGTCTTGCTTCCTTGGCTCAGGTCCAGCAGCCAGTCCCCAGCCTTCTTCTTGGGGTGGTCAAAGACTGAGCGAAACTGCTGGAGGAAATCGGTGCAGGTGGAAACAGCTCATTCCCCCCAGACAGCAGTCGTGCAGTCAAGTGCTCCAACTCCTGATCTCCACTCTGGCTGAGATTGGGGTTTCCGAGACTGCTCTCTCTTAGTTTGTCTCATATCTGGCTGGCAGGACATACCAGGTGTCATGGCTGAGATCTATCTCTTCCACCCAGCCCCTCACTACGGGCGTCCATCAGGGATCTGTCCTTGGGCCCCTGCTATTCTCTATTTACATGAAGTCCCTTGGATCTGTTATCACATCCCATGGTTTCTCTCACCACTGCTATGCTGATGACACTCAACTTTTCCTCTCTTTTTCCCCTTCTGACACACAGGTCCGGGGAAGAATTTCAGCATGCCTGGCAGACATCTCTACTTGGATGGCCAGACATCATCTGAGGTTCAAACCTGAGAAGACGGAGCTCCTCTCTTCATCCCACACCGAACCTCCCCTCCACAACGGCTTTCCATCACCGTTGGTGGCACTACAGTAGCTGCTACCTGCTCTGCGAAGAACCTGGGGGTCGTCCAAGACAACCATCTGGACTTCAAGAAGCACGTCGCAGCTGTAACATGGTCCTGCAGATTTCTTCTGTACAACATCAGAGGGATTCAACCTTACCTGACTACCTCTTCAGCCCAGCTCCTTATCCAAGCCTCTGTGATCTCCCTTCTAGATTACTGCGACTCCTTGCTGGCTGGGCTACCATCCAGTGCCCTCCAACCCCTGCAGCTCATCCAGAATGCAGCTGCTTGTCTGGTCTTCAACCTCCCAAAGTTCTCCCATGTGACTCCCCTGCTGAGATCCCTGCACTGGCTGCCAGTTGAGCCAGAGTTAGATTCAAAGTCCTAACTCTGGCCCATGCTGCAGCAAACAAGACTCCTATCTGCTAGAGATCCCATACACACCTGCCCGGCTACTTCGTTCTGCAGCAGCAGGACGACTTCACCCCCCTACCCTGGGTCGGAAAGCTGGTCATTCTACCAGATCACTCAGCTTCTCCCATCTTGCTCCCCAGTGGTGGAATGACCTTCCCACCTCCCTATGAACTGCTCCATCCCTGCTGCTCTTATTTTATTTTTTTTATTAAGCTTTATGGATACAACAACTAATTTAAACATAACATAAAGTACACAATTAAAAACATGGAAACAAAAATCGACACAATATAAAATAAGTTCAGGTTCAATACAGAAAGTTGGATCTAAGGAGTAACCACAAAGGATAAAACCTGTGGCAGTGGCTCTCAAAATCATGAAATCATAATGCATAAAATCCTATAAAAGTCAAATTTAGGCAGGCCTACATCTTGAGCAGCGACAATATGTAACCAAGTTACAAGAATGGGACAGATCAACAGAATCAACTCTTAATTTATACATTTCAAATACCTGATTTTTAAAAGACATCAAGGAGAAGGTGGCCCTAACGGGCAATGGAATACCATTCCATAGCCTGCAAGCCCTTTTAAAATAACTAGCACCATACTGTTACGTACGAAAAAATGGACCTTTAAATTTGGGTGGATCATCACCTCGGACTACTGGACTTAAGAAGGTATTCAGGTCGAAATCAAATTTTTTATACAAACATTTGTGAAAGAACGACAAATCAGCCATTTCTCTCCTAAATGAAAGAGGAAGTAAATTTAGCTTATTTAACCTTTCAACATAAGTTTGACCTGAGCTAAGGATTTGGCCCATAACACGTCTCTGAGCTTTTTTCCAGTGACTCTAGGTCTCTTTTAGTATGTGTCCCACACTGTCGAGCAATATTCTAATTTGCTCCGTACCAATGCTTTATAAAGGGTAGCATACACATCCGGGGTTGCCCTTCCACAAACTCTTCTTATGGCTCCCCATGCTTGATTAGCATTATTAGTGATTGTATCAATATGCTTACCCCATGACAAAGATGAATCAAAAATGACACAGAGATCCTTCACACTGTCTACCATACGGAGGACCCTTCCATCCATATTGTAATAAAAACAAGAAGGGCTACGCTTCCTACTAACTTGCATAAATTCACACTTGTTAATGTTAAAACTCATGCGCCACATATCACTCCATTCAAATAGTTTCTCAATGTCCTCTTGTAACCTCAAATTGTCATCGTGACCTGAAATTACTCTATAAATCTTACTGTCGTCAGCAAACAAATCCGAAAAGGTATTCCTATCAATAACAGAGGGTAAATCATTTATAAACAATACAAATAATAAGGGACCAAGAATAGACCCTTGCGGTATGCCGGATGTGACATCACAAACAGACGACTCAATCCCCTCGACAACAACCCTTCATTTCCTATTAGAAAGATAGGAGGTAAGCCACTGTAAGAGGCAACCTCCCATCCCAAAGATTGGAGCTTGTAAAGAAGTAGGTCATGGGACACTGTCGAATGCCTTACTAAAATCCAAATAAACCACGTCGACTTGACCGCCTGAGTCCAAGACTTGACTCATACGATGCTGAGTTTGAGTCAACTGCGTGGCTGTCGAGCGTTTGTTCATGAAACCATGCTGGCATGAGGAGATCAAAGGACGTAGAACAGGAAAGATTCTATTATAGACACAGCGCTCCATGACCTTTGACATAATTGATAATAAAGACACTGGCTGATGGTTAGCGACACTCTGCTTATCTCCCTTCTTAAATACAGGGACCACATTAGTTAATTTCCATTCAACTGGTAACTTACCTAATTGCAAGGAGATATTAAATAGGAGCGATAATGAAAAACTAAGCTCTTCAGAACAGGGCTTCAATACACGAGGTGATATTCCATCAGGGCCGCAGGCCTTGACTAAACCAATCCTTTTAATTGCGGAACAAACATCATCAGGTAGAATATTAAAGTATTTCAATTCATGAACATGGAATGTCTGGAAAAATAATAGGAGTTTCAACTTTAGAAAAGTTAGAAGAGAAATACTTATTAAAGGCGTCAGCCTTTGACCAGCTGTCATCAAAATAGTTATTATCAACAAAGACATTCTTAGGTAATGACTTGCACTTTGTTTTGGATTTAAAGAAATTCCAAAACTGTTTTGGGCTTTTATTCACAACACTTCCAAGCCCATTAACATACAAAACATACTGTATTTATCACGTGTCAACTTCCATCACTGATTTCTTAAGTAACTTTATTTATGCCAGTTTGAGACTGTATTTCTGGACTTAAAATTTCAGTGAGCAGAGTGAACTTTGTTTGAAAGGTGTTTAACCTCTCCATCAATCCATCGAGGTCGAAAATGGTCACTGATGGTCTTGGTGGGGATAAACCCATCCTGGCTCTCATATAATATGGCTAACCACTCTGACTACATCAAATCAATGTTTGTCTCAATTTGCTTTGTTTCTTTTTCCTGTGTGCTACTGCCTTCTGTGCAGTCTTTGCTCTACATTCATGACATTCATGAAGTTCATGACTTCAGGTGACTAATGCTTGATGTAAATTGTACCTCGTCCAGTCTGTTGGGCAACAGTGTCAGTGATCTTACTGTATGCACTTACTGTAAGTCGCTTTGGATAAAAGCGTCTGCTAAATAAATGTAATGTAAAAGTGCCTTGCCAGTAAGGTGGGTCACCACTGCCGCAATCTTCTCTGCTTCACTCAGGGCTGAATGGTAGGGGAAATACAGGGCACACTGAAGAATGAAGCCTTTGCATGCATTGGGATTCCCGTTTCAGCACTCTGGCAGGCGGACTGGCGAATCACCCCGTGGAATTGCTGAGGGAGCCCGCAGTCCGGCAGGGGAGAGGGGGGCGCTGGTGGCAGTGCATGGGAGATGGAGAGTTTGTGGACCCTGTGAACCAGTTTGTCCAGGATGGCCCCCAGATGGGCGATCTCCCTCTGCTGCTCTGCCACTAAATGGTAGAGGTCAGGAGGCTGGGCAGCAAACTCTCCCACCTCAGGGGGCAAAGGAATCCTTGCTGAGTCCATGTTTGGTGAAGTCTTCTGTAAGGGTTGTGCTTTGTGCAAAGTTCAGGTGTACGGAGGACAGGAAGTTGAGGACTGGACTCGGGTGCAAGGATGGACTTGGTAGTTTTAGTATGCCTACTGCGCAATAGAAGGCACAAACTAAGCAATACAAAATAAAGAGTAAACAAGGTTCCTTAATAGATACTGATAATACAAACTCTGGGCTTTAGCTACAGTAACAATGTATTACAAATAGGAAAACTAAAGGGAAGCAAGGTTCCCAAATATAAAGTGCAGACAGAAACAATAACAGCACTAAGCTTAAAGAGTTTAGAATGTGGCGACCCGATACACAAAAAATACATCCATACAAGACAAGGAATGCTGCACAGGCATGTATTTATAAGACCTCACAATGAGTGAGTGTGAGTCTCGTCCTAAATACACACTGCTACCACCCAGTGGCAAATACACACAGATGCAAACGATGAGTGAAGTGAAAAATGCAGTCCGAGTCTTAATAGACCGGTGAGCTGGAAGGCTGGAGGCGTGACCTGACACTTTGCAGGTGAGTGCACTATACACTTAGACTCTGCTTGTTACTTAATACCCAAGTAGGAATGAGCAGCAATTAAAATAACCAGCAACCAATTAAAAATAAAGAGATTACGATGTGAAAGATTTTTGACAAGATATTTCAAAAATGCATGTCAGAATGATTAGTGTGACTGACGCCCGCACATCATAGCATGCTGCGATACAGGCTATTTAATTCATCAGTGAACCTGTTCCATCAAGTAATATGCGATTCAACATGTGCAGTTATGCATGTAGACGTTCGCAAATTCTTCTGGATAAAGCCACACTCCTTGATATTGGCGAGCTCCGTCATTCCTGCTGTTCTCCAGACCATCCCTCCTAGAGGGGTGCACTGTTATAAACTGACTGAATTTAACAGTTAAATTAAGGCATTGTCTGTTTGTTATTTTAACTGTAAGTAGAGTCCTGCGCACATTTAACTGTGGTTTACAGTTAACATACTCGGAACTTCTGTGATAAACTGACTGTAAACTTACAGTTGAAATAACTGGCAAAAAAGGTGCCAATTAAAACAAATGTTGTCACTAAATGTGGCCATGTCCCCCGCCAGGTGACAGAAATCGACTGGAGTCAGCGTATCACACAGATACACATTGAAGCCAAAGATGAATAAAATCGGTCAAAGCGTTCTTGAGATATCGCGTTCACAACAAACGGGACGTTACGGACGAACGGCCAGACGGATGGACTGACGGAGCTGAATACTATGTCCCCTGGCCCTAATACACCTTGACACCAAAGATGAATGGAATCGGTCAAACCGTACTTGAGATATCATGTTGACAAGGTATTTGTAAGTGGTAAAATGGTTGCAATGACCTTGAGAATAATGCCAAGGTCACATAAATCGAATGGGCTGTGAGCACCCCCCAATGTACCTTGACAACAAAGACGAATGGAATCGGTCAAACCGTTCTTGAGATATCGCGTTCACAACAAATGGGACATGACGGACGGATGGACGGAGCTGAATACTATGTCCCCCGCCCCTAATACACCTTGAGACCAAAGATGAATGGAATCGGTCAAACTGTTCTTGAGATATCGCGTTCACAACAAACGGGACGTGACGGACGGATGGCCGAACGGATGGAGCTGAATTCTATATCCCCTGCCCCTAATACACCTTGACACAAAAGATGAATGGAATTGGTCAAACCGCTCTTGAGATATCGTGTTGACAAGGTATTTGTAAGTGGTCAAATGGTCGTAATGACCTTGAGAATAATGCAAAGGTCACGGAAAGCGACTGGGGTGGGCGTATCACACCAATACACCTTGACACCAAAGATGAATCGAATCGGTCAAACCGTTCTTGAGATAACGCGTTCACAACAAACGGGACGTGACGGACGGACGGACGGAGCTGGATACGATGTCCCCCGGCCCTGTATTGGTGTGATACGCCGACCCCAGTCAATTTCCGTGACCTTGGCATTATTCTCAAGGTCATTACGACCATTTTACCACTTACAAATACCTTGTCAACATGATATCTCATGATATCTCAAGAACGGTTTGACCGATTCCATTCATCTTTGGGACCTTGAGAATAATGCCAAGGTCATGGAAATTGACTAGGGTCGGCGTATCACACCAATACACCTTGACACCAAAGATGAATGGAATCGGTCAAACCATTCTTGATGATATCGCGTTCAGAACAAACGAGACGTGACGGACGGCCGGACGGACGGAGCTGAATACTATGGCCCCCACTCCGCTCGCTACCGCGGCGGTGAGGGACAATAACTGGCAAAAAAAAACGTGCCACTTTATAACAGTGAGGCTGTTCGGGGACAGGCTATGTATTCATTAGGCCAGTGTTTCTCAACCAGGGGTCCGTGGACCCCTAGTGGTCCGTAATGTTAATGCAAGGGGTCCGTGAAAATAAAATATCTTTTTAAAAAGATCCTATGACCTTTATAGACATAGCATTATCCCACTCAAATGTGACTAAGACCTTTATTTACCTTATTTACCTGCAGAAGGAAACGGGACTTTTTTCTCTAATACCAGCGTCTGTGTTTCTTATGTGGAGAGGTGCTCTCAAACCACACCATGAAACCTGCATACCTGCAGCGGCATCTAAGCACTAAACACCAATTGTCAGTAGGCAAGACTGCACATGAAAATTGTCCGAGTTCACAGGAACGAAAAATCACATGCGTGCCGCTGTTTTGTTACGTAAGTCCCATATACACATGCTGTTTTGTTACATATGTCCCAGAAGCCACTGCATAAATGTTTTGTTACATATTTCTGGAAGCGACTTTATAAATATGCTGTTTTGTTACACATTTCCGGAAGTTACAGTTGAAAGCTCATATTTGCCTCCAAGAAAGTGAATAAATATGCAAGATATTCAATAATGAAATTTAAAATTCAGTTTCTGCTGTTTCTATAAAATTGGTTCCCCGATCCCCCAGGTTGGGGGTTGGGGGTTGGGGGGGGGCGCGTTGGGGGTCCTCAGGGTAGATCAAAAATATGCAGGGGGTCCCGGACCCCAAAAAGGTTGAGAATCACTGCATTAGGCTACATGACACATCGTCTAAAACAGTGCGTGGATTTTCCTTCCATCACACAAAACACTAACTGCAACAGAATCAATGTTTGAAGTGCTGAAAATGCTTTTCCGATCAGGATAAGTCATGCATTGACGACCCATTGTCTGCAATTATGTGGAAAAATCATTTTTGAATCCGACCTCATTCATTAATAAAGTGCCTGGAACCCATCTGTTCCGCAAACCCCGCATTTCATTTGAAATGTCTTCATTATCATTTACAGTTCGGCTGAAAAATTAAGTGGCCACAAAAAACAACCCTTTTAGTAGCAGCAAATGCAACGGAGACATTGCCACCATCTATAATAAATCCAAATTTCTTCCATGTATCTGACTTGACCTTCAATCGTCAGCCAATTGGAAGCAAGTTTTTTTTGTTTTTTCTTTACTTTTGTCGGATATTATTCCAGGGGTTACGGTAGAGTATTCAAAATAACATTATTTTTGTCTCTTTCTCACATGCTGTTTTTCTTATTCGTTTTTAGTTTTGTCGGTCTATCTCCACGAGCACGTAATTATTGTTTTACCCACGGGAGATAGTTATTTTAACTGTAATTTAATTATTACATAATTAATTAATTAATTTTATAATAATTAAGTTAATTCTCAGTTGATAACAGAAGTTCCGTGTATGTTAACTGTAAATCACAGTTAAATGCGCGCAGGACTCTACTTACAGTTAAAATAACAAACAGACAATTTATAACAGTGCACCCCTCTGGGAGGGATGGTCTGGAGAACAGCAGGAATATGGAACTCACCAATATCAAGGAGTCTGCACTCGTCGATGCACTCTTGGAGTAACTTTGGTAGGCCAGCCACTCCCGGGAAGGTTCACCACTGTTCCAAGTTTTCTCTATTTGTGGATAATGGCTCTCACTGTGGTTCGCTGGAGTCCCAAAGCCATAGAAAAAGTTTTGTAACCCTTTCTAGACTGATAGATGTCAATTGTTCCTCATCTGTTTTGAATTTCTTTAGATCGCGGCATGATGTGTTGCTTTTTGAGATCTTTTAGCCTACTTCACTTTGTCAGACAGGTTCTATTTAAGTGATTTCTTGATTCAACAGGTCTGGCAGTAATCAGGCCTGGGTGTGGCTAGTGAAATTAACCTAAACAAAAATTTGGTTAATCACAATTAATTCATGATTTAACAAGGGGAGGCAATTACTTTTTCGCATTGGACCAGGTAGTTTTGGATAGCTTTTCTCCTCAATAAATGAAATCATCATTTAAAAACTGCATTTTGTATTTACTCGGGTTAACTTTGTCCAATATTAAAATTTGTTTGATGATCTGAAACATTTAAGTGCGACAAATATGCAAAAAAATAAGAAATCAGGAAGGGGGCAAATACTTTTTCACAGCACTATACTTAGTATGTTTTTTTTTTATATTGCACGATTTTAGCCGGTCGATGACAGAAGGGACTGACGTACGTTCGGCAGAGGAGGATTTGAAGGTTGCTTAGAAGCGGTCACTTAACAATTTATACCCAGCTATAATTGAATCACCAGTGATTTATTCACCTATTTACCTGAGGAATGTTCCCAATGGGTGTCTTTCAGAAGACTTCACAAGTATTCCAGCCTTTCCATTCTCTTGTTCCAGTTGTTTTGCAATGTTTAGCTGGCATCAAATTCAGAATTTACCAATATTTACAGAAATTAATGGTTAACAGGGTGAAACTTCAGATATTTTGCTCTTTGTCCTGTTTTTCAACTAAATATGGTTGAAAGAAAGTATACAAATCTATGTTTTTTGTTTTATTTGCATGTTACATACTGTTGCAATTATTGTGGAATTGATGATGTGCTTTAGTCTAATTCAAAAAACAAGTAAAATGAATAAGGCATCCATATGTAAATGTATTTGTTGAGATTGCCATATATTTGTTGAGACTGTCATTAGGTGCCGCACAGCCTAAGCTGCCAGGACCCTCTTGTTTTCCTGCATGTTCTTCTTCTTCCTCTTCCTCTTCTTCCGAGGAAATCCTACTTCCCATGGGCAAAAAATGACCAAATTTTGCACAAAGGTCCAGTACCATGCAAGATTGCCTCAGCTGCAAAAACAGGCCAATAGTCCTGATGGTGGCGCTACAGCAAGCCTCTAAAGTTCAAAATTTTGAAAATTCACAACAAATCAACCATATGTGCTACAGATTTGCAACTTTCACCAAAATGTAGACCCAATACAGAAGAAACTTTTATAAATTTAAACCTATTGCAAATTATGAAGTCCATCACTCTGTTTTTTTCAAAAACTGTAAAAACTTACTAAACCTATATCCTCCCACGATTTTTTCTCAATTGACACCAAACGTGCTATAGAGCATCTTCAGACTGTCCTACAGAAACAAACCACACAGATTTTTGATTTATCAAAAATTGAGCTTACAGTGCATCAAAATGTTTGACTGTAAATGGTATTGTAAACATATACTTGCAAATTCTTGCTAAATACATTTTCAATGTTCATTTAAAAAAATGACAATATTTTGGAGTCATGGTAGATGGTGTTTGGAAAATATCAGAATTTTATCTCAAAAACTGAATTTTTTACAGCATTTTGAATTTCGCTCTCATGCCAACAATTGGAGTCAATGCAAAAATGGCATTTTTTAACATCAGTTTTTCACTTATGGAGCCAATAAATCATTGTTAAAAACAATTACCAACATCTCCATGCTGTCTAGATGCAATTTGTATATTTTCGGATTTTTGTGTTAATAACTGAATTTTTGACAGCCGTTTGAAATCTGCCTTTACACGCTTGGTCAGGTACCGTCAATATATGACGCGTCGAGATGAGAATGGGCTCACAGGTGACTTGTCTTAGTCAATTTGTGAAGCTACATGTGACATTTCCATTTGCCAATTAGCTCAGTGAGATAGAGCATAGTCTCCAGTGGCGGGTCTAGAACTGGGAATTGGGGTGGCACAGACACGTCCCTTTTAGTCCTGGCAAGATCTCTATCATTTTCCTTTATTGACGCCTTTTCCAATTATCGTAATTGGCAACTGAAGACACGGTTTCTCTCCATATGCGATCTAACAGCGATGAAATCATGGGCTAAATTCAGTAGGCTACAGTGGTGAAGCCAAAACTGAGAATTGGGTGCAGAAAACATCCGTTTAAAACAATGATTTGTCCTGACTTGTTCTCAGTCATTCTCATAATTAACAAAAGGTTCACTCTGAGAGCACTCCACATGTAACAGGTGCTGCTTGTTCTCCCCGATTAGGTAAGACAACAATCATTCATCCGGACGCGTATTTGGTGTGTTTAAATCAACGTTGTTCAAAATTGCATACCTGTTGACTCTCAAGCAAATAGCTTGAGCCGCAGGCTTTTTATAGCCGATTTAACTGCCGAGTGCCAGTTTTTTTTTTTAATCAACCCATGCAGAATTGAAAGTGAAAGGCGATATTTAATTGGAATGCAGACCAGTTCAATCAACGCAAAGCATTGGCCTATTAATAAGTAAATTATTTTTCTGTACTGAATTTAGCCCATGATTTCATCGCTGTTAGATCGCATATGGAGAGTAACCATGTCTTCAGTTGCCAATTACGATAATTGGAAAATGCGTCAATAAAGGAAAATGATTGAGAACTTGCCAGGACTACAAGGGACGTGACTGTACCACCCCAGTTCCCAGTTCTCGACCCGCCACTGCTCTTGTGCCAGAAATTATGAGTTCAAATCTCAACTGATGTAAAATGCACATTAGAATGCCACCTTTTTTCCATCCTCCTACGCTCTGCTTGTTGTTCAGAATTGCCTAATTTTGCCTAAAATTGCCCCCCCCGACCATTGCTGCGCAGCAGCTATAATTTTGTTTGTTTTTTGCAGCACATCTTACGCAGCGTTGTGATGCGAGCCTGAAGGTTTGTTTCCTCCTTCAAGAGGGCCTCTTTCTGTCTCTGCAAAAGCTCCTTCTGCCGCCGCTCCCTGTCTCTCTCCAGCTGCATGCTGTCCTTGGCACCGACAGCTTCCTGGAAGTTTCTTTGCGCTTTCATCAGGGTGGCAGTCAGCTGGCTATAGTTGGCTTTGAGTCGCTCATAGTCACTGTTTGTCACGGATGAATTTTGTGACAGAATACTGTGCTTGGTACTGAGTCCGTTGTCTGTCAAGAAAATGCATTTGATGGCCATGACAAAGCATTCAGAGAGAACTGTTTTTTTGTTCTTATTCTTAAATGTTTTTTCCTTTTAGGGAAGATACTCACAGTTGACGCAGAGACCTATGATGATGCTGATTAATACAGCGCACAGTATCCCAAGGATCACTGTTGTCAGTCTGTAAGTTTGAGCTCTGGGCGCATAAACAACTGCAAAAATTGAAAATTAATCATTATTGGGAAGATTCGATAACAGTGCAAATTCCATTACAAAAGAAAAAGGGGTTGTGACCACATAAAATACCAATACCTCAGCATATCGGTGAGGATGCTGTGCTATTCTTCCCTACAAAGCCTAAGTGCAGTAACTACACATTGGATAAAATGTGAGTTGTGCAGTTTTGGGCCTGAAAGTATATGGAGGTCAGGATTTATTTGGATAGAAATTATACCATGGTGAATCAATTAAACATTATCAATCATAGATGTGCCAACTACTCCTTTGTCGGGACAGCAAACAAACTCTGAAGCCATTTTTTTACATCTTAAATTGTTTTGTAGTAACTGCACTTAGCCTTTGTAGGGCAGTATAGGCCAAGGGTGTTTTAATAGGGCCAATCCAATTCCAGGCTTTCATGCCAGATTTACTTCAGTGGCCCAGTTATTTCTGAGACGACTACTGCAATAAATGATGTGCAGTGCCCCCAGAAAATATTCACAGCTTTGATTACGTTTGCAAAAAAGGTGCGCCAAATAAACAACATAATGTGGTGTATTATTTATTTATTTTTTTAAATAGAAATTCACAATGCTAAGCATTTAGAATGAAATTGCACCTTCATTTTCCTGGCAAAGTTCATACATCATCCCGTCACAAGGATAATACTACCGTCATCTCATCACCTGTAATAGTGTAATGCAGATAATGCTGAGATCTACACAAATATGCGCATCCCATGTAAAGCACAACGTGGCGGTTCTTTGATAATACAGGATTTTGCATCACTTGGTTCAAGGACTCCTTGGTTAATTGAATCTTTACCGAAAATTAAAGAGAGAATAAATGAAGATAATTTCTTAATTTCATTGAGGAACTAGTTCCCTGCATGTATGATACAAAGTATTCTACAACCCCAGATCAGAAAAAGTTCCATTTATATTTTTGCTGCATATTTCAAAAAAAAAAAAAATTGCGACTGTAAAGTATTTTCACTTTGTAATTCTGCCATTCCTTTTCACAATATTAATAAACATTTTGGGCCTAGAGACTCAAGTGATTAAGTGCTCCAAGTGTAATTTTGTCCCATTCTTCCTGCAAACAAGTCTCAATGTGTGCAACAGTGTGGGGTCTTTGATATCCCATTATGTGTTTCAAAATATGCCACGTTTGCTGCTGAGGACAAGTCGAAAATGCAGGCAGGCCAGTACAGCACCTGCATCCTTTTTTATGCAGCCATTCCATTGCAATGCATGCAAAATGCAATTTTGCACTGTCCTGTTGAAATTTGCATGGTTGCCCTTGGAAAAGATATCAGTTTAAGGCAACATATCTTCTGTAATCTGGAAAAACCTAGTGAGTTTATCAGTGGCAAGGGTCTCGCAATTGAACTAAAACATTTAGGTTCTGGACTTCGCCTAACAGAAATAAATTAATAGAAGCTTGATTTTGACAGTTCAATTAACACTAATAGCTAGTGCTTTAAGATTTTCACCACTCTTAATTAATGCAAATGAGGGTCAAACTCAGTATCTACCCGAAGTGAAATATGTACTAGGTTTTTCCAGATCACAGGAGATATGTTGCTTCAAAATCTCAGTTTTCAATATTAATGGTCTTCACTGAAGGTCAAGTTACCCTTGCCAAGGGCAGTGACCCAATCCTGTACCATGACAGAGCATGGCATTTGGACTTGTTGCCAGTTGCAGTCTGGATGGTCTATTTCTTGTTTGGTCTGGAGCACACGGTGTTGCATCCTGAGGATTTTCTCAATTTTTTCCCCCAGGAATCAAACCATCCTTGTCAGTTTCTCTTTTGTTTCCCAAACTGGTTCTCATTATTCATTTATTGTCTTGTGCTTAGCCCTTGGTGCTCTCTCTCACACCTGTTCTTTGTTGTCAACTGTCATCTAGAGTTTTGAAGCTCCTGGTCTCTGCCTCTCCTTTGCTGAATTGTTCTCTTCTATCTTCAGTGATTACTGAAAAAAAGCAAGTGTCTAATTATTAGGGATATCCTTCCCAGTTCCTGCAGGTTAGAGGACTGGCCGTTCTCTCTGTACCTTCTTCATCCCAGTCTGAGAGTACACACCTGCCCTGTGTGCCCTGATTCATTCGGATTGCCATCGCGGTCACTGACCTCTGACCATTCCCTTCTACAATCCCTGGCCTGACCTTGCTTGTTTTTGTTTGCTCCCGTGTCACCTTGGACCATCTTCTAATTACTGTCTTTGTTTGTGCTTTAATGCCTGCAATCTTCTGTAATTAAATGCACCTATACAACTATCATCTGCGCCTGGTTCCTGCTTTCAGAGAATTGTGACACACGGCATCTGTTTCCTCCAAAAAAGACCTGAAATATTGATTCATCTGACCCCAAGACACATTTCCACTATGCCGTGGTCCATTGCAGATGCCTCCAAGTCTAAAGAAGTTGATGTATCTGGACACTGTTAACATAAGGCATCCTTTTCGCACAGTAAAGTTTTAACTGGCACTTATAGATGTCATGGCATATTATAGTTCTTGACAAAAGTTTGCCAAAGTAATCCTGAGCCCATGTGGCTGTATCACTCATAAATAAATGCCGTATCTTGATGCAGTGCTGTCTGATTGCAGATCACAAGCGTTCAGTTTATGTTTGCGCCTTTGCTTTTTACGCATAGAATTCTTTCAGATTTTTTGAATCTTCTAATTGTGTTGAACACCCTAGAGGGTGAAATATCCAAAGCCCTCTTTCTTTGAAGATTATGTTTCAACCTTTCAATAATTTTTTCATTCATTTGTTGGCAATTTGGCAATTCTTGGCCCACTTTTGCTAAGGAGAAGGCCTTTTCTAGTTGCCACTTTTGAACCAAATCATTATTGCAATCACCTGCCGAAATCAGCTTTTTCGAATCACATATTCATTCAAAATTACTAGTTGTAAACTGTCCCGTCACAACTTTTTTTGAAATGCATTACAGGCCTCAATATATATATATATATATATATATATATATATATATATATATATATATATACACACACTACAGGCTATGGGTTTGGAAACAAGGCCAATACAGGTCAAAAATTTGGAAGCAACTTCAAGTTTCTGTTCACAATGCCTTGAAATGAAATCAATGGATTTTGGGATGTATTTACTGCATGATTAGACTTTTCTTTCATTGATATGCACCATTTTCCTCTATTTACCTTTAGGTACTGTATACATTGATGTTACCGGACCATTGCTGAATAAATGTTAACAAAAGAAAGGAGGGGCTTAGTTTTTGGGTTGAGAAGATTTGCACACAAACTTCACAACTTAAGTGAAAAAGTAAAAAACAAATCACAGTTTGCATTATTCACTTTATGTCATGGTTTACAGCCCACCGGATGCCAACGGCAATCCGGCGGGCACTTGGACCATGGGCCTAGTAATATTGGCCCGATAATTTGAGTAAAAATGTATTCTGATAAGTGACTCTTTATATAATAATCATGTTTATTTTGTTGCAAACTATACCAACGAAACTATGATTTTTTTTGTACAAATGTGTTCTTGCTTCCAAACATTTGGCCTGTGACTGTGTATATATATATATATATATATATATATATATATATAAAATTTTTAAATACAATGTTAGTTTAAATAGAAATAGTTTACAGAACAAAACATTAAATATCTTGTCTTCATGGTGTCTGCAATGAAATGCAAGTCAAAATAAAATGTAAAAATCACTCCTATTTGTTTTTTGTGCATTTTTCATTCTATCTGAACTTCCATCTGAGTTGGGGTTGTACAACGTACTTCCAACATCAAACTTACCCTCAAGTTTTTAATATACAGTATTCAAAAACTGAATTTTAGGACGTTATATATCAAGAAAGGCATGAAGAAATTCCAGCAAAAACTCAGTTTTATTTAGATTTTGCAAGTATATCGAATTTAAATCAAAATATAGCAAGTACACCAAAACTGACAAGAAAACTATTATTTGGAATGACCGGTTGACAAGCTGTAACTTTCAATCAAAAACTGAGGAGGGGAGTGTTATGGTCAGTTGTTTTTGTTGTGTTTCCCTATTGAGTTCTTTGTGTGTATGTGTGTCTCTTTATTCCCCTGCTGCCCTGAAACCTGCCTATGTTTGCTGGGTTGAGTCACCTGACTTTCCTTGCTGCTATGACTACCACTCACCTGCCTACAATCAACCAATCAGCTACCTGACTCTCCTCTCCACTCACCTGGCTTCTATCAAGCAATCTGCCAACCTTCAAAAGACTGGCTCTGAACACCATTCGCTGCCACAGTGTTCCCGTTTCACCTTTGGTACAGATGTCAGGCCAACTCTAGCTTTAAGTTTAGAGATTTAAAGGTTGCATTCGATTAGGTAACACTCGGATCGACGGAGTAGGTCACAGAGCATGTGCAGTGCCAAAAGGAATAGAACAACCAGGGTAAAACTTGGATCTCAACATCTGTCAACAACATCTACCCGTCCTGTTTGTTGACTACTGGCCGCCTGCCAATGAACGTCGTATAAAAGGGCAACAAGAAGAGAAGCGTCCATCATCATTACAAATTACCAAGTTGGAATAGGATTTGACTAATTTCTCTTCACCTATACACAGCAGAAATGCCAAATGAATCAGTTAATTTTTTACCATACCGAGAAAACCTTCTGCAAACTTACCCAACTTGACTTTTCTGCGCCATCTTGGACATGAGTGACCCTTGAGGATCTGGGGAGTTTACCCCTGACCTAATTACATGGCCCGAGGTTCTCACACTGGCTGTTCTATTTAAGCTTGGGCGCAGCCCGTATCACTCGTGTGGCCCAATCTAATTCAACCCAAAGATTCTTGCTTTTGTGTAATAATTCTGTTTCTTCTGCTCCAGGTCCAGCCTCTCTCTCCTGTCTCTGCTTAGCCAGCACCTGCAGTTCATCTAAGCTCCTCCCTCTGCCTTCAGCAACTCAGCTATCCAAGACAGCCATTTTTGTTCTGGGGAATCCTGTTCAGCTTCTTTTCTCCAGACTCTGGAATCACACTTATAAAATAAATCTACCTTGATCTCCACTGATAATTACTAGTGTCTGCATTTGTGGGTCCTTCTACATACATTTTTTTTTTTTTTTTATAACAGGGAGTCCTCAAGCAGACTAAATTGACTGAATGCTATTAAAAAATAGTACCACAGCACCATTCCTCACACCTGGACATCTGGAAAAATCAATGCATAGGAAACCATTAAGATTAAATCAAGGCCAGCCAAGATTGGCATTGAACATGTTTTTTGGACCTGCCTGTCAAATCATCCAATTTGAAGTAATAAAGGGTGACGTAAAAACTAAAGTTATTTTTCAATATGGCCGCTATGGCAGCCAAGTTTCAACTCGGTTGCCATAACAACAAATGGAGTCACATCTTCATTCTTCGCATCAATTTTGAGAACTGGAATGCATTAAATCAGATTTGAATGGTGCAAACAAACTTTGGCAAACATAGTGGAATTCCAATTTGGACCTTCTGAACAAATCTATGTGTCTTGATTGGCAAGAGGATGCCCGTAATTGTTTTGTTCTATTGATCAAGAGGTTTTAGAAAACATTTCGTCGGCCTGCTGATAAAACCTCGTATCTCCAAATTGATAAGAAACAAAAACTCGTATGTCCACTATTCTTACATGCAAAATTAAACATTTTTTATTTTATTTATATTTTTAATTATACAACCCCAATTCCGAAATAGTTGGGACAAAGTGTAAATTGTGAATAAAATCAAAACGCAATGACTTTCAAGTCACACCAGCCAGTATTTTATTCACAATAGAACAGAGATAACATAGCAAATGTTGAAACTGAGAAATTTTACAATTTTATACACAAAATGAGCTCATTTCTAATTTGATGGCTGCTACAGGTCTCAAAAAAGTTGGGACAGCGGCCTGTTTACCATGGTGTAGCATCCCCTCTTTTTAACACAAAGTGGAGGCATCTGGGCATTGAGGAGACAAGTTTCTTGAGTTTAGGCATTGGAATTTGATCCCACTCTTGTTTGATACAGGCTTCCAACTGCTGGAGAGTTTTGGGTCTCCTTCTATGAGGGGAGCATATGTTGCTCTAAAACCTTAATATACCTTTCAACATTCATGGTGCTTTTTAAAACATGCATGTGTCCCACAACATATGCACTAATGCATCCCCATACCATCAGAGATGCTGGCTTTTGAACTGAACGCTGCAAACAGGAGGGGTGGTCTTTCTTCTCTTTAGCCCGGAGGACATGACGCCCATGATTTCCCATAAGAATGTCAAATTTGGACTCGTCTGACCACAGGACCCTTTGCCACTTTGCTACACTCCATTTTAAATGAGCCTTAGCCCACAGAACACAGCGGCGCTTCTGGATCATACTCAACAATGGCTTGCTTTTTGCATGATAGAATTTTAGGTAGCATCTGTGGATGGCACGGCGGGCTGTGTTTACAGACAGTGGTTTCTTAAAGTATTCCTACGCCCATTTAGTAATGTCAATGACAGAATCATGCCGGTAAGTGATGCAGTGGCGTCTGAGGGCCCGATGATCACGGGCATCCAGTAAAGGTCTTCGGTCTTGTCCCTTATGCACAGAGATTTTTCCAGTTTCTCTGAATCTTTTGATGATGTTATGCACTGTCGATGATGAGACCTTCAAAGCCTTTGCAATTTGACATTGAGGAACATTGTTTTCAAAGTAGTCCACAATTTTTTTACGCAAGCCTTCACAGGTTGGAGAGCCTCTGGCCATCTTTACTTCTGAGAGACTCATCCTCTCTAAGACATCCCTTTTATAGCCAATCATGTTACACATCTGATGCAAGTTAACTGAATTACTTGCTAAATGTTCTTTCAGCTGATTCTCTAATATATTAATTGCTTTTTCAGCCCTTTTTTGCCTACGTCCCAACTTTTTTCAGACCTGTTGCAGCCAGAAAATTTAAAATGAGCTCATTTTGTGGATAAAAATGTAAAATGTCTCAGTTTCAACATTTGAAATGTTATCTATGTTCTATTGAAAATAACATATTGGCTAATGTGATCTGAAAGTCATTGCATTTTGATTTTATTCACAATTTACACTTCATCCGAACTATTTCAGAATTGGGGTTGTATTTATATATTTATATTATTTTATTATTTTCTTTAATTTTATATTTATTTTTTTATTTTCCTGTAAAGTTTATCATTTTGAAGATACAAGGTTTTATCAGCAGGCCGACGATTTGCTTCTTGAGCATTTTTTTAATTTATCTATTTATTTTTATTTTTTATTGTAGCCCGCGGACGAAATTGGGCGGCTATTATGGATTCACACATGGCGTCTCCGCCGCCGCGTCCGTAGACACTTCCTTGTGGACGCACTACAGGCTGTAATTTTTGACCAATTTCTGTCATATTTAGTACAGACATGTGTTGTACTTCACTTACGACACCTAACAATTTTGGTTGCCATGGCGACAGTATTGGCCGAATAATATGCAAATTAGTGGCAAACATAGAGATTTCGTTGTGGACGTAGTACAGGCTTCAATTTTTGACCGATTACTTTCATATTTGGTACGGACATGTGTTACACTTCACTTATGACACCTATCGATTTTGGTTGCCATGGCAACGAAATTGGCTGAATAATGCGTAAATTTGTGCTGAAACATACACACTTCCTTGTGGACGCTGTACAGGCTGTAATTTTTGACCGATTTCATATTTGGTATGGACATGTGTTATACTTCACTAATGACACCTATCGATTTTGGTTGCCATGGCGACAGTATTGGCTGAATAATGCGCAAATCTGTGGCAAAACATAAAGATTTCCTTGTGGAAGCAGTACAGGCTGCAATTTTTGACCAATTACTTTTGTAAGGGTTGTGCTTTTTACACAGTTCAGGAGCACAGAGGACAGGAAGTTGAAGACTAGACTCAGGTGCAAGGATGAGACTTGGTAGTTTATTATGCCTTCTGCGCAGCAGAGGGCACGAACAAAACAGTACAAAACAAACAGGAATCGAGGTTCCTTAATAAACACTATTGGTAATGCAGACTCTGAGCATTGGCTGCAGTAGCAATGTATTACAAATTGAAAACAAACAGGAATCTAGGTTCCTTCATATGAAGTGCTGGATAAAACAATGAACAGCACCAAGTCAGAGTTAGAGATGAAATACACGTGAAATGTGGGAAATACGTCTTCTACAAGACTAAGAATACAACTCAGGTATATAGTTCCGTGACTTCACAAAAGACACAATACACATAGTCGACACGGAGACACAGCTCCCGGATAAAAAGTACTACACGCTATACGCGGGGAATGAGTCTAGACAAAAATAGACTGATAGACGACATGGAGACGCAGCTTTGGGATAAAAAGTACTACCCGCTATACGCGGGGAATAAGTCGAGACACAATACAAATAACTCGAAAACAAGGCTTACGCATTCTACGTGACTTCGTCCCGAGTGGGTGCAAGGCTTAGTCTTAAATAGCACGCTGCTACCACTCAGTGGAAATGACGGGCAGTTGCAGGTAATGATGAGGAGTTGAGGATTTTGGTTGCCATGGCGACAGTATTGGCTGAATAATGCACAAAAAAGGGGAGAAGTGGGCTTTTGGGGGGCTACACCCACGCAGTTGCGGCCTACCGGACTGTCTAGTTATTACCTCCGCCTCCAATGAAGTTGGAACGCGGAGATTACGTTTTCATCTCCGTTTGTTTATTTGTTGGTTTGTTTGTGAACAGAATAACTCAAAAACTTGGGGTTGGATTTGGATGAAACTTGGTGGAAGGATGAAGTATGGGTCAAGGACAAACTGGGTGCATCTCAAAGCCTAGGCTGCATCCTTCGATGGTGCATTTTTAGGGATCGTCACTTAATTCCATCCACCGAACTCACGTAACATCATTCTATTAATTGGTTACGTATGATATTGCCTGCATACAGTAAAAATGGCCGGCCAACATATTGTTTCGGCCAAACTGTATTGGCCGAGTTCAGCATGTGCACAAGTAACCATTGGCAACTGTGGCATTCGCGCTCTTCAGAGAACCAGACGACAGTCGCAGACCTAGCATTTTGCTCTTTAATGAGTCTTGAAGTCGCGTGCTTCAGAAGTCATAGTCATAATATTGTCATGATAGCACAACATACTTATCCAATTAATAAAAATATTATAAATTGCTTATTTTCGCATTGCCTTGGTATTGGCCTTTCGGTCGCGGTAACTGTGGCATTCGCTCTCTTCAAAGAAGCAGACGACAGTCGCGGTCCTAACATTTAGCTCTTTAATGAGTCTTGAAGTCGCGTACTTCAGAAGTCATCGTCATAATATTGTCATGATAGCACAACATACGTAACCAATTAATAAAAATATTATAAATTGCTTATTTTCGCATTGTCTTGGTATTGGCCTTTGGGTCGCAGTATTAGCCAATACAACGACCAATACAGCAACCCTCAGGCCAATAACAAGGCAATACGGAAATAAGCAATCAATAACATCTATTATCTTTGTTAAACAGCTTTGGTTACAGCAACTCATGACTGGTTTCCCTAACCTTACTCTTAATTCTAACCCCCAACCCTAAACCTAGCCCTAAACCTAACCCTTATTTCAAACTTGTCCTTTACCCTAAATATTAGTTTGGCGGATAGAAGTGAGTGACGACCCCTAAAAATGCAGCCTTCTCAGGATGCAGCTAAGGCTTTGAGATGTACCCACTGATTCATTTCTGGTGCATGTACATCAAAGGTCAAGGTCAGGGTGGCCCTTTTTAGCAGTGGCCCTTTTTAGTAGTGACCCTGGGTTTATGTGCAGCTGGCATAGCATTAGGACCCTGGGGTAAGCAGGAGAGGATAAAGAGGGCGTGAATTAATGGCGATCTGCTTGCATCCTATGAGTGGATCGGGAGAGTAACAGCTCGCGTTTGTGCTAGTGCCCCAATAGGCGTGTGTGACTTTTAAGTTTTCGGTAGGTTTTTATTCATTTTTGAAATGTAATTGAACGCTACTGTGACTTTTTGGTTGGTTGTAAAATGCTGGTTGATGGAATTCGGGAATATTTTGTTACTTGCTTATTTTCAACTCTACACAGTTCCTGGGTTTCCGCAGCCCATTCGTCAGCTCGTCAGAAGACGAAAATAAATCTGAACTGACGAATAAAAAGCCGCTGACAAGTGTCACTGTGACAAACATCATTTTTGACCAAAGTCCCCTATAATTTTGACGAAAGCAGACCTTTTCTTGAAAAATCTTTTAAGTGCGCAAATATGCGCGCCTGTAAACATTATTTTCAGCCTTAGATGCACATTTTTATACGCAGCGCAAATGCTATTTCAGGCGCACAAACGTGCGCTTTTCATAAAAAGTTCAGGTGAAATTAATGATGTGCATAATTCATCTAAACTAATATAAGCAACATATAGCTAGTGATATTATAATATGTAAAACTAACATGGGTAACACCTCCTTTCATTCCTGCATTATATAATAATAATAATGAATTTTATTTATATAGCACACTTTAAAATCCATGGACATCTCAAGGTGCTTTACAGGATAAAACCAAAAGGCAAAGAAATACACTTAAAAACATTATAAAAATAAATAAATAATAGAGAACCAGTCACTGGGGAAAAGCTAAAATGAACAGGTGCGTTTTGAGGTTTGTCTTGAAAGTGTCCAGAAAGTCAGTGGCCCTGAGCGGTCCAGGGAGCTGATTCCACAACTGGGGCCCCAGCACGGAAAAGGCTTAGTCATCCATGCTGGCCAGTTTGATCCGTGGCACAGCTAGGAGGTTGGCGGAACTTGACCTTAGTGTTCGGGGGGAGGATTGGGGGGTGAGGAGTTCTTGGAGGTAGGTTGTAGCATTGTGGTAGATGGCTTTATGAACTATCAGGAGAAGTTTGTAGGTGATCTGGTGGTTATCTGGGAGCCAGTGAAGGGAGCGAAGGACTGGAGTGATGTGCTCCGGTTTGCAGGTTTTGGTGAGAATCCTGGCAGCGCTGTGGACATATTGTAATCTTTGGATGGATTTGGATGAGAGGCCGGAAAAAAGGGAGTTACAGTAATCAATACGTGATCTGATGAAGGAATGGACCAGTTTTTCCGCATCAGATTTGGACAATGAGGGTCGAACTTTGGAAATGTTCTTTAAGTGGAAGAATGAAGACTGGCAGATGGATTTGATTTGTGCATCAAAGGAAAGTGATGAGTCCAATGTGACACCAAGGTTAGTGACAAGTGAGGAGAGGGGGATGGAGCGGCCGCAGATGGTGATCTGGGAGATGCCCGCCTTTTTGGTTTGCTGAGGAGGACCAATGAGAATTGCAACTGTTTTGCTGGTGTTAAGTTGAAGGGAGTTATGGTTCATCCATAATTGTATTTCATTTATGCATTTGGTGGCCTGGGTTATTGCAAGCTGTGCGTCAGGAGATGTTCGTAAGTATATTTGTATGTCATCTGCATATGAGTGGAAACTGATGCCATGGTTTCTGAAAATCTGACCAAGGGGGAGCATGTAGATTAAAAAGAGCAAAGGCCTCAGGACTGACCCCTGGGGGACACCCGAGGTGACTTTGCTCAGTTTGGAGGAGGATTGGCCGAGGACTACATGCTCATATCTATCTGATAGGGATGAGGAGAAAAAGTGAAGGGCAGTGTCTGTGACTCCAACCTCCTTCTTATATCGGCAAGCAAATGTGCGTTGTAATTGTAGCTTAACCCATTTAAACCGGGACAGCATGTGCGCATTTTAAGAAGCCGACACAGATATGCGCGTAATTTTGAAAGTACCGTAATTACTGTAAGTTTTGCGCAATAGAAAAAAATTCCAACTGTTCCTGAAAGCTGAGAAGCTGTGCTTCAGCCCAAATACAGGTTACTATGGTAAGTATGGCAGCATGATTCTCTGCTGGGATTTTTGCATTAGGCCTGAAAGGGTTAAGATCTGCCCGAGCTACAGTTAATATTTCTGACACAGGCATATTTTAATTGCCCACTTCGACATGGCCTTGGAACATAATTTCAAAGACAAAAGTCTGGAGTTTGGCAGCATTTTGTTTAAATTGCGGATAATCCAAAAACTGGAATGAACATACAAGCGAAATCTGCCCAGAGAAATTGGATGAAATTTGGTGGAAGGAGGAACTATGGGCCCAGCACAAATTGATTAACATTAACATTATATGATCGCAGGTCAAAGTGATGGTGGATGATTCAAGTTTGGCCAATACTGATAGCGCTATTGGCGGAGGTATGCGCTCTACTGAGAGCTTTCTAGTTCATTTCTAGAACCACAGAGTTAATATTTGCAATACTTGGAAATATTCATGAAATTAAGGGACTTGAATTCTTTCAACTGAATTACAGATGCTCCACAACAATCACACCTACAAGTAATCTGTATTTTTTACTGAGTAGACTATTATACATTTCATAACAGCCCAAATTAGTGATCTTGCGCTGGTTTAGCCATGTGACGCAGTTCAGAGAGAGTGAGAGATTTACATCAATGAGTTAGCAGGAGGCCGACTCAAGATGGCAGCAGTTACGGACATACTCTGCTGAAAGATGCGGAAATAACTGCACAAATTTTCTTTCCAATGTTTTTGTTTTCGTTGCCAAAAGGAATGGGAAATGCCTTGGAGAAATGCGTGGAACCTTCCCGGTGAATGTCTTCCTATTATCTGGGCCATGGACTCTCATTTTGAATGACGAGTGAAGTGAACGTTGACGAGCCTTAAGCTAGCAACTTGTGCTAGCAATGGGCAACCCAGGTAAAGGGGAATTTTCTCCGGCGGAAATTATGGAGGTTACTGACATTAACGAAAAATGGTCCATGCGAGAAATCCATTCATATGCTTGCCAAGCCAATAACGGTGAGGATTGTATTTCTTCTCCAAACACACTGGTGAAACAACAAACTAAAAAGGCGAAAAGTGGCCGAAATGAAGGAACGCTTCAATATAAAGCCTCAAACGTTGAACCAACACTTTCTGAAATACAGAGCACCATAATTTCAACAGTCATTGAGAAAATAAATGAAAGACCGGACAAAACCGATTAGGCCGTTCATTACAACACAGTTCAAATAGATGGACTAAAAAAGTCACTTGATTTTTGTCATCAAGAAGTTGTAGATTTGAAAAAACAAAACATAACCTTGAAAAACACGTGAGCAGCTTCAGAAAAAAGTTACCGAGATGGAGCTGAAAGTAAATGAAGTTGATCATTATAGCCGACGCCTTAACCTTCGTTTATACAGTGTTCCCAAAAAAGATGAGGATAATATTAAACCACGAATCCAGGATATCATACGAGTGGCATTACCCACCGCTGAGGCCGACGCGGTTGTGACAGCGGTAGATGTTGTCCACAGAATCGGGAGACCCACAGACGGAGGGTCCAATCAGCCCATGAGACCAGTGATTGTCAGATTCCTGTCCAGAACGGCTAGGGATGTGCTGTGGAGGGGGTCGAAGAAGAACAACTACTTGGAGAACAATCAGCCTTGTTTCAGGGAGGATTTAACTGCAGAAGACCGAGCCTCTCGCAGTCGTCTATGGCCTGTGGTGGAAGCAGCAAGAAAAAGGGGAGACAAGGCCTACTTTGTGGGTAACAAGGCATTTATAAATGGGAAGGAAATTAAAGTACATTGAGTATTAAATGGACGGAAATAGAGATAAGCCCCGTATATTACCATGCTCTCAGATTAGATAAAATATTTTGGTTACGTTGTAATCTGTAGCTATAGGCTATCAATAGCATACTCAATGTCGCTATGAGGTAACATAAAACCTTAGTGCAGTGTTTCTTGCAGGTTCACAGGGAGTTAAGGAGGCTTTGGAAAGGTTTTTTTGTTTGTTATTACTGTTCTTGACGTCAATTTCTATTTTATCCGTGAATGCCAGGGGTATTAGGGACCAGTTAAAGAGAAAATGTTTTTTCTTATATTGTCAAAACAAAGGTGCTGGTTTTTATTTTGTCCAAGAGACTCATGCCTCAGAAACGGACGTGTCATTTTGGAGGAGTCAGGGGGGAAATAATGTTTGGTTTTCCTTTGGTAGTAACAGGTCTGCAGGGGTCGCTATTTTACAGGGAAAATTTAAAGGTCATCGTATTAGTCACACAGCAGATACAAATGGTAGATGGATAATTCTTCTTGTAGATATTGACCACTTTCAGTTCATAATAAATATCAATGCCTCCAATAATAAACAAAATAATACAATTATTTTTTCAACAATAGAAATAAAATTGATCAGTTTCTACTAAAATTTCCCTCTGCAAAGGTTCTATGGGGAAGAGATTTTAATACAGTTATTGATGAAACAATTGATAGATGGCCCCCAAAAGATAGAGTTATAAATGAATTAAGTTACGTATATGGTAGAATGGATCTTGTTGATGTCTGGAGACATAGAAATCCAAATCGAAGAGAATATACCTGGGGCCTATTGCACAAAAGTCGGATCCTGAGATCCTGGATCAACGCCAAAGCGAGGATTGCCATATCCCAAACAGCGCGTTGCTGGCTTAATTGATTGCACAAAGCCAACAGCGGGTGGAGGAAAACTGGCTAAGTGAAGCCCGTTGCCACTGATCCTGCTGAGTGCGCGCACTCGGCTACCTCAAATAGACCCCGAGATCGATCACAGAATCGCTGATCATCACCATGGACACTCAGTAGCTGCAGCAAACGCATGTGCCAGCAACACTCAAAGACTACGTTCAAACAGAGGGACGATGGGATCGCTGAAATGCCTCTGCTTGCTATTCCTTTAGTTTCTGTCTGAATGGTGCGAGACGTTTGAGAGAAGTATTAAAGTGAGCTAAACTCAAGTGAGAGTAAACTCGGGAGGTGTTTCAACGCCGTTAAAAAGGAGTAGCTGATGCACTTCGGCGTTACCGTGAACGAGATAAGCTGTTGCTGTCACACAGACTTAAAGGTACGCAAATATACATTAAGACGAGTTTGCGTGTGAAAAGTTCACGATAACTACCAAAGTAAAAGGATATTTAACTATTTTATGGAAGCACACGAATGTTTCATATAGGCCTCACAATTTTGCTACGAACTTTATTTTGTCCTGTACAAACTGAATTGATAGTCCACTCTAGGAGACGGTTGCAAATTAGTTAAGTTTACTTTCTGCTTTTAATCACCTCTGATGGAGGCATACTCAATTTAAAAAGTACAATGTTAGCGTCAGAAAATTACGTCAAGCAGCCTCCGGAAAATGTTTAATTCCAGCTCCATTGCACGCGTGTCCAACTCTAAGGCAACGACTCTACCTTACCCGTCGCAGTCTGAATTAAGACGGAGAAAAGTAGCAGCAGTGCTGTAGGTAGGGGGTTACTGCAGCGATTTAAGACCGCGCTGAAACACGGTAACCTACTTCATACAGCACTGCTCATTTTGTACTCTGATGGAAGTCTCAACTTGGGGAATAAGGCCAAATCTGATAATGACGGATTCTAAATATGGTTAAAATGTGACATAGAAAGGGGACTGATTGAACTGTGAGGGTCACTGGATACATGGATACTTGAATATAATGATCGAATATTGGCTATTTTACTGACATCAATGGTTACCAGTTTCTAAAATAATTACTCTGGGCCTATTATAATTGAGATAGCAATGTGTAGTGGACAATTCAGAATGACTGTTAAGGACATTGATTTTCAATTTGGGCGACTCCTGAATGAGGTGAGGTGAAATTGGCTGAAGACAGGAGCTTAGCTAGCTCGTAAGCTTGCTCCGGAGCTGGCTAGCTCCACAGACTTTGTTCCCATAGTAACTAGTGCCATGGTTTAGCTCACACGCTCTGTGCAACCGAAATGGGGCTTGAGATCAGGCTAATCCCGTGCCGATCCTGAGCTAATCCCTTATCCTGCCTTTGTGCAATAGGCCCCTGGAGTAATAAGAACAGATCACAAAACTCTCATATAGATTTTTGGTTGATTTCTTCAGACATTCAGGAGAAGATAGATTCAGCACTAATAGAGCCATCAGTCTTTACAGATCATCAGGCTGTTACAATAATGGTTAATATGGTTTCCATTAGGTATAACACCAGTAGAGATTATTGGAAATTAAATAAAACATTGCAAAATACACAATTTAAAAATGAAACCCAAAAAATAATTGAAAAATACTGGAGGCAAGCAAATTTACTGAATAATTTTGGTAAATGCTTGGAATCGTTGAAATATGACATTAAAAATTTAGCTATATCCTTAGGAAAGAGATTTGCTAAAGCAAATTGAGAAAAAGAATCTCAAATAATTACAAAAATAATAAGATTATCTCAGAAACTAAGTTTAACTGGAGAAGAAATGGAAGAACTATCATCTTTACAACTAATATTGGACAAAATGTATGAGGAAAAAGCCAAAGGTGCCTTTGTTCGGTCTAGAATGAAGTGGTTAGAACAAGGGGAAAAGTACACCAAATACTTCTTTAATTTGGAAAAAAGTAATTTTGTGTTAACCTCCCTTTCTAAACTTAAGATCAATGATCAAATCTGTGAAGATAGTAAAGACATTTCTCACTATGTAACTAATTTTTACCAAAATTTATACACTACTGATAATGAAAATGTAGATGATATGGATTTGTTTCTCAAAAATAAGGCAAAGGACATTAAAAGTATTGATGATAGTTTTAAATCTATGCGTGACCAAAAAATTACTTTCACTGAGATACAACGATGTATATTAGCTTCCTTAAAAATAACAAATCTCCTGGGAATGGTGGATTGATTGGAGAATTTTATAAAAATCTTTACAAAGCCATTAACCCCATTTTTGGTTGCTGTATTTGAAGAAGCCATAGAAAAAGGAGAATTACCACCAACTCTTCGACAAGGCCTTATTAAATTGATCCCAAAGCCAAAAAAGAATAAATTGAGTATTGAGAATTGGAGACCAATTAGCTTTTAAATAATGATGCAAAGCTATTTGCAATGATTTTTTTTTTTTTTGCGAAAAGATTAAAATTAGGACATGAAGATATTACTGACGAAGAACAATCTGGTTTCATGCCTGGAAGGAATATATGTAATAACATTCGTCTCATTTTGGATATGGTTGATTACAATGATCTCATATTAGATGACAGTTTTATTTTATTTGTCGATTTTTACAAAGCATTTGACACTGTAAGTCACCACTTTATGTTCAAAGTTATTAAATGTTTTGGTTTTGGGGATCAATTTCTGAGGGCAGTCCAAACTTTATATAATGATTGCAAAAGTTTTGTTAAAACAGCTCATGGTATCACTCCTAGATTTAATGTCTGCCGCGGAATATGACAAGGGTGTCCATTAAGTCCCTTTTTATTTCTCTTAGTAACAAAAATTATAGCAATACATGTTAAAAAAGGTTTGTTTCAAGGCATTGTTACTCTGGGAAAAGAATTCAAGCTATCTCAACTAGCTGATGATACATCAATTTTTTTGTCTAATAAGCATGAGGTGATTAAAGTAGGGATTCAAAGAACATAAGTACCCATAAAATTGGTCCGTTATGGCAATTTCATGATATGTTGAAGGTATTCACTCATATAACGAGAAAAAAAAGTATCATGCGACTTAACATTCGCTTTCCAAATGTTGCTCCTTTTCCACCGTAACCAGTCCGCCGACAGTCTCATTTTCCATGACGTCACATACCGGTTGTGTACTTGTGAAAGTACCCTGATGTTCCGTATTTATAATACAGTGCACACTGTGAAAACTGTTTTCAATTTTGTTTTTAAAGCCAGACGAGTCAGAACACTTAATAGATTTCTTCCAGATCTTCCAGTAGTTCATAGTTTTAAATCCCATGTTTAAATCTTTTTTTTTTTTAAGCTACTGTCGCAAAAAGGTGATTTCTTTCATCGATGCATATTAGTCATGCTGCTTATTTTGGTTTGTTCCGTGGCTGCAAAAAGTCCGGTCGCCGCACTGGCTATACGCTATACACGCACACGTTGTCTAGTTTAGAAAGAAAATTATGTTTTTACTGGAGTCATGCTACCATTCCGGGGAAGGTTGGATAAGCCAAAGCTGGGCTACAAAAAAAGATACTATTTATGAACACAATCAAGTGGACTCTCATAACAGTGATTGACTGACATATGGAGTGACGAGGTCGATGCCATTCAGAACACAATTGTACCCCTCAAATATCTCCACCCAATACCTCAAAAGCAGCCTGAATCATCCGCCTGTACTTCTCATGCACTCAAGCTCAATTTCAGGTCTTAATTGCTTTTTTTATAGTTGTTGTATCTCTTCCCATGGTTCTTTCTTCAACTTCTGGTCCTTCCTCTTCCATGATGGCCAAAACGAAACAAAACCTCAAATCTAATCTAATCTAACTATCTAACGTTAGATAGTTACAGTATACGCAATAGAAAGATCTGATGACAGGCAGCTGCAAGTGCATGAACAATATGTATTCATGCGCAAGTTAAGAGAGAGAATAAATTCTAAAAATCTTCCTTTCTTTTTTTGTCGTAGCTCTTATCAAGTCTACTCATCAAAAAAATATCATAATAAATTAAGGTATCAGTTCTTTCCCCAGGGTTTCCGCTACATGTAATTGATCGTGGCACACCGCCACGGCAAAATAAAAGCCGCCACGCCTTTGTAAAATGACTTTACATAAACTCCAAAAATCCTAAGGATGATCAGGTGTCGCCAGTTCTCATTGCTAAGTTAAAATGAGCGCTAATAATTCTTGACCTGTTGTCAATCATTTTGCTTGATGAACATGTTTTCCACTGAATAAATATTAGCCCTCGGCAGTAAAGCGCGCTGCTTTTTTCTTAATGCAATGTGTGCAACAATTAGAGAAAAAATATTGTGCTCACTTTGCAAAACGATAAACTACGATGTTAACTTCTGTGTTTGCAGTGAGCACATCCTGAGGCCTATTGCACAAAGGCGGGATAAGGGATTAGCCCAGGATCAGCGTGCGATTAGCCTGATCTCAAGCCCCATTTTGGTTGCACAGAGCTTGCGGGCTAAACCATGGCACTTGTTACTATGGAAACAAAGTCTGTGGAGCTAGCCAGCTCCAGAACTGGCTTACCCACTGGCTAAGCTCCTTGCTCCAGCCAATTTCACCTCACCTCAGTCAGCAGTCACCCAAATTGAAAATCAGTGTCCTTAACAATCATTCTAAATTGTCCACTACCCATTGCTATCTCAATTATAGTAGGCCCAGAGTAATTATCTTAAAAATTTGTGACCATTGATTTCAGTAAAATAGCCAATATTCAATCATTTTATTCAAGTATCCATGTGACAGTCACCATCACAATTCATTTAATCCCCCATCCATGTCACATTTTAACCATATTTAGAATCTGTCATCATCAGATTTGTCCTTATTCCCCAAGATGAGACTTCAATCTGAGTAGAAGATGAGCAGTGCTGTATGAAGTAGGTTACTGTGTTTCAGCGCGGTCTTAAATCACTGCGGTAACCCCCTACCTACAGCACTGCTGCTACTTTTCTCCTTCTTTATTCAGACTGCGACGGGTAAGATAGAGTTGTTGCCTTAGCACCAGATACATGTGCAATGTCGCTCGCTTTGCGATACTGGAATCAAACATTTTCAGGAGGTTGAAGTTATTTTCTGACGTTAACATTTTACTTTTCAATTTGAATATGCCTTCATCAGAAGTGATTAAAAGCAGAAAATAAATTCAACTAGTCTGAAAACGTCTTCTAGATTGGACTGTGAGTTTGTGCATGACAAAAAAAAGGGCTTGAAGCAAAATTTTGGTATATCGGGGAAAAGTATGCTTGTAAAAATTTCTAAGCACTTAGGTTTGCTTGGCAGTTCACGTGTGCATTTTATGCACAATCACATCTGCCTGTTTTCTTGTCTCGATGTTATATCTAAAATAGCGTATATCTAGCAATGACGGCTTATCCCATTCACACAGACACAGAAGTGCATCAGCTACTCCTTTTCGATGGCACTGAAACACTTCTCGAGTTCACTTTAACTTGAGTTTAGCTCGCTTTAATACTCATCTCAAAAGCCTTGCACCATTAAGACAGAAACTGAAGGAATAGCATACGCGTTTCAGAGACGGTGTCGTCCCTCTGTCTGAGCGCAATCTTTAATTGAAAGCAGGCGCATGCGTTTGCTGCAGCTGCTGAGTATCCATGGTGATGATTAGCAATTCTGTGATCGATCTCGGGTCTATTTGAGGTAGCCGTGTGCAAGCACTCATCAGGATCAACAGCAGCTGACTTAACTTAGCCGATCATCCTCCGCCCGCTGTTGGCTTTGTGCCATCAATTAAGCCAACGACGTGCTGTTTGGGATATGGCAATCCCTGCTTTGACGTTGATCCAGGATCTCAGGATCCGACTTTTGTGCAATAGGCCCCAGCTCTACCTAATTGTATCTTCATAACAAGTGGTGCCTGGCACAACAAACTCTGCCCCTCGCACATACTTTCACCTACTTGTATGAAATTCAATAGGGATCTATTCTGGGTCAGTGGCAATCCCTATACCGATTTTTGGGCGAATCTGGCCATTAGTTTTGGCGCTAGAGTGTTAACAAACAAACAAACAAATGAAAGGTCATTCATAGAATGACGACTTACTGGAATCATGCACAGATCTCTGAAACAGAATGAACAGAATGGATTTGGTTTCAAGTCTCCAGCTGTAATAGTAGCGAAGTTAAGAACCAAAATGTGTTTTGGACCTTTCTGGTTAGCGTGACCGTGACCTTTGACCTTTGGCCTCGAAAAGAGACCGGTCTCTAGCCACAAGGCTAGTCAATGTTGTCGCCAAGTTTGGTGAAGATAATGTGAAAATTGTGGCCTGTAGAGTGCACACAAACAGACAGACAGACATACCAAAAAATAAACCAAAATAGAGCGCTGCTTAGGTGACCTTGACCTTTGACCTAGGTTTAGCAAAATAGTGCAGTGCTTAGGTTAGGTAACGCAGCCCTTGAGTTTATCAACAAATTATGCACTTGGTTTGAAATGTGTACACCGATTAGAAGCGAAGCTATGGCCACTTATGTTTTTTTGACATTTTGTGTGACCTTGACCTTTGATATAGATTCACCAAAATAGTGCAGTACCTAGCTCAAGTAACATAGACCTTTCATTTATGAACAATATGCACTTGGTTTGAAGTCTCTACAATGATAAGAACCGAAGATATGGCTTCTTATGTGTTTTTGACCTTTTTTGTGACCTTGACCTTGATTTTTGACCTAGATTCCTAGGTCAAGTAAGATAGACCTTTTGTTTATGAACAATATGCACTTGGTTTGAAGTCTCTACGACGATTAGAACCGAAGATATGGCTTCTTATGTGTTTTTGACCTTTTGTGTGACCTTGACCTTGACATTTGACCTAGATTCACCAAAATAGTGCAGTGCTTGCCCAGTGCCTGTCCTATGTTGATCATGAAATATGAGCTCAATTATGCTGAAACTGTGGACGCCACAGTGCAAACAAACAAACAAACAAACAAACAAACAAACAGTAATATACTTGCGGAATCCGAGATTCCGGCAAGTAACAAAGAAACACACAAACACAGAAACAAACCGAACCTAAAACCGAACCGTCTGTCTGCTGGGTGAGGTCTCATCACTCAAACCGCCACTGAAATATGAACAACCCATACTGGCCGCCTTAACAATCGCCAAGAAGACAATACTTCTAAACGACAGAAACGAATTATCTATATCCCAATGGCACCAACTACTGTCTGATTACATCTCTACAGAAAGACTATTAACATCAAAGAACAACCAAATAGACACATTTCACAGACACTGGACTCCATTTATCAATATAACACAATCCACTATACATACACACACCAACACATCCTCATCTTCACCTCTCTTTACTGCCAGTGTCACCAATCCCCGCCAGTCTCCCCCCGCCCCTCCCCCCTGCCGAACCTAATACCTCGACTGTAAAATAGACCACGTTTAAGTACTGCCAGGAACCCTCACACTACAATACTTCACAACTCTGAATTCTGATTTGTTATTGTTATTTTTGTTAATATCAGTTACTATGTCCTTTTGTTTTGTGTGTGTTAGTCTGTCAATATGTAGACATACATGTGTGTATACGTGTGTATGCAGGTATGTGCGTATGTATATATGTTTGTTTTTTATTGTCTGTGTCCTGTTTGTCCTCCCTTTTTGTTTGTCTTTAGTCTGTCAAAAGTTCCCGACCACCGATGCACCACTGTCAAAACCTTGCATAATTGCTATTATTGTCTTTTCATTTGTATTATCCCCCCGATTTCTCATTCTCATGTACCCCTTTCTGTTAAGACTCAATATGAGGAAAAAATCGTTGATAAAAATAAAGCTGACCTCCCAAGAGGGGGGGAGGGGGGGTTGGCAGGAAAAAAAAAAAACCAAAGTATATATTCAATTTAATTGGTGGTCTAGAATTTCTGCTAAAATGTGATTATAAAATTGATAAATTACCTGTTAAATTGGCCAATTTTCATAAGCAGGCCTTGCTGGCTTGGAAACTGACATACAAACATAATTTCTCACCAGCTAATTATTACATTTGGAATAACAAGAATATTCAATATAAAAATAAATCTTTGTTTTTTAAAAAATGGTTTGAGAATGGAATTATATTAGTGAAACAACTTGTAAATGCTGAGGGTTATTTACTAAAATATGATGAAGTTCTCACTGTTTAGGTTGCCAATTACACCAAAAGAGTATGCAGTAGTTTTTGATGCTGTATCAAGGTCTGTGTTGCAGCTTCTTAGAAGAGTGGTAATTGATGGCTCATTGATCGATCCAGTTAGCTGTGGTATTTTCCATGGAGAAAAAGACAGTACTGTACATAAATGTTCAAATAAATACATCAGAAATCTTATGCTAACAGTAACAGTGCCCTCAGCAAAATTTTTTTGGATTTCGCTTTATGGAGAAATTGACTGGAAGAAAATTTGGTTAATCGGTGATAAATTTTGTCTTTACAATAAAGTAAAGGAGGTTTCTTTCAAAATTATGCATAACATATATCCAGCAAAGAATATATTACATAGATTTAATATTGATATTGAATATTCTTGTACTTTTTGCAGAGTTGAAGAGGAAACAATTTGTCATTTGTTTTATCAGTGTATGTGTAATGGCCGGTAGTATACGGAGGCCAAGCGCAACGACAGAGGGAAAGAGAGTAGCACAAACACAGAGAATAATATAGACCAAACGCAAGTACTCGCGCTTCCAAAGGACGTATAATAGTCCGAACCACGGAAGAAAAGCGAGATCGAAAAAGGGAGAAGAAACTCCAACAATATGAAGATAGAAAGTCATACAAAACCTGACTACAGATACCTTCGACTATAGTGCGAAGCTAAACACAGACACTCTAGCGAAGGAGGGGTGCCGGACATCCTGCTTATATAGATTCTGGGGAAGCGCCACCCCAGCTTAATCAACCAGCTGGGTAAAGAATTTGATGGCCCAGGAATTCAATATCGTCCTGGGACGAGAGCTGCAAAGAAAGGTCCAAACAACACGCACACCTAACAAACCATGACAGGACCCCCGCCTCTAAGGAACAGCCCCAGAAGTTCCCAGAGAGCCCCGCGCACGGAATTCAGAAATAAGGGTAGGATCCAGGAATTCCCCAGAAGGGACCCAGCACCGCTCCTCAGGACCATAAGCCTCCCAATTCACCAAAAACTGAGCTCCATGGCCCACACGCCTCTCGGCTAAAATACGACGCACAGTGTAAACCGGCCCTCCCTAAATCATCCGTGGCGGCGGCGGCGGGGGTTTGTCGACCGGAGCCAGGACGCAAGTGCTAACCGGTTTGAGCCTGGAGACATGAAAAGAGGGGTGGATCCATAAGGATCTAGGGAGCTTCAACCGGACTGTGACCGGATTGATCCTTTGCACAATCTTAAAAGGACTAATGAAGCGGGGAGCCAATTTCCGTGACTCCACTCTCAAGGGCAGGTCCCGCGTAAAAAGCCAGACCCTTTGGCCGACCTGATAAGATGGGGCTGAACAGTGCCTTCTATCTGCGTCGGTCTTTTGTTTCCTTCCAGAGCACAACAAGGAGGAACAGACCCTGGCCCAAACTGACCGACAACGCCGAACAAAGTAATTAAACGAAGGAACCTCTGAATCCCTGTCAGTCTCAGGAAACAGTGGAGGCTGATAACCCAACTGAGCCTCAAACAGGGAAAGACCTGTGGAGGAGTTTCCCAGTGAATTGTGGGAGTGTTCGGCCCATGCTAAAAATCGACTCCACGAGGATGGGTTGTCAGCCGCCAAACATCGAAGAGTATTCTCCAAAGACTGGTTGGTTCATTCAGTCTGCCTGTTAGTCTCTGAGTGGAAACCCGAGGAAAGGCTCACGGTGGCCCCCAACTGGTTGCAAAATGCACGCCAGAATTTGGCCGTAAATTGAGGGCCCCGGTCAGAAACCACATCTTGAGGGATGCCATGCAGCCGGAAAACATGGTCCACAACAAGAAGGGCAGTCTCTCATGCCGAAGGCAGTTTGGGTAGCATGATAAAGTGGGCGGCCTTAGAAAAACGGTCAACCACGACCAGGATGACCATGTTGCCTTCCGAAACAGGCAGTCCCGTAACAAAATCAAGAGCGATATGGCTCCACGGGCGCTTAGGGACAGGCAATGGTCGCAGCAGACCAGAGGGGGGTAGGTGGGAAGTCTTGTTCCTAGCGCAAATACAGCACGCCGCTACAAACTCCCGGATGTCCTCCATCATTCTGGGCCACTAAAAAGGTCGGGCCAAGAACTGCTTGGTCCAATGAACCCCCGGGTGACCAGCCAGATGGGAAGAGTGCCCCCACTGGAGAACTTGGGACCGCACTGCTAAAGGAACAAATAAACAGCCAGGTGGCTCCCCATCAGGAGGGGGATCATTTTTCAATGCCTCCCGCATGACAGCCTCGACGTCCCACTGAATGGGAGCCACAATCTGAGCTGACGGGATAACCGGCTCAGGAATAGGGTTGCAGTCGTGAATCCGCATCAAAGCGTCAGGCTTGATGTTTTTAGACCCCTGGCGATAGGTTAACGTAAAGTTAAAGCGGTTGAAAAACAACGACCGCCGCACCTGCCGAGAATTACGTTGTTTAGTCTGTTGGATGTATTGCAGATTTTTATGATCCATCCAAACCACAAACGGCTGTTTAGCCCCCTCCAACCAATGGTGCCACTCTTCTCACGCCAACTTGATGGGTAACAACTCCCGGTCACCAATGCTGTAATTCTATTCGGCCGCCGACAACAACCGGGAGAAGTAGGCGCATGGGTGTAACTCATTGTCCCGAAGGGGGTGCTGGGACAAAATGGCACCTACCCCGACTTCCGACGTATCCACCACCACAACAAATGGGAGGGAGGGGTCGGGTAAAATGAGAATGGGTTCTGAGCTAAATCATTTCTTTAACTCCTGAAAAGCAGCCTCAGCTGCCGGAGACCAAGCAAACGACGAGGAGGTATTCTTCTTAGTAGGCGCAATAATGGGGGCAGCTACCGCGCTAAAATTATGGAGAAACCTCTTATAAAAATTAGCAAACCCCAAAAACCGTTGCACCTCCTTAATGTTTTGAGGGGCAGGCCAATCCCTGACCACTGACACTTTGTCAGGATCCATGCGGACCGACCCTTCTGAAATAATGAAGCCAAGAAACCAAACTTTCTTGGCATGAAAAATGCATTTCTCAGCCTTGACAAAAAGCTTGGCTTTGAGGAGGGCCGCAAGCACATGTCTGACATGTTGTTTATGCTCCGAGAGAGTTGAAGAGAAAATCAGAATGTCGTCAAGGTAGACAAAGACGAATCTCTCCAACATTTCTTGGAGGACGTCATTAACGAGTGCCTGGAACACAGAAGGCGCATTATCCAATCCAAACGGCATGACCAAATATTCTTAGTACCCATCATGCATATTAAACGCCGTTTTCCATTCGTCCCCCTCACGGATCCAAACCAAGTTATAAGCATTCCGGAGGTCTAGCTTGGTAAAAAAACGACGCCTCCTGCAGCCGTTCAAACGCGGAGTTCATCAACGGAAGTGGGTATCGGTATTTCATAGTGATATTATTCAGGCCCCTGTAATCAATACAAGGTTCAGGCCGCCATCTTTTTTGCCCACAATAAACAACCCTGCTCCGGCAGGAGACGTGGAGGGCCAAATAAATCCATTAGCCAGAGCCTCCTGAATATATTCTCGCATAGCCTTCCGTTCAGGCCCCGACAGCGAGTATAATGAACCCCTGGGGGGAGTGGTACCCATGTGGAGATTGATCTCGCAATCGAACGTGCGATGAGGAGGTAAAGTCGAGGTCCGTTGCTTGCTAAAAACCTCCGCGAGATCAGCATAATCGTCAGGAACATTAGGAGGCAAATAAAAGTTCAGAGCAGCCCCCAAATTCTCACCCTGTTCGGAACCTGCCCCCTCTAAGTCAGATTCCGAATCAGAGAAATCTTCCGAATAGCAATCCTCCTCTGGCTGCCGCCAGTCAAATTGAGGATCCCACTCCAACCCCTCCTCCGCCCCTTTCTGTGGATTAGGAGGGTTGTGTGAGGCAAATTCCTCAGAATCACTCCAGGCATCAGCCTCCCCCATAGGTCGATGCCCGAGATGACACACCAAACTATCCCTACAGTGGGACCTACAATCAGTCCTCCACTGGACGATCGGGTTATCCTGACTTCCCCAAATGATATGAGGCCTATGTTCCCATAGCCATGAGTGTCCTAAAACGACAGGGAAAACAGGAGATCTGATAATAAAAAACCGGACCTCCTCAGAATGGCCACCAAAAGAGATGAACATAGTCAATGATTCAGAAACTTCGATGATAAATCCAGCTCCCAGCGGGCGACTGTCCAAAGATCTAACAGAGCGTGAATGTAAAAGAGGACGGATAGGAATGGAGTGTCTCCTAGCCTACTCTGCATTCATAAAACAATCCACAGCGCCAGAGTCCACAAAAGCTTCAATAAATATTCTCTGTCTCCCCACAGTCAATTCTACAGGGATTAAAGTTTGGAAGGGATATTGGGTCTGTCCCTGTAGCACCCCCCATACGGCTAGAGGGACTTCCCGTTTCCCTGAAGCTCAGGGCAGCGTGGACGGTTTGTTACAATTATAGCAGAGTATACGTTTCTGAACGGGCTTACGAGCCCGGCTCTCATAAGAGCCATCAACCTGCATAGGCTCGCCAGGAGTGTAATTTTCAGTGTGCGGAATGGGAGCTTTATACATGCTGCTAGTAGGATTAGCCCCATTGCCAGCAAGAGCCAATGCAGTACATTTCTCCCTGTTATGTTCGCGGATGCAATTATCAATTCGCACCGCAGCGCGAATCAACGAATCCAGAGACAAACAAGGCTTCAATGTAGCCAGAGCGTCCTTAACCTCCTCTGCCAAAGTATAAGATCTGGAAAGGGGGTTGGAGCTCCGCAAATGCTGGTGAGTGGGGGAGCCCAAAGGCTGGAAGCGGCAAATGGCTGATAGCTCAGGAACTGGGCCTCAAGGAACTCCGGCGCCATGCTAGATAACAATAAAACTGGTTGGACTTCCGTTATGAGTGGGCCCAGGATGTTTGCTCAGCCTCCGAGTGGAAAGGGTTTATGGTCTTTCTGTGTCCTTGCTGTTACTCTGTATGGGAGGGGTAGTTGCAAGGCCTCTGGCTGATAAAATGCCCCAGTGGAAGTCATTTTATTGTCCTCAGTCTTTTATGAAACTGGACCTTAAACTTAACTTATCTATTTAAAATAATCTAAACCTCTGGGAACTTCACAATATGCTCATATGTTCAATATACTGCTCAGAAATCACTTATTTCCCAGCTTATAACCCAGCTTACCTGTGTAATAATTCAGCTTAAGACTTTTTCATGACAACTGCATCATATTAGTAGTACATATTCATATCATGTTTGGTCTCGTTATTCTCAGGGGAATCCAAGGAGTTGAATGGAGTATGTTTCATTCCCATTGAAATTATGGTTCATTCCCTTTTGGAAACTCCTGAAAATTGGTCAGAATCCTCTCGGGTACTCATTCTGTTCCTCTCTCGCTGCTAAATTGTTTTATTACCTCCTACAAATGGTGGAAACCCAAAATCCAGATTCGACCCCCCTTCCAGGTAATTTATGGCCGTGCGGCCTGGATCAAAGACGTGATTTGACTTAAAGCAAAGACAGACAATCCACTCGGGGAAAATCGTATCCGATCTCTCCCCGCGTACGTGCGTGTGTAGTCTATACGCTTGTTTTGTGTATAGCCCTTTCGCCAGGTATGACTTCACTCTCATCGCAGGGGTGGATCTACAGGGGGGCAGAGGGGGGCAACTGCCCCCCCCCCACTGTCGAGCCTTGCTCCCCTAGCTGCCCCCCTAACTTTAATGTTCTTAAAACTATACTTGTAAAACAAATCACCACTATGTCTAAAAGCCCCTCAAAGCATCGAAATAAAAGATGAATTCACCAAAAAAATTATAAATGTAAATATAATATTGGCTGATAAAATACTTAGCTACGGTCCTGCATCAAATGCGCGGAGTCTGCGTGACGAGCATCCTGCTCTGCGCAGGCGTGTTTTAGTTGTCATGGACACTTATCGGAGTCTGCGTGCAGCGCAGCAGAGTGGAGCCACTTAGCCACCAAGCTTTCTCCAGGTAAATTCAGTTTCACCCGGTGACATTTTAACACACGAAGTTAAAGTTAAGTTAAATTTGTAATAGGTGGAATCTACGCTAAAGGCGATGGTTCAATGTGCTCATTATTCGCTGGTCAAAAGTGACTCACTCCCGTGTAATTTGTTGGAGCATTTTTCCCTTCGGTTAGTTTTGATTTTAGTAACAACGAGAACAGTTTATGAAGCATTTAGCTAGATATCAAAAACAGGCGTGTTGAATCCAGAGGGTCGCTGTTAAGTTTCAGTGTTATGTGATCAATATCACAGCAATGAGGCTGCATAATAAAACCAGGTCCTTACTGTCAGGGCAGCGGCTACGGGCACGGACCCGTATCTCTAGCCTGTATGCTAAAGGTAAGGCAGCGGCTACGGGCACAGACCCGTATCTCTAGCCTGTATGCTAAAGGTAAGGCAGCGGCTATGGGCACGGACCCGTATCTCTAGCCTGTATGCTAAAGGTAAGGCAGCGGCTACGGGCACAGACCCGTATCTCTAGCCTGTATGCTAAAGGTAAGGCAGTGGCTACGGGCACGGACTCGTATCTCTAGCCTGTATGCTAAAGGTAAGGCATCGGCTACGGGCACGGACCTGTATCTCTAGCCTGTATGCTAAAGGTAAGGCAGTGGCTTTGGGCACGGGCCCGTATCCCTAGCCTGTATGCGAAAGGTAAGGCAGCCTTATTATTAGCCTCTCGTCTCATTCTATCACAGGTAAAGGTACGGGCGGGTCCATACTGACTAACGTTAGCCCTTGTTGTAAACATACGGATGGTAAGTTCTAATGAATTTGGCATGTGTCAGCCGAACCAGGCAAAATTTCTTAAATTCCATTGAAACTTGAAATATAATTATTATTATTTTACCGTATATATGTTTTTATAGATCTAGCAATTCCATTTTTTGACGTAGCTCATAAGTACTCGCGGCAAGAGCAATATTCGACTTGGCAGAAATTCCACCACACGACTAGAGGTCTATGTAGCCTGACAATCATCAGACGATCGTCTTAGAAATCTAGCTGTTCACAGTATTGAGAAACAACATGCAAAAGAGATAGGTTTGGATATGTTTGTGAGACGTTTTGCTGCACAGCACAACAATTGTCGTCTGAAGCTCTCTTAAAAGAGATGGCCAATATCAGTCCTGGACTGTGACTTAAGTACTTTTGCTGTATTTATTTTGAGGTACTTTTATTTCATTAGCCCTAAATATTCACTCTACTACATCTTGGAAGGCATAGTAATACAGTGTGTCCCAAAAAAAAGGAAACTGGGGATAAAATGAGAAGTATTCTGTTGAAACTTAGTATCTATAAAACTGATTATACAACAGTTAGTTCCGACCAAGTAATTTGATTGGACAAGAGACATTCCATGAGTACTGATATAGAGTACAACAGCACTGGGACTTTTTACAGACATCACTCCGCTGTACAGGCGTTCTAATAACCGTTATTTAACGCTACATCAGTTATTTGTGTTGGCGGAGCCAAATAAATGATTAGATTAACAAACAAATCATAATCTCTTGTCGCTTATTACTGTTAACTAATAAAATGCGCTTGTAGAACTTTTGTATAAAAGCAATATCACACTCAAGGTCGTGCTGTTGCGCTGAATATCAGCACTGGTGTGATTATCTGCGGCCTCGTGCCTATGACCGAATCACACCAGTGCTGATATTCAGCACAACAGCACTCCCTGTCATGTGATATTGCTTAATTAGGACTATTAATTACACAACTGTGTACTTTTTCACATCATACAAGGAAAACAAACTTAGTCAGGCATCATTGTCAGAACTCATTGTTCTGTTGCCAGCTGCTTGATTTGAGCACATCTGTCATGCAGCTAGTAGGGTTTGCATTTAAAGCAGTACACATTACATAACCTAAAGCAATAATAGCCCTGACAATGAAAAGTTAAAACTGATCATCAAGGTTCATCCGTGTTTAGGCCTGTCATCATTTTATGTAATCTGGCGCAAAGTGGTTACTGAATTACTCCAAAAGTGTCATTGTTGTTCAGTTGAGTGTGGCAAAACAACCTGATCTCACAGAAATCTGTGAAATGACCACGAAATCCTTTATCCGCAATCTGTGGTGGCAGCACGAAATCTGCGAGGTTTTCGTGATGGGACCACAGAAATAATGCCAGTGGAAAATCAATGAGGCTCATTTTTCGTAGTGGACACACGATTCCCTGTTTCAATGGCATCACTCAGTGGGCGTTGAAACGATCAATGCCGTTTTTTTTTCCTCATCAGCTTAGATTTTTTTTTTTTTTTGGCGCTATTTTTATCCTCTGCATTGATGACGAATTTGTTACTGAGGTTAATTTTGCGGTTAATTTTCCATCATATTCAGTTTGATCACGTTAATAGTGTATTTTTTAATAACCGTTTCAGTTGCTTCCATATCAGCTGATTCCCCCTCCCCACCAACACTGTCTCACACCCAGCGCGTCAAAGACTGACGCTCGGTCAGGGGCCTTTTACGTTAGTTACTAACGGTAAAGGTCTCCTTTAGCATACAACCCCGACGCAGGGGGCTTTGAAGTACTTAAAATATAATCCCGTCCGCGGCAATATTTGAAGCTCAGAGCGAGTGCCCCAGCCGTGCATTCGCTTCAGTATTAATCCAACCACGGCGCATACAGACGCTGTGGGCATCCGTCCCATTGGCTTCTGGATAACCTGACACGCGGAAGTATTCTCCTTACTGTCATTTTTTACGTTAACGGTGATTTTACAATGATATCTGCGACATTTCTCAACACAAAAACACCAATGTGTCCTTGTTAATTACACAAAAGTGACGGGTTAGTTGTATAGGCATCAGTTTTCTTGTTTTCCCCTTCGATTGCGAGAAACAAGGAGTTTTTTTTCCCCATTTTGAATAGCTGAAGTCACTACACTACCCATGATCTTCAGCGGTCGTTGCTATAGAGACGACGGCAGTCCACTTTGCTTGACAAACCGCTTTTGCACAATTTATGTCAAAATGAAACAAAATACGAATGTGAACAGATTAAAATTGATTAATAATTAAACTGGTTACTCAAAACATCAACATTTAGCTTCAGCTTGACCCGGAAGTTATCTTCCTTACTGTCACTTATTACGTTAACGGTGATTTTACAATGATATCTGCGATATTTATATGCACAAAAACACCAGTGTGTCCTTGTTTATTACACAACATTGACGGGATAATGTTATGGGCATCATTTTTCGTGTTCCCCCCTTCGACTCTGAGAAACAAGGAGTTTTTCCTCCGTTTAGGATAGCTGGAGTCACTACACTACCCACAATCCTCAGCGGTCCTTGCTATAGAGACGAGGCCAGTCCGCTTTGCTTGACAAAACTGTAGACAATTTATTTCAAAATGAAACAGAATGTGAACTGATTAAAAGTGATCAATAATTAAAATGGTGTCTCAAAATAACAACATTTAGCTTCAGCTCGCTGTAAGCGATGGGTCACGAGAACCTACATCCGGAAGTATTGTCCTCCGTTTTGGAAAGCTGAAGCTACTACACACCACTATGCCACCGTGCCGCCCTTTTTTTTTTCTTTTTTATAATAATAATATGTGTATATGTGTATGTATTTGTGTATGTGTATATGTGTATGTACACTGCCCTCCATAATTATTGGCACCCCTGGTTCAGATGTGTTCTTTAGCTCCTAATAAATTCAATTTTTTTCTAAATAATATAGGACCACAATGAAAAAAAGAGGAAAATCCAACCTTTAATTCAAGTGCATTTATTCAGTGGGAAAAAAAAATCCCACATTAAGAAATAATTCTTTTACATCAAATCATGTGTGCCACAATTATTAGCACCCCTGATGTTAATACTTTGTGCAACCCCCTTTTGCCAACAAAACAGCACCTAATCTTCTCCTATAATGTTTCACAAGATGGGAGAATACAGAAAGAGGGATCTTCGACCATTCCTCTTTGCACAATCTCTCTAAATCATCCAGCGACCTGGGTCCTCTCCTCTGCACTCTCCTCTTCAGCTCACTCCACAGGTTTTCAATGGGGTTGAGGTCTGGGGACTGAGATGGCCATGGAAGGAGCTTGATTCTGTGTCTGGTGAACCATTTCTGTGTAGATTTGGCCACATGTTTAGGGTCATTATCTTGCTGAAAGACCCAGTGACGACCCATCTTCAGCTTTCGGGCAGAGGCCACCAGATTTTGATTTAAAATGTCCTGGTATTTCAAAGCGTTCATGATGCCATGCACCCTAACAAGGTTCCCAGGGCCTCTGGAAGAGAAACAGGCCCACAGCATCACCGATCCTCCCCCATACTTCACAGTGGGCATGAGGTGCTTTTCTGCATACTCATCTTTTGCGTTCCACCAGACCCACTTAGAGTGTTTGTTGCCAAAAAGCTCTATCTTGGTCTCATCTGACCAAAGCACACGGTCCCAGTTGAAGTCCCAGTACCGCTTAGCGAACTCCAGACGTTTGCGTTCATGATTGTGAGTGAGAAAAGGTTTTTTCCGTGCATGCCTCCCAAACAGCTTGTTGGTATGTAGATAGCGCCTGATGGTTGTTTTGGAGACTTTGTGACCCCAAGATGCTACCATTTGTTGCAATTCTTTAACAGTGAGCTTTGGAGACTTTTTTATTTCTCTTACCATCCTCCTCACTGTGCGTGGTGGCAAAATAACCTTGCGTCCTCGTCCAGGCTTGTTTACCACTGTTCCAGTTGTTTTAAACTTCTTAATGATTCCTCTGACAGTAGATATGGGCAGGTGCAGGCGAGTGGCTATTTTCTTGTAGCCATTGCCTGACTTGTGAAGGTCGACACACATCTGCCTTACTTGAATGGTGTGTTCCTTTGTCTTTCCCATGTTGAAGAGTGGATAAGAGAAATGGCCTCTGTGTCACGTCATATTTATACCCCAGGGAAACAGGAAGTGATGAATTACTAATTAAATGTTCCTAAATACTCTGATCAACTTTGTAAACTACTGTAGAAATGACAGAAATACTTCAATTACATTTATTTCCTAGGAATTGTTAGGGGTGCCAATAATTGTGGAACAGGTGATTTTATGAAAAATAATTATTTCTTAGTCAGGATTTTTTTTTTTCCCCTTAAAATTCACGTGAGTTGAAGGTTACATTTTTCTACAATTTTCAGTGTGAGAGTATGCTTCTGCAATAAAAATTGAATTTATTTTAAGGCTTTTAACACATCTTAACCAGGGGTGCCAATAATTACGGAGGGCGCTGTATATGTACACACATGGACAAAATTGTTGATACCTCTCTGTTAATGAAAGAAAAACCCAAAATTGGCTCTGAAATAACTTGAAACTGACAAAAGTAATAATAAATAAAAATTTACTGAAAATTAACCAATGAAAATCAGACATTGCTTTTGAATTGTGGTTCAACAGAATCATTTAAAAAATCAATCTAATGAAACAGGCCTGGAAAAAAATGATGGTACCCTTAACTTAATATTTTTTTGCACAACCTTTTGAGGCAATCACTGCAATCAAACGATTTCTGTAACTGTCAATGCGACTTCTGCACCTGTCAACTGGTATTTTGGCCCACTCCTTGTGAACAAACTGCTCCAATTCTCTCAGGTTTGAAGGCTTCCTTCTCCAGATGGCATGTTTCAGCTCCTTCCACAGATGTTCAATAGGATTTAGATCAGGGCTCAGAAGGCCACTTCAGAATAGTCCAATGTTTTGCTCTTATCCATTCTTGGTTGTTTTTAGCGGTGTGTTTTAGGTCATTATCCTGTTGGAAGACCCATGACCTGCGACTGAGACCAAGCTTTCTGACACTAGGCTGCACATTTCTCTCCATAATGCCTTGATAGTCTTGAGATTTCATTGTACCCTGCACAGATTCAAGACACCCTGTGCCAGATGTAGCAAAGCAGCCCCACAACATAACCAAGCCTCCTACATAGTAGGGACAGTGTTCTTTTCTTGGTATGCTTTATTTTTGCGTCTGTAAACATAGAGTTGATGTGCCTTGCCAAGAAGCTCCAGTTTTGTCTCATCTGTCCAAAGGACATTCTCCCAGAAGCTTTGTGGCTTGTCAATATGCATTGTGGCAAATTCCAGTCTTGCTTTTCATAATTTGCTTTCAACAGTGGTGTCGTCTCCCATAAAGTCCACTTTGGCTCAAACAACGATGGATGGTGCGATCTGACACTGATGTACCTTGACCTTGGAGTTCACCTTTAATTTCTTTTGAGGTTGTTCTGGGCTCTTTGGTTTCCATTTGTATTATCCATCTCTTCAGTTTGTCATCAATTTTCCTCTTGCGGCCACGTCCAAGGAGGTTGGCTACAGTCCCGTGGACCTTAAACGTCTGAATATTATGTGCAACTGCAGTCACAGGAACATCAAGCTGCTTGGAGATGGTCTTATAGCCTTTACCTTTTACATGCTTGTCTATAATTTTCTTTCTAATCTCCTGAGACTACTCTCTCCTTTGCTTTCTGTGGTTCATGTACCTTTAAATAGGCAGACTGAGTGATTACAAGTTTGAAGACACCTGTGATGCTAATTAGAGGACACACCTTAGTTTAACATGTCCCTATGGTCAAATTATGTTCAATCTTTTCTAGGGGTACCATTATTTTTGTTCAGGCCTGTTTCATTGGTTTGTTTTTTTAAAATGATTCTGTTGAACCACAATTCAAAAGCAATGTCTGATTTTCATTGGTTAATTTTCAGTAAATTTTTATTTATTACTACTTTTGTCAGTTTCAAGTTATTTCAGAGCCAATTTTGGGTTTTTCTTTCATTTACAGAGGCGCACCAACAATTTTGTCCACGTGTGTATATGTATGTGTGTGTATATGTGTGTATGTGTATATAGATCCATAGATCCATATACTATTTCTGCTTTTAGCACACATAATGTTGATAAGCACCATGAGGTAACGGGTAAACCATACATTTTTTCCAGTGATGTTTTGCAAATGAGATATGCACATATACGTGTATAGCTGAAATATATGTAATAATGTTTCAGTGATATCGTGTAAAATAATGAAAAAAAAAAAGACTAAACCTCCTTATCTTCAGATGTTATAAATGTGTGAGCTACAATAATAAAAACAATTTTGATGGTATTGTATTCTTGTGTAGGTACATGACAATGACATCCTTAGAAATTACCTTTCAAACACCACATTTGCTGTCTGTTTTTGACTAATGCAGGTTCATGGCACATTGCAAAAACATCAAATAGTTGATACTTTGCTTGGTTATGATACATACAACCCCAATTCCGAAATAGTTGGGACAAAGTGTAAATTGTGAATAAAATCAAAACGCAATGACTTTCAAATCACGCCAGCCTGTATTTTATTCACAATAGAACAGAGATAACTTAGCAAATGTTGAAACTGAGAAATTTTACAATTTTATCCACAAAATGAGCTCATTTCAAATTTGATGGCTGCTACAGGTCTCAAAAAAGTTGGGACAGGAGCCTGTTTACCATGGTGTAGCATCCCCTCTTCTTTTTAACACAGAGTGGTGGCATCCACATTGTAGCATTCAGCCGGTGTGGGGCATAGACTGTGGTGTGGGACAGTAACAAGTGTCGGTGTTTAATTATTAATCACTTTTAATCAGTTCACATTATTTTGAAATAAATTGTCTAAAAACAGTTTTGTCAAGCAAAGCTGACTGGCGTCGTCTCTATAGCAACTACAGCTGAGGATTATGGGTTGTGTAGTGGCTTCAGCTATCCAAAACGGAGGACAATACTTCCGGATGTAGGTTCTCGTGACCCATCGCTTTCAGCGAGCTGAAGCTAAATATTGATATTTTGAGACACCATTTTAATTATTAATCACTTTTAATCATTTCACATTCCGTTTCATTTTGAAATAAATTGTCTGCAGTTTTGTCAAGCAAAGCGGACTGGCCTCGTCTCTATAGCAAGGATTGCTGAGGATTGTGGGTAGTGTAGTGACTCCAGCTATCCTAAACGGAGGAAAAACTCCTTGTTTCTCAGAATCGAAGGGGGGAACACGAAAAATGATGCCCATAACATTATCCCGTCAATATTGTGTAATTAACAAGGACACACTGGTGTTTTTGTGCATATAAATATCGCAGATATCATTGTAAAATCACCGTTAACGTAATAAGTGACAGTAAGGAAGATAACTTCCGGGTCAAGCTGAAGCTAAATGTTGATGTTTTGAGTAACCGGTTTAATTATTAATCAATTTTAATCTGTTCACATTCGTATTTTGTTTTATTTTGAAATGAATTGTGCAAAAGCGGTTTGTTAAGCAAAGTGGACTGCCGTCGTCTCTATAGCAACGACCGCTGAAGATCATTGGTAGTGTAGTGACTTTAGCTATTCAAAATGGGGAAAAAAACTCCTTGTTTCTCACAATCGAAGGGGAAAACAAGAAAACTGATGCCTATACAACTAATCCGTCACTTCTGTGTGATTAACAAGGACACATTGGTATTTTTGTGTTGAGAAATGTCGCAGATATCATTGTAAAATCACCGTTAACATAAAAAATGACAGTAAGGAGAATACTTCCGCGTGTCAGGTTATCCAGAAGCCAATGGGACGGATGCCCACAGCGTCTGTATGCGCCGTGGTTGGATTAATACTGAAGCGAATGCACGGCTGGGGCACTCGCTCTGAGCTTCAAATATTGCCGCGGACGGGATTATATTGTAAGTACTTCAAAGCCCCCCGCGTTGGGGTAGTACGCTAAAGGAGACCTTTACCGTCAGTAACTAACGCAAAAGGCCCCTGACCAAGCATCAGTCTTTGACGCGCTGGGTGTGAGACAGTGTTGGTGGGGAGGAGGAATCAGCTGATATGGAAGCAACTGAAACGGTTATTAAAAAATACACTATTAACGTGATCAAACTGAATTTGAAGGAAAATTAACCGTAAAATTAACCTCATTAAACCTTGCAGATTTCGTGCTGCCACCACAGATTGCGGATAAAGGATTTCGTGGTCATTTCACAGATTTCTGTGAGATCAGGTTGGGCAAAACCTCCACTTACTTGACTTCATTAGACAGATGGCATAGCTATATAACACCAAATGCCATTTTTAATCAAAGAATGTTAAGTAATTGTTATAGAATTAACCATTTATTCTTAGTTTCCTTTTTTTGGGGCACGCTGTACGAGAAATACATTGAAGAATATTTTTCTGAAATTGTTCCCCAGTTTTTAGACGCAGTTTTTTTTGCAGATTGGTGAACCTCTGCCTATCTTTACTTACAACATCTGATTTGTTGTCTATGTTCTATTGTGAATAAAATATGGGTTATTGAGATTTGCAAATCATTGTATTCTGTTTTTATGCACGTTTTACACAATGTCCCAACTTCATTGGAATTGGGGATTTCCTAATACCGTACTGAGGATGTCCCATGCCACCCCTCCCAGACCTCTTGCCACCCCTTTGCCACCCCATGTAAAATTTTCTAGATCCGCCACTGTCTCATCGTCTAAATTGTTTGTAACTTGTACTTGATTTATTCTTGATTTGTTTGATTTAAGCTCTTGCCTACCTGGTGAATAAATTTGTGTTATCCCTTTAAACTTGCGTGGTCTCCGTGACTCTAATCTTTTTACATTCTTTCTAGCCACGTTACGGCGGATACTTAGGGGTTTAATCCTAACCGAGGACTGACTGGCCAGTGGCCCGGGATGGGAATTGGTTTTATTAAGTTGGAGAAGCTATCACGTTCTACTCATTTAAAGGGTCTATGTAGCGCTGGTTCTGAGAATTTAGCCATAATGGAGCCTATGGACGAAAAGTCGGTATCTGTTAAATTCCCTTAAGGAACGCTCTGGGTGTCTACATAGACCTGGGTTCGTAGTCACTGAGCCAAAAGATGCCTTTGCTGTGGTGATTCCCTCCATCCCCTGGTATTACCAAAGAACCTAAGATTTGGCAATAATGCTAAAACCCGGGAGCATATATTGAGTAATGGAGGTTTTCATTTAAGAGTCCGAGATGCAATCACCCTGAGATCCACGCATGTTTTCCCTAAATGATAAATTCTAAATTCTAATTGGAGTCAGATTTGAAACGAGAGTAAACAGTACAGTAACTGTTACGCTTCTTCTGCAGTGATCACTGATGTGTCTGATCTCCCGCTTCTTTCTGGTGTAATATTCTAATGCTCACATTGGATGATTCACCGCAGGGCGGCAAATCGGATATATCCGTAATTACAACATGGCCCCGTTTGAGAACAGAGAAAGTTTATTAATATTATTCCATTTGCTTCACAACAGCCTAAGTACACGCATGAGCCTTCGCTCCCAGCTCTTCCATCGTTGGTTTAGCTGTGTGAGTTTTACAAAAGCGGGAACGAACACTGTCATAAGAGGCGCTTCTGGCCAGCCTGTCACTGTAGCCAAGGAGCGAAATATGATTGAAAACGCAGCAACACTCTTAGAGCCTTGCCTTAGATGCATTAAACGCGTAGCCGCGTCCTAGCCACAAATATCCTGATCAAACACCGATACCATTTCCCTAACAAGAGTCTTCACAGTGTTCACAACCGGTGAAATAGATCGAATAAGTGGGCCGACCCAAGTGAGTGCTGCGTCGGTTAACAGGGATAAAATAAATAAAACCCAAGACTCCTCGTTCACGAACCGTGAAGGCTGCACTTTAAAAATATCTCACATTGGGCCATGAAATCTTTACATCTTCCTGCCCGGCCTCCAAATCTTGGGGGTAATTGAAGCTTTGGCTCTCGGGAAGATGAACGGACTGTGCTTGTGCAACATTTTGTGTGATTTGCGTGGACAGGGCTCTAGTACTCTCAGTGAGAGTTAACAGAACGTTCTCCTGTCTCTCCATGGCATTCGCCTGAAGGCGGCCTCTTTCCGCCAGCTCTGCCTGTTGATTGTTCAGGCTAACAAGACCCTTTCCATAACTGGAGAGAGCAGCTTGTTGGTTAGCCACAACTTTCTCTCACGCAGCCGTTGCTGACGACTCCATGCTGTCTAGAGTGTTCTGTAATAGCCCGTAGTATACGGAGGCCAAGCGCAATGACAGAGGGAAAGAGAGTAGCACAAACACAGTACAAACACAGAGAATAATATAGACCAAACCCAAGTACTCACGCTTCCAAAGGACGTATAATAGTCCGAACCACGGAAGCAAATCGAGATAGAAAAAGGGAGAAGAAACTCCAACAATAAGAAGATAGAAAGTCATACAAAACCTGACTACAGATACCGTCGGCTATAGTGCGAAGCTAAACACAGACATTCTAGCGAAGGAGGGGAGCCGGACATCCTGCTTATATAGATTCTGGGGAAGCGCCGCCCCAGCTCAATCAACCAGCTGGGTAAAGAATTCGATGGCCCAGGAATTCGATATCGTCCTGGGACGAGAGCTGCAAAGAAAGGTCCAAACAACACGCACACCTAACAAACCATGACAGTATGTATACCAGAATATTTTGGGTGGATGTTCAGAATTACCTAACGAGGAAAACCAAACAAACAATTCAGTTTGAAGAGAAAGACATTTTAATTTCTTTTGAAGACAACATGAAAGGAAAAAGATTTAATTTTTTTTGTGCAACTAATTTTATTTTTTTATTTTTCCAGCGGTCACATGTGCAAATGACAGTACATTTGACAAAGTTCCCAGCCATGACACACTAAGGGAATTTGCTGAAATTTGCCCTATGGTATGGCCAACATTCAATGAAAAAACCAGGATGTGTTGACACCGGTAACATCTTCATTCAAACACTTGCATCAACCGACAGCTGTAAACCCTAAAATGGGATGTGTTGATACGAAATGGATTGTGTGAGTGTGGCTCTCACTTAGTTCTTCTAGTTTAAGTTTTTTCAGTTATATATTTATGATCTCGGTCCTGCTCATATATCAAGAGATGATGCTACATCACACAACATGCCTTTCACAAACACATTCTTTGGTGAAGTAGTCACTGTCATTATGGATGGGGCATATTTGTTTATAAATAAGAGTGAAGACCATGGACTTCAGAAAAGTCCTATTGCGGACACAAAAAACAAAATTATGTTAAGTTCATGAGTGTCATGCTCCCTAATGGCTATGTCTTGGATTCAGTTGGTCCGTATAATGGAAGTGAAAATGATGCCAGCATATTAAAGCACATTTTTGACACACTGGATCATCTGAAATCCTGGATGGAGGAGCACGACAATGTGATTGTCGACAGAGGCTTCAGGGATGTCATGTCTGTTCTTGAGTCCCAGGGTTATGATGCACAAATGCTGTCTGTGCTAAGTGACAAATCACAGCATGACACTGAACAGGCCAATGCTGATCGCCTCTGCACGTAAACCAGATGGGTGGGTGAGAGCTACCAAGAGGGGCTAAAGCAATGGACATTTCTCAAAGAGCGGTTAACTGCGAATCATTTTAGTCCAGTCATTTGAACCTTAGTCAGAGGAACAACTGCTTGTCTCAATGCTGCTTGCGGAGCTGTCTACCAACCTGATTCTGAGCGAAGAGCAGCAGATGTTGCGATCGCATTGAAGATGAAGTCTTGCTTGACCAGGCCAAACTCCCTGGCAGACAGAGTTAAAACGGACTCAGACATGACTTGAAAGGTGAAAGTTGTTTGGCAAAAAATGGATTCTAGTGATATACAGTTTCCTCTCTTGCAGTTAGAGTACCAGAAGACAGTCACATGTGGGGTATACCAGCTCAAGCAGGCACCAGGTTACAGTATGTCTTAGAACTTTTCATCCCTGATGGAGACTTTGAGGTGTGGGTGTGCCAGTATACACCAAACCTTATCAGAGGTCAGATTCTTTCCAGACATCGGTCTCAGACTAAATATAATGTCTGGATTGAATACGACTCTTCCGATGAGGATGATCCACTTAAGGATTATTATTGTGTCTGCCCAACAGGTGAGCGTACAATTTGAATGTGTGCCCATGTGGCCCGCATCTTGTATTATCTTGGATACCTCTACCACTAGTCACAAACAAAGATGCAGCCACAAACAGCCAAATTAAAATCTGTGATAAATTGTAAATAGATTATTTAATTTGTGCGAAATCTAGGCAAATGAGGCTCCTTCAGTTTGAAGATCTAAGAATAGGCAAAATTTCAAGCATAAACATCATAAGGGTCATAGTTAATAACTATATTACTGAAAGAACTTAGACTAGAGGAATTAAGTGAGAGCCATACTCACACAATCCATTTCGTATCAACACACCCCATTTTAGGGTTTACAACAGTTGGTTGATGCAAGCGTTTGGATAAAGATGTTACTGGTGTCGACACATCCTGGTTTTTTCACTGAATATTGGCCATACCCTCGGGTAAATTCCAACAAATTCCCTTAGTGTGTCATGGCCGGGAGCTTTGTCAAATATACTGTCATTTACACACGTGTCCGTTGGAAATCTCCATTTCAGAACATATTTTTTGAACAAATATCTTCCTAACTCGGCAGTATGATATCAAGTTCAACAAATTCCTTTTTTATTCATAAGGAAAATATAACAGCTACAATCTGCATTGATAAGCACATGATTATAATCATTGGTGACACTTTGTGGGGCCCCAGAACGGGTGGCCTTTCCCAAAAACTAAAAAATGTTAAAAATTCCATTTTTTGTCAGAAAGAAAATTGATATCGCAGGTTTCTCTGGTAGATTCATGAACCTCATAGGGTGGTTTATCAATGCTGAAAATTATTTTGAATTTGGTGTTTTGGGCCAGAAAACGCCCTGAATGGAACTCCACCTTTCTGAGGAGCCTGCCTCTCTCCAATTTAATGAAGACGGTAGAACCTCGCAAATGCAAAAAGATCTCTGAATGGGAAGCACAAAAATAACTGAAAAATATTTTTTCCTTTTACATACCAGGGATTTAAAATTCCATTGGTTGAAAGAGAAGAACTCTCAGAAAATGATTTATCAAACTGGGTCATGTTTTCACTCTGAGCGTTGCTAATTGTGATAATGGAATATCGTTAGCCTCATAGCATAATTGCCCAAGTCATATTTTAGTCAAATTGAGATATCGGCTGCCTGTTTTTTGGCTAAAAAAATGCATTCTTTCATTTTTTTCTAAAAATCTTAAAAAATAAGAAAGGCAATTTTGACATGAGGTTAACAATATGACTCTTGACTTGTACATAGGTCATAATTTAGCAGTAATGGCGCAGCCTAAGTGTCCAACATAAACAGGGCAAAAGGCATCAATGCAGAATATAACCAACCGTGTTGGTTATGGGACTAGCCAAAATTTAGGCTACATCGTATCGCACTTTGGCCGACCAAATGGGAAAACATGAGTTCACGCAAACATGCTAATCATTCATTCTGATGAAGGAAGAAAAGGTGAAATAAGAGTAGCTAAAAGAAAAAAGAAATCATAGCATCATCCAACGGCAATAATGAGAATAAAACAATTTAATTTTTCATCTGACAGGGAAGACAATAACAAGCAAAATTCCAATGCTGCCAATCATTAATGCTCGAATCAGCTAATACAACTACAAACGTTGATGGGCACAACATCAAAGGCTTGAGTTTGCTAAAAGATCCACGAAGAGGCTAGCATGTTGGATAGTGGTAGGAAACCCCTCGACTTACAGAAATGGTTTAATCCTCTATCTCAGCAGCCAATGCCACCAACACGGAAAAACTAGTCAAGTGGCCAGCTGGCTCAAAATCCAATGAAATTTATGTGTGTGTTTACACGTAAACAATACATAAACAACACATTGACAATACGTGGAAAAGACGTACGTAAACAACATGTTCCTTACGTGTATTCTAGGTGTACTATTCGCGTGGTAAAATGCCTATTTTTGAATAGCATGACTTGCCATACGCATATCACGTAAATCATCGCACGAGACTTCACGCAGGTAAAAATGGCGACTGACGTAGCAGCAAAACAAATAACAGAGACAAGCGATTTGGATAATCCACTTGTTATTTGCAGATTTATGAATGACCATCAGGGTAGGATACAACAGTGCAAAATAAATGACTTGTCACTGTGTGCATTTATGCTGCAGATGGATAGTAGTATTGTTTTTCGAATTCTTTGAATGTCTGAAACATCATGTTTTCACATAAAATGATGGTTCTACATCTGCCTGCATTATATTAATGAAATTATGAAAGTAAACTTACCGATCAAAAAAGAAAAAAGAAAGAGCCACTAGCTTTGGAGTCTGTTAATGTGTATATATTTGAACAATTCTAAGTAGCCACAGTGGTGTTATACTTACTTTGTTGCGGCCTGCAGGTTCTACACTGTGAATACACTTCAGTGTACTTTCATATTCGTAAGAGCCACTGTCCATATCAGTCCTTGCGAGTATTGCTTTGTCAGAATAACTTTATATCCTAAGCCAGTGTTTCTCAACCCTGTTCCTGGAGTACCCCTGCCCTGCATATTTCAGATGTCTCCTTGATTTAACACAACCAGATCAGGTCATTAGGTACTCCACTAATGAGCTGATCAGCTGAATCAGGTGTGTTAAATTAGGGAGACCTATAAAATGTGCATGACAGGGGTGCTGCAGGAGCAAGGTTGGGCCTCACTCCTAAAGAGGAGAAAGACCACCCCTCCTGTTATTAGTGTTCAGTTTAAAAGCCAGCATCTCTGATGGTATGGGGATGCATTAGTGCATATGGTGTGGGACACTTGCATGTTTTAAAAAGCACCATGAATGCAGAAAGGTATGTAAAGGTTTTAGAGCAACATATGCTCCCCTCCAGATGACATCTATTCCAGGGAAGGCCTTGTGTATTTCAGCAGGACAATGCAAAACCACATGCTGCAGCCATTACAACAGCATGGCTTCATAGTAGAAGAGTCCGTGTGCTGAAATGGCCTGCCTGCAGCCCTGATCTTTCACCGATTGAGAACATTTGGCACATAATTAAACAAAAGTCCGTCAAAGGAGACCCAAAACTCTCCAGCGGCTGGAAGCCTGTATTAAACAAGAGTGGGATCAAATTCCAATGGCTAAACTCAAGAAACTTGCCTCCTCAATGCCCAGACGCCTCCACTCTGTGTTAAAAAGAAGAGGAGATGCTACACCATGGTAAACAGGCCCCTGTCCCAACTTTTTTGAGACCAGTAGCAGCCATCAAATTAGAAATGAGCTCATTTTGTGGATAAAATTGTAAAATTTCTCAGTTTCAACATTTGCTATGTTATCTCTGTTCTGTTGTGAATAAAATACTGGCTGGTGTGATTTGAAAGTCATTGCGTTTTGATTTTATTCACAATTTACCCTTTGTCCCAACTATTTCAGAATTGGGGTTGTAGGTCAAAAGGGATTTGCAAATCATTGTATGCTGTTTTTATTCACATTTTACACAACGTTCCAACTTCATTGGAATTGGGGTTTGTACGTGGTATTTTTAATCTAATGCTGGCATTGTTCTGCATTCAATATGACAGTTTATCATTATTATTGCCGCCGCCAAGGAGGTTATAAAATCACCTGCATTTATTTGTTTGTCTGTTTGGCTGTTAGCAGGATTACTCAAAAACTACTGAGCGGATCATCATCACATAAGCAAAATTGGCATTTTAAAGATCTACAAAACAAATGGATTGGGACACCTCAAACAAACTTTGTTGTTCTCATGGGTAGGAATGTGCATGCCAAGTTTCAGCTTCATTGGCCAATTGGCTTTGCAAGAGAAGATGTTTACAAATGAACGACAACCGACGATCAACAACAACAGACAAGCAGGCCATGACATAAGCCCACCAGAGTGGACCTTCACTTTCAGTGAGCGAAAAATTCAATTTTAAGGAGAAGCCAAATATGGCACCCAGTACTTCCACCAATATCATGAAACACAACTGTAGATTATTTATGCATATTCTTTTGAAAGGACAGCACACAAAGCTTTGGAAGCAGGAGTGCCAATGATTTTGGTATCAACTAGGTTTTTGCTTGCAAAAAATGTTTTTCCCACTCTCAATGCCAAACATTTTATGCAGCATTCTCATTTTATTAATGGTTGCATAATTTTGGAAAGCACTGTTATTTGCATGAATTAGTATTTGGTTTTAATGAAGACAGCAATTACTTAAAACAAAAAACCAACATTTCAGTCCTCAGGGAACCAAGTTTTTTAAAGCTGGGTCATTCCATATGAAGTCAACCAAAGGTCCCCAGGTCACCGACTCAGATTTAGCTCAAATTTATTTTGGGTGTACCTCTATATTCATAATGAACATATGCAAATTTTTAGGCTCCTACTCCAAGGGGTTTCCGAGATATGGTCCCCCAAAAATCAGGAGCCATGCCCCAAGCGAATCGTGAATGTTAATTTATGGGGATTTTGGAGGCCAATATTTTTGGAACCAATCATAGATATGGGCTGAAAATTGCTACCCATAGTATTTTGGGTGCAGGCTTTTATAATCTCTTGTCAAAATGTATCTATCTCTTTTCATTTTCAAGATATTGGCCTCTCAAATATGAAAATGTTTATTGGTGGAAATCAAAAATTCAGTTTTCAAGTGCCCCCTATGAGGCCAGGATCCCTTACAGAGCCTAAATTGTGCTGTATTCCGTCTATTTGAGGACAGGTCTGTCTGTACAAGGAAGATTGACTGCACCCAAGGCATAATAGTATAGTTATTTGTCAGACCACTCCAGATGTTGTCTGACAAATGTGTTGTACAAGAGAAGTATCACCTCCTTGGATTTGTACTCAATACTTTTGGCAATGTATCCCAGCATCCGATTGGATTTTTTTACTGCTATGGCACAATGACTAGAACCTGTGAGGGTTTGGTCAACAATCACTCCTAGATCTTTTTCACGTGGAGCACATTCCAGTTTTAAACCTCCCATGAAGTAATCCTGTCTAATGTTTTTATTACCTACATGTACAACTTTACATTTTGCTAAATTAAATTTCATCTTCCACATTTCTGCCCAACTCTGGATTCTATCCAAATCCTCCCGAATCACTTTAGTAGAGTCTAAACTATTTGCCAAACCTCCCAATTTAGTATCATCCGCAAATTTACCTAATTTGCTCTCAATATTTCTATCAAGGTCATTAATGTAGATGAGGAACAGCAGGGGTCCCAACACTGATCCCTGAGGGACGCCACTCCCCATCATACCTAGCTGAGATGAGATTCCACTGACCACCACTCTTTGTGTTCTGTCCTGTTACCAGTTTTGAATCCACTTCAGAATACCTCCTGTAACTCCAATGGAGCTCATTTTAAAAATTAGTCTCTTATGCGGCACTGTATGAAATTCTTTCTGAAAATCCCAGTATATGATGTCATAAGCCCTGCTCTGGTCATAAGTCTTGGTGGCCTCTTCAAAAAATTACAGAAGGTTTGTCAGGCATGACCTTCCCTTACGGAAACCATGTTGGCTATCCCTCAAGATATTGTAACGTTCAAGAAATAAGTCCAGCTCATCTTTTATGATAGATTCCAATATTTTGCACGCAATGCAAGTTAAACTGACTGGCCTGTAATTTCTTGGCTCAGTACGGTCCCCTTTCTTATATATTGGTATTATAATGCCCTGCTTCCAATCATTTGGTATTTCTCCAGTTTCTAAAGACCATCTGAAGATAGCGGAGAGTGGTTTAAAGATGATCTCACTAACTTTCCTGAGCACTCTAGGATATAAGCCATCAGGACCCGCCGCCTTATCTGCCTTTAGTTTATGCAACTTGTCTAATACTTCATTATCCCTAACCTCAATTTCCGCAAAATAATCTTGAGCGTTGGACATGCCCTCTGGCCGAATAAAAACTCGCTTCAAGGTAAAATTCTCTACAAAAAAACTGTTTAAGGTATCTGCAATATCCTTGTTATCATATAGCAGCGATCCATATTTATTCTTTATGCACTTAACCTCCTCTTTGACTTTCCTTTTTCTGCTACAGTACTGAAAGAAGCGCTTAGGATTAGTTTTTGCCCCTTCTGCAATTTGCCTTTCATACAGTCTTCTAGCATTCCTCAGCTCTTTTTTGACCACAGCTCGCATTTTACAGTATTCTGCCTTAGTATTCTCATTGTTATCCTTTATGTACGTCTTATAAAGATTCCTCTTATTCCTCAGACTCCTACGAATAGCTGTGGTCATCCATGGAGGATTTTGCTTTTTCAACTTACTTTTGGACACCTTTGGAATGAATTTACATTGTGAATCAAGTAAAACCCCCTTAAATCTTTCCCACATCTCATTTACAGACTCACAGTCCAGAACTGTCTCCCATTTTATTTTGCTTAGATATGAGCGCATCCCGCCAAAGTTTGCTCGCCTAAAATTAAAAATTTTGGTTTTCGAAGACACCATTTTAACTTCCCATGAAACATCAAAGTTAACAGTAGAGTGATCACTAGTCCCAAGTAGCTCCAGTACCTCAACATTTCTAAGTCTATCAGAGACATTACAAAGCACCAAATCTAAAATTGCCTTCTCCCTTGTAGGTTTATTAATATAATGCACCACAAAATTGTCATTATAACATCCAGAAATTCTTCCTCCCCTTTACCCTGTCCTTTCACCATTTTCCAGTCGATACCAGGATAATTGAAGTCTCCCATAATAATAGTCCCTCCTCCTCTACAAGCTTGCCTAATCCTCTTAAAGACCATTTCATTGACAATATTGTCCAAAGCTGGCGGTCGCTAGCATGCTCCTAAGTTTAAACCTGTCTTGTATTTGCCAATGAGCCTGACCCAGATATCTTCACAGGGCAAGGAATGTTCAATTTCAGGAATTTCCTGTACATTTATGTTTTCATTCACATAGAGTGCTACGCCCTCTCCTCGCCTATTACATCTATCCTTCCTAAGAGCTTATAACCTTCTTTATTATTATTTATGTGGAACAAGTTACCATGGGTAACTGCCCACATGGTGAACTTGCCAATCCAAAATTGGCAAAAAAGTGATTTTTTCAGCTAGGACCCTTTTCAGGGTCTCCTAACTATACTATTATGCCTTGGGTGCAGTCAATCTTCCTTGTACAGACAGACCTGTCCTCAAATCGAAGGAATACAGCACAATTCAGGCTCTGTAAGGGATCCTGGCCTCATAGGGGGCGCTTGAAAACTGAATTTTTGATTTCCACCAATAAACATTTTCATATTTGAGAGGTCAATATCTTGAAAATGAAAGGAGATGGATAAATTTTGACAAGAGATTCTGAAAGCCTGCACCCAAATCACCCTGGATATTAATTTCCAGCCCATTCCTGTGATTTGTTCCAAAGATATTGGCCTCCAAAATCCCTATAAATTAACGTTCATGATTCACTTGGGCATGGCCCCCAATTTTTGGGGGGCCATATCTTGGAAACCCCTTGGAGTAGGACCCTAAAATTTTGCATGTGCTCATTACGAATATAGAGGTACTCCCAAAATAAATTTGAGCCAAATCTGAGTCGGTGACCATGGAAGATTCTTGTACTTTGGTTGAGTTCATATGGAATGACCCAGCTTCTAATTATAGAGGAACCATGACTCCTCTGTCCTCAGTTTCATAAATATTTTATTTCACATGAAATTGTAAAGTCTTTTTTTTAACAGAGTACTGTTACTGCGCTCCATTCTATCAACATGAAGAGTGTGTTCTTTTTCAATATGGGAGGAGTGTCAAAGTCCATCGAAAAATAAACACAAAATATAGATAGAAATAAGTTCAGTATAATTTTGCAATTGTCAAAACCATAAAAAAATCTAAATTTGTAGAAAATAATGTTCATCATTCTTAAACCCATTTTGATGTTCCAAGCTATTAGGAACATCTAAGTTTTTCCAAATATTTATGTACAATATGAACAATATGTGTAAATTAGTTTTTTCCCATAATTGAGAGGATTCTTGAAGTTGGAGTAGATTAAGAGGTTCATTCTGAGCTGGACTGAAATTTTGCCCAGAATAGTCCGCATTGAGAATGGGAGAAAATGAATACATGTACAAGTGGCAGGAATTAGTCCACAAAACAAAAACATTGTCCTTACCTTTGCGCCTTCTTTCAGAGTTGCCTTGGCAAGGTTGTACCTGTTTGCTGGTTTCATTGTCATCCTCCCTAATTAAATGATTATACATATCCTCAGGCTTATTTTCTGAATATACTACAGAATCCCTCCTATTTTTGTCTGTACATGTCAGTATTATTGTGAGAAGTGCCTCTGATTTATTTGCTGAGAGGAGGGCAATCTAGGTGGGCACTGTGACTTTGTTTACATTTCCTAGCAGTCCAAATGAAAGTCTTGTTTTCAGAAAACAGTGTTCTGGCTGCTTGCTCTGTGTATTGTGGGTTCATGTGAGCCAGACACCTTCAATAATAAATTGTTACAAAAATACAGAGTTGAATATAGTTTATATTATGCTCGAGGCTAGATGCTGATATTCCAATATATTAATCATTTGGGAGCAAATGAGGTATTGGGAATGGCATTTGTATTTCTGTGCAAAAACAAAAACACAAAATATAGGGCACTGGCGGCCCTGGAAGCTCCCGCCGTTAAGATAAACAAAATGTCGAAGTTTTTGTTGACGGACGCACGCACAGATGGGCGCACTTACAGACGGAGCCCGATACCATAGCTCCCACGCCACTCGGGCGGCGGGAGCTAATTAGGAGCCTGTAACTGAAATAGTTGATAAGTTAAAGCAATATGTCGATGTTTTTGGTGATATTTTTAGGCCAGTGACCTTGAAAAAAATAGGCCAAGGTTGCCTTTAGGCACGTCATTTGTAGGCCTTTATGAGATGCATGTCCAGTAAAAATTAGGAGCCTGTAACTGAAATAGTTGATGAGATAAAGCAAAATGTCAAAGTTTTTGGTGATATTTTTAGGCCAGTGACCTTGAAAAAATAGTCTAAGGTCACCAATAGGCACACCATTTGTAGGCCTTTATGAGTTGCATGTCCAGTAAAAATTAGGAGCTGTAACTGAAATAGTTGATGAGATAAAGCAAAATGTCAAGGTTTTTGGTGATATTTTTAGGCCAGTGACCTTGAAAAAATAGGCCAAGGTCACCCTCAGGCACGTCATTTGTAGGCCTTAATGAAATGCATGTCCAGTGAAAATTAGGAGCCTGTAACTGAAATAGTTGATGAGATAAAGCAAAATGTCAAGGTTTTTGGTGATATTTTTAGGCCAGTGACCTTGAAAAAATAGGCCAAGGTCACCCTCAGGCATGTCATTTGTAGGCCTTAATGAGATGCATGTCCAGTGAAAATTAGGAGCCTGTAACTGAAATAGTTGATGAGATAAAGCAAAATGTCGAACTTTTTGTTGAAAGACGCACGCACACACAGACGGAGACCGATACCATAGCTCCCATGCCACTCGGGCGGCAGGAGGTAATTAGGAGCCTTTAACTGAAATAGTTGATAATTAAAGCAAAATGTCGAAGTTTTTGGTGATATTTTTAGGCCAGTGACCTTGAAAAAATAGGCCAATGTCACCTTTAGGCATGTCATTTGCAGGCCTTTATGAGTTACATGTCCAGTAAAAATTAGGAGCCTGTAACTGAAATAGTTGATGAGATAAAGCAAAATGTCAAGGTTTTTGGTTATAGTTTTAGGCCAGTGACCTTGAAAAAATAGGCCAAGGTCACCTTCAGGCACGTCATTAGTAGGCCTTAATGAGATGCATGTCCAGTGAAAATTAGGAGCCTGTAAGTGAAATAGTTGATGAGATAAAGCAAAATGTCAAGGTTTTTGGTGATATTTTTAGGCCAGTGACCTTGAAAAAATAGGCCAAGGTCACCTTCAGGCATGTCATTTGTAGGCCTTAATGAGATGCATGTCCAGTGAAAATTAGGAGCCTGTAAGTGAAATAGTTGATGAGATAAAGCAAAATGTCGAACTTTTTGTTGACGGACACACGCACGCACAGACGGAGACCGATACCATAGCTCCCACGCCACTCGGGCGGCAGGAGGTAATTAGGAGCCTGTAACTGAAATAGTTGATAATTAAAGCAAAATGTCGAAGTTTTGGGTGATATTTTTAGGCCAGTGACCTTGAAAAAATAGGCCAAGGTCACCTTTAGGCATGTCATTTGCAGGCCTTTATGAGTTACATGTCCAGTAAAAATTAGGAGCCTGTAACTGAAATAGTTGATGAGATAAAGCAAAATGACGAAGTTTTTGGTGATATTTTTAGGCCAGTGACCTTGAAAAAATAGGCCAAGGTCACCTTTAGGCATGTCATTTGTAGGCCTTTATGAGATGCATGTCCAGTGAAAATTAGAAGCCTCTAACTGAAATAGTTGATGAGATAAAGCAAAATGTTGAAGTTTTTTGTTGACGGACGCATGCACGCACGCACGCACAGAGCCTGATACCATAGCTCCTGCGCCGCTCAGCGGTGGGAGCTAATAATAATGCAGCTTGAATACCATTTGAGAAAGCTATAATTCATCTACTTTTTATCCTTCATGATACAACTGTACTGTTCTGGGCGATGCAGAAAACTGCATTAAATTGCAGTATTGGCCAGGAGGTGCTGTATGCCAGGGGTGTTTTGTATACACAGTAAAGAGTGTATACAGCATTACTGATATTACTGAACTAAATGTGGAAAACAGGGAGCTGGAGCACTTCTGACTTGTTAGCTTTCCCTTCATATTAATATCGAAAAAACTATAGTATCATCTAGTGGCCTGATTGTATAACATGATAATTCCATCCTCACTCAAAAAAAAAAAAATCTTAAATAATATAATGACGTATTGATAATATATCCGTATGTCAAAGATTTTCTGTAATTGTGAAAAATTGGAAACATACTCATTGTGACGTCACGCCTCCAGCGCTCTCAATCATCGGCCAATTAAAGAGAAAGTTCACCCAAAAATGAAAATTCACTTAAACTCATCCCAAGGCTAATTGAAGGGTGGGTTAAATTCTTTTGTTCTCAAAATAGTTTTGGAGTTTTAAGGAAAAACAGCATTGAAGAGAAATCCAAATAAATGGAATCCTATGGTGGCCACTTTTTCAAGTGTAAAAAAGCAACGTTAAAAAACATAAAATGCCTCCATACTGCTCGTGTGACATTTTTGAAGTGTCTGCAAGCCTCTACATTATGATTAGACTCGAAAAGACGTCATTTTCACTATGTTTTTTGCCTAAATGTCCAATGTAACCACTTAGCCAGGAGCCATGTTTTTTTTCCCTCGGGAAGAGTGAAGTTCCGTTACTTAGAGGACTTCTAATCCAAAGAAGAAGAAGAAGAAGAGGCCCTAGAAACACCCGCCATAAAACTAGAAGAAGAAGAGGACCTAGCCTCGAGCTTGTGTTTTCATGAAAGCAGTGAACTATGCCGCACGCGATAGGGAGATCTGCGCGCATCACATTTATAGTTTACGAAGTGTATATTTTGCCGTGAACCGTTTTTACATTTCATCGGCTATTTTGCTGTGCCCTCCGGTACACATGCGCAGTTGTATTATTTTTGGATTTGCTCATAGAAATCAATGGATAATAGTAAATACTTATAACTTCACCATTTAGGCACCTAGCTCGCATATACTGTACATACATTAAATATAGTTAGCTAAGTTGGCATAGAGGCTCTCTTGCTAGCTCGCTAACATTGTATTTCATGCATTTAAATTTTGTCAATTTAAAATGCGTATAGCCATTATTACGTGAACTAATTTGGCTGGAGTTAGACCGCGAGCATTTAGCTCGCTAGCTGGCATTAAAATGCACCGAATAAAAAGGTTGCCAGCTAAAGCCGCTTTCACACCAGACGCGAAACACGACAGATTACATTCAAAGTCAATGCAAGCCCACATGGAAATAATCTATATGAACATATATGAGCACATATGCAACCTATATGCCGCATAGATGCAGCATATATGTGCATATATGCTGCATATAGGCCAAATTCAGGTACATATATGTGCTTATAGGGGGCATATAGGTCTCCTATATAGCTCATATACCCGGTGGCAGGTTCTGTTTGTCATACCTATTGTATAGCTCATATCTCACTTTTGCAACTGTCATACATGATGCCTAGCTCATATTTTTATTCTCAAGGTAATATCTGCATATTAGTCCAAAGTCCCTTACAGAAATAACAAGAATTTCACGCAATAACTTATTAATCGCGTGTGAACATGTGACAACGGCATGTTATGTTGAAACCAGTCATTATTAACTATGGCAAGTGAGAGGAGACAAAAAGCTATGATATCAACACAAATATCTAATGCTATTTGTTACATTTTTTTCCTGAAACATTAACAATAACGAGATCATCAATTCTTTCTTGACCATACTTATTTCCATTCTATGAAGATTGAGTTGTGTATTGTGGAAGAGAAGGAAATGTATAAAAACAAAATGGTTTCATTATGTTTATTTCATCAATTAAGCATGTTTTCAAGTTTAAGTCACTGCCAGATTCACCACATTAGATAAATTTGGATTCACATCATTACAGCTCATACACATCCACTGAAAGGTAATACACTACACTGTTACCTCCACCAAATGCAATGTTTTCTATCTTGTCTGCAATGCAGTTTCTAGATGAATATGGCTCAGAGGTCCTTAGTCTAAATGTAGCAAAATAAAACAAAAATAACAAAATAAAAGTGCATAGAGGAACATACATTCAAGTAAACATGCCTTTCAAAAGTCATTTTCATCCCCACATCTATTTGAGCGTTTCACTGTGGTTATTGAATTTGAAGACAAAGTCTACATTTCTGTTCACAGTTTTAATGAAGAGACACTTGTCTTTTATCTGAGATGCTTGTTTAGCTACTAAAGGTCCCAGACTTTTTCCTACAGGGATGAAATAACAAGGATTCTTAAATTCCGACACGGAAAGAACCTATATAAACATATAGGTTTTAATCTCCGCCTCGTATCAACCAGCAGTGGTCGGCAGCTCTTTTCAGAAGTAGCGCACAATTGGCCAATTCGCTACAGGGATGCAAATTAGGAAGGGCCTGCTGGGAAGGGTTATGTAGGTTAGAGTTCCCCTAGGCGTCTCCTGTTAGCCAGACGGGCCCTCATAAAGTAGATTCTGACCCCTTTTATCATTTGTGTTCGAGTAACCTTTGTCCTTGTTCTAAACTTGTAAAACCATATCAAGTGAAAATAAATGAATTAATGACTAACGGGCGTGGGCTTCAAAGAAGAGGCTAGAACTATATACACTCATCTGAGTCCCTGAGATGGGGCTGCAGATGTAAAAAAACTTAAGTACTATTACATAATTTCCTGATTGGATATTCCAGATCTGGGTGGGATTGGAGATGCCAAAAAAAATAAAAAAGGACAAGTAGGTTTTAATATAAGGTGACATGAAATTGACCATTTTCATATATTATAGGTACATATATGTGCATACATGTACCTATAATATATGAAAACGGCCAATTTTATGTATGTCGCATATATGCGAAACCTATATCTGGCCCTATATTAAAACCTATATTTTATATAGGTTCTTTCCGTGTGGGAAGACGCAAATACATGTGTTTCGCGTGTATTCACGTCTTTGCATTGACTTTCAATGTAATCTGTTGTGCGAAAAATTCATTTCACGTCCGGTGTGAAAGCATTTCAACATTGACTAAGAAACCAACAAACTAGTGTAGCACTTTTGTCACTGTTAATACAACGATACAATTATGCGGCTACTGGACCAGTATCTAGGTTTGAGGAGAGTGGTGAAATAAACTAGAAATGACAAGACTAGAGATAGGGATTTTGTATAAAATAAGCCGGCAGTTTACTAATAAAGAATAAATATTCAATAGATCAATAAATAGGTAGAAAAATAAATAAAATAAATATAAACAATAAATATTCTTAAACACTCTTTCTGTTAAATCTTTTCTAATGTTAAAAAGTTAAAATATCTAATTGTTGTGTTCTGGTTTGATTGCGCTATTATTTTAAGATGTTAGATATTACAGGTTTTATATATATATTAGATGTTAGATATTATTTGATTCTATATATATATATATATATATATATATATATATATATATTAGATGTTAGATATCATAGGACTCTATATATATATTAGATGTTAGATATTATAGGATTCTATATATATATTAGAAGTTAGACCGGTCTTTTATGTTCTTATGAATAGCTTATTTGGGATAAATTGAGTAATTTAGTTTCCAGCTATTTAATTCTATTTTGTATCTGTTTCTTTCTTTGAGTTAACTCTTTCTTTCCGGTGTATACAGGTAAGTATTTTTAACAGGTGATTATTTCATTATACAGGTTTTCTTGACAGGTAACCCAATTAAAAGAAAATAAAATACAAATGCAGTACATACATTCAAAATGTTCAAAATACTCAAAATGTTCAATGTTCAGAATGTGCACATTGATAATCAATTCAATTTCACCGATGAGATTACAATAATTAAATGTCTTAAACATAATATCACTCAGTTCAGTTCCATCGTTCAATCCAGTCCAATTTAGTTTAGTTCAGTGCGTTCTGTTCAAACCATGCGGGTTAGGGTCCAGTTGTGTTGTTCCACTTCATTCAGGTTACAGTTCTTTGGGTAGGTTCACCATCAGATCCAATCGGGGTTACAAACCTGGGTCCTATTGCACAAAAGTTGGATCCTGAGATCCTGGTTCTACGCCAAAGTAAGGATTGCTATATCCCAAACAGCACGTCGCTGGCTTAATTGATTGCACAAAGCCAACAGCGGGGGGAGAAGGATCGGCTAAGTGAAGTCCGCTGCTGCTGATCCTGCTGAGTCATTGACTGTATAAAACAGTGCTGAGTGCGCGCACACAGCTACCTCTAGACCCTGAGATCGATCCCAGAATTGCTGATCATCACCATGGACACTAAGTAGTTGCAGCAGACGCATGCGCCAGCTTTCACGCAAAGACCGCATTCAGACAGAGGGACGACAGTATCTCTGAAATGCCTCTGCTTGTTATTCCTTTAGTTTCTGTCTGAATGGTGTGAGACGTTTGAGTGGAGTATAAAAGTGAGCTAAACTTAAGCGAAAGTAAACTCAGGAGCTGTTTCAGCGCCGTCAAAAAGGAGTAGCTGATGCACTTTGGCGTTACCGTGAACGAGATAAGCCGTTGCTGTCAGACAGATTTATATAACATCGAGACTTTTATAATGCATAGATGGGATTGTGCGTACATATCATACGTAAACCGTCAACTGGGCAAATTTTTTTACAAGCATTTTTTTTTTTTTTGCCTATATACGTACCACAATTTTGCTGCAAGCCGTTTTTTCTCCGATACAAACTGAAATGATAGTCCGATCAAGAAGACGTTTTCAGACTAGTTGAATTTACTTTCTGCTTTTAATCACCTCTGATGGAGGCATACTCAAATTAAAAAGTAAAATGCTAACATCAGAAAAGTACGTCAAGTAGCCTCCTGAAAATTCTATTCCAGTATCGCGAAGCGAGCGACATTGCACACGTGTCCAGCACTAAGGCAACGACTCTACCTTACCCGTCGCAGTCTGAATAAAAACGGGGAGAAGTAGCAGCAGTGCTATATGTAGGGGGTTACCGCAGCGATTTAAGACCGCGCTGAAGCACGGTAACCCACTTCATACAGCACTGCTCATTTTCTACTCGGATGGAAGTCTCAATTTGGGGAATAAGGACAAATCTGATAATGTTGGATTCTAAATATGATTAAAATGTGAAATGGAAGGGGAACTGATTGAATTGTGCTGGTCACTGTCACATGAATACTTGATTATAATGATCGAATATTGGCTATTTTTCTGACATCAATGGTCATAAATTTCTAAGATAATTACTCTGGGCCTACTATAATTGAGATAGCAATGTGTAGTGGATAATTCAGAATGACTGTTAAGGACATTGATTTTCAATTTGGGTGACTGCTGAATGAGGTGAGGTGAAATTGGCTGGAGGCAGGAGTTTAGCTAGTTCGTAAGCCTGCTCCGGAGCTGGCTAGCTCCACAGACTTTGTTTCCATAGTAATTAGTGCCATGGGTTAGCTCACACGCTCTGTGCAACCAAAATGGGGCTTGAGATCAGGCTAATCCTGTGCGGATCCTGGGCTAATCCCTTATCCTGCCTTTATGCAATAGGCCCCTGGCCTGCACAACGGCCATAACAATACAGAAAATAAATAAAACATATTTTCAACCAAAAGAAATGGGTTATTCTCTTGATATAAGCTACATGGCGATGGCGGGGGAAAAACTATTTCACTCGCCACTGAGTGTGTTGCCATGGTTACTTGATAAAGTCTGACAAGACGTTACAATAAATCAACATAAAATAATCAAACAAAATGTAAAACTACAGGGATTACTCAGGTAAAGGCAACACTTTCTGACAACAAAACAAACAAAACATACCAGAAATACATATAGATTGTGTTGCAATGGGTTTGGTTGACCATTTACATCGCTAGCTTGCTACAGTGTAACACGCTCATTGAAACTTAAAAGACAGAAGTACAAGAGCCATCTGAAAATGGCATATCCCCCCGGCCCCCCACATTCATGGATTAACTGTTCAATTTAAATGAGTAAACGTACTACTGTATTAAAGGACTTGATCTGAAGTAATAAGGTAACAAACTTGCCTGACTATGAAATGGCAATCCAGGGAATGTGGTGGTCAGACCAATACGTGTTCAGTGTCCCTGTGTCAATTGTCTGTCGAAGTATGTTGGTGTAGGTGTGGTGAATCTGTGTTCTACTGTCTGTCTGAGGACATTACCTGTAGTAGTTGTGGTTGTTTGTTGATCTTGCTGTTAATGTTACCGGCACTCACTACGAGGAAGTGGACTGTCACGAGTGCCAGGAGTTTCATAGCTTCACATTTTATTTATATAAAAATAATGCTGGGGGGATAACAAACATTTCAAAAGACAATAAATCAAATTGAACATATTAAACTAAGTTTCACTGACACTGGTGTAGTCGGAGATGGCTTCAGAGATATTGCCCGAACAAAATTATCAGCGAACTAAGTCCACCTTCACACGCATTTGCATGAAAGACGCAGAAAAGAATTTTTACAGAAACTCGTAAATGTCAAAAGGCACATATAGAAATCATGCTGAACATGTTAATCAAGTTTGAAAAATTATCAGAGAGCTTAGTCCAAATTCACCCATTTTTCCATGTAAAGTGCAAAAATCAAAAATTGTAGAAATTCCTAAGTATCAAAAGGCACATCTAGACATAATGCTTAACATATCTATTAAGTTTGGTGAAGGTCGGATGTATAGTTTCTGAGATATGGCCCGGACAAGCTAAGTTCCAATTCACACAAGTTTCCATGGAAACCAAAAAAAAAAAAAAAAAATTCCAGAAATTCCTAAGTATCAAAAGGCACATCTAGACATCATGCTCAAGAAATCTGTCAAGTTTCGTGAAGGTCGGATGTATAGTTTCTGAGATATGGCCCGGACAAGCTAAGTTCCAATTCACACAAGTTTCCATGGAAACCGCAAAAATGAAAATTCCAGAAATTCCTAAGTATCAAAAGGCACATCCAGACATCATGCTCAACATATCTGTCAAGTTTCTTGAAGGTCGGATGTATAGTTTCTGAGAAATGGCCCGGACAAGCTAAGTTCCATTGCACACAAGTTTCCATGGAAACCACAAAAATGAAAAATTCCAGAAATTCTTAAGTATCAAAAGGCACATCCAGACATCATGCTCAACATATCTGTCAAGTTTCTTGAAGGTCGGATGTATAGTTTCTGAGAAATGGCCCGGACAAGCTAAGTTCCATTGCACACAAGTTTCCATGGAAACCACAAAAATGAAAAATTCCAGAAATTCTTAAGTATCAAAAGGCACATCTAGACACCATGCTCAACATATCTGTGAAGTTGTGTGAAGATCGGATATATAGTTTCCAAGATATGGCCCAGACAAGATATGATTACAGATGGACGCCCGCCTGCCCGGACGGATGGACGGACAGACGGACACACTGATGACTATATCTCCCCTGCATTAATGCTGACGCGGGATAAAAAGGTGCAAACACACCAAAACCGTCTTCAACACTTTCACGAATTGCCACTAGGGTGTAGTAGAGTACATTCTCGGTTTGGTAAAGGATAATTTTTCTTAAAGATGTTTGTATTTATGTTAGATCTTGTGCTGATTGATTTCGTGTTGTTTCTGTCTTTTCTGCTGGTGTTCTGAGCCAAGCTAGTTCGCATTTACTGTTCACAAAGTAGCTTGCGACTACTGAGGAGTCTTAAAGAGACAGTAGTGCATTAAATGAAAAGGAAACGTCAACTTTTAAAACTTTACTTCAGAGATATGAAATTAACAGTTGGGAAGGTTCTTAGCATGAAATAGCAAGTATATTTATATATTTTTGGTTATTTATGACTATTTATTTGGGCACTATTTAAAGAAACAATTTATTACTGTATTTTAACTATGGGTAACATCAGCTTCGTAAACTATAAACGTGATGCGCACAGATCTCCCTATCGCGTGCGGCATAGTTCACTGCTTGCATGTAAACACAAGCTCGAGGCTACGTTTTCTAGGTCCTCTTCTTCTTCTAGTTTTATGGCGGGTGTTTCTAGGGCTTCTTCTTCGTATTTTGTGTCCTCTATGTCAGTGGTTGTCAACGTCGGTCCTGGGGACCCCATGTGTGTGCTGGCTTTTGTTCCAACCACAATTGCAATTGTAGAACTTTAACAAGCTGTGACTGACTTAATTAGGTGCTTTTCATGTTCAGAGTTGTTAATATATCTCTTTAGTCAAATGTTACATAGGAACATCTATACATGCAATGAAGAATAAAACACCCTTGAAGATAATGTGTTTATTGCAATACTGCAAGTAATGTCAAGTAACATAACATGTCAAACAGATCAAATTATACACTGAGGAAATCAATAAACCCCAGATTAGGCTGCTGGACACAACTGTTTCAAGTTTTTCAAAAAGCTTCAGGTGAACTTAATCAGATCAACATAACACAAAACTGGTTTGTTTGTGGACTACATTTGTCATGATGAGCCAAGTAGTTTTCACTAATTAGGAGCCAACTACATCATTAATTTGATTGGTTACACTGTTTTCTCTCATTTTATGCTGTTATTTCCGATATACTGCAATGTGCGAATGGTATTTTTGAAATTCTTGATGGCAAATAGATATTTCTGTTAAGTTGTGGGTTAAGAGGGCAAATAACTGCTCTAAACATTAAATGCACATAATTAAGACAAATTAGCAGCTTGTTAAAATCCTATGATTGCAGCTGTGCTTGGAACAAAAGCCAGCACACACATGGGGTCCCCAGGACTGACGTTGAGAACCACTGCTCTAAGTAACGGAACTTCACTCTTCCCGAGGAAAAAAAAAACATGGCTCCTGGCTAAGTGGCTACATTGGACATTTAGGCAAAAAACATAGTGAAAATGACGTCTTTTCGAGTCAAATCATATTGTCGGGGCTTGCAGACACTTCGAAAATGTCACACGAGCAGTATGGAGGCATTTCATGTTTTTTAATGCTACTTTTTTAAGCTTGAAAAAGTGGCCACCATAGGATTCCATTCCTTTGGATTTCTTTTCAATGCTGTTTTTCCTTAAAACTCAAAAACTATTTTGAGGACAAAAGAAATTAACCGACCCTTCAATCAGCCTTGGGGTGAGTATATGATGAGTGAATTTTCATTTTTGGGTGAACTTTCCCTTTAAGACCAGGCCTGCATTCCACGCTCCACCATGATCATCTGCATCTGTTTCTCATTGTGTCATTGCCATAGCCATGCCTATATAAACGCAAGCGTCGCACTTAGTCAGTGCGAAGTCTCGTAAGCCTGTTGTTAAACCGTAGTCTTGTATAGACGCTTCCACCATGTATTTGAGTAACTTTGTAAAACTTATTTCAAGCGCTGTTATTGTTACTCCATCGCATTTCTAATTTTTTGAAACACAGTTTCCTGTTTGTTTTTGTATTCGATTTTATCTGCCTTTTCCTGTGATGCTGCAACGGCATAATAAAGCCTCCTTCATCTTTGCATGTGAATCCAGTTCCATGTATGACATTTTTCAGTGCATTCTGCTCAGTGCACAGAAAAAGCTTTTGCACTCATCCTCCATTGGAATACAGAAATGAAATGTATTTTCTTTTCCAGTTGAAATTATGCAGTTCACAATAAATAACAAATAACTATAAATGACAAATCAAATGCAAATTAATATTAGAATTCCTAATTCTTACTTTTTATGATACAGTAGTGTGGAGTGATGACTATACACCACCACTTTCATCTAAAAGGAGTCCTAATATACTACTTCTCTATAATTTTTTAGTGATAATGCATTGAAAAATACTACTGTAGGCAATGAGAGCAAAAAAAATCATTTCCTCAAGTATGTTCAGGTAAAAATATGGGTAATAAACAAAAACACTGAAAACATCAACATAAAACGGTTGAAAGGTGTCACAAATTTTTGACTCTTGCTTAGCCTGAATGCTCGTTTGAAGGCTCATTCCATCATTACTGATACTAAAATTTTGTTTCAATTGGTTTGAGGCAACATCATTCTGCAAAATTACCTCTGATGGTCAGTTATTCCAGAATATATTGTGACATGAACTTTGAGCAGGGTCACAGTGTTTCACACGCTGGTACAATGGAAGGACCTCTCTGAGATTTTTCATAGCCGCATTATGACCTTACATGATGATGTGGATGTTAACATTTCAAAGAGACCAGTTTGCTGAAAACTAGTGGTACTAAAGGTGCAAAACGGAAGTACCTCTGATGTTCATTATCTGTGTATGAAAAATAGTAAAAAAAAAAATCGACGGTTGACAGCACAACTTTGTGATGATATTAATAGCATCAGAGAAGTGAAGAAATGAAAGAATCAAGATCTACTATTACAGAGGCCTGTGTGAAAATGGTCTGATTGGTCATGTTACCGCCAAGAGCTGGCAACGTCAAAAAAAGACATGAATTTGCCAAGAAATTCAAGGATTGGACATGAATGGACTGGAAACAATCGAACCAATTAATCAAAATTTTCTCACCCAAAAGCAGAACTTATGTGCGCCATAGAGTTGGAGAACGTTTTAAAAATGACAGTTGAACCCCTTCACTAAAACATAGAGGTGGTAGTATCATGGTTTGGGGTTCAGTCTCCTTGAAAGGAGCCAGTGATCTCAAAAAAATTGAGGAAATCACGCATCAAAAGAAGTATCACAGCATTCTTGTGAGGCATGCATTGCCACCTGGAAAGAGAGTGATTTGGTCAGGGATTTTATTTTCAACAAGATAATGACTGTAAAAACACTTCTAAGTTGTGCAACAATGATCTCAGTTGTAGAGAAACATCTGGTGACATAAAAGCAATGACTTGACCTGCCCAAAGTCCAGACCTTAATCAAATTGAGCAAATTTGTTGTAACAATGAAAGAATATATTTGGAATGAACTTCAAACCATATGGAATGGTTAAATGAGTGAGGAAAGAAAAAAATATGTGAAAACTGTGCCTGAAAGATTAAATGCTGCAATCAAAGCAAAGGGTGGCCGCGCTAGATATTGACTTTTTGTCTCAAAAAGACATTATTATTATTCCCCCGGGATAATGATGCGGGGGGATATCATCATCATCAGTGCAGTTGTCTGTCTGACCATCCATCCATAGTCATTTTGTTTCCAGAGCAGAACTCTGCTATTGTTCAATATTTTGTGACAAAACTTGCTATGCATATTAATCAAGCCCTAAACTGGTGCCTTTTGATATTTTGGAATTTCTGAGATTAGAATGCAGGGGCCGGAGGGATACGTCATCTTCTGATGACTCTTATTCTTGTTTTTACTATATATTGTTATCAGTTTATGTAAGGTCACACCTCCAGCCGTCAAGCTCATCGGTCTATTAAGACCCGGATCGCATTCTCAGCTCTATAATCATTACCTGCACCTGTTTGTCATTTCCTCTATGTGGTAGCATTGTGCTTTTCAAGACCAAGCTTCGCACATAGTCTTTGCAAAGTCTCGTTAGCCACATCTCTGTTGTACTCCTAGTCTTGTATTGACTTATTCTCTGCATATGGCGCATAACTAATCCTTACTCTTGAACTTAGTGCTGTTTATTGTTACTGTCAGCGCTTTAACTTTATAATCCGGGAACCTCGCTCCCCTGTTTGTTTTTATATGTTAATAATACATTGTTACTGTCACTAAGTCCAGTGTTTGTATTACTACTAGAATTTCTTGGGAACCTCAATTCCCTGTTTATTTTTGAATTATCTTGTGTGTGCCTTTCTGCTGCGCAGTAGGCATAATAAATACAACCACGTCCATCCTTGCACCTGAGTCCAGTCCTCAAATTCCTGTCCCCCGTGCACATTACTGGTGTGCGAGGCACAACCCTGACAGAAGACTTCGCCGTTACCATCGACTCAGCAGGGATCCCTTTGCCCCATGAGGTTGGAGAGTTCACTGCCCAGCCCCCCGACCTCTTGTGGCAGAGCAACAGAGGGAGATTACATGCCTGGGTGCTGCCCTGGACGTACTGGTTCCAGGGGTTCGCGACCTGACCAATTCCCCTGCTCCAGCGCCAGTATCCGCCTCTGTCTCTCCTGCCAAAATGCAAGCTCCCTCAGCCCTTCTCCGGGGTGATGCTATTGTACCTGCCAGAGTGCTATGATGGAAATCCCACTGTGTGCAAAGGCTTCATCCTCCAATGTGCCCTCTATTTTACCTACCACCCAGCATTGAGTGCTGCAGAGAAGATCGCCGCAGTGGTGACCCACCTCTCTGGTAAGGCGCTTGACTGGGCGACAGCTGTCTGGGGAGAATCAGCTTACCCCACCTATGCTGATTTTCTCCAGCAGTTTCGCTCAGTCTTCAACCACCCTGGGAAGAAGACTGGGGACCAACTGCTGGACCTGTGCCAAGGGACCAAGACTACGGCTGTCTACGCCTTCCAGTTCCGCGCCTTGGCTGCAGCCAGCGGTTGGAATAAGCCTGCACTCCTTACCATCTTCCGGAATGGGCTGAGTCCAGAGTTTAGGGCAGAGATGGCCTGCAGGGACTTGGACCTGTCCCTGTGTGCATACATCGGTGCAGCCATCAGCCTGGATCAGCTCATGCAGGAGAGATGGCAGGTTCAGCCCAGAAGCCCCACCCAGCTGCCCAAGGAGGGGGCGGAGCCTATGGAGTTGGGGCTTGCCAGACCACCTGAGCACTGCCCCTGGAAGAGATCCGGCCCCTGCACCTACTGTCAAGAAGGAGAAACAGCGCTCCCCCAAGGTAAGGTGTCACCCACTGCCGTCACTACTCAGCACTTCAAGATTTCGGTCAGGGTGGCTTATAATTGTGTGACCCTTTCTACGGAAGCCCTGATTGACTCTGGTGCAGTGGGAAATTTCATCTCCACCCAGTTGGTGCGGCGACTCCAGGCCCAAGTCTGCTGGCTCCACACTCCCCTCGTAGTGGCAGCTGTTGGCGGGAAACCTTTGGGCAGTGGCAGCATCACCCACCAGACGGCGCCAATCTCCATCACAATCCAGGAGCACCATCAGGAGGAAATCCCGCTGCTGCAGCTGCACCATTCAAGCTATCCGCTCATCCTTGACCTACAATGGTTGTTGCTACATAATCCCACCATCTCCTGACAACCAAGATGTCTCCACTTCCGGTCACCCGCCTGTCGGCAGCACTGTGGCCCCCTCCCCATTGCCTCTATGACCATTGAGAGCCCTGACCAGGGAGACCAGCCCAAGATTCCTGAAGAGTACTGGGACCTGCAAGTGGCGTTTAGCAAGACCAAAGCGACTTGGTTACCTCCTCGTCATCTGTGGGATTGTGCTATCGATCTCCTGTTTGGCACTTCACCCCCCAAGAGCCTTGTACACCCCCTATTGGTGGCTGAAACTCAAGCAATGGAAAAGTATGTAACATAAATGCTCTAAAGCATTCATCCGGCCTTCCACTTCCCCTGCATCTGCCAGCTTCTTTTTGTCCAGAAGAAGGATGGAGGTCTACGCCCCTGCATCAATTACAGAGGCCTTAATGATGTCACTATGAAGTACCGATATCCACTCCCCCGGTCCCCAGCACTGTGGAGCAGCTTTGAGGTGCAAAGATCTTCACGAAGCTCAACCTCCGCAGCGCTTATAACCTCATCTGTATCAGGGAAGTAGACGAGTGGAAGACAGCTTTAGCACCACCTCCGGGTACTACGAGTTCTGTGTCATGCCATATGGCCTTGTCAATGCCCCCTCTGTGCTCCAGTCCTTCTTCAATGACATGCTACATGAGATGCTAGGAAGATTCGTCATCACCTACCTCGATGACATCCTCATCTATTCAACCACATATGATGAACACATGGGACATGTAAGGAGAGTACTCAAATGCCTGCTTCAACATCAACTTTATGGTAAAGCAGAAAAGTGCATCTTTCATCAGTCCACCGTCTCCTTCCTTGGCCAGTAGCAGCATGTCCAATCCCACTGATCATAAAGGAGCTCCGGCGCTTCATGGGTTCGCAAACTTTTATCGGCGCTTCATTAAAAACTTCAGCATGGTGGCCCATCCTTTGACCCGTCTCTTCAAGGGAAAACCCAAAAACCTGGGATGGAATCCAAAAGCTCAGCATGCCTTCAATACACTCAAAAGTCTGTTCTTCACTGCTCCTGTACTCAAATTACCATATCTAAATAAGCCCTTCATATTGAAAGTCGACGACTTTAATGAGGGGGTGGGGGCAATCCTGTCCCAGAGGCAAGGAGTCCCCGAAAAGCTGTATCCCTGTGTGCACTTCTCACACAAACTTACACCTGCAGAGGCCAACTACGATGTGGGCAATCGAGAGCTGCTGGCCATAAAGTTAGCGCTACAAGAGTGGAGACATTGGTTGCAAGGGGCTCATCATCCATTCCTTGCGATGATTGACCACTGTATTCTGGAATATCTGTGAAAGGTACAACAGCTGAATCCCCGGCAGGCCAGGTAGGCACTCTTTTTTACTTGTTTCAATTTATCAATAACCTATCGCCCAGGTTCCAAGAACATCAAAGCAGATGTACTTTTCCGAAGATACAAGGTGGAGAAAGGCAGAGGAACCGATCCTGCCCTCCTCCTGCATCCTTGCCCCGATCAAAGTGGGAGTTAGAGCGGGAGATAGCGAAGGAGAGCAGGAAGAGCCCTCCTAGCCTTCCTCGGTGCCATGACATTTGTCCCCGCTGCTCTTTGACAGCAAGTTATTCTATGCGCGCACACTTCCCTGCCTGCAGGGCACCCTGGAGCCAAAAGAACCACACACATCATCAGTAGAAAATATTGGTGGCCCCACCTGGCCTCTGGTGTGGAAGCAGCGGTCCGGTTATGCGCAACTTGCGCCATTTCCAAAACACCACACCAGTTGCCAGCCAGCAAGCTCCACCCTTTACCAGTCCCGCATCATCCATGGTCACACATCGTCCTGAACTTTGTAACGGACCTCCCTTCATCGGAAGGTTATACATGCATACTGGTAATTGTTAACAGATTTTCTAAATTCTGCAAGTTTGTGCCTTTCGCCACACTGCCCTCTGCTCTCCAAGTGGCAGAGATGCTGTTCACACAAGTTTTCAGGAACTTCAACCTACCAGAGGACATCCTCTTGGACCATGGGCCACAGTTCACCATCTGAGTGTGGAAGGCTTTCTTCAGGAAACTGGGAGCCTCAGTAAGCCTCACCTCGGGGTACCACTCGGACACGGATGGGCAGGCAGAGCGTACCATCCAGGATTTAGGGAGGTTCCTCCAAGCCCACTGCCACCATCGACAACGGGATTGGCCCAAGTACCTGCCCTGGGCGGAGTATGCCCAGAACTCCCTGAAGAGCGTGTCCACTGGACTAACCCTGTTCCAGTGTGTGCTCGGGCGGCAACCTCCCCTGTGCCCGTGGGACCAGAGCCAGACGGAAATCCCAGCAGTGGACGCCTGTTTCAAAGAGGCAGAGCAAGTCTGGGAAAACACCAACGTCCAGATCCGGAGGGCGCTCAGCCATCAGAAGATCCAGGCAGACTGGAGATGCTGGGACGCCCCCAACTACCAGGGACTGAGTCTGGCTCTCCACTAAGAACCTGCACCTCCGGAAGGTCCATGAAACAGCCTACTCACTACAGTTGCCTTCACACTACCACATTAAAAATATCTTTCATGTATCTTTGCTTAGGCCAGGGATAGCTGGACCCCTGTCGGAGGCTACCCCCTGAAGACCCTCTATGGAATCAAATTAGGGTCATTAGTTTTGTGCGTATGTAAAAAAGTTTTGAAGTTGTAAAAATATTTTGTGCGTGCGTAAAGAAGTTTTGAACTTATGAAATAGTTTTGTGCGTGTGTAAAAAATTTTGAGTTTGTGAAATAGTTTTGTGCATGAGTAAAAAGGTTTTGAGCTTGTGAAATAGTTTTGTGCATGTGCAAAAACGTTTTGAGCTTTTGAAATAGTTTTGTGCATGTGTAAATAAGCTTTGACCTTGTGAAATAGTTTTGTGCATGTGTAAAAAAAAAAATTGTGCGCGTGTAAAAAAGTTTTGAGCTTGTGAAATCGTTTTGTGCTTGTGTGAAAATTTCCTACCTTCCTGTGGGACAATGAAGTTGTGGATTCGCTCAAATTTCCTACCTTCGCATGCGACACTTTTTTTACAAGCACAAACCAGATTTACGAACCTTGAGTTACAAATTATGGCCCTATTTTTACTCCTGTGGGTAGACAAGCCAATCAGCACGTTGCCCACTGAACAGCCAATCAGAATGTTATCCATTGTCAAACTGTCCAATCAGTGGCCAAAAGATTCTGACGCTATTTCTCCCCCATGTCTATGGCGAAATCCATAGCGTTTTTATTGTACTGTAACGTCATTATAATCATATATTCTCGCCAGCAATAGCCAGATGTGGAAACAGTAATGTGTCTTGGGTAATTGATGTGTCTTATTTTCACCCACACCGTTTGATTGACTCATGTTACATTAATTAGCTGGTTAGCAAGCTAGCTAGCTACTCTCCTGCAAGCTGGCGAAAATTACGAACCACTGTATAAAACTTGCTTCCAGTTTGTTAAACTTGACAAGATTGCGATCGGTCATCAGAAACTACCTGTCAAGTATTTTTTACATGGTTCGTAACGGTCTTATTAACTTTGTGTTATATCGGTGTCGATCGTAATAAAAGATTGTTTCACAGTTTTCTGCACAAAAAGTGCAAGGAACAATTCGGCTGTTCAAGAAACGGGTAGCTATCGTGATCAAGTCGGTAAGAACAAACCGGATGCTCAAAACGTCAGTTTAATAAAAATGAAAACTGAGCAATAGATTTCGCAGGTCTTTTTATGGTAGCAGCGTGATAGTCCGGGGGCTGAGGGGGATCCTGTGTGCAATCAGATGTCCCCTCATTTTGACTCTTGAACCTGATAGTACACCCCTAGGTAAGTAAAAAAAACTTGGTGGAAGGTCTGGATCACGGGCAGGAGGGGTCAAATTCAAGATGGCGTCCAAGATGGCCGCCATATCATAAAATCATCCATAACTCCTCAAGGAAAGGGGCTAGAGAAATAATTTTGGTGTCTTTACCTAGGTTTTGGGGGTATAGGAATGCAATAAAGCCATGTTTTTGGTAATCACCATATTTGGTAATGGTGAAATCCAATATGGCGGTGTGAAGGGGGCTGCGAGCTGTAACTTGCTTAGTACTTGGTCTAGAGTTACCAATTCGGTGTCCTTACCTAGGTTTTCAGGGTCAAGGAATCAATTGAGGCCATTTTCAGAAATGATAGTTCGTAATGGTGAAATCCAATATGGATAAATCCAATATATCACTATCACTGTCTTGGCATGGGCTAAGATCATGGCCGTTGGAGTTATCATCACCAGAAAGCAGATTCAAACCGATTTGGATTTCCCTTTCAAACTGGGGCCTACTTTGGAGCAAATAACTTTGAAACGAGCCCCTTAGGTCTAAAACAGTGGTGACATCTGTAAAATAGCAAGATAATTATTATTGCATCATCAGTCGTGTTACACAAGAACCTTGTTTTAATGTACATGAACATTCTGATATTGATGCCATTTCTTCATCAGATTTCTGATTAAAATGATATGATGAATGTCCCTTGAGAATGCCCTCAACTGTTTACAGCTAAACACAAGATCTTAACCCCTTTGCGCAGAAGCCAAATCTGGCTATTTGGGGGTTACCTTATTTAAGGCTTTATAATTCAAGATTTTAGCTTCACAGACAGAAAAGGAATGGCTGAACTCAGTCTAGACACTTGAAGCATTTAGACTCCCATCATATTTCAGTTTATTTTCATGATTTTGGTAGAGAAAAGGGGCTGCAAACACAAAAAAATCTTCATGAAAATTCAACATTGAATTTGCAAAAAAAAAAAAAAAAATACAGAGAATTGAAAAACTGCTGGGGCTTAAAAGTATACATTTCTGGGATCATAAACTCCTTGTACAAAGAAAGAGTTACACGCACAGCGCGTATAGGTGCAAGGCTATCAAATAAAATGCGTCAATGAAGAAAGGAGGGGACGCCTGCACACTTACTCCAAGCCACCAAAGAAAACTTTATTGATTAAAAAAGGACAACGTTTCGATCCGACTTGGATCTTCCTCTGGTCAACATGTTTCAAACTCTTGAACTTGATTCCAGCCTTGAAGAGGCTGACGTTCAAATCATTCCCCACTGTCTCAATTCTGTCAGAAATGGACTGACGTGCTTGGTAATCCTGTCAAATGACACGGATGTCTTTGTGATTGCCTTGTATTTTGTTGAGTGTTTTAAGTCAGATGGACTGATTGAGCTTTGGTTCAGAGCAGGAAAAGGTGAAAAAACCAGATACACCCCGTTGCTTGTGCTGGCAAATAACTTATAGGGCAATCAATGTGTGAAGTCTTACCAGGTGTTCATGCTCTTACTGGGTGCGATGTCACCAGTAAGTTCGGTACCAAATCTGCTGGACTGAAGGCAGATCCAACCATATTTCTGAAGGACTTTGGAAAGCTGGGGGGTGATGCCACAGTGTGCAATGCAGAGAAATATTTAGTTCAGGTGTTAAACCGTGGCAATCATAGTATTGAAACACTGGACGATCGCAGGTACAAGATGTACTATCAGCGAAAGACAACCACCATTTTTGATCTGCCTACTACTAGTCACGCTGCAAAAGGACACATCCTCAGAGCATTTTATGCTGCTCATATCCAGATAAACTGTCTGAAAAATGTCTCACTAGATCCTCTGCAGTATGGTTTTCAAATGGAGGAGGGTAATCTTGAGGCGAAATCATTCCACCGCCCCCTGCCTGATCACAAGGCAACAAATTGCAATTATATGAAGTGTGCTACTTCACGATGCCCTTGCAGAGAGGAGGGCTTATCCTGTTGTGCATTTTGTAAGTGTCAGTCAAATGAGCATCTTCCTTGCAAGAATCTGAATGGAATCATTTATGAAAAGCAGATGAATTGAAATTCATCATGAAATTTACTGCACTTTAAAAAGTGGACTACATGTAGTGTGAATAGTATTACCCCAGGTGTTTCTTGGGGTATTTTTCAATATGTCTAGCTGTTTTTTAAGATTAGGCTGTTGTTATCTTGTCACAAACAACATACCGGTAGCTGATAATGCTTATTTGCAACCATCCTGTCATCTGTTGCCAAAATACAATGATTATGTTTTGTTACTGACTAACAGTGGATGTCATACATGCAGCCATATTGGATTTCACCATTAAGTAATTAAGTATCATTTCTTAAAATTGTCTCAATTGATTCCTTGACCCTGAAAACTGAGGAAAGGACACCAAATTTGTAACTCTAGACCAAGTACTAAGCAAGTGACAGCTCGCGGCCCCCTTTACGCCGCCATATTGAATTTCACCAAAACCAAATATGGTGATTACCAAAAACATGGCTTCATTGGATTCCTTGACCCCCTAAACCTGGTGAAGACACCAAAATTATTTCTCTAGCCCCTTTCCTTGAGGAGTTCTGGATGATTTTATGATATGGCGGCCATCTTGGTCGCCATCTTTAATTTGACCCCTCCTGCCGGTGATCCAGACCTTCCACCCAAGTTTTTTTTTACTTACTTAGGGGTGTATTATCAGGTTCAAGAGTCAAAATGAGGGGACATCTGATTGCACACAGGACTCCCCTCAGCCCCAGGACTATGATGCCAACAGTAGGATATGCCTTTCTAGTGTCCCAGCTATGCTGCCTGCGATTCACCCACTTGATAGCAATAGCTACCCGTTTCTTGAACAGCCAAATTGTTCCCCGCACCGTGCTGGCTATGACTCTACTTCGCAGTGTATGAATAGGTAGGCGGCGTAGGCCTGTGCATGACTGGATAACTAATTTTAGCTTAGAGAAATTGCCAAGAGGAGAAGTTATCTTCAGGAAATAAGCAATTCGTATCATTAATCAGGCTATCCGTCTGCTACCATCTATACTATGGCATCCGTGTAAGTTTACCGCAGCATTAGAAAGTTAGTCTGAGGGAGAATGATTATGCAAGTAGAGATACACAATGGCCAATTACTAATTAACTCCATAAAATATTAAAACAGACACAATGCAATTGTGCCTGTACATTACTAAAGGTCATCTCAGAGAAAGAAAGCTTAACTGTGCAACCACCTGGAAGGTAACAGTTTTTCTAACGGAAATTAATATAGCTTTTGTCGCCTCTTGTGATCTGTTGAACAGTCCTGGTGGTGTGATTCTCCGGAGAGTTTCTGGGCGATCAGCAGCTCTGGAAGTCCAGTGTCTACATGGAGTTGCGATTGCTGTTCTGCTGTGTCGGTCACGGAGAGCAATGCCCTTGTTTATTCAGGAAAGTTATTTAACATAACATAACATAACATAACATAACATGAGTGGCAAGAACAGGCCATTCAGCCCAACTAGGCTTGCCAGTTTTTTTTATGCTATTGTGAATATATCACTTCAGATACTCAGTGACTCAATGGTATCTAGCTTTAAGTCAAGCCTGCTCTTGAAAACTCCCAAGCTCTCTGCCTCAACAATATGGTCAGGCAAGCTATTCCACATTGAAATTACTCTTTGGGTGAAGAAATATTTAGCTTTAAGTCAAGCCTGCTCTTGAACACTCCCAAGGTCTCTGCCTCAACAATATGGTCAGGCAAGCTATTCCACATCGAAATTACTCTTTGGGTGAAGAAATATTTCCAAATATCAGTGCGAAATTTACCTTTGGTCAACTTCCATTTGTGACCCCGAGTTCTACTAACAACACTTGGTCGAAGGAATACTACGTAATTCACTTTGTTAATCCTTTTAACGTATTTAAAGACCTCAATCAGATCACCCCTAAGTCTCCTTTTCCTAAGACTTAAGAGATTAAGGATCTTCGGCCTCTTCTCATAGCTTTCATCTTTTATACCCGGAATTAGCTTAGTGGCTCTTCTCTGAACTTTTTCTAGAGCCTCTATATCTTTCTTAAAGTATGGTCCCCAGAACTGTACACAATACTCCAGATGTGGTCTGACGAATGTGTTGTACAAAAGAAGCATCACCTCCTTGGATTTGTACTTAATACTTTTGGCAATGTATCCCAGCATCCGATTGGCTTTTTTAACTGCTATGGCACAATGGCTAGAGCCTGTGAGGGTTTGGTCGACAATCACTCCCAGATGTTTTTCGTGTGGAGCACATTCCAGTTTTAAACCTCCCATGAAGTAATCCCATCTAATGTTTTTATTACCTACATGGACAACTTTACATTTCGCTACATTATATTTCATTTGCCACATTTCACCCAATTCTGGATTCTATCCAAATCATCCTGTATCACTTTAGTGGACTCTAAACTATTTGCCAAACCTCCCAATTTAGTATCATCTGCAAATTTAACTAATTTGCTCTCAATATTCCTATTAAGGTCATTAATGTAGATGAGGAACAGCAGGGGTCCCAACACTGATCCCTGGGGGACGCCACTCCCCACCATACCTAGCTCAGATGAGATACCACTGACCACCACTCTTTGTGTTCTATCCTGTAACCAGTTTTGAATCCACTTCAGAATACCTCCTGTAACTCGAATGGAGCTCATTTTAAAAATTAGTCTCTTATGCGGCACTGTATGAAATGCTTTCTGAAAATCCAAGTATATAATGTCATAAGCCCAGCTCTGGTCATAAGTCTTGGTGGCCTCTTCAAAAAATTCCACATGGTTTGTCAGGCATGACCTTCCCTTATGGAAACCATGTTGGCTATCCCTCAAGATATTATTACGTTCAAGAAATAAGTTCAGCTCATCTTTTATGATAGATTCCAGTATTTTGCACGCAATGCAAGTTAAACTGACTGGCCTGTAATTTCTTGGCTCAGTACGGTCCCCTTTCTTATATATTGGAATTATATTGCCCTGTTTCCAATCATTTGGTATTTCTCCAGTTTCTAAAGACCGTCTGAAGATGGTGGATAGCGGCTTAAAGATGATCTCACTAACTTCCCTAAGCACTCTAGGATATAAGCCATCAGGACCCGTCGCCTTATCTGCCTTTAGTTTATGCAACTTGTCTAATGCTTTGTTATCCCTAACCTCAATTTCCGCTAAATAATCTTGAGCATTGGACATGCCCTCTGGCCGAATAAAGACCCGCTCTGAGGTAAAATTCTCAACAAAGTAACTGTTTAAGGTATCCGCACTATCCTTGTTATCATATAGCAGCAATCCATATTTATTCTTTATGCACTTAACCTCCTCTTTGACTTTCCTTTTTCTGCTGCAGTACTGAAAGAAGCACTTAGGGTTAGTTTTGCCCCCTCTGCAATTTGTCTTTCATACAGTCTTCCAGCATTCCTCTGCTCTTTTTTGACCACAGACCGCATTTTACAGTATTCAGCCTTTGTGTTCTCATTGTTATCCTTTATGTACATCTTATAAAGATTCCTCTTTATAAGAGGAATATTTGACGGAGTTGTTCCATGATTAACTTGCAGTAGCATCGGGCATTAGCAGTCCTGAACTTAAACAGAGTTCCAAAGAGTTGTGAGCACTCTAGAGGATGCCGAATGGAATTGCACAAATTCCAGTGCAAGTGCCATCCTTGCGCATGAAGAGAGTGGGGCCAAGAGAGTGTGGCCATTTCCGTATTTAACCCTTTGTTGCATGTTGTCAAATATTTTGGACATAAGTGGGGTTTATTTTCTCTAGGCTCATAGATACCCTGAAAACACAAAATGTACATTTTACTGGACATTTCCAGATAATAATTTCCTCAATAGGTGCCTCTCTGATTAGTCACATGATTTACCACAAACAATCACAATGGCTGCATCCACAAGTAAGAGGTAAGTTGACGAAAGTCAGAAATAGCCTTATATTGTTCAAGTTTTTGATCAGACTTTTTTCTGCTGGGGGATGGAAATATATTATATAGCACAAACTGAAAACACATAACCTATGTAATGCATGTCTATTTGTTGGAATACATCTGCGTCTATGCTCTATCAAAAATATTGGACATTACACATGCTGAGTAAATAGCTCAAATAAGCAATGTCCAGAATACAGATAGATCAGGGGTCCCCAATCTTTCCCAGAAAGGGCCGGTGTGGGTGCAGGCTTTCATTGCAACCAAGCAGATACATACCTGATGCTACTAATCAAGCTTATTAGCAGAGAGGCCCGGGGTTGATTAGTAGTATCAGGTGTGTAGCTGCTTGGTTGCAATGAAAACCTGCACCCACACTGGCCCTTCCTGGGAATGATAGGGGACCCCTGAGATAGATCATCATGCATATCAATGACCAGGTTTCTTCAACTTCACATTATTTCTGGCACTCCGCATGCATAATATCCAAAATACTGGATGGCAGTGTGCATCCCACAAACATAATTTCCAAAATAATGGACAGACAGACCACTCACTTGCACACACACAAAATACTGCACCAAATCCCAACAAATGGTCCAAGGCATTTGTATGTACTCTATACATCAAAGGGTTAAGCACGTGATCACAGCAAAACTAGGGAAGTTAACAGGCAGTGATAAAGCGTATTTTTGTAATGATGATGGTCCCCAAAGATTAATTACTTTTTCTGAGGGTTCAAGTTTTGATGGATCTGGTGTGTTCACAAATATTAAATTAATTTTGATAAAATTTATGCTGGAACAAAATCAAATGACACTTGACCCTGGGGGGGGCGTCAATCAGCGATGGAACCATCAGCACGTGATTGATTAGTCATGCTGTTTACAACGGGTTGAAAGGTTAAATTATTAGATATCATAAAAAAATTTGTTTGCAGCAAGTACTTGAGAGCTTAGGCGGTTTGGATGGAGACCATCCCTAAAAGAAATGGAGATCGTTGCCAGAACAGATTAAACTTATCAATAAAACCAATTTTTTAGTGTATGCATTCTGACTGGAGCCAGCAGTGGAGACTAAAATGACTGCAGCCACAGGCAACTATAGGAAGGGGGCAAGAGCTTATTTACATAAAGAGAGAGCTCTTGCCTTGGAGTCAGGAATCTTGAAATCAGAGTACATGTATAACAGTTATTAGGCTTGTGATCTGAAGCAGCAAAAGATGCAATATGACAATCACAATATGACGTCAATCACAGCATTACTGAACTTTATGTGAAAAGGAGTTTAGTATACTACTGTTTATTCTGGCTGTGTGGAGTATTATAAATTTATAATGTGAACACAAACATTTGTACATGTATGTAATTAATTATGCATTAACTGAATCAGAGCAATCTACAACCCCAATTCTGAAATATTTGGGACAAAGTGTAAATTTTGAATAAAATCAAAATACAATGACTTTCAGATCACATGAGCCAATATGTTATTTACAATAGAACATAGATAATATTTCAAATGTTTAAACTGAGACATTTTACATTTTTATCCACAAAATGAGCTTATTTCAAATTTTCTGGCTGCAACAGGTCTCAAAAAAGTTTGGACACAGGCAAAAAAGGGATGAAAACGTAATTAATATATAAGAAAATCAGCTGAAAGAACATTGAGCAAGTAATTAAGTTAACTGGAATCAGGTGTGTAACATGATTGGCTATGAAAGGGATGTCTTAGAGAGGCTGAGTCTCTCAGAAGTAAAGATGGCCAGAGGCTCTCCAACCTGTGAAGGCTTGCGTAAAAAAATTGTGAAATACTTTAAAAACAATGTTCCTCAACGTCAAATTGCAAAGGCTTTGAAGGTCTCATCATCGACAGTGCAGAACATCATCAAAAGATTCAGAGAAACTGGAAAAATGTCTGTGCGTAAGGGACAAGGCCGAAGACCTTTACTGGATGGCCGTGATCTTCGGGTCCTCAGACGCCACTGCACCACTAACCGGATTGATTCTGTCATTGACATTACTCAATGGGTCCAGGAATACTTCAAGAAACCACTGTCTGTAAACACAGTCCGCTGTGCCATCCACAGATGCCACCTAAAACTCTATCATGCGAAAAGGAAGCCATTGTTGAGCATGATCCAGAAGTGCCGCCGTGTTCTGTGGGCCAAGGCTCATTTGAATGGACTGTAGCAAAGTGGCAAAGTGTCCTGTGGTCAGACAAGTCCAAATTTGACATTCTTGATGATGGAATCATGGGCGTTGTGTCCTCCGGGCTAAAAAGGATAAAGACCACCCCTACTGTTATCAGTGTTCAGTTCGAAAGCCAGCATCTCTGATGGTATGGGGATGCATTAGTGCATATGGTGTGGGACACTTGCATGTTTTAAAAAGCACCATGAATGCTGAAAGGTATATAAAGGTTTTAGAGCAACATATGCTCCCCTCCAGACGACATCTATTCCAGGGAAGGCCTTGTGTATTTCAGCAGGACAATGCAAAACCACGTACTGCAGCTATTACAACAGCATGGCTTCATAGTAGAAGAGTCCGTGTGCTGAGCTGGCCTGCCTGCAGTCCTGATCTTTCACCCATTAAAAACATTTTGTGCATAATTAAACGAAAAGTCCGTCAAAGGAGACCCAAAACTCTCCAGCAGCTGGAAGCCTGTATTAAACAAGAGTGGGATCAAATTCCAATGGCTAAACTCCAGAAACTTGTCCCCTCAATGCCCGGGCGCCTCCACTCTGTGTTAAAAAGAAGAGGGGATGCTATACCATGGTAAACAGGCCGCTGTCCCAACTTTTTTGTGACCTGTAGCAGCCATCAAATTTGAAATGAGCTCATTTTGTGGATGAAATTGTAAAATTTCTCAGTTTCAACATTTACTATGTTATCTCTGTTCTATTGTGAATAAAATACTGGCTGGTGTGATTTGAAAGTCATTGGTTTTTGATTTTATTCACAATTTACACTTTGTCCCAACTATTTCGGAAATGGGGTTTTATTTCAAATCTCTGAAGTACAAGGAAAGGGAAAGGGATCAAAGGAATATTACTAAATATTGACAAATGTAGCAGGTGTAAGCCACAAGGGCCCATGCAAGTCCCCCTTGACTGGTGGTGTAATGACTATATGCTGCTCTCTGTTAATAGGCGAGAGCTCCTATGGGAGGCCCACACAAGTATTCACAACTAAATGGCCACAGAGACTTAGTTAAGAAAGTATCAAAACTGATTTTACTAATCAATAAAATATACATGGACTCTACTGAAGGCTTTGTGAGGTTGACAGCCACACATCTTATACATGAAATATATATTTTTTCTCTTTCTTTAAATCTCTGTAAAATGCAGCAATTAGACTACTGTAATTTCCTCAATTCTACATAGTTAATATAGTGTATAGACTTTGACATATTTGCTTACTCCAGGACAGTAAATGGCGGTATATACCTTCTACAGTAAATATTGAGATCTGCCATTAAGGAGGAGGAAGACGAAGAAGCTGCCATTGAAGAAGAAGAAGAAGAGGAAGGGAGGGGAACGAGGGCTGGCTAGGAGGGAGGTGAAGTGTTTGGCACGAGATTTATAGATTTACGGATTGTTGGATTTTTGAATATTAAAGTTGCACGGTTATCGGTTTAGATTTTGGATTATGGATGAATGGTTTTGGAAAAATTGATTGTGATGTGGTGGAGTGAAAAAGAAAAGGAAAAAGGAAGTGATAACAAAAACGAAGAAGAAACATTTGTTGTAGGAATCAAGGCAGATATAAAGGATGGTGAAGCAAATTACATCTTTAACAATGCTCATGAGATCTGGAAATTTGTGAGACAAGAAATTGGATGTAAAAGCAGTAAGGGTGTCACGGGGAGGGTTAATGATGGTTGAATGTCGCACAGTAAAACAGCGGGATAAACCATTGAAAATCAAACAATATGACCTTACAAGGGTGATTAGTTTTCCTTTGAGGAAAAAACCAACCTTTAAGGGCGTGATCAGTGGCATCTCTGTGTACATAGAACTGGATGATTTTTTTGAAGGTGGAGGAAGTGTGTAGGGTAAAGTTGCTGAGAAGCTATAGGGAGGGAAGGGTGCAGGAAACTTGGTCTGTGTTACTTGAGTTCAACTGTGAACTACCCGAAAGAATATTTGTAGATTATGTTAGTTATAGGGTGAGACAATATGAAAGGGCTCCATTGCATTGTTTCCGGTGTCAGAAGTACCATCACGTGGCAGCAGTGTGTAGAAGAGAGATGCACAGGTGTAGATGGTGTAGGCAGGAGGGGTGCATAGAGAATGAATGCAGAATGGCAAAACCATGCTTTCATTGTGGGGGAAATAAGATGGGCTCATTGCAATGTGATAGAAGGAAAATGGAAAGAGAGGTGGAAAGGACAAGAGCACCGGGTAAAATTTCATATGCAGAAGCTACTAAGAGAGTCTTGAGCAAAAGGGAAAGGGAAGGGAAAGTGCAGGCCAAAGTGCAGACAGTTGAAAAGAAACAAAAGGAATATGAGGAAGTTGAGATTAGAATGGGCAGAAGAAGTTTTTTGGCTTTTATTTCAATGGTCCTAAATTGTGCATAAGAGATAGAGGGTAAAACTGAGAGAATCAAGATGGTGGTGGATGCAGCAAGAGAAATTTTGGGTGTATTAGATGTTAAGGGGGAAGATATACAGAAAATTTTGGAAAGAGGATTTGGTGGTGGTCAGATTGCAGAGAAGTAAGGGCACGCAGAAAGCGGTAGTGGAATATTTGAAGGAGATAGGGTTAAATAATAGGATTTAGTGAATGGATTTTTTTCTTCTTCTTTTAAAGCAGTTCCATAGAATTAAGTGAATAATTCTGTACAGTTGGTGGCGGTATGCACCTAGGAAATACGAATTCAACCCGCAGAAATTTAAAGACGAAGAAGACAAGGAAGGCGAAATAGAAGAAGAAGAAGAAAAATTATTATTATTTCCGGGTCTTCGGTTGCGCAGGGTTAAAGATGGAGTCGGTAGGGGCGCGCTGACGGAGAAAAAGTTTACAAATCCAAAACTTCTTTAAGACTTGAATGGGTCTAACGACTAAAGTGACTAGAAGTGGGATGTACAAATGGTTTGTTATAATATCTGGGTGCATGTTGCCTTTCCGTAAATCGTGAATATTACGTTTTGGTGTTTAACAATACGTTTTTACTGGGAGGCGCAACTTTACAGACACAGGGATACTCTTTGAAATAGACGGCTGGATTCAGAGGTGATACAGTGGGTCACTGGTTTGAAATACTGTAGTCAGTGCTTGGTGTGCACGCGGACTTTCTGAGCGCAGTTACATCGGAAGTGTACATAACTTTTGAAGAGCTGCTGACATGTTCGTAAATGTTGAAGCTAGCGTAGAAGTTAAGTTATTCTAGTGCGGAAGGTCCTTGGTTTTGCAAGGACAGACAACGATTTGAGAGTGATTATCTCTATTGAATGCCTTTGGAACTTGCCTACAGAGAGCTGGAATTAGTGATAACGTGCACCGTTCACAATAACCGCGTCACAAAATGTCGTTGGAAGACTGCGAAAGGCACTACGGCTCGCTGAACTCTGATTTTGGCAGTGAATCTTCTAACACTGATAGAAGATCAGCATCTGAGGGTTACAGTAGAGCGGAAGAGAAGTTGCATTACATTCCCATCCGAATCTTAGGAAGGGGAGCTTTCGGCGAAGCTACTCTGTACAGAAGGACTGAGGTAAGTACCGTCAACAGACAATGAATAATGCATTATTTCGTTGACCGTCGCTGTTTCGGTGTATTTAGTCGGCGAACAGCTCAGTGACGAATGAGGGATCAAAACATCAGAATAAGTTGAAAGTGCGAATAAAAGCTGTTCTTGCGTGCATACTTTTTCACTTCTAAAAACTTATTTTGAACTGTTATTTTCATAATTTTATTTAGTACCCCATGATGACATTACTGAAAAATGTCATATGGGATAACGGTGGTCAATTTATCAAATTAAAAATTGTAAATTATTATTAAACACCGCATAAATATACGCAGGAAGGTCTTAACCAGTATTTTGTGTGCAGGAAATGAAACTTGTTTATACAATAACTTTGATTTAACCCTTGAAACTTAATTTTTTAAATTAGTTTCCCTCCAGTAGGTTCAAAGTCTTTTTATTTATTTATTTTTACATATTTTAGGACAGTGTCTCATGCACATTCTGTATCTGCTGTTTGAAGTGCTTCACTGACGCTACATCACACTTATGTTGAGGAAAAATATTCAAACCCAGGATGCCACATTTTTATGGCCACAGCATTACATCAAATTATGGTGCGAATACTTGGCGACTCAATGTGTCATTGTAAGTTATATTAGTATCATCAATATTGAAGTGTGGAATTTTAGATGGTTCTTAACTCTTGATGTGTGCTTTTATTGTACAACTGTACATTTTTATTCACACAATAAAATGAATTATGAATTATGAATTAATTGAAAATATCTAGCTCCTGTACGTCATTTTATGCCCATTTCCATTTCACTCAGCAGGACCTATTTGGGATTGTTGGAAACCTTGTGATCTCCTCAAGAATATAAAATTGGCTTGAAGTTCCTCAAGTTTGAATGCGGCAGTTACATAATGCTGACAAGTGATTGAAGCTAGAAAATGTCTGAAAATACTTTAACATGGCATCACACTATTGATGTAATCTATTTTCATGATACATTTCTGCACTTTTTTTCTGTAAACAGCATTCCCCAGCCTGACTGAAATTATTGTGCAGGATGGCATCTTATCGCATTCCATGTGATGCCATCTTAATGCAGCTTTAGTAACATTTATGTACTAACATTTTTATTGTGCTATAAATTTGAGTCGCAATTTCAAATTGTTTTATTTTATTTACATAGTGCAACAGGCGCTTCATGGAAGTGACACCACACGTGCGTCATGTTTCTCCTATTGACCGAGAACTTGAGCAGTAGAAGCAGTTTATCACAATCACTATGAGCAGTGAGTGATTTATTAAATATCCTATCACTCCAACAGCTCACAGGGTCTAGGGGTGTAATTTACCAATCACATAGACTGTTATGGTGTTAAAGCAGACGTGTATTGAGAAATCAAAAATGGGCAAATTATTCCTGTGTGGAAAGCTAATTTCATGGAGATGAATAATAAAACACTTTCTGGACCCTCGCTTAAACAGGAGAAGGGTAAAGGAGGCATTTTGATCAGTTTCAACTCGGGCACATTCCAAAAAAAAAAAAAAAAAACTGAGCGAAAATAGCCCCTTTCTGATGGTGTAATTCGTGGGAAACAGGGACACACGCTAAGGTGGTTACTACCCCAAGGAGACCAATTCTCATATACTAAAGAATTTTTTCATTCCAACTTGTCAGATAGTTTTCGGGAGTGAAAGATTACAACCCCAATTCTGAAATAGTTGGGACGAAGTGTAAATTGTGAATAAAATCAAAATGCAATGACTTTCAGATCACATGAGCCAATATGTCATTTACAATAGAACATAGATAAAATTTCAAATGTTGAAACTGAGACATTTTACATTTTTATCCACAAAATAAGCTTATTTCAAATTTTCTGGCTGCAACAGGTCTCAAAAAAGTTGGGACACAGGCAAAAAAAGGGCTGAAAAAGCAATTAATATATGAGAATCAGCTGAAAGAACATTTTGCAAGTAATTAAGGTAACTGGCATCGGATGTGTAACATGATTGGCTATAAAAGGGATGTCTTAGAGAGGCTGAGTCTCTCAGAAGTAAAGATGGCCAGAGGCTCTCCAACCTGTGAAGCCTTGCGTAAAAACATTGTGGAATACTTTATAAACAATGTTCCTCAACGTCAAATTACAAAGGCTTTGAAGGTGTCATCATCGACAGTGCATAATATCATCAAAAGATTCAGAGAAACTGGAAAAATGTCTGTGCGTAAGGGACAAGGCCGAAGACCTTTACTGGATGCCTGTGATCTTCGGGCCCTCAGATGCCACTGCAATCACTGCATGATTCTGTCTTAGAAATTGTTAAACGGGCCCAGGAATACATAAAGAAATCACTTTCTGTAAACACGGTCCGCCGTGCCATCCACAGATGCCACTTAAAACTCTATCACGCAAAAAGGAAACCATTGTTCAGCATGACCCAGAAGCGCCGCTGTGTTCTGTGGGCCAAGGCTCATTTAAAATGGAGTGTAGCAAAGTGTCCTGTGGTCAGACAAGTCCAAATTTGACATTCTTGTTGGAAATCATGGGTGATGTGTCCTCCGGGCTACAGAGGAGAAAGACCACCCCTCCTGTTATTAGCGTTCAGTTCAAAAGGCAGCATCTCTGATGGTATGGGGATGCATTAGTGCATATGGTGTGGGACACTTGCATGTTTTAAAAAGCACCATGAATGCTGAAAGGTATATTAAGGTTTAGAGCAACATATGCTATCCTCCAGACGACATCTATTCCAGGGAAGGCCTTGTGTATTTCAGCAGGACAATGCAAAACCACATACTGCAGCTATTACAACAGCATGACTTCGTAGTAGAAGAGTTCGTGTGCACTGAACTTTCATCGATTGAGAACTTTTTGCGCATAATTACACAAAAAGTCCATCAAAGGAGACCCAAAACTCTCCAGCAGCTTGAAGCCTGTATTAAACGAGTGGGATCAAATTCCAATGGCTAAACTCAAGAAACTTGTCTCCTCAATGCCCAGACGCCTCTACTCTGTGTTAAAAAGAAGACTGGATGCTACACCATGGTAAACATGGTAACCATGGTAATTACTTTTTCATACCTTTTTTGCACCCTTCTTTTTCCATCTGAGATATTTTCTCCTCCTGGATTCCTTTTCCGAGACTTTACGCTCAGCCTGGTATTGCCTATTGCCATCGATTTCGTTATACCCTACCAAACAGTACTACCTATAAATCAAGTCCTGTGTGCTTAACATCACTGCAGGCTTTTAGTCCACTATTATAGTTGATTATTGAGTCGTACACCCTGAACTCCAGCACATCCTTTTCTACGTAAACTCCTTTTGGACATCAGTCCAGTACATTCTGATTCTGAGCGCGACCATGCAAACACCCCAGAAGAAGCTTTATCTTTAGTGAGAATTCTGTTGCTTCTGAGGGAAGTTTGTGACTGTTTGAATATATAATGAGGATGTAAACAAACCTTTTGCACGAAATAAACAATTTTAAAACCCCTTTTTCTGCAAAAATAGACTGATTAATCAAAATACTAATTAGCTGACTTGAAAGTTTATTCAGTATGGTAGCCTGTGAGGATAAAAAAAAAGTTTTTCTTAAATTTTGACTTTTTCATGAAAATGATGGGTAGTTACCACCTTAAAATCCTAGTCACACTAGAGGCGGAATGAGCCGGAATGCCGTCGGAATGAAAATTCTTTGTATATTCCTGGATATTCGAAGTGCATTCTAAAAATTCTGACAGCATTTTGAGTGCATTCCAAATATGCGGGCCCGTTCTTGTGGCCGGCCCGAATGTTTTGCTCATGCTCAAAACTTTCCAGGTGCATTCGAAGTGGAGAAATATCGAACGGCATTCAAGGTGCATTCAAACTGCGCTCTGACTGCATTATAAATATTCTTACGGCATTCCAACAGCATTCAAAACATTCTGATTGCATTTGAGGGAGAATTGAAACGGCAAGCCACGGCAAATCCTGCCAGAATGCGGCCCTAATGAGCCAGAATGCACCTCGAATGCATTTCGATTGCTGCAGGAATCTATTTTGATATTAAAACAATTCAGCTGGAATGTGCTTCGAATGCCGTTGGAATCTTTCGATTGCCGCTGGAATCAGTGGCGACTGGTGAATTGGCCTAAAAATAATGATTGGTTATGACCCGTTTTCAATCATTCATTTAAATTACCATTACAGAAACTCCGAAAACTCTCAACATTATCAGGTGTGGCCAGTTTTCATTAAAGCTGCAGTTGGTAACTTTGAGGAGAGAGAGGACTTGGCATGAAAATGTGAAAAAATGCAACTTTCAGATCCCTCCCCCTTCCTCTCCACTGCACTCCTGCCCTAAGACCCTCCCCCAGAAGGCTGCTGTGCACGCGAAGGCACGCGAGCTGTTATGCATGCGACTGTGGAGAGATTTTGCATTAGGAAAACGGCCAAGTTGCCGAGGCTAGACATTACTGTTGTGAACAGTCAACACTGCTGGCCAACAAACGAGCAGAAATAAATCATGTCGACATGAAAAGTAATCTACAGCAGTATGTATTCAGTAAAAACCCAGCACACGCTTATTTCAGTAATTTACCCGTTTTTTTGAGTACAGAAACTGTCGTGAATCCTGCTGAATGGCCAGTAAACCATGAATGACAGCATTTAGCTGTGAGAGCACAGAAACGTTACACATATTTATGAGGACAACAACACAACCGATAAGACTGCTGGGTCACTTCGTAAAGATATTTTCTGCTACTTTCTAATAAAACGATGCCAGTAACGTTAGCCCTAGCATCGGAAACAAGCTAACGTTAGCTCGACTGCAACATCACAGTAACATCACATGCACTACAGAGTGCTGTAACAGTTACAAGACGCTGGCTATTCGAACAGCGACTGTGCTTGTAAGCGACGCTCACTCGTTTATTTGCAGAGCGAAAATGAATTGATTCCGTTAGGGCTGGGGTTAGTACCAGCTGTGCATGTGAGCGACGCCAACTCGCTTATTTGCAGAGCATAGCGGAGCAAAAATGAACCAACGAATAAAGCAGGGGTTTACCTGTCAAGCGGAAAAGTCGCCAACTCTGCGTCGGTTTTTAATCCTTCCAGATCACGGAGTGCCTTCCACCTCTAAAAAGTCACTCTGATTTTCACTCTGGTTTTATCCCGGGCTTTGTCTAATTCTTTCTTTTGTGCTTTTCTTCTGGCTTCCTCTTTTTACTTGTCTTAGCCGTGTGGGCTGTTGTCGGTGACGGAGGTATCGGTATTTTTTTCCTCGCTGATGGCTGTTGTTGCGCCATTAGTTTCTCTAAGCTCCCGAACCCTCTCTCGGAGATTTGAGCTTGACTGAGCACTGGCGTGAACTGAGGAGGAAGGGGGAGGAGGCTGTCTGCAGCGCGTGCATGTGCACTGTTTGATGGCTGTCAGACACCATCCTGGCTCTGATAGGTTCTTTTTGGTCGGTCCCAACGATTCTTTTAAATTGCAGTAGGAGCAGTGGGTGGGTTTAAAGAAGCAGGGCTTCCGCTGGCGCTCGCCAAATTCGCCAATAGCGAAATTAAAAAATGATTGGCTACAATGGAAAATATTTGGCGAATTTTTTTGGCGAATCTAAAAATAAAAAAAAGAAATTGACATTAAAATCTGCCCAAAATACCTTAAAAAGCCATCTACAATCAGCTGTTCAGACCGATGTTTTCACTTCCTTACTGCGCGCAGAGTCAGTCAGATATCCCATACCGTCTTTGCACACTCAACCTCGCATCCAGTATTGATCGCGTGCACTGAAAGTAGTGCAATGTGCGGGCGCTGGGAGGCCTGGAATTCAGATTGAAATACGAATCGATCGTTGGACCGCCGGCTAGCTTGGTATGCAAAACGAGTTGGGTTGAGTCAAAACGAAACCGGGGCATCCCGAGTCCCGGTGTTCTGGCAATTTGTGCTGCCTAGTCAAAAAATGCTACCGTAATGCAAAGCGATCGTAAAGTCTTTGTTTTCTCCATAATATTGCAATGTGAATCAGTTTACAGTAGTAACTTTGTTATTTGTTTGCTTATTATAGCATAAGCAGATGTTATAGTGAGTTGGATAAGTTTGTTTGAAGATATATGCCCATATACACCATTATCATCTAATTTCTGCATTATCAGGAAAACCAAGCGTGCACATGCAAATATATAGCCTATACGCTTACAGGTAGAACAGCGCGCTGAAAATAAATCTATTTTTATGATTTTTGAAGATACTTTAGATATGAGTGAAGAAACAGCCCAAGATTTTGGGTGTGTGCAAGCGCAGAGCCACGAGGTTGCATATCGTCGGCCTGCTGATAAAACCTTGTATCTTCAAAATGATAAACTTTACAGGAAAATATAAAAATAAAAAAATAAAATATAAATATATGAATATAATTTAAAATATAAATAAAATAAAAAATGTTTAATCTTGCTTGTAAGAATAGTGGACAATAGGCTACGAGTTTGTTTCTTATCCATTTGGAGATACGAGGTTTTATCAGCAGGCCGACGATATTTTGATAGGTAGCAAAATTTGACAGAACACCGGCAGTCCAGCACATGCAGAAAATTTGGATGCACTGTCGCGTTACACATGGCGCAGATAGAACTGGCAATTGGGGGGGGACACAGACACGTCCTTTATGACAACAATTAGTCCTGGGTAGTTCTCAATCATTTTCCTTCATTGATGCGTTTTCCAATTATCGTAATTGGCAACTGAAGACACGGTTTTTCTCCATATGCGATCTAACAGCGATGAAATCATGGGCTAAATTCAGTACAGAAAAATAATTTACTTATTAATGCTTTGCCTTGATTGAACTGGCCCGCATTCTAATGAAATATCGCCTTTCACTCTCAGTATTGCGTGGGTTGATAAAAAAAAGTGGCACTCGGCAGTTATAGGCTATAAAAAGCGTGCGGCTCAAGCTACTTGTGTGAGAGTCGACAGGTATGCAATTTTGAATAACGTTGATTTAAATACAGCAAATACGCGTCCAGATGAATGATTGCGGTCTTACTTAATCGGAGAGAACAAGCAGCACCTGTTCAGTGTGGGGTGCTCTCAGAGTGAACCTTTTGTTAATGATGAAAATGACTGAGAACAGGTCAGGACTAATAATTGTTTTAAACTGATGTTTTGTGGGTCCCAATTCTCAGTTCTGGCTCCGCCACTGTACTGAATTTATCCCATGATTTCATTGCTGGTGAATCGCATATGGAGAGAAACCGTGTCTTCAGTTGCCAATTACGATAATTGGAAAACGCGTCAATGAAGGAAAATGATTGCAAACTAGCCAGGACTATTGTTGTCATAAAGAACGTGTCTGTGTCCCCCCAATTCCCAGTTCTATCTGCGCCACTGTACACATAAACATTGCTGTGCTCTGCGCGTGACTAATCGCCCTGTTTCTAATTGAACGAAGAAGGGTTCCAGCTTTGTTGCTTTGTGTTCTTTCAAGTTTTGATAGAGAAAATTATGTGATTCATGAGCAGAGAATTCTTGAGGGACAGTCACCCATCACTCCGCTTGAGATGTTAGAGACTGATACAACATGTTACACTCACTGTAGGCTGTTGTTAAAAGTTTTCCCTTCAATTCAACTTCATGCACCGGTACATGTAGATGTTTGAACATATTTTTACTTTTTGAGTCAGGTGAATCACTGGTCTGGTGGAAAACCTTGTTTTTCTATATGAAAAGAAATAAAACAAATTGTTGAATCATACTTCTGCCTTTATTTCCTAAACTAATCACATAGTCATATGCATGAAAATGAGAACGGGTAGCCAGCCTCAGCCTCTCCTGTTGCTCAACATTCCCCAATGAACTTGGCACAAGATCAAATAGGTTGTGGCCTTGACTGAGCTTCAACTCCCATGCCCCATCCATCATGTCCCAGGGCTGTCCATGTAGGCTTCCTTGTCTGGAATGGATTCTTCTGCAAGGCAAGGAGATAACCAGGCCAAAGTAGCAATGTAATGTTGAAAAACAGTCCTTTCGCTGGCCCCGGGTCCAGTTGTTCTCCCAAGGGGTGGTGGCTACAGAAGAGGAAAAATGGCTACAAAAAAAACCTGGCTAGGAGAAAAATCAAGTGGCTACTAAATAAATGATTTGGCTAAACAGGTTGGCTACGAAATAAAAAAAGCCAGAGGAAGCCCTGAAGAAGCCTTTTTTTAATGACAGAGTACTAGTTTTATGTAATACTGTTTGTACACAGTGACAGTTTTAGCAAAAATGACAAAAAGTTACTTTCATAAGACTTACCAACTGCAGCTTTAATTACACATACCTGTTAACTCTCACGCATTCGGCGTCAGTTTTAGTGGCATATTTACCTTGCCCTGCTGTAGTCAGCAATTACTCAATCAACGCATATGGGGCACTCGTGTTACATTCTAAGTACATTCTGAGTATTCAAGCTGCGTTCTGTTTGAATTCTTGGACGTTCCAACCCTATTCGGCGGCCATTCCGGGAGCGTTCTGACTGCATTCAAGGTGAATTCGTACAGCATTCGAGGCACCTTCCAACCAGACTTCAAGTGGTGTTCAGGCAGCAATTGAACCGCACTCGTACGGCATTCAAAGTGTATTCTAAATATTCTGACTGTATTCTGACAGCATTCTAAATATTCCTACTGCGTTCCATCTACATTCAAGCTGCATTCGAGAGCTAATACACCCATAATGTGCAAGAATCATTTGTGGCGAGTTTGAAGCGCATTCTAAGTATTCGAACGGAATTCTTTCAAAGCTGTAAGAATTTTGGTCAATTTGAAATTCCCGCCCGAATGTTGCGCGAATTCTTCATTCCGGCTGGTTCTGCTTGATTTTTGCTGATTTTGAATAAGTGTGATGGAGGCTTAAGGAAGTTGAGTGCATCGACCATCATCTGCCTGTCCTAATTTGTTCATTAATTGGTCTTGTTTTGTTGTATATATTTAGCAGATTAGATTTATGATCGTAAAAAAGTGTTACTGTTTGGCTACCGGAGTTGCTCATCCAGTTAAAGCACCGCCGTGCAGAGTAGTACTGAGCACCACGACCCGGGTTGGAACCCAGGTCGCGCCAGTGCCTGGTAGCTTTTTTATTTCTTTTTCAGAGCAGCACACAATTGGCTTTGTGCTGCAGGGAAATAAATTGGGAGGGACTGCTGGTTTGGGATTTTAGAATTACAGAATTGTTCGTTGCTCAAGGGCCTCCTGTTTGCCAGCCGGTCGCTCGTCAGTAAAATTCTCAGCTTGTACATGTTCGGGTTTCCTCCGCTTGCTCTGGGGTATGTTTCCGTAAAGCATAGATGCTAACTACCTTAGCCACTTACATAGCTTGGTCAACCATACGCCAATGGTACCAACTAAGTAAGTTAGCGACTACGCTTTTGGGAACGCACCCTGGAACTTGATTCCCGCTCACTCGCCTGTGCCCGAGGGTCCAGTTCATGCTGGTATGCTTGCAGTAGCTGTTGGCGTTCAGCTGCATCTGTATTGTCAGATTTCTTCCTCATTTTCCATTTCTCTTACCTTCCTATCGTCATCATCACTGTCGCTAGTTGTTGAACTTGTACTGGAATTACCCTCTTCAACTTCGATGTCCAAATCTAGGGAAAATTCTGACATTTTAAGTGGATTTCAAAGTCTTGCTTGCAATGTAAAAAAATACACATATGATGGCCTATGTGTTATGATTGGTCCCACACGCGATGTCAGAGCCCTTGGCCAGATTCCAAGTGCTGTTCAAGGGCCATATTGAAGCTGCTAAAAGCTCATTTTACATCTATCATTACTCTATTCCACGATCATCTCTGGCAGAAAAGTGTTGATATTTCGAGTATTGCATGAGCTTTCAGATGATACCTTTTACAAATTTTTTTTAATGAAGTTTCAAGTCAATACATGTCTACTTAAAACAAATGTAAGATGGCTGAAAAATTGAGGACTTCTCATGAAAGGGAAGCAAGAATAGCCAATTGACAAAAGAGGGGGTATGACTTGCCACTATAATGTTCTCTTTTACGCGACTAATCACTAATTTTAAAGATTTCTAATATTTCTGATTAAACACGATACATACATTTAAACTGAGACTGTCCAAATCGCTTTACGCGGGCTTAAGTTGGGGTACATGATATATTTAATTTTAAGTAATAATAGTAATAACAGTAATAATAACTGGACTTTTGAGCTTGCGCCTTTTGTTTTCTACAAATCATACCTGATACGGTCTTGGACTAAGGACTGCTAAACATCAGAGGCCATATGAAATGCCTCCAGAAAAGAACCTGACTAACTTAAGCATTTACCAGCGATGTGCTGAAGAGAGCAGTGTCTACAGAATCAATACCTTTTAACCTACAATTGCTCTTGCCCTGTACCCATTTACTTTGCTCCATTACCAGTCAAACAATTTATTTGGATCAGAGGAGAAGTCGTGTGCACATCTCACCCAAATTAGGCCCGGTGCTGGATTCACATATAAAATATGCTGGTGTTTAAACGTCCCACTAACCTAAGGGACATTTTGGTGAAGTCTGATATATGTGCCATGGGTGAGCCAACATTCACCGTGGCCTCAGATGGTAATTATAGATGTGGAAGCTGTGTTCAGTGCACATATACACGTAAATGTAAATAATTCAGCCACCCACGCACTGGTCGGGATATATCCATATGTGGTGCGATCACATGCAGCACCACACATGATATACCTGATTTGGTATCCTTGCAGCTTAGCCTTGTGGCTATGCTGGTAAGACTTCTTGTGCTTTACGCACACGAATCCGTGAGCACAGAAGTAGAATCAGAACCGGCGATGAGCGCAACCCTGTAGAAGTTCATTTTAAGAATGCCGGACTATTTGAACACACTACGTTATGTTGGTGTGGAAAAAGTGGAGAAACCTTGTAGGGGTGGTGATTTAGAAAAGAGGCTTCTACCATGTCCCCTAATGGTTAAAATGAGGAATTTGATATTAAGCCTTTTTTGTAGGCTATTTTTCTATTTTATCACTTTTATATTTTTCTATTCTTCCATTTTTCTGTTAAAGTGTATATTGCAGGTTAAACACTACTCTCGACTAACGTGTACATAAAGCCATCAAGATGTACATACAGTATTTCAGTATTTCTAAAACTATCTACAAATGCCGTTAAATGACACTTTTTGTTTGTTTCTGTAGTAGCTGTTATTTTTTTTAAATTTTTTTTTAACGTAACCTGGTAACAACGTCACGTAAGGGAGTCGTGGAGGAAAGTAGCCTCTGCTTACTATGGCGAGTGATTGGGAGCATGAGGAGGTGGTAAGAAACACTGCAGGAATTTATGATTGGCCGCAACCATATAATTTCGAGCCGGTCAGTCGTGAGAGAGGGTAAGAAAATTCAACAAATACTGGCCCTCAGAGACTGATTAATGCTTGGTCGGAGTTGAACGAGTGCAGGGTTGGCGAGGTGTCCTGTTGTGTAGCTGTATAGCAACTAGCGCTAGAGCTAGTCTACGAACAGCAGTGAAAACCGTAACAACAACAACAACAACACCACATATTTTACGGTGTATGAATAACACTGAGTGAAGAAGCCAACGTTTTCTGTACATCCAGCTGCTGTGATAATGTGATATGTTCAGATGAAGACGTTGACTAAACATGTACTAGCCAAAATGATAACGAAGGCATCATGCTAGCTAGCCTGGGTGTAGCTTGCCGGTTCCCACCCCGCCTGTCAAACTGATGTTTATTTTATGGGGATTCTCCCTTCTCCCTGACGTTGTAAACATATCCGCTTGACTGTCCCATGCTTCGATAGTATGGTACTAGCTCTACAACATCTAAGTCTAGTCTGGCGGCGGTTTTTTTTCCTGCGGGTGTGAACGTTCATGTGCGCATACATAATCATTGTTGACATGCCGAATAAACGAAATCTCAAATGCCAGGCTTAATCTGGTGTTGATCAAACTTCATAGCTGATTCATGGGAATGCTATGGTCTGTCTCGGGGGAGATTTACAGAGAGAGAGAGAGTGAGAGAGAGAGAGAGAGAGAGAGAGTGAGCGTGTTGTGTCCTTTGTCGCTATTTCTGACAGGTGCTTGTGTGGGCGGTGTCATCCCATGGAAAGTGCGGTGTGACATTAGCGTACGAAAAATTTGCCCGTCTGATGTGGACAAATTGAACCCACTGGCATAAAATTTACTTATTTTTGAATGAATGGACCCTGTGCCCTGTTTGGGACGAATTCTTACACCCCGCACAAACACAATAATTCACCGTTGCAAGCTGCTGCATAGTGCAGGCTCATTGACCGTCATACTCTGACAGGCTCCTTTCCCTTTTGTGACGTACAGGCATTGCATTATGGGAGCGTTGTAAACCGCTGTTAAAAGTACCTACTTTTTCGTATTATATTCCGTTTTCTGATAACCAACAACATAAAATATGGTGTATAATCGTTCAGATATTTATTTCCCTCAAGAAAATTGTACAAAATCTTTGGAATATTAACCTGCACTATACACTTTAATTGTTTGAATTAATATCGCCAAATGGATTTATTCTCATAGTAATATTTATTATGAAATTGTTCAATATCAATATTGCCAAATTGTTTTTACTCTTAAAATTTGTTGCTTACTGCGTTTGCTCTTGTTATTATCCCCCCGGCATAAAATGCGGGGGGATATAGGCATTGCCTCGTCCGTCTGTTCGTCCGTCCGTCCGTAATCATTTTGTTTGCGGAGTAGAACTCGGAAAATATGCAAGATATCAGCACCAAACTTGGTACATGTATTCTATGTATAGTCTAGATGTGCCCGGGGCTTCCATTAGCTTTCCTTTCTCAGGGGTCCCAAAACCCATGAGTTCCTTTGTATGGGGGTCCTTATCCAGATTCGGGGATCCCTGGCTCTCGCTCAACAAGTTGTGCACATCCCAACCTCTGCCATGATCAGAAGATGTCGGTAGTGCAGTAATTTAGTGCATCTCCTCAAGCCATTTGGTCACAACTAGAGTGAGAAGCATCGATCAGGGAATGTGGCTATACATTAATTGACCGCCTATAATATATAATCAAGAGTATTGGATTCAATACCTTGTGTGAAATGATCCTGATGATTGAAATGTTTCTGATTTAAAGAAATAAATGGCGAAACCAGTTATAATGTAACAGTCTTTGATAAAACTCAACAGTAAAACAAACATAACAGTCGTCAACCACAGCTGGGTCTACAGTATTCTGAACAAACTCTGTGATTGTTGGTCCAAACAATGAAATAACAGTTCCGAGTTGTATACAGTCAGTCCCTGAAGGCTAATCAAATCCTGCTTACAAGGACATATTTGACTCCTAGCGCTTTCTAAAAATTTTTTTTCGATAAATCTGTGGGATATAAGACATGAGAGACAGGTTTGGTATCGCACACACGTGTGATACAGCTTTCTTGCGTCGCGATTGGTCAGATACCGCTTACCGGAAAACACAGTAACCTGGTAACCGATAACCATCACCAGCGTTAGTTTTTTGTTCATTGTGATGAATAATTTGCTAGCGAGCATGCTAGTGATTTTTGTCATTATAGTTAAAACAACATGTGTAATTGTAATCGCAGAAACTTGAATTTATTTATTTTATGGCGAAATGCGTTAGCATACTAGCTAGCGAATTATCACATTGATTTAAATAAATCCATTTGAAATTTGGTTAGGCAGAACAATATTTCCTTGCTGAAGTTCTTTGCGTTGTTGCAATTCTCCCCCCGACCACAAGCACACGCATATTGGTTTCATCGGAGCTGGAAGGGTCTGTGCCAGAATTTTTTAGATTGGAAGCATGTAGTGCATGCATTATTTTGATAGCAACAGGCAGGGGCGTCGTTAGGCCCGGGCGTTCCTGGCTGAAGCCCCGAATGATTGGCCAATAGCCCCGGATCTCCCGAAGCCCCCCCCCAATCAACAACAGTAGCCTTGTCTACTAGTGTCACATCACTTTGGATGGCTGACACACTGATGCGGTAGTAGCAGCGGCAGGAATAATTGCGAGGCATGATCACAAAGGCCAGCCATTCTTGGTGTGCAACCACGTGATTAAATGGCACGCGCTGCCATGTTGGATGATATACAAATCAAAAATGGCATCTGGTGCGAACAATAACAGTGATACATCTCCAAATTTTTCGAAATATTATGACTCCCTGGAGTCCTCTGCCAAGTCAAGATACAGAGAAAAGGTTGAAATTTGTGGTTTTGACCCATATTATGTTAAAGCCGTCTGATTATATGGAGGATTTGACAACATTACCAGTGATTGAATACCCCGATATCGTAAACCATCTCGTTATTCAAACCTCGTGGGCAACCAATGCACAAATGAAGGCTTATAAGATAGGCATGGGCAATACAAATGAATAAAATGACAACATTTCTTGAGTTGCTGAGAAAAAAGTGTTCATTTTCTAATGAATTTTTGCAGGTAAGTACAGAAGACACAGACGAAGAGTTTGCCACAAGTCCAGCGCCTTTACAGGAAAGGGTCTCAGAGCCACGGGGTCCCAAAAATGGCTGATTTCGGCATTTATCAACAAAACCTATTGTGAAAATTGGGGGGTGAAGCCTGAGGGCATTTTCGAAAATGCAGTCTACTCAGAAATAAACCTGGCCAAATTATCCATTAGGGTACCCTAACAGAAATAATTGATGCTAAAGTCATCAACCCCTTTTCTGAAGCACAGCAGCGCCCCCTAGGCCCTTTTTTAATGGAAAATGCATTGAATTTCACCCAATTATGTTCAACAAACATTAGGTTTTGCATTGATATTAAAAAATGGTATGAATGGGTTGCCTGTGAAGTTTTTTTTTTTTTTTTGGGTCAATGGCCTGCAAAAATTTCAAAATTATCGGTGGGAGGGCAAACATTAATGCTACCCGCCCATTACTATATAAAATGCAGTGAAGTCGCTGATGCCGGCAGTTGTTTGCCCTCCCACTGCTACGAAATGAATCAAACGTTCCCCCTTCAATAACCCGTGGTGATTTAAAAAATTTTTTTACAATGTCCATATACCCTCCTCCCATGATAGTTTCAATGAGCTTCTGTGAATAATTCATAGTAAAACACAGTGACGTGCAGTCGGAGGTTAGTCTGGTGAGGCAGAAACCTCCCCTTTGCTTGATTAGCAATCAGGCGATTAACTAGTTTAGTAGGACTATTCGGCAGAATGACGGGCCAGTTTAAGTTTCATGGCGTTATTACTCAGTACATCGAACCTGAAATGCTCACTAGACAGCAGATTTGCGGCTTGCTTCCAGGAAGCGAAGCAATGTCATCAACAAATATTAAAACAGTTCGACTTATGCAGAGTTCAATGCTTAATCAATATACAATGTATTCTCCTTTAAATACGCGCTTTTACACCCAAACAAAAAGCGGGTGCTTATTTTCAGTCTTCTTTCATAATCCGATTAACAAAATGTTTAAACGATATACAGAATTACCGAGAGCCGAGAATTTTTCCTAATTGATTATTCAGATTTCCATCCAGTCTTGAATTGAAGGGTATAAGTGAATGAATCTTGTGACCGGTGTTCGCGAGGTGGCATATTTTGATAGGTAGCAAAATTTGTCAGAACGCTGGTAGGCTTTGAACGCCTGGCGATGGTTTATTCCTTGGTGTATTTTACTGAAACTTCACAAATAGGGTCACAGGATATTCTGTCAACTAACTATGTAGGGTACAGTAAAAATACACTCACCTTTCTTGCTATTGTTGAGAAGTCACGGCGAACTCGCGACGAACTTCAACAACTTCTGTCAAACTTATTTCACATCCCCTGGAGGTCTAGTTTGGACGAATAGACTCGTAATTTCTCAAATTAGATGGCTGTAAGTCAATCAGGGCCGTAGCTGGGATATCACGTCAGCGTGGGCTATTTGAAATCTACCTCCAAAATGGATATTTTTGCCACGCCATGCACTTGAAAGTTTGTAAACACGGCGCAAATTGAGGTCACGCATTCATCCAACGGGCGAATAATAGCTCTGTTCAAATCGCGTTATTGGCCGTATCGCAGAGTTCATGTATGAAATGCGGGTATCCTATTGAAAAGGTTGCTTTTAATCAAACCATGGTGTTCTTTTTGTATGAAAATGGTATTTACGTCATTTTTTTAATAAGTTTTCTGAGGCTTGTTTACCGCCCCAGTTCAGCTGTTACGCATTCCATTAGAGTTTATGCAGAGCGTTGCCCATGCCTATATAAGAGTCTAGATGCGTATAACTTTTTTGTGTCTGGCTGGGTTGGTATTCTTCTCACTGAAGAAGTGAAAGAGAACAGGGTGCTGGTTTATGCTCGGGTAAACCATTCTCAAAGAACTCGAGAAACACCGCTCAAGCCGTGGTTTGTGAGCGATAAGAATGGCGATGTGATCCTCACACATTGTGATTGCATGGCTGGATTAAGCGAGGCTTGTTCCCACATTGGAGCTTTGCTCTTTGCGACTGAAGCTGGATATAGAATCGGGAACTGGAGAACATGTACTGAAGTAAAAAGCAAGTGGCTGCCAGCGCACGTAAACAAAGTGCCGTATTTGCTACGTAAGCGACATTGATTTCAATGAGATGGGATTCTGAAGAAACTCTTGTCTTTATCACGAGTATCATTATTGCCGCAATTAAAACCGCACACAAAGTAGGCATTGTTTTCTTTTAAAAGGAAGCGCAAATCCGAAGGAAATCACGAAGCGTTGCAGGAGCTCAATGGTGAAGCGCAGCTATCTTGGTTGTTGTTATCATCCATCATGGCGGACTTCCTGTTTGGAAATTATGCGTGACGTCACATGCACACCAAGAATATGGGGCATGCCTGCGCCCCGGTGGCTCATCGGTCTAAGCGCGCATACCATAAAGGCTGTGTCCTTCCCGCAGCGACCTGGGTTCGAATCCGGCTCGAGTCATTTGCTGCATGTCTTCCCCCATTCTTCTCCCCAACCTTCCTGTCTCTACACTGTACAACTATTGAATAAAGGAAAAATTCCCAAAAAAATAATCTTTAAAAAAAAAAAAAGAATATGGGGCATGCCCATATATGGGCAGAGGCGCAGAATCATGAGGACAAATTGTTACAATTTCCAAGTTCAACATCGAGCAGTCTTTTCCGCTCAATGTTACATTTGTAGGCAGTTCTGTAGTTGCATGCTGGAAGCAAGGGTTGTATTACTTGCTATTGATTTCAATCAAATTAATACTTATCACTGACATGGACATCAGGCGGTTATTTGGGAGAAAGGACAAGGCAAGGGAGCCAGAGGCGGTAGAGGAGTTATCCTTCCCCAACCCCCCCCCCCAACACTTGGGTAATGCTTCAACCAGCTCAAGTTCGTGAAAATCACATGGCAAGCCAGGTAGCTTGTGACATGCTGGACTGGCTTCTAGTTAGCCTCTGTCATGCAGCGTGATTATGTGTGCTTAATGATGTAATCTCAAGCTTTTAACGTTAGTACTTCTGCCATGGTCCAACTAATGATGTGGAAGTGATCAATGCAAACCATTGCTCGTTCAAACGTGAAAGTAATGGCTTGACGGCTGTGCAAGTTAGCAGAGTGATGGCGTCAGGTCTGTGGTAGCATAGATTGGGAATTACTTAGCGGGCGCTTACAGAAATTACATTTGTTTTATAATAAATTGCGCAATTCAGTTATGTGATAAACAGAATCGTATACTCTCTGTCGTGACCTGATCAAGCCACTGCTAATGCCTCGATAAATAAAACAATTGGAAACGTGTATCGCGATCAGAAAACCTCAGCAGTTACGGCCCTTCATCTCTCCTTATCTGATTCAACAATTTTGTTCTACGAGGATAATCTTTCGGAAAACGATGAACAATAAGATCAGCGTGCAATCTAACATCCCCATCACACTGCGGGACACAACAGAAACGCTACGTTTTGGCTTTTGAATGCATGGTATGCATAGAATTTACGAGTGGTCCTTTGCTGCGTCTGGTCGCTATTCTACTTAGGTCAATTCAGCTGTGGCAAGTACAGTACTTAACCAAAAGCGACCGAAACTTTTAGGCAATATAAAGAAACTTTCCCAGTAAGCCATATTCCCTTATTTACATGCTTGGTGTCTACGGATTTCCCTAAATTTAAACTTTTCAATTATCTTGATGTAGTCTTTCATTTTTTATTAAAGACTAAAATCACAATCAGTTTCTCCCAAGATGATGTGGTTGAACAAACTGAAGTTTTAGGAGTCCGAGAATGTCGAGAATGCAGCGATCAGATGAAAGACGTTGAGATTTTAAGATGTAGTACGGTGTATGACGTTACCATTACATTTATTTCTCTTTATTCCCAATTGCTTGGGCTGGCATAGGGAATCTGACGACAATGGACTGGGATATTGACACTACTGCATTTATACGCACACTGCACTGTGAAACACCAGTTTAATTTTGTTATAAAATATGCACCATGGATATTTGTGTGTAATACAATTTCCAAAATTGTGATACCATGGAATTGTTTTGTTTTGCACTGGAAATGTTTTTGAAACAAGTGGCACACTCAGCCTATAAAAAAATGTGTATTGTATTTGGATACAATTTATTGAAAATAAAAACAAGGAAAATTAAGAATGAAAATGATGTGTTTAATTTGGCATAATTACATTGTGTTCTATACTATCATGTATTTCCTATATTTCTGAGCAGATTTTCAATGGTATGTTCTGATAAAAATGTTCACGTCTGACGCAAAAGTACTGAACGGCCTAGTCAGGGTGGAAGCTAGTCTAGGTAAGCTAGTGATGTATAGGAGTTTCTCTCTATCCTTGTCCAGCTACATTAAAATTGCATCTTTAACAGCAAGATTTTCAAAATTTTCCTGCAGGAGAAACCCCTGGACCCCAAAAAGTAGTTGGGTCTTGAGGCCTGAAGCCCCAAATGTTTTCAAGTCTTAACAACGCCCCTGGCAACAGGAGTACTGATTTGACAGGCTACAATTCTGTGTCCATACCACCTCATTATTGTAGAGGATTATTAGACATCGTATAGCCGACCTAGATGTAATTCCATCTGGTTGTTCACTTGGGGGAGGGGGAGTGCAGTTTTCGTCAAATAGTAGAGCGTTCTTTTCTGCGCACTTTTTCTCTGGATCAGTTGCGTCACACTCAGCGGCGGCGGTTTCTGCCTTTCTCAACTGTACTATACCCCTCGCTTCCAAGTGATCCAAGCATCTGCCACTGTGATGAGGTCTGGGTTCGTTTGTTGCCTCATGAATTAACTGTTTTGCAAATTACGTGACCCTAGAGACACGAACGCATTCTGCTTCCCCATATCTGTGCACCAGTTGCAGATAGCCAAAATTTCCTTCCCACAAACCTTTTTTTCTAGCCATGAATATTTGAATCGCCACTCTTCGCGCCAATAACTAAGCTTATGGGCCCCGCTGGTATTAGCTGATTTGGGGCTTGATATCTCTTACGATTGGGAAGTACGACAGTAACATCATCCTCCTGCTTCTGTCTTTTCTGCCCACTACTTTTTTGAAAAAAAAGTCGGTGATTTGCTGTTTTGCTTTACTTCACACAGTGATATTTATTGTGAGACAAAGCAAGGGCCAGACGAAACTTGGTGCAGACGATTCAGACTAGGCTCATGCATACAAACATTCAGTACAAATAGGAAGTATTCATATTTCATCTCATAGAGAAACAACATAACTCACACCGATCTCTGTGATTGGTCCGTAGTTATTTATATATGATCGGGAATGGAATAACCGGGGATTGCTGAGTGGTATAAAATAGGCATGGGCAACGCTCTGCATAAACTCTAATGGAATGCGTAACAGCTGAACTGGGGCGGTAAACAAGCCTCAGAAAACTTATTAAAAAAATAGCGTAAATATCATTTTTTCATACAAAAAAAGAACACCATGGTTTGATTAAAAGCAACCTTTTCAATAGGATACCGCATTTCATACATGAACTCTCGTATTACAGCCAAAAAACGCGATTTGAACAGACCTATTGTTCGCCCGTGGGATGAATCGTGACCTCAATTTGCGCCGTGTTTACAAATTTTCAAGTGCACGGCGTGGCAAAAATAACCATTTAGGAGGTAGATTTCAAACAGCCAGCGTCGGCGTCTTATCCCAGCTCACGGCCCTTATTTGCTGTAAAGCCATTTAATTTGAGAAATTACGAGTCTGTTCGTCCAGGCTAGACTATAAATTCGACAGAAGTTGGTGAAGTTCGTCGCGAGTCCGCCGTGATTTCCTCTCAACAATCGCAAGAAAGGTGGGCGTATTTTTTACTGTCCCCTACATAGTTTGTTGACAGAATATCTTGTGACCCTATTTGTGAAGTATCAGTAAAATATAGCAAGGAATAAACCAGCGCCAGGCGTTTAAAGCCCCCTGGTCACAATTCGTGCCATCTCCATCTCAACTGGCTGCACGCCAGCACTGTGATCTTTCGACCAGATTTCATCAGTGTGTGAAACGAATTGTCCTACCAGTGCCGTGCGGTTGGAGGTTAGTTTGGTAAGGCAGAATCCTTCCCTTTGCTTGATTAGCAATCAAACGATTAACTAGTTTAGTAAGACTATTCGGCAGAATGACGGGCCAGTTTAAATTTCCGCGGCGTTATTACTCAGTACATCGAACCTGAAATGCTCGCTAGACAGCAGATTTGCGTGTACTTGCTTCCAGGAAGCCGAAGCAATGTCATCAACAAATATGAAAACAGTTCGACTTATGCAGAGTTCAATGCTTAATCAATATACAATGTATTCTCCTTTAAATACTGGCGCTTTTACCGCAAAAAAAAAAAAAAGCGGACGCTTATTTTCAGTCTTCTTTCATAATCCGATTAGCAATGTTTAAACGATATACAGAATTACCGAGAGCCGAGAATTTTTCTAATTAATTATTCAGATTTCCATCCTTGCAGTCTCAGATTGAAGCGTGAATGAATATTTTTGTTATTATCTCCTCTATCAGTATACAGGCTTCCTATAGGCTTGGCCTTAATTGTTTTGATTGTCAATAAGGAATAGTACGAGGGAACAGGTTCACAAAATCCTGTGATAAAAGTTTGGGTCACTGCATCACCTCACGGCACGTCTCTAGCTTCCTTTAAGGAAGTACTCGCAAATCTGCAGTTTCGTGAGCATTTCAAGTTTGATGTACTGAGTAATAACGCCACGGAAACTTTAACTGGCCCGTCATTCTGCCGAATAGTCTTACTAAACTAGTTAATCGTCTGATTGCAAATCAAGCAAAGGGGAGGTTTCTGCCCCGCCAAACTAACCTCCGACTACACGTCACTGAGTTTTACTATGAATTATTCACAGTAGCTCATTGAAACTATCATGGGAGGAGGGTATATGGACATAGTAAAAAACAGTGCAAAGTTTTTTTTTTTTTTAATCACCACGGGTTATTGAAGGGGGAACGTTTCGTAGCAGTGGGAGGGCAAACAACTGCCGGCATCAGCGACTTCACTGCATTTTATATAGTAATGGGCGAGTAGCGGTAATGTTTGCCCTCCCACCGATAATTTTGACATTTTTGCAGGCCATTGATCCAAAAAAAACTTCACAGGCAACCCATTCATACCATTTTTTAATATCAATGCAAAACCTAATGTTGAACATAATTGGGTGAAATTCAATGCATTTTCCATTAAAAAGGGCCTAAGGGGCGCTGCTGTACTTCAGAAAAGGGGTAGATGACTTTAGCATCAATTATTTCTGTTAGGGTACCCTAATGGATAATTTGGCCTGGTTTATTTCGGAATAGACTGTATTTTCGAAAATGCCCTCAGGCTCCACCCCCCAATTTTCACAATGGGTTTTGTTGAAAAATGCCGAAATCAGCCATTTTTGGGACCCCGTGGCTCTGAGACCCTTTCCTGTAAAGGCGTTGGACTTGTGGCAAACTTTTCGTCTGTGTCTTCTGTACTTACCTGCAAAAAATCATTAGAAAATAATAAACACTTTGTTCTCAGCAACTCAAGAAATGTTGTCATTTTATTCATTTGTATTGCCCATGCCTACATAAAAGATCCCAAATTCTGCCACGTTTAGGGTAGCTTGGCATTATTTTGATGAACTTGGGAAAATGGACAGTGCTACTGCGAGTGGGTTTTGCAATTTCATCTACAGAGAAGTCGTGCGTCCCCGAAACTCACAGGCATGGTTCACTGCGTCCTGTGTGATTTTCGTGCGTATTTCACTCGAGGTCTCGGGTAATTGCGAGCCCTGGCACAGTGCCTTTTGCTACTTTGAAAACTTCAGGCTTACTATTTTCGCCATTTCCATGGAAATGAATTTGGACTTAGTGCACATCAGGCCTAGTTCGTTTCCAGAGCAGAACTCAAAAACCGCACTGAAACGAGTTGGATTTGGACTCTGTACAGAGAGAGGTTCGTTTCCAGAGCACAACTCAAAAACAGTTCAATATATCTTACTGAAACTTTGCATGTGTATTACCCACATACTGAAGTGGTGCCTTTTCATATTTTCAGATTTCTGAAAATCTTTTTTTTTTTCATTTCCATGGCAACCAGTTGCATTTGGACTCTGTACAGAGATAGGTTTGTTTCCGGAGCACAACTCAAAAACCGTTCATTATATCTTTCTGAAACTTTGCATGTGGATTACCCACATACTGAAGTGGTGCCTTTTCATATTTTCAGATTTCTGAATTTTATTTTTTTTTTCATTTCCATGGAAACGAGTTGGATTTGGACTCTGTACAGAGATAGGTTCGTTTCCGGAGCAGAACTCAAAAACCGTTCAATATATCTTACTGAAACTTTGCATGTGTATTACCCACATACTGAAGTGGCGCCTTTTGATATTTTCAGATTTCTGAAAATCTTCTTTTTATCCCCCCGGCAGCATTAATGCAGAGGGAATATTGTCATCAGTGTGTCTGTCTGTCCATCTGTCTGTCCGGGCAGCCGGTCGTCCGTCTGTAATCATACCTTGTCCAGGCCATATCTGGGAAACTATACATCCGATCTTCACGAAACTTCATAGATATGTTGAGCATGATGTCTAGATGTGCCTTTGGGGGCCGGGGGGATATGCCATTGCCAGATGGCTCTTGTAATATCTTTGACAGGTCACTGTTTGGCCTATATTTTGGTAATTACTTGCCAACAGTGATCCAGGCCACATACCAATGGGTAGATTTTCTTTATGTATTTTATTGTTGTATTTCAATTGATGATGTGCTCTTGCCCTCTTTGTTAGTTTGCATTTGATTACTGAGTTCCTTTAAAGGCCAGGCGCTCATTGTGCATTGTGCCAAGGTATCTGTATCCTATTGTTTGTCAGCTGACACCTCATCATCCGATGACCAATGACCTGCATATATATTTGTCATCTGGTCTGTTTGCCAGTCATTTGCCTGATGAAGACCCTGTGTGTGGTTGAAACGTTGCATGTGGTCAATAAAGGTTTGGGAGTTTCAATCCAGTGTGCGGATTTTTGACGACTTTTTGCTTGTGAAACAATTTGCTCAATTAATAATTTAGATTGGTAGGCAGTCCAGTTTATTTAGATAGTACTTTTGTTTGTCACATTTTAAAATTTAAAATGGCTATGAAATGACACAAATTTGCTTGAATGTTGTGGTATCCTATACCTTTAGTTAAAAAAAGAAGCAGCCAGAGAAAAGTACTGTGTCTCCATCCAAAACATTTATTTTACTTTGCGCCCTCTTCTTTTACATTTCCTCTTACACATCAAGTACAGTAACTCAAGTGATGACATGATGCAGCGCTCTCAGCAGGTTGGAAAGTACAATGACACAACACAACAAATGCGTTTGCTTAATTATTTCAAGTTTTAAGTTTGGCCGTTGCATGCAAAGGCGAGAATATATTTAGCGCCATTAAATATTCTTCTGTGACATATGTACTGCATTTTTGGCAAATCGAAGAATCAGTCGATTTTTACTGCTTTTCCTGTGAGATAGGAGTGGAAATAAAGAAAAGCGTGTGGTGTTGTAATCCCGACGCACGCCACGTGAACGTGCCAAGCCCTTCAGTAATGACAAACATTGAGCTGTTTGTGATGTATACTGTGACACTTGACTTGTAGCTGCACTGGCTGTAGCTGTACACTGATGAGAGTGGAAAATTATTGGACACAGAAGGAATCATGGCTAGGATGAGCCTGACATCAAAATGTAGAGCAAAATGAGATCTTTCATATGCCTTAACTTGATTCAATCATCAGCCTATCCCACATGGTGATATGACCCCTTGAAGTTTTTCTAACATGCACTTTTTTCTAGTTTTCTCTGGTGAATTACAAGAAAACACACGACATGTCCATGGTTCCAATACTTGTTTTTTCTACACTATTTCATAATTATTGAACTACAGCAGTGTTGCTATTGAAACTTCCATAGTTCCCAAGATAATGAAGCTTGAGGTTGGTTACGGAACAAATCTTGTTGAAGAAAATCCAGATTTTGGCTTGAGATTATGATACCTAGAATGGGCATACAATTGATTTAATTGCTGTTTTAACAGTGCCCCAATGTGTCTTTCAGCTCTGAAAATTTCATTTAGCCATCTCTAATATACATGAGATATGAGGGCTCAAAAATGCTCAAAAAAATGACGCGAGTTAGAGCTTGAACAGCCCTGGTGGTGTGATTCTCCTAGGAGTTTCTGGGCGATCAGCAGCTCTGAACCAGGTCCTGTGTCCACATGGAGTTGGGATGCTGTTCTGTGTCGGTCACCGAGAGCAATGTCCTTGTTTATTCGGGAAAGTTATTTGACAGAGTTGGTCCACGATTAACTTGCAGTAGCACTGGGCATAAGGGCTATTCCATTTTGCAGAGGCTCAGAGGCCAAAAATTTTTTTTTTTTCAAAAATTGGGGAAAACAGTGCTTTAAATGAAGAGAACAGATGTTCAGCTTTGTAGAACAAAGGTTGTTTTGATTGGGATGATGTGGTGAAGGTAGTTATGGTGCATTGAAGAGGACATGCTTTTTCATGTTTTTCCATCATCAAAATATGCATGAATTAGCCTCACTTTATATCCAGTGTGTGAACTTTCTTATCCAATGCTTTAGTTTTGTAATACCAGTGTCCACACTGACAAGGTGACAACAGCAGAAAATTGCTTTTTTCAAAGCATTAGGTTTAAAATTCATTTCAAATAAACTAGTTTCAGGGCTGTAATGTTAGTCGCAAAAAACAAATGTACATAGTGCTGTAAGAAAAAAGCTTTGAATACTCCAAACCATTATTCACACCTTTGTTAAAAGTTAGTCAGCATTGACCTAAAACACGATCCGTTTGTTGCATATCGTGTATCAATCTTGCCGGACAATGCAATAAAGTTGGAAACGTCAGTCACATGAAACGTCAGTCACAAGTAAATCCGGGTCTATAACATGAGTCACGTCTCAACACAACAAGCTACAACAAAAATGTGCTGCAAAATACTTCTCTCAGACAAGCTTTCTTTAAAACAAATGATAAGTGCTGCTTTGTATCATAAGATGGCAGCAGCATTAACATGAATATTCATGATTTTCCAATGATGCATTTCCTCTTTCTGGCGCCTTTTGAAAGAAACGTGACTGCAGAAAAATCTCTAAAATCTACCTCCATTGATAAGCAGATTTGTAAAGTACTCTTTAATTTACCACAGATATCTGTATAAGTATTTTTTATTATAGATTGGCTATAGTTTGTCAGTTGATGTAGGGCAAATACACTCAAAGAAGTTGATCTCATCATGTACACAAAGTACATATATACTGTTGACCATGACACGTGGGAAGGTTTATCAGACATACCAACGCAAACTCTGTGCTGCAGAGCAGCCAACAAAAGCTGAATTCAGTTCAATAAAATATCAGGCCCTCAAATGTCCAGTACTGAGTCAGGTTCACCTCATCCATAATGTTCATTAGAAGTGCAGCAGAATGACTTCATATTGGAATACTGGGCTTTTCAAACTTACCCGACTCTCTTTTTCAGCATATTTTTATGTGATAAGATACACTTTATTGAACCCCATGGGGTAATTGTCCTCTGCATTTGACCCATCGTATTTAGGAGCAGTGGGCAGCCACAGAGCAGCGCCCAGGGACCAACTCCAGTTCTAAAGCCAGTGCCTTGGTCAGGGGTACTGGCAGGAGTGTTCCTATAATGCATGTTTTTGTGGGTGGGGGAAACCGGAGTACCCGGAGGAAAACCACGCGAACACAGGGAGAACATGCAAACATGCACACAGAAAGGCCCCAGACCGGATTCGAACCCACAACCTTCTTGCTGTGAGGCAACAGTGCTAACCACTAACGCCACCGTGCCGTCCGTTTTTCTTCACCATTATTTTGTGGTTTTTTGACCCTGCCAGCCAGTGGTGGTTGGTTGCAATATCAGTTGAGAAAAAGCTTTTATTTATTTTATTTTATTTTTTATTTTTTTTTTTACTATTTAAAGCGTTATATCAGGCCTGTCAGGCTAGTGAACGCCACTCATTAAATCCGTGCCAATAAAGAGAGTTTTCACATCTCACTTAAAGCAAGAAGGTATTGTCAGCACTGCACATGTCATGGTCTAGAAAACAGTAACATTATTACCATTTGGTAAGCTGTTAATGTAAATGAATATGTAGAATATGACAATTGCTTGTCAGATTATCTTGTTTTATCAACAGAAATCCATTCTCTGCAACTTCGAGCTCTAAGTGACAAACTGTAACGTCAGTCACATAACGTCAGTCACGCATAATTATGTAATTATTCTGATAATGCTTTTGATTTGAAACATGCCACTAATTTCTAGAGTTTCAGTTGCATGTCACCTTATATCTTGGAATGAAAAAAGCGGTCAACGCTGTACGGTTTGAAGACGACATTGAAACAAAATTGATTAATTTTCTTAATGGCTGGTTTTTTTTTTTTTTTTTGTAACATCAGTCACGCTCAAAATTTCACATCCTACTAACTTATACATAACACCAGCAAAGCTTCCTTCAAGTAGACCTAGTCCCTAGTATGCAAGTGACAAAATATGAACATCCTAGGAGTGCAAGTTTTACTACCAGGCCAAACAAAAGGGCCTGTTCCCTCTCTGAATGTACCGTCAGTCACCGTGGAATTGCCCATAAGATAGTCAAATGAGATTTGCAATCATGAACTTAAACCGAGTTCCACAGAGTTGTTGGCACTCTGGAAGAGCACTCAAGAACAAAGTAAAACTTGGCAAGGAATGATTAAATATGCTGAAATTATAATGCTAGAAAAATCAGCTGATTCCGTGGGGGTCGGGTGGGAGGCACTTGTTGATTATATAAGGATTGACCTAATGTATTATTAATAACAAATAAATCACTGAAGAAATAAATAGGGTAAAGCAAATTCACGCACAATGTCTCAAATCTCGACTTAATTGAAATCCTGAGTGAACATGAATGGCTCACTATTGTAAAAACATACCCTAGGTGGCCACCTACAGTTTTAAAGCACTGTCACATTAATAAACAATTAAATTGTGCTAAAAATGCCACACATGCCTGGTGAGTGGTCTGCAGCGAGAAGTTTTAAATGTTGCATAATACAAATAAATGATAGCCTTCATGCAAAAGATACAAGTTTTAATTGGTGAGTTGGCTCTGATTGTCTCTACTGGATTTGGTCGGCAGACTGGCTTCAGTGAGGAGCATCTTTTACCGCTTTCTTTCAGAGGTATCGGCAAGCTTCAACTCCAAGTTTGCGTTAAGGCAGTGGCTATTTTTAAGATGGTTGTAAACTTAAGTTGCATTTGGACCGCTCGAGATGTAATGGAGGACTAAAGTGATGACGTCACGCTGGTGTCGGAAGTAAAATTTCCCATTCATTTTACCCATAGACTATTTTTTCAGTTCACTTTTGAATCACTTCCCATTGTTTTCAAGCCTCCATCTTTTTCGAGATTTTGCATTATATTTCCGACTAAAAAGAAATATAATTTTTCTTGACCGGAATCAGCTTTATTTCAAATCATTTTAATTTTTCGCCACCATGCTAATCCTCTTTGTGGTCTAAAAACTACACGTCCCATGATCCTCCTGATTCCCGGGCTGAAGGAGTTCAGGACGCGTTAAAAGTCTCCCGTCTCGAATTTTCCAGCAGCTTGCTATAGCCGTTTATTTTCTTAAGTAGTTAGCCACGTTACGTTCTACTTGGTTACGCTTTCCTTGCTAGATATCAAGTTTTACAATTAGCGCCAATTTACTTTAATAGCCAGGCATCTTTGGGCAACGTTTGTTTGCTTAAAAACTCGGTAGTCAGCGAACAAGCTTTTCAGCCTTGTCAAAGCATAACTGACAGCGAACTAGCTGTCAGCAGGCTAACTTAGCCAGCGAGCTAGTTTACCGACTTTGGTGGTTGTCTAACTTTATAGTTGGCGCATTTAGTTAAACGCTGGCCCATACGCGTTGTCTGCCATCAGCGCGACAGTTGGAATCGCGATTCATGGCTGAATAACACCGTCCTCCACCTTGCAAGCTTCCAGCAAAGGTTACGGTTGGCCCAGTCGAGTCTGTATGGATGAGGGACGGCGGTCAGGTCGAGACCTTGGTGCGGTCGGCGGGCTCGGAGGTCTGCCTCCCTCAGCCGGTTTCGGACAGCCTGAGCTGATATCCACCTGTCGTGCAGTCCCACGGTCTCGTCAGCTGTCCTGGTGGCTGGTCGGAGCCGATCACGGAGGTGCTGGAGCTGCATGTGCCGATCCTGTGTGGGCGTGGTCACGCGTGGTCGTCGGGCATGTGGACGATTCACAGTGCTGCCAGTCTCTCTGAATCGACTTCTCAACCGGCTGATGGTAGAATGACACACATTCAAGAGTGTTGACACCGCTGTCACAGATATCCCAGCATTCAGCATGCCAATGGCACGCTGCCTCATGACTTGTGACATCTGTGGCAGTGTGACTTGTGATAAAAGTGCACATTTTGCTGTGGCCTTTTCTTGACCCTGGTGCAAGGAGTGCCTGTGTATTGGTCACGCTAACTGACCAACTCATTGTCATGCTCTATGCAGCTCAGGGGCGGAATAACTCAATCAGTGAGTAATCTCACAGGGAGTGGTCAATGAGAAGTGGGTCACCCGAATTGAGTATGACACATCATTCAGTACACCAACACAAACTATTTGTGGGCATATTTCATTATAGGTCAATTTAACTCAGCATTTTTTGGTTCGTGCGTTTATATTTTTGTTCAGTGTATATATAAGCAACATAATATAAAATGTTACTTTTATTGGTTTAGGTGGATTGTGCACAACATCAGTATTACCGTAATTGCCCAACATAATTTATTTAGAGTAAATACAGGCTAGGTTGAGAGTGAAGGACTGCACTGCAATACCCGCAGCATCCCAAATGGATTTTTTTAATCAATGTGTTATTTGTGATTGCTCAGCCAATACGAATCCCAGTTGACCAAAAGCGCAGCAAACAACAATCGACCAGAGTACTACATGGGGACAGTCTGCTGGTTTTTCTAAATAAAAGATTATTGTTCGTTTGTTCCATCCAGAAGGAATCTGACCTTTTTTCCTTTGTCTGAAACCCAAACACGATTGAAAGTGAACCCTGAACATTTTCTGTCGACAACTGACAATTTTACGACAAAGTAAACAATCTCTGACAAAGAAAAATAATCAAGAAATAGTTTTTGAATACACACCTAATCAGTATTACAACTCCAAGTTCCAGGACTGTGCTAGTTGATCCTGCAGATTGACGTAAATCTGACCTGATATCAAAGGAATTTAACGAACTCATTTTGCTGAGAAAATATACTCCAGTCCTTCATGCAATGAGCATTTTCACGGCCTCGCTAAGGTGATGGACCGTGCAATGGCCGGGAACTAGAATTTATCGATCAAGCATCAGAACGTACTCAATCAACTGCGATCAGTGGAGCTTTTTTGAGGAATTTTGGTAGAGTAAAATGGGGGGGAAATTAAGACTTAATTGGGACAGGGGCGCATTCTAGGCCCGCTTAGTGGCTTTATGATGTGCCAAATTTTGAATTATGCGCCATTTGCGCATGGCGCACATCCTTCCCAACCCCTGCTGAGGTGGCTGTGTCACCGCTACTTAGCTTTTGATGTCAGAAGTAAAATCCCTATGGAAATTTATAATGGGGTTTGGACACTTTTTGGCATTTTATTTTATGAGCTGGCTCACTGTAAGATAAGCCTACAGGGCATACGGATGCTAATGAGCTGGCTCGCACCAAGATAAGCCCACAGAGTATACGGATACTAATGATCACATGATATTCATTGTTCTTTGCCAAAAATGTTATACTTTTACATTTATAGTCCAGTTTTTAGTCCACGTTTATGAACAAAATATCCACTACACGAATGGGTGAGTAGCCAGTGATTTGTTCTCGGCCAATGGGGTACCCAATTTCAGTAAACATTAACAACATAACTTGACGGGAGCCGATCAGTGACCTAAATTGGCGTTGACTATCTCTGTTCAACCAGCGGGCTACTATTAGCTAGCTGCATGCTTAGAAATGAATAAATAATAGTGAATCGCTATTATTAGGCCATTTAGCTAGTTGGCAAGCATTTACATGCACCAAATATGACTAGCTAAGCAAAGGAACTACCTAGCTAGCCAGCTAGTTACATTTGCTGCTGAAAAACATTATAGAAATCTTTAAATTATTAGTTTGCTGTTACTTACTGTTATTTTTTTAGCTGCCTAGCATTTCTATGTACCAAATAACTAGCTAAGCTAGCAAAATAACCTAGCGAGCAAGTCAAGTCGATAAAAACGGTGAATAGCCATTATTTGGCTACTTGGCTAGCATTGAGCCACAAGTATTTAGCTAGCTGGCATTCACATGCACCAAACATAACATTGGCTAATTCACTACCAAAGTCTGTTAACTACCTCACTGACTAGCCAGCTACCAGTTAGTTCGCAAGCTCAGCTAGCAGTATTTCGTGCATAACAATCACTGGAAACGTTGAAAGCGATTATTCGCTACTTTAGATGAGCAAGAAGTCATGAAATAGTTATGTAGATAGGTCAGTTATGCATTGAAGAGGGTGATTAGCTTGTTTGCTAGCTAAGAAATTGCCAACAAATGTTGGTCAAAGATGCTTGGCTATTAACGTAAATCGCAGCTAGTTCCAAAACTTGATATCTAGCTCGTAAAGCATTACAAAGTAATACAAAGCAGCTAACTAATTAGCATAGTCTTACTAGGCCGTGCAAACAAGGTGCTGAGTAATTTCCCTCGGCCTGAGTGTGTGAGCTAAGCATGCTCCATTCCTTTGAATGTAAGAAATGAAATAAATAAATGTGACTGTCAGAAATAAAAGTGCCATTAAATAAATAAATAAATAAATAAATGTGGAATTACGAAATAAAAATCTCCAGAATCAGATAAAAGTAGCCCCTTCAAAATGTTGTTTTTTAAATGAAAACGTATTTATTGATGTACTGAACTATATTGACTTATCTATATATTAATGTTTGAATATAGCACAAGAATTATACCACGGCCTAGCGGCAATTGCCATGGTTGCCCCCCTGTGTGGCTGTAATGCCTGACTTCTCAAACGGCCAGTTTGGCTTGCCCTTTTTTTTAAGTGGCCATGGTGCCCAAAAATTACCCAAAGTCGCAATTTTCGACACAGCGACTGAGCTGTGCGGCTCCGTCGTCATGCTGCGCTGGACTTCTGAGCACTTTGTGCGACCAACGACTCGCCCACTCACTCACGAATATGGCAACGTTGTGTGACGTTGGTATCCTACGGCCATACATCTTTCCGGCTTGAGAAAAATCAGCTCACATTATGTTTTAAGCAACAAGCAATTATATACTGTTGGTGTCAAGTATAGATGTGTTTTTGGGCTGGCTGGAAACGGTGGTTGTATAACTTTCCTCGACAGAAACTAAACTTTGAGAGCGAGCTGGAGAGAGCATTCGCTAGCAACGTTAGCCTGTGCAGAGCCTCCAGTGCAGTGCCAGACTGCTCAGCAGTAGCGGTCTGTCAGCAGTAACAAAGGCTATCGAAAACCTCATCTTTCAATGCTTGAAAACCAAAACCTTTCGCAGTTTACTTTTCCCGGGTAGCAGCTTAGACTAATTTGTAGAACGACGGCATTCAAATTTATTTTCAATAGAATTGTTATACATTGCACCATAAAATTGAAGCATTTTCTTCTGCACATAAATTACGACGTAAAATATTAATATGTCTTTATAATTTCTGCGCTCATGTAGCTCGTGAAGCAGCACAGATTTGCATAAGTTAGTTTGCGAGGCTCATTAAGCAATAAGCCCCTAGATTCCGTTCTATATTCTGAATGTAGTCATGGCTAAACGGCGTTGTCTGACATGATGCACAGCTGAGTGACAACTGTAAGGATGGCGAAAATAAATGCCGCGAAGTCAACGAAAGTTTTGGATTTTTGCATTTATATTATCATCCTTACAATGCCAATTATAAAAAATGTTGGCAATAGGCATTCGCTTTTTCATTATCATTTCAAATTATTGGTCATGTATTGGTCTTGATTGTTCTGTCAATAAATTCCTGCAAGTTGAATAAAAAATTTAACAATTTAAAAAATTTATAAAACATTGGTTTTCAATGCGCTCCAAATTATTGATTTATACTGTTTTATCTACAAACAATGCATATATCCCTTATGATCGCTTGTTACCTCCGCCAACGAAGTTGGGGCAGAGGTTATGTTTTTGCCTCTGTTTGTTTGTCTGTTTATCTGTTTGTGAACAACATAACTCAAAAAGTCAAAAAGTAATGCACGGATTTGTCTGAAATTTTGTGGGTGGGTCGCTATTACATCAAGGATGAACCCTCTTGATTTTCACCGCGATCAGTGAAACAATATGGCCACGACGGCAGCCATCTTGAAATCCTATCACACGTGATAACTCAACTTTGCTCCCACTCATGCACATTTGGATTGTGCTGCCTTGGCGGAGGTTTTCACTCTACGAGTGCCTTTAGTTTTTCTTGCAAAATTGCTTAATTTGGTTTTGGTCTTTGGTGCTCTACATTTTGGCTGTGATGCCCCAATTTTAAAAGGCTAAGTGGCCTTGCCCTAAAAATAACTTAATTTGAGGCCTGTAAATATATTTATATTTTCATTGATAAATGGGACAGTTTGATATATGTCATGATTTATTTCATTTCCATATTTATTTATTTCATGGGGATATTTAATTATTTTTGTTTTTTTTTGACCCAAATGGCATTCCAAATTTAAATGCTATTTCCTATGTGTTAAACTTGAAAATGCTTTCCCCCAGTGGAGCGTCTTTTTTTTTTTTTTTTTTTTTTTTTTTTTTTTTTTTTTTTCTTCTTGTTTATCAAAAGGCATTTTGTGAAGTGACAACTGTATCACAGGGATCTGAAGCACCAAAGAGGGTTATACACTTACTTTCATGGTTTATACGCTGCATTTTACAACATATTTGTCGCAGTGTGGTTTATAGCCGGCGCTAGCATAATCTTATACCCACAAAAAGTAAATTTGGGTCCTTAAAGGCAAAGAAAACCTTTGGAGGAACACGAATGGAAGAAGAAAAACTTTGGGAGGACCAGACCAACTAGAACAAGGATTGTCATCCTGAAGTTGTGCAGACACCATTATGGTCAATCAGTCACTCTTAAAGCGCATTGTTAAATCGCACTGCTCTTTGAATGTGAGAGAATCGTTGTATAAATTGAGCAAATTATTGTTATTAATATTGAAGTGCAGCCTGCTCTGGAGCCATGGCAGGTTCACCTGCGAGAGTGAGACATGCACAGAAAAGAGCAATGAGGGACGGGAAACGGGTAGCAGCTGGATTGCAGATTGAAAATGATTGGTGACTTTTTCCGCCTTTCACTGTGCGCAACAGGGTTGGACCCCATTATTCATGCAGTAGAAGATCTAATCTAATCTAATAATGTCCTTCCGGACCAAATTGCTGTATTGAGAAGTTTGGTTCACAAAATAAGCTGCCAGTCTTCTGCTGGAAGGGTGTGAGGTTTTGGAAGAGGATCACTCTAATTCTAAGACCCTTGTCGATGATGCCACTTTTTTACGTTGCAGGATAATTCACTTGTGGTGTGGAAAGAGGTGGAGCTGGACTGCCTTATGGAAAAAGACCGTAGAGATGTCATGAATGAGATTAGCATCCTGACAATCCTCCAGCACGACAACATCATAGCCTACTTCAACCATTTTATGGACAAGAATACTTTACTGATTGAGCTGGAGTACTGCAATGGTGAGATGATCCTATGCTGTGTAGCGCACCACTTTTCTGTTATCTGTTACACTTCATCAAGTTGTAGTACCTATGTTCATAAGGAGTGGTCTCTGTTCCATTCAGTTTCACGACCAATGTAATGAATAACACATGTTGTGGTTTGTGTTTGTATTTTCAGGTGGAAATCTATATGACAAAATCAACCACCAAAAAGGGAAACTTTTTTCAGAGGAGGTAAACAATGGAGAACGTCACTGGCCATCATTCCTAAAATAGTATACATTGAATTATTTGCTCATAAAGGCTTAGGTACAGTGCTTTACAAATTTATTGGACCACCACCCAAAGTAAGGTTTATTTCATAGCTGCCATAAATTAACAGTGTTGGTAATTACCAAAATAATTATGTTTCAGTAATGGTTAATCCCTCAGTATGCCCAAGTTCTTTAAGTGAAATGATATTTTTAATGCTAAAATGTAATTATTGTTGTTATCCATAAATTTTTGAATTCACCGTTTTACAAAAAAGCAGAATCAAATAGTTCAGCACATTATTATTTTTTGATGAAGATGTCCTATAAGTTATTTTCTTCCATTCCTGCACTTAAAAATTAATTTTAGTGGTTGAATGCTAGAATGCAAGCTGCTATCAAGGCCAAAGGAGGCCATATAAAATAGTTTTTTTTTTTTTTTTTTTTTTTTTTTTTTATGTGTGAGTAAGGACTATTTAGTGGTTTCAGTTCGTTATTTGCGAAAGAAATACCAAAATAGTTTTTAGTTTTCAAGAAGTTTTTGACAAATTTCTTAAATATTCACGTTTTCTTGTTTTTCATGGCAGGTGGTTTTATAAATTTGTTAAGCACTCTATATTGCCTTTGCAAAGGTGTTTTAATTCCACTGTATATTCTTGCCATGATACTTGCTACTGGCCTTTTTAAAATTAATTTTTTTCAACGTCTTCATCTGTGGCAGTTCATTTAGTTTAATTTTCGTAATCTCCCCAGACTGTTATATGGTATCTCTACCAGATCGCCTCTGCAGTGGCCCATATTCACAACGTTGGGGTCCTTCACAGGTAAATCCATGTTACCATGCTCAATTCCTTTCCTGCATGTTCTTCTTTGCAACGGTCCAGTTTTGTGTGATTTATCTTTTTTTCCCCTCTGCTTTAAGGGACATTAAGACTCTCAATATCTTCCTCACCAAAACGAACCTGATCAAGCTGGGTGATTATGGACTGGCCAAGAAGCTGGGCTCTCAGTTGTCCATGGCTGAGTCTGTAAGTGTTCATTTTAGAATTTGAAATGTCTACATTCTACTGTGGCCGTCTCTCGCATGCATTGAGGGTATTTACAGGTAGCATTTGGACAGTGACACAATTTCCATTATTTTGCCTCTTTACACAGCCACAGTGGATTTGGAACAAATGAAACAAGATGTGATTGAAGAGTAGACTTTCAGTTTTATGGGGATTCACAAAAATTTTGCATTAACCGTTTAGGAATTGGTGCCAGTTTTATACGTTGTCCTCCATTTTCAGAGGCTGATAAGACATTGGGCAAACTAACATAATTTTAAATACATGGCTGTGAAAAGTATTTGCCCCCTTCCTGATTTTTAGCTGACTGGCCTAATGGACCGAAAAGCTATTGTCGTGGTGTGGCGCCAGTCGTCCGGAACATTTTTTTTTTTTTTTTTTTTTTTTTTGGCCTGATGAATTTTTGTATAAATTTGCTGTAACATACTTCTAGACCATATCTCCCGACGTTTTTTTTTCAGACTTTTGATTGAATCATTTTTGTCCGTTTTATGGGCCCTTGAAATGTTGGCCCCAGTGTTCAAGATAGGACTGAGAAATTTTAAAAAATTATTTCTCAAAAGCTGCATGATTGGGGTGCCCCGGTGGCTCATCGGTCTAAGCGCGCTTACCATTAAGGCCTTGTCCTTCCCGCAGCGACGTGGGTTCGACTCCGGCTCAGGTCATTTGCTGCATGTCTGCCCCCATTCTTCTCCCCAACCTTCCTGTCTCCCTACACCGTACAACTGTCAAATAAAGGAAAAATCCCCCCCCAATAAAAAAAGCTGCATGATAAATTTTTTTCTAAATCAGGAAATCAACTTACCTTGGTACTGTCAACGTACAGTGCAAGCACCATTTTGATCGAATCGACAGAAGTGGGTCTAGTGGGGGCGCTGTACTTAATGAATATTCAAGATGGCCTGTGGAGGCCAAATGGTTGCAGATGAAATTTATTAGATGAACAGTGAAATTTTATTGACTCATATCACCAAAATCATTGCAGATGGAGCATAGGTTTGTATTAGAGACACATAGAAAGTCATGTATGAACTTTCATTTGGTGACCCTCATATTGACCTTTGAAGGTCAGACTTGACCCCAGTGAAAATTCAATGACTTGTATCACTAAAATAGTCACAGATGGAGCCTAGGTTTGTGTTACAGACATCGAGGAAGTCACTGATGAACTTTCATTTGGTGACATTTGACTTTACTGTTGGTGACCTTTGAAGGTCAAACTTGACAAGACCTTGACGGGGCTTGTTTTTATGTTGTTCATAAACTTAATTTCTCTCAAAGTCAAAAGAAATTGCGATAATAATGTGCAATGAAGGTCAGTCTAGCGTGCTGTCTAATGTGGCAGCTGAAGTTGGTGAGAGTGAAGCAGTCCGAGAAAGCCCTATTTAGACAGGATTACATTTTCAGGATTATTTTAGGACCTTGGTAATGCATTTGTAAGTCAGGTAGGTAAGCAACATGATTTAGGAGGATATGAAATGCACGGCTTATCTATTACCTGGAGTAATTTGTTTTAGAGCATCTCGGAGCAGCTGAAAGACTCTAGAATTTTTAATTGGAATGTGCAGTCTCAAAGTTTGCTTGAATTGCAAATTTGGACAGGACAAAAATGGCAGTGATGCTCTGGTAAATATTGTTACCCCCCAGTAAAACTAATCCCATTCAAATTGGGCTCAGGTTATGAAATGATTGAAGATGTCACTGGTATATCCAGCAGAAAGCAAGTAACTTTGAATCCATTTATTTTGCATAGGGTGTCTTTTCTTTTTGAGCATGATTGCTCAAGGCTGTAAACATACTTGGTATTAAATACGTGTACATGAATGCATGATGGCTGCCCCGTGTATCCTGCATTCATTTGGCGCGTAGCTGGTAAAAAATTAAGGCAACACGTACGCAAGGTGCAATATGCATCTAAATGGAAGGGGCAGTATAGCAGCATTATCCATAAACTAAACTCCTCAAGTGTCGCCATGATTGTTTATTTCACCCAAAACTGTCTGATTGAATTCTTTGGTGTGCCCCATACTGAAATCCTCCAGTAACATGCATAGTGTACAGGAAAGTTTGTGACAAATACGCTCACGCCAATCTATGGTTGACTGTGCGAACACGTGATAGGCCAGCAAGTACATTTCCGGCCTTAGACCCTGCTACGTCCATTTTGTTGATCCAAATGGAAATTTGGCGAACCTGCCATGGAGCCAACGCTGATTAGGCTCAGGAATCTGAGCAGGTACCAGGCAGCAGCCCCAGGCAATTACTGTGCAGCTTACTGAGCCTAATGCAAGTGTAGGAAATGTTTTTGGATTGCGAAGCTCGTCTCTGTGAGTGTAACATCAGTTTGTGGTTTTCATCGAATTCTTTTTTTTTTTTTTTTTTTTCCCCGAAAATGGCAAATTCAATGTTGTGAAATCCGCACCCTTGTAGAATAAAATGACTCTGTTTAATCATATGAAGCATCATCTCATGCGAGTGTACATAATTTTAAACATATTTGTTTAAGTTATTATTAACTTTTATTATGTAACTTTTTTGTCTAAAATGAGAGGACCTTTAAATATCCTCAGTGTTTTTCTTGGTATGATGCTCTGTTCTTGTCTAGATTTGTTCTTGTCTCGCTCTGAATAATGCCCAAACTGGTTTTATAAAATGAAAAGGAAAAGTTACTAATGGGAAATGTGCTGTGGATTGTTGTTGTACCATTTAGAGTCAATAAGTATGAGACTCAATGACATTTTCACAGGCTTTTTTTTTTTTTTTTTTTTTTTACATTTCTCATTGATTATTAACGACCATGGGAATGTACAGTAATCATCATAAAATAGTTCATTTAAAATTAAAAAAAAATCAGCAAAAAAATTAAATTTGGATAATAAAATGGGAAAAAAATTGTGCCACGTTTGCAGCCAGAAGCATGTTCAGTGAGGGGAAATTTTCTCTGAAAAAATTGTCTATTTGATGAATGATTTCAAATGATTTTGGGATTTGGTAGTGGACCTTTTAAATAAGGGTTGTGGTTTGGGATTTATTCGTGCTGTTTGCCTAATAGGCTTAGGTCTGCATGCGGACAGCAATGTCAATTCAGGTGTGTTCTGCTTCTGTGAACCTAGTTTGTGGGGACCCCGTACTACATGTCTCCTGAGCTCTGCCAGGGGGTGAAGTACAGCTTCAAATCGGATATCTGGGCAGTGGGATGTGTCCTCTTCGAGCTCCTAACCCTCACCAGGACATTTGAAGCAACGGTACAGTGCTTATATTTTTCATATACGCTATATACAGCTGTATGGGCATAAACAGTTTTGAAATGTGAAGGGTTATTTTCGCACGGTGTTCTTTGTTTTAAAATTACAATTCATTGAGCATTTTTGCATCCATGTTTGCCATTAAAGCATGGGTTGGTCTGTTAGGTTTGATGGTGGTGTTTTTTCCCCAAATTGTATTTTATCTTCTTTCAAGTATTATCTCAGCTATTGGTTCGAAATGATGGGCACACAAAGCCATCAGTCGCTGTCATAGAGATTATAGACCGATCGCATGGCGTTCAAACAAAGCTAGAAGTGCAACATTGGTGCATTACAAAATGATTAAATCACTTTCCTGTGTTTATACAGAACCCCCTGAACCTGTGCGTTAAGATCGTGCAGGGGAACTGGACCATGGAAGTAAATTCAGACGTGTATTCTTCTGAGCTTATCAAGCTGTTGTATACATGTCTAGATCAAGTGAGTGTTACCAGCAGTCAGAAGTCAGATATGATCATATGGATCTTAACAAAAATATTGTGAAATATCTGGGAATATCATCCAAAGATTTAAGTTGAATTTGTCACATTAGTGGATGATGGTGGTTAATATAGTACTGTGTGTTTGTATGATTGTTGCAGGATCCAGAAAAGAGGCCCACAGCAGATCAGATCTTGGACCAGCCCATCCTTTCCTGTCGGAAAGAGTGAGTATAGGGGTAGGCGAAGGAAGCCGTTGGCAGTGTTTTACCTAGAATTTTTTTCAGGCCCGGTGGTACCCTTCAAAAAAACACTTCTCTGATGTGGAGGGCAGTTTGATGGCGTAGCAGGTTGTCCGCGATTTATATTTACCAGAACTCTGTTTTTACACTCTGCAAGCTACAAATATACGCTGTAGAAAATACAAAGTTGACTTTGCTTAAATTAAGACAACCAGCTGCTAAGAATTTTTGAATTTGCTCAACTTAAAGTCTACAAACTTTTTCGCTCGCTTGATCCAACGGACCAAAGGTAGCTTAAGCTGGGTGCACACTACAGGAAATTCAGGTCAGATTTTGCCCTTAACTGGCCTTCCCAAGAATCGGGGAACAATCCGAATTCGGCCGTGATGTTCGGCCCAGTTATCTGTTAGTGTGCGGAGGTTACAGATTCGAATTCGGCCCCTCGCGAACTGATCGGGACCTCCCCAATAATATCCAACATGCCGGATATTATCGGGTGTTCGTAGATGATCCTACAGGGCGTTACGTCATCGAGCAGAAACCAGAAGTAACAAGGAAACCAAAAGAAGATGGTATGTTGGACAGGAGAGATGGAGGAGCGCCTGGTGGCAATGAGGGAGGAAAACGAGTGCCTGTACAATATTTCCTCGCAACACTACACAAACCGCATCATGAAAGAGAGCGCTCTGGGCAAGATGGCCAGAGCTGTCGGTGTAGCAGGTGAGTTAACGTTAACACTTAAATGAGAGCAGGCGAGCAACCGTTAACGGTTACATTGTTACGTTTACAAACTATCTGGCATTTTGGCAAAACAAACCTGCTCACGTTAAAAGAGCCCAGATGGACAGATGTAGACAGCTTTGTTTTGCGTTAATGCTAGGAAGCTTGCGCTGGACTCTCACAAGATAACACCACAAAACAAAAATTCCCTCTCTCTTTCCTCTCTCTACAAACTAGCAAGGAAAAAACTACATAACATTACCGGTTTCTCTTCTTCCTGGTCGGCGGGTTAGTTACCGTAATTGGGTTACTTCGTTCTCCTCAACCGCTCTGGTTCTTCTCCCCTCAACTGTCAAATCTTGTGCCCAGGAAAGAGAAAATTACATAGAAGTCACGTTTTTAGCTTACCGGCCCTATGGGCCGATAAGCTATTGTCGTGGTGTGGCGTCCGGCGTATGTAACATTTTTTATCTTTTTTTCGGCCTGATGAATTTTTGTGTAAATTTGCCATAACATACTACTAGGCCATATCTCCAGACCTTTGTTTCTGATTTTTCATTGAATCATTTTTGTCCGTTTTATGGGCCCTTGAAATTTTGGCCCCAATGTTAAAGATAGGACTGAGAAATTTAAAAAAATCATTTCTCAAAAACCGTGTAATAAATTTTTTTCTAAATCAGGCAATCAACTTCCCTCGGTACCGTCAATGTACAGTGCGAGCGCCATTTTGATTGAATTGACGGAAGTGGGTCTAGTGGGGGCGCTGTACTTTATGAATAAGCAAGATGGCCTGTGGAGGCCAAATGGTAGCAGATAGAGATGGAGTTTGTATTATCGACATATAGGAAGTCATTTATGACCTATACATTGGCTATGTTAAAGTTGACCTCAGATGACCGTGAAAGGTCAAACTTGAGGTCAAAGCAAAATGTTACAATTTTCAAAGGCTTCTAGGCTTGAAAATATTGAAGATTGGGAACATATGCGTATTAAACACTTATGGGCATATATGAAATTTCTTTTGGTGGCCTTGAACTTGACCTTGGGAGACCTTTGAAGGTCAAACTTCTCATAGCAAAATTATAATGACTTCTATCACCGAAACTGTTATAGATAGAGCTTTGTATTGTGGGCGTGTAGGAAGTCATGTATGAAGTTTCATTTGGTGACCTTGAACTTGACCTTCAGTGACCTTCAACGGCCAAACTTTACAGTGAAATTTCAATAACTTATATCATCAAAATTGTTACAAACAGAGTGTAGGTTTGTATTGGAGACATATAGGAAGTCAAATATGAACTTTCATTTGGTGACCTTCATATTGACCTTTGAAAGTCAGACTTTACCGAGTGAAAATTCTATGACTTCTATCACTAAAAAGGTCACCGATAGAGCCTAAGCTTGTATCACAGACTTAAAGGAAGTCACACATGAACTTTCATTTGGTGACATTCCACTTGACTTGGTGACCTTTGAAGGTCAAACTTGACATAATACAATTACAATGACTTGTATTTCCAAAATGGTCACAGATGGAGCCTAGGTTTGTATTAGAGATGTATAAGAAGTCATATATGAGCTTTCATTTGGTGACCTTCAAATTGACCTTCGAAGGTCAGATGTGACCTAGGGAAGATTCAGTGACTTGTATCACTGAAATGGTCACAGATGGAGCCTAGGTTTGTGTTACTGACATAAGTCACATATGAACTTTCATTTGGTGACATTCAACTTGACTGTCAGTGACCTTAGAGGTTCAAACTCGACAGTGAAATTACAATGACTTCTATCACCGAAATGGTCACTGATTGAGCCAAGGTTTGTGTAGAGACATTAAGAAAGTCCTATATGAAGTCCATTTACTGACCTATACTTTACCTTCTGTGACCTCTAAAGTTCACAATTGACATATTGAATTTTCAATTACTTCTATCACCAAAACTGATTCAGAGCTTAGGATTATATTTAGGTCTTATAAATGTTGTATACTTTTATTTGGTGACCTTGGCATTGACTTTTAATGATTCAGTGTCAAACATCACATGAAATTGTCGTAACTTGTATCATCACTATAAGATTACTTGCCGGTAAGCTACAGGACCCTTGGTCCTATTTTTGTGAAATCTTGGAAGATAAGGATGTCGGAATAGTGTGCAGAGTCCCTCTTCTTGACCGAATTCGTACACAGCTCGTTGATGAAAATCGGCAAGGATTATCGTTATGCGTGTAGCCCCCCGCGATTTTAAGATCTTAAAATATTTGGAAACTCCTGTAGTGCGCACCCAGCCTTATGCAATCATGCGGCGGCATCGACGTCTGCATTAACTTTGATCATCTTCTCCCAAACCACTGAAGGGATCAGTGTGAAATTTGATGGGGAGGGTACATATGGATGTACAGATTATAAGTTGTGCAGTTTTGTGCAAATCCGTCCATAGGTGGCGCTATAGAGATGTAGAAAGAGTTCAGGGTAAATCTTTTGAACCGTAAGTCATAGAAACAAAATTCTTTCTTTTTGTTATATTCCGTGGATCTAGACGAATCAGCGTACATAAGCCCAACCCATTTGCATGTATGCAAATTTTCTGCCATTTTGAATTGTTTGTAAAAACTTTAATTTCTCTCTTCCCCTAGACGGTGTGATCAGTTTGCACAAAATTTGGTAGACAACATCTTCAGACCAAGATCTAAAATCCCAGCAAACAATTTTGCTAAGTGAAAGGATGTAGCCTCAGTAAGCCAATTAATTTTGAGGGCATGGCCCCTATGGGATACAATGAGCTGTAAATCCTGAATGCAATGACCAAAACTCACCAAACTTGAGATCTGTCACCCACAGGTCAGGTCACTCAAACACACCGAATTTGGCATAAATCTGTCCATAGGTGGCGCTAAAGCAAACAAATTGTCATAACTCCTAAACCATTTTTCTGATCATCTTGAAATTTTGCATGCTTCAGGTTCATCAGGGTTGCCATGTAAATCTAAGAACAAATTGATGAATAAAACCAGAGGGTGTGTCCAGAAGGCCACATCACCCTGCCCGTGCCCTCAACGCCACGTGAAGGTCAATGTCATGGTGGAATTGGTGTCCCCATGTATGGTTTCCTATTTGTGATTGAGCATAACATAGGGCCTATCTCTGGCCGTTTCTCAGTGACAGAGCCTGAAAATATGAAGGTCGGCCATTTTGACCTTTCAAGGTCACTCGAAGGTCAAGGTCACAGTGGCATGAGATTCCCGATATATGACTTCCTATTAGTATTCAATAGTAAGTATGGGTCTATCTTGAACGGTTTGGCTGCTAGAGCACTCGGAAAAACGGTGATGCTGAGTTTGCCCTTTCAAGGTCAGTTGAAGGTGACGATTACAGTGCCAGTAGATTCCCCATATATGACTTCCTATTAGTGTTCAATAGTAAGTATGGGTCTATCTTGCACTGTTTGGCTGCAAGAGCACTCGGAAAAGTGGTGATGCTGAGTTTGACCTTTCAAGGTCGCTGAAGGTCATAACATTTGGTGGTAAAAGAATCTCCATACCCAACTTCCTATTAGTGATTAATAGTAACTACATGCCTATCTCCAACCAATTCCAAGTTATAAGCAGTGGAAAGTCTGCCCTATCTCCCAGTGTTAAAAAAATCTACAAACTGATCCAGAAACCAGGATTTGATCCGGATCTTCACCAAAAGCTAATCATTTCTTCCATTCCGCCGAAGGATTGTCCCTACCAAATTTGAAGACAATCCGTGCAGAGTTGTGGCCTTTAGAGTGCAAACAGTCACACTCACAAATTAATAAATAAATAAATAAACGCAACAACCACATACACCCTTCCGCAACTTTCGTTGCAGGCGGGGTGAACAACATGGTCAACATTGGCCAATCAAATTGTCGGCATCGGCGTCTGTGTCCGCGTCTGCATTAATTTTGATCTTCTTCAGCCAAACCACTGAAGGGATCAAGGTGAAATTTGGTGATGAGGTATATATGGATGGACAGATTATAAATTGTTCGATTGGTGTGAATGTGTCCATAGGTGGTGCTGTAGCAAACAAATGGTCATAACTCCTAAACCATTTGTCCGATCAACTTGAAATTTTGCATGCTCTATGTTAGTCAGGGTTGTTATGCAAATGTATAACAACAAATTGATGAATGAAACATGACCAACATCAGCCAATCAAATTTCAGTTGCTCTTATACTCACTTAAGCTGTGACCTGTCATCATTAAACTTTATATTCTTGTTAGAGATGTGGAAAAGAGCCATTTTTTCAAATTAAAATTACTTTGATTGGCCATATGGCGGTGCTACAGAGAGGTACAGTACAAGAGTCTTGGGCGATAACTTCTAAACCATAGGTTGTGGGGCGGCATGGCTCAGGAGGTAGAGCGGGCGGGTGGGCTAGGAATCAGAAGGTTCCTGGTTCAATCTCCGGCTTCTCCAGAGAATACGTCAAAGTGTCCTTGAGCAAGACACTGAACCCCACAGTGCTCCTGATGTGCGGGGTGGCGCCTTGCATGGGAGCCTCCGCCATCAGGGTGAATGTGAGACATAAATGTAAAGCGCTTTGGGGTCATGTCATGTGACTAGAAAGCACTATATAAATGCAGTCCATTTACCATTTTTACCATTTTAGAAACAAAATTCTTTTTTGTTCGATTCTGTGGGTCAAGACCAATCAATCCATGTAAGCCACACTCATTTTTGTATTTGCAAACTTTCAGCCATTTCAAATTGTTTGTGAACCCTTTAATTTTTATCTCCTCCTAAGCAGTGAAATCAATCCACACCAAATTTAAGGGCATAGCCTATATTGATATAAAGTGTTGTTTCTCTTTAATGCCATGTCCAATCATCGCCAAACTTGAGATCACACATCTACAGGCCATGCAACTTCTTCACACTGAATTTGGTTTATATCAGTTCATAGGTGGCGCTATAGCAAACAAATTGTTATAGCTCTTAAACCAATTGTGCAAGCAACTTTAAATTTTGCATTCTTCATAATGGTGAAGGTTGCCGTGAAATCTTAGTAGAACAAAGTGATAGTTCAAATAACATGGCTGACATCAGCTAATTTCATTAGCCTATATACGCACTTTAACTGTCATCAATCATGAAACTTCATGCTACTAGTGCAGTGCCTGTAGGAAGTATGTATTCCTATAGAATGGTGGGAGCTTAAGTAGGTTTTTCATGGATGGCCAAATGAGGCTGTGTTAGCTTCTGAGACCAGTGTTTATTTGTTAGAGGAAGATGGGGACAAAATAAACTGCTAATGCAGCATTTCGAACGGTATCTAGCAGTAGGTTAGAAATGCTAGCAAATGAAATCACAGGGAAGAGAATGGACAGTGGTCTCAAAATTAATGCGATAAAGCAACAAATAGCCTATCCACAAGCGCATGCTATGAAAAACTCCGGGAGTATCTATCAAGACTGCGCATACGCAGTACTTTGAATCGTAAAGAAGATCGTAAATCTCGACATGAAAATGAACTATTGAAAACATGCTTTGGTATGGGAACTTTAGGCAATATTTTAGTCAATCAGACCATGTTCTAGCCATGTCAGCAAGCACGATGAGCACATGAGAACAGCGTGGTGAAACTTAAGAAATAGCCTACTTACAGATGAGAATGCCATAAGCCTACGCAAACTTTCCGGTCAGCAAGAGTGGTATAGCAGTAGCATATGGGATTCTTTTGACTTTTTTTCCTGAGGCGTGGCTATAGCTGAGAGTGAGAGCACAAACTTTTTTTCCTGAGGCATGGCTATAGCTGAGAGTGAGAGCGCGACAGGCTAGATAGGTTACACAGGCGTATGGGATTGTAACTTTTTGAAAATTAATCGAAAAAGCTTCAAAATGAAGGATGCACACCATCGTGCCATGCGAAAGCCATAACCGAAAGCTTAGGCTGATCGGACAGTCAGAGAGATAAGACACAGACACACAGACAGACGCTTCTTGCTTTATAGATAGATTGTTAAGGATGTGTAAAAGGGCAGTCTTAACGGACATGACTTTGACTGACCAAATGGTAGCGCTGTAGAGAGGTACAGCAAATTTGATTCAAATTGGCCATTAGGTGGCCTTGTAATAAGAAAAACAATGTAAAATTGGATAGTTATTTTCAACCATTTGACTCAATTGTTCTAATTTTGCATATTGCATCTCTGAATGAGGATCAAATAGTCTTTCAAATGAGCAAAATAAATCTTTGAATATCTGGCTGCTATTTGTGAATCAGGTAACAGCTGCTATTTCAAAGACATGGCAGTGACTAATCTATGTGAAATTTGCAGGGCAAAGTATACCATGCGCAGTGGTGTGCCATGAACTGCAAATTGTTTGAAAGACGTACAATTTGTGTCCTCACTGTTTCCAAACTGTTGATTACCTCATGTTTCTTGGACCCCGTAGTTATAGCTTCTTAATATTTTTTCCCTATACAAATTACAAAAGGTGTTTTCATAGTCCCAATGTTGGACCCAAGCATAAAAATACTACCACTTATGAGCTTGCATAACACTAAAGCCTGAAATAAACCTAGTGAGCTACAGTGGCCTAGCACTACTTTTGAAAGAACTCAGAACTTTAAGTTTAGCAAACTCAAAAATATTTCACAGCTGGTTATCTTACTTATCACGTTGAGTCAGCTTCTTATTTTTTACGTGTAACATTTGAGGAGATCACAAGAGAAGAATGATATTTATTTTTTTATTAAAAACAACACGTTTTAGCGCATTGTTGCATTCAATGAAATGGAAATAAGGGCAGGATGAGATCAAATGAAAATACTGTGTGAGATCTAAGCAAATAGAAATTACCAGTGGTGTACAGTACAGTATAACCACTGGCTACATTTTGGGTCTTCAGGCACTCTCGATCCAAGCTTGATTATCTGTGTTTTCCTGTTTTTGTATGTTTCATGGCTGCAAAGCTCACATTTCCTCTGGTTCATCTGCCTCTTCTGCTCACTCCTTTCCCTTTATTTTCAATTTCTTCCTCTCCCTCTGCAGTTTGATTAGATTGTTTTCATGGAAAAATGATAAAAAGTTTGATTGTGCGCAATCTGCTCTTTTCCTTTTTGCGGTGCCATGCTTAAATCTGAACACACTACCACCAGAAAATGAAGGTGGGACATTATGTGGGACTTCTACTTCCGACATGCAAAATTGGTAAAATTGCAACATAGGGGCTAATGTGGAAGTAAGTGCAGAAGCCAGTTGGCTTACTGTATTTGATCATTACCATTAACCTTTTTTGAGATGGCTTAAATTTGCGTTAATTAATAAAAAAAAAAACTTGCTAAAGGTAGCGGTTACTTGGCCAAGATGACAATTAAAATGGTTGAAATGACTAACAGAGGAATTGCATTTATTGGAGAAATATTTCATATCAGAAACTCACTTCAACTTAAAACGGTCTCAAAGAGGAATCACTTCATCATTTAGCTGCATCTCAAATGCTCTGTTAAGACAACGGTAGCACTTTAATCGGGTCTTAGTGTGCCGGTAGCATATAATTCTACAGACAGCTGTCTCGTGGCATCGGCCTTTTCCCGGGCAGCGGGCTGCAGTGCTGTATACTTTGGCAACACACAGAAATCAAAATTGGGTCTGCGTCTTATGGGCGGACTCTTTGCAACGCCACCTCTAGCAACCCAGCTAAAGTCCTCAAAATCAACTATTTGATAATATGACTAATGTGTGGCCGCCCATTCATTGTATTGACGAATAGTCTATTGACAAATTTATTTGCCTAGCTAATGGTGGCGTTGCGAAGTTTCCGCCAACACTGGTAAAAGAGGTGTAGATTGTAACACTGTGCTTTCAGTTTTGTTGCTTACGTTGGCAAATCATCGGCCAATTAGATTTTGGACTTAATTCACAGATGCCAATAACGCACAACCACTGTCTACAAGCGAGTGCAGAGAAGAATGCGTGAGTGTTCAGTGTAGCTTGGTGGGGGGTTACATAAGCCTGTCCGCCCCCCATGCCTGTAGCATTGTTGGGGAAACCCTGCATTTGACAGGGATTATAGTGGATGAATGTATTGGCCATACCAACTAAATCTGGAAGAACATTCAGTCATGTTATCAGAGTAGATCTGCCTGAAATGCAAAATGCTAACCACTTTCTGATTTAGCAAAATGATTGATGCCCTCTCACTGCATGGAAAAGTAAACTTAAATCTTTACATATCTGGGTCTGTTTCAGGGAGCTGAAGGAAAAGGTGGCACTGCTGAACTCTGCAAACAAAAAACCAAGGTGAGTGTCTGTCAATTCTGAGGAAATTCATGTTACTTGTTTTCTGAATATTAAAGTCCTTTAATTACTCAGTTTTGGTTTTCATTTTCCATTCCCATAATCAAAATCGTTGCATTATAGTCGTTGGCTCCAATAATAAAATTAAAAAAGAATAAAATTCTAATTTATGCAACTATAATTTGATGTCATCTTGTGCATAAAGAACCAAGCAATATTAAAAAATAAATAAAAGGAAGGGGGTGGAGGGTTTATTCTCGAGGGCATAGTTCTGTCTCAGGTGGGGGTTTTGTCAGATGGCACTGGTGGAAGTTATTTACATGAGGTTGTGCAAGGCACTGTCAGAGATTTTTTTTGAAACATAAGGCTGTCTGCATTTGACTTGCGAGAACCACTTCTAAACTGAAATGCAACCTATTTCAGAATAGGTGCTGTGCCGTCCACTATATCTGTGGCTGCAGCCGGGACTATAGAGTTTTATGCAATGTGTGTGACTGTGGATTTGACCTTTGACCTTGAACCCAAGCGAGATACAGGGCGTTTCTCGATTGACCTTGAACCTAAAGTCAAATGTCAAACGGGAAACGCCCTGTATCTCACCGCAGAAACCACTCATTGTTGTCTTGTGCACCCACATCCGTATAAGATAGACCTGTATCATTCTGAATTACTTTGTCCTGGCGAAAGCCTAGACTATTTCAGCCGCCAGCTAGCCTGTTCAATGTACCATATCAGTAATAAACCTCAATGATTCCTTAACCAGTAACAAAGGAGTTTCATGTAATTACAGGTTATATGACTGCATTTAGAGCGTAGGTTTGTGTTAGGCACTCATAGCCATGTATATATTGTGAATTAGTTTGTGACCTTGAACTTGAGCTTAGGCCTTAGGATCAAGGCCACATGATGATGCTTTAGCACTGCTTTAGTGAATGTGTAATTTGAGCATCTGGGGATACGCCTTTTGGTTCATGGGCGACCATACTGTAGTTTATTATGGCTTCATGAGCACTACGCAGTCATTTCTCTGATGTTTTACTTATTTGACTTTGTCTTTATATTTTCTAAAATGTTTTGCCCCAGGTTGAGCACAGTGACTGAAGCCCCAGTTGCTGTGGTGACCACACGCTCCAGGGAGGTGTATTTCTGGGGAGGGGGAAAGTTCACCCCCCAGAAATTGGATGCTTTTAAAGGAGGCAGCAGTGCCCAGCACGTCTGTGCTGGGGAGACGCACTTTGCAGTGGTTACCGTGGAAAAGGAGCTATACACATGGGCTGTGAGTTTAGTGTTCAAACTGTTGCATGGAGATCTCCATATAATTACAATATTACATGTTAATTATAATGTTAAATACTGCTGTTGATTGTAAGGTACAGTACCGCTCAGCTGAAAAGGCAAAGGTTTCCAGTCACGAGCTGGATAACAGCTCTAATGGCGGTGCAGTTATCTTGGTTACTGCCCAAGACGGCAGCGTACTGCTCCATGGGGTCAAGCTAAAAATCGACCCGGCTCAGACTGCTGGCTGCTTGCTGTTATGTGCAGCTGTGACAATATGACTGTTGACACTGTTCACACGAACACACAAATGACCGGCTGCTGGGCAGAGCGTGTCAACTCCATTGTCTATGTATTTTTTTTTTTTACCTGTAATCTCACAAAAGTGGGCATGCATTTTTAAATTTTCATCATTTCAAAAATGCATTTGAACATAAAACCCATGATTTCAGCAAAACATAATTATATTCTGTTGTCTTAATCTGTGCGTTAGTGTGGTTCTCACATTTATATACATGTTTTCGTACGTTTGTATAGAGTGCTTCAACAACCTGAAGACTCCCTAAATTTCAAAGTCCATATTAAACGAAAACAAGAATGAAGTACATGTTTAATTAATGTAATAATGAGAAATGAATATATTAATTTGAAACATGTGGAATTAGACTTCTTATGAAGGTGTCGTGTGAGGTTATTCCGAAATACTGTCAAGCGCGGTGAGTTCAGTTGACTGTCAACGTTTATTTGTATAGGCTAATAATTTGTCAGCACCTGGATATGGTGGGTTTTGGATTAGTTGTGCTAAGAGGATTATGTTGCATATAGTTGCTTGAGCGATTGTTGACCAAAGCATCTTATGAAGTAACATAACATAACATAACATGAATGGCGAGAACAGGCTCGCCAGTTTTTTTTATACTATTGCGAGTATCACTTCAGATACTCAATGACTCAATGGTATCTAGCTTTATGTCAAGCCTGCTCGTGAAAACTCCCAAGGTCTCTGCCTCCGCAATATGGTCAGGCAAGCTATTCCACATCGAAATCACTCTTTGGGTGAAGAAATATTTCCGAATATCAGTGCGAAATTTACCTTTGGTCAACTTCCGTTTGTGACCCCGAGTTCTACGAACAACACTTGGTTGAGGGAATTCACTTTGTTAATCCCTTTAACATATTTAAAGACCTCAATCAGATCACCCCTAAGTCTCCTTTTCCTAAGACTAAAGAGATTAAGGATCTTCAGCCTCTTCTCATAGCTTTCATCTTTTATACCTGGAATTAGCTTAGTGGCTCTTCTCTGAACTTTCTCTAGAGCCTCTATGTCTCTCTTAAAGTATGGTCCCCAGAACTGTACACAATACTCCAGATGTGGTTTGACGAATGTGTTGTACAAAAGAAGCATCACCTCCTTGGATTTGTACTCAATACTTTTGGCAATGTATCCCAGCATCCGATTGGCTTTTTCAACTGCTATTGCACAATGGCTAGAGCCTGTGAGGGTTTGGTCAACAATCACTCCCAGATGTTTTTCGTGTGGAGCACATTCCAGTTTAAAACCTCCCATGAAGTAATCCCGTCTAATGTTTTTATTACCTACTTGTACAACTTTACATTTTGCTACATTAAATTTCATTTGCCACATTTCTGCCCAATTCTGGATTCTATCCAAATCATCCTGAATCACTTTAGTGGACTCTATACGATTTGCCAAACCTCCCAATTTAGTATCATCTGCAAATTTAACTAATCTGCTCTCAATATTCCTATCAAGGTCATTAATGTAGATGAGGAACAGCAGGGGTCCCAACACCGATCCCTGGGGGATGCCACTCCCCACCATACCTAGCTCAGATGAGATACCACTGACCACCAGTCTTTGTGTTCTATCCTGTAACCAGTTTTGAATCCACTTCAGAATACCTCCTTTAACTCCAATGGAGCTCACTTTAAAAATTAGTCTCTTATGCGGTACTGTATCAAATGCTTTCTGAAAATGCAAGTATATGATGTCATAAGCCCTGCTCTGGTCATAAGTCTTGTTGGCCTCTTCAAAAAATTCCAGAAGGTTTGTCAGGCATGACCTTCCCTTACGGAAACCATGTTGGCTATCCCTCAAGATATTGTTACGTTCAAGAAATAAGTCCAGCTCATCTTTTATGATAGATTCCAATATTTTGCACGCAATGCAAGTTAAACTGACTGGCCTGTAATTTCCTGGCTCAGTACGGTCCCCTTTCTTATATATTCGTATTATATTGCCCTGTTTCCAATCATTTGGTTTTTCTCCAGTTTCTAAAGACCGTCTGAAGATGGCGGATAGCGGCTTAAAGATGATCTCACTAACTTCCCTGAACACTCTAGGATATAGGCCATCAGGACCCGCCGCCTTATCTGCCTTTAGTTTATGCAACTTGTCTAATACTTCGTTATCCCTAACCTCAATTTTCGCGAAATAATCTTGAGCACTGGACATGCCCTCTGGCCGAATAAAGACCCGCTCTGAGGTAAAATTCTCAACAAAGTAACTGTTTAAGGTATTCACAATATCCTTGTTATCATATAGCAGCGATCCATTTTTATTCTTTATGCACTTAATCTGCTCTTTGACTTTCCTTTTTCTGCTACAGTACTGAAAGAAGCGCTTAGGGTTAGTTTTTGCCCCCTCTGCAATTTGTCTTTCATACTGTCCTCTAGCATTCCTCAGCTCTTTTTTGACCACAGCCCGCATTTTACAGTATTCAGCCTTAGTGTTCTCATTTTTATCCTTTATGTACATCTTATAAAGATTCCTCTTTTCCCTCAAACTCCTACGAATAGCTGTGGTCATCCACTGAGGATTCTGCTTTTTCAGCTTACTTTTGGACACCTTTGGAATGAATTTGCATTGTGAATAAAGTAAAACCCCCTTAAATCTTTCCCACATCTCATTTACAGATTCACAGTCCAGGAGTGTCTCCCATTTTATTTCACTTAGATATGAGCACATCCTGTCAAAATTTGCTCGCCTAAAATTGAAAATTTTTGTTTTTGAAGACACTTTTTTAACTTCCCATGGAACCTCAAAATTAACAGTAGAGTGATCACTTGTCCCAAGAGGCTCCAGTACCTCAACATTGCTAATTCTATCTGGGTCATTACAGAGCACTAAGTCTAAAATTACCTTCTCTTTTGTAGGTTTATTAACATACTGCACCAAAAAATTATCATTTATAACATCTAGAAATTCTTCCTCCCCCCTACCCTGTCCTTTCACCATTTCCCAATCGATACCAGGATAATTTAAGTCTCCCATAATAATAGTCCCTCCTCCTCTACAAGCTTGCGTAATCCTCTTAAAGAGCATTTCATTGACTGTACTGTCCAAAGCTGGTGGTCGGTAGCATACACCTATGTTTAAACCTGTCTTGTGTTTGCCAATGAGCCTGACCCAGATATCTTCGCAGGGCAAGGAATGTTCAATTTCAGGAATTTCCTGCACATTTATGTTTTCGTTCACATAGAGTGCTACACCCCCTCCTTGCCTATTGCATCTGTCTTTCCTAAAGAGCTTATAACCTTCTATATTATATTCATCTCCATCCTCTTCACTAAGCCATGTCTCTGTAATCCCAACTATGTCATAGCCTTCACTAATCGTAACGGCCTCAAGTTCTGGAAATTTATTTTTAATGCTTCTTGCATTTAGATAAAAACATCTCAGGTTATCACGAACGCTCTTCCCCTTCGATTTCCTCATGTGCCCGCTGCTCCAAGCCCCCCACTACGCTTTGTTGCTTTAAAAGTATATCATCAATAGTGCATGTAACGCTGTCGGCTTCCATCAGGGCAGTCTGCATTTCCCTCTGTGTAACACTCTCTAACCTCCCTGCCCCCCCCGAGTCCCTAGTTTAAATAACTCTGTGCTACCCTCAACATACGCTGACCCAGTGCAAAGGTACCCCTCCGGTTCAGGTGTAGCCCATCCGGCTTGAACAGGTCACCCCTGTCCCAGAAGTAGTCCAGTGCCCCATAAACCTATACCCCTCTTTCCTACACCAGGTTCGTAGCCACGTGTTAAACCTCCAGATAAAATTCTGCTTCCCTCTGCCTGCACGTGGTACAGGTAGAATCCCGGAGAACACTACCGTGGAGGATCTGCTCCTCAGCTTTTCAGCTAATTCCACAAATTTGCCTTGCAGAACCTCAAACCTACCCTTAGCTATGTCATTTGTCCCAACATGGACCATGACAACTGGATCCCTCCCCGCTCTTGGCAGGAGCTTGTCCGCAAGCTCCAGGAGGTCTCCTACCTGGGCACCAGGCAGGCAACACACCGTACGAGACTCCTTGTCGCACGAAAAGACTAAACTGTCTATTCCTCTAAGTATTGAGTCCCCCACTATCACTAACTCTCTTTTCTGAGGGGTAGAGGCCAACAGGGTGCCCTGCTGCTCATCAGTCCCCTCACTCTCAGGGTCAGGGGCGAGTTCGAGTTCCTGCAAGGGCCGGAATCGATTGGACACCTCAACCACTGGAGGAGCTGTTGCTGTACGGTGTGCACGCACTTTCCTCCGCTGACGTCCTACTGTCACCCAACTTTCTCTCCCTGCCTGCTCTGGGGTCCCCGCACCACCCTGCTTTGGCGTACACACCATTTCTCTAAACGACATACTTCTTAGTTCCTCTAGGAGCTCTACTGATTGCGAACTATGTTGTGCCGCCAACTGGCCCTGAAGATCAAGGATCTTGCTCTCCAGATGCTCAATTAGCTAGCACCGGTGGCAGACAAACCCACTCTGGAAATCTCTTTCCAAAAGTGCGATCATCCTGCAACCGCCACGTAGTTTTGGCCACATTTTGAACCCCCTACCTAATGACCTTGCTCACCCTAGATAAAAGAAAAGTACTAATGCCGAGACAGAAGCTCAGGAACCACAATTTATTAATTTATTAACCTCAGAAACCCTAAGCAGCAGTCACAATAGAAACTGTGGGGAAACTATATATAAATGGATAATAAGCCTCTTGTAACAGGAGCTTAGTTTCAGTTAACAGAAATGAAATACCAAATTGAGACAAACTCTATAGAGAATAAGCACTCCTAATAAGCCTACTTTAGTTTATCTAGTCCCGGTACTATTAATATACTAACCTAAAAATATCACAGGGCTTAGCTGAGAACCCAGATAAAACAGACTGGCTACAATGCCCTGGAGAAACTGGAGGGGGGAGGAGGCAGAGCACTTCGGTAAACCTTTCCGTTCAAATTCCAACCTAACCGAATGGACGACTCAAGTGACTGCTGCCCTACTAACTAAATACTAAATCTCAGATCCCCAGCCAAAAAATGCAAAAAGTAACTATCTAGCTTGCTAGCCACAAATACAACCAAGGGTAACCGAGAAAAGAGTAAAGCCACGGTTCCCTTTAATTAAAACGGACCGAATGAACAAGTCGTTTACTATATGAGTGAACTAAACACGGTATCTCCCCCAACAAGCTGTGGCTAAGCACTCAAACAAGCAGCTAAATTTTAATCAGCTGATCAAGGCACAGCAACCGGAGGAAAATACAAAGATAACATAATTTGCAATGTGTTTAATCAGAAGAGCACTTCGATGATAACAAAATGCGAAAAAGACAAAAACCCCGGTTCGCATTAATATTCAAGCTTGGCAATGCGTTTATGCGGTAGAGAACGAAGGGGACTAAAAAAACCCCGGTGAACGTCAATATTTATTGGCTAGAAGGCTGTGTGAAAGGCAAGCCACCAAGTATGAAACCAAGCCGGGTTATAGTTAGATATCCAGGTAATTCGATAATATTCGTGGCGTTGAGAGCTTGCTGAGGTTCGTTAGCTAAATCAGCTACAGAAAAACCAGGCGACAGTACCTCAGTCCTTGAAAACAACTCTGTTTTACTTTGTATATCCCACAATTCACTTAGACAGTTATTTAGCGTTTAAATTTATTCTTTAAATTTAGCGTTTAAATTTATTTTACTTTACCTTACTTTGCTCCCGGGAGACTGAAACCCCCCCAAAAAACCCCCATCGCCTTTGTTTGACCAGATTCGCGACTTAATTTGTCTGCTTGCTCACCGAGTTGTTACAGGGGGAAAAAGGGGAAAAGAAGGAGGAAGATTCTCCCTGCCCCTAATGCGACAAAGGTTATACCTCGGGAGCAAATCATCTAATCTCTATTAATGTTTGAGCTTTAACACAAATTATTTTCAGAAAACCCCATTTGCACAATAGTAAATCTTCAGCTTCAATCCCACACGTCTTCCTCTGTCTCAACCCAAGCAGAATGAACACCAGCGAACAGCGCCACAGCACAGCCAAGAGATCAGCAACAGCAACCGTTTGTACAGCAAGTAGCAGATCCCTTTCCGATCGAGTGCTAATTACTTGAATTTTATCAAGAACTGAATGACAAACTTAGTAACGTTTTAAAGGTCTTTTCTTCTTTGCATTGATACCAAACACAGTGAGCGGTCTTTCATAATTGCACGGAAAATGGTTTTGTTTAAGCCGTAGCGGATCAGATTTAGTATTATCAGATCACTCCATTTGTTGGTAAATTCCATCACTACGCAACTCGCAGAGAGAGGGCCGTATTAAAATATCTTGCATATTTGAGATTTTTGAGACATTTTTATTGAGACAAACAACAAACCACATCTTGTATGGCACCATTTATACCGCTATAAGTCAAATGATGCTAAGCAGAAAAGCAGATGAAAATGAAAAAAACATGGAACTCCTTCTGACTAAATTGTGTTGACTAGAGAAAATTTATCTTTAATCACACCCCAATGAGAGTGCATTTTGCATTGTATATACAGTGCCGTGAAAACGTATTTGCCCCCTTCCTGATTTCTTCTTTTTTTTGCATATTTGTCACACTTAAATGTTTCAGATCATCAAACAAATTTTAATATTAGACAAAGGCACAATGCAATTTTTAAATGATGAGTTCATTTATTAAGGGAAAAAAGCTATCCAAACCTACCTGGCCCTTTGTGAAAAAGTAATTGCCCCCTAAATCCTAATAACTGGTTGTGCCACCCTCGGCGACAACAACTGCAATCAAACGTTTGCAATAAATGGCAATGAGTTTTTCACATCACTGTGGAAGAATTTTAGCCCACTCTCCTTTGCAGAATTATTTTCATTCAGCCACATTGGAGGGGTTTTGAGCATGAACGGCCTGTTTAGGAGTTGTATTGTAAGAAATGTGTGGGTGTGTCCAAACTTATGACTGGTATTGTATGTAATATGAAAATTGAATTGGAATCAAAAATGGGCTATCAAGTAATCATTTAACATCATGCGGACATCATGAGACCACCCCTTAGTGAATGCACATGTACATGAATGTTTATGCATATTGTCTTACATGTGTACATAAAAACACAAGTGATCCATTATTAGCCGAATTACCACACAAGAATGAAACAAATCGAACAGATTTCACCACTCACATTACTACAGAAGTTCGAAACATTCTATCTGCTAAAGGGCTGATAAATTGCGGCTTAAAAAAATGCATACATTACTACAAATGAACTGGAAATGGTGGCCACGCTTTTATTCAAACCAGAAAAACCATTTTCTTTCCTGTCAGGAAAGATCACGTCAGATCCCGTCATAGCACCAATACTATGAAACGTCAAAAACAGTGATGAAAATCCACACGTGTCACATCGTTTTTTATTAGCTTGCTCGCAGTAAACAGACGTTTTATTTAAGTCCTAAAATGGCAGTTTTAATGACGTATGTGAAAATATCATCTATTAAAGACCTAGTGATCTGCTACTCCTTATCATCCATTACCCCTTAATAAACTGTATTATGAATTAACCCCTTTGCACAGAAGCCAAGTATGGCTATTTATGCGTTACCCTATATAAGGCTATATAATTCAAGATTTGAGCTTCAGAGAGGGTGAAAATGGCTTAAATGAAACAAGACACTTGTAGCATTTAGACTTATTGTGTTTCAGTTACTTTTCATAATTGTATTTCAAAGTAATGACCACAAACAAAAAATCTGCATGAAAATTCAGCAGTGAAGTCATAAAAAATAGTGAGAATTGAAAAAAGGCTGGGAGTTAAAACAATACTTTTCTGGGATAATAAACTCCTTGACCACCTCTACTGACAATGATTTGAGGAATTATCTACTCTTTATGAGCCAAATAAGACAGCTCTCCAAAAGGCTCCCCATGTTATCCGAGCCCTCAAAATAGCGCACTGTCAAATCTTAAAATAATTGTATTTTTAATGCAAATCAACTTTTGACTCATGAAGTTCAATATGAATCAATGATTTTCTGGTGGAATTTGGCATGACTTTATCAATATAGGTAAGGATTGACATCAATGGTCACTAGTAACTTCTCCAAACCAAAAACATAGTTCTGCTCCATGATAAACTTTAGAATTTTGTCCATTTTTTTCTTCAGAGCCCCAAAAAGCAGTACACGAACTCATTAAAGGAACTGCTTATTTTACGGCAGAACATTCACCCTTTCAAACTTCCAGCATCTAAGCAAAATGCTAGTTTGTACAAACATTTTTCACGCCCTATATGGAGTGAGTATACCTCACTAACACAGTAATATATTAAGTATACCTTATTTTAGCAGAACAGATGTTCCACCATCAGGAAGAAGCAGGCAATATGCTACCCTAGACTGAACAGAGTCGGTGCAACAAACGTAGCAGGGGATTACTGAAGTCTTCAAGTTGTTCGCATTGTAAATGAGCAAAAATCTTAGGCACTCCAGTTCGTTGAATGTGGTGTCTAAAACAGACGGCCGCTTTGAACAAAATGCCACCACATGCAGTATTATTAGCAAAGGCTAACGGTTACTCTTGTTAACCAATGTGGCAAACTAGCTCTGTGATCACGGTGGTGAACCGAAAATAAGAAATGGCTTGCTAGCTAGCTAGCTAGCTGGCTAAAAGTAAGAAAGAGCTACACAATACAAAGACAGTTGGACTCACAACTAACTGACAAACGCCATCACCGATCATCATGATTTTGGGTGAGGACATCGGGGTAGAGTTACTACATAAGCCTATCGATTTCGGTCGCAATATTAAATCAAATATGGCTGAAACAGCCGCCACCTTGAATTTCCATTTCGTGCGATAACTGAAAAACGCCATCACCGATTGCCACCATTTTTGGTGACGACATCGGGGTAGAGTTACTACATAAGCCTATCGATTTCGGTCATGATCTGAAATCAAATATGGCTGCCAAAGCCACCTACTTGAATTTCCATTCCATGCGATAACTGATAAAGGCCATCGCCAATCATCACCATTTTTGGTGACGACATTGGGGTAGAGTTACTACACAAGCCTATCAATTTTGGTTGTGATCCAAAATCAAATACGGCTGCCAAAGCCGCCATCTTGAATTTCCATTCCGTGCGATAACTGAAAAGGGCCATCACCGATCATGAGTTTTGGTGAGGACACCGGGGTAGAGTTATTACAGAAGCCTATCGATTTTTGACGTGATCCGAAATCAAATCTGGCTGCCAGAGCCGCCATCTTGAATTTCCATTCTGTGTGATAACTGAAAAATGCCAGCACCGATCATCACCATTTTTGGTGACGACATTGGGGTAGAGTTACTGCATAAGCCAACCGATTTTGGTCATGATCTGAAATCAAATATGGCTGCTAAAGCCGCCAAATTGAATTTCCATCCCATGCGATTACTGAAAAAGGCCATCACCGATCATCACAATTTTTGGTGAGGACATCGGGGTAGAGTTACTCCACAAGCCTATCAATTTCTGTTGCGATCTGAAATCCAATATGGCTGCCAAAGCCGCCATCTTGAATTTCCTTTCCGTGCGATAACTGAAAAAGGCCACCACCGATCATCATGATTTTTGGTGAGGACACCGGGGTAGAGTTATTACAGAAGCCTATTGATTTTTGACGTGATCCGAAATCAAGTATGGCTGCCAGAGCCGACATCTCGAATTTGCATACCGTGCAATAACTGAAAAATGCCGTCACCGATCATCACCATTTTTGGTGACAACATCGGGGTAGAGTTACTACACAAGCCTCTAGATTTCGGTCACATTCCGAAATCAAATATGGCTGCCAAAGCCGCCATCTTTAATTTCCATTTTGTGCGATAACTGAAAAAGGCCATCACTGATCATCATGATTTTGGGTGAGTACATCGGGGTAGAGTTACTTCACATGCCTATCGATTTTGGTTGCGATCCAAAATCAAATACGGCTGCCAAAGCCGCCATCTTGAATTTCCATTCCGTGCGATAACTGAAAAGGGCCATCACCGATCATGAGTTTTGGTGAGGACACCGGGGTAGAGTTATTACAGAAGCCTATCGATTTTTGACGTGATCCGAAATCAAATCTGGCTGCCAGAGCCGCCATCTTGAATTTCCATTCTGTGTGATAACTGAAAAATGCCAGCACCGATCATCACCATTTTTGGTGACGACATTGGTGTAGAGTTACTGTATAAGCCAACCGATTTTGGTCATGATCTGAAATCAAATATGGCTGCCAAAGCCGCCAAATTGAATTTCCATCCCATGCGATTACTGAAAAAGGCCATCACCGATCATCACAATTTTTGGTGAGGACATCGGGGTAGAGTTACTCCACAAGCCTATCAATTTCTGTTGCGATCTGAAATCCAATATGGCTGCCAAAGCCGCCATCTTGAATTTCCTTTCCGTGCGATAACTGAAAAAGGCCACCACCGATCATCATGATTTTTGGTGAGGACACAGGGGTAGATTTACTACAGAAGCCTATTGATTTTTGACGGGATCTGAAATCAAATATGGCTGCCAGAGCCGACATCTCGAATTTGCATACTGTGCAATAATTGAAAAATGCCGTCACCGATCATCACCATTTTTGGTGACGACATCGGGGTAGAGTTACTACACAAGCCTCTAGATTTCGGTCACATTCCGAAATCAAGTATGGCTGCCAAAGCCGCCATCTTTAATTTCCATTTTGTGCGATAACTGAAAAAGGCCATCACTGATCATCATGATTTTGGGTGAGTACATCTGGGTAGAGTTACTTCACATGCCTATCGATTTTGGTTGCGATCCAAAATTAAATGTGGTGCCAAAGCCGCCACCTTGAATTTCCATTCCGTGCGATAACTGAAAAACGGCATCACTGATCATCACCATTTTGGGTGAGGACATCGGGGTACGGTTACTACACAAGCCTATCGATTTTGGTTTGCGATCTGAAATCAAATATGGCTGCCACAGCTGCCATCTTGAATTTCCATTCTGTGCAATAACTGAAAAACGCCATCGCCGATCATCGCCATTTTTGGTGAGGACATCGGGGTAGAGTTACTACACAAGCCTATTTATTTTGGTCGCGATCCGAAATCAAATATGGCTGCCAAAGCCGCCATCTTGAATTTCCATTTCGTGCGATAACTGAAAAAGGCCATCACTGATCATCATGATTTTAGGTGAGGACATTGAGGTAGAGTTACTACACAAGCCTATCGATTGTGGATGCGATCCGAAATCAAATATGGCTGCCAGAGCCGCCACCTTCAATAAGGGTGATTCCATGCCTGTCGTACGGGACATTCAGACAGTGTTTTACATCCAGAAAATAAAACGATGACTGGCTTTAAAGTAGGCTGTTAACTTTAAATTATGTTACCACACTTCAACATTGTTCAATGATCAAACTGATTAATTTCCATTTTTGGGGGGGTGAAATAAGCAAAAATGTGATCTGTCGTACGGGACGCAGAGAAATCACTTTTTTTTTCCAACAAAGTCTTTTCAAGATCTGGGAATTGGCTATTGAAAACTTTTGAAAAATAGTCAAGATATATTGGAGAGTCTGCTGTATTGTGTTAAAGCAGTTTTATTAACAAAAATCAACAGGACATGAATTAAACAAGGTTTAAAAATTCTAGGGGGTACCTGTCGTACGGGACAGAAAAAATCTGTCGTACAGGACACTCTGAATTGAGCTCAGGTTTTTACTGAAGCACTGCCCCCACCTGTTACTGCACTTGAAACTTGAACAGCTAAAGCTAAATAAATAATAATTGATTACTTTGTGACAATTCATGTCCCCTCTGGTCCTGTGATAATTCCGTACCTGTTGTACAGGACAAAATATCTGTTGTACGGGACAACTATTATCTGTAAAAACCTATCAATCTTTCCTGCCTCATTATTTATCAACTACATTTCTTCAGAACACAGTTTGAAAGTCTACCATAACAAACAATACAGAGATCACTAGATAAAGCTCAAATGACTGAGAAATGACAAGACGTGAACCATGAAACACACTTACTAGTAACACAAGTTACTATCAGTTCATCATTCCATTGCCAACTTGGATGCTGCATGTAGCCTTAAGGGTGCATTCACACTAGGGACTCGGGCACGGATCCGAGTACACTTGACCCTAAAGTCTGGTTCATTTGGTAAGTGTGAACACAAGGGCACGGTACGCGAGTCCGCTTGGAAGAGGTGGACTCAGGCACGGTTCATCTGTACTCATGCCAAATGTGAAGGCAACCGTACTTGCGCATGGAAGTGGAGTATCACGTGACCTCTTAACTATTCGACGATTTTGTTCTGACACACATAGCGGCAAGAGGATCTCTCTGGTTAAACGAAGAAATTTGGCAGACAAAATTAAATGCTTGATTGAATTTTGGGCAGACTAAAATAACATTCCATTACAACTGGATACTATGCTCAGAAACGTAGAGATTTATGGAATAATTTGCGAGTATTTACATTTGCGTGGTTATCACAGAACAATAGAACAGTGCCATGACAAACTTAAAGTGCAGCTGTAATTTCTTAAAAGTGTGGAACGTGGTGCAAAGTCTAGCAGTTTCAGTGATGGAAAAAGATACAGTTACATAGCTGCTGCTGCTTCTTCTTTGTGTATATTTTTCTACTAAAAAACCACCTAGGTGCATACTGCTACCTTCTGTATTGGAATTTTGATAAATTAATCCGTACTCGGGCGCGGTACGCCGTTGCTAGTTTGAAAGCTGACCAGCGGGGTGGAGAGGGGCGGGGGGGCAATCGTACTGTGGCACGGTACGGAACAATCGTACCTTGTGTAAAAGCACCCCTAGGCTCAGGGCCTTTGGAGTTTTCAGGGGCAAAAATGTCCTCGCCCAAGTGTTGACAAAGTATTATGCTCTTTTCTCATTTGAAGGGTTCATTTCATGTACTATATTTTATACATTTTTATTCAGCCAGTCTGTCGGTGCATAAAATATACACAACCGCAGTGCATGTTCATGCATGAGAAAGTCAGAACAGTCAACTCTTTTCTATCTTTCTAATGCAAAAAAAACTAATGAAATACTCCGACATGGGGGATGTTACTTTCGCAAATATCTTTTAACAATTCCTTTAACTTCAAAACATTTTCAATGTTTTACTTACCTCTGAATCGGGGACTGATGCCATTAAGAAACTCTTAACAGCCACTAGCATACCCTTGAAACAGTCACTTGCCTTCCCTCAATGGAATTTTCCATTCACTAATGCCCCCTATTGTCTCAGAGATGAGGAATTAGAGACACCTATTGCTTTCCAGGCAGAACTAACCAACTGAGAAGTAAATGCCTTGAGATTTGGTTGAAGCAGTTCTGTAAAGGACAGTCTGTTGTACAGGACAGCACTTTTCAGGCTAATTATGTGTAAACTAATTAATGGAATTACTGGGGACAGTAGTACGTATTTTAGTACCTTTAGTATGAAATTAGAGGATTTGTAATAAAGTTTCCAGCTCAAAAAATTAAAAAATGGCGAGAACTTTTTGCCTTCAATCTGTTGTAGGGGACATGACAATAAACAGCCCGTCATTTATCATATTTTTCTCCGTCAAGCAAAGGGTTATGTGACCGTCACTTTGCAAGTGGACAGACTTTGCTGTAGATACGTGACTCGAAAAGACTGGGAATCTGAGTGATATCAGTTAGTGGGAAATTAAGGCAATTGTTTGAAAATTGCGGAAAATTGAAAATTTTATAATTTCATGTCTCCTTTAATTCCACCCCAAATCACCACTCTGCCTTCATGTAAGTGAGAAAACTTACTTGTTCTAAATGACTTGGGTTTTCAGGGTTACAAATCATAATAGACCAGTCAGTTAAAAACATTTCTCAAATTAAGCATTTTTTCAGTTTCTAGCTTGGAATTTCCCATTTCCATTCTGCGTTATTGTGTCTGCTTCCATTAGCTGTGTGATTATGCCAATTTCCAGAGCTGCCTTAATTCAAAAGGAGTAGGTTATTTCGTAAATTCCCATATTTAATCTGATTTTAGGTGCACATGCTTCAACTATGCATGAGGCTGAGGGGTCCCGCCCGTGCTAGCGCGGCTATTTTTATTTTTATCTATGCAATCACGTCATTTTTAGCTGCTCAAAGTCGAGAGACTGCAACCTAACTTGCTGTTATGCAAGGGTTTAAATACTCCTCTGAGGGTCCAATCAATGTCTTTCAATTGCTGTGGAATGTTTATACTGTCTGGAATTGGTTAAAAAACATATGAATCAATAGATAATTACTGGGAAAATTTTATGTGGGCGTGAACTATAACTTAATATACTATAATACTATAGCTAGCTTTACGCAGATAAGCCTGAGCAAGCATTACTGTGATTGCATTCTCGTGAGAGATCGTATGACATTGTCAACTGGACAAAATACTTTGAATAATATATACTCAAGATGTAACATCAGTGCACTCATTCAGCAAAGTGAATAAGCGAATCCCCTGTTTGATTGCTAATTGAGCAAAGTAAACAGGGACAAGATTAGAGTAACCTAATTGCTTAAAAGGAGACGATTCTGTAGTCCTTTACTTGGCTCCGTGCAGCATGTCGCCGAAAAATACTAATGTCAGTCAAGTTTTTTTTCCAGAAAAGGGAAAAGGGAAAGCTCGGATGTTTGCCCCATGGCGGTCCTATGCCTTAAAAAACATCGATTCAGAATCGTTACACCCCTAGTGCAGATGGAGTTCAGCTGATGCTGCTCACTAACAGTGTGTCGTTCACATTTTATCTTGTCGAGTGTTGCCAACCCACTCAAAACTTCAAGCTAATAAAGGCTGAACCACAAATACTGTGTCTGTTTGTGCAGTGCTGTCATGCAAGTTTGGCGCATGTATAAAAGGATAGATGCATAATATTTTGTATCTTAAAATTTGCTGAAAAGCTAAGACATCAAGTGTGCATATCTGCTATTGGTTGAAGAATTAAGAGTGTGTATGCAATGGTAAATAAATGATTAGCTATGTAGTTTTTTGGGCTGAATTCATACCGTGCTGAAAGTGTGCACATTGACGTAGTCAATGCTACTTAGCTAGCTACGTAGCTAGCACATAATACATGAAGCAGCAAAACACAATTCCGTGAATCTGTGTAAGATATTCAAAGTAATGGAAATGTACAACTCATTTTAGGTACATCTTGAACATTTTAATACCAAAAAGCAAAGCAAGTGTTAGCTACGGGCACGATTACAGGATGTCACCTTCAATAGTTACCGAATACACGCCCGTTATCCAACGCGAGTAAACCAACAACGGCCTTTGCTAGTGTACTATTTATTCTGTAGCGTTACATAAAGGCTAGATGTAGCAATCGAGTTGCTACATAACACAGCCCTTCATCAAATACAATAAATGAAAACATTCGTATTGTTACGCCTGCTCACTTTACCGACTTGGCAATCCCCTTTGACAGCAAGGAATCACCGAAGACTCCAGTGCTCTACACTTAGGTACTTGCATCCTCAACTATGCTTACAAGAACGCGCTTAGAGACAAGGTCCCCTTGGTGTTCACGTTGCCTGAATAAAAATAATTTTTGTCGCTGTCGTGGAAAAAAGCCACCAATGCTTTAAGAGAAAAATCAACAGATTATATATTGATCATTTGTGGTAGTCAAAAAAAAAGTATTCACAGATTTATCAGTGTCTTTTTCAATTATTCCTTATGGAGAAATTTATTTTTGCCCTCCATGGCATCACGTGACTTGCAATATCAGCTTTGACTGCTTAGCCCATGTCGGCGTGTGTCTCAGCCCTGGTTCAGTATCTAGTTCTTACAATACAACCACGCTGTAAACTGGTTTTCCAACTGTGAATGATTATAGAGGAACCAGATATGAAGTGTGTGTTTCCAAAAACGCAGTAAGTGCCAAAATTACAAAAATTGAGATAATACCACAGAACGATAGCCTGGTGCTTCTTACACATGGTGCCAAAAATCCGTTTTTAGAAACTCATACTTTAAGGTGTATTTTTTCATGGTCAGAGTTTGTGTTTTTCTATAAAATGTAATGGGAGCAAACATAGAACAAGCTCTTTAACTCAAAATCAGTAAAATGGATATATTGCATTTTGGAAACAAACTCTTCATATTATACTTATATGATGTTTATTGGTGGTTCGCGAACCAGCTTACACTCTTCATATCCCTTGGCGAAAGCGCTAAACTAGTGCATTGAATCTTCAAATTTCCATAGAAACTATAGAAAATATAAAAAGCATAATGGCTGAGTAACTAAATTATATAAGTACAATGCAAAACAATGACAGATTGGGAAGGATGGAATCAGATTTTGGGTTGCAGTTGAGCAGATTCACTTCACTGGGCAAAAAAAATTTTCAAAGATCTGAGCATGTGCAGAAATCATGACGCAACTCCTTTAATGCAACAGCAATAACTTTAATGTCATTGGCCTTCTATAAATTCATCACTTCTGAGGGGCTTGCAATACAATTCAAACAAATTAGCCTTGACAGTTGTTAACATCAGATGTATTTCAAAATTTTTCCAGTCAGAAATCGACCAGCTAGCCAACACTGACGCAACGCCACTGGATATTGGAAAAATTTTTTCTGGCCGAAAATGAGATTTTTGTCGCAACATGAGCGATGAAATTCTGGTTGCCTGGACGAAAGTCTGAATGGACAAATAAGAATTTTATTACGGTCACGAGAGAGAGCAAATTAATCAATGACGATTGGAAAAAAATTGCCCCGCAAAGCGGGCGTTACCCCTCAGCCCCCGGAGCGTTTGGAATGAATATAAATTGACGAGGACATTTTCAAGTTATCCTGCGGAATACAAAATTCAAGATGGCGGCCATACTGGACATCAAAGCGCTGTCAAATTCGATCTAGGCTTCTGTAAGTTCACCAGACTAAGCAACAGCAAAAATGGCGTAGATTGATGAAGGCATTTTCAAGTTATTGTGCGGAATACAACATTCAAGATGGCAGCTGTGGCAGCCATACTAAACATCCAAGCACTGTCAAAATCGATTGGCTTCTGTAGGTACACAATACCAAGCAACACAGCAAAAATGGAATTGATTGACGAAGGCGGTTTCAAGTTATCGTGCGGATTACAGTTTAGAGGACAGACGGACATACAGATGGATGGACATCGCACGTGACAACAATACCCCTCTGCCTCTTAGGCAGGGCTGTGGGGTATTAAAAAAACAAAAAAAACGAAGTATGAATCACATATAGTAGCTCGCTGTCAGGCACGTGCCGTTTGATAATCTAGGCTTTGAACTTTAGGTTACGTGCAGTCCTAATTACACGTGACTATAATTGGGTAAGAATTCAACCTCCGCAAATATTGAATGAAACTGAATGAAACCAATATTTTTTTGGCTTACTGATGACACACTGGGTTGCTAGGGCATGCGCAGCATATGCATTCACAATATAAACCAGAATGTGTTTTCACTCGTAAAAATGTACGCCCCCCAGCCAAAATGGCTGCCAGCGGCCATTTTGTTCGAAATTTGGGGATCGGGGAGATACACTGCTCGGTCCCTGTGGCGACAGAGTTATTTAGTTTTAAATATGTAATCTCTGTCTTTTTTTTTTTTTTTTTTTTTAAAGATTATTTTTTTTGGGAATTTTTCCTTTATTCGATAGTTATACAGTGTAGAGAGACAGGAAAGCTGGGGAGAAGAATGGGGGAAGACATGCAGCAAATGACCCGAGCCGGAGTCGAACCCAGGTCACTGCGGGAAGGACATAGCCTTTCTGGTACGCGCACTTAGACCGATGAGCCACCGGGGCGCCCCATCTCTGTCATTTTTAATTTTTTTTTATATGTCTCCCCAAACGGAGGGACAAGGGGAGACATATTGTTTTAGGCTCGGTTCCCGTTTGCGTTCGCGTTGGCAATCCCACTTCGTTTCCACAGCGTAACTCCAAAACCATTTGCGTGATCTAAACGAAACTTTGCATACTTGCTACTCAGGTCCTGAAGTGGTGCCTTTCAGTATGTGCCTGTCTGTCCGTCCGAATGAAAAGTTTTGTCCGGAGCATAACTCCAAAATCGTTTTCATAATCTTAACGAAACTTGGCTTACTTACTACTCCGGTCCTGCAGTGGTGCCTTTCGGTATGTGCCTGTCTGTCCGTTCGTCCGTTCTTGTGCTCCCATCTCAGTGAGACTAATCGTAAATCTCCTGCTGTTCACTATTCCTTTTAATGCAGTTCCACTTCAACTGAGGTACAAAAGCGTGTCCGGTATTGAAGCCATTTAAGTCAATATTAAAGTGCAGCTATAGTGCCGTGGTCTGTGATTTCAAATATTGTATAACTTTCTATGACGGTCTCTTGTTTCGCCTCATACGAGTCACCTTTACCACATCACTTCCAGTCCCAAGTTAGAAAACCTGGATTTTGCATTTCTCACTCAGGTGTGACTTGCTTGAAATTACTAATAACTTCATTATTTTAAATATGTAATCTCTGTCATTCTTAATTTTTTTTATTATGTCTCCCCAAATGGAGGGAGAAGGGGAGACATATTGTTTTAGGCTCGGTTCCCGTTAGCGTCGGCGTTCCCACTTCATTTCCAGAGCGTAACTCCCAAAACCATTTGCGCGATCTAAACGAAATTCTGCATATTTACTACTCAGGTCCTGAAGTAGTGCCTTTTGGTATGTGCCTGTCTGTCCATCTGGATGTAATCAAGTTTTGTCTGGAGCATAACTCGTTTTCATGATCTTAAAGAAACTTGGCATACTTACTACACAGGTCCTACAGTGGTGCCTTTTGGTACGTGCCTGTCTGTCCGTCCGTCTGTCCGGTGGTTTAGGCATGGAAGTGGGCGGGGGGGGGGGGGGGGGGATGTCTGTTCTTACGATTAAAAAAACATTCTAGTTTATAAATGTTTCCACGCATAAACCAAACCACGGCACTATAGCTGCACTTTAATATTGACTTAAATGGCTTCAATACCGGACACGCTTCTGTACCTCCGTTGAAGTGGAACTGCAGTGTAACTGCATTTAAAGGAAAGGTGAACAACAGGAAATTTGTGATTAGTCTCAGTGAGACGGGAGCACAATAACGGCTGGAGAACAACCGGAGAACACATGCGGCTAATTTGCCTTTTCAGCTCTGTGGTACTGTGGGAAGGATTTACAGCTGTCAGTTCAGAAGTATTTGGCAATGAGTAGAAAAACAAACTGGTGTGCTCTATGTGGATTGAATGCATGTTTGTCTGTAAGGTGCTGTCGCTGAGTGTGAGATTTAAAGAATGGAGCAAAAAGCTTACCTGGGGGTAAGAGTGCCTTGGACTGGTTTAAGCGACCGCTTCACATTACCCCCTGGTAATCTATGGCCTGTGTCACCAGCTGTACGTTAGCTCTCTCTTAAGGTCCAAAGTCTGCAGTAAAAAATGCGTTAAATCTAGTTATTTACTAAAGCTGTGTTGACGTTTGGTGTCACTATGGGGATGCAAGGTCCGTCTTCACTACGATGGCTTAACCCCTTTGTGCAGATGTGTCCGTCCGCGGAGCTGGAGCTGCAAATTTATGCATGCAGTTAAAATATTCTATCACTAGATGGCATACCCGGATCAGTTATTGAATATTCACAAGCAATCCAAGCTCGAACACTGTTTAGAGTATGGAGGAGTTCACTCCAGTTGTTTTGGTGGATGAAAAAAGGACTGAATCCTTGAGTGGTTAAATAGATTGTGACCATCGAGGGGCATCTGTTACAATGCAGACAAGTTGTTCCCTTTGATTGTTTATTCAATTCAATGTGCGTGTGTTTCTGAAACATAGATACAAGAATAATCAGTGCAAGTTCACATATATTTTCCAGCAGTGTTTCATACCTCCAGTCAGAAAATGCAACAATATTTGGAGGTTAATCACTTCTGTTTACATGGCTTTATTACTGAAAAAATTACTCAAAGTGAATACAAATCCAGAATAAGATGAAGGATCATCTGCTTAACAATAGCTATCCAAGAAATACTGATTACAAATGAGCAGTAATGATGACGTTGCGCATATCGCTATAAATCAATTTATGTTATAACAGCAAGCTTCTGAGCCCGCGAATCGGCGCTCAGCCTCCACAGTAGCCACAATTCAAACGCAGCACGAACGTAGATATTGTTCACATCATACAGCGATCTAACAAAGGCACTTGGCATGTACGAACAATTCTATAAATGTGTTGCACCAACAATAAGTACACAATAGTAGGTAACATAAGTAGCAATTGGCACACCGAGAACAACCATGCTCTGCTCATACTCAGACAATAACAATGAATGGCGAGACGGCTAACAATATTAGCTTGCTAATACTCACGACATACATTACTTAATTGACTAAATGTAACTTCAGATAGCAGGAGAACTTACGGTTTGTTTGTACGAACACAATCCTAAATAGGCGACCGTGAAAGGTCCTGGAAAAAACATCAGTACTGAGCTATAAAAGGTCTTATAACTTCACAGTCTCCCAATCCACCATTCTGCTTCGCCCGCACATCGTCAGTCTGCCATCTTCATTCTCAAGCATGTCACTCCGTGCAATCCGTTTGGCTGCTTGTCCAACAGTGGTTAACACTTTACTGACTTTTCTTCCTCACACCAATCTCTTTTTTTCCCAGGAGTTGCCTTAATTGAACTCCTCAGCTAAGCCTGATGTGCAAACTGCTCAATATACTTGCCCATAGTATCTATCCAGCAGTTCAAAAAAATTATCTCTTGGTTCAGAAAAAATCGTTGTCCTCTTTAGCAACTACTTCAGCTACAGTGAGCCAATGTTATCCTAATTAGTAGTAAAGAAAAAGCAGTTTTCTGAAGCAAAAATTCAACATGGTATTGATACTATGCCATTTTACTATCAATTATAGTCATCACATATGAGAGAACGCGTAGTTCCCTACCATGGATTTACGCATAGACTCCTCCATCGACGAATTCAGCACTTTTTTATATCCTTGTAAGTACTCATGTTGATAGCCAATCACTTAATTATTCACTAAGGCTCATCTGCGTAATGCGCACTTATAGTTCAGGCCCACGTGAAACTTCCGCGGTAATAATGTATTGATTGATTAGTTTCTTATCCAATTCCAGAGAGTTTAAACTTTCTACAGTAACTGAAAGACATTGATTGGACAATAAGAATAGTATACAAAACTGTGCGTAAAAGTAAGGCGGGTTGTATTCTCCTAATGTCGAGCATTGTTGCGCAATTGAAAATGATGCGATTTCAAAGAAAAAAAGACATCCAAAACTGACCTGAAGTGTTCAGTTACATTTACGGGATTTAAATGTGGCATGGACATGGTCAATGGGAATTATTCTGAATGAAACAGGACTGGAGGGTTCCTTCTACCCGATACATCTGTCTCTGTAGGAAGAATTCAATGAGGAAAGGTTAAACTGCTACTCTGTTCGCATTTTGCTCAATGAGGCTTTTTATTTTAGAATTTATACCGTGTGCAACGAAATCGAATGCCGAGGTTTTTGTTTCTTCAAAATGCACGCAGCTCACACACTTCGGTAGACCCCCTGGTACGATCATTGCACCATTCTGTTCAATTTGCGGTACAAAATTGCCTGATTATTCCTGATAATGGAATGCCTATTCTGTTAAAATAAGGTATATTTCAGATATTACTGAGTTAGTGAATTATACTTGTTCCTTATAAGGTGTGGTAAGTGTTTATATAAGGTCGTAAGCTTGGAAGTGGGAACTGCTAGCTTTTCATTGCAGGTTACCGTTAAATAAGCAGTTCCTTTAATAAGTATGTGTGCTGGCTAGTGGGATTCTGAAGAAAAATTGACGAAATTCTAAACTTCGTCATGCAGAAAAGGCATGTTTTGTGTTTGGAGAGGTTACTGGTGACCATTGATGTACAACTGCACCTTTATTGATAAATTCATGCTAAATTCAACGAGAAAATCATTACTTTATATTGAATTTCATGCGTCAAAAGTTGACTTTTGTTAAATATATGACAATTTATGATTTAAAAGTGCACCATTTTTGCGGACGTTACAGTTTGGGAAGCCACCTGGATAGCTGTCTTATTTGGGTCCTAGAGAGTAGGTAATCTAGAATTCAATGCTCAGATGACTTGCACTTGTGGTCAAGGAGTTTATGATCCCAGAAATGTATAGTTTCAAGACCTAGCAATGTTTCAATTCTCGGTATTATATTTTTGACAATTTCAATGCTGAATTTTCTTGAAGATTTTTTGTGTTTGCAGCCCTTTTTCTATACGAAAATCATGAAAATAAACTGAAATACGAATGAATTCCAAATGTTTCAAGTGTCCTGACTCAGTTGAACCATTCCTTTCATGTCTTTGAAGCTGCAATTTTGAATTATAAAGCCTTAAATAAGGTATAACACATAAATAGCCAGGTTGAGCTTCTGCGCAAAGGGGTTAACAGTGTTTCCCACAGAATTTTTGGAGACTATGGGGGCGCATGTGTGGTGGCAGACTGATGTCTGGAGGGGGGTCATTCTCATTCTATTGAGCCAGGGGGGGAGATGATTCTCATTCATGTTGCGTGGGGGGGGGAAGTGATGATTGTCAAGGGGGGGATGATTTTCATTTTGTTGAGCGGGGGGGAGAGAGGAATCTCCTTTTTTTTTTTTTTTAATGTGCGCATGTAATCTCAACACGCGGCATTTGCGCCTATTGAGACTATGGCGGGGTAGTCTCATCATAGTCTCGTCAATGTATGGGAAACACTGGGATTAATGTCCAGATGATGTTTTCACTTTCTCCGGCCAGTCTGTGGAAGGCACTAATCTTTATATTTATGATTGTGTTGTCTCTCGTGCCCCATTGTCTTTGAACACTTAACTGCAGAATATCGAAGAGGCTGACTGCTGAAAATGGCTTTTGTTAATCTCAAAACAACAACAAAACGGAACATAAGCTAGGCCAGAGCATTTTGATTTGGTGATCACTACAGCCTGCAATCCTGATCTACAGCTTGTGTTATTAAACAGTTACAACACTGAGAGGGGAAGCTTCAACTAGGACGTAAGGTAGCCTAATATCTCCACTCGTGGAAAATGGAAGAAAGAGTTGTAAAAGTCATAGATGAAGCTCAAGGGGTGTGATGTGTGTCAGAGAGCACATTGCAGACGCAAAACAAACGGTATAGTTCCTCTTCAACCTCCCAAGTTATCCCACCTTTCAAAATGATGTGCTGAAACAAACGCTATTTTACTGTGGACTTTACACCATCTAAGGGTGAGGTGTAACACTTAAGTTGTATCTTATGCCAACATTGGAGCAATCTCAGCCGGTACAACCCCTAAAATATTTGTGGCACGTAACCTCTGTCTTGGATTAGGAATTAAGAGTGCCTTTTTCTAAGATCAGCCCAAGGGTGTCAACTCACCATCTCCAAATCTCTTCATACTTCATAATTATTGAGTTTTGGCTGGGAATAGGGAAATCAGTCACGACCTTGGTAATCAACCCCTCCTCTACTGAGCAGGCCACGCCCACTTTTTTGTGCCGTATTGAGCGGTAACTAATCTGACTGCTCCAAATTTCAGACTACATGGAGCTCCCAGGTTTTTTATCAATTATTCTTGAAATTAGAGTTGGTGGACTGCAACTTGAAGTGAAAAAAATCCTGGGACCTCCATGTAGGTTGACGCTAGCGCCACCTGAAGTCATAAGCGATGCCATTTCCAACACACAGAAGTTGGGTCCTTGTTCCATCCTACATAAAGGTCCCAAACAAATTACAACTGTTTTCCAATCTTGCATGCTAAACATCAATAATCAGCAGGAAAAGTTTTGGGACCTTTGTGCTGAAAGGAGAAGAAGGGACCAAAAGTGGGGTAGATGTGTGTGGTCACCCAACTTTGAGCCACGCCCACTAAAACCTACATGGCCCCCCAGGTGGACCATCACGAGTATCTGCTTCATCCACGTATGAACTTTCAATTTTGCCAATAAAAAGCTTGGGACCTCTTCATTACATGCGGATATTAACCCTTTTATTTGTCATATTTGGGTATTTAATCAGTATCTGTGTACACACAAATTGTGTAAATTATGTACATGTGCATGTATCTTTCAAGCCTAGTTCCATTTCATACTTCTCCAATAATCAATAATCCTCAAAAGGCCATTTTAGCTCCAAAAAATTTTGACAATAAAGGGCATCTAAAGTCGATTCCCATTGTTTTTGTTTATCGGCCAATCAGCGAGCTGCATCTGCGCAAACGAACCAAAAAAGGATTATTTATGCATGTACGCAAAACATGGGTTTATGAATGAAATTGGTCATGTGACAATGCAAGAAGTCAACAAAAGAGTGATTTGTTTGTAAACATTGGACATTCAACATACCGTCTGAGAATTGACTTTAGATGCCCTTTAACCCTTTCTTTTTATGCATTTCGGTTAAAATCTGGGCATGCATCTTGGCTTCTGCCTCACAAGGCTTTTCAGCTGTATCTTTTGGCCCACATCTGTTTCACACTTCTCTTATCAGGTGTCGAGTCATTTATAAATAGGCTTTTCCTAATTTTCCTTTTGGTGTTGCCAACAGGAATTCCCTACATAGCCTGGCTTAAATCCATCAGCACTGGTCTCTTTTATACATTATCACTTGTTGAGGCTAGCACGGGCCTGTTGTTCATGGTAGCACACATCATACATGATTTGGATAAAGAAGAAACTACATGGTATGTAACTGTCATTGCAAGTGCTTTTTGCCAATTTTACGGTGACTGTTTACTTTTGCACGTATGATACAGTGCACGTTTCGATTTAAAGTTTCTCTTTCACCAGACAGAGGCTGCACAAATTCAAAATACTTTGTTGACGTGTATTGAAATGGCAACCTCCTGAAACTGCTGTTCTCATTAGTCTTCAAAAGATGGCCCACAATAATGAATTTTTAGTGGTGCAGCGAAATGAGATCAAAAACGACATAAGTCACATTTTGGCCGAATTGAGTTAGTACTGCCGACATGTGGGAGATTGACAGGGCTACACAATGAGTACAAAAAGAACACATTTTGTGTAGCCGTCTGTGTATAATAAGCATAGAAAGTTTTTTTTTTTTTTTTGGTGCCAAATCGACACAACTCCTGCACTTATGGTGTTTTAGAACTCATCACCCAATGGCCACTAGATGGCAACATAATCTTGAGTACTAAAACAACGCATGTGCATGACAAAATGGCTGCTCCTCTGCAGGGCGTGGCTGCAGAAGTGGATGAAACTGATGAAATTCATCTATGAAAAAGGCGCAATGAAACAGAATGGAAGTGAAATGTTATTTAAAAAAAGAAAGTGAAAGGAGAAGAACACATAAACTGGCGTGGGAATCTTGTCCCAGCCGGAAAACAAGGACCTGAGTGTATTTATTTGTTTTCAGTTTTTTTCCTCAAGATTGACTTTTTCTGGACCGGGTGAAACAAAGTTTGTTCCAGGCATATCAGTTGACAGCTAAAACAACACATGTGCCAGGTTTGAGTGATAAAACAACATAAGGCCAAATTTTATTTTGCCCGATGAGCAGCAATGTGCAAAGGAATCATTCCTATTTTTCTGAATTTTGCCCTAAAAAGTGTACATTTTGCTAGAAAATTCATTTCTCTGCATTCTCTGCAGTATCAGAGGAACCAAATAATTTTTGGTCTTTTTCTCAAAATTCATGGAATGTGACTTATGTTGTTTTTGATCTCGGAGCTTCAGTTGTTTTGGCATTCATCACCTCCGTCTTGTGCAGACTTGATGCTTAGTTCCTGTTGAAATCCTCGTAAAGAAATCTACACAAGGATTTATATCCAAGGCATCACTCAGTGCAGTGGTTCTCAAACTCAGCCCTGGCACCCCACTGTGTATGCTGGTTTTTGGTCCAAACACAACTGCAGTCTTAGGAATCTAACAAGCTGTTGATTTGTCTTAATTAGGTGCAGTTATCCTAAGAGCATTTATTTATCCTCTTAAGCCACATCTGGAAAACCTACAAATGCCATGAAGAATAAAAATTTCATATCCAAATTGAGATATAGTAGAAACTTGTATAAATAACTGCAGAGGAAAACAATTTAACTGAACATTTAATCAACATACAATCAATAGGTTCCTCATTGGTGAAACTTGACATATGGTTGCAAAAACTAACAATTTATTGGAAAACAATGGAGTCACTCCTGTTTTGCTTCATGTTTATTTTATCAAGTTCAGGCAAATTATTTTGAAAGAAAGCAAAACACCTGTGGTCAACTACCAAATTTAAAGGTAACTGATGTTCTCAGAGTCTAATTTGATCTGTTTAGAAATGTTTTTACCTGAAAATCCTCACAATATAGAAAAATAAGCACAATATGTTCAAGGGTTTTTGTTAGTGCTGTCAAGCGATTAAAATTTTTAATCAGATTAATCACAGGGTTGCTGTGGATTAATTTTGATTAATCACGATTAAATATCATTCATTTTTAATCTATATTAATCGTGTTTCATTTTGCATGAGCAAAGAGACTCAGGAAAGAAGGGAATATATATGCACTTAACCCCTTTGTGCAGAATCCAAATCTGGCTATTTAGGTGTTACCTTATTTAAGGCTTTATAATTCAAGATTGCAGCTTCACAGACAGGAAAATTGTTTAAATGATTAAACAGTCAAGACATTTACCCTGCAATGAAAAGCTAACAGTTCCCATTTCTGAGCTCACAACCTTTCTACACCTTACAAGGAACAAGTAAAACTCACTAACTCTGTAATATCTGAATTCTGAAATATACCTTATTTTAACAGAACAGACATTCCACTTTCAGGAAAAATCAAACAATATATCGAGGGCTGACTGCAATAAACAGTTATGTCCAATGTGAAACATCTGGACATAACTGTTTATTGCAGTCAGCCTTCGATATGCCTCCCTAGATTCAATAGATAGTGTTCCAGCTCGGCTTGCTTGTGAATATTCAATAACTGATCTGGGGGTGTCATCTAGTGATCGAGTACTGTAACTGCATGCTTAAATTTGCAGTTCCATGTCCGCGAGCATCTTAAGCGTCTTCCATACCGAGTTGTTTGGTTCTGCTGCATCAACTGCCCATTTTCGCATGCGCAACCGTAACACTACTTGGACAAACTGCCCGAAATGCGACGCGTCAGGGATTTTGAGTCATTTGCGCTGCAGATGGATTAATTGCGTTAAAATTTTTAATCAGATTAATAATGATGATGGATTAATCTGCGTTAACGCGTTAATTTTGACAGCCCTAGTTTCTATTCTTCATGGCTGAATGGACTTGTCTATCAAAATGTGGCCCAAGATGGTACATAACTGTTCCAAACATGGAATGCAGCTAATGAAGACAAATCAACAGCTTGTTAAAATCCTAAAAATACTCAAATATGACAAATAAAAGCGTTAATATCTGCATGGAATGAAAAGGTCCCAAGCTTTTTACTGGCAATTTTGTAAGTTCATGTGTGGATGTAGCAGATACTGGTGATGGTCCACCTGGGGGGCCATGGAGGTTTTAGTGGGTGTGGCTCGAAGTTGGGTGACCAAGCCTATCTACCTCACTTTTGGACCCTTATTCTCCCTCCTGCACAAAGGTCCCAAAACTTTTATTGCTGATAATTAATGTTTGGCATGCAAAGATTGGAAAACAGTTGTAATTTGCTTGGGACCTTTATGGGGGTTGGAAGTAGGACCCAATTTCCATGTGTCGGAAATGGCATCGCTTATGACTTCAGGTGGCGCTAGTGTCAACCTACATGGAGGTCCCAGGATTTTTTTCATTGTAAGTTGCAATCCACCAACTCTAGTTTCAAGAATAATTGATAAAAACTTGGGAGCTCCATGTAGGTTGAAATATGGAGCAGTCAAATTAGTTACCGCTCAATATGGCACAGAAAAGTGGGCGTGGCCTGCTCAGCAGGGGAGGGGTTGATTACCAAGGTCATGACTGATTACCGTATTCCTGGTCCGAAACTCAATAATGATGAAGTATAAAGAGATTTGGAGATGGTGAGTTGGCCACTTTTTCCAGTAGTGGGCTGATCTTAGAGAAAGGCACTCTTAAATTCATACTAGGCTAAATCTGAACTGACACATTGCTAGAGCAACCCAGTGCTGGTCTTTCTTTTCCTGTTTTTTGGGTGGGGGGATTGAGTGTTCCTCCCTCAATTGAAGCATATTAAAATGATGTTCAGATCTTGATCACGAGGCATCATCTGTCAAGATATTTTGTGGCATGAGAATTATGGGGCCAACTTTAGGGGTACGGATAAAGCGTAGTCCGCGCTTAAATCAAATTTTAATATGCGATTCTCACTTGAAAATTCTATTTTGTAACAGATACTTCCATAAAAATGTAGTTGTACGGTGGGTTGCAAAAGTATTCACACCAGATAAAAATATACTTTTATCCTCACAGTTACAATTTTTATGAAACAATATGACAAAGTGCATACAAATCTGCACAGTAGGTTCAGTTGGGAATTCATTCGACGATTTATAAAATTTTTCTTCTGTTGAATTTTACGAAAATGAGAAAATACCGATTTTGCATCGTTGCAAAAGTATTCACACCTCGGTCGTACATTACAGTCAGTACTTTGTAGCATCTCCTTTGGCGGCAATAATGGCTTCCAATCACTTCAGATAGCCCGCAACAAGTTTAGAGCAATGATTCGTGGACAGTTTGGCCCACTCCAGTACTGCTCCAGCCGAGTCAGTTTTGTTTGTGACCTTCGGTGCGCAGCAATTTTCTGATTCCTCCAGAGGTTTTCTTTGGGATTCAGATCTGGACTTTGACTAGGCCAGTCTAGAACCTTCACTTTTTTCTTCTGAAAGCATTCTTGAGTTGCTCAAGACGTATGCTTGGGATCGTTGTCCTGCTGAAAGGTGAACTTCTTCCCTAGCCTCAGGCTTCTTGCGGACTTAACCCTTTCGCAGGCACAGCGACATTTTTGTCGTTTTAACCAACGTGTTTTATAAAGTCTTCTTTAAATTCCCCGATCGCGGGAATTCCCTTGTTAGTTACACTCATTACCATTGGCTGTCTCTCAGGTCACCCAGCACTGTATTTTTAGCCGTGAACGAGGCATGGGATTTCCTAAAAACGCTAAATACGAGACTACTTCCCGGTCAAATTGTGGGACATGTGAACATGGCATCATTTAGTACAAATAGCCGGCATTCTAGCCGTGTTTCTAACGTAAATACAATGTGGATGAAGTTTTTGCTTTATTGAATGACTCTGACGATGAGTTTGAATATCCAGAGAGCGGGAGTGACTTGGATCCAAACGATTTTAGCGATTCTGGAGAGGATTAAAACATAAAAACATCAGTTATGGGAAACTTATGAGATTTGGTGTTATTTTATTGTTATTTTGAATAACAATCATATTTTGGTAAAAACCCAAAATTAATCCGTCCGTGGGGGTATGCATCTGGGCCAAAATTTGCCTGCGAAAGGGTTAAGGAGGTTTTCCTCCAGGATGCTTTTGTATTTGGCACTGTCCATAACGCCTTGCACACGGACAAGCTCACCAGGACCAGAGGAAGAGAAACAGCCCCATAGCATTATGCTACCACCTCCATGTTTCACAGTTGGCATGGTACGAGCCAGATCATCAGCTGTGTTGGGTCTGCGCCAAACGTACTTCTTGGAATTCAGGCCAAAAAGTTCTATTTTGGTTTCATCGGACCAGATAACTCTTTCCCACATCACTCGAATTTGGTAGCATACTCTAAATGGGCCTTGAGGTGTATTTTCTTCAGAAACGGCTTCTCTCTTGCCACGCGCCCATAAAGGCCTTCCGTTTGTGAAGTGCGGGATATGCTGGACTTGTGTGCTGTATTGCCAGCATCGTGGATGGACTACTTCAGGTCTTCAAGATTAACGGCGGGGTTTGCTCAGGCTTGCCTGATCAGTTTGGACTTGGCTCTTGCTGTCATCTTGGAGGGACGCCCTGTTCTTTTGAGATTTGCAGTGGTACCATGGACCTTCCACTTCTTGACCACAGATGCAACAGTACTTTTTGGCACCTTTAATGAACTGACTATTGATTTAGAGCTTTCCCCATCTCTGTGCCTCTCTATAACTTCCTTCCTCAGGTCTTCTGGTAGCTCCTTGGACTTCATGACAGCTACAAGTGTTGTCTGCTGACGAGCACGGTGAGACTGTGGGCAGCAGGATATTGGCCACTATTTATAGGAAGTAATCCATTGTAAATTTCGCCCCAGACAAGTCACACCTGAATGAGTAAACCTCTGTTACAATGTGAAGCAATAGTTTACAGTGTGCAACAACGTAGTGAGCCAAAATTAGATCTTTTGTACAGGGGGTGTGAATACTTATGCAACACAGGGCTACGAAGTTTTGCAATTTCTTGACAGTAAAGAGTGCTGAACAACCTTAACAGTAATGGCCTGATAAGATTGTGCAACTTTCTTTTATATACTAACTGGGGTAAATCACTTGTTTCGTTCTATTCTCAGAAATTGTTTTGGCCAGGGGTGTGAATACTTTTGTAACCCACTGTAACTAAGTAAATGCTGTGTATAATTGTTGAAAAGTCTTTGGCATTAGAGTTTATTCGGGGTAATTCCAGATTTTAGGAAGTTCTTAGAGAATAGATCTTCCAGGAATTTTCAAGAACTATATATCTGTACCATGGCAATGGCAGCTTGAACTTGCAAATCTGGTGTCTCAACTACTTTAACCCCTTTGTGCAGAATACAAAATTTTGCAAATTTTATCTCTTGTGCATGAGCTTATTTAAGCTTTAGAACTCAGGATTTGTGTCAGAGATTTTTGAAAATTATTCAAGTGAAGCTAGACATTTGGAAATTCAATTACAGAATTGTTTTGGAATTAAATTTTGGAATTTACGGACGCCGGCGTCTACATCTGCAGAAAGGGGTTTAATACTCTGTATTTGTGTTGATAGTGAGGGGACAGTTTGGCCAACTGTGATAGGTTTTTTTATTTAGTTCCAACTTTCTCTCCTGTGCATAGAGTATTCAAGGTGGGGCAAAAATGGTGGGCCAACTAGGCCATGGGGACCAGGCATCTTACAGACAGCCACGGAGAGTTGAGAAGCTCCAAGGCAAGGCCATCCGGCAGGTAGCTTGTGGAGCAGACTTCACTGCGTGCGTCACTGGTGAGTTTGGTGTATTGTAATTTTGTGGGAATTTTGTTCTCTGAGAGAACAGAGTGCAGTATATAGGGGTGCTTCAGACTTCGACTGGAGTATCCTCCCCTCCGGTTTAGTCGTTTGTTGTTTTTAATTGTTTTTGTCCCCCTGCCCATTGGTATTAGTGCAGTATCTCAAGAGCCAGTGAACCGATTTTGCTCATATTCAGCACCAATATGTACATGCAACAGGGGACACAGTCACGTTAGCCTGCGAACAGGCCCACTGCTGGATTGGGGCGAGAGAGGCAAAAGAGGGCCTGCGCCGATGGATCCTTTGAAGATTTGAGTCCCGCACTCCACTTGAGTTGTCGTCAAATCCGCCAATCAGGACTTAGCGGAAGTGAACTACTGCTCAGTCAACCAAGACGCAGTCAAAACACTGTGACTTTTAACTACATGTGCGTTTGTTAGCCAGTAGGCAGCACGGCTAGAACATCTCTGCCAGTTATTAAACTGTTAATAGCAAACCATTGCTCTGCCTTCAATTGTAGGGCTCTTGCGCACCTTTAAGATATAATTCTCACGGCTTTTTTCAAACGATCCATGTGATCAATAAATTCAGGTGCTGCCATATTTAATGGGCTCTGTGCACGCATTAGTTCCGTGTTTGAGTTGAGGCCGCGCACCTACTTTCGGTCCACGAGATGGAAAGCAAAAGAAACCGGCATAATGGCTGTCATCACTGTTCAAGGACATCCTCACGTTCTTTTATACGCTTCTGTCTACGCGATGAATCTCAGTTTCCGAGTACTCTCTGTGTTAAGTTTGATTAATGCGCCGTGATGTTTCGTGTTGACCGCGCTGCATAGCAAACCGATGTTCAGGCTCTTTCATCACACTCATTTGTATGAGTTAGAGGGACTGTCACAATACGTGACATTCGTCTCCGCTTGCTCCCCAACATAAGTTAGTCATCAAGGAGAATCGGACGGGCGCCCTCGCATAGCTGTTCTGCTCTCTTTGGGACCAGTTACAATGCGAATATTTCGTCCCGCTCTATCACAGCAGCAGGTTCCCAACGTGAATGGAAAGACTGTGGATCTAATCTACAACCCCAATTCTGAAATAGTTGGGTCGAAGTGTAAATTGTGAATAAAGTCAAAATGAAATGACTTTCAGATCACATGAGCTAATATGTTATTTACAATAGAACATAGATAACATTTCAAATGTTGAAACTGAGACATTTTACATTTTTATCCACAAAATGAGCTTATTTCAAATTTTCTGGCTGCAACAGTCTCAAAAAAGTTGGGACACAGGCAAAAAAGGGATGAAAAAACAATTAAAATGGAAGAGAATCAGCTGAAAACATTTAGCAAGTAATTAAGTGAACTGGCATCAGGTGTGTAACATGATTGGCCATAAAAGGGATGTCTTAGAGAGGCTGAGTCTCTCAGAAGTAAGGATGACCAGAGGCTCTCCAACCTGTGAAGGCTTGCGTAAAAAAATTGTGGAATACTTTAAAAACAATGTTTCTCAATGTCAAATTGCAAAGGCTTTGAAGGTCTCATCATCGACGGTGCATAACATCATCAAAAAATTCAGAGAAACTGGAAAAATCTCTGTGCGTAAGGGACAAGGCCGAAGACCTTTACTGGATGCCCGTGATCTTCGGGCCCTCAGACGCCACTGCATCACTCACAGGCATGATTCTGTCATTGACATTACTAAATGGGCCCAGGAATACTTCAAGAAACAACTGTCAGTAAACACAGTCCACCGTGCCGTCCACAGATGCCACCTAAAACTCTATCATGCAAAAAGGAGGCCATTGTTTAGCATGAACCAGATGCGCTGCCATGTTCTGTGGGCCAAGGCTCATTTAAAATGGACTGTAGCAAAGTGGCAAAGTGTCCTGTGGTGAGACAAGTCCAAATTTGACATTCTTGTTGGAAATCATGGGCGTTGTGTCCTCCGGGCTAAAGAGGAGAAAGACCACCCCTGCTGTTATCAGCGTTCAGTTCAAAAGCCAGCATCTCTGATGGTATGGGGATGCATTAATGCGTATGGTGTGGGACACTTGCATGTTTTAAAAAGCACCATGAATGCTGAAAGGTATATAAAGGTTTTAGAGCAACATATGCTCCCCTCCAGATGACATCTATTCCAGGGAAGGCTTTGTGTATTTCAGCAGGACAATTTGAAACCACATACTGCAGCTTTACAACTGCATGGCTTTGTAGTAGAAGAGTCCGTGTGCTGAGCTGGCCAGCATGCAGTCCTGATCTTTCACCGATTGAGAACATTTGGCGCATAATTAAATAAAAAGTCCGTCAAAGGAGACCCAAAACTCTCCAGCAGCTGGAAGCCTGTATTAAACAAGAGTGGGATCAAATTCCAATGGCTAAACTCAAGAAATTTGTCTCCTCAATGCCCAGGCGCCTCCACTCTGTGTTAAGAAGAAGAGGGGATGCTACACCATGGTAAACAGGCCCCTGTCCCAACTTTTTTGAGACCTTTAGCAGCCATCAAATTTGAAATTAGCTCATTTTGTGGATAAAATTGTAAAATTTCTCAGTTTCAACATTTGCTATGTTATCCGTTATCGTTTTGATTTTATTCACAATTTACACTTTGTCCCAACTATTTCGGAATTGGGGTTGTATTATTCAAGTATTTATTTCATGTAATATTCAATTATATGGATGAAAATAAGTAAACAGATAACAATATATTGGTAAAAATAAAAATAATTTCTTTTTGAGAGAAGTCAGTATCTAGTGTGGCCACCCTTTGCTTTGATTACAGCATTTAATCTTTCCGGCATAGTTTTCATATATTTTTTTAATTCCTTGCTTGCTAAACCATTCCATATGATTTAAAGTTAATAAGAGACTCTTTCAACATTAAAACACACGGGGGAAAATAAATATTTAACCCGTCAACATTTTCTCAGTAAATGTTTTTCTAATGGGGCTATTGACATGAAATTTTCACCAGATGTCAGTAACAACCAGAGTAATCCACACATACAAAAGAATCAAAACAAATTAGTCCATATTTTAAGTTATGTGTAATAAAGTGGAATGACACAGGGAATAAGTATTGAACGTGAAGAAAAGGAAGTGCAAAAAGGCATGGACAGGCAAGAAACCAGCTGAAATCTGTCAGTATTTAGAAAGCAATCCTGCCTCCTATCAGTGCAAATTAATATCAGCTGGTTTTGCTAAATGATGGCCTACGCAGTAAACTACAGCGCGCAGGTGCGCAGCGGCTCTAGGCTGTCCCTTTTTGTGCATTTTTTTTTTTGTGTCTTCTGTGTGTCCTGTGTACACATACTTCCGCAGACCGATCTTGCAATCAACAAACCAGCTAGACATCGGTTTTCAACGTAAGCTAGCGGTTTCAGCTGACTTTCATCGTACACACAATATTTTGGTCGAGATAGCGAGGTCTCTGGGCTCCCAGTGGATTGTTATTTGGTCTGGCAGACGACGCAGACGGCGGAGGGAAAGGAAGTAGAAGTGAGGCTGTAGGGCCGGACTCCTGACTAGACTCTGCAAACAACTTCAAAAGCCTCTACTTCCCAGCATATTTCTTACCAACACCAGATCCATGGTCCACAAAATGGATGAATTGGAACTACTTCTTGCTGGGAACTGCTACGTCTGTAACTGCTGCGTCCTGATCATAACGATGAGTATGCTTCACCCGCGAATTCCTGATGCCACCGTGCAGCTAGCAGGCCGCACACTCCTCCGCTGTGTCAGGAACCAGGAGTCGGGTAAGAGCGGAGGAGGGTGGCTCTGAATTTACGTGCATAATGACTGGCCTAATAACAGCACCATAATGGACAGCCACTGTTCTCCTGATCTGGAGTTTATGTCAGTTAAATGCCGGCCCTTTTTTCTACCGAGGGAGCTAACGGCAGTCATTGTGACTGCTGTTTACATACCACCAGATGCCAACGCTTGCACAGCTCTTGCATTCCTGCTAAACGCCATAAACAAGCAGCAGCGTAGCCATCCTGACAGCGCTCATATTATAGCTGGTGATTTCAATCAGGCTGCACTGGAATCAGAACTCCCAGCTTTTTATCAGCATGTGAAGTGCCCGACTACTGTAGAGGATCAAGCACGCATACAGAGCTATTCCCCTCCCTCACCTAGGCCAGTCAGATCACCTCTCCTGGCTGCTCGCCCCAGCATACACTCCCCTCAGACGGAGATCACTACCAGCCATAAAGACCATTACAACCTGGCCTGAGGCTGCGCTCTCTCAGCTACAGGACTGTTTCAAACACACTGCAAGGGATGTGTTTGAACATGGGGACCTGTGAACATTCACAGAGTCTGTCCTATCTTGCATCACGTTCTGTATCGTGAGTGTCACGGTGGCTAAATGCATACGTCTTCCCCAGTGAGAAACCCTGGATGACTGGCTATGTCCGTAAGCTCCTCAGGGCCCGCAATTTACCATTCAGATCAGGGGACAGAGCTCTGTACAGTGCAGCCTGATCTGAGGAGAGGAATAAGGGATGCTAAGGTGGACTGATAAACTGATATCAAAAGGTTTCTCATTATGAAGGTGTCACACAAGAAGCATCTCGTGACGGGTAAAAGCATAGAGCTCTCTCAAGACCTTCGTAACCTTATTTTTGCAAAACGTACTGATGGCATTGGTTACAGACGTATTTCTAAACTTCTGAAAGTTCCAGTGAGCACCGTTGGGGCCATAATCCGGAAGTGGAAATGACATCATTTCATCATAAACCAGCCACGAATAGATGCTCCTTGCAAGATTTCGGACAGAGTCAAAAGAATAATCAAAAGAGTTGTCCAAGAGTCAAGGACCACTCGCAGAGAGCTTCAGAAAGACCTGGAATTAGCAGGTGCACTTGTTTCAAAGAAAACAATAAGTAATGCACTCAACTGCCATGGCCTCCATGAACGCTCACCACGTAAGACTCCATTGCTGAAGAAAAACCATGATGAAGCTCGTTTAAAGTTTGCTGCACAACATTTGGACAAGCCTATGAAATACTGGGAGAATATAGTCTGGTCAGATGAGACCAAAATTGAACTCTTAATGTCATAGCACACACCATAACAGCACTGCATATTAACCCAAAGCAAGATATTAACAGTGAAGTCTGGAGGTGGGAACATCATGGTGTGGGGCTGTTTTTCAGCTTATGGTATTGGCAGACTTCATATAATTGAAGGACGGGTGAATCGAGAAATGTACTGAGAGATTCTTGATAAGAATCTGCTGCCATTTACCAGGATGATGAAGATGAAACGAGGGTGGACATTTCTGAAAGTCATTTATTCCAAACACACAGCCAAGGAAACGCTCAATTGGTTTCAGAGAAAGAAAATAAAGCTGCTAAAATGGCCCAGTCAATCACCCGACTTGAATCCAATTGAAAATCAATGGAAAGAAATGAAGATCAGAGTTAATAGAAGAGGCCCCGGAACTTTCAAGATTTGAAGACAGTCTCTGTGAAAGAATGGGAAGAATCACACCTGAGCAATGCTTGGGACTAGTTTCTCCATACAGGAGGCGTCTTGAAGCTGTCATTACCAACAAAGGCTTTTCTAGTAAGTATTAAATAACTTTCAGTGAGCGTGTTCAATACTTTTTCGCTGTGGCATTCCACTTTATTACACATAATTTATGAACTCATTTGTTTTGACTTCTTTGAACGTGTGGATTACTTGGGTTGTTTGCAACATCTGGTGAAAATTTCACATCAATAGCCCCATTAAAAATATATTTACTGAGGAAAATGTTGATGCCTTCAATACTTATTTTCCCTTCCGTATGTTTTAATTGTAACCTCGCCATTTTCATGTTTTAAATAGCCTTGTCTCAATCTACTTTTCTTCCTTGCCAGATACATTTGTGTTACATAGCCTAATACATTCAGGCTTGACTTCTAAATTGGTTACATATGTATGTAAAAAAAAAAAAATGTGTAAGCGTGTTATTTTGCTTTATTCCCTTGTTAGGAAAAAGTTAAGTTTCATTTTGTTATTTTCTAGATGGGCTACGGTAGGCTTTGCATTATGCACTTTTCCCTTGCATAACGAGTAAATGTTTGTCACTTTTGTTCTGTACCACACTGTCACTGTTTGACAGCGTTTGAATAAAACACTTGAGAAATATTCTGATGTATTTTATATGTTAGTTGTCATTTCTGTTGCAGCGTAACGTTGCCTATAAGCCTCTAGGGAAGTCGCATTATTATCGAGCATTTTCTGCACTTTGCATGTGTGTGTGACGGGGGCGTATTCAAAGCTTCATTCAAACATCTTTCTGGAAGCATCGAATGAGAAAAAAGGACATTTGCTGCAGCCCTAGCAAATTCCAGCAGCTGTTTTTTTAAGCTGGTTTACATACATCCGCAAGCCAATTCGGCAGCAGCTGCACAACTCATTGCTAATGTAATACATTGGCCAGACTGCCTGGATGCCTCTGGGATTTTTATTACTGTTTATTAAACAAGACTTGGAGGAAGTATGAACAGTATGTGACCTGTGCCACTACACTAAAGAGCTCTATGATCAATCTTTATCATGGTTCAGCGGGCAGTGCCTATAAATCCCAGCCCATGCATTCCTTGGGTGCATCTTACCAAAGCAGTGTGTGCATTTTGCCTATGTACAAATCCTCCTTCAGACTCCTCGAGCCTGTGGAGAGGACAGCGAAGAGTTGGTCAAAGGACGGTATCTCTTCTCTTGAAGCCTGCTTCTAATTTAATGTTTGGTGATGTTTTTGTGATGTTTGCGATGACATTGTCTGACACTTTCTCACCATACATAGCATCCTCTGTCAACTTAGTCAGCCCAACTAAAAAGGTTGCTACTTACCCAAAGAATAAATCTAGTTACAAAAGTGCCTCAAGCAGTCATTATTAAAGGAACAAACCTACTCGTCTGGTGGTCCTCATGACAAAAAGGCTGTTTCCAGAGAGGTGCGCCATGAAATTAGGAAGGCCAAAATGAATTATATGGAAATAATAGAAATGCAATATGCAGCGGTGTTTTTAGAGCAACCTGGCAAGGGATTAAATCAATGGCCTCCATTAATCAATGTGCAAATGACTCCAAACAATCCATCAATAGCTATATTTACATAGACACACATAATCGGAATAAAAGCCCGATCAGATTAAAAATGCTTCATGTAAACACGTCAATCGGAAGATTCTGATCCGATTTGGTCCATTCGGAATGAAATTTCATTTTGAATGAGAGAGGTGGTTTATGCCGATCATCATTCTGAACGACGTCCATGTACACACCCATTCGGATCCTGTCTTCGTGGTTGGGGTAAAATTGTCTTCACTGCGCATGTGTGCTACAAAGAGCGAACGAGGACGTGCAGACAACGTGGCGTTTGTTTACAACAGAGGCGGAAGTACAGCTTTTTCGTCTCTACTACTTCTAATATTTCCGGAAAATTAGACAACTCCGCGCATGCCCACATGATTTATTCTGATTAAACGCATGGTGATGTATAGGCAAGTCATGATAGGATCATTTCATTTAGTGTCCATGTGAATTTGGATTTAGAATTTCCGATCAACCGAGGTTAGGATTGGATTGGAGAAATTCTGCTCATGTAAACATAGCTAATGTTAATGAGGTGGATGACTCTGATTTGCCAAATACCTTAAACTTCTCTCACGTTTAAGGGTCTAACCTTTCTTAAAGCGGACCTATTATGCTGATCCTTCCTTTAATACATATTAGTAATGTTACAATGTTAGTTGTCCAAACTCAACCTCTGAAAAGTTTCTAAACATAAGATACAGGGGTTTTGCCATAATCCAAGAACGTGATTTTGTGAGCGTGATTTCCTCTCTGAACAGCTCCTCCTGAGATCTTCGCGAGATCGGGGCAAAACCTGACGTCAGGTTGTGCCGTCCAGTTAGTACAGACCTAGCCAGAGCCAATCACGGCGCTGGACCTGCCCACAACGGAAACTATTCTAGCAGGCACTAACAACGGCAGATCATACTATGCCTTAGTAGCGTCGACACTTTTGGAAGTACAAAAGAAGAACCACAGATCATTTGAGGTGCAGTTTTGTCAGTATCTCTCCCAAAGCTGCTTGTCCATTTACTTTTCGACGAAAAGAAAAACACTTATTTCTCTTCCAGAAGAGGGTGCCACCAGAAATCAGTGGGTAGCTTTTTTTGTTTGCTGGCAGCAAACAGCCACGGCCAAAGGGAACGTTAGCTGCTTGTGCTCAGCATTTCACCAAAGGCAGCTTTATAAATAAAGGATAATTCGACACAGGATAAGCGTTTCAGCTGCTTCTCAAACCTGAAGCAGCTGCATCGATCAAGCGCTCAGAGCCACAAGCTGTAAGTAACGATATAACAGCAAATAATGTAAGTGAAGCTAACGTGTTACGGGTGGCTAGCAGGACCGCTAGCGATAGTTAGCACTAACAACTGGCCTCAAACGCAGGCTTTGTAAAATATCTGAAGATAAAGCCTGCATCGGTCGCGACTGTCCGTGACTCACAGGCACAGAAGCTGTAAGTTGCTTTTACTGCATAAGCCAACCTGACGTGATAGCCAGGTGATTGTGGCTGTAGCACAGCGGCTAACGTAGCCAAGTTACTGTTGCTAATGTTTGTGTCCTAAATATGCAAGAGTAATATCAGGGGAAATTCCACAGAGGGTGTGTGAACATAAACCTCATTTGAGGCTAACTTTTAATACTTGTTTGTAATTTGGATGCTTAGTACAACTGTTCACAGTAACAGAACTTGCTGTCTGTAAAACCTGTATTGCAAGGGTTTGTCTCTGTGGTTGTGACCGGTCGGTTACCAGCTACTGCATGTTAGTTTGCGTGCCGTGCTAATTAAAAATGCTCCTGGTTAACTTATATGCAGTAATTCTGATCGGTATGCTTGTGTTAGTTCGGTAAGCATCAATGTGGCAGTTTCATCATAACGTTGCCCGATTGTAGCCACTACAGTTAGTGATCGCTTCACTTATCCATGACCGGGATCAGCCGGATACTTCACAAATGTCTGAGCAGGCTCTCTGGTGCTACTGTGAAAGCAATGCGAAATGCAGAAGCTCTACCGGTATAACAAATGATTTCTCTGCACTACCTTGACAGAATTTCATCCCCCTTTAGAAGTTGTTGTGGCTAATAAAAAGCCGAAAAAGGCGGAGATTAAATAGGTAATTCTTTCCTGTTGAAGTGATCGATTCGCTAGCTCCACATAAGCAACTTGTCCACGCTAACGGAACTTACGGTCTGAAAAACCTGTATTATGTTCATAACATAACCGAGCTCTCTTTAGCTGTCGGGCCATTCTTTGAGAAGTGAACCAAAATGTCACACACGACCAGATGTCATCAAATCAAGAAATACTTTGAAAATTAATGAAAGGTATCAAATTTATTCCTTGCTATTCTCCATACCCCAAAACTATGAAAATTCTAGATTTTTCAACCTCAGAGTTTTTGAAGTCAAATAGAGTTATGAAAAACCTGTTTCCGTGTGAAGTCACACACGTGACCAGTCGTATTTGACCTCTGACCTTAAGTAGTTAAAGTTAATGTAACAAATAACATTTTTACTTGATAGACTTGGATAAGTAGTACTCTTATACAAGGTCCACAATCATGAACCTCCAATGCTTTTGTAATTGGAGGAGATTTTTTCTACTATTTGTTACATTTTTGGTCACACACGTGACTGAGAATGGCCCTGTCGCGTACTATCCATAAAGCTGCTTTCACATCGGACATGAAACAAATTTTTCGCGGGACAGATTAGCCTACATTCAAAGTCAATGCAAAGACGCGAATATATGCGTTATGGGTGCGTTAAGCAGCTTTCACACCGGACGCGAAACTAATTTTTCACGCGACTGATTACATTCAAAGTCAATGCAAAAATGTGAATACACACGTTATGGGCACGTCAAGCCGCTTCCACGCCGGACGCGAAACAAATTTTTCGCGCGACAGATTAGCTGCATTCAAAGTCGATGCAAAAATGTGAATACACGCGTTATGGGCGCGTTAAGCAGCTTTCACACCGGACGCGAAACGAATTTTTCGCACGACAGATTACATTCAAAGTCATGACCGCTTATCAGCTACTGCATGTTAGTTCGCATGCTCTGCTAATTAAAAATGCTCCTGGTTAACTTATCTGCAGCAATTATGATCGGTATGCTTGTGTTACTTCGGTAAACATCAATGTGACAGTTTCATCATAACGTTGCCTGATTGTAGCCACTACAGTTGAAGCTAACTGGAGAGGTGCTGTATGTGTCTGCGATTTGGGCTGCAGTTAGACCAGACGTAGGTTTTGCAGAGCTTGGGGTGCGTGGGTGCTTGTGAAACGATCGCTTTACTTATCCATGACCGGGGTCAGCCTGATATATCTCCAATGTCTGGGCAAGCTCTCTGATGCTACCGGTGAAATAGGGAAGCGCACAGGCTATAACGTGTCCTGTATAACAAATGATTTCTCCGCATTGCCATCGATTGAATATTAAATTCTTTCCTGTAAAAGTGATCGATTCGCTAGCTCCACATCAGCAACGGTTCACGCAAACGGAACTTATGGTCTGTAAAACCTGTATTATGTTCATGAAATAACCGGAGCTCTATCTTGCTCTCGCACACTATCCATAACGCGCCCATTTTCCGCGAGGAAAAGCTGGTCATTCCGAAGCAATAAGTAAACCATTACCACGGGCAATTTCCGAAAAGGCCGTTTAGCCTAGAGCTTTCGCCCCTCCGTCATATACCAGCGCGGAAGCTGTTCGTGTCTCCACGCTAACAATACACCACAGCTATGCGCACGAACCAGCAGGTCCTAATACACACCGAAGCAGTCCATAAGCTGTTGGTCCACTTTTAGCTGCTCCTCACTGTCCATGTTTCCCTCTAAACTCAGACTCACCGGATTTCTACGGTCTCCGGTCTACACTTGGGCATGTCCACCCGTTCTACAAATGTGTCTATATGGGGTGGATTCTAGCTTTCCATGCATCCTAGCTATAGAATAGAAAAACCGCTGTACTCACCACTGTTGCCGTAGCAAACTGTAGCCGATAGCAAATTCGTGCTTGAGCTGCCAGACTTTCACACTGCATCCTCCACTTTCGCCGCTGCGTTTATTAGAACAAGTTCATTTCATTAGATCTATACACAAGTACTGCGTTAGACTGCGGAATTTGCCCGCCGCTTCCTTATCAGATGGCAGCAGTGTCTCACGTTTCACTCTGGGGAGGAGGACCGGGAAAACTGCGTTCTGCTGCCTCGTCCCGCCCAACTCCGCCCTCCACAGAGCTGGCCAGTCAGAAGAAAGTGGGCACACGGGGAGTGGGGGCTATAGCGGAAGAGCCACCCCAACGAGGCGTTTCAGGCAGAGACTACAATGGACTACAAATGGTTTTTTTTGAGGATGGCAGTATGAGCTAAACAAGGACCCTGTTTTGGACTTTGATCGATCAGGAGTACTCTAGGGGAGTCCAAGATCAAAATATAAATTTGGAAATATAGCAAAATAGGTCTCCTTTAAAATACTTCCATGTTTAGGATGTCTCTTGTACCTCACAGTGATATTGTGGTATCTCAGGAAAGCGTCACAGCCCTATCAAAGAAGGCTGCTGATCCGAATGCCATCTCAGTGAGCTCTTCACTAAACTTTCTCAGATCTGTGCTATATGTGACCGGATACCTTACATGTGGAAAACATCCACTGATAATTCCCATCCAAAACTCTAAAAATCCCTGGGAACTAAATTAATTTTGACCTGTTGCACTTACATTTTTTGTAATGAAACATTTTTAGCCCGCTTGGCCGCATGGCCAAAAGGCGGCATGGCCATGACGGGCATGCTTTAGTGGTGATCTGTCGTGCATCCGTTCGTTAGTATGTACGTCCATTAACTTTTGCCTTGTTGGCAAGATAGCAGCTACAGTTTTCAGTGAAATCAAATGTAACTTGGTGCATGGCTATATAGGCCTAAGACGCAGATCGAGTTCGATAATCGACCAGATTTGCTTCTTAGACTTAGTAATAGGGGGCGCTTTATGAAAAACACAAAAATGGCCACAAGTCCCTTATCCTTTGAGCTAGAGCGCTCAAATTTTTATGGAAAGTAGCTTTGGCAAGGGGCCATCTCATTTCAGAAGGGTTTTTGATTTTCAAATTGCAGTCAATTGCCGCGATTTTGCCTCCGACTTTGTCAGCACTACAGCGCCTTCCGTTTTTGACGGAACCATTTCATATTGCATGTGTATGTATGGGCATACGATCTTGGCCATGTTCAAATCTGAGTCGAATTGGCCAACTGCTTTGGCCAGTAGGGGGCACTTAATCAAAAACACAAAAATGACCATAAGTCCCTTATCCTTTGCGCTCGAATGCTCAAATTTTTACAGAAGGTAGCTATGGCAAGGGGTCATCGCACATCAAGATAGATTTTATATTTAACCAAGTTTTATGCAATATACATTTAGGTTAAGTGGCGACAAATGGCTGTAATTTTTGGTGATGACCTTATTAGCACTCTGTCACCTTCAGTGTTTGATCGATCCCTTTTATTTTTGTCTTGTCCATGTATTCCTATGAGATGTAGGCTGAGTTCGATTTCCAGCCAAATTTGACCACTAATGGCCAGTAGGGGGTGCTACATGAAAAGCTCAAAAACAGATGTTGTAACTCTCTCTTTCCTTTGAGCTACTCAGATTTGTACTGTAGATGCATGAAGGCTTCATCGATCATATGTCAGACGGGTTTTTGATTTGACCTATTTTTATGCCATACGTAGGCTAAAATCAGGGGCGGATCTGGGAATTTTGGAAAGGGGGGGCACAGTCCCCATACAAGCGCCAAAGGTGCGAAGCCTCAAGGGGGGCTCTGGGGAACATCCCCCAGAGAAATTTGAAAATTAAAGTGCCAAATATGCGTTTGCACTTGACTCTGCAAAGACAATCAAAACAAAGAGACTTAGGTCCTATTCCGATAGAAACGGACCAACTGTGAAACTTTGATCAAAGCATCCATCAAGATATATTGTGGATTAAACATTTAAAACACAAGGCAGTGAGAAGTCACAGAGAGGGAGTGGAGCAAATTACGAAGGCAGCTGATACTGCCACTGAAGTTTGATAAAACTCACAATCTTCTGTAAAATGTATATGTCTATAATGCAAAATAATAGATCAACAGATTAATTAACGTTCACTATCGCATTCAATACCTACGAGCCTCAGCATTAGCTTACGCTATTGTGGTCAATCAGCCAATTAACTTGATCACGTGTAAAAAAAAAAAAACACTGTCTCCTATTAACTCGTATGCTTTGTTAGCTAAAATAAGATCCAGTTGCACTGGCGCAAAGGTTACTCTAAGATATAGCGCTGTTATCACTACTTAAACAAACGTTATAGCTCGTCTTATAGTTAATCCATATAGGACTGCATAAAACAGACAGTGTACAGTTGTCAGAGTTGAATAATCACTTGCTATTTTACACATTCAGCTATAGAAATCATTAGTATTGAAGAGGCCTAGTGGTCCCGTGTTAAAATATAGCATTTAAACTGTAGTGCAATAAATACTCAGAGGATTAACTTGACTCTAAGTGTCAATATCTCAATGTAAATGCTTTAATAAAAGTAGAAATCCTGCATTTAAATTAGGAGTGAACTAATCCATAAAACCGTGTTTCAGCTTGGCTTGCTTGTGAATATTCAATAACTGATCGTGGTGTGTCATCTAGTGATCGAATAGTGTAACTGCGTGCATAAATTTGCAGCTTCATGTCCGCTGGCATCAACATCTGTACAAAGATACCCTGCCGAGCACCGTTGTTCTCGAACGCGCCAAATCCAGATAATCCTTATGATGAATTACATTCACATTTTAACTTGTAACGAGTAACGAAGTGGCCAGTGTCAACATAACGAAGTGGAAGTATGCTTTTTATCTTTTAAATGTAGTAGAGTAAAACAGGGTTCCCACACTTTTTTACCAGTGATTTTTCAAAACTTTTCCAGAACTTTTCCACAATATTTTACCTAATTTCCATGACTTAGTTTAAAATAGGTGAGGCCTATAATAGCGAACAAAGAGCACCATAATGAGCTTCTACAGTGTGCTATGCCCTAAGCAGTGTAGCACAAATGTAGCATGGAGAATGGAAGGGAAGTTGTGTCTATCTACCACCTATCCTAGGGCATCACACAATGGCATAAGGGCCTATGGCACCATTCTTGTATTTTCTCAATTATGTTTAACAAACAAACAAACAAACAACAATACTGCCCTACAAAGGCTAAGTGCAGTAACTACGCAATAATTTAAACAGTAAAAAATGGCTTTAGAGTTTGTTTGCTGTCCCAACAAATAAATAGTCAGCACTTCTATGACAGATTATGATTAACTGATTCACCATGGTATAATTTCTGTCCAAATAAATCCTGACCTCAATATACTTTCAGGCCCAAAACTGAGTCACTCACATTTTACCCAATATGTAGTTACTGCACTTCGGCTTTGTAGGGCAAAATAAATAACCAAGTGCTACATTTAAATGCTCAAGAAGGCAAAAACATTGAAGAGGTAACAACAGATGGCATTTAATATTTTCTGAGACAAATGTTGAACAATTACAAATTATTATTTAGAGCAGTGGTTCTCAACCTTTTTTTTGAGCAACGCCCCCTGACCTTACCATGATCCTCAGATGATGATCTGGCAGATTTATTATAAGCATAGGAGGCGTGCTTGATAAGAAAAAAAAAAAAAAAACTAACATATTAAAATTGGCTGTAATAATTAATAGGCCTAATAGTAATAATAGTAGTATATATTTGTAATAGTAATAGAAGGCCTATATATTTTATAATAGGCCTAGTATATTGTAATATTAGTTGTACACCTTTTGCTGTTCAGTACGAGAAAATACGCATTCATTTGTGTGAAATGGCGACCAATTTCACCAAGAAACATTCATCAGCGCCAAAAATCGAACATTTTGGCATTATACATAAAAAGTCCACATTACAGAAAGTAAAAATCCTCCCCAGAACTTTGTTCCAACCACCTGGATTTAGTTTTGAGAGGAGATAGAGCCAATATGAGTGATCAGCTCATTCTGTGGGAGGGAAAAAACCGAGCTGGATTTTTTACTTTCCGACCCTGGATTTTCCACCTCTGCAGCAGATTCAGTAACGTCATTGGCATTTTAATCACTCCTTTTCGGACAATCTTTAGCGTCATTCGGCACACAATACAGCAAAAATACTTTCATTTGCGTTAATATGAAAGGCATAAACACCGTCTTTAAAGTCATTTGCGACAATCAACGAACACTAAAGTGCATTTAACATTTTTATCGCACCGTTTGACTATCAATACCATTTCTGCACCGCGTTAGTGCGGATAACACAAATATTCACGCGACTGTACAAACAATTGAACGTTCTTAACATTCAATCCACAAAAATCTTTTTTTTTTTCAATTGAACAGTTAGCCCACATTTTGCTCATTGTTGCACAGTAATTATCAAATTGAGAGCATACCTAATCTTACACCACACTGACGATGGAATAATGAGCCAGATGTAGGCTACTGTTAGATTGAATAAAGATTTTTGTGAATTGAATGTTAAGAACGTTTGTACAATCGCGTGCATATTTGTGTTATCCGCACGAACGCGGTCCAGAAATGCTACTGAAAGCCAAACGGTGTGATAAAAGTGTTAAATGCACTTTAATGCTCGCTGATAGTTCCAAATGACTTTAAAGACGGTGTTAATGCCTTTCATATGAACGCAAATTGAAGTATTTTTTAGTGTGCGCCGAATGACACTAAAGAATGTCCAAGCAAGAATGATTAAAATGCCAATGACGTAACTAAATTTACAGTATGCGGGTTCGAGATGAGAGCCCGCATACTAAACCCTAATTTAGAGTGTATTATCCTTGCTTGCATGCATTGTTCGCAGATTCTGGGGGGACGTCGTCGAGTTAGCCAAGTTGACGCTGTAAATGACGCTGACATGACATGAAACCATTAAAGACTGTAACCGAGGAAAGGTTTCATAGAAAAGCTAACGGAGGAAAAGTTTCATAGAATAGCTCTTTTGTGAGATTTTCTTTTCGTATGAGCGATATGCAAAATTGTCAGTGCATTCGTCTGTAGGAAGCCCAGTGCTTATCGCAGTAGGCTGCATAAAAAAATGTTTCTTACAAAGCAGCAAACTAATTGTTCTCATTAATGTGCACATACTTTTTTGAGAATATTTTCATTTTATAATATCTGCACATCATACTTGTTCTGATGGAAAAATACTTGAACTGCCCACAGAAAGTTTTTACGAAGTGACAATAAAGGATCCAGGTTTTGGCCCACGGCATAACGTATAGGCTACTTTTCTGGTGAACACGGTGATATGGAAGCTTTCAGTGTACACGTAAAGAGAAAGTTAAGGTCGACGTCCACCTTTTGACACCACACTAGCCGCGAAACTTGATATTATTATCGAAGTGACTATTCGCACTTATTTAAGTCGTCCAAGCTCAAAAATTGATCGAAATTGGCGTTAGGCGTGTGGCTAAGATGCGCGTGCTCCATTGCCACACTTATTTTAAGTGTGTCCAAAGCTATTTTTTTTTTTTTCTTGGCCAAACTTATTTTAAGCGGTACTTTTTTCTAAAAACTGGAATGGTCATCAACTGGCGCACTTACAAGTGTGGCCAAGAAAAAAAATTCAGCATTGGCCCTGCGTATAAGTCTGAATAACATCGGCCTATTATTCAGTTGTGTGGGCGAGTCCTATCAAATTAAGCTATCTGTCAATGACGTATGTTGTATTGCTACATTATATGAAAAGGAAATTTGAAAAAAAAAAAAAAACAAAAAAACGCAAATTAGTGGAGTTAAGAAGGTTTTTTTTTCCCCAAGATCATCAAAATCACTTTTTCGCAAGTTTTCTCAAACGTAACAAATGCCACAGTCATGAACCAAAGTGTACATTGTTTAAGATGTTGCGCATGTTCGTATAGAATTACTATTTTGAAATTTTTCGTGATTAGTGAAAAAATTAATTATGTGTTTTAAGCCAGAATTGGGGTCCTTTCCTTTACTTTTGGTCCCATTTTCTTAGAAATTCAAAATTCGGCGTTTATACGAACATGCATCGCAATATGTCGAAACAGACACGCTTTAAAAATACATAAAATATGTTATTTGGAATGAGAGAACTTGCAGGAGAATTTCAAAGCAAATAGTGAAGATATTTTTCGTACCTCCGTTCTGCCTGTCCGGAAAGCGGGTTTCTTTGCGGTCTAATCAATTTACGTGCATAGCGTGTTCATCGAGCTGAAAAAAAAAAAATCATGGAGTTTCATTAAGCGAACCTGGGTAATCAAACAAAAAAAAAAAAAAAAAAATGCCAGGATGGAAATGAAATATTTTTGAACAGTGTATAATGCAGGAAAATGACTTGGAGAGAAACCAATTGGGCCATAGATGGACGTCGAGCATAAATTTAAATAAAGTTGTGTGTTTCTATTGAAATCTGATTATATTCACGTTATTTCATTCATTATTCTGATTGACATTGATGCTATTATTACACTAATTTGAAGCGAGGCAGTGGGAAAATTCAACTGGCGTTATTAGAAAAACGGTGCCCTTCAGGGGCGCTGTGCAAGCCAAATTTTTGGGTGGGCACAGCTTAGCTATAGCTACTGTACAATTACTGCCCTTCAAATTCCGGCGAACAGCGTACCAAGTAACCATGTGCATAGAGGGTACAGCATGCACGTCAAAAGGTAAACAAAAGCATGTGCTTGATTCTTATTGGCTGTAAGCTAATGAGATAAAGTTGGTATTAAGAAGTCCGGTGGGGGAAAAAAAATCGCTGCCAGCCAACTAGCTGCATATGTAACCTACGCGAATCACGAAACGTCATGCTAGTTTCAACGGTGTCGCGTTCCATTTTAAACAATAGCTTGCAGTTTTGCGGTAAACTCTAGACATCTTTTGGGGATTTAGCGAACATATTATAAGCATTAGGCAAACAGTGTATTTTTCCAAACTTTTCCAAAACCGTTAGTTAATTCCATAACTTTTCCAGACTGGAAAACAGGTTTTTCAAATTTCATAACTTTTCCAGGAATTTCATGACCGCGGGAACCCTGGTAAAAGTCAAAACTCAAGTAAAGTACAAATCCTCAAAAAAAAAAAAAACTACTTAAGTAGGCTACTGTAACGCAGTAGACCTGCATATACTTCGTTACTGTACACCTCTGACCATCACAAAGTGCGTTAGAACGCAACTTTTTTTTTTTTTTTTTTGGACGACCCCCTCCCCCGGTAATTTCATTTTTCCGGCATTGCAATTTTTCGAGCTTCAAGCCCTGTGTGTAATGTGCGAAAAAGACTGTCTTCGAAAAGTCAGTATGCAGAAATAAGGGGGGTGCGCGCCGCGCCTCCTACAGTTTATCAGGCTGGTAAAGGTGTGGAAGATGTCCTTATTCTCGAGTGTGCACACGCATCTTGAGAAACCCAAACCTCAGCTTGTCAGAAGATGCAGCTCCATATTTTTATTTTTTTACTGGACAGAATCCAGCAGTTTTTGCTGAAATGCACTTATGTCCGACGCTAAGGTCACACATACGGGCTTACCCCAGGGTTGTGTCCTTTCCTGCTTGCTTTTCTTGATGGAAACAAAATGGCTCCAGGTCTTCTCAAGTGGGCAACTATCTTGTGAAATTCACTGATGCCGCACTTTTGTCCCTTCTTGGCTCAGAGTCAGTCTATGGTGGTGCCCTGTGGGCTTTTGTGATATGGTGATTGGACAGTTTCCTTGATCTTAATGTGTCAAAAACTAAGGAATTTTTTTTTTTTCTTATGACGATACCTTTAAGTAAAGTGTTACCCATATTTTTTGAACAAAAATCTTCTTATCTCAGCAGTATGACATCAATTTCAACAAAATCTTTTTTCATTCATTAGGAAAATATATCAGCTACAGTGCGCACTGATAAGCACATGATTATAGTCATTGTTAACACTTTGTGGGGCCCTAGAATGGGTGGCCCCTCCCAAAAACAAAAAAATGTTAAATATCATTTTTTGTCATAAAGAAAATTAATCTCGCAGGTTTCTCTGGTGGAATCATGAATTCCATTGGGTGGTTTATCAATGCTGAAAATTATTTTGAAATTGGTGGTTTGGGCCAGAAAACTCCCTTAAAGGTGCACTATGCAAGTTTGTTTATTTTCTGCGCGATTATATTTTTGTCTCAATTTGCCGACATCTCCCCACGATCCGCTAGCTGCCTGCCCCTAAATTCACTGTAAAAAAAACCGGGCTCTGGAGACCGCACAGGCGTCACAAACTGCAAATAAACACAAGGGGCGCAGGCTGTGCCCCATAACATAACATAACAAACCGTTCCGGCCAATCACCGAATAGAGTTGACAGTTACGGAAGCATGGGAGGGAGGGAACTATGGGAGGGAGGGGCGAGCTACCTCTGTTTTGTTTGAGTTCGGATGTCAACAGAAGTGATGTCAACAAACTTGCATAGTTCACCTTTAATCGGACTCCACCTTTGTCTGACTTTCATTTCTGTTGATATGTGCATTCGAAAAATTGGAAATAATGAATGAAAGTGTATGCAAATGGAGCATACTAACTTAGTCTGCACATACAGTTGGCTTCAAAATTACTGGCATCCCTGGCTGGCAATGCACAAACAATACAAAAAAAAAAAAAAAAATGTACATCCCCAATTCCGAAATAGTTGGGACGAAGTGTAAATTGTGAATAAAATCAAAATGCAATGACTTTCAGATCACATGAGCCAATATGTTATTTACAATAGAACATAGATGACATTTCAAATGTTGAAACTGAGACATGTTACATTTTTATCCACAAAATGAGCTTATTTCAAATTTTCTGGCTGCAACAGGTCTCAAAAAAGTTGGGACACAGCCAAAAAAGGGCTGAAAAAGCAATTAATATATAAGAGAATCAGCTGAAAGAATATTTAGCACGTAATTAAGTTAACTGGCTTCAGGTGTATAACATGATTGGCTATAAAAGGGATGTCTTAGAGAGGCTGAGTCTCTCAGAAGTAAAGATGACCAGAGGCTCTCCAACCTGTGAAGGCTTGCGTAAAAAAATTGTGGAATACTTTAAAAACAACGTTCCTCAACGTCAAATTGCAAAGGCTTTGAAGGTCTCATCATCGACAGTGCATAACATCATCAAAAGATTCAGAGAAACTGGAAAAATCTCTGTGCGTAAGGGACAAGGCCGAAGACCTTTATTGGATGCCCATGATCTTCGGGCCCTCAGACACCACTGCATCACTCACCGGCATGATTCTGTCATTGACATTACTAAATGGGCCCAGGAATACTTCAAGAAACCACTGTCAGTAAACACAGTCCACTGTGCCGTCCACAGATGCCACCTAAAACTCTATCTTGCAAAAAGGAAGCCATTGTTGAGCATGATCCAGAAGCGCCGCCGTGTTCTGTGGGCCGAGGCTCATTTAAAGTGGACTGTAGCAAAGTGGCAAAGTGTCCTGTGGTCAGACGAGTCCAAATTTGACATTCTTGTTGGAAATCATGGGCGTCGTATCCTCCGGGCTAAAGAGGAGAAAGACCACCCCTCCTGTTATCAGCATTTAGTTCAAAAGCCAGCATCTCTGATGGTATGGGGATGCATTAATGCATATGGTGTGGGACACTTGCATGTTTTTAAAAGCACCATGAATGCTGTAAGGTATATAAAGGTTTTAGAGCAACATATGCTCCCCTCCAGACGACATCTATTCCAGGGAAGGCCTTGTGTATTTCAGCAGGACAATGCAAAACTACATACTGCAGCTATTACAACAGCATGGCTTCGTAGTAGAAGAGTCTGTGTGCTGAACTGGCCTGCATGCAGTCCTGATCTTTCACCGATTGAGAACATTTGGCGCATAATTAAACAAAAAGTCAGTCAAAGGAGACCCAAAACTCTCCAGCAGCTGGAAGCCTGTATTAAATAAGAGTGGGATCAAATTCCAATGGCTTAACTCAAGAAACTTGTCTCCTAAATGCCCAGACGCCTCCACTCTGTGTTAAAAAGAAGAGGGGATGCTACACCATGGTAAACAGGCCCCTGTCCCAACTTTTTTGAGACCTGTAGCAGCCATCAAATTTGAAATTGGCTCATTTTGTGGATAAAATTGTAAAATTTCTCAGTTTCAACATTGGCTATGTTATCTCTGTTCTATTGTAAATAAAATACTGGCAGGTGTGATTTGAAAGTCATTGCGTTTTGATTTTATTCGCAATTTACACTTTGTCCCAACTATTTCGGAATTGGGGTTGTATGTGAGGTTGAATGGTGTTAAACACACTGGGAAAAATCAAAAAACATGATCCTCACATGGCCCGCTGGATCGTCCAGATGCGAGTGAGCCCGGTGCAGCACGTACAGGACCACATCATCCACACCTATATGTTCTCGATTTGTATACTGCAGTGGGTCTTGGGCATGTTCCACCTGAATCCTCAAGTTACGGAGGAGCAGCCGCTCCAGTACATTCATATTGTGATAATAATAAATAATAACTATGCTCCCTGAACATCTAAACCTTACTTTCTAGTTTTTTTTTTTTTTTTTTTTTAATCGCTGTAGCCAATATATCTCAAATTATTTTAAATTAAAGCCTGTACAGCACCCCCTCCTGGAAGATACTTCCAATGTCCCTGCCTTTTGGAATAAAGTTGTCTGGATTTGAGTCTGAATCTGGAAGTCATACTTTAGTGAGCTGACGGGGCTGAATGAGCTGATCGTCGGCTCCTGATCACGCTGACTTGTAAGTGATGGGATGCTGAGTGGGGATTGTTCCCTGCTGCCTAAATTCTTCAATCCAGGGATATCTTAGTGCTTGATCGTTCAATGCCTCATATGAGAATGAAGTTATGTTTTTTGCATGTTCTGGTGAACAGACTTGTCATGCATAGTGCCGCATCTCCTTTCTCTGTGTGGTGTGTGAATCACTTTCTCAGAGGAGGACCAGATGTACATGTTTGGGTCAGACTATTACGGCTGCATTGGAGTGGACAACGAGCTGGGCATGGAGGTTTTGGAGCCAGTACTGCTGGACTTCTTCCTGGAGCGGCCGGTCAAGCAGGTGTGCTGCGGGGACAACCACGTGATCGCGCTGACTCAGGATAGAAGCGTCTTCTCCTGGGGCTGTGGAGAACATGGCAAGTACCAGAATGGCTTGACATACCTTTCAACGCACCTCACCCAGTTTCTTACCAACTCTGCTGTTATTATTTTTTTTATTTTCTGGAAACCCAGTCGTGTTTTTACGCTAATCTCATCCCTATACGAAACCCTTTGTCAGTTTATCAGACCATGGACTAGCTGGGATGTCCTTCTGAAGACACATTGTTTCTTTAAATTCTGTAGTTGACCTTCAAGACATTACATTGCTGAGTTGCACTTTTTCTCCAGCTTGCTAGCCATATCTGAGGAGTTTATTATATGGAAAGATGTAGGATGGATGGGTGTATGGGATTGGGCTGTTGGACACTCTTAACACTGTTCAAATTTGAATCAGACAACAGGGTGAATCATTGCATGCTTTTGCTGGATGCATCAACCGAAAACTTCAAGTGTACCTTTTGTGATTGTCCTACGTCTCTGCTTTCTTGATTCAATATCATTTTCCCACTTCCCTGACAATATCACCATGATTCTCTCTGTCTGGTTGTGTCTCAGCAAACCAACTTCTCTCACTGTTTCTCCACACTGCTGTTGAGATCCTTTCATGATTTCTGACTTCACCTTGTTCTATTGACCATACTTATCCTGCCTCAGTAGCCGCCGCTTACAAGCATGTATCTGATCTTCCCAAACTTTTTCATTTTGACTTGATCCCATCTGTAATGTTCTCAATATTTTCTCCTTGAAGGTCGACTCGGGCTGGACTCGGAAGATGATTTTGCCTTCCCAATGCAGGTGCGAGCACCTTTTTTTAAGCTTGCAGCGCCTTGTGAGTTTGAGCTAACTAGGAATTGAATGCATCTTCATCAAGATGTAATGAACATTAGCAAAAGGCACATTGTTTGAGGACTGTGTCCCTGTGTCTGCAGGTGGAAGTGCCCAAGGGGGCCACCATTGCCTCTGTGCACTGTGGCTGTGACGGAACCTTTCTTCTCACTGAGACTGGGAAAGTACTGGCCTGCGGGAATAATGAACTCAACAAGCTGGGTCTGAACCACGGAATCTCCGGCATCAAGAACCACTCTGGCGAGGTACCAATGTGAAGCACCCAAAAAAAAAAAAAAAAATAGAAAGACCCCGACAAGCGAGTGGTTTTTCGGTTTCCTTGTAAGACATCAGTCTACGACTCCTGCATAAATGGCAGCACAATGTTGAGAATTGGTACTTACTATTTTGCTGATATCCTTCTCAAGGGAAGAGCACTGAAAAGTAGTGCTGATATGAGTTTCGTGCCGCTGGCAGTATGAAAGCCCAGCAGTAACCTCGCCTTTCGGCACTTAATCACTCTAAAACTGCTGCAGTTTACTTAGGCGGATTATCAATTAAAGTTTGACTTCCTTAGTTGCTGAAACTACTGCCCCAAATCAGAAAAAGTTGGCATGGTATGATAAACTTACATTTAAACTGGAAGCAGTGATAAATTATATATCTTTGAGTTGTTTTATGTTGAAAACAATACAATAGCACTTCATTTGATATTTCACCTCAAGAATTTTATTTCTTTTTCAACACTTAATAAACATTCAGGGACTGGAGACACCAAATGAGTGTTTCAGGTGCAAGTTTGTCCCATTCTTCCTGCCAATAAGTGTCAGGGTGTGCAACAGTAAGAGGTCTTCATTTTCCAATTTTTTGTGTCAAAATGTGCCTTAAAGAGCACATGCCACGTATTTATAACAATTTCTGATTATGTACGACATATTTGGAAGTTTTTAATCCACAAACATAATCGGACGAGATCTGACCCATTTGTCGAATATTTGTATCTCCCCGACGGCGATAGTCGGGAGATACTATGGTTTAGTTCCGGGGCCGCCGCAGAGATTTTCTGTTCCGGGCTCTGGAGGCTTCAAAGTTTATAGCATTTTTCTCTAAATTTGCATAGTCAAAGATGTTTATTTGGCAATACTCAAGATCGATTCTCGGTAATTTCCGACATCCAATATGGCGGTGGCATGACCATTTTGAAAAAATTTTTTTTTTTTTTTTTTTGCAGATTTTGTGTTTTCTGCTCATTTTGAGCCACATTTACACACACACACACATATAGACACATACATATATATATATATATATATATATATATATATATATATATATATATATATGTGTGTGTATGTGTGTACAGGGATGCATATTAATGTCATAGCAAGAGTAAAAACAGTAACATTGCAGCTGTAAAAATTTGCAAGTGATCTCTCATGGGGATCGGGGAGGTACACGACTCGGTCCCTGTGGCGACCGAGTTATCTAGTTGATACATTTGTATTTACCTCTGCGAAAAAAATCAATAGCCTCTGAGGCTCAGGCCAGTGAGCAAGAAGGCGGAAATGACGTAAGCGCAAGAACTGGTCATGAGTTGTTGACAAGATATCGGGGCAGAAAAACACTTTTGTGGAGCACTCATTTCAGTATTTCTTTGAAAATGCCATCTCGCTGTGTTGCTGGATTTTGTTCGAATGCAAGGGAAAAGGGTTTTAGTCCAAGGATTCCGTTTTGCATGATCAGTGGGAGAAATAAGTCGGGAGAACAAGCGCCAGTCCTGTGCTGTGCCCATATTGATCATGTTCCTGCTGTGAAACATCATTAGTGTACTGCACACGTGTGTCCTGTCACATTTTCCAAATAGGTTGTCTGATTCTTATTTTTATCCCATAATTGGTGTAACACAACCTGTGACACAAAGGTTTGGCATTATACACGTGTAATACAGCTTTCTCGCGTCGTGATCGTTCAGATTCCGTTCATTGGCAATCATGGTAATGCTTCCAATTCTGCTGGAATCCGGTAACTATTGCTAGCGTTTGTTTCTAGTTTGCAGTTTATTCAAGGCAATGGGATGAATAAGTCGTAATTTGTTGTTACAGTGGTTTTAGTGTCAGGGGTAATTTTAATTCCAAGATACATAAATCCCTCTTCTGCATCAATAACCGGGTTTGTATGATTGATTTTAGTCTTTCATTCTTATTCAAAAATAGTATGGAAGATTTTGAGTCATTTACATTATAGCCAGAAAATCGCCCAAATTGTTCAATTTGTTGCATTAGGTTTGGTATGCTAGTAGACAGCCTGGTTAAGAAAACTATCAAATCATCAGCATACAAGGCCACCCTATGTTCTTGTTCTCCTAACTGGATACCAGACAAGTCTGTTTGCGCTCTTATTGTCATAGCCAAGGGCTCTATAGCCAGTATGAATAACATTAGCGATAGCGGGCTCCCTGGCGTGTGCAGCGTTCTAATGTAATAGGTTTTGAAACTGTGTTATTTGTTAAAACACTGGCCGTGGGTCTTGTATACAACATTTGAATCCATCTAAGAAAGTAATTTCCAAATCCAAATCTCGGTAGAACATTTAATAAATATGGCCATTCTATTCTATCGAATGCCTGACGAGCATCCAGCGATAATAAAGCTGCATCTTCAGCATCAAATTTTTCTAGAATTATATTGAACTCTTCTAATATTATGAAACCCTTGATGTTCTGGCACAAAGCCATTTTGATCATTATGAATCAAGTGTGAAATATGGGAGTCTAGTCTTCTTGCTAGGACTTTACAAAGTATTTTAGTGTCAACCCCCATCAGACTTACTGGTTGAAATGAAGAGTATTCTGCCGGTGGTTTTCCAGGTTTTAAGATTAGTGTAATCAATGCCTGTCTCAGAGTGGGTGGGAGAGCCCCATTTTGAAATTTTTCATCATATGATATTAGAGAGTGGAATTATTAATTTTTCTTGGAAAGTTTTGTAAAATTCGATCGGAAACCCATCTTGCCCAGGGGTCTTACCACTATTAATATTTTTAATGGCTTGTAATATCTCTTCAACAGTTAGACTCCTGTCTAATTCCTTTTTTGCATCTTCCGTTAGAGTCGGGAATTAAAGTTGATATAGGAATGTGTCCCATTCCTCTGAAACTTCAGGTCATTCTGATTTGTATAGGTTTTGATAAAACTCTCTAAAACTATCATTAATTTCAGATGCATCTACTGTTAAATTCCCTGAAGAGGTCATTATGCTGTTAATCGCTCTATCACTCTGCATTTTCTAAATTCTCCATGCCAAGAGTTTTCCAGCCTTCTCCCCTTGATCGTAATAAGATTGCTTCAGCCACATTAGACTTCTCGCAGCTGCATCTGAAGATAATTTATTATATTCAGTTCTCAAACGCAACTAATAATTTTGTCTTATAGGGTCATCGCCAGTGTTTAGGTTCAACTCAAAGATTTAATCTGTTTGTCCAGCGTTTCCATCTGTTTCTTATGTTGTCTGTTCTTTGTGCTTGTAAAGCTGAGAATTTCACCTCTAATGTATGCTTTGAATCCCTCCCACCTTATCGAGGCACTAGTTTGATCAGTATTTAACTCAAAATAATTATCTATTTTCTCCTCTATGAATTTAACAAAGTCTGGGTTCCGTAGCCATCTTACTTGAAACCGCCAGTTAGGGGGGTTATGGGTAAGTTTCTCTATGTGAATATGCAACTAGAAAAGCACTCAGAGAGCGCAGACCTCCACCAGGTGGCAGCAAAACCCAAAAGCACGGCGATTGGAACTCCGGCCCATTGGAAAGACTTGAAATCTTGAACTTTGGCGTATATCTCAGCTGGACTTTGGCCTAGATATGCCCAAACCTAATCACCTGTTCCTTGTCGTAATACCCACCTTGTCTGAAAATTGCATCAAAATCCATTCATAACTTTTTGAGTTGTCTTGCAAACAAACAGACAGACAAACAAACAAACAAACGCCGGCGATCACATAACCTCCTGCCAACTTCGTTTGGCGGAGGTAATGAAATAGCAGCATGATCACTGATCACTGTGCTATCATACTGGCAATTTGTGATCCTTGATAAAAGTTCTCTTGAGACAAGAAAGTAATCTATATGAGAGCGGGATTTATGTATACCGGATTGACAGGAGAATTCTACTTTGTCTGGATTCTGCTCCCTCCACACTTCCACCAAGTTAATATCCGATATATATTGATTTATTAATTGTCTAGTTTTTACTTTACATATGTCTGAACCTGTTGAGCGATCTAAAGTCGGGTTTAAAGTGCAATTAAAGTCTCCTCCAATTATATAAAGTCCTTGGAAAGCAGATATTGTAAAAAAAACAGTTCTTCAAAGAATTTAGGATTATTTTCATTTGGGCCATATATACTCACTAGGTTAAATGTAAGCGAGAGAATGTTACCCTGAGCAGTTACATACCTACCAGCAGGGTCCTGGATTGTTTTAATCATCTGAAATGGTATAGTTCTATGGATCAGAATAAGTACCCCTCTAGCATAATTATTGTATGATGCATGTATAACTTGGCCAGACAGTCTATTCCTTACAAATTTTATATCAGAAGCTGTCAGGTGTGTTTCTTGAAGGAAAATTATTTTAGATTTAAGATGTTTGATCCTATTTATAACCTGTTTTAGTTCAGCTTCTTGAGTCCCCTGACGTTCCAACTTGTGATTTTTATATCAGAGATATTCTTCATATTTACTTGTTCCATAAGTGGTATTTTTGTTCTGTGATGTGAATGTAATAAGATACATTAGATGCTTAGTTAACACAAAGTACATGAAAGTTCTTAATAAGAAAAAAATAATAAAAATAAAGAAACAAGAAAAAGCCACACTGATACATAACACTCGAAGTCCCTCTCCCTTACTCAGAGCAGTAAACTGGGGCTTTTGCTAATCCACTCTACAAGGGGAGTAGCCGGTCTATAAGAACCCAACTTCAAAAGCAACAGTGGTGTCCACTAACCACGCATTTACCATATTCAAAACCATAATGAACCCATACCAACAGTAAACAGATCAGATTAGCCATTACGTTATTTGTCAGCAGCATCTCTTTTAAGTGTTCTTTCTGGCACGTAAAGGGTCTCTTTGAAAAAAATAAAGGTTTCACTAAAGTGAATCATATTAATGCAAAGAAGAGAAAAACGTAAACATTTATAGTGGCGTTATGAGGGCATTATGGAAAATACCTCTCAAGACAAAATAATCTACTTAGCTGCCAGCAATTAATAAAATAAATGAATAAATGAGGAAAGAGCACAGGTTACGTGATTCAGCTTATATCTATATATTTTTATGCAAAGTCATAAGAGTTGAGACCAACTGAATCTGTGTTTCAAAAGGTGAACAGTTTACCGCTACCGTTTGTCCTCGCCGGTGTGTCTGCGATGGAAATCTCCGCCTCTGTCGAGATGAGAACAGCCCTATCTTCCCATTGCGGAGGATCCTCATCCTACAAGGATTATACTGAAATCCGCGGAACACTCCTTTTCAGCGAAGACTTTTCTGACGGTGTTAAACTCGGTTTGCTGCCGGACAGTCTCAGCTGAGAGATCCTGGGCAAAGAAGAGTTTGCTTGCGTCGTGCACGGTGTTGCGCTGCTTTGTGGAGCGGAAAACAAACTCCCGATCTTGGAAATTCAGAAACCGGATAAGGACTGCTCTGACCTGGTTTGGTTTTGGAGGTGCTTGTGTGCGGTGAGCCCTCTCTATAATGAAGGATCTATCGGTCTCCAGCCAACGCGATAGCATCTCCTGTATAAACTCTAACAGTGGCCGCCGGCCCTCCGCGCCCTCCCGGTGGCCAAACAGACGCAGGTTCTTCCTTCAAGCCCCGGTTCTCCAGGTCATCGGTCTTGGTCTCCAGGTACGCTATTCGCTTCATGGCCTTGATCAAGATCCGCGATACTGTTTTCCAGTTGCTCCTCTGCCGACATGATTCTGTGCTCAGCTTCTTCCAGTCGCGTTGCATTGGCGGCAATATTTTGCTTTACCTCCGTCATGTTGTTTTCCAAAGCGGCCACCAACTTAGCCATTTCACCCATGTGGTTATTCATACCATCCAGTTTGGTTCCGAATCCACTTAACTCGGAACAGAGTGACCGAAGTTCAGCTAAAACCGCTGTGAGGTCGGTCGTGTTGCTGGTGCTAGCGGCCCTCTCGTCGTGTGAATCTGTTGGTAAACTACCGGTTTTAGCAGGTTTTAGAGGACCGCGTTTCCGGGTGAAAATATCACAGTCCTTAATTGCATGCGTTTTTGACATTTTCTTAGTCCAGTTGGTGTTTCTAATGTAGGTTTATTACGGGTTTTTAATGCTGGCCACACAGACCATCCACGTTATGCTGCCATCTTGGTCCGTGGCTCCATAGCGCCCCACCATGGTCTCTTTTTTTTTTAATTGAATTTAATTTTACTTTATTTTATCATTATTATTTTTTGTCCAAAACAGAAGGAGTCCATTTCTTTCAAAAAAGACCAAACATATTGATTTGTTTGACTGCAGTAGTGCTGATCTATCGTAGATGCCTCCGAGCCCAAAGAAGCTGACAATGCTTCTGGATACTGTTATCATAAGGCTTCCATTTTCCCCGGTGAAGTCTTGACTGACATTTGTGGATATTAGGGCTGTGACGGTATACATTTTTAGCTTACCGGCCCTATGGCCCAATTATCATCCCTTGAAACGGATGATAATTGACTTGTTTTCAATCATTGTTCTTGATTAACACATTTGTCAACAACATGAATAATCCATTGGCAGTTAAACATACGGATTCCTTTTTAATTAAGAACCAGTTTTTCTAAGTATCAGGCAGAGGGTGATATATGATGATCTCAGATTTGCCTAAAATTTTTGTTGGTGAAAGATGGTTGGTTCAATAGAAAAACTGCTAATTTTTGGGTGCCAATACCCTTCGGTTTCTTTTTTAGGGGTACAAGAAGGGCGTAAGAATCCGTGATGAGAAATAAGCTCTGAAAAAAATTGAGATTTGAAATGTAATTATATCATTGCACCGACAACAGCCCACATTCATTTTCACATATGTAAATCTACTGTGTGGAGGGCTCGCAGTAATCTGAAAATTTTTGTGGGCTGTCAAGGGAATGTCCTATAGGGTGCGCTGCAAGATGCTACATTTGGCCATTTGAACAGTAATATCAGGGGCATTTCCAGACTGTGCCCTCGACAGCCCAAGATGGTTTATTTATAATATAATACCATGGGAAGTCCTATACATCAGTGGTTCTCAAACTCAGTCCTGGGGGACCCCTGTGTATGCTGGTTTTCATTCCAACCACAATTGCAATTCCAGGATTTTAACAAGCTATTAGTTTTTCTTAATTAGGTGCTTTTGATCTTAGAGTTAATTTACCATCATAATCTACAGAATGCCAAACATAGCTTTGCAATGTCCCAAAGATATCACATGGTGCTCATTGCAGTATAGGCAACAAATTTAAGAGTGTACAGACCGATAAGATTAATTTGCCAACTTAATGACATAACAGGTAACTCGGTTAATTGCTGTATATGCAACAATTGGTTATTTTTCCCTGATACTCACCATAAAACGGGTGGGCCTCATTATCATTGGCATCGTTATTACATTCTTCATTATATTCTTGATGGTTAGGGATGCTGGCCAGGTGTACATACCAATTAAGAGCCTGCTGATTGACCTCAGTCTTTAATTGCATTGGTTATAGATTACCTTTCTTCATGCATCTTGAAATCAACTGTTTAAAATTTAATCCAGTGAGTACTACATTCCCATGGAAGATAAGTTTTTCATTGCATACATAGACAATTCTGGCAGGATGTGGTTTTAAGAGTTTAAGTAATCCCACAGTATAAACTTCTAGTTTGGATAATTAACATCTTGTTAAAATACTGAGATTGCCATTGTGGTTGGAACAAAAACCAGCATACACAGGGGTCCCCCAGGACCGAGTTTGAGAACCACTGCTTTACATAATCAACACAAATTAAGCATGGGATGTTGAGGGCGCATGAGTGTGGGTGGCGATTCAGTCAGAGAAAAAGTGAAATTTAGCATTTTGAGAGGTCAAAGTCCTGCATGCACCCTCATCCGATTTTGATGAAACCTTTTCTGTTGTATAGCCCTACATGTCTACTAACTATGGTGTGAAGATAACTGTGGGTTTCTGCTGTATTAACCTTTTACAGTCGGGTCATTCCATATGAAGTCAACCAGAGGTCCCCAGATCACCGACTCAGATTTGGCTCAAATTTATTTTGGAAGTATTTCTATATTCATAATGAACACATGCAAAATTTTAGCGTCCTACTCTGAGGTGTTTCCAGATATGACCCCCCAAAATCGGGGGCCACGCCCCCTTTTTGCCCCCGTGAATCGTGAATGATGGTTTAGAGGGATTTTGGAGGCCAATATCTTTGGAGCAAATCATAGGTATGGGCTGACAATGGCTATCCAGGGTAATTTGGGTTGAGGCTTTCATAATCTCTTGTAAAAATGTATCTATTTCTTTCATTTTCAAGATACTGGCCTCTCAAATATGAAAATTTTTATGGGCGGAAATCGAAAATTCAGTTTTCAAGGGCCCCCTATGAGGCCAGGATCCCTTACAGAGGCTTAAATTGTGCTGGATTCCTTCTATTTGAGGACAGGTCTGTCTATAGAAGGAAGATTGACTGCACCCAAGGCATAATAGTGGAGATAGGAGACCCTGAAAAGGGTTCCGGCTTAAAAAAGTAACTTCTTTGTCAATTTGGGATTGGCAAGTTCACCATGTGGGCAGTTACCCATGGCAATGAAACTTGTTTTACATGATTTTATATGTTTTGGCTTTATTTGTTCAAAATTACAACTTATTTTCTCATCTCCTTCGCCATTTAATCATGTTATCAAATATAGGCGTTTTGGGGTAAAAACACCCATTACGATACCCTTTGTTCTGCAACTAGAAGTTTTAAATAGACAGTGCCTACTCATAAACTCAAGTTACATCATTTCCTAAGATAATCTGAGCCAAATCTGAATTGATGACTGTGGAAGATTCTTGTACTTTGGTTGAGTTCATATGGAATGACCCGGTCCATCTTAGTAAGAAAGGTTTACAAAATCGTACACTGAATTGCAGGGTTTTATTACGTCAGTACTCAATCAATGCAGTATATGACACACATTTATAAGTGCACATGTGACACTAGCAGCTAGTAATCAATGATTTTGAACTTTAAATGGGGTGTATAATGTGAAATATAAGCCACTCCCAAAGGGCATTCAGGCTACTTTGCACTAGAGAACTGGAACTGCATTCCATCCAATGTTCACAGTATTTTAAAATTCTTCTTTATGACCACATCTTTTCTTGAATAAGAGTAATGGCCTCGTCGATCCAACTGTGTTGCATCAAGTCTGAGGAGGACATCATCAATGTGTTGCCATGAGTGCTGATTCAGCCATTCAAAATCAGAACCTGGAAAGAAAAGATATCTCAGTGACATTTTCTAAGTTAAATGTAATACTGTTGTTGAAAAGATTTTTTTATTTTTTTTTTTTTTTTTTTACTCAAAAAGCTGGTATTTGCTTACTCCCAGTGTAAGTTGGCTTCTTATATTTCACTTCACATAAATTACCAGGGTTTCTCTTGTTTCTCAGGTACTGGTGGTAAAATAACCCACCAACATGGACTGGTAATCAATTCTGCAAGCTGTCTTACCAGACTTTTCCTGAATTGAAAAGTGATGTTTGAGACAATTGGAGATATTTATCGTGTAATTTGCATCACAATTAATTATACAATGGCTGACATGCCAAAGGACTGCTGCTGCCACCTACCTCAGGTTTATGTCGGGTGACATCTATCAGTAATATGAATAACTGAAGAGGAGCATTAAATATCAAAAGCAATTTTGTGGAAGACAAATTACATTTTCCAAAGTGCGGTTGACGTCAATTAGTAGTTGCCGTCGTTTCCTTTTTTATAAAAGGTGCTTTAGAACTGATGGTGGGAAAGGGTTAATGCAGCAGAAACCCAGTGTAATCTGAACAATTTATGATTTGCGCCCATAAAAAGTTTCATATTTGAGAGGCCAGTATCTTGAAAATGAAAAGAGATGGATACAGTTTGAGAAGAGATTATGAAAGCCTGGACCCAAATGACCCTGGATAGCCATTCAAGTTCAAGTTCAAAATCATTGATTACTAGCTATTGGTGTCACATGTGCTGTTATGTAAGTGTGTCATATACTGCATTAAGTACTGAGGTAATAAAACCCTGCAATTCAGAGCACGATTTTGTAAACCTTTCTTCCTAAGATGGACTGGGTCAGTCCATATGAACTCAACCAATGTACAAGAATCTTCCATGGTCATTGACTCAGATTTGTCTCAGATCATGAAATGATATAACTTGAGTTTCTGAGTAGGCACTGTCTATTTAAAACTTCTAGTTCCAGAACAAAAGGTATAATAATACAACCCCAATTCTGAAATAGTTGGGACAAAGTGTAAATTGTGAATAAAATCAAAACACAATGACTTAGAAATCACACCAGCTAGAATTTTATTCACAACAGAACATAGCAAATGTTGAAACTGAGAAATTTTACAATTTTATTCACAAAATGAGCTCATTTCAAATTTGATGGCTGCTACAGGTCTCAAAAAAGTTGGGACAGGGGTCTGTTTATCATGGTGTAGCATACCCTCTTCTTCTTAACACAGAGTGGAGGCATCTGGGCATTTAGGAGACAAGTGTCTTGAGTTTAGCCATTGGAATTTGATCACACTTTTGTGTAATACAGGCTTCCAGCTGCTGGAGAGTTTTGGGTCTCCTTTGATGGACTTTTTATTTATTTATGTGCCAAATGTTCTCAATCGGTGAAAGATCAGGACTACAGGCAGGCCAGTTCAGCACACGGACTCTTCTACTACGAAGCCATGCTGTTGTAATAGCTGCAGTATGTGGTTTTGCATTGTCTTGCTGAAACTCACAAGGCCTTCCTTGGAATAGATGTCTTCTGGAGGGGAGCATATGTTGCCCTAAAACCTTTTATATACCTTTCGTCATTCGTGGTGCTTTTTAAAACATATAAGTGTCCCACACCATATGCACTAATGCATCCCCATACCATCAGAGATGCTGGCTTTTGAACTGAAGGCTGATAACAGGAAGGGTGGTCTTTCTCCTCTTTAGCCCGGAGGACACAACGCCCATGATTTCCAACAAGAATGTCAAATTTGGACTCGTCTGACCACAGGACACTTTGCCACTTTGCTACAGTCCATTTTAAATGAGTCTTGGCCCACAGAACACGGCAGCGCTTCTGGATCATTCTCAACAATGGCTTCCTTTTTGCATGATAGAGTTTTAGGTGGCATCTGTGGATGGTACGGCGGACTGTGTTTACAGACAGTGGTTTCTTGAAGTATTCCTGCGCCCATTTAGTAATGTCAATGACAGAATCATGCTGGTGAGTGATGCAGTGGCGTCTGAGGGCCCGAAGATCACGGGCATCCAGCAAAGGTCTTCGGTCTTGTCCCTTTCGCATAAAGATTTTTCCAGTTTCTCTGAATCTTTTGATGATGTTATGCACTGTCGATGATGAGACCTTCAAAGCCTTTGCAATTTGAGGAACATTGTTTTTAAATTATTCCAATATTTTTTTTACGCAAGCCTTCGTGGGTTGGAGAGCCTCTGGCCATCTTTACTTCTGAGAGACTCAGCCTCTCTAAGACATCCCTTTTATAGTCAATTATGTTACATACCTGATGCCAGTTAATGTAATTGCTTGCTAAATGTTCTTTCAGCTGATTCTCTTATATATTAATTGCTTTCTCAGCCCTTTTTTGCCTGTGTCCCAACTTTTTTGAGACATGTTGCAGCCAGAAAATTTGAAATGAGCTCATTTTGTGGATAAAAATGTAAAATGTCTCAGTTTCAACATTTGAAATGTTATCTATGTTCTATTGTAAATAACATATTGGCTCATGTGATCTGAAAGTGATTGTATTTTGATTTTATTCACAATTTGCACTTCGTCCCAACTATCTCAGAATTTTTTTATCCCAAAACGCCTATATTTGATAACATGATTAAATGGTGAAGGAGATGAGAAAATAAGTTGTAATTTTGTACAACTAAAGCCAAGACGTATAAGATTATGTAGAACAAGTTTCATTACCATGGGTAACTGCCCATATGGTGAACTTGCTGATCCAAAATTGACAAAAAGGTGACTTTTTTAAGCCGCAACCCTTTTCAGAGTCTCCCATCTCCACCATTATGCCTTGGATGCAGTCAATCTTCCTTGTACAGACAGACCTGTCCTCAAGTAGAAGCAATCCAGCACAATTTAGCCTCTGTAAGGGATCCTGGCCTCATAGGGGGCCCTTGAAAACTGAATTTTTGATTTCCGCCCATAAAAAGTTTCAAAATTGTGTGGCCAATATCATTAAAATGAAAAGAGATCGATACATTTTGACAAGAGATTATGAAAGCCTCGACCCAAATTACCCTGGATAGCCATTTTCAGCCCATACCTATCACTTCCTCCAAAGATATTGGCCTCCAAAATCCCTCTAAATTATCGTTCACGATTCACGGGGGCAAAACAGTGGCGTGGCCCACGATTTTTGGGGCCATATCTTGGAAAAAAATTTGGAGTAGGACGCTAAAATTTTGCATGTGTTCCTTATGCATATAGAAGTACTCCCAAAATAAATTTGAGCCAAATTTGAGTCGGTGACCTGATAACCTCTGGTTGACTTCATATGGAATGACTGGACTGTAAAGGGTAATCTTCACTTCACAGGTAGTAGACATGTAGGGCTATCCAACAAAAAAGGTTTAATCAAAATCAGATGAGGGTGCATGGAGAACTTTGACCTCTCAAAATGCCAAATTTCACTTTTTCTCTGACTGAATCGCCACCTATACGCCTGCGCCTTCAAATTTCTCATCTCAGAATCTTTGGCCCCTCTGGTACCCCTAAAAAAGAAACCAAAGGGTATTGGCGCCTAAAAATTTGCAGTTTTTCAACTGGACCAACCCATCTTTCACCAACAAAAAATTTAGGCAAATCTGAGACAATCAGATATCACCCCCTAATTGTTAACTGCCTGATTCTTAGAAAAGCTGGCTCTTAAATATTAAGATGAGTAAATAAATTCAAGAAAAATGTTTCATTCACTTACCTCAAAAGACTACCCTTCAGGGGAAAAAAAAAAAAAAAAAAACTACTGTGGATTTTCTGCGTTAACTTTTGTCATATCTTGTCATATCCAAAGCAGGCCATCAAACCTCTTCATGATTGTTTAAATGAAAACAAAGATTGAAATGAGCACATTTCTGTGTTCAGATGACGCGTTTTATCTCTTGTCTGAACAAAGCGAACCGGGGACACCTGAAAGAGTTAAAGACATGTTTTACGACCTCCCTGCTTTCTTTCCATTGGCCACCACTAGAATTTACAGTGAATTTATGGTATCTAAAATGTACAAACAGTGTAGGATGAACTGTGAAAAAAGCTTTTAATTGCTTTAAAACTAAACAACAGGTATGAGCGTGTGACACTTCAATGAACATTGACAGGTAACAAACCAAGACGTGATGTCCGGGTAAACCGCGACTTTACTGTAGCGCAATTCATTCTTGACCTGTTCCCATTAAAGAATGGTGGAATTAATGTTCTAGATAATAATGTATAGTAGGTAATACCTTGCCAATGATAAAGATGTGATAATGACAAAGATAGAATGAGGCTACAATATGAGACTGCTTTGATGGAAATTATTTGAACGACTACCCGTGCTCTACACGGGGTGGATTGTGACCAGTCCTAACGAATAGTGATGTCACTTATTGTCACGCTAACGAACGGCAAAAACGGATAAAATGGCCCAAATTTCAGTAACGGTTCGTTCCCACGTGGCGGACGACAGAGGCAGGTTCGTCTGGATCGTATATGCCAGAGGGTGCGGGGATCCGTTCGGCGGTTTGGGAGGAGATCCGTCGCAAAGGCAGGGCAAACTGAGAATTAATATATAGATTAATTAGAATGGATTTTTTCTTCAAAATGCCACCGCAGCAGTGTTTTTCGAATCAGCGTTGAAGACAATAGACCAGTGTTGGCTTCCACATTGAGAACTGTCAGTTATGCGGACATAAATAGGCCTATGTATGACTTATTCAGCATTCCATGAACACAATAATGGAAACTAAACATAAATTGCCTAGTCATCAAACTGATTACCCTCACTTTGAGAGAATCGTGCCTAACATTGCCCTCCGAGGGCACGTCTCTGGTTACCTAAAAACTGTCTCAAATAAATAATGGTTATTCTTCAGCAAATGGTCGGCTATCCTTCTGGGAATAAAAATAAAATGATAATAAATATGCTTTAGCATGTTACGGCTTAATAAAATGCTGAAATGAAGTGCAAAATAATTAGGGAAAATGTAGCCAACTAAATAATCCCTGCCTCGAGAATGCTGCGTGCAAGAGTCTGCGGGTTTTTACACAGGACAAAACGAAAGGCATCTATGAAAAAATTTGAACTAATTTATATGACCCGAAGCCTTTGTTTTTTGTTGCGCGGATTTCTTTTTTCTCGCTTTTGGTTCGATTCCTGCGGATTTCTGGTGCCAATTTATATTAAAAAAAAAAAAAGAAGAAAGCAATAAAATTAGACTTTTGCTTCCACGAGCAATTGATTTTCTTTCTCATAGTTGTCATATCAGAATTTTTGAGCGAATCTTTAATTTTTTGAAGTATGCAAGGAGGCTGCATTTTCCTTAACTTTCTTCGTTCGTCCTTGGTGTGGTAATGTGACCTTGTGTTGAAGTATTTCCTAGCGAGAGGGAAACCTTTCCTACATATGGAGCAGAGGCCTACTGCCTTGTCCAACTTAGCGAGGTGCACCTTGTTCTCCTTCTAAAAGCCAAAATATTCCGATAGGCTACTTATTTAGCTTGGGAACGAGATTCGTGCCTTGAATCAAATTTGTTTTATCAAATAATGTCAACCGGCTGGCAGTAACTATACGACCGGTAACCTTCTCAGATCAGGGAGCAATTGGCTTTTCAAACAAAACCAGTAGTAATGTAGATGTTTTTGGAATCCTCTGACGGGCAGTGTTCCTATCCCTGAATTTTTCGAAATCTCTTGGAAACCTAGACGTTGTCTAATTGCATATAGATGACTAATGGGTAGTTATTTGGCATTGTGCTGGCTGGTGCTTGGGCTATCATTACTCAGACTCTGAAGGAGTAGATATTTGTGCAGTAAATCGATCCTCTCCTGAACTGGGGTGGCTTAAGTGAGGCAAGCTCAGGATAACTGGATAAAACTGCTTGTCACTGTTCGAGCAGTGACTTCCAGATGCAGTTGAGTCAAAATTCCCCTAAGAACCTTTCAGACCAAATGGCAACTTCGGTATCCAAGTACCGTACTTAGAAAATTTTTATGCCAACATATTCCGAAATGGCTCTAAAATATAAAGCCTTATTTACATCTGAAGCCGTTTCTCTTCTGTACGCTTCAACCAATTTTGTTGCCATTTTATTAGAACTTTTAAATCAAAAAGCTAGAAAACAATACACAGCAATTCAGTTTTTTGTATTTTTGCTGTCTGCCTCAGATGGATGAAAAGACCAAGTTTTATTTGCTGAGCTCCGCGCATACTTTGCCTGGCATACAATGTTTCTCTGAAATTTTGACAGTGTGAATAATTGCTGTTGCTTCTACTGGAGCTCGTTCCCATTTAAGGATGTCCCACACAGTCTACAACTTTGATTTGTATCCTGCACTTCAGTACCAGCTTCCTTCCATGACGATGTTTGCTTGGAGATGTGAAAAAAAAACAAAAACAAAGGATAAATGCGTAGCATTGAAATGTTTTTGTCAGGCCAAGGAATGTGCTGCTGTTGTCTGTCGTTTTTAAGCAGTATAAATTTAAATACTTAAGCTCAAGCACCTTTATTGGCTTACACTTCCAGAACCAATCGGCATGTTTAAATGTAGTTCACAGTAAATATAACTTAATTTTTACTTAAATCATTTGTTCTTAACTTGCGGTCTATGTGAGTTCAGTGTGTTTTGTTGAATAGATACCAAGCACCCTGTAGATGTGCTTCCAAGTTTTGCAAATACCAATCCAGCCTCTGTCCCTGCCTTACCCTTTTTCAGGTATTCCAAGGAGTCCCTTACACCACCTCACTCACCCTGGTCAAACTGCTGGCCTGCTATAAGATCAGCACCATTGCTCCAGGCAAAACTCACACTGCAGCCATCGACGGTAAGTTCATTCTATTGCCCCCATGCTCTACTTTAGAGTACAAAAAAGACGACAGACTACAAAGGAGGCAATGCAAGATTCAAGTTGGGGCAGAAACTTAATTTGTATGGAAGTACGAATTTTGGCACAGTTTTAGTTACCAAAAACAGCGGTTTTATTTTGGCTTTCGATTGTGGGTCAGTTCCACCTGGCCACAACAACATACTTGTCCATAAACTTTTTTGTGCTTTCTTCACTAGTTGTCTTCACTGGCTATTTGTGTGGTTTGTAGAACGTGGCAGGCTTCTTACCTTTGGCTGCAATAAATATGGACAGCTGGGTGTAAAGGACTTCAAGAAGCACTCTGGGGTCAACCTTCTTGTGGGTCCGTTTGGAGGCAAAGTGGTCACAAAAGTGTCTTGTGGAGATGGCTTCACCATTGCAGCCACAGAAGGTGAGCACTGAGAATATTTTACTTAGTTTTTGACTTGAGTCTCATTGTCACGTAAAACGAGAAAGTGCCTTCTGTGTAAGACAGTTTAGAGGATCCTCTTTCATAGTTAATAGATTTGGGGGGACTGCAATTTAGAATGGCAAATCATTTTTGAATTTAATGCATCTCAGTCTGTGTGCCTGTTAAATGCCGTGCGAGCAGACTTGTTAAACTGTTTTTCTTTTTTTTTTTGTTTTGGCTCATTGTTTGCTTTCCTCAGGATTTCCCATCTTGCACGATCTCTTCCTCATGCAGTTTCTCTCCCATCTTGCTCACTCTATCTCATTATTTTCCTTATTCTGTCTATCTGTCCATATTCATCTGATTTTTTTGTTTCCATTCTCAGACAATCAGATCTTTGCTTGGGGAAATGCTGGTAATGGACGTTTGGGAATGCCAACTGACAGGCATTTTGGTACAGAGGTATGCCCTGCCCTGCCGCGTCCCATTTTTGGCTGCCTACACCATGTGCCTGACCTGTCGTGCCAGGGTTGGCATACCATCCTAATTGTAGGTGAGTGATTCTCCATTGTTTCAGGCTATGCAAGGTATTTTTAGCTTACCGGCCCTATGGGCTATGCTATTGTTGTGGTGTGGCGTCCACCGTCCGGAACATTTTTTATCTTTTTTTTGGCCCAATGAATTTTAGTATAAATTTGCCATAACATACTACTAGACCATATCTCCAGACGCTTTTTAGATTTTTGATTTAATCATTTTTTCCGTTTTATGGGCCCTTGAAATTTTAGCCCCAATATTAAAGATCGGACTGAGAAATTTCTCAAAAACTGTGGGATAAATTTTTTTCTAAATCCGTCAATCAACTTACCTTGGTACTATCAATGTACAATGCAAGCACCATTTTGATTGAATCAACGGAAGTGGGTCTACTGGGGGCGCTGTTCTTTAACATTGGGTCTTATGGAGAATGGGCAAAATCGCCTGTGGAAGGTAAATGCTTGCAGATAGAGATTAAGTTTGTATTGTTGACGTATAGGAAGTCATATATGACTTATATTTTGGATGTGTTGAAGATGACCACAGATGGCCTTGAAAGGTCAAACTTGGGTCAAGCAATTTGTTACAATTTTCAAAGCCTTCTTGGCTTGAAAATATTGAAGATTGGGAACGTATGTGAATTGAACACTTATAGGAAGTCATATTATGAACTTTCATGTGGTGGCCTTGAACTTGACCTTCGGTGACCTTCGAAGGTCAAACTTAACCACTTAGCGCTCGAAGCCGTGTTTACTTGCGAACAATCGCTGGGCTTGAGTCCCGGATCCGTCTATGAACGATAGCTCATGCGAGTCGTGTTTAACAGGGCAGCAGTGAATGCTGCCGTGCGCGCTGGCCGGATTATTTTCACTGATGGTCGTTGGCGTAATGGGTGATAAGAACTATGCTGTTTAGCATCTAAACCATCCAGACACTGACTTGAGTTCATGTGATGTGCGATGAAGATGTCAATCAATTACGCTATATACATCTTTTACTTACAAAGAAACAGATTGCAAGGTGACAGAATGACGGCGACATGGAAAAAAAAAACTTGCATAAAAAATTCTTGACAGTATGGTAAGTGTGGAAGCACGGTTCGACGCATAATGGAATCTCATAACTCACGCACATGTAGCATGACTCTTTCCTTAAACCATTCTTGGCGCAAACTACGCAAGATTCGCACAGTCTCAACTTTTTCGCAGTCGGCGGGTGCGAACTAGCCAGTTGATCACTGCGATCAACATTGCTCATATCGTAGTTGTTATCAACAATACAACGTGGTTTCACTATTCGCTCATTCCTCTTCGCTGTTTTGCACATGGCCCGCGGGTTGACAGCATCTTCACAAGCTTTTTGTCCAGCCTCAGCAGGACCAGCATCAGTTCGTTTGGCTGTCACAATGTGATCACGGTGAAAATGAACAAAACAAAATTTACAAACTGAAAGCAATGGAATGTATGCACGTTACTACTTATATCACCCAAGACCAATCATAATGGCCCTCATTTATCAAACTTGCGTAGGATCTGGTGTAGATTCTGGTGTAAATATCGGCGTTCGCCAGGTGTCACGTCTGATTTACTAAAAGTGTGTACGTCGCTGATTTCGGTGTAGAAATGGCGTGGCGTTGATAAATCTGGCGGCTGAAACCGTTGTAAATTACATGACACGCCCCTATAAATTCATGCTCCGGGAGGCATAGTCCTGCCCACTTTACGACATGGACTCTCGAAAGACGGCAAAGAAGAAAGAACTTCACTGAGGAGGAAATATAAATTATCACGTCTGAGGAGGAGAAAAACTAAATAATTTTATTTGGAAACCTTAAGAGTGGCATAAAGGGAGCCCAGAAGGCTGCAGTTTGGAAACTATTGCTGCCGCGGTAAACAGCGTTGAGGTGGAAAACCGGAGTGCAGCAGAGGTTTGATTTAATTCATGTATAAATTGAAGTGACTATTCGTTCTTATTTAAGTGCGTCCAAGCACAAAAATTGATGGAAATTAGCGTTAGACGCACTTATAAGCGTCGCCAAGATGCACATTTCTCCATTACCCACACTTAGGCCTATTTTAGGTGTGTCCAAAGATAAAAAAATTTTTCTTGGCCAAACTTATTTTAAGCGGTACTTTCTAAGCGGCACTGGAATGGTCATCAACTGGCGCACTTATAAGTGTGGCCAAGAAAAAAAAAATCAGCATTGGCCACACGTATAAGTGCGAATAAATTCGGCCTTAATAAATTCAATTTATAGATCCATGATATTTCATGTTATACAGCCTACATAACTGACAATCCACATGCTTTACATGTAGGTAAAAAAAGTGGTCCGATTTTAAGATCGCCACCAAAAAAAAACGGGTTGCTGTGCTCAGGTGCAGCAGCGCACGGACCGGTGGAGGCCAACCAGACTCAAACCTCCGGCTGTCACCGTTAGAGGAGCGCGTGGTGGCACTGATGGGCTCCCCGTTCAGATGAGTCCCCACCGCCTCGATTGGAGCTGCATGAGGGTAATTGCTAAAATACAGTCTGCAGGGATCACTCTTCATTGTACTTTTATTAGTATTACTCCATAACATTTTATTGGGTGCCACACAAAACGAGCAGCCTCTCGTCACTTTCCCGGAGGAGATCTTCTCTGCCGAAAGTTCCTCTCATGCCGGACAGAAGCTTATTCCTCTAACAATAGAAGATCTGCCATTGTCAAAATGTGATCACGGTCCAAGTGTCTGTAGGCCTGAACAACAAAAGAAACGCAAGTTAGCTAGTTAGTTAATGTACTCTTATGGTTACTCAGTCAAAGAGACCGCAAAATAAAGAAAAGTTTGATTAAACGAGTGTAAATGTGCACGCGCTAGTAATAAATTTGATTTTCAAAAATAATTACACGCAAACTTATTTTCCAGTCTGCCTTTAATTAACTTGCGTTTCTTTTGTTGTTCAGTATATATCTGACTGGTTGAGCATCTGACATACCACACTGATTGCATATCTGCCAAGCCACGCATTGCGGTTAATCAAATTGATTGTAATTGTCAGCCGTCTGGCCTGACAAGCAGGTTGTCTCAAAATATAAGTTTAATTAATTTCTCAACACAGGTGTCTTATTCATTTATTAATTCATTCATTTATTAATTTAGCCTATTTATGTATTTAGCCTATTTATTCATTTTACTAATAAGAGCAACAACAACATGACGTCCGTATCGCTGCATATGGTTTATTACTCATTTTGACAGCTGCACTCGTTCCTGCATGTTGTTCGCTGGTTTCAAATTTGCGTACACCTGGTCAGACCTGGCGTGAAATTTTTGCGGACCGTTCGCTCACGTTCAGATTGATAAATGCCGATCCTTGCGGGAGATTTGGCATACACCCATTTTTTTGGTGTACGCACGTTTAATAAATGAGGGCCATTGTCACATGAACTCAAACCATTGTCTGTGTTTAGACGCAAAGCAAAAAGTATTCATGGTAACAGTTCTGCGTGTTTAGATGCAAAGCGAGCAACGTGATAAGACGCGGCTCCGGGACTTGAGCCGGTCGGCAGTAATACGAGTACACACGTTTCTGGGCAAGTTCAATAAGCCATCTGGTAAGAGATCGGGCAGGCGTGAGTTGCAGTAATGTAAATATACGGGAAACAAGTGATTAACACAGTGAAATTTCAATTACTTCTATCACCAGAACTATTACAGATAGTGCTTAGGTTTGTATTGTGGGCATATAGGAAGTCATGTGTGAAGTTTCATTTGGTGACTTTGAACTTGTCCTTCAGTAACCTTCAACAGCCAAAATTAACAGTGAAATTTTAATTACTTATATCAGCAAAATTGTCACAGATAGGTCGTAGGTTTCTATTGGAGTCATATAGGAAGTTCTATATGAACTTTCATTTTGTGACCTTCATATGACCTTCGAAGGTCAAACGTGACCGGGTGAAAATTCAATGACTTTGTGTCACACACTTTAAGGAAGTCACACATGAACATTCAACTCGACTGTTGGTGACCACTGAGGGTCAAACTTGACCTAATACAATTACAATGACTTGTATTGCCAAAATAGTCACAGATGGAGCCTAGGTTTGTATTCGAGGCATATATGAAGTCATATATTAACTTTCATTTGGTGACCTTCGCATTTACCTTCGAAGGTCAAATGTGACCTCATGAAAATTCAATGAATGGAATCACTAGAATGTTCACAGATGGAGCCTAGTTTTGTGTTACAGACATCTAGGACGTCACATATGAACTTTCATTTGGTGGCATTCAACTTGACTGTCAGTAACCTTTGTGGGTCAAACTAGGCAGTGAAATTACCCTGACTTGAATCACCAAAATGGTCACAGATGGAGCCAAGGTTTGTATAGTGTTATGGTCCCAATTTGTTATGGCCCCAATTTGTTATGGCGTAGCGGACAGCAAGGGATGACAGACAAAATTTTAAAACTTTAACAGATTTAATTAGACAAACACTTTGAACTAATCTACAATCTACTCTACTGACCAAGATTGAAATAAAAAAATGAGATATTTACAACAGTCCCTTGGTGATTGAGATGGGGCTGCTATGTTGCGATGTCCTGGGACAGGAAAATGCTCCACCACAGGCAAAAATCCACAAAAAGCTTCACAGGTCTTGAAAAGAAGTGACAGGTCTGGTCAAATGTATCTTTCCACAATTTCTCCTTGCAATTTCTCCTACTACCTTTCACTCTCTCAATTTTTCTCCTTATATACTCTTTTCCAGCCCCCTCCCACCTTCCAGACTTTTCTCCAATTCTCTGGGACATTCCCCTCTGAGGCATGCCCAGGACATGCCCCAAAACCTAGTTCCAGACTGGGCTTAACAAAAAAAAAATGTCAATACTGCCATCTAGTGGATTTTTTTTTCCACATTACAATAGAAACATAGAAAGTCATATATGAAGTTTGTTTGCTGACCTCAACTTGACCCTCTGACCGTTACAGTTCACAATTGACATATTGAATTTTCAATGACGTGTGTCACCAAAACTGCTTCAGAGCTTAGGGTTGGGTATTACAGGGGGTCTTACAAATGTATGTGAACTTTTATTTAGTGACCTTGACATTGACCTGCAATAATTTGAAGGTCAAACTAATTAGTAAGTTTTCATAACTTGTATCATCTCTATAAGATTTCTTGCCAGTAAGCTACAGGACCCTTGGTCCTATTTTTAAAGTTGGGTACATGGAACCCAATGGCTTCTATGAAGTTGTAATTATTTTGTACTTCAACAGAGGGGGGAGTCTTTTTTTGAAAGCTGATGCTTGCGATGCTTGTTTGTGTGACCTTGGTATTGGAATGGTACTTTAATGCCTGTGAATAATTGGTCAGTTGTTGAGCTGCAAGCATTCACAAAGTCTCCCTCATACAGTAGGTGCGAATGTAATATTTTGAGTGGAAGTATTTTGAATCCTTACCAAAAAATCATTTACACCACATTCTTCTTCACATTTTTTGCAGAAAAGGTTCTCAACTCCAAAACCATCCGTTCTAATAGCAGCGGTTTGTCAGTTGCCAGTGGTAAGTAATATTGGCATCAGGTATCTGTGTCTTTAATGACTGTTTCCTATTCTGCTCACTAGAATTGGGGGTGTTCAGATGCATCTGCATATTGAGGGGACCGTCCCTTATCTGAGATGCGCTTTCATTTTATACTCATTTTTCTCCCAGTGTTTTCATCAGTGTGGAGTAAATATTACCTGTGGCCAGGGGTGAAATGTGTAGTTATAATGGATTAGGCTGCCTCGTTTTGTCTGCCCTCATATTAGAGGCATCTCAGAAATACAACCTCATTTTAAAAAAAGTTAGGACACTGCGTAAAATGTAAATAAAAACAGAATTCAATGACTTGCAAATCAGTTAAACTATATTTGATTGAAAATGGTACCAACACGACATTACACATGTTGAAACTCAGGGTTCTGCCCAGGTTGTTAGGAGTGCTGGACGGAAAATTTCTGCCGTCCCCTCACCTGACAGTCTGCCTTCCACGAGCTACAAAGCATCACATTATTCATGAATTATCTTTTTTATTTTTATTAATTTTTTTAATAAATTTGGCATCTCCAATCCCACCCGAATCTGGAATGCCCAATTAGTGAACTATGTACAAGCTTGCTCGTATGCGACCCCATGTTGCCATCTCGGGAGAGTGAAGACAGCTTGTGGCTTTCGTCCATAGCACGTGCCTGTCAGTCACCGCTTCTTTACATTCATAGTGCGAGACTTCGCAAGTTCAGAACGAGGGCGGAGGATACCCGAACATGAGCAAGCTTAGAATCTTACTGACAAGCGCTCAGCTGGCCAACAGGAGGCGCTTGAGTAATGAACAAAGCTACAAACTAATCTAATATCCCAACCCGGCAGTCCCACCCAGTTTACTTCCCCGCAGCACGAAGCCAATTGTGAGCTGCTACCGACCACTGCCGGCTGGTACGACCGGGGATCGAACCCGTGATGTGGTGGTCACTACTGCTCCGCAATGCAGCGCCTTAACCGAGTGAGCCAACCTGGCAGCCATTCATGAGCTCAAGCCCAGAGAATGCAGCAGCATTTCTGCATCTTCTTTATATGTAATTTCATTTCTTCATGGCAGTTTTAGCTTGCATTTGTACAACCCCAATTCCGAAATAGTTGGAACTGTAAATTGTGAATAAAATCAAAATGCAATCACTTTCAGATCACATGAGCCAATATGTTATTTACAATAGAACATAGATAACATTTCAAATGTTGAAACTGAGACATTTTACATTTTTATCCACAAAATGAGCTTATTTCAAATTTTCTGGGCTGCAACAGGTCTCAAAAAAGTTTGGACACAGGCAAAAAAAGGGCTGAAAAAGCAAGTAATATATAAGAGAATCAGCTGAAAGAACATTTAGCAAGTAATTAAGTTAACTGGCATCAGGTGTGTAACATGATTGGCTATAAAACGGATGTCTTAGAGAGGCTGAGTCTCTCAGAAGTAAAGATGGCCAGAGGTGCTCCAACCTGTGAAGGCTTGCGTAAAATAATTGTGGAATACTTTAAAAACAAAGTTCCTCAACGTCAAATTGCAAAGGCTTTGAAGGTCTCATCATCGACAGCGCATAACATCATCAAAAGATTCAGAGAAACTGGAAAAATGTCTGTGCATAAGGGACAAGGCCAAAGACCTTTACTGGATGCCCGTGATCTTCGGGCCCCCAGATGCCACTGCATCACTCACCGGCACGATTCTGTCATTGACATTACTAAATGGGCCCAGGAATGCTTCAAGAAACCACTGTCTGTAAACGCAGTCTGCCGTGCCATCCACAGATGCACCTAAAACTCTATCGTGCAAAAAGGAAGCCATTGTTGAGCATGATCCAGAAGCGCTGCTGTGTTCTGTGGGCCAAGGCTCATTTAAAATGAACTGTAGCAAAGTGGCAAAGTGTCCTGTGGTCAGACGAGTCCAAATTTGACATTCTTGATGGAAATCATGGTGTCGTGTCCTCCGGGCTAAAGAGGAGAAAGAACACCCCTCCTGTTATCAAAAAACAATAACATTCCTGAATTTCAACATTTGATATGCAGTGTTCGAATGCCTCTGGCACTAATTAATAAGTACGTAGGACAGTGGCATTCACAATTTCATCATTGAAATTCTCCTCAATTGAAAGTGAATTGCAAACTTCTTGAGCTTTTCTCACCAGCTTGCATTGCAGTAAAAGAGGCCACACACTCTTCGGCCAATGTAATATAGCTGCAATACGTTCAAATGCAGTGAAATATGAATCTACTTCAGACTCTCTGAAAGGGGGGACTAATACAGTGTGCCTGCTCACATCAAAGCTGTCTTGGGTCCTGGAGACAGGGGACTGTGAGATTCACGGACTGGCAGTTACTGCGGCTCCCCTCTGTAACTCCAAGAGCTCTTCCCTTCAAGTGCATGGCTTCCACCTCCAACTCCTGGTGTCTGTGCTCTGCCTCCCTTATGCACAGAATTAACTCCAGCTCCTCTGCAGAGCTGGCTTGAGCTGAGAGGTCTTAGAGTGGGGCTGTAATACCTGCTAAGTCACCTGGTTTAACTCCACCTGTTGGAGCTGATTCACCAAGCATACTCTTTCAGTCACCTTTTCACACAGAAGCTCTTTCAACTCTTTTTTTTTTTTTGGCATTTAGTGGCACTTGCTCATCAAAGAAATTTGCAACCAATAGTAATTCTGCTTTCTTACATCTTGCAACTCCATTTTTGCCATCCCCCACCAAAGAAAAAGCTCCCAACCAGAAAAGCACAGATGCAGAAGACAAAAAAACTTACCAAATTCAGTGAATACAAAGGCCATGGACAATAGAAAGAACGAACAAGCCCCCAAATCCCCCGTCCGAGGGGAACCCTAGACACAACATGATGAATGACCCCTACTCTTCCCAGTCCCAAGGCAGGCAGGCAGCAGGGCAGGCCAAGTCAGAATTGAAGCAGCAGTTTTAGTGAACTTCAGAAATGACTAATAGCCAAAACAATAATGAACGGAAATTGTCTAAATAATCCTGATCGTCACTAAAAAAAAAAAAAAAAAAAAACACGCAAAACTTCAAGAAATTACAAATCCCTAGCCTAAATTCCTAAATGAAAACAAGAGAAAAGGACAAAACAAAAAGGCTACTCACTCCTGCACTGATGGAAAAGTTCTCCATTTACAAAGTGAGTCTGTTTACAAATGAAAGGGTTATTTCCATAAGTGCTCAGGTCCATATTGATTAAAAATCAGATAACACAACAAATCCATTCTTTCATTGATGAGAAATAAGCCCCATAAGCTAATTCTGGCCGAGAGGCCCTCAAGTACAATATGAAATGAGCGGTGAGTTGGAAATTCCCCAAGAAGCTACTTCTAGTGGTGACCAAGTCTAGTTTAAAATTTATTCAAGTACACCAGTCCAGTCAGCCGATCAAAGCATCGCGTATAAAAGTGGTTGGCCATTAGCAGCCACTGTAGCTTTCTTACCTAACTAAAATGGCTGACTCTACAGGCCTGCGTGTGTGTGCGTGTGCGTGGACTCAACCCAAAAGAGCTTAAGAAAAAAAAAGAAAAAAGACCCAGGCAGCCAGAAACAGCAGCTGAAAACAAGCGAAAAAGATGTGTGGCAAAAGGTAATCTTTATTAGCAGCTTATTCTTTGGCTGAACATTCTAATTACCATGCGCAGCCAGTTAGTTTACTGTAGCTCACGACACAGAGCCAAGGTGAAGCTGTTATGCTATCCTGGATTGGTTTTTATTGTGACCTTTGTTCAGCTGTATTTACCCTCCATTTGACTGTATATCTTCCATTCATTTTGTTCAAGAAACTTTTTGACATCCATGATTATAGTATACTGGTATGACTACATTTGCTGTTCATTTTCATTAGAAAGTGGTGTGTTATGTGTTCAAAAAGATGCTCTGTTTTAGTACTCTGAAATCATACATACTATGAATTTAATGCTGTGAATTTTTTAAATCGAGTTCAATTTTCGTTATTTTGAGGCATTTGCTTCTAAAAGCACTCAACTACGCAGACTGGTGCTTGAAATATCTGGGCAAAGAATCAAGATAGAGGCTAGAAGGTCTGCTGATATATTTTAAGATATCTTTTCTGATATTTCATTATGTTAACACATGTAACATGATCCCCAGAAGTTGTCAAATTCTTAAAATCTCATTTCTCTAAAAAGACAAAAACGGACTTTTGCACTTCTGGAAATCAACCCTTCAAATGAATTTTCAAAACACTGTTGTTTTGAGACTGGGGGGGCGCAAGCTGCTCAGCGAACATAACGAAAGTGAACGGTACAGGTCCCTCCCTCCTTCAAAATTCATCAAATACACAATCCAACAGCTCCAAAACGCTCTTGTGGACAAGTTGTGACGTGCACTTTCACCACGCAATGAAATAATTATGTATAATTATGTAACATTACGACACATGAAGCAAATACTCGGACCTACTTTCTTATTCGGAACAAAGTATTGTTTTGAGTTCCGGAGTAGCTGCAGTAAACATACGCTTTTGAAATCACTCCGCCCAGCCGGTATGTCTGGAATGTAGTTCCGGTTACGCATGTGCCTTGAAAATAACGCTGTCTCGTAATAATACATTATTATTTTATAGCGTGGTGAATGTGCAGGTCAGAACCTGTCCACGAGTGTGTTTTGGAGCTGTTGGATTGTGTATTTGATGAGTTTCGAAGGAGCGAGGGACCTGCACCATTCACTTTCGCTACGTTCGCGGAACAGCTCACGCCTCCGTGATTCGAATCTCAAAACAACAGGCATGGATAACTAAAGGTAATGTACCTATTCATATGACTATAGGGATTATGGCAATAGGCCAATTTGCCAAAATGTTGAATTTTCCCTTTAAGCCAGAAATCAGCCATGCTGGTGGTATAAACATGAGCTCTTTGTGTATTAAAATAGAGGTTCAGTGATGCATTCTGTCATGGTTCTCAACATTTCTTTGTGTTTTTACGCGATTTTCCATGGGTTAGATTTGTGCAGTGAAGGTATGTAGTAACACTACCAAAAAACACAAAGGTCTTCTCTTTCTCCTTTCTGTGAATAATAACCATCAGGGGACAGAAGGCTCGTCAGCTGAGTGAGTGGTAATTCTATAGCTCTTTTGAGAGTGGTTTACTCACGGGATACAACAGCTACCATCTCAGTTCCGAATACTGGCTTTGTTAATATGGAAATTATCTGTTCAGAGACATATTTATCCATTCAGAGACATCCATAGACTTGTAGGCTTTAATTTGTTGGCCAGTAGCCCATGAGGTCTGAAGCACCAGGTAGTTTATATCACTAGCAGTTGGAGACAGGACATCATCCTTGTCTGTAGCTGAAAGTCAAACTAGCCAAGATTAAACTAGCAAGCTGACAACCAACGCAAGGCGTGTAGAACTTTTTTTTGTCTGGCCTTCTCAGTCCTCCAATCTCCTCCATTTTCTCTGAAACTAGCATTGGCATTTAACAAGAATTAAGACAACATTAGGAAAAGAAACATGAGGTAGCTAGACTAGCTGTCACTAGGCGCTGCCGCAGACAGCAAGACATTTAGCAAGGTAGGTAGCTAACGTTTCTTGTCAAACGTCAATGCTAGTTTTGGAGAGAATGGAGGGGATTGGAGGATTGAGGTGGCCAGATGAAAAAAGTTCAATGCGCTTTGCATTGATTGTTATTGTTCACGGAAAGGTGAAAAGACCTTTGTGTTTTTGGTAGTGTTACTACGTTTGTTCACTGCACAAATATAACTCATGGAAAATAGCGTAAAAACACAAATGTGGAGAACCATGACTGAATGCCTCATTGAACCTCTTTGTTAATACACCAATGGTTCATGTTTCTACCACCAGCATGGCTGACTTCTGGATTAAGACATCATTCATAATAAGCTGTGACAGCCACGTGCAACTGAAGGATATGTATGCAGCTACCAATGTGTACAATACATTTTGCTATTGACTCACCAAGATTACATGCCACTGTGACAAAGAGGAGGTATTTGACATTTATCTCCCAATTCTTTTGATTTTAAAAAGCTACAGATGCGCACAAATGTAAGCAACGCTTTATAAATCTGAGGTTTCCAACATACCATGACATTTATTTACATTGTAATAATAGGGTATGTTACTGTTAGCCATTTCTGTGTTTTATTTTTGTGTAATTATAATTTTTAAATGGTTTTAAAATAAATAGATCCAGTCTTTAAGACAGGAAGTCCTTCATGCTCCCATAAGGCCTACCACCCTGCAGGGGTGGGCCTGTTCTGGAATAAACAACCTGAACAGTTTTTGAGGTGATATTATGTAGCTACAGTTCTTTGCACTGTATTGCACAGCATGGAGAAAAAAATAGGACAAAACTAATAAAACAGTTTTTGGGCAAAATTTAACAGAACATTGCGAGGGTAAAGAAATAATATTACAAACACCTAGTATTGGGCTGGTTCTTCAAAGTATACAAATTGTGAATTCTGTGATATTCATAGGAACAATGCAGCGGAATGGAAAGGTAAATTTCAAACCCCTGTTCTTTGTCACAGAGTCATAAAATTCTAGTAGATCGATTGCAAAATGTATTGTGCACTTTGGTAACTGTATATTAAGCCCTATATCCAAAGTAGTGAAAATATTGTTTTGAATGTGGACTGAAAGTGAATTGCTAATCATTGCATTTTGTTTTTAGTCGCATTGTACTAAGTGTCCCAACTTTTTTGGAAATGGGGTTGTATTTCCACTGACTTGTACTCAACTTTGAAATTTGCTGGCAGCTGTGTTTAACTTACTGTGAATGTGAGGTTAGGTATAGTACTCCTTATTGAATTAATGCATCTAATTTCTCAGATTCCCCTTTGTACCTGTGCGTCTGCTGTCATGCAGTTAATGGAATATCGTTAGCCTCATGGCAAAATTGCCAATCTCATTTTTAAAGGTTTTTTTTTATTTTATTTCAGGGAATGGATTTTTTTTTTTTTTTTTAATTTAAGGTTTCGATAAAAAAGCAAAAAACAAATTTTTTCACCAACATGAAAGAACAGGCAGCCAATATCTCAATTTGGCAAAAATATAACTTAGGCAATTGTGCTATGGGGCTAACAATATGCTATATGGATTGTTGCTTGTGTGTTCATCCTCAGGGCAGGGCTCCTCCTCCACAGTAGACTTGGAGTTGGAGCGAGACTCCAGGATGGGCTTGCAGGACGGGGGCTCGGGCGGCACTGTGGAGGCTGACGCTGAGGATCGCGGGTTAGAGATGTCCATGTTTTCAGTGCAGAGCAGCTCTGATGCCAGTTCCTGTCCCGTGTGGCTGCGTAAGGTTAGTGGCACGGTTGCAGCATGGGGAACTTCCGAACCTTAGTCCCCATCCAGCTGAGCTTGAATTTGTTGTCAGAATGATTGACAGCTCCTCTGGTAGTAAAAATTTGTACAGTAGATTCTTTGTCCCTCTCCCCACCATCCAGGAGCTGCAGGATGCGGAGTTCATTCCAATGCCAGACAGCTCCCTGGATTCCTTATCTGGACCAGAAAGTTCCACGTACTCAGAAAGTGCCACGCTGCCATACAATGAGTTAATGGAGCTGAAGGCTGCAGCAGCCGCTGTTACAGTAAAGGGCTTCTCAGTAATGTAATCTGTTTCTCTAGGTTTAGCATTGGGTCATTCCATGACAATCCACACGCCCCTCCCCAGTGACATCTCTCAGATTTGACTGAAAAAAAATTCTAAAATTAGTTTTTGACCCCAAATGAAGGAATCCCAAATTTCAGCCTCATACCTTTTGTCATTTCGGCATTATGGCCCTGGGAAATTTGGGTGCCACGCCCACTTTTTTTTCCTGCACTTAATTTGTAACCATATCTTGAGACCCGTAACTTCTCTTTGATGTGAGCTACGGAGCTAAAAAAAAAATTGATAAAGAGGGCATTGATTGCCCCCTCTTGGGGCCAATGCTTACAAATGGGATACTAGTTCCGTTTTATACAATATTAACCCTTTAAAACTGAATTTTGTCTCGTGATAATGATTTTTGGGATATTTGAGGGTAATTAGGATTTGTGTGCTTGAAGGCTTTTTGACAAGTTTTTCATCAAATATGATGACATTATTGTAACTCAGATGATTTTCAGGGACACCAGATCATCAGTGGGGTTATGGGATCCCAAAAATGGTCACAGAACAAACGGACCCTTCAGAACCCTCATTTTAGGCAACGATTTCACCATGTCTCCACTTGAGATGGACAATTTGCGTTTAATATGACCAACTTGCACACCTTATCCAACTTTAGGGCCAACAAAAAGTTTGCTTATCCAGCACCTTCTGTGTGAACTGATTTTTTGAAAAATGGACCCTTTGGCCCACATTTCTTAAAAAAATGACTTGGTCCGTAAAAGTAGGTCAACTTTGAGCTCAGTATTGATTGTTTTGGTGGTTGAAAATCACACTCCAATACCAAATAATGATTCACAGAATAACTTATTCATCATATCAGGGTGGAGTTTCATCAAAATGATCATGACTTAGCTTGGAGATTGCACTATTGGATGTACTTTACAATTATTGCTGACAGCAGTCGTAGAAGTAAATTTTCACTTTTGCAGAGGCGTTCAGCAGTTAAGTTGCTTTAACTGTTTTCTGTATTCAAAGTTTCAAACAGACAAGGGATTTACACTGGTTTGATGTGAAATTTGTCTCTTCTTGAAATTGATGCTTGCTTCCCCTACAGCAAGCTGCCGATTTCATGCCAATGCCAGACTGCTCCCGAGACTCAATGTCTGGACCACTTGCTTCCGCCTACTCTGAAAACGCCACGCTGCCACACAGTGAGCTGAAGGACCTGAAAGCTGCAGCCGTGGCTGCCACGGAGAAGGTTCTCTCAGTAATGTGATCTTCTTCTCTTGGTTGTGCAGCGTAGACCTCCTTGAAATATGCTGCGCTCCTCTCCGCAATGTAGAATGTTTTAAACAATAATGCGTAGTCTTTTTGGTAATGTGGTGTGCTTTGCCCTGATGTGGTGTGCCACGCCCCTAAAGACGGCACATGTAGGCTCCAGCGTGGTGAATGGAGTGGAGGAGGCAGCAGCCTGTCAGAAGAACAGTGGGCAGCAGGGGGCGCTGTTGGACCGTAATAACTGCTGGGCGACGAGCAGCGAGCTCAGCCAGGTGAACTCCCGGAAGCTCTTAAGCTAAAATGTTTACTTTCGATAACTTCTGCAGCCATTTTGTTTAATTTCACTTACATTTCCCCACTGCAGCTGCGAGAGACTGTGAACCGTCAGGAACAAATGATTCGAACATTGCAGAAACAGGTACAGTGAAATCCCAGCTTGACACAACGCAGCCTTCACATTAAGACGGAGCATTGATGAACTCGGTGTGTTTAATGCAGGTCAGTGATCAGCAGAAGGAGAACATGAAGCTCTGGAAGGCCATTGAGGGACTGACTCTGCACAGAAAAGGTGCTCAAATGAACAGCAGCGCGCCAGTGGAGGAAGGGGGGACCGACACCGATGGGGACATTGCTGCAAGATGTAGTCAATGAGCAAAGACCTGCCCTTGTCCTACCTGACGCAAATTCATTTATGCTGGTACAGTGCAATCATTTCTTCGCCTGTAAAAGGCCAGTTTCCCAGCATGGGTTCTCACGGCAAAGAGAAAAGTGCCTTGGACATGATTGGCTGAGAGCTGCTGACCGGCCACGTGGGAATTTTCAATCTCACTGATGTGTTTGGCTAGTACTTGCCAGGAAGTTGAAGAGTATTTTGGGGTGGAGTAGAGCAGCTGTATTCCGCTAAAGATTTTTTGAACACAGCTGGGTATTTCTACTCACTGGTGATCACAGACATTTGGGAAGAAACGCATTGTCGGGTCAGTCATCTCATTTAGCAGCAAGCCGGTTCCATTCCTCGAGTATTGTCACTGGTAGTTCAGTATAATAACAAGTGCTTTGTGTTAATTTTACTAGTATGAAAATAGTATCTTGATATCTTTGGCTTGGCAGATGACCCCATAAGCCTGAAGTCAAATGAGCATAAGTTTATCAACAGTGTCTGTGGGTGATGAAGTAATTTTTAAAAGAATGGACTGCTCACTTGGATTCTACATTGACTACCTACTCCGAAAAAAATAAAACACAAAAATCTTTTCATTAAGGGCTTAAGTGGTGACAAATATGCTCGTTGGCTTCTTCTGTTACATTAGAAAGTTATTCGTCTCTCTTAGGAAGGAAACTTGTGATTAGTCTACTTGCAGTGTTGATCTTATGATATCTGACATTGCTTAGGCACCTGCCTGTTTTATAGTTAGCTGCTTTGCACTCCTGTAATACAGGTTTTCCAAGAAACTGTTTTGGAAATGCATGGAAGCCTTGCCCTAAGCAATATTTAAAACAATGATATTAAATAAGACTGATTCGTTCCTCTGTCATAAAACCTTACACAGTAATACTGACACTTCAAGTTCCACACACCATGAATTCTGTTCAAAATGGCTCCTATGGCAGTGAGCCTCCCGAGTGTTGGATCTGTGCAACATTCAACACAAACCCAGAATATTTAAAAAAAAAAAAAAAAAAAAAGCTATCGTGGATATTTTATGAAAAGTAAAATGCAATATTGTACTCATGTATATGGTATGCTGATTGAAGATATATAGTTTTTAAATATATGAAATGTTTGTGGCCTTCAACTTATATAAAGTATGTAATTTATGTTCTGGTGAAATGGTTACATATGTGTGAATTTGAAAAATGTTTTGCTCTTGTGTATATTTTGTCATAAATTAACACTAAACTATGTTGAAACAATAACATCAGTACCATAAGTTCAGCTAAAGGATGTGTAACTTGGCTCTGATATGCTTCATAAGCAAGAAGACAGACTATCAGTCAAACTACTGATTAATGCATTCACTTTTTTAGCCTGTTCATGCTTTTTGAAGGTTCAGATTTATGTGGTGGCGGTGATCAAATGACAGATTGTAATTCATTTGCAGTTTATGCAGGTATCTTTAGTGCAGTATCATCTATATACATTTTGTCGACAGAAATTTCAGCAGTGTAGAAATTCTTTTGAGCCTTCAAGCATTGAGATTTCTGTCCTATTTACATTGAATGAAGAAGTGATCATACCTAAGCTTAGACATAGTTTGCCAATACATCAACAAACCCCCATATACGTGAATGCTGTCTTTCTGACAGTCTTTTTGTCTGTATTTTTTAAAATTAATACATTTTTTCACAACTCAATGTTACTTTTCGTGATATATTACTGTGGTGTAAATTGACCTATACTGTATAATCCTGGTATATTTCTTCTTGGTTTACCATTACTCTGATATTTTATTCCTTTTGAACTTCATATGCTATTGTTGCTGAAAGCTAGGATGGTATAGTCACAGTCACAAGTAAGAAGATTGATACGTGTATTCTAATTGCTATTTTGTGTCAGTTCTATATGACCATTTAAACCCAAAGACTGTATGATGTGTGATGCTTGTTCGCGCGATTGATGAGTTTACACAAACTCAAGTGCATTTGCACAGTTTTAGTATAAATTTTTATCTTTACCAAAGGTAAGATCCGAATGCTATGCAAAAAAATTCCTTCAGATTAAATGACACACCTTTTATAGTGGTTATTTATGGAAAGTGTCTGGCTTGGATTGTGCATTATTTTGGCTGCAAATGCTTTGCTTGCCAAGATACAACTACATAAGTACTTTTAATTAGGTATTGTGTTACACAATGGTAGATTGGTCCAATATTATACCTTTATCTGAATTGTTCACCTTCTTGCTTGGTTATGTTTTATATGAATAAAGAAATTTCCTCGTTTCTTGGGTTTGCTTCCGTCCGGGTTCAATGGGGACAAGTTTTCTCGGCAACTATTGCACCTTCATGGGTGAAATTTTGTGTGTGGCCAGTACTAATGATCCTATTGAATGAGTTCAACAGTTGACTCCGAGAATTTATTTTTACAAAGTTATGGCCCTTGATTCTGTTCATGGACTTAAGTATATGGGTGTTGCAATGGGGACAAGTTCTCTCGGCAACTGTTGCACCTATGTGTATGAAATTTTGTGGGTGACCAGTACTAATGATCCTATTGAATGAGTTTGACAGTTGATTCCGAGAAATTTATTTTTACGTAGCTATGGTCCTTGTTTCTGTTCGCCCACTTGGTGTATTGGATTTGCAATGGGGACAAGTTTTCTCGGCAACTATTGCACTTTCATGGGTGAAATTTTGTTTGTGGCCAGTACTAATGACCCTATTGAATGAGTTCGACAATTGATTCCGAGAAATTTGTTTTTACGGAGTTATGGACCTTGACTCTGAACTTGGTGTATGGATGTTGCAATGGGGACAAGTTTTCTCTGCAACTATTGCATCTATGTAAATGAAATTTTGTGTGTGGCCAGTAGTGCAGTGACCCTATTGAATGAGTTTGAAAACTGATTCAGAGAAGTTTATTTTCATGGACCGAAACAAGTCTGTCCTGGAATGCACATCTTCCTGCATCACAGGTATCTACGTCCCAAAAGTTCATGCACCACAGAAAAAGTCAACTCAGATTGTGAATATTCAACAGAATGCGTTTATTCAAAAGCCAGTGTAACCCCCCGGCATCTTATTTATTGCCCTCAGCCTGTGGGGCTTAGAATGCACTAAGTTGTTTAGAACGGAAGGCTCAAAGTTGCCCCATTCCCGCACAGCCCTCGCATTCAGCTGCTTCATGGTGGTAGGGGGTGGGCTGTGGAAGACTCGACTGTTCAGGATACCGCAGGAGTTCTCAATCGGGTTGAGGTCCGTGGAGTTGGGTGGCCATTCCTCTTTGCGCAGAAAGCCAGGAAGCTGCTCAGAACAGCACTGCTGAGTTGTACAAACAGTATGTGCAGGGGCACCATCTTGCACGAAGACCATTTCCGCACGCCTGTTGAACATCTTCCTCGCAGTGACGGGGCCCGATTTCTTTTTTCGGGTGAGTATGGGAAGTAGCACTGGCTGGAGAATGTTCTTGATAATAGTCAGCATTGATGTTGGTGCCCTGGGTAACAACATGCAACTCCAACAGCCCTGAAGATGACATCGCCTCCCAGACCATGCAATGGGCGCTGAACTTGACTTGTTCAGAAGGTGGCACTTTCTTTCGATCGTCGGTGTAGATGCAGTCATTTTGGCTGTTGGGAGTTGGAAACAAGTAGTGGGGGCACTCATCAGAGAAAACCCAGTTTTCCCAGTGTCTTGGGGTCACTGTGGCATACTTCTTTGTAAAAGCCAGCCACTTCTCAATCGGGTTGAGGTCCGTGGAGCTGGGTGGCCATTCCTCTTCATGCAGAAAGCCAGGAAGCTGCTCAGAACAGCACTGCTGAGTTGTACGAGCAGTATGTGCGGGGGCACCATCTTGCACGAAGACCATATCCGCACGCCTGTTGAACATCTTCCTCGCAGTGACGGGGCTCGATTTCTTTTTTCGGGTGAGAATGGGAAGTAGCAGAGGCTGGAGAATGTTTTTGACAATAGTCAGCATTGATGTTGGTGCCCTGGGGTACAACATACAACTCCAACAGCCCTGAAGATGACATCGCCCCCCAGACTATGCAATGGGCGCTGAACTTGACTTGTTCAGAAGGTGGCACTTTCATTCGATCGTCAGTGTAGATGCAGTCGTTTTGGCTGTTGGGAGTTGGAAACAAGTAGTGAGGGCACTCATCAGAGAAAACCCAGTTTTCCCAGTGTCTTGGGGTCATTGTGGCATACTTCTTTTTAAAAGCCAGCCACTTCTCCTTTCGCAGTTTGGTAAGGCGAGGAATCCACTGTCTGCTGTATGCTCTCAGACCCAGTTTCTCAGTCAAAAAATGATGGATGGTGCTCTTAGAGACTGCTTCCCCAAAATTCTTCAGTCTTCGACTGAGTCCGAGGCAGGATTGGTGTCTCTTTCCCTTGGCCTTTCGGATGAGGTCCTTGGCCCTGGAACTCAGGAGTGAGGGGCGACCTGCAGGGGGCTCGTCTTCAAGGGAGTCACAACTCTGGTCTCTCTGCCACCACTTCTTCACCCATTGTATGCTTCTGCTGAGGTCCTGAGCTCCTCCCTGCAAGCTTTCCCTGCCCTGCGCAAGGCAATGGCTTCAGCACAGACCTGAGACTCTGAAAGAGCAGCCTTTCCAGATTTTTGTTCAGCCATCGTGGCAGCGCTACCAAAAAGGTTCTCTCAGTGACATGCTCCTTGGTCAACCAAAAAATTTACAGGCTTCTCGCAAAGAGAAGAATTAATTAAACAACCTCACAACAGCTGGCTGACCAGGTGTGCCATGTTATGAAAATAGGGCCCTCAAGACAATGACTACCTGGGTGCATGAACTTTTGGGACATGGTGTATTATGTTCCTTCATTTTATTATCTCCTTGCATATGTTTCAGTGGATAATGTCATTGCTCTGTTTTTTTTTTTTGGAATGAATGTGGAATCTCCCGTGACCATTCTTACCGTGGTGGGGGATATTGGTGACAATATTGCCTTGTTCTTTGTGACATGGCCATTGTCCCCTGTTAACAGTGCTTCCCTGTTGAATATCAGTTTTTCAGGTTTTCCCTGGGGTCATTTAAATAAAAGGTTTATTTGTAATAATGTAAACAAAGGAAACTGAAATCATGACGGCTTTGTAATTTTATCCATGCATTCATTTTAAATTCTGCATGAATAATTGCTTCATACATGTCAGTTGTTACGTTGTGACCCTTTTCTATATCCATAGCAAACACTATTGTCTCATAAAGAAATTTCACAGGTCCTAAAGCTTCCATGCAAATTCAGATAAAAATCAAAAAAATCTAGGTAGTTGGTTTCTTTTGCCAAGAGATTATTCTCTTCATTTTATGTTACGACGAGGTCGTGGGGGCTGACTCCTTATATTCTGGCAGATAGGGATATGTCTCTCTGCTGGTCCTGGAAAAATCGCCAGTTCCAGTGAGGGCAGGCCTGGTACTCTTGGTGATGCATGGGCAACTTGGGGTGCGAGCCACCCTTTACTGGCATTCGAGCCCATCAAACTTTATGAATAAATGCCTCATGCTTTAGTAGCATTAGTTCCACTTTTTCAGCTGAGAACAAAAACAAAAATGCGAAAAAAAATTGGATGTATGAAACATGGTCAGTGCACTGTAAGAGGGCAAGTAAATTTTTTTTTTTTTTTTTTTTTTGAGGAATGTGGCTTTTTAGCTGGATGAGGTATGCACATAAGCATGCAAATAAGACAAGCTGCTTACCTTAGGAGCCTTTCTCCTTGTGTTTGTCCACATGTACTCCTCTGGGTCAGTTCCTGTGGCTTTGTGCTTGGAGGAGTCATATACCTTCTGTGTAGAATAGTGCACCTTCTCACAGACCTTCTGGTGTTCTCCAGTCTGTCAGCGGCAATGTTTCTCTGGCACAATCAGCAGGGTAGAAGCTGCACGACTTCCTTGGTGCTTCTCTCTGGGTTCCTAGGTCCACATCCTGCTGTTTAGGACTCCCATCATGTGTGGGACATATTTGTGACACTTTCAGGGGTGCGTCTCTGTTGCTGATGCAACCACATCTGTCTGAATCCCTTTGGAGGACTTCACAATGCTTCTCCTGCATCGGCCTCCTTTGTCCCCTGTCCCATTCCCGTTCCATCCTCTCGTGCTCCCCCTCTGTCCTCCCCTTCCCCAACTCACAATCCCTTGCCCTCTCTCTACCCCATTTCTTCTTCTCCCATTCTTGTCATTCTGTCCCTTTCTTGTTCTCTCCTGCCTGTCTCTCTCTCTTTGAACCCCTCGAGCCCACTTGCCCCACATTCTGTCCTTATTTTGCTTCCTTCTTTCCCTTGCTCTCTCCCACCTCTCTTGCTGTATGTATGTGGCCTTCATAGTCTCCGTCCTCTCTATTTCCTTCTCCCACTGTCCTCGCTTACTCTCTGCCTTGATCCCCTCTCGCCTCTCCATCAACCCGACAGAGGTGTATTTCTCCTGTTGGACCTTTCACAGCTCTTCCACAACCTATCAAAGCTTTTCCCGCAGCACAACCTCTTTTCTTCAAATCTGCAGTCTCCCTTGATCCACGTCCAACCAAACTTCCTGCTGTTTGGACCCCATCCTCAGACCCTGCACTTGGGTGAGGCCGCTTGTAAAGAACTGGGCATGAATGTGACCTGATTTTCTTGTAGCTGCCTCTCAGTGCCCCTCCTACCTGACCTCCCATCATAATTGTTTATGTAGTCAATCGATGGAACTAATAAATGGTGGGGGAGTCTTGAGGCTTCCAAAGGTTCTACATGTTCAATATTTGGCCTGTGGATGTTATCCAGGCTGCAAGTTCTTCTCTGTTAAGCTGACTTGGGAGCAAATGCTTTATCTGGCCCTGAGGTCTTCCTCACAGTTGAGTTGTAGTCTTGCTCATCTTAATATACTGTCATATCTTTTCCTCACAGAATGGTGTGGTCGTTTGCAATGGATGTTTCTGGTGGAACATCTGCTGCACTTTCTCCTGAGCCTTCTGTTGCTGCTGTTCATAAATGGTGATCAGTTTTTCCCTCCTTTTCTGCCATGTATTCTTGCTGGAAGTCTGGCTTTACAGGCTGCAGTCTCAAAGCGTGCTGGGATGTATGTCTACCATTGGTGCAAGAATGGAAGGTTCCCAAAATTTCCATCTTTCTCTGCTTAAATGACAGTGAGGAAGCATCATTTGCTGATGAGATTAGACATGGCAAACATCACAATCGTTTCAATAATTATAGCAACCTACTATAACTGAAATTACACAAATGAATCAAAATATTTTGCGAATAACAAGGCCTGCTGCACATTACTGTCACAATGGCTGTGTTCAAAATGTACACACACTCACTATATAGAGCATTATATGGTGTATCAGCCATTTTGTAGCGGTGTTCAAAATGTCCACTGTAATTTTATTATTTCATTATTTTGTGCAACAAAATAGTCACCAGGCACTGCAAAATGTAGCGCACAGAAGCTGTACCCTTGGGAGTAATTTTCAACCATCATGTATTGCAGCATGTCCGAAGAACGTATCCTGAAGCGGCAGTTTTCAACAGCCTCTCAAGGAAATGCAGCAGGGCCACAGGGCACAAATGAGTGCAAATGTAGCCGAACTATCTCCAAGAACGGTCACTGCTCAGCGCTGTTCCTCTTACACTGCTTAGCACTGTTCTTCTGTTCGCTACCTTCTAGCTTGGAGCTTCGTCACTCTTGGTCACCAAGAGGGAAGTTGCATGAAATGTACATATTTCCGAAGCTACCGGCTATATCAAATTTTATGAGAATTCACTTATAGTCGTCTAAAAATGATAGGATGTGAACATACCCACCACTAAGATGGAGGAATCTTTCGATTGTGTTTTGGTCGACAAAGTTTTCAAGTAACTTATGTGGCCTTTATATATCTCTCACTGTCCCGAGCCATGTCAAATTGGTTGGCTATGTTGCCAGCTATAAGGCTTGCTAATGTGGTCTGACAATAAAGAGAAAAACAATGTCATCTGAAGGAGAGACCTGTCCTTCTCTGAAGTGGTGGTAACAAGCGGGCTCAAGAATAGCTACTGAGAAAAGCAAATGAACCGAGCAATTGAGTTGCAGGAGAGTAGCTTTGATTAACAGTCATTTAGCTTGACGCAAAAAAAATGTTTTATACTTGATTGCTTTGTCCTATTATCCCCAAAGCTATAAATTTACAGAGTGGCTATTTGCCCAAACGTCGATGGTACAGGAAGCTCTTATTCCCCAACCGTTGGTGGAACAGGGCGGAAGGTTGTTCTTATTCCCCCAAACTTTGGTGGAACGGGGGGGGAGGTTGCTTTTATTCTCTCAACAGTCTTTGTGATGCCGCACACCAGACAAGACCATTAAAATGGCGCCAAGAAGTTTCTCCGTAAGATGTTGCTCACAAAATGTTCCATGCATTTTATTGGCTGAGAATGGTTGGTCGAATATTGAAACTGACACAATTCGCCCGATGGGAATAAGAGCCACCTTCCCCACTGTTCCACCAACGGTTGGGGGAATAAAAGCAACTTTCCCCCCTGCACCACCCATGGTTGGGGGAATAGCCACTCTGATTAAGGCAAGCATTTTTTGCGTTATTCAAATTCATGTTTCCACTTGAAATTGCCTGCTGTCGTCCCACTGGTCAATATACTGCATTTTCAGATCAACTTCCATGAAGTACTTTTGGGCAATTCCACCGTGACTGACGTTACATTCAGAGATGGAACAGACACTTTGGTGTGGCGTGGTAGTAAAACTTGCACTCCTTGGATGTTCATATTTTGTGACCAGCCTACTAGGGACTACGTCTACTTGGAGGCAGAAGGAAACTTTGATGGTGTTATGTATAAGTTTGTAGGATGTGAAATTGTGAGCGTGACTGACATTGCACAAAAACGGCCATTGAGAAAATTCATCAACTTTGTTGCAAACTTGTCTTCAAAGTTCAAACCATACAGGGTTGATGTCTTTTTTCATTCCAAGATATTGGGTAACATGCAACTGAAATTCTAGAAATTATTGCCATATTCCAAATCGAAAGCATTATCAGAATACTTCAGTTACATAATTATACATGACCGACATTACAGTTAGTCACTCAGAGTTCAAAGTAAGAGAAAATGGATTTCTGATAATATAACAATTTGACAGCTTAGTAAATGGTAATAATGGTATTTGAATGTTTTCTAGACCATATCTGGTGCAGTACTGGCAATACCGTCTGGCTTCAAGTGAGATGTGAATACTCTGTCACTTTATTGATACAGATTTAATGAGTGGTGTTCACTAGCCTGACAGGCTTGATATAAAGCTTTAAACGGTAAAAAAAGCAAATAAATTAATAATAATAATAGTAATAATAGCTTCTCAACTGCTATTGTTGCCAACTGCCACTGGCAGGGTCAAAAACCCCAAAATAACGATGAGGAAAAATTGGCTGAAAAAGAGTTGCATGAGCTGAAAAGCCCAGTATTCCAATATGAATGAATTCTGCTGCACTCTTAACGAACATTATGCATGAGATTAACCCAACTCCGTATTGGGCATTTTAGAGGGCCTGGCATTTTTATTTAACTAAAATCCTATTTTCTAGGCTGCTCTGCAGCACAGAGGCTGCCTTGGTATGCCTGATAAACTTTCCCAGGTGGCATGGTCAACAGTATACATATACTTTGTGTACATGATGAGTTCATCTTCTTTGAGTGTATTAACATACATTAACTGGTGATAACCCAACAAACTATAGCCAGATAATGAAAAATACATAAACAGATATCTGTGATAAATAGAGTGCTTTAAAACCTGCTTATCAAGGATAGTGGTAGATTCAAGAGATTTTTCTGCTGTCTGATCTTGTTTCTTTTGATGAAGCCAGGAAGAGGAAATGCATCATGGGAAAGTCATCAATATTCATTTTGACGCTGCTGCCGTCTAATGTTGATAAACAACACTAAACCTTTGTTTTAAATAAGGCTTTAAATGCGGTTTTAAGGTTTTAAATGCGAATTCTAACAAATGTGTGGATAATAGTTCTGAATATTCAAAGATTTTTTTTTAAAGCACTATGTACATTTGACTTTTGCGACTGATGCAACAGCCATGAAACTTGTTTAATTGGAAGGATTTATGAACCTAATGATGTATGTCAGAACTGTGATGTATGTCAGAACTACAAATCCCAATCAGTCCCCATCATGTTTGTGTAGGTCAGTGGTTCTAGACCTTTTTTGAGCAAACGCCCCCCTGACCTAACCATGATCCTCTAGCGCCCGCCCACCCACGCACACATACACACACACACACACACACACACACACACGCACGCACACCAAGTGATAATGGTTCACTTTTTTCCTTCTTTTTACATCAACCATTTCAATAAAATATAAAAATATGTCCATTAGAAACATTCTGCACCATATTATGGCAACCAGAGGCAGCTGACATCTTCTGAAATAACATTAAAATTGCCCATGTGCTTGTTTAGGGTGAATATGGGTAAAGTGGGACAATTTCTGAAATTCCATGTTCCTATTAAGCAGATTTATTATAAGCAAAGGAGATGTGCTGCATAAGAAAAAAAACTAACATATTAGAATTGGTTGTAATAATTAAATAGGCCTAATAGTAATAATAGTAGTATATATTTGTAATAATAATACAGTGCCTGACAAAAGTCTTGTCGCATAAGGACATAGTAACTAAAAATAGCATATAACTTTATTTCTAACTAATCAATTGTACAATAAATGGTCCATTTTAATGTCAAGGGCTTTCACATTAATAATTTGGTGCAAAATGAAACCGTCAAAAAGTGTTCTGATGTTCACAGCTTGGCTAAGCCCATAACATCTGTTTTTGCAAGGACAAAAGTCTTGTCGTCTCTTCAGATGATGCAACAAATCGCAGATTAGAGTTTAACCTATGACAAGTACTGTAATTAACACATTCCCAGATGTGTATAGAAATAACCCCAGCACACCAGACTTTCATATGAGGTGCGACTAGACCTCTGACAACATGCCAAAGATTCAACCACAGACCAAAGTGCTGATCATCCAGAGCCTGAAGACTGAGTCTGCTGCTGAGGTGGCAGACATCTTAAATGTATCCAAATGTCAAGTGGAGGGGATGAGAAAAAGATTTGAAGAAACTGGTGACGTTCATGGCAAGCACAGGTCAGACAGACCCCGGTATGACAACTGTTTGAAAGGACCGTTTGTTGCTTCAACTGTACAAGGCTAGCCCTTCTTCAACTACAGCAAAGCTACATGAGGAAATGTCACCAAAAATCCCGGTATCTACAAGAGGAGTTTGTCAAATTCTCTCTCAAAGTGGTTTTCATAGCCAAATTAGTACACAGAAGTCTGCATTTAACAGAAAACAAAAAACCTGCATTGCATTTGCCAAGGCCCAAAGCTCGCAGAAAGGATTGATACTGGAAAAGAGGCTGAAAGTTTATTTTTCTGGTGAATCATCCATTGAACTGCATGCCAGTCGCCGTACAAGACCTGTTGGAACCCTCATGGACCCAAGATTCTCTCAGAAAACAATCATGTTTGGTGGAGGAAAAATCATGGTTTGTTGTTACATCCAGCATGGGGGTGTGAGAAAGATCTGCAGAGTGGATGGCAACATCAACAGCCTGAAATATCAAGAAGTTCTTGCTGCCCTACTTATACTGCTGCTCCTTCTCATTCTTCTGCCTCCATGTCACAGTTCCTGAAAGCGAAGAAGGTGAAAGGTACTCCAGGTTTAGCCAACCCAGTCACCTGACATGAACATTATTGAGCATTTCAGGGGTAAGATGAAGGAGGAGGCTTGGAAGATGAAACCATAGAATCTTGATGAACTCTGGGAGTCCTGCAAGACTGCTTTTTATGCCATTCCAGATGATTTCATCATCAAGTTATCTCAGTCATTGCCAAGACGTATGGATGCAGTCCTCCAAGCTCATGGGAGTCATACGCAATATTAATTCTTTTTTCCAAGGCACCATGGCTTTATGTTCTGATATTATAGTGGCATATTTGTGTATTCAAAATAAAGTGTATGTATAATTTCCACATTTTTTTTCAATGCGACAAGACTTTTGTCCAAGCAAAATCTGACCTTTCTGTACTAATTAAATTATAAAGCTCAATCAATGACACAAAACTCCATTTTGGTATATTTCGCATAATCTAGAGGGCTTTGCCTTTCATATAAGCAATTTTTGATTCCAATTGATCAACTACAAGTCAGGTTATTATTTGTTGTTCCTACAACTTGGATAAGTGACGAGACTTTTGTCAGGCACTGTAGAAGGCCTATATACACTACCGGTCAAAAGTTTTACGACACCCAATTTTTCCAGTTTTTTTTATTGAAAATTATGCAGTTCCAGTCCAATGAATAGGTTGAAATGATACAAAGGTAAGTGTTGAACTGCCAGAGGTTTTAAACATAAGGTGAAAGGCACCTTGAACCAAAACGGTTACCACAGCATTCTGCAGCGCCATGCAGTACCCTCAGGTATGCGCATAGTTGGTCAGGGGTTCATCCTACAGCAAGATAATGACCCAAAACATAAGTCCAAGCTCTGCCAGAACTACCTTAGGAAAAAAGAACAAGATGTTAAGCTTGAAAATTTGGAGTGGCCAGCACAGTCTCCAGACTTAAACCCCATTGAGACGGTTTGGGATGAGCTGGACAGAAGAGTGAAAGCAAAGCAACCTACAAGTACCACACATTTATGGGAACTTCTGCAACAGAGTTGGGAAAAACTTTCTAAAGAATATTTGATTTCCATTGTAGAAAGAATGCCACGAGTGTATTCAGCTGTTAGGCCTATATCTGCCAAAGGTGACTGCTTTGAGTCAAAAGCTTAGAATACATTTTGATTTATACATTGATTTCATGATTTCTTTTTTAACTTCGATTGTTTATTTGTTCTATCTTGTCTGCTTTTATTCCAGAGTACAATGAGACATTAAACTGCATAATTTTCAATAAAAAACTGGAAAAATTGGGGTGTCCTAAAACTTTTGACCGGTAGTGTATTTTATAATGGCATAATTGTAATATTAGTAGTAATTAGGCCTATGTATTAATACATTTACAAAACGTGTGGTTTTTTTCAGGCCAACAATCGTGCACATCACGTGAATAACATTAGGCATACATGCGATGAACAAACCAATGAGAATAAAGCTCGCGCGCTTGAGGAATAGAATCAATTTATTTCTTTTGAAACGCAACCGTCATTTCATGAAGACTGAGACGCCGGCAAGCCGCTTGAACGGAACAGCAAGAAAACTGCATTCATTTTATTTTAAAAGTAGAAGAAAGCATTCATTTTATTTTTAAAGAAGAAGAAAGCACTATTTCAATTTTAGTGAGAGCCCAGTGCTTGGTGGCCCACTGCCAGCCTCTTCACATCTGGACACTGCGCGGTCAATTTCAGCCGAAGAGCGCCAGAGCTAACCAAGTTCAGGCAGTTGTGCTACTTTGACTGCATGTTGAGAGCTTGGCTGAATCCCTGCTCTACCAGGTAGGAAGTGGGGAAAGCGAGGAGCAGAAGATGGACCCTCTCCCACAGCTGAGGGAAACGCTGGCCGTGAGTGGCCTACATCGCTCGCCTACCAGAGGTCCGGAATGCAGCCATCGCCTCTTCATCATTCTGGAGGTCGATGAGGCTCTCTTGAATAGCTGGCTCACTGCAGGAAGCATCTGCCTGGAGCGGCTCCATCACCCCGTCGGGCACGTCTAGGAGGTCCAGGTCCCTGAAACGGGTTTCCATATCCGCCTTGAAGGCTGCCAAGTGTAAACCAGCAGATGGCCATTGGTCAGTTCATCCAACACCTGAATGTAAATACAAGTTATTTTATTGGCGTATCTGCTATTTTGTCAAAAGAACAATGATAATGGTAGCGTAATAATGGTTACCCTACCTTGGCCAACTGTGGGAAGTTGTTGAATTGACGTTTGCTCAAATTTTTTTTAAACAGCTCCAGCTTCACGAGGAAACTATGTATGGTGGCCCTCGAATGGACGAGAGTCACACCATCTCCCTGGAGCTTCAGCGTTACCTCATTCATCTTCCCAAAGAAATCAGAAAGATAAGAGGACCTCGTTGGCAGCAGGACAATAGCTGTGGTCTCAAATTTGGGTCGGTCTTTTCAAGAAATTCAAGGACTGATGGGAACAGCTCACACAGCCTGGCCAAGCAGTTGCCCTTGGAGAGCCAGCGCACCTCTGTGTGGAGCAGCAGGTGCTGAAAGGACTCTTCATTTTCCCCACACAGCTGCCTGAAGAGCCGGTCATTCAGAGCATTTTAATTTGTTGATGGTTTTGACCTCCACATCAAGGGACAGATGGAGGGACTGGGAAATGTTTTTTGCCACGAAGTTGTGACGGTGTAATACACAGTGCACTTTCAGCACATGGGGGACCTGCTTCTTCAGAAGCGTGGCGAATCCACGGTACCTGCCAACCATAGCCGGTGCTCCGTCCGTGGCGCAGGCGTCAATGTTAGTCACCGGGATGGCCTTCTCCTGCAGGAACTCAGTCAAGGTGGTGAAGATAGTCTCCCCTCGCGTGTTAGTTGAAAGATACTACCCAAACAAGAAGTCCTCCATCAGATCCCCTTCAGATAAATACCGGACATAGGCCATCAGAAGGACATTGTTTTCCGCTGTTGTTGTCTCGTCAAGCTGGACGCTGAAGAGACATCCACGTAACATAGTGCACAGCTATTGCTCAGTGTCGAGCGACATCTTCCGTATGCGCTGGGCCACACTCATTGCTGAGCGGGATGGCCTTGATGACTGGCGCAGGGTCCCGCTCCATGACGGTGGAGATAGCCTCCTTTATTGCTGGAATAACCAGAGACTCCCCTACAGTGAAGGGTAAGCCTGACTTGGCTATTAGTAAAACAATGTTGTAGGAAGCCACCAACCTGCTCTCTGTTTGATTGACGCTCCGGGCGAACAGGGTGTTGATCGTAGGCGCCTTGAATGCTGATCCCTCAGTCACTTGAAGTAGGCCGGATCTTTTGATGCCTTATCAGGTTGTTTTTTGGTTAAATGTTCCTGTAACCGTGAGGGTTTCGTGTTCTCATTAGAGAAAACCTACTCGCATTGCAGGCACATGGGTAATTGCCTGTTTGTCAGTGAAGGAATGAAGCCATAATTGATATAATTTTCATTATACTGTCGGCACTTTTTCTTGCTTTCCGCTTTGTTTGATTGTGTTGTGTTAATAAAGTTGAATATGTTGAATACATAATAGTGCTTGTGTATATTTTCATTGGTAATTAAACTGTTAACCCGCGAACTTGGGTTCAAGGTGAGAGCCGTCAAAAGCCGCTCTGGGGCTTCCCTGCTCTAGTTACTTTTCCCTATCCCTAACCTCCCCTTGCTTTGCATACAGACCCGCAAACCAGTGAAAGGTTGTAGTGGGAGGGTGAAGTAGTTTCGGAAAGGGCCTCGCTGCTGCACTGAGCTGGATTTGTTTATGGGCATAACTATGGAGATCATGACAGTAGCTCCGTAGAGGAGTAGGGAAACCACGTAGATAGGCTCTTCAGTTTTTTGCACTTGAAACATTTAAAAACAGGATTTTTTAAAAAGTTAAATTCAAATAATGAACACTGCTCAAGTTAAGTTGTGGTGATTGTTGACGCACCCCTTTCAGCCCTCACGTACCCAGCGCCCCCTGAAGTTGTCCGAACGCCCCCCAGGGGGCGGTACCGCCCCATGAACTACAGTCCATGTACCGCCCCTGTTGAGAAACCCTAGTATAGGCGAATATAGTGCAGCCAGAGCTATGGCCTGAGTGCAGCTAATGTATGTTGTGCATAAATTTATGTGTGCACAGATGTGTGTTGTGAATTATTAATTTTTTTTTCAGCGTTATGAAAAGTCTGTTACAACGCATAATTTAAACTAACAACGCTCGTGTCCATGGCCTCGCCGCGGTGCAGATGTTCTGGCGTTTGTTTATGCTACTAAGGTGATAATTGCGATTATCCAGCGCATAATATGGAGTAGCATAACAACCAAGTAGAGCCCGAAATGTATCAACGACTATCTGCACTTGTCCCCAAGTAGTGTTCTATGTGGCCAGCTAACTCTATAGAGTGAAGTGAGTGAGTAGATGAGTGCACATTTAGAACACAGCCAAATATGTGAACACAACACCTAGGTTCAAAAATGGGTCACTCCATACTAAACTATACAATTCACTGTGTTGCATAAGAATGGACAATAAAATTTTTTCTAAGAGAATTAAATGATTTGCATTGTTCATATTTATTCACTCCCTGACTGAAGATATACATAAGAAAAAAATCAGTCATCGGTCCAACAGCACAGCAGAAAAAGTGGTTTCCTGATGTCAGCCAAGGCATTGTGACGGACATATTTTGTTACAAAATTTGGCAGCCAACTTCAAGAAATGCTCATGACATGTCTGTTGATACTTAGAAAGAAAGTGAAATGAAATATTGCAGAGAAATACCCATAATAACGGTTTCACTTGTCTGCATTAAATTATCGGGACATAATGTATGCAAATGACGTAAAGATGACCTCGGCAAAATAAGGTACTCACTTCCTGCATCAAAGTTTCACAAGGCGTCAGACAATCATATTGTAGCGATTTCCAAGGGAGGCGGACGCAGAGGCAGGACAGGGGTTCCACAAATCGCTCCCAGGGAGCTTCGGTTTATTGAATCTTCGGGCGTTCTCTGCGTTTTACAGCACAACACAGCTCACCAAGACAAAACCTGGGAACTCTGCTCCCGCGCACATGAAACACACACACAAACGTTGGTTACGTATTGTAACCCCAGATTCTATGAGTATGAGCATAGCCCTTTAAGGCTGTCACTATTGGGTTTATCCCTCTGCGCATGCGCAGCCGTGAAGATTTTTCTTTCCCGCCATTGTCCTGCACGATGGCACCAATCAGGTCCACATCCACGGTATATTACATTCGCGTGACCGGAGTTCGGCTCCCAAATAAAGAGCTTTTTCTTCAGCTGACGATGATGGAGCACGTGGGGTGGAAAACTTAAAGGGCTACCAGGGTTCTAGCCAGAAATTTTATTGAACGTACCGGAGCGATACTTCTCGTGATGTCACGAACCTGGTCTTGTGGGTTTGTTGACTACCGTGGTTGGCAAGAAGCCACAACATGACAATTGATTTTATCGGTGAAGTAAAATTGTCTTCCACTTTTCGTCATAATGGAGGTCAGTTGCAGCGTTATTAACTGCACAAACCGTTTCGTGAAGGGTTCAGGAATACGTTTCCAACATATTCCTGATCGAGAACCGAAAAAATCTACTTGGATTGATGCAATTCGATGCAAGAACTGGATGCTGTCGACCCACTCACGTGTTTGTACTGTTCACTTTCTGTGGGGTCAGTCGCAAGGTATTTTCCATCCTTTCTACCATGACATTTTGCTAAGTTTTCGCATTTTATTATTCGTTTATGGCAAGGGAATGATCTTTTTTCTGTTGGGTAATTCGATAGGTTCCTTACTTTCCAATAACGAGTATTTAAGTGACAGTTCGGATATTAGTATTGGAAAGAATTCCGTTTTCGACCTTCATCAGTATCGACTAAGATCAGTAGGCGTACTTTTTCGGCTTGAATTTTGGGTACCCAGAGAAACATTCGAGTGTGTAAAAACGTCCTTCGTACATCTAGTCAAGAAAATTTAGAGGTAAATGTCTACTGCAGCTGTAACGGCGGCAGCCTTGTTACTGATCACACACCAGGTGGCTAGGGAATGGGCAGTATATGCATTCGCGATATTAAATGTTAATCATAAATTCTAAACCCCCTTATCACAAATAAAACCCCCCAAAATATATTGGCGCCCCTTTTTAAAATCGTTCTGGTAAACGTACAACTGTGAATTACTTTCACTGATCAATGATGATCAACAAATGTTGAGTTTCTGTTCGATGAAGGAAAATCAAGTGATGATCCAGCTGACCCAGACCCAAAGAGGGGTCGTTCCTCCAACCTTTCAGCTCGTAAGGATCCGGAAGCCAACACAGACCTTCGTTGTACTTAAGCTAAGAGAAATATCTTGCTTTCGCGGTACTGTCAAGGTTTTGTACATACTCAGAGACCGCCGAATCGGTTCCACAACTGCAGGATGCCATACTTCCCCTGTTTTGTTGTATTGATTTACACTTGTTCTTGCCAACCACGCAAATGCGTATGGCTGAATATGACGTCAATGTCTGTAAACAAGAAGTATCGCCCGCCGAAGGAGTCAAGAGGATCTAATTAATGAATAATTAACGCTGTGTTCTTACGCATCCGTGAGGTCACAAAAATTATTTCAGAGGCTAGAAGTTTCATTCCGTTTCCCCTGTAAAGTTAATTTGGGTAAAAGCATCGTGCTGTATTACCGGTTAATCTATTTCACCATCTCAGCAATGCCGTAAAATTTTTTCCCAAATAAATTTTGTAACATACACAAAACACTGGCAGCAACAGCAAAAATACAACGCAGTGTCTACGTGTCCGAAAGTCGGACGGGGTTTTAATATCACTCCGTGTCCGACGGTCGGATGGTTTCGATAGAACTCCGTGTCCGACAGTCGATTATTGTTTTTAATTTCTTCAAATCTACTGAATCTTTTGATAAGAGGGCTCAGTTCTTCAAGATGAGTACCGTGAATCTCAAACAATGTTTCTGTTTAAACTCTGATATAGGGGAGACCGGGGTTACTTCAGTCACGGGGTTAGGTTTGTCACCCCAGTTTTTTTCAATTGCAAACGCACTGACGGGAAAACGAAAATGTACAAATAATGTGACATCCCAGCGACGTCATCTCTTGGAAAGAAGAAGGACTTGTAGTGTCATGTAAGTGTTTTCAGCCTATATAACTGAATTTTGGCCCAAATTCCAAACTTTAAGTTTCTGAAAGAAATGCATCTAGCTTCTTTGAAGACAAAGATTTCCACGGTAAATTGATTGCAGTGCCCACCATTCTGATTGATTGCACCATTCTGATTGTTGGTGATATATTTTTATTCTTTATTTCGTCATAAATTTGCTCTCACATCAATACTTTCTGCAGGCTGCCGGACATGTAGTATTTTGGATTTCGCGTCCGACAGTCTTGATCGTGCATGCAATATTTAATTCACAATGTCAATGGTCATGGAATTGATTTGCTCACTGACTACAAGCACTATTTTATCTCTGGTGTGGAAATGAAGCGTGAATCTGTTCGATCCATCTGACTAATTTTCAAAAGAGAGACCGAATAAGGACTGTTGTCCATCTTCAACGGAAGAAAACGCACAAATAAAAATACCAAGAAAAGTCGATAGCTATCAATTTGCATTTTATAAAGGTCGAACACGAACATTGCTACGTTTATACGTCTAATAATTGCTGGAATTCTCGAAAAATTAGAACTTTTATGACTGTCGGACACGGAGTATTTTAGGATCTCTGTCCGACAGTCGCTAAACTCGTCATAAATGCACAAAGTCCCGCGCCGATGTCGACTCACTTTACTGAGCAGAGCTTAAACAGAAACATTGGTTGAAATTCTCGGTACTCATCTTGAAGAACTGAGCCGTCTTATCAAAACAGTCACGTTTAATATACAAAAGATTCAGTAGATTTGAAGAAATTAAAAACAATAATCGACTGTGGGACATGGAGTTATATTGAAACCATCCGACTGTCGGACACGGAGTTATATTAAAACGCTGTCCGATTTTCAGACACGTAGACACTGCGAAAATACAAAAATTACTTAGCACAGAGCCCTATAAACAGCTTACCGTTTCATGATTATTTAATTGCCTTTTTCACCGGCTCAGAGAGTCCAGTTTTGGCCCAGGACCCAATCCCAGCAATACAGATTTTCCTCCTTCATCCATAGGTATCGTGTATAATTGCTGGTGTTGAAATGCCTCTCAAAAGCCTTGGTTTTTTTGCATCAAATGAAGGTCTGGTATAGGTTTTCCCATGCTGATCAACTCAAACTTCTCATTGAATATTAGTCAAGAAAACGTTTTTCAAACTCGAAACGATATTCATAGCAATCACGAACAACTCAGGTTAACTCGCTAGGTTGTTTACCGCCGATTTTTTTTTAAAATTTATTTCGCTAGCTTGTGATTCGCCTGGGGAACAGCGGGCGGAACTTGTCAAAACATTAGCGATAACAAAGCCTTCCCATTCATAAGGGAAATATGATTGGACAATTTTAATGTTGTGAGCCCTCTGTAAATGCACAGTGGACCAGCAGCATTTCCTTCCCAGTAGCTGCAGAGGAAAACAATTCAAAGTATTTAGGCGTAAGAGACACGACTTACTTCGACCATGCATAAAGAAGAGCAAGAACTATTAGCGAACGGTATACCTGGGTGATTCTCTGAATTCGGTGCACATTGGGTTCTCTGGTTACTGAAAAATATACCACAAAAAATTGTGTTTCTAAACATTGCATCTGATGAAGGACTATTTGAACGTCTGAGAAAATACGTTTTCCCACCTTAGGCATGAAATCCCAAACATTATTAGGAATTTCTTTGTCACTTAGGCTGTTTCAAATTCAACCCCGTAACGGGACAATTTGATTCCTGTATGAGTATAATTCTAAAACATATTCAAACTAATTCTTCCAGTGCCTTAGTAATCACCTGTCCCTTGTGTAAAATAACCTATTGTAAGTATATTTTATTTGATTGTAAATAATAATAATTTGACTGTCAAGTAGGATTTGGCAACTTAATGTACAAGCGGTCTTCATAAATCATGAAAATATACTTCAACATAAACATTAGATTAGGCTTTCATATATTTTCTACTTGTCCTCTAAACTTTGCATACAGTTCAGTAACATTTATCTAATATTTGTTATTATTATCAAAAAATGTATGAAAATATATCAAGTAACAGGGTTGAACACACTGTAACAGGGTTGAATGAATGACACAACATTTAATCAAATTGAAATTGACTTAGTAACTTTGACGAGATTTTAATGCACAAATACGTTCAAAAATCAAAACAAATTACAAAAATGCATGAAATGTACTATTTATTCACAGCATTTGATCTGTTCATATTTATTTTATAATGTATTTGTGTAAAAATAAATGCCCTTCTTTGAAATTACTTGGCGTCTGTCTGTTGTTTCTCTGCGGCCAATCGTCGATATTCTGCTGTTGCCCAATATTTTAATGAGACATGAACAGAACTTCACCCTTGTCAAATTATTTCATTTTCACAATTAACCCATCAACCAACATGCCAACTGAGGTTCTTATTTGGTTAATATACCTGAAAACAGGATTTAACGCAATCGATTTGCACAGTGCTGTGTAAATCGATTGCGATAAATCCTGTGTTCAAATATATTCATTATGTATATTAATAACTTGTACAACCCCAATTCCAAAATAGTTGGGACGAAGTGTAAATTGTGAATAAAATCAAAATGCAATGACTTTCAGATCACATGAGCCAATATGTTATTTACTATAGAACACAGATAACATTTCAAATGGAGAAACTGAGACATTTTACATTTTTATCCATAAAATGAGTTTATTTCAAATTTTCTGGCTGCAACAGGTCTCAAAAAAGTTGGGACACAGGCAAAAAATGGACTGAAAAAGCAATTAATATATAAGAGAATCAGCTGAAAGAACATATAGCAAGTAATTAAGTTAACTGGCATCAGGTGTGTAACATGATTGGCTATGAAAGGGATGTCTTAGAGAGGCTGGGTCTCTCAGAAATAAAGATGGCCAGAGGCTCTCCAACCTGTGAAGGCTTGCGTAAAAAATTTGTGGAATACTTTAAAAACAATTATCCTCAGCGTCAAATTGCAAAGGCTTTGAAGGTCTCCTCATCGACAGTGCATAACATCATCAAAAGATTCAGAGAATCTGGAAAAATGTCTGTGCATAAGGGACAAGGCCGAAGACCTTTACTGGATGCTCGTGATCTTCGGGCCCTCAGATGCCACTGCATCACTCACTGGCATGATTCTGTCATTGACATTACTAAATCGGCCCAGGAATACTTTGAGAAACCACTGTTTGTTAACACAGTCCGCCGTGCCATCCACAGATGCTACCTAAATCTCTATCATGCAAAAAAGGAAGCCATTGTTGAGCATGATCCAGAAGCGCCACCGTGTTCTGTGGGCCAAGGCTCATTTAAAATGGATTATAGCAAAGTGGCAAAGTGTCCTGTGGTCAGACGAGTCCAAATTTGACATTCTTGTTGGAAATCATGGGCATTGTGTCCTCCGGGCTAAAGAGGAGAAAGACCACCCCTCCTGTTATCAGCGTTCAGTTCAAAAGCCAGCATCTCTGATGGTATGGGGATGCATTAGTGCATATGGTGTGGGACACTTGCATGTTTTTAAAAGCACCATGAATGCTGAAAGGTATATAAAGGTTTTAGAGCAACATATGCTCCCCGCCAGACGACATCTATTCCAGGGAAGGCCTTGTGTATTTCAACAGGACAATGCAAAACCACATACTGCAGCTATTACAACAGCATGGCTTTGTAGTAGAAGAGTCCGTGTGCTGAACTAGCCTGCCTGCAGTCCTGATCTTTCACCGATTGAGAAAATTTGGGGCATAATTAAAGGAAAAGTCTGTCAAAGGAGACCCAAAACTCTCCAGCAGTTGGAAGCCTGTATTAAACAAGAGTGAGATCAAATTCCAATGCCTAAACTCAAGAAACTTGTCTCTTTAATGCCCAGACGCCTCCACTCTGTGTTTAAAAAGAAGAGGGGATGCTACACAATGGTAAACCGGCCCCTGTCCCAGCTTTTTTGAGACCTATAGCAGCCATCAAATTTGAAATGAGCTCGTTAAAATTTTTAATTTTTCAGTTTAAACATTTGCTATGTTATCTCTGTTCTCTTGTGAATAAAATACTGGCTGGTGTGATTTGAAAGTGATTGCGTTTTGATTTTATTCTCAATTTACACTTTGTCCCAACTATTTCAGAATTGGGGTTATATATTACAAGTATATTAATTCAAGTATATAAATTATTATTAATATATAATTAATAAATTCATTAAAACAAACAAGAGGAAAGAAACATATCATTAGATATGTAATATTTAACATTGTTTAAAAATAACATCACATTTTGATTGAACGGATCTGTCCTCTGAGAAGAAAAAATGAAGAACGACAGCATATTAGGCTGAATGCAGTTCACAAAATCTATCTCACTGGAATCAGTTTAACAATGTAACAATTGACATCACAACACAGTTACACTCTTAACAATAAATGTTAACATTAAAATAATTTCATATGTTCTTCACAGACTTTAATAGAATGAATCTGTCATCTGCAGCATCAGCAGTAAAAAAAAATGTACATTGCTGTCTGCTCTAAAATCTGGGAATTAAGTGTTCACTAAACTCTGAACTGATAAGTTTGATGAATGAATGTGAATGTGGATGGTCTCTATTCTTATCTGATTTTGCTATTTATGGTTCTTTCATCCTTTAGTCAGACAGTCTGTCCCAGATCTCTTTCTGAAAATAATGAACATGAGATAACATTTAGAGAAAAGGGGCTGGCTGGCTTAAGAACAGTCCAACCTTCAACCCCGTAACAATGATTCAACCCCGTAACAGTGTTTTTTGTTACGGGGTTGAATGTTACGGGGTTGAAGATTTTAGCTGAAAGTAGCCATAAGTCCACACTAGCTAGGGTATGGAGCAGCATATGGCATGAGGAAAACAAGAAACTAATATATTTTTCCAAGACAATTGTTTGCTTTTTCCCATACAATAGTAAATATCATTTATGCATGTAACAGTGTTGAGGGGTTGAGCTTGATAATGTCAATCTGACGATAAAAACAATGAAATATAGGTAAGAAAGTATGCTAACACTTACCTCTCTTTACAGTGTGAGCGGGAAAAGACTTGAGTGATGTCACTTCCTGGGTGTTGAGGAAGTTGGACTGAACCATTATTTTTAAAAAGGGGGAGATTGGTATGCTGTTACGGGGTTGAACAAAACTGGGGGACATGATTAAATAGTGCTATTTTATCAATAATTAATGTATTTTTCTCATATTTCTTTTATTTGGGTTAAAGTAGACAGGCAAATGATTATAATAGCAGAAAAAACTTGCAGTGACTGGCTATTTTTATTTGTTTTATATTCAATGAAAAAGTAACTTTGATCATTGGGGACATGCTCATTTGGCTGACCTCAACTCCTCAGCAACCCATAAAACTTTTCCAAACATAATTTTTAAAATATGTTTGTGTGTTATAATGCGAAGACACATGGATCTTTCCATTTCTTGTTTTAAAATGCATTTTGTGGTTTACTTTATATGAAAATCTTTGAGGCAAACCTGTGGGACACAAAGTGCACCGAATTCAGAGAATCACCCACCTACATTCCAAGTTCGATAGCTATGTCATGGCGAGGTCGCTAAACACACATTGCATAGGTCTGCACATAGGCCTACTGATTCAGCAGCAAGTTTAACTGGGAAATGCTAATTGATATTGAAAAGATACCCATGGCTAAAATGAGGAGCAAGCAACAATATTATATTATTTTTTCATCTGTGTGCGACGTGCTTGTAGCTAGTCAATATATGTAAGGCAATTGGCATGAATTTACAACGTAGCCTGCTGCCAGTAATCAAGCTACCGGACTGTTAAGTCACAATATGAATGTCAATTCCAGTAACCAATCTAACTTTATAGTCAATGACAATGCAGTATTTTATATACCTATGCCAGCAGCCATACCACTATTCGATCTGCTCCAGCCGCGTGGCTGAAGCTAAGCAGGTGTGGGCTTGGTCAGTACTTGGATGGGAGACCACCGAGGAAAACCAAGTTGCTGCTGGAAGAGGTGTTGGTGGGCCAGTAGGTGGCGATCTTCCCTCTGGTGGAATAATCCCCAATGCCCCAGTGCAGTGACGGGGACACTGTACTGAAGAAGATGCCGTCTTTCGGATGAGACGTTAAACCGAGGTCCTGACACACTGTGGTCATTAAAGATCCTATGATACTCTTCGATAAGAGTAGGGGGTTCCCCGGTGTCATGGCTAAAGTCCCAACCTGGCTCTTTCCACCTGCCACCTAATCATCCCCTGATCCAATTCGCTGTGCAAATTGCCCTCTTCCTCCCCACCTAAAACCCCCAGGGCTCCCTTGAAAAAGAGATTTCAATCTCAACGGGACTTCCCTGGTTAAATAAGGGTAAAATAAATATCTGATAGGAAGTGTTGTGCAATAACGTCTGATGCTTCCCGTGAACATATCTTTGTCCTACTTGTACTTGTGGCTAATTTGACGCCAGCAAAATGATTAATTTGCACTATCAGTATCTCTTAAGTATATAGCTACCTAGTTTCCGTGATTATTTTAAACTGTGCCAATTGCGCATGTTAAACGGAAGAGACTGCAAAGTGGCAGAAAAGATCGGGATCCATCGGAAAGTTAAATAGACATTTCCTAGAGCTAATTCTAATTCTATCTGGCTATATTCACTCACTCAAGCAAGATCCGCCGTCGTTGATGGCTTTCGCTTGCTACTAGGCTCTACTCGGACGATTGCATCATCGTCTTCCGAACTTTCTGATGTTGAGACATTCGCGGCACTGGTTTCATTTTGGGAACTAGTCCCAGGAGGTGGACGAACCAGCCAAGCGTCCATGATCGGCTGTTCGTGCGGTAATTGGCACTGAGTCTAATGTGCCATGCCTCTGCAGGTAGGCTACTGCGACAGCGGCGGCTGTACGGGCTTATCTTCAAATAATTGATAAAGCTAGGTTGTCTGAAGCCATCCGTGTTGTTGCTGATACTGGTACTGGTGACCTATCTGTAACGTACTGGCAGCAATTTTTTTGTGTAGCGGCGGATTTTTCCAGCCTACCGGCATGCGACTTATGCGTTCGTCGGCGTACCGGCGCGGTACGCTAAAATGGCCTGGCTAGAACTATGGGCTACGCTCGTACTCATAGAATCTGGGGTTACAATATGTAACCAACGTTCTCTTTCGTATGAGCTTCGCCCGTTAAGGTTGTCGCTATTGGGATAGAGAGCGAAGCCGGATGTAGTCTTACCCCACTGTGACACCAGCGTAAAAGCATTTACACGCATCCGACTTAGACCGCAAGTGCAGTAGTCAGAATAAACTACAACTCCACTGCTAGTCCCCTTTAGCGAAAAAATATGAGGCAGTGGTTTCAGCATGGACGCTAACTGGAGGTCTCGCATTTGAGAAACGGTCGATTCACAATCGTTCCACTTACAATACAGACCTGCTGCTGTGACAAAGGGGGACGAAAGTTACGCATTGTAACTAGTTCCAAAGAGAGCAGAGCACGTTTCCGAGGCCCCTGTCCGACTCCCCATGATAACCAACCAATTCTGGGGAGCGAGCGGGGACGAACGTTACGTATTGTGACGGTCCCTCGAGCTCATACAAATAATTGTAATGGGAGAGTCTGAACATCTGCTAGCTGCAAAGTGCCGACAACAGGAAATATCACTGCCCGTCAATTACACTTAATGCAGAGCGAGTCATTGAAAACTCATGCATCGTGTAGATAGAAGCGAATAAAAGAACATGGGGATGTCCATTCTAAAGAAGAGCTGCGGAGGAGGACACGGCCCGCGTAGAATGTGCTCGAAGGCCTGGCGGGAGATCTACTCCTGCACTAACATATGCTTGTGTGATAGCATCGCACAGCCAATGAGCCAGGCGCTATTTTGCCAGAGGCTTCCCTTGAGAATGCGCTCTGTTGTGAACAAATGTTATTTATTTATTTATATAGAACCTCCTTAGAAGGCGAATGTACAGAGTATAAATACAAACATTACTGAGCTAAAAAGCCTTAACTAATAATTGAGTGAGAGTTCGCTCCACGGAACCGGCCACGCCGTATCTGTCCCCGAAGATGAGGGACTTCAAAAAGTCCACAATCCCATCCTCGGAGGCAGAAGCTCCGCCTGCCCCGCCCAGCGGGCGAACCCCCGCAGAATAGGCTAAATCAATTGGATCATAAAAGCCGTCCATTAATATATTTGAAATCAAAGTACCCTTAATGACGGAGCCACGGCACATCCATTCAGACAATAAAATACAATTGAGCTTCCTACACGGGGACTCACGTTTAAAAACTCTGTTGAGCAGACTGGCCCTATACTCGCACAGAAGATCAGACACTCGAGATAAACCCAAGGCTTTTAACAGACGGCTATGGTAACTCCTCTTGGGTCCTAGTCCTAGTGGGTTCCATCGTCTATGTAGCCATGGCTCTCCATTTCTTCCGGTCTTGTGCTGTCCTGGTCAAAGTTGTTATGTCTTGTCCATTTCCTAAGATCTCCCATCCATGATTTTCTCGGTCTGCCTCTTCTCCTTTTCCCCTGAACTTTTCCTTCCATCAGATCTTTCTGTAAGCTGTTATTCCCTCTCACAATGTGTCCAAAATATAGCATTTTCCTTTGTTTAATTTCTCTCAATAATTTTGGTCTTTCCTTCACTCTTCTTAGTACTTCTTCATTTGTCACATGGTCTTGGCAAGAAATTTTCATCATCTTTCTGAACATCCACATCTCAAATGCCCTGATCTTGTGCTCCATCTGTCCTGATATAGTCAGTGTTTCTGCTGCATATAAAAGTGTGGACAGTACATAACACTTTGCCAGTCTCTTTCTTGTTGTTAATTTTAATTTATTTGATGTTAAAACATCCTTCATCTTAAGAAAATTTCCTCTTGCTATTTCAATTCTGCATCTAATTTCTTGGTCACTTTTCCCATCATCAGTAATTTGCTGTCCTGAGTATTTGAAAGTTTTCACTTGTTCTAATATCTTTCCATCCAAGTAAATGCTGCATCTTGTTTCATCCTCTGTTCTTCGCACCACCATCACTTTAGTTTTCTTTATATTCATTTTCAATCCTAGGGCTTCACTTCTTCTTTTTACTTCCTGCACTATGATGTTCAACTGACTTTCAGATTCCGCTATCAATGCTGTGTTGTCAGCATATCTCAAATTGTTGATATTCTTACCACCAATCTTTACTCCCTCTAAATGTTCTATTTCTTTGAAAATGTTTTCAGTGTATAGATTGAAAAGCTTTGGTGATAAAATGCAGCCTTGTCTTACTCCCCTTTTTATAGGAAATTCTTCTGAACTGTCTCCATCAACCCTTACTGCTGCATCTTGGTCCCAAAAGAGTGATTGTATAACTCTCATATCTTTTCCATCTATGTCAATTTTCATTAAAGTCTCTCTAAGATGTTGATGATATACTATATCAAAGGCTTTTTGATAATCAATGAAGCATATGAACACATCTTTGTATACTTCCAGGTACTTATCTATTTTGATCCTCAGATTAAAAATTCCTTCTCTTGTGCCTATTCCTGGTCTGAACCCTGATTGTGTGTCACTGATCTCCTTCTCTATTTGCTGGTATTCCTCTTTATTATCCCCCGCCGCGCGTTTAGCGCGGCGGGGGATATAGCATTGGGCTCCGTCCATCCGTCTGTCACGTCCGTCCGTACGAACACATATCGTGCGGACGGCGGGGGATATTGCCATGTTAGTGGCAAACACTTGTTATTATTTGTAACAGGATTTTAATCACATGGCTCATTAAGCTGATGGTCCTATGCTCTGTACATTCTACAGTCTTACTCTTCTTTGGGATAGTGATGAAAAGGGAATGTCTTAAGTCTTTGGGAATTTCTCCTGCATCTTATATGTCATTACATATTTTGGTTATGATGGTAACCCCTAGGTCATCTAAGGCTTTCAGTTCTTCACCTCGAATCTCATCCACACCAGGTGCTTTCCCTGTCTTCAGTTTTCTGATGGCATCTGACACCTCACTCTGTATTATCTCTGGTCCATCGAGATGTATAATTTCTTCCTTTTCTGGCCTGTTGTCATCATTGTATAGATCACTTATGTACTGAACCCATCTTTTAGAAACAAGATCTTTTTCAAATAATAAAGTGCCATCTGCATCTTTGATGCAACCGCTGTTAGTCCTTACTCCTTGTTTTCTATCAGTCAGTTGTTTAACCTTCTGGTGCATTGTTCTCATATTGTGATTATTTTCCAATTTCTCAATTTCCTCACACCTCTCATTGTACCACTTTTCCTTTGCTTCTTTACATTTCTTCTTTACGTCCTTGTCTAGTGATCTGTATCCCAGATCATCTTTTTTCTTCTTTTTTCTTTTCTTCATCAAGTCTAGAATTTCTTCATTCATCCACTCATTTCTGTGTCTTCTTTCTTTTTTTTTAGGAAGAACAGTTGTTGTAGCATGTTTAATGCTTTGCTTAAAACATTCCCACCTTCTTTCATTTTCTGGGGTTTATTCTACATTTTCTTGCATAAGCATGTCAAATTTATTGGTCACTGTAACAGAATATCTTGCTTTCATGTCTTCATTTTTCAACATATCTAGGTCCCTGTTGTCATTTGTCTTGCCTTTCTTTGGTACCTTCAGTTTCAGATTCATTTTTGCCCATAATAGACAGTGGTGTGTGTTTGCATCTGCCCCTGGGTAAGTTTTCACATTTTTTATCCTATTCTTGTATCTGTTTCGTATCATGATGTAATCACTCTGATTCCTCGCTCTATCTCCAGGCATTTTCCATGTGTACAGATGTCTGGGATGGTGTTCAAACATGATGTTCATAATCACTAGGTTATTCTCTTTGCAAAACTCTGCTAAGCTGTCTCCTCTTTCATTTCTTGTTCCAAGATCATGTGTTCCAACGACGTAATCATCTTTCCCTTTTCCAATCTTAGCATTCATATCTCCCATGACTATAAGAACATCATGTGATTTTACTTGTTTCTTGGCTTGGTTAATATCATCATAAAACTCCTCTATCTCTTCATCACTGTGAGATGTTGTAGGTGCATATACCTGTATGATGACTAAATTGAAAGGTTTTGCTGCAATTTTAATCATTATGACTCTGTCTGTTTTTGGCCAGTATCCTAGAACTGATCTATCAATATTCTTGTGTATAAGTACACCTGCTCCATTCATATGCTGTTTATCATTCCCTGAATAGTATAGTACATATTCATTCTTCCTAATTTGTCCAGACTCCAGCCATTTCACTTCTGCCAAGCCTAGTATCTGAATGTTATATGTTCTCATTTCTTGTATCACATTGTCAATTTTTCCTGCTTGATACATTGTTTGAACATTCCAAGTTCCAATTTTTAAGATATTTTGCCTGAGTTTCAAATGAGGAACATCAGCTGACTGCCTCTGACTAGAGTTTAAGCAATCAGCGTCATCCTGCCTCGTCCTACTTATCGACTCCACATCTTCTTCCCTGTTATTTACAACCTGCAGCTCCGCAGGGGGCTCAGAACTACTTGTATCTACAGCACTATTTCTACTTCTAGTTTCTACCATGGCTAACAATGGATCTGATACTCTGTGAGGTCCCAAGCTCTTTAGAGGTGGCTGGCCAATGATCCCGTAACTTAGGACTTCGCCCTGGGTGTACCACACACCTTGTGATTTGAACTCAGAGTTCTATATATATAGAAATATATATATATATATATATATATATATATATATAAAATAATATTTTCAAATATATTCTTGAATATATTTTATCATATCACTCTGAAAACTTTCCATAGCCTTAATTTCCGTGGCGGACAGTTCAATGGCATGAAATCCAAATGTTAAAATAGGGCATACAGCAGTTTTCCAGAGATACCGTTTAACCTCAGTAGAAAGCCCCAGAGAAGAGAAACCGTTATTCATAAGACTAAAGGCATGGCGTCTGGCTGAGGAGACCCTATTCTCCACGTGGGACTTAGCCAGAAGATCAGACGTAAATGTGGTTCCAAGTATGTCAATGGAATTTGTGCCGGTAATCCGGTTGGAGCCAAGATACCAAATAGGTGCGCCGGATAGGATGTACTTCCCAAACGTTATACACCTAGTCTTACGAATACCGAAGGAAAAGCGCCAAGTCTTGGCATATTGACAACACTTATCGAGTAGGGCCTGCAATCCAGGTACACTGGCTGAAAGCAGGTCAATATCATCAGCATAGGCAATATTATTAAAGATACAGCTCGCAATTCAACACCCATACTCAGAGTTAGAAAGGTCAAAGAGTAAATCATCAATGAACATGTCAAATAATACAGGCGATAGGATACTCCCCTGTCGGATGCCCCTGGTAACATCAAACTGAGTGCCTAAAACGCCTTTCCATTTGACGACAGACTTTAGGTTAGTATAACACACATACAAGACAAGCCAGTGATTAAGAGGCATCCTTGGTAAAAGCTTATAAAATAAACCTGCGTGCCAAACCCGGTCAAAACATTTCTCAGCATCGAGGCTGCATACGTAAACAGGGCTTCCCTTGTAATTAAAATATCTAACAAGATCATGGAAAAAAAGAAGAGGCGTGATCTACACCTAAGCCATCTCTGAACCCAAATTGAGAGCTGTGAATGTCAGTCTCCGGCATCAGTAGGGATTCCAGTACCTTAGAATAAATTGTACTAACAGTAATGGGTCTGTAGTTAGCTGGGCCATTAGGAGACAGAGTTGGCTTCTTAAGAACTGGTGTAATAGTACCAACCAACATATCAGGGCATACAACATGCCAACTCAGCATTACATTGAATAAATTACATAATATATCACAGAGCTGCGAGGAGAGACCATTCTGTAAATGCTCGGTAGTTAAGCCATCGACACCAGCAGTCTTATCCCTCTTAAGAGCACAGATGGCCAACCAGATATCTTCCACCGTATAAAAACTCCCAAAGTACTTGTCACAATTATATTCAAAAACAGAATCAACTTGGCGTCTGAATTCTGACTGAAACGGATCTAGATCATCATCATCACGCATAATGTTACTAAAATGTAAGGTAAAATCATTTGTGCTCAAAACCAAAGAATTAGCCGGTGCACGCTTCTTTTAGGCATTCCAGAACTTCTTGCTATTGCCAGTTCTAAATAAGTTGTTTAAATCAATTATTGGTTTATTAAAAATCTGATGAAGAGAGCGTTGGGATGCTCTGCGGAATTGCTTTTTCAAGAATTTCCAGCACTCAAAAACTACTCCGGTCCTGGGGCAGCCATTGGCAACCCATAGATGCCACCGGAACCGCTTGGAATCTCTTAGCCTGGTGAGGTCGGCACACCAGTGGGCCTTAGGCTTACGGCAACACTTCTCAGAGCAGCCAGACTCAATTGCTGCATTGTGTATAGCATTGTTGAGCTCATCTACCTGACCATTAACGTAAGATTGAGCTGAATGACGACGTTCAAAGAGGCAGCACCTTTTAGATCTAGGTAAGCCAGTTTTCCTTGCAGAATTTGGTTATACCTAACAGAATTACCATATTTGTCCCATACAAGTAGCCTACCTGCATTCCATTTCCTCTGCGCTTTAATACTACCCACATCAGGCTTTACACATACTCCAAAGGAGAATTTCAAAGGTAATGATCACTCAAATTATCCTCCTCAGGTTCGACCACATTACACTCACAAATCTCAGTCCCAGTTGCAAAAACATGGTCTATCCAAGTGCGGACCCCGCGTTTAATGCAAAAGTATGTGTAATGGACAGTTTGTTTAGTAGAAAGGTCGGCTGACACCAGACTATTAGAAGTCGTGAAATCATACAGTAACTTCGACTTAAGATTATAACCCTTAGATCTAAACCAATTACGTCCTATTACAACATCCCTGGGTAGCTGCGCATTAAAATTGCCACATAACTTAACGGGAGCACAGCTACTCCATTCATCAAGACATACCTGTAAAGCGTCAAGGCATTCAATATATGCCGCCAGATTTTCATGCAAGCAACTTTCAAAATATGGCATATAAGCATTCATAATAACCTGACACACCCCCAAGCCGTCACTCAGAGAGACACCAATAAGTCGATTAGACACCACATCAATTTCTTGCCAGGTTAACCCATCAAACTTCCTACAGATAATGGAGACCCCGCCATAAGGTCGCCCAGTATAATCACCGTCCACTTCTGTCGTACCAGACTTAGAAAACACCTCAAATGACATGGGATCAAATCCAGCGTCCATAGCGGCCAGGGCCGCAAGGATCGTTGGAAGTTCATGCGGCCTTAACCATGTCTCACTGAGACACAGAACATCGTAGTCCCTCAGTCTCTTAGCTATGTAAAATAACTTTTGAGTTTGTCTGATGCTCGCTGTGCGCACCACGTAATGGAATAGTGCACGTACTGGGCAGAGGCAATGCGATATTTCTTCCTCCTCATTCTTATGTAGGGGAGGGAAAAAACCATTCAGAGAGATCGCCCTTGAACTTAAAGCACTAGTAATGCTCTTCGGCATGAATGAAGGATTTGGCCATAAAGAAGCGGCACTTCCATCTCCTCTGATAAAGAGACAAGACGAGGAGACTGAAAGTGCACATAAATTGCTCACTCGCTTAGCTGTGGTTAACGCTAAGAGGAGCGCTGTCTTCCAGGACAGAAATTTAAGTGATATTTGGGATATAGGCTCAAAAGGAGCTTCTCTTAGAGCGCGTAAAACCAGTGGTAAATCCCACTGTGGTGTTAAGCGGCGCGTGACAGGCCGTTGCCTCCTGACTCCCTTCAGGAAATCCTTAACTAATGGGTGCGCAAAGACAGATCTCTCTCCGAGACCTTCGTGGCACGATGAAATGGCTGCGGCGTATGTTTTAATAGTCGAAAGGGACAGATTTCTATCGACTAGTAGCTGGAGGAAAGACAGTGTTTGTGGCAGAGAGCAGGATGTTGGATCCATACGCCTCTCCTCACACCAGCGCAGACCATTTTGCTGAGTATCAAGCAGTGGTTGAAGGGGCCCTTGCCCCTTGAATGGTTTGTACCACCTCAGGGGCTAATCCTAATCTCTCCAATCGCTCCCTCTCAGGGGCCAAGCCCATAATCGTTGACCTATTACAGTGAAATGACTGATCGCACTGTTCAGCTGCGAGAGGCCGTCCGCGCACCAAGGGATTCGCCACAGTTCCCTGGATAGCAGTTGTGTCAGTGCCGGTAACCATGGCGCGCTTGTGCGCTCTGGAACCACCAATATGACTGACAAGTCCTCCGCCTGAATCTGAGTCAGGAGGTGAGAAATTAGAGGGACCAGGGGAAAAGCGTAAAGTAGGTTCGGGTGAAACGATTATAGAATGCTTCTGGCAATTTCCAGAAGCTGGGCTGATCAATCACCGCCCTGGTGGTTCATGAAGACTGCTGCCATCATGTTGTCTGTCAGCACTGGGGCAAGGTGTTTGAGTGGCTACACAGACAGGGGAATAGATAACAGGCACCTTCCCTATTGAACTGGGTGGAGGTGAAGAAGAGCAAACCACCTCTGGATTTTTCTCAAAGTCCCAGGGGGGCGATCAAATGACTAGCTAATATCATGCCCAGTAGGCGCACCACAGTCAGTGCCATTTTCACTCTGTGAGGCTTGATACGAGGCAGGAGGGGGCTGAGCATTAGCAGTCTGGCTTTGTTCATAGAGATTGAATCCTTGTGCACTCCCAATACATTTGTAATTTGGATGGGAGGGCGGCACTCTTTTACCAGTTTATAGCAAAGCACAGATGAGCCAGGTGACTGATCAGTTACACAGTGTGAAGCCCGTGTAACCTCCTTTGAGGCTGCTATCAAAATCAGATCGTCCAGATAAAAAAGGACTCTGATGCTTTCTCTGCGTCGCTGATCTAACGCCACCTCTACGTAATTGGAGAGAATGCGTGGCGCCAGCGAATAGCCAAAAAGTCGGCGACTGTAATGAAACTGCGGGAAACACGGGAATTTCTTGTGTCTTGGAGTGATGGGGACATGGAAAAATGCATCCTTTAGGTCTATGGTATTGAGCCAATCGACGTGGCGCACACACTTTGATGCATGCTTTACGGTGCACATGTGAATATGTCTTTTCACAATTGTCTTGCTGAAAAAGAACAGATCGTGAATCGGTCTCATTCTGCCTGTCTTTTTCAGCACAAGAGAGCAACGACAGTAAAATTCTTCGCTCTCTTCGCCTGGGAGAACTGCGGATATTGCTCAGTCAGAGCCTCTAACTCTGTCTGAAAAGCCCTGACAATTGACATCACTCCGCTAAACAGCGGAGGCGGGAACGCAAACTGGAGAATACAGCCCCTTTTTTTTTTTTTTAGATTATTTTTTTGGGGAATTTTTCCTTTATTTGACAGTTATACAGTGTAGAGAGACAGGAAGGCTGGGGAGAAGAATGGAGGAAGACATGCAGCAAACGACCCGAGCCGGAGTCGAACCCAGGTCGCCGCGGGAAGGACATAGCCTTTATGGTACGCGCGCTTAGACCGATGAGCCACCGGGGCGCCCCCAGCCCCTTTCTATTATTCTCCTCAGCCATCTTTTTAAGAAAAACAGACTTTGCCACACTGAGAAGTGCCCTGAGCGCAGGCGTGCAAATGTAAGGGTAGTTTTTACTGACGTTTCTGTTATTCAGAGCAGAGCCCTCTCCACTGTAACGTTTTATAGCACAGCTAACAGGAGGGCAGGATAGAAAGGGCTGAGGGATGGGAAGAGCAGCATTGCCGATCTCCCCAGACTCAATAGCCTGCACTGCTGTGTGGGTAGCATGGGTGGGTGTGGAGTGGGCGGTTGCTGTTGCAACAGCGGCATAGTCGAGCTCGCTCACATTAGCTCGTAAAATTAAACTACCATCACTGAGGATCGGACTTGCGACTTCAGCGGAGGGGGTTCTGAGCTTACCGCTGAGTTAGGACTGTTGTTTAAACATAGACTGGCGGGCTTTACCTTTTGTTTGTGTGTAACAGAGGACTCAGGTGTGAGGGGAATACGTGTCCTAACAGTTGCAGAGAACTCAGTGGAGACAGAGGCAAACTGTTTTAAAAGGAACTGCTTCTTAACACAAGGGGAGTGGCCCTGAAAAGGACCGACATGTGAAGTCGGATCCCTGTTGGCAGTAACTGCCTCCTCTGCTTCCGCGGCGGTTCGGCCGGGGGGTTTGTCCACTTACATGCATGGCGAAGATTATGCATGTCGGGACAAGAGGCGCAGTAGCGGGAGGTGGGGGCTGTACGGTGGGGGAATGGTGGGAAGCAGTCTGAAACACAGGGGCAGCAGGGGCTGCCGGGCGCTGCTGCAGAGAGCGATTTTCTCTCCAATCTCGCCAAAAACCATGAGCGCGCTGTAGGCAAATATTTACTCGACCACACTGCCTGCACTTCCTCACCCTCTCCGCTTTGTCAATCGCCTCTCTTCCTGCGGGAAATATTGGTTGGTGGAAAGCGTGCAGAGAAATAGCAGCAAAACGCTCAGGGGAGACGGGGGCAAACTGCTTTCTCTGAATCTGCCTCTTATTGGCCCTCATTTATCAGACATGCGTACATCAAAAAAAATGGGTGTACGCAAAATCTCCCGCAAGGATTGGCATTTATCAATCTGAACGTGAGTGAACGGCCCGCAAAAATCTCACGCCAGGTCAGACCAGGTGTACGCAGATTTGAAACCAGCGAACAACAAGCAGGAATGAGTGCAGCTGTCAAAATGAGTAATAAACCATATGCAATGATGCGGGCGTCATGCTGTTGTTGCTCTTATTAGTAAAATGAGTAAATAGGCTAAATGGATGAATGAATAAATAAGAAGCCTGTGTTGAGATATTAAACTTTTTAAATTTGAGACAACCTGCTCTTCAGGCCAGATGGCTGATAATTACAATCAATTTGATTAAGCGCAATGCGCGGCTTGGCAGATATGCAGTGTGGTATGTCAGATGCTCATCAAGTCAGATATATACTGAACAACAAAAGAAACCCAAGTTAATTAAAGGCAGATTTGAAAATAAGTTTGCGCGTAATTATTTTAGAAAATCAAATTTATTACTAGCGCGTGCACATTTACACTCGTTTCATCAAACTTTTCTTTATTTTGCGGTCACTTTGACTGAGTAACCATAAGAGTACATTAAATAACTAGCTAATTTGCGTTTCTTTTGTTGCTCAGCCTACGGACACTTTGACCGTGATCACATTTTGACAATGGCAGATCTTCTATTGTTAGAGGAATAAACTTCTGTCTGACGTGACAGGAACTTTCGGCACAGAGATCTCCTCCGGGAATGTGACGAGTGGCTGCTCGTTTATTGTGGCACCCAATAAAATGTCATGGAGTAATACTAATAAAAGTACAATGATGAGTGATCCCTGCAGACTGTATTTTAACAATTACCCTCATGCAGCTCTGATCGAGGCGGTGGGGACTCATTCGTGTCCCCACCGCCTCGTATTCCCACGATGGAGGGGGAGCCCTGCTGCCATGCGCTCCTCGAACGGTGACAGCTGGAGGTTCGAGTCTGGTTGGCCTCCACCGGTCCGTGCGCTGCTGCGCCTGAGCGCGATCTTAAAATCGGACTTTTTTTTTTTTTTTTTTACCTTCATGTAGAGCATTTGGATTGTCAATTATGTAGGCTATATAACATGAAATATCATGGATCTATAAATTGAATTTATTAAGGCCGATGTTATTCGCACTTCTACGGGTGGCTAATGCTGAATTTTTTTCTTGGCCAACGAACAGCTTCTGCGCTGGTATATGATGGAGCGGCGAAATCTCCAGGCTAAATGGCCTTTTCGGAAATTGCCCGTGGTAATGGTTTACTTATTGTGTCGGAATGACCAGCGTTTCCTCGCGGAAAATGGGCGCGTTATGGATAGTGCGCAGAGCTAGATAGAGCTCCGGTTATGTTATGAGCATAATACAGGTTTTACAGACTGTAAGTTCCGTTTGCGCGAACCGTTGCTTATGTGGAGCTAGCGAATCGATAACTTTTACAGGAAAGTATTTAATATTTAATCGCCGATTTAATATTCAATCTACGGCAATGCTGAGAAATCGTTTGTTATACCGGACACGTTATAGCCTGTGCGCTTCCCTATTGCTTTCACCGGTAGCATCAGAGAGCTTGCCCACGTATTGGAGAAGTATCAGGGTGACCCTGGTCATGGATAAGTAAAGCGATCGTTTCACAAGCACCCAAAAACGCGCCCCAAGCTCTGCAAAACCTACATCTGGTCTAACTGCAGCCTTCGCAGCCCAACTCTACAGATACATACAGCACCTCTCCAGTTAGCTTCAACTGTAGTGGCTACAATCAGGCAACGTTATGATGGAACTGCCACATTGATGCTTACCGAAGTAACACAAGCATACCGATCATAATTACTGCCTATAAGTTACCAGGAGCATTTTAATTTGCACAGCATGCGAACTAACATGCAGCAGCTGATAACCGAGCGGTCATAACAACTAGAGAGACAAATGTTACCCTGCAATACAGGTTTTACAGACAGTAAATTCCGTTACCAGGGGGGCAGTTGTACCTAGCATCCAAATTACAAACAAGTATAAAAAGTTTGCTTCAAATAAGGTTTATGTTCACACACACCTTCTGTTGAATTTCCCCTGATATTACTCTTGCATATTTAGGACACAAACATTAGCAACAGTAAGTTGGCTACGTTAGCTGCAGTGCTACAGCCACATTCAACTGGCCATCAATTGGGTAGGCTTATGCTGTGAAGCAACTGCTTCCGCATCTGTAGCCATGTTTCCATCCACACGTTCTTATACGAATGAAGTAATATCGAATTAAAAATGCCTCACGGAGACGGTGAAATTAGACTTGATTTCAAGACTATCGACTCATAGTTTGTATGGTCCATCTCATCGGATTTTCTCTTGATCGGTAAAAGGCTTATGCGATAAATGCTGATGGAAACGTTATTCGCCGAATAAATCTGCTACTGCATCTTGACGGTGTTTTGATGCCGTTGTTTCCTTCTGGTAATAGTCTGCTATGCTGCTAATAGCTGGCACCTCAGCACTACTACAACTTGTGCAATTATCGTCATTTGTTGGTAAACGCAATCCATTTTGGCTAACCAGCTAAATTAGTTGGCCTACAAACTACTTTTGTTCCCTTGGAGGTTCTGCAATTCAGTGCGAAAATGAATGGAAACAGCTTAAAATGTCAGAAATATACTCGATACACCAATTTGATCGCATAACAGCATGTGGGTCATTACGCACTACTTTTTATTTGCTTTAATGCCGTTAGATAGAAACGTATTTTCACCAGCTTTATTCGCATGAATATTTTTGGCGAACTTCAGATAATTCGATTGACAAGTGGATGGAAACATAGCTTGTGAGTCGCGGACAGTCGCGAGGTCGATACAGGCTTTATCTTCAGATATTTTACAAAGCCTGCGTTTGAGGCCAGTTGTTAGTGCTAACTATCGTTAGCGGTCCTGCTAGCCTCCCGTAACTCATTAGCTTCACTTACATTATTTGCTGTTATATCGTTACTTACAGCTTGTGGCTCCGAGAGCTTGATCAATGCAACTGCTTCAGGTTTGAGAAGCAGCTGAAACGCTTATCCTGTGTCGAATTATCCTTTATTGACAAAGCTGTCTTTGGTGAAATGCTGAGCACAAAGAGCTAACGTTCCCTTTGGCCTTGGCTGTTTGCTGCCAGCAAACAAAAAAGCTACCCACTGATTTCTGGAGGCATCGTCTCTTGGGAGAGAAATCGGTGCTTTTCTTCGCGTCCAAAAGTAAAAGGACAAGCAGCTTTGGGAGAGATACTGCTAAAACTGCACCTCAAATGATCTGCGGTTCTTCTTTTGTATTTCTGGAAGTGTAGATGCTACTAAGGCATAGTTTGATCTGCGGTTGTTGATGTCTGCTAGAATAGTTCCCGGTGTGGGCAGGTCCAGCGCCGTGATTGGCTTTGGCTAGGTCTGTACTAATTGGACGGCACAACCTGACGTCAGGTTTTGCCCAGATCTCGTGAAGATCTCAGGAGGAGCTGTTCAGAGAGGAAATCACGTTCACTTAATCACGTTCTTGGATTACGGCAAAACCCCTGTATCTTATGTTTAGAAACTTTTCAGAGGTTGAGTATGGACATCCAACATTATAACATTACCTATATGTATTAAAAGAAGGATCAGCATAATGGGTCCCCTTTAAGGAAAGAAAAGTTAATACGATAAGAGCAGAGCAGGGATGTTCATATGCCAAGGCTGATAAGAGGGTGGAGAGAATTACCGAGTCTGAGGAGACAGTAGCAAAAGAACCAAGTAGTGATTGTGACTATGTTAGTGTGGATAAAAGGAGGTTCTTAGTGTTTGTGGCAATGGTTATCAATTGTGCGAGCGAAATAGATTCGAAGACAGAAAGGATTAAAATGGTTGTGCATGCAGCCAGGGAATTTCTTGGGGTAACTGATGTGAAGGGAGAAGACATTAAGGAGATGCTAGAAAAGGATTTGGTGGGAGTGGGAGCCAGATACCAAATGAATAGTTATGTTTAGTTATTATTAATTGAAAATTGCGGATTGGGAATTTTTTTTTTTTTTTTTAATTCAAGTCAATAGAGTACTAAATTGATGACGTCACCGCTACTGAGCTTCTGGTGTCGGAAGTAAAATACCTATGGGAATTTATAATGGGGTTTGGACACTTTCTGGCATTCCTCAAACTCGTATAGATTTTATAAGCCGCCTCGCTCCGAGATTGGCCTATGGGGTATACAGATACAAATGATCACATCAAATTTGTCGTTTATTACCAAAAATTATATGCTTATGCACTTGTAGTCCAGTTTGTAGTCCACTTCTGCAAACTACATATCCGTTGCATAAGCTGGCGAGTACCTTGTGATTCGTTCCCAGCCAATGGGGTACCTCAGTTTCCGCAAACGTTCACAGCGTACAACGACGGTATGGTAGCCGATCAGTGCCTCAAATGGCCGTTGTCTATGTCTGTGCATCCGTTACCACATAGGGGGCCACCATTAGCTAGCTACATGCCTAGAAATGAATGGATCATGATGAGTTATTTCGCAATTTAGCTAGCTAGCATTTAGCTACGCTAGCGAACCATCTAGCTAGCCAGCTAGTGAGCTCAGTACATCTTGTGCACATTGCTAAATCAATAGAAACAGTAAATGGTTTGTTTGATGTCACTTACTGTCATTTATGAAAGAAAAGAGGATAGCACTCCAAGTTTTAAAATGTATTGCCTGCAAACGTTTCGGGCTGTTAACCCTTCTTCAGTGCAGTGACAAACAAATCGAGTATCACACAGTTGATTTATCATAGCAGCACTGGCTCAGGTGTGGTAATTATCTTATTAACACAATTCCTCATTAAACACAATTGAAGCTCATTAAACATCAATTGTCTACAATGAAATCTCCACCCAAATGAAACAAGTATACCGAGTAAAAAGAAAGAGAAAAAAGGGTCAAAGAGATCAAAAAAATACTTGATCACACCAAAAAACAGATCACAACATCACAGAAAACAAGTCAACACAATCTCATCATTCATCCCATTAGGAATGAGGGTTCCAAGAGTGCGGATATATTGGCATTCTTTCTGTAGGAGGAGCCTATCCCTATTACCACCTCTAGATGGCGCCTCCACAACCTCCAAGCCCATATACTGTAAATCACTGGTACTGTGATTGTGGCTGTTGAAGTGCCTAGCCACAGATGATTTCTCATCATGGTTGCTAATATTACATTTATGTTCACATATTCTTTTTTTTAATTCCCTTTTAGTTTTTCCAATATAAAATAAATTACATGGACATTTTAGCAAATAAATCACATATTTGGTTCTACATGTAATTCTTCCTTTAACCTTGAACACTACCCCCGTTTTGGGATGGTTGAAAGTGTTACCCTTCATCATGGTGTAACAATGAACACAGTTGTGGCATGGGAAGTTACCGCTGGGGATCCGAGACATGAAATCGTGGGCTTTTCAGGTAGGCCTAAATCTGATTTAACCAAAAGTTTCTTAAATTATAATTTCTCTTTAAAAAAAATCTGGGTGGAGTTTGAAAAGCACTAGCAATACTAGGATCACTATCTAAGATGTGCCAGTATTTGTTGACCATTTGTTTGACAGAACTCAAAATAGGGCTAAAAGTAGACACCATGGCAGGCCCCTGAGTAGAGATGTCCCTGGAACTAGGGCTTAGAAGATCAGACCTTGGTATCTGGCGTACTCTATGTAAATGTTTATCAAGCAGAGTGTCCTTATACCCTCTATCTTTGAAGCAGTCTAAAAGACTCAAACGTCTCCTCATGAGACAAAAACGTCTCCTCAGTAATTCACAAATGAAACTTTCTTAAGAGCTGGTGAATGATAACTACTATAACTGAAAAGACATTGTTGCAAATTGTGTAAAGCTGCACCTTCTTTTTTTCACAAGACATTGAGATATACAGAAAAGAACCAGAATAAACATGAAAAGCATTTAACTCATTGGTACCCCACCAAATAAAAAAACAAATCATCTATGATACCCAATAACAAGGACTATAGGGATGATTTCCCCGGGTTTATATTTGGCTCTCCTGGCGCCCCCTCTCCTGAAATTTGAAATAGTTTTTTGTCAAAACCTCAACCATTAAAGAGACCCAGAGGATGCAATTCATCTCGTAAATTCAAAAAAGTGTTTCGTAAATCAGAACGGACAGGTATAAACCCATGCGGAATCATCTCAACAATTTTTGAGTTTATTCAAAAATCTGTGGTGTCTTTGAGGTATGAAGGAAAGTACCCAAATCCTTAATGTGAAAATCTACAAATTGTGAAAGTGGCTCAGTGAGTGATCCCCCAAGAGGGGAGGCGGGAGGGGAAGTCCTTATGAATTTTGGACTGTAAATAAAGATGGGGTTATCTACCATGCCCAAATTTCGGGATCCCCCAGCCTAATGTGATTACCAAACCAACATAATCAATCTTTTCCAGCTGTTGAGTTGACTAATGATCAATGCAGAGTTTTATCTAAAGGTCTGTCCTTTGTTGCCTACTAAGAAAAGAACATTTGATTCCTTTACCACTAGGGTGGAAATGTTTAATTTTTCAGAAATATTTGATTAAAAGGCACTTTTTATGCAAAGGACAATGGTGGGAACTGTGCATCCTATGTCATAGGATGACAGTTCACCATTGCAGCTAAAAACCTCTCACCACCACTAATAAAAAAAGTCTTTAAGGCCAAAGGAAAAGATAAAACTCTTTTATAGTCAACTCAGGTGAATAATCCATCTGTGCGGGAAACATTCTGTCGATTGCTCTGTCCGTCTGATGACGACCCTAGTGCCAGACAGGGTCACGACGATAACCAACGCGTTCATGGAATTGTGTGCCCAGAGGGTATAAGGACACTCTGCTTGATAAACATTTACATAGAGTACGCCAGATACCAAGGTCTGATCTTCTAAGCCCTAGTTCCAGGGACATCTCTACTCAGGGGCCTGCCATGGTGTCTACTTTTAGCCCTATTTCGAGTTCTGTCAAACAAATGGTCAACAAATACTGGCACATCTTAGATAGTGATCCTAGTATTGCTAGTGCTTTTCAAACTCCACCCAGATTTTTTTACAAGAGAAATTATAATTTAAGAAACTTTTTGGTTAAATCAGATTTAGGCCTACCTAAAAAGCCCACGCATTTCATGTCTCGGATCCCCAGCGGTAACTTCCCATGCCACAACTGTGTTCATTGTTACACCATGATGAAGGGTAACACTTTCACCCATCCCAAAACGGGGGTAGTGCTCAAGGTTAAAGGAAGAATTACATGTAGAACCAAATATGTGATTTATTTGCTAAAATGTCCATGTAATTTATTTTATATTGGAAAAACTAAAAGGGAATTAAAAACGAGAATATGTGAACTTAATGTAATATTAGCAACCATGATGAGAAATCATCTGTGGCTAGGCACTTCAACAGCCACAATCACAGTACCAGTGATTTACAGTATATGGGCTTGGAGGTTGTGGAGGCGCCATCTAGAGGTGGTAATAGGGATAGGCTCCTCCTACAGAAAGAATGCCAATATATCCACACTCTTGGAACCCTCATTCCTAATGGGATGAATGATGAGATTGTGTTGACTTGTTTTCTGTGATGTTGTGATCTGTTTTTTGGTGTGATCAAGTATTTTTTTGATCTCTTTGACCCTTTTTTCTCTTTCTTTTTACTCGGTACACTTGTTTCATTTGGGTGGAGATTTCATTGTAGACAATTGATGTTTAATGAGCTTCAATTGTGTTAATGAGGAGATAACTACCATACCTGAGCCAGTGCTGCTATGATAAATCAACTGTGTGATACTCGATTTGTTTGTCACTGCACTGAAGAAGGGTTAACAGCCCGAAACGTTTGCAGGCAATAAATTTTAAAACTTGGAGTGCTATCCTCTTTTCTTTCATACTCAGACGTTCAGTGTAGGATTTAGCACCCAGTTTTCTATGATTGAGTTGAGCGCATTTTTTGTCATTTTCATACTTACTGTCATTTAGCAAGATAGCTAGCATTAAAATACACCGACTATAAATGGGTAAAATAGCGAAATTGCCAGTTTGCTAGCCTAGCTAGCGAGCTAGTTAAGTCAATAAAAATTGTGAATAGCCATTATTTGGCTGCTTAGCTAGCGTCGAGCCGGGAACATTTCGCGAGTTTGCATTTACATTTAGCCACCTAATATGAGGTTAGTCAGCCACTGAAGTCGGTAAACTAGCTCGCTGGCTAAGTTAGCCAGCTAAGAGTCAGTTTGCTTGCTCGGCTTGCCTCTCATGGTGAATATTAATCGCTAAAAACAATCAATTGCGATTATTTTGGAACTTAACTAGCGTTAGATGAGCAAGCAGACCTGAATTGGCAACGTAGCTCGGTCAGTTATGCGTTGACAAAGCTGATTAGCTCGCTAGCTAGCGAGTTTTTAACCAAACAAATGATGGCCAAAGATGCTTGGCTATTAACCCTTAAATGCCCCTGTGACAAATTTGTCACACGATTTTGGGGGTTGTCAAAACCACTGACCCCACAAATATTTTGCAACCTAATGCCCATAGTGACATATTTAGACCATCAGTGCTGCCATCTGATGCATAAAAGTGGAACTGACACTACACTGGCTGCACCACTAACCTTTCCAAAATGGCCACCCCCATGGTGGAATCCACACGATAGATCAGCACCCATTCATCACTGGATAAAGTAGACAAACAGGTAAGCTAATGAAAAATAAGCTATGCTTAATACTTCAGCTATATGTCAACTAACAAAACAATGATGGACAAAAGTTCTCTTTATATCGTAGAAACTTAGAGTGACATATATGTCACAAGACTAAAATGAGGTCAAAGGTCACCAAAAATTAAAAATTGCTATTGGGTTGTTATTAGCCCCTACCCAGGACATATTAACAGAATACATAGATTTTTCTTTCAACTTTTACTATAGTTGGGCATTTAAGGATTAAAGTAAATTGGCGCTAGTTGAAAACTTGATATCTAGCAAGTAAATATAACTAAGTAGAGGCAACGTAGAGTGGATGACGAATTCACAGTCTCACCAAGCTAAGCAAACAAATAGCTATGGCAATTGGCTGGGTGCAGGTAATTTGTAAACTCGTTCTGCCCGGGAATCATGAAGATCATGGGACGTGTAGTTTTTAGACTACAAATAGGATTAGCATGGTGGCAAAAATTAAAATGATTTAAATTGTAGCTGACTCTGGTCAAGAAAAACGACGTTTTTTGTTACTCAGAAATATGACGTAAAATCTCGAAATCGATGGAGGCTAGAAAACAAAAGTGCTTCAAAAGTGAACTGAAAAAAACATCTATGGGTAAAATGAATGGGAAATTTTACTTCCGACACCAGCGTGACGTCATCACTACACCTTGATATGTTTGAATACTCCGGTACAGTCGGTGGCGGTATGCACCCTCTAAGCTGAATACGGAACCGCCAAAAACCAAAAGAAGAAGAAGAAGAAGAAAGAATCCTAATAGTACTCCGTGGAACATTAATGTCAGTGTTTGCTCGCTGTTTCAATTTCGCTGCTCAGTTGCGTTCCCCCTATCTCTACGACATACTGTGTATTTTGCTCCTTCAACGTGACTGCCATACAACTGCATAACTACATTTACTTGGAGCCCTCCAGAATAGATTGCGTTAATTAAGTAGCTAGCTTCCTGCAGCAGGCTAGCTAATTTTTTTTTTTTTTTTTTTTTTTTTTTGCAGTATTTCAACCTCTTGAGAGTTTAGTAACATTAACTGATAACGTAGCTCGTGATCCAACTACAGCTTGTGACATAACTTGGACTAAGTTTAGTTGCTTGCTTGCTATCACCTTCGTGATACATCATGAATGTGGGGTTGCTGCAGTGGTGCTTTTATCGTTTTGAACATTCGAGCTCCGGAAACGAATGTTGGCTAGTTTGCTTCAGAGTCGGTGACTTGTGGTAGCTAACGAGTTAACAGCCAACGTTAGCTGACGTATTGCTAATGTTCTGCTTTGACTTCTCTGTGCAGATCTCAGCGATGACCGATGAAGAGGATATAATATCAGTTGATTATGAAATATTTGGGAAAGTACAGGGTGTCTTTTTCCGAAAACACACCCGGGTAATACCTGTCAGCATGCAGTAACTAAAATCTATGGGACTGATTTATATTTTTAATCTGACATTTTCTGTATTATAATTCAGTCGTTCCATTATTATGTCATGATGTGTATTCATTTTTTAATAATATTATATTCTTTTATGTTGCCTTCATTCTATTCCTCAAGATTCATGAAATTTAGTGCATACTTACACTCCAGTGTGTGTTTATGCTCTCCAGGCTGAGGCGATAAAACTGGGATTGGTTGGCTGGGTGCAGAACACGGAGGCCGGGACCGTGCAAGGGCAACTCCAAGGTCCCAACGTCAAGGTCAAGCAGATGCAAGAGTGGCTAAAGACCTCCGGCAGCCCCAAGTCACAAATCATAAAAGCAGAGTTCTTCAATGAAAGGAAGATCGACAGCTTGGATCATACAAACTTCAAAATTATTCGCCCTTGAATTGAACTTTGTGAAGGTTTTACTTGTTGCTACATTCCTGCGTTCAACTTGAATATTTATTTCACGTGAATATACTGAAATGGGAAAACGGGTCTTATGGTTATTGCGGCCTGCATAATTATTTACTGAGTTATAATTTTCTTATAGTATTATTTTTTTATTTCCAGTTCAAAATTCTGGCTTATAAAATCTGTACACTACTTGGATTAAAGCATTTAAAATGTTTGAGCCTTGCAGTTATCTTTAAGAAATCAAAGTTATCAAAAAAGATTTTATTCCTCGTAACACATCTGTAACACATAACACATTTATTTCTGGTATTATGTGGTCTGGGGCGAATTATACCTCTAAAATATGCGAAGGGCGTCATGAAGAGAAAAAATGTTTGAGGAAATAAGTTGATTGCGATTGTGTTCAGAAAGCGCATACCCCGAGCCTTCCGGAAACTCAGTGGTGAACGACAATACTAGTAGGTCTTTGACAATGCCGTAGTCTTAGGCCCAGTTCCAATCCGACCCCTTACGGACTCACTGATTTAGAGGCGCGTTCACGGGAAGTCCGTGAGTGTGTGAGGGCTGTTGCATTGTCAGATCATCAAGTCAGTGAGTCCGTGAATGAGCCCTTTCTGCCCCCTTACCGTAAGTCAGCACCGATGCTGACTTTGGGTAAGAAAATTATCCACAGTTCATAGCGTTGTGAAGTCAATTACGGGGGATGCAGTCGGAATACCGGAAATGTAAACAAAAAAAAAGGTAAATAAACCAAAGAACGGTCCGATCGAGGTAATAGAAGGCGCAAGAAAGAAAAAGTTTACGTGTAAGTATTAACATTGATCGTCACAACCGCGTGTAGTTTGTGATTATTGCAGTCTGAAGGGGGTAAGCGCTGTTCCATTCCAATTTATTGGATCTGGAGCCCTCTCAGACTCAGTCGCTTACAGCTGACGTCAATTAAGTCAGTGAGGGTTCAGGACTTGAATCTTCAGGGGGCGGATTGGAATTGGGCCTGACTGAGTTTTAGATTGCCAAGCTCTGAGTTTGCCGATTCTCTTACTTAGCCGACAGGTGGCAGTATGCTTCTATCACAATGCAGGAACTCCGGACGGAAACGGAGTAAACACAATTCTACACGTTTTAAATAGGCTTCCGTTATCGACTGTCTGTGTGCAAGTGGATGGAAAAGATACTAGTTAATAGATTGACACATGTGTTGGAACAGAGAGGAATATACAGAAACTGTCAGTGTGGATTTCGGAAAGGTCGATCCACAGCTGATGCTTTAGTTGGAGTGAGCAATGACATGGGAAAGACCCTAAAAATGAAAGAAATAATGGTGATCGTATTCTTTGATATAGAAAAAGCATATGATTCAATGTGGAGGGAAGGATTACATATACAGCTGAGCCAAATAGGAATTGGTGGGAGGATGTTTAACTGGATAACGAATTTTTTGACAGACAGGAAAATAAGAATACAAGCTGGGTCAGACATCTCCACTGATTTCAGGGTGGAAAATGGCACACCGCAGGGGAGTGCAATCAGCCCTGTGTTATTTAATATTATGATAAACAAAATTTTTGCAAACCTAGAGGGGTGTATTAAATCAGCACTGTATGCAGATGATGGGGCCATTTGGATGAGAGGAAGAAATATATCACGTGATAGGAAATATGAAGAGAACAATAAATCAGGTAGAGAAGTGGTCATATGATTGGGGGTTCAAGATGTCAATGAGCAAATCCTGCTGCATGGTGGTCAATAATAAACGAAAAATTGATATTGAGAATCTTTCACTATATGGTCAGACATTAGAAAGAGTAACAGAGTTTAAGTATCTAGGATTATGGCTAGACTGCAAATATCTATGGAAAACCCACGTGGAACACTTGGAAACAAAATGCAAAAAAGTAATACAGTTACTACAAGCAGTAGCCAGATCTGACTGGGGGCGGATAAACAGTCGTTAATGGACATATACAGGGCATTAATGAGGCCAACATTAGACTATGGAAGTTGTGTGTATGGAGCTGCAGCTAAGACTGTACTACAAAACTGGATAGTTTACGGTATAGAGCCCTTCATGTGTGCACAGGTGCTATTAAAACAACCCCCATAACGCTTGGGAGAGAAAAGCTGGCATTGGTTTATTGGGCTAAGTTGAAAGGAAGTGGGGAAGAAAATCCTGCAGCAAGGACCATACAAAACTGCTGGGAATACTCTAGGTTCCAGAGGAAAGGGTTTGGATGGAGTATGAATGAATGTGCCAAAGCATTTGGAATTGACAATATTGAGTTTGCCCAGCCCACTCCAGTCAGTAACATTCCCCCTTGGCTCTATCCTGAGGCTAAAGTAGACATGAGTATACTAGAAATGAAGAGAGAATGGAGTATTAATGAGGTTGGAGTTAAAACAAGTGTGTACCTGAGGAGCAATTATTTTAGTTACCTGAAAATCTATACAGATGGATCTAAAAACACGAGTGGGCATGTGGGAACTGGTGTATATATACCAGAATTTGGAATCAATATGTCCAAAAGGTTGTCTGATCAATTATCAGTGTACACAGCAGAAATGGTGGCCGTAATTATCAGCCTTCAGTGGGTGGAGGAGGTCAGGCCAGACAGGGTGGTGGTGTGCACTGATTTGGTGGCTGTTGTAGAAAGCATTCAAACATCAAACACAACAAGGAAAGATTTATTCATTGATATACAGCACAGTTTGCTTCGATTACACAGGGGTGGTGTGGAAGTGCAGTTTTGTTGGGTACCAGCACACCAGGGGGTGAAAGGAAACGAGGCGGCTGATAAACTAGCAAAAGGGGCACTGGAGAAGAACATAACAGTACAAATACCTCTTGGGATAGGGGAAGGGAAAACAGTAATTAAAAAGAAAGGAACTGAAATATGGCAGAAAAGGTGGGAAGAAGACCAGAAAGGAAGGAGCTTATACAAAATACAAAAAACAGTAATAACAAAGACCTATGAGGAAAAGAAGAGAAGGGAGGAAGTTGTTATAATGAGACTCAGGGTGGGACATATACAGGGTTAAATAACACTTTGTATATATTAGGAAAAAGGAACAATGATTGGTGTGAGGGGTGTGGAGTGAGTGAGAATGTTGAGCATGTGATGTTGAACTGTAGCAGGTATGCAGCTGAGCGAGAGCAGCTCCAGGAGAGAGTCAGAGCAGCAGGGCATGAGTGGAGTCTGGCAGGACTGCTGGGAACAGAGGGAGAGGCAGAAGGTGTAAGAGCAGTCAGGAGGGCGCTCTTTACTTTCCTATCAGACACAAGATTGATAGGAAGAATTTAGGAAGTTAAGGGCATGTTGTTGCACACTCTTGTACAGTAGGTGGCGGTATGCACCTAAAAGCTTTTTATACGCCATTAAACCCAAAGAAGACGAAGAAGACTGTCTGCGATTTAGCTTTTTTTTTTTTTTGCGAGTAATGTAAGCAATGCTCCTAGGCAAAGAACTCCTACGGCTGTAGATTGTGAATTGGTCGGTGGTTTAAACTTGGACTTGTAATGTGAAATATTAGGTCTTATAACATTTAATAACGCTTGAATCTGAGGTTTGGCTAGCTGGCTGGCCAGGCAGGTAACATTATCGTGGCGTTAAATTTTGTGAAACTTAGAAAGTTTACGCTAGTGGTTATACATAATTTGAATTCATCTGCAGACAAGTTTGATTATTCACTATGAAGCGCAGTCGTAAATCGATACGGGTGTCGCTTGTACCTCAGGTAGTCAAATTGCTAACTTCTGCAGTAGATCTTAGCTAGTGAGTCAGGTAACGTTTGCTTATTTGTGAACGTTTATCCTTGGCTACTTGATAACATGCGCTAGCCACCGCTACAGCTATTTCAGTTAGGTTTTCTAATATTTTCTCATAAAGAGTTGCTTTAACGTTCTTGCTGAGTTGGCTTGAAGTTATCTTGTCATACAATGATAAAATGCTTATCAAAGGGAGTTCAAGCCAAGCTGCGCTCTGGAATAGCAATATTTTCTCTACAACAGTGTGTCGAAGAACTTGTTTTGAATGGCATAGATGCTGGGGCGACGTGCATTGCTGTGAGGTTAGATATGGATGCATTCAAAGTTCAGGTTATAGACAATGGTTCCGGGATGGCCAGGGAGGATTTGGAGCACGTCGGAAAGAGGTACTTCACGAGCAAATGCAGCACATTAGAAGATCTAGAGAACCTCCAATTTCATGGATTCAGAGGGGAAGCTGTTGCAAGCATAGCATCTCTTTCCACCCTGGTGGAAATTGCCTCAAGGTCCAGACTGTCCAGTAAAACCTTTGTGAAAATCTTCAAAGATGGGAAAGGCATGGATGTGTTTGAATCTGAGGTCAATCGTCCATCAGTTGGCACAACTGTTGTGATATGCAACTTTTTTCACAATATGCCAGTGAGAAGGAAAAGGGTGGATGTTGTGCTAGAATGTGAGCGCATCAGACATAGGGTGGAGGCCATTTCTTTAATGCACCCTTCCATCTCCTTCACGCTGAAGAATGACTGTACTGGAACTATGGTGGTGCAGCTTCCAAAGGCAAAGAGCATCTACTATAGGTTTGTCCAGATCCATGGAATGTCAAGGGCCCAGAAGCTGGCGGATATTTGCTGCTCTTATGGCCAGTTTGAAATGAGCGGCTACATTGGGCGGGAGGGGCACTACAATTGCGGTCTTCAGTTCCTTTTTGTGAACGGCAGGCTTGTCCTTAAAACTCGCATTCACAAACTGCTGAATTTTCTTCTCAAGCGAATAAATGTGTCTGGAAGGCATAATGGGAACTCCGGTGAGCCCTTAACTATAGGGAGCCCAAGGCAACGAGCAGGGGCTGAGGTGCATGGGGTGTACATTATTAATATTAAGTGCCATTATTCTGAATACGACATATGCCTAGAGCCAGCAAAGACCCTGATTGAGTTTAAAGATTGGGATAGTGTGCTGTCATGCGTGGAGAAGGGCATCAGAGAGTTCCTCACCAGAGAGAACTTAGTGACTGAACTTTCTCCTGAGGATGTGTGCAAATATGTCCATGGAAATTACTTTATTGAACCAATAGGTAGCACTTTGACAGTGGATGGCAATGCAGCAAAGACACTTTGCAATGCTGAGGAATTGTACGATGGACACAAGTTGATGTCTGCAGCTGTTCACAGGATTCTTAAGCTGGATTCAGAAAGGACCGAAAGTGTCCAAAAAGATTATGAAGACAATATAGTGAATGAGGAGCCTGTTCACAGGATGGTTGTGGAGGATTTTGACATGACGAAAAATGTTCACGTGGACAACAGATATAATATGGTCTGTGAGGAGGAAAAGAGGCTTGAGATTCCATGGGACCAAGAGCAGTCGAAAGAAAATGGCTCCTTAAAAGGAGCAATCATAACCAATTCATTTGGTTCAGAGACTGATGAAAGGGTAATTAATTTTGATTCAATTGCCGGGACTAGTACACCGAAACCTGAGCACCTAAAATGGATTTTTGAAGGAACAGAAAGCCATCACAAAGTACAACTAGAAAATGTGGATGGCACCAGTTTTAGATCTAGTGAACTTCAGCATAATGTGAGCTCAGAACCCTTAAAGGGTGAAGAGCAGAACATGTACCCAAGGGAGTGTGTAGAAGAAGTTGATTACATGGGACAATGGCAGTCAAAAAGACATGACCGAAAAATTAATGAATGGTGCGGTGAGGGGCAGGTGCATCACACCAGTTTGGAAAAGCCAGGGTGTGAGGCAAATGATTTGATGAGAACTGCATTAAAGCTTGGCTCAGTAGGATTCATCAGACATGTGGTCCCTCAGCAGCACAATGCAGGTGTGCTGGAGGGCAGCGTGCCAGGGGGGTTGAGTAAGGTACTTTCCCTTGGTCCTGTTTCAGCTCAGGATCTGCAGCCACTCAAAGAGTGCCAGTCTAGGGATTATTGTTGTTCAACTGCCACAAGAGAACCTTTAAATCACTCAGTGAATTCATCTAAGAATCAATATGTTTGCCGATGCAGTTTGAGCTCAGTTTTTGAAACTAAAGAAAGTTCTATTTTGGCACCAAAGCGAAAGCTTTCATTCTTGGGTGAGCCTTCTGTAATTGCATCGAAGGCTTTGGAGATCAAGCCATATCAGAAACTGGCTTTGTCAGTACAGACAAGATCCCTTGACAGATTCAGAAGGATGTGTGTTAAGCAGACAAAAGCACTGTGTCATCCTCTGGGAACTGCTGACTGTGCTGAGTTTGTTGATTCTAAGGAATCCCTGATGGATGGTACCTCAGTTAATGCTAAGAGGCCTTCACTCGATCAGTCTGAGCAAAGTGAGACGTTGAAAGTGTATTCATCACTACCAAGTGATTGCTGCATAACTCTATCAGAATACACCACACTAAAACCTTTTGTAAGTCACTCTAGGAGCAGCACAGAGTCGATAGCTGCTAAGCTTTCTCAGTTTAAACAGAATTGGGTGAAAGCTAGGAGCAGGGCACCAGAGAGGCCTCTGAGAGAAACTTCAATTTTTTTCAGCTCACTCGATTGTGCAACGGACACCCTCAGTCTAGATGATTGCAATACGAAAAAGCAGATTTGTCCTGATCTGTGCTCAGCTGGAGAAGTTACCTCTGACATGAACGCTAACAATCAGCAATCTCTGATAGAGGCACACTGTGATGCTTTTGATGGCAGAGAGTCTGCACAAATGTTAGCCCCCAAAAATCTATGTGACTTTTCAGATGAGGAGGCAAACTTTGCAAAGAAAGAGCTATCTCTGTGCTGTGATACTACTATGGAGCAGAACAAGCAAGGTGAAAGCATAGCAGTAGGGTCCAGTGATTGGCTGGAGCACTTTGACGATTCCATTGGGAAACTGGTTTACATTAACAAAGTGACAGGACTCAGTAAATATGAAGCACCTGCTGTGGAAGAGACCCCGGTTCCCTGTACCACAGATGTTACCACCATGTCAGTTGGTGTCATCTCTAGGAATGGTAAGCTGTGTCATCTTTTCTTCATGGTAAAACATGTCTTTTCAATTCCATTACAGCCTTGTCTTTTGATTTGCAACACTGAAGCATTTGGAAAAGTGTATTTTTGAGTGCATCTTGCATCGTTTTCCTCTGAATTGAACTCTTGAGAACTGAGAAAGTGCATGTGGAATATTTAGTAAGTGGGCAAGAATTCACAGTGAGGTCACATTAACTGGCATTGGCTAATGTTTTTGCAGGTAATGTAGCTAGTAACTCTTATGAATGATTTACAAATACTTTACTCATGAAAACAATGTCTTATTTGTGAATAAATGCATTAACTAATGTATTTTTGAATATATACTTAGTGCCATTAAAATGCACGCATGAGGTATGCACTGTATTTGTTGCAAATTGAAAAATCAAATCAGTTTTTTTTTTTTTTTTTTGGTTTTTCCAGTGAGATATGAGTGAAATAGAGAAAAGCGTGTGGAATTGTCATTCCGACAGGCACCAAGTGGACGTAATAACAAACTTTGAGTTGTTTGTGATGTGCACAGTGATGCTTGACAACTTCTTTTGGGTGTGGTTAATGGCCTATATAAAGCAAACACACAAAAAAAAAAAAACCGAAATATGCTGCAGCTTCAAGAAGACGTTACGGCTTACGACATTGTAGAATGAAAGACCAATTTGAGCAATCATCGATACAAAAAAGAAAATTGCCGGATCTAGCTTTTTCGCTGAAATTTCTTACACTTCCAAGACTAGCACACGTCCGATGCACAGCTTGCTAGTGCTTAGGTCTATTGCATGCGCATAATAACATTGAAAGGTCTTATCATCAAAATCAGGGCTTTTCAAACCTCTCCTGGAGCACCACTCCTCCTGCATGTTTTAGAGCTCTGTCTGCTCCAGCACAGGTGAGTCAAATGATCAGCTCGTTACCCGTGAGGATGCTTGATAATGAGCAAATCGTTGCAATCATCCGTGCTAGCGGGGAGAGATCTAAAACATGCGGTAGAGGTAGCACTCCAGGGGAGGTTTGAGAAGCACTGATCTACAACGCCAAAATTATACAACCCCCAATTCCGAAATAGTTGGGACAAAGTGTAAATTGTGAATAAAATCAAAACGCAATAACTTTCAAATCACACCAGCCAGTATTTTATTCACAATAGAACAGAGATAACATAGCAAATGTTGAAACTGAGAAATTTTACAATTTTATGCACAATATGAGCTCACTTCAAACTTGATGGCTGCTACAGGTCTCAAAAAAGTTGGGACAGGGCCCTGTTTACCATGGTGTAGCATCCCCTCTTCTTTTTAACACAGAGTGCAGGCATCAGGGCATTGAGGAGACAAGTTTCTTGAGTTTAGCCATTGGAATTTGATCCCACTCTTGTTTAATACAGGCTTCCAGCTGCTGGAGAGTTTTAGGTCTCCTTTGACGGACTTTTCGTTTAATGATGCGCCAAATGTTCTCAATCGGTGAAAGATCAGGACTGCAGGCAGGCCAGTTCAGCACACGGACTCTTCTACTACGAAGCCATGCTGTTGTAATAGCTGCAGTATGTGGTTTTGCATTGTCCTGCTGAAATACACAAGGCCTTCCCTGAAATGGATGTCGTCTGGAGAGGAGCATATGTTGCTCTAAACCTTAATATACCTTTCAGCATTCATGGTGCTTTTTAAAACATGCAAGTGTCCCACACTATATGCACTAATGCATCCCCATACCATCAGAGACGCTGGCTTTTGAACTGAACGCAGATAACAGGAGGGATGGTCTGTCTCCTCTTTAGCCCGGAGGACACAACGCCCATGATTTCCAACAAGAATAACAAATTTGGACTCATCTGACCACAGGACACTTTGCCACGTTGCTACAGTCCATTTTAAATGAGCCTTGGCACAGAGAACACGGTGGCGCTTCTGGATCATGCTCACCAATGGCTTCCTTTTTGCATGATAGAGTTTTAGGTGGCATCTGTGGATGGCACGGTGGACTGTGTTTACATACAATGGTTTCTTGAAGTATTCCTGGGCCCATTTAGTAATGTCAATGACCGAATCATGCCGGTGAGTGATGCAGTGGCGTCTGAGGGCCCGAAGATCACAGGCATCCAGTAAAGGTCTTCGACCTTGTCCCTTATGCACAGAGATTTTTCCAGTCTCTCTGAATCTTTTGATGATGTTATGCACTGTCGATGATGAGACCTTCAAAGCCTTTGCAATTTGAAGTTGAGGAACAGTGTTTCTAAAGTATTCCACAATTTTTTTACGCAAGCCTTCGCAGGTTGGAGAGCCTCTGGCCATCTTTACTTCTGAGAGACTCAGCCTCTCTCAGACATCCCTTTTATAGCCAATTATGTTAGATACCTGAAGCCAGTTAATGTAATTACTTGCTAAATGTTCTTTCAGCTGATTCTCTTATATATTAATTGCTTTCTCAGCCCTTTTGCCTGTGTCCCAACTTTTTTGAGGCCTGTTGCAGCCAGAAAATTTGAAATGAGCTCATTTTGTGGATAAGAATGTAAAATGTCTCAGTTTCAACATTTGAAATGTTGTCTATGTTCTATTGTAAATAACATATTGGCTCGTGATCTGAAAGTCATTGCATTTTGATTTTATTCACAATTTACACTTTGTCCCAATTATTTTGGAATTGGGGTTGTATAATGAAACTTAGATTTTTAGGAAATCGTTTGTTGATTCCTCTGCTTCGAATCTCCCTGTTGGAAATTCTGTCTATCCATCTTGCCCCACAGATTCTTCTCAGACAGACTGTTGAACACATCCACTTTGTTACCATTAGCAACCTTCATGCTCCAGGTCTGCTCCATACATCAGAACTGACAGTACATAGCTGCTGAAGAATATCATCTTGTTTTGAAGGCTGATCTGTTTGCCATCCCAAATGCTTTTCAGAGCCCAGAAAGCCTTTCTGGCTTTACCTATCCTTTGATTGATCTCTTCATCTAATTGACCATCAGCTGTAATCGTGCTTCCCAAGCAGGCAAATGTTCTCACCTTTTCTAAGTCACTACCATACATTGTCACTTGCGCGCCATCGCCCTCGATTTCAAGAACTTTTGTTTTTTTCTTACTTGCCTTTAGTCCCAAGGAGACAGCACAGGTGGTGATGTTGTCTGTTATTTTGTGGATTCGACCTTGTTCTCCGATTACAATATCGTCAGCAAGCACCGAGTCAGCCAGCTCAAAGTTGCAGTTAATCTTCAAACCAAGCATTGAAGAGCACTGCTATGCAAAAAAAGAATGGGGAGAGGACACAGCGTTGCTTACCCTAGTTCTTGTGTCAAACCATTCGCTGTGTAGTCCATCCACCCTCACACAGCATTTGCTACCATCATAAAGATTAACAGCTTCATTAATGATTTATCCAGGTATGCCGTAAGGATTGGAATTCTCCACTGGGGCTTGGGATGCACACTATGCTGTTAAAAATGAATAATGCTTGGTATTTCACAGATGTTTGCATTTTGATTGTATTTTTATTTCCATTATTTTAGAGCATTGTCCGTTCAGAAGTGCCAATAATTCTGGAGCCCACTGGATATCTAATGCAGTTAACATTAATGAATGATGAACAGAACTTTTCTTTAGTTGTCAATGCTGAGTCACTTGGACCCTATGGAAACACAGTGATGACCCACCCTGTTCCTGGAGTTCTACCATCCTGTCTGTTTTCACTCCAACCATAAACAAGACAGTGTCATTACTATCCCCCGTCACGATCAAGGGCCATAACTCCCTAAAAAAAATATGGTTGGACATCCATTTTCGAATTCAACGTAGATCATTAGTAGCTTATTAATCCCACAAAATGTCACGTTTTTGGGTATAATAGTTTCAGAGAACTCTTGTTCCCATTGTGGTCAGAGGCACGGATGCATGAACTGACAGACCCCAATCCAATATCCCCCGGTCCCACTTCGTGGCAGGGGATAAAAAGCACACCGTTGTCTACGGCTAAAGATCTTATGCTCCTAATTGGGCCGAATAGTAAGTGTTGCGTTACCGCTTTTTGAACGCGAGATTTCCGTCTTCCAGAGGCATCCAGGAACTGCAATCCATCAAAGCTGTCTCTTATGCTGTCATCCTGCACTGAAAATGTAGGTATTTGGCTGTAACCCTGCCTTTGTTAGGTTATTCTTACAAAAATGAGCCAGTCGCAGGCAGAGGTCTCCACCCAGTGATCGCCAAATGTAGGAAACGGTCAGTATCGTCTTTCTGGTTTTCGCGTTATTTACCAGAACGTGTTTGAGAGAGTTTTCTGTGTTCAGCTGCCTATACAACCAGTACAGCCTGTCTCCGGAGGTGGAGTATTGGCCAGTCATTTTTATTGTCCCCTTTGCATACAATGCGAGGGGATATAGTCATCAGTATTTCGTACGGCTGTCCAACTGTCTTTAATAATTTTGTTTCCGGAGCAGAACTCAAACATCTTTCAATATTTTTGCAGTAAACTTTCTGTGCGTATTAATCAGGTCCTTGACTGGTACCTTTTGATTTTTTAGGATATCTGAGATTACACTGAGGGGATCTGGGGGATACATCATCTTCTGATGACTTACCCAGGTCTTTTAGCACCAAATGAGACTAGGGCCCCCTACAGCGAGAAGGAGGTGTGCCAATTACAGTTGAAATGAAAACCTATTTGTTCTCCAGGAACAGGGGTGGTTAACACTGTTGTAGAGGGTTTCACAGTCTTTAAGTAAGACATTCTGTCTTCCCCTTTAGGGTCTGAGAGCGTATACTACCCATTTCAGTCAGAGATAGTGCTGCCCTTCTTGCCTAGGTCGAGAGCAGAGAGAGTACTTAGTTCAGGGCAAGACTACACAGGTAAGATTCCCAACAGTCATATTTCAGCTGATCATCTTAGAAAGTCAGCATCTTAGAAAGTCGCTTTGTGGTCCTATTTCAACAGTTATATGCATTGGAATATTATGCAATTGAATACATTCAACATTGTCCATTCTTTTTTTAATTTTTTTTTTTTTTTTTTTTTATTTAGATGATGTAAAGGCTGACACCTCCCTTTCCTCTATGTTTTCTGAGTGGTCCAACCCAGTGTTTGCTCGACCACCAGAGGTAAACATGAGTTCATACTTCAACATTTGTGTAGTCATTTAATCCAGCTAAAAGTGAAAGCTTGTGCATGATGTTTTGAAAGTAATGGAATCAAATAATTTGGCTCTACGCCGATGTGATGCACTGCTTTAGCCCATATATTAAAAGCAATACATAAAAATGGTGAATAAGGACTGAAATTCTACTCTGTATGATTTAATATATTGTTACTGTGCTATTGCGGATGATTATTTTTTTATTGCTACATTTGTGGCTTTTTGTCTGGAGCAGGTTGCTGTGAATGTGACCAGTGGGCAAGCAGAAGGCCTGGCAGTGAAGATCCACAATATCCTGTACCCATACCGCTTCACCAAAAATATGATCCACTCGATGAAGGCTAGCAAAGATTTCAGTCCAGCTTGTGCTTAATGAATCTAAAATTTCTAATTCTGGTTTTTGCTAAGCCCTTTGGCTTTGTATAAAAACTGTATACTTAGGAGTTTATGCATTCTGTCATTTTAGGTGGTCAATCAAGTTGATAAGAAGTTTATAGCATGCCTGATTAACACAAAGGACGTGGACATGGAGTGTGGTGATCCTGAAGGAAAGCTGCATTTTGTTTTTCACTTGCATGTGTGCCTGTGCACCTTACATTTTGCCTCTGAGCATGCATAGGAAGCATTTGTATGAGGTTGCTAAAGTCAGCAAATTTATCCTTGGTTTGTCCTGTTAATATTCCTGAACAAACAAAACAATTTGTTTGTCCTTTGGCTTACAAGTAGTCATTGAATTTGAGCGTTCCACTTTCTTTGAGTTTAACTTGTATCCTGGGTACCTTCAGGAAACTTGCTGGTGTTGGTGGATCAGCATGCTGCTCATGAGAGGGTGCGTCTGGAGAACCTCATCATGGGTAAGACAAGCTTTTCTTGTGAATGACCCATCTGCCTTTTCAACAAACACACTACTTGGTACTTTTAAGACTGGTTTTATTGCCACTGATTTTTTTCTGACTTTCTTTTTAGGATAAAATGAAACATTTCAATTTCATTTTAGGACAGCAAGACATATAGTCTAATAAGACCATGACTTTCTTATACTGCAGTCCCAGCATGAGCACATGTGTACAAAGAAAAATACAACAACAAACAATAGAATAATACAAAAAAAAACACACGTGGGGGAGACATTTACTAAAACAGAAAATGCTTATTGAGCAAATTAAGCTCAGTTTACTCCAATACAGGTTATTGCTGCGATATTTAGCAGTTTTGCCTTTTAACCAGACAAGGGGCTAACAGCAAGAATACATAGCTTTTTTTTTAATGCCAAGAAATTTCTCGATTTCTAGCAGAACAGATGACCAGAATGATGTGATCAATAGAGACAACCACATTACATGAAAATAAGTTCCTGGTTGTTTTTGGCACTTCAGGCTAGCTCCTGTACACGAATCATTACATTTGCACGTATTTTAGGAGTCACGTGCAGTTTATCAATTATCTTTATATTGTGTTTCTTGGGATTGGTTTGATCTAGCCATTGTTTTGACATTGTATAAAACTTTGCACCAAGTCTAATCATCTAGGACAAAGTCCTTTTTTCAACTGTGTTTAATATTCATTGTTGTCTTATCATTCATAAGCAACTGGTCAAATATATCAGTCCTCACTTTCTTATTAAGTTTGGCTCCTTTCACAAGTAGACTATCAAGAATACTCTGTATTGTTCCACTTGTATAATACGAAATTGAGTTCAAATTACCCCTGATCTGGAGGCAAGGATAAAAGTATTTGAGGAGTTTGAAACTCTTGTAATTACTGAAAGGACTTAGATGCATCATTCAGACGTATATCATGAACTTATGCAATGCCTGCAGCCTTCCAATCTCTAAACCCCATATCTACACATGTACTTTCAAAGTCAGGGTTATTAGCAGTGGGTGCTGAGAATGAGTACTGGCTAATTCTGTAGTATTTATGTATACAATTCAAAGACTTATATATGTTTCTTACTATAAAATTATCTTTCATCTTAGCATGCAGCTTCCTGGAACATACAACACAAAGGTCTAACATTGATACATTATCTATACCTATACTTCTAAAATTAATCAATAATCTTGATTAGAGCCGGAATTGATTTGTATGAGTCATTCATAAACTAAAGCACGTCATCCACATATAATGAGATTTTATTTGTCCTGACATTTGTTTGGATGCCCTTAACCTGATCACTTGCTATAGTAGTTTCTGCTAAAGGCTCTATAATCAGAGCAAAAAGTAAAGAGGAAGGAGGACAACCCTGTATTGTACCTCTCTCTAGTGGAGTACCTAGTATGTCACACCATCTTTTGGAGATGAATTAAACAATTTGACCCAATCAATGAAAATATTACCAAAAGAAAATTAATTCAGTGTTTTGAATAAATACTTACATTCTACACAAAAATGCTTTTTCTGCATTGGAGGTAACTACTACTACTGCATTGTTCTTATTATACTCTGCATACTGCGTGATGCCTAACAATCTTTGAATATTTGAGTAAGAGTTAGGATTTTGAATATATCCAGTTTGATTACTAGCTACTAATTTAGGCAGCCCTAAATTAAGATGTCGCCAAAATACCCACTAATAATTTTGAATAATTTACCTGCATTGATTTAGCTAGTTTCCTGACCTGAAAAGAATGCCTAAACATTTTTGTTAATATGGGGGCAAATATTGATTTAAGGCTGTTATATATTTCTGAAGAGAAGCCATCTGGACCGCAAGCCTTCTTTCAACTTCTTCAGATGTTATTTCAGCATCGAGCAGATTCCCATCAACATCACTAACTTTAGGTAAAATTTTAAAAGAAAATTCCCATGCCATTTATTATTCCTGAATTCTGATTTATATAGTGAACCTACGAAAAATTTGAAGACATCTGCAATCCCAGAAGACGAATGTACCAATTGACCATTTTTATTTTCAGTTTTGAGATTGCATAATGCCCTGATCCATCAAATCACTGCCAATGATTAAGACTAGTTGAGGACCTAAGTTTTTTTTTTTTGTAAACTGCGTTGAGCTTTTTATAGAGAATCTCTGTTCAAAATTGAATTAAATCAGGGAATGCGCTCAGTCTGCATCCATGAAACTGGCGATTAATGTCAGACTGCTACTCTCAATGATGAATGATGTTTTTATGTCCTTCAATCACTTCCCTCACTTGCTCAGAAGTCTGATTTTGGTGCTTTTTCAATCCATTTCATTGATTTGTCCAGTTACTTTTCAACTTAAGATATTTGGTCTCCAGAGTGCAGCTAGAGAAAAGGTGCTATGTAAAGAAAGGAAATAAAAATTGCGAGCTACTCAAGTTTCAAATTGTTCTGGATACCACCACAGGTCACTTTATTAGGTGCAGAAATTCAACATTTTCTCTTACTGAATACTTTTCCCATTGCAAATAGCACTCGAATAACCACTCTGTTGTTGTTGTTGTTGTTGTTGCTTTTTGCGGTCCAGTCTGCAAATGTCGGAATCAATGTGGGCAGCATTAGGCTGTCATTTACTGCATTATTCATAAATCTACAGTATTCTGAAATTAGGGCTGTACCAAATAGTTTGAAGCTTCATTCATAATGTTGACAATCAAATTCTTAGCGTAAGAATGCGGCAGCTTTTTTTTTTTTTTGCATGTATTCTATTTGAACCTGGTATTTCTGTTTAAACCTGGTATTTTTGTAGAATTGAATTCCAGAGGTGGCTGCATAGGAGACTTATGAACCGATGTATAAACAGCACTGTACATCACATTTATGTAGCTTAAGTAACAAAAACTTCAGCTATTTCACTACTTTGGTTCTTGCACTATTATCATAAATTGCATAAGTCCTTACAACAAAGATCATATTATGGAGCTGCATTTGCTTGGCGCTCGGTGCTCCATCATAATGTAGCTTGTTTGATATCCACAAAGATTGCAGAAAGATGTCAAAGAAATCGTTGATTTGGAAGTGTTTTAAGAATGTTGATGATAATGATGATTTCTAAGAGCACGATTATTAGGATATTTCATCATTATTCTATGCAGTGGTTAAAGTGGGATTTGACAGGTGGGGGAACCCTAAAATTTGGTGTTGCGGCGCAGTGGGGGAAAATGACACAAATTATTGCAAATAACTGTATTCGCTTTATTTTTGGCCCATTGGGACTATAACACTGAATTTTCGTATTCACATAATCAGGAAGTGGGCATAACAAGAGAAAAGCAGTGATGGATTTGGCTGAAAACTTGCAGAATATTGGGAAGTATAACAGTGAAGATATTCTACTGTTACAGTATTTTTCATTTCCTAAAACAGTAAATCAAAATTATTACATAATTAACAAAATGAACTAGTAACAGAAATCTATGAATCTTTTTGTGATTTCAAGACACCGTCCTTACACTGCACATATAAACCATATTCTACTTCCGAAATATTTTGATTTCCAATGCAAAATTATGGCTAGATGTAGCTAGTGATTTCACTAAGCTGTAGCCTTGTGTGTTCTGGTTTATCAATACTCTTATGCAGCAATCTAAATCATCCTCAAATCACACTCTGACAAAAGTTTTCTGAAAAGAAAGCTCAACGTTACTGCTGAGCCAGAAACACAAACCAACATTGCTTACATAACTATCGGTGCAATTGAGCCTTTGTCCGACTTCGATTGGATCGCTAATAATTTTATTTATGCACCAGCTGGCTGGTAAGCAGCCTGGGTAGCGTTTTGCACATAGCCTAGAGCAGCTAACGTTACCCTTTTTAAATATAAATTCTATTATTTGGCCGGTTTGGATTGTTGAATATTACAAAACTTCACCGTCGACTTCAACTTCAGTTAATCCGCTTACTTTGGCTAAAAACGCCGTTTCAAACATTGACAATTCCTCGCCGGCTGGTACATGACCGATGCACTCACTCAAGTGAAAAACTGCATACGATACGGCTGCGTTTTAGTGAAGGCGGGGCTAGCAGGGACAGATGTTGCGCTCTGATTTGTTGAGCATCTTGGTGATTTTGAGAGAGTGCCAGGCAGGCTGTAATTGAAAGTAGCATGCAAAAATTATCTGTAGTCCGCGGCGCTACTGTTCAGGCCCTTTCACACTGGACGCGAAACAAATTTTTCACACGACAGATGACATTCAGTCAACGCAAAGACGCCCATCGCGTCTTTGTGTTGACTTTGAATGTAATCTGTAGTGGGAAAAATTCGTTTTGCGTCCGGTGTGAAAGCAGCTTTAGTTAAATTAATATTTCAATTCAAACTAAGGTGGCGGAACGCAGTTCCGGACCGTTCCGGCCCACTGTAACCCCTGATTCTATGCCTTTTATTGGATTATCCTGCTGCCTCCATGTATTTATGATGGCATAGCTGATGAAGTACATTAAAGAAAGTTGATCTAATTAAAAAGTAACTCATTTAAAGCAATCAATCACATTACTTCAATTTAGGATTTTGTGCAAGGATTTTTTTTTTACGGTGAAGACGTCCTGTGGCTCATTAAAGGGCACATATAGCTTGGCGTATAAATGATGTCGTTCTGGGCCAATGTTTCATTGGCTTCAAGATGAAGAGGTTCCCCATTTTAAATGTAAACTAGAGGCACTCGTGGAGTGCAAACCTCCGCCAAGGCAGCCCAATCCAAATGTGCATGAGTGGGAGCAAAGTTGAGTTATCGCGAGTGATAGGATTTCAAGATGGCTGCCGTGGCGGCCATACTGTTTCACTGATAGTGGTCAAAATCAATAGGGTCCATCTTTGATGTAATAGCAGTCCACCCACAAAAATTTCAGACAAATCCGTGCATTATTTTTTGAGTTATCGCATGTGATAGGATTTCAAGATGGCTGCCGTGGTGGCCATATTGTTTCAGCGATCGCGGTGGAAATCAATAGGGTCCATCCTTGATGTAATAGCAATCCAGCCACAAAATTTCAGACAAATCCGTGCATTACTTTTTGAGTTATCGCGTGTGATAGGATTTCAAGATGGCTGCCGTGGCGGCCATATTGTTTCAGTGATCGCGGTGAAAATCAATAGGGTCCATCCTTGATGCAATAGCAATCCACCCACAAAATTTCAGACAAATCCGTGCAATACTTTTTGAGTAATGTTGTTCACAAACAGACAAACAAACAAACCCGGGCGAAAACATAACCTCCGCCCCAACTTCGTTGGCGGAGGTAAAAATGCTGAAAATGCTTGAATTCAGAAAAGGTTTTGGATTAATTAATTAAGTGCATAATTGTCATCCTTACAATATTACATATTATTTGTATGTTTTCAGTGTGGTCTATAAGTGGTCTCTCGGTCATTTACTAGTTAATGACTTCTTAAGCATTATACTCTTTCGTATTGGGCTAAGTAATTCTGTAAGTAAATTGTTATTCACTCGATCGTAAACGAGAATTAGGGCTGCTGGGTTAGCTCGCTCGGTTAAGGCGCCGCAATTGCGATGCAGTAGTGACTACTTCGGCGCGGGTTCGATCCCCGGTCGTACCAACCAGCAGTGGTCGGCAGCTTTTTCAGAACAGCGCACGATTGGCTAAAGCGCTGCGGGAATGCAAATTGGGAAGGTAAAAAAAAAATAATTGCCTTGTTCGTTGCTCAAGCGCCTCCTGTTGGCCAGCTGGGTGCTCGTCAGTGAGATTCTGAGCTTGCTCATGTTCAGGTATCCTCCGCCCTCGTTTTGAACTTGCGATAGTTTCCACCAATGAGTGTAAAGATGCAGGGGCTGACAGGTACGTGCTTCGGAGGAAAGCCGCGAACTGTCTCTCTCTCCTGAGCTGGCAACAGGGGGTTGCATACGAGCAAGCCTTGTACATAGTTCTCAGATTGGGCATTCCAAATTCGAGTGGGATTGGAGATGCCAAATTTATCTTAAAAAAAAAAAAACGAGAATGAGTTGAGATTTATCATGCGTAAAAAAGTGAAAGGCCTCTTTCTGACAGCTCGCAACTGACAATCGCGTAACTATGGCATCACCAGGATTTGGGGTTTAAGAGTTAAAACGATGTAGCAGCAAGCATGATAGCTTTTTAAGTGACACATGTAGGCCTACATATCAGTGGAACTTATTGGGATAAAATGAATAAAAAATGGACTACAGAATGATTATCAATTTTTTGTAACCGGTTATGGATTATTTGGCAAATACTCGTTTACCCAAGTACTCGTTTGTACCTCTACGGGGTGGGACCCTCCTTTGCGCTAGAGCAACTTGGATTCTTCATAGCATGGATGCCAGAATGCGTTGGGAACTTCCTTTACGTCACAAAGGTGCTCTATTGCATTAAGATTTTACAACCATGGCCTTTGTTGTGCTCTTAACTCACTTTCATGTTTATGATTGAGATGGTAAGGGCTTTGTGACATGACACGTTATCCTGTAGGAAGAAGCCATCAGAAGATCTGTGGCCATAAAGGGATGCACAGAGTCAACCACAATACTCAAGTTAGCTGTAGAATTGAGCTTGGGCTTAATCTTATTAATGGGCCTAATGTATGCCAATAAAATATTTCCAACATTGTTACGCCGCCATCAGCCTGAACCAATGACATAAGGCAGAATGGATACATGGACTTGCATTGTGTACACCAAATTCTAAGAATGCCATCTGCATGTCACGGCTGAGTTTGAGATTTGTCAGATCAGGTAATGTTTTTCCAATCATCCACTGAAAGTGTATCTGAGCCTTTGCCCACTGTATCCTCAGTTTCCTATTCTGACCTTAGAGGAGTGGACCTGGTTTGATCTTTGGAGCTACAGCCCGTCCATTTCATGGTTTGACGTGTTGTGCATTCAGAGATTCTCACTGCATAACCCTGTTCTTGCACCAGGTTATTTTAGTTACTGTTGCCCTCCTTTCAGCTTGAGCCAGTTTGGTCACTCTCCTCTGACCTTTCTCATTTTCACCCTCAGAACTGCTGCTCTCTGGATCTTTTTTTATTTTTCACCCCTTTCTCTGTCAACTTGAGAGACAAATGTAAAGGGAAATCTCTGGACGTCAACAGTTTCTGAAATACTCAAATCACCCTAATCAACCACCAGTGATTATTCCATGGTCGAAGCTACTTAGATGGCATTTCTTCACCAGTCCAGCATTCTGTCTGAACAACAACTGAACCTTTTGAGCAAGTCTGCATGCTATGTTGCTGATTAGATATTTGCATTAACAAGCAGGTGTGCAGGCTTACACAATAAAGAGGCCACTGAGCATATTGAATTATATACAGATAGACAAGCCAAAAAGTATTTTCGGGCATTCTGTTGATCTGGCTGTTTTTTGTGGTTCAGAGTGGGCCTCTTCATTCCACTGAAGGAGACTTGTCACTGTATCAAGCAATAACATTCTGGTTGGTTCTGTGATGACTCCATCCATTTAGAGGTCTTGTTCAGCAAGGCGGGGACCTTGTGTAGAGTGAGGTCCATACATGAGGTTTCAAGATCGTGCAGAAGGACTTAGTTGGTCTACAAAGAGCCCCATGAGCATTTCTAATTGAGAGAATTAAAAAAAAAATTGTTGAAAATCCTCCCCAAATCTAAATGAATTAAAAAAATAAATCATGGAAATTTAAGCTGCTTGAGTGGCCCACCAGAAGTTTGGGGTCCATAGACTGGCTACATGGTAAGGAGAATAAAAACCTGGGCGAGTGCAGCTGCAAAGCCTTCATAGCACTACAGTTAGGGAGGTTTTAACTGTTATCTCTTAAAGGAATGCATATGCTTCATTTTGCATGCAGGGTTGCATTACCATAATTGAAAGACAAAGAGGCCTCTATAAAAATTAGCATTTCAATTATTGAGGTGACAGTCTATTTGAGTGCAAGGCCTCGTCCACCCGGGGACAGAGATTTTAGCAAACGGTCTTTTTTTTTTGTTGTTTCTAAAAAATCTCCCGCCCACACGGCATCGCTTCTAAAAATATCTGCGTCCACACAGAAATGCCAAAAATGACCCAAAACGTTGTAGCAAATATTCCAGGCCTGTGTGTAGCGATGTATGGCTCCGTAGCGTGTCTACGGAAATAGACCAAAAACTGAGAGGAATGCACATGCTCGCCGCTGCCTTCTCCGTTTTTTGGTCTATTTCCAGTGCCCCACACAGGCCTGGGGGCTGTGATAGGGGCCATCACGTCATCATTTAAAAAAAAAAAAAAAAAAAAACCCGTTTTGGTTGTCCACATGAAAACGCTGGGGTGGCTTTTTAAGATTTTCTAACTCTGGAACGCGTTTTTTTTTTTTCGGGCCGCGCTTCTGCCGTATCTGTTTGGATGCATGGCCGAAACAAAATATTTATGCGTTTTCAAAAAAAAAAATTCTCGTGTGGACGGGACCTAAGAGAGGTTTTTTGTCTTCCGGCAGAATCCTATGAGGATGACCCTGAGACGCCTGGACAGAGGCGCTTGTGCTCCTCCAGTGTGACTCCGCCCGTGGAGATTGAGGTTACAGAGGAAGAACACAGACTCCTGAGGTCATTATGGTCTAAAATGGCTGCCAACCGGATTAACTGACAGAGAAGGCTACTTAAGCCCCCCTAGTTGTTCAGGGTATTAGATTATGTGCAGTAATTAATTATGATTGGCTCTGCAGGTCTTGCCAGCCATTCCTGATTGGTCTTGGATTGGAATTGAGATTTGCAGAGACTGGGGACCCCCGGTTGCTAGTTGGCAAGGTGCCAGTGTGTTTTGTTGAGAGAGAAGTCAGTGAGCTTCGCAGAGGGAGGCAAAGTGCTACCAAGGCTATTGTAGAGGTGACCTGTCATTTAAAAACACTGCTGACATCAGCTTTCTTTTTCTTTTGCTTTGATAAGCATTAATATTGGTAGAATGGCTCATTTCAATACACAAAAATGTCATGGGGTTTCATTTTTAGTCTTAGCATGTGTTTTTTTCCCCCCCATCTAGGAATACATTCGAGAACAGATTGAGGTGAGTTACTCATCAGTGAATACCAATCAATTTGTTGAACTTCCTGAAAGTGGCTGGTTTGTTAGGTTAATTGTTGTAACTGCAAAACTTTGATTGTTGACTCAACCTGCCTAGCTATTAAAAAAAGAGTATTTGGTGGCCATGTTGCACCTTACTTAGAAAAAGCTGTGATTGATCTGCAGATTTGACAAGTTAGGAAATTGTTTTTCTTTGGATTTTGACTTGGGGCAAACATAATCCGATTCACCCCGCCTCACATTTTTAGTTATTACAGTCTGCTGGCCGAGTGAGGGGGACGCTGCCTCTAACGGTGCTGAAGGTCCTCGCATCTCAAGCCTGTCACGGTGAGGTCATTCAATCCACAACCACATCTCCTCACAGCGGTTCCCATTTCTCTGCAGAGAATCCGCAACCACATCTCCTCACAGCGGTTCCTATTTCTCTGCAGAGAATCCGCAACCACATCTCCTCATAGCGGTTCCTATTTCTCTGCAGAGAATCCGCAACCACATCTCCTCACAGCGGTTCCTATTTCTCTAGAGAATCCGCAACCACATCTCCTCATAGCGGTTCCTATTTCTCTGCAGAGAAAAGGGGTGCACTTACTATCTATCTATCACAGGGGTACGCCACTCTTCCACAGGCCTCAGTTTCTGTTCCAGTCACCAATGAGCTTATTCCTTGGCCCAAGGAAGTAAAATAGTGTGATGCAGTAGTGCATGGTTGGAGACGATACCTGCTGGCAATGAGGGTCAAAGTATATGGAGCGGAGATATGCCTACACATCAAATTTTCCCATCTAGGGTGATGTGCACAACCTCATCCTGTTTGCCACAACAGTGATGTTTTTTTTTTTTTTTTCGGGAGAAAGCAGTAACCATCATTTTGCACTTTTGGCTGCTCTACCACCGAATCAAGCTGATACAAGTGTACGTTTTTTTTTTTAATGTTTTGGATGTACCGACTTGCAGGAGCAGTCAAGTTTAATCACAATCTGAGTATGGAGGAGTGTTGCAGTCTTGTGGGGTCTCTCTCTACCTGCCAGCTGCCTTTCCAGTGTGCCCATGGCCGGCCCTCCATGGTCCCACTGGCCGACCTGCTTCATCTGGATAACAGTCAGCAGGTACACACGAACACAGCTAAACTGTAGGACTCTGTGCCATTGGGCATTAAAGGTGCATGCTGAGTATCTTTTCATGAAAACTACCTTTCATCCCCAGCAAAGTGAATGTGAAATAATAGGTTCCATCGTTAATTTAAAAAAAAAAAAAAAAAAAAAAGTCAAAGGCAACAGTTTTTCAGACCTTCACCAGACATGCTGCAACCAAGATCTTTTAAGAGCACAGAGGGGTACCCTGAGTTGTGCGCTCATCATGCTTTCTTTTAAGCATCTTGGCCCGATAGTATGAATTTGCATCTCCATTAGTCTGAAAGCCCTCCACTCAAGAAATTAGCTCGAAGTTGACACGTGCTCACTTTGCATCATTTCCAGATTCAATTTGGCTTTCCCAGTTTATTTTCAGTCTCAGGAAGACTCAACACAAATAGCCAGCTAATTCGCAAATGAGCTGGCTGTTTCGCAAACTAGACCAAGATTTATCGGGAAAATTTCCCGATCAAATTAGCGGGCTATTTGCGTCTTCACTACAAAATTGCCAGCTAATTTGACATCGGACTCATTTCAAAACCACAAAATAGCTAGCTAATTTGAAACTTTGTTCTAATGAAGACATACCTTTTGAGTCTTGGAAAATATTTTTGACTGTTATCGGCTCTGCTCACATCTGAGGAGAGAAGCAGTTTACACGCCGCCATGCAGCATACATGGATGTAGACCAGGCTTTTCTTGCTGATGCCAGCTAGTAAACTGTATCACTCCGCTGTTTACAAGGGTCTTGGTCCATGTTTACAACAGCTATGCTCCTAAATCAACTGTGTTTGATCAGCGGGAGTTGTGTTGTAGTGCTGACAACTTTATCAGGATACCCAAAGCTTTATATCACGCGAATCAACGTCATTTCAATGAATCCATAGCCATTGGTCGCCTCAAATTATCATTTGGGCTGAGGGATACATTTTTTTACTTTCATTTTTTTTTAAATACTTTTACCAGTCTTTATAGGAAAGTCTTGCCATTCAGTGGCCATCTTGGCAATGCCACCAGTCAGTTATTTCAGGCTAACAAGACCAGACCCCCATTTAAATGAAAGGGGAGAGAGCCATAATTTCACTTTTAATGGTCACCGGGACATAAAAACTGCATGTATAGAATTACCTGTCAAAACTGATAAATAAGGTTTGAAACGCCTTCTCCCCCCGGGTTATGCATCTACTACACAAGCGCACGGTTTCAGGACACCAAATTTTTATGGCATGCTGTGACGTGATGCCATCAGTTCATCCCACTGAATTGAATAATGATATACACTCAATGGCTCATCCTAGCAGAGCACTTGAACAAAAAAAAAAAAAATCTCCAAATCAGTTGAAACTGCAGTGAATCTGATCTGTGTGCTTGCCTTAGTGCAACAAGACTGACTGGATGCGTTTCCCGGTTTAATTGTATAAAGCAGACCTTTGGCTTTTGGGGGGAAGGGGAGGGGCATGTTGTAACTGCCATCTCAGGCACTACAGACTTTTTAAAATACTTTGTGGTTTGAGTCTCTACTTACACTTTTCGATGGAAGGTATTATTACCCAATCATTTTGCTGGTGATGAAAAGTAGATGTTTAATTTTTTTTTACTTTGCATGCACCTTTCACCTTCATTTCTTCTCATGCCAGCATGCACCATCTATTCATCTTTTTTGTCTGTTCAGACAAAATTGCAGGCATTTGAACTGTGTACTTTTCGTTACAACTGCAACAAAAGTAGCATTTTTTGAATGATATGGCTTGAAATTGCCTTGTAATCAGAATTATTCCTCTGAACATGGGCAAAGTTAGGTTCCTTGTTTGATCTATGGCCCATTAATTGAGCTTTTCTTCCTGTTTTTCCCCATAGGAATCTCCCAAACCAAACCTCCGAAAACTGAGACAGATGTATCGAGCCTGGGAACTGTATGGAAAGACATAGATTCTTTTAAAACACTGTCTGTAAAAGATGTGCCCCATACAATTGCTATTGGGTTTCCTCAAATATTTATTATGAGCTTCCATTGGAGCAAAGATAATCAAATTCATCCATGCTACCTGTGGATCACCCTTTTACAATGTTGAAAGTGTATTTAATATGTTATTTCAATCTCACCTTTAATATTTAATATGCACATAAACTGCTTCCAATTTTTATGAAACTTTATCAAGGTTTGTTTATTCTGCGAGAACAAGTCAAAGGAATTGATGTATTTGATGAGTTATGAAATACACATATGTCTGAAGCACTTAAAATGGACACAGACTGTTGGAATAAATGCTTTTATTTATAGTTACTTATTAAAGTTCATGATCCTCTGGGTGGTATAGTTCACTCATTAGACGGTAAATATAAGAGGGGGCATTCCCTCCGATGTTGGAGATGAAGAGTGTGATAAGTTCAGGAGGCACATAGTCAAACACTGGGCAATGCACATTCACCTTGGACAGAATTTCACCTGTAAAACAAATGCAGAAAAACTTAAGTCCATTTGCAATGTCACAGTCTCCTGACTTCCTAACTTAGAAGTATATGACAAATCCCAAAGTGCCCTTTTGCTTTAGCCAATGTGTCATGTACCATCATGGCTGGTACAGGTTTTATTAGATCTACACAGAACAATACCTTCTGTAAATGGAAGCACTTCTTGTGGCGACACAAACTTATGGAAAGTGTCCTCTTCATTGGGAAACTGGGGACACAAATGGGAAATCAAAAATTCCAGTTTGCAACTGGCTCCACAACTTAGTTCAGTATTATAGGTACCTTGTATACTACATGGCCAAATGTGGACACCTGCTCATCCAAAATCATGGCACTAAGAGTGTTGGTCCCCTTTGCTAAAATGACAGCTTCCACTTTTTCGAGAATGTCTTTCAAAAGGCATTCTAAAATTGCAGCGAGGATCTACTCCCTTTTCAGGTAAAAAGCACTATGGTCTGGCAATGAAGTGGGGCGATTATGCCTTGATCAAGGTTGGCTTTCCAGTTGATCCTGATGGGATGGTTGAGCTCATGGCTTTGGCCTCTATACCAGTCTGAATGAAGCATCTTTGATCCTTGTTGTGTGCATAGGCCATTCTTGTGCTGGTGAATGAAACGGGACAGGCCCTTCCCTACAATGCTAGAAGCACGGAACCATTCGGAATTTTACTGAATCCATTGTGCCATGATTTTAATCAGTTGAAGTTAGCAAGCCCAAACCAAGCAAAACCGCCCCACGCCAAAGAGTGCAGTCATGCAGTGTAGTTACTCTGCATAATCTGATGAAGGTCCTGTGATCTCTAAAGTTCATCTGCACAATATGATATGGAGAGTAGATGGACTGCTGCGGGCTCACCTTCGGGGAGAGTTTAAACATTGGCGCACAAACAATGAGTGGGGTGGAGTGATGCTTGGCTGCAAGTGCCAAGGTGTGGGTCCCGATGACTGCTCGTAGTCCACCATTAGCCAGCACTGTCTGAGTGCCAATTATGACCTTGACAGAAAATGATACGCCTTATACCTCTTGAAGATTAAATGGTGGAATTACCCCTAAAAAAATATTTAAAGCTCTTGCCATGAGCATGCGTGCTACACATTTTCTTTACCTTGTTGACCCGAGACATCACAGCAAATATTGCTGCATCAGTGATGACTGTTGTTTCAATGCCAGCTTTGGAAAGGCTGGTAGCCATTTCATGGCCCTGAAAGGGAGGTAGACAGCAGGATGGACGAGATTACAGACAATTTCATAACCCATTTTTAGGTGAGCATCCAATAAGTCATGTTCTACTTTCAGAATCCTTTCAGTTATTTCTCGTCATGGAGTGTGAAGCACTTGCACGTTTGTGTGAAAGATTCCTCATGTTATCATTGCCATTATTTGACAGATCTTCAACAAAAACTTAAAGAACAATTGTGTATCAGTGCGAGTCCATCGTGGTTACCTGGCAGAAGGGCGCACATTCTGCGACAATGACGTGAAACTTGCGTTTGCGAGCTGCATCTTTCAGGAAGGCCTCCACTGTGCGAGATCGCCCAATGGTCATTATGACCTCGTTGGAATGAATGTGTTCCAGAGCCTGCATGGCAATGTTGTCTGTGGTTCCCTCTAGGGGACATAAAAGCAAGGCAACCTAATTATACGGACAGTGATACACAGCTACAGTCAAAAATATTGCATGCTAAGAGGCATTAAAAAACACACCAAGCATCAATGTACAAAAGTTTGTGCAAATAATGTCATAAGGAAAATATAAATAATATTTAAAATGGAGTATTAGCTCACATATGGTGAATTCTAATGTATGAGTGAGTCGGCAGACCACGTGCTGACAACAGTCCGATACACAAGCTAATCCCCAAATGATCTACAAAAAGGACAGTGAGCAAAGAAATGTTGTACGCATTGCTCAACATAAATGGTGGTTATAAAAATACAGGCTTATAAACTTTACATTTGTAAAAAGTCATGATGTCACAATTGACGCAGCAAAACAGGTCAGGCGATTGGAATGTTGATGGTCAGAATGATTGCAGCCAGAGTTGTGGCACACCTTAGTGTGCATTGTGTGACTGTTTTACATCCGCAAATGTGATGTAGGCAGACAGGAAGCACCCGAGATCGACCACAACCTGGGCAGCCGCGTGTGACCAGGCGTGCGCTGGACTCTGGAATTCATATAATGCATCTCGTAGACCGCTTTCATCTAGCAACATTGACTGCTGCCAAGGTTCCTGGAAGACGATGCGACCATATCAGCTCTTCTATGGTGCGAAGACTGCTCTGGCATAAAGGCACCTCTTCATTTAGAGCACATGTTGAGACGGTCTTGATAGATTGCAGACGTGCTACTCGTTCTCAGTTGCATGGTAGAGTTGCTAGAAGGAAGCCATTATTGCGCCAATCCCACAAAAAAGCCACCTAAAATATGCCAGACAACACCTTGACACACTTCACAACTTCCGGAATACTGTCATGTGGAGTGAGGAGACCAAAATAGAAATTTATGGTCACAACCATAAACGCCATGTTTGGAGACCAGTCAACAAGGCCTATGGTGAAAAATATACCATTCCCACTGTAAAGCATAGTGGTGGCTCTCTGATGTTTTGGGGTTGTGTGAGCTTTAAAGACACAGAATCTTGTGAAAATTGATTCCAAGATGAATGCAGCATGTTATCAGAAAATGCTGACAGACACTTTGCATTCTTCAGCACCAAAGCTGCGCATGGGAGCCACTTGGACTTTCCAGCTTGACAATGATCCAAAGCATAAGGCCAAGTTGACCCTCCAGTGGTTACAGAAGAGAAAGATGAAGGTTCTGGAGAGGCCATTACAGTCTCCTGACCTCAATATCATCAAGCCGCTTTGGGGAGATCTCAAACGTGCAGTTCATGCAAGATGACCAAAGAATTCACTGGAGCTGGAGGCATTTTGCAAGGAAGAATGGGCAGCTACACCACCTGGGAGAATTAGGGGCCTCATTGCTGATTGATATAAAAGACTGCACACAGTTATTAATGCTAAAGAGGGCAATACACAGCATTAGGAACTAAGGGTATGCACACTTTTGAACAAGGTTCATTTCATTTTTTACCCTTATTGCCATGTTTTATTTGATTGTGCCATTCTACATGACCTATAGTTGGATATGAATCCAGTAAGAAGTAAAAGAAATGTGTTTTGCCTGGCAATTCATGTTTTCTTTTAAAAAAATGTTACCTATTTGACAGATTCAGCCATTGTGTGCCAACTTTTGAGGACAACTGCACAGTATCGCTTGGTGCACTTTTAAGCGTCTTAGTACATGATCTCCAACACATACATTGGACCTGAAAGAACAGCTAAATTTAATATTAATGAAATTTAATTTTGAGACTACTGGTTTTAATTTGCAGGCATTTACATCCTAATAGTAAGAGAACAGTTGACAGCTCAGCCATTCCTAGCCTGCTGTATATAGCAGCATCATATAACGGTCAAGAATTAATGCTTGTTGTAAAGTTTGCATTGGAAATTAGACACTTGTCTCATTATGGACATCAAAAAAATGTCAGTAAAGCAGGTCATATTGGTGTTGAATAATCAGAATACATCAATCTGAGGCACTGTGTCAAAATCAACTGCACTATTAACAAGCCGGCACTGAACGCCGAGAGAACCCCACAGTCCTTAACTAATTATTAATGGATAGCAGCATACACCTATGGCAGGGCACTGGTCACTGTGTCAAGGTCAAAAGTCAAATCCACCAATGACCCTTACGTTGCATGCGTACCCCTCACAAGGAATCGGCATACGAAATTTTAAGCTGCTGTGGTTCAAAATTTGGTCTGGGTCATATTTCCAAAAGTATTAAGTTCAAGGTCACTGTGCCAAGATCAAGGGTCAAATCGATTAATGACCCTTAAGTTACACATGTATCCCTCACAAAGAACCTGCATGCCAAATTTGAAGCTCCTGTGGCCAACATTTAGAGATATGGCCCCGACAAATTATGGAGCCGCTGCCTGCCCTCCCGCCCAGATGCCTCAGGGTATAACAATACCCCATCAGCCCATAAAGGGCAGTGGGGCAAAAAGCAGGAATGCATTACTGAGCTTCGCAATTGCAATAGCAAATAACCTGATGGAATAAGGAATACTACTTGAGCAGATGTATGAAGGAATTGTTGGGAACCCCCCTGCTCCTATCATCTGTTAAACAGATTGAGAACATCCCAGGACAGAGCCATGAATGCATTATAGCCCGTTCATAGTTCAATCACCTGACCTGAATCTGCATGAGCACATTAATTTACAAAACGAGATTAAAAGCAAAAATCTACCGCAACAAACAGGAACTGAAGTTACATTCCACAACTGTTAGAGAATGCAGAGAATCTTCAAGGAAGATGCAAGTAGCATCATGCTGTCAATATCAATTGAGGTCAATGAGTATTCAAGCAACCACTGAAAATAAAGACTCCGCGACCAATTAGTGTCACAAATGCTTTGCCCTTGCCTGAAGTCAGCACCCCAGATAAATCAACAGATATTAGGTGTCTTGACATTATCTGAAAAATAGCCATCCACATACATTTGATGATATAAAAATTAGATTTTCTAAATCAGTGGTTATGGATGGAAATACCGACAGCTGTAAGCAGATGCTTAGCACTTTAACCATCTCATTACTTAATTTCAAATTCAATGTGCTAAAGTAAACACACCAACAAAAATGTAGTAGCTTTCCACATGCTGCAACTTAGTTCTTAAATGTGAAAACTAGGCACTGGTGCCTGGTGAACATACTACAACCTTACCAAGCTCTGTAAGGAGCTCATTTATGGCCTCAATCACATTACATTTCAGAGGTGGAAAATGCTGCCTGAAATTCTCTTCATTCAGCCCCCCAGACGTCAAGAGTTTGTGCAGCGACTCCTGTTGATCCGTTTCCTCGCTGCTCCCCCCCGACCTACGCGCAAGAGGAAAGGGAGTTTGAACGTAAAACATCTGCACTATTCAATCTCAATCCTTTAGCACCGTTAGATGAGGTTAGAGGGCAGCGTGCAGGGGTGGAATGACGCATGAATGCAAAATCATAGGTATCACAAGTTAAAACTACCCCAGCCTACACTGGATTAGGTAGCCACATGCCCACCGAGCATGCACGCACGAGAACCACTCACCTGGCGTACTCCTCTCTGATGATTTTCAACACTCGACGCACCATATTCCCCACAGTGGTTTCTGATGGTTGCGCAGCTGTCATTCTCCTCCCCTCTTTGCGTATTATTTCCATAAGATCGCCTACAAAAACACGTAGGCATAACTGACGTCAGCAGTTACTGCCATAGCTCTACAAATACCTGGCCCACGCATACTATAACATTGCCATGAAATTAGCAACACGCATCGCCAGAGCGCTGCTATTCAACAAAAGTTCCATAACAACATTAATTTTGGACGGGGTCTTATAGATCAGTGACTGATCAAAATTCCGAATTACAGTCAGTGTTAAGTACTTTAGCTGCAAATAAACGTCACTGTCTAATCCATCTAGCTTATACCCAACCATTCAGTTCTAAGCGTTACAGACCTGCACTGGTCCATCGTGCATTCGCCGTTATCCTTCGCAGTAAGGCAGCGGTTTCTCTCGCAGTCTCTCCAGATCCGCGCCGAGGTCCTGTCCCACTACCGCCCCGTTTCAACTCCGCTATAAAAGCCTCCGTTCGCCCCGTAAGATCAGTTTCCCTATCTGCACCTGGCATACTCCTTGCAAGCGGTATTCCTAACTGAGCAGTGAATAGTTTTCACACAAGACGCACTGCCACCCGGAAATCTTATGAAGCAGATGAATTTAAAACACTTCCGGGTCATTTCATACCGCTTGGGTCAGACTCAGCATGAGGTAACGCCGTTGGCAAAAATTTTTTTTTGTAGGAGAAGTCTGGGAATTTTATGAATATTCATGAAGAGCCATCATCTGATTGGTTAGGGTTAGGGTTAGCCCATGGCTCTGGGTTTGCCTACCATGAAAACCAAGCCGCGTCACCAACGCAAGTCAACGTCGTCACTGACCAATCAGATGACGGCTCTTCATGAATATTTATAAAATTCCCAGACTTCTCCTACGAAAAAAAATATCGCGTAACGTTGGGTGAAGTGAATCTGAATGCTCTGCATTTCCAGGTGGAAGTGACCTCATTCCCGAATACATTGTCAATTTCGGTGGCATAAACAATGCATTTTGGAATTCCGGACGCTTCACATATTGGAAAATGGTGATCATTCGGCCCTATTTAGTATCACTGCAGAAAATGAAGGTCAAAGTCAAACTATCACTTCATGTCTTCAATTGCCAATGGATTATTACTATAATTGGAAAACGTGTCAATAAAGGAAAATGATTAAGAACTAGCCAGGGGCGCGTTTCCCAAAAGCGTAGTTGCAACTTACATAGTTCGTCCATTCACAGTCAATGAGTCCAACTATGTAAGTTTGCATCTGAGATTTCGGAAACGTACCCCAGGACTAATAGATGTTATAAGGGGATAGTTTGTCGCCCCCAAAGTTCCAGATCTGGTGCCACCACTGGCGAATCGAAAGTGTATTTTATTCAGAAAAAATACACAAAAGATTTCCATAATTTGGTTTTCAATTAATTTTTAAAATGTATGTTTTTTTTGTACTAAAAAGGATATTTAAGTTGGTACTTGATGCTCAGTGAGGGGTAAGATATAGGTTAAGCGCTGTAACTCCAGATCACCAACAACTACCTGTTACAATGGAAGTGTTTAACTATAAGCAAAAAATGAATAAATAAAAACCTGCACATTTTACAATGGAATTAAACAATGAAGAGCTATCAAAATTTGTATTCTGAGCTGTATGAAAAGGAGAAAATTGATGTGCGGATTATATTATTAGTATAAATTTAAAAGTTTGCAGAAAATATCTCTTGCATACCATACTTCATGTGTTCTCGTACAAACATACTGAAAATGAAGAGACACCATCATGGAATTTTTAAATAAAAGGCCAACGAAGTCGGTACTTAGCAATGTGGGAATGGAGACAATGAAGTGGGGGTTCATGTTTGAGGGCTTGTAATTCTTGCAATCCAAAAATTTTGAGAAAAATAACTCTTGCATGCCATACTGCCTGGGACATAGTACAAGGGCTCGGAATGAGAAGAAATTCTTTGGTGGAATTAATGAATAAATGCCAATCAAAGTTGGTCATTTATAAAACGCGAAAGGAGACAGTTGAATGGGGGTGATGTTTGAGGGCCTATTATTCTTCCAATTCAAAAAATTTGTGAAAAATGACACCTCCATACTATGCTGCATGTGTTGTAGCACAAGCACACCGAATATCAAGAGACTCCAAAGTGGAATTATTAAATAAATGGAAATCAAATTTGGTACTTTGCAATAAGTGAATGAAGACAATTACATGGGGGGCCATGTTTGAGCGCCTGTAATTCCTGCCAGTCGAGTTTGTGAAAAATAACTCACCCGTACCATACTGCATCTGCTCTAGTACAAGCAGACTGATATTAAGAGATTCCATGCTGGAATTATTTATTAAATGGCCATCAAATTTGGTACATTTCAGTGAGTGAATTGAAACAACTGAATGGGGGGCCATGTTTGAGGGCCTGTAATTCATGTAATGCCATTGAACTTTTTGTTGAAGTCGTGCAGTGAAATACAATCTTGCATCAACACAAAGTGTTGTATTCTGAAAAGTAAGAGGATGTTTTTTTTTTCTTATTAAAATTGGCATATAGGCCAGGTCACCTGACCAGTTTTTTGCCGTTTTCACCCAAAATAAATCAAATGAACAAAATTAGCTATTTTGTTGTTTGAAATACTAGGGAAGACCTACACAAAGCCATTTAAATTGTAACTCTATCTTACTTAGTTTTGGAGCTATGATACAAAATACACCAATTTTCTAGCTCCGTTACCATGTAACCTGGCCCATATCCAATCCCACCCGAATCTGGAATGTCCACTCTGCTATCTACGAGCACAAGGATGCTCATATCCGACCATCTTGGGAGAGCGAAGACAATTTGCGGCTCACCTCGAAGCCTGTCAGGTGCTGCTTCTTTGCACTCATAGCTCAAAACTTTGCAAGCTAAGAATTTTATTAATGGGCGTCCGGCTGGCCAACAGGAGGCGCTTGAGCGACGAACAAAGCTATAACCCTGACCAGCTGTATACATCCCGTTTCCCGGCGGAACAGAGCGAAATGTGCTCTACTCTGAAAAGGCTTCTGGCCACAGTCAACACCGGCACGGCTCAGATTTGAACCCGGGCCATGGTGGGCACTACCGCTCCGCAAGGCAGCGCCTTAACCGAGTGATCCAATCCCTATCAAGCAGCTCTGAGCTGCATTGTTGCACTGTGCTCCAGTATCCGGCAAAAACATAAGCCTTGCGTATCTACTGAGGAGGGCTCCGGGTTGCTGGAGCCTTGACGAAGGAGAAACGCAATGCAGCGGACCCAGTGGAAGCACACAGACTGACTGAAATGAAACCTATCAGCTCCGCTGTGGAGCGGAGACAGGCCAAACGGGAATCTCGTGGAATAAATTGGTGAGTTTTGTGATCCATTGCTCCCCTAATGCCAGCTTCTGTTGTTAGCTATTCACGTCATGGTTTTAAGCCCAGCACACGCTGTGCGATTTTAGGCTGTCCCATTTGCAAGATGATAAATGTGAAAGACGTGGCCATATCTTTGGTCTTAGCTTCAAAACAGTGGTCCCACGTCACACTGTGAGAGCGGTTCAGGGTTGATCGTTGTCACGGTCGTAAGACCAAAGACAGCCTAGGACAAAATCCCGACAACGTCGGATATTTAGGATGATCATCAAAGTGACCGTTTGTGCGACTACTTCTACTAAATAACCTATGAAAAGCAGCACTTGCACAGTAGCCTCAGATTCAGTAGTGATCTCACTGTACACACATGGAAGTTGATGTTGCACCCAAGTTTATTAGATCCATGCAGTTCAGTGCGGCTTGCAATAAGCTCAAAGTCTGCAAAAAAAAACTCCCAGTCTGTAGGCGGCATTGAAGTGTACCGGGAAGGCTACTTTCGTGAAACCTCGCTCATAGCTCCGCAGAGCGCCCTCCACACTCCTTGCTGCAGGAAAAAAGCACTTTGAGACGACCAGCATTATAGCGAATCTGGATAAATATCCAGTTCAAGCGAAGATCGAGGAGCAAGATGCACCCATTGATCTCTACTCCCAGTGATCAAACCGCTATATTACTGTGATCGAGATGCTAATTTCCGTTTGTGACTTAATGGTAGTTCCCATTAGCTATGTGCTAGCATACTCAGTCAGTGACACTGGGACAATCGCTTTGACGGGGCTGGCTCCGCTACTGCAGTGCAAAAGTGAGTTTTACCCTCACTGCCTTTTCTTTGGTTTTCCTTTTTCCCTCCCAGTCTTTGTTCTTCAATGCCAGTAGCCTTCCTGATTGATTGGTTATTATACTTCTCATAAATCTCCACAAAAGGAAGCCAAGAGGAAGGATATTTTCCAAATATTAATAGAAAATATGCAGCCTATCCCCATCAATTCCAGTAGAAAAAAATTATCTGGGTCTCGCATAGGCTCCTAAATATATTTAACAAAAATACAAACACAACAGGAGAATCGTGTAATGAAGGCAGTGTTTCAAAACTTATTAATTTATTAAGCGATTCATCACAATTTGTAAACAGAATTTTCAAAACCTGACAAAAAGTGCAGTAAGTCCATTCAAACACAGCAGAGGTCAGTTTTCAGAATTTCAGCAGTCAGCACCGGGAATTTCCACCATTTGTGTCCCTTAAAGGACCCCTGTTATGCCACCAGGTGCATAGCTAATTAGCCATTATGAGCCAGTTCAAAATCTCCCCTTACTGACATCACAAGGGGGAGTGACCACCCAGAATAATTCAATCTGATTGACTGCTTGGCTGAAATTGATCAGTTCCTCTTGCCTCTGAATGGTTACTTCCCCATGTAATGTCCAGAGGGGAAAGATTTGGAAGTGACTTATAATAACTAATTGGCTGTGCACCTGGTGACATAATAGGGGACCTTTAATGTGACACATCTCTTTTGTACAAAGGTGGTGAGATTATTCAATGGCCCGTTTAATGCTATTCCATTTCTCCAGGAAAGCTGCAAGCAGTTGGCTGACATTTGCAGGGACAGGAACACGATGCTGAAAGTGCCGATCCAGAACATCTCAAAGATGCTCAGTGGACGAGTATGGTGGCCATGACAGAACTTGAATGTTTTCATCTTTCAGGAGCTGCATACAAATTCTGGTGACATATGGTCTGTCTTGTGTTGGAATCTAACACCCTGATACCAAACAAAGGGTATGACGATTGCAATTAGAATTTTATCTCCAGTCCGTACCATTGCCCATTCAAACTGACATACACAAAATGCAACTGCGTTTGATGCCAATGGGTAATGCTTGCCCACACCATTACACTGCCACCTCTATATGCTACCCTGCGACGGGGTTAGTGTCTACAAACCGATCACTAACATGCCAGTAGACACACTGGCTGCTATCAGCCTGGTAGATAATCTAGACTGGTCTGTGAACAGCACTGTCTTCCCACGAGCTAAGGGCCACCTAACGTATGTTTTCCCAGGCCAGTCAGTTCTGACAACTGACAGCAGTAAGGAATAGCTGGGCTTCCCTCAGGCAATTGCGGACAGTTTGTGCTGTAATTCTCCTGTCATGCAGACCTATCATTTCGTCAGCAGTGCCTGTAGCTGGCCTGAGATGTTCATGTAGGTGGAGGAGGCGGATGGGACGGTCTTGTACTGACGTCATGATACGTGGTCTGTAGGCATGAGGACAGTTTTCTGTACTGTCAGTGATAACAAAACGTCTCAGGTGGCTGATAGTCGAGTGCTGAACATTCAGTTGTTGCGCGACTGCTCAGGTGGACATCCCTGCATCCAACCTACTACTGGCGCGTTCCATTATGATTTGTGCTGTCTGTGGCATCTTGACATTTGACCCACTTAAACTAGACATGTATAGATTTGAAACTTCATAAAAAATTGTTATTTGGTATCATTCGAAAGGGCGTGCAATATTCTCTTAAACTATCAACATTTTTCACCCGGAGATGATAACGGACTAGAGCACTCAAGGATATAAAATGGGCTTTTAGGAACCCCCAATATCGTCCTTGAACAGCACTGTGAATCGGAAAAAGAGCTGTGACATCACTAGGGGATCGATCGTGACACGTCGGCTATGGTATGTGTATTTCACATTGCAAGCAAGATGTCGAAATCCACAAAAAATGTCAGAATTTTTTCAACCCCTGCCCTGCTTGACTTGGACATTGAATATACATAGCGATATTTTGAGCAGTTAGCAAGCCCAAATCCAGACAGCTGAGATGCAAAATAGCCTCCCACCAGTTCCACCGTTCCAGTTTGGGATATGAATAAAGTACTCTGGGAATCCTCCAATATACATAAATTTTCAGATATATGTTGATGATTATTTGAAATACTAATTATAGGTTTAAGGACTTTTTAGTTCCCATGAGGTAAAATAAGGCAGACTTTTATGACCCAGAACTTCATTAAGGAAAGTTTCACGCTTCTGCTGGTCACAGAAAAAATTAGAAAACAAGATATTACAGGGACGTGCACTCTGCATCATTAACAACAGCATTTTTTGTTTTTAAATGTGGCATCTCCAATCCCATCCGAATATGGAATGTCCAATTAGCGAACAATGTACACAAGCCTGACCGAATGTGGACTATGTTGCCCTCATGGGATTGCGAGGACAGTTCGCGGCTCTTCTCTGAAGCGTGCGCCTGTCAGCTACTGCTTCTTTTTACACTCATAGCTCAAAACTTCACAAACTAAGAATGAGGGTGGAGGATATGCGAATATGTACAAGCTTAGAATTTTACTGACGAGCATCCGGCTGGCCAACTGGAGGCGCATGAGTGACATACAATGCTATAATCCAAAATTGGCAGTCCCTCCCAATTTATTTCCCTGCAGCGCAAAGCCAATTGTGCACTGCTCTGGAAAGGCTACTGGCGCGACCGGGGCCATGGTGCTCACTACTGCTCCACTAGGCAGTGCCTAAACCGGGTGAGCTAACCCCATAGCCCAACAATAACATACTTTTTGACAAGCATAAATCTAATCTGCTAGAAATATAAAATGAAACGAGGCCAAGAGATGAACAAATAACGACAGGCAGATGATGGTCAATGGACTCGGCTTTCTTACCGCTTGCCCCCATTTCCCATGAATTACGTCATCAGAAAGGGGCTATTTTTGTCTGGTCTTTTTCTGGATGTGCACAAGTTGAAAGGGTGCTCAAAATGCCTTTTATTCTCTTCCTATTTGAGTGTCTAGAAAGTGTTTTATTCATCATCTCCATGACATTAGCTTACCGTAGAGAAATGATTTGCCCATTTTCTGATATCTCAATACATGTATACTTAGTCATTTTGAGTGGACTTTCATTGTCCCCACAATAAGGATCGTCTGTGTAGTATTTACAACTCATGAAAATTATCTGGAAATGCTCACCCTTTAAGTGTGGTGATTCCGTAATTTTTGCCACGGGTTGTACATATCCACTACACAAACGCGCAAACAGCCCATGATTATTTCCCAGCCTTCGTGTATCTCAGTTTCATCACACGTTTACAACTGTAACTTGATGGAGGTCAGAGACATAAATTGGAGAAAAAAAATTAATGCTTTGTTTGCTATCCTTTGACTAAGGGATAAATCTCTAAGACTTTTATGTCAGTCTTAGTCTTTTATCTACTGCAGAGAGCAGAAATAACTTGTGTTGTTGAGCGTGAGGCCAGTCTCTGGATTGTTTCAGTAACACCGCTAACTCATTGATGTAAATCTCTCACTAACTCTCAACTGCGTCACATGGCTAAACCAGCACAAGACCACTAATCTGTCCTGTTATTACGTGTATAATAGTCTACTCAGTAAAAATACTGATTAGGGTACTTCTCGGTATGATTGTTGTGGTGCATCTGTAATGCAGTTGAAATAATTTGTGTCCCTTAATTTCTTTCATGACTATTTCCAGGTATAGCAAATATGAACTCTGTGCAAGGTTCTAGAAATGAATAATACTTTTCTTCATGTTGTTCTGTTTATTGAAACGTTATTAACCAATTGGCTGAACGCTTTCTTCTCAGGTAAATGGCTTTAATAAGAATTTTCAAGGTGGCCTAGGACTTTGCACAGTCGCGTACATTGGGTGAGGGGAAAGCCATGTGAATTTACTGTCTCAGCTTATTACGAGCTCTCAACTTAATCCAGAAAATCTTTGGAAGGCTGTAAATTGCTTCAAAAAGGGTAATACCACCTGTGTACCAGATTATGTCGAAGTGTTACATCTCCGTACAAATTTAAGTTTTGGTTCGTTATTCGTGATAATATGCCCCCTGCTGCTCACAAAGACAAGGATCGGCTTCATTCAACATCTGCATACAAGAGTTAGTTTACACAATTTTCCCAGTAGTTTAATTTTAGCTTGGTTTTAGTTTACATCCCAGAATGCACAGCAGTGTTCATTATTTTAAAAAAAAAAAAAAAAACAGGCAATTCCTGAGAGAGAAAAAAACAGTCGTGTGTTTACAATGACCATTTTTCAAAGCCGACAGCTTCCCCAAATCAAAAAAAAAAAAACTTGTATCGCAGATTTTTAAAAAATTATATCATAAATGCTGACTGAGCACTCTACAAAAACAATTTTATACAACATTGTCCTTCAGGTCTTCAGGATTGTGTGTGAAAAGCTCTTCGATTCAAGCAGAAATTTGGGGTACTCAGTTTGAATTTATTAAGTGAGGCAACCAAGATCCTCCCACAATAATAATTAAAATTCAAAAGGACCAGAAGAGAATGGTTCTAAATGTAATGTGCACACAACAATACCACCTGTGCAGTTTGTTTGCCAACATTGAAAAGGCATTTCCAGAAATAAATTCATGTCTCCATGAAAGTAGCAATATCACACTTATTCCATCATCAACCCTTTTCACTTCATTGGCCAGGAAAAGATAGGTGTTCTTCCCCATCTCAGTTCTGGAAGGTGGATGTTCAGGCAACCAAGTGAAATATTCCTCCTATGGCACACAGCTTCACTCGATGAGCTTCTTTGCTTTGAAGAAGCGACGCAGGTAAAAGACCTGCCAGGTGGCTAATCCAATCAAGCAACACATGGAAAAGATGCTGAAGTACAACACACGTGCATTTGTTGATTCTGTGGAGAAACATACCATGAGAAAAACATAGCAAAAAGCTTTCTGCTAAATTTCATTGCAGCATTGCCAAGCATACCAAAACACTAATGGAAAGTATCCTTCCCAGAGGTTGCATTCACACTCATTTTCACAAAATGGTTTTATTCAATCATTAGCATTCATCCTCATTCATAAAGCCTGAGGAAGACCCAAATATAACCTGGTATCCTCCTGAATTTTACAATAACTGTATGACATTATTCTCAAACACAAGATGAACAGCCTAATACCATTTGTGTCCCTCATGTCTTCCTCACGCTTCTTCATATAGGCAAAATCATTCACAATGGACTCCGAGAGGTCCTCTAATCTCCTCAGCTCCACCTCCAAAGGCTTCAGCTTTTCCACCTTGGCGATCTGAGTGTGGGACAAAACATGGACATGACCAGATTGGTTGTTTCAACGCACTCATTTTGAGAGCATAGAGAATTTCCTCAATTCGGAAACACTCCAACAATAATAATCTGTAGCCACCTGAAAAGGAAAGCATTGTGATGTTGAAACCAAAATGCCGCTTCTACTTAAGGTCAGTGACCGAAGTTTGTCAGACATTCCCAGCATGCACATCAGATGCCATTATTAGTTCTGGAAAGAGTCAGCAGCTGAACGTAGGACCCTAAAAACTTCAAGGTGAAAGACAATTTTCATGTTAACTGAACTGTACATTGCCGTGAAAAAGTATTTTCCCCTTTCCTGATTTATTATTTTTTGCATGTGTGTCACACTCAAATGTTTCAGATCAGCAAACAAATTTTAATATTAGACAAAGATAACCCGAGTAAGTACAAAATGCAGTTTTTAAATGATGATTTCATTTATTGAGGGAAAAAGCTATCTAAACCTACTTGGCCCTATGTGAAAAAGCAACTGCCCCCTAAACCACATAGCTCGTTGTGCCACCCTCGGCAACAACTACTGCAATTAATTGTTTGCCTTAACTGGCAATAAGTCTTTCATATCGCTGTGGAAGAATTTTGGCTTACTCTTTTTTTGTTGAATTGTCTTAATTCAGCCACATTGGAGGATTTTCGAGCATGAACGGCCTGTTTAAGATCATGCCACAGCATCTCAATCGGATTTAAGTCTGGACTTTGACTAGGCCACTCCAAAACCTTCATCTTGTTTTTTTTCAGCCATTCAGAGGTGGACTTGCTGTTGTGTTCTGGATCAGTGTCCTGCTGCATAACCCAAGTGCGCTTCAGCTTGAGGTCACAAACTGATGGTCGGACATTCTCCTTCAGGATTTTCTGGTAAAGAGCAGAATTCATGCTTTCATCAATTACAGCAAGTTGCCCAGGTCCTGAAGCATCAAAGCTGCCCCAGACCATCACACTACCACCACGTTTGACTGTTGGTATGATGATCTTTTTATGAAATGTTGAGTTAATTTTACACCAGATGTAACGGGACGCACACCTTCCAAAAAGTTTAACTTTTGTCTCGTCAGTCCACAGAATATTTTCCCTAAAGTCTTGGGGATCATAAGGATGTTTTTTGGCAAATATGAGACAAACCTTTGTGTTCTTTTTGGTCAGCAGTGGTTTTCGCCTTGGAACTCTCCCATAGATGCCATTTTTGCCCAGTCTCTTTCTTATTGTTGAATCATGAACACTGACTTTAACTGAGGCAAGTAAGGCCTGCAATTCTTTAGATGTTGTTCTGGGTTCTTTTGTGACCTCCTGGATGAGTCGTCGATGCGCTCTTGGAGTAATTCTGGTAGGCTGGCCACTCCTGGGAAAGTTCATCACTGTTCCATGTTTTCTCCACTTGTGGATAATGGCTCTCACTGTGGTTCGCTGGAGTCCCAAAGCCTTAGAAATGGCTTTGCTACCCTTTCCAGACTGATAGATGTCAATGACTTTGTTTCTAATCTGTTCTTGCATTTCTTTAGATCGTGACATGAGGTGTTGCTTTTTGAGATCTTTTAGCCTACTTCCCTTTGTCAGACAGGTTCTATTTAAGTTATTTCTTGATTCAAAAGGTCTGGCAGTAATCAGGCCTGGGTGCGGCTAATGAAATTGAACTCAAAAAATGTGGTTAATCACAGTTAATTCATTATTTCACAAAGGGGGGGGTGGGGAAATTACTTTTCCGCATAGGGCCGGGTAGGTTTGGATAGCGTTTTTCCCATAATAAATGAAATCATCCTTTAAAAACTGCATTTTGTATTTACTCGGGTTGTCTAATATACTGAGCAACAAAAGAAACGCAAGTTAGCTAGTTAGTTAATGTACTCTTATGGTTACTCAGTCAAAGTGATCGCAAGATAAAGAAAAGTTTGATGAAACGAGTGTAAATGTGCACGCGCTAGTAATAAATTTGATTTTCAAAAATAATTACGCACGAACTTATTTTCCAGTCTGCCTTTAATTAACTTGCGTTTCTTCTGTTGTTCACTATATTAACATTTGTTTGATGATCTGAAACATTGAAGCGTGACAAATATGCAAAAAAAAAAAAAAAAAAAAATCAGGAAGGGGGCAAATACCTTTTCACAGCACTGTATATGAAAGAACTGTCTCTTAGGTGTTACTTCATGGTAATTTTTAGTCAAACTGAACTGGGTGCACAAGTGTACTGAGAAAAAGTGACTAATCTGTGCATGTATTTCATGCCAATATGCCAAATATCCATTGCTAAAATGTTTTACACTTTAAAAGCCAGATAAATAATTTCTTTGAAAACTCTTCTAATTAAATTTGCCTCCTTAAAATACTCACAAATGACAAATGTCAGTGGCTGTTAATCTCCTCACCTTCTGATACATTTTTTAAAATTTTCACTGGGTGATAATTCTAAGAAATAGTTGCCTAGTTTGTCCTTCACAAGCACCTGAAACAAATGAACAGAGGAGTAGGTGGACGAATTCCAGAGAAGGGGATCACGCAGTGACAAGTAGAAGTCAGTGGAAATCTTTGTGAAACAAAGAATTCAGCACTACAGACTATTTGCCAAAAGTTAATCCGCCATAAATTTAAGCCAGATAGGAGCATGGGAAAGATTAAGAGGCTGGAGTAGCAAAAGCAATAACAGCGAGCTGTCCTTTTTTCTTGTCCCCACCAATCACTTACCTCTTCATAATTCTTTGCCTCTACACCATGTTTCATGTTCAAGTTAACAAGCTGGTCTGGGATTCGGCCAGTTCCTGAAAACCAGAGAGAAAAGACTTACTATGAAGGCAGCAGAAATTTAACCTCAAGGCCTGGCTTCACGCATGGCATTCCACTACCCCCAAGCCCATGTTTGAAAACATCTACCTTGTTACAAATTCAGTAGTCTTTGTTACAAACCATGAATACTGCAATGTAATTTGCTCGCTAACTTGGCTATCTAACATTATTCCTCTGATATTTGCTGAAGTTAGCAACATTATTTTCCACTGAAATTTGTCAGACAGAAGATGTTGAATGTCAAGAGTCCAATGTCACCACAAAGTGCAAGTGTGTCCTATAGTGAACTAAACTTGCCATGCCACCAATGTTCCATGCACCAGAGTGCGTACTCGTGCGCAGTTGGGAGCACAGTGGGTGTTTGACACCCGTAGTAGAACTTTAAATCATGAGAAATTTAAGATACACTACCCGTCCAAAAAAAAAAAAAAAAAATATTATATAAGGCACTGGCGGCCCCAGAAGCTCCCGCCGTTAAGATAAACAAAATGTTGAAGTTTTTGTTGACGGACGCACGCATGCACGGACGGACGGAGCCCGATACCAAGGCTCCCGTGCCACTCGGGCGGCGGGAGCCAAATAGGAGCCTGTAACTGAAAATGTTGATAAGATAAAGCAAATTGTCGAAGTTTTTGATGATACTTTTAGGCTGGTGACCTTGAAAAAATAGGGCAAGGTCAACTTTAGAGGCAAGTCATTTGTAGGCCTTTATGGGATGCATGTGCAGTGAAAATTAGGAGCCTGTAACTGAAATTGTTGATGAGATACAGCAAAATATCGAAGTTTTTGGTGATATTTTGAGGCCAGTGACCTTGAAAAAATAGGCCAAGGTCACCTTTCAGCACGTCATTTGTAGGCCTTTATGAGATGCATGTCCAATAAAAATTAGGAGCCTGTAACTGAAATAGTTGATGAGATACAGCAAAATGTCGAAGTTTTTGGTGATATTTATAGGCCAATGACCTTGAAAAAGTAGGCCAAGGTCACCTTTAGGCACGTCATTTGTAGGCCTTCATGAGATGCATGTCCAGTAAAAATTAGGAGCCTGTAACTGAAATCGTTGATGAGATAAAGCAAAATGTGATGAAGGACGCGCGCATGCATGCACGCACGGACGGACAGAGCCCGATACCATAGCTCCCGCACCGCGAGCGGCGGGAGCTAAAAAGGTTGCCTTATGGATATAAATTAATAAATACTATGATCGGATCATTATTGCAGCGATTATTGCATTTCAGCTGGCAATACTTATTTTAACCCCAAGTGATGAAGCATGTAGCTTCTCATTCCCCAAAAAATTATGTTACAACTTGCAAGACGTATACATTGGTGGCAGAAAAGATGTTACAGCGTTTCAGAAGGGGAAAATTATTGGCCTCCATCAAGTAATGATCATAAGGAATGAGAAACACAAGTATAAGGAATTATTTTCACACTTGAATTGGCCACCATCAAGTCCTAACTAACTGCACTGTAAGTCTGTGGAGTGTGCAGCAGAAACCTAGAGTGGTTCAACTATTCCGTCATCAAAATAAGAGCTTGGCCAAAAATGAATGCAACTCTGATTGAAAATAAATGTTCTAACATTGCATACAGTTGCCAAAACAATGACAACAATTTGTACTGTAATTAAAGCTAAAGGGGTTTCAAAAAATTTTTTGAGCGTGCAATTTTTTTTTTTTTTTGGACAAGCATTGTATCTTCAAATATGGCCAGTCAGGGGCCCCACGTTGTCTAGGGCTCCTGGGTTTCAGCCAAGGGAAGACTCCATTAGATCGCTCGGTATGAAGAAAGCAAAAGGCCTAACACTTGGTGAAAAGATACCCCTTCACCTGACAAAAAAATAAAAAACTCCAACACAGACAGGGGAGCACACAGGCAGACACCTTAACACACCCACCTTCAGATGAAACCACTAAAGTCTTCCCATTTTAAATAAATGAGAATATGTGATTCCAAGTAGAGGCTGACACGGGAGTGTTTTTTCAATCCTGTCCCGTCCCGCTCCCGCAAAAAAATTCCCGTCCCGGTCCCGTAACAAAGTCAAAAAAATAATCCCGTCCCGTCCCAATCCCGAATAAATCACTCCCGATCGTGTCCCGTTACCGGTTTTTTCTATTTTAGAAAATTTTAGAAAATTTTAGAAAAAACAGCCGTCGTCACAGTCATGTAAACGATTGTGATGACAGACGGATCCTGTCTGCCCCGCGCGCATTGCAGGCTGAATGACAGCTCGACAGAGTCGAACTTCATAATATCACAACGTGTACTCAGGTCTACTTTGCAAAGTGAATCAGAATTTGGAACAAGCGACATAACGTAGGCTACTGTAATAGGCTAGGACAACCTTCAGCCCCCTTGTGATTACTCATGAAATACAAAACCACTAAATAATTAAGGCTGAAGTATAAGTATTAATAAAATAGTACACAAATGTGTCAACATTTTAAGTGTGTCACAAGTAGAGTTAATTAATTAGGCCCTGGGTCATCTTGATTATTGCAGTCTGCATTCAATGCAGTTTACAGTGTCATGGCCAACTAATAGGAAAATGAAAGCACTGAAGGTGCTGATGCCTCGGTGCTTACTGCAATTACAAGTTTGTCCCTTAATGAAGCTATAAAATTCTGTGTGGACATGTCAGAGTGCCCTAGCTGTGCATCTATGCTTGACATAAGCTATGTTTCCATCCATTTGTCAATCGAATTACCTGAAGTTCGCCAAAAATATTCATGCGAGTAAAGGCGGTGAAAATGCATTTCCACCTAACAGCATTAAAGCGAATAAAAACTTGTGCGTAACGACGTTACTTGCTGCTATGCGATCAATTCGGCGTATCGAATAGATTTCTGACATTTTAAGCTGTTTCCATTCATTTTCGCACTGAATCGCAGAACCTTCGAGTGAACAGAAGTAGTGTGGTAGGCAACAAAATTAACTAGTTAGCAATAATCGCGTCTCCCAACAAATGATGATAATTGCACAAGTTGTAATAGTGCTTATGTGCCAGCTATTTGCAACATGCAAACCATTATCAGAAAGCAACGACGGCATCGAAACACAGTCACGATGCAGTCGCAGATTTATTCGGCAAATAACGTTTCCATCAGCAGTTATCGCATAAACCTTTTACCGATCAAGAAGAAAATCCGATGAGATCAACCGTATAAACTTAATGTCGATATCTTGAAAATCAAGTCAAATTTCACCATTTCCATAAGGCATTTTTTATTTGATGAGACTTAATTCGCATAAGAACGTGTGGATGGAAACATGGCTATTCTCAAGTATTTACCCACCAGTGGCCGGTTGACATAACGAGTTGATAAGCAGCTTCTTAGGACCGCTTAGCGAGACTGCGGTTGTTAAGCTTAGTGAAGCCCAGCAATAACTGAAAGCATTGTTCATTTGCGCACTGTTACTGTGTGGGGGGGAGAAATCATTTGTGATGTTTTATAAAGTTCATATATTGGGTGGCAGTTGACTACATCAAAGATCGTACATTTTTCGATTAGAAAATGTTTATCATTAAAAACACGCATTTTTGTTTGATTAAAGATAGAAAAAAGAAAGTAAAAAAGACCTGTTAATTTTGACTCCCGCTCCCGTTCAATCCCGTTTACATTTTTCCTGTCACGTCCCAATCACGAGCCTAATAGGTAAATTGACTCCCGAATCACGGGAATCCCGCGGGAATCCTGTGTCCCGTGGGAATCCCGAGAAAATGTCAGCCTCTAATTCCAAACTCCTCATAAGAATGCCATGAGGGGCACACATATTACATGCAAACCATTTAGAGATCAGGATTTTTGTTAGTACTAGATTGCACAATGTAAAAACTGATAATTTCAAGGCATTGAGCAAAATGAACATTGCATCTGGATGAGCCAATATGACCACAAACTCACCCATAGGGAATCTGCTTTCAAAGCAAACTTCAAACATGTCGAAATCCTCAGTGGTGAAGGCAAACTTTCCTTTTGAAGCATCTTCTTTTGAATATAGGATGTGCCCTGTGGAATCAGTTATCTGTGGAAAAAGAAATGATGTGAATCAAGATCAGGTTGTACCTTTAGGGGCACTGTGGGTAAAAATTGAAATTCATCTAATTCTACATTTTGTGTCATTTTCAGTAACTATGGTATTCCCCTGATAACTGCTTTAAATTTCATGGACTAGTCACAAATGCTAAGAATTCGATGGCCTCAAATGTACGCATACCCAAGATCCATTTTGTGAGGTTGTGGACACTACAGCAATAAGAGTAACAACTTAAATGTCCTGAAAAAAAAGTTTTATTCAATAAAACATGCTACATAGATACCTTTCATCATAATATAAAAAACATAATAAAAAATGCAATTTTTTTTCATACATTAATGATGCATACCTAAAATACTACTTATTATAACCACTGTTCAATACAATATCAACAGCTGAAATTCTCACCTTAGAATGTACAGGCATTCTAAGTGAAAAGAAAAAAAAGAAACAACATACTTCCTTGGGTTAATGCAGATATATTCAGTTTAATGAAGGAAAGAGATTTTTCACTGAAAAGAGCTCTGAAGACAAAATTAACTTGTGATAGGCTTAGGTTTACATCATTACGCAACAAAGTCACAAAAGCAATCAGGAAGGCCAAAGCCAATTTTTTCAGAACAATTATTAATGATGCAAAAGGTACTGAACTAATTTGGGAACAGATTAAAAACCTAATGGGAACCAACCACATGCCTAAGAAACAGTTACCACTAAAACTGGAAGGTAAATTGGTGCAAGACCCAGCACAAATTGCAATAGCCTTCAATGAATATTTTATCAATTCTGTGGCTGACATTGCACAGAATTTCCCTTTAACTGTGGAAAAAACTTTTAGAGTTGATGAAAGCAAAACTTCCTCTTCCATTCAACCCATTTCTGAGCTAAAAACCAAAGCAATTATTAATTCTTTAAAAACCAAAACAGCTAAGGATATAAATGGTATGGATTCAAAAATGCTTAAATCTCTAAAAGAATGCCTAACCCGTCCCATCACACATATTATTAACTTGTCACCATCACAGGGGACCTTTCCAAGTGCTTGGAAAACTGCAATTGTATCTCCTATCCTCAAGTCAGATGACCTTACAATGTCTGCAATTACCGCCCAATTAGCATTTTACCTGCAATATCCAAGGTTGCTGAGAAGTGGGTATCGGAGGAGCTTGTCCTCTTCTTAAATAATAGTGAATTTAACCTTCATCCGATGCAGTTTGGCTTCAGGGCTCATCATTCTACCGAAACGGCAAACTGCTTGTTTACAGAAAAGGTCCGAGCAATGGTTAATGGGGTTGGTGTTGCGGGTGCAGTATTTTTAGACCTCAGCAAAGCTTTTGACACAGTCAACCATAAGGTCCTTATGGCCAAATTGTCTGCTTTTAATTTCTCCCCTTTAACACGGAGTTGGTTAGAGTCATACTTAACTGGTAGAAGACAACATGTTATTGTCAACAACCAACTTTCACCAGCTCGTGACTTGTGCACTGGGGTGCCACAAGGATCTATAATTGGCCCTCTTCTCTTTGCGATATATATACTGACCAAAACTTCCAACGCAATGCTCAGGTTTATTTTAATACAAGCTATTTTATTATGAGGAATGTTACATTCTCAAATGTGCCCGCAAGTTTCAGTTTAATGCCACGTTTTAGAACAATTAGTGAGGAATAACGCAGTCCCAGTTCCAATTTGCTAAGTCACTTTGAAAGGGTATTCCGGATCGCCAAAGTCAGTATCTGGTGTGCCCACCTCTAGCGTCACACACAGACTGAATTCTCCTGTGCATGGAGTCAATCAGGTTCCGTATTTCCGCCTGTGTGATATGGTCCCATTCCTCAGTGAGAGCCTGGCGTAACTGTTGGAGGGTTGAGGGTTCTGGATCACGCCTTCTCAACCGACGACCCAGAATGTCCCAAAGGTGCTCGATTGGGTTTAAATCTGGGGAAAACGCAGGCTAATCAAGACACTGAACATTGTGCTGCCTCAGGTAATCCTGACAGGCCCTGGCGACATGTGGTCTCGCGTTGTCCTGTTGCAGCGTCAAGCGGTAGCGAGTCACAAGAGGAACAGCCACAGGGGCTAAAATGTCGTTGCGGTAATGGGCTGCATTCAGGTTTCCATCGATGAAGACCAGCTCTGGCTTGTGTCTGGCACTTATTCCAGCCCACACCATGTAACTAGGTCCACCCCAGTGGTCACGCTCCAAGACATTGGCGTCGGCATAATGTTCCCCTCGCCTACACCAAACATGAACTCGGCTGTCACCCACGCTCAGTTTGAACCGGGACTCGTCTGAAAACAAGACCCTGCTCCACCTGAGTGCATTCCAGCCCAAATGTGCCCTTGCCCACTGCAGACATGCAGGACGGCGAGCAGGAGTCAGCACCAGACCACGATGTGGACGTCGGTTGTTCAGTCCAGCTTCACGCAAGCAATTGCGTACAGTTTGGTCGCTTATCGTGTTCTGGTGACGATCTCTGGTCTGAGCAGCAGTAACTGTGGGTGGTCGGAAGCGATCTCGGAGGTGCTGGAGACGAATATGGCGGTCCTGTTGAGGGGTGGTTACACGTGACCTGGGAGCACGTGGACGGTCGTTTGTGCTTCCTGTGTCATGGAACCACCTCCGCAGACGTGCAATGGTCGACACATGGACACTTAGATCCACTGCAACACGTCTCTGTGACATTCCACCAGCAAGCATGCCAATGGCTCCTTCTCGCTGATTTTGCTGAAGACATCCCGTGGTCTAAAGTTGCACCAGAAGAATGCCAAGGTATATTTAAGTTCCCCATTCCTCTGGCTATTTATTGGCCACATTTCATAAGGATTGGTCAATGAGTTCTGCTCAGTCTGAGTGGTGTGGCAAACATCTCAGCTGTGTGCATTCAGGTGGAACGGACTGCCCCGACGAAAAACTAAACAAAACTTAATGAGCTTTTAAGGTGCAGTGTGGATATACAGGCAGAAATTTGTTAGAAAATTAAGCATACCAAAAATATTTTGAAATTTCAAATGTTGCATTGGAAGTTTTGATCAGTATATTAATGATCTGCCATCTGTGTGCCCTGATTTAGAAATACAATTATATGCTGATGACATTGTGATATACGTCCATGCTAGGACAAAACAGCTGGCTGCTGCAAAACTCATCTCCATTATGGAGAAGATCACTAGTTGGTTAAACCGTTCATGTCTTCAACTTAATGTTAATAAAACAGTAGGAATGTTTTTTACTAAAAGACAATCTAATTTCATGCCAAATATAACAATTTCAGGCCAAAATATTGCTATTGTACCACAAGTTAAATATCTGGGTATCATTATTGACTCCAGTCTGTCATTCAAAAAACACATAAAAACAGTGAGTCAGAGAGTGAAGTTTAGCTTAGCCAATTTCAAGTACATAAGAAACACAATGCTGCCAAATTATATATGAATGCCATGATCATGTCGCATCTAACATACTGTTTTACAAGCTGGGGACAAACTAACAGCTCTACTCAAAAGCCACTGGCAACCCTGTATAAGCAAACCCTTAAAGTTTCGGATCAGAAGCCTAACAGCTCCCATCATTGTGTCACTTTAAACAAACTAACTTCTGAGCTGGGAAGATGTAAAAAAAATACAGGAACATCTGTCTAGTTTATAAAATCTTGCACAACCTAGCTCCTCCTCCTCTTAAGTCACTCATAACACAATGTAACAGCACATATCGGACTACCAGGAGAACTATCCGTGGTGACTTTTTAGTCCCATTAAGAAAAAGTACTTTTTTTCAATCGTCATTCTCTGTTACAGCCATACAAAATTGGAACTCACTACTAGCCCACATTAAAGATATAGACACTTTCTCCACCTTTACTAAATATCTAAAAACATGGTTTGCTGATAATTACAACTGCTTACATTAATATTTTTTGAATGTGGTGTATGTGTGTTGCATGCGACATGATCATAGACGCTGCCCTTCTGTCTTTGCTAACTGCCTGCATATCTGCATGTTTTTAAGATGACTTGTTGTGAATATCCTCTTGTGCACTGTTTTCTAGAATTGATTTACTGCATGAGTTGCATTACGGATTCTGCTTTTAAATTCGCTACTTTGACCCGTTACCCCGTTTGTGTTTGAACCCATTATGTTCATATATTTTGCATCATTGTTTGTACTTGTGCCTGTGCTTGCATTATGCTTTTGCTTGCAGCCTGCTGCTCTATTTCAAGTCATTTATTTTGTTTGTATTTGTGCTTACTTATACAACCCCAATTCCGAAATAGTTGGGACAAAGTGTAAATTGTGAATAAAATCAAAATGCAATGACTTTCAAATCACACCAGCCAGTATTTTATTCACAATAGAACAGAGATAACATAGCAAATGTTGAAACTGAGAAATTTTAAAATTTTTAATTAATTAATTCTGTCGTTAGGTAATTACTTAATTTATCTTTTAATAATCATAATATATGAATGTATTCATTTGAAGAGTGGTTGATGCACTATTAGAGGATGTGGGGGAAAATGTTATGGACACTACACACTGTTGCGGACACCACGAACAATATTTGAATTCATTTGTGCATCACTAAAGGACCTATATCTTGAATTGATTTCACTGAATATAAACCTTATCTTATGAGCATTACCGGTATTCAACTTAGGTGGGATAATCCCACTTGGCCAAGTCTTTACAGAAATATATGCTTGACAGTATACCGTTGTGGACACTATATATTTTTGGCGACACCATTCAATACCAAAATCAAGGCAATATACCTGACAGGGAAGTGTTTCCTTATCAGAAGTGTTATCATTTCTTGGTAGGAATGGTCATGAGCATAGTGTTAGCCAGCCACCCGTCTCCCCGTCTTTGAGACGGGCAATGTTTACCTGAGACGGGTAAGTCTGATTTGAGACGGGTCTGGCCGTTTCCAGCATTAAATTGCCTATATGTGAGACGGGCGAGCATTTGTAGAGGGGTCAATGACAAATAAGCCTTTTCAAAATGGTTTTTTTTTTTTTTTTTTTTTTTTTTAATAAATCTATAAAAATGTACAGAATACATTTATTTGAAGTTGGAAGAGTGTGTTTAAACAAGTCTTAATGGTTGCACAACATTTACAGGGTTTTAGTATAGTTTTAGACTGTATTTGCAATTTCACCGGCCAAAACGTGTCAGGTGGCGCAACCAAAAGTTTCTTGGGGGAAAAAAAAAAAAAAAAAAAAAAAACACTTCCCTCTCTTTTTTCTAAATGATTTTTTTTTTTTTTTTTTTTTAGTAAATATACCTGAGAGTGTCTACTCTGCCTAAAACATTACTATTTTGTAGTTGAGCTGGGTATTGAAAGTAACTTATGGATTATTTATTGTAGGTGGCGGGACACAAAAATCTGCATGTCACGTCATTGACCCAAAGATAACAATGGTTGTCCAGAAAATCTGCGCAGTCGATTTGACTTTAATTCTTTTGTGAACTGAAGTTCTGTAGGCTCGGTGCGAAATTGGGCTCAAATATAATCTCATTAGCATATGACCAATCTGCGCACTTCTGTCTTATTATACTTTATGCAACGCACAATGGCGCCATGGCCAAGTCACGTAGCGTGTGGGGGCAACTAGGCATTGTCCACTCATACAACAGTTGAATAAAGTTGTTTTAGAGGTAGGTCAGAAATTCATTTTATTCACTGTAATGTGATTTAAAACGCTCTGCGTTGCAGGGATTTGTTAGATTCAATGCCTCTTTCAAAGCCCCTTCAAGTAGTTTTTATTCGTATCGGTGTGTGGATGTCTAGGCGATAGAAAATTGTATACCAGAAATCGGACATTTGAGTAAATGTAGCCTGCAAGAAATACATGTACATGTATCCCGGTCAGAGGTCGCATTAACCGAATATTTTCCGTCATTGACGGATTTTTTTAATAATGACGGAATATTTTGAAGGCCGACGGTCATTTTGACAGAATGTAATTCACACCCCCGTCCAATTGGTGGTGGGTGTCATATTGTCTCGAGCATTGTCTTTGATCTGTATGGCAAAGATGCCGAGTCTCACGCATTCGGCGTAGATCTCACGCATTTTTTTGGCTTATTCACCGTAGTCCGCAATTATTCAATGAATGCTTATTGATGAGATTCTCACGCGGAATTAAAATCCTTGTGCATTGAAGTTTCAGTTTCACTTGCATGAAGGTGGACCTCACCATGGAAAGCGATTATGACTCCGGACTTCTCGTGCTTCTCTTTACTCAGGGATTGAAAACAATGCATATGTTTCATGATCGTTTAAATTGTTTAAATTAAATAAGACCATTTGAAATGTCTTTATGCAATTCAATTGCTTTCAATCCTTCAGTACAGACAAGCGTGAGAATTCCCTAGTCATAATCAATTTCCATGTCACTAATGGGGAAATCCACCGTAATGCATGTGAAACTGATTAACTTAATGTGCAATGACTTGAATTCCACGAGTGAATTTCTTCAGTTCACGTTGATTGAATAATTGCTGACTAAGGCAAAGGAACGTGAATGCCACTTAGAGGCGAGAGACTCAAGCCGAATGCGTCAGACTTGGCATCTCTGGTATGATCCTGTATTCCTCATATTTTTTTAATATGATCATTTGCTCTGCATTTGTAAAATATGCTGCTCTGCTGCCGGTAGACGATTGGTCATATGCTACAAATGCCGTCTCTGTTACGTGAACACGCAGATATCTAGGTGGGGAAAGCCGCAGTTGACATAACGAGTCGATAAGCAGCTTCGTAGGACCGCTTAGCGAGACTGCGGTAGTTAGGCTTAGTGAAGCCCAGCAATAACTGAAAGCATTGTTCATTTGCACACTGTTACTGTGTGGGGGGAGAAATCATTTCTGATGTTTTATAAAGTTCATACAGCAGTAAGTTCGAAAATCCACGCAGTGCTGTATTTAACACAGTGCGCAATGTGTGTCTACATGATGAATCACTGTCGGCATCAGCTAATGCATAATCTACAAATTATTCTGTTTATTTTATTAAAAAAATAAACGATTACCATTTTAAAAAATAAAATTACAATGACGGATAATACTTGATTATGACGGAATTTTTATGCCCCTGTCCGTCACAATGACGGACGATCAGAAAGTGTAACGCGAACTCTGATCCCGGTAATCGTGGCTCCGTTCATTTTAGATTCATGTTGCCGGCTTTCCGCTCTTAGAAGTTCAACAGTCACCAGATTTCATCCCCAAGCTGATCCACTTGTTGTGGCGCAAGACCGACATCATTTCCTTATTGGCTCCCTCTTGAAATCTGAGCCCTCAGGACAAAAAATACAATTCTCACGAGGACACGTTTCATACAAGTGGTAGAATTGAGTGAATATGCCTATTAATAATTAATTTTAAAATGACAATCTTAAAGTGAGATGATATTCTATCTATTGCAGCTGATATGAACTACGTGTAGAAGCTTACAGTTCTGCCACTTCGAAACTGCTTGTCTCTTGATCATGTAGATGGCGATTCCCTACAAGTTATTTTAATCATGTTAATGGTGTTCTGAAATTGCGAGGCGAGCCATGAAACGCAAATTTGTGCGATACAGCCCATACATCAAAAAGGCTTCCAAGTGCAATTTTCGTTATGCCAAAATGCTCCCAATTGCTAGCTCCGTTATTCAAAGTTTTTTATGTATGCGGTTCTGAAACTAGAAATGACTGGTCATATTTTGTGTTATATTTGAGCTCAAAACCGGAGTTGGGGGGGGGGAAAAAAATTGCGGGCCGGGCTATATTCTAAACTGAGAGATCGCCCCGGATACTGCTGCCCCGGTTGAGAGAAATACCATCGCTTCGGTCAGTAATGTCGAAGGACAGTACTACTAACAACACTGTTGTTTGCCATATGAGATCTCTATAAAAATTTAAGAATAACAAGATTTTGTTACTGATGGGCATTCTAATACTCATTACGCTGTAACACCGAGAAATGACCCAAAAAAAAAACAAAAACAAAAGATTGACCGGTGGATGGAGCGCCTAACTCCATCTCCTTACATGATCTTATCACCGATTGAATAGGCTACTGATGTCGGGGAAATGGCCAGTTTTTCCACTTGAGCCCTTTCTTGGAGAATCTCTTCTAAATAAGCTAAATAAACGTGCGGCATTACCGGTTGTAATGAATGAAAGTTCGGTCTTCAGGTGTGTATTGAGTCTAAGGCAGTGGTCTTCAACGTCGTTCCAAGGGACACACTGTGTATGCTGGTTTTCGTTCCAACCACTATTGTAATCGCAGGATATTAACGAGCTGTTAATGTCTTAATTAGGTTTTTTCATGTTTAGAGTTACTAATTACTCTTTAGCCAAATGTTACATAGAAACATCCATACGTGCTATGAAGAATAGAATACCCTAGAAGATGGTGTGTTTATTTCTATTCTGCAAGAAATTTCAAGTAATATACCATCTCAAACAGATTAAATTAGACATTGAAGAAATGAGTGAACCCCAAATTGGGCTGTTGGACACAACTGTTTCAAGTTCTTTCAAAAAACGTCAGGTGAACTTAATTAGATTAACATAACACAAAACTGGTTTGACTCTTTACCATTTGCTTGTTGAATAAATTTTTCATGATGTGCAAATTAGTTTTCACCAATTAGGAGCCAACTACATCTTTAATTTGATTGGTTAAATGGTTTTCTCTCATTTTATGTTATTTCTGATACATTGCAATGTGGGTATGGTATTTTTTATTCTTGTTTTTATTCTTGATGGCAAACAAAGATGTTTCTGTTAACTTGTGAGTTAAGAGGGTAAATAACTGCTCTAAACATTAAATGCACTGAAGGCAAATTAACAGCTTGTTAAAATCCTGTGATTACAATTGTGGTAGGAGCAAAAACCAGGATACACAGTGGGTCCCTAGGAATGACGTTGAAGACCACAGGTCTAAGGCATTCGGCATTTCAGACGTCCTTTAGTTGTTCCCAGTATTTTTCGGGACAGTTCAAATCAAGGCTGTCCGCACTTGGCGCATACGTATCGTCCAAGATCACTTTCGGTTTTCCCTGTGACACAGATATAGAACTACACAGAATTCATTTAGATTTGAGGTTTCACTAATGCCGTGATTTTCTTTTATACAGAAACCAAATACACTAATGCACTCATGATGCAAGTACAGTTGTATATTTAAGATGAGTTTCTTGTATAATTAATGTGGTCTTTAGAATTGAAGTGGTGTCTTTGACTCTTTCGTCTTTGTCAATGGCACGAAATACCCATCAGTTATTTCTTTTGTTTGCAACAAGCTGGTTCGATGGGATCACTTCCGTAGGTGGTTTCGTCTTGGCCTGGTTGGCCTGGTCACAGGTGAGACACCCTGAGGTTCCATTCTGGCGAACACTATGGTCATGAGGTACTCAGATGTAACTTTAAAATGTTTTAAAGTGATTATAAACCCTTCAAGCAAGTAAATATTTAAAAACTACGGCAAAAAATGAAAAATCTATAACAAAGGACATCAGAGATTCTAATTGCGATAATTATGGCATCCGGGTGGGATCTCCACAAAATAACCGGCAAATAAACCAGAAAAAAATACAGAATTAATATATGCATAAAACTAGTCAACTTTTTTTTTTTGCTTCATTTAGAAAATCACAATTCAAAATCAGTTAATGTTAAAATGCCCCTCCATAACAATGTGAAATAGTACAAACTGGCTTTCTAGTAGTCGCTGCCACGGCATCTAAACAGCTGGAAAATTCATCAGTTCCGGTGCAACTGATCATTGTATGTGTATGTTACTAAAAAGTATAACATTGAACAGTGTTGTATACATTTTATTTAATAGAGAATACTATAACACAGACCAGGGGATTTTTACAACCTGATCTCGATTCACATCAATATGTTATAGATGTGTAAATTAAATACTTATGAGAAGGCAAGGACACTTACTCCACTTATCCTCTATGCCATTTACAGCTGCTCAATAAAAATCCTATTTGGCATCCATTGCAATAAAAAGAGAATTTGGGAACAAAATTGTTTCGCACAAGTTCTGATCAGAGAGTTTGAAAACATCTTCTGTGATACTTCTTTTTATAAGAACCTTTTTTGAGAACATGGAGGCTGAAAATGCACAAAATTAATTAAAAAAAATATATCACTAGCTTAAAATATTAATTGTGGACAAAATATTTCTAAAACAATTACTAGTGAAAAAAAAACAATATTTTAAAACCTATTTCTAAACTAAAAAAAGAACATTTTCAGAACATTTGAGACTCAGCCCTGAAAATAGATGTTCTTAAATTTTTTTTTTTTTTTTTTAAATGTTCAAGGAGGCAATGCTAAGGTGTGAAAAAATTACAAATACAGAAATACCCCAAAAAGAGCCTGTATACCCCAATTCCAAACAAACTGATGAAATTCAAATTCATATTTTGTCCTATTTGTAATAAAAACATTAAAAAAATAGGACCAAAGGTCCTGTAGCTTACCGGCAAGCAATCTTGTAGTGATGATACAAGTAATGAAAATTTCATGAGAAGTTTGACCTTCGAATTATTGAAGGTCAATGTCTAGGTCACCAAATAAAAGTTCACATACATTTACAAGACCCCCTGTAATACCCAATCCTAAGCTCTAAAGCAGTTTTGGTGATACAAGTCATTGACAATTCAATATGTCAATTGTGAACTTTAAAGGTCACAGAGGGTCAAGTTGTGGTCAGCAAATGGACTTCATATATCACTTTCTAAATGTCTCTATACAAACCTTGGCTCCATCTGTGACCATTTTGGTGATACAAGTCAGGGTAATTTCACTGCCGAGTTAGACCCAAAAAAGTCACTAACAGTCAAGTTGAATGCCACCAAATGAAAGTTCATATGTGACTTCCTAGAGGTCTGTAACACAAAACTAGGCTCCATCTGTGACCATTTTAGTGATACAAGTCAATGTAATTGTATTAGCTCAAGTTTGACCTTCAAAGGTCACCAAAAGTCAAGTTGAATGTTCATGTGTGACTTCCTTTAAGCCTGTGACACAAACTTAGGCTCCATCTGTAACCTTTTTAGTGATAGAAGTCATTTAATTTTCACTAGGTCAAGTTTGACCTTCGAAGGTCAATATGAAGGTTACCAAATGAAAGTTCATATGTGACTTCCTATACATCTCCAATACAAACCTACGCCCTATCTGTAACAATTTTGCTGATATGTGTAATTGAAATTTCACCAAGTTTGGCTGTTGAAGGTTACTGAAGGTCAAGTCCAAGGTCACCGAATGAAACTTCATACATGACTTCGAATATGCCCACAATACAAATCTAAGCTCTATCTGTAATAGTTTTGGTGATAGAAGTCATTGAAATTTCACTATGTTAAGTTTGACCTTCCAAGGTCACCAAAGATCAAGTTAAAGGCCACCACATGAAAGTTCATATATGACTTCCAAGAAGTGCTCGATACACATATGTTCTCAATCTTCAATATTTTCAAGCCTAGACGCCTTTGAAAATTGTAACATTTTGCTTGACCACAAGTTTGTCCTTTCAAGGTCATCTGAGGTCAACTTTAACACATCCAAAATATTTGTCATACACGACTTCCTATACATTGATAACACAAACTTAATCTCTATCTGCAACCATTTACCTTCCACAATAAAAGGAATAAAAGGAATGTAGCATGGGCTACAGCTAGAAAAACCGGGACTCCCTCGGATTGGACTTTGTTCAGGCTGTTGCTGAATAAGTGCACTACCATGATAAGGAAATCTAAATCAGCTTTTTATCTTAATTCCTTATATATGAGTGCTGGAAACCCCGCTAAATTTAGAAAACAATAAAAATGATGAAGAATAACTGCGCCCCAGCACTTCCTCCACAGATAAGGTCTGACTCTGGTCCCATAAGTGACAAGAAGGAAATCTGTAATGCTTTCAATGACCACTTCATTAGTGCGGGTCATCAATTTGATCACATGAATCCAATTCTGGTGGGATACAAGGAATATGTTGGGTCAGCATAAGCAAAATGATATTTACCAGTCAAGAACAGTGCTCCCGAATTATTTGAAACATTGTAGTTTCTCTTTCAGTATTATCTCCGAATTGGAAATCTTTGATGCTCTTCAAAAAATTGACCAAAAAAAGTCTGCTGGAGCTGATCTTTTGGATCCTGGACTGTTAAGGTTAGCTGCTCCAGTTATAGCTCGGCCTTTAACCCATATTTTTAACCGAGGCCGTCCTCTAAGGGCAGGCCTTTATATTACAGCTCGGCTGGGCCATTAAACGGTGTGCCCAAATTAAATGCGCCCAAATTAGCGCTCCTAAATTAAATACATGGAAGAGATTCAAAACACATTACAGACAACTTCATTCACTCACTGATCCTTCCGTTTTCCCCCAAAAAGCTACATTTCTCTAACAAAATTGGCCAATAACGTCGCTTCTAACCTTTAATCCAACCGTATAATTGATCTTTATACGTACGTCAGAAGTTCAAACAAATTCCACCTTCTTATCCTCATTTCTTATGCACTGTTGCCAGGTAGGTCATATGGTTTCCTCCCCACAGGGGTGCGTTTCCCAAAAGCCCAGATGCTAACTTACATAGTTGGAACCACTGACTGCATGAACGAATATGCAAGTTGCTAATGTAGAAACTACACTCCTGCTAAGCGCACCCCAGAAAGAATTCTGAACTCACCCAACTATATAAAAAAGCCACCCAAAAACATTTACCAAAACTTGTGCTATTTATCAGTTTATTTGTTTAAGCATTCTTCAGCAGTTAACCCTGAGTTAGCCCAAGATCATCAGTAAATACATTCAATAATTTCTAGATATTCTTTGGTGTAGTGAATAATAATAAGGTTAATTACAATTGTGTCACTTTTTCTCCCATTGGCATGAGCTTGTGTGAATGCATTTAGCTAGCGAGGGTACATGTTTAAGCCCTTTGTGGGCTTCAAGTATAACATTATATTCTGTCAAAATTGAAATAATTAGAGGCGATAGAGCTGTTCAGAACTTCAACCTTAACCTCATATGGCCTAATGGTTCAGAATACCAGGAGTCATAAAATGATGACACACCCTCGAGGGGACGAAATGGCAATTAAAAGCAAACTAGCTAAACAAATCAAAGAAATAGAGTTTTTGGAGCGGTACTCCATGCACATGAAAATTAACTCGAACACGAAAATATGCTCTTAAGAATACAGGGACTGCAGTATGCTGTCTGCTGAAATACAGCGGCAGAATGGATTAACTTATTGTGCGCACTTGGTTCTGTGGCTGCATATTAACCGCTCCAGTTTCTTTCCTTGCTGGCTAGCTATATCCGACAAATCATCTACAGCATTCACAGGACACATAAAAACTTTACTTTTAGAAATAGTGCATGACAAAGTAGTTACTTTGTAGAGAGTTAAATCAGTAGGCTCTATTATTTTGTTTCATTATCACAGACATTTTTATTTTGTTTACATAGAGCCTACCTGGTCATTATGCCTTAAATGCTGAAGATATATATTCTGAAAAGTATTAAATGGGTAAGAGTACCACACACAACCTCCAGCAAAATCGAAAAAAATCACAACTTTTTCGGCTTACCTTAATTTTTTAGATACCAAGTGAAAAATTCGGGTGTGTAAAAACGTTGAGCGCACATCCAGTTAAGAGAATTTACACTTTAATTTCTAGAGCGGCTGTACATGCTACTGGGTTATAAAGGTGGCAGCCATGACACTGTTGACAATACTGGGGCATGCGCAGCGTATGCATAGTTCGCGATATCACATAGGCACGCGCATGCGGCGAGGGCGAGCTCTCAGCTTCCGTGCGCTAGTGTGTTCAACACCAAGCCCTTTGTGTCATTGTGGGGTGTTGTTGTTCACATCTATGCCTCTGCTTGCGTAATAATTTGCGCACTTAAGCTTGCCTAGCGCCTAGCAACATTATGTTTGGGACTTATATTAAAGTTGGCGTTATGATATTATTCTGGTGATGATGTCTCGGTGTGCAGATAATGCTGTTTCCCTGGGTTGGGGGTCCCAAGGTAGCAGCCCGGAACCGTAAACAATGCGGTTCCAAGTGAAAAGTTTAATTATGCTATCCACTGCCTCATACCACGAAAATTTATCTGCCTCATAACTTGAGCTGCAAGACTTTCGCACTGCGTCCCGCACTTTGATATAGCTATCGCAGTGGCATCTATCCATCTATCTATTATTACTGAGTTAGCGATTTGCGTAATTTCATACATCTCCTCCGAAACCACCGCGAACAATGAGTCTGTTTTCCGCATACACCGGTTTTATGTGTGACAAAGACAATGCGCCAGGTTTCAAACTTAGTTATGAAGTGAAAACCGCATTTTGAAGCCGTTTTTACAAGTAAAACCGGCTAATTCAATCAGCTGCGCGTAGCACGGGAACTGGCCAGTTTTCTTTAATTTGTCACGACACTGATCAATTGTTCTGTGATAACCACGCAAATGTAACTACTCACAAATTATTCCAAAAACCTCCAAGTTTTTCTGCGTAGTGCCCAGTGGTGATTGTGTGTTATCGTCCGCCTATACATTTCGAGCAAGCATTGAACTTCTTCGTTTGAATGGAGATATCTTTTCTTCGCTGCCATTTGTTAGAACAAGACAGCCGTGACACACAACAGTAATCTGCCGTGCTCAAGTATTGCTTTCACATTTGATACGAGTATGGATATATCGTGCCAGAGTCCACCTCTTCCAACCGTACTCACGTACCGTGCTCGAGCGCGGTACACTTGTGTTCACACTTACCAAACGAATTAAACTATCCCTATCCCCAACCTTAACCCAAGTGGTAGGGAATCCTATCCCTATCCCTAACCCTAACCTTAACCCAACTCGGCCACAAACAATGGTGTGTTCAGCTCAAATAATTCTACCCAGAGTCAATAGATCAGCCGGCTCACCAACATAATACACGTCAAAATGCATATTCACATGACATCTCCTCATCGACAACAATAAACAAAAAGGAATATGAATACATATTTATTTATTTTACACACACATATAATATCAGAACCTTACACCTTTGGTTGTCTTTTTTACCCTTCAGCGATAAATGAAAACTGATGCGATAAGCTGGCAACAAACTCAGTTGGTCTAGTGGATAAGATCACAGCGTGTGGTGTGTTTGGAATTGCTTTATCCACAGGTTCCCTGGTTCGGATCCCGCTGCAAACACTATGTCTAACTAAACACGTAAACCTTTGTTCGCAGCTTCATCGATGGAGAGAAAAAAAAAGATGAAAAAAAAACATAAGAAAAAAAACAAGGACATAAAAAGTTGAAAAGAGAGTCAACAGAGGTAGTGTCGCGAAGGGAGGAGTAAAGACGCAGAAACAGGAATTACCGCAAAATTTTTTTTCCCCTCACGCCGCATCTGCCCCTTCCTTTTAAAATCTTTCCCCCATGAACCTAAACCCCCTTCTCACTCATAAAACCCCCCCAAAAAATATTTGTGCTCCCTTTTAAAATCTTTCTGGCCAAAAAAACCCCCAAAAAAGTGGAGGTTGTGTGTGGTACTCTTGCCATTAAGGGTTCTCAAACCACAAACATGACAAAAGAAAGGTGTGAAGCTTTATTTATTCACCTATCTCATAAATGTCTGTTAATTACATGTAGTACACCAAATATGAATGTTACTAACATTCTAGCGAGCTTTCAGAATAAACTGCTAGCTCATATCAGGACTCCGGTGGAAAAAAACTGATAGGAATCCACCCATCTTTGCTGCCAGTTTATATATCTGAAATGCTCAGTCTGCAAAGTAATTATATTTGCATGCAAAATTTTTCCCACTCGCTGCGTTCCCTTGATGTGCCCAGCTCGAAGCGAAACAACTGGAGGAGCTCGCCATCAATCGGCCTTGCTGGAGGGCAACATCGAACCAAGCGTGTGCAGTCTTTGAGTCAAGAAGGAGAGAACATGAAAACGAGAAGAGATGGCGAAGGAAGGAACGTTTGACCACCATTCAGGACAGGGAGCCGAACATCCAATGCCCCCGCTGTCCACAAAAATTCCTCTCTCAATTCGGCCTGCACAGTCATTTGGCGCATGACAAGAAACGCAACTGAACGGAGTTCCATACTCGTACAGGAGTGGACCAATGACAATGACCAGTTTAACGGTAGCTCTGCTATAAAGTCATATAGTACATATTTTTTAAATAATACGCTCAGTAGGTGGCGGTGATACACCACAATGGCTGCAGCCGCCATTAAACTCAATTGAAGAAAAAGACTTTTCACTGGAGATGGCTACATAAATCAAGGCGAAGTTCTTACAAACTAGATAGCCATCCAACTATTGCTGATTTGACGTAACGTCAGCCTAAATAATCCGAATGAGAGGGGGATAAACTACGCAGCGCCGCTGACAGGAATAAATGGTCTCACATTGTTTAACTTATTTTATACAACAGTTAGTTCCGACCAAGTAATTTGATTGGACAAGTGACATTCCATGAGTGCTGATAGAGTACAACAGCACTGGGACTGTTTACAGACATTATCACTCCGCTGTACAGGCATTCTAATAACCGTTAATTAACGTTACATCAGTTGTTAACTATCTTAGATTGTGGCAAACTTTGCACCGCAAAGATGGACATATTTCCACAAATAAAATTTGATTGAAATTATGAATGGTCATCAGACTCAGAGGAGGACGAAGGGAAGGAAAGAGGCCTGGATACATCAGCGCAAACCAGGTGTGCTGATGTGACATCAGCCGACCTCGACAAATTAGAGAAGAGCAAAAATGAAGCCAACACTGTAAGGCAGGCAACCTGGGCTCTGAACTGCCTTCAGACTCGGCTGAATCTCAAAAATATCCAGGTCAACTTTCAGTTAGTTAAGAAGACCGAGCTGAACACAGTGTTGAGGCAGTTTTGTGGATCGATCCGGACAACTAAAGGGGAGCTCTACTGCATCAGCAGCTACCTTGGACTTCGAGCTGGATTAAATCGTTATATCAATGAACCTCCGGTTAGCCATTCATGGAATTTAATGCAGGATCCAGAGTTTATACCAGCTAACAATGTTTTCAAAGCAGTCGTCAAAGAGATAAGAAGGGCAGGGAAGGACAAAACAACACACCACCCCCCGATCTCACCTAAAGACCAGCACATCTTAAAATATTCTGCAGCAATGAGTCCAGACAATCCGAAAGGGTTACTGAACAAGGTCTGGTATGATATTCAGTTGCACTTTAGACGCAAGGGCAAAGAGGGGAATCGGGATCTCAAACCTGACTCATTCATCCTTAAATGTGACGACAATGGAGCAAAATATTTCACCATGACGTTCAACGAAGAAACAAAAAATCATAAAGACCCACTGGAGAGAGACAGAGAAAACCGGAGGGGCGCTATGAATGAGGAGCGAGGAAATGCGCTCTGCCCGGTAGTGTCGCTCAAAAAATACCTAAAGAAAATTCCGCCTGATGCAAAGGCCCTGTATCTGCAGCTGAGGAGGGTAACAGTGGCGACAGACAGCTTCTGGTTTACCCGTTCTCCTGGGAGTAAACCAGCTGTCACAGATGTTACCCAGGATCTGCAAGGAGGCAGGGACACACACGTCTTACAGCAACCACAGCCTGAGAGCCACTGCCATACAGAAACTGTCTGATGCGGGGCTCGAGGCAAGGGAGATCATGGCAGTGAGTGGGCATAGGTGAGATGCCTTATATAAACAGACACAAACTATGATGTCAATTTTGATTCATAGATAATGTGTCACAGAACATAAAATACATATCTAAACAAAAACTTGTTTCACAGGTCTGAAAGCTCGCTAAAAAGTTACTGGAGACCATCTATGGAGAGCTGGAAACGATGGAGCAACGTGCTGTCTGATCGAGCTGATAACTCATCAGAAACACACATAATGCCACCAAAGTGTCCGTCAACAGACTCTTATTTCAGTGGTTGCACAATAAATGGAAACATTCTGTAAATGATACAAAGTAGCAGTAATAAGCAGACACAGAGTAGCAAGCTTGTGTGTAGGAAATGTTTATGTGTTGCCTGGCAACAGCCTTGTCTCCCTTCCAGTTGCCGAATTATTTGTGTTGGCGGAGCCAAATAAATGATTAAATAAACAGACAAATCATAATCTCTTGTCGCTTATTACTGTTAACTAATAAAATGCGCTTGCAGAACTTTCGTATAAAAGCAATATCACTCTCGGTCGTGCTGCTGTGCTGAATATCAGTAGGTATGTTACTATCAGCGCATCGGCCGCGCGATATTGGTTCCGACAGCGTGTTGCGTAATTTCCCGAAGTGGCAGAGGTATACCCATCAAAACCGCCTTAAATGGGCAAAAGGAGGGGAATTCCTGGAAATCCCGTTGAAGACGTTGATAAAAATGATCCCGAATTCCCCTTGTTACCTTGTTTTCAATTTCCGATTTCCTAGATGGCCGTCTGAGCGCTTCAAAGTTTGAGGTGACAAAAACACCCTTCAATTTTATAGAAGCTAAGTAGGAATTCTCATAAAAACTGCACAGACTATTAGATTAAGTATTCAAGATCCAACAGACAAAACAATATGAGATTTGGAGCACCAGCAGTCTGTTTCTACTGTCCGCAAAAAAACTGCCTGTGGTAAAAATCCCAGAAATGGCGCCCCCTTTGCGGGTTGCACAGCGAAATTCAATTCTGTTTTCATTCATCATTTTGGAATAGGCAGATAATGTTCCAATTGACATTATCTGAAAGTTCCATATGAATATCTAAAGAATTAAGAAAGTTATAGCATTTTATGCAAACCATGTTTTCGGTCACAGATTTTCTTTTTTTTTTTTTCTATAAAAAACTAAGGACATTTTTTACCCCTCATTTCCCAGTTTCCAAGTTTAATAACTTTATCAGTTCTTAACCGATCACATTGATCTTGGTGTCATTGGAAAGTTTATTTCAAGCTCTTTCGGGAAAAATAATTCATTTCAGCATAGAACCATTTTGAAAATTTTAGTAACATACCTAATATCAGCACTGGTGTGCGAGGCCTGCGGCCTCGGGCCTACGACTGAATCACACCAGTGCTGATATTCAGCACAACAGCACTCCCTCTCGTGTGATATTGCTTAAATACAAACTGCCCGTGACTAGCTATAGCTGGCCAAAAAACAACACTTGGGGCCATTCTACGTAACTTACCTTATTAGCTACTAGCGGGGCGGAGCAGAGGTAGCTAGCGTCATAGCTGACGTTAGTTTGGGCAAAATATCTATACATTATTACGGAGTAACGTTAGGCGATTTGCGTAATTTCACACATCTCCTCCGAAACCACCGTGAATAATGAGTCTGTTTTCCGCATACACCGGTTTTACTGTGTGACAAAGACAATGCGCCAGGTTTCCTACATTGCATCGAAAGACAATGCCCGCACATATGGCCCGTACGTAGCACGGGTATCGGCTAGTAGCAAGTTGGATAGTTGGCTATCTAAATCACTCACTCACCTTGAGATTAGTTTTGGTGTTTGGTTGCTCCGAAACATCGTATTCACCAGTGACCAGCACATCTTTATGAATCTCTTCCCGCAAACATTTCCGAGAATTTACCGGTAGAAGGAAAGAGATAGGAAAGACTGATTCGAAAAGAAGAGAAAAAAGTAAAAAGAAAAAACACCGAAACATAGCGGGCTGAAGACCCAAACCGAAAGTCACAGTTCCTTCGTCTTTGCTTCTTCTTCTTCGTTGTTTTGTTTGACGGTGTTGCACACAACTCACTGGTACTTTACCGCCGTCAACTGGTATGGAATGTGGAGCATGAGGTCGAGCATTTACCATCCCCCCCACAAAAAAAAAATACACAATAACTTCTCATTTAAATTAGTCATTCCAATATAATGAACCGATATTTGATAACACCATAGATTGTATAAAAATATGGACGGAGCAACCGTGACGTGGTTTCAGCATACCATTTAGGAAGCCTCGATTTTGGCAATTTGAACAGCGCCATTTCTGCTCCGTTGACCGACCATTGTGCAATTGAAATTACATTGAAACCTGAAAATTATCCTAAATATAGGAAAAATTATTGGAAGTTGAATGCTGATTTATTAAAAATAGAAAAATTTGTTGAGGAAGTTAAGGAGTCAATGATTAAAATAAGAAATGATGCCGAAATTGACACCTACTGTAGAAAATGGGAATATTTTAAATATAAGGCCAGGAGTCTTTCCATTAAATTCAGTAAAATCAGCAGTCAGCAGCTAAGGGAAGATGAAGTAAAAATGGTCCAAGAAATGAACGATTACTGTAGAAAATATGAGTTATCTGTTGAAGACAAAGCTAATTTTATTAGTTTACAATCCAAATTAGATAATTTACTCATTCAAAGGGCACAAGGAGCTTTATGTCAGGTCCAGGGCTAGGTGAATAGAACAAGGGGAGAAGAACACATCTTATTTTTTTGGTTTAGAAAGAAGGAAACAAGAAAGAAACAAAATTGATGTTTCAATAGTGAAGAATAAGGTATTTTCAAATCCAAGGGCAATTTCAGAATAAATCTATAGTTTTTTCTCTAAATTATAATCCTCATCCTATTTAGCATTCAATTCATTTTCATTTCTTGAAAATATTAAACAACATATTCCTCAAATTGACTTGAAATTTAAAGAACTGTGTGAATCGGAGATTACTATGAAAGAACTGGATACAGCTATAAAGTAAACTAGCGCATTGCCCGTGGGGATCCACGGGTTCTAGAAGTAGTTTCAACTACTCTTCGGGTTCTATCTCTTTCAGCATTTGCAGTGTAGCGCTGAAGTCTTTTGGGGGATGTGTCATTGACTGAGATGCTTTCTCTTGCGGGGTCTCTTAGCTCTCATTCCTTCAGCATTTGCATTTGATAAGACTATTGGTTCTATCAACTTGTTGTTTTCGCGAGGGTCTTCCTTGACCCTAAATACATAATTATGCTAAATGGCAAATATCAACTGCACACGGTTTTCCACTGATTCTCTTGCAGTCTGGCATCTGTTTTTTGGGATTCAGGACTCTTGTGGATGAATTGGCTTGGTCATGTGATATTTTTATGGAAACACCATAGCGACGTGATGACATCATAATGGTGCATTGTTCACTATAATACAAAAGCGAAGTGGACTTTGGTCATGTGACTGAGTCATTTCCAGGCCATTTTCCGCTGATTGGCCGGACACACACGCACACAGAGTCCACTCAGCATCTGCTTTAAGGTGGCTGTCACTGAGATGCTTTCTCTTGCGGCCTGGCATCTGTTTTTTGGGATTCAGGACTCTTGTGGACGAATTGGCTTGGTCATGCGATGTTTTTATGGGTACACCATAGCAACGTGATGACATCATAATGGTGCACGTGATGACATCATAATGGTAACGTTATATAAATAAGGCCATTTTGGCCGGACACGCACGTATGCACGCACGCACACAGAGTCCACTTCACTATTATATTATAGATGGCAGTTCGCCGAGCTCCCGGACAAGATGGTTTGCCCTCAAACTTTTATAAATTCTTCTGGGAAGATATTAAAGATGTATTATTTAACCCCTTTGCGCAGATATAGACGCCAGCGTCCGTAAATTCCGATATTTAATTCCTTAACAATTCTGAAATTGAATTTCCAAATGTCTTGCTTCACTGAAATAAATTTCCACAGTCTTTGTGACACAAATACTGAGTTATAAAGCCTTAAATAGGCTCATGCATAACAGGAAAAAATTAAAAGTGCAGAACATATCCCTCTTGTAACTGAGAAGGTAGATGTTTTTTCAAAAGCATCTGGTCTTATGCTAAATTTAAAAAAATGTGAACTTATTTCCGTACATGACTGTCCACTTATGAACATATATGATATTCCAGTTAAAAATCAAGTGAAATACCTCGGGGTGGTTATAACTAAAGATGGTAAAACTAGAGAAGAGCTGAATATTGTGACTGATATGAAAAAAGTGAAGCTATACTCAGTTCTACCTTACAGAGGGATTTGTCTGTATTTGGACGCATATTAGTCACAAAAATTGAAGCACTTTCCAGGGTTATGTACCCGGCATTCTCATTACCCATTCCTGACAATTTAACTAAATCAATAAATCAAAAGAATTTCAACCTTGTTTGGAAAAATAAACATCAATATGTCAGAAAAGGAGATGTGGTTAAGTCGATAAAAGAAGGGGGCTTAAATGTGATTGACTATGAGGCAATGAATGGAATGATTAAATTAAAGTGGTTGCAATGATTTTTAAATAATACTGGGGGTTTCTAGTTCAATATCCCGTCTAAAATATTCAACAGATGTGGTGGTATACAGTTTCTATTAAGTTGTGACTTTTGTATAACTAAATTACCCATTAAGTTGTCCAAATTTCACCAGCAGGTTCTCCTATACTGGAAAATGATTTTCAAACATAAGTTCTCTCCACATAATTATCCAATCAGGAATAATCATTACATTCTCTGTAAAAGAAAATCTTTGTGTTATTGTGATTGGGTGGAGAAAGGCATTTGGTCTATTTTGCATTTGATGGACTCCAGAGGTAATTTCCTTGAATTTGATGAATTCATGAACACTTTCAATGTGAATTGTACCAAAAAGCTAGCCTGACTCTGCCAGCCTTCATACTTCCGCTTAATTTCATTTCACTTCATTACTCAGTCTGGTCACTCGGAGCTCTGCCTCGTTTACCTCGGCAGAAAATACGCCGGACCAACCAACGAACAGAAGGCGTGGCCGAGAGCCATGATGTAGCAGCTGCGCCGAGTTTGAAATTGTAGTCTCCTAAATCAACAATGGCTACGGACATAGCAGCACGGGAGGCCAATGGCTCTGTCGTGGAGAAAATCCCCGGTATCAGCGACTTATAGCCACAACAAGATGAATGTTTGGTTATTGTTTTTGAATGGAAATGATGTTGTAGCACCACTCCCTACATGTTTCAAGAAAAGTTGTCATATCTACTTAATATCCATCATGAAACATATGAAATAGGCACCCTGTTCATCTCTGTGAGAGATAGCCGAACCACCTCAGCTAGCTTGTAGCTTCTAGTGTTACACTGCCCGCGAATTTCACACTATTTAAGTTAGCAGCGAACTTTTTAAAAGCCTTGTTTTTGTTCATGTCACAAGACCTGTTCGCTGTCTCATTGTTATATTGTCATTATCCATGAATGAAATGGCTGTCTGAGACAGCCAAACGCTTAGAGCCAAACTATGTTACTATGAAGTTAGATAGTGAGCTCAGTATGGTGTTAGCGCAAGTATGGTCAGCGGTTCAGTTTTCGTGTCAACACAGATTTCGTCTTAATGTAAATAATGCATTATTCTCGCCGATTCTGCCGTTGGTTTTGGGTCTCTTACGTTTTTTTTTTTTTAATAGCAGCAGTATCAGCAGGTGAAACGATAGCTCAACAGTTTGTTTCTTGTAAGGAGAACAGAAAGAGCACCTTTGGTTCTTTTAAGTGAGTGAGTGAAGGCTAAAATTTGGTAGATGGGCATATGTATGGGTACAGTATTAACTTAAATGTACTGATCAGTTTGTTTTCGCTGCATTCCTGGTATGTTTACAGCGGTAGTACTAGGCAGCTGAGCCGGCGCATAACATACGTCATCGCCAAACGTTTGTGATTAGTTTACAGGTACACCAATGATTTTAAACTTCAGACAAGTGCCCACCCACCAGGAAGTAAACAATTGTCAATGACGACTGACCAGACTCTGTGTACGAAGCAAAGCGAAGTAGCAGAGTCTGGTTTTACCAGGCTACCAAAAAGCAACATTCGGTGGTTATAAAGGCAGTTCCAAAAGCAATGATGAACATGGTTTAAGGTATGTTGTCTTATAATTATATAGTATCACAGTTACCGTTACTACGTATAGATGAATTTAAATTTGAGGTGAAAAAGTACACTAATAGGATTCTAAGAAATGCCCTCACTTTGGTTCTATCCCCTCTTCCCTTAAAAAGAAAGAACATGTTAACAGTTTATCCTGAAGAAATCAAAGTGAGAATTAAAACTAGATACCTCACTCTCCCCATACCACCCAAAGTTAACGAGACTCATGTTAAGACTGTAATTGATATATATCCTTGTCATGAGTTCTTACTCTGGAGATTTAATTTAGAAAGGAATAATTGCACATTTTGTGACTGTGGAAACTTCTAAACTTTTATATTTTGAGTGTAACTTTTCCAAATCTTTTTGGGAACTATTCCAAAACTGTTTCAGAGAGAAAGACATTCACTCACCTAATTTAGAATACTGCGATATTAAGTTTGGTGTTTTAATGCAGGACAAAAAAAAGAGAAATGATGTATAATAGTCTGATTATTGTGGCCAAACACTTTATACATAGATGTAGATTTACCGATACCAAACCTCTGTTTCCTGTTTTTATGAATGAGTTGATGAATTTTAAGAAAGCGTTGAAATATGAAAAAACCAAACAAGCATAAGATGTACCTGGATATTTTGAGTTGATGAATTTTAAGAAAGCGTTGAAATATGTAAAACCAAACAAGATGTACTTGGATATTTAAATAATTGGTTTAATTAGTAGCCTTATGACCTTTTTTTGTATGGGTTTTTCTGTCATTTTTTATTCCTTTTTTAATTTAATTTTACTTATTGTTTATCTCAGTTATTTTATACTCTTTCTCTAAAGTTGTTGCTTGGTCTTTGTGTATAATTCAAATTTGTTCTGAATTTTGTACTATTTGAGGGATTTTGTTCAAAATAATTTAAAAAAAATTTGAACAGCACCATTTTGTCATTTTGAAACCGGATGTGATTCCTATTGGACGAGAGAGTGAATTGAAGGTCCAGGGAGGAGCGAGGGGTGGATCTACGGGTGGATCTGATTGTATCTGACGAGGACAAGAAGATAGCGACGCCCCCTAAAGCATATTCTGGCTTTATCCTTTATTCTAGTCTATTTGGGACCATCGTTAAAAAAATGAACATTATGATATATCGAAGGAGACTGGAAACTTGCGATAGATACCATAAAATAATGTGGAATTCATTATTGAAATAATAAATCAGGTGGGAAAGTAGGGTCATTTTCTAGTAGACTTTTATAGCATTTCTTCTTTCTGCAACCACTGACATCGCTATCTGCTGGCCATTAAGTAGAATGCAAATTTTAGAGATTTCCGCATTGGCCTCAGTTTTCAAAACTATTTTGAGCAGTGTACTGTTAAGTCCAGTGTGTCCAAATCTAAGTCTTGATGTTAGTGGCCCCACTCTCCTGTTCCTTCATGTACACCTCATTTCTCCCACTTTGCTTTGAATTCTATAAAACCATCTAACTCTCCACTCTTCCTGCCCTTGGTTTTGCCATCTTTCCTTAAATCTCTGCTTAATAATGCTCTTTATTTCCGTCTTGCGGACATTAACTGCAAAATCAATGTAATTATTTTTTGTTAACTCTTTTGCAACCATGCCTGTCATTTCATTCCCTTTGACACCAAGGTGTGCTGGTACGCATAAAAATATTACTGTAACACCCATAATTCGAATTCTGTATAAAGTTGACAGCCACTTCTGAGGGCGCTATAGAACTGCGAACTACTTTTCTTCATCTTTTTGATCGTTGAGTGTTTATATATGCAGATGAAATTGCGTCATCACCATCTACCTGACTCGAGTGTGGGAAAGATTAGCAGTTAAAAAAAAAAAAACCTAAATTCTTGCTCGAGGCTGAACTTGGCTTCCGATTTCATCCACCTCAAAAAAGGCTTCATGGCTAAGTCTCTGGAAAAACTATAATAGCTGTGGCATAATTACCAGTCTAATCTGGTTCCCTGGTTCATCCCCTACCTGCATGTGAAACATTTAGGGCCCGAGCACCGAGGGTGCAAGGACCCTATTGTAACTGTAGTGTTTTTATTATTATTATTATTATTATTCACTGATGAAAATCATATTTTTCAGGCCTTTCCCATGGCCGAAAAGTCATCAAAATTGGCACATGCATTGGGCCTGGCGAAAAATTTGATATTTTACTGCTTATCCAAATGAACATATCAAAATGGCTTTGTAGCGCCACCTAGAAATTTTCTAAATTCAATGGAAAATTGGCAGAAATACGTGTAATCTACAGTCACAAAACCTTTGCCAAATGATGTATCATACCAGAATCTAAAAAGAAGTCTGTTGGAGCAGGACCCCAAATACAACAGGGAATCCGCCGCTTTGAATTTTCATAAAAATCAGTAATATTGTGGAGCTCTTTGATTTCATATCAAAACTGGCCCTGGGCATGACACACTAAATCTATTGCGCCCCCTAATCAACAACTGCATTTTTGAGATTTTGGGAGGCTTAGCATGCTTGAGAACTCACAAAATTTTGCACAAAGGTTAAAAGTGTGATGCTCTTCGATTTGATATTGCAATTGGCCCCGGGCGTGACACACTGTCTTTATAGTGCCCCCTAATCAACAACAGCATTTTCAAAGTACTCAACATGCTCGAACACTCACAAAATATTGCACACGCATTAAGCCCGGCATATATTTTTCCACAGTACATTCTTTGCACATGGCCATGGCAATAAGGCTCCATGGCACCCCCGAGAAAATTTGCACAAAACAGGCCACACAGCCCGTTTAACCTACAACCCCATTTCCGAAATAGTTAGGACAATCGGTGAAAGATCCGGACTGCAGGCAGGCCAGTTCAGCACAGGGACTCTTCTACTATGAAGCCATGCTGTTGTAATAGCTGCAGTATGTGGTTTTGCATTGTCCTGCTGAAATACACAAGGCCTTCCCTGGAATAGATGTCGTCTGGAAGGGAGCATATGTTGCTCTAAAACCTTTATCTAGCTTTCAGCATTCATGGTGCTTTATAAAACATGCAAGTGTCCCACACCACATGCACTAATGCATCCCCATACCATCAGAAATGCTGGCTTTTGAAATGAACGGTGATAACAGGAGGGGTGGTCTTTCTCCTCTTTAGCCCGGAGGACATTGTGCCCATGATTTCCAACAAGAATGTCAAATTTGGACTCATCTGACCACAGGACACTTTGCCACTTTCCTACAGTCCATTTTAAATCAGCCTTGGCCCACAGAACATGGCGGCACTTCTGGATCATGCTCAACAATGGCTTCCTTTTTGCATGATAGAGTTTTAGGTGGCATCTGTGGATGGCACGGCGGACTGTGTTTACAGACAGTGGTTCCTTGAAGTATTCCGGGGCCCATTTAGTAATGTCAATGACAGAATCATGCCGGTGAGTGATGCAGTGGCGTCTGAGGGCCCGAAGATCACGGTCATCCAATAAAGGTAAAGGGCCTTGTCCCTTACCCCTGGATTCCACCGAATGCGTGTTTGCAACGTGACGTGAGCGACGCTATTTTGCTGCGTCTTGTACGCGACTTCATGTTCCATTGAACGCGGAACGTCAGCGCAGCGTCCTGCCAGCTGATACAATCGACCTGCTCAGATTTCGCATATTTCGTCATTTTTACTGGCATATTTGTGCAACGACCTTAAATGCTTTCTGTTATTTTTACTGCTTTACTTGCATTTAATGTCATTTCCGTCATTGTTGTGCTGTAGAGCCTACTACAGTCCAGCCGTGAACACCATAGATTTAAAAAAAACTGCACCCGTGTTTTAGTTAAAACAAAATCACAACTTTGAAAAGTAAGTTATAAACGAATTTTATTTCAAAGATTTGTGGCTGGTTTCTTAGAAGCGTATTCCCCTTGATAGTTACTTTCTGCCTGGCACAATCTGGTGTGCGTTTCCCATTAGCACAAATACTACTGTAGTTGGATCCAATAAATGTATATGGTCGAACTATGGGAAACGTATCCCTGCTATATTCAGATCAGCGCGACTGCGGCTCACCAGCGGCAGAAATAGACTCGGCGCGTATTTTCAGCGGAGCAGCGCGGAGAGCCGCTTCTGGGACGCTGCCGAGACGTGCCGTGGCGCGGCTGGTGGAATCACAACCATTGTCTAGAATGGCTGCGGATCAACTCTGGCAACCGCGTCGCGGCAGTAACGCGTCCAAGACGCTCCCGGTGGAATCAAGCCTTTATGCACCAAGATTTTTCCAGTTTCTCTGAATCTTTTGATGATGATATGCACTGCCGATGATGAGACCTTCAAAGCCTTTGCAATTTGACGTTGAGGAACATTGTTTTTAAAGTATTCCACAATTCTTTTTACGGAAGCCTTCACAGGTTGGAGAGCCTCTGGCCATCTGTACTTCTGAGAGACTCAGCCTCTCTAAGACATCCCTTTTATAGCCAATCATGTTACACACCTGAAGCCAGTTAACTTAATTACTTGCTAAATATTCTTTCAGCTGATTCTCTTATATATTAATTGTTTTTCAGCCCATTTTTGTCTGTGTCTCAACTTTTTTGAGACCTGTTGCAGCCAGAAAATTTGAAATAAGCTCATTTTATGGATAAAAATGTAAAATTTCTCAGTTTCAACACTTCCTGTTATCTATGGTCTATTGTAAATAACATTGGCTCATGTGATCTGAAAGTCATTGCATTTTGATTTTATTCACAATTTACACTTCGTCCCAACTATTTCGGAATTGGGGTTGTAAATTGGCACTGCACCTTTGCATGAAGTATAGAATGCATGACTGAAATTTGAAAACAATCTGATGAGCAGTTTTCGTGAAATCGGTCAGACAACATTTGCAGTGGTAAATTTTCTAAGTTCAAAATATGGAAAACAAAAGTAATTTTTGAAAAAATCATCACATTTTCATGAAACCTGGCACTGCACCTCTCCATGAAGTGTAGAATGCAGCACTGCAATTTGAAATTATACCCCTAAATGGGTCAGGGGTATAATTAAATTGAAACCTAAATTCTATCCATTGTTCCTGTTAAGTAATTGATTAGAAAATTGTGTACTTTACCTGATGACTTTTCGGTTTATTTCAGTGTGCGCGTAGTCCAGTAGGGCGCGTATTCTGTGGAATGTTCGATTTAACTCTGCCTGTTCTATTTTTAATGAGTGATAACCGTCTCCTCCTCTGGGTTCCTGCTCCATTTCCACTCAATGTCTCCATGTTTTGAATACTGTAAAGATGTCTTCCTTTGTTGCTTAGGTCTCAATATTCCTGGAATATTTTGTACATATGATCCTTAATGATAATTTTCACCTCTGCTTTACTTAATTGTACTTGTCTGTTAATTAACTGTCATTTTAATGTTTGCTTTGCCAATATGTCAAGCTTCTCATTACTTTCCAGCCCTACATGAGCAGGAACTTAAAGAAAGGAGACGTCTATCCCCTACAGTGGAGCCTGAGTTGTACATGAAAGATTTCATATAGAATATCCTGCCTGCACAATGACTTTCCTGATTTAATGTTTGAAAGCACTGACAAGCATTCAGAAGCAATTATGACTCTGGTTAGATTATTTTCATCCACCCTTTGATGTTCTATCTTATCCATTCATCACATTCTCTATACCCACTTCTTTCTCACTCAGGTCACGGAGGAGCTAGACCCTATCTCAGCTGACTATGGGTGAAAGGCAGGGACCCACCCTGGACAGCTCTCCAATCCTTCGCAGGGCGTAAACACCAGCGAATCACACGCTCATACCTACGGGCAATTTAGTGTCTCCAATTTGAACGATCGCCAAGACAAAAAAAAAAAAAAAAACCTGAATGTGGCTTTTTTTGCCAAAATTTCTTACACTTCCGGGACTGCCACACTTCCGGTTCCCAGCTTGCTTAGCGCCCTGACAACAACAATTCAGTCGTACTTGAGGAACTGCACATAGTATATACGTTAAAATCAAGCCAAGAAAAAGTATCAGATGCATGAAGAATTAATACTGCTTCTCTGCTTGGTATCGTACAGCCAGGTATCTGCAGCCATGCATGCTAACGCAGCTTCCCCCCTGCAGCTGCATGAGATTGGAAGCCATTTGGCCACCAAACTCTCCTATAAAGCATCGAGAGTGGAGCTCGCTTGCAACATCCGGGAATTTTTTTTTTCGTATTGGCGATTGCTCGAATTAGCCTGATGTGCACATCTTTGGACTGTGGGAAGAAACTGGAGTACCCAGAGGAAACCCACGCGAACACAGGGAGAACATACAAACTCCATACAGAAAGGCCCCAGGCTGGATTCAAACCCACAATTTTCTTGCTGGGAAGAAGTAGTGCTATCCACTGCACCACCATGCCACTCCTTATTGATGTTTTCACCTTGAAATCAACACCTTAGTTTTGACCCAAGAAACCAGCTGAGGAGAGTTTCCTTTTTATCAATTAAGTACTGATTGACAACAAAACCAGCAGACACTGCAGCTCTCCAACACCAGGAATGAAAATCACTGCTCTAATTCATCATTATCTGAATAGCCGCATGGGAGGTTGATGAACTGCACCTCAAAAATGCAAAGTAGTGGGATTTTATAAATTGTTATATTCCTCAAATAAACAGCACATTTTAACTACTCAGAAATATACAAGAGGTCATGCCTCTTTCACATCTTTTTCAGATAATGAAGTTGACGGCTTAATTGCACATGCCAGAGCATGCACATTATGCACACACAAATGAAGTGTTTTAGATCTCTCCCTGCTTCAGCAAAAGTGATTCAAATTATTCGGTCATTAAAAAGCGTCTTCATGGGTTTTAACAAGCTGATCATTTAACTCACCTGTGCTACGCGGCATGCATACACAAATCAAATCTGATTTGAGTCAGATTTTGCATAAAACACTTAATTTACTCCAATAAATGAAAATAAAATGATTAATGGATTCACATTCTGAGCCACGGTCGGGTGATGAGAGACATGCAGCAGGGAAAATAAGTCTTGAACGCGTCAACATTTTTCTCAGTAAATATATTTCTAATGGGGTTATTGACATGAAATTTTCATTAGATGTCAGTAACAACCCAAGTAATCCACAAATACAAAAAAATCAAAACAAATAAGTCCATAAATTAAGTTATATGTAATAAAGTGGAATGACACAACTGAAATTTATTTCATACTTAGTAGAAAAGCCTATGTTGGTAATGACAGCTTCAAGACGCCCCCCTGTATGGAGAAACTAGTCGCATTAACCCAATAGCACTTGGACCGACCGATACCGCCTGAAACTTCTGTTCCCTCGACCGCCTCAAACCGCCCGTGTTACATGCTTGCCCAGGGTTGCACATCGGACTACGTCATCAGCTTGAAATGGCTCAAAACGGCAAGAGGGATTCCCCAGTGACCTAAATTCAAGATAAAACATAGGGGTCGCTATTTCGCTATTTATTGTTCAATCAGTGGGCGAATGCCTAATTTTAGTAAAGTTTATTCATTTTTCTCAGGACAATTTCCATATCACATTGTGCCAAAAACTATACTTCTGAGTCATGTATCAGACGTTTGTTATTGATACTAAATTCAGTATTTTTGGATTATCCGTGCACAAAGTGCTCAATTTTTGCTGTTTTTAGAATATATTTTATCATCATATTATATTCAGTGTTTGTTATTCATTAGCTTGCTTGTTTCCCTCAGAAATACATTCAGAATTTGACAATAATTCTGAGTCCATATAACTCCAAAATCCAATGTCAAAAATACTGAAATTACTTGCATTTCCCAGGGAACAGAGGTAATCTACAACCCCAACTCCAAAATAGTTGGGACAAAGTGTAAATTGTGAATAAAATCAAAATGCAATGACTTTCAGATCACGTGAGCCAATATGTTATTTACAATAGAACACAGATAACATTTCAAATGTTGAAAGTGAGACATTTTACATTTTTATCCACAAAATGAGCTTATTTCAAATTTTCTGGCTGCAACAGGTCTCAAAAAAGTTGGGACACAGGCAAAAAAGGGCTGAAAAAGCAATTCATATATAAGAGAATCAGCTGAAAGAACATTTAGCAATTAATTACATTAACTGGCATCAGGTGTGTAACATGATTGGCTATAAAAGGGATGTCTTAAAGAGGCTGAGTCTCTCAGAAGATGACCAGAGGCTCTCCAACCTGTGAAGACTTGCGTAAAAAAATTGTGAAATACTTTAAAAACAATGTTCCTCAATGTTCAATTGCAAAGGCTTCGAAGGTCTCATCATCGACAGTGCATAACATCATCAAAAGATTCAGAGAATCTGGAAAAATCTCTGTGCATAAGGGACAAGGCCGAAGACCGTTACTGGATGCTCGTGATCTTTGGGCCCTCAGCCGCCACTGCATCACTCACCGGCATGATTCTGTCATTGACATTACTAAATGGGCCCAGAAATACTTCAAGAAACCACTGTCTGTAAACAAAGTCCGCTGTGCCATCCACAGATGCCACCTAAAACTCTATCATGCAAAAAGGAGGCCATTGTTGAGCATGATCCAGAAGCACCGCAGTGTTCTGTGTGCCAAGGCTGTACCAACTATATCGGAATTGTATATATAATGAGACTAAGTGCTATTAGGTTAATTGTTCAGGTGTGATTTTGGCCCGTTCTTCCACGCAAACTGTCTTCAACTCTTGAAGGTTCCAGGGGCCTCCTCTATGAACTTCAGTTATTTCCACAGATTTTCAATTGGATTCAAGTTGGGTGATTGTCTGGGCCATTCTAGCATCTTTATTTTCTTTCTCTGAAACCAATTGAGAGTTTCCTTGGCTGTGTGTTTGGGATCATTGTTTTGCTGAAATGTCCACCTTCGTTTCCTCTTCAGCATCCTAGTCGATAGCAGCAGATTCTTATCAAGAATGTCTTGGTACATTACTCCATTCATCCTTGCTTCAATTATATGAAGTCTGCCAGTACCATATGCTGAAAAGCAGCCCCACACCATGATGTTCCCACCTCCAAGCTTCACTGTTGGTATGGTATTTTAGGGGTGATGTGCAGTACTGTTTGTCCTCCAAACATGGTGTGTGCTATGACATCCAAAAAGTTCAATTTTGGTCTCATCTGACCAGACAATATTCCCCCAGTATTTCATAGACTTCTCGAAATGTTGTGCAGAAAACTTTAAACAAGCTTCAACATGCTTTTTCCTCAGCAATAGAGTCTTGCGCGTTGAGCATGCTTAGAGGCCATTGCGGCTGAGTGCATTACTAATTGTTTTCTTTGAAACAACTGTAACTGCTGTTTCCAGGTCTTTCTGAAGCTCTCCACAAGTGGTCCTTGGCTCTTGGACAACTCCTCTGATTATTTTTTTTGACTCCTCTGTCAGAAATCTTGCAAGGAGCACCTGGTCGTGGCCGGTTTATGGTGAAATTATGTTCTTTCCACTTCTGGATTATGGCCCCAAAGGTGCTCACTGGAACATTCAGAAGTGAAATATGACTGTAACCAATGCCACCAGTATGTTTTGCAACAATAAGCTTGCAAAGGTCTTCAGAGAGCTCTCTGCTTTTACCCATCATGAGATGCTTCTTGTGTGACACCTTGGTAATGAGAAACCTTTTTATTGGTCATCAATTAGGACTAAACCAGCTGATATCAACCCTCTGTTAACCAAGTACCTTTCCAACTGTGTAAAAATCATTTCCCTAGGCAAATATGTTGATTATGGGCCAATATTTGGAAAAATGGAGAAAAAAAAAAAAAATTCGACCCTTTGGCCCACCTTTCCAAAATGTAGCAGATCTGCTACATTGGGTAATAATCGAATGGAAAAATTAAAGTGACAGACCATTCAAGTTATTCTCAAATGTTTATTTGGCAATAAGAAACAAAACCAGCAGGGTGTCCAGGCTGTTAACCCTTTCACTTTATGTAGCAGATATGCTACGGTGGTTAATAGAGGGTTAATTTGCACTGATGGGGGGCAGGATTGCTTTCTAAATACTGACTGATTTCAGCTGGTTTCTTGGCTTTCCATGCCTTTTTGCACCTCCTTTTCTTCATGTGTTCAATACTTATTCCCTGTGTCATTCCACTTTATTGCACATAATTTATGGACTTATTTGTTTTGATTTCTTTGTATGTGTGGATAACTCAGGTTGTTACCGAATTCCGGTGAAAATTTCACGTCAATGGCTCCATTAGAAATGTATTTACTGAGAAAAATGTCGATGCGTTCAATACTTATTCCACACTGTCCCTGCTGAAAATTCCAGCTAAGACCAGCTAGAATTCTAAGCTGGTTTAAGATGGTCTGAGCTGTGTTTTCAACACCATTAGCTGGTCATAGCTGGTCTAGATGTTTAAAGCTGGTAGCTGGATGAAGGTGGTCAAAGCTAGTTAAGCTGGTATTGTCAGCTGGTGAAGGGCTGGTCAATCAACTAAAACTGTCAAAAACACAGCTTAAACCAGCTTGACCAGTTTAGGCTGGTTAAAGCCTGAATTTTCAGCAGGGTTTAATTGTACTTGTGAGGTCTCATATAAAGCACATTATGGTTCATCCATTAACTATGGGAAATTCTCATACATTTTGTATCCGTAATTTTGCATCTTAAGAAGTCCGTGGAATACACGCATGCAGATTCAGACCTGCGAGTTTGAAGAACTTTCTGCTAAAACTAGGTTGCACACAGCCAATATATTCGCATAGTATTTAACATAAATGATGATGAAGCCTGCATTTAGCGGTTCAAGTGTTCATCATGAGGCCCGGTGAATTTCCGACCTAACTTCTCTAATGAATACCAACGCATCGCTGAATATTTCTTTTAGTAGACTTGACGACAACATGTTCGTGCAAGCGCTGGGCTCGGGCGAACAACTGTGCTATTCGCTTTTGATAACAGCATTCCCCGAACAAACTCGTAAATAAGGTCTTCGCAAAAAAGAACAACGGAAAAGTTAGCGAATGCTCCCAAATTCCTGAGATTCTACTCTCAACCAAGTGCCAAAGTTGCCATACACGGCGACCGGAGAAGTGCCGCGCACTGCTCAGATAACACTCCAGCCATTTCTCGTAATTTCCATAAGGCGACCAGCACGACTATATATGGGCACGGAAGATACGTAATTACGTAAACGTTGTTGCTGGATCACATGCGACGTCCTGACGCAAACTTTCTGACGTTTTCATTTGATTTTCTGTGTGCGGGTAAAATATCTAAGAGAAATTACCTACGGATTTGATTCATTCAGCCTACTGACCCCTCGCACATTGGCTGTGAGACTCGTGCAGCCATCCTTTTTTCATGCTCCACGTCTCACCTCCCATTTCCCACGCAATTAGTCGCAGAATTTGGAAAAATGCAGTTATGAAGGCAAGTTATGCTGTGCGATCAACGAATGTTTTTTGCAGTAATTTCTTTGTACTCCGTTGTAGTTTTTTAAGGGCCACTACTCAACTCAGTGTGCTCATCACCAGAACTGTTCTCATAACCATAATCCATTGCAAATTGACACACATAGGCTGACCTCGATTGTAATTCGAGTTTATACAACCCCTGGCAAAATTATGGAATCATCATCAAGCTTAAGCTTATTTACTTCATAGCAAATAAATAAATCGCAGAAATGACACAAAACAATTTTTGTTTAATAGCTTAACATTCAGGACTCATGAAATGCACCTCAAAAAAATTCGATTTTATGATTTTAATTAATGTCAAAAAGAGAAAATAACATCCGCACACTGTCCAGGATAGTGTGCGGGTGTTATTTTCTCTTTTTGACACTGATTTCCTTCACCTACGCACCTGTTGTAGACCGATTTGGAGTGCAAAGGATTTTTGTGATTATTTTAATTTATGGAATTTTTTTCACCATCAAGTAGAGGAAATTTGGAATTAAAAAATAAATAAATATATATATATATATATATATATATATTTATACAACTCCGATTCTGAAACAGCTGGGACAAAGAGTAAATTGTGAATAAAATCAAAACGTAAGGACTTTCAAATCACACCAGCCAGTATTTTATTCACAATAGAACAGAGATAACATAGCAAATGTTGCAACTGAGAAATTTTACGATTTTATCCACAAAATGAGCTCATTTCAAATTTGATGGCTGCTACAGGTCTCAAAGTTGAGACAGGGGCCTGTTTACCATGGTGTAGCATCCCCTCTTCTTTTTAACACAGAGTGGAGGTGTCTGGGCACTGAGGAGACAAGTTTCTTGAGTTTAGCCATTGAAATTTGATCCCACTCTTGTTTAATACTGGCCTCCAGCTGCTGGAGAGTTTTGGGTGTCCTTTGACGGACTTTTCGTTTAATTATGCACCAAATTTTCTCAATCGGTGACAGATCAGGACTGCAGGCAGGCCATTTCAGCACACGGACTCCTCTACTACGAAGCCATGCTGTTGTAATAGCTGCAGTATGTGGTTTTACATTGTCCTGCTGAAATACACAAGGCCTTCCCTGGAATAGATGTTGTCTGGAGGGGAGCATATGTTGCTCTAAAACCTTTATATACCTTTCCGCATTCATGGTGCTTTTTAAAACATGCAAGTGTCCCACACCATATGCACTAATACATCCCCATACCATCAGAAATGCTGGCTTTTGAACTGAAAGGTGATAACAGCAGGGGTGGTCTTTCTCCTCTTTAGCCCGGAGGACACAACGTCCATAATTTCCAACAAGAATGTCAAGTTTGGACTTGTCTGATCACAGGACACTTTGCCACTCCGCTACAGTCCATTTTAAATGAGCCTTGGCCCACAGAACACGGCAGCGCTTCTGGATCATGCTCAACAATGGCTTCCTTTTTGCATGATAGAGTTTTAGGTGGCATCTGTGGATGGCACGGTGGACTGTCGCGTTAACCGAATATCAGGATGGAGTTCCACTTTCCCACCACTTTAGTAGAGTAAGCAGACTGACCAACGGCTGACCTTTGAACTGTGCCACCCAGTCACCTCTTGTAGATGCTCTAGTCCTGCTGCCCCTGCTCCTATTGTCAGTATCGGTAAAGCACCCTCTAAGAGGAGGGGGTGCAAGATTATGAATAATTTTAAACATCAAGCATGAATCAGCGTAAAATAAGAAATCATCAAAATGAAGGAAATCATATTTTTTCAAGATATTACATTGATGATAATCCCTTGGCTTTTCATGTAGTATGTTTAGAATTTGTTTATAGAATGAATATACAGGTTTGAGGGTAATTGCACCTGCCTGTGACCAAGTTGTTATGCAATAGGATAAATGGGGAAAAATCATAGAGTGTACAAAATGCTTTGGAGCCAGTGAAGTTAACTGATGCCTGATGCTTTTAAAAAGATTCAGATTTTACCTAACCTCACTGATTACCTTTTTCATCTGTTTTTTTAAAAGACAGGCTAGCATCAAGTATTATGCCTAGATATTTAACGTGTCACAGATGTAATGACCTCAGCATTAATTAAAATATTAGGATTAACTGAATTATTTTTCTTTGCTGTAAAATACATGCAAATCGTTTTGCTTACATTCAGGGTCAAACATGAATTGGTTAGCTAATCTGACATCTTACTCATTGCAGCTGTCAGTTTAGCTGCAACTTGTTCTTTGGATCTTGCACAGGTAAAAATCACTGTGTCATCTGCGTACATTTGGATATTAACTTCTGGACATACCTGAGGAAGATCATTTATGTATATTAAACAAAATTTGTCCTAAAATAGAGCCTTCAGGGACCCGCACTGTACAGTCAGAAAATGACGAGCACTTATTTCCCACTCTTGTACTTTGTTTCCTGTTGTTTAAATAGGATTCCATCCAGGTCAGAGCTCTGACAGAAAAATTAAATGTTGAGAGTTCAGAAAGTAAAACTTTATAATTAACTGTATCAAGTGCCTTTTTAAAATCTAAAAACAGTGCTCCAACAAGACCACCTTCATCAAGATAAAATTTGATTTGTTCAACAAAAAACAAACTGCAGTTTCTGTAGAATGATACTTTCGAAAACCAAATTGCATTGGATGTAGATTAAATTCACAATCATTTGAATGGACAATCTGCTGATCACAGACTACATTTTCAGATATTTTTGGAGCTATTGGGAGGATACTATTGGTCTATAATTTTTCACCTGATTTAAGGACAGGGATTGCTACTGTAGTCTTCCAAGAAGAAGAAAAATCTGAATGTGTGATTGATAAATTATCTTTAAGGCTAAATTAATTTAATTAAGGCTAAAATAATATTGTTTTATAATTTCTAAAAAAATCTTGCATCAGTATCAAATGCATCCGTGGACCTAAACCCTTTAAGACAATGAAGTGCTTTCATTACTGTACATTCTGAAACATTTTCAATTTCAAAACTTGGGAATTTGTTATTTGCTGGTTTAAGCGTTTTTGATTTTACACCAAAAGTAATGGCTTAACACTCAACTAAATCAACAAAATATGAATATTATAGCTATTTGTTCTTTATCTTCTACATTTTCTTATCGTTAGCTTCTACCTTTTTTGATTGATTTTGATTGTTTCCCAGATTGATGTACCATTTCCTGTAGACTCCTGTAGACCTGTAGATTAATTTCATGAAATAATCAGCTTTAGCTGTCTCAATTCCTTAACAACTGTGTTACGCAAATCCTAGTATTTCTCTTGTCATGTGGTAATCCAGGTTTCAGAGCTACCTTCAATGAGAAGTCTTTCTGCTTCATTAAACTCCAAAGATGCTCATTTAACCATGGTAGATTAAACTTTGTACATGAATGCGAGACCTTTTTGCAAAATTCATTTCTAGTTTCACTCACTTTGATCATCATTATATGAGATGCTTCTTCTATGTCATGTGACTGTAGCATGACCTGTCGCTCAAATTCAGTTGCTTAAATTTTTCTTCAAATAAACCAATTAAATTTTAGGTATACCTATCAGGCCTCGCTTCCTGCGGTCCAGCACGCCGGCCAATTAAGACCTGGACCACTCCTCAACTCTTCACTTAACCATAATCATCTGTTGCAAGTTGCCGCTGAGTGTTACCATTGGATATAAATACAAGAGCTTCACAATTTCTTTTTGCTAATTCGCGTAAGACTCACACCTGTGCTGCTTAGCACTTCGTTCGCGTATTAAAACTAAACCATATGTTGTAGTGCTGTGTAATTCTAGTACTTTATTTACAAGGAACCTCGATTCTTTGTTTTGTTTACTATATTGTAATACAGTGCTGCTATGTCATAGCCTCATGTTTGTTTTACCTATAATTTGTCTGGAACCTCATTTCCAAGTTTGTATCTGTCTTTATGCGTATGCCGACGGTGCATAATTAAACATATAACCGAATCCATCCTTGCACTTGAGTTCAGTCCTCACTTTCCTGTTCACCGTGCAGTTGGACACGCACGTCCAACACACCCTTACAATACCATTAAAAATATTTTTACCCTCATACCTGTATAAAAATCATTGTTTAGAAAGTTTTTTTACAATTAATGTCAAATTATAGTCTGACATACCGGTTACCAAATTAAAAAGAATCACCTTGTAATTGGCATTTCTTAATGAAATACCAGCACAAATCTGAATATACAAATTAGCCTGTAGTTAAAAGAAAGTGCTTGCAGACCTCAAAAAGGTGTTGGACCAAGCTAATTGAGAGGAAGCATGGCACCAACAAGAGAGCTGGAAATTGAAGTAGGGCAAAGGATAATAAAACTGCTCCAAGATGGAAATTTAAAGCAGAAAGTGACAAACGATGTACAACCCCAATTCCAAAAAAGTTTGGATGCCGTGTAAAAGGTAAATAAAAACAGAATGCAATGATTAGCAAATCTCATAAACTGACATTTTATTCACAATAGAATACAGACAACATATCAGATGTTGAAAGTGAGACATTTAACCATTTCATGAAGGCTGAAGGCTGGAGGCATGGCCTTACAAATATCCTCCCAATAGCTCCAAATATATCAGAAAATGTAGTCTGTGATCAGCAGATTGTTCATTTAAATGATTGTGAATTTAATCTACATCCAATGCAATTTAGTTTTCGAAAGTATCACTGTACAGAAACTGCAGTTTGTTTTTTTGTTGAACAAATCAAATATTATCTTTATAAAGGTGGTCTTGTTGGAGCACTGTTTTAAGATTTGAAAAAGGAATTTGATACAGATAATTATAAAGTTTTACTCTCTAAACTCTCAATATTTAATTTTTCTGCTAAAGCTCTGACCTGGATGGAATCCTACTTAAACAACAGGAAACAATGTACAAGAGTGGGAGATAAGTGCCCGTCATTTTCTGACTGTACTGTGCGGGTCCCTGAAGGCTCTATTTTAGGACAAATTTTGTTTAATATACATAAATGATCTTCCTCAAGTATGTCCAGAAGTTAATATCCAAATGTACATGGATGACACAGTGATTTTTACTTCACCCCACGGAGTGGGCATGAAGTACTGTTTTTAGTGGCTCTGTGTGTTTGTTTGTTTGTTTGTCTGTCTGTTTGTGTTTCCGCAATTGCCAATATTTGCGTGAATGGGTGAAGTCTGCCATCTAGTGGCTCTGCATGTTTGTTTGTGTTTCCGCACTTGCCAATATTTGCCTGAATGGGGTGAAGTCTGCCATCTCTGATTGCTTTGTTTTCTATGCAAGATCCAAAGAACAAGTTGCAGCTAAACTGACAGCTGTAATGAGTAAGGTGTCAGATTAGCCAGCCAAATTTTGTTTAATATACATAAATGATTGGGAAAAGGAGTTAATGTTTGTGATGGAACTGTAATAAATCGGCTGAATGAAATGGGATTTACATACAGAAAAGCCAAACGAAAACCAGCACTAACATTTACACAGTGGAGAGCAATGTTACAGTGGGCTAAAGAGAAGCAATCGTGGAGTGTGGATGATTGGATAAAAGTGATATTCAGTGATGAATCACAAATCTGCATTTGCCAAGGCAGCAATGCTGGAACTTTTGTCTCGTGTTGGTCCAATGAAACATATAAAGATGACAGCTTCAAGAAAACAAGCAAATGTTCCCATTCATTTACGATATGGGGTTTTATGCCAGGTACAGGATCAGGGAAGTTTGCTATCATTACCTCAACAGTCAATGTGCAGGTGTACATTGACGTTTAGGACGATTTTCTGATTCCGTCAGAAGAAAATTGGTTTGGCCATTAAGTAATTTTTCGTGATGACATGCATCTTGCCACAGAGTAAAGAGTGTAAAAGCCTTTCTTCAGGAAAGGCACTTCAATTCAATGACATGGGCAGCAAACAGTCCAAATCTCAATCCAAATGAAAATTTATGGTGGAAACAAAAGAAAATGGTTCATGACAAGGCTCCATCCTACAAAGCAGATCTGTCAACTGCTATTCAAGAAAGTTGGAACCAGTTTGATGGAGAATATTCTTTTTTATTGGTGAAGTGCAAGTCTCAAAAAATTCAGATCATCGTAAATGCTCGAGGAGAAGCAAAAAAGTGCCAATTCTCATTTTTTTGTTGATGATTTCAGATTTTTTTCCTCAACATTGAGTGATTCCATCATTTTTTTCTCTACTTTATTATGCAAAAAATATGCCATTAATTAAAGTAATTTAGCCTAATTTGTTTGAAATGTGTTTCGTGAAGCATGAATGTTGAGCGGATAAAAATTGTTTTGTGTCATATCTGTGATTTGCTTATTTGTTTTTTCTTTTAAAAAAGCTGGATGAACATCCTTAAGCCTAGTGATCCCACAATTTTTGCCAGGGGTTGAGCGAAGTGGCAAACTTCGGAGCTGAAAGGTAAGACCAACTCGGAAGGGCCAAATGCTGGACATCCTCGAACGGCCATTTGAGGCTAGTCTCAAAAGCGAGGCAGTCCCCACAGACCCCTTGTTAAAAGCTCCAACTTTACCGCAGAAATAAAGATGTCCACAGCCTGGTTCAAAAAAAGGTTTTTGTCTCTTTGAGTGACAGGTGGGCGTGATCGTAGGCAGAGCAATATGGCTCTGGCCATTGGTTGCTAGCTGCTTGCTATCTGCGGGGCATCACCTCAGCTAAGCTTATTCAAGTCATTGACCTTGACCTCCAGGCCATGTTTTTGCCAATTGTAGAATTTTTCATGCAAATATCAGATAAATAATGGTTTGTTGTGCTGTTGACTTTAGTAATAATCCATTCAAGAAGTCTGAGCTCCATTTTTTTGGTGAGTGAAATTCCAAATGTTACATGTTTTCTAGCTTTAATTAGCAGGGGTCAGTGTGAGCTTGTTGACTTGCTAATTAGCCTGCTAATGAATAAGCTTCGAGTTAGCCTCGAGCAAGATGCCTCGCTGTGCTACCAGAAGTGTATGTTTGCTACAGTAATCAAACAACCATGCACTGAAGTCTCAGCGTAATGGAGAAGTGTCAAAATTTAGGGTGATAATACTTTTGAACAAAAGATGTCTGTGCGAAGTTGGAAAGTCCTCACAGCTTCTCGGCCAGGGAGCTTGCTAGCTCGCAACAGCATCTGGCCAATGGCAGCCTGCTGCCAGAAGAATCCCTCCCTCAGTAGCCTCCTCAATGCATTGGACACCTAGATGTCTGATACAGTATTATTGTAATTAGACAGGCTAGCTTGGTAAATAATGAAACTTATCTCAGGTTATCTAGCTAGCGAGCTGTCGTTAAACATGTTTCTTTATAAAGTTCATGTCAGTCTTGGCTACTTTGAAGTTGCTGAAACAGCTGCAGGCTACTCAATAAGAAAACTTTTTAATGTGATGTACAGTGCTGTGAAAAAGTATTTGCCCCCTTCCTGCTTTCTTATATTTTTGCATAGGCCTATTTGTCACACTTAAATGTTTCAGATCATCAAGCAAATTTTATTATTCAACAAAGATAACCCGAGTAAATACAAAATGCAATGATGATTTCATTTATTAAGGGAATAAAAGCTATCCAAACCTACCTGGCCCTATGTGAAAAAGTAATTGCCCCGGGTTAAATCATAAATTAACTGTGATTAACCACATTTTTTGAGTTCAATTTCACTAGCCACACCCAGGCCTGATTACTGCCAGACATTTTGAATCAAGAAATCACTTAAAGAGAACCTGTCTGACAAAGTGAAGTAGGCTAAAAGATCTCAAAAAGCAACCCATCATGCCGCAATCTAAAGAAATTCAAGAACAGATGAGAAACTAAGTCATTGACATCCATCAGATTGGACAGGGTTACAAAGCCATTTCTAAGGCTTTGGGACTCCAGCAAACCACGGTGAGAGCCATTATCCACAAATGGAGAAAACTTGGAACAATTGTGAACCTTCCCAGGAGTGGCCAGCCTACCAAAATTACTCCAAGAGCGCATCGCCGACCCATCCAGGAGGTCACAAAAGAGCCCAGAACAATACCTAAAGAACTGCAGGCCTCAGTTGCCTCAGTTGAAATCAGCGCTCACGATTCAACAATAAGAAAGAGACTGGGCAAAAATGGCATCCGTGGGAGAGTTCCCAGGTGAAAACCACTGCTGACCAAAAAGAACACAAAGGCTTATCTCACATTTGCCAAAAAACATCTTGATGATCCCCAAGACTTCTGGGAATATATTCTGTGGACTGACGAGACAGAAGTTGAACTTTTTGGAAGGTGTGCATCCCGTTACATCCGGCGTAAAATTAACACAGCGTTTCATAATTAGAACATCATACCAACAGTCAAACATGGTGGTGGTAGTGTGATGGTCTGGGGCTGCTTTGCTGCTTCAGGACCTGGAACTTGTCGTAATTGATGGAAACAAGAATTCTGCTCTACCAGAAAATCCTGAAGGAGAATGTCTGACCATCAGTTTGTGACCTCAAGCTCAAGCGCACTTGGGTTATGCAGCAGGACAATGATCCGAAACACATCCACCTCTGAATGGCTTAAAAAAACAAAAAAACAAAATGAAGGTTTTGGAGTGGCCAAGACAAAGTCCAGACATAAATCCGATTGAGATGCTGTGGCATGACCTTAAACAGGCCGTTGATGCTCGAAAACCCTCCAATGTGGCTGAATTAAAACAATTCTGCAAAGAAGAGTAGGCCAAAATTCCTCCACAGCGATGTGAAAGACTCATTGCCAGTTATCGCAAACGCTTTGATTGCGGTTGTTGTCGCCAAGGGTGGCACAAACAGTTATGTGGTTTAGGGGGCAATTACTTTTTCACATAGGGCCAGGTAGGTTTGGATAGGTTTTTCCCTCAATTAATGAAATCATCATTTAAAAACTGCATTTTGTATTTACTCAGGTTATCTTTGTCTAATATTAAAACTGGTTTGATGATCTGAAACATTTAAGTGTGGCAAATATTCAAAAAATAAAAAATCAGGAAGGGAGCAAATACATTTTCACAGCACCGTACAGTATATATGAATAGAATAGTTAAGTGCACGGATCTTCAAATCTGGACCTCGAACCCAAATTCAGTCCAGGTTTTCTTTTATCCCAGGTAAATAAATGAACATTTAGCGCCCCTGATTGGCTAGAATGTCTTTACACTTCACTCCCAAGTTCAGGGAGGATGAAAAACCGGCAGTTCTCAGACCTCAAGAACCATGATTTGAGGACCAGGGGTCTAGTGAATGTTTTGTGGAACAGTCTAGAAAATTCTACATACTTCTCAACAATTCGAGAAAGTTCTATTTACAACTGGACTATACTGACCCAAGACTAGAAGTGATTACGTATGTATGGTTCTCAAATAAGACACAGACATCAAGTAGGCTGTGGAACTTCTGAACTTCTGGAAAGTTCTTTTGGGTTTGTAAATACTAGTGGACTTGTGAGTCAGCAAATCTTAGTTCTTTGACACATTACAGCATTTATTCAGCCAATCTTGGATTCAGTCAAGCCTGTGTTTCTTATTCTACATCGTCGGCCTTACAGTTTTCCATGTCAATTAAATCAATCGACACAGAAATTCTTGGACTTTCTTGGATATCTCCTTTGAGACCATTCTGTCATCTTATTGGGATATTTTTTAGGATTACCTTGAAAATTGTACCACACAACAGGGTGAATATTAACCATTTACTTTAATATTATTCATTTATTTGTCATCTTAGTTTTAATTTAGCAAAGAAGCTACTGTGAATTGAGAATTTCTTAGTTAATACAGTTTTAAATCAGCACTCTGGCTTGTTTGTTGACAGTCACAGATTCTTGTGTGAGTGGAATTTGAAGAGTTCCTATACATAACAAATGGAAATGGTTATAGCTGAGCACCGTGTTTCATCCACAAGGTGGCAAGCTACAGAGACCAATATAAAGTTCCGCATGGAAACAGAAATTAATGTAGCCAACTAGCTAGCTACATTAGACTATATGAGAAATACCATGAATTATAAAACCCGAAAGAAAAATGGTAAGCTGCAGAGGTAGCTAACGAATACTAAGAAAGCGAGAGCTTGGAAGTCTATTGCCATGGTTACTTGCCTAGCTAGGTTTAGCATTTGAACTGGACGCCCAGTTGTACTAACAATACTAAAGGAAGCATATGCTAGCCAAAGTAGCTATCTAAACTGGCATACACCGATGTCAAAATGTAATAGTTAAATAAGTGTTCAAATGTAGGATGACAGAATTTTTGAACAAAGTGTCCTTGTGTGAGGGAGGAACATAAAGGTCCACAACATCAGTTAGCTAATGCTATGCCATGTTAACGTTAAACTGGCCATACTACTCTTAAAGTGATCTTAATGCTTGACTTGGCTAAAGTAGATCAAAAAGCTATGCAAAGTGCATGTGCGCTTTCTCAGGGAAATAACACTGGGAAGTGAGCCAATCATCGCCGCGCCTGGCTGTAAACAGTGTTTGACCTGCCTCCGTACGCTATCAGAAGGCTTCATCCCTTAGCTATTTTCCTGGGGTGTATATAACCTAGGATCTTAGCCATAGCCTGCTTGGTAGCATCAAGCTAGGGTTTGCCACATCTGCAGTATAGGCAGTTTTGCACTATTCAGATAATTTATTTTTGAAAGCGAACTTCATCACATTTTACAACCCCATTTCCAAAAAATTTGGGATGCTGAATAAAATGGAAATAAAAACAGAATGCTATCATTTTCAAATCATTTGAACTTTACATTTATCCGAAAATAGTACAAATAGGGGAGACTGGGGTCCCATGAGCCATGGGGACCAATGAGCCATATCACTATTTTGTGATCAATCGATGCCAAAGGTGTTTAAAATAGGCAAAATAGTGATATAGCTAATTTATCCCCATGACTCATCAGTCAATGGTCAAATATTTTGCCTATTTTAAGGAGCTCCGTCATTGAATGATCGCAAAATACTGATATGGCTCATTGGTCCCCATGGCTCATCGGACCCCAGTCTCCCCTAGCAGTGATGTGCCGTTGGAGGTAAGTTAGGTTAGGCAGAATCCTCACCGTAGTGACTCCCTATTACTTTGCTTGATTAGCAATCAGGGGATTGATTAACTAATTTACTAAGACTAATTGGCAGAATGATGGGCCAATTTCAGTCTCCATGGTATTATTACTCAGTGCATCGAACTTGAAATGCTCACAAGACAGCAAATTTGCTCATATTTGCTTACAGGAAGCTGACGCAATGCCTTTAACAGATATTGAAACTTTTCTTATCCTGTGTTCAATGCTTGGTCAATATGCTTACGATAATGTTTTCCCCTTCAAATATATACTTTTTAATTTCATTCAAAAAATAGGGAGTTTATTTACAGTCTTCTTTCATAATCCGACAAACGAAAGGTTAAAACGTTACACGGAATTACCAAGAGGGTTGAGATTTTTTCTAATTACTTATTAAGATTTCCATCCTTGCAGTCTCGAATCAAAGCCTATACGTAAATGATTCTTTTTGTCATTATCACCTCCACAGGCTACATATAGGCTAGGTCTTAACCCTTTAACTGCCTGCTCAACTGTTTTATAGAGCAAACCAATGCTGCTCCATTGCTTTTTTTCTTGTGAGGAAGTTAAAGGTTAATTGTTTGGTTAAAAAAAGTAAAAATTGATTAATTGTCAATGAGGCATAGTTCGTGCAAACAGATTGACAAAATACAGTGATAAAAGGTGAAGTCCCTGCCTCCCCTAACAGCACATCTCTGACAAAGACAATATACCAGATGTTGAAACTGAGATATTTTATTGTGTTTTGAAAAATATGCGCTCATTTTGAAATTGATGCCGCCAACACGTTTGAAAAAAGTTGGCACAGGGGCATGTTTACCACTGTGTTGCATCACGGCCTCCTCAGTCAACACTCTGTAAGCATTTGGGAACTAAGGAGACCAACTGCTATAGTTTTGTAAACAAAATGTTTTCCCATTCTTGCTTAGTGTTGGATTTCAGCTGCTCAATACTTTGCAGCCTCCTTTGTCATATTTTTCATTTCATAATTTGCCAAATATTGTCAGTGGGTGACAGGTTTGAACTGCAGACAGACCACTTTAGCACCCAGACTGTTTTACTACAGAGTCATGTCGTTGTAATACATGCAGAGTATGGTGTTTGGCATGGTGTTGCTGAAATGAGAAGGCCTTCCCTTAAAAGAGGCATCTGGATGGCTGTGAATGTTGCAGCAAAACCTGTATATATCATTGACCATTAATGGTGACTTCACGGATCTGCAAATTACCCATGCCATGTGTACTAATGCACCCCCATATTATCATGGATGCTGGCTTTTGGATTGTTTGCTGAAAACAAGCAGGATGACCCCACTCCTCTTTAGCCCAGAGGGTATGGCATCCAAATTTCCAAAAATAATTTCACATTTTTAGTCAAACCACAGGGCAGTTTTCCACTTCGCATCAGTACATTTTAAATGAGCTTGGGCCCAGAGAAGATGGCAGTATTTCTGGATCTTTTTTACAAATGGTTAAATCTCTATATGAGTTCTAACTTGCATTTGTGGATGCAGTGATAAACTGTGTTTACTGACAGTAGTTTACAAAAGTGTTCCTGAGTCCATGCAGTGATTTTCACTAAAGAATCATGTCTGTTTTTGATGGAGTGCTGCTTGAGGACCTGAAAAATCACAGCCATTCAAAACTGGATTTTGGCCTTGTCCCATGTGTACAAACATTTTTCTGGATTCCTGGAATCTTTTAAATATATTATGTACCTCAGAGGATAAAATCTCCAATTTTTTTTCAATTTTAAGTTGAAAACGTAATTCTTAAATTGTTGAACTATTTCACCAGCCAGTCTTACATAGAATGGTTAAGCCCTCACCATATTTACTTATGAAAGACGTTTTATCTTTACCCAATCATGTTACTGCACTGTTTCTAAATAATCTACTTAACTGTGAGCTGTTATGCTTGTTGTCTTTTTTCATCATGCAACTTTTCCAGTCTCTTATTGTCCCATCCCAACTTTTTAAAAACATGTTGCTGTCATCAGATCTTTTTCAAAAAACAATAACATTTATCAGTTTCAACATTTGATACATTTGATACATCTTTGCGCTATTTTCAATTAAATATAGGATTTTAATTGGTTTGCATATCATTGCATTCTGTTTTATTCACATTTAACAGTGTCCCAACTTTTTTGGAAATGGCGTTGTAGTTTTACTACGTTGAAACAGAACATTATGCTCTTAATCCCACGAATTAGGTGGATCATAGTGTTTGGTAAAAAGGGCTTTGCAAAGGTCTTTCCAGATTCCTTAGTGCTGCAGTAAAGAGAGTATTTAGTTGGTTTATATGGTTTTGAGACAATGCTTTTGTCTGACTATGAAGTCAGAGGCCTTTGTCAGCAAAGGAATCAGAACTGAGAGAATGAAATCAAAGTAGCCATTTTAAGCCTGAGAAATAAAAAAGAATGGGAGACACATTGGCCAAATTAACTATTAGAAACATAATTTAAGAGCATTATTAACCACAGAAATTGCATGTGGCATGTTAGGCCAACAAAAGACCTTAACAGTTGAAGAATTCTTTCCCTAATAATGAAAAATCTCCAAATCCCTGTCTGACCAATCAGAAATGCTCTTTGTTTGCAGTCCTGGATGTGTAAGTGACAAGATGTCACAGAATTTCTGAGGCTGCATCATGTCCTTGCAAGCTGCAAAAGCAGCATGGCCAGGTTACTGCTCAGTATGGGATACCCGAAATACACTGCAGGAAAAAGGTTTTATGCAATTTTGTGACCAGTACCTGTGCAAAAAACCAGAACTCTTTAAACCATTTTAGGTACTTTTTCTGCACTGATAAATGTGTCATGTGTCCTCACCACCAGGAAAATCTCACTGCATCTAGCTGACTAACGATGGCAGCCCTGCATTTTTTCATTCATTCCAGAGTTCTACACATTGTGATTTCGCATCAACGTGGTCCTAAATAAGTAGTTACATAGATACAATAATGGATGAGCATGTGCAATTACTTTCAACTGTATATGTGCAAGCAGCACTCTGTACAGAGGACGGAACACCATCAGTTTTTATGCCTCCTTAATTGAATGGAATACATACTCAATTACATTTTATGTTTGATAACCTGTAATGAATCTGAGCCAGTAAACCACAAAAATATTCATGTTTTCAAATGTTTATTTTCAGTCACTGACTAAACAATCTTGCTTGTGGTGAGCATTTCCTTATTAGGCATACTCCAAAATATCAAATTTAAAATTATGTACATCATGCAATCATGATACATGCGTTTTCACAGAAAACTCAATATTAAAGACCACTCAGACTATGGGAAGACACAACATATAGCCAAGAGATATTAAACTGAATGACATTATCCAGAAATAAATTTTGTTTTTCCAAGGACAGATAATCTTGTCCAGGGGAGCCTCAAAAAAAAAAAAAAAAAAAAGTTTCACAAATTGCTACAACTGAATTGTAGCCTCAGATTAACTTTGCAACCTTGCACAAATTAAAAAAAAAAAACACACCCAACAACTGTAATGCCATTTGTAACAGGCCTAATCAACAGAAGGAGCACAGTAAAATGTGACATACTTTCGAACACAGAAATAAGACTACATGATATGGAATTTTATACATGCTCCTGTCCGATATTTGAAAGCATCAAGTATGATTGATATTTAAGTATAATCTCCCTTAACACCTTAATTGAAATCTGCCTGGTAAGTCCATGCCATGTGATCTTGTGCACCCTTACTTGTATTGCATCATAGAACTGGAAGTCATTTGGGCTTCACAAAGCAAGCAGGGTAGGAGAGCTGAGAGAGTCTGAAGATTGGTCATTGCTGCTACTTCCTCTTCGGTGGGCTACTCCACATGAGGCAAGTATATTATCCTCCGGGTAAGTGAATACAAATGAGGATGTATACGTTGTACAAGAAGGGGTACAGGTCACCACTGGCGTGCACAGAGGTTCAAAGTCAGTCATGGATGGCATGCACAGGGCTTCCCAGTCTGACACATTGAAGGAGCTAGACAAGTCAGTGTCTGGTACAGCTTGGGCAGCATCTGATGAGGACTTCTTCAGGGATTCTAAGAGGTCCAGTGACTCCTCCAAGGAGCTCTCTAGGTCTGATATCCCAGTCATTGGTGTACTAGCTTCAGTGGCAGAGGTGAAGGTAAAGGGTGGTTTGGAGGAGATGGTCTCACATTCTTTCAGGGTAGAGAGCCCTAAAATACTACTTTGGGCTTGAGAGGTTATGTCATCCTCAAGACTGTGCACAGCAGACATGGAGGCCTCAAAACTGCCAGAATCGAAGTCTGCAGGAATCTTACACACTGGCTTGTGGGCAGCAAGTATGAACTCCAGCTTTTCCTTCTCCTTCAGCAAACTTGCAATCTCATTTTGAAGAGATGATTTCTGGTCTTCCAGGGTATCGGTTTCCTTTGAAGAGAATAGAGGAGAAATGTCTCTTAGTCTTCCAGTAACTAAGAGTAAACAGCAGTTCAGGCACTACCCAGATACTACAATTAGAAATACTTACAGCTTGTAGGGTTTCAGTGAGTTCTCTTCTTCGATTGCGGCATTTTGCTGCAGCCATCTTGTTCCTTTCTCTGCGGATTTTCTTCTTCTCTTCCTCCTCAAGAGAAAACTAAAGCACAGAACAGGGTACCATTATTTTTAATTGAATAATAATTTAAAATGTTGTAACCCTCATTATTTGCTCACTGGGAATTGAAAGCAAGCCTTGAGATCCACGTGCTATAAAATAGTGTACTGCAGACATTCAGTAGCATGAAGTCTGCATACTGCAATATGCTCTTCACAGCCTGTCCTCTAGCTTATAAACTGCTGCACAAGCCATGTAGAGATGTGTGACAAAGCAACTTTAAAATTACCTGTTCAGCTTTGCCTCTCCTTCCACTTTGTGTTTTGGTCCCAGTCTTGACCATCCCCACCCTGGTATAGCTAGAGTTTGTACGTTGAACAATGTATGGTTGGACTCGACTCTGGGAAGGTGCCACGGAGGAGATCGTTGGCTGGACCATCCACTGAAGGTCTGGAGTTGAGGAAATCGCGGTGACAGTTGGAATAAAGGAAGCACTTGTAATGGAAAGATCAGTCAAGTCCTGCACAGAAGATGAAAAATGTAAGTGCTTTTAAAGAATATTTTTAGGATGATAGATACAATTTTATTGAATGTAAATGTTGGGAAGTTTTGAGATTGCCAAACTAATCCGCAATGGTCTTTCCAATAAGTAAGCTGCAAGCGAATAGTGTGCGCCCAGTCATGCAAATTTACCATAATATGAGGCGTCCACACAAATGAAAATATAAACATAAGATAGGTTAACTACTGGTTAACTACTAAAATCTGGTTAACTACTAAAAACGCACCCGTCTCACTTTTATAAGCGATATGAAAGGAAACTGACCACTTGAACACGCCTCGTTACTATGCTATGTTGTCAAATACGGAAATATTACATGCCATCATGCCATCTGCGACAAAATACAAACTAGACAAAGGCAAAGCACCGTAAAATCTTACCAAAGACTGGTTGACTGGAGAGCCCGCATCGGAATAGGATCCTGTTGGAGATGGAAAATAAGTACGGTTGTCTCCAGCCGTGGAAGCGGGGCTGCAGCGGGAAGAAGTGTCACACTCAGTCGGGAAGCCTGAAAACATCGTCGCTGTAGCAGTTCCAAGGAGAACTTGATTGGCATAGAATATTTTCAGATGGCGATTGTGTCCGGCCAGTTCAAACTTCAATTCTTAAATTTGTCCTCCCTCCGGTTTTCCTGGTGCGAGTGTCTTTTGCCTTAGATTCCAGGGCGACTGCTGAAGGTGCTACTGTTGCTTGTAACGATCGGGAGCCTTTTATACCTTTTCTGAGAAGGAAAAAAATGTTACGGGGTAAAGTCACATGGCTCAAGTCATGGGGGAGTGTTCTCTCATGAACTGGTGAAACATTGTTTATTTTACCAATTTAAGAAGCTAATTCAGAGAGCATAAAACGAATAATGTAATTTAGTGACAATATAAAGTTGAATTCTTGCTAATTCATATTTTTGTGTGAAATAATTTTTTTCTTTCCAATACCACGGTCCCCTATTGTCTGGTACATGGTTTATGCTGCAGGGAATCCCAATACGTAATTATCCTAATATGGAAAGCATCCTGTGAAATGGGCGGATCACTGCTGGGAATCGCACAGAGCCACAGAAAGAGAGTAGGTATTCTGTTGCGGGTGGTCGGACAAATTCATAACAAGCCTCACAGAGGAGTGCTTTTTTTTACTTTATGAAAATGTATTTTCATCGTGTGTAGAATATTTCATTATCAAATAAATTCGTGATCCAAAGTAATCACTTGGTTTGTTTGTTTATTTATTTATTTATTGCTCAGCAAAACTAATTGTGTCTGATATATTACATCTTACCTCTCTCCAGCTTTTGGCTGTGACCTTGATTTCAGGTACACTCTGCAAGAGAATTTGACAGCCCTGTTTCTTGCATCATTGAAAATCCCTTGGGCAATGTTTGTACTTGAAGTGGGTGTGCCTGGTGGTAAAACAGGTTTGATCATGATGGCATTGCCTGTATTTTCCCCATCAGAGTATTTTTGTTGTTAGACAAGTGTTTCCCAGGAATGTTTTTACTTTTCAGCTGTCGAAAATTCACAAAGTTAAATATGTTTAAAGCCAGTCAGGCTTCATTGAATCACAAATGCCAAGGACTGATTCAACGTGCTTGAACAAATTAAATGAGGTGTTAAAGGGCAGCCTGCTCCATCCTCTCCATTTAAAATTTTGAAAATTGTGGAGAACATTTCAGAATAGGATATGCTCATAAAACGCATCAAGCGTTGTTAGCTTTCACGGCAGCTTGCCACCCAGCAGGTGGTCTAATCCACAGTGATTTCGGCCTAAAGTTTATTATTCGCACATCATAATTATTCACATACAGCCTACAATCCGTCTATTGGAGTGGATTGTAGCCTTCATAAGAATGCCTCCAGAGTTGTCCGCCAAATGGACTAAACATTATGCAATAGAGTTATTTGCTTGCGTATTCCTTTAATGATTTGTTAGACCTAAATTTTAACGTTGTCTAAGCTTCATTTCGAGGTAATCATCTACTGAGACGAGGATATGCACTTAGTCTTCGTTTGTGTTTACAATAAACCTTACATGTCGCCATGGTAGCGTGCCGTCGCTACGTATACGTGACGTTGCGTAAGTATGCAGATATCGACGTAAAGCCGTTGAACAACGCCATGTATTTCAGTGTTGCGGCTTTCGCTTCTACGAAAACAATGGCGCTTTATGTGCGAACGACGAAAGAAATAGTGCAACTTCGGCTACCTTACGTTTGTTGTGCCAGTGTCGAGTGGTTTATTGGTCGAAAACTTTTCTGTGTTATAACGTGTGTTCCTTACAGAAGTATTGCCTGTATCTCAATCCGCGATTTAACCGAATAATACACGATTATATGAGCTTAAAGCCGGTGCAGCATTACCCTAATACACTGGCCTATTCTTAAACATGACTCACATCAGATTGCTTCGTTCAAATGCGTAATGTAGCTTGGTCAAAAGATTTTGTTATCGCCAATATGCACAAATCATGTCGCAAACTGCCCAAGTAGACACATTTTCGTGTTAAATGTAACAACAATAACATTAATACTACTAATAATAATAAGCCTTAGCCTTATAGTCTGGCGTTGTATTTGAAATCTAGCCTTCATTACGCCAATTGTCACCAAATCTGCAAAACAGTTTAGTTGGAGAATCCTCATTATTTCCCGCGTGGCAGATTATCTGCCTTGGGGCGCTCCTGTTAGAGTGGACAGGGAAATCTAACATCCAACAGTCGCTGGTACGCTGTTTTGTCCGTCGTCCCTCTCGCATGCTAGGTATCAAACATTACAGCGCCTCAACCTACGTCCACAATTTCCTTGGAGTTTTCCTGTCAAAGAGCGCCTGTTTCTGGAGTGCATTATGTACAACTGGACAAATGTGTCCAATGTATTTAAGTTGTTGACGATAGCAGAAGTTAGGGACGGGGAGCGTGTTGGTGATTTCTCTCGGTCGAACATTGGATGTTTTATCGCTCCTGTCCAGTTCTTCATCCACTTTAGTTTGTGGCTCAACATTTTTTTTTCTTGTTCTTTCCGGCTAGATGCATTTTTGCGAGCATATGCCCCTTTCACATGAACTTCTTTCTCATGAATTCACACCACGTGGCCTCTACTTTATCTAGTTCACTTTCCGTTAAAGCCCATGCATGGGTTCTATACTAAAGGCGGGAGCGCACACATGTAGTCAGTCACTCCTGTGAACTGTATTTGATAGTCTGTCAGCACATGCTTCAGCTCATTCCGCTTCAGAAAAGCGGCCCCAGCCCTGGCATAAACGAGAAGCACAAGTCTACTCTCGAGAACATTGAACGTAAAGTATGGGCCACCGTATCTCTTTAACATTATATCTTGCTTGAAAGTGTTACTGTTAACACAATATCACCTTATGTGGTCTGTAGACTGCTTTTCAAAAAGGCCCATTCATTTAATTGGCTGAGTAATCAGAGGCAATTGTACCTCCCTGACGATAGAGTCGGGAGATACTATGACCGTGTTCGAAACCGCGCACTAACGTACTACTCGCACTACCGACGACGTCAGATTTAGGGGGTAGGGTGTTTACTTATGCGTGGGGAGTGAGTTTGTGTTCGCGAGAAGTTTGCGGATGTATACTAGATCGGGCCATGGATGTATTATAAGAACTGGATACTGAACCAGGGATACAACGCACGCCGACAAGGGCTTAGCGTTCAAGCTGATATTGCAAGTCACGTGATGCCATGGGGGGGAGGCAAAAATAAATTTTTCCACAGGGAACAATTGAAAAAGACACTAATAAATCCGTGAATACATTTTTTGACTACCGCAAATGATCAAAATATAATCTGTTGATTTTTCTCTTTTAAATAATTGGTGCCTTTTTCCACGGCAGTGACAAAATTTTTTATTTTAATTCAGGCTACGCGAACACCAAGGTGACCTTGTCTCTAAGCACGTTCTCGTAAGCAGTGCAGTAGCTGCGGTTCTTTGCTTGTAGCACTGGTTAAGAGATTCCGTGCTGTTGGCTTACGTTATTACCAAGTCGGTAAAGAGAGCAGGTGTAACGACACCAATGTTTTCATCTATTGTATTTGATGAATGGCTTTGTCATGTAGCAACTCGACTGCTTCACCTATCTTTTATGTAACGTTACAGAATATACAGTAAGGTAACTAAGGTTGTTGTTGGTTAACGTAGGTTAGATAACGGGCTTGTATTCGGTAATTATTGAAGGTGACATCCTATAATCGTGCATGTAGCTAGCACTTGCTTTGCTTTTTGGTATTAAAATGTTCTAGATGCACCTAAGCTGAGTTTTTTTTTCCATTACTTAGAATATCTTACACCGATTCACGGTACTGTGTTTTGCTGCTTCATGTATTATATGCTGGCTAAGTACCATTGACTACGTCCTTATGTGCACTTTCAGCATGGTATAAATTCAGCCCAAAAACTGCACAGCTAATCATTTATTTTCCATTGCATGGTCATTCTTCATTATTAAAACAATAGCAGATGTGCATACTTGATGTCGTGACTTTTCAGCAACTTTTAAGATAAGATACAAAACATGAAGTTTTTGTTATTTTATGCATGCGCCGAACTTGCATGACAGCACTGCACAAACACAGTATTTGTTGTTCAGCCTGTGATGTGAACGACACACTGTTCGTGAGGGGCATCAGCGTATGGGAGTAATGCTGCGGAGATTCGCTGATGCGGCTGAACTCCATCTGCACAGAGAAAATATGAGGGTCCCAGAAGAAAGAAACTGATGAGAATGAAACAAAGATTGACTTTATGTATATTTTAGAACTGGGCTGCTGATCATGTAAGGACTTAGGAATTTGCTAATCCTGTATAAGGGGAAGGAAAATAATTCCGTATTGAAACTCCATTAATATCAAATAAAATCAGCACTTTTTCGGCTTACCTTGATGTTTGAGTACCCAGAGAAACATTTGGGTTGTTAAAACGCAAGCATGAATTTAGTCAAGAAAATTTAGAGTTTAATTTCTAGTGCTGATAAACGTGGTAATAGCATATAACGGCAGCAGCTATGTTATGGATGACACACAGAGTTGCGAGAGTATGCAGAGCATATGCATTCGCAATATTAAATATTAAAATTAAATTCTCATGAATGGTGTCTGCACCCTGCAAGTCAGCTGCGATAGGCTCCAGTTCTAGGTATAAAGAAAGGATGGATTTAATGAGCTTTGAGCATTCCCACACTAAAAGTAATTTCACTTGTCAGAATTGGTTAAATACTTTGATCAACGTCATCTACTATAAAACTTATCAGCTCATGAAGCACGGGCAGTGCTCTGTGCGGTTGGATTATCGTCTTGAATCCAGTAAGAATAAAGGAGGCTGCAAGCTTACAAGCTCGAAATGTTTCACTTTCTACAAATACATTTCACTTTGAACTGTGTGGAAAATGAAATTGAACTGTCATCTTATACAGTAGCAAGTCAACTATTTTGCTGACATTGTTTGCGATAGTGAATAATTTTATTTCCCTGTTAAATTAAAATAGTTCATCAACATTTTAAATCCCTATTAGGTATATAAATTGTTTTTCCAAACTATATTTAAGCCTATTGCTATGTTTGCCTGTTCGGTACAGAGCTGTTGCATGGGCTTCACAGTGGATATAGTTAGCTACATTTCCGGAGAACATTGGTCGTGAACACGCGTCCTGTGTGGGAGTGCTTCGGGCGCGGACTGTTGTCATAGATACCTCAGGCGTCAGCGCGTTCATGAGCCCCACACTACACATGTGTGAATGAAAAGTCACACAGCGCATGTCCGCATGACTCCGGAAATAAGGCCCCATGTCGGCGTGCTGCGCCACTGAGCAATTTCCATTGAAATGAATGGGCAGCCATTTTCGGTTCAGCATCCAGTTCCTATAATACATCCATAGATCGTGCAGACATTTTGCGGGTGCATCGTAAGCTCACTCATACGCAAATTGCCCAAGATGCAACGTGACGGAAACTGCCAGAAAAACTCGCTGAGAAATAATAAGAAGAAGAAGCAACAGGAAGAGTTTGTTCATAGTGAGTAGCGTGTAGTGTGGCTAGTGTGTAGTGAGAATAGTGTATGTAGACCATAGAGCGCGGTTTCGAACATGGCCTATGGTTTAGTTCCGGGGCTGCCACCGTGCCCGCAGGGATATTCTGTTCCGGGCTCTGGAAGCGACAATTATTACAGTAATTTTTTCTAATTTCACACAGGCGAAGATATTTATTTGACAATGCTCAAGACCGATTTTCGGCAATTTTGGACATCCAGTATGGCTGCCAGCGGCCATTTTCTCCGAAATTTGGGGATCAGGGAGATACAGGACTCGGTCCCTGTGGCGACCGAGTTATCTCGTTAAATTGTACTGCTTTTGAAATGTTGGCTTCCTTTATCTTTACCAGGGTCACTAAAAACAGGTTTCCAATGTCCACAAGGCATCTCTATTGAGAAATGCTCCTTCATGCACAATGCCATGGTAGTCAGGGATGTGGATGGCCTGTTTACTAGTACTAGTACCCTGCCACATGATTTCATTGGCTACTCATCAATATTCAGACTGGATTTTCAAAAACGGGCTGTCACATCTCTTCGCCTGGCCTCCAAGGGATATTCGTGGGTCATTCCACGTCAAATCATCCAGGGGGTGCCAGGTCACCTCCTCAAAATTCTTTGAAAAAAAATCACGAGTAAATATTCACACAAAATGAAAAAAATGCCAAATATTAGGCCAGTATCTTGAATAGTTTTCAAGTTATAGCCCTTTGAAATTTGAATAGTATTTTAAGTTTTTTGGCGAACCTATTTTCAGCCAACTTTGGCAACTTATTGCTCCAAATTGATTGCTTATATAAGGCTGACATTGGGTATACAAACCAAATTCATCCCCTAGAATCTGAAAATGGCCTTATATTGTGTATCTTGATCCACTTTTGTGTGGTAAAGCCTCAAAATCAGCCTAAAAAACAAAACGCCCAAAAACGAGACCACATTTTATGACCTGTAAGTCAGGAACTAGGTAAGATAAAAGGCTGAAATTCATTTTTTTGTGATTTTATGATACATCTCTCTATAAAAATGCAGTAATCCAAGTAGTATCATTTGTAGAAGTTTTTTAATGAAATAATTTCTAAGTAAATTTTTTGCCCTATTTTGGGGCAAAAAATGACCATGTCACCAGTTATTCATCTCTCTAAAATTTTTACTGTGCAATCTTATAAATGTGAACAATGTCTGACAAAAAATTAGAATGATGTTCAGCTTACTTTTTTTGTTATGAATTTTTAAATTGTTCCAAAATTTTTGTTACCTAAACGGGTATAGGCCTGCTGCTTTTTTGTGGTGATTGTTTCTGGGATCTGCTCAGTACCTTTGATTCTTCTTGTAGCAAGTTAAAAACATTTTCTCATGATGACAACACACAGAATCAATCTGCGGAACACCAGACTGCCACTGCATTAAGGCAGTATCCTCACTTGAGAAAGTATCTAGTCCCAATAGTTCGGTTTTTCTTGTAAATTTCCTTGAATGACATGCATCATCTAAATGGATTCTAATTCTGCACCAAGGTAAATTACTCCCCTTCATTTCAGTGCTCATTATAATCTAATTATCCCCAAGTGGGACTGCCTCCTTTTATAGTGAACTATTACTGCTCATTTCAGTAATACAAGTTTGGGTTCATTTAGGATTACTTCAGAAGCCTGTGATCAGTCAAGTCATGGCATGTTTGAGGCGCTGATGTCATCCCCAAACAGTCATCCCCAACAAAAACAATGCAACTAATGAAATTGAGGAATAAATCTGTGGAATCTAGCAAACACCAAAATAGTCTGACAAGACCTCTGTCATGTATTGTACTTTTAGGTGGTGTATCATGTTCAAAAAATATTTTTAATGTTTTGTTTTATGTTTAGTAGATAACAGCACTTGCAGCAGGCCTATACCCATTTAGTCAAAGAAAAAATGCACAATTTCGGAACATATTTTAAAAATTCATAACAAAAAAAGTAAGCTGACCATCATTCTGATTTTTTTGTCAGACACTGCTCACATTTATAAGATTGTACAGTAAAAATTTTAGAGAGATGAATAACTGGTGACATGGTCATTGTTTGCCCCAAAAAAAGGCATGTTGGGGCAAAACCGGAAAAATTTACTTAGAAATTATTTCAATAAAAACTTCTACAAATGATATTACTTCGATTACTGCATTTTTACGGAGAGATATATCATAAAATCATAAAAAATTAATTTTAGCCTTTTTTCTTACCTAGTTCCTGAGTTACAGGTCATAAAATGTGGTCTCGTTTTTGGGCGTTTTGTGTTTTCAGTTGATTTTGAGGCTTTACCATGCAAAAGTGGATCAAGATACACAGAAGCTAAAGCCATTTTCAGATTCTAGGGGATGAATATGGTTAGTATACCCAATTTCAGCCTTGTATAACCAATCAATTTGGAGAAATAAGTTGCCAAAGTTGGCTGAAAATGGGTTCGCCAAAAAACTTAAAATATTATTCAAATTTTGAAGGGCTATAACTTGAAAACTATTCAAGATACTGGCCTAATATTTGGCATTTTTTTTATTTTGTGTGAATATTTACTCGTGAATTTTTTCAAAAATTTTTGAGGAGGTGACCTGGAAAATTTCTCAAAATCTGGATGATTTGACATGGAATGACCCTGGTGTTAAAATATAAGAACATTTTGCCAACTCATGGTAATGTGTGCAAAGTGCGTGAACAATGAAATAAGCATATGGTGATATAGATACATGATGATGACAAAAGACCAATGAGAACTTTGACTCAAATTTAAACAAAATTGCAGTAACAGGCTATGCCTTTGGTATACTAAAGAACATGTTCCGGCATCCACTTGTTCATGCGATTCCTGGCAACTTGAGGACACGTGAACAGGATGTGCAATTATGGTATGCTATATGCTGCATGATTGGTTGGCTGACCAGTAGCATATACATTTCTGCTGCTCTATTCTTCGCACTTTAGCAGAGCCAATTGTTCAGGAAGATTGTCTGACTTGCAAGATGAGATAAGGCAGACAATAAAATTATGGTCATATTTGATGCTCTCAAATTCACGCACAGACTTGCTGTCCATTCAGACTATTTTTTAAAGTCTTTTAGTAGCCGTCCTTTTTTCTGCAGGCAATGTTTTGGTTCAAGAATACTTTATAAGATTTTACTTCAAGATAGGGCAAGGTAGGGTAAGGTGGGGCTATTCTGGCCTACTGCTACAAGTCTGACTTACTATGAACAGCTCAGTGGAGATATTCTAGGATACTGACCTAGTTCTATTTCAGGATGAACTGTAAAGTGATTAAACAAAAGAATCCATTCTTTGCATGGGCACTGTGGCTGACTGGCAAAGGCAAAGCAAATCAGAGTCCTCTGTTCACGATTTTCGGTTCTGTTTGGAGCTTTATAAAAGATGAGTCCAATGCCAAATTTACTAATAAGAGAGAGTGGTAAACTTTTCTTTTGTACTAAGGAGAACCATTTAACCAGAAAAAAGGGAGGAAATTATGATATTGCAAGTCATATGTGTGAAGCACTGCTTTGTTTAGGACCATGTGGTTGGGGCTATTTCGACCCCCATGGATGAGGCTATTCTGGCCACCACATATTCCCTATTTAAAACAGTTGTAAAACATTTCTAAATGTCAGAATTGATTGTAATGCATTGATTATTATTAGAAAGACCATTTTAGTGTTGGAACTTGACAAAACTCTTTAACCCTTTCAGGGCTGATCCATGGGGACCTACATTCGCATACTACCTCTCAATTTGATTTTAAATTACGGCGAATGATGTAATTAGAACTGATTTCAGTATGGAATAGACAATACAAGTTCAGAATATACATTGTACTTTATAGTTAGATATGGCATCAGAACTGAGTAATTTTGGAACGGGCCAAAATTGCCCCATTTTCAGGGGGCTATTCCGGCCTATATATTTTTTTCATTTATTTGATAAAAATTACACACTGTTGGAGACATGTCAAAAACCTGTTAAGATGATGTTTCTGGTAGCTCTAGCAATAGTTTAGAACAACTACTGGCCAAGAAAAGGATCGATTAGTGTTTTTAACAGTGAAAGACGGTAAAGGCTGGAATAGCCCACATTACCCTACACAAATTCACACACACTGCTCAAAAAATTAAGGGAACCTTTATCATCATAGTATGACACAAAATCAGTTAAACTTCAGGGATATCAATCTGTCCATTTCAGAAGCACAAGTGACTGTGAATAAATTTCACCTGCATTGGTGCGAATGAAATTGACAACAGGTGCAATGAAGAGGCAAAAGCAAGACAACCCCCAAAAAGGGAAAGGCTGTGCATGTAGTGGCCACAGACAATTGCTCTCTCCATATCCTTCCCAACAGATTATTCTCTAGTTTTGTGTTCTGCTAGTGTCCTTATCACAACTGGTCGCATGAGGTGGTACCTGCAGTCCAATCAGGTTGTGCAGGTAGTCCAGCTGCTCCATATCCATAGGTGCAGTTGCAAGAAGGTTTGCTGTGTCTCCCTGCATAGTCTCAAGAGCATAGAGGAGATACTAGGAGACTGGCCATTGCATGAGGAGAGCTGGACAGGGCTGTAGAAGGGCATCAGTCCAACAGCTGGACCAGTATCTGCTCCTTTGTGCGAGAAGGAATAGGAGGACCACTGTCAGAGCCCTACAAAATGACCTCCAGCAGGCTACTGGTGCGCAAGTTTCTAACCAAACTGTCAGAAACAGACTCCATGAGGGCCCGATGTCCTCTAGTGGGACCTGTGCTCACAGCCCAGCACCATGCAGCTCGATTGGCATTCGCCAGAGAACACCAGAATCTGCAGGTCCGCCATTAGTGCCCTGTTCTCTTCATAGGTGACAGCAGGTTCACACTGAGCACATATGACAGGCGTGAAAGAGTTTGGAGCTGCCTTGGTGAATGTTATGCTGCCTGTTACATCATCCAGCATGACTGATTTGGCAGTGGGTCAGTGATGGTCTGGGGAGGCATATCCTTGGAGCAGTGGATCTCAAACTCAGTCCTGGCGCCCCACTGCGTATGCTGGTATTTTTCCAACCACAATTGCAATCTTAGGATTTTAAAAAAGCTGTTTGTCTTAATTAGCTGTGTTCCATATTTAGAGCAGTCATGTACCATCTTAAGCCACATTTTGATGGACATATCCATTGTACCATAAAGAGTAAAAACACTTGAACATATCGTGCTTATTTTTTAATATTGTGAGGCTTTTCAGGTAAATAAATAAAACAGATCAAATTAGACTGTGAGAAAATCAGTAAGGTCCAAATTAGGTTGCTGAACACAGGTGTTTTGAGTTCTTTCAAAATTATTTGCCTGAACTTAAAATAAAGATGAAAAAACATGTGTGACTCTATTGTTTGCCAAATATATTGTTAGTTTTTGCAACCATGTGTAAACAGTCTAACCAATGAGTAACCTAATGATTGTTTATGTTGTTTAATTGTTTTGTTACATTGTTTCCCTCTGCAGCTATGCATTGCAATATGGATGTGACTTTTTTTTATCTTCATGGCATGTATGGATTTTTCAAATGTGGCTTAAGAGGGTAAATAACCGCTCCAAACATAATTGCACCTAATTAAGACAAATCAACAGCTTGTTAAAGTCCTAAGATTGCAACTTTGGTTGGAACAAAAACCAGCATACACAGTGGGGTGGCAGGATCAATTTTGAGAACCACTGCCTTACACAGTTATAAGTCATTAGTCTCCTTGACATATCACTGTTACTATTCATCGTGTAACCAATGCAAATTAGAAATGGCTCCACATTGACATCTCACCTCTTGATGGAGAACATCAAACAGGTAGTCAATGAAGTTTAATTCTCCCCCGTCAATCCTGTTTTCCAGACCAGTGGCAGATGCCATCAGCTTCATGAGTGCAGCTGTCTATTGGGAGTCAATGATAAAGATGTTCAGATATTTAGTTTATTTTAAATAATTTTATGCAACTTATTTTGCATTTCACTTTTCAAAATTATGGTTATAGTGCTTTACATGTAGGTTAATATGTAAAGCTATTGCTAAGCCTCACAAGAACAGATTAAAAACAAAGGTCAGATTCTACCTGGTTCTCATTGAAGTGAAGCATATTTGGCTTCAACTTCTGCTTCAAGTTTAAGGATGATGTGGGGTTCCCCCACATATACATCCTGCAAGACCACTTGCTCCCAGTTAATAAGTCCCATGTAATCTCTTGAATTGAAGAGAGAAACTGATTTATACTCATCTGTGTCTACAAACATTCCACATAGCAGATTTACGTGACCAAAAGCATACTGCAAAGGCAACATAAGCGTGAGCACTGCCATCTGAATGATCAGAGATCACAGGTATTCAGCTTTGGCTTGTGCCCTTGCCCTGTAAACACAGAAATTACTCCAGATTCTCTGAAACTTTTAATTATGCTATGCACCTTTGAGAGTGAAATCTCCAAATGTCTACCAATCTTTCTTTGAAGAATGCAGTTTTCAAACCTTTTGATTATTTTTTTTTCACGCATTTCTGGGCAACTCCGCAATCCTGAGCCTATCTTTGCTCTTGATGGACTAGGGCTTTCCTGGAGGCTGCTTTTGTACCAAATCATGATTACAATCACAAGAGCCGATGCAAATCACATCATTATTCAAATTTTTTACCTCGTGACTAGTCCAAACGGCCCCAGTCTCAACTTTTTTGAAATGTTTCGCAGGCCTGAAGGTCAGGACTGGATGTATTTTTACAAATAAAATTAATCTGACCATTTAAAACATCAAATTTCTTGTCTTCATGCTGTCTGCAATGAAATATGAGCCAAAGCAAATTTAGAAATCATTGCTTTCGGTTTTAAGTGCATTTTCGATACTGTCCTGACTATTTTCAAGTTGGGATTTAATAAAAATGTTCGAAATTCCTGCACAGTGCGGGCAATATTTTTGACGAACATTTAAATTAAAGCTGAAAGTCCACACTTAAGGCACATTTTGATGGTTTCATTTTTAATATAATTGAAGTACAATCGTGGCGCTCTCTCAATACTCATGGACTTTACTATATGTTTTAAGTATAATATTAACACAGTATATTCTAATCAATACAAGCAGTGCAAGAAACAGTGAATGTTTGCTGTCAAAGTACACATGGCACGGTCCAGCGTAAAAAAAATACCGACTGCTTATTTCTTAGAAACAATTATGCTTAGAATTTTCTACGAAAATCGCAAGTGCCCAGATGACTTTTCTATTTTACATTGTTGCTCAATCAATAATATCACTCTCCCTAGCCTCCGTTGTAGACGTCTTATGTGGTTCGCTTCCCTCGCTCATCAACGTGTGCGCATCGCGCCGGGTTTTGTGTTCAATCTGAAGCTTTTGACACATACTGATGCGGGAGCGAAGCGAAACACTGAACACGTCCGCAACGGAGGCTACGCTGTCCCCGGGTGAATGAGGCACGCAGCGTAAATTATGACGTCATTACGTATTTTGGGTCACCGTCATGTTACGTATAATTTCCGTGCCTAAATATGGTGGGGCAAGACAGTAAATCCATGGATTGTTCTGGAATTCTGGGAGGGCTTTTTCGGGAAGCAGGGAAATTAGATAAGCGCCGTTGTTGTATCACCATGGAGATCTTCTGCCATTCGTTTTTTCAGAATAACAACAGGACTTTCCCGGAAACAGAAGTGGGGAGTGGAATCCTGTAATTGTCCGATGCAAATCAGCGAAGTACTTCGAAAGCAACCATGGGAATACTTGGGCCGATGTAACGTTGTGTGTTAGCTGGCTATTGTAGGTTACAGTTCGGCTGACTTCGTGGCTATGTGTAGGGTAAATTAAAATCGTAACTAACTAAATCACTAACTAACTAGCTGGCAAGGTAGCTGATCTTACCGTCATCAATCGGGAACAGAGAGCTTACTTTTCCTTCACTCACCGTCGTTTTGGGTAGATAAGCTACGTTTGGCTCGCATTTAGTTTGTTTGCTTGATAATTGAAATATATATATATATATATATATATATATATATATATATATATATATAATATAATTGAAATATATCTTGGTACCGAAAATAATTCGAGTTTAATTGATCGACCGAATTGAAGGTAAAGTGTTCTGGGACGTAAAGTCGTCTGAAATTGTCACGTTGTTTCAAATAGAAAATGTATGACTTGAATTTCAAACTAAACTATTAATTACGAATCCAGTCGTGCTTACTACTTGCAGTTCACGTGTATTCTTTATTCACTTGCTTCGCCTAATGAACTTACTGAACCGGATTGTATTGCAGATTTATTTGGATGAAATAAAGAACAAGTACTGTTGGCGTCCCTTGAACTTCTGGGGCGGGATGCATGGGCCTGTTGTGTCTAATTCAGGGGTGGGGAACCTTTTCCCAGAAAGGGCCGGTGTGGGTGCAGGCTTTCATTCCAACTAGGTAATTACGCACCTGATTCTACTAATCAAGGTCCTTAGCAGAGATCCCAGAGGTTGATTAGTAGAATCAGGTGTGTAGCTGCTTGGCTGGAATGAAAGGTTGCACCCACACCGGCCCTTTCTGGATAAGGTTCCCCACCCCTGGTCTAATTCATAATCACATTGCATTTGCTTCATTAATTGAGTATATGTTATTATCTAGCTGTAGTTGCCTGCATTTATTGAGGACTTCACTGCATGCCTTAGTGTGAGCAACCTGTATAATTGGTTGAAATCATTTCGAAACTAGAGTCAGTGGTCAATGAGCCAATATTATTTTTATGATCTAGCAGTATGCTAATACGTGACGCAAACATCAATCAATCACTTCCAGATATTCCAGAGTGATACTGGATTAGACAAACCTGCTTTTGCTCACAGAACAGCCTGAACCAAGATCTTGGTGGAATTCTTTTGGGATTTTGGTCCATGCTGATTCAGTAGCTTCACAATTTCTGATTGTCAGTGCCATTCATGATGTGATTCTCCCATTCTACCTCATTCCCAAGGTATTGTATTAGATTGAGATCTGGCCTGGCATCAGTTTTGGGCTAGGGGTTACCTGCAATTTACTAGAGCCATCCCAAATCCAGAAAAAATTAATGATGCTGAAATTTGGCAGGATTTTGGACGGCCCTAGGGCTATTCCTAATGACTGTGGAATATTGTACTTTGGCATATTTAACCACAAAATGTGGAACTTTAACCCTAAACATTAAAAACGACTATTACATGTTCTGTGGTGGTTTTAAAGGGGTCTCAAATCCATTCCGCGGTATTATTTTACCAAATTGCAACCCTGGTTTCTTACCCAAGCAGTGGAGCAAAAATTCTGAAACTTGGTCCATTGCAATATTTGGACTGACTACTTAAACATTTCCAAGTATGATTGTGTGGGCTTAATTCTAAGTATTTTAAATTCACTGCTGAATATGGTGTGTTTTAGGGGTTCGTAGGCAGGATATTTGATGAATCAGTACTGCACTGATATTTCGTTGCTTATGTCTAATATTTTTCAAGAACTTAAGGGGGTCATAAATGGTGATCCCAGAAGAACTTATTGCATAGATTGCAAATTTCCCATCAGATTTGGGATAAGAGTTGCCTAACAAATATTATCGGAGGCCCAAATTGACCGAAAATGAAAGCTTTTGACCAGCTCTGACAGCTTCGTTCAGGGAACTCATCTGCATCATGCTAAAAAAGGAAATAAGTGATGTAATTAAAATTATCCTATTGTGTAGATCGCTGCTTTCTGATAAAAAATAAACACAAACATGAACGAAAAGTGCACCGACGCAATTTAACTAAATTCGATGACAAAGAACTGGTACCTACTAGAGCTACACAAACGAGAACCAATGATCAAGCTACTGAACTAGCAGTGGATAAGTTTTGCACATAACTATATTTTTTCATAGAAACACATTGAACACCCCCAAAACACACCATATTCAGCAGTGAATTTAAAATACTTAGAATGAAGTCCACACAATCATACTTGGAAATGTTGAAGTAGACAGTCCAAATTTTGTAATGGACCAAGTTTCAGAATTTTTGCTCCACTGCTTGAGTAAGAAACCAGTTTTGCCATTTGGTAAAATAATACCGCGGAATGGATTTGAGACCCCTTTAAAACCACCACAGTACATGTAATAGTTGTTTTTAATGTTTTGGGTTGTAGTTACACATTTTGTGGTAAAATATGCCAAAGTACAATATTCTACAGTCATTAGGTGTAGTCCTAGGGCTGTCCAAAATCCTGAAAAATTTCAGCATCATGAATTTTTTCTGGATTTGGGAAGGCTCTAGTAAATTACAGGTAACCCCTAGGCCAAAAATGATGCCAAATTTGAAATCTACGTAAAAAATTTCTGCTAGAATCGCCATTCAGGAGAGCATTACGTTTTCCGGAAAGATTCAAGATCGTCCACTGAAAACCGTTGAAAATTCAATGAATGTGGGAACTAGTAAGGTTGCTGTACACTGCGAGGGCCGTATCTCAGGGGTTAATTGACCTAGAGGACTAGATTTTGGCATGCATGAATTTTATGTCATGTACTACAACATATATTTTTGCCAGATTTTTTGAGGGTGTCAAGTTCAGACCACTGGTCCAGTTGAGATGGGAGTGACCCAGTACCTGTCCAGAGATCTAAATTTTTGACAAAAACAGGAGCTATATCTACATCCCATTCTTACACAATTATTACTATTCAAAATCAGCAGATGGTACACCAAATTATTTATTTTGAATGTAGGAATGTTTCTGTTAATTTTTGATGCTATAAACACCGAATATAATGTATACCGAAGTTACAAAAGGAAGAAATAGCTGATTCTTTGCTAATATTTTGGAGAAAATTTGATGTTCTAATTAATATTCATAAATGAGTTAATTAGCATAAATTTACCTTATTCAGAAGCACAATGCCTATTCTTTAAAATGATACCAAGTTTCCTCAGATTAAATCTCATGTAAGAGGAAAAATATTCTGAATCTCATACCTCTCCATAAAATTACATTTTTGACAAAAATAGGAACTATTTATACATCTCGTTATTACTCGAAAAATTTCTACTCAAAATCAACAAGTGGTATACCAAATTATTTCTTTTGATTGTAAGAATGTTCTTGTTCATATTTGATGCCATAAATACCGAATATAATGAATACAGAAATTATAAAATAAAGAATAACTAAATTTCTATTAAAAAATGATATTCTGGGGGCGCCCCGGTGGCTCATTGGTCTAAGCGCGCGTACCGTGAAGGCTGTGTCCTTCCCGCAGCGACCTAGGTTCGATTCCGGCTCAGTTCATTTGTTGCATGTCTTTCCCCATTCTTCTCCCCAACCTTCCTGTCTCTCTACACTATAACTGTCAAATAAAAGGACAAATTCCCAAAAAATAATCTTTAAAAAAAAAAAAAAAAGATATTCTAATGAATATTTGTGAATATGAAAATGATCTTATTAGCATACATGTATATCAAAATGAAGACTAATATGTCTGCTTTAATTTGGTACGTATTTTGTTGTTTTATGTTTAGCATCTTGTGAGATATTGTACAACGTAGATTTAAAACTGTTACCCCTCATCACATAAAAAACCTGTGGTTGCCATGGAAACCGTTAAATTACATATAGCCTAAGTGAGTTTTTTTCATGGGAACATTTTTTTTTTCTCAAGCCCCTGACCCTAAGGAACATATGCTAAGGAATGTATTGGGTCACATGAGATTTTTCCCTGGGTCGGGGGGCGGGAGTGTGCATGGTAGGCCCTACTGGCCCCCGGGGTATAACTTTTTTAATTTTTAAACAGTGATGTCAACTGATTAGTTAAATTAAGAGTTGCAGGTGCCAGGGGGATATGTCATCATCTGATGACTCTTGTTAAATCAAGGTAGGGTATCGTTTAATCTCAGATTGTAAAGAAACATTGTTAAAGGTTTCCTTGCATCAGCGATAAAGGTTATGTCCTCGAACATTTAATATCACTTTTGTTCCCAAGCACATTTTTGTTCCACCAAAAATGGAATTCTTTATGGATTTTTGTTTTCTTTCCTTTACGGGTTCCCTACTGTGGTGGTCTAGCACATTGTTGCATATTGCTGTCTCAACAAAAATCTAGTTTTCAGTCAATGGGGGGTTATTTTACTGTTATTTCAAGGGCGCTTTAGTAAGATAGTAATATGCACCTACATTGGTGGGTGCACAAGGCACGTACGCTCTGCTTGTTACTCACAAAGGGACGTGCAGTAGTGCACAAGCATACATAAGATTAAAAATGAAAAAAACATAACAATGTCAAGGATTATTCACCTCAGATTATTCCCATGCCTGTTTCTCCGCAGGGAGCTTTGGTAGAATCCTGCTGTTGCTGTGGATGATCTGCTCGCTCGATTTCACTTAACGCGCGAACAAATCTGCTACCTCTGCAGGGAAGCATTCTTTCCTACTATCTGGCTAATCTGCAACCATGATAGCAAGGTGTAAGCGCATCTGGCTTTTAATGGGAGTGGCAAATGACGTTCCAATTGGTTTGCGTTATGCCCAAAACATACTAGTGATTAATTAACAGATGAAGTAGAACTCTTAAATGATGCTCCTTGCTTTGTGCTTAGTGCTTTGGTGAACTAACAAAAGTGGATTTGGACATGCCCTCAATCCACTTGTGCCATGCACTTTATACGGTGTGCTTCGATCATTAAATGGAGCCCCATGTGTTAAAAATAAAGTGCTCAGTACAATGTCTCTGAGATGAAAGGCAGACCAGCAGGGAGTAAAAGCAGATTGTCAGATGGGGTATTTCACTTGCATCTAGTCAGTCTCTCTTACATCTGGAGTCTGGACACAAATCTGTTGCTGGTCTCCATCTCTAATTCTGAGCTTTTAATTCTCTGAAGCACAGAGTTGGTATGATGACATCTGTTCTGTTTGATCTGATTTGGCTGAGCCCTGATGGACTCAACAGAAAAAATAGGTAGTCAGATAGAAGAAATCTTTGAGAACTCACACCTCATTTTTAATGTGTGCGGTGACCTAAAGACAGCTCTCACTGGATATACCAGCGATTTGAAGGCATTTGAACTTCCAAGGTCTGTAAGTTCACATATACAGTGGGCTCAAAAATTACTGGCACCCCTGACAGGCAATGCACAAACAAACCGAAAAATATAAACAGTATAATTGTAGTAGAAATGGAATATACTAACTTGTGTGAGATACAACCCCAATTCCGTAATAGTTGGGACATAGCAACCCCTCTTCTTTTTAACACAGAGTGGAGGAGTCTGGGCATTGAGGAGACAAGTTTCTTGAGTTTAGCCATTGGAATTTGATCCCACTTTTGTTTAATACAGGCTTCCAGCTGCTGGAGAGTTTTGGGTCTCCTTTGACGGACTTTTCGTTTAATTATGCGCTAAATGTTCTCAATCGGTGAAAGATCAGGACTGCAGGCAGGCCAGTTCAGCACACGGACTCTTCTACTACAAAGCTGTGCTGTTGTAATAGCTGCAGTATGTGGTTTTGCATTGTTCTGCTGAAATACACAAGGCCTTCCCTGGAATATATGTTGTCTGGAGGGGAGCATATGTTGCTCTAAAACCTTTATATACCTTTCAGCATTCATGGTGCTTTTTATAATATGCAAGTGCCCCACACCATATGCAATAATGCATCCCCATACCATCAGAGATGCTGGTTTTTGAACTGAACGCTGATAATAGGAGGGGTGGTCTTTCTCCTCTTTAGCCCGGAGGACACGACGCCCATGATTTCCAACAAGAATGTCAAATTTGGACTCGTCTGACCACAGGACACTTTGCCACTTTGCTACAGTCCATTTTAAATGAGCCTTGGTCCACAGAACACGGCGGCGCTTCTGGATCATGCTCAACAACGGCTTCCTTTTTGCATGATAGAGTTTTAGGTGGCATCTGTGGATGGCACGGCGGACTGTGTTTAGAGACAGTGGTTTCTTGAAGTATTCCTGGGCCCATTTAGTAATGTCAATGACAGAATCATGCCAGTGAGTGATGCAGTGGCGTCTGAAGGCCCGAAGATCTCGGCCATCCAGTAAAGGTCTTCGGCCTCGTCCCTTACGCACAGAGATTTTTCCTGTTTCTCTGAAACTTTTGATGATGTTATACACTGTCGATGATGAGACCTTCAAAGCCTTTGCAATTTGACGTTGAGGAACATTGTTTTTAAAGTATTCCACTATTTTTTTTACGCAAGCCTTCACAGGTTGGAGAGCCTCTGGCCATCTTTATTTCTGAGAGACTCAGCCTCTCTAAGACATCCCTTTTATAGCCAATCATTTTACACACCTGATGCCAGTTAACTTAATTACTTGCTAAATGTTCTTTCAGTTGATTCTCTTATATATTAATTGCTTTTCAGCCCTTTTTTGTCATGGTTCTGTATGTTTGTGTGTGTTGGACTTTTCTTTGTGGCTCTCGTCCCGGGACGATATCGAATTCCTTTTCTATCGGATTCTTTATCCAGCTGGCTGGTTGAACTGGGGCGGCGCTTCCCGAACTCTATATAAGCCGGAGGTCCGCCATTCCTCCTTTGCTAGAGTGTCTGTTTGTAGTTAAGCACGATAGCCGAGGATATCTGTAGTCAGGATTTGTTTGACTTTATATCTTCTCGTTATTTTTGGATTTTCTATCTCTCTAGGGATATTCCCTTTTCTTTTCCTCTCTATCTTTGTGTCGCACTATTTTAGGTGCTTTGTTTTTCTCGGTTCCCGAGATTCTTCTCCCTTTTTTCTTTCTCGCTTTGCTTCCGTGTTGTCGGATGGTTGGACGTCCTTTTGGAAGCGCGAGAACTTTTCTTGTAGTGTGGTCTATATCATTCCCTGTGTTTGTATTAACTCTGTGCTGCTCTGTTCCCGCTGCACATGGCCTCCTAATTCTACCGGCCATTACAGAACACTCTAGCCAGACATGGAGTCGCCAGTAGCGGCTACGCTAGAGAGGATTGTTGCTGATCAGCAGTCTGTCCTTACTGGGTATGGCAAGGGTCTTTCTAGCTTGGACAGTCGGCAGGCGGAGCTGACAGAGAGACTTCGCCTTCAGGAGATCGCTAAGCAGAAACAGGAAAGCCTTCTAATGAGTCTCTCCGAGAGTATTAGAGCATTGTCTGCTCAGATTACATAAAGTGTTTCACAAGCACAATCAGTACACCTTCCCCGAGAGCCAAAACTCCGGTTACCCCCAAGATATGGAGGCGAGGCAGAAAAATGTAAAGATTTCATTGCTCAATGTGAAATATTTGTTAAAGCGCAACCCTCACGGTTCTTGAATGAGGAATCACGGGTTTCGTTTATTTTATCACTGTTGACCGGCACAGCCCTCACTTGGGTGGGACCGGTAGTAAATTCAGCGGAAACTCTCGTGAGAGAAATGATTAATGTTTTTGATCAGGATGTTTGTGGTCAGGACGCAGCTACGCGTCTAATGCATTTGAAGCAGGGCGCTGAGAGCGTCGCTGATTTCTCTATCTCGTTTCGCTCCTTAGCCTCAGAGACAGGGTGGCCAGAAGCACCTCTTATGAGAGTTTTTGTTCACGCTTTGGCTGAGGATGTTAAGGACAAAACAAGGAGAAACGTACTGCATTGGCTCTTGATAGCAACAGGGTTAATGTTCCTTACAACATGCATACAGCCCCAACTCCACCCACTGAAATTTCCACTTCTAGTGAGCCCATGCAGGTTGATGGCTCATATGAGAGCCGGGCTCGTAAGCCTGTTCACAGACAAATAATTCATCATTGTAGCAAACCGGGACATATCCGTCAACATTGCCCCGAGCTTAAAGGGAGACGGGAAGCCCCTCTGGCGGTAGGGGGGGCGCTAGAGGGACCGACCCAATCTCCCGCTCGGACTTTTATTTCAGTAAAGTTGACTATGGGGAAAAGGAGAATATTGGTTAAAGCCTTTTTGGACTCGGGGGCTGTTTATTGTTTTATGAATGCGGAGTGGGCTAGAAAACATTCCATTCCCATCCGCTCTCTCTCATATTCGCACTCGATCAAAGCTTTGAATGGTCGACCGTTGGGAGATGGGCTTATAACCGAGGTCTCAGATTTTTTGACTATGTTTATCCCTTTTGGCGGTCATTCAGAGAAAATTCATTTTTTCTTAATCAATTTCCCGGTTTGTCCTGTGGTTTTAGGTCATTCGTGGTTGCTTAAGCATAGGCCACAGATGTTGTGGGGCAGTCAAAATAACCCAATTGTCCAGTGGGGCTCTGACTGTAGGTCTCACTGTAGTGAGATTCTGGCAAGTCGCCCCAAATTTCAACCCATGGGGGAGGCGTCGGGTTCTGAATAAGATTGGTGTGTAGGAGCCGCACTGAACCTAGGTTTACGTCCCAACGTTCCAGATGATTATGTTGATCTCGCGGAGGATTTTGGCAAACAACGAACTTCATCTTTGCCTCCACATCGTGATTACGATTGTGAGATCAAACTATTCACTGACAAGGTGGCAGCGGTTAGGAATTGGCCTGCCCCTCAGAACGTTAAGGAGGTTCAACGATTTTTGGGCTTTGCTCATTTTTATAGGAGGTTTATTCGCAATTTTAGCGCACTGGCTGCCCCCATCATTGCACTTTCTAAGAGGAATTCCTCCTTGTCATTTGCTTGGTCTCCAGCAGCGGAGGCTGCTTTTCAGGAGTTGAAGAAATGATTTAGCTCTGAACCTATTGTCGTTTTGCCCGACCCCTCCCTCCCATTTGTGGTGGAGGTTGACGCTTCGGAGGTCGGGGTGGGTGCCATTTTGTCCCAGCACTCCCTTCGGGACAATAAGTTGCACCCATGCGCCTGCTTCTCCCGGTCGTTGTCACCGGCTGAACGGAATTACAGTATTGGTGACCGGGAGTTGTTAGCTGTTAAGTTGGCGTTAGAAGAGTGGCGCCATTGGTTGGAGGGGGCTGAACATCCGTTTGTGGTTTGGACGGATCACAGGAATCTCCAGTGTGTCCAGCAGACTAGGCGACGTGATTCCCGACAGGCGCGGTGGGCATTGTTTTTCGATCACTTTGACTTTACTTTAACTTATCGCCCCGGCTCCAAAAACAGCAGGCCTGGTGCCTTGTCACGGATTTATGACCGCTCGGGCCGTGATCCCATTTCTGAGCCGGTTATTCCGGCGGCTCGGATTGTGGCTCCCATGCAGTGGGATACTGAGTCTGTTGTGCGGGAGGCCTTGCGGCCCGACCCTGGTTCTGGTGGGGATCCGTCTGGCAGTTTGTTTGTCCCCATGGCGGTGCATAAACGGAAGGCTGCCGCTGATAGGAAGCGCCATTTTGCCCCCGCTTCTTCCGGGATTTCTTGGGTCCCACCCTTATTTCAGAGTTCCGTGCACGGGGTTCTCTGGGGAAGTCTGGGGCCTTCTCTTAGGGGGGGGGTCCTGTCATGGTTCTGGATGTTTGTGTGTGTTGGACTTTTCTCTTTGGCTCTCGTCCCGGGACGATATCGAATTCCGTTTCTATCGGATTCTTTATCCAGCTGGCTGATTATCTGTAGTCAGGATTTGTTTGACTTTATATCTTCTCGTTATTTTTGGATTTTCTATCTCTCTAGGGATATTCCCTTTTCTTTTCCTCTCTATCTTTGTATCGCACTATTTTAGGTGCTTTGTTTTTTTCGGTTCCCGAGATTCTTCTCCCTTTTTTCTTTCTCACTTTGCTTCCGTGTTGTCGGATGGTTGGACGTCCTTTTGGAAGCGCGAGAACTTTTCCTGTTTTGTGGTCTATATCATTCTCTGTGTTTGTATTAACTCTGTGCTGCTCTGTTACCGCTGCACATGGCCTCCTAATTCTACCGGCCATTACATTTTTTGCCTGTGTCCCAACTTTTTTGAGACCTGTTGCAGCCAGAAAATTTGAAATATGCTCATTTTGTGGATAAAAATGTAAAATGTCTCAGTTTCAACATTTGAAATGTTATCTATGTTCGATTGTAAATAATATATTGGCTCATTGGCTGAGCTTTTATAGGGTTTGGAGGTCCCAAGAATTTTGCGTAAAGTTCACAGATAAAGTGCAGGTAATACTTAGCGGTTACGTACATTTACGTGCCTCATTTGGCTCTTATGCGGCTCACACGCGGCTCTTACATGGCACGTTATGCTCTTATGCTGGGTTTCCACCGAACGCAAAATGAATTTTTCATGCAACCAGATTACATTAAAAGTCAATGCAAAGATGCGAATAAATGCAAAAAGATGCTAGCTCGGGTCGGGCGACGCGAATCATGCAGGAGACGCGACGCGGTGCAACATGACGTGAATAGCTCCCGCTAGTGGCGCGAATGCACAAAATTCACCTTTTGCTCCACGTCAAAATATTCTTTGGTGAAAAATTTGTGCGAGTAGAGCAGTGTTCTGAATAGCATCATTGCTACCAGCAGGAACATCTGGTAGCATCAACATCTGGTTGATGATTTTCGGAGATGGCAGGAACTTCCGCCCCTTGAGTGTAAACAAGGCTCAACTGGCATTGCTATCGGTCAACAGTGTGAATTTGCATGTCAATCCCCTGCCAGGTTGTTTTCCCATATAAATGAATGGGATCTTCGCACGAATAGGGCGGAAGATCTTCAAAGCGAAACAATAAAAATGGTCCTTCGGTCAAACTCCTGCGAATAAAGCAAGGAGAAATTTCACTTTGCGTTTGGTGGAAATGCAGCTGTACTTATCGACTTCCCCTAGAAAATACGAGGCTCTTACATGGCATGTACTAGCCAAATCTGAGTTGGTGACCTGGGGACCTGTGGTTGACTTCATATGGAATGACCCATCAGCCCTAGCCTACTGTTTTAATGTAATAGAAGTAGCCACATGTTGTGAAATTAATTACAAGACTGAAAATCATTCAGTAACCTATGTGCCCTAAGAATGGGTAGCTAGCAAGCCTAAGACGTCATTCGGGAGCACTGTTGCCCCACAGGTAGCGGACAGACGATCATGGACCAGCTCAATGTAATTGTTGTAGGATAGGAAAGAATTCTGCACTCAACCTCAACCAATATAGAATGAAATCAGTACTTTTTTGGCTTACCTTGATGTTAGGGTACCCAGAGAAACATTTGGGTGTGTAAAAAACCTAAAGCGTAAATCCAGTCAAGGAAATTTAGTTTAATTTCTAGTGCTGCTAAACGTGGTAATGGCATATATCAGCGGCAACCGTGTTACTGATGACACACCGGGTTGCTTTGGCATGTGCAGCATATGCATTCGCAATATTAAATATTGCTGTCAAATTCTAATCCCCCTTCTCACTAATAAAAACCCCCCAAAATATATTGGCGCCCTGTTTTAAAATCGTTCTGGCAAATGAAAAGCCAAATAAAAGTGGAGGTTGGACACAGAATTCTTTCCACATTGGACACTAAAATGTTAGGCTATTCACAGGCTCTAGTTGTTCATATCACTCTCCATAACATTAGGCTCTGACAGAAACACGGTGGCTTTTCACTGAGGAGCAAGTTGGCTGAAAACACATCTTGTATGGTGGATTGATACGAGATTTACAGAGATTTGTCCAAATTTGTTGACAGGGGAGTTTGTCAAAACGCTTTTGCTCCCAAACTCACGTTCTCACTCTCACACAAACACGCACACACATAATGCAAACATAATGCTAAATGGTTTTAAATACTGGTAAAACAAAGTTCATGATCTTTTCTGCACAGAATGCAATTATGCCAGGTGACTCCATTTTCTCAGTGACTGGTGCTCAAATTGAGCAGGTTCTGTCTTACAAATATCTGGGTATCTGGTTGGATCATGACTTCTCTTTTAAGACGCATGTGTCCAACCTGACCAAAAAACTTAGAACGAAAATCGGGTTTCTTTACAGAAACAGATCCTGTTTTTCTTTGGACAATAGGAAGAGGATTGTCCATGCGACAATATTACCCATTTTTGACTACAGTGATGTCCTTTACAGGCATGCCTCTAATAGTACCTTAAGACCCCTGGATGCAATTTATCACAGCACATTGCGCTTCATCACAGGTGATGGTTTCTGAACCCATTACTGTGCTTTATATAATTCCGTAGGGTGGTTTTCCCTTCATTTTAGAAGGAAGCTACACTGTATTTTATTTATTTACAAAGTTTTGCTAGGAAAACTTCCCTCATATCTCACTAAGCTCTTATCCATCAAAATCAGAAGTCAGCATACCAGATCACAAGAGTGGATTTTCTTAGAGGGTCCCAGGACTGGACTAAATTTGGGCAGTACCTCTTTTAGTGCATTTGCACCTTACATGTGGAATAATTTCCAGGATACTTTGAAGCTGGATTGCCTTATCCCCTTCGTGTCCTTCAAGAAATTAGTGTTGGATATATTACTTTTGGAGGCCAGATGTGCTTGCTTTTAGTTTAAGGTAGGATTTGCACATCATTTTTTTCTGTCCTATATACTCAGAGGCAATGAAAACGCAACACCGGTTTGGATTCAAATAATTTTGTGACTCAAATTTATTTTCTTATTTCAACAACTCAAATATGTTGGGTGGGTTGACTTTGATGAATTAAATGTGTTAATAAGCCAATTTGGACAATAATAAACAGATGCATTAAACATAACGAGCACAAGTTGAAAATGAAAAATCACAAGAAGACTGAACGGAGCACACATTTAAAAATGAACTCAAAAGAACAGTCAGTATCGGGTGTGACCCCCACGAACATCCACACAGGTAGTACAACGTCTCCTCATGGACCTGACAAAGCATCTTAGGTTGTCTTGGGGAAGTTGTCGCCACTCTGCCTGTAGTGCATTCTGGAGTTGCTGCCTGGTTTGAGGTCTGGGTACTCTTGATGAAAGAGCTCATCCCAGTTGGACGTACTACACCCAAAATGTACTGATGCTGGACGTACTACACCCAAAACGGTGAGCCACTTGCCGGGCACTTACTCCTGCCTCTAGCATACCCAGGGCCCTGTTCCATTGTTCAGTCAACAGACGTGGCATTATGACACTTAAAAATGTTTTTTGTGTGGCTTTTATCATGTCTTTATATAGGGAAGACAACCCCTCCTTCATTTCAACCACTGTACTTGCACAACTCCTAATCCCGTATGTTGTACTCTATATGGATTGATGAGAGTCCAACTCACACTGTTGAGTTACGTGATGATCATTCATGTGTAACGAGGTACACATTGTGACCCCAATGGTCACTTAAGAACTCAAATTGGACTACTCAGGTCCTGAGCAAAAATAAACCAAAATTTAGAGTGTTGCGTTTTCATTGCCTTTGAGTATATTTATATGTATATATGTGTGTGTGTATATGCGTATATATATGTGTGTGTGTGTGTGTGTGTGTGTATGTGTATATATGTATATTTTTTTAACTCATTTTATTATTATTTTTTTCTATTTTAAAATTTGTTATTCCTTTAATCTGGAATTGTTGTTTATGAATTTTATGTATTTTTATCTGTGCTGTTTGTCTTTAACCTACCGCTGTATTTGTTTTATTGGAATCAGGGCTCCCCTGCAAAAGAAACCTCAGTCTCAGTGGGAATTCCCTGAATTAAAGGTTATTGATTGATTGATTGATTGAACATCAGCCCGAGAGTCGAAAAAATTACCGAGGTCCAGACCTCCGGGACCTTATAGCTGGCTAGGGCGGTGAATATAACCAACACAAAGGGCAAGAAACTAATTACAAGGAAAACTAATCATGGAATGTATGATGGACGTGCTTGGGTTTAAGAGTTCTTTCCAGTGCCCCCCCCCACCCCATTTCTCTACAGCCAGGGTCCTGTTTTTTTTTTTTTTTTTTAAGTACCAATGCGCTGTCCTGGAGGAATAATTTAATTCATCTCCGGAGATTGACTGCTGTTTTTTTGGTGGACCTTGTTGCTCCTCACCTCCCGTAGGACTTGTTTCACAATGTTTATGACTCTCCACTGATGCTGGTTTTTGATGGACTCACAGCCCTACAGCGGACCAAGGAGGACTTGCTCAGCTGTCAGGGAGGTCACTGGCAACAACCTGTTAAGGTAGACAGAGGAAACAATAAGACCCCAGACCCAACTGGCCACAGAGCACTCCAAGAAATGAAGGTGTATGTGCCCCAGGTCAGTGCATCCATGGGGGCAACTATCCCGTTAGTACTAAGTGCCGGTGATACATGAAAATTCTAGTCGGGAGACACCGGCGAGCGGTCATCCAGGCAATGTGTTTTTGCTTATTTGTTAAGTATTTATGGGTGACATTTGCCCTGACGACGTGCGGGTCTCAGGCTGACCCTCCCCTCAGGAGTGCCACTGTGTGGCTTGATCTTAAATAACACATAATAATTTTGTGACTCCATAAGGTTAGGCCAGCCCAAGGCAGACCTATCCTATAGGCAAAGTCCTTTAAGGCCTGATAGACACAAGGGGGCCCCAACTATATGGAATGGTCAGGTCCAGTGTGCCCAAGCCCATCGCCCTGAGGAAGGGGGTAGCACAGTACCTAGCAAAGGCCCCAATGGTCTACTCCCCCTTCCCAGTGTTCCGGACAAGGGCAGCCAGACCCTGTACCAGAGTTGGGTCCAAGTACATTTTAGAATTGTATGCAAGCATTTTTTTTTTTTACATACCATAGTGCTTGTATTTGTATCTGAGTACTACCTAATAATGCCTAATATTAGGCATTAGGCCTAATAATATTATTAGGCCTAATGCCCAATAATACCTAATAATAAGTACATGTACTTGTATCCAAGTACTTTTCAAGTGCTTGACCAATCTCTGTCAGCATTAGGAGACAGATTGGTCAAGAACTTTGAAAAGTACTTGAATACAAGTACAAGTACTTTAGGCATTAATAGGCAGTACTCCGATACAAGTGCAAGCACTTTGGTATTTAAAAAAAAATACTTGCATCCAATTCTTGAAAGTACTTGAACCCAACTCTGCCCTGTAACATAATGATTGGCTCAAGGGAGCAGGTAACCAACGACCCCCTAGTTAGCCCTGATGGGCTGCTGGAACTGTTCCAGGTAAATGACATACAGGAGGGATGCTAGAGGGTACCCCTGCCTGATGCTGGATTTGATGGCAAAAGGGGCAGAGGGCTGCTGGTTAACAACCACTCTCCCCTTTATACCCAACAGACTGATCTTCACCTAACGTCGGTGGGGGCCAGAGAAGTTGAACCTCTCTCGCACCCGCTTCAAGCATACATGACTTACCCAGTCAAAGGTCTTCTCCTGATCTAAAGTGCAAAGGCCCAGGGGAGATCTGCCCCCCTGGAGTGGATAATCAAATCCCTCACGAGGAGCAAGTTGTCATCTATGGACCTCCTGTGCACACTGCACATCACACCTAAGTAGTAAGAAAATTGCGAACCATGTCGGTTTGAATGGCCCGTACTCACCATTCTGTCATGTAACATACGCAGTATTCAAGCACACTGAAGAAGGCACTACGCCGAAACGCGTTTGTGCGGAGACGCTTGTTCAAATAAATGTGTTTATGCAAAGTGTGACCTTTTTTCTAATTTCATTTGAGCTGCATGTACCTTTGAAAAGACCAACACTTAACGTAAACACTGTGGGTTGGTTAGTATTGTCAGTGAGTGTAACTTCATAGTAATTTGAACAGTGGTGTCGATAGAACTACTTTCCTTATTATTGTTATTATTATTATTTTTTTTTTTTAGTGTGTGTGTTCATGTCTACTGGGATGGTTTGCTAAAAATAGGACACGGCTTAATAAAGGTCAAATAAAATTACCAAAGATTCTACCTTAATGACTCTCATTAACTTCTAGCACACTAAAGAATTTTTAACCTCCAGAAGGTTCAAACAATCAGGCCGCTTTAAGAATGGTCGCAATTAGTCAGCATGCTACAGCCTACAACATCAAACGATAAAGCATATGACGTTAAGCAGACGTGTATTGGCATAGCATACAGTACATGAATTAGTACAATGTATACAATAATAAATGTTTTTTCCCTGTTGCCAGTTGGCCAGATAATTTGTAGAAATATCTAAGGTTCCCTTCATAGAATAAAAACTGTTTAAATCCATACAAAAAAGAAAAACAAAACAAGCAAACACTGAGGTAAAACAAAGGTCCCTTTAAGAGTGAAAAGTCAAAAATTTGACCAAGCTTCGCAACCACTTCATTAGCCTACCATGACCATGATGTGAAATTTAATTTCTAAAAACACATAAATAGCTGTCAATGAACGCGCATAATGAGTTGGAATAGCGTATTTCGGCAACTTAAGGCTTCCCTTTAAGAGCCATTGTCTGGAAAGTTTAGGAAGGTTCAGGCAGGTGGTGATAGTCACCTTCTTCAATTTTGCTGAAACTTTGGTGGTTTTATGTCTCTACCCTAACTAGAAAATTCCCCTAATTTTTCTGGCCCTACCAGCACCGGTTTGTGTTTTAGGGGTCGATCAAGTGCAAGCCGAAATGGGGCCTAAACTGCCAAATTATAAAAATTTGATTTTTGGGTTGCTATTATTCACTGCGCGAACTTTATCCCAAAGTAAAAGTTGGAAAATTGAATTATGGGGGGATGGTCAGTGGAAAGAGTGATTTTCGGCCTGAGATCTTCGCGCAATATGTAGGGGGCGCTCCAATATGGCCACAATCCATTTTCGTCACTAGTTTGCACCCCTTATACTCTGTGCGCGATCAGTGCCCCATAACTTTTACAACTGCACCACATTGGTATGTAGTTTGACTATCTATTGCAGGTGAGAAAAAGTTGGGATAGTGTATGCGCACACCAATAGGTGGCGCCGAACATGGCAAAATGGTAAAATTTGACTTATTTCATCGCCACCTGGTGGTGTGCTCGGTTGACCAACGGGGCAAAGGTTTGTTGCATAATGAAGTATGGAGATCACCCTTTTAGTTTATGAAAGCCATTTCTTGGGATAAGGACTTTTGTCAATAATAGGTGGCGCTTTACTAGATGTACTGGCACATGTGTAAAGCAATATTCGCTCAAAATTGCTCATGATTGGTCAAGTTATGAACTGCGCAGCCACCATCCCAAAGATATGTTTTCATGAATTATGTCTTTAGCCTTTATCAATGAAATTCCAATGACAAAAATCATGGGATATTCTTTGCGCATTTCAATACGAGCTGCTATAGGTGCATTTTGATGGTGTGTCCCAGTAGAACAGGCCTTGTGATGGACTTGACCTTATTTCAGGTAATGATAATTGATTTTTCAATCATCTCTGGCATATGTGTGGTTTCATTAGTTACATCAATTATTGATTGAGGGCACCACTAGTACTTCCTGTTTACTCCATTGTTTCAGACTATTGAAAAGCCACTTTTTTCAATCTGAGGTTTTATCCAGAATCATCCACGTAAGTGAACACCCTTAAAGTGCCAGAACTGGCTTGGATGAATATACAAACATTCCCAATGTATACGAAACTGGCATTTTTTTCCACAAAACAACTTCTTGTATAGTTACAGGCCCATTTTTACAGGTGGATAGACTTGCATGCAGACTAGGTTTGGGCGATATCCAAAATTAAATATCTTGATATTGCAATAACTGCAAGTTTAAGGGTGAAGGATATCTCATACAAAAGTATTTCCTTGGGATTTTCACCACACATTTCAGCTGGACCAATCATGAGCAATTTTGAGTGGATATTGCTTTACGCGTGTACCAGTACATCTGTTAGTAAAGCGCCACCTTATGGACAGTAGTCCTTATCCCAAGAAATGGCTTTCATAAACTAAAAGGGTGACCTCTATACTTCATTATGCAACAAACTTTGCCATGTAAATCGACCGTGCACGCCACCAGGTGGCGCTGAAATATGCCAAATTTTACCATTTTGCCATGTTCGGTGCCACCTGTTGGTGTGCGCATACACTATCCCAACTTTTTCTCACCTCTAATAGATAGTCTAACTACATAGCAGTGTGGTGCAGCTGTAAAAGTTCTGGGGCACTGACTGCGCACAGAGCATAAGGGGTGCGAACTAGTGACGAAAATGGATTGCGGCCATATTGGAGTGCCCCCTATATGTTGCGCGAAGAAGATCCCAGGCCGAAAATCCTCTTTCCACTGACCATCCCCCCAATAATTCAATTTTCCAACTTTTACTTTGGGAGAAAGTTCGCGCAGTGAATAAGAGCAACACAAAAATCAAATTTTGGTAATTTGGCATTTTAGGCCCTATTTCAGCTTGCACTTGATTGACCCTTAAAACCCAAACCGGTGCAGGTAGGGCCAAAAAATTAGGGGAATTTTCTAGTTAGGGTAGAGACATAAAACCACCAAAGTTTCAGCAAAATTGAATAAGATGACTATCACCACCTGCCTGAACCTTACAGACAATGGCTCTTAAGCTTACTTCCCCGACGAATCACAACCATTATGCTTCGTTTTGCGAGCAATCAATTGCATTCAAAGTAACCACTGTAAATGCTTGCCTGTGTGAAAAACCGGTTAGAAACTGTGACAGCCACATAGAGAAAGTACATTTTGTTTTGGACTTTTAAACTACTGCAAACGTTCGCTTTCTTCCTCTGGAATAAATAAAACACGTCAGGTGTGGTGTAGGCTATTTATTTACTCAGGGATTCCCGCGTGTGATGCGTGGGCAGGCTCAAGGATTTTCCAGTCGCCATATATGTTGTTTGTTTTCTGGTTGCTAGGGGTGGAGCAACAAAAAAAAAGTCGCTGTTCTTTTTCCGTTTGTACGTTAGCTGCAAGCGGCTGCAGGCTAGTTGAACATCCCTGCTTACGTCTGGCTGCTCAAACAAAGTTCCGCATTCCCAAACCCTCCCAGATAGGGATCGGTATATAAACGGGCTGATGCAACGATTTCCACTTTTTAAAATCTACAACCGACCTCCAGCTGACGTTAAAAGAGAAAAGCAGCCGGAATTACGACCAAAGTCAGGTATGTGAAAATATTTTGATTGAAGTTATTGGAGCGATCGAGGCTATCCACTAGATTTGTTTTTTTTTTTTTTTCTGCTGGCGCGCTGCAGCTAGCAAGACAACTTCTGAAGCGCTTAGAACTCACTCTGTACCATTTGCGAGCCACTTTGGTAGCCTACTTTACCGATTACGTGATTTCTGGAGGCTGTGTTAACCTGTTTTGCCTATCATAATGTTTGAGATCATGCAGTTTTTTTCCTGTTTGATTTCACATGCTCAAAACGTTCTTTTCGTATTGTATTGTTCTCATGGATGATGTTCGCGAACTTCTGTTGTGGCAATATCATCCGTTAGTCTTTTATTTTCCATCTAAAACCATTATCATTTGATTTAAGGAAGAAATCTTGACGTTACTGTAAAAAGAATGTATATTTTAAAAGAAATAGAATGGTCGCTCTGATTGCTATTAGTCAGAATGAACGACCTTTAATTGCCCACTTGCAGAAGTTGATGTTATGTAAGTCATTGAACAATAACTTCCGTCTGGACAATGTCAGCTAGAGTAAAGTGGCCGTTTTCTTTTCATATTCGTATGGCAATCTTCCAAAATGAATGAATATATATATATATATGAATATATATATATATACACACACACACACACACACACACACACACACACACACACACACACACACACACACTACCACTTTTACTTCACAGCATTTATTTTGTAATTGGCCGGCGCTAATTAATATTTAAATAAATCAGTCTTGCTGCACTAAGTCAATGAATTTTTCCATGCAGCCTGGAGGAATTCAGATATTGCACGTGCAAGTGTATTCAGTCTGCCCTTTAGGAGGAAAGGGTCACTTGAAGAGCAGATAGCTTTCCATAGTTTTATATTCTTCCTTGAGTTCATCTAAAGTAAATGTTGAAAAGTATGCCTTGATGAACAAAACTCAATGTATAAATACAATGCAGAAGTTTTTCAGTGGAAAAACTCTGATGGCTTATGTCATTATTTTCGGCTTTGCATGGTGCGTGGATGGGCACACGTCAGCGATTGGCGTTGAACGTTTGGAGTTACAATCACTGATCTGCATAGAATTCTGTACAGATCAGTGGTTACCATGCATATTGCCATCGTCATGAAAGTATCCTTTACCTGAAGTAGCCGTAATGCGCTAACGTCATCCATTTTTTTTCTGCATAGAATTGGTTAAATTCCAAATCTACAATGTTTCTAAGCCACTTCACTAGCGAAATGAATTATATCGTCTTTTTAACACAATCATTTTACATTCAGTAAATTGTTCAATGAGTTGGCTACCTTATGAGGCACATGCTAGTGTTGACATTGATTTGGCTGGGCTTTTTTGTGTCATTTTCAGAATGCATCGTTTTCATAAATTCTTTATTTGTGTTACAGTTTACCTACAAATTGGATATTCACTAGTCTGGTACCAAGTATGTGAATTAATTAAATGTTAGCTGGCAAGTGATTTAAAAACTGAAAAAGGATATCTGGTACAGATGAAAACCTCAATCAAATGTGTTTGTCAAGCTTTTTCTGGGGTGATGGCCTGGAATTAGCCTAACAGCAGCTGAAATTTGCTCCCATATTTATTTTGATTACTCCATTGAAACTCTCAACAACAGCTCGGCTAGTTGTGAGGTTGAATGATGAAGTGGCGAAAAATTGAAACTTTGCTTTTGGAGGGAAGATGAAGTGATACAGTTGCATTAGTTTGCAGATTATTTTCAAGACTTTCATGGTACAGTGGCACATGAATACATGCTGTACAATTGTAGATAATATATGTCTGATGAACGTGTAGTGTGTTTTGAGTATGTGTTCTCTTCTCTTTTCTTTTTGATCATTAGACTTGTTGCATGCATTAATAACAATTGGGCACAGTGAAGCTATATGGCTCAGGTTGACAGCAGTTCAAATACCCTCTTAGAATATTTTTGAGAAAGATAAGTTGCTTTTAGACCTCAGAACCCTTCTTGAGTAATGGAAACATTTTGTGTCCAGCCAAAACTACCCCAGTCAATTTTTTTTCCGTGCTTCATTTGCCTGTTGGTAGAAGGAAATTGCACCTTCAGAGCTGATTTCTGGTATTTCACTACTAGACGCTTGTGACGGCCCTCTGTGGGCTACCCACACTCTCCTAGGCCTGTCTTGTAATTCTTATGTTCCCTGCAGGTCATGTGAGGCAATCAGCAATATCGGGCACACCGGCGCAGGTGTACTTGAGGCCTTTAAAACCTGCCACTGTGTTTGTCTGTCTAGCTCTGTCCTGCTAGACTTGGGAGCTGCAGAGCTTGCTGAATGCTACCTTAATTTGTCCACATTGCTCAACCTTATGAGCGTTTTGCCTGGCACTGGTGGCATCGTATTTTTGTTGTCTTAAAAATAAACTAAGTTTGGTGGATACTTAACTCCGTTTCTCCCCTTTGTTGTTTTGCTGCTCTCACTTCTGAGCGTGACAACGCTATGCAATTATGTCTACATATTTTTCGGGTCACAATGTCAAATCTTGGGCAGGTGTAGATATAGCAGTAGCAGACTCAATAGACTTGACATCTGATTTTACATGGTTTATGCTTGCTGAGCATAGTCCTCGAGTTCTCTTTTATGGTTGATGGAGATTAGTTGCAGCTTCTTGAAGGAGAACTAGAGCAAAATCCCACAAGTGGTTCGTGTTGGAGAGAAATTGAGGTAAAATTCTGTTTTGTATTTTTATACAGTCACATATTTGTGTTTGTGTTCAGTGATTTTGATAGTTATATCTCAAAGGTATGGAGGAGTAAAACTGCCAAAATCAAAAATGAATAAAGAAATGAATGAAATGATTCAATAAATGGATAAGATAATAAAGAAAGAAATGTAGAAATAAAAAGCTCAATTATCAAATAAATGTGCTGGTCAATTAGAAAATAATGAATATACAAATTACATGCATCCGTAAAGTTTTTGCCTTGTCTGCGCTCTAGCGCCTTCAGTTTTTCATGGATCCTTGTCATATTTTATATGCGTGTATATGGGATGAAAATCTAGGCCAAGTTCGATTTTGGCCATGTTTGGCCAAGTGGGCGAAGTGGCTTTGACACTTTTTTTTGTATTAATTTACTTTCACATTGAATTATTTGCCATTTTATTCTTTTCTGGTTAAATTCTGTTTTTATTCATTGTCTTATTTATTAATTTCCCCATTTATTCTTTCCCAATTTTATTTATTTCTGCATTTCTTCACTCGCTTGTTAATGAGGAGGCTTACCTGGGTGGCATCATTTAACGCTCAATTAGCTAATCGGTATCACAGGTCACAGATCGACTGTGCTTGTCTTGCTTCCCACAACTATACATGCAATCAAATGTCTGTGAAAATGAATGCTGCCTTTTAGACCTTCAGGGATCTCACTTTAAACTTCCCAGTTCTCGTGTGAAGGCGTGTTTTAGGGCTCTACCTGAGGGAAACAAACGGAGGTTTGAGAGTCAGTGTTATTCCCTGATGTTACATACAGATGTTATCTACTCCCCCACCGTTAGCCAACATTGCGCACCATGCTTATTAGATAGTTTCTAGCTAGCTAGCTAGCTGTCTTGTTAAATTGGACACTCTCATAATCTATATGATCTGCTCTCCACAACTGTTATGTTCGCATTAACTAGCTAGTTAATGTAGTTCAGTTAGCGTGAATATAACATAACAGTTGTCAAGAATAGGTCATATAGATTATGAGAGCGTCCAATTTAACAGTGCATTAGCTATTAGCTAACTGACAACATTTCTCATTTTCAGTTGCTACGTGCTGTCCATAGTCCCGAGAGGGTAACACTGACTTAATCCATGATTACATACAAGATCTATAGCGAATAAAAAAACAGTGGGTTTTGTCAACCATCGTTCTTTGACGTCACGTAGAGTCTTTTGTCTGAACTGGGAGTACCGAAATCTGAGCTACCCAATAGGAATTCCTACATGAGAAGAGGCTTGCGAGAGCATGTGTCCATCTGGGACTGGGACAAGGGATTATTCCTAGTTCACAGGATGTCTCGAACGCATCATAAGGCAACTGAGAAGTTGTAGGAGGCTATTTCCTTGCCGAAGCCAGCTACTGATCTGGCCAATGTTGAGCTGGTGACTGAGGTAAAATCAGCTTGGCGTGCAATATTTGCTGGACATTCACTTCCAGCAGTGGTAACAGAGGCCGGCAGGAGGAAATGAGGCGGACTGTCAGACTATTTATTTGATCAAGGTGGTAACTGCTGCATCTAACCTATCACCCCACTTGATCGCCCACTGGTTTAGGTGGGCTTTAGCTTCCGAGGCTGGTAACTGTCACGCCGAGGCTAAAATCCCACAGAGTCAGCTACTAGCTAGGCTGGTCATTTGTAACTTCCGTAGCCAGCAACCTGTCGCGTGTTGCATCTTCCTCGGGCAGGATATATGGATTGGGAACTGTCATGTTGCTAGCCACAGGCCCAGATAACCACCCAAGCCGGCAGCCTGTTGGTTGCTACCCTCTGTATGCTAGTTACCAGCCAAGCCAGTAGCTGATGCAGTGGTTTGCTGACCTCGGCATGCCAGTTACTAGCCAAGCCAATGGCCAATTCATTGGGTTACTATGTTTGATGCGTGAGTGACTACTTTGAGTGAATGATTTGTCAATGTCTTTTTTCCCACCGCTGACTTATCATTGGCCAGATCAGTAGTCGGCTTTGGCAAAGATGTAGACGGATCAGCCACAACATTAAAGCTGCCTTCTTAATATTGTGTTGATTCCCCTTGTGCTGCCTAAATGGCCACTTCAAACTGACGTTCACTTGAAATCTCAGTTTATGGGTTTCCCAGCACAACATTTCCCAGGGCATCACACTCAACACACCAACTTGTCATTTCACACAGTAAATACTGGTGCCATCTCTTTCTTGGGTAAATCATGCACATTTACTAGGTCGGTGCACAGGATATTAAAGAAAATGACTCCCTGAACTAGGCAACCTGATAGTTCCAAGGTCCAGTTCCAACGCTTGTACCCATTGTAGGTGCTTTTGGTGATGAACTGGGGTTAGAGTGGGCACGCTGACTGGTCAGCAGCTACAAAATGCTATATGCACCTGGATCTGATGCACTGTGTCTTATGAAACATTTGTCAAGTAAGTATTGTTAAAATTCTCCTCAACCTGTGCTACAGTAGCTCTTTTGTCAATTTGGACCAAACAGGATAGCTTTCATTGCCCTTGTGTATCGTTGAGCCTTGGGTGCCCAACACCCTGTTGTAGGTTCATGGGTTGTCCCTCTTTGGACCTGTGTTGGTCAGCTGCTCACCACTGTTGACAGCCCCAGAAGCCTCGCTGCTTCGGAGATGTTTTGACCCTCATCTGGTGATAACGATTTGGCTCTTGTCAATGTCGCTCACGTTCCATTTCTCCCATGTCCAAGGTATAGACTTACAGGGACCAACTGTTTGCTTACATGTAAGGTCTGTCTGTGTCCTCAACATGTGCCGTTGTTACAAGATTATCAAGGTTATTTGCTTCATCATGTGAGTGGTTCTAATGTTCTGGCTCATCAGTGTAGTCTTCAACTTCTCAGTGGCCATAATTTTGACCCTGATTCTGCGCCATAGTGTGGGAGTTTGACTGCTAATGCCTGAATGGTCAAGACATGCCCCCTCTTCATATGGGCAAAGAAAGCAATGAATAAAAACAGAAATAAGGAAATTAAATAGGGAAATGAATGAATAAGGAAATGACTAAATAGGGCGATAAATTAAATCAGAAATAAATATAATCAGAAGAGAAAAAAATTGGGAGATGCATCTAAAAATAAATGAATAGAAAAATAAGAAATTTGACAAATAAATATGATTTATGTATTTTTTCTATATACATGCATATTTGTAGCCCCCGGACGAAGTCGGGCAGATATTGTGGATTCATGCTTGTCTCTGCCGCCGCGTTCACTTCCGTAGACACTTCCTTGTACAGGCTGTAATTTTTGACTGATTACTTTCATATTTGGTACAGACATGTGTTATACTTAAGGTATGACACCTATCGATTTTGTTTGCCATGGCGACAGTATTGGCCAAATAATGCACAAAAAAGGGGAGAAGCAGGCTTTCGAGGGCTACACCCATGCGGTTGTGGGCGACCGGACTGTCTAGTTATTTTCTAAATTGACCTGCGTACTTAATTGAGCCTGTTATCTCTACACTTTTAGGGATCCCCTTTGGTCTCCCGAAGGGGATACCTCTTGTTTTTGTACAAACTCTTCTTACTTTTATTTTCACAATTTTGTGAGCAAGCTTTCACAGAGACCATTCAAGCGGGAGCTCTCATTTTTCACTTTAATAATCTCTAGGTTCTTGTTCAATACTATTTTTCTCCTATTTTTGATTTGTCCTGTGGTTCGTCTGCTATATTGGATTATGTTCAAAATCTTTGATAATCTTTTGCTACAGAACCACTGCACCAATCAAGCTCAAACTTGATACAGGTCTAGAAGAAATCAAATTCTAACAAGTTTGAGAAAATGATCAACTTCCAGTCAAAATTGCGCAAGCTAGTTATTGGTCTATTTTGTCACGTGATGAAAATTTTCTTTAAATGCAAATAACATGAAAACAGTTGGATGGAATCTCATGAAATTTGGCATGTGCTATGTCCTTATGATGTGCAGCAAGCACACTGAGTGAGAGTTTCCATATCGAATGGAAATCGGCCATATCGAATTTTTCGATTTTTTTTATTTTTTATTTTTCTGCGTCCATATAGAAGATAGAAAGATGCCGGTTGTAGCATTAGATAGGCGAGGTCATGGCGCTCCTGGAGTATGAAAACCATTTTTTTGATTGGACCAGCAGTTTGGCTGCCATATTGGATTTTGTTCTGGGTGTTTGACAATCCTTCTTCCCCAGAACCAATAAACCGATCAAGCTGAGATGTTGCACACTTTGTAGACGGTGGTGGCCTCTACCAAGTTTGAGAAAATCATTGACTTCCATCAAAAATTCCAATAGTTATTAATTGACAAATTTTGTCACACAAAATAAATGTACGTTACAGCCAAAGTGGAAGCGGCTGGAGGAGCACCAAGCAAATTCACAATTGGTCGACCACCGTTCAACTAAAGCGCACGAGAATCCAGAAATGCAATCTTCTTATCCATCAGTTCTCCAATGTGAAAACTGTGAAGTTCAGTCACGTGACCAAGACGAATTCTTTGGACAAGGTGAATATTGGTGATCCCAGTCTAGTTTTATTATTTTGGTCCTCCATACTAAGGGAGGGGAATTGTGTAAGGGCGTACTGCCATAAGTATGCTTGAGCTTGTCTCACTGGGAGAAAACTGCAGCTTTTTTTGCTCAAATGCTTTGTTTTGTTTTTGCCATGTGAGTGAATGTCAATGTCTGGAATTATGCTGGAACTGACCCACTGAAATTGAGGCAGTCCCATGCTTCTACATGCAGCCTATACGTTGTTGCTGACTAGTGTTGTACTTGCATTGATAAAATGCCACTGCTGAGAGGGACAGATGTTGGCGAGGCCATGCCAGACTAACATGGAAAAAAGGATTCTTTCAATTATTCCTGGATTAAGCACATACTCCTCGATAATGCCAAGCAAGTTTTGCAAGGTTGTATATTGTCACTAAACTCCACAGACGCGGTCTCACTGACACCGTATTCCTCTGTTCTCAGACATTAATCAAGACTGTCAGCTTTGTGTCCATCCCTGCACCGCTTTGCTCCCGTCAACTGCAAATGTTATTTCCCAACCTGTTTGTCTTTTATTAATTTACTGCATGCTCAAAGAAACTGTGTGGAAATAAACCACAAACAGTGTGGAAGAGTCATTAAGACTTTTCTGTGACTGTTAATTAGTGCTTGGTTGTGTCCTTGAGCCCTCAAAGGTTAGACTTGTTATGCAGTATTCAGACCATGTTGTAATGACCTGGTGCTATTATGCAATAGGATCAGTTGTATTGTTAAAGAAATTTTCTTGCTTTGAGGATTTTGGAGCTCAAGGGAATTTTATAGCTCCCCAAAATGGCATTTCAATGTTTGTTTACTTGGTTTCAGTAAAAAAATTTGTAAATGTACCTCACCCAGGAAATACTTGTGCATGTGCATGACAGAAAGGGCATACAAGACAAGCAAATGTTGGTGCAGAAGGGGAAACTGAGCACCTCTGTAATAAAATGTACTTTACTCTCTACAACATTCTTGGACTCCTCTGAACACACAAGGAAGTGCTGCAGAACTGATTTTCAGGCCAATTTGAGTCTGGCAGTTACCTGCTTATACTCAGGAGGGGAAACTGGATGTCTGCATCATATCAAATTGAGATTGCTTGCGAATACTTTCAACTGCTTATACAAAGCCAGGTGTGAGGTATCTGACACAGGAGGTGGGGTGAATGATTCATACAGAATGAATCCCCAAATACACAACCTTTTTACTGCTCAAACAAAGAGTGCATTATTCCATGCATTCCACAGATCATAACTGAATGGTCGGCTCGGCGAACTTCTTTTTTTTTTTTTTTTTCTGTGTCCACAACCATGAAGCATATGGATGTGATGCATGTTGTATCAAATCATTTTTTTATTTACTTTCAAGTAAGATCTTGTGTGAAAGTGAGATTCGGCTTGTGATGAAGTCATTCGTATATGCTGGCGCATTGCAGCCTTGACCGGTGACCTGCGTGATGCAACACTGTTAAAAGGGAGTTGACCCCCTTGACCTGCCAGCCGATTCTGTTTCTCCCGAACTGTAGTTGCAGGGTGCGGGTGGCACTCTGTCCTTGCCAACAGAGATCCTTGGGGAGGGGACCTCAGTGAAGACCTCAGTGAGGATAACAGTGCAAAAAGCAGCTTGTGAGTAACACATGGATTTGGATGGATGGGTGGGTGGGGGCCTATGGGCTACTCGTTTGAGGTGCTAATCCCTCCCTGGTGACGAGGACCTCCCCAGGGGGACGACAGCTGACGAGGAGAGGAATGTGTGGGTAATCTTTCTCAGAGGGCCTGGCAGAAACCGCACTGGTTTCAATTGCACTTGCGCCCTAATTGCAGGCCCATTTTCCTCCAGCCCACTGCCGCGATACAATGGCGCTCTCTTGTCTGGCTCATGCTGGTTGAGGCACTCGCCAGGCCAGATCCGCCCTTCGATTGATTAAAGGAGGCGCACCGCTATTGGACAGACCAATAGGGGCTTCGATGGGTGTGATGCTGGAAAAAGTGTTCAAGGCCGTTGAAGTGCTAGCAAGTTCCATGCGAGCACGGGATCATTGTTGTCAGAACCCATTTGGAAATCGTTACATGATTTAAGCGTCGGGTTTTGTTCAGAGTCGCAGCTTTTATCGCGACCAGCTGGCCCCTCTTTCCAGGTAACTGCTTCAGTATGCCTTTGAATCATCTCTGTGACTTCTGTATATAGCAGCAGTGCCCTGTCTTATCTGAAAAGGGCTGCTGTGGATGCCAGTTTTTGTTTTAGCCCAGCCCTTAGCTAGCTCCCTGATTCAACTAATTGACTATTTATGCCATTCAGTTAAGACCTGGGTAAGTAGAATCAGGGGAAGTAGCACCAAGAAGGCGAAATAAAATCCTGCTCCCACATTGGCTTTTTTCAGATTACTGGACTCCCCTACATTGAGACCAATCAAGCTCCTCTTACTCTTGCCTTCAGTGTGTGGTTCTTCTCCAGTTCTCTGCCCTTGTCTGTACACTTTATGGTCCTGCTTCGATGTGCAGATGTGGAAAATCCAGGGGTCTGAAAGTAAAGGTTCTACCATATTTTTCTTCCAGCCAGCTGATTTCACTGATTTGGCTAGTTCTCTGACCTCGGAATGAAGTATTGTGCTCATTAACAAACAGAAACGACTGGAACAAAATATTGGGTGGACTTTTACACTCTGAATGTGTAATTTCCAGCTCCACCTGATCTCAGCCTGTACAGTTGATCAGCTATATCAAGGGTGCTTCTGCTCAATTGGAATGAAAACCTGCAGCCCCTCGAAGCAGTTTATGACACCCTTGCTTTCGGCTATAGGTAATATGAAAGCATTCTAGCTGTAACAGGGGACAGCAGGGCTTATCACTCATATAGCTTGGCTGGGTTCACTCAGAGCTGTTTTTTAAGGCCGAAGGTGAACAGCAAATGAATGTATTACATGATTCATTTTTTTCTCAAATCAATTCTTTGGAGAATTGAGACTTATTGTTAACCTTTGAGTACATCATAGGAAGTGTAGTCTTTCTTGAGGTACTTGACTCGAGTTCAGTTCTGTTTTTTGATTGGACAATATGAATACAAAACGTTTGGTTTGCGATGAGGGCTTGACGGGGTGCTAGCAGTGGTACAGTCAGGCCTTTGGCAGTGTGGGAGGAAACGGCTTGGCTCAGTAATTTCTCATTGTTAATCCGCAGTCGTCTGGGAGAGACGGAGAAGCGGACTCTATCTCCTCTGCAGTAAATCGATGGGTTTGTGCAACAAGGGAGTGGGGCTTTGCCTGGCTCGGAGGAAGAAGGCCGTGCGGTGGGGATGAGGGAACATGCGGGCCGGGGGAGGATTCGGCATTCCAGATGAGACCCTTTCACAATCTCAGACTAACTGCCATTGGTGCATTCAGCTCATCCCATGCTTTCTGATTAACCTAACCAATGGGTCCGGCCGTATCTGATAAAGGCATGCCAATGTTTTACCCCTACACTACCACATCAGTCTCAAAGAATTGACTAATCACATTCTTTTTTCAAGACTCTTGTTAGCCGTTTGCTGATAAGATTTGACACCTTGCTTAAACTACCATGAGCGCATTTCTTATACTATAAGTCGGGACCAAAAATGGGTTGTGGGCGCGAATGAAGTGGGTCCTGAAATGTTTTAGTTGGCAAATCGGTAATGCTGATGTGTGGATTTGATAGGTCCCCGGAGATTACTACATTTCCAGTTTCAATCCAAAAAGTTAAAACTTCTGAAGAGCCATTGAGTAAATGCAAAGCCCAGGTATCTGCTCTGCACAGGGACTCAGTGGAATTTAAGAGTATACGTACAGGTAGACTGATTCAGGCCGCCTGCCTTACTGGTGCTCCACCTTCAGTGGGGCCTTTGTTTGGAAGGTGTAGGATGGTTTCTCCGGAGCTTGAGCAGAATAATTGCCCTGTGGAATGGAGCAGGAAACGGGCCCATTTGGACTGATGAAGTGCTGTGACATGGAGCTGAAATCTAAACCGTGCTGTCCTGCAGCAGCCTTGCAAAAATGTGGAGGTAGTTAGAGGAGAGGAGTGAGTGAATATGAAGCATAAAACGCTCACATTCAGGGAAAATGCCAGAACCTCAAGTATCATTTACCTTGGGCTGCTGCCAGAAGATCTTGAGTGCAGTTCTATTCTGTTTCATAATACATGACATTTCCTTTCCCTGCCCATGTCCGGGGGCCACAGGCGTATTCCTCAGCCCAGTCCTTCCAAAGCAAAGTGAGTGCCACCGACACTAATTGGGTCACTTTGCCCTGTATTGCAGACTGGGCGTTCATCATCCATCGACCAATCATGCTCAAATGGAAAATTTAAAGTGTGCACCTAATTTCAGCAGCTTTCTTGACGTGTGGGTCGCGGCTAGCATTAAGAGTGTGGGGTATTGGCGGCATGGTGGTTAGCACTGCCGTCTCGCAGCAAGAAGGTTGTGGGTTTGAATCCGGCCTGGGGCCTTTCTGTGTGGAGTGTGCATGGGTTTCCTCCGGGTGCTCCAGTTTCCCCCCACTCAGAAAAACATGCATTATAGGAAAACTCCTACCCTGACCAAGGAACTGGCTTTAGAACTGGAGTTGGTCCCCGGGCGCTGCTCTGTGGCTGCCCACCGCTCCTAACTATAGGATGGGTCAAATGCAGAGGCCAAATCACCCCACGAGGTTCAATAAAGTGTATTGCATGCTCAGTCCTTTGTTCCCCAAGCATCACTGTATGAAACCCTAGCAATGCTTCATTTTATACAGTCTTTCAGTTTGTTAGTGTTCAAGCTGCCCTTCGGGTAATTTTTTTGGCTGCTTGGTTGGTGTCAAATGACAGAATGATCGTAGGCTCAGACAAATTGTGAAATGTTATGTCAAGACAAGACACATGGGGTATCATTTGTTCTCATTCTGATTATGTGGAGTGTATTTCCGCATGTGCAGGCCAGCCCCATTGCTGATTCTTCTCTCATCTGTTCATTGGCTCGCAGGCTCGCAGGTGCACCATCTCAAAGATGTACTGCCACTCATAGTTGTTTCTCATCGGTCTGACAGTTGATTGAGGACGAGTGCTGGGGTCTGTTTGTCCTGGGTGTTTGGGGCACGAGGATAGGCCAGACTAACCCTGACCGCTGAAGCCTTCCACCCGGCCTAGATGATGCTTTTTTTAAGAACTCTCCAAGACCCTGCAACTTGGTATCCATTTTAGCTGTAGGATGCACTACTTTACAAAGGATGAGCCTTTTAGCTGTATCTGCCAACTGGCCAATCCTAGGTGCACCAGTGTATAATGTCCCCTGCAAAAGTGGAGGACATAATGTTTTACCCTCCGTCCGTAATTCCGCAATTCCTTAATTCCGTGACTCCGTAAGTCCGAAACATCACCATTTCAACTCTGAAACGGTTTCAGCTCTAGATTTTATCTGGGAGTGGGAGACATGATCACGGTGCATCACATGCACATCACTCTAGTTTTAAAGAGCTAGGAACCCATTAACAACTCTCCAGATGGTAGGGGAAAAGCTCTTTAGCAATAAACATTCAGCCTATATTTCAGTGCTTCATTTGTATCAGACCAAATATTACATCTGAAGTGTTGCCTCTTTTTCCAGGTTTGCGATTTATTTGCGTAAATTTGCTACTAGCATACTTCAATTCTATTTGGGTATTTCATTGGAATCTGCCTTATTTTTTGTGCTGCCAAAATAAAAAAGCTCATTCTGCTGCAGGTGTAAGGGAACTAAGCCTTTTTTGAAGTACATTCTATTGTTGACGGACTACTGCACAGTACAGTCTGGAGAATTTCGCACCGATTGGTTGCTCGGTGCTTGCCACTTGGTGCAGGGCTGCCTATTCTTACAGAAAGGTTTTATAAACCCTGCAAAGAGGTCGCCTTCAGATCACCTTCAGAGCGGCTGTGATTTGTTGACTGGTGGAATATCTCTCTGGTTCATTTTCAGCTGCCAGCACAGGCTGGTAAACTGCAGTAACCACAGAGCACTACTACGCTCCTTACACTTCTTCCGAAATGCCTCTGGGCTTACTACCTCGGCCCCTTGCATGAATTTTTGGCCTGTTGAGGAACAGGATGCTGGAGCCTGTCTCCAACAGCCCATTTAACTATTTCATTTCTCAGCCCCCCCGACAGAATCTATGCCTCCGTTTAGAGAACACAAGCAGCACAAGCACTTGGCAAGTGCCGGTGTGAGACTGTTTTTTCAGTTGGGGCGCAGAGGCAGGGCTTCTAAATGGCAGGGCCAGACACATTCCCCCTTCATCCTAAGGTGAGCGCTGGTAAGCAGTGCCAAGAATCACTGCTTGCCCGGGCCCTCCCAGCGCACGCCTGTCGGCACCAAGTAGCAGCGGGGTGTGAGGTATTTCTAGACGGATATTAGTCAGTCCCTTGCCTCTTGTTCCTCGCTGGCTCTGCCTGTTTGGTCCCCAAAACCCCACATTTTGAGTTTTGTGACTGGTGGTTTTCTCTGTGCTGTATATGGGGCTGCTGGAAAATTCCATGGACTCTGGCAAGTGGCTATCTGGAGCCTGTTCCCAGCTAACGATCAGTGACTATCTTACTGGAATGTTTTCACAATGTTATAGCATTGGCATTACCTGGCAGCAATGTTGTGAGAATGTTTTGTGTTTGCTGGGTTCCTGCCGGCTGAGCTGCTCCAGCTGTCCATTATCTGGACTTTGCTGGGCTAGTTCATTCACCCATGGCTAAAATGGACAGGAGAGTCCAGGCAACCACTGCACCAACAACACCATACACACTGGCAAATGTGTCCAACTGTACCAGAACTGTGTATGGTATTTGATAGCAGTGTCAACCTCCATAGCATGAAATGGTATTTACTGTCTCCCTAAATAAATGTTTTTCATGTACCCTTAGGTTATATACTTTGGACTGCCTATTTAATTGGACCATGGCACAAATGAAATTGCATGTTCAAGCAGTGGATGAACACTGTGATGAATTCAATGATGGGGCATAACGCAATAGTGTCACATAACGCTGCTTTTTCCTCATGAAAATTAAAATGGAAATATTTTCATTTTTTATATTTCAGCCAAGCTTTTTGCATTATGTAGATATCAAAATGTCTGCATTAGACTTCAAAGGTCACAAAATTCTCAGAAAGTTGTCTCCCCAACATGCCTGTCTTTTTGTCTTTTTTGGCCTTTCCAGTCTTCAAAGTGGCTGTGATGAGATTAGGTAGAAATTAGTTTTTACCATATCAAATGTGTAATTTTTCTTAGCTATTTGTTTTGCCACTTTGTTTCCAAATGTCACATCCAGAATGCTGGAATGTCTCATTCACTTTCATAGTTACATCCTGTTTTTGGAATCCAGCCTGTTGATTCAACTAGACCGGGAGAGGGTTTGGGCTGTGTGAGGAGGTTAGATTTGGGTAATGCAACACTGGTTTTTACTCCTCTGTGTTCCTTGCAGTCTTTTGCTGCAAAGTTGGTTTGAATTTTGGCCGTTGTGCTGCAGAGACAGACTTGGTTGCTGGCCCTTTGCAGTCGAGTTGTTTTTTTTTTTTTTTTTGCTGTTATTTGCTCATTTAATGGCTGATTTTTCTGGATTCCACTTTGCTGTGAAGGTTTCCCTCTGCTCTAAGATCATAAGGACTTTCTACTTTGAGTTGGGAGAGAACACCCCAAGGTCTGTCTTGCATTCCAGTATTGTGTGCAACATTTGTTTTTCATTTAACTGTTTCCCTTTACCAAGCTTCTCTCTTCACATAATTAAGAATCCGTTTGCTTCTTTGGCCGTTTCCTGTGTTTCTGTTCAGGCAGCATTCCCTCATGTCCATCCACAACTCTCTGTTCCTTTTAGTCAACCCTCTACTTTTTTTCTGATTTTTGGCTGTTTTTTTTATATATATATATATATATAGTGTTAAATACATGGAACAACTTTTTTATATTTTTGCTGACTAATCAGTCATACCATGAGATGTAACTGAAATAGATGGCGACTTTGCTTGTCTCTGCTGGGTGGGTGGGAGGGTGAGTGAGTGAGTGTCATCTAGAGCTGACTGACCATGAACAGAGTGCTGGCAAGAGTATTAGTGGTATAGAGTATTTAAGTATCCTGTGGCCTCCCTAACCTCATGTCGCAGTGGTGAATTGGAAGGCAGATCTCTGTCCATTTCTTTTGGCAGAGTCTACAGTGTAATGATACTGAACAGTGAATGAACACAACCAAATGAGCAGCCCTTTCTCCTCTCATTATTCCTCTTAGCTGTGGTCGAAGCTGGATCTGACATGATGCCGGGACAGATCCCAGACCCATCCCTGGCGGCCGGCTCACTCCCCAGCCTCGGCCCGCTGGCCGGCATCTCCGCAACCACGCTGACCGACCAGCTGAAGTTTGCCGACCTCCGCAGCCTGGGGGCCATGCTGTCACCACTCAGCTTCCTGGGGAGGCTTGGGAAGAGGCCTGCTCCAATCAAGACAGAGGTGAGGAACATGTCTCTCTGGGGAGTGGGGTCAGGGTCAGATGAGCGGAGACCGAGGCATTAGGTTGTGGCCTGCTATTTCAGCTTTCAACTCAAAGCCACATGATGTCGCATAGCTCCTTATCTGTGCTGGCGCCAAGGGAAAATGTCTCGCACCCTGTACATCTCCCTCGCAAACTGAAGTGAATAAAGTCTGCCCCAGATTCTCCCCCCCCCCCAGTCTCATTATTTTGGTGTAATTCTTAAGTCAGGTTGAGGAACTAATAAAATTAAAACATTGATAAAATTTACTGGCTGAACGTTTGGGTTGAAGAATGTATAAATTTATGTTTTTGACCCTGTGAATTTCCTCTTCTGCTATTAGAAGAAAAAAAGGGGGAAAGTGTTGCCTCCCTTTCTTTCGAAGTGGCATGAATTGTCCAGTCTCATAAAATTTAGCTTGGATTGCATTGTTGAATATGTGACCTGTCCTGTATATTCTGATTTCATTGGTTGCAGAATGCTAGACCTAACCGAGAGCCTTTCCACTCCTTAACATGCTAGGCTCAATTTTTTTCTCTGAGTGAAATATTTGATTGTACTGCCTGTTAATTAGACAAAAAATACTGCTTTTTGGTGCCATATGCAAGTTGTCAGTCGGACACAAATACAACTCTGCTTTTTCCCTGCAAGAGTACTAATCCATTTATGTTCATTCATTAAACGGCACCTCTATTAGTAAGAATATTTCTGTAAACATTTATGCCGTTATTGTTCTGCTAGCACTGCGAGACGACTACCAAAGCTGAGAATCTCATTGTGCTTCAACTTTGCCCAACAGCGCCATCTAATGTACAAAATTAGAACCTTCCTTTGAAGCATTATGTAACGTATTGGTTCCATCTGTGTGCTTCCAAAACTATTTACTTTTGCGTCCAAGACATTTACATGCTCACTCATAATAATGCACACTGCGCAAAATTGTTCCATTTGTGCGCTTTTTGGTTTGATGGGCTTTCTTGCTAACGCATTAAATTTCTCCTAATGTTTCCCAAGCAGTTGTGAGCATTTGCATAATGTCTGTGTGTTGTTTTTCCTCATGCAGATGGATGAGGAAGAGGATAGGCGGAAACGCAGGAGAGAGAAAAACAAGGTGGCTGCTGCAAGATGTAGGAACAAGAAAAAGGAAAGGACAGAGTTTCTACAAAGGGTGAGTTACTATTAGATGAGGAATGCTTCTCATTTTTCTCCAAGAAAGAATTTTGTTCAGAAATCAATGCATAAGTTTTTTTGTTTGTTTTAAATGGGGTTTTCGATTATAATAAATTTTGTGGGTTTGTGGTTTCTAATCCAACACAGTGAATGTTGTCAATACATTTTATAGCCATTTAATTGACCATTTCTCAAAGGTATAATTAAGCAATATGTATGGTGATTGTATGCAAACTTTGTCAGCGTCTCAGTATGAACCTCTCATTATTCTGCAAGCATGAGGCTATTACTAACTGGCAATTAGCTTTGAGCAATTACTATAATGAGTGGTTTATCAGTCACCACTTATAACCAGTTTAGTCATTTTAACATTAAAATGTATTATATTTAATTAGGAAAATATGGGATCATCTGTTAAGGTCCTTGATACTTCGCAATTGTATCTACTTCTTGTTAGGATTTGAGCAATGGCATTTCTCCAACAAGCTATGCAGTGTTAACCATTCACTGCATTGTAGCTTCCCCATTCTGCACATTTGGACCTTTGATAAAACCACTTTGTATTTGAATGTTTATTGAGAAAATTGTCCATGAGTGCAAACCACACTCTGAACTGTGCTCCCGCTGTCCGCAGGAGTCAGAGCGACTGGAGGTAATGAACTCTGAGCTGAAGGCCCAAATCGAAGAGTTGAAGCACGAACGACAGCAGCTCATTTTGATGCTCAACCTCCACAGGCCCACCTGCATCGTGCGGACCGACAGCGTAAAGACCCCCGAGAGCGAGGCCAACCCCCTGCTGGAGGAGCTGGGAGCCAAATGAAGGGGCTGGACCACTGGCGTCCATCGCCTCAGTTACTGTTTACAGCGCAGCTACAGCCATCAGCACTTAGCTCAGTACTCTAATCCCGCGAGGGGAAGTGCAGCCCTCCAGCCGGAGGCTCAGGGCTGGAGAGCCTTGTCAGAGCAGGGGAACTCAGAGATTGGGAGCTGGCAGCCTGCAGCCTATTTTGTTGCACTCCGCTGTGCCTCTCAGCCCCTGTTACCATCACTACATATGACCCAATGGAAAGGAAACAAAGGCAACAGGCAGTTGTTGAAGAAAGACACCAAGTCCATATGGGAGGTCTGTCTGTGGTACTCAGGCAGAGTGGGGTGTGTTGAACGTGTTTGGTTTGTGTTATTTGACAGTGTATACTAGTCAAAAATTAGCAGTTATAGTATTTTTTAAAATTTGATTTGTATTCTGCCCGTGAGGATGGCAGTATCCGGTAGACCCGACTTCTCGTGGTGACGCAGGCGTCATGAAAGCACACGCAGGAATTGTTTACAGACTTTTTATTTTTCATTGTTACTTCCAGCTCTGTTTATTTTTATTGCTTTTTTAAAAAGAATACTAGATTAAGTATATGATATGTCTCACTAGATGTGATGCATTTTAATGTCTTGATGCAGGCTGACATAATGTCAGTGTTATTATGGAATATCATTGTTTTGCTTTATGGCTGTGAAACACTTTGAAAGTTTCTTTTGTCAGCCAAATGTCCATTTTGTAACTTCTCCACAATGTATGTCTTTGTTACTCTTGGTTGCATACCATTAAATCCTATTTTCAAATGGTGGAAGTCCTGTTTTTGCTTCTGATGGAATGTGAAATTTTGCATCTAGTAACTTAAGTAGTCAATAGAGTGGAATAATTCATATCATTGGGTGGATGTTATAAACCTGAAAACAGGCTCCGAGTTTCGGTTCTTGATGGAATTCAGACAGTTGATCCAAAACGGTGTTTTGCAGAAACATCATCTATCATGCCTGATTAGTAGCACAACGTGTTTCTTGAATTTAGTTAAACCCAGTCTTCTCTCTAATGTTGTATGTAGTACTGTGCAAAGGTTTTATGCACTTTTAAAACAATGAGGTGATGTTTTTGAATATGAAATAAAGTTTCAAATATTACAAAATGTTCAAAAGAGCTGTAAATATTTGGTGTGAAAATTAGGAACACTGTCCTGCTGTTTTGAAGTTTTATCAGATCGTTGGCCATAGATTCTTCCAAACAGACTGCAGAACTTGCCATGGTGCTTTTACTGGTTCACCATCTCTTTCATTTGTCTCCAGGTAGAAATCTGTGCTGTATAATGGCTATACTATCCGTCAACTTTCTGCAATGAAATGCAAACTTCTTTCTTAGATTTTTTTTTTCTCATTAATGTCCAGAATTTGCTTCTTTTCTGCTGCTGTACTAATGTGTACAAGAAATAAACATCTAAGACCAAATTTTAATTGAAAAAAATTCAGAGTCTAAAAGTTTTGCACAGTACTGAATGTTGAATTGTTTGTAATGAGATTTCTAATTCTACCTAAGTACTTGAAATGTACGTCCTCATTTCTTTGTTCGTAAAATCAGCACTAGAGGTCGCCATTGTCCAGTGATGTGCGACGTCACGGCTATGTTAGAATCAAATGCCCAAAAAAACCCCTTGTCGTCTTCGCCGGGCGCGGTGGCGTGCGCCTGTAATCCAAGCTACTGGGAGGCTGAGGCTGGCGGATTGCTTGAGCTCAGGGGCTCTGAGCGGGTGTCCACGCTAAGTTCGGTATCGATATGGTGCTGCTGGGGGAGCTCGGGACTACCAGGTCGACTAAAGAGGGGTGCACCGGCTCAGGTCGGAAGCGGAGCAGGTCAAAGCCCTAGACGCTGCAGTGCAGCCTTAGCAATACAGTGGGACTCAGTCCTTTGGATATTATTTTCGACCCGGCTTGTTCACACTCAAGTCCGAATATCGCGATAATTATTTTTTGATATTTCAAATCGTTCGTGTGGTCCCATCCGCAAAGTTACCCCTCGGAACACAAAAACACGAAAATGAAGATAATTAGTTATTCTGCTCAAGGTATGTAGGTATGTACCATTTGAAAGAACAGAACCTTAAAACATCAAATAATTTTAAGCCCATCAACGACAAAATTGGCAATACCGGAAACTGCAATGCATAAACTGCCAGGTTTTTTTTTTTTTTTTTTTTTCTAAAACTTTATTGACAGTATATGTTCAAATACAAAAGTGCAATAAGAGTGAAAATATATTCCAGGGCTCAACATAGAAGACAACAAGCACAAATAACAACACAAAGTAAATTAAAAAAAAAAAAAAAACCATGCGAGGTAAATTAAATAAAATACAGAGTGCAGTTCAGCAGTTAATACAATCAAAAAGATTTAGGATTTCAAGAGTCTTCACTGCCTTGGGGGTTTTAGAATGTTCAATGGATACAACGTATTGTTGAAATTCATTGAGAAAAAGATTAAATAAAGGTTTTCTGTTGCCAAATTTACTTTTATGGATGTGGAATTTTGCTAAAATAATAAAAAGGTTTATAATATAGTATTGTTTAAGTTCTGAATTACTAAATGTATAAAACCCAAACAGGACATCTTTATAGAATGGAGTAAAACTTTTGAGAATTTTACAACGAACATAATCAACAAATTTTTTCCAAAAAATAACAGAAGAGGGACATTTCCAAAACAGGTGAGATGACGTTTCATTAACAGTGCCACAAAAAGAGCAAGTAATATCAATGTTTTTCCGTATCTTTTGCAAATAATGTTTGGCGGGATAACATCGATGAAGAAGTTTAAAACGGACGTCCCGAGGTTTGTTTGTGATTAAAAATCTTGAGGGTAGGGTCCATACTTTTTCCCATTGAATATCCGTGACAAATTTTCTCCAGTAGCCTAGTAGATCGCAGATGGGACAGTAGCAATGTCTTTCTGAAAGAGGGATCTCACTTTTTTGTTCCTGGTCGAAGGACTGGATGAGAAGCACATTTTTCTGACCTTAAACTGCCAGGTTTCCCGTGACTTCTCGGCCTTACTGACGCCTCCAACTGCCAGCCAGTGATAAGTAGATTATTTCCCGAAGTAATTCCGCACGGTAACGATAGTAGCCGCTGTGTAGTAACAAGTCACCGCGTGGTTGGCGTTGAAGGGTAATATCGAGCTTAGCACGTCTTAGCTAAGCATTCATATTAATGAAATATATCACTTTTACTTTGGAATGACGTCACATAGTTGATAGACACTTTTGATAAATTAGACGGATAATGCATGTTGATGACTGATCATATGTTGAAAATTGAATTATTTCTTTATGTTCTGTCTTTTGAATGTTCATTTAACAGTGATGGCCTGTTATTACCGGATGAAGTGGTCCAATTTTTTTTCAATGGAGAATGCATCGCGGGGAATGCGACATGCTATTTTAAGCTTGCTTGGTTTTGACTTTTATGTTGCGTAGGCTATTTTCATGAAACTTTATTTGGTTTATCTTCATTGGCCTATTTTTTAAATGTAAAAATATAGCGTTATTCAGTTTTAGCACAGCGTTTATGACACGGGGTTATTAAAATACGTTTGCTGAACTCTGAGGTTTGCATCTTTCCTCTGCTTTTCAAATGTCAGAGGTCTGTGCGGGATTTTTCAAACGGAGACAGAGCAAATGGGCTTCAATTTCCACAGTAGAGCTAATGACAGAAATGGAGGTGGGCGTCATTAACATTGCAGCTAAAACTTTTTGAGGGCTTGAAATCGGGTCATCTTGTCAGATATCTTATTCTGTTAAAAGTATTTCTTCAGCTTTTATACTTAGTTTTTCCGACATGCAATTGTATTTTCAGGAAACCTCATCTTATCTCGCCTATATTTGAAACATGAAAGAAAACATCTGACAAAGTGACAAATGAAGGTCAAACATCAAAGTGCTCCTAAAAAGACCATACCAAGCATGACCAGAAATCTTCCCAAAGAATTATTTTTTGTACGACATAAAAATATATAATAATAATATAATAATAAACTTTATTTATACAACACCTTTCATGACATAAAATGCAGCTCAAAGTGCTTTACAATAAAAATTACTAGCAATAAAAATAATAATAATGATAATAATATTAATAATAAATAATAAAATAAGAAGTAAAAGCACAATATAGGATATAAAAATGTCAAAAATTAAATTAATTAAAAGCAAGACCATAAAAGTGAGTTTTTTGCAGCTTCTTAATCCTTTAACTGCCTGCTCCCTTTTGGTCAAGCACAGTTTGAGTCGCTATATTAAATTGAAAGATGTGTTGAACTTAACCTGCTGAAGCCTTCTCCAATAATCATTTGCAGTCTGTAATGCTGAAAAAAAAAAATCTGATCTGTTAAGTTCAACACATCTTTCAATTAGAAATAGTGACTCAAAATGTCCTTCGTCAAAAGGTTGAGCAAGCAGTTAAACGGTTAAAATTATCAATAGAGATTGCTTGTCTAATATATGGCGGGTGTATGTTCCAAATCCTTGGTGCATAGCTACAGAAAGCTACCACACTGTACTTCTTGCAGTGTGTTTGAGGCACAAGTCTTCCAGAGTTAACAGACCTAAGCGAGCGGTTTGGACCATACTTTGACAAGTAGTCTGATAGATAAGAAGGTGCTAGGCCATTTAAGGTTTTAAAAACAAGTTAACGAATTTAAATCTGTCCTCAGTGCTACTGGTGGCCAGTGCAAAGATCCCAAAACTGGTGTAATATGTTCTCTTTTCCTGGTTTTGGTTGGGATTCCTGCTGCTGAATTTTGAACAAGTTGCAGTCGATCAATGTATTTCTTTGGTAAACCAAAGTAAAGTGCAATACAGTAATCTAGGCGTGAAAATACAAAAGCATGTGTGAGTTTTTTTAGCATCTTCCTAGGAATGGTAGGGTCTGGCTCTTGGAATAATTCTCAAGTGGTAAAAAGCTATTTTTGTAACGCTGTTGATATGACTTTTAAAATTCAATTCAGAGGCGATGATAACACCCAGGTTTTTCTATCTCAGGTTTAATCTGTAGAACCAAATTTCCGAGCCTATTTAAGATTTTTTCTCTCTGAGCATCTGGGCCAATTATAAGGACTTCCATTTTGTATTCATTTAATTTAAGGAGGTTTCTGCTCATCCATTCAACAATGCTGGAGAGGCAGTTTATTAGAGGATTCAGGGCATCGTTGTCATCAGGTACTACAGAGAAGTACAACAAGGTGTCATCTGCATGACAATGAAAGTTAACACCATGGTCACGAAGTATTTCTACAGTTGGGAGCATATACATGGTGAACAGTAACGGACCAAGGATTGAACCCTGAAGAACACCATACAGAAGATTACGCTTGTCAGAAACAAATTCACCAAGGTTAACAAAATAAGATCTGCCAGTAAGGTAGGTCTTCAATCAGTTCACTGCAGTTCCAGAGAGTCCAATCAAGCATTCAAGTTGGTTAAGAAGTATCTCATGGTCAATTGTATCGAATGCAGCACTTAGATCAAGAAGTAAAAGGACAGAAATGCTTTTGTTATCAGCACTTATTGTAAGATCATTTATTACTTTTGCAAGAGCTGTCTCGGAGCTGTGACCTCTCCTAAAACCAGAATGAAATTTTTCATGCAGCTCATTGTCATGTAGGAATACATCCAACTGTTCCAGCACTGCCTTCTCCAGGATCTTGCCTAGAAAAGACAGGTTCCAAATGGGCCTGAAATTACTCAAGTCAGAAGAGTCAAGGGTAGACTTTTTGTGAAGGGGCCTGACTAGAGCTGTTTTAAGCATGTCTGGAAAAATGCCTGTCTCCAGAGAGTGATTTACAATGTCAAGAAGCTCATAAATAAAGCAATCTAAAAAATTTTCAAAAAAGAAAGTGGGAATGGCATTGAGGGAGCAGGTGGAGGACTTCAGTTGCCCAACAATTTTCCTTAATTCCCCTTCACCAATATTATGGTAAGAGTTTAGATTTCCTCAAGGAACAACAGGAAGAATTTGATAGGTAGTATCTTTTACAATGCTAGCACAGATATTAATAACCTTGTTCTCAAAGAATGATGCAAATTCTTCACATTTTGACTGCAGGGCGTCAAGTTCCTATTTTTTCCTATTTTTGGGAGAAATTCCTATTTACTCCTATTTTCCAAAGAAATTCCTATTTTTTCCTATTTTTCATACTAATCACAAAGAAAATTGCATCTATTGCCGATATATGTACATGTATATTGCTGCAGATATTTTTACATCTTTGCGGGCAGTTTTGAGCCGATGTGGATCTTTCACATGCCGTGTACAGATTTTGCAACCATGGTACCATTGTGATCCATAGATTGTTTGTAAAGAGTGACGACGCATCTCCACTTCCTAGTGCTTTACAAAAATGGGGCCAAAATATCATTCGTACGGAGGCTGCCATTTTGCACATTTGGAGTCAAGTCTGCACAGTAGTGATCAGGAGGTTGAGCCAGAGTATTAAGGTCCAGCCCATACACCCACTCCACTTAGAGGTTACAAGCACATCCATTCTATTTTCATATATCCTGGGTGGCTGCTTTAGTGTTAGCGTACAACGCCATCTCTTGTACAGCAACTTCAGACCGGTTCTACTCTGACTGAATGCTTGTTAAAGGGTTAGCACGTTCAGATTTGCATCTAAGGAGAGGTGTATGGGGCAAAAATACATTTGCTGCTTTCCTTGTTCTTGGCAGCTCATTGCTTAGCTCTCATAGCAATGTCCGGCACTAGCTAGGTAGCTAGGTAGCCAACATTATGGGTGATGGGTATCTGTTGGCAAGTTATGGAATACCAAATGCGGGAAAGCAAAGCAAGACATTCCATAGGGGCCTACTTTCTGGCTGGGGTATTAACAACCCCTAGTGGCAACAAAAACATTAAGGAGTGCTAGCAGCTATTTCAATGTATCAAAGTCAATGGTAGACTAAAGAAACAGAGCAAAATATCACGCATGTATTCCCCCTACACTATATGGTACTTAATCAATACAATTTTCAACTCAACAAAGGTCTTGCGATTATTTCACTGCAGCATTTGAAGTGATCATGATGAACATTTTTTTGTAAAAAGTGACCTTTTTTGAGGTCTCTGCCAGTTGTCCTTCTGGCATTGCTGGGTAACAACTGGAAAACCCCGGGAGGACTATAAATAATTGAAATGCATGTTTACTAGTTTAACATTTCTGATTGTGTTCAGATATTGTTTGCAGGATGGTTCGTGTTCTTTCTGTTTTGATAAAGAAAAATTTTGCAGCTATTTCGCCAACCGGCTAAGATAGCATGCTACATTGCTGCTTTCAAAAAAAAGAGTGGCAATGGAGCTGGCTACTCAATTGACTGTGAATTTTGAAATCGTTGCATGTACAAACGTGAATGGTCGTAACTCACTTTTTTTTTTTTGAGTTTTAGAGTGATGGCGCTATCTCAATGCTAACGCACAAGGGGAATTACCATTAAGACGCTAACAGAAATTAGCATCGCAATCGCAATAATATTAATGGTAAGCACAAATACTAGATTGTGACCTAGCTAGTCTTGTTTGGTCAGAGGCAATGTAGGAGACACATTGATAGGAACAAATTGAATGGGTGTATTCAGTTAGGGAGAACAGTGCAGGCATTCCAAATAAATTGAATGTTAGCAATTTGCTGGTACAATGCAGATGCTAGCCAAAGATCAATTTTAATGTTAGAGACTGGATTCTATATATAATTAAACTTAAATAGCAAATGCATGTTGAATTTCTGGAAGAATCTAAATGCAGTCCTTGCTCTGCCAGCTGATGTATTTTTTTCATTTTCATTGAATTGTTTAATAGCTAGCCAGCTGTGTAATGACTTCACTTGGTTGCAGGTTTATCGGTTTCCTGCAGATAGCCAATGGCAATTCGTGTCACTAATCGCCTTCTGTCAAGTTACGTTGTGAATGTTTTAGGCCAGGAACAAATCATGGGCTACTCACGCTTTTGTGTAGTGGATATGTAGTTGCAAAAGTGGACCAGAAACTGGACTAAAAGTGCAAAAACAACATTTTTGACAATAAACTATTAATTTGATGTGATCACCTGCATCTTTTTACCCCGTAGGCTAATCTCGGAGCAAACTGACTAATAAAATTAATTTGAGTTCGAGTAATGTTGGAAAGTGTCCAAAGCTCATTATAAATTTTCATTGGGAAAAGCTAAATAGCTGTAACGTAGTCACCTCAGTACTTTATATCAATGGCTATGGAAAAATGATCTTTCTGGCTGTTTAAAGGTAAAGAAACCGGAGGATGATGATTTACTATGCTGAATTCACTTGTAAGTGACGTGTATCAGCATTATAAATGACAGCAAAGCCAAACTAATCTCAGTTGTGGGAAGTAATATTTTGAGATTTCAATCCATCAATGTTTAATAATGGTGTAAATATTTCAGGGCCTCAATGAGATCTACATTAGGTAAGGGATTTTTTTTTTGTTTTTTTTTTTTTGGTGGTTAGGCTGCATATTTTCTGTTTATGTGATGGAAAACCAGAAAAAAGAATTTTCTTTTGTGGAGATTAATGGGAAATATGATGATCAATCAAATGTCCAAGGTGGATATTTTGATTAGCTATAGCTAGCCTTTCTCAGCAACTTCACTGAAAATGCATTAAAAGAACAAACATGCAAATGAGAGAAAAAAAGAAAGTTGAGAGGAAGATGAGGCAAGGGTAAAACTGCCTGAAGTAGAGGACTATTTCTATCCTGTTGTGTGATGTGCAGCATGGGGACTTTTTTTTGCCGCTGGTCCATTGTTTTCTCTGCTCGACCATTTCACCTGCTGAAGACATTCAGCAACTGAATGTGAGTACCTACTAGCAGCCAGTTTTTGTTCAAAGTTAAAGTGGACACTGAATTGGGGATTTTACATTCACAAGAATGCGTTTAATAACAAGTTTTACTTTGCTGTTACATTGGGAAGGGGTCTGAAAATGCCAAATATTGGTGGTTCTTCAAAAACTCTTTGTGTTAACTTTGTGTTATCTAACTTATGTGGGAACTATGTGGGGTGTTGGGCTACTCAGAAACTGAGCAAGGCATTTCCAAGTCTGATTCATACAGCCATTAAATGTGTGGCAGGCATCAGACCGTAACGTTCGCTAGATCACTAGTGAGCTTGCACGCTATCTAGCTAGCTAATAAGTTGCTGTATAATGATTGTAACATTTGCTAATAATACAACAAAATATCATGTAATTAAGTTACTTATAAATTGGGAAAACTTTTATCAACTGTTCAGTATTGTTAAGCTTCATAATAAATGTTCATAACATAAATAATAGTTGTAAACTTGTATTCAAAAATCAAATCAAAAGTATATGGATACAAAATAGAAAAGGGTGTTTATGAAAATGGCATCTGTCTATGAAAATTATTGAGGCTTCTTGCTTAACACCACAAAAAACCTCTAACAAATACTCATCAGGATGATCTCTGTAAACAGACAAGGCAGTATTTGTACTTAAATTATTGCAAAAAATGTTTGCTGTTCGCGCACTGTGCACGCTCACATTGCGTATGTCCAAACCAAGTCTGAAATTAAACCTACGTTCTTGGAACTAACCAATCAAAATAAGGTAAATGCAGTCGCCGCTATCATGCATTCTAATGCTGGTTCTCACTACCTAGCTAGCTGGATAATGACAGAGACCCTACTGAATCTCAGTTTACTACTTAGGTAGCTAGCTAGCAAACACTTTTTACCTAGCTAGCAAGATTTTGAAATTGGTCACCTTCAGGCCCTTTGCTCTGAATGTGGCATCCCCGCAATATTTGCTCAAGCTAGCCAGGCTACTGGTCATTGGTTTCATGCATGTTTACAGCACAGATATAAACTTTTTTTTTGTCCTATAAGTATTACTTTGATTACCTCGAAGTGGGAGTTTACTTTGGTCGTTATTTGTTTGTGATTTCGTGATTTTACTTTTTTAATTTGTGCATTTATTATCAATAAAATTCCTATTTTTGACATATTTTCTGCCTCATTTTCCTATTTTATTCCTATTTTTTTCAAGAAGCCTATTCCTATTTTCCTATTTTTCTGAGGGCAGTTGGAACTTGTTACCCTGTGACTGCGATACTTGGAGTAATTGATCAGTGGAGTTAAAGTGATTTCGCAGTCGGTCAATAGTTGAAAATAATTTTCTAGGGTTATTTCCATTATCACTAAGAATCTTAGAGAAAAAAGCTTGCCTCTCATACCTGAAGGCTTTTTTGTAAGTATAGATGGAAGTTAAAAGAATCTCTCGATGAACTGTTTTTTTGCTTTTCCTCCAAGTTCGCTCAGCTCTGCAACATTCCCTCTTTAACTAACGAGTTTGCTCATTTTTAAAAGGGCTTTTTTTAGTCAGAGACTTCTTTTTAATTATCTCAGGAGCAACTAGATAGTTTGAGAAGTTTTCGGCTGAAGACGTACTAAAGAAATCCCTCTTAATAATACGCCCAGTACCATTCTTTAAAAATCCAATAATAGTAGTATTAAACTAGAACTGACAAACCTCGAGAGTGTGCTTGTTAAAATGTTGATGCTAAAGTTAAAAGCAATGTCACACGCACACACACACTAGAGTGGCAGTCTGGCAGAGTATAGGTAGGTAGTCTGTCTCTCATTCTTTCTCTCTCTCACACACACACACACACACACAGGTATCATCTGACATTGTTTAAAGGACAAATTTCAGAGTACAAAGCGCTGTGAGACAGAAAGTAAGGCAAAAAATCTTCAGTGACACTGTCCGAACTACTAAAGGTAGTAAAAAGGTGTTTTTCAACTTCCTTCCCAAACTTTTCTGCTCCTGTTATAATGGCTGCCTATGGGGCATTTGGTCCGCGCTCCTGACGCTTGGGGGCGCCTAGAGTCTCAACCCTTTGTCTGTTTTCTTCCAAAGTGACATTTTTCAGGCCTGCACAAATTTTCCTACATTTTAATGTAGAATTTGTGTGTGTACGTTGGAAATTGTAGCCGGAGGAGCGATTTCAAAATTTTTTTCCGAGTCTTTTTTTTTGCCTCTATGCACTCTGATCCTAGAGTGCAAAAACATTCCACCCATTGACTTGTATGGGAAAAAAAGGGATGAAAAACAGGGATTGCGAAAGAATGAAAAGGGGCTATGCAACCATTTATACAAGGTCCAGAGACATGGTCGGGCTGGACGTTTTGGCGTTTGAACTGCGTCTCTATCGCAAACACTCAGGCAGTTGATACGAGACTAATAAGGATGTGAAAATGGAAAAATAATAAAAACAGACTTAAGAAGAACAATGTAGTGATCTGATATATTTAAATCAGAAATCTTATCAACCACAGTATTCATCCCTCTGGAGATGACTAAATCTAACATGTGGCCTCAATTGAGAGTTGAGCCAACAACAACATGTTGATTATAATCAAAAGAGTGCAGAAGTCGGAGCGAATCAATAGCATTCATGTCTAGGGGGTTGTCAATATGTTGATTAAAATCGCCAGTTAAAAGAATCTAATCAGAGTCAGTACAACAGACTGAGAGTAGTTCGGACATTTCAGATAAAAAAGGAGCTGTATATTTTGGTGGATGATACAGTGCTGTGAAAAAGTATTTGCCCCCTTCCTGATTTCTTATTTTTTGCATATTTTTCAAACCTAAATGTTTCAGATCATCAAACAATATTTAATTTTAGACAAAGATAAGCCGAATAAATACAAAATGCAGTTTTTAAATGATGATTTCATTTATTAAGGGATAAAAGCTATCCAAACCTACCTGGCCCTATGTGAAAAAGTAATTGCCACCCCTCATTAAATCATGAATTAACGGTGATTAACCACATTTTTTGAGTTCAGTTTCACCAGCCATACCCAGGTTTGATTACTGCCAGATGAGAAACAAAGTCATTGACATCTATCAGTCTGGAAAGGGTTACAAAGCCATTTCTAAGGCATTGGGACTCCAGCGAACCACTGTAAGAGTCATTATCCACAAATGGAGAAAACTTGGAACAATTGTGAACCTTCCCAGGAGTGGCCAGCCTACCAAAATTACTCCAAGAGCGCATCAACGACTCATCCAGGAGGTCACAAAAGAACCCAGAACAACATCTGAAGAACTGCAGGCCTCACTTGCCTCAGTTAAAGTCAGTGTTTGTGATTCAACAATAAGAAAGAGACTGGGCAAAAATGGCATCTATGGGAGAGTTCCAAGGTGAAAACCACTGCTGACCAAAAAGAATGAAAAGGTTTGTCTCACTTTTGCCAAAAAACACCTTGATGATCCCCAAGACTTTGGGGAAACTATTCTGTGGACTGACAAGACAAAAGTTGAACTTTTTGGAAGGTGTGTGTCCCGTTACATCTGACGTACAATTAACACAGCATTTTATAAAAAGAACATCATACCAACAGTCAAACATGGCGGTGGTAGAGTGATGGTCTGGGGCTGCTTTGCTGCTTCAGGACCTGGATGACTTACCGTAATTGATGGAACCATGAATTCTGCTCTCTACCAGAAAATCCTGAAGGAGAATGTCCAACCATCAGTTTGTGACCTCAAGCTCAAACACACTTGGGTTAACTTATGCAGCAGGACAATGATTGGAAACACACCAGCAAGTCCACCTCTGAATGGCTTTAAAAAAACTAAATGAAGGTTTTGGAGTGGCCTAGTCGAAGTCCAGACTTAAATCCGATTGAGATGCTGTGGCATGACCTTTAACAGGCCGTTCATGCTCAAAAACCCTCCAATGTGGCTGAATTAAAACAATTCTGCGAAGAAGAGTGGGCCAAAATTCCTCCACAGCAATGTGAAAGACTCATTGCCAGTTATCGCAAACACTTGATTGCAGTTGTTGTCGCCGAGGGTGGCACAACCAGTTATTAGGTTTAGGGGGAATTACTTTTTCACATATGGCCAGGTAGGTTTGGATTGCTTTTTCCCTCAATAAATGAAATCATCATTTAAAAACTAAATTTTGTCTTTACTCGGGTTATCTTTTTCAAATATTAAAATTTGTTTGATGATCTGAAACATTTAAGTGTGACTAATATGAAAAAAAGAAATCAGGAAGGGGGCAAATACTTTTTTCACAGAACTGTATATAGTTACCAACCATTTGACTTTAAAAGACAAACTATCCTTTTAACCTCTTCCACCCAGGACTTTCAGTGCGATGATGTTGGAGATATAATAGCCCCTCATTAACCTCATACTTAAAATGTATGTTAACTCCAAACCAGTTCCAGTTTGCTGTTCCAAAAGAGGAGAGAGAAGGAAAATAGCCAAGATACAATAATAATCAATTTATTGAATTATCAACAGTCTTGACGCTAGTCTTCATCAGGGCATTAAATCATCCCTCAATGCCCTGAAGAAGGCTTTCGTTGAACTGCTGGTAATTTCATAAATTAACTATCGAATTGCAGCTGATGGTGTGCAACTTCTCTTCTTCACATCTAATCAGCAAACAAACATTAATTTGCTTATTTGCAAAGACTCATCCGTAGAATGACTGGCAAATTTGTTTTTCTGGCATTATTGTTCATTGCATTACAGTTATCAGGCATTTTCCTGTTGACATTAACAATGGCATAAAATGTAAATATGTCTTTTGAAGATTCTGACCTCCTGTAGCTCATAAAATGGCACATATTGTATGTCAGATAGGCTTATAAGTGACTTTGTTTTGCACCAATGTTTGCAATTCGATGCGTTTCAAATGATGTTTCCCAGTATAAATGTATTCTTTTGTAAAGCTGAAACCATTTTGAATAAGTTAAAATAAAGTTTTAGAAAATGGTAAAGCAAAGATGGAATTCAGAGTAAATATTGAATTAATTAATTATTTGCATTATTGCCATCCTTACAATATCATGTGTATGCACTCACAATGTCAGCGTAACCTATTGGTGATCCCCTTGTCATTTCTTAATAATATCTTAATCATAGTCGGCTGATGTATCGGTCTTGATTAGCCAGTAAATAAGTTGTTTGATTGTGAATCAAGTGATCTTAAATGGGAACAGGCTGGGAGCAATTATGCATTAAAAGCTGAGTGGCTCTTATATCTCTGACAGCATGCTACAGAAAATGGGTTGTAAAATCGGAGGGTGATCTGGTTGAAAAGATCAATAGGTTTCCTCTTCATTCATGGTGGTCTCTTCCCCTTGTAACATCACAAAGGAGCATATTTTGAAATGGCTTTTAATGGCGAATTGGCTATGCACCTGGTGATATAATAGGGAAACTTTAATGAGAAGGAGAAGTAAATGTGGAGCCATTTGTTTTGCCCCAGGCAGAACATAGTGGTGTGGTCTTGATGTATAATGACATGGCCAGACAAAACCAGTCTATGCAACTAATTTCTTAAATGAGCAGCATTTATTTAGCATTGTTTTGTAGTATCTCTAGTTTGTCCTGAACAGGGTGGTTGTGGGTGTATGTGTGGATGTGGGTGTATGAATGTGCATCTGGGATTGAACTGCAACATTTTGCCCCTATGTGTTAAAGTCTGCACATGATGCAGAAACGCATGTCACTCTCACACTATCACCAATCTTATTATTAATTACAATAGATGTGGCAGGTATTGTTCATCAGTGACAGATTTTTGTCCCTCAAATGTACCCTACCCCTTCCACAAATAAAACTGTATTAAGGCAGATGAGAATGCAAACTGAGGTAAAAGTATGCACACCCACAGGAAACAACATATACAGTGATTATAATTAATTTAAGCTTAAGCTTGAAAAGATTTTATAACTATATATAGTGCTGTCCACTAATATTGGCATCCTTGGGAAATATGAACAGAAGTGGTTATGAATGAATACATTTATCATTTTTCCACTTGATATGAAGCTCAAAATATTAACAGAAATAAATTGCTTTTAGTTGAAATACAATTATTGAAAGAAAAAAAAATTATCATCATGAAACAAAATTATTTCTCAAAAAACTTCTCCAACAATTATTGCATCTCCTTCAATTAATGCTTTGCGCAGCCTCCCTATTATCTGCCCTTGGAAGATGAAAGCTCTGAGTGTATAATGAGTTTGGAACAGACATGGCCAGGGATCTTTGACCTATCCCAATGCATAATCAGCCCAGATCCTTCTCCCATGGTTCTGGGAGTAGTTCCTTGTTAGAGCCACTAATTGGCAATCTGCCCTCTGGAATGCCTTCATTGGTAGCAGGTGTTCCTTGTTGCTTCTTTCTCTGGACAGGCCTCTATTTAAGCACTGACTTCCCTCCAGTCTGTGCTTCTGTGTAACCTTGCAAAAGACAAGGCTGGTAATTTATAGCAGGTTTTGGACAGTATAGCAGAAACTGTGTTAAAAGAAATTGTGAATTCTGCGTCCACTTAGTGGCTTCATTCTTCTGTTTTCACTCCTCCAGTAAGAGTTACTTTATCTAGGGGTTTCTCTCCCTTGGTTCAGTTTGCTCTCAGTAGTCTCTTCTGGACTATCAGAAAAACCAGTGTGGCTTTTCTTTTCCCTTTATTTCTTTGTTGTGGCCGTTGTATACAGAGCCGTTACTTTATTTCAGTTCTGAGTCTAGTCACAGTTGTTATTGCTGTGCCCTTTTTTTTTGGTTTTGTTTGCCCAGACCTAGACTCCTCTGAGCAGCTTTTTGTTTAGTCTTTTGGCACCGTTGGGAAAAGCTTCCCTTTCTTTATTTACCATTTTGGTTTTTGCCATTTTTATTTCCCCTTTGCTGGTGCTTAAGCTGCACTCCCCTTTGGAGTCCTTTTATTTGCCCTTATAGGGTTGCTTTTTGTTCTTCCCTCTTTTAGTTTAGTCTGGTTTGTCCCTAGTCCTACGGCACCTAGTGGCTAATCGGGTGATTGGCTCTCTGGCCCCCTATTGACTGTCGCTTTTGGTTCTCCACCAAAAAAACCCTATCCCTCACAGTACACAGAAGCCTTAACTATGGAGATACCAGCGACTGCCTTTGTGGTCAATATGGAGGCTAGTCCTCTCGAAAGGGCTCTGGCTGCCCAGCAGGCAGCCATGGCTGATCAGGAGAGGGAGATTCAGTTACTTCAGGTTCAGCAGGCTGCTACCTCTGAGCAGCAAGCTATTATTTATAAAAGACAGGAGGAGATTCTTGACCAACTAGGTCGTCAACAGGAGGTGCTAATGAGACTAGCTGACTGGCATTCGCCAGCTAGCCGGTGAATCACAACCCACTGTTACACAAGCATCTTCACCCCCCATACCAGTCCAAGCTATTCCTACTATGGTGAGGGAGCCTAAATTGCAACTCCTGTCGCGTTATGGTGGGGAGGCAGGCAGATGTAGAGGCGTTTTTTTTTTTTTTTAAGATTATTTTTTTGGGGAATTTTTCCTTTATTTGACAGTTATACAGAGTAGAGAGACAGGAAGGTTGGGGAGAGGAATGGGGGAAGACATGCAGCAAAGGACCTGAGCTGGAATCGATCCCAGGTCGCTGCGGGAAGGACACAGCCTTTATGGTACGCGCGCTTAGGCCGATGAGCCACCGGGGCGCCCCAGATGTAGAGGCTTTTTAACCCAATGCCTAATTTTTTTAAGTCTCAGCCTTCCCATTTTAGTACAGAGGACTCATGGGTGGCTTTTATTTTATCACTGCTCACTGACACAGCATTAGCATGGGCAGACCCACTTATATGCTCCCAATCCCCACTTATGAGTAATTCTCAGTCCCTTATAAATGAGATGGCACTGGTGTTTGACCATGATATCATGGGTAGGGAGGCCACTACTCGGCTCACCAGAATCAAACAAGGAGGGCAGAGTATGACAGAGTTTTTTATCATTTTCGGGCATTGGCAGGGGACACTGGGTGGGCAGAAGAACTGCTTATGACTTTGTTCACTAATGCTTTTTCAGACCCTGTGAGAGACACTCTGGCCACGTTTGAACCTCCTACCACTTTAGGTTTGTTGATTTTGACTGCCATCCGAATAGACAACAGAGTGAGGGAGCGAGAGAGGGAGAAGGCAGAGAGGAAAGAACGAACCGTCTCTTCCCCATCTCCTCATCCGGTTAGGACTTCCAGCGTGGAGCCCGCTCAGTCAACCCTGAGGGCGGAGGAGCCCATGCAATTGGGTAGTTCTCAACTTGGCCAGGTTAAGAAGGCAAACTCGGTGGGTGTATTATGTTTTTATTGTAATCGGAGGGGTCATATGATTAGAAGTTGTCCGAAACTGGTGGAAAAAGAGCAGTCTTGCTAGTGCAGCGAAAGCCACTAATGAGACATATGCAGGGGTCAGTCTTTCACACTTTTGTCACTGTTGAACTGGCATGGAAGAGGGCCTTTATTCAGGCTGATGCCTTTTTAGATTCTGGGGCAGTGGAGAATTTTATTGATGCCAGTTGGGCCAAGAGATTTAATTTGCCAGTTCATGCTTTATCCCAACCACAGCATAATACGGCGTTAGGTGGTCGCCCGTTAGGTTCTGGAGTGGTTGAATGGGTCACTGATGCTGTGACCATGCGTGTCCCATTTAGGGGACACACCGAGCAATTAAGATTTTTTTAGTCAATCGCCCCTGCTTACCCTTTGATCCTGGGGCACTCTTGGCTCGCTAAACATCAGCCACATATCAGTTGGGGTAATAGGTCCAGCCCTATTACGTGCTGGAGTCCGCAGTGTGACTCTCATTGTTCAGTTTCACGCACATCGAATCATAGATCTGTGGACGAGCTAGATCTGGGTTCTGATTGTGCGGAGGAAGAGGAACTATTCTTTGGTAGCCCAGTTCATTCCCTCCAGTCTCTGTGGAGTAGGAGAAGTCTTTAATTTGGGATCCAGTTTGCGATTGGGACCCTCTGCTAGACGACTGGAGCGACAGTGAGAGTATGACTGCTGATGAGGTTGACACCTCTCAGGACAAGAGCGATGGTAATGAGCAACAGTTTCTTGGGGCAGCCACCTTTTCTCTTCCTCACAATGTTCCAGAAGATTACAGGGAGCTAGCAGAAGTGTTCAGCAAACAAAGAGCCACTACCCTACCCCAACACAGACCCTATGACTGTGCCATCGATCTTTATCCGGGTACTATTCCACATAGAGGTTCTCTATATTCCTTGTCAGGCCCGGAGAGTAAAGCCATGAGAGAATATATTGAGGAGGCACTATCATATGGTTTTATTCATCCATCTACCTCACCGGCGGGGGCCAGTTTCTTTTTTGTTGAAAAGAAAGATGGGACTCTTCGTCCCTGTATAGATTACCAAGGACTAAATAATATCACTGTAAAGAACCGTTATCCACTACTGTTAATGAATTCGGCATTCAAACGCCTCCAGTCTGCCTCTGGTTTTACCAAACTCGACCTCCGTAATGCAAACAATCTTGTGCGAATACGAGAGGGCGATGAATGGAAAAGCGCATTCAACACATATAATGGCGATTGGGAATACTTGGTTATGCCTTTTGGATTAGTTAATGCACCAGCATTGTTCCTAGCTTTCTTAAACAAAGTCCTTCGGGACATGTTGGAGAAGTTTGTTTTCGTGTATTTAGACGACATTCTTATTTTTGCAACCAACTTGGCGGAACACATCACACATGTGAGACAGGTATTAAAGTGCTTGCTGGGGGCTCAACTTTTTGTACAAGCTGAGAAGTGTGTCTTCCATGCCAATATTGTCTCATTTTTGGGGTTTGTTGTGTCTGTGGGGAGGATCCAGAAGGATCTTGCCAAGGTTTCTGCCATAAAAGACTGGCCTACTCCTGAGTCTTTGAAGCAAGTCCAACACTTTCTGGGCTTTGCTAATTTTTATAGACGGTTCATTCGGAATTTTAGTGCTGTTGCTGCGCCCATCACAGCACTTACTAAGACGACAGCTTCAACACCTTTTCAGCAGAACCCTAATGCGGAAGCAGCATTCACTAAGCTAAAAAAGGAATTTTGCTCTGACCCTATTTTTATCACCCTGAATCCGTCTCTCTCTTTTGTTGTTGAGGTTGATGCCTCAGAGTTGGGAGTGGGAGCTATTTTGTTCCAACGATCACCTTTAGACCAGAAACCTCATCCCTGTGCATATTTTTCCCGATCACTTTCTCCTGCCGAGAGAAATTATGATGTTGGAGATCGAGAGCTGCCAGCGATCAAATTGGTGTTAGAAGAGTGGCGTCATTAGCTAGAGGCAGCAGAACATCCCTTCACAGTATGGACCGACCACAAAAATCTGGAATATGTGCAAAACACTAAAAGGAGCAATTCTAGGCAGGCTCGGTGGGCACGTTTTTTTTCTCGGTTCAATTTTATTAAGACCTATCGTCCGGGATCGAAAAACATCAAGCCCAATGCGTTATCTCGGATTTTTGATAAATCTGACGAGGACAGTCCACCGGAAACCCTTATTCCAACAGCACATATCATTGCCCTAGTTATGTGGGATATTGTATCGTGGGTACTGGAAGCACAACGCCAGGAACCAGATCCTGGAGGGGGGCCGTCGAATTGCCTTTTCGTTCCTACAACAACACAACCTCAGGTGCTGAATTGGGGTCATTGTTCTCATCTCACGAGTCATCCTGGGACTCACAGGACTCTGGAATTTTTAGCCAGACGGTTCTGGTGGCCTGCTTTGGAGAAGGATGTACGGGAGTTTGTTTTAGCCTGCTCGGTCTGCGTCCGCAATAAGGGGGTTCAGCACTCGCCTGCTGGACTCCTACATCCATTGCCCATTCTGAGTCGTCCATGGAGTCATATTGCCATGGATTTTATTTCGGATTTACCTTCATCAGATGGGTACATGGTAATTCTAGTGGTGGTGGATAGATTTTCTAAGGCAGCACATTTTATCCCACTTTTTAAATTGCCGTCGGCACCGGAGACTACTAAACTGGTGGTTAACCATGTTTTGCGGCTGCATGGGTTGCCATTGGATGTGGTTTCTGACTGCCGTCTACTGTTTGTTGCGTGGTTTTGGCGAGCGTTTTGTTCCCTCCTAGGAGCATCGGTCAGTCTCTTTTCTGGGTTTCACCCAGAATCAAATGGACAAATCGAGCGTACTAATCAAACTTTGGAGTTTACTCGCTGCTGTTTGGCAGAGTCGAGTCCTACTACTTGGAGTAGATACCTCGCATGGGCAGAGTACGCTCATAACACCTTGCGCAATGCGTCTACGGTCTATCACCATTCGAGGCTCAGATGGGCTACCAACCTCCACTCTTTCCAGAATTGGAGAAGGACATTGGGGTGCCATCTGCGGGGGCATTTGTTAGGCGCTGACACGCTACGTGGAGAAAGGTCCAAACTGTTCTATTACGCGCTGCTGCCAGCCAAAAGAATTCGGCTGATAGGTGTCATCGTCCGGCCCCATCATATCATGTTGGCCAGCACGTTTGGCTTTCTACTCGGAACCTCCCATTAAGGGTTGAGTCTCGTAAACTTGCCCCTCGTTATGTTGGTCCTTTTAAAATAGTTCGCAAGATCAACCCAGTTACGGTGCGGTTGCAGCTTCCGCAGTCTATGAGAATACACCCAACATTCCATGTCTCTCGCCTTAAACCGAAGGTAATAAGTGCGTTGGCGCCAAAGGAAAATTCCCCACCTCCTCCTCACATCGTGGATGGTGGCCCGGTGTACACGGAGCGTTGCATTCTAGCTGAACGAACGGTGGGTAGAGGCAAACAGTATCTCATTGAGTGGGAAGGTTATGGGCCAGAGGAACAGTGTTGGGTCCCAGCAAGGAACACTTTGGACCCAGAACTCATCCAGAACTTTCACGGACAAGGTGCTGAAGGTTCGTCTGCGGTCGCCCCTTAGACGGGGGGTGCTGTCATGGTTCTGGGAGTAGTTCCTTGTTAGAGCCACTAATTGGCAATCTGCCCTCTGGAATGCCTTCATTGGTAGCAGGTGTTCCTCGGTGCTTCTTTCTCTGGGCAGGCTTCTATTTAAGCACTGACTTCCCTCCAGTCTGTGCTTCGGTGTAACCTTGCAAAACACAAGGCTGGTAATTTATAGCAGGTTGTGGACAGTATAGCAGAAACTGTGTTAAAAGAAATTGTGAATTCTGCGTCCACTTAGTGGCTTCATTCTTCTGTTTTCACTCCTCCAGTAAGAGTTACTTTATCTAGGGGTTTCTCTCCCTTGGTTCAGTTTGCTCTGTAGTCTCTTCTGGACTATCAGAAAAACCAGTGTGGCTTTTCTTTTCCCTTTATTTCTTTGTTGTGGCCGTTGTATACAGAGCCGTTACTTTATTTCAGTTCTGAGTCTAGTCACAGTTGTTATTGCTGTGCCCTTTTTTTTGGTTTTGTTTGCCCAGACCTAGACTCCTCTGAGCAACTTTTTGTTTAGTCTTTTGGCACTGTTGGGAGAAGCTTCCCTTTCTTTATTTACCATTTTGGTTTTTGCCATTTTTATTTCCCCTTTGCTGGTACTTAAGCTGCACTCCCCTTTGGAGTCCTTTTATTTGCCCTCATAGGGTTGCTTTTTGTTCTTCCCTCTTTTGGTTTAGTCTGGTTTGTCCCTAGTCCTATGGGATCTAGTGGCCGATCGGGTGATCGGCTTTCTGACCCCCTATTGACTGTCGCTTTTGGTTCTCCCCCAAAAAACCCCTTCCTTCACACCTTCAGATTAACAGGTCCATGTGTGCAGGCCCACCTCTACTGCATAATCAGTCCAGATCCTTCAGATTAACAGGCCCATGTGTGCAGGCCCACCTCTACTGCATAATCAGTCCAGATCCTTCATATTAACAGGTCCATGTGTGCGGGCCCACCTCTACTGCATAATCAGCCCAGATCCTTCAGATTAACAGCTCCATGTGTACCAGCCCACCTCTACCGCATAATCAGTCCAAATCCTTCAGATTAACAGGTCCATGTGTGCGGGCCCACCTCATCAGCCCAGATCCTTCAGATTAACAGATCCATATGCGCGGGCCCAGATCCTTCAGATTAACAGGCCCATGTGTGCGGGCTCACCTCTTCAGCTTGTCCCACAAGTTGTCAATTGGATTTTGGTGAGAGGGCTAGGAAGGCCATGCAAAACATTGATTCTGTGTTTGGTGAACCATTTTTGTGTTCATATCAATGCATGCTTTGGATTATTGTCCTGTTAGAAGATCCGACCTTCGTCCAGTTTAAGATTTCTGGCTGATTCAGTCAGGATTTTATTTAATATTTGTGGGTATTTGATGAAATTCATGGTACCATGAGTCCTAACAAGTCGTCCAGGGCTTTTGGAAGAAAAATAGCCCCACAACCTCAAAGATCCACCACTACACTTCACATTTGGGATAGGATTCAGGATGGACTGGCTATAGGCTACTTTCTTTTATGCCAAATCCAATTCTGGTTTTTATTGCCAAAGAGTTCTATTTTAATCTAATCTGATCACAGAAACCACTGTGACTGGATGTTCAAGCACTGTGTGCCAAACTGCAGGTGCACAAGTTTGTTATTATATGACAGAAGAAACTTTTTTTTCTGACATTCCTCCAAAAAATTTCTTGATTGTGTGTATGGCATCTGATCATAGTTTTGGAGATTGATGACCCAGAGACATAGATATTTTCTGAACCTCTTCAGTGGTGATCCTTTGAGTTTCCCTTCCCTTTTCAAATTACAAACACAGCTTCTTTCTAAATGCAATCCAAGGGCGACAAAATAATAGGCTAAAAATAAAACACACAGAAGTAGGCCTATGGTTTATGAAAGGTAATCTTCTCTGGAGCTAACACACTACTTTTTTTTTGGCATGTCAGGTGATCTAACCTGTGCTTTATGATTGTTTAAATTGTTGAACTTAAATCGTAGATAAAGATAAAAAAAAAACACCATTATGGAGTTTTGATTAAGGCTGATTGAAATGTCCAAATGAATAATTCTTGTCTTACCTTCACAAGGAGAACTAGCAACACATGATTGTCTGGAGTATTTTTGGAGTGAATGTATTGTTAATTAGGAAAGATGCTTGAGAACACGTCAGGACTAATAATTGTCATAAAGAGATGTTCTCCGCCCCACCCAATTTTCAGTTCTGGCTACGTCACTTGCGTGAGTCACTAAAAATTTTAATATTATTTACATAAGGAAAGTTTGATTCGGCCACTCCAGGACCTTCATTTTGTTTCTATTAAGCCTTCAGAGGTGAACCGGCTTGTGTGTTTTGGATCATTGTTCATGCTGCATAATCCAACTGCGCTTGAGTTTTTGGTCACAAACTGATAGTGGGAAATTCTCCGGTTGGGTTCTGGTAGAATACCAAATTCATGATTTCATCAGTTATGCAAGTTGCTCTGGACCTATTTTCTTATTGTGGAGTCTTGAACACTGACCTTCACTGACGCTAGTGAGGCCTGCAGTCCCTTGATGTTATTCTGGGCTCTTTTGTGATGTCCTGGGATGGGTCGGCGCGAATGGCTCTCAACACAGTCCAGTGGAGTCCCGGAGTTTTAGAAATGGCTTTGTAACCTTCTCCAGGCTGAGAGGTGTCAACAACCTTGTTTGTCTTCTGTTCTTGAATTTCTTTAGATTGCAGCATCATGTGCTGCTATTTGAATACTTCACATTGCCAGACACGTTCTATTTAAGTGATGTTTTGATTCAACAGGGCTGGCAATAATCATGTGTGGTTTGTCTACCGAAATTGAACCTAATTATCAGTAAAATTGGTTCATGTTATGATCCAGACCAGGAACCAAACACAGGTTCAGGGTGCAATCCACGAAGGAGTATTTATTAACAGGAATATTAAAAGAGGGAAAGGCCAAAGCCCAGAACAGAGGAGGGGGGAGTCCAGCGAAGTCGGTAATGACAAGAGAAGGTAGGGGGATCCCGGCACCCAGGCCAGTGGCTATCCCATGGCAACAGCCAGGCGATGAATCCCCCTCGCAGAAGCAGGACTGCTTGATAGTTGAACTGACGGGTTTAGCAGGAACGCAGTCCCAATACTAAAGACCAATGAAGGATTGGGAGTTGTTCCTATGATACTGACTCAGAGGAACAAACAGAAACAATGAATTAACAGGGACACGGTCCAAATCCCTGAGACCAATATAAAGGCTTGGGAACTTGTTCTGAAGAGAAATTACTCTCTTCTTTATGAGTAACTTACCAAAAACACACAGAAGAAGGGCTTAGCTCAATACTAGAAGCTTAAAACTTACTGGAAGGTTTAGTAGGGTATGAACCTTGACAATCTAGCAACTATGCTGAAACCACAATGAAATTATATATTCAAGACATTCGCAAAAGGGGTGAGGCCTACAAATGACAACACCTGAGAACAAGGGAAGAGATGAAACAATAAATTAATTACAGGAGACAAACCTGCAAAAAACACATGCAAACTGCTGGAACAGGGGAGGAACCAATTAAGGACATACGAAAGTTGTGACAGTTAAATTGGTTGATTTAGTCACTAAGGGGGCAATTGCTTTTTCACATAGGGCCAGGAGGGATTGGATAGCTTTTTTTCCATCAATAAGTTAAATCATCATCTAAAAACTGCATTTATGTTAACTTGGGTTATCTCTGTCAAACATTAAAATTAGTTTGATGATCTGAAACGTGATCAAGATACTAAAATAGAAGAAATCAGGAAGGGGACAAATACTTTTTCACGACACTGTAGATGCTGAAGCAAAGTTTATTTTTTATTACCAAGTACAAAATTTGGGTGTGATAACCGATGACAATTCAAGTTTTTTAGACTACCTTACCCTTTATTTTAGAGGGGGTTGACAGAGGACAAAGTCAAAAGAATTTGGAATTTCCCACTATTTTGAAAAGGTCAAAAGCCAATGAGAAAGGGATTGTGGTGGCTAAATGAGCAAGTGATGCGCTGTTAGAATATTTAAATTCAGTTAGTAGGTGTGATGACAGTAATCACCAAAAATTCAGAGCTGCAGGATTCCGATTCCTCTCAATGCCAACATTTTGCTGTTAACGATCAAACAAATGGAGGCTTTTATGGGTTTTGTCTTGCATGTTTACTTCTCCTGATGTTTTATTTCTGTATAAATTTGGATTCTTTCTTGTGATAACAAATGATGGTAATGTCTCCAAATCTCCAATGCAAGATTTCTCTGGTATCTTTATAAAAATATGTTGTTATTCTGCAAAAAAAAAAAAAAAAATATATATATATATCCATCAGTGTCTTAGGAGAGAAGCTTGAAGGGTATTTTTGGTTTTGGCAAATGAGAAAAGCTGAGTCCATCTGTGTTACGCAGGCTAGACATAGCATAGTGTGTGTGATTTCAATGTCCACTATTCCTTTAAACAATACATCTGTGTACATTGAAACCAATCTAGGCTTTTTAATCAGATTCTGATTTTTGTCCACCTTGTAACTGAACGTCTTATGCTGTTTAAATGAAATATTTGCCCTCCTTCTGGAGAATTCAAAGCTCTTTAAAATTCCTCCCTGGTAAGTCGATAGCAGAACATATTTTTGTGTGTGGGAGGATTTTACTGCTAGGCAGAATTTGTTTTGCTCCCTTTTTTTGGACAAACGAGGAGACCTTGATACAGCACAAAAAAAAATGCATCATATAAAATGATCTGGAGAAACCAAAACAGTCCTGAATGTGAATATTAATAAAACACTTTTTATTTGGGTGTAAGCATATTCTCATTGCCTGACCATTTAATTTATCGTATCACAGTGATCCTGGCCAGATGGTCTTTAGATATTTCTATGACTAGAAATACATTGTTTTATAAAGCTCATCATGTTATGGGCATTGTGCTATCGGTTCTGGGTATGCACATTTTAAGATGCAGTGTATTGGCTTTTGATCTTTTTAGCCTTTCTTTAAATTTTCATACTCGGTGACACACCATGCTAAAATCTTAGTCAAACGTTCATCTGTTGAAAAGGACAAGGAAATTGTCCTGCCTCAAAGGTAATATGAAGTGTGGCTTTGTGCACTGTTGAGTCGAATGGGACTATGCACAGTAGGGACAGTTTGTGGAAACTTTGTGGATGGTGGAGAGCCCCTTGGGTGCCCCCTCCTCCGCACATCTGGCCGACCCCTTTCTCAAGCAGGTGTTGCCATGCCTGACATGGCAGCACTCACCAAGAACTGAGGCAGTAGCAGCATACCAAGATTGTTTGTTTGGTCAATACAGCTTTTTCCAGGGAGTGTTACGTCTGTAGATGGCCCACAGTTGGGATGCAACAATCGTGCTTATTCAGAAGTGTCGGGTGCAGTTTTGGATGTGAATTGAGACAATGGTTAGACTCTGTTTCATTGAAGGATAACACAGAATGAATGACAATTTTTGTCAGGACTTCAACAATATCTACGAAAAGCTGCACCCTTGTACATTGATTTGTTGTGTAACTGTGTCAGTGACCTTATTCTATGCACTTACAGTACCCCCCACTAATATTGGCACCCTTGTTAAATATTTTCTGAAGAGACAATGAAAAATGCAGTTGCTGCTAATTCTCCCAATCTTTATTTCAAAGTATAAACAAAAATTTAGCAGTGAGTTTAAAGAAAATGAGGAAAAATAAATTATTATATTAAAATACATACTTTTTCCAAAAACGTGTGCCACCATTATTGACACCCCTTGACAACCTTATACAAAAACGTTTTTATGGAAGCATATTCCCATTCATATTTAAGCTTTCTGAAGTTCACCATAATGATTAAGAAAGCTTCAATGGTCAATTGATGACTTCCTGTTTCCCAGGCTTATAAATATGAGGTGGTACCTAGCCAGTTTCCTTTAGTCATCCGACACCATGCTTGAGACAAAAGATATAAGCAATAATGTGCGAAAGAAAGTTGTTAAGCCTCACAAGAATAAAAATGGCTATATGACAAGAGCTAAAAAGTTGAAAAAGCTTATTCTGTCAGTCAGGGCAAAAATTTAGGAAGTTTAAGGCATATGACAATGTTAAAAATCCAAGTGGAGGAGGATGTGTGCCTAATCTGAGTGCATACACTGTGAGGAGAAGGGTTCCAGTGGTTAAGGATGCTCCAAGGATCACAGTTGGATAAATGCTGATATTATATCTCAAAATCGGAAAATCTCCAAAATTATGATCAGATGCTGGCGGTGTCACTATGTTTGGGACGATTGCCGGAAAAAAGCATCTGTTATCATTGAAAAACATGCTCATCTATAGTTTAACAAACGGAACCCAAAATTTCAAGACTGGGTTCTATGGTCAGATATGAACAAAGTGGTGCTTTTTGACAATTAGCACCAGAGGTGAGTTTGGCACGAAAACAAAGACTGCCATTCCTTAAAGAACCCAATCCCAACTGTGAAGTATGATGTTGGATCTTTAATTGTGTAGGCTTTTTTCTTCCAAAAGCCCTGGAAAACTTGTCAGGATTTTTGGCATAATGGATTCCATCAAGATCCCACAGATATTGATTAAAAAGCTGTCTGACTCGGCCAGAAAGCTTAAATTGGTCAATGGTTGAATTTCCAACAGGACAATGATCCAAAGTAAGCATCAAAAAAAAAAAAAAAAGATTCACCAACCACTGAAGGTTTTGCCGTTGCCTTCCTAGGCCTCTGGCCTAATCCCAATAGAAAAACTGTGGGCCAAGCTGAAGAGTCCATATACATGGACCAGGAATTAGAATGACATTCAGAGATCCTGCACAAACTCATGGTTTCAGATGCCTTGTCGTGCTTTCTCCAACCTCATTATACACTATAGGAGGTGACTCAGAGCTTTCATCTTGGCAAAAGGAGCTGCATTAAGTATTAATTGAAGGGGATCCAACAATTGTGGCACACATCTATTTTGAGAAAAACACTTGTTTCAAGATGATGATTATTTTTACTTTCAATAATTCTATAATTAAAGGTTTAATTTTTGTTAATATTTGAATGAAATATTAAGTGGATAAAAATGAAGGCATAAATTCATAACCACTTTTATTCATGTTTATCAAGGGTACCAAAATGAGCGGAGGGTAATGTACTGTAAGTCACTTTGGATAAAAGCATCTGCCATATAAATGGTAATGTCAGTGAAAAGTCTTGTCAAAAATATTAGAAATATTAGAGAGTAGAGGATCAAATAAATTCACAGCCAGTAATAAACAACCTGCGAAATTCAACAGGCAGTTCACCTTACTGATAAATTGGGCTTTTTTACGGGGTTTCAGACGACTGCATTCCTGTATGTTCGAGAGAAAAGTTTCCACACATGTGACTTCCAGTCCAATGTCACTTGCTCTGTTTTTACCAGAAACCACATCAGACACTGCATATACAAATGAGAGAGAGAGAGAGAGAGAGTGGGAGAGAGCGAGAGAGCAAGAGGGAGAACGAGAGAGCAGGCGAGCGTGTGAGCGGAGATTGAGAGAAGAGCCTTACTCATTGAGCAGAAGATCAAGTTGAGCTCAGTACACACACGCACACGGAAAGAATTGGAGGCTGGTGACGAGCTCTTGTGACGTGCTCGGCTATGGCTCAGGGCTCTGATAGTAACGACACAACTTTCACCAGGTCTCCTTCTCCTCACAGCAGGCAGGTAAGGTGCCGGATCCTCTCCACTTCGCATCTGCATTTGCAAGCAGACATGTTCATTTCAATGGCAGGAACGGGCGCATAATTCAGTGTAGTGTGCCAGCAGTATGTCAATTGACAGCTCATCTCTTTGAACACTTCGGCAGTGTGTTTTCAGGCTTGTAGGGCTATTTTTGAATTGCTCCCTCAGAGATGAATGATTGAAGATCTTGGATCATCATGCACTATCACCTGTGCAGGGAACAAGATCATGTGCTAAAAAGAGATGGACTCAATTTTATCTATTAAACATGAATGCTCATCAGTTAAGGGTCCAGAAGCCAAAAGAGTAAAGTGCTGAAAAATATTATGGAACAAAGATGGACAACTTTCTGTGTCGTCGCGTCTGAAAGTTGGAATATCATCATTTTTAGGATGCAATTCCTTAATTGACCTAAAAACTGAAGAAAATCTGAGTTCCAGATTGGGTTGACCTGATCACAAAGGTTTATCAGAAATGGTTTATAGATGTGAACGCATCATGTAATTATTGATATTTCATAACACTTGGACTTTTTTGACTTCTTGCTATGGTTTTTTGTATGTACCTAAGTGCAAAGTGTTTGGTGTCAAAAAATTAAAGTGATTCACCTATTACTTTCAATAGAATCATGTAAGAAGTTATCGCAGATCAAGCAAAAAGTGCCCAACATTTATTAACCTTTATCTCAAAATCACAAGGTGTCATGAAATGTAAATTTTTACTTTATGTGCCCACATATGTGGGCAATATTATATGGTCTTTTGAAAACTGGTATTACAGATGGGCAATTGTGATTGGACATAGTTTTTGCTTTGTTCATTGGGGACAGAAGAAGCATTCCAGTACAATGCCCAGACCATAAGACTTTCTATCATTTCTGGTCAACTGGATGAAAGGAGTCCTTAGTGGACATTTTCTTACTGAGTACATAATGTAGAATTTAAGTAAATAGATAAATTGATGCAGTCAAAGAATTATCTTTGCCTGAATGATGCCCAAGTAACAAAAAAACAGACTGTGCTGCAGAATCATTTTGATACCATCGAAACTGTGCCACCCTAAAGATGAAACTGGGTGTGTCTTGAGGAAATGCCTAAACTGACAAAACTGGACAGCTCTCCATAACTGTTGAAAGCCTTGGCCAGTCTGCATGTTGGTTGTGCAAAGGGTTGCACAGGCTCACAATTCGAACTGCTGTTGTGCAAAACAGCACTCCACTGATGTGTGCCTTGGTATGAACTCCATGTAAGACTAGTTAACTGCTTTGACTTTCTAGTATATGAAACTACCTGGACTGTGTTTGAAGACATAGGCAGTCGTGCAGGCTCTTCTTAACCCTCTTACACGATGGTGATAGATTAGGTGAAATCATGCCAGCACAGCAAGTTGACTTGAATGGCTAAGAGCCTCAGAGCAGCAACTTCATGGAATTACTGAGGTTGCTCATGAATATCATCATATTGTTGCAACTTTTAATGAAAGTTTCATGAAAGCTGCAATGGAGGCCTGCATCCAGACACCTCCAGGCCTGACCTTTAATGCTATTCCCATGATATCCTTCTCTTAACCCATGAATTGGCTTCCTCAATTGACATTCAGCATTAGAGACATCTTTGTTAGCCAAAGTAATTCAAGATAACCTGCTGTATTCTCTTTCTAAGAACTAGCGTCAAGTTCCCTCTTTGCTTCCTCTTTCTGAAGCAGGTCAAACTTAGGAACAAATTAAATTTCAACGTTGAACTTGCACTGTGGGCTGTGCTTTTTTCAATTGAGCTATTTTCTGTTTTCTTTGGCTAAAGTGTTCAACAATCCTAGGCTGTTTTAACTGATTCACCCACTTAATGCATTGTAAACATACATAAAAGTTTCATTGGTATGCGTAAGGTCTTGTTATGTTTTGTTGCAAATCTCATGAAACTTGCCATTACCCCTTTTCCAAAGGACTCTTCGGATGATGTCAAAAAGGTGATGAGAAGGGAAAAGAATCGTATTGCCGCCCAGAAGAGCCGGATGAGGCAGACACAAAAGGCTGACAGCTTGCACTTGGTGAGGAGGGTGCCCGAAACACTTGCTGTTAGGTGCCAGAGAATACGGAGGATTGTCCATACTGCTAAACACTGACAACGTCATATCTAGTCAGCAGGAATTGAACTAAATTAACATGCAGAAGTTGTTGCATCATTTCCACATATCTAGAACCAACAATTTACAATAAAACATGATTTTTATGGAAAAGAGAAGTCTAGAAATAGGCAGCTAACAACAAGATAAGATATCTTTAGGGTGTTATAAACTGGTCACATTGCAGTAGCAGAGTTATCACTGGTTTGGATTCAGAGACACAGCGAGTCAGATCTGCACTCAAAAAAATGAAACCCTATGAAATGATAGATTTACTTAATAATGTAATGTCAACTGGTTCCACAAAACTGATTTAAGTACATTCCACTCAATGCAATTAATTAAACTGGCCAAAAATGTTAGAAGTCAAATAAAGGTTACGCAAAGCTATTGCATGGAACCAGTTGACATAACATTGTTAAGTAAATCTAACATTTCATAGGGTTTCATTTTTTTGAGTGCGGAACATGGCTGTGAAACATGTACAATGTACTATTCATGAATGTGAAGAGACAGAAAGAAACGTGAAAGTTAAAACTGATAATGCTTATAATGAACAGCCAGGTAAAATAATAAGCACTGTTAATGCACAAGGATGCCCCAAAGTAATGGGCTAATAGTGATTGCATGGGGCGTAGATGGAAGCAAATCCATGAGAATTTAAGAGGCCATATGGTGCTGCGTCATCCCAATGGCTTCTACTGTGAGGTACACATGAAGAAGGCCTTCACGGTGTTTGCAGCAGACTTTTGCATCAATTAACAATGTGTGGGCGACGGTCCCTTCTCAGATCTGGAGGGACATTCTGATGGGCACTATAAGATCACAGGCAAAGTAAGTGCCTCTCAAATGCTCTCCTGAACTCTTAAGGTGCTGCATGGAGGAGTGTGCGTCTCAAGTTTGGGCACAAATTATTGTTGCACGTGTGGTTGAAAGCTGCCAGAGATTTAGTGGGATTGTTACCAATAGGCCAGAAAAAGTTAATTTGATTCTCATAAGATTTGTGCTAGTGTATTACTATACGAACTTCAACGGTCCAATTTTTAGCGGTTGTATCCTGGCTGGAAAATGCAAATAAACTAATTTCAGTGATGCTCGTACTTCCTTTCAAGCTGTGGGGTCTGTTCATTGACAAGTTATAGATGTCAGGTTTTTAGTCATTTGTTTTCACTTTACTCACTTATTTATTCATACGGTTTCCGGACATTGCTCTGGCAAAGATTAAGCTCACAGGGCAATTGAGAAAATGGGCCTTCAATGAAGCACTTTCACTTCTCTGTGGTTAGTTTAGTCAATGGGAGAGGGGACAACAGAGCACACACACACACACACACACACACACACCCTTGGCCAGAATCTGAAGACAGAATAGCAGTGAACGGCCATGCTGTCCGTCCCCTGTTCATAGCCAGCATTTAAAGACTCAGACAGGACCCCTGGCAAATGCTAGGGAAATGCAAGACTGCTGAGAGTATTAAGACATAAAATACAAACTCTTGCAGCGTAAAGCAGGGAGGGAATGACCTAAATCCACCTTAGGTCTTTGGTTTCTGTAGTGTGCTGTCCAGAAATAACTGGGGAAATACCGCGGTACCTTTGAGTTTCTACAGAATTGTGATAATCTGTAGTCTCAGGATCTACTGGCTGCTCAGATAATATGAGATCAGATTTACTTTTCATTACATTTTACATTTCTCCTTTGATTTTCATTTCAGAATCTTTAATGTGAATAATATTACAGGTCCTTTTTAAAACAACCATTGGTAAAAATGCTTGCAAAAGGCAAGATATCAGCATTTTTAGGCTTGAATAGTCTAGACATGAAATAGTAATCAGTATAGTATAGTAATCAGACTTAGTTTTTTAAGCATTAATCTTTCAAATCAATGTTATATATGAACAAAAATATTCAGCCATCATGCAAGTATGACAAATAGGTTTTCTTCTGTTGAAATTTTGAGTCTGATGGTTTTTGGGTTGCAGTAACCAGATGGGTGGAGGTTTAACTAACTTCATCATCCATTCTCAGGACCTTTTTCTGAAATTTTTTTGATCAGATATTTTTTCCCATCATCATACGGCAAAGAATGAGTTAGTAAGGGAATGAGAGAAAACACCAGCGAAGATATTTAAAAATTGACTCACTGAACACTGCTGTTCAGTCTTTTAAAGAGCTTGAGTGGGCTGGCAGGGGTCTCAGTGCTCAGTGTATTCTGTGGTTTTAGTGTCGTCACCGCACACGATAAACAGGAAGCCCAATTTTCCCTCCCAGTGACATGTTTCCTGTTAAAGGCTGTAGGTTTTCACAGTATTTTTTCTTCAATGAAAATGATCTTTAATCTGATTATGGGCGGATAGGAGTGCGAAGCCATCATTTCTGGTAAGGTGATTGCACTGCAATGCTAGTTTGGTGAGTGACGTAGGCGCCAGCGGTCGGTGGGGCTTACCCTAGCCCTTGTTTACAGTAAGTTCATGGTGTGATTCCGCCTCTCCATCGTGTTTCAGAACCTTCATCAGAGCCAAGTGGAACCTTTATCAGTTTGTCCCACACTTGCACAACAACGTCCATTGTCATTCTCAGAACTTTGGCAGTTAAAGAGGCCCAGTTGAAGCATTCTGGCCTAAAAATGCTGAATGAATATGCAGAGTGTATGCAAAGGACCATGCTTTTCACTTATGGTGCAAAAGCAATTGTGATTGCATCGGTTTTTGATTTGTCAGTAAAAGGTCGGCAGACAACACTTCGGCATACTTTAGTAGCATATTATTATATTAGGAAGTTCTTATGATCAGAAGTCAATCACAGATAAAATATTCAGAACATTAAGAATATTTAACTGCCAGCAGCCAGAAGAACCTAACAATAGAAGATTTGCTGAAAATTTATCAGTTGAAAATCATGGTAGATGGTCAGAAGGTCAATAAAAGTAAAATCCTTTCTCACAGCCTTTTCAGGGCTTTTCCTCAACTTTGGGACAGTTTGGTTGTATAGAATTACTCAATTACATCTGGACTTAAAGCCAGTGTTCTGTCATTTCAGGAAAGTGAGAACCTTGAGAAGGAAAATGCTAAATTAAGGAAGCAAATAGAGAAGCTGACAGAGGAGGCCAAATACTTGTCATCTGTTTTGACCAATCATGAGCCACTGTGTTCGATGATGGGCCCGCAGTCCTCGGACATCCTCTACTCTCCACATCATGGGGCTTTCCACCAACCACAAATGGCTTCACGCTACCAGCACTGACCACCGGGGGAGCTACTGAGATGAAACAGTGCAGATACTCTCAAAGAAACGTGGGCTTTCATCATTATGGAGGAAGATGGTCTCACACGTGCACACGTTGAGCAGCAGTGAACAGCAATAGTTAATTACTCCCCTATTTCATCAGCGCCAAGCATGGAGCTGGATGGTTCAGCATGGTTTTAAAAGGAATGACAGTCCATGACTTTTCTTTTTGAGAAACCCACAGTCACTGCCAATGTCCTTTTGCTGGTAAAGATGATTAACGCTTGCTCATCACAGAGTGCTGATGGGAGAGAATGAATGTAATTGCTCTTTTGAATGTCTTAAATGCGTGACCTTTTCAGTTTTTGGTGATACAGGACAGCATCTACATGACAGTAAAGTGGTTTCTTATTTAGAAACAAAAGAGTAAATGTTATATTTCCTACAACTGATATTATGGGTTTAGGTTTTGACATATGCATACATTTTTATTTTAAAATGCATTATTTATTTTTTAGATATTTTGAACATAAATATTTTCTGAATATCTTGTCTTAGTTTATGTTGGCGCTGGTGAGATATTTATAATTCCTTAAGATTGTTCACTCTCATTTACAGTGCTAATGGTATTAACGGCATTTTTAAGTATTTGTGGGGATGTTAACTTTCAGGCATAATGGTCCGTGCGGTCTGAGCAAAGACACCTTCATAATTGCATTCAATACAAATGTACATATTTTACTAAATATTATATGACCATTACCTCCAGAGTTTAGAACAAATCAAATGAAAATGTTCTAAATGTTCTCAAATTCATTTGTGGAGTGAGAACACAGTAGTTTACACAGTGAAGTTTGTATAATTTTAAAGGAAATTTAAGACATTATGGGCACTCAAATATGAAAACATGTTTACATCCCATAATTAATACCACTTATTGCATAAGTATTTGTGTTGACAGAGCTTGGCTCCATAGTTGACAAATTTCAAGAATTCAGGAGATATATGGGACCAGATGAAATAGAAGTTATGCAAAGGTTTATTCAAACTGTTGCTGAAAATTGTTTTCCTATTTTAAAAAGATCAGTTGAATAGTGTGCAGTGCTGGCCTACAGATTACCTGAAGCCCAAACAGATTTATTGTAAAGACCTATGGTAATCAACAGGTAATACCCTTAACCCTTTAAAGTGCGTTGCTTTTTTGAGCAGATTTCCTCCCAAACTAAAATGCTAATTGTTCTTGAACCATTTTGACGACAGGCATAATTATGGTCTCACTTAAAAAGTAAAACTCAGTAGATTGCTCTGAAATAAACAGAATTGCTGAGAATATTACCCAAATTGAGTAACAACACTGAAAATATAAGTTTTTGTCTTACTGAAATAGATTTTATCTTTTTGTCTGCCCATGTGGTGCTGTGACCAAGCCTCATCAGCCTAGAAAAATAGATAAGCCAGATGATAAGCCAGATGCCTGAACAACTGCGGGTTGAAATATTATGATTCTGTGACCAAAAATAAATATTTCACAGATTTTTTTTTTGTTGTTTATGTTTGTACACATTTCAACTAACAATTTTGGCGAGTGAAAATTTCCCTGCATTCCTAGTCACAGTCACTTTCCCTTTTACAAAAGTTTTACAACTTCCTTATTTCAAGTCTTTTCCCCTATATATTGCTAAATTTTCACTCTAATACAACCTTCCAATCTTCCAGCATTGGAGTGCGATCATATATGCGTGATAAGGTTGCTTCCAAAACTCCTTTGCTTCATTGACAAAATCCCCCCTTAATTAATCCCTTGGCAACCATACGCATCCTTCTTTTAGACATTTCAGACCACTGGCTGTCTGTGTAAATTAAAATAATTTGATTTTCCAGTCATATTGGAGCAAGGGCTGATCGGCTAGAACATCTACTGTGTTGTTAGATCAGCTCATAATAGCCAGCGAGTGCACTGATTTTACTCCTAAAGGGCTACTGAACAATCTACAGCTTGGCATCTTGAGTAAAAAAGCTAATTATAGTGAAATTCACAAAAACACGCAGGTACTACCTCTATGTCAAAGTTGCTTTTGTGGCGTATGTCCAAGCTTTCCTGTTTTGCAGATTAAAAACTACGACAGGTTTTTATCTCTGGATACCGAGGTAGGAATATCCATTTCTCTGTTTTGACAAATTTGAACAATGCTAATCATTTGAGCCTATGGGACACAGCATAGCCAGGCTGAAGGTTGTTCTGACACAATTCTAAATACTATTTACACTATTTGTATTTGCATCATAAAATGGCTTATGGAGTCAGAATGCTGAGCCCTCAGACTTCAAATATATATATTTCTATAACTTGGCACAACATTTGACGATATAAAAATGCAATTATGCCTATCGGGTCACCCTCGGGCCGATGCTCACAATTAAACATGTTATTCAGGTGAATATATTGTTACAGTAACAGACAGCCTTCCTGCATTTAACATTGTAATTCTTTAAAGAAGTGGCACCTCTTCTGAAGGATATCATAAACATTGGCTGTGATTCTTCGTTATTTCCTGCAATGATTTATGGTATAGACTAGTGTGTCTTCCTTTCATTTTCTCTGGCCAAGAAATTCTACAGTGACCTTTTTGTAAAAGAATAATTTAGTTCAGTATTGTGAAGTAAATAAAAGGAATCAGGTGTATTCTACTGTACATCTTATTACAGGTCAGGAGATAGAGTTTCATAATCCATGATGGAAAAAAATACTAGAGATTTTCAAATGTTTTCATCAAAACTGGTTAACTGAGATCTAAACCAAGACAACTCCTCTGAGAAAATTGTATGTGAACATGAGCAATGAGTATACTAGTGAACTATAAAAAAAAATCTGTGTAATAAAATGAGAACTAGAAAGAGTAATCAATGCTATTTATTTTCAGGCATTTTTTCAAATTGTGAAAATTTCAGTTTGCATTTGAAAAGGTCAGTGACTTGTAAATATGTGAGCATATGAATTTGCATATGAAGGTACATTTTCATCTCTGTTACCAATTTTTCCTTCAGAACATGTGAATAAAAACCAATCACATGTGAATTCGCCTTGTTCATTTGTGACTTTTTTTGTGTAAATTAATTCTTTTTGAATATATTAATTCACATATGAGAAGGGCAAATTCACATTCGGAAACAGTGGGAGTTTTTTTTATAAGCAAAGATTTTCCATTGATTTCATATCACCACAGCTGGGTTGATTGTATTACCTCCTAGATGTGTAATTTAAAATAAATAAGGGAAAACTTATACTTTCACCCATGAGCAGAGTGGATTATGTGACTATTTTCCCCCTACCTCTTACTCAATGTCGGCGCCATAACTGGAAGTTGGGGGGGCACAGACACATCCCTTTTTAACAACAATTAGTCCCGGCTACTTGTCAATCATTTTCCTTATTGGCACATTTTTCAATCATGGCAATAATCCATTGGCAATTGAAGACACGGCTTCTCTCCGCATGCCATCTAACAGCAATGAAATAATGGGCTAGATTCAGCACAGAAAAACAATTTACTTGCAAACAGGCCCATACTTTGTGAAAGACAAACTGCTCTAGAATTTCTGCGCTACTTCATCGGCGCATCAGCCAATCTAACCTGCACTTCATGATTGTTTAAATTGTTGAAATGAAATAAAAGAGCATTTGAAACGCCTTGGTGCAATGTTCAGTAACGCTGATTTAAATGCACCGAAGCGCACATCCAAATGAACGATAGTCACCTTATTTTAATGGGGAGAACCAGCGACACCTGATAGTGTGGAGTGTTTTCGGAGTGAATGTATTCTTAATTTAGAAAATTATTTAGTGCAAAGTCACAAACAATTGTTCTAAAGGGAGGTATCTGTGCCCCCCCAAATTCCAGTTCTGGCGCTGACACTGCTCTTACTGTTGGTTTGATTATCTAAATACTTGAACCATTTTCAAATCCCTTGGGAAACTTCTGGCAGCTCCAACTAGAATTTAGAATCCAAGTTTACCATCATTGGACTTTTTTTTTTTTTTTTTAAATTTGGCATCTCCAATCCCACCCGAATCTGGAATGCCCAATTCGAGAACTATGTACAAGCCTTGTTTGTCTGCGACCCCCCGTTGCCAGCTCAGGAGAGAGAGACAGTTCGCGCCTCTCCTCCGAAGCATGCGCCTGTCAGCCCCTGCATCTTTACACTCATTGGTCAAAACTTTCACAAGTTCAGAACAAGGGGGTAGGATACCCGAACATGAGCAAGCTCAGAATCTCACTGACAAGCACCTGGCTGGCCAACAGGAGGCGCTTGAGCAACGAACAAGGAAACCATTTTTAATATCCCTTCCCAGCAGTCCCTTCCCAATTTGCATACGCGCAGTGCTATTCGTGCGCTGACCAGAAAAAGCTGCCGACCACTGTCGGTTGGTACGACCGGGGATTGAACCCACGTCATGGTAGTCACCACTGATCCGCAAATGTGGCGCCTTTACAGAGTGCGCTAACCCAGCAGCCATCATTGGACATTTTTGATTTTGCATTTCCTATATCTTTTCAACCAGGAACTGGGTGTCTTTCGGCTAATTCTTGATTAAAAAAGAAGAGCACAATATTGTTGTCTTTGCATGTCCAGATAATTTTGACATTGAAATCCAATATGGCAACCATCACTGCTAAAGGTGTTTTAAAGAGACAATCATGTGAAGCAGATTAGCCATTACATTAATAATGAGTCTTTTTCTTGTAATTCTGGGTAAAGAAATATGAGAAAAGGGTCATTCCATGTCAAATCATCAGATTTTCAAAACATCTGTCGCCATGTAGTCATAGATTGCTTCCATATTTTCACATTAGATAAATATGTATTAGTGATGAACAAATCCGAAATTTCAGCTCACTCGGACCAAAAATGAATTTTTGGTGAATTATTTTCTAAGGGTACTGTTCGTCAGTTTTTTTGTCAATTGACATTTTTCTTGTATTTAACATGGCATAACTTTTTTATTATTACACCTATAGCTTGTAAACTTTGCATCTAAGCTAATGTTATACTGCTTAAACAGAAAATCCAGTCCAGTTTACTTTGTCTTTCTTGGTTGTGGAGCTATGACACAAAGTGCCTTTTGTTCAGGCAGTTCCATGTTTAGGTCCCCAAAGCACCCCCAATATAAACCCTACCATAGGCTCTCTGGCATTTTTTTCCATTTATTTGTGTCTGCTGAATATAAATCAGGCTGAATTCACCATGAATTCATCACGAACTGCAGTCAGTACCTTGCCAAATGTGAAAAAAAAGCTAAAAATGCCAGGGGCACACCCTGTTCAAACCTATTATCTCCAGGGGCACACCTTGGAATTTTTGAACAGGGGTTTTTTTTTAACTGATTCCTCTATTATAGTAAGAGACCACTGCAAAAATTGTTGATGGATTTTGACCAATATTAATTTTGCAGTGTCTGAACAGGGTGTGTATTAATTTTGACGCAAGGTGTCAAACCTCTGTTTTAAAAAACCTGCCATGTTAAATACAAGCTCCAAAAATGTCAATTGACAAAAACTTTGCTGATTAAGCAGTATAACATTAGCTTTACTTAAAGTTTCAAATAATTCAAAAAATTCATTTTTGGTCAAGAAAATGAGCTGAAATTTCAGATTTAACAGTGATATATATTTATGCAGCTGCATGCAAAAAAATAGCAAAATTGAGAAGGTGGTGGTGAGACCCATTTGATGATCTGACATGGAATGACCCAAAAGGTTTGTTTGCATATTTCAAGATCAGAGTGGCTCTAAAATTCAGGATGTCCAGCTAGAAAAATCTGATTTTCAATCATTAAAAAGCTGTTTTTGTCATAAAACGAAGGTGCCTTTCCAAACAATTCAAAAGCTTTCATTGAAAATAATATATGGTCTGCATGGCTACTCAAGGGGTGGCATGGTGGTGCCCTAGGGAACACGGTCACTTCACAACAGGGTTTATTTCATGAGTTTGCATGTTAATACCATGCTCATATAGGTCTCCCTAATACACATCCACAGTCTAAACATGACATTTTGGGCAAATCATTATCTACACTTAAAAAAATATAAACGCGCCATTTCCCACTTTTAAACTTTAATTAGCATTAAGGGTTTTACAATATATTAAGTCATACACAATTCATTTTATTGTTCAATATGCAACAGATTACTGTTCATTAAAGCAAGATAGTGGCATATGGCAATCAGGGATACTCGTAGACACAGTTGGGATCACGATGAAGATGACAAGCGTGTAGGTTCGCTTCTCTCAGACGATTCCGGACAGTTTGAGGTGTGATACGTCTGTTGTGCAGACCAACTGTTTCATCTGCTGTGTGTGTTGCTGGTCTGAGGCGATCACGCAAGTGGAGAAGCCGGATGTGACGATCTTGTGCTCGTGTGGTCACACGTGGATGACGAGGGTGAGGTCGATTTGCTGTACTGCCAGTCTGTCTAAAACGAACTCTTAGTGAACATTCAGCTGTGCAGCAACCGCTCTGGTGGACATTCCTGCATCCAGCATTTCTTTGGCGCGTTCCTGCATGAATTGTGACATTTGTGGCTTGGTGACTTCTGATGAAATTTGACATTTTGGGGTGGCCTTTTATTGTCCCCAGTTTTAGGGAGTGTCTGAGTTCTGTTCACGCTGTTTGAGCAGCGTCTGCACATGCCACACCTGTGTTGAGGGTGGAATCAATGCATCACTGGGCAAGTGCTCACTGGCAGAGATGAACACAAATGTTGTATACAAATCAAGACAAATAACCATTTTGCACAATTAAGACATTATCAGCTCATTTAGGGTAACACATTTCATGTCACATAAATAATTTACATGGGGCGTTTATATTTTTGTTAAGTGTAAATTACCAATAGAGATGTGAGTAACTGTTGTTTCAAATGCGTGTGCACTGCAATGGATAGTTGTGAGATGGATTTGTGAACTTCCTGGTTATATTTCCTTGGATACTGGGATAGGCTCCTTCTTGACCGTTACCATGACAAGAACAATTTGAGGAGGATTTATGAATCACCACATGAGCAACTCTCAGTGTTTGTCAAAAATGTACAAAATAGTAAAGCATTCAGTCACATTGCATTTCAGAGCCAAGCATAGGTCCAGTCAGGCATGTCACACTTGTGGGTGGTAAGGCAGAAGTGGACAAGCCGCAAAGCAGAACCTTTTGCTCACTGCTCCACTTCAAGTGCCACATTAGGGGCCCATTGCATCTCAATTGCATGGTGTTACGACCAGCCTCACCAGTCGCAACATAAAGGACACAACACACAATATGGCTCGTTAAAGAATAGTTATTAAATCAATTAATTATTGCAGAAGGAAAGATCTTAGACCGCAAGGCGTAATATCTTTTAACTAAGAATAACCACTCTCCCCAAAACTGGTGTACTGATTACCTCCCGAAGGCTTCCCCCCCAGGAAAGCTAACCACAGCCCTCTTATAGGTGTGCCATGTCAGTGCAGGTATACTTCACCTGTCATCTAGAAAGAGAGACAAGCAAAAAAAAAAAAAAAAAAAAGGAAATGGGCCCTCTAGTGGTGCACTGTCGTATAGCAGCTGATGCAAAACGTAACAATGGCGCAAGTGCATTTAAGGGTGTCGAAATCCATTTTTGCGGCTTTAATAGCGGGTAATCTGAGCGCAAAGTAATGCATTGTACTTAACCTTTTAAATAATCATGGGCATGTTTTGGGCGTAACATAAAATAAACCAATCAGAGTGTCATTTCCCATTCTCTTTACCCCTTTGCGCAGATATAGACGCCGGCGCCTGTAAATTCCGAAATTTAATTCCTAAATAATTCTGTAATTGAATTTCCATATGTCTTGCTTCACTGGAATAATTTTCCTGAGTTTCAGTGACACAAATACTGAGTTACAGTGCCGGACAAAAGTCTTGTCACTTATCCAAGTTGTAGGAACAACAAATAATAACCTGACTTGTAGTTGATCAACTGGAATCAAAAATGGCTTATATGAAAGGCAAAGCCCTCTAGATTATGCGAAATATAACAAAATAGAGTTTTGTGTCATTCATTGAGTTTTATAATTTAATTTGTACAGAACGGTCAGATTTTGCTTGGACAAAAGTCTTGTCGCATTGAAAAAAAATGTGGAAATTATACATACACTTTATTTTGAATACACAAATATGCCACTATAATATCAGAACATAAAGTCATGGTGCCTTGGAAAAAAGAATTAATATTGCGTATGACTCCCATGAGCTTGGAGGACTGCATCCATACGTCTTGGCAATGACTGAGATAACTTGATGATGAAATCATCTGGAATGGCATAGAAAGCAGTCTTGCAGGACTCCCAGAGTTCATCAAGATTCTATGGTTTCATCTTCCAAGCCTCCTCCTTCATCTTACCCCTGAAATGCTCAATAAATGTTCATGTCAGGTGACTGGGTTGGCCAATCCTGGAGCACCTTCACCTTCTTCGCTTTCAGGAACTGTGACATGGAGGCAGAAGTATGAGAAGGAGCAGCAGTATAAGTAGGGCAGCAAGAACTTCTTGATATTTCAGGCTGTTGATGTTGCCATCCACTCTGCAGATCTTTCTCACACCCCCATACTGGATGTAACAACAAACCATGATTTTTCCTCCACCAAACATGATTGTTTTCTGGGAGAATCTTGGGTCCATGAGGGTTCCAACAGGTCTTGTACAGCGACTGGGATGCAGTTCAATGGATGATTCACCAGAAAAATAAACTTTCAGCCACTTTTCCAGTATCAATCCTTTCTGCGAGCTGTGGGCCTTGGCAAATGCAATGCAGGTTTTATGTTTTCTGTTTAATGCAGGCTTCAGTGTACTAATTCGGCTAAGAAAACCACTTTGAGAGAGAATTTGACAAACTCTTCTTGTAGATACCGGGATTTTTGGTGACATTTCCTCATGTAGCTTCGCTGTAGTTGAAGAAGGGCTGGCCTTGTACAGTTGAAGCAACAAACGGTCCTTTCAAACAGTTGTCATACCGGGGTCTGTCTGACCTGCGCTTGCCATGAACGTCACCAGTTTCTTCAAATATTTTTCTTATCCCCTCCACTTGACATTTGGATACATTAAAGATGTCTGCCACCTCAGCAGCAGACTCAGTCTTCAGGCTCTTGATGATCAGCACTTTGGTCTGTGGTTGAATCTTAGATATGTTGTCAGAGGTCTAGTTGCACCTCATATGAAAGTCTGGTGTGCTGGAGTTATTTCTATACACATCTGGGAATGTGTTAATTACAGTATTTGTCATAGGTTAAACTCTAATCTGCGATTTGTTGCATCATCTGAAGAGACGACAAGACTTTTGTCCCAGCAAAAACAGATGTTATGGGCTTAGCCAAGCTGTGAACATCAGAACACTTTTTGACGGTTTCATTTTGCACCAAATTATTAATGTGAAAGCCCTTGACATTAAAATGGACCATTTATTGTAACAATTGATTGGTTAGAAATAAAGTTATATGCTATTTTTAGTTACTATGTCCTTATGCGACAAGACTTTTGTCAGGCACTGTATAAAGCCTAAATAGGCTCATAGATAACAGGAAAAAATTGGTATTAACTGTATTCGGCGTAAAGGGGTTAACGTGGTATCTACCCATCATTTTCATGAAAAAGTCAAATTTTAAGAAAATTATTTTTTATCCTCAAAAGCTACCATTCTGAATACACTTTCAAGTCAGCTAATAAGTATTTTGATTACTAAGTCTATTTTTGCAGAAAAAGGTTTTTTTTAAATTGTTTATTTCGTGCAAAAGGTTTGTTTACATCCTCATTATATATTCAAACAGTCATAAACTTCCCTCAGAAACAACAGAATTCTCATGAAGATTAACAACTTCTGAGGTTTTTGCACGGTCGCACTCAGAATCAGAATGAGGTGTTAAATCAGCTGTACTGGATTCAATGTCCAAAAGGAGTTTACGTAGGAAAGGATGTGCTGGAGTTCGGGGTGTACGACTCAATAATCAACTATAATGGTGGACTAAAAGCCTGCAGTGATGTTTTAAAGCACACAGGACTTGATTATGGGTAATACTGTTTGGTAGGGTATAACGAAATCGATGGCAATAGGCAATACCAGGCTGAGCGTACAGTCTCTGAAAAGGAATCCAGGAGGAAAAAATATCTCAGATGGAAAAAGAAGGGCACACAGGGCTGGCTTCAAGAAAAGGAAGGAACACTGTACGAGTCTGGGGCATTTTGAGGCCAAATCGTCGCATGTTGAAAGCTGTTTGTGGGTAAGAAAGTGATCCACAAACTTCCAACGCGTTTTTCTCTAAAACTTGGTTTTATGACTTCAAACAGTAATGTTGCCAAAAGTATTAGTCCCACTGACTTGAGCTTTGGAGAGAAGCTAGAATTTATGGAGTTTTATGCAACATACCAAACTGGACTCTCAACTGTAAATACTGAGGTAGCTGTTGCCATGGATCCCCCGCTAAACACTGAATGTAAAGGTCTAAATATAAATAAAATTTGCTAAAATATTTTCTGTGGACTGAGATTCTAGGTTTTGGTAGGTTGCAGAAAGGAAATGGTCTTGTTTCATTTGGAAAAAAAATCCAAATCAATATATCAATTAGCTATGGAGCATTTATTGTTTAAAGTTTTTGTTTACACAATGGCGGCCATCTTGAATTCTCATTGCCCTGGTAACCAAAATGACCAAAATTGGGGTCAGATGTAATCTTTCGCTCCCAACAACTATCTGACAAGTTGGAATGGAAAAATTCCTTAGTATATGAAAATTGGTCCCCTTGGGGTAGTTACCACCTCAAAAGCTAAGAGCTCTTGCTCCTAGGCAAAATGTTATTATAAGGGCAGATTTGCCAGGGAGCAGGAAAAAACCCTTCTCTGCAGGGGAAATGGTTCTGCCCGTGGGAGAAGAGCGAGCGCATGAGCAAACCACTACTGAAAGTATGGGAGCCTGATCACCAATCTCCAAAAACTTTATTAAGGTAGGTATAGGGAAGACCAGGGCTTGTTGTCACACTTTTTACACTCTTATATATTTCTTGGAATCAGCACATCATATATAAAAAAAATGTGTACCAGATGAAAGACCAAAGTCTCAGGTATATATTTTGTAATCATGTCATTTTCATATCTTGTGTCAGTGCAGAATTATAAGCAATCAAACAGAGATTGTCATCATGTGACAAGTTGCCCCATCAACGGGTAAGTTGTCACACTATATGGGGTAAGATGTCACACTGAATTTTGTAGCTAATAAAACAAGGACAAAATTATTGTTGTTTTTATTTTTTTTACTCGAAAGTGAATAAATATTAACATAAAATATTATGCAACATGTATCATGAAACATATGAAACTTAAACTAGTCCTGGAAGATCAATTTAAAAAACTCAAACAAAACCTGACCTCACTAGTCAGTCCTGGAACATCCAATCAGAAAATCTCAAACAAACTTGACCTCACTAGTCAGACTCCTCATCTGAGTCGCAGTTCTGGCATACGTAGATTGATTTGCCAGGGGTGTATTCTTCATGGGCCCATCCTTTGCATATTATGCACCGCGCCCAGGTTTCTCCTGGGCGGCTGTTTCCAAATGGCTCTACACAGACCAGGCACAGGGACTCATCTTCTTCCGATGAGGAGTCATCTGGAGTTTTTCTTTTTGTACCTGCTCTCTGTTTCTTCCCTGAGCTTTGCTTCTTTGGTATTTTGGATTTGGTTGCCTTGCCTTTCTTTTTGAATAGACTTTTTTTTCCCTTGTGCCTGCCTTTCAGCTTCAAGTGCCTCCTTCACAGGTGTGTCGGTGAGAATAGCAGTTTTTCTCTTCTTTCTCTGCTGGTTAACTTTTTTTCTTCCCTTGTGACAATTAACCCCCAAATGACTGAGACAAGTTGCCCCAAACTACCATGTTTGCTAATGCTAGCTCTAGCTTAAAGTTAGCTTAAAACAGGACAATGACTGAGGTATGACAGGATGCCTTAATATCTTCTCTAACAAGTCCGCATATATCACTGCTAGGATTTTTATCTGAAAGAAGCTTATTTTAAAATATATAAAGTTAATATTTTTTACTTTGGGTTGTGGAAAATGGTTAATTGGTGCTCATCTCAACTTACAATGTGTTGTTCTCTTCTCACACAGGACATGAGACCTGACCATGTAAAGGAAGACTTTTTCCACTTTTTAGTTGCGCCCTCTAGTGGAGAAGATAATTGCAGTGTGACAACTTACCCGTGTGACAACAAGCCCTGGTCTCCCCTACACTCACAAATTAGGCTTTTTTTTTCTTTTTTGAAAAAAATTGTTTTTGACATTTTCGTAAAATAACCTTCAGTAAGTTCATAGTGTGTGTACTTGATAGGACTATCAAAAATATGGAAATCTGTTGTTTTTTGTCAATTTCTCCAAAAAGTTGATTTTGACCTGCCAAGCATTGCTTCAAACACCATTTCTCCTCTTTCTCTCATGCTATCATTGTGAAACTTGGAATATAAATTCACCAGATGCATGTCTATGGACTGATCGGGCATTTTGAAGAAATCATTTGTGTAACTCTAGATTTTGTGGTAATTAGGTACCCAATAAAAGAAAAAAAAAAAAACACTAAAATGCCCATATTTTTTCAAAGAAATATCATTTCTGAAAACCTTCTGATCAGAACATGCACTATATAGTCATAAATGATCTGTGAAAATTTGAGATTAAAGTAATAAAAAGTTTTAGAGATATCCTGCCTGAGGTACTTGATCAAGTTCCACATTGCAGTAGCCATCTCGGGACCTAATTAGCGTAATTTATGTAAATGAGCCATTACTTTAATTCTGTATTTATTAGTTGTTCATCTGATGTTGGTACTAAATTGTTATGAATGAAAGAGAAATAAATGTATTTGGGAGTATATACCTACCTTAAAAGTATTTAAAATTGCTCAAAATTATTTTAATTATATCCCAATGGAAAAATAAATCATTATACGGGGTAAAGCCCTGAATTTGAACGTGTGCAGAAAAAAGCAAACAAAATGAAAAAAGTTTAAATTCAGGGTTGTGGATAATAAAAAATTATGAGTGGGCGAGGCATGACTGAAATTAAAATGGAGGAGATGTTATGGTTCTGTGTTTTGGATGTCATGCCTTGTGTTCATTGTAATGTCTTTCCTTATTCTTTTTGTTTATTATACATTCCGGTTTTCTGTTTACGCCATTCCAGGTCTCATTGCACTTGTCACCCCTGTCTTGTGATCAGTTGGTTCAGTCCGTCTTCCCAGTCTGTGTGCCTACTTGCTTCGGATGATTTCAATGGTTTCTGATGTTTCATATTATTACTTCAATTCTCGTTTACTTCCTTCGCCTTGCTTTCCTAGATTACTAATAATATTAACATTTATATTGTGTATCATAGTCTACTAACTTAACTAATCCATGTATATATTACTAACTTACTAATGTACACTTCGGTTAATTTGTAAAGCTGCATCTCTACTAATTATTACTAGTTCAATCTCAGCAATCGCCCTGTTCTAGTCACCGCCTCTTGCTTTGCTTTCTCTGCCTCTCCCTGCGAGATCTCTCGCACGTGCTTAATTGCTATCCTGCACTCATTGTCTGTGCACTTAGAACTCCTTGACCGGAGCTGTTTATCTGTCATAGGTTGTCTGCCTTGATCCTGTCCGTGTTTTGGCTTTTGCCAATTGTTGTGGTTTAGGACTTCCCCATGTGTGCTTACCTCTGTAATTAGTCTTTATCCAATTCACTAGTTCCCTGCATAGCATGTGACTTCCCTCTTGTCTATTTAAAGTCTTCACTGCAGTTCATTCTTTGTCAGAACGTTGATCAGTATTCATTTGTGCAGAGCTCCTCGTATGTATTTTGTTTATTATTTCTTCACGACTGTTTCGTCCGACTTTGAGATTGCCTTGCCCTACTATTCCTGTTTTGTCTTTTTGGATTTTGACCTGTTTTTGTACGACCACGATTTCTGTTCTGGACGCCCTGTGTATGACCTACCTTTCTGGATTTTGACTACGATTTTTGGCTTGCTGTCTATATACCGTTGCACATCTGCCTTACTGGTTTTGACCCCTGCCTGTCTAGTCGACTTCGCTTTTTGGATATTGTTTTTGGCTAAGCAATTCTTGTGTCTTCTGGTCCCGACCCTTTTTACAATAAAGGCTTATGATTTTTGGAATTCCTGTTCTCGCGAGCGGTTCCTGAATGCACCGTCACAGGAGAAAGGGGGGGAAAAAAAATGTATTTTGATTGCGCTACCGTATCCCCTTGAATAATATCCAGCAGGAGTGAAATTAACTTGCTTCTGCTTTATTTACACTGAGGCTGGGAAAGAAATGAATCAACCTGGATGACATAACAAAAATAACTGCCGGTGAATATCAGATCATTATCAAACAAAATAACATAATAGAGTCCACACACTACAAGACTGGCTCCCCAAAGGTTTATTGCCAAAGCATCAACATTTTGATCACAAAGATCCTCATCAGGATAAAATTGCATTAGGCAGTACACACATCAATGGGTTTGGTCCAACTCCTAATGAACATGGACAATGAGGTCAGGTGAAATCCATTGACTCCCAGTGATATCAGTCAATCAGCATGACAACAATGAATAATCTGCTGTGGTCTCAAAATTTGCATTTGAAGAGTATAAAGTGTACAGCTTATAAAGATCACCATGCACAAAAAACATAAAATTACTGTGTATACAATCCCAAAGTACAAAAAGGATAGGAAAAAATGTACTTGTACAATTCCACAAAAAAATATCAATTGATGCCAGTGTCGACAATGTATGCAATAGCTGAGAAGGGGGGTGGGAAAGCCCCATCAATCAAAATCTGCCCGTAGAATATCATAGTAAACAGGCTGGAAAAAAAAAATCCCAGCAAAGCTCACAACTAGCGTTGGCCAGGTCAAAATCTTGCAAGCGTTATAGATCATGTAAACAATATCTGAAGTGTAAATGTTATGATGGAGTGCGAATCACACAAATACTCAAAAATAAAAGCACCCAAAACACTATAGCAATACTTCAAATCCTGCCAAGAAAAGCAACTGGCCAGAGACAGAGGAGAGAAATGCATGAGGAGATGGCATTGCACAATAATCTTCCACATTACTTTCATTCATTTGCATGTGTGCACTGCTGCTCATTCTGGTGTGTGCAACAAGCAAAGTGTGCACGTTGTGCACTCGCCTACAAAGGCACATAATATACTGCTCACAAAAGTAGGGGATAATGAAAAGACAAATAACTCTGAAAATATACAGTATTTATTTTGAATTTCAAAACTATGTTATTTAATTGGCTTGAGGAGTTCTCTGCCACTCCTCCTGGAGTGACGCAACCAGCCCTCCTGTGATCTGGAAAAACCTAGTAAGTTTATCAGTGGCAAAGATCTCACAATTGAACAAAAATTTTAGGTTCTGGACTTTTCCTAACAGAAAACAATATGAAAGAAAAACTTGATTTTGAAAGTTCAAATGACACTAATAGCTAGTGTTTTAAGGGGTGATCTGGGGTTAAATGAAAAATGACACCAGGAAACAACTCAGAATTAATCTAAAGAGGTATATGTAATAACCACCAAAAAAGATACAAGTTGGCATTTTTCTGTTTATGTGGTTGCCATGGTAACCAAGCAAGCTCATTAAATATGCAGAAAACTTCTGGCACCAATTCCTCTTTAACTCTATGATAGAATTCAGTTTTTCTTTCATCATTTAAAAGCCATTGCTTATCCAAATGCAATGACATAGCCATTCTTTGCCCAATTTATCAGTTTTGTGATTTTGGGGCATTTTACTCAAATTTTGAAATTATTTTGCGCAGAATCTGAGGAATACTCAAAATATTCAAAGTATGAAACAGATAGGCAAAATTTCCCTATGCCATTGTGTTTCTAATGAAGTAAAGTACCTGCAGCCCAAATTTCATTGATTTTCAATGAAAAATAAAAAAGTTATGGCTGCCACAAACATGAGAAATGTGGAAAAAGTAATACCGTAGGAAATTAATGGAAAATACATTAGACCGCATTGAAAAGTTGAGTTCAGTCTTAGTCTGTGGCTTACACCCATTTTTCAGACTGTATTATCTGATTACTCAAATGTTTATTACTTTCCTGGAGTGAACAGCATAAATTTCATCATCACAGTTGCTTTTAAATCATGATTTTATGGCAAAATTCAGTTTTTAATCCTTGGAGCAATTAGTGATTATTAAAGGTGGGTTATTATAGAATATTTTTATTCAAAAAAAAATTTTTGGAAAAATAATCAAATTTTGCCCATTTAACCCCAGATCACCCCTTAAGATTTTCACCACTCTTAATTACTGAAAATGAAGGTTAAACTCAGTTTCTACCAAAAGTGACACACGTACTAGGTTTTTCCAGATCACAGGAGAGCCGTACCAAGTCCTGACAGGGTGGGTGCCGCTGTTGTACATGTAATCCCAGCATATTCCATATGTGTTCTATGGAGGAGAGCGTGGCGTCACCAAGGGGGGGCCAGGGGAAATCTCGTGCCCCCCCATATGCCCCCCCATTTAAGATACATAAATAAATAAATAAAGCGCATGTCACTGCGCCCCCCAGTCAACGAAATTAAACGCAATTCTCCCCCATCCCCCCCCGGTTGAAATTAAATGCGATTCTCCCCCCCCCGGTCAACGAAATGAAGGCGACAACCCCCAGTCAACTAAATTGAACGCGATTCTCCCCAGCCCCCCTGGTCAACAAAATTAAATACGATTCCCTCCTCCCCCCGGTCAACAAAATGAAGACAACCCCCCAGAATAAAAAGTCTGGTGACGCTACTGCTCAAGGGACATCACAGGCCAGAGCAAGGTTTGGATTTGCACCCTGAAGGCATGATGTTACTATTCACATGCACGCCCAGGTGCGTTTGGGCGCCCTGTTTCTGCAAATTTTGAAACCTAGTGGTTTATGGGATATGAATTGAAATGTGTCGAAGGCTAACCACAAACATACTCAAAAATCTCACAAACATTGGGGCACCCCGGTGGCTCATCGGTCTGGGTGCGCGCGCCGTTGGGGCTGTGTCCTTCCTGCAGCGACCTGGGTTCGGTTCTGGCTCGGGTCATTTGCTGCACGTCTTCCCCGTTCTTCTCCCCAGCTTTCCTGTCACTCTCTACCATACAACTGTCTAATAAAAGAAAAGGTGAAAAATCCCCAAAAAAATAATAATTAAAAAAATAAATAAATAAAAATCTCACAAACATCTAAATTCAGGTGCTTTCTATGATTAGTCAAATTTGAATATCCCCTACTTTTTGTGAGCAGTATACCATCTGAATTATGCGCCCTTCAAATAGCAGTGAAAGACTAACAACTGACAGTAGACCAGGTTTTTGAACAATCATGTTCTCACTTTCTGGTACCTCAAGAAAGCAACGTGCCAACAATGCGCCTGACCATACCTAACTTTAAGACCAACACACCTGCGGGCACTCAGTTTGGCGCAATTGCATTTGCTATTAATGAAAACTTGGGTGCTGGACAGGAAAATAGTGACTGCGTTGACCATAAACTAGCAAGGACACTTATGTGTCATGGTTTTGGAGGTTGGCGTTTGTTTGATAGCTTTCTTTGTTACTCTCGTCTGGGACGATATCGTTTTTCCCACATCGGATTCTTTGGCCAGCTGGCATTAATTGTCGGCACCCCGACTCTACTTAAGCCCCAGTTCCGCCTCGCCACCTTTGCTAGAGTGTCAGTGTTATGATTGCACTATAGCCCGTAAGTTCTCTAGCTAGAAAGTTGGTGAGGAATTAATTGCAAAAAAGTAAAGTGTTAGTTAGTAAGGGAATTTATCTCTCTCTTTTCCGCTCTCTTCCGTCTGGGTGCTTAAACATTTGATCTCGGCTTCCGAGATTTTTCCTTTATTTCATTCGGTCTAGCTCGTTTTGCTTCCTTATTTTTATTCCGACGAGATTTATGTCCTTTGGAAGTGCGAGCCCCTCTCTCATGTGTTGTCTGTGTTCGTCATTTTGCTGTGCTTCCTTTCGTTCCGGCAACTGCATTTGGCGTCTGGAAATACCAGCCATCACAGTATGTCCTGCTCAGTGCTGGGTGTAAGATAGAGCCCTAGGTGCACTTTTAGAAACAGTTCAAACATTGCGTGAGAAAGTCTAGTGCTCTACTGCTGCTCAATTACTGCGTTGTTTTAGTGTTTCTCACTATTGGTATTTGACTACCATTTATACATTGTATGTAAAATGATTGAAAAAAAGGTTATAGACACATTGAAATAAAAAAAAAATAAATGAAAGGTCATTCATAGAATGACGACTTGCCGAAATCATGCACAGAATGAAACGGAATGAACCAAATGGAGTTGGTTTCAAGTGTCTAGCTGTAATAGTAGCAAAGTTATGAACCAAAATGTGGTTTTTCATGTTTTTGGAGACCTTGACCTTGATCTTTGACCTAGGGACTAAACAAAGTATAGGCGTCTCGCGACTAACCTCCTATATCACATGGTGAAGTTTCATGAACATAACCGATATTGAAAGGGTAAAAAAGCGTGTTACTAACAAACAGACAGACAAACAAGCAAACACACAAATGAAAATTACGGTCATTTTTATAACATCCGATTTTGATGCCAGAAAAACATCAATGACGTCATAACCGTTTGACCGATTGAGTTCAAGTTTGGTGTGAGAGGTACTTGATCCATGGTCTATCCGATAAAAGTGAAAAAATCAACAAAATCAAAAGCTGAAAATTTACGTCATTTTGTAACGTCATTTTGATGTACTTGCGATGACGTCACCTCAAATTTGGCACATACTGCAGAAAGGGATTTTAACGAGGAACAAAATGGCGTTGGTTTGACATTGATATCTCAAATAGAACCGAAGTTACTATTCAAAACGTGATTTTGACGTTTTGCCTGACGTTGACCTTGACCCTGAAGTTATTCTCACCAAAATCAATAGGCTTCTGTCGAGGACATGTGAGATCAAATGATGATGAAAGAAATGTAATTAATATGAGAGTTTAAGAAATAATCGCGTTTGTGACAAACAGACAGACAGATTAACAAACAAACAGACAAACGCAACCGACCAATATACTTGAACAACTGTCGTATTACATTCCAGCTTCATAACTTTGAATGAACTAGCTAATGTCCTTTCGATTTGCAATGCCCTTCAAGCTCGCTAATGGCAATTACAGTAATTCACGAACGCCCTAGCTAACCAGCTAACTCATACTCATAATGCTTAATATAGACATTAACAACATAGAAAAAATGCCTGAACAAGCAAAGTAAAATGATATAAAAATACACCATGCAGATATAAGACAGACGCTTGTATATTCCAACATTTACTGCGAGCAGAACGCTCAAAATACTTCCGCGACCGCGCCCACTTAGGAGACAGGATGTGTGACCAATTTCTTTCAATGGGGGTCTATTGTGGATGAATAGTCTTCCTTCCTCTAGTGTCTTTGGTGTGCATAAGACGTGATTGACACTGTGTCAGAAACTCCTCCTAGATCTGACTGGTTAATTTTGCTTGGGTGTGCTGGATTCTTGCCAATGCCATTAAAAGCACTGGCAAGAGTCAAATGTGCCTGATTTTTTTTCATGGATTATGTGTCTCATGTGCAACTGCCAGTATAGACTGACAGTTTCAGAAAATGAGAAAAAAAAACATTTTATCAAAATGACCTACTTCACCTTTACTCTAGGCTCTTTGTTGCTAGCTATTAAAATCATTAGGCTACCCAACACAAGAAAATAAATAAATGCCACCAAAGAGAGGCTTGTTTTGGTATTTTCTGTGAGCTCAAAAACTGTGGCATAGCCTGCACCTTTTTATCTCTTTAGCATTTTCCATTATGTTTTTTGAAGTTAGATGTTGTGATCAGGCTAATGGAGCGACATAATGAGCTAGCCATTTGTTTATCATGGTTAGTGGTTTGGTTTGGAATGTATGTCAGCGATTACAATGCGTGGTCAGTATTAAGTGGTGTACACGGTAATTGGTAAGGATGAGCCTGGGCCCCTCTTCAGACAGCCTGTCCACTTCCTATTGATGTCATTTTACTGAAGCTGGCTCCAATTCACCTGGAGGGCACGAGTAAGTTAGTCCTCAATGAATGGGAGTGAACGGAACTGGCCGGCTAACATAATTATTTTAATTTGCTTCTAGACAAAAATGTCTAAATGTTATCTTGGTTTTGGCAAATATAGTATCGATTATACACCAGAACTGAAATGAAAAAAATACCAGTTTCCTTTTGGTTTTCTTAAAGAATAGGTGATTTCGCTCATAAAACACTAGCATTCTGCTAATTTATTACTTTACAACAGATAGTGACTGAAACACCTCCTTCAAGTCTTCAGTTAGCAAGCAAAGTTACCTTAGTTTAAATTACCTTACAATAATTATATGAACACAGTTGCAATAATTATAAGTTTTGACTTTAGTGTATATAGTATTCCTAATGTATCTCCCAAACAATAACTAGACGCCAGGCATGTGGTGAAATAAAAACATTTGCATATGTCTCGTGGTCTACAGCTATCAAGTGTCTGGGGGAGTGCTATAAAGGGGCTTGTGATGCGTGACGTCACTAATACAAACAAAAACCTATTTCCCTTCAGTAGAAAACCTGGAAAAATCTAAAAATTGAACTAAATCTATTTTGTTGACCCCAAACTGAAATCGACAGAATTTTTTTCCTCATGAATGTAACATTTTTGGAGGAACAGCTCCATTCAAGCACTTCATGTTTGGACCCCTAATAATGTAAATAATAATAATCAGAGGAGAGAAATAAATATGTATTGGTGGTGGATGTCAAGGCTACATACATTTTAAGGCCTATTTTGTATGCTTGCACATCTTTGATATATTTTATGGATAGAAATATTTGCATCCATGGGGGTAAAAAAAAAGGCTGAAATCAGAGGCTTCTGAAGACATCTGATAGGTGAGACCTTTAACTAGAATGATTCAGTGGCTGTAGAAGTAACATCATACATTGTGAGCTTTGACCAGGAAATATTAGGTCAAAATCAGAGCTATGACCTTCATATCAAATACACTTCTGAAGATGCCTTATATACATAAGATGTGTAAATTTGAGGGCAGAACCTGCAATGGTTCAGTCTCTAGAGCGGTCACATCATACAGCATGATCTTTGACCTTGAAAAAAATCAGGTCAAAATCGGAGCTATGACCCTGGAAACCCAAGGTACATAAGATGTGTAAATTTGAGGGCAGTATCAGCTATGGGCAAGTGCCTAAAGCCGTAACATAATACCTCATGACTTTTGATCGAGAAAAAATTTGGTCAAAATAGGAGCCATGACCTTGCCGTCAAATAGGCTTCTGAAAACACGCAATATGCATCACCTGTGTAAATTAGAGGGATCTATATATATTGATTCAGCTGCTAGAGTGGTAACATCACCCACCATAAACTTTGACCTACACTTTGACCCAGAAAAAGAAGGTCAGAATTAAGAGTTACAACCTAGACATCAAATAGGCTTCTGAAGAGATCCAATAAGCGTTATCTGTTAAAATCTAAGGGCTGATCATACAACAGTTCACCAGCTAGAGTGGTAACAATCAATGGGAAGACGGACAGACAAATAGACAGCGGGGGGATGACAGTACCCCATCGGCAAGAGAATTGCCGAGGGGGTAATAACAATTGAACGGGTGCTTTGGTTTACTGTTCCATCTGGTAGTTTACTTTTTGCATTTGTGTCCAATCAACTGTGAAGTAGGCTAACTATGATAAATCATGAATTAACTGTGATTAGCCACATTTTTTTAGTTGAATTTCAGTAGCCTGATCACTGCCAGACCTGTTGAACCAAGAAATCACTTAAATAAGAACCTGTCTGACAAAGTGAAGTAGGCTAAAAGATCTCAAAAAGCAACACATCATGCCGCGATCTAAAGAAATTCAAGAAAAGATGAGAAACAAAGTCATTAACATCTATCAGCCTGGAAAGGGTTACAAAGCCATTTCTAAGGCTTTGGGACTCCAGTAAACAACATTGAGAGCCATTATCCACAAATAAAACTTGGAACAGTGGTAACCCTTCCCAGAAGTGGCCGGCCTACCATAATTACTCCAAGAGTGCATCGATAACTCAACCAGGAGGTCACAAAAGAGCCCAGAACAACATCTAAAGAATTGCAGGCCTCACTTATAGTCAGTGTTCATGATTCAAAAAGAAGAAAGAGACTGGGCAAAAATGGCATCCATGGGAGAGTACCAAGGCAAAAACCACTGCTGACCAAAAAGAATACAAAGGCTCATCTCACATTTGCCAAAAAACATCTTGATGATCCCCAAGACTTGTGGGAAAATATTCTGTGGACTGCCGAGACAAAAGTTGAACTTTTTGGAAGGTCTGCATGCTGTTACATCTGGCGTAAAACTAACACAGCATTTCAGAAAAAGAGCATCATACCAACAGTCAAACATGGTGGTGGTAGTGTGATGGTCTGGGGCTGCTTTGCTGCTTCAAGCCCTGGACGACTTGCCGTAATTGATGGAACCATGAATTCTGCTCTCTACCAGAAAATCCTGAAGGAGAATGTTCGACCATCAGTTTGTGACCTCAAGCTCAAGCGCACTTGGGTTATGCAGCAGGTTAATGATCTGAAACACATCAGCAAGTCCACCTCTGAATGGCTAAAAAAAACAAAATGAAGGTTTTAGTGTGACTCGTCAAAGTCCGGACTTAAATCCGATTGAGATGCTGTGGCATGACCTTCAACAGGCCGTTCATGCTCGAAAACCCTCCAATGTGATTGAATTTAAACAATTCTGCGGAGAAGAATGGGCCAAAATTCCTCCACAGCGATGTGAAAGACTCATTGTTAGTTATCGCAAAAGCTTGATTGCAGTTGTCGCCGAGGGTGGCACAACCAGTTATGAGGTTTAGAGGGCAATTACTTTTTCAAATAGGGCCAGGTAGGTTTGGATAGCTTTTTCCCTCAATAAGTGAAATCATCATTTAAAACTGCATTTTGTATTTACTTGAGATATCTTTGTCTTATATTATTAAAATTTGTTTCACGATCTGAAACATTTAAGTGTGACAAATATGCAAAAATGTAAGAAATCAGGAAGGGGGCAAATACTTTTTTTTTTTTTTTTTAATTTGGCATCTCCAATCCCACCTGAATCTGGAATGTCCAATTGGGGAACTATGCACAAGGCTTTTCGCATATGCGGCCCCCTATTGCCAACTCAGGAGAGTGAGACAGCTTGCGGGTCTCCTCCGAAGCACGCGCCTGTCGCCACCGCTTCTTATACACTCATTGGTTGAAACCTCGCAAGCTCAGAACAAGGGCGGAGGATACCCGAACATGAACGAGCTTAGAATCTTCCTAATAAGCGCCCGTCTGGCCAACAGGAGGCGCCTGAGAACTTATTATTTACAATACTCTATCCCAGCAGACCCTTCCCAATTTGCATCCCTGTAGCGCATTGGCCATTTGCGCGCTACTCTGAAAAGAGCTGCCAACTGAATTCTGAATTCTTTGTGGCATAGATTTTCACTAATGAAAAACAACATTCCCAAACAAGCTGGCTCCAACTTTAACAACTTATCAGCGGTTTTCACATAAGCTTTGCAGGATGGTGCCTTGTTATGGACCTTTTTTTTCCACCACAAATTTTCAGTTGGATTGCGATCCAGTTGAATGCATGTTATCCTGAAAAATGACTTCACCATCACCAAAGCTATTATCTACTGATGGATTGAGAACTGGTCCAAAATTTTATTGTATTCCTGTGCATTGACTGTTGAGGTAATAATTGCCATCTGCCCCAGTCCTTTACCTGATATTTAATCCCATATCATAAATCAATGGGGAAATTTGTTATTCTTCAGGCAGTCATCTTCATGTTTCATTGGAAGGGCAATAGTCATATTTCCAGCATCATCACCTTGGCCAACGCAGATTTGCGATTCATCACTGAATATCACATTAATCCAATCATGGACACTCCATGATTGATTCTTAGTTTCCCGCAGTAACCTTTTTTTTGGGCTGGGCCGAGCAGCGGCCAGGCCCCTATAAACGTGAATGTGGCTGAGTGAGTATCTGACTGACTGACTGACTGTCTGCCTGAGTGATCAAGTTCAATGATTTGCTGGCCGGCGGGGAAGAAGTTCAGCGATTGGCCGGCCGTCAGGGAAGAATTTCAACGATTGGTTGGCCGATGATTGCCTGGCTGGCTGTTCAGCGATTGGTCGGCCGGGGGGAAGAACTTAAACAATTGGTTGGCCGACGATTGGCTGGCTGGCCGGGTGGCGAATTTGGGAAACGCAGGATGGTAGGGGAAAGTACCGCTTTTCTTGCCTCTGATTGGCTAGAAAGGCTCTTCTCCGATTGGCTACTTGATCTGGCAGTTAAATCATGTGCAGCGGAGGCTGTCAATTGCCACCATTGAGTGTATATAGAACAGGAGAGGCTGTCGGAGCGAAAAGTTCAAGAAACCAATATGGCGTCCATTGCACCGCACCTCTCAATTTCCCATTGACTATAATGGAAGAATTCCAGTCATTATTTTGTTATTTAAAGGACCAGTGTGTAAGATTTAGATGGACAGTCTGGCTGAATAACTGGCAGGAATGGAACATAATATTCAAAAGTACATTTTCATCAGTGAATTATTTCCTGTAAATAAGAATCATAGTGTTTTCCTTTATCTAGAATGAGCCCTTTATATCAACAGAGAGAGCGGGTCCTCTTCCATGGAGCTCGCCATTTTGCATCGCTATGTTTCTACGGTAGCCCAGAACGGGAAAAAAGTAATTAAATAAAGCACTGACACGAGAGCGCGCCTTTCGCGTTTTTGCACGGCCACCGTAGGTTCTCTGAGAAAGGGAATGATCATTTGGTTGCAATCTATAATCTCACCACTTGATGGCTCTAGATCTCACATACTGCTCCTTTAAAGAGTATACAATCAAATTTCCTTCTTACTTAGTACTGGAATACATATTAAAAATGAATCGAGGCGCAATTTTGCTTGACACTTTTTCGAGAATTAAGTTATAAGGAGTTGTTTTAATCAACGATTAAGCCACTGGTTGGTCAATATATGCCTCACATCTGACTCTGAATGGTCAAACGCGTGGTACTGGTGAATAGCCTACAGGGAACATGGCCGTAAAAGCGGTTTTGTGCCCATGGTCATCGTACTAATCCTATCTCCGTAAGCTTAGCCTGCCCTAGCTAGACTAATCGGTACCTAACCTACCGTTAACAGAGAAAGCCTTTGTACGTTTTCCCAATCGGTTGGAATGAGGATCGCAACACGAACGCTTTGCTGTGGTCATGTCTCACTTCAAATTGGTTATGAATTTAACTTTAACGTTAACGAGATATGTAGTCCCTTGTAATGTAGCGCACCAAACTGAATTCTAACCTTTAGCCTAGCTCTCTGGAGCTTGCCCGTACCACTGCTGAAAAGCTGGCTGGCATTCCATCTCACTAGTTTCTCACTCGGTTCGTTTCGTTCCCACAGGCTGTTGTCACTGTCGGGTTTACATTTTTTCTGGACGTTTGGTTTGAAATATAGCATGTCGTTCTCATATCAGGGAGGTGCATTGCTATCAACCAGCCTTATGATCTTGGAGTTCAGCAAATGCAAACATTGCCTTGTATTTTCTGTTTGGTAGCTGGGCATTTTCCTCAGCTAACATTAATGTGTGAAAGCACTATTGCTACCTTGCATTGCTGGAACCATTTACAGTCTGTAAGTAAAAACTATGTAAGTTACTGACATGGTTAACAGCGAGGCTTTGGAGAAATGTGTCCAAAGCTAGCTAGCTAGTTAAAAGTCATTGTGCAGTCCTGATTCCCAGTTTAAAGCTGTAGCTAACGTACAATGCTAGCTTAGACTTCCTTCGTGCCTTAGAATTCAAAATGTTTGCTGGCGGATTTCGATCTCCGCCCCTTGCCCCGTTTCCTTTCCTTTTTTTTTTTTTTAAATTTGGCATCTCCAATCCCACCCGAATCTGGAATACCCAATTGGTGAACTATGTACAAGGCTTGCTCGTATGCGACCCCTTGCTGCCAATTCAGGAGAGTGTAGACAGTTCGCGGCTCTCCTCCGAAGCACGCGCCTGTCAGCCACTGCTTCTTATACACTCATTGGTTGAATCTTCGCAAGTTCAGAACGAGGGCGGAGGATACCCGGACATGAACAAGTTTAGAATCTTCCTGACGAGCGCCCGTCTGGCCAACAAGAGGCGCTTGAGCAACGAACAAGGCAACTATAATTTTCCCTTCCCGGCAGTCCCTTCCCAATTTGCAACCCTGTAGCGCAATAGCCAATTGTGCGCTACTCTAAAAAAGCTGCCGACTTCTGTCGGCTGGTGTGATCGGACCCGCGACGTGATAGACACTTCTGCTTTGCAACGCGATGCTTTACCGAGTGAGCTATCCGGCAGCTCCTTATTTCCTTTCCTCTGAGAATTTCCGTTTCAAATACTATAGGGTTGGATCTTTCAGGTTTGGAGGAAATATCACTTATGCCGCATTATTTCACGTGCTGCTCATGATACAGGTGCATTATTCACATCTCTGGCATTGCTAAGTTCGAGGTGAAAGATACTGCCGCCCTTTCATTTGTGCATCCAACCAAATCGTATGCCCAGACGGCGTATCTGAACACGGGCTTATGCCGATTTATTAAAATTAACATTCATATTAAATATTAAAATTGACAAATTACTGCACTAAGGAATTTTCGCACATATTATGCTGATAATAATAAAGGCTTAAGCTCATCGGCGTAGGCAACACAATGGCCCCGTTTCCTGCCAGGTTGGACCACCATGTCAAAATCAGTACAATACAATAAAGAGAAAATTTTGCTCATTTTCTCGACCGCGCATTCATTATCTAAATCTTCCTGCCACCTTTAACAAAAGACAATGGATTGAAAACGTAGGGGACAGCGATAATGTTCGCTAAGCACCATGGCTTGTGGTGGGAAATATATTGCAACCTGACTGGGCCATAAATACCGTCTCATACCTCAAGGTGTGACAAGGGCACTAGTGCAACACAAGACTATATGTGTAACTGGTTTGTTTGTGTTTCTCTTCTTCTTGCTTTTCCATTGCACTCATTGTCAGTGTTGCCTGCATCAAAACAAGTGAAACCGATCCACAACCACTTGGGCTTCCTAAATCAATAGATTGAGTACCTAAGGTTTAAATGACTTGAGGTCATGAGTGTTCCCTTAATCTTGAGCCATATAAATGTGCCACAATACTTCTATATAGTGTGGTGGGTAAACGTTCTAAAGTCAAAGAATAAACATGATTACCACTCTCCAAAGAGAACTGAGCCAGGCTCATATGGCCTGCAAACTGCTGTAGAAAAAGTAGTGGGAATGAAACAAAAACTCATAAATCTGTTAAAAGAATCAGATAGTAACCATAGCTGGCTGGCTAAGATGAGCTAATCTTCCGGAATGACCATATTGGTAATCAACCAATGAGAAGTCCCTTCATAGGAAACGGCGTACTCCAGTTTATGCCGGATGAATCCAGAGATCCAGTCTACTTGGGTACCCATAGATGACCCTCACGTAACCCCTAGGTTTGGGAGGCTCAAACATGGTCTTCGAGCATCCCTGGCGGCAAAAAATGAATTTACACCATGATGTAATGGCAAACTTGTTACTAAGGGTGGAGTGTTACTATGTGACAATTACCAATCAGAAAATGATAATTGTATGACGAGGTAGAGAGTATCATGTTTTACCCTACCTTATGGGAAGGTCCAAAGGCCCTATAAATTAAGTGGTCAGACAATCAGTGGTCAGTCGGTGTGGGGCGATTGATGGGATATGAATGCTTCGTGGTATGCGCATACCAGCCCGGGATGTTGTACTTTGAGCAAGATACAATAAACCCACTTGCATCAGACTCTGGAGATTGCGTCTATTCTTTGGCGGAAAACTGCAGGTGTGGAGACCCCTCAGTCTAAGGGCCCAGACTGAGGTCGTTCACCCACATCAGGCTACACTGCGTTCACGCATTTGACAGTTCATGTTAGCCAACTGAGGCTCCATTGGTGCTTCAAGCAGAAATCAGATCAGGCTACATAGCTCAACGCGAAGCGAACATAAATGTTAGCTGGCTGGCTACTAAGCCACTCTCGCTCAGCATCTAACCTTAATGCTCATTTACATTTTTGAGCGATCGATTGAAAATATTTATCAACATTGTCCTAACGTTAGCCAAGTGGCATGTGTGTCTTTCGAGCATTATTGGAGAGAGCAGTGTGATGCATAGGCATTCTCATCGCGAACGATCAATGGCGAGTAGCAGGCAATGTTGGCAGCAGATCGGACTCATTCTAAAATGGGTATTGATGCGGAAAGACGGCTTTTAGCTGTCCTGGGGCCTATTGCACAAAAGTCGGATCCTGAGATCCTGGATCAACGCCAAAGCGAGGATTGCCATATCCCAAACAGCGCGTCGCTGGCTTAATTGATTGTACAAACCCAACAGCGGGTGGAAGAGAATAGGCTAAGAGAAGCCCGGTGCTGCTGATCCTGCTGAGTGCGCGCACACGTCTACCTCAAATAGACCCTGAGATCGATCACAGAATCGCTGATCATCACCATGGACACTAAGTAGCGGCAGCAGAAGCATGCACCAGCAACACTCTAAGACCACGTTCAGACAGAGCGACGATGGGATCTCTGAAATGCCTCTGCTTGCTATTCCTGTAGTTTCTGTCTGAATTGTGCGAGACGTTTGAGAGGAGTATTAAAGTGAGCTAAACTCAAGTGAAAGTAAACTCGGGAGGTGTTTCAGCACCGTCAGAAAGGGGTAGCTGATGCACTTCGGCGTTACCGCGAACGAGATAAGCCGTCGCTATCAGACAGATTTAATATCGAGCGAAGTATACCGTATTTGACCTTGCGTGAATCATGCGCACTGTGAAGACACAAATATCGTCTACAAGATTATAGAAGTAAAGGAAAGTCCTATAAATGCCCTGGAGTTTTGCTACACGCTCTTTTTTTTGTCCTATACAAGCTGAATTGATAGTCCGATCTAGAAGACGTTTACAGATTAGTTGAATTTACTTTCTGCTTTTAATCAGATCTGATGGAGGCATACTCAAATTAAAAAAGTAGAATGTTAGCGTCAGAAAATTACGTCAAGGAGCCTCCTGAAAATGTTTGATTCCAGTATCGCGAAGCGAGCGACATTGCACTCGTGTCCAGCACTAAGGCAACGACTCTACCTTACCCGTCGCAGTCTGAATAAAGACGGAGAAAAGTAGCAGCATTGCTGTAGGTAGGGGGTTACCACAGCGATTTAAGACCGCGCTGAAACATGGTAACCTACTTCATGCAGCACTGCTCATTTTCTACTTTGATGGAAGTCTCAACTTGGGGAATAAGGACAAATCTGATAATGACGGATTCTAAATATGGTTAAAATGTGACATGGAAGGAGGACTGATTGAACTGTGATGGTCACTGTCACATGGATACTTGAATATAGTGATCGAATATTGGCTATTTTACTGATATCAATGGTCACAAGTTTCAAAGATAATTACTCTGGGCCTACTATAATTGAGATAGCAATGTGTAGTGGACAATTCAGAATGACTGTTAAGGACATTGATTTTCAATTTGGGTGACTGCTGAATGAGGTGAAGTGAAATTGGCTGGAGACAGGAGCTTAGCTAGTTCGTAAGCTTGCTCCGGAGCTGACACAGACTTTGTTTCCATAGTAACTAGTGCCATGGCTTAGCTCACACGCTCTGTGCAACCGAAATGGGGCTTAAGATCAGGCTAATCCCTTGCTGATCCTGGACTAATCCCTTATCCCGCCTTCATGCAATAGGCCCCTGGCTAGCAAGATAATTTGGTGGGAGTGTTTGTAATCACACTAGCTAGCTAATAGCCAACACGTGGAATTTGATCAATTTTGATATTATAACCGTTTCAAAGGTTTACTGGCACGTTCAGCACGCGATGGCAAGCATAGTTGAGTTCCATGATAATTAGCATGCCAGATGATATTTTAAACAAATAACTTTAATGGAATCTATATTGATCAGCACAATACCCACAACCAAACACACAAACCAATGCCAGCTAGCTAGAGAACAGAACAGACAAGCTTTCTGCTCACCCATCCACATTACGTGATGTTGCAAATGCAATCCGTGAATGAGTGCTTTCATCAGCCATTCGTCATCATTACTCAATACGACCAACCGGCCGCTCAAACATTGAGTGCGATGAGTAAAACAATATTATTATTATTATTATAAACAATATAATTATTATTATTATTATTATTATTATTATAATTAACCTCTGCTCAGCGATGCATGTACTGGCGCCTGACAGCTTCCTGACAGCTTGAGTGGCAACTGACAGCCTGCCCTGCGCGTGAGTTAACTGCCAGATCAAGTAGCCAATCGGAGAACAGCTTTTCTAGCCAATCAGAGGCAAGAAAGGCGGTACCTTCCCCTACCATCCTGCGTTTCGCAAATTCGCGGCCGGGCGTTGACCTCACTCGTATTTACTGGTCTGTGTACAGGAAGGGGGGGGGGCGGGCTGCAGTCCCCCCTCCCCTTGCAGCCCTTCCCAGTGGCGGCTGCAGGCTTATAGCATTCTCAATGTAACAATAACTTTAAACAGTAAAAATTAAGACAGAAAAATAAAAACATGAATTGGGTAAAAACTGTTTTGTAAAATCTATGTCTAAAACCTCTGTTTAAAAAAATCTGGGTTGAAATATTTTTACATTTTTAATTACGTATTGAGGGAACGCTTTCTCAAGGAAGCGGAAGGCGCTGACATAAATGCAGTGGGAAGCAAAAATGGCGAACGACAGCAAGCAAAGAGGGATATCTGTTTTTCCGCACCAAACAACATTTCAAAGAAAACTAAAGTAACTGATTCAAAAACTTACTTTACTCGTAGACGCAAGGACAGTGATGAAAATAACATCACAGATGATAGAAGCAACAATACTGTCACCGCAATAGCTTGCATCGAGTTAGCTTGACGCTCCAGTGAAGAGCATCAGCAGCGGATCATTAACTTTAGCGCTGCCGTGCTCTTGGGATCTTTCAAACCAAGCATTGCATTTCCTGGAAGAAAAATTGGCACAGTGTGATTTGACAGATCCTTTCAATGAGGTTTGTTTGAAAAATGGCAGAAGTTGCACTGTGTTAAGGAAACCAATGGTATTCTTTGCTTTATGTAAATAAGGGAGCTTGTCAATATTCTGAACAGTGAACGCATTCATTTTTGAACGGATGCCTTTTCATTTTTGGATGCATTCGAGGCTGAAAACCTGGTCACTGCATCAGATAATGAACACCCTTCTGTTCATTTTCTGATGCATTCATTTCCCGATGCCTGCCCAAGGCCTGATGCGTTCATCTAAAACTGAATGCCATTCATATAAAACTTAACTCCGTTCATTATAAAATGTTCGCAATCCAAGAATTTCTGTTTGTAGTCAACTGTTCTGAGTTTTTTATTTCAGATTTTTTCGATGTATGTGACCGTTTATGCGGTTAACGCCATCTCCCTGTTTTCCGTCATTTACTATCGATAGATTTTATAGATAGAAATTATCGGTGTTACAGCTGGAGTCTTCTCTCTGTTTTATGCATCAGTTATATAAAATATTGTCATCACTCATTTTTTTTTTCTGAAATGTAGGCCTACATTTGACTGGCGACGTGGAACCAGAATTTGGAAAACGCGAAACGTGCATGTATGTTACCCTTTGCCCGCCGTCGTCTTCGTGGTCTCGCAGTTGTGTTTTTCTGTATGCCTATCTGATATTTTCTACGTCAGCTAAAGTTACATAATGTAATAAAAAATATCATCCAACGATAAAGATTTATTGCAAGATTTTAAGGGTGTCGAGAATTGCCATTATGACTGAAAATAATCAGCTATAGGGGAGACCGGGTCTAAGTTGTTACACTTTTTCTTTTAACGGCTGTAGAATTGACATTATTACACTACCGCTCAAAAGTTTGGGATCACTTGGAAATTTTCTTGTTTCCCATGGAAACACACAGGAAATTAGTCTGAATAGGAAATATAGCAAATGAACAGAACATGCTGACATTGTCTGAGTTAGAAATAATGATTTTAATGGAAAATGATGAATATGTACTTCAAACTTTGCCTTCATCAAAAAAAAAACCACCTTCACTGTTGATACTGAAACTGGTGTTTGATGGGAACTATTTAGTGCAGCTGCTAGTTGACAACCTGTGAGGCGTCTTTGTCTTTAACTACACACTCTCAGATATTTGTCTTCTTGCACAGTTGTGCATCGGGGCCTCCACTTTTTTTTTTCTGTCCTTGTTAGTGCCAGTTTGTGCTGCTCTCTGAAGGGAGTAGTTGACAGCATGGTAAGAGATTTTAAGTTTTCAATTTCTCGCATTGAATAGCCTTCTTTTCTAAGCACAACAATAGACTGACGGGTCTCTAAAGGAAGTTCTTTCTCTCTGGCCATTTTGAGCCTGTAAACAAACAAACAACTGCTGATGCTCCAGGTACTAAACCAACCTTAAGAATGCCATGCTCCCTTTTGCGCTCCCTTATTAGTTCAACGGTTTTCAGCTGTGCAACACATTTGCAGAAGGGTTTTCTAATAATCAATTAGCCTTATACAATGCTTAACTTGGATTAGCAGCCATACCAGGAGATTGATGCAGAGGACTGACAGTTGCTGATAATAGGCCTCTATGCAAAAATGTAGATCATTCTTTGAAAATCATCTGATTAATTTTAATCGTTTGTGAAATGCATAAAAATGTTTGTGAAATGGAAAAAAATGTTTGTGAAATGCATGAAAATGTATTTTTCTTTGGAAAACAAAGAAATTTGCACGTGATCCCAAACTTTTGCGTGGTAGTGTATGTTTTTGTTACCAATATGCACTGTACAGATAGAAAGTTTATTAGACTACATGACTGATCTGCAGCTACCCCTATATTCTGCGCATTCCTGATGCTGGGGAGGAAAAAATAGACCCCCGTCACCTGGCGTAGTTTGTTACAGGAGGGGTAGTTTTCTACCGGTTGTGGGGCATTTTGTTCCACTAAGAATTTGCTTATTAAGTGAGACGTGTTTCCCACTTAAGTAGGCAAGTTAAGGGGGATTCCTTACTACTATTATCCCACGAAGCTACTGTAAGGAACCTCTTGAGTCATTCTCTAATGGCATTGCCACGTTTCGTTATTCGTTTGTAATTTCGAGGCATCTTTCTGAAGTAAGAAAAGGTAGAAAGTCATTCAGTGAGGTAATTTGATCCCAGGTCTTCCCGGCACTGCTGACTCCTTTTGTTTTGTATGAAACTATCTCATCTTTTGTATAGACTATGCTGATTTCTGCGATTTGGCGCTAACGTGTGTTAAGTGAGCTTTTAGATTATAGGCGCGGATATTCTTTTGTGAATGACGACTGAATATGGATGACGGTTTATATAAACGCTTGTACAGGCCTATTTTAAATTCTAAATTCCTATAATAGGCCCAATAATAATAATAATAATAACCATAATCCCTAATCCTCATCCTAATCCCTTCAAATCGACAGCTGTACCTATAAAACTGCCGTACTTCTAGACACTGCATAAAGTGAAATAGTTCTCATTGTCATTGTTAGGCTAGTTTTTTTTTTTTTCTTTTCATATACTGGGCAGCCTATAATCCGCCATTTGCCAATTTAGGTGACGCTTCAGGAATGGGATTATATGCAACCTACTCCTGTTCTCTGAACAAAAACATATTCCGATTATCTAAACAAAAACATATTAAACTTAGTCGACTGAACAAATTAAGTATTAATCGTGCACATCATCCAAAAGACTTGTCACCGGTATTCCAGCGTGTCGCATGAATTCGGGTCTCACTCCGTGATCTCGTATCCCTGAACCAGCTAATCCCCATGGCATCACAAGACTAGGCTACTTAGTCGTTTATCTTGCAATCAAGCTTATTCATTAGTTGAACTGATAACACCCTTATAATAAGGTTATATTCATAAAGGGGGGGGGAGGATAAATATTTATTAACATTCAGACATGCTGATTTTATAATACTGTGCACATGCAGAGGTTTTACTTAGCTCGTCTGCTTGTCTAGATCTGGACTTGTCGTCGGCAGCTCCCACAGAGCGGCGGTTTCATGTGTTGTGACTTCAATCTGAAAAAAATACTGTACAATAAATTAGAACAATATATCATATGACAAATGGTAGCCTACAAAATCTGCGACAATCAATAGAACAAAATCTGAATATCATTGCAGAACTCATCGTGCACGTAGTGGGCTGTAAAGTGTGCCATTTTTTTTTTTGGCTTGCACGTTCACAGGTTTAAAAAGAAAGGATTAACATCGCGGATAATTTTACAATTTGATATGAGCGGGAATAAGTTATCCTAGTTCTTATACTCACAGAATTGTAGAATTAAACTTGGGCTGTCGCGCAGATGATGTGATACAATGCCTAAACTATAATTTCAATGTATTTAATTTAATTTATTTACAATCTTTTGCATACAAATTGCCTAGCGGTCACATCATGATTTGGAATTCTAAAATGCTTTTTTATATATGAAGGACAAAGTGGCATACTGACACCACACGGAAGCGATGTTCATTCCAGTGAAGTATTCACACAGCAACATTTGAATGCTTTGGCTGACTGAACGTACCCCGGTACCATTGAATCACAATTTATATCCGGTCTTGAGTGTGGAATGTGTTAAAGCATCTTATTGAACTCGATTAAAAGTGTAAGCGTATAGCGGAAGATTGACGATCGGTAAAGATATAATCTCGAAACTGGAGATTTGGTAGGATTTTTTAGTCAATGTGAAAACTGTTGTTTAATAGGCATGTGCCTTACAATATACTTCTAAATTCTGCAGGATGGGAGACGGGGAATTTTTTTCTCGTTAGAAGGAAATATTTACGCATGTTGGTGTAAATTTTGCAAAGTGGAGAGCAGATTCATTTTGTAACGCGAGAGAAGGTAGCTGCGTTAATTTTTGGATGCCGTCCGGTCAAAAATGAACGCATGCTCGTTCATTTTTGAACACTCTGCCATTCGTTTTTTAGCTGTACACGAGCGGAGACTTGTTCATTTTTGAATGCCTGTTCAAATTTGAATGCGTTCAGAATATTGGCAAGCTCCCTAACCACAGTGACAATTTGTTTGCTAAGGGGGGATTCAGCAACTGGGGAAAGACAAAAGAAAGAACTTGGTCAGCATGAGTTGTCAGACCTGCACTCTGATTCATTACGTGTGTTAGCGTTGTTTTAAGTAACTCCAGTCAGTGCTATGTTTTGGGAGTTTGCAGCTAGGAATCAACATGCAATGTTGTAACACTTATTCAGATTGGCTAAATTCCTGGGCCATGAAGGAATACCGCTCAGAGGGCACAGTCATCGCGACACATACCGCAGCAGCTAGTGTGAGAGAATGCACTCATTACCGAAAGCTCGAGAATGGATTTCACGTACCCGCTGTAAAAGATGTAAAAAAAAAAAAACCACCAGTTTCGGAGCATTTTAAGAATGCTGATGATGACCCCAAAGGGAACGATTATCAGGCTATCATTATTTTATGCCTTTTATGCAATTAGCCTGCTGCCTGGATGTATTCATGTTGGCGAAAGTGACAAGTTACATTCACTAAAGATAGCTGATTGAATTAAAAAAAGTAAGTCATATATAATGCGAAGGCTCACTTTATTCAAATTTAGGATTCTGTCTGAGGATTATTTGTTTATTTTTGGGACTGAAGACCTTGAGTAGCTCATAAAACAGCACATGATTCTTTGTGTGCAACTACATGATTAAATAGTATCACTAAGCATGCACCGCCATGTTGGATGATATACAACCACAGCGCACGGCGTTCTCTCTAGTCGCCATTTTGAATTACTTTAGAGATTCTGAAGAAACTCGTCTTTATCACGAGTAGCATTATTGCCGCAATTATAAATCGCACACAAAGTAGGCAGTTTTCTTTTTAAAGGAAGCGCAAATCCAAAGAAAATCACGAAGCGTTGCAGGAGCTCACACGTAAAGCGCCGCCACCTTAGTTGTTGTTATTATCCAACATGGTGGAATTCCGTTTTGTGTACGTGAAACGTGACGTCACGAGCACACGAAGAATAGCTAGGCTTACAAAGTCACGTCCCTCTGCGCCGATGTTTCATAGGGTGCGACAGGAAGATGTTTCTGTTTTAAATGTAAAAATGCTGAAATGGGAGATGGGATTCAGAGAAAGGGAAAGAATTACGTATCAAACCTCCACTTTTTTTGGCTTTTTACTCACCAGAACAATTTTAAAAGGGGGCACCCTTTTAGGAGGGAGAACGAAGGTTTATAATTTCAGATTAATATTTAATATCGTCAATGCATACGCTGCGCATGCCCTAGCAACCTGGTGTGTAATCAGTAACATGGCTGGTACCCATATATGCTATTACCACATGCAGAGGCACTAGAAATTAAACTACATTTTCTCGACTGGATGTAAGCTTGACTATTATATATACCCGAATGTTTCTCTGGGTACCCAAATATCAAGGGAAGCCAAAAAAGTACTCATTTCAGTCAATATTGGGAGAGCTTGAAAATGGAATTCTTTCGAGAGAAGGTTTTGGATTTATTAATTACTTGCATTCTTGTCATCCCTACAATACCGTATGTATTACTTGTGCATTTTCAATGTAGCCTATCAGCAGTTTCTTGGTCATTTCCTCGTTACTCTGACTATAGCTGGACTATTTACGTATACGGTGGAAGTGGTGCTGGCACTATTATGTTTCAGTATTATCAAGAATACCGGTATGATGCCCCGACTGGTTTCCACATTAATTTTTACCCTTGCGCGTTCATGAGTTGGTTCGCTTGAACAGAAGCAATTGTGGTGGCCGCTTTCATTGTATCTATGAGAGCAACTTTAACCGACACCAATGAAAACAATAAATTTAAGAAAATATTAAGTTTAAAAGATTGCGCCAAGCTGGATTCCACACCCTGTGATTGAGGTAGCTACTTCTCCGCTACGTTGTACCCTCTACGCCACTGTAACCAACAGGACCAGTATTTGAATCCAGTCTAGCAATAGACTGCAATAATCAGGCAAATGTACTGTTGAATTAAAACACATTTTTGTACATATAGATAGTTCACAATGTCCAATATTTCACACCAATGAATGTTTCTTGGCGATATTGGTCGCCATTTTACAAAATTTAATGCATATATTTTCTTCTAATGAACAGCAAAAGGTGGATTAAATACAAGTATTAATATAGCGGATGCATATGCTGCGCTTCCTCTAGCTAGCATCCAGGGCTTTTAAAAAGTTCTATTCGACTTCGTTGCATTACGAGCACAATCCGACCATTATTAGGCTAATCTTCTTTCACGCCAGCTTGGTTCGGTTTGTTTCAGTCCTCCATGCTTGTTTTCTCTGGCACTGGTTGCGAGATTCCATAGAGATAGAGGAATGTAACACATCGTACCAATCCAGCGTGAAAGAATCAGAACAATAGTGGGAACATGTTTTTAATTTCCCTATTCAATCTCACAACCGATACGACAGTTAACAAGCATGGAAGACAGTATCGGTTGCGAGATTGAATAGGGAAACACATAAAAACATGCACTTCATATAATTGCGTGAGCTTTGCCTCATTTAGCATCCTTTTCTTGGGCGCACATTCTCATACAGCACTTGGCGGCCCAACCATATACTAGGTTGCACCTACAACCCCCTCCATAATTATTGGCACCCCTGGTTAAGATGTGTTAAAAGCCTTAAAATAAATTCCATTTTTATTGCAGAAGCATACTCTCACACTGAAAATTGTAGAAATATGTAACCTTCAACTCAAGTGAATTTTAAGGGAAAAAAAATCCCTGACTAAGAAATAATTATTTTTCATAAAATCACCTGTTCCACAATTATTGGCACCCCTAACAATTCCTAGGAAATAAATGTAATTGAAGTATTTCTGTCATTTCTACAGTAGTTTACAAAGTTGATCAGAGTATCTAGGAACATTTAATTAGTAATTCATCACTTCCTGTTTCCCTGGGGTATAAATATGACGTGACACAGAGGCCATTTCTCTTATCCACTCTTCAACATGGGAAAGACAAAGGAACACACCATTCAAGTAAGGCAGATGTGTGTCGACCTTCACAAGTCAGGCAATGGCTACAAGAAAATAGCCACTCGCCTGCACCTGCCCATATCTACTGTCAGAGGAATCATTAAGAAGTTTAAAACAACTGAAACAGTGGTAAACAAGCCTGGACGAGGACGCAAGGTTATTTTGCCACCACGCACAGTGAGGAGGATGGTAAAAGAAATAAAAAGTTCTCCAAAGCTCACTGTGAAAGAATTGTAACAAATGGTAGCATCTTGGGATCACAAAGTCGCCAAAACAACCATCAGGCGCTATCTACATGCCAACAAGCTGTTTGGGAGGCATGCACGGAAAAAACCTTTTCTCACTCACAATCATAAACGCAAACGTCTGGAGTTCGCTAAGCGGTACTGGGACTTCAACTGGGACGGTGTGCTTTGGTCAGATGAGACCAAGATAGAGCTTTTTGGCAACAAACACTCTAAGTGGGTCTGGCGGAACACAAAAGATGAATATGCGGAAAAGCACCTCATGCCCACTGTGAAGTATGGGGGAGGATCGGTGATGCTGTGGGCCTGTTTCTCTCCAGAGGCCCTGGGAACCTTGTTAGGGTGCATGGCATCATGAACGCTTTGAAATACCAGGACATTTTAAATCAAAATCTGGTGGCCTCTGCCCGAAAGCTGAAGATGTGTCGTCACTGGGTCTTTCAGCAAGATAATGACCCTAAACATGTGGCCAAATCTATACAGAAATGGTTCACCAGACACAGAATCAAGCTCCTCCCATGGCCATCTCAGTCCCCAGACCTCAACCCCATTGAAAACCTGTGGAGTGAGCTGAAGAGGAGAGTGCAGAGGAGAGGACCCAGGTCGCTGGATGATTTAGAGAGATTGTGCAAAGAGGATGGTCAAAGATCCCTCTTTCTGTATTCTCCCATCTTGTGAAACATTATAGGAGAAGATTAGGTGCTGTTTTGTTGGCAAAAGGGGGTTGTACAAAGTATTAACATCAGGGGTGCTAATAATTGTGGCACACATGATTTGATGTAAAAGAATTATTTCTTAATGTGGGATTTTTTTCCCACTGAATAAATGCACTTGAATTAAAGGTTGGATTTTCCTCTTTTTTTCATTGTGGTCCTATATTATTTAGAAAAAAACTGAATTTATTAGAAGCTAAAGAACACATCTTAACCAGGGGTGCCAATAATTATGGAGGGCGCTGTAGTCTTGTTAGGAGTCAGTGCTGGTTTTTGTTTGACTATTCAGATGTACAACCTCAATTCCGAAATAGTTGGGACGAAGTGTAAATTGTGAATAAAATCAAAATGCAATGACTTTCAGATCACATGAGCCAATATGTTATTTACAATAGAACACAGACAACATTTCAAATGTTGTAACTGAGACATTTTACATTTTTATCCACAAAATGAGCTTATTTCAAATTTTCTGGCTGCAGCAGGTCTCAAAAAAGTTGGAACACAGGTAAAAAAGGGTTGAAAAAGCAATTAATATATAAGAGAATCAGCTGAAAGAACATTTAGCAAGTAATTAAGTTAACTGGCATCAGTTGTGTAACATGATTGGCTATAAAAGTGATGTCTTAGAGAGGCTGAGTCTCTCAGAAGTAAAGATGGCCTGAGGCTCTCCAACTTGTGAAGGCTTGCGTAAAAAAATTGTGGAATACTTTAAAAACAATGTTCCTCAACATCAAATTGCAAAGGCTTTGAGAGTCTCATCATCGACAAAGCATAAAGTCAACAAAAGATTCAGAGAAACTGGAAAAATCTCTGTGCATAAGGGACAAGGCCGAAGACCTTTACTGGATGCCCGTGATCTTCGGGCCCTCAGACGCCACTGCATCACTCACCGGCATGATTCTGTCATTGACATTACTAAATGGGCCCAGGAATACTTCAAGAAACCACTGTCTGTAAACACAGTCCGCCGCGCCATCCACAGATGCCACCTAAAACTCTATCATGCAAAAAGGAAGACATTGTTGAGCATGATCCAGAAGCGCAGTTATGTTCTGTGGTCCAAGGCTCATTTAAAATGGAGTGTAGCAAAGTAGCAAAGTGTTCTGTGGTCAGACGAGTCCAAATTTGACATTCTTGTTGGAAATCATGGACGTCGTGTCCTCCAGGCTAAAGAGGAGAAAGACCACCCCTCCTGTTATCAGCGTTCAGTTCAAAAGCCAGCATCTCTGATGGCATGGGGATGCATTAGTACATATGGTGTGGGACACTTGCTGAAAGCATGGCTGAAAGTATATAAAGGTTTTAGAGCTACATATGGGTGTTTCTACAGAAAAGGGCACAATTACAGTAAAGACAGTCCACCCTGGAACTTAGCTTTCCTATTCATTTGGGGGCTAGAAATATTGGGCATGATATTTGCAAATAGGGGCAACTTTAAAGGGGTACTCATTCCAATGACCTTGACATCCAAGGTCAGATTATGATGCAAATGTCCATACCGTAATCATTCAAAATTGAGCCAACAATAAGTTGAAAATTAAACCCTTTTCACTGATGACTCAGACTTGCCACCAGGAACAAGTCTGCTTTAGTATGTCAAGTTACATTAGAATAGCTATTGGTTCAGGAAAAAAGGCATTAACCCTTTCCCCCGACCAAAAGCAGGTGTCCTTTAAGTTTGGTTTTCCCTGTCTTCACCGTAATCAGTCAGCTATTTTAGTTCTACAGCTGTCCACCAAATGTCAATCCTGCCCCAAAACAAAAACAACAACGACACAAAAGGACATTTTAAAACCTTTTGGGTGTGGTGGCTAAGTGCCAAGGCTCAGGTAGTATCCGAATTTTTACTTGTCACACAAATTAAATGTCTTTGCCGTAATCATGAAAATATGTTTTTGTAGCTAGTGCTTCTTTATGAGGTTATGCTTGATTAGAAACCTTTTCAGAGAGGTAGAAAATAATGGAAACTTCAGCCCTCATATTGGTTGCAATTTCCATGGGGCTGCATTATGTGTCTTTACCGGCGTCTTTACCGTTATCTTTTGGAATTACGGTAAATACATCAAAATTATGGTATAGACAAGATCATATTAAAATCAAATTTTGATACCTGAGGCCTGCCTAGCTGGCCTTTTTTACCCTTTTAATTCTCTCATCACACCAGGCCTAGTGCACTGCCACCCACTTGACTAGGCCTACTTCATCTGGCCTTAAAATCTGGTGCCCTTTTAAAATCCAGACCTGGGAGGGGGTATGGAATCAAATTAGGGCCAAAAGTTTTGTGTGTGCAAAAAAATTTTGAACTTGTAGAAATATTTTGTGTGTGTAAAAAAGTTTCGAACTTCTAGAAATATTTTGTGCGTGAGTAAAAAAGCTTTGAGCTTGTAAAATAGTTTTGTGTTTGAGCAAAAAAGTTCTGAGTTTGAAAAATAGTTTTATGCATGTGTAAAAGAATTTTGTGCATGTGCAAAAAAGTTTTGAGCTTGTGAAATAGTTTTGTGCGTGTGTAAAAAAGTTTTGAACTTGTAGAAAAATTTTGTGTGTGAGTAAAAAAGCTTTGAGCTTGTAAAATAGTTTTGTGCCTGAACAAAAAAGTTATGAGCTTGAAAAATAATTTTTTGTGCGGGTAAAAAAATTTTGTGCATGTGCAATATTTTGAGCTTGTGAAATAGTGTTGTGCGTGCATGAAAATTTCCTACCTTCCTGTGTGACAGTGAAGTTGCGGATACGTTCAAATTTCCTACCTTTGCCTGGAACACTTTTTTTTTTTACAAGCACAAACCAGATTTATGAACCTCGAGTTACGAAACATGACCCTATTTTTACTCCTGTAGGGTAGACTAGCCAATCAGCACACTGCCCATTGAATAGCCAATCATAATGTTACCCACAGTCACACTAAGTCAAACTGTCCAATCAGTAGCCAAACGGTTCTGATGCTATTTCTCCACCATGTCTGTGGAGAAATCCATAGCTCATTGATTTCCGTTTTTATTCTACTGTAATGTCATTGTAATAATCATATATTCTTGCAGTGATATGTCTCGGGCAATTGATGCGTGCACTTTTCACCAACATGGTTCGATTGACTCGCGTTACATTAATTAGCTGGTTAGCAAGCTAGCTAGCTACCCTCCCGCAAGTTGGCGAACGTTACGAACAACCACTGTATAAAACTTAATTCCAGTTCATTAAACCTGATTAGATTGCGATCGGTCACCAGAAACAACCAGTCAAGTATCTTTTACATGGTTCGTAACGGTCTTATTAACCTTGTGTTATATCGGAGTCGATCATAATAACGGACTGTTTCTCAGTCTGCACAAAAAATGCAAGGAACAATTTGGCTGTTCAAGAAAGGGGTAGCTATCACGATCAAGTCAGCAAGGGCAAACTGGATGCTCAGAACTTCAATAAAAAGGAAAACTGAGTAATGGATTTTGCAGGTCTCTATATTGTAGCAGCGCGATGCTAGCAGTAGGATATGTGTTTCTAGTCTTTCAGCTTACTCCTATGCTGCCTGCGATTCACCCACTTGATAGTGATACAGGGGTTGGGAAGGCCACGCACCATGCACAAATGGCGCATAAAATCAAAATATGGCACAATGTAAAGCCACTGAGCGGGCCTGGAATGCGCCCATGTGCCAATTAAATCTTAATTTTTTTCTATTATACAGTACCAAAATTCTTCTGGGAAAAAAAAAAAAAAATAGGACCAAGGGTCCTGTAGCTTACCGGCAAGCAGTCTTACAGCGATGATACAAGTTATGAAAATTTCATGTGAAGTTTGACATTCGGATCATTGAAAATCAATGTCAAGGTCACTAAATAAAAGTTCACATACATTTATAAGACCTTCTGTAATATAATCCTAAGCTCTGAAGCAGTTTTGGTGATACAAGTCATTAAAATATGTCAATATGTTTTCAATATGTCAATTGTGAACTTTAAAGGTCACAGAATGTCAAGTTGGGGTCAGCAAATGGACTTCATATATGACTTTCGAAATGTCTCTATACAAACCTTGGCTCAATCTGTGACCATTTTGGTGATACAAGTCATTGTAATTTCACTGTGGAGTTTGACTCTCAAAGGTCACTGACAGTCAAGTTGAATGTCACCAAAAGAAAGTTCATATGTGACTTCCTAGATGTCAGTAACACAAACCTAGGCTCCATCTGTGACCTTTTCAGTGATAGAAGTCATTGACTTTTCTCTAGGTCAAGTTAGACCTTCTAAGGTCAATATGAAGGTCACCAAATGAAAGTTCATACATGACTTCCTATACTTCTCCAATACAAACCTACACTGAATCTGTAACAATTTTGCTGATATAAGTCATTGAAATTTCACTGTGTAGTTTGGCCGTTCAAGGTCACTGAAGGTCATGTTCAAGGTCACCCAATGAAACTTCATACATGACTTCCTATATGGCCACAATACAAACCTAAGCTCTATCTGTAATAGTTTTGGTGATAGAAGTCATTGAAATTTCACTATGTAAAGTTTGACCTTCGAAGGTTGCCGAAGGTCAAGTTCAAGGCCACCAAATGAAAGTTCATGTATGACTTCCTATACATCTCCAATACAAACCAAAACCATCTGTAACCATTTTGCTGATATAACTCATTGAAATTTCACTGTGAAGTTTGGGCATTCAAGGTCACTGAAGGTCAAGTTCAATGTCACCAAATGAAACTTCATACATGACTTCCTATATGCCCGCAATACAAACCCAAGCTCTATCTGTAATAGTTTTGGTGATAGAAGTCATTGAAATTTCGAGCTGCCGGATAGCTCACTCGGTTAAGGCACTGCGTTGTAGTGCAGAAGTAACTATCACGGCGCGGGTTCGATCCCCGGTTGTACCAACCGGCAGTGGTCAGCAGCTTTTTCAGAGTAGCGCACAATTGGCCATCGCGCTACAGGGTTTCAAATTGGGAAGGGACTGCCGGGAAAAGGGAAATAAATAAAACAGCTTTGTTCGTTGCTCAAGCGCCTCCTGTTGGCCAGACGGGCGCTCGTCAGGAAGATTCTAAGTCTGTTCATGTCCGGGTATCCTCCGCCCTCGTTCTGAACTTGCGAAGATTCAACCAATGAGTGTATAAGAAGCAGTGGCTGACAGGCACATGCTTCGGAGGAGAGCCGTGAACTGTCTTCGCTCTCCTGAGTTGGCAGCAAGGGGTCGCATACGAGCAAGCTTTGTACATAGTTCACCAATTGGGCATTCCAGATTCGGGTGGGATTGGAGATGCCAAATTTATAAAAAAAAAAAAAGAAAAGAAAAGAAGTCAATGAAATTTCACTATGTGAATTTGACCTTCGAAGGTCGCCGAAGGTCAAGTTCAAGGCCACCAAATGAAAGTTCATACATGACTTCCTACACGTCGTGTTCAATGCACATATGTTCCCAATCTTCAATATTTTCAAGCCTAGAAACCTTTGAAAATTATAACATTTTGCTTGACCTCAAGTTTGACCTTTCAAGGTCATCTGAGGTCAACTTTAACACAGCCAAAATATAGGTTATATATAACTTCCTATATGTCAGTAATACAAACTTAATCTCTATCTGCAACCATTTAGCTTCCACAGGCGATTTGGCCCATTCTCCATAAGACCCAATGTTAAAGTACAGCACCCCACTAGACCCACTTCCGTCAATTTAATCAAAATGGCACTCGCACTGTACATAAAGTGTATCAAGGTGAGTTGATTGCCAGATTTAGAAAAAAAGTTATCAGACAGTTTTTGAGAAATAATTTTTTGAAATTTCAAGTCATATCTTTTAATATTGTTAATATATTCCCTGACCTCGAGTTTGACCTTTCAAAGTCATCTGAGGTCAACTTTAACATAGACAATGTATAGGTCATATATGACTTCCTATATGTTGATAATACAAACTTAATCTCTATCTGCAACCTTTTGGCCTCCACAGGCCATCTTGCATATTCATAAAGTACAGCGCCCCCAATAGACCCACTTCCGTCGATTCAATCAAAATGGTGCTCGCACTGTACATTGATGGTACCAAGGTAAGTTGATTGCCTGATTTAGAAAAAAAATTTATCACACAGTTTTTGAGAAATAATTTTTTCAAATTTCTCAGTCCTATCTTTAACATTGGAGCCAAAATTTCAAGGGCCCATAAAACGGACAAAAATGATTCAATCAAAAATCCGAGAAAAACGTCTGGAGATATGGTCTAGTAGTATATTACTGCAAATTTACAGGAAAATTCATCAGGCTAAAAAAAGATTAAAAATGTTCCGGACGATGGATGCCGCACTACGACAATAGCTTATCGGCCCATAGGGCCGGTAAGCTAAAAACTCCACTGATCACAGTTGATCAAGTGCGTTCTGATGCTCAATCTATCAATTCTAATTCCAGGCCCTTGCGCGGTCCATCACCATCACGAGGCTGTGAAAATACCCATCAGGTGAAAGACTGATTTGGAGTGTATTTTCTCAGCGGAATGATCTCGTGACAAAGTCCTTTGATATCATGTTGGATTTATATCAGTATGCAGTATAAAATAACACTGTCCCGGAACAGAGTGTTGCAATACTAATTGGGCATGTATTTGAAAATTATTTCTTAATAGTTTGTCTTAGTCAGAGACTGTTTACTTTGTGGTCAAATAGTTAGTTGTTGACAGAAAAGCTTCAGGGTTCACTTTCAATCATCATGTATTGGTTTCTGACAAAAGAAAGCAGGTCAGATTAATCTTGGATCAAACGAACGAGCAGTAATCTTAAATACCACCAGGACGGTCTGGTCGATTGTTTGGTTGATGCGACCGAGATTTGGTTTGGCCGAGCAACCGCAAATAACTCGAGAATAATAGATTTGCGATGCGGCTGGTATTGCAGTGACAGTCCTTCACTTTCCAGCCGGCCTGTGTTTACTCTGAATGAATTATATTAGGTAGGCCTAGTTAAGGTAATATTGAAGTTGCGCACAATTCATCTGAAGTAATAAAAGCAACATTTTATGGTAGGCCTAATTGTTTTTTTTTTCATATACATGTAAAACTAACGTGTAACACCTCCTCTCATAGCTGCATTATACTCTTCGTGAATATGCACTCAAATGTGCGTTTCAGTTGTGGCTTATTGTTTGCCCTACGCAACAGTTAAGATTTGTGATATAGGCATAGGCCTACTTTAATTGCTCATTTCGATAAATTTTGAAACATAACGTTAAATTTAAAAAATCTGGAGCTTTGCAACATTTCGTATCAGACTATCAGAAAAAAAACTGGATGAATTTGCAAGCAAAGTTTCGCTTACCCAGTTAAACAACGAACATGGCACAGGCTACACTTGAGAACGGTAAATCAGCGAACCTACTGAATATTCTTTCCGCACATTGACCTGTTTTATGTGCTTGATCGGTGAACGTTAAGACTGAGTTGTTATATGTTCGCTATAGTAATGCGAACTGAGTTATTTATAGGCCTAGGCTAATTATTTTGAAACTGTATTTAATAGTGCATCGTCACTGCATCGCGAACAGTCCAAATGCAACTTAAAGGTACAGTGTGTAACTTAAATGGCTTTTTATTAGCAAAAATCAAATATTGCTTTCATAAATACGTATTTACCGAAGTCTAATCACAATCGCATACAAATGAAAGCTTTCTTGTAGCTTAGAATGATTTGCTTACAAATACATAGGTGGCGGTGCACCCACCGGAGGCTGCCATGTTGCATCGCCATCTTTTAATGCGGTAGCCGAAAGGGGACAAACTTGGTTCGCCTTTCGCGTTTTACCTTTAAATCCCTGTGTGTTGTCGGGGGCGGGGAGGAGAAGCAAGCAAAGACGACTGAGTTGGTGAAAGCGCCCTGCGGTTCATATACTTACCCTTTCCCTTGAAATGGAGAACCATGGATACTCTTTGCCCCATGAGAGGGAAGGAAAACCACCCAAGAAAAGAAAAAGAAAACATGACCGGGATAAAACGAGAGTCTACATCGGCGTAGCTTTTCCCAGGTGGAGACAACTCACGAGTGAGAGGGACTTGAAAACGGACGCGGAGGTTGCAAACCTTTCTGCTAAACAGGTAATTAAATCTAACAGTGAAGTTTATTTTGGAGGGGGGGGTTGATGTCCTTCCTCTAGTCAGACAGAATAGGCTAAAGTGATGCCAGTTTATCATCTTAGTGACTAAGGGGCCTATTCTCCCATGCACGTAAATCGAAAAGCGCATAGCTACGCGCTTTTCAGCCTACGCATATTCTCCCCTTGACTTAAGTCTGTGCATTATGCGCCCCGAAGGCAGTTATGCACTTTGGGCGGAGCAAGGCCAAAATCTGGGCGTTTCTCAGGCAAATAACACTTACGCGTATTCTCCCCCTGGCTTACGCGCTTTTTCTGTTAAGCACTTTTGAGGGCTGTATTTTGGTCAAGCGCCAATATGAGGCGAAATAGAATATTGCGTTTGATGTTGGTTATAGGCCGAATTTTAACATTTATTTTATTTTAACATGGTAAAGGTTGAGACATTCAATATTCGATTGTTCATCCTTATTTCTAAACTACATTTCTCATAACCATAATAAATTATCAAACAAAATCAGAACATGATATTACGCAACAGCCTGTTCTCCAGCATTCTGCCATGCCCTCAAAATCTAAAACCAAAATGCCAGTCCTGCATTTGCTTGCACTCTTGCCTGAGTGGGAAAGAGTAAGAGGAGCGCGCCGAGCTCGAAGACGACCACGCATATATCGGCCTCGTTTGGCCCGGCGCTAGAACAGGGAATTGGGGGGGGGGGGTGCACAGACATGGCCCTTTATGACAATTAGGATAGTCCTGGCTAGTTCTCAATCATTTTCCTTTATTGACACATTTTCCAATTATTGTAGCCTAATTGGCAACTGAAGACGCGGTTTCTCTCCATATGCGATCTAACAGCGATGAAATCATGGGGTAAATTCGGTAGAACTGAGAATTGGGGTGGACAAAACATTCGTTTTAAACAATTATTAGTCCTGACCTGTTCTGTTCTTGATTAACAAAAGCTTCACTCCGAGAGCACTCCACACTTAGCAGGTGTTGCTTGTTCTCCCCGATTAGGTAAAACGACAATCATTCATCTGGACACGTATTTGCTGAATTTAAATCAATGTTATTCAAAATTACTCTCGGTATTGAGTGAAAAAAAGTGGCACTCGGCAGTGAAATAGGCTATAAAAAGCACGCGGCTCAAGCTATTTGCGCAGGTATGCAATTTGCATATGGAGAGAAACCGTGTCTTCAGTTGCCAATTACGATAATTGGAAAACGCGTCAATAAAGGAAAATAATTGAGAACTAGCCGGGACTATCCTAATTGTCATAAAGGGACGTGTCTCTGCCCCCCCAATTCCCTGTTCTAGCGCCGGGCCTGTCCGTGTCTATGTAAATATGTTTTTTTATTTTTGTTTATTTTCTTTACCATTGATAATACTGTGTATTTTAATGTGTGAATAAAGATATTATTAAATACTCTAGATTGAGCCCTACCCTGGCAAATACCAAAGCACTACCCATTTGTTAATCCATTTTAGCCAATAAAGAATAGCCGACATGGGAAGAATCATTATCAGTAAATGGGATAATTGATTATAATAAAGTATTAGGCACAAGTTCAAGTGAATGTATCGCTCAAATCAAATGGGACATAATAGGCTACAGATATGGAATTGTGTGATTGCTGATGTGGTTTCGGGGCGGGCAGATGACCGCGTGCGGGGTAAGAATCCTTTGTTTGTCAAAGCGTTGCCGTGTCCTTTAGTTGCAAACCTGACATCGGAGTAGTTTGAGATTTCAAGTGCGCAATTTCTAAATGAGATCATATAAACTGTCTTTGATTGTTATTTTTGTGTGACTAGAATGTTCTCTTTATTTGTCTTCTTCCCTGTCTTCCACAGAAGACACAGGCTAGTGTAGGAGGGGCACATTTTCAATGCTCTGATTGCGCTGGTTGAGAAGTATAATAAAGTATAAATAAAATTCTTTATTTGTTATTTCATTATCGCGGCAATTTGTTTATTTTAGCTCTAATGTCATGGTGGCTAGAATAAGAAATAAAAAAAGAGATGTCTGCATTACTTCTTGTAATTGGCACAGACATACATAGGCCTACTATTACAGCGGCATATCGTCGGCCTGCTGATAAAACCTTGTATCTTCAAAATGATAACTTCCCAGGAAAATAAAATATAACTATTAAATTAAAAAATAATATAAATTGATAAAAATAATTTAAAACATAAATAAAATAAAAAATGTTCAATTTTGCATGTAAGAATAGTGGACATACGAGTTTTTGTTTCTTATCAATTTGGAGGTTTTATCAGCAGGCCGACAATATTAAAATTTAAATTCTGGTTTGAGTTTTCCATGGACTACGACTGCATTTTCATGGTTAATCAGAAAATCCTTGTTCCATATTTACCTGATAGCCATAATCAATGAGCTTGGTACAGAGTCTGCCTCTTTTGGATTAGTCATACCTCTTTCATAAGGCCGCCTACATTCTGAAGTTAAGCGCTGTGGGCGTGATCGAAGCGCGTAGGGGAGAATACGCGTAACTCAAATGCGCCTAACTCGAATCGCGTAAAAAAGGACTTACGTGCAAATGGGAGAATAGACCCATAAGTGAATTAATCACTAGAACCGCAAGCATTCTAACGCTGAAAGTATCTCCAGGTAATAATTATTTCGAATCGCCACGTCTCCCAATCCCCCCCCCAGAAAACTTTCTTTTAAACAGAAAGTAAGAGAAACGGCGAATGTAAACAGTGGATTAATATGCTCCCGTCAATTATTCTACAGCTGGTCTTCCAGGCGAACACGGTAATGATTGCTTAAATTTCCTGTTTTCATGTATTGTTGTTCTTGGTTGTATAATGCAAAGAAACACGCGGAGTATTTTAATTACCGATTTTGAGCTGTGCGATTGAAACCGTTTTGTTTGTCTTATAGTTTTCACGGTGCTCCGTGTTACTCACTTGGAAGAATAAATGTAAACGTGGACATCAGTAAGAAGCGTGGACTCTTCTGTGACCAGTGTAGTTATAGAAATATTGACACATTCTTGACTCTTCGCGGCTTCCGTAGTGTTAATGACGTGCTTAGAGGGGGAGGTACCAGAGAGTACTACTCGGTTGTTTGTATTCTATTAGCGCACCACTAGATGAGAGTAATTCTCACACACTGCGGCTTTAAAGTTGACAACCGTCGTAAAAACAGCCACTGCCATAACGCGAACTTGGGGTGGAAGCCTGCCAGCATCTACCTCTGAAAGAGAGCAGTTACAGATGCTCCTCAGTCTGACTAGCCAAATCCATTAGAGAAATTTAGAGCCAATTATCCAAATAAAACTTGTATCTTTTGCATGAAGGCTATCATTTATTTGTATAATGCAGTCGTTACACCAATTAAGACTTCACTTCGCGGAACATTCTCCAGGCATGTATGGCATTTTTAGCACAGTTTTATAGTTTATTAATGTGACAACGCTTTAAAACAGTAGGTGGCCGCGTAGGGTACGTTTTTACGATTTAGAGCCATTTATGTTCACTCAGGATCGCAATTAACTTGCGATTTGAGGCATAATGTGTGAATTTGCTTTATTTAATTTGTTTCTTTAGTCATTTCTTTGTTATTAATCATGTATAAAATCTACAAGTGCCTACCACCTGACCTCCTCGGAATCAACAGACTGTTCTAGTACAATAACTTCAGTATATTTAATGAATACTTACCAAATATTACCTTACTCTTGTGAATATTTTTTTAGTTACAGGCTCTAAGAGTAGGTCAAAATGTCATGCTTTCTAACACGCATCATTTTTTTCCCAGCATTTTTGATCCCTCATAACTTCATGTGTATTAGAGATGGCTTAATGAAATTTTCAGAACTGAAAGACATATCGGAGCACTATTAAAAACTGCAATGAAATCAATTGAATGCCCATTCTAGGTGTCACAGTCTTAAGCCAAAATTTGCATTTTCTTCGAGATTTGTTCTGTAACCAACTTCAAGCTTCAATATCATGAGAACAGTAGAAGTTTCAATGGCAACACTGCACCAATTTAATTACTATGATATAGTGTAGTAAAAACAAGTATTGCAACCATGGATTTGTCATGTGTTTTCTCGTAATTCACCAGAGAAAACTTGAAAAAAATGCACGTTAGGAAAACTTCACAGGTTGTATCACTATGTGGAACAGGTTCATGATCAAATCAAGTTATGGCATATGAAAGATCTCATTTTGATCTACATTTTGATACCAGGCTCAAACTCTAGCCATGATTCCTTCAGTGTCAAATAATTTTCACACGTATCAATGTAGGGCTGCAGCCAGTGCCGCTACAAGATGGTAGTGAACTGTGTGAGTAAAGTCAAAAACCATCAACTTAGAGCTACTTACCAGTGTATCAGTAGACTAATGCTAAAGCCAGTAGTTTTACTGAATGATTGAAATCGCAACGGCTGATTTCCCTCTTGTTTATTTATGTACATAATCTTGTCTTTTGTATTAAGTATTAATTCTATTTGTTTTAAGCAATATTGTAATGCTAAACATTAAAAGCAAATGTATGCATTTTTAGCGTGAAACACACAAAGCAAAATGTATGTATCTGTATGTGTATATGCAGTATACATTTTGATTAAAGGTCTATTATGGTTAAAACTATTGGTGCATTGAATTTTAGTAATGGCCCATACATTTTGAAAATGGCCCATTGATTTTCCATGACACGGGCCATTGGCCCATGGGCCTTGCTGTCCTTCCCAACCCCTGGTGATAGCTACCCGTTTCTTGGATAGCTGCTCACCTGCAAGCTGGCAAACATTAAGAACAACCGCTGAATAAAAATTGCTTCAGTTTATTTTTCTTCTCAGTTTTCTGCTCAAAATGTGCAAGGAACAATTCGGCTGTTCAAGAAACAGGTCTTTTTATAGCAGCGTGATGTGAACAGTCGGATACCTCTTCCTAGTTTTCTCCCAGCTTACTCCTATGCTGCCAGCGATTCACCCACTTGATAGCGATAGCTACCAGTTTCTTGAAGAGCCGAATTGTTCCCTGCACTTTTTCTGCAGAAAACTGAGAAATAAAATAAACTGACGCAATTTTTATACAGCGGTTATTCGTAATGTTCGCCAGCTTGCAGGAGAGCAGCTAGCTAAACAGCTAATTAATGTAACAAGTCAATCGAACCGTGTTGGTGAAAAGCGCACACATCAATTGCCCGAGACATATCACTGTTTCCACATCTGGCTATAGTTGCCGAGAATATGTGATTATGACATTACAGAAGAATAAAAACGGAAATCAATGAGCTGTGGATTTCGCCATAGACATGGGGGAGAAATAGCATCAGAACCATTTGGCCACTGATAGGACAGTTTGACTTACTGTGATGGTGAGTAACATTCTGATTGGCTATTCAGTGGGCAACATACTGATTGGCTAGTCTGCCCTACAGGAGTAAAAATAGGGCCATAATTTCATAACTCGAGGTTCGTAAATCCGGTTTGTGCTTGTATAGAAAAATTATGCAGGGGCATGTTGGAATATAGTTAATTTGGCATTTGGGCCCTTCCCCCAAAATAACATAGTCTGCAAAAATTCCTCACCCTTTACAGCCAGTGCATGTTTGTACAGCAAAGTGGAGACATGCCTTCTCACACTCAGACTAGAGTTAACAATGAACCTTTCAATGCCTTTGACATGTTTGAATGACCAAAAGATTCATGCAGGAAGTATGATACTCCTTTCTTCAGTGCAATTTGCCAAAAACACTGATTACGGTGAAGAGGTATGTCACTTCGTCTGTACCGTAATTGTTGATAATGACGGTAAAGACACCTGACCATCTTGAAGTTTTTGGAAAAAAAAAATGAAACCAGCCATAACCCAGCTTTGCCATTTTAATACTGACTAGTACTTTGGAAGGCCTATTTGAAGAATTAAAAAAAAAAAAACGGAATCCCAGAGAAAATTTTTGGTGGACGTCTTTACCGTAATCATGCCCTTTTCTGTAGAAACGCCCATATGGTCCCATCCAGACAAGGCTGGACTGGGACAAAAAAATGGCCCCGGCATTTTCGGCCATGGCGGCCCAACCTGATCGTGACGTGACGGCCCGCCATACGTTCACACTTTGCTGTTACCAAAAGTTAAAATTAAGCTCAGTCGTAGCCTACATGGCCTGGAACTCCACATGGGAATGCCCCAGGCTGGAATCGAACATACAACTTTCTTGCTGTGTAGTGGCAGTGCTAATCACTGCACCACCATGGCAAAGAAGAAGTTATTATTATTATTATTATTATTAATAATAATAATAATAATAATATATTTACATGAATTAATGTGAAAAAGAAATGTGACTTTGGGTCCATTGATAATTTTTCAATAAGACCATTGCAACTATTTGGATTGATTCATACATAACCTTTTTAAATAACGTTACATATCTTACAGACTCAACAGGGCATAGAATAGCTCTCTAGCTTCAGAACCGCAGTGCTCACTGGTTGCAGGTGATTCTGAATGTCAAGACAGGGTTTTAAATAGGAAGATTTGAAAGTCTTCCTTGCTGTATTCCAGGACAAATTTTATTTGCCACCGTAAAACAAAGAATCAATATGCACCAAATAGTAGGTTATTAACAGCTCGTCCATCAGTGGGGGCCTTTTGTAAGCTCAAGCAAATTTTAACCGAATACATACTTGCGATAGCCTATTAATTTCACGTCAGTCTTACCGCTTTCCGTGTCCCCCTCCAAATGAAAACTGCTTGCTACATGAGGATCATCATGGCCAAACAGCTGGTCAATTTTTTGTTTTAGCGTTTGAAAGCCTGAGGCTCCAATGTCTGTTTACTTTATTCTCGAAACTTTTGCCTCTCCACTGCTTTCTGACATTTTTGCCTGATCTCGTAGTCGTTGAAGCGCGCTTTTAGACTGTTAACGCAACTGGGGACAAGCAAGGCTATTGGGCAAACTAATTTCCCAGCAAGCCTGCCTTCTTAAACTTTTAGGACGAAAACAACAACATTAAATAAACTGTGCATGGCTTAAGCCTTTGCCTCGTTTTTTTTATCTGCAAGAATAAAGTTTTTCGGTAATTCCTATATCATAAAACAAACATATAAATAGGTACTGAAAAATAGCCAAGATGCAAGATACCCGCAATAGTGAAGTAGAGGAATAAAAAGTGGTATATAGAAAATATATCACAACAGTTGCCGAATATACGAAGTGTTAGGGTGAGTTTTCTAACTGCAATAAAATTAGAAAAAGTAATCCTTCTCGGCATATCGATCTTCTCTATGTAAAATTCCACGCCCGAATTACAAAAATTCATGATGCTGCTTGTGCGCCTTCATGTGGGCCACTGGACTACCAACGGGCCGTAGGTAATTGCGTTTTTTTCCCTGAGGAGGGAGGGCTCAGAGATTTCATTTGGCCAGCCCTGTGTCACTATAGAAAATGAACCAATGGGCCGCTTTCCGTCTTTAAAGGCCGGTGCGGTCGTTCAAAATGATGGATGTTATTACAGTTTTGTAAACTATGATTGCATCGGCCCAAAATGTGCGTCGGCCCACCGGGCATTGCCCGGTACGCCAGATTACCAGTCCAGCCTTGCCTACAGACGACATCTATTCCAGGGAAGGCCTTGTGTATTTCAGCAGCATGACAATGCAAAACCACATACTGCAGCTATTACAACAGCATGGCTTTGTAGTAGAAGAGTCCGTGTACTGAACTGGCCTGCCTGCAGTCCTGATCTTTCACCGATTGAGAACATTTGGCGCGTAATTAAACAAAAAGTTTGTCAAAGGAGACCCAAAACTCTCCAGCAGCTGGGAGCCTATATTAAACAAGAGTGGGATCAAATTCCAATGGCTAAACTCAAGAATTTTTCTCCTCAATGCCCAGATGCCTCCATTCTGTGTTAAAAAGAAGAGGGGATGCTGCACCATGCACTGTAAAAACTGTTACTTAGATAAAACTAAAAAAAAAAAAGGCAACATTTTCCAAGCACTTTTTCTTAGTTTTGTGAACTTCTTGTTTTTTTAAGTTGAGGAAACTCAATCATAAAATTTTAGCATAAAGTAAAAATTTTAAGAACAGTCTACAACAAAAACCCCAGTAAATTGAGTACAACCATTGTCAAAATGGACTGCATTTTAAGTACATCTAACTTAATTAAATTAAGTTGTATTTAAAAGAAAACATGAATTTTTACTTTCATTTTACTTTTTTTTCATATTTACCAATTCCAAACCTCTCCCAGGGGCCCACCTGTCCTGCATGTTTTAGATCTCTCCCTGCTCCAGCACAGGTGATTCAAATGATCAGCTCATTATCAATCAGCCTCAGGGGAATGATAACGAGCTGATTATTTGAATCACCTGTGCTAGAGCAGGCAGAGATCTAAAATATGTAGGACAGGTGGACCTCCATGAGAGGTTTGGGAAGTATTGTATTAAACTACAAACCACAATTCCAATGAAGAGGAAACATCGTGTAAAATGTAAATAAAAATGGAATGCAATGATTTGCAAATCTCAAAAACTCACATTTTATTCACAACTGAACATAGACAACATAATATTGAAATTCAGACATTTCATGAAAAATATTGGAAATATTAATGCATTTTGAATTGGATGGCAACATTTTGAATTGGATGGCAACAACACATTTAAGAAAAGTTGGGACAGGGGCAACAAAAGGCTGGAAAAGTGGTGCTAGTAAAAAGAAAAAAAAATCGGAGCATTTTGCAACTGATTAGGTTAATTGGCATCAGGTCAGTAAGATGACTGGCTATAAAAACAACATTCTAGAGAGGCAGTCTCTCTTAGATGGGCAGAGGTTCTCCAATCTGCATCTAAAAATTGAGAACAATTTCAGAAAAAGGCTTCTCAATCTTAAACTGCGAAGCCCCCCCCCCCCCGTGGGGTACGGACAATGAAGTCTGTCAAAGAGTCACTTTAATGCGGCTGGCCCCAGTAATTCATTCCTCGATATAATCAATGCGGTTCATTCATCGACATAAATCAGTACAGTTCATTCATCGGCGTAAATCAGTAGAATTCATTCATCGACATCAATCAGTACAGTTCGTTGCATACAACCGTCGTCAGCGAGGCAAGGAAGCGGAAGGGTTTGAAAAACATGCCAAACTCGTAACTACAAGCTGGCAGCGGCACTCTAAACCCCGGTCCCTCACTACCTAAAGGAGGTATCCATCCTCCCCTCCTAATACGGGAACAACTCCCCTATCTTCACTGCCGGCAACACAAAAAGTTGCGAGCAGCACCTTCCCGTCCCAGTGCCACCGTCACGGGAAAAAAAACCAGGTTGTCTCTTACACTGCTCACGCTGTCCTCTGTCCACTTTTCATCCAGCGTCCTTCTCCCTGCACGCCAAGCACAGGTGACTGTCATCAACAATCAAGTACCCCTCCCCTCTAAGCAGACATAGGGGCTGTATTCGAATCCCTGTTTTCGAACAGAGAACACTGTTCGTCGCAAATCGAATACCCGAGAACGTGTTCGCGAACGCGTTCTTGGCGTTCTTGACCACACCACCTCCGGTGTGGTCAAGAACGACGGGGAACAAACATGGCGGCCACTGGGAAAACTGATAAAATGTAAGCTGATTTTATCCCTAATATGGTCTATTTTACATAACTTGTAGATTTCGGAACAATTTCGTTCATTCACTGATCCATTAGGCCTTGACATTGAACCAGTTCCGGATTGAAAAAATCACTTAAGTGCTCACAATTCTTTGCTTCGTGATCTTGAATAGACTATTTGCGAGAACTGCGTTGCCCCTGACAACCTCGGTGCCTCTGCCAAACATTCAATAGCGTGGGTCTACACATATGATTGCAGACGCGTACCCATGGTTACCGTTTCCGACTGTTCCGGCATATTCGAATCCCGACTCGTTCCCGAGCTGTTCGGGAACAGTCAACAACAGGGATTCGAATACAGCCAGGGAGAGGGCAATCCTCCCTCTCACTACAATAGAGTACTAAAGTGATGACGTCACGCTGGTGTCGGAAGTAAAATTTCCCATTCATTTTACCCATAGACTGTTTTTTTCACTTCACTTTTGAATCACTTCTCATTGTTTTCAAGCCTCCATCTTTTTCGAGATTTTGCATTATATTTCCGACTAAAAACAAATATAATTTTTCATGACCGAAATCAGCTATATTTCAAATCATTTTAATTTTTCGCCACCATGCTAATCCTCTTTGTAGTCTAAAAACTACACGTCCCATGATCCTCCTGATTCCCGGGCTGAAGGACTTCAGAACGTGTTAGAAGTCTCCCCTCTCGAATTTTCAGCACCTTGCCAAAGCCGTCTGTTTGCTTAATTAGTTAACCACTCTACGTTCTATTTGGTTACACTTTCCTTGCTAGATATCAAGTTTTGCAATTAGCGTCAACTTAATTTAATAGCCAGGCATCTTTGGCCAATGTTTGTTCATTTAAAAACTCGGTAGTCAGCGAACGAGCTAAGCAGCCTTGTCAACGCATAACTGACGGCGAACTAGCTGTCAGCAGGCTAACGTAGCCAGTGAGCTAGTTTACCGACTTCGGTAGTTGGCTAACTTCATATTTGGCACATTTAGCTAGTTAAATGCCAGCTTGTGAAATGCTCGCAGCTCAACGCTAGCTAAGTAGCCAAATAATGGCTCTTCAGTTTTTATTCGCTTAGCTAGCTTGGTAGCTAGGCAAGCGAACTCGCTAGCTAGCTATTTCGCTAGCTTAGCTAGTGATATTTATTGAATAATCATGCTGGCTAGCTTGCTAAATAACAGTAAGTGACGGTAAACTAACCATTTACTGTTTCTATCGGTTTAGCTATGTGCACAAGATGTAATAAGCTCACTAGCTGGCTAGCTAGGTGGTTCGCTAGTGTAGCCTAATGCGAGCTAGCTAGCTAAATGGCGAAATAACTATTCATCGTGATCCATTCATTTCTAGGTATGTAGCTAGCTAATAGTAGCCCATTATGTAGGAACAGGTGCCCAGACATACGGCAATTTATATATGGCACTGATCGGCTACCGTCGTGGTACGTTATGAACGTTTGCTGAAACTGAGGTACCTTATTGGCTTGGAACAAATCACGGGGTACTTGCCCACTTGTGTAGTGGATATGTAGTTCGGAGACGTGGGCTACATATTGGACTACAAGTGCAACAGCATATAACTTTTGGCTGTAAACTACGAATTTGATGACTTGATCATTTGTATCTGTACACCCTGTTGGCTAATCTCAGAGCGAGGCAGCTCTTAAAATTAATACAAGCAATGCTGGAAAGTGTCCAAACCCCATCATAAATTCCCAAAGGGTTTTACTTCCGACACCAGAAGCTAAGTAGCAGTGACGTCATCACTTTAGTACTCTATAAATTTAGACCAACCTGTTACAAGTTAGTCCATCCTTGTAGAAAACAGAACTTAATTAGGGCCACTGAGTCAAGTGATATTTATGCAGTGTCTTTAACTGTATCTGCTACAACTTTTTTTCCATTGATAATCACAATAGGACCACGCCATTATGTTTTCCATAAATAGTGCACAGATTTCAGTTTCAGACACGTGAAGCATTTATTTTCTTTAATGACAAAAAATACACTTGCACATTGGTGATGAGCAATGTATGACCATAGACATAAGGAAAGACTAACACTCCTCAGGATATTAGCAGAGTTAAGGCAGGTAAATCTCAGAATGCAAGGAGACAACATGACAGCCAAATGGAAACTTAAATGTTTTGCAGGTTAGAATGAATGAATGAATGAATGATTCAGAACTCAAGGATAGCATACGGACCGGAGTTGACGTAATATCTTGCAAACACTTCATGAAATGAAACAACGCAAGCAAATCTGTCTTGAATATGTGCTTTTTTTAAGAACATAATTCTGATTAACGTTGTGTATTTCCCACACACATAATCCAGTTCAAAACCTAGCAACTACTCCACAGTTAACGGTTAGTCAAACTCAAATTAAGCTCATGTCAAATAGCATTCGCGAACGCACGAGCTAGCCAGCTAACTCATATTCGTAATTCTAAATATAGCCATTAGCTGTACAGCAAAATGCCTCATGTAGCAAAGTAAAAAGAAATATAAACGCATCATGTAAATATAGCTGCAAGCAGCAATTCCGGGGTCCAAGCACGAATAAGTTAATTGCCTGGGGGGTCTTTGATTTCATGCACTAAAAGTCTGTGATGAAGAATTTGATTAGCTTGTAAAGGCCATGTGCTTTGAAGCAGCAACATTTCCTTAGCAAATTAGACCGAAGTTAGTTGAAAAATTGTACGTACTAAGTTTTATGCCAATCGCCCAAAGAGTTCAAGAAAAGTTGACATTTAAGAGTCTTACAGATAATTTAAGATGGTCACCAAATGATGTGACCGATGACATTCTCCCTCATTGGAATGATTGTCGAGAGAGGGAGAAACATACCTATTAAGTCTGAGGAGTTCCCAATGTTTTGTCTCGGCAGGAGGACAAACTGAATTTGTAAGATAAAATCCAAAGTGGCAGCAAAACCATGTCATCAGTATACAAAATTTTCATAAAGAAGAATCATCCTTTGGGGCTATGGAAGAATGCAAAGTATTTACACTTTTTAAGCAACTGTCTAGAATTTATACCCATTAGAACACAATCATTTTTCAACGTTGATTTTGAGACCTCTGCAAATTGATTGGCACGTACATCTAGTGTTATTTCGTGAAGCAACTATTCCTTCGCAATTTAGATAGAGCATAACCCAAAAGCAATACTTCGGAAATTTTCCATCAGCTGAAGTTACAGTTCATGAGAAGAAGATTTTTAAGTATATTTTTCACAAATTAAAAATTGGGTTAAAAATGACCGTGTTCAAGTGGTTGTGGAGTTTGTGTTTTTTGACAGATTGCTTTCAACTTTGGAAAATCTTGTCAGTGAGTCCTTGTCATTGTGCACAAGAAATTTCAGAATGATTGATGCAACGGTCAATGATATTGGCTCATTTGCATATTAATTAGTAAATGAAGAAACCTGATTGGCTTGTGGTGGCCATGTTTTTTGACATAGCTACTTTTCCCTCATAAATTAGACAGAGGTCAGTGTAAGGGTTTTAAATACCAAGTTTTGTGCGGATCAGTACTGTGGTTCAGAAGCACATGAGTATTAAAAGCAAAAAAAAAACTCATTATATCACTGTTGCAAATTGACTGATGCATAGCTCTGGTGTTATTTGACGTAGCAACTATTCCTTTGCAATTTAGAGCATACCCCAAAGGCCCGACGTATGGAATTTTGCATCAGTTGAAGTGACGGTTCATGAGAAGATTTTTAAGAATATTTTTCACATATTAAAAATTGGGTTAAAAATGGGCGTGTTCAAGCGCTTGTGGATTCTGTGTTTTTTGACGGATTGCTTTCACTGTGGAGAAACAGATAAATCTGTGCTTCTGAATACAGTGGAGAGGCAGACAGATTTGTGTATGAGGCCACCTCACATACTGACCGCTGGCAGCTCCACCTTCGGGGATTTTCCACTGGCCCACAGGGGAGAAGAGGGCGAGACCCCACAACCATTCGGGATTTGAATAATCCAATCCGCAGTGCCAAACATGGCACACAACTGCTTGCGACCAATCAGAGGTCAAAACTTGGTTTACTCACAAATTTGAATATATGCAAATCTAATGCTATAAACAGTGCTTCAATGAACATTTTTCGGAGAATTTTGTCGCCTTGCTGGCTTATGTAATAAATACTTTCCTGTTTTTTAATACGAACATCGGGTCTGCTTCTTTTGGACGACGGTCATAATATTTGTTCCTGGTAAAACTCTGAATTTACTAACGCTTTCAACTTTGGAATATCACGTCAGTGAAGCCTTGTCATCGTGCACAAGAAGTTTCAGAATGATTGATGCAATGGTGAATGATATTGTCTCATTTGCATATTAAATGAAGCACACTGATTGGCTTGTGGTGGCCATGTTTTTTGATGTCGCAGCTTCTTCTTCGCAATTGAAGTCAGGATTGGTTTCAAGATGATGTTTTTCAAATTTCGTTCAAATCGGCCCAACTGTTCAGGAGATGTCATTTTTGCTGAAATCATAATAAAGCAAATTAGCTCAAAATCCAATATGGCGGACTTGAAAGGTTCAAGAGGCAAAGTTGTTCCTTGTGATGAGGGGAACCTGTATACCAAGTTTCGTCACTTTTCATCAAATGGGTTGAAGGGGCTGAGCTTCTGAATATGGCGATTTCAATCCAAGATGGCTACCTGGTCATGTGACCTATGGTCGCCATATTGTGGAAAATTGTTCATCACATGACCCTCTAAAATCCTACCAAATTTGGTGATTTTTTGATGGACGGTTTTGGTTTTATGGGCAAAATTGTAAAAGTGGCGGGGGAAAAAAAAAATACTACAAACCCAATTCCGACACAGTTGGGACAAAGTGTAAATTGTGAATAAAATCAAAACGCAATGACTTTCAAATCACACCAGCCAGTATTTTATTCACAATAGAACAGAGATAACATAGCAAATGTTGAAACTGAGAAATTTTACAATTTATTCACAAAATGAGCTCATTTCAAATTTGATGGCTGCTACAGGTCTCAAAAAAGTTGGGACAGGGGCCTGTTTACCATGGTTTATCATCCCCTCTTCTTTTTAACACAGAGTGGAGGTGTCTGGGCATTGAGGAGACAAGTTTCTTGAGTTTAGCCATTGGAATTTGATCCCACTTGTTTAATTCAGGCTTCCAGCTGCTGGAGAGTTTTGGGTCTCCTTTGACGGACATTTCATTTAATTATGCGCCAAATGTTCTCAATCGGTGAAAGATCAGGACTGCAGGCAGGCCAGTTCAGCAGACGGACTCTTCTACAAAAAAGCCATGCTGTTGTAATAGCTGCACTATGTGGTTTTGCATTGTCCTGCTGAAATACACTAGGCCTTCCCTGGAATAGATGTCGTCTGGAGGGGAGCATATGTTGCTCTAAAACCTTTATATACCTTTCAGCATTCATGGTGCTTTTTAAAACATGCAAGTGTCCCACACCATATGCACTAATGCATCCCCATACCATCACAGATGCTGGCTTTTTCTATCCCTATTTTTATATTATTTTATTGTTTTTATTATTTTCTCTACGTAAATGACTGTGAAGCACTTTGTGACCCTGTCTGTGAAAGGTCCTATATAAATAAACTTTACTTACTTACTTACTTACTTTTAAACTGAACGCTGATAACAGGAGGGGTGGTCTTTCTCCTCTTTAGCCCGGAGGGCATGACGCCCATGATTTCCAACAAGATTGTCAAATTTGGACTTGTCTGACCACAGGACACTTTGCCACTTTGCTACAATCCATTTTAAATGAGCCTTGGCCCACAGAACCTGGCGGCGCTTCTGGATCATGCTCAGCAATGGCTTCCTTTTTGCATGATAGAGTTTTAGGTGGCATCTGTGGATGGCACGGCGGACTGTTTACTGACAGTGGTTTCTTGAAGTATTCCTGGGCCCATTTAGTAATGTCAATGACAGAATCAAGCCGGTGAGTGATGCAGTGGCGTCTGAGGGCCCGAAGATCACGGGCATCCAGTAAAGGTCTACAGCCTTGTCCCTTATGCACAGAGATTTTTCCAGTTTCTCTGAATCTTTTGATGATGTTATGCACCTTCGATGATGAGACCTTCAAAGCCTTTGCAATTTGAGGTTGGGGAACTTTGTTTTTAAAGTATTCCACGATTTTTTACGGAAGCCTTCACAGGTTGGAGAGCCTCTGGCCATCTTTACTTCTGAGAGACTCAGCCTCTCTAAGACATCACTTTTATAGCCAATCATGTTACACAACTGATGCCAGTTAACTTAATTACTTGCTAAATGTTCTTTCAGCTGATTCTCTTATATATTAATTGCTTTTTCAGCCCTTTTTTGCCTGTGTCCTAACTTTTTTGAGACCTGTTGCGGCCAGAAAATTTGAATTATTTCATCACTGAAGACACGCTCTGCATGCCTACTGAATATGCCTAATGTGTAAGGAGGAAATTCACTTCAAAGTGAATTAAATACCTTTCACCATGAAAGAAAACAACTTTAGTGTTGTGTTTTAAATGTGTAATCCATGATGTATCCTGATGGATGCTTTGATCATTTTCACAGTTCGTCCGTTTCTATCGGAATAGGACCTAAGTCTTTTTGTTTTGATTGTCTTTGCAGAGTCAAGTGCAAACTTATACCTTAAATAGAGATAATTGTTAATGAAAAAAATGCTTTCTTCAGCTAACTATAAGACCTTGGATTTTGTTCCCAGATGTCAGGAAAACGCGTATTTGGCACTTTAATTTTCAAATTTTTCTGGGGGAGGGCCCCCAGACCCAGCCTCAAGACCTTTCCAAAATTCTTGGATCCACCCCTGTCATGGATGTTTGCTGTTGATAATTTCCTCTGTTTTTATAATGCAACAATATAGAGTGACCTTTTTGATTTAGTTGACTTGTCTACCATGAAAGGCTAAACAGTGTTGCATTTCTATGACTTTACACACTGGCCTACACCCTAAATGACCTCATATAGGCAGTGTTGCTTTTTATACCTGTGAAAGTGAGCCTCAATCCTTCAATTGTTGTTTTAAAAGAAACTTGTCATATGTAATAAATAAGACTACCATCACAACAGTAAAATTAAACAAACATACTGTGCTGTCAACAGGCTGAGCAATAAAGGATAACAGCACATCAACTGTGCATATAAGGAACATACACCGATGAGCCAAAACTTTAAAACCACTCACTGATGCAGCAAATAATGTTGAATATAACTGCATATCCAGATTTGAAGACAGAGCTTAGATGGTAAGCGAATAGATGGCTCTTGTATTCAATGAGTTGGATGTGGGAGAAATGGGAACTGAAAGGCTCTGACAAGGGACAAATCACTATGGCCTGATATTGGATTTCAGCATCTCTGAAGTGGCAAGACTTCTGGGGGCTCCCTGTCAGCAGATTTGAGTACCTGCTGACAGTAGTCCAAGGAGAGACAAAACATGAACTGGTGGCAGGGTTTTTGGGCGGCCAAGACTCATTGATGCATGAGGGCTATGAAGACTATCCCATCTGGTTCTAACTGGCACAAGAGCGAATGGCACAAGTTGCAGAGAATTTCAATAATACTTGCACAAGGAATGTGTCACCACGCACAGTGCATCACACCCAGGTATGTATGCCACTTTTTAGCTTGCAGATCAATCAAAAGAGCACCTGAGCTTCAGAACTGGACCTTGGAGCAGTTGAAGAAGGTCGCCTGGTCTAGTGAGCCCTATTTCCTTTTACACCATCTGCTTTAGATGGGGGCGTGTGCACCAATTACCTAAAAAGATGGCATCAGGATGCTCTGTGGGAAGAGGAAAGCTGGTGGAGGGAGTGTGATACTCTGGGAAATGTTTTGCTGGGAATTCCTGAGTGTGGGAACTCAAGCAATGTCAGTTTGATGGAGTCGATTTTGCAGCAAAAGGGGAACCTTCACTATGTTAGGCAGGTGGTTTTAATCTTGTGGCTGATTGATGTAAGTCATGATAAAAGTTCATGAGAAATAATTAAAATTTACCTTAATATGTTTATTAATTAGAACGCTGTCTTTTAATCAAGATAGAGCTGTCGTATTTATTTAGTCTTTGCTGTTGTGATGTTTATATCAGAAAAAGGTTGGGAACAGCAGTCTTGAAATGTTGGGTCTGTCCATCATATTGTTATTTACAATCCCTTCTGAAAGTACTGGAACAGCCAGCCCAATTCCTTTGTTTATGCAATACACTGAATAAATGTGGGGTTACAATCATGAGATGAGTAAGAGACAAGTGTTCAGAATTTCAGCTTTTCTTTCCTGGCATTTAAGCTGAGATGTCTCAGTTTACCTCAAGCATGACACCTTTTGCATCAGACCACACAATTTTTATGAGAGCCAAAGCACTGGGACAAAGAAAATTGAAGTAAATGAAAGTAAATGAAGACCTGAGTGCGAGAAGTACTATGGTCATATTTTGCAAAAAAAAAAAAAAAATGAGCTGACTCCAGTATAAAAAGCCGCAATGGCCAGGGCATGGTCTGCTACCTAGGTTTTCTCAGAGGAAGTACTCAAGTCTTGTGTATCTGTGCATTTCCACTGTGAAATTCATTAAACATACAATGAAAACTTTTGGTTCCGACAGTCCTCCAGATTATTTGTGGTAGCAAAGATTATCAGTTAGTCTTCCAAATATTAATTTTGTGTTTGCTGTATATATGTATGTTGTCATGTGACAGCGCTTCCATTTTCTGTTCGAATCTAAAGAATCAAGTGATAGTGTGATTGGAAAAAAATGTATCAAACACAGGAGTTAATACAACTGGGAGGCCACAATTCAATACATTTGGGTTTCTAGTGGGCTTGAAGATCCGTTTTATTTTAAAGATGATAGTTCTTTATGAACCAAATGATACGTATATAATGTAGCCAAGTGAATCAAAATTTGCTTAAACCAACAGTATTTGAATCAATAATAGTATAAGTAATGGCAAGTTGCTAAAATTCTCCAATTCTGTAAAAGAATGTGGTTAAATACTATAGTTTATTGCATCACAATTCAGAGCAGGCAGCTTTAGGCTCTCCAGCCCACAGATTGACTGCTGACCAATTAGAATCCTTTCCCGCCTGCTTTATTTGTATGCAATCCACTAGTAGCACTAATGCGACTAGTGGCACTAGTCGCACTAGTGCTACTAGTGGCACTAGTAGCACTAGTGTGACTAGTGCCACTAGTGACATAAAAATAATGTCAAATATTGACTAGTCAACTAGTAAGAGTCACATTTGATTTTACTAGTTCACTAGTTGAACCCATTTTCTTCAACTAGCTTACTAGTGAAGGCACAATGTCCACTAGTTGCACTAGTAAAATTTAATTTGATCTTACTAGTTAACTAGTGAGGCACTAAATGTTTACTAGTTAACTAGTGCGGGCCAAACTATTACCTAGTTGCACTAGTGAGGATCTATTTTGACTTCACTAGTCAACTAGTAAGGCTTAAATTGTACACTAGTTGAACTAGTGAAAATTCAAATGTTCACTAGTCACACTAGTTACACTGAATACTAATGAGGAGGTGCGGAACTAGCATGCATTCTGGCTTTCCATTGGCTCTAAAGTTGAAATTATAAAATTCCAACAAATCAGGACTTTTGATTTTGTCATTATCCCACCTACTTCATTTCCATGTTGCACACTAGTACAACATGTTGGCCAGAGTAATTGCAGCTAGTTAACTAGTGGCTGCATGTTGCGGCTTACATGTTAACTAGTCAGAGAGAAAATGCTCACTTGTTAACTAGTTAAAGCCTCTTTTGTCCTTACTAGCAAGGCTTATATTGCTTACTAGTTAACTAGTGCGGGCCAAAAACAGCCACTAGATAACTAGTAAGGGCAAGAATACCCACTAGTTAACTAGTTTGCATGTTTGTGACCTTACTAGTTAACTAGTAACACAGACTTTTGTCTTACTAGTGAACTAGTGCGGTCCAAACTGAGTCACTAGTGAACTAGTAGGGCTGAAAATTTTCTCACTAGTTAACTAGTGGATGGCATTTTGGTGCACTAGTTGATGTTTTTGTCTTACTAGTTTGACAAAACTGTGCACTAGTCGACATGTACGCACAACTAGTTAACTAGTGATGCGCTGCCACTGCCATACATGTTAACTAGTGAAATTTTACCGCATGACTAGTTAACTAGTTGTGCTCTAATGTCAACTAGTGCAGAGTTTTGTCGAACTAGTAGGACTAAAATGTCAACTAGTGTGCCAAAATGCCCTCCACTAGTTAACTAGTGAGGAAAATTTTAACCCCACTAGTTTACTAGAGACTCATTTTGGACCGAACTAGTTCACTAGTAAGACAAAAGTCTATGTTACTAGTTTACTAGGAAGGTAGCAAACATGAAACTAGTTCACTAGTAGACATTTTGGGCATAGCTAGTTAACTAGTAACAAATTTTAGCTGGCACTAGTTCACTAGTAAGGTAAAAAAGAACCTCACTAGTGCAACTAGTCGACGCTCTGGTCCTTACTAGTAAACTAGTAGGTCTTTTTGGCCTGCACAAGCTAACTAGTAAAGAAAAAAGGACCCTCACTAGTGCAACTAGTGGGTATTTTGGCCCTTACTAGTAAACTAGTAGAAATTTTGAGTCACACTAGCAAAGAATAAAGGTCAAATAAAGTCTAACTAGTTAACCAGTGAGCATTTATGCCTTGACTAGTTAACATGTACATTGCCACATGCAGCCACTAGTTAACTAGTTGCAATTTCTCAGGCCAACATGTTAACTAGTGAACAACATGCAAATGAAGCAGGCGGAATAATGTCAAAATCCTGATTCCTGATGGGTCGGTATTTCTTATTTTGAACATATAAGCCAATAGGAAGCCTCAGCACACCCTCCTTCCCCGCCTTCTCATTAGCATTTAGTGCAACTAGTGAGACTAGTCAACATTTAATTTTTTACTAGTTTACTAGTAAACATTTTGAGCCTCACTAGTTGACTAGTAAAGCCAAAAGACACCCAAACTAGTAAACTAGTGAGCATTTTTGATTTCCCTAGTTCTACTAGTGATCATTTTTAGCCTCTCTAGTGAACTAGTAAGGTCAGAAAGACACTGACTAGTGTGACTAGTGGATATTTTGGCCTTTACTAGTTGACTAGTGACTCTGTTTGGATCTCACTAGTTTACTAGTTACACTTAAAGGACTCTAACTAGTGTTACTAGTAGACAATTTGCCCGTAACTTGTTCTAGTAGAAAACATTTAGAGCCGCACTAGTTAACTAGTAAGGTTAGAAAAGGTGTTTACTAGTTCACTAGTGAGCAATTTTGTTTTCACTAGTTAACTAGTAAGCAAATTGCCCCTCACTAGTTAACTAGTGCACATAATTGTGATTCACTAGTTCACTAGTTAAGCAATTTTATGCTTGACTAGTTAACATGTACATGCTTTTGCAGCGCACTAGTTAACTAGTAAGATGTTTGGTGTTACTAGTTCGGTCCAGAGGCTCACTAGTGCGGACAAAGACTGAACTAGTAGAGGGTACTGCCGTCTGATATCAAGGATATGGAATGAATGTTAAAACGGCTTGCCATATGCTCAAGTATTGCTTTCACATTTGATATGAGTACGGATGTATCATGCCCGAGTCCACCTCTTCCAACCGTACTCGCGAACTGTGCCCAAACACAGTACACTCGTGTTCACACTTACCAAACGAACTAAACTATCCCTATCCCTATTCCTAACCTTAACCTAAGTGGTAGGTAATTCTATCCCTATCCCTTTCCCTAACCCTAACCTTAACCTAAGTGGTAGGTAATCCTATCCCTACCCCTATCCCTAACCCTAACCTTAACCTAACTGGTGGGAAATCCTATCCCTATCCCTAACTCTAACCTTCACCTAAGTGGTACGTAATCCTCTCCCTACCCTTATCCCTAACCCTAACCTTAACCAAACTCATAGGTAATCCTATCCCTATCCCTAACCCTAACCTTAACCCAACTCGGCCACAAACAATGGTGTGTTCAGCTCAAATAATTCTACCCCGGGTCAACAGATCAGCTGGCTCACCAGCATAAAATACATCAAAATGCATATTCACATGACGTCTCCTCATCGACAACAATGAATAAATAAAAAGGAATATGAATACATATTTTATTTATTTATTTTACACACACATATAATATAATATAATATAATCAGAACCTTATACCTTTGGTTGTCTTTTACCCTTCAGCGATAAATGAAAACTGATACATCGAGCCAGCAACAAACTCAGTTGGTCTAGTGGTTAAGACCACAGTGTGTGGTATGTTTGGAATTGCTTTTTCTACTGTTCCCTGGTTCAAATCCCGCTGCAGACACTAATGTAATGTCTAACTCATTGACTGTACAACTTAACATATAAACCTTTGTTCACAGCTTCATTGATGGAGAGAGGGGGGAAAAAAAACAAGGACATGAAAAAAGAATAAACAGAGGTAGTGTCACGAGGGAGGAGTAAAGACCCGGAAACAGGAATTACCATAAATTTTTTTTCCTCGTGCCGCATCTGCCCCTTCCTTTTAAAATCTTTCCCGCATGAATCTAAACCCCCTTCTCACTCATAAAACCGCCCCAAAATATTTTTGCCCCCTTTTAAAATCTTTCTGGCCAAAAAAAACCCCCCAAAAAAGTGGAGGTTGTGTGTGGTACTCATGCCGACATCTCTTCCAGGGAAGGCCTTGTGTATTTCAGCAGGACAATGCAAAACCACATACTGCAGCTATTACAACAGCATGGCCTCTGAGTAGAAGAGTCCGTGTGCTGAACTGGCCTGCCTGCAGTCCTGATCTTTCACCAATTGAGAACATTTGGCGCATAATTAAACAAAAAGTCTGTCAAAGGAGACCCAAAACTCTCCAGCAGCTCGAAGCCTGTATTAAACAGGAGTGGGTTCAAATTCCAATGGCTAAACTCAAGAAACTTGTCTCCTCAATGCCCAGACGCCTCCACTCTGTGTTAAAAAGAAGAGGGGATGCTACACCATGGTAAACAGGCCCCTGTCCCAACTTTTTTGAGACCTGTAGCAGCCATCAAATTTGAAATGAGCTCATTTTGTGGATAAAATTGTAAAATTTCTCAGTTTCAACATTTGCAATGTTATCTCTGTTCTATTGAGAATAAAATACTGGCTGGTGTGATTTGAAAGTCATTGCGTTTTGATTTTATTCACAATTTACACTTTGTCCCAACTATTTCGGAATTGGGGTTGTACTTCCTTATAAATACAGGGAATCTGCATCTGTGATACAAGCGCGAGGCACAATACGAAAATGCCCATATGATATTCTCTATTAGCTTGTGAGTTAAGAGGGCAAATAACTGCTCTAAACATTAAATGCACTTCAGACTAATTAACAGCTTGTTAAAATCCTGCGATTACAGTTGTGGCTAGAACAAAAACCAGCATACACAGTGGGTCCCCAGGAACGACGTTGAAGACCACTGTGGTAGACCACATTGCCTACCTCCAATCAGATGAGCTGCATGTCTAGCCCACCCCACTCCCCTTTAGATCAAGGGAAGGGAACCCTGCTCCTCGAACGTCATAGCCCTGCATGCAAAAGATTTCTCCTTGTTTTAACACAGGCTTCAAATGATTACAGCATGTCAAGGCTTTGATAAAGATGTAATAATTTATATCAGGGCTACGGCTGTCCACAGGCAGTGTTCCTTCCCCTGCTGTATATTTTTTCAAGGTTCATTATGAAAACCTATCGACTATGAAAAATTGTCGAGTTTGTTACAACCTGCAGCTTTTACCCACATAAGGAAAACGCGGAATTCTAGCTGAACTACGTCGCCGTTAGGCTGCTATGCAAAATGTTTATCAGCGAAGCTCCTCATGGGCCTTATTTATAAAAATTTGCGCAGATTTCATACCTAAATCATACGTACGCACAAAAAAAACCCTAATTTATAAACCTGTGGGTAAAATAAACTGCATGGAATTTTCATTTATTTAATCAGAATGGACTTGGAATTTATTGACATTGTGCATAACCTTAACAATGTCCCTTTTTTAATGTCAAGTTTGTTTTAATAAATCAGAAATCTGCAAAGAAAGTGACGCACGTGTCGTTTTTGTGCCTACGCACCGTTTATAAATGAGGCCCATATGTTCTGAAACTGCACGATGCTGACGATCGATCATTGGTTAAACTTCACGGGGTGGATTCATTTTTTTGATACCACGTGGTTGTGGGAACCCGGCGTTTAAATCAGGAGACATGCCAAAAGTAAAGATAACGGAATTTTGAGACTAGCGGAAGTCAGCACCTCTGTGGGCTCTACAAAGGCTGCAATATTTGATCCAACAGCTAAGAAGTGCTGCTAATGTCTTTTTATTCCTTCGTCGCATTTGTTAGAAAAACTCTTCAAGATTTGCAATGAACGAAACCTCAAGTGCCGATGGATGTGAAACGCATTATAATAAAAATATTCCGGACTTTGAAATAGGTCACATACAATGTGACTATACCCCCGTAAAGGCTGAAGTAAAAGTTTCTGCAGAGGATAAGGACAGTAATATAACAACGCCTCTGTACGAAAGGAGATGGGTGATAGTATTTCCGTTCAGTTCATATTCATTGTGCCGTGCATTTCTGTGGATCCAGTGCGGAATTATCAACAATATCTTTACGAAGTTTTACGAAGTTGATTCTTTTGCGACTGAGTGGATGTCAGTGGTCTACATGCTGACATGCATTCCTTTCATTCTTCTCGATACTAGGCTTTTGGATTAAAAAAAAAAAAGGTTCACGGGTCACTGCATGTCTGGCAACCGCTCTCAATTGTTTGGGGACTTGGATGAAAGTGGAAAGAGTCTGAACTGTTTGCAGTGTCAATTATCAGAGTTCATTTGCTCATTCGCTCAAGTTTTCATCCTCGGAATGCCATCCCAAATCGCCTCAGTATGGTTTAGTGTTGAGGTGTCTACGGCCTGTTCAGTTGGAATTTTTGGGAACCAGGCATGTTGACAAAAATAAAGTTAATGTGAATATCGCTTTATATAACTTCATTTGAGAATCTTAGACGTTTGAGAGAGGAATGCACCGTTCTGGTCTGGGAATTTTGCGGTTTCTGGTTGGATCTAAACCCCCACATCATTAATCAACAATTATTTTCATTACTGTTTTCATTTTATTGTATTTTATCCGCTTTATCGTGATGTTTCCTGTCTTCAGTGCTACAGAATCGAGTCGACTTACTCGACGATTTCTCGTTCGGGCACCAACAATACTTAAGATGGAAGTTGGATCTGTCTTTGGAGCGTATAAGTTGGTGACCTAACTGACCTTCACATTTCGGGGTAAGGGGTGCATCCATGCATTGTATCACCAAAGAAAACAAGCCCAACCAAAATAAATATATAATGAATAAAAGCTTTTCAAGTTCGTATTGTACATTTATAGTGTTTGGTTGGGTAATAATAATAATAATAATAATAATAATAATAATATTGCAGCCTAACATAAATGTAGCACAACCGTCTTGTATGTTTAAGGCTCTTTCCGATAAATAAATAAATAAATAAATATTAAAAATCAGCAATTACAATAAAGATATTGTTGGCATTTTCCTTAGTGGTGCTAACACTTTAAAAGACATTTTTGGTGTCCAGTACTCTCCCTGTCTGCCCATATTGGCACTGAGCTTTTTTTTTTTTTTTTTTTGGGACCAGAGCACATGCTTGCCACTTTCAGCTTCAGTTTATTTTTAATACAATTGAATAGTTGTCCTTCAATCCCAAAATTCTGAATATGAAATATTGTCAGGGAGGGTTATAGAAGACCTGTACTTTTTAACCACTGAAATATTTTGTTCTGAATGGTTTGCTGATGACTTTGCTTTAATGTCAGAACATGTTTTTATTTATTTATTTATTTTGCAGCTGTGCCCAGCCTATTTACTGGTAGAATTCTGTGTCAGTGTTCTCCTGAGCAAAATGCCTCTTAATACTACGTTCTTATGAAACGAACAGCTACCAAAAACCTTGGCGAAATAGAAATAATATTTACTGGTAGTTTAGTCTTTTGTACATCGGGTGGCAGTGTAGTTTAATGGTTTTGGAAGTTTAGCCTCACAAACGAAGTACTGCCAATCTGATTCCCAGCATAATTGCTGTTGTACCCATGAGCAAGTTTCTGAATTGCTTCAGTTTATAACACCCTTGCATAAATGGGTATCATATGCTGGATTTTGCAGTGCTGCAGTGGGTAGTTTCTGGGCCTGTCTGTGCTGTGGGGAGTTTGCATGTTGCCCCAGGACTTAATGGTGAATGTCATGTGTGCCCAGCAATAGATTGGTGAACTGTCTGGAATGTGTATTCCTGGATCTCACCCAATAGATGCTGGGATAAGCATCCAGTCCCCCATACCATGAATAAAAAGGTTAGATTGTGGAAGAATGGATGTAAAATGCTCAAGATGGTTTTATGCTAAATAACTGAAGAGCAAGTATGCATGCCTGTCAACTCTCATGCATTAATCATAAGACTCTTGCATTTACTTCATGCCTCCCTTTCGCATGGTTTTATCAGCCAATTTTGATCAGGTATTTTAACTGAAGGAATCCACCTAAGGAAAAATATTATAAAATATTACAAGTGCAGAAAATGTCTGCATTCAAAATTTAGCCGCTGAAGTTGTACAAAGAAGAGCCTTTGCAGCAGTGAACGACAAATCAATTTTTTGACTGGTTGTCCACGGACAAGCTCTTCAATGAAAATCAGTTGCCCGTCTGGAATGGTGGTTGTCCGTATATCAAATAGCTAACCAATAGAATGCCAGGTTCCGTGTTGACCAATGAAATTGTCGCTGCCTCGCTGCAGGCCCATTTGTTTAACTTTTTTTTTTTAATTAACAAAACTTTATTTAACGAAGTTACGAGTATACAAATCAAGTCAGGTACAAACGAATACACAACAAAACGTGAGAGCTAATAACATCAAAATATGCAAAAGAAAGAAAGGATGTGACAACGACAATGCAATGACAGACAAGCCCCTATACTAAGGGACTTGAGAGATTCAATAATAGAATAAATAAATAAATGGGAAAAAAAACACCCACACACAATACAACAATAATTCAGAATCAAAAAGTAACTAAGGGCAGACAGAAAATTTACCCTTCAAGGGGTTTCATCAAATATGTTTCTGTAATATTCCAAGAACATGTTGCTTTTTTATTGTTTTTAAGGGCAAGAGAGTCCAGCAATGAATTAAATTCAATCAAAAAGGTGGAAAGAAGGTTGACAACCTAAAAACCTCTGCTAATGAATATAAAATTTACCCACTAAAATAAAAAAGTTGACAACATGGTTTAAAGATTTGTTACTCCTATTATCATAATAACAAATTATATCTTTAAGCGTGAAACAATGAGAAACATCAGTGATACTGAAGACATGACAATTTAGGTCAGCCCAAAATTTTTTTGCTATTGTACATTGAAAAAATAGATGGACAAATGTTTCATCAGCATGTCCACAAAATGAACAAGAGTTAATACTGTCCACGTATTTGGAAATTATAGAGTTCACAGGATAAATTTTATGCAAAATTTTGAAATGGATTTCTTTGACTTTGTTAGGAATACAAAACTTATTAGAAAAAAGCCATGCTTTCTTCCAGTTTATATCTTCCAAATGGGAGTTCCAATAAAATTTCCCTCTCGGGGTGATATGATTTTTACTTTGAAGGATCCATTCGTTAAACTTCATACAGTGTACCGTGGGGGCGGTGACGTTTACACAGACCTACTCCGAAGATTCTGCGGAATGTGCGGCTATGCCGCGAATGCGCGATCGATTATTAAACTATGTTACTCTGTAGATTATGTAGCTATCTAGCCAGCTAACTAACGTTAACTACGGAGAATGTTTGTAAATGATCGTCCTAATTAAGCGGCGTCATTTGTTTTTGCCCTAATTTCACCCGCTTGTTAGCTGTACCAGTGATTGCTCTTGAGGCAGCATATCGTGGGGGCAGGGGGCGGTGACTCCCAGACCCACTCCCGAAGACACTGTAGTATCTTTGGCTATATGCTGTGTGACCGGTCGCTGATTATTAAGCTACGGTACTCTTTTGATTATTTAGCCATCTATACTCAGAGGCAATGAAAACGCAACACCAGTTTGGATTCAAATACTTTTGTGACTCAAATTTATTTTCTAATTTTAACAATTCAAATACGTTGGGTGGGTTGACTTTGATGAATTAAATGTGTCAATGGGCTGATTTGGACAATAGTAAACAGATGTATTAAACATAACGAGCACAAGTTGAAAATGAAAAATCAAAACAAGACTGAACGGAGCACACATTTAAAAATGAAGTCAAAAGAACAGTCAGTATCAGGTGTGACCCCCACGAACATCCACACAGGCAGTACTACGTCTCCTCATGGACCTGACTAAGCATCTTAGGTTGTCTTGGGGAAGTTGTCGCCACTCTGCCTGTAGTGCATTCTGGAGTTGCTGCCTGGTTTGAGGTCTGGGTACTCTTAATGAAAGAGCTTGTCCCAGTTGGACGTACAACACCCAAAACATACTGATGCTGGACGTACTACACCCAAAACGGTGAGCCACTTGCCGAGCACTTACTCCCGCCTCTAGCATACCCAGGGCCTTGTTCCGTTGTTCAGTCGACAGACATGGCATTATGACACTTAAAAATGTTTTTTGTGTGGCTTTTATCATGCCTTTATATAGGGAAGACAACCCCTCCTTCATTTCAACCACTGTACTTGCACAACTCCTTATCCCATATGTTGTCTTCAATATGGATTGATGAGAGTCCACCTCACACTGTTGAGTTACATGATGATCATTCATGTGTAACGAGGTACACATTGTGACCCCAATGGTCACTTAAGAACTCAAATTGGACTACTCAGGTCCTGAGCAAAAATAAACCAAAATTTAGAGTGTTGCGTTTTCATTGCCTTTGAGTATACTTAGCGAATGTAATGGACTCAGAAGGATGCCAGCCACCTCAGATGCGTACAGTAGACTGTTATTTGCACCTCTGTGGCAAAGACAAGATATGTCACGGCTCTAATTACAAACACGGCCCCGAGGTGCACATTCAGTGCTGCACATACCATATCAGCATGAAGGCATTAGACAAAACGGTCTCTCAACCTCAGGGATATCTCCTACTCTCATTGCATCCCACGGCAGACTGACTATCGAGAGAGAGAGTAAACGCAATCGTTCCAATTAACATAGAACTCAGTCAGTGGGTATCTTCAAGTCCAATCAAATGCTTCAAAACTTGAACAACTTTGTCTCACATGGAAGCAACTTCTACACAAATTGCTACGAGCTGCATTATAGACATAGCTTGGGAAAAAATGGCAAACATTACAGGGAACTGCAAGGCAATAATGGTGAAAGATCTACACCTTCTGCTGAGAGTCGATGGATTTAAAAACCACTCTGTCACACTGACGTTAACTGTGGAAAATCCTGTTTAAGCGATATGATTTGATTTGGCCATGACTTCACTATCTTAGCTAGCTGCCGTGAGTCCAAACTGCATTTTCACATTTTTGGGATGTTGGCTAGCTAGCAAGCTAGCTCAAAAGCAATCACTGGTACTGCAAACTAGTTAGTGAAGTTAGGGCAAAAACAAATGACACCGCTTAATTATGACGATTATTTACAAAGATTCTCCATAGTTAAAACCCTATATTGCCCCCTGTATCATATATGATACACCAAATTTGAAGGACCATGCCCACCTGGTAAAATGCAACACAACCACGACTGCTCACTGTATCATATCTGATACACAGTGCTGCCACCTGGAAGGAAGAAGTGAGATTACAGGAGTAGTCTCTCCCCTAGTCACTCACTTCAAGGTAGTAGCTCCTATGTGAATGGGAATTCATGAATTTCCTTGGACTTTGGCAGTGAAGTTCGGCATTCCAAGGTAAATATTACACAAAAACTTATTCTTATACATGTTAAGGGATAGGTATAGATAGTAGAGAGCATATAAATCATTTGAAATTTCAAGTGTTGAGTTCTGAAGGGGTGCTGATTTTTGGCTGTATCAGATATGATACTCCTGGAATTAGAAGTTCTGTTCAGCAATGTATATTTTGCTGTCACAAAACCTAATGATGAACAGTGGATCTGAATACAACCCTTCAGTACTTCAAAAATATTACTGGGTCATATTTTTCCTATAATGATGTCTGTGTCTGGGCATTATAGGGTTAATGTTAGCAAGCTAGCTAGATGGCTACATAATCTACAGAGTAACATAGTTTAATAAACAGTCGCGCATTCGCACTGCATAGCCACAGATTCTACGATATCTTCGGAGTGGGTCTGTGTAAACGTCACCGCCCCCACGGTACACTATATGAAGTTAAATGAATGGGCCTGCAATGAGGCGGTGATAATTTCATTGGTCAACACGGAACCTGGCATTCTATTGGTTGGCGATTTTTGATAGGAATGTACCGCAGAAAAAATCCGAGTGCGAGCAGCATTTTTCGAGTGCGAGCCGAAATGTTTCAAGCGCGCAGAGGCAGTTGTCCGACGGGCAACTGACTTTTCATTTTTACTTGTCCGCGTGAAAAACTGATTGTCCCGGGCACCCGGGCAACCGATTTGTCGTTCACTGTGCAGTGTCACTAGCCTTTAATATTTATATTTTAGTTTCATTTATATTTTGCCGAGATGATGGGAAATGTTAATTTTTACGCCTCCTTGTGTCCAAAAGATGGCACAAACCCTTCAGGAAATTAACTTTCTTTGTAGCCTGGAAGGTGCTATTATGTGATGTGTTTCTCATCCAATATAATTAAATTGATTATTTTAATTAAAAAACCATGTTTTGATCATTAAACATGTCATAAAGACATACAGTGCTGTGAAAAAGTGTTTGCCCCCTTCCTGATTTCTTTGCTTTCATATTTGTCACACTTAAATGTTTCAGATCATCAAACAAATTTTAATATTAGACAAAGATAACCCGAGTAAGTACAAAATGCAGTTTTTAACTGATGATTTCATTTATTGAGGGAAAAAGCTATCCAAACTTTCCTGGTCCTGTGTGAGAAAGTAATTGCCCCCTAAACGTAATAAGTGGTTTTGCCACCCTTGGCAACAACAACTGCAATCAGGCGTTTTCGATAACTGGCAATGAGTCTTTCACATCGCTGAGGAGGAATTTTGGTCCACTCTTCTTTGCAGAATTATTCTTTTTCAGCCAAATTGGAGGGTTTTCGAGCATGAATGGCCTGTTTAAGGTTATGCCACAGCATCTCAATCTGATTTAAGTCCGGACTTTGACTTAGCCACTCCAAAACCTTCATTTTGTTTTTGTTTTTTTGAGCCATTCAGAGGTGGACTTGCTGGTGTGTTTCGGATCATTGTCCTGCTGCAAAACCCAGATGCCCTTGAGCTTGAGGTCACAAACTGATGGTCGGACATTCTCCTTCAGGATTTTCTGGTAGACAGTAAAAATCATAGTTCCATAAATTATGGCAAGTCTTCCAGGTCCTGAAGCAGAAAAGCAGCCCCAGACCATCACACTACCACCACCATGTTTGACTGTTGGTATGATGTTCTTTTTATGAAATGCTGTGTTAGTTTTATGCCACATGTAACGGGACACACACCTTCCAAAAAGTTAGAACTTTTGTCTTGTCAGTCCACAGAATATTTTCCCTAAAGTCTTGGGGATCATCGAGATGTATTTTGGCAAATGTAAGACAAGGCTTTGTGTTCTTTTTGGTGAGCAGTGGTTTTCGCCTTGGAACTCTCCCATGGATGCCATTTTTGCCCAGTCTCTTTCTTATTGTTGAATCATGAACACTGACTTTAACTGAGGCAAGTGAGGCCTGCAGTTCTTTAGATGTTGTTCTGGGTTCTTTTGTGACCTCCTGGATGAGTCGTCAATGCGCTCTTGGGAGTAATTTTGGTAGGCCGGCCACTCCTGGGAAGGCTCACCTCTGTTCCAAGTTTTTTCCATTTGTGGATCTCACCGTGGTTCGCTGGAGTCCTAAAGCCTTAGAAATGGCTTTGTAACCCTTCCCAGACTGATAGATGTCAACTACTTTGTTTCTCATCTGTTCTTGAATTTCTTTAGATCGCAGCATGATGTGTTGCTTTTCGAGATCTTTTAGCCTGTTTCACTTTGTCAGACAGGTTCTATTTAAGCAATTTCTTGTTTCAACAGGTCTGGCAGTAATCAGGCCTGGGTGTGGCTAGTGTAATTGAACTAAAAAAATGTGGTTAATCACAGTTAATTCATGATTTAACAAGGGGAGGGGAAATTACTTTTTCACATAGGGCCAGGTAGGTTTGGATAGCCTTTTTCCCTTAATAAACGAAATCATCATTTAAAAACTGCATTTTGTATTTACTTGGCTTATCTTTGTCTGGCATTAAAATTTGTTTGATGATCTGAAACATTTAAGTGTGACAAATATAAAAAAATAAGAAATCAGGAAGGGGGCAAATACTTTTTCACAGCACTTATACTGAATAGGCCTGTAATGTGTTGTCCCTTGTTGACTAACATGCTTGTGTGACAAATATAGAGCAATTATGTTTTTTAGATTCTATTATGTTAGATTTTGACACAACAGATTTTAATCAAGACATCTTGGCACAAAGTCAGGATCATATCTGGTTCACTTTTTTTTTTTTTTTTTGCCGCAGATCAACCTCTGCTGAAAATTCTTGCTAAAACCAGCTTAAGCCGGTCAAGCTGGTTTACGCTGTGTTTTGGGCACCTAAAGCCGGCAACTAGGTGGCCAGCCTGTATAGTTAGCGGTTCCACCTGCTTGACCACCCACTTACTCATCCACCAAAACCAGCATGAACACCTTTGCCAAGCAAGCAAACTGCTTTGACCACTAACAGACCAGCTAGAACTGTCCGAAGCATGGCTGGGCCATCATAAACCAGCTTGGGACCCCTGGCTGATCTTATAGATGGAATTTTCACCCGCACATAATTTAGTAGACATAATGCCATAGAATGCCTCAGAAAGTAGCCTACTGCTAGAAGTGGAAGACATCACGAGATATTTGAGTGTGTTAGATACAGCCATGAGTCAGATTTGGCAAAATACAATAAAAAAAAGTATTTTGGATTGAATACTTGTTGCAGGCCCTACGTATTCTGAATACATTTATTCCTCGTAAAACCGACCTCTAGGACTTACTTCACTTCCATCAGCCCTTTGCGTAAATTTCTATTGTTACTACGCAGGTGTAAGGACACCCTTGGTCTGTCGTTTTTTATTGACATTCACCTGTCAGGCACCCCAGGTCTTTACGACCCATTGACTATAGTATGTGAACTGCCCGTATTTTGCAACGATATCTGCACGATAATACAGAAAACCCAGCATTTTGGCTTTCATATAAATTCTGTGAGTGTAATTTTATAGAACTCGCATATTGAGGTATAATTTTTTCTTTATAGTAAATTGCGTTGGTCTGATTGTATTACTCTGGTGTTCGGATCTTTTTTTTCCCCAAATGTACATTTTTGCTCAAGGGATGACGTTTTGATTTGTGATTTAATTATTTAATTACGGTGGTCATAATTTCAGGTATTACTATACAGGGCACAACCAGACCGAAATCACTATTATTATTATTTTAATGAGAACATCAACCAGCCACTGACAGATTAATGTTCCGATTCACCAGCCACTTAGTAGGCAATCATTATTTTGCATCTGAAATCTACCCAGCCGCTTTCATATTTTACCAGCATTTAGCTGGTGACTGGCGATGATTTCCCAACTCGGGGCACAACGTTACCGCATCTTTCCAAGGTGTACATATGCATCTACCCGGAAAATCTATGAACACACTGTTGAATTCCAGCAGTCGTTGGATAGGTCCTAAATATTTTCTTGTGGGCAAACAGCAATTTTAAGGAGCTGATTCTCCTGAAATGAGAGCTTTGTTGAGCCCTGCCGTGGTTGCTGTCTAACCACACTCGAAAGGTAACGTTATTGACATTTTGGATAAATAATACATTTTTCATCAATGGCTTGTTCATCAGAAACTCGCTGCAAACCTAGACTATCGGGTTGTGCGGATTTACGCACTGAAATTCGTCGAAATCGCTGCAGTGGTTTTGAACCCGGTTCAACCTTTAGCTACTATAATTGTAAGCGACCGGAGCGACTTAAAGGTAGCTAGCGACGTAGGTTTGCTCTTGTTTTGCTCCGCATTCACCAAATTGCTCGCTAAAATATTTACAAGGACGTGATCAGCTGGCCACCAACTGTCACACATGACAACACAAAATGTTTGGTTTCGAGTTTAAAGTCACATTACATATTTGGTCGGGTACAAATTCAAGTTTGATGAACTGTCTGTTAAGCTTAGTCACCAGCTAACTTTGATACTCGTGAAATTTTGAAGCAACATCTATATATGTATATATATATTTTTTTAAACTTGGCAACAGTTAATAATAACGATATGCAGGTTGGCAGAGACCTGTTTTCCATATTTTTTATTTTTCATTTTGTTCAATGCATTAACACTGTGAGCATTACATACCTACCGTATGTCTAGCCTGGGTACTGTACATCATGAAATGGAATAGTCATAAAAGTGAAACGAAGGAACAAAGCAATGAGCAAAACATAGACGAAACCGAAGGGAAATGACGTTTGTGATATACGAACGAAGTCGCCATCTTCTGCGGGTGCCACAGCGTCTCGCATCAATGCTGCCTCAAGACACGGGTATGTAGAGTAGCGTTAATCATTCATTTTCCAGCTTGTTTGATTGTAGATTTATCGTCTAGCGGGAAATATCTTGTTCTTCAATATATGGGTAAAAATACATTTCACTTGTATTGACAAATTGTGCGATCGTTTGTCTTTCGTCCAAAAATGAACAGTTTTAACGTATCGCAACGTTAGGCCTGGATGTTGCTAGCTATTAGTGTTATTTCCTGATATTTTTGGAACAAATGAGGAGCGTTTACTGATCTAGAGAGGCATTACGAATTGATTTATTTGCAGCTATTCCCGCCAAGTCGGTTTCTTGACCTAAGACCTACATTAGTCACAGACGGTAAAACTGAAGTCGCTAGCTGATCTTGTTACAGGTGTAATTACAGTAATAGACTTTTAATTGTAATGTTAACTTATGTTGAAGCAGCAGGTCGATTTAAAAGCTGCAGTGTTCGACTGGCGCGTATGTCTCCATATTTTCCTGTAACCCATTCATGCCCGTAAAAATGTTAGCTTTGCATGACCTAACGTTAGGCCAAATATAATTATAGGTGGGCAGCGGTGCACTGCATCGTGTGCTATAATATTAGAAGTTTTCATGGGCTTAAAGGATTGGGCGTGTGTGTGTGTGTGTGTGTTTGTACGTGAGAAACCGAGTCTCGGCAGGAGTGCTGATAATATGGTACATTTGCTTGGTTAACGTCAAATTGGCAAAGAGCAGTGAAAGAGCAGATATAATGACGGGGAATGTAGCTTCGATGGCCTCAGTATATTTACTGTATGTATGTAATATATCTATCATAAAATTAACCCGCCGACGCATCACGTAATATATATAGCTATTTGATGCATTATGGCTTCGTGACGAAAAGTATTCCTCGCCATTTCGTTTGCAAGGCTAAGACGCGAATTTCATTTGTCACTGTACAATAATTCGGAATGTATTAAGATTTCTGTCAAAATCGCATAACAGGAACCTCACACTTTAAACCATGCCTTTTCAAATGGCTGGAGTTTTTACTGTCTCTGTTGTTAATTTGTTGCTGGACTAATTACACGTGGCTTTGAGGGATATGTGAAAAGGATTGGCTTAAAATAGATGTTGGGTGTATTTTTAAGCATTCATGCATCTGTTTCCGACTTAAAATTTCTCACACTTGTTTATGAGCGGACCTCCTGGAACTGTAATTTTGTGCAGCCAAATTTGTATGTCTTCTCGTTGCTAAAATTGTGGTTTGTCGAGTGTGAAGTATTTGGTTTACTAAACGCTGACACCGTGGGCCAGTCTAATTCGTTGATGTATCCTCAGTCTGAGCGTCAAAAACAGTTCCGATTGGGTGTTTGCCCTAGTAGCACAGCTGCTGATTCAAGTTTTTTTTTTTTTTCATTTTACATCATGAATTTATGAAGTCATAATGAAAAATCCCCAAGTATTGAGTTGACCACGTTTAATAAGCGTTAAAACTGAATATCATCCTATTTACGCACGTACTGTTTGCTGTGGAGCCATGCCAAATCTATAATGGCTATATCCGTCCTGAATAATTTATGGTGCGACACATCGGTATCCATGGCAGGGCTCAGCGACATATTGTAGTACACAGGGGAACTGAGGTCAGTTGTGTTGCCTTCAAAACTTTTAGATGTAACTTGACTGTTCAAATAAAATGGGGTGAATTCAATAGACACAGCATCTTGGAGACCTTTGAACATTTTGTTATTGAATAAATTCATTAGCTGAGACAATGCAATTGTGGTATGCTCAGAGGAGATCAGCAGATTTTGAGCAGAAGAGGCCAGGCATTCAAAGAGCAATGCTCTAAAATCTATGGTACCATCCAGTGTCTCCAGTGGTTTTAAATTGACCACAAACTGATGGGTTAAATGCTGACTCCACTCCTATAATGTTGATAGACTCAGTCCTTGGGTAGAAAAAGAGATCATGCAAGCACAATAATCACTGGCTTGTAAGCTACAGCGTAGATTTTTTCAAATAAAGATATGGTATACATACATGCAGTGTATCATCAACATGAGACCAGTCAGGGGGAATATGGTATCTCAGAAAACCGGATGGAAGTCTGAACTGTTCTGCTCAGAGTGTCTCCTGTGTTGGGTGTGTTCATATTTGCATTTAGGCTGTGTGTGCCGGGTAGACATTAGGTAGCTCAATAATGTGTGCAGTGCTAGGTGTTCGTACTAAATTGGGAAATTGTTGGCTGGGATACATGTATTCATTTGTACTGTCTACAAAGACACACCAATTTACATAATTTCTGATTGTGCATTAACCAAGAGGTACATTTTCCCCACCGTGGCCACTGCATTATAAAATGTTCTTCGGTAATTTCAGTGTGTGGGTGGGTCCAGTATCATTCTGTTTTGTATTGGTCAAGAACTGGTTTTGCTACTGTGTGACATTAACAAGTGCAAACTTTTCCACAATTGGAAAATTTTTCAGTTTGCTCGTCAGTTTGGCACAGTTTCAGTTTTAGGGTGCTGTACACAACTGTTTCATGCACTGAATATATCGTAGATGACTTCAACCTCTATTAATACTCACCAAACAGAGAGGGGCGGTTTGCATGGGACAGAGAGGCCACCAGCTAGGATGATTGAAAAGCACCCCAAAAGAAGTTTTTATGTTTTTATTTGGAACAGTTGCTGCTGACAGATGCAGAACTTATATTACATAAGAAGTTAATTATATCATTCCCAAGTTTACAACCTTAATTGGCACTTAACTGACCATATCACAGGCTTATCAACTGCATTATGTATCTGTCTTTTTCTCAGGGCCATGCATTATATGCAGAGCTTTTATTTATAAGAAGTAATGGAATAGAAGATACCATTATCTTTGATAAGAGTGAGGTGGATAACGAGAGAGCTGATTAATTGTACAGTGGTCTGAATAAAGCATGGGAATGTGCAACTAAACACATTTTTATTTGTCTTCATTTTAATGTTATCAGTTTCAGGGAAGTAGAAAGCCATTTACTACAGAACTTGTTTTTGGTCAAGACTGGAATTCCACGCACAAACTTGAATCAGGCCAAAGCATATATTTTAATTTTCAGCACGTAGTTTCAGATTCTTATTAGAGCCAATAGCTCAGTTTTGGAAGCTATTAAGTTACTAATGTGGGGAGGCTGAAACGGACAGGTGAGTAAAGATGGTGATGGTCAGTTTTGGCTGATGAAAGGTGTGGCCTTCACATATTTTTACACGTTAGTTGTCTTCTCTTAAGAGCGGAGACACCTGCTGAATTCTCCCCCAAAGGTAAATACAGTGGGCTTAGAGTTCTTGGCACCCCTGACTGTAAATGCACTGAAACTATTGAAAAAATGAATAACTATTGCAGAGAGAAACTCAGAATGCCAACATGTGAGAAATGCTGAATTATATTAATGTTTCAGTGGAACTAATGAAAATTATGTACTCATTTGATTTAAAATGATTTTTCTCCAAATCAAGGTTTCACAGGGTTTGGCACCCATTACGATGATTTTATTCAAGGCTACTAAATTTAAACCAGGAAGAAGTCTGCTTATTTTTATTAGTCTTAGTTTTAAGGAACTATACTGGCATTACATCTCTTCCTCTTTCATGTTGTTACATGCATGAAAAATCCCTTTGTCATCTGGCACCAGGAATAAAACGATGAACTGACATGAAAAAATGACAGTTCAAAACAGATAGGTAGCAAAAGGAAAATCCACAAGAGATGGATATACACTGTCCATTCAAAAAAAAGTTGCCATTTGGGTTTGAATAAGCAAATATTCATGAGCTTATGATTGAATCATTATTGCAGTGATGAATACGTTTCAGCTGGCAATAATTCTTGTAGTCGTGACTGATTCAGTGCGTAACTTCTCATTTTTAAACGACTAAGATGGGGGACGTACCTCATGGTTGTTGAAAAGATGTTACTGTGTTTAAGAGTGACACATTATTGGCCGGCATCAAGCAAAGAAACAGCTAAGGAGATTGCTGAAATCTCATCATAAAAAATCAACAGTAGAACTCATGGCTATGTTTAATTATGAAAGTAAGAGCATTTCCAGGCACACAATGCAACAAGAACTTGGAGGATTGGGACTAAACAGCTGCATGGCCACAGGAAAACCATTTGTCAGTGAACATTATTGAGAGAACGACTTCAATTTGTAAGGGAGCATAAAGATTGGACTGAAGAGTAAATGAAAAAGGTCATGTGGTCTAATGAGTCTGGAATTACCCTATTTTAGAGTGGTGGGCACATCAGGGTAAGGAAGGAAGCTCATGAAGCGATGTACCCATCATGCATAGTGCCCACTGTGCAAGTTTATGGAGGCGGTGTTATGATCTGGGGTTGCTATAATTGGTCAGTTTTAGGCTCTGCACTGTTCTGCAGCAGTAAAATGAATTCAGCTGACTACCTGAATATACTGAATTGACCAGTTACCCATCAATTGACCTTTTAATCCCTGATGGTACAGGCATATTCCAGGATGATGATGCCATGATTCATCAGGCTCAATTTGTGAAACAGTGGTTCATGAGCAAGAGGAATCATTTTCACGCATGAATTACCCACCTTAGAGTCCGGTCCCTGACCTATTGAAAATCTGCGAGATGTGCTGGAGAAGGCTTAACGGAGTGGTTTGACTCACCCATCATAAATACAATATCTCAGCCAAAAATTAATGCAGATCTGGTCGGAAATAAATGTTGTAACCATAGACTGTATAAAAAGATGGACGAAACAACTGTTGGTTTCAGCCATTGGTTTCAGCATACCTTTTAGGAAGCCTCGATTTTGGCAATTTGAACAGCGCCATTTTGTCATTTTGAAACTGTATGTGATGCCTATTGGAAGAGAGCGTGAATTGAAGATCTAGGGAGGACGGTAGCTCTGGATCTGACTTTATCAGACAAGGACCAGAGGATAGCCAGGCCCCTAAAGCATATCTGGCTTTATCCTTTATTCTAGTCCAGTGTTTTCCAAACCTCTTCTGGAGGCCCACCTGTCCTGCATGTTTTAGATTTCTCCCTCCTTTAGCACAGGCGATTCAAATGATCAGCTCGTTAATCACCCCTAAAGCTGATTGATGACAACCTGATCATTTGAATCACCTGTGCAGGAGCAGAGAGAGATGTAAAACATGCAGGACAGGTGGGCCTCCAGGAGAGGTTTGGAAAGCACTGCTCTATAGCATTGAACTTCTCTGTGCAACCACTGACGTCGCCATCTGCTGGCCATTAAATAGAATGCAATTTTTAAAGATTTCCGCATCGGCCTCACTTTTGAGACCTGGGTTCTGTGTCCATATTTTGATACAGTCTATGGTTGTAACGTATTAGATTTTCTAAACAAAACCACAACAAATCTGCACTGCGATGAAGGCTAAAAGTGGCCCTACAAAATATTATTGCGTGCTTTTTTTTTTTTTTTTTTTTTTTTTTTTTTTTCAAGGGCAGTGTATACCACTGAGCATTGTCAGGGCGATAATTGAAAAATTAAAAAAAAAAAAAAAAAAAAAGGAAGCCGACACATTTTGCTCCACAGGATAGAAAGGAGGGAGGTGATTTGGGGGAAGGGGCACCCTCAAGATCAGTGTGAAAAAATTGCTAAACTTGGGGTCACCCTGTTTCAAAAAGCACCATTAGATGCCACCTTCCATAACCATATCCTCCTCGGAAGTGCTTCAAGAAAAAAACCTAATCTGACCCCAAAATACGGAACCAAGCTCTTGGAATTTGCTTGAGGTCATTTTATTTCTGACTGGATGAAGATACTGTGGTCAGATGAGACCAAAAATGGGCATTTTGGTCTGATACACCATTGGTATGTTTGGAGTTGAAACGGGGAGGTGTAAAAGGAATGGCATTCCATACCCACAGTGGAATATGGTGGTGTATCAGTTTCGGTGCCTTTTTAATTCCGGAGGTCCAGGGGCACTGGTTAAGATCAATGACTTAATGGATTCCGCCAAATATCAGGCAAATCTGGCTGACAATCTGGTTTCTTCAGCTTGAGACTGAGACTTGGTTGTGGTTGGACTTTTCAGCAAGATAATGAACCAAAGCACACCTCAAAATCCACACAGAAATGGTGCTGGCGCAAAACAGTAAATGCTTGGGAAAAGCCATCTCAGTCACAGCACTCAATCTGATTGAAAATCTTGGGGCTCAACTGTAGACGGCAATTGTTTCCGGCAACTCTAAGAATAAAACTGATCTTGAAAGGATCTTGTCAGGGAGTACAGGAAAAGACTTCATTTTGTTACGCTTGCCTGAGGTGGTTGCAGCAAGAACTAAGTTTGGTGTATTTGTTTGTTTATGAAGTAAATATATGATTTTGGTTGCCTCCAATGGAACGTTAATGAACTGCAATATTTTATTTTGAGTTTTTAATAATGTTGTCATTTGAATATTTATGGTTTTTTTTAGTGTATTTACAGATTGGATCCCACTGTCGAGTGGGTCTAGAGCAAAAATTTGTCCCCTGCTAGGTTCTGAGATGAGCTGAGGTGAGACAGGCGTGATGCAAATGACACCACTCTAATCCTGTCATCAAATTACAACCCCTTATTGCAAAATGTGCGCAGGTGCACTCAGGAAGTCCCATCACTAAATGAGCGTTGGGGCTTTCTCCAAACATAGGTTTTTATCATCTTTTTGTACGCAAACTCCTCCTATGCAGTATAATCTAATCTTATCCATTATAAAATGTGTAAGCAATACTACCTTTAGGCCTATGTGGCATTTCTAGGCCTAACGCTGTGCAGGAATACAACAGTCCCTGCCCTCATATTACATCTTTATTAATATGACTAGGTGAAATACAGAAGTGTGCTGTGATGATTATACACTCAACAAAATGAAGATAAATCAGAAACCAAGTACTATTAAAGTATTTATTTCATGTAATATTGGATCGTATAGATGAAAATAAGTAATCAGATAACAATATATTGTAAAAAAAAAAAGTCTTCTTGGGAGAAAAGGTCAATATCTTGTGTAGCCACCCTTTTCTTTTTATTCTTATTTAATCTTTCAGGCATAGTTTTCACATATTTTTTTATTGCCTCACTTGCTAAACCATTCCATATGGTATTAAATGAATTCCAATTAGATTCTTTCGATGTTACAACAAATTTGCTAAATCGGATTAAAGTCTTGACTTTGAACGGGCCAAGTCATAACTTTTATGTCACCAGATGTTTCTTTTCAACTGAGATGATTCTTGCACTACTTAGAAGTGTGTTTAGGGTCATTAACTTGTTGAAAATAAAATCCCTGACCAAGCAGTCTCTTTCCAGATGGCAATGCGTGCCTCACAAGGATGCTGTGGTACTTCTTTTGATCCACGATTTCATCAATTTTTATGATGAAGGTCACACGACCGAAACATTGTTGGGAATAAAGTTTTTTTTGCAGAGAGGACAGTGTGCGGGAGTTTTTCATTTCTACATTGTCGACCATTGGTCCTCTCCTACGCACCTGTCAACCTACTAGGTGTGCAAAAGCCTTCCTTCCGTGTATCAATTTTTTTGACATCAGTGGCTCCTTTCAAGCAGACTGAACCTCAAACCCCTTTATTACCATCTCCATGTTTTACTGAAGGGGTTAAACAGTCATTTTTGAAACATTCTCTAACTCTACAGTTCGCACAAGCTCTGCGTTTGGGTGAGAGAATTTAGAATTTGGATTCATCTGTCCAAAGGACTTGTTCCCAGTTCAGTCCTTGAATTTCTTGGCAATCTGAAGTCGTTTTTAGATGTTGCCAGCTTTTGGCAGCAACACAACCAATCAGACTAATAGTAGATCTTGATATTTTCATCTTTCATCTTTTCACTCCTGGCATTATAAATACCATCACCGAGTTGTCGTGTTGTCAACCGCTGATTTTTTTTTTTTTTTCCGGTGTCCTACATAGATAACGAACATCAGAGGCACTTAACATCCATTTTGCACCTCTATTGCCACTAGTTTTCAGTGAACCAGTCTCTTTGAAACGCTTGATAGTGTTTCTTACATTGCCATGGCAGTATTTAACGTCTTCAGCATCATGTCAGGCTACAATGCGGCTACGACCATTCTCGGAGAGCTCCTTCCGTTCTGCCATGGTGTTTGACTCAGTTATTCATTTTTGCCAAAAAATACAGAAGTATTTAACTCACTTGACATAAAATTGATTATTGACTATTCTTGGCCTGATCTACTACTTCCCCTTCTACATTGATAAAATGCCATCCGATGCCTGAGCAGGGTTAGAATTTAAATGAAAATGTCTCAATAAGTTTGTTTTAAATGTATTTATGCGTTTTTATGACCAGAAATTTGGGTTTGTAAATCAGAAAAAATTGAACATCCTGTAGGCAACCAAGGTATATACTGTCCCTTCTGTATGTGCCTGCGCATGCCTTTTGAGAGAATCCTGTTTGCATAACTGATTCAGCCCATTTTTGCCTGAATTGTAGCAAAGTGGGAGCCAGCCCTGTAAACATGAAAATTTGTGAGTGGCTGAGCTAGAGAAGTTGCTGCATTGGTCGGTCACGAATGATGAAGTTATGCCATTGGTTTGTGGTGGAGTTGGCTGTTGTGGCTATTCATTTTGAAAGAGAGGACAGTCATCAATTATGTCTTCAGGAGCCTTTTATCTTGAGGCACAGACCATCTTTACAACAATTTGGACGCAAGTTAGCTCATACATGGATGGAAGGGTTCTGACTTGCACTATAGGCCCACTGTGTGCGAACCAACTGGCAACAAGTGCACTCATTCATTGTCTTTGGGAAGCGGCTGATTCGCTGCACAAAGCATGCTGGGATACTTAGCAATATGAACCAAGCTGGAGCTGCGACGAGGTTCTGAATAATTTTAAAAATTCAGACGTGACAATCACTGGGCAATTTACAACCCCAGCTCCAAAAAGTCAACGCAATATGAAGAATGCTCAAAAACAGGAAGCAGTGATCTCTAAATTTACTTTGACTTGTATTTCATTGCTGACAGTATGAAGACAAGAGGTTTAATGCTTTGTCTGGTCAACTTTCTTTTTAAAATATAAATACTTTTCTTTACCAAAAGTACCAAATACTTTACCATTCAGGCCTGCAACACATTCCAAAATAAAAGTTGGGAAAGGTGCAATTTAGGACTGGTAATGTGGTAAAAAATTAAATTAATGATGTGATTTGACTCAGCTGATTTTGGCAAGTGATTATAATCATGATTTGGTGTGAAAGTAGCTTCCAGGAAATGCCTGGTCTGTCAGGAGTAAAGATTGGCCAAGGACTGCCAATTTGCCCTCTGAAACATGAGAAAATCTTTGAAAATTTTGAAAGCAATATTCCTCAAAAGAAAGGTGAAGAGATTTGGGTATTTTGTTCTCTGCAGTGCATAACGTCATTGAGATTCAATGAATCTAAAAGAATTTCTGCTCATAAAGGGCATGAATGCGAGCCTAAGCTGAATACTCCTGACCTCCGATCGCTTAGGTCGCATCGAATGAAGAACTGTCATTTATCTGTATGCGATACAACCACATGGGCTCAGGATTACTGCAACAAACCTTTGTCAAGTGCTACAATCCATAGTTACATCTACCAATGCCAGCTTGCACAGCAAAATGCAAGCTTTATGTTCAGTGTCCGGAAGTGCCGTGAACTTCTCTGGGCTTGGAGGCCTCTGTGATGGACTATCAGATAGCAATAACGTGTATTGCGGTCAGATGAATAAAAAATTCTGATCGTTTTAGAAGAAATGGACGCCGTGTACTCCAGACTGAGCAAAAATAAAGATTATTCAATCTTATTAGCAGCAAGTTCAGAGGCCCTTCTCTGTCATGGTATGGGGCTGTGTCAGTGCCCCTTGCAAGAGTGACTAGCACTTTTGTGAAGGCAATGTGTAATACTGAAAAGTACACAGATTTTGGAGCGACATATGCCGCCTTCAAGATGGCATCTTTTTTAGGGATAGCCACGCATATTTCAAGAAGTCGAAGCAAAATTGCATTTTGTAAGCATTACAGGGTCATTCCGTATCAATTCACCGAATGGCTCCCGCATGACCCCCTCAGATTTTCTTGAAAAAAATCTTGTTGGTGGATTCACTTCTTAATAGAATAATCCCAAAATTGTAGGTCTCTACTGCCAATAGTTTGGCCACAAAAAATTATTAAAAGGACAAAGGTTTGGGCAATTTTTAGCCTTTTTTTTAGCATTGCCTTCTGAAGTTCTAAATTTGAGCTGGAATATCTTAAAAAGTACTTGAGCTAGGACCTCCAAAGTTTGTATGTCAAATATCTGGTGCTACATGTGTACATAATTGAACTTTCAGCAGTCTAGCTCATGTGTAACGTGCAGTAATTGGCCCCTAGATTCTGTCAAATTTCTATTTGCGAACTGTAGTAGCACTTTTGAGGGCCTGTAAACTCATCAGTTTTATGACAGGGGGCTGATATTTTGTAGGGGGTGTCTTTTGGACTAGGTAGATGGTTTTCTGAAAAATTACCAATGTGGAGTAAATAGCATCTGAGATATTGCCAATCAAAAATGAGAAAAAACACATTTTCCTGCAACTTTGTATATTCCCGTTGAATGACACCATGTATCAAATCCAAATCAAGTGCACCTTAAAGAGCAGGCGTTTGTTAATGATATATCCAAAAATTGTGATGGTGTTCTTTCTCTTTTTCCCAATATGAATTTTTAAAATTATGTTTTACATTGGAATGCTAATTCTCGATTATAGCTTCATGGTCTTGTATTATATACTTTATTATTAAGGAAAATATTGACAATGTTAAAAGATAGGGCTTGAAATTTCAAAAGATTTCTCAAAAACTGTCTGATGACGTTTTTTCTAAATTTGGCAATCAACTCACCTTTATACTTCATGTGTTGTGTGAGTGCCATTTTAATTTGAATCGACGGAAGTGGGTCTTGTAGGGATGCTGTATTTTAACATTGGGTCTCATGGAGGACGGGCAAAATCACCTATGGAAGCTAAATGGTTGCAGATAGAGATTAAGTTTGTATTATCAACATACAGGAAGTCATATATGACCTATATTTTGGATGTGTTAAAGTTGACCCCATCTAAAATTTTGTACAGTGCCTCTTATAAACCATTTGACTTTAACTTTTTATACATATTAGTGCCATCCACACTAGTATATGGAAAGATATTGAAGTTTGAAAATGGAAATCAAAATAAGCTTTATTGCAGTTCGAAATCGAGCATTTTAAGCATGTGACAGTACACAACTGTACAAAAATTATTTCAAAGTAAGGTAGCATCTAGTCTTCAATTAGTTCTAAGAAAATAAATGTTGCAGATAACCATACCCTTGTAGCTAACCTACTCACACACATATACTCTTTAACTATTTTGTGATAATGATAAATGTTCCGCGGCTTACAAAAGTACAGACTAAACTTATCAATTCTAATGAATAACACAGAATGAATATGATAAAACATGTTCTGCCCATTTAAAGAGTCACTTGAAGTCCTTCATGAAAACACCTGCAGCCCTAATGTCCTCCTCTTTTAGCACACATCTACGGCCTGTGGTGGTAGAAGGAGCTTCCACTTTTCGAATTATGTGCTGTTTTGGCACCCAGCATACATCTTCCCTTCTGGGCCAATAAAAGCTCCTGGCTGGTCCATGGGGGTGCATGAACGCTATCAGCACATCTTGCTCTTCCTCAGATGTATTTCTTTTGCTGCCTACCCACCACTGCTTATCATACACACATGATTAAGCTCAACATATTTATCTTGGAACAAACAAAAAATAAAATAAACTAAAAGCATTGGCAAAATAAGTATCAGCCAATTTCATATAATGTTATTACTTAGAAACTTTGATCAGCTTTAGCTTCAATGTCAATTTGAATTTTAATTTGAACTGGTCAGTTTCAATAGAATGATTTCCAGCTTAAAAAAGTCACAACTAGAGGTACTCTGAAATGATTTCTGGTTATTGTTTTGTGTTGTCACATACTTAAAATACTCGATTTCGAACTGAAATAAAGCTTATTTTGATTTCCATTTTCAAGCTTCAATATCTTTCCATATACTAATGTGAATGTGACTAATATGTATTTAAAGTTAATGTCAAATGGTTTATAAGAGGCGCTGTACAAAATTTGAGATCTGACATAATTACAGAGCTGTCCACAAGACTACGAAGCTATAATCGAGAATTAGCATTCCAATATATAATGTAATTTTAAAAATTCATATTGGGAAAAAGAGAACACCATCACAATTTTTGGATATATCATTAACAAAAACCTGCTCTTTAAGGTGGACTTGATTTGGATTTGATACATGGTGTCATTCAATGGGAATATAGCTTCAAATTTGCAGAAAAATGTGTTTTTCAGAAAACCATCTACCTAGTCCAAAAGACACCCCCTACAAAATATCAGCCCCCTGTCATGAAAACTGATGAGTTTACAGGCCCTTAAAAATGCTGCCACGGTTCGCAAATAGAAATTTTCGACAGAATCTAGGGGCCTATTACTGCATGTTAGACATGAGCCAGACTACTGAAATTTATATTATGTACAGATGTAGCACCAGATATTTGACATTCAAACTTTGGAGGTCCTAGCTCAAGTACTTTTTAAGATATTCCAGCCCAAAATTAGAACTTCAGAAGGCAATACTAAAAAAAAAAAAGGCTAAAAATCGCCCAAATCTTTGTCCTTTTAACAATTTTTTGTGGCCAAACTATTGGCAGTAGAGACCTACAATTTTGGGATTATTCTATGAAGAAGTGAATCCACGAACATGAATTTTGTCAAGAAAATTTGAGGTGGTCATGCGGGAAGATTTTCTGAAATTTGGTGAATTGACACGGAATGACCCTACAAAGGCATGGCTGCATTAGTAGAGGGTGCAGATGCTAGACTAGCCTGCCTGCAGTCCTAAGTCCCAAGTACAGAGCGGATGTCATATTTTGAAAAGCATGTGACAAAGAAGATAAGGTTCTGTTGCACAGCTTAAGACTTGTTGGCAGGGAGAATAGGACAAAATTGGTAGAAAACCTGATCACTTTGTGTCTTCAGTCCCTAAACATTTGTTAATTGTTATGAAAAGGATTGGCAACATTACAAAGCTGCAAATACTTTACTGTCCCAACCTTTTTGAAATATGTTGTGAATATCAAAAGTGAAACAAGATTTTTAATATCTTTTGAAAAAATCTAAATTTTAAAAATGTAAAAATCAGTACAATTAATTCAGTGAAACATCAAATCATATGCTGCTGTTTTCTTTTTAACGTAATACTGGTTGATAAATTTACAAATCACTGCTTTCATTTTTAATTTTATTATAACGTACTGTCCCGGCTTTCGTTAGCTAACAATCAGTGGCTAAGCAAGAGTAACGCTAACATTCTATGTACAACAGAACTATCGGCTAAATGCATGAAGTAGGTCCAGCATTTGGCAAGTCCTAAAGTTAGGACAATTTTTAGGATGTTTTGGGCGTTACAATGCTTCTGTAATGTCGTTTTCCTGTCTGGAGTGAAGGTAAGATAATAAACTTAGGAACTGTTGTTCTGGAATAGCTTTTTTCCCCATGATACTTTCACAACTTTTTATATAGGGCTTAATATGCACTTACCAATGCGTAAAATACATTTTTAATTTACTTGCCAGGATTCCATGCCTCAGTGACAAAATCTCGTTTGAAATTGACCTCCCATTGACTTTCATTGCGCCGACAAATATTGCAAAACATGCGATTGGTATACTTCGAAGAACCTATCCAATAGTAGGTGTTTGTTTTTTTCCTCTAAAAGGTTTGTTAAATTTTTACTGAAAAGTGTTTTCTTAGCTTACCGGCCCTATGGGCCGATAAGCTATTGTAGTGATGTGGCGTCCATCGTCTGTTGTCCGTCGTCTGTTGCCATAACATACTACTAGACCATATCTCAGGACAATTTTTTTCAGATTTTTGATTGAATCATTTTGTCCGTTTTATGGGCCCTTGAAATTTTGGCCCCAGTGCTAAAGCTAGGACTGAGAAATTTAAAAAAATCATTTCTCAAAAACTGCGGCATAAATTTTTTTCTAAATCAGGCAATTAACTTGCCTTGGTACCGTGAACGTACAGTGCGAGCAACATTTTGAATTGACGGATGTGGGTCTAGTGGGGCGCTGTACTTTATGAATATGCAAGATGGCCTGTGGAGGCCAAATGTTTGTATTATCAACATATAGGAAGTCATTATGACTTCCTATATGTCATATATGACATATATGACCTGTATTTTGGCTACGTTAAAGTTGACCTCAGATGATTTTGAAAGGTCAAACTTTATTATTAAGGAAAATATTGACAATGTTAAAAGATAGGGCTTGAAATTTCAAAAGATTTCTCAAAAACTGTCTGATGACGTTTTTTCTAAATTTGGCAATCAACTCACCTTTATACTTCATGTGTTGTGTGAGTGCCATTTTAATTTGAATCGACGGAAGTGGGTCTTGTAGGGATGCTGTATTTTAACATTGGGTCTCATGGAGGACGGGCAAAATCACCTATGGAAGCTAAATGGTTGCAGATAGAGATTAAGTTTGTATTATCAACATACAGGAAGTCATATATGACCTATATTTTGGATGTGTTAAAGTTGACCCCAGATGTCCTTCGAAGGTCAAACTTGAGGTCAAGCAAAATGTTACAATTTTCAAAGGCTTCTTGGCTTGAAAATATTGAAGATTGGGAACATATGTGTATTAAACGCTCAGGAAGTCATATATGAACTTCTATTTGGTGGCCCTTCGGTGACCTTCAGAAGCCAATCTTCACATAGTGATATTTCATTGACTTTTATCACCGAAACTATTACAGATAGAGCTAAGGTTTGTATTGTGGGCATATAGGAAGTCATGTATGAAGTTTCATTTGGTGACCTTGAACTTGACCTTCAGTGACCTTCAATAGCCAAACTTTACAGTGAAATTTCAATTACTTAAATCAGCAAAATTGTTACAGATAGAGTGTAGGTTTGTATTGGAGACATATAGGAAGTCATATATGAACTTTCATGTGGTGACCTTCATATTGACCTTCGAAGGTCAAACTTGACCGAGTGAAAATTCAATGACTTGTATCATTAAAAAGGTCACAGATGGAACCTAAGTTTGTATCACAGACTTAAAGGAAGTCACACATGAACTTTATTTTGGTGACATTCAACTTGACTGTAGGTGACCTTTGAAGGTCAAACTTGACATAATATAATTACAATGGCTTGTATTGCCACAGCGGTCACAGATGGAGCCTAGGTTTGCATTCAAGACATATAGGAAGTCATATATGAACTTTCATTTGCTGACCTTCATATTGACCTTCAAAGGTCAAATGTGACATAGTGAAAATTCAATGACTTTTATCACTAAAATGGTCGCAGATGGAGCCTAGGTTTTTGTTACAGACATCTAGAAAGTCACATATGAACTTTCATTCGGTGATATTCAACTTGACTGTCAGTGAGCTTTGAGGGTCAAACTCGACAGTGAAATTACAATGACTTGTATCATCAGAATGGTCACAGATTGAGCCATGGTTTGTATAGAGACATTTAGAAAGCCAAATATGAAGTCCACTTGCTGACCTCAACTTGACCTTCTGTGACCATTAAAGTTCACAATTGGCATATTGAATTTTCAATGACTTGTATCACCAAAACTGCTTCAGAGCATAGGATTGTATTATAAGAGATCTTATAAATGTATGTGAACTTCTATTTAGTGACCTTGACATTGACCTTTAATTATTTGAAGGTGAAACTTCACGTGAAATTTTCATAACTTGTATCATCACTTGATTGCTTGCCAGTAAGCTACAGGACCTTTGGTCCTATTTTTAGTTTCGTCCTATGTGCAGCAGCCCATAATATTAACAAATTTTGAATGCTTATCTTCAAAATTATGAGCTCGTTCACATATGAATTCATTCACTTTGAGACAGCACCCAATAACTTGATGGAAATGGCTTTATATGTCACGTTAACATGCCTTTCTGGAACCCTCATATCGCAACTCTCTCTGTCTAGGAACTCAAGTCTAGTGGTGCATTGAGGTCCTGATTGAGGTCAAAGGACTTCCCATCCAAAAGACCAGATCTTGTGTTTAAAATGGTTTAACCCCTTTGCGCGGAAGCCAAATCTGGCTGTTTTAGGGTTACCTTATTTAAGGCTTTATAATTCAAGATTGCAACTTCACAGACAGGAAAGGAATGGCTGAACTGAGTCTAGACACTTGAAGCATTTAGACAATCATCGTATTTCAGTTTATTTTCATGATTTTGGTAGAGAAAAGGGGCTACAAACACAAAAAAACTTCATGAAAATTCAACATTGAAATTGCAAAAAAAATAATACTGAGAATTGAAAAACTGCTGGGGCTTAAAACTATACATTTCTGGAATCATAAACTCCCTGGCCACAAGTATAATTCATCTTGACAATTACATTCTAGATTACCTACTTGCTATGAGCCAAATTAGACAACTATCCAGGTGGCTCCCCAAAGTCTGAGATCCCTCAAAATGGTGCACTGTCAAATCATTAAATAACTAGACGCGTGTCGATGGCTCGCCATCGCAAATCTCCGCGCTCTGCAATGAATGTTATGGGAGTAGTAATAATGTGTCAGAGGGCAATTCACTGAACTGGCATTCTGCTGTACAAATGATGATCTGCTTGTTGCAGTGACAAAGCACTGATCAGAGTTTTAGCTATGACATATAGTTGGTTAGTTGGATAGAGTGGCCAAAATATGAATCACAGGATGGCATTTTTTGGCATGCAGGTTGCTATCACCAAGATACATATCCATACTAATTTGCAGCCTTCTACATTGAGTAATTACAAAACGTGCCATCCTTTTCAACAATTGGCACACCTGACGCCATTTGACCTAGAAAACGGTCAAAATGAGGTCAAATCAAAAAGCTGTCTGATTTGTGATGAAGGGTCATCCCATGCACCTCCCATAAAAATTTGAGCGTCCTAGCTCAATGCATAAGGAACTTATGGTCATTTTTCAATTTTCACAAAAAGCCCCCTGGTGGCCAGAGGAGGAAATTATTTTAAATTCTAAATGCTTTGTGCACCCCTTTGGGTCACTACCTTACACACACCAAAGTTTCAGGTTGATTGGTCTAACGGCCTAGGACTTACTTTTTCGGACGGACAGTTTTCGGACGGACAGACTTCGAAGTGTATTACAAGATCTCCTCGCTTTTTGGAAGCGCGGAGATAATCAGGGAATATTTTGATTGCAAAATAAGGAATTGGACCATGGCCATTAATCACAATAGAAGCTCATGTCACCTTGTTAGATGAACACAACAATTTTGAAAATGATGCCAAAAATTAAAGACACTTTCCATTGGCAGAATGCACCTTACAAGTACTTGACCCAGAAAACGTTCAAAAGCAGGTCAAATCATAAACTGGTTTGATATGTGATGAAGAGTCACCATACACACAAATCTGAGCATTATGGCTCTGCAAGTTATCACCAAGATACATATCCATACCAATTTGCAGCCATCTACATTGAATAGTTACAAAACGTGCCGCACTTTCTGATAATCGGCAGAGCTGACGCCATTTGACCTAGAAAACAGTCAAAATTAGGTAAAATCCAAAACACATTAAATTTGTGACGAAAGGTCATCCCCTACACCCCCCATAAAAATCTGAGCATTGTAGCTCAATGCATAAGGGAGATGTGGCCATTTATCATTTTTCACAAAAAGCCCCCTAGTGGCCAAAATACGAATCACAGGACATCAATTTTTGGCATGCAGGTTGCTATCACCAAGATATACTATTCAAAAAAAGTAGGGGATATTTTATTTTGAGATCAAAATTTTCACATATACAAAGGGATACGAAACCATGTTGTATAGTTCCTTACTGAGGAAGCATTTCCAAAGAAATTCATCACCCAAACACATCAATGACACTCTCACGATCTGCACGGGATGCTATTGATGATCAGGGGGGGTTGTGCCACAAATTTGCATGACTCTGAATTGGAAGGTTAGAGCCACTGTAAAGGAAGATTTTGAAGAGAAAGCATCAGATTATCAGTGGTTGAAGTCGTTAATTAAACAGAGACCATGCGCCGCCTAACACAGGAGGAGAGGTTACGTGCCCTTGGCATGCTACAGGTTGGCACAAGACAGGTCGTTGTGGCAAGGGCAATGAATGTTTCCCAGTCTGTCATCAGCAGATTATGATCCAGACATCGTGCTACAGGGTCTGTTCAGGATAGACCACGATCCGGTCGACCAAGGGCAACAACTCAGGCTCAGGACAGATTCATCCGCACTATTGTCTTGAGAAATCGTATGGTAACAGCAAATCAGATAAGGTCTCAACTTCAAAGGGATACTGGCTTGGTAGTGAGTGGCCAGACCATCAGGAATCGTCTGCACAGATTTCACTTACACGCCCGGCGTCCTCGTGTCATTCCCTGTTTGAGGGATCGTCACATTAGGGCCAGACTCAATGGTGTCGTCATCATCAACGCTGGGATAATCGCCCGATGGAACAACGTAATGTTCTCAGATGAGTCGAGGTTCACTGTGGACTTCCTTGACAGACGCAGGAGGGTTTGGCGCCGACGTAGCGAACGTTTCCATGACGTTAACGTCATTAGACATGATCCGTATGGGGGTGGATCTGTAATGGTGTGGGGAGGCATCACTGCTGCCGCAGAACAGACTTGCATGTTGTTGCTGGACGTGTCACAGGGCAGTACTACCGGGACAACATCTTGGCACCCCATGTTGTGCCGTTTGCACGCCGTTATGGCTGCCGTTTCATTTTCCAAGATGACAATGCCAGATGTCATAGAGCCAGGATCGTTACAGATTACCTCCAGCAGCAGAATATCACCACATTACCATGGCCAGCACTCAGTCCGGACCTTTTCCCCATCGAGCATGTCTGGGACATGCTTGGACAGCAACCACGCCAACGTCAACAACCTCCTGCCAATGGCCAAGAACTTGCTGCAGCATTGCAACAGGAATGGAATAACGTTCCCCCAAAATGACCTGGGACGTCTCGTTAGGAGTATGCCACGCTGAATTCGAGCTTGTCTAGCCAACCGAGGGGTTTTACCGCTACTGACTCTGTTTCACAATGGTGGTAAATTTGCTGTGTGACCCTGTGTTTGTGTCGACCCTTATTCTGGAGAATCTGTCCTTTACTGACTGTACACAGGGTTTCAAATAAATTGACAAATGTTTCCTTAATGTTTTTATGTCATTTGTTTCCTTCCTGACCTCATGATCTGCATTTCATGGTACTTGTAAATCCAATATCCCCTACTTTTTTTGAATAGTATACATATCCATACCAATTTGCAGCCTTCTACGTTGAGTAATAACAAAACGTGCCATCCTTTTCAACGATCGGCACACCTGATGCCATTTGACCTAGAAAAATGGTCAAAATGAGGTCAAATCAAAAACCTGTTTGATATGTGATGAAGGGTCATCCCGTGCACCTCCCATAAAAATTTGAGCGTCCTACCAGAAGGACGCAGAAGGAAATTCCGGACATTTTTCAATTTTCACAAAAAGGCCTCCGGTGGCCAAAAGAGGTAATGAATTTAAATTCTAAATGCATTGTGCTCCGCTCTGGGTCACTACCTTACACACACCAAAGTTTCAGGTTGAATGGTCTAACGGCCTAGGAGGAGTTACTGTTTCGGACGGACGGACGGACAGACGCCGAACTGCATTACAAGATCTCCTCACTTTTCGGAAGCGTGGAGATAATAAACTTTTAAGGCATGAAATTTAATATGGCTAATAATATTCTGGTTGAGTTTAGCATGAATTTATCAATATCAGTGCAGTTGAACATCAGTGGTCACCAGTAACCTCTCCAAACGCAAAACTTGCCTTTTCTCCATAATAAAGTTTAGAGTTTTGTCTATTTTTCTTCAAAGTCCCCCAAGCCAGCACACATACTCATTAAATAAAATACTGATTAAACGGTCAGAACATTCACCCCGCAATGAAAACCTAGCAGTTCCCACCTCCGAGCTCACAACTTTATTTCAACACTTTCTACACCTTATAAGTAAAAGTCACTAACTCAGTAATATCTGATTTCTGAAATATGCCTTATTTTAAAGGGATATTTCAACATTTTGGCAAATTGGCCTATTGCCATAATCCCTATAGTTATATGAGTAGGTACATTACCTTTAGTTATCCTTGCCCGTTGTTTTGAGATTCGAGGGGGGAAAGACGAGAGCTGCTCAGCGAACATAATGCAAGTGAATGGTACAGGTCTCTCGTTCCTTCAAAACTCTTCAAATATGCAATCCAGCAGCTCCAAAACGCTCTCGTGGACAACTTGTGACCTGCACATTCACCACGCTATAAAATAATAATGTATAATTACGAGACAGAGTTATTTTCAAGGCAGATGCATAACTAGAACTACATTCCAGACATTACCGGCTGGGCGGAGTGATTTCAAAAGGGTATGTTTACTGCAACTACCCGCAAGTCGCAATGTCTGAGGTGCGCACTGCGCACTGTGTTAACCCGACCAGCGGGTTACTCAAGAAAGTAGTTCCAAGTATTTGCTTCAAGCGTCGTAATGTTTCATAATTATACATTATCATTTCATAGCGTGGTGAATGTGCAGGTCACAAGTTGTCCACGAGAGCGTTTTGGAGCTGCTGGATTGCGTATTTGAAGAGTTTTGAAGGAGCGAGGGACCTGTACTGTTCACTTTCATTATGTTCGCTGAGCAGCGCGCGTCTTTTCCCCCTCGAATCTCAAAACAACGGGCACGAATAACTAAAAGTAATGTACCTACTCATATAACTATAGGGATTATGGCAATAGGCCAATTTGCCAAAATGTTGAAATATCCCTTTAACAGAAAAGACCTTCCACTTTCAGGGAAAATCAAACAATATATGCCTCCCTAGATTTAACAGAATGGTGCAATGAATGTACCAGGGGGTCCACCGAAATGCATGACCAGTTAACGTTTTAAACAGGAAAAAAACCTCGGCATTCAATTTTGTTGAATACAGTATACATTCCAAAACAAAAAGCAAAAGTAGCAGCCTGACCTAATCTTCATTGAATCCCTCTACCAGAGACCGATGTATCCAGTAGAAGGAACCCTCCGGTCCTGTTTCACTCGAAATAATTCCCATTGACTATGTCCTTACCTCATTTAAATCCTGTAAATGTAACTGAACACTTCATGCCGGTTTTGGGAGTCTTTTTTTTTTTTTTTTTTTGCTATAAATTGCGTCAATTTCAGCTGTGCAATGTGCTCAATGTTGAGACGATACAAACGGGTTTGCTGATATGCAAAGGCTTGTAATACTTCTCTGACTGTCCAATAAATGTGTTTCAGTTACTGTGGAGAGTTTAAACACTCGGGAATAGGATAAGAAACGAGCCAATCAATACATCGTTACCGGGGAAGTTTCATGTGGGTGTGAACTATAACTGCAATTACGCAGATGAGCCTGAGTATATGTAAGGGATAATCAACTCGTAGGTGTGCATTACACGGTTTTAAGGCGCGACGCGGAGGCAAATAACCTCTGCAAAGTGCCTTAAAACTGTGTAATGCACACCTACGAGTTGATTTTCCTGCTTATACCATGGTCATTTGCCAGCAATATCAAATCAAAGCATTCAGAAATTTTTGGTGAAAGTTTTGCCCTTAAAAAAACGAGCTGGTAATCATTAAATAGGCGCCGCGCCTTCTCATAGCCAATACTATAGGCCAAGCTAAACTGAACCAGCTTAGTTCAGCTTACCTTCATTGAGAAATTGTTTTTTGCCCATGCTAACACCCTTTTACCAGCTAATGATTTGGTAACAGATTCCAGCTGAAACGGAGATTATGCATAACACAATATTATGCACAATTATGCAGACTGTAGCTAACTTATGACGGTCTGTCACAGCATGTACCTAGCAAACTGTCAGCAGTTGCTGATATATGAAGTGGACACATTAACTTCCTTTGTAACCGTACACAATTACTATCGTTTAATGAATAAAGCGTGATTACTTCTCTGGTTTAATATTTACGGTCATTATCGCTGGAGCACCTATAGTTAACCGCCCCGCAGGACGTAATTTTTCTGATGCCGCCAAATTTACTGGAGATAAGCTAGGTGTGTGTTATACCCAGCCAAATGCTAGTGCTCTAACGTTGCTATGGTTACAGGTTGGCTAGCGGATGAATTTCGAATGGTGAAACTACTGTAGGCCGATCTACCTGTGCGGTTCCACGGTTTTAATCAACACCTGCCAGCCAATCAGAAAAGAGTATTCACCCAGATCATGGTATAAAGTTGAATGATTGGCTATCAAACACCAGTACTTGGGTGGATATAAGGAAGCACTGAATTTGACAATGGAGGAATCTACACGTAAATCCATGGTAGGGAATTACGCATTTTTTGTATGTGATGACTGTAATTGACAGTAGAATGTGAGAGAATCAATGCCATGTTGAATTTTTTGCTTCAGAAAACTGGTTTTTCTTAACCACTAATTGGAATTCCGTTGGCTCACTGTAGCTAAAGTGGCTGCTACAGAGGACAACGATTTTCTCTGTTGCAAGAGATCTTTTTTTTAAACTGCTGGATTGATACTATGGGCAAGGATATTGACCAGTTTGCATATCAGGCTTAGCTGAGAAGTTTAATTCATGCAACTCTTGAAAAACAGGGATTGGAATGAACTTCTCCATATTATAAACCTTGTTTGAGCTCTGCATGCTTGTGAATATTCAATAACTGATCCGGGGGTGCCATCTAGTGATCGAGTACTGTAACTGCGTGCTTAAATTTGTAGTTCCATGTCCGCGAGCGTCTTCATCTGCACAAAGGGGTTGAAGATGATGATTACGCAAAAAAAGCACGGAAATGACCAACAGAAACTAACCCTTTTTTTAATTACTGAATAAATGTCATGGTAAGTTGGAAACCTAAGATTTGAAATGCGGTGTAATTAATGCGAGTCTATTGCTTTCTTAATGCAACTGAATGGGATGGAAAATTTCAAGCACCTCCTCTTCGTCACATGAATGGCATGGCATTTTTGTGAGTCAATTGCAAAATGTGTTATACACATTCAATAACTGCGGATTGAGTCCTATATTCAGCATCATGAAAATATTACTTTAAAGAGACGGGGGCACCGCTGACTTATTAGCCATTTCTAAGCCAAAGGATTCATTTATTCAATACTAACTGTATCAAATATATGTTTATATGGGATTTCTCAAAAATTACAATAACGAGCTTATTTCTCCTAGACTTACGGATAAGACCCACGATTGTGCACAGAGAATCTAGGGATGGCATTACAGTGGGAACACAAATGTAAATTCCTAAGTTGTACAAAATCATTAGTAAACTTACCGACTCTGCAAAGCTCTTGGACAGGTATTCAATGTTGTAGGTGCCTCCCAGTAAATGTGCAATATGGCGGTCAAACTCCCGCATCTGTGTATTGATCATGTTTGGTCCAGCCACTAGCTTCTGACTAGTCTTCATCTTTTTGAGATGGCCCTTTATTATTATTATATATTTATAAATATAGCAACCAAAGAATACCACTTTATAGTCCTAAAACCTTATAGCAAGTGAGCATTTTTCAGCCATGGGTTTCCTCTAGGGCAATTCTATGGCAGAAAAGCTAAAAACGTGAAAATTCAAACTTATCCCTGCAGTAATGAAAAGGTTTAGGCTCAAAACTATTCTTAGAAATACATAGCAAAAACTGCTCTTGGATGTCTTGATCTGCTTTGTTTCTCTGCTCCAATGAAAACATGCCCTTTTTTGTCTGTTTCCATGAAATCATTTGTGCCTTTTTTCCTTGACACCATGTACTGTAAAACTACTGGAATTTCTTGTTTTATATGGCCTGTAATGGGCTCAAGGCTCGTTATTTCTTATTCTGCCGTTCGTTTTGGCTAACTTGTTCATGGAATTTAGGCAGATGTTTGGAATTTTACCCCATTTTGTGGTTATTCCGTTACCATAAATTGTAAAGTAAATCTCTGTGTCAACTTATTCCTTAATTTAGGAGAAAGTCCTTTAAGATTTTCTTTATTTGTGAGCCTATGGAACAGACTATAGCCAAATTTTTATTATAATATCTCACAGCCTACTTATGAGAAAATGAGGTAGCGGAATTACATCGGTAACGGCATTACACAGTGGCGGAATTACAGTTTGTTGTACACAAGCTTGTCTTCAGTTCACAGACTTGTCTTTTCTGGATTTTTCAGATGAATATTTCCTCAAATGGCTTACAGAGACCAAATTTTACACCATTCAACCATTTGCTGAAGGGCCATTCTTTGAGAAGTGAACCAAAATGTCACACACATGACCAGATGTCATCAAATAAAGAAATACTTTGAAAATTAATGAAAGGTATCAAATTTATTCCTTGCTATTCTCCATACCCCAAAACTATGAAAATTCTAGATTTTTCAACTTCACAGAGTTTTTGAAGTCAAATGGAGTTATGAAAAACCTGTTTCCGTGTGAAGTCACACACGTGACCAGTCGTATTTGACCTCTGACCTTAAGTAGTTAAAGTTAATGTAACAAATAACATTTTTACTTGATAGACTTGGGTAAGTAGTACTCTTATACAAGGTCCACAATCATGAACCTCCAATGCTTTTGTAATTGGAGGAGATTTTTTCTACTATTTGTTACATTTTTGGTCACACACGTGACTGAGAATGGCCCTGAAACGTAGACGCATGTGAACATCCCTTATTTGAGAATGTTGGCTGAGGGCACCAAGGAGGGTTAAAACATTTGCCATTATGACATTTTGCAACCCTGGGTTCAATATAATGTGAGCAACAAGCAAAATGCTCGACCTATACAAAAGATGTGTGGTTGTTGTAATTCTGTTGCTGTATTTTTTTTCTCCATGTTTGTTGTTTTGTTGGGACATTATGTGTTACAAAATTGTTCGAATATTTGCCCAAAATCATCTGCTAAACAATCAAAGAAAGGATGAATGGAGCCCCACTAAATGAAAACTGTAGTCAACTCAAATTTCAGGAGTTATTGGTCAATTTTACCAATTATTGCCTGAACTGCAGACCTGTTTGCTAAGTCCTGTTCACTGACTTGGGATTTTCTTATGCCTAGTGGAAGACCTTTTGATTTCAGAAGCTGTTCAATGATGAGTGAAGGTCAGAGACCTCATTGTTTTCATTTATTTCAGAGGATGTAATTCCGTTACCAGTATTTAATTCCGTTACCAGTGACTTGTCTTCTCTGAACACACTGTATTCATCAATAAAGATATAGTTAACCAAAGCAAAGCCCTTGGTCTAAAGGCTACATATTAGGCTCTGAGAAATTGAGTGTCATTTCTTTTAATCTGTTATCAATTCAGAGTAATCTGATATGCAATATCAAGAAAATTTTTGGTTAATTTTCTGATGTAATTCCGCTACCAAAGTATTTAGCCTCAAAGTTCACCAATGGTAAATGGTACACCATTTTTGTATGTTTACTATAACAGCTGGAGTACTAGAGCAGAGAAATAATGGGTTTTCAATCCAAGCAAATCCATTATTTTGTAATCATGGTCTTAAATATGGCCAGAATTTGCTCTGATTGTAATTCCGTTACCGTAAAATTGCCCTCTAGTATATTTCTGGACAAGATGTGATAAATTATGGGTTATGGTTGATTGACTTTCCTGATAAAACAAACGAGGATGCATTCAGTAGCCATGCACCTTCAAGTCCTATGAGAATTTTAGTGCTTAAATAAGGAGTTCAGCTGTCACTGCACTGTCTGCAGCTGTTGAGGGTTACTCCAACGAAGGTAAGAGTCTGATTGAGTGTTGACTGATCAGAATAAAAATGGGCAGACAATGATGTTGTTGCCAGGGAAAGCATTTGTATTTGCAACAAAAATGCATGTAGAATGGTAGCTTTTGGTCAGACTGTCCATTATGCTAGAGATTGGTCATTTTCGTCTCCCTCATTTGAAGTTTTCTGCACCCATTTCATCTAGTCCAGTGTAGCATGAGGAGTCATTTGCTCTGGGGAGGACTCGTAGAACCACTTGTATCAATGTGGGTTTCACTTAAGATTTCTTCTAAATCCTTTTCCAGTGATGCCATTGATTTGCAGAAGTGCTCTTGAATTATGCTCTCATAATTATTCCTTATTACGATTCTTTATTCATTAAATATTTGGAACAATTTTCTAGTCACTGAATCAAAGCCCGGATTTACCCCCGATACCCTAGATACCTTTCACTTGACTATCCCTGGACCACCAGTAAAGACAGATGATGTAATGTGATCAGGCATTGGTGGCTTCTATTTATATTCTACACACAGTGACTTGGCATGTATGTAACTCTATAAAACAGTAGAACGAATAAGGCAATGCCAGGATAACACTATATGACTTTATTTAGAAATCTGGTAAGCTGATATGCAGTGGGCTCAAGAATTATTGGCACCCCCGACTAGAAACGCATCAAAGATTAAAAAAAAAAAAACTAGAAATAACATTGTAGAGAGAAACTCAAAATGCCTGATTAAAAGAATAATGTAGAATATTAATATCCCAATGGAACTCACCAAAATTATACGATTATTAAAAAAAAGCTAATTCACCAAAATTTTTGACTATGTTTCCTGTGCTCCTTTTTGCTGCTCAGACACCTGAATCTCCCTTCGAGGACAAATAAAGGTTCTCAGTTTAGGTTCCTTAATTATTGATGCTTGGTTTTGTACTAGGTGCTACCACCTCTTGCAAGGATGACAGCATGGAGTCTTTTCCTGTACTATTTAACATGGTTAAGACACACATTTAGGGGGATTCTGGACCATTTTTACATGTAGATTCTTTCAAGATCAGTCACATTCTTGGGTCTGCCCTCTTCAGTTTAGTCCATAGGTTTTTGCAGAGATTGACGTTGAATGACTGAGATGGCCATTGGAGGACATGGGGTGGTAAAGCAGAGACACAGTTCAGCACTTTTCCCAGTTTACTCCTTGATGGAATGCTAATGAATTTCACCATAGATGGAAAGAGCTGTGGCTCTATTTTCTCACCCTAAGAATCGAATAGATGTAACCACATTTTGAAGGCTTAAAGTGGACATGTATTGAGAAATCAAAAAATGGGAATATTATACCTCTACGGAAACCTAATGTCATTGAGATGACGAATAAAACACTTTCTGGACCCTCACTCAAACAGGAAAAGAATAAAAGAGGCATTTTGAACATCCTTTCAACTCGCGGACATCCCCAAAAAACTGAGCGAAAATAGCCCCTTTTTGATGGCGTAATTCGTGGTAAACAGGGACACATAATAAGGAAGTCAAGGGCATTGACCATTGTCTACCTGTCATAATTTGTTCGTTTATTGGTTTTGTTTCGTCTTATATCTCTAGTGGATTAGATTTATGATTGTCAAAAAGTATGTTATTGTTCGAATAACGGGTTTGCGCACCCGGTTAAGGCGCAGCTTTGCGGAGTAGTACTGAGCACCACGGCCCGGGTTGGGGCCCGGATGGCGCCAGTGCCCGGTAGCTTTTTCAGAGCAGCGTACAATTGACTATGGCTGCAGGGAATTAAATTTAGTGCAACTGCCGTTTCGGATTATAGGATTATGTTTTGGTTTCACCTGGCCACAGCACCTACGTCCTGTCTTAATATAAATGACCACCAGCAATGCAAATGCTTGCCTTTCTATCTTGGATTCAGAAAAGGTCTTCTCTTCTCGCAGCCCTTCCAAAGAACCTATGGTTATTGAGGTGAGGTGTGATGTTGGGACCTTGATGTCAACAAATTTCTAAAAGCACCAAGGCCTGGAATTCTCTCATGGTTATTTTTGAGGATGTTTCTGCCTCTGTCATCGTTCTCTTTCCTATCATATGGGCAAAATGCATTTTGATCTTCTTCTTGTTCAACTGTTCCATACTTATTACATTTTTGATTGATTGATTGCCCAGACCCTGCTCAGTGGCATATTTAATTGTTTGTGAATCTTCTTGTAGCCATTATTAGATTAATGAAAATGTGATTATCCTTCTCTTTAAAAGTGCCTGTTCTTTTATTTTCTTCATGGTTCTGAATGATAGAGGATTTTGCATGCATGGTCCCTCATTTTTATTCCATATTGAGACAGGAAGTGATGTCATGAAATCATATTAGTTGTAAGGAAAGACATTAACTTAAAGTGAAAGACAACTTTTTTCTGAGATGAACTGCAAAGGAAAGAGCTGCCCCTCTGGTGTTAAAAATATTTTTTGATCATTTTAACTTAACTGAATTGAATGAAAAAAAAACTTAAACATTGAAATCTGCTATTTTCGTGTTATCAGTGAGCTTTTGTGACATCAGGTGTCCTATAGCTCTTCTATGGCAGGAGGTAAAAAAAGCTTTCCTTGAAGAATCAAAGTGTCTGCTTTCCATTGAATATTCTGACACCCAAGAGCCGAACACACTGGCATTTTAACAATCTGTGGAGAATCATATCCGTCAATTCAACAAATGCTCTGCTATATAACCAAGTTGATTATAGTGTCTGTAAAACATTATGAAAACCGCTCTTTGTTGATTCTGCCAGGATAAGTCAACGTGGCTCGTATAAACGGATAATAGTGAACAGTGTGTTCAGAATGAAGTCTATTCTGGGAGTTTAGGGGCTAGCTAACATCTCTGTCCTCTGTACGGAGCTCCAGCAAGAAGCTGACAGGAGGCAGGAGACAGTTCACAGTTCGTTTCGGTAGCGCTTCAGTTGAGCCATGTAGTCGCATGTATGAATGGATATAGATTGGTTGGTATGCATGGTTTTCCTTAAGGAAGAAATAAGAAAGGATTTACAAGCGACCTACTGCGCATGTATAGTTATCTAACAAATCTAGCAAGCATGCCAGCTAGGCTAATCACATAAGCTAAAACATAAATTAGTTTGATAAACATGCTAGCAGTGTGTAATGATCATATCTGCGGCGAACTTTCCAGATCCCAGGAGTACAAAAGGAGCAACATCCTCATTATAGTAATGGCAATACCTGCACTAAGGTAAATATCCCCTTGGTGTAGTGAATACAAAAGACAACTCACATTTCACTTATGTTTACGTTGTAGAAAATAAACTAACTAAGAGGAAAAAAATGGAACATAAACTTATCTCAGCCTGCTAGTCAACCGACACAGAAAAGGAGGGGGAGCTTTAGCTTGTGCGTTAAGTTAACCAATTTTAAGCTAACAAAACCACTTAAAATGAGTGGGAGTTTTGTGGAAAAATGAGTTCAGCTATGGTCATTCGATGTCACTGTTTCAACTCCCAAAGCGTTCCTCGGCCCATATTGGTTCAACCTTGCTGAGGGATGGAAAGATGGTAACCCTTATTTTTATTCTTGTTTGGTCACATTCTTCTGATTTGAAGCATTGCGCAAATTCACAAAAAAATTGCAAACAATCTGAAGTCATAATATCTGGACTCCATATGGGTAATTTTTTTTTTTATTTAATGTTTGTTTTTGCAGAATTGTCATTCACTTTAATTGGGTTGAATTTAATTTTTAGTTTAAATTTAATACACTTTATTTTCAAAAGTCTTTAGGGATGCCATTAATTGTGAAAACTTAATTTAGAGAAAATAGATTTTTAATTACTTTTGTAGTTGAATAATTTTGTTTGGTTCCATTGAAACATTAATGAAGTGCAGTATTTCTGGCATGCTGGCATTTTGAGTTTAACTCTATAATGCTATTATTAATTTATTTTTGTAGTATTTTTAATGCATTACCAGTCAGGGGTGCCAATAATTCTCAAGCTTCATGCATACACTGCTCTGTATTGAAATCTTAGTATTATGCAGTGGATGGATTGTCCAATTTTGCAAACCTGTTTTATAAATTTGATTTGAAAATGAAGTTCAGGATGTTAACCTTTAATTTGAATAAGAAGGCGCTATGTTACATATGTGGATTCTGTGAAGGGTGGGGAAAATATTCTTATCTGCATGTTGGTGCCTTTGTGTATCTTTACTCAGCAAAACAGTATCGCAATCAGGCATTATTACTTTGATAAGAAGGCATTCTTTTAATCACATTAATGACTTGATAGATATTAAATGTGAAGTTAAGGCTGTAGCCTAATATCTCTGGGGTTTTATGGAGGAAACGTGATGTGGACAATAACGTGATATAGGTATCTGCTCTTTCAGCTCGATTTTGTCAAGCTTGACGGTACGGCTTTAGTCCCTATATTTCACATCTAATTATGACCAAAAACCTAAAATCTACAACTTTCATGCACTGTGGAATAGCAATTGGCAATCTTTCTATAGCTTAGATGTTTGCAAGATGGTTCTTGGAAAAAGTAGTTAGCAAACAAGCAATAAATCAAATGAAATCCTCCAGCCTTTAAACTTCAGTGACACTGTAGCTTAGCTAAATGAAATATTAAGATTAATCGCTATTGTAAATTTAAATCAAAGAGAGCAGAACATTGATTAAATAGACAGAATCAAAGGAAGGTAGCCTTTACAAAAGTGCCATTTCAGTTCCTTCTGAACTGTTTCCAGATGTCCCTTTGTGCTGCCATTCAGGCAGTAGCATTAACATGCCCATTCTGTAGAAAAGGAAACAACAGCTCTTGTTGACTAGAGACAGACTCGTCTGTAGTGCAAGCTGCTCTCTGTGCCTGTACTGTATAAAACCGTGACATCTCCAAAGAGTGGATATCGTGAGGTAATTAAATGTCCCCTCGAAAAGCAAACCAAAACACATTTCTATCAAAAATCATCTGGATGAGGTTTTATGTAGGCGTTGCAATTACAGCTTAGTGCAGCAGTATTTTTTTTCAGTGGCCGTGGGGAACTGCATAAACCACATTCTAGGACGTTTGGGAGGAGGAGTTAAGTTAGCTAGAGGAAAATTACAAAAAGATTAAGATCACATGACAGCAGGGCTGAATGTGATAAATACTGCAACACAGCAGAAGCCTTTAGAGGTGGTAGAGTTAACCAGGCATGAATGGGTCGTGCAATGCAATTGCTGTCCAGCACCACTCTCTATATTTAAACTGCAACCTGATTACACATTCTCCAAGAAGGCAGCACAAGCTCTTTCCAGTGAAAAAAACTGCGTAGAGGAAAACAGACTGTGTAGACTGTAGTCATCAATGTGCTGCTAGTAGTTGTGAGGTTTTGTTTTTTTTTTTGCATAGTAACAAACATAGTTGCTTGAGTGTGTGAGAGAACAGAAGAACCAGGCAGATAGCAGAGGAGTACACCTGAGCAGATAGGGAGCACTGCAGCCTATCAAGTAGAATTTCTGTTTTTCCTCCAGTTGTTAAATTCTGCAGAAGAGTGAAGTGAAGTGAACGGCAGGAGCATTGACAGAAACATGAGCATGGAGAAAGAGGCGCAGACCTGGGGCGACTGTCCCGTAAAGTGTGAGAAAGGGATGAATCAGCCTGTCCTGGGGGAGCAGGGGAACATGAGGGACATGTCCCAGTCTGACGACTCTCGAATGGACATAGATCCAACGGGCATGGACACCGCAGAGCTGGTCTCTCGCTCCGAGACCAAGCTGTACAAGAGACGCTGGGTCATGTTGTTCCTCTTCAGCTCCTACTCCATGAGCAATGCCTTCATGTGGCTCCAGTACGGCATCATCAGCAACATATTCATGCACTTCTACAATATCGACACTTTTGCCATTGACTGGCTGTCCATGATCTACATGCTCACGTACATCCCCTTCATCCTACCTGTCATGTGGTTCCTGGATAACCGGGGGATCCGTGACGTGGTGGTTGTGGGCTCTGCGTTCAACTGCATTGGGGCCTGGATTAAGACGGGCACTGCCTCTCCAGACCTCTTTGCCGTCACCTTCTTCGGCCAGTTCATCTGTTCCGTGGCAACCGTCTTCATCCTGGGGATCCCCTCCCGTCTGGCTTCACTGTGGTTTGGGCAGCAAGAAGTTTCTACGGCCTGTTCCATCGGGGTCCTAGGGAATCAGGTGTGTCTCAGAATTGGTTTTCCATCAAGTTTACCATAAATCCTGGGCTGATTTGTGTTTGCTTGCCACGTGTGATTGTGTGTGATTGTGTGCGCGTTTGAACGTTTGCAGCCCCTGTTTTCATTTTTTCATCTTGAAAATATACTTCTGTAGTCATGTGCTGTCATCTGCTGAAATTCAGTCTTCCTTTGTGTGGTGTGAGGGCTGCTTGTGGCTTAGTCAGTTTTCGGAGGTGAGTCCCCATTTTGAAGCAGCTTGTAGGATCACCTATCTGACTCTGCACTTGAGTAAAGATTCAGAAGTCGTGATGCTGTTATTTGAAATACTGGTAGAGAAGTTGACTGTATACTCTTTTGGGACTGTTTTGTAAGCTATGTGCCATTCCTTTGAGTGTTACAGTTCATCTGCATGTTTGGCTTAAAGTTTTGGATTAAGTTAATTATTGTCTGTGACATGTTCCAAAAAAGAATGGGCTACATGCCAAATAGTTGCTGTTAATGAACAATGCACACTGTTAAAGTAAACTAACAGCACCTGTCTGTACTACGATTAGTATTTTCATTGATTTAACTGGTGTAATTTCAAACAGTTTTTTTTTTAATTATACTGTCGTGATTCTAAAGACGATGGTATATTGATCAAAATAGTATGTTGAGTTATGGCTGTACATAAAACCTAAAACACATTCATAAATGCCTAAAACAGCCAGCCCAATGTTGGACTGTAGAGAAGAAACTAAAGTGCAAAAGGTTTACAATTTAAGAAGAAAAGAAAAAAATCTCCTTTATTGCTTTAGCTGCCTAGCTTATCTTGGGTGATCCTTATAGACATACAAAATGCTCTGTAACAGAATACTGTGCAGTGCTAAATGGAATGTTTCACTGAATTTAAGACTGTTGTGAAAACCATGCTGCTTATTTTAATGCAATATATTAGAAATTAGCTTATTTGAATTTATTCACTTTTAACCCCTCTTGTTTAGTGATTTATTTTAAAATTGAAGGGTTACTTTCCCCTCAGGGAAAGGTGATATTGAATAAACATTGTAATATTTATTTATGTTTATTCTGCGAATTGAATTATGAAATGATTTTCCGGAATGATGGTGACAGAATCGTGTCACTCATCCAGAATCTATAAATACCTTTGGCACTGAGGTCCAGTTGTAAATTAGTATGTTTATTTTTGAATCTCCACAACACACTTGAGACTTGTTGCTTGGTAATATGCACAAGTGACAGGTGGGTCTGAGATAAGTAAAAAAAAAAAAAAAGAAAAAAAAAGAAACCATAAGAGGAAGGAATTCTATACCAAATCTATCATATAAAGCAAGAGCTATGAGAAAAATGATAGTTTTTGTGGGGTTTCTTCTCAAGTTGAAGAAGATGGCAGGGTAACAGGTGAAACTCACTTTTAGGCTTTCCGCCCCTTGAATTGATGAGAATGTGAAAGGACTGTTGTCTTCATTGTGAATTAACGTGGGCTCCTGAACAGCACCAGCCAGACCCCCCACCCCCCACCCCCCCCACCCCTCCATAACGCAATCTCTGGCTACTTCCCCCCTCCCTGAACATGCACTTCCTTGTCAAGTGTCCTCTCTGCTCTGGCCCCTCAGTGGTGGAGCAAGCTTGCCATGGCAGTCAGAGCAGCAGCGCCGGTGGCCCTCCTCCGAAGCGGACTGGAGACCCACCGCTTCAGCCTGCACCTCTCTTCCTTCACAACAGCCCTCTCCAGCACTTTAACCTAGCCCTAACGCACAGTTGGGTATAACTTCTTTGGTTTCAGACCCTGTGGTACTTTGCTTTTGTTCTTTTAAGTACAGTTTAATGTTCTCTAGAGTAGATTTGGTTTTGTTTACATTACTTAGTTCAATATTCAGTAGGGTAGTTGTCAAGCAGTTGATTCTGTACTTATTGCCCTGCCTGTCTTGACAATACTTTCCCTTCTAGGAAATTACTGCGCTTCTATCTCTGATCTTTGCACTCGCGTTCGTGCCGTAAGTCGCTCTGGAGAAGAGTGTCGGGTGAATGTCGGTAAAGTAAGTAAGGAGCGAGTGCAGGGCTTTCCAAACCTGTGCACCGAGCCATGTTCAGTTTGAGCCAAAATAAAAATTTGGATTGAAAAAGAATTGCAAGAAACATGCCACTGACTCCACCACTGTAGGATATGAATAGGACTCTGGGTTTTTTTTGGTTCAACATTGCCTCTGATGGTACTTTTTCAGTTGCTAAGAAGGTAGAAAGTTATCTTAGAAATTTGGGGGAATCTACAAAAAGAATGTAATGCTCTTGCACCTCTCAAACAATCATAAGTACCAGGAGCAATAAATATATTTGCACTATCTGGGCCCTTTTTAAATTCTTCATAAATTGTGTCTAGACATATTATTATGCAAATCTGGCTTGCAGGAGGATGTGTCCAAACACAGGATGTGTCCAAATGACTGCAGTGATTGTGTAAAGCCTCTAAAGATGAGGCTGTTTTATTCTCAGGACTTGAAACCTGGCAGTATACCAAATCCTCCATGCAAACTATCCTTTTCTTGATTGACAAAGACAGAAATTATTCAGCACAGGTTGAGTCATGCAGCACTGGAATTGCTTGAGGGCTGAGATGATGTTGAATTTGGCCCTTTGTGAATGGATATCTGTTGTAATTTAAATAGAGTATTGTGCACAGACAAATATTCTGTCAACTCCAATAACTGCTGTTGTCAAATTTTATGATTGGAAATACGACTTTGTTCGAAGAAAACTGTTCGATTTACAGGTTATGCCTCTGATCTTCTTAGTGTTTTTCAGAGGCATTACCATTCCTGTGCTATTATTTATTGGAAGAATTAAAACGAACCTTTTGTGAGATTAAAGAAAAATGTACGCATTATTAAAATGGGGCTTGCCAAACATAAAAAATGGCAGCGAAAAACCAGCTCGCTCATTCAATTGTGCTTTTGGCACCAAGACCTGTTTTTGTGTTAAACATAAGATTACTCAGACAATAGAGAAAGGCACAGCGTGAGGACTTGCAGCCCTCGCTCAGAGAGATATCTAAGAAAGACGACACATTTCACAACTAAAAGCGTGACACTGTTGTATTTGTGAACTGCACTCACTAACTAGCTGCGGGATATTTGATTTATGTATTGAAACCTTTGCAAATCAGTCATAAAAAATGCGATGTCGAGTTCGCAGCTGTTGAGCAACAAACGGCGTGAACTGCAGTGTTTCTTCTTGGCAGGTAACCCTCAAATGGGTTATTCTCATACCCGTCTGATTGCGCCTGTCTCCCAGGTTACGCGCGAGGGCTGTGTCTCAAAGTCCCAAGGCCTCAACAGAGGAGTCCCACTGCGATTTTCTTTGCCATCGTCTTGTTTTCCTTATACACTAAATCATTTGGATCAATTACATCTTGACTTGGCTTCTTCTGACTCAGCCTGGAGAAGCCAATATAAGAAGTTTTTGATGCACCTCTATATGGTGTACACATTTCAGCCTAGAAAATTCTTTGTATATTCCTGGTTAACAGAATACACCATTAATGAAATTAAACTGAAAATATCTGAGCAGTAAATCAAGGGCTGCCAAGTTTGCATGTACTGTAACCTGCGGAGTTAGCCGTTCCTCTCCTTGTCGTGTACTATCCATCTCGTTACCCAAGCCTTCAAAGTATTGGAGAGTCTCCTGCAGGTGTCACCTTGCTTGTTTTCCCTACTGGCACAGTCCCCCAACCCCCAACTAACGCAGAATGATGTATCTGTAATTGCCCTGATTATATGAACGTCACTCCTGTGCTAATCTCCTTTCACTGGTTAGTAAAATGCACATCTCCAGTCCCAATGCGCAGTACAGCACCTTCTTACTTTCAGTCTGTTTTTCAAATGTAATGTTCTGCCAGGTCACTCCTCCATCAAGTGCAACACTGCATGCTCTTTCCACAGAAACTGCGCCCTCCCAGGAGGGTAGATCCTTTCCTGTCATGGCCCCTCAGTGTGGAATTAGCACGTACACCCCCCGAGTCAAGGCTTTCAGTCATTTCCTCACAGGCTTATGAACCACTGACCATGCCACAGTTGGGTTACTAGCCCTACCAGTGCCATTTGTCCCCCTCATCCTATGATGACATCCCACTTGCACCTATTCATGCTTTCTGTTGTAAGATATACCGTAAGATGTATTAATCACTAAGATCCATTGTAATCCTGATGACTTGGCTTGGCAGAACCGGTAATTGCCTGGGACATTTGTGTGAGTTGCTCTGGGAATGTTAATTAGTACGTGAATGTAAATTTACACGCCTTTTACACTCGTCGCTCCTCCATTGTTGATAAATGGACAGGGACGGAAGATCAGCTCTGCATTATTTCGGTTCTCTTTACCTCTGTGTTTCAGTGCATGTAGCCAGGCTACATTCTGAAAATAGATCCTGAACATGATACGTCAAGTTGGCGCACTTGTTGCATCAATAATACAATGTGAGAGACTGTATTGTCTTCCACTACAATGGGGGAAAGTGTTTGTTCAGTAATTGAAATTTTGTTGATAATATACTGTATGTGTAATCTCACATTATTCATTCTAGAGCCCTCACTCTGTGTTGCATCACATCCTTTTCCAATTTGTTTGGAAGTTCCAGTCTGTTTTATTAACCTCAGTCATGACCTCCTTACTCCTCTAGACTAGTGATAACAAACACCGCATTCCGCTCATTTTGGCCCAAGTTTTTTTCTTTTTAAATCCACTTTCTTGATTCAAACCTGATGGAAAAAGTTTTTTTGTGTTTATTTGGAAGAATAAGAGTTGCTTTGTAGCCCTGCTGGCCGTAACTATGTTCCTTTGGCGCTGGTTTCAGAACGACGCTGTGCAAGATTTATGAGAAAATACCGACTAAAGGCTTTAGAAATTTACTCCAGACTTTTCAGAGGGAGGGAGTCTGGTAGTTCCCCTCTGAGAGTCAGGGACATGGCACTCCACTGCAAGGGGTCTCAGCCTCCTGAGAACTTGAGCCAAACCATGTGTGAAATACCACAGACCCTTGACCCTTGAACACAGCCTTCTTGTCCCTGTGTTAATTGTGCTCTAACACACAGAATTTCTCCTTCTTGGGAGCCCCTCAGTGTTGTTTTACCACCCCAAATCAGGAAAAGTTGGGACGATAGGTTAAATTAAAATCAGAATTGAAAGCAGTGTTTTCTAAATTATCTTTGTCATCTATTACGTTGAAAACAATACATTGCATTATTTGATGTTTCTCCACATGCATTTTACTGACTTTTCGAAATACACTCCTATTTCGATTTTGGTTCGTGCAACATTTTTTAATCTATTTTTTAGTTGGGTCAGTAAAGTATTTACCGCTTTAATGTTGCCCTTCCTTTTCACAGCACTTAATAAATGCTGGTATATCTCAGGTATAATCCTGTCCCATTCTTCCCGAAAAAAAAAAAAATATTCTCATGGTACGCACAACAGTGCGGGGTCTTTGTCGCAATTTTTAAAAAAATTTCCCCTCATATTCTCTATTGGGGACAAATCATGACTACAGGCAGGCCAATCTTGCACACATACCCTGTTCTTACGCATTCATACTGTAAAGTGAGCAGAATGCACGTTTGAGTTGTATTGTTGAAATATACATGGCTGTCCCAGGAAAAGAGGTTATTTTGGAGGGAGTGTGCTTGGTTAAAAATTCTCGATGTGCTTTTCAGCATTACATGGTACCAGTACCACTTACCCTTGCTTGGGGCACTGACACAACCCCATACCATGATAGAGCAAGCGCGTGTCTGAATACCCATTCTACATATGTACTTACAGAATTTGCTTTGATACCTACTAATGAACCATCAATTTAGTACATACAGTGTGTATGTATCAGCAGTGCGCGCGCAAAATCGAACATCCTATCCAGCCGCCATCTCACCCATCACCTGACCCGCTTTACCAACCTCCCTGCAAAAATTATAAGAAACAATTTTACCTCAGAATTGGTGGCATTAATAAATAGTTTTAATAATACAAGCTAGTATAGCATTTTAATTTTATATATTGTCTATTTTATGTATCATTTTCTACAGCAAGCCCATCGCTTACTGTGTCCTGAAAACTGCCCTTCATCTCAGCACCAGTAGTGGTATGAGTTAGAGCAGTGTTTATCAGTCACATGCAACATAATTCTGCCCAGTGCAGAAGGCCATCCATGTATTGTTTGAATGTACTTTGTTCAAAACCTCTGTATGGATCATACTATGAATTTCATAGACATATTTTTGTCTACTGTATTGTAGATATGTACGGATATTGAGATGCGCCCCAAACTGTAGAAATAACTATAATAATGTAAAAACTAAGAAATAAACATACTCAACATGATCTTAACCTCATAAAATGTAGTATTTTGATAAAAATTTACATGGTTGCCATGGAAACGGCACTTTAATGACAAAGTCTGAAAATATTTTGTGGCACTGATATTTCAATAACCCATGGTCAGATTTTACTCAAATTAGTCTCATATGAAAGGTTTAAGATACTTCTATGAAATGACGTAAGATTTGTTTGTTTGGAATATTTATGAATATTTACGGGGAGGAGAAACCTTTTGGAAAAAAATAGTCATTTTTGGATAGAAATCATTCATACTTGGTGTATTGACAGTATATGACCTGAAATACACAAAATATGAATTTGACCTAATTTGCATAATCAGGTCATGTGATTCAAGATGGCCGCCACCCCGATTTCACCATTATTTCTTTGCCTTATATCTCAGGACTGAAGCAAGATATTTGAATCAGGTTTTTTTTTTAATTAGTTTTAGTTATGTTTACACCTTCTTCTGAACTAGAATAAAGCATTTACACATAATACTAGAGATTTAGTGGGATAAAAGAGGATTTTGCCATTTTTCGCCCCCTCGATATGAAATATAAATCACCATAACTCACAGGCCCAAAGTGCTAAACCAAAACTTTTAGTTCAGTAGACTTCCTGATATGTACACAGACTTCTGTCAAAATTTCATGAGAAAAGCTCCACAAATAAGTGAGATATAGTGCCTTAAATGAAAGCAATCGGGGCAAAAATCAGGTTTTGAGAAAATCCTGGTTAAAGTCAAAGTACACCTACAAATCATTGTAACAGTCAACTTAGAACATTAAAATGCCCCTGAAGCATAAACTTCTCCCTCCTGCTCCCTCTGATTGATTGTCCTGTTCTTGAGCAGATTGAAGTGATTTTTGGGTTTCTCCTCCCCTTAATGAGCTCTGTTATGTAACCATAACGAAAATCGCTATCGCCAACTTGCTTCATTTTCAAATTTGCCCCCTAGGGATGCACCTATCTAGAAAATTCCATGTCATTTCATAGATCTCCAACAGATACAACTTCAGTCCAAATTTCAAGTCAATCAGATGAATATTAATGATTTTATGAATGCCACAAGGTTGAAAATCAGTCAAAATTGTGATTTTCGGTAATTTGCATTAAAAGTCACAAGTAACAATTGAAGCAGAGGCAAAACATAGATTCTTGGTGTTTAGGGGCATCTCACTGTATTTCTTTATTTATTTTATTTATTTTATGTGAAAATCAAAAATATTGAAATTTTCAAAAAAAATTGGATTTTTTTTTACCCTTAATTATGTAATGCAGTGTTTCGGGTGAATTATTTTTATGCCTTTCCATCTTTCTTTGATGAACACTAAAACTTCCAATGATTTTTCTCACACATCTCTGGGCAGATAGTCAGTCCTCAGCCCACCTTTGCTCCGCAAGGATCAGGGCGTTATTGAATGCTGCTCTTGTACGAAATCACCTGCTGACATCAGCTGTTTCAAATTGCCATAATTAATTTTTTTGACATCACATCATTATTCAAATTTTTTTTACCTCATTACTAGTCCTAAATTACCCATCCAAACTTCTCTTAGAATATGTTGCAGGCCTTAATGGCAGGAATAAATTGATATATACCGGCAGATAAAATGAAGTTGACCCGACAAAACATTAAATAGCTTGTCGACCTTTGGTTGCAATGAAATAATAGTCAAACTATACTTAGAAATCACTGCTTTTCATTTTTATGTGCTTATTCTACACCGTCCCAAATTCTTCAGAGTGGGGTGGATTCTAACCCCGCCAAAAGTCAGAAGAGAGAGCTTTTGATTTTGAAAGTAACTTTCTTCAGTTCACCTTTCAGAAGAATTTCAATGTAGCTGGAGTGCTGGAGTTGCCATTGTAGCTTAGTCATGCATATTAACTAGTACATATGCAGCTGATGGTTATAATTTCTTGGTAATCATCTTGATCCATCTCTGGCAGGTTTTGAACAGTAAATTGAAAAAGCCTGCCAGTTGATGTTTTGGCAAAATTATGAAACTGAATTAGGACTAAATAATGCGATTAAAGGAAGCTAATAAGCTCTTTCATGGTAGTAAGCCTTTTACATTTCCCCCTATAATCTTTCAAAGCATTTCAAGTTAAAAAACAACCAAAAAAAAAAGACATTAATGAGGACGTTTCACTTTTTGTCACTTTGTGCTGAAAGCAACGTAGGAGGCTTTTTAGTTGGAAGTAGGTCAAAGCTGATCTTGCCCTCAAACACATGTGGTGCAGGACTGGCAGTTGTGTGCTTTGGAAGGAATTGTATGTTGTCACTGCTGATTGCCCACTGAGGAGGAATTATTCGTGTTATCCTGTCCATCTCTTCTAATATGATTTCTGTCCATTGGGTGAACACCCACCTAAATTGTAAGTTGCACTGGAACAGATTGCGAGTTGGATGAGTGTCATTCTGTCTTGGCACAATTCAGTGTTACCCTTTCCTCTGGGGTAACAGGCATGTTTTTAGTCTGTATTTTTCCACGCAGGCGTGAGTGTACCATGGGGAATTCCTGTAATTCCTGTTTCTTGTTACCTCCTGTGCTTTTGCAAGCCCATGTCTGCTTCCCCATGTTACTTTTCTTGTATAGCTTCTTATTCTTGCTGGGAGCACAAAGTCAATGATGTGCAGTTGAGAGCTCCTTTTACCCACTTGATTGCTTAAACTAACAGTAACAAATTCCATAAAAATAGTCTTTCTGTATAGATCTTAAATGTTTGTAAACCTCTAACATCATGATTGCATACAGCTAGTTACATGCAATTCAGAGGAATAACGGAGGGAAATGTAGAAGGGTTGGTCAGCTTGGCAGAATTCCCCGTCACAGCTGAGTCAACAGATGGAAAGGACAGTCATGTTTTGCAGGTTTTACAAACTTATGTTATTTGTTTATTGATTACTTGTGGGAGAGATGTGCGATGTAGCTGATTAACAAACAGTAACAGAGTTGGGTTCACACCCTCTAATAAAAACTCCCACCCTGAGCTTGGCAAAACAAGTAGTTAATATTCACCTGTGCGGTTACCATTGCCAAAATACAAAATTCTGCTGTGCTGGCGATGGCACTGTTCAAAGTGTCATTAAGTGTAATGGTTTCACCCCGTATCACTTGATAATCACAAAACAGGACAACCCTGATGATAAATTCCAGCTGCCAGCCTAAGATGGAGAGCCAGCTTCTGACCCTGCTGGATGCCACCTGGATTTGATGATTGTCTGTTGTCCGTCACAGTTTGACCCGCCATTTGGACATGGGCTGGCCAGCATGTCTCAACAATTCTTGTTATCGGCTTGACCATCTTCAATCAATTGCGACCAACTTAAACCAGGCTTTAAACCAATGCTGAATACCAATACTACCAATCCATCAGAAAGTAGCCTTGTTTAAGTGATCTGGTATTGTGCTATTTGAGGAGTCAGAATGATGGTGAACTCCAAACACAGGCATTGCAGTTAAAACACTTCAGACTATGCAACAAATCATTTATAGATGTAGCTGGGAAGTGATGACATATTGCTACCCCAATGGCCTCCAAAATAAACTGCTTTGCCCTGCGCACAAATTTTCTTTAGGTTGCTTAGATATAAATTCCAGGCAAGTCTGCAAACCTCACTCAACAAAACTCCCTTTACTCTTACTTTCTACCTGATATTGCATGGGCCCAAGGGCTACAAGGCACTGTGTTCTTATACTGTGTAATATTGTGCCACATAAGAAGACTACGTATAGTTTGGAAGAAGACCATTGGAAGCAACTTCGTTGCGTATTATACTGAGGCTCAGTCGTGCTGGGAATCAGAAGAGTGTACTGGAATTGGGAAGTCTGCTACAGATGGAGGGAAAAGACCAAAAAGAAGGAAGTGAAACCAGGCTTAAACTGAATAAGGCAGTGATGAGGATGATGGGAAAAGTTGGAGTCTCCTTAATTGTATGTTGAAAAACGCATGGGCATTACCTGGAAAACATCCATACAATATTAATTTTTGCCTACAGTTCCAAAATTTTGGTCAGGCTTTTGGCTGTGCCTTTATCGTTTTTCTTGGCTGATAAGACTTAGTCACAGGGTGATAGAGCTGGAAGAAAACAATCTTAATCTGCAAAACAAAAACTTAGATTACATATGTTCATCAATTTGAGTGATATTCTCATTAATTATGACTAGTGGAGGGCAATATCCCGAGTGTCGCCTTTTAGAAGAGACCATTATTATGTCTGTGGTTGAAGTTGTTCAAGAAGATTCAGCACTATAGTTTGGATGGAAATTTGCTTAAAAGGGTGAAAAAGGAAAGAAACTCAGATGTTTTTGGCGTAACCACTTAGAAATTGGTTAATCTTGGAATTCTTGCAATATCTAATCGTGCTTTTATCTTGACCTTGTGGTCTTTGTTAATTTTGTCTGTTGTCATACCTTCTAAAAATCCCTCAGTTAAAGCTGAAAACTCAGCCAAAGCTTCAGTCTGTGATTTACAAATGTTGTTCATGGTTATGCACTTATTCCGACCAACTTATTTCAAGCAGAAATATGCATATTACTGCAAGCTTGTCATGTAATCAAAACATACAATTCAAAATAAGACCATGATAAAATCTAGGTACAGATTTGAGCGTTATAATTTCATTTAATTTTAGTTGATAAGTTTTCATGTTACATATAATTTAATGTGATTTAAGGTAATCCAAGTTTTATTTGAATTGTTGTGCAGTTTGTATTTCGCATGTGTACTGATGTTTTTGACAGTGTTTGCATATAAAATGAAGTTTGGTTCATCGTCTCTGGCCAACAAGCGGCAGAGAGTGTAAAAGTAGCTCGCCTTCACATAACAGGCAAATATTTTTTCAGCCTGTGTAAAAGGCAAGCACTATATTGCTTTCGTCACCTCGCCATAGTTGGTGAATACTTTACAGGGCTAATGTAAACACTCCATAAATCAAGATTTTGTATTTTGTTCCTTAGTACTTTCTCATGGTGAAAAGCACTTTTAAACATTTCAGTTGTTCTCTGGAAGTTGCACTGTATGTGATGTGATGGCAGGAATAAGCAGTGGTGCTATTTTGATGGTTCAGCATGGATGGTTAGTGGTGGTGTTTGCCTTCTTCCTCAGTTCACTGCCTGTTGAAATGCTGATGTGAGGCTCCTACAGGCACGTGCTACTGAGTTGAAAGTCTCTGTGTAAGCATGTCTGTTTTCATTTCCCCACAGCTGGGCATTGCCATTGGGTTCCTTGTGCCTCCTATCCTGGTGCCCAATATAGAGGATAAGGAGCAGCTTTCACATCACATCAGCATCATGTTCTACATGACTGCTGGAGTAGCCACCCTGATCTTCATTCTGGTGGTCATTGGTAAGTTCCTTTAGGGAGCAGTCATGGTCCGCATTTGTACTGCTGATTAATTGCGCAGGCTATGTGCGAGGGCGTATTCCTGATGATTTATGTTAATTGTTTTGGGCCTTATTTCCATAAAGGCAGCGGGTAAATGTCTGATGAAATTCTAGGCTCCATTGAGGCCCCGGTGGCCTGCACTGCCACGTGTGTTGACGAGCCAAAACATTAAAAACACTCACAGTTGAGGCAAATAACGTTCATTATCTTGTAACAACGGCATATGTCAAAGTCGGCAGACAGACCTTAGATGGTAAGCGAATAGTCTCATAGTTCACGTGTTGGTTAGAGGAGAAATGGAACCTGAATGACTTTGACAAGGGCCAAATGGGTATGGCCAGACGAGTTGGTCAGAGCATCTGAGATGTGGCTGGGCTTCTGGGGTGCTCCCAGTCAGCAGTGGTGAGTAACTATTCACAGTGGTCCAATGAGAGACAAGCCATGAACCGGCGACAGGGCGTTGGGCACTTAAGGATCTTTGATGCTCAAAAGCAACAAGATCCATCCCGTTTGGTCTGAACCGACAGAAGGGTTACTGTGGCACAGCTAGCAGAGAATTTACCTGAGGACTGTGACTCAACACACAGTTCATCGCACTCCGCTGCATGTAGCGCTTTGTAGCTGCTGACCTGTCGAGGTGTTAATTCTAACCCCGGTCCACTAATGAAAATGCTTATAATGGGCACGTGAGCGCTGGAACTTGACCTCTGAGCGATTGAAGAAGGTCGCCTGGTTAAAGAAGTCCAATTTTCTTTTACATTGTGTGCTGCGGCTGTATACTTGTGCTTCATTTACCTGGGAGAGAGATGGCACCAGGATGCACTGTGGGAAGACTAGCCGGTAGAGGGAGCGTGGTGCTCTGGGAGATGTTCTGCTCGGAAACCCTTGGTCTGGGAACTCAAGTATATGTCAGTTTGATGGAGCTGCTTTTGGGGCAGGAGGGGACCTGCACAGTATTAGATAGGTGGTTTTAATGTTGTGGATGATTGTACAGCATCTCTGGTGTACAGCATCTCCGGCTGGTCTTGTGAATCCAGCGACACACTTGGCAAATGATGAGGAAGTGGCACAGCTGCTATAAGTGACGGTGATTTGAGGAGATACAAGAAAGTGTATCAACGAAATCTCTCTCTCAGCAAGCGCTCGTCTTTCACCACCTCTTTTTTCAGCGCAGTGTAACACTTTCTTGTCAGTGGACTCCTGTAGACACCACTCCACGAAATGCGTCAAGGTCCGTCGTTCTCGTCGATGCTTGTTTGGAGTTGGTCTGTGACGGTTTACTCAGATTGTGCTGTTTCAGTATTCAATAACTCCTCATCATGCTGACGTAGCGAAGCAAAGAACCCCTTCCTCCTCCCTGGTGGCTTCCTGTTGCAATTATTGCTGCTAAGGGAAGTCCCTCGCTCATGTGATGGATGTGACGCGTTACTCAGGGGTTGTTGACCCCCCAATAGAGGAGACTGTTTGTATTGGAGGCTCTATCTGGTGACGACGAGGATGATAATTTATTGTGGCTAGTATTTGAGTGCCTAGTGCCATTTGTTTGCAATAGCCGTGAAAAGACGACCCTTAAAAATTACTGCAGGGAACGAATACACATAGGGATTATCATAAAAGCAGAAAGGCATTCTCCAGTCCACACACTGGGGGGTTGATAAACTGGAGTTTACGATGAGTGTAGTGCCCAGCGCTTAGACCTCGGAGTGAGAAGGTGAGAATCTGGCGGGCGTTAGCGGAGGAAGCTGCGGAACATTTCGTGAGACACTGCACACCGCTTGGCTCGCCTCGGGTATGAAGCAAGGTCGGGTTAGCAAACTGCAGTGGCGATGTACCCCGTCTCCTGGCCTCCTGCACGTGCCTACGGGCAGGGTGTGGGAAGAGGCTCCAAACGAGGTTTTCTCGTCAGTTTGCATTAGATTCCGCGTGGCAGTGCTGGCAGACTTTGCCCTGGGGCCGTGTACTTTGCATTTAGGGCAAATCAAAAGAGCTTAGTCAAGTAAAATTGGCTGTAAAACCCTAATAAATGGTGCAAAACAAGATGAAAAGAACCTGCCAAAGCTAATAGCTGTTAAGGCCTCACTGGGGGCACTGGGAGGTGACGGAGAGGTGGGGGTTGGGTGGGTGCTGTGAGGGCACCTTGGCCCCGCCCCTTCATCTGTCACCAGAGGCGCGGGAGGCTCTGGGGACGTTGTGTGGCGCCGATCACCTGCTCAGGCGGGGGGGCTGAGTGTACACAGGGGAGGCGGGGGTAGAACAGGTCGCTACCTCGCCCTGATAAGGCAGATGATCCCACTCTGCCTCTGGCGTGTTTATCTTATCTCCTATACTTTCAGGGGGCCGCTTTCTTACTCTCCCGCTGACGGATTCACCTCTGTCAGCATTCCAGCCACACGTGATTGCTTGCCTGACTGGTAATCTGTTTTGCCTTTAACTCTTTCCCCCAGTAGGGCTACATATGGTGCATAAGTGCATGTCAACTTTTAACTTCATAGTACTACTGTGTTATTTCAGTTTTTGCTTCAACAGCAGCTTTAACTCTTTTCCCCATAACGACTTCATTTGACACCAATATGCATATCCCCGTAATGACCTTTTCCCTGGCCTCCCCCTGGGGTCGTCATTTGTAGTCATTCCGGGTAAAGGGAGGGAGGAGTCTATGGGGAAAACAGTAAAGAAATTTTTTCCTGAAAATCTGAGTCTCCCGATTTTCACCGGGATTCGTGCCGCCACCTGACCCCCTGCATGCAGATGCGAACCAAGCCCTGAGGCATGCGATGCGACGCTACCCAACCGCACAGAGCCTGGGACATAATGTTAGATTTATAGTGAACCCTGTCCTAGATGACTGCAGGGGCAGCGGTGTCAGGCTCGGGGGGTATTTTCTGTAGGGTGTGGCTGATGATAGAGGCACAGAGGAGGCTGTGTTCTCCGACACATTCAGAACATTCTGCTGTCATGTCAGGGGCTCGCCTCCCAATCTGCTATTGCCACCCTTCAAGTCTCCGTTGCGTACATTGTTGTTTTATCATCGGTAACAAAGGCCCTGTGTCTCAGTCGACCGAATTCAGTTTCACAGACACTGGCAAAGAGCTGCAGAAGTGGGCGTTCATGCGACCAAATTGATTCCAGATTATTTCTAAACTGCATAAAGTAGTGTCTTTGTATTCGCCTACCCTGGTGAAAATAGAAGCATTACTGTCGATGAATGTCATTTGTGTCAATGTTGGCTTTAAGACAGTCAGAATACAGCGAACACTTTCTGCTGCACTGTTTGCTGGAGCCTCACAGTAACGCAGTGGACATGATGCATAGTGACTCACTCCCTGAGATACAGTAGGAGTGGCATTATTTCATCTCGCTCTCGGCACTGTAAAACTCCTCCCCTGCTTTGTGTTTCGGACAGCCGCTCTTGTTTTCTTCACAGTGCATAAAAATGAATCTTTTTTCTTGGTATGAAAAGAGTCTTGTTGTGATTTGCTATGATAGGGCTCGGGTTAGTTATGCAACTAAAATGCTTGGCCATATTGCCCTGCACCAGTTTGCGGTTATCCCACTGATTAAAAATATGCTGTCCAACATTTTTTTATAAAATATGGGATGACCAGCTCTGTCATTTTGAGCTGTTTTCACTCAGGAACACATTTTTGGCTTTATGAACAGCATGAATGTAATATCTGGTCGACGATACCATTTAAATCACCAATCATTGCCGCCTGGGTTAGATGGCTCTACAGTACTGTTTTGTTGGATTTTGACAAAAAGGACCACATACAAAAACAAGTCATTGTGAATCAACTCAAAATGACAAGACATGTTTCCAAATAATAAGGCTGTAAAATATTGTGCAGTGTATAACAGAAGTGCTTTCCTTACTAATTAAAGATTAGCGAACACAATGGGACTTCTTCTGCCTTCGCTTTCTCATGGAACACACCTTTCCAGCTCTTATTGGCAGGTGGCAACGCTAACAAGCCAAGAACTCCTGCTCGTAATTGCCCACAGATCGCATGAGATTTCCGTGCAGCTGTCACGTTTCTGTGTGCTTTTCTGCGACTGCCCGAGGGCTGCATTGTTTAGCTGAATAATAGTTTTGTTGTTAGCTGCTTTTGAGGGCACAAATTTTGCCATAGGATTTCTCTTTGACGAGAAAAAACCCTGGTCACAATTGATAGACTCTTCTAATTTTTAACATGTTTGCTGTAGCGAGCTAACAGACGTTGGAGAGTGAGATTAGCGGTTTTGGCATTTGCATAATGACACTTTTTTATGTGCAGAGAAAGTAAAGTTGTTAGCCAGAATTATTATCTGCAAAGGTTTCTTGAGTTGAACTGCCACAGGATTTCCATGGCGAAAGGCTGCACCAGGCAACCAAAGTTGTTTTGGGGCATGTGAGAAGTAGATCATATATCAGCATTTTAACTCGTTTGAACTGTATAATTATAATCCCTCCCCCTCCAGGCCTACATGTACTAAAAGGTAATGGCTATTTTTGCATTTTGGCTTTTGATGCCTGATTTGACTGATAAAATACAAAACAATCAAGATTTTTTGCTCTGCTAAAGTGATCAAGTTGTAATGAATTCGGCAGTGGCCATTGTGGTTAATGTAGTCATAATAATCCCTGTTGCAGTAAGAAAATGAGAAAAATGCTGAAGGTTTCATCTTACTTCTGCTTCCAACTGCAATACCTCAAAACCAGAAGGTCTGCATCAATACTCTGTGCATAACTTAATGCATGTGTGACAGTTTTTAAATAGTGATGATGCCAGCTATCTCCCCAGTAAAGAGATATCTTTGTTAGTGTGTGCAACAGCTTCTGCTGATCCTCTCAAGTTCCTGCCCCAGCCAAACGCCTGGTTTCCTGCTGTAAAGCCTCTCAATTTGAGATAAGAAAGCCTCTGTTTAAATTTTGGTTCTTTGTTACTCGGCGTATGCGGTTTTCAGCCTCGCGTTCGAGGGTGCTTTATGTTATGTTATTTGATTTTCTGTCACAAAAGTGAAAAATACATTTCAGCTCAGCTTGCTTTGGTAACACAGTGCGTGTGTGCTTGTTTGCCTCTTTGTTTCTCTGTGTGTGCGTGTGCGCACGTGTGTGTTTCTCAGTTTTCCAGGAGCGGCCAAAAATCCCGCCCACACAGGCCCAAGTTGTGGCTCGCAGCATCCCGCCAGAGGAGTACTCCTACACGGCCTCCATCTTGAGACTGCTGCGCAACATACCCTTCATCCTCCTCATCATCAGCTACGGTACATCCTCGTTTCGCCTGTGCTTTCTCTACCTCACTGATCTGACACCCTTACAAATGTAATATCTATGATTATAAGGTTAATTAAGGCTCTGATACCATTGCTTGCGTAAACATTATGATGCCCAGTGGAACACCATTATAACGTGTGCTATTAACGCAAATTCGGACACCATGCAATTACTGCACCTCCATTGCCATAAGTCTTGTGCGTCATAATCCTCTATTGGTTTAAGTAAAGGTGGCATTTGCGCTCATGAATGTGACCATCTGTCAAAACATAACTGCTTTTTTTTCTCCTTTTATGGATAAGCCCGGTTAATCTGTAGCCCTGTTGGCACCAATATTTAGTTGTAGTGCGAGTCTCGGTCTGCACGCCATCAAATGTCCATACAGCCATTACCCTGCTAGTTTATTCCTGGTCAGGATCATGGGGGGCTCAGAGCCTGTATCAGCATCCAATGAATGAGAGACAGGAATACCTTAGTTGGTTTGCCAGTCCATTGTAGGACACAAACAAACGCCATTCACACTGCAAAAAATGATAAGATAAAAATACTAGGTAAGATGAATTTACTTATTTTAAGACTTAAAACACTTATTTCTATCACCATTTTTCTTAGTAAGACAAAAAAATTCTTGTTTTGAGGTAATTTTTATTAGCTTGCCAATGGGGTAAGTAAATTTCACTTGTCAAGTAAAATATTAAATTGTTTTAAGAAAAAAAAACTTAAAACAAGTTGCTATTTGACTTGACAAGTGAAATTTACTTACCCCATTGGCAAGCTAGTTTATTTGACTTGACAAGTGAAATTTATTTACCCCATTGGCAAGCTAGTAAAAATTACCTCAAAAGAAGAAATTTTTTTTGTCTTACTAAGAAAAATGGTGATAGAAATAAGTGTTTTAAGTCTTAAAATAAGTAAATTCATCTTACCTATCATTTTTTGCAGTGCACTCACACACTCATGCTGATGGACAATTTTAGGTCTCCATTTAGTCCAGCATGGATGTCTCTGCACTGTGGGAGGATGAAACCCAGACAAACACCAGGAAACCCAGAACTGATTCGAACCCACAACCTTCTTGCTGTGAGGCAGTGGGAGATTGCAGTGAATGCAGCCCACTCACAGTTTTAGTGAAATATTTCATTTTTAACAACACTTCAGTTATGGAAGTAGTAGCTGGGAAAATATGGAAGTAATTTAGTCCTGAAAGCAAGCTGTAACAGTATGTATTAAGTTGTCTGAAACAGAGCCGCAAATGCGCTTGGCTTGTGACTTAGACATGAGTGCACTGACCTGTGGTTTGAATGAAGAAGAGAAACTTAGTGAGTTTCCTCCTTCCATAGCAGAGAAAGGCAGCTGACAGCAGTAATCACTGCACATCAGATGAATCAATGGACATTACGCTCTACCGGTGGTTTGTGGTGGCAAAAATTATAAGAATGCTAATGCAGAGTTTTCAGCATTCTGCAGCGTTAGATGCAGCCATTTCCTATAACCCTGTTTTGTGGTTTCCATTTAGACATGTTTTCATATTTTCGAGATCCCCCCCATCTTCAAACAGTCAGAGAGAGACAGACTTTTCAGAAAATTACACTTTATTCAGGTTTATGTTGTTGTACAACCCTGACTTTAACGCATCTCAAAATCACGGTCGCAAACCATCGCGTTATAACGGTGTTCCACTGTGGTACAACCTGGCACAATGAAATCCTTTAATGTTGCCTAATCTTATTTGTGAAATTGAATTTCAATGATGCACGCTTAGGCATAACAACCACATCTGATAACATGTTGTAGAAAACAAATGGGGAAATACTGGGAATCACTGCTAATAACTAATCTTAAGGGGAAGGCAGAATCGAAATGTAATCACTGAAGAGAGGGTACAGATCCTGATTAATGGTTTTGACCATAGCAAACAAACCTGATCTCCCCTGGAGTGGCTATGTTGTAGGACTGTAGTGTTTGTCAGTGCTGCCTCATGCTTGGTGCACGTTTCTCAGTAGGCTTCTTGTACCCAAATTCCAGATGAGCCCGTTGTGACGGCTAAAGTGTGAGGATCAACCAGCATGTCCACTGGATCTCCTTACTCCAGTCGCATTATGACTTTGGCAAGTTTTGAACAAGGGCGTTATCAAAACAGCCATGATATGATCTCCCCCACCTCGTAAAATACAGTGACCTTTTGCAGAGACCAATTTGTAATTGGGGTGGGTGGGTGATGTGGGGCGGGGGGGGAGGAGGTGGGGTGGGTTGGGTTAGTGGGTTGAGTTGGCTGTGCAGCCCCTGCTGTAATCTTCCACTGACCCGTTTAAGCTCAGTTGTTGCCAATTTCCAGTCAGCAGGGAAAGGAGTAGAGAGTGAAAGATACTCTTCCTATGCTCTCTTCCAGGAATATTTGGTAGCGAAAGGTCAGCGGCATTCTTAAACTGCACTGTCAGTGAGTGGTGAGAAGTCATTGCTTTGGCATGATTGCTTTTCTTTAGCCTGGAGAAACAGGACACGGTCCGCTGCCCGGCCCAGCTGCGGGAGATGCGCGCTTCCGCCCCAGAGGTGTATGGGAAAGGCCAGGCAATCCGCCGCATGTCCCAAACTGAGCGGGCTCTCTTATTCTGGGAGCCGGTGCTGCACACCTCAGGAGACAAAGGTTACAGCAGAACGTTAGACTAACCAGTTCAGATTATTCACATTCTTTGACATTTAAAGTTCTCTCTCTCCTTCCGATACTGAAGTACTCTAGTTGTAATGCATCTCATTACTATTCACTAATGATTGTGACGTACGGTAATGCTACAAGGCAACGGCTGTAGTGTCCTAAGGCACGCATCTTAATGAATTCTCGTCAACTTGTAATTATCAGTGGAAGACCCACTTACCAGCAAGAACATTTTTTTTTTAGATTTAGAGAGAAGAGAGAACACAAGTAACACTGAATTTGGTCATCTGGTCACTTAAATAAAATCCAGGGTTATAGCCGGACATTTTTTTTAGCTGTAAAAAGTCCAAAAATAATATCATCTTTCATCTGTGATACAAATACAATTACCGGTGACCCAATGTGACATTATCCAGGGCTGCTGTAGCTGTTGAACTTAAATGCATGGAGGGGATGCCCCAAGGGCTGTGTATAGTTAAAGGTGTTTGGCAACATCTAAAATGACTCAGTCTTTTTGCAGCACCTGAGTCATTTACTCTAAGTCCATCCTGTTTTGTGTGAGTACTCTCACGTAGAGGTTCATCTGAATTTCCCACTTGCTTCAAAAACAAAGAATATGTGTATTGTGTTCCAAGATGACCCCAGGAGTCAATCTGTTAGATTGAGAAGGCAATGGTCATCTTATCACCATGTTGGTGGACTTGTGGCACATGTGGAGGTCTAAAGGCTTCTCACAGTGGTCATTTTGCTTTCAAACTTGTGCATAAAGGTGGAGGGATGGTAATCCTGTGTTTGATCATTAATTTATAACAACCACAAAAATCAATAATCAAGATGCATTTTATGTTGAGTGTTTTTGCTAATCCAGTGATGTTCTTACCAACTTAGTTAAAGTAATTAAAGTTCTTAGGACATGTTAGCGAAAGAGGCAGTTGTAGCTTGTGTGAGTCCTTCAGTGCATGCTTGAGGGTGCTTAGCGTTTTGATGAATATGCGGCTCCTCATTTGTGATCATGCCACTTATTTTCACATCTCAGAAGCCACTGTGGAGTTTTAGACATGGCAACCAGGGGAAATCGTAGTTCTGGAGGATAAACTTTATGGGCGTTGTCGGCTGAGCCACAGAATCTACGTCCTCTGCCTCCCTATTAATTTCGCAATCATCTTCAGGTTGAACAATCTGTCCTTGGTGCCTCCACTGTAAACAGTCTTGTAAAATGCAGAAGGAACACCTCAAAACTCTATAGCAGGGAATAGCCGCATGTGCTTTTCTCAGCCTGAGCCGCTGCTGGCTTTCAGTTGCTGCCAAATTTAGGCATTGTGCCCCATCAGGCTTCTTCTTCTTTGGGCCATCGTAGTGGACATAGATAAAAAAAAAAAAAACTGCTGCGTAGCCCAAAAACTTCTCTGCTCTATGAACCTTCTGACCCGTGACTGTGTCTCCCTCACAGGACTCAATGTCGGCTGTTTCTACGCCGTCTCCACACTTCTGAACAGGATGATCATCGATCAGTACCCTGTAAGTCAAGCCTCATCTCCAGTCCGATTCAAAACATCGTCCTTCTTACCGACTGCTGGCGGTCTGCAAGGTTCCGAATGTCACCTGTGCGTCTGTAATGAGCCATCCTGTCTCTTATACCTTTCACTCGAGGCTTCAACCAGGGTTAAATTTGCATTGAAGAGGGTTATTCGGTGTATTTGGGGTTGTTCAGTGCTGGTGAGGTTGTAGGGCCACACGCGGGCACAGGACTGACTCAGCAGGGAGATCAATTGTTTGTGGGAAGGGGGCATTGCAGCTGGGTTCATTATGTGTCTGTGTGTCCTCCTCTGGGGGACTTTAGAGTTTTAACTTTCCTGCTATAGCCAGTTATGCTCTGACTCCCCAAGCTGAGCAGCTCCTGGACGCCATGTAAGATGTGGGTGGGACCTGTTTCTGGAGCTCATGAACACTCTTCTGTGCATAGATTCGCACTACGGCTCGGAAAATAAAAAACTGCTTCTCCAGTGTTTGTTCATGTCTGAATTCCTTGCAAGCCCTTGCAAGCTTAGGCGGGTTTTGCTTTCAACCTCACTATAAGTTATCAGTCATGGATAGCAAATTATTACAATTGCTATGACTAGGAGCTGCCCTACCACTTCAGTAGTCATGCTTCAAGAATGAACCCTGGTCCATGTTGTAAGCAGCCTATGTTCTTGCAATTGTGCATGTAAATTTAGCCCATTGGATGTGAAAGTTGTTGACGACCTTGAGTACCGTTCTTGAAAATGACAAAATTATTACCAAAATTACGTATGAATATCAGTAGTTTTGCGGAGTGTGGCTATTCCCAAAATGACGGTGTTGTAATTTTGTTGTGGGTACCAAATATACCGTGCCCACTGTATTTTTATTTTTTGTGCATGCTTATTTACCAACAGTAGGATGGGTGTGTCGTAAGGCGTCTGCTCTAGTAATGAAAAACACTCCCCCCGTCTTCCATGATCTGTTGTACTGTGATTGAACCCATCTCTGTAGATCCACTTAAAAAGTAACATCCTAAAACCAATTACCTAAAAGCACTAGCCAAACCACGGAAATAGTTATATACTGAGGATTCTGAGCGAACTACATCAAGGGAATAGTTTGCATACTTTTTTGCATACATTTTTTTTTGCATAAAGTTTGCATATATTGCATTTTCATCCAGTGTACTCAAGTTGCTGCTGCAAGAAGCAGTCTTCATTTGGGTGGGCTGGTGACTATTGGCAGTATGTATTCTAGAAAGTGCAGGCTTCTGACACAGCAGTGTGGACCCTGTTTTGTACATGGCCTTGGGCTCCACACCTTGGTCTGAGTGAATGTCCTTTGATCCTAAGCGGGCTGCTCTGTCCTCTTTAGGGTGAAGAGGTCAATGCAGGCAGGATCGGCCTCACGATAGTCATTGCTGGCATGGTGGGCTCCATCATCTGTGGCATCTGGCTGGACAAGACCAAAACCTACAAGTAAGGCAACTTCAACCTTCCCCTCGGACTCTTGCTCACTGTGCATGGTCCTCTTAGTAAATTATGCATGGCCACTAGGCTCAGCATGACATGAAACTCAAAGCACATTGCCCTCTTTTTGAGAGCACAAAGCAACAGTTACGTCTGTGACAGTGTTCGGTGTGTGCTGGTTCCCTGGCTACCACTAGGGAAAGGGAGTGCCACTATCATGGCTGCTTGAAGAGGGAAATGAAAATATTATAAAAATTAAAAAAAAAAAGTGGATGACCATAACTGTGACCAGGGCAAATAGTTTTTCTGCATGGCTAGATGTTGTATACATTGAAGGCTGTTTTGCTGGTGCTTTTCATCTTCAGATCTTTGCCACCGAGAGCGCTGCCCACTAATTAGCACTTCAGTGTTTACACTCCACATGCTTGGGTGGTAATAGGATATTAGATCATTAGGGAATAGCAGAAAAAGTTCCACTGCAGCGCTGTGATAGCCATAACAGTCGCGCTGACCTTTGCATTAGCCTGCACCATTTACAAGTTAAAGACATAACAATAAAATATTCTCTATTTTCACGTCTAGACCAAAACCTGTCAGCATAATTGTGTCGCATGCTACTGTAAGCGCATAGAATTTTCGCAGAAAATTTGCGTTCCCAGCAAAGCTAAATTTGTAAGAAGATAACTGAGCATAAATTCTGCTGCTCATACGCGTGGCTGACTGCCAAGGTGATTTTGATTATTATGGTGATATTTAAATTGCTTGCAGAAAATTGTCTGCGATACAAAGTACAATAATGTTGACAACTTGTACATCAAAATACAAGAGCCAGACGTGGCTGTGGAAAGGAAGGGGGAATTTGGAGAGCTTTGATTAGAGGATGGTCACAATCGTTCAGGAGATTACACCCTTTTCTTCCTTGCTGCAAGGAAAAAACATTGGGTGTGACTTCGCCACCCATTTAAGTTCTTTGCATGTTGATCGTAATGCTACCACATTGACGTTAAAGGCATGTCACTTTAAGTGGTACCAATTAAACGTCATTTTTTAGGGTTACTGTAATGTATTGTGGTTCAGCGATAGCACAGATTGACGAATTGTGGCCCTTTAGTACTGTTGATCAACACAAGCAGCGGCTTCATCTGTACCGACACACGCCCCAATGGGCAGTTGCATATGACGAGGGAAACTTGATATGAATGCGGAAAAAATTGATTGCTTAAACAATGTTTCACAGGGAAAGTCATTTGAGAACACATTCTTGCTCATAACAATGGCTTGGCCAGGAAACCAAAACAGCAGTATAATGAAAACCGATCCAGGGAACAGAGGATTTAAAGATATCGCAAATAGCTAATGATAAGAATGAGGAAGAGACACAGCTAGGTAGACAAAAATGAGAACTGCTTTGTTCTTGATAATATGTCTGTGATAAAGTTCTGAAAATCCCTGGCTGAGATGCAGCAGTACAGTTTTAACCCTTTAAGGCCTAATGCAAAAATCCCAGCAGAGAGTCATGCTGCCATGTTTACCATAGTAACCTGTATTTGGGCTGAAGCACAGCTTCTCAGCTTTCAGTAACAGTTGGAATTTTTTTCTATTGCGCAGAACTTACAGTAATTACGGTACTTTCAAAATTACGCGCATATCTGTGTCGGCAACGACACGTTCTTAAAATGCGCACATGCTGTCCCGGTTTAAATGGGTTAAAGTGCAAATTCATCCTGGTCTCTTACTACAGCTAATTGAAAGTATGAGTGATTTTTTTGATTTTGTAAAGTCTAAATTTAACACCATTGGTAATTGGGGTTGGATTTGGCAGAGATTTCTAAGCTTGGGCAGGTCTATCAATGAAAATGGTCCAGCGCATTTTGTATCTTGTATGTGGTGACGGCCTGGCAACAGCAGAGCACAGAATACAGCGACAAATCTTTATAGACGCACAGTAGGCCTCAGAGTTGTTAGCACTCCTGACGGGGAACGAACAAAAAATACCTGAAAATAAAAAGTTACATTGTAGAGAAACTGAAAATGTCATTGTGCAGAATATGTCGTGGATTTATTCATGCTCTGATGAAATACTCAAAATGAAGTTTATTTATTATAATTAATTATATCAATTTAATTATTAGCACCCCTATTTAGAATTTTGCAACCACCTCAGGCAGGGATAACGGCATTAAGTCTTACCCTGTGCTATTTGACAAGGTTCTGGCACATATTTGGGGGGATTGTGGACCACTCCACTCAGCAGATCCTTTCAAGATCCTTCACATTCTTGGGCCTGCACTTTTCATCTGCCCTCTTCAGTTCAGCCCCCAAGTTTTCTATTGGATTGTGGTCTGAAGACTGGATGGCCAGTGCAGAACATTGATTTTGTTGTCTCAAAACAATTTTAATGTGGATTTGAGGTGAGCTCTGGGTCACTGTCCTGCTGGAAAGTACATCGACCGTCAAGTCTCAGCCTTCTGGCAGAAGCGACTAGATTGTCTGGTGGAACCCATTCAGCATCTGATGTTAACCAGCGCGCCTTGACCTCTGGAAATGAAACTGCCCGAAACACCTCAAATTGATGGCTTATGCTGTGGATGTGCGATTTCAAACATTTCAATGCTGTATTTGACTAGATTACATTCGGTCTCCTCTGACTACAGCACTTTTGCTCAACCATAATTCAAATGACCTTTGGAAAACTGCTAGGGCTTCCTTCTGTGCCTTAGGGTCAGGAAAGGCTTTCTTCTTGTAACCCTTCCATAGAACCTCTGATGGTGCCTTTTGAAACTTGGTGACCCCAAGGTGCCATCAAGGCCTGGGATTCTTTCATTGTGATTCTTGGGGATTTTTTAAATTTTGGCTTCTCCTTTCTATCCTGGGGCAAAATGTGTTTGCATTCTTTGCTTGTCAGGTTATCAAATATTCCATGTAGTTTTTAAATAATTTCCCTGACAATGATTGGTGATATATAATCTTTTGTGCCATTACCAGACACAGTGGGCTCCAAAATTACTGACACCCCTGAGTGGCAATGCACAAACAATCCATCAAAAAAATTCGCAAAAATATTTTTATAGAGAAACTCTAAAAACCAACATGTGAGAAATACTGCACTACATTAATGTTCCAATGGAACCAACCAAAATCATTTACCTATTTTATTAAAAATCAGTTTCCTCCAAATCAAGGTTTCACAATGAATGGCACCCTTAAAGATTATTGTAAATAAGATCTACCGAAATTAAACCAAGTATTGAACTCTGCAGTACATCGTAACATCCACAAATGCCAGCTAATACTTCACTGTGCAAAAAGGAAGCCTTATGTTAACAGTGTCTGGAAGCGCCATGGACTTTCTGGGGCTAGCGATCTACGATGAATCATCACACTGCGGAAACATGTATTATGGTGGGAGGAGTCAATATTTCAGGTCTTTTTTGGGAGAAATGGATGCCGTGTGCGCCAGAACAAGGAAGAAAAGGACCATCCTGACTGTTGGGGTTGTGTCAGTCAATATCCGTGGCAAGGCTAGCCTGCATTTCTGAAACTTACGCTGAGATTTTGGAAGAACATGTGCTGCTTTCCAGACGACATCTTTTCCAGGGACGCCTGCGCATATTTCAGCAAGAAAATTCACAACCACACTCTTAATTCATTACAAGGGCATGGCTGAGTAAGAGGAGGGTGTGAGTGCTGGACTGGCCAGCCTGCAGTCCTGGTTTGTCCCCAATAGAGAATGTTTGGAGAGTTTTGAAACGAAAAATGTGACGATGAAGATCCTTTATTGTTGCTCACCTTAAGCATTGTTTGCTTGTTTACAACTGTTGAGTGATGTTTTGGGGGAACTGCTCATCTGTATCAGGGCCTGATGAGTGGAATCAGGTCTCATTTTGCTGTAGACAACCGAGCCATTGTTTGATCCAGAAGTTCAACACCTGTGCTTTCCCCATGCTGTCTTACCCTCAGGGCGAGTGAACTGCAAATCAAAGCATTCGGGTGAATGTGTGATTTCAGTGGTAGAGGTCTTCTCAGAAGTCTTTTTGTCCACTTGTTCCCTCAAGAAAATATCCGAAACATTTCCGTAAGGCCCCCCACTAAGCACTGAATGTAAATAATATACTGTATGTGAGCCACCAAGGGACGGAAAATGGTGCTGTTAAGTAATTGCCAAGTACAACATTCTTCCTGCGGAATTGTGCCGTTATACATTTGGGCGTGTCGCTCCACTCCTGTTCCAGTCCTGCATTACCGTCAAGCACAAACACGTCTGAATAAACACCTTGGAACGGTACAAGGAAAAACCGCTAACCGTGTGAATGGCCTTGTCGTTTTATTTTCTTATTCTCTCACAGTTGCCCGAAATGTGGCGTGGTTCATTCCACGAGGTCCTTGCCTCGCCATGATAAAGTGGCCAAATCTGCCTGAGTAACAAAAAGTTGAGCAACAGGCTCTTTAGGCATGGCTGATCTGGGAAGTGATTGCAGCAGAATGCCGTTTGCTTAAACCTGTGCCGGCGGTTGTGAAAGGGGCTTCGCCGTGCCTGCCGAGCTCGCTTTTCCCTTTGATAGTTTGGGAGGAGTCATGCCTGCAGCAGGGTAGACTGCCGTTTGTTATTTCAAGGATAACAATCACTACCGCATTGTTCTCAACTTACCACTTGTCAACCAGCCCGTCCATTTTGTTTGTGCACACTCTTCTGAGCACTGGATTGTATTTCATTTGAAAATCTATGTTGACATTGCTGTCCAAAGAACTACTGTTTGCATTCATTTTTTTTCATTGCACTTTTGAGACCTTTGGTCTGTAGTTTTCATGCCATTTGCCTCTGTATACCCCCAAAAACTCAAACAAAACTAGAGCAAAGAGTATTCAGTATGACCCATTGTATTTTGAATTCTTCTGCCTTAATCCCCCTGGAAGCACACTGACTGGAGCCTAAGTTAAAACCCATTGCATTTGTGGCTGCATGGTTGCCAGGCATCTTCCCCTAACATGCAGCACTGTGCCCTTGATTCCTTCTTGTTGTAAACATGAATGCTGTCACAGACATTTTATGTACAACTTCCGAAGAAGTTCATCTCCAGATAAAAGCTGATCTTACTGCTCTTCAAAGAAATGTTTATTTTTCATTTTAATGCAGTGTTATGAAGCCTGAAAGCTCAGAGCCTTGAATCTAGAGTTTGATTTTCCTGTTTTGCGTGTGGGATCTCTCCGCTGCGTATTCAGAATAATTTTTGGTTTGTTAGCGCTGTGCTTGAGCCTCTCAATATTATGATAGCATCATGTTGATATTGCGGTCATATACACACCAGTAAACGAATTGGCATAGTAGATAAAAGAGTTTATGTCAAATGACAGTACTGTCATACATAAGGGGTAAATATGACAGATTTTACGTTCGCAACATTTGCCAGTGTGATGACACTTGACATTTGACATAAACTGACTTCATCTGTCATGCCACCTTGTTATAGCTCTTTTATCTTATAAAAACATTTCTATGTCAGGTCATGTCATGTGGTTCTATTAAATTGTTAGGATTGATTGCTTGCAATGTTAAGGTGTGCAGAATCTGAGCACTTTCATGTGTTATGATTGACTGATGATGGACATGCACTCTTTTTTTTTATCAGGCAGACGACACTGGCCATTTACCTCTTGTCCTTTGTGGGGATGGTGGTGTACACCTTCACCCTCAGCCTTGGTCACTTGTGGTTGGTCTTCATCACTGCAGGAGCACTGGGGTAAGAGAGGACAAGCCCTTCTGTTGCTAACAGTACATACCGCAAACACTGAGAAAGTTATCTTTAATATTGGTATATGGTTAAAATCTTAATAGTGCCTCAACGGATTGGTGTTTTGCAGGCTTCATGTATTAATCATCTGACCTGTAAGGTCAATGTGCACATTTGAGTGTGAGGTGTGTGTGCACAGCTAGGCCTGCCCACGTCCAACTTCTGCGCAGCTGAGGGCAAGCGTGCAGTGCCCTGACATTCCTCCAGGGTCACTTCCTGATACACTCAGCGAGGCTTCCGTCTTTACTCACGAGTGAACATGGGTTCCTGTATAGCAAACGTAGCTAGTGCTTTCTCTGACTCGAGTAGAAAATAGGAAACTCACTCTTTCATTCTCAACACGGATGAGTCCTTATGAACATGTAACTTTGCGACTACATTGGGTATTGTGTGCTGCTGACAAAAAAAAATCTGCATTTAAAAGAGAAAGGGATTTGGAGGCGTTTTCAAAATAACTGTTTATAATGGTCATGAAAATACTGGGCTTAACATAACTATTTTGAGAATGTGTTTCGTTGCTGCCCAAAGAATATTTATGTTGTTCCAACTTGAAATTAGTCCATTATATGTCATTTTTCTTCCACCTAAATCTCTTTCCTGCTGGCATTTTTCAATCTTGATAGAATTAGAAAGTAAATTAAATCTGAATGAATGGTTAAGAGGATTTTATGAGTTTGGAATGCCTTCAGTGTATAATTCATTGCAGGAGACAGGACGTGGTGTGCTCATGAATATTTGACGTGTCCTAATTTGTGGGATGCTTTAACTGTTATAAAATTACCTCTAAAATTACACATTACTGGCAGATTGGAATGGAACATATTTCAAAATATTCAAAACATGTTGATGTTCCCATGAGTAGAGCTTGTGCTATGTATAATTAGTAACTTGGTTAAATCACTAAACTCATTCCAGAAAATATTTCTCCAGTTTAAGTGCTGGCTTTCAGAGTAATTTGCCCCGCAGTCTGGTCCAAAATAAGACCATATTTGTGCCAAAGGGCCGACACCCATCAGGCTAACATACAATGCACTGTAGTATCCACAAGGAAAAAAGGGCTTTACTTGCCATTTTTATGGCATCTTCTGGTCAACAGAGTGCCTGTGCTTTGCTTGCTCTTGCTGTAAATTGTTCAGGGCAGCTCAGGTAATGGACAGAAGTAATGATATAATGCATTTCAGGGAATGCTTGCAGTAGACTAATCCCTCCTTGATATAGATGCTATTGGGAATTCCAGATTTGGAGCAATTCAAATGACATTAAAAGTTGTTTAAATATCTTCTTCACTTTTCAAAATAAATGTATTTCATAAAGGCTTCTTGCAGAATATATAACATTCCATAATAAATAAATAAATACAAAAACATAACAAATCTGAGCCTTCTTAAATCATACATAACTTTATCCCATGGTATATGAAGTGTGACATTACACCCTCTTCTGCAGCAGCCACCTGGCTTATGATTAAATGTTATAAAGGATGATATGAACATGCTAAAGTTTGATGCTAGAGTAACTGTAGTACAGCCCATGTTGCCACTCGATGCTGTGAAACTAGTCAACCTAATAGACGTCCTCCATATCACTCACATTGAAATTACACTGTACAGATGTGGCAAAATGGATGATAGCTCACACTGTAGCATTTTGAAATGGATTATTAAAAAAGATTGATTAAAAATAAAGTGACTCATAGCTCTTGATTTGCATTCAAGCATCTAAATACAGCGAAGGTGGAAGACTTTTTGTTAAGCGTATTGAATGTGATGTACACAGTGCCATGAAAGAAAAAATACTTGGCCCCTTCCCCAATTAATTTTATTTTTGCTCATCTTTTACACTTAGTGATATTTTATTGATTTTCAACCGGATTTTGAAAATTGAAATGTGGTTAGTATATATGCTAATGAACAATGTTTTACTTTCTTCAGTTTTGCTTGCATAGAGGATTCCTTGTTCACGTGCTAGAAATTGTCCGCCCGATTAGGTTTGTGACATAAAGCTCGAGCAGTTGGGTTATGCAGCAGGACAATGATCCAAAGCACACAAACAAGTCCACCTCTGAATGGCTTAAAAGAAACAAAATGAAGGTTTTGGAGTAGCCTAGTCAAAGTCCTGACTTAAATCCGATTAAGATGCTGTGGCCTTACCTTAAACAGACAGTACATGCTCGAAAACCCACCAATGTGGCTGAATGGCCAAAATTCCTCCACTGCGTTGCAAAGACTCATTGCCAGTTATGGCAAACCTTTGATTGCAGTTGTTGCCGCCAAGGATAGCACAACCAGTTATTAGGTATAGGGGGGAAATTTTTTTCACATGGGTGAGGTTTAGCTGCTGTTTGTTTAAGACCGCATCAGGAATAATTCATTGAAAAAAACAAAGGAGCTAGCTCGCCTGTTTTCCCCATGGTGGCAGTAATTCTTATAATGCTTAAAATAGTTGCAATTCAAGTAATTGTGCAGTCCTATGGAGCAATTCACGAGGCGATGTTGTTTTTGCCAAATATGGCATAATGGGCTGCAAAAGAAGGTGAATTGTCAGAGATAACAAAGCTTGACATTTACTAATCAATGATTTATGAAGGCATTGCCTCGGGTTTATGCAAGCATTGGATACGCTACACAGCACTTTTATAAGCAAGGCTTCATTTAAAGTGTGACCGAAATGTTTAAAACCAAGACAGCGCTCTGTCCCCTTGTCTAAAATGAATTGACTTCACCTTCATGTTTCCTCGTGTTCACTGTCCCTGAATCTTCTGCTGTTTGCTGCAGCTTCTTCATGACTGGATACCTGCCACTGGGATTTGAGTTTGCTGTGGAATTGACATATCCCGAATCGGAAGGCACTTCTTCAGGGCTGCTCAACTGCTCCGCACAGGTAGGCCTTAGAAGGAAAGATAGAGCCGGGAAAAGAGAGTCAATGCAAGCATGTCTTTCATGTCCTGAGGCATCTGTATTCACTCCACAAAACCAGGAAAGAGGGTACATTAGGGACCATAATACATCTGAATCCATTCCAAATAAGGAGGAGGAGTAAGGTCCATTTTGACTCATAGCACATCCTTTTCCAGTCCACGTGACTACAAAAAGAGAGTCTTGTACACCCTGACACATTCTTACAGCTTATGTGTGCATGACTGGGGGAACGTGCTGTTTATAGAGCCGTGACATTACACAGGGGCTTTGTGCTGGACGTGCAGAAAGAGTGACTTCCGTGTTGTGCTTACTAACTGTCTGCCCCTCTCGCCTTAGATATTTGGAATCCTGTTCACCATTGGTCAAGGGAAGATCATCGACCAATTTGGCACACTTGCTGGGAATATTTTCCTCTGTGTATTCCTGTTGATAGGAGCTGTCATGACAGGTATGGCTCTCCTCCCCGGTGTACAAGTCGCTGTAAACCCGAGCCGAGGTGTCCTTCACAGGAGAGTGGACAGAAAACTTGAGCGGTAGCGTCTCTTACATAATGAGGCACATTTGCACGGTTCATTGACTGTTTCAGGTCTGTCATTACAGTGAAATCAGGTTGAACCCTCTTCTCTGTTACTATGCAACTAGCAGACTGTGAACTGAGCACGGTATGGTGCTGCCCTCTCATGGTAAATAGAATTTTTTCATTTGATGCCTTTTTTATTATTAACTCCTTCTGGTGCGTCACTACATTACTCCTGTTAAAGCATTGCAATCAAGTTGAACATTTCTCTGTTTCTGTGCAACATGCTGAGTAGGAATGGATTACAGTCTAACTCTGTGCCACACTGGCAGTTAAACTGGTGAATTCAATAAGGGCCCAACTCCACACATTTTAAATATGGAGTTGGGACCTTACTGAATTCACCGGGTCAATTACAGTACCAGCGTGGATAAAGGTACCGCTAAAGTTAACGAGAAGTTGGCTTCGCGTTTTCATCCACCTTTCTCTGATCGGCCTGGCGGGTGGCGTAGGATTACAACAGGTGTTGGTGTAGTCCCGGCAGGCAGAACTTGGGGGGGACTGTCGCTGGGGGGGGGTTTGGGTATGACTAGTGTGTACCAGATGTTATTGCAGGCCTTGAATTTTGGCAAGAATAAACTACCGCAACTGTTTCAGATACACAAGCTCGAAATACCGCGACTGAAAAATTGACTACGCAAAACTACGCAATACTGTTTACCTCTGTATTAAATAACCATTTTGTATGAAATAGGGATATGTGGGCTGTTTGCGTGGTTTTATTGTTGAAAACATTCCTGTTGACTGTTTGTAACAGCAGCAATGTATAGCACATTAGCCGTGCTACTTAACAAACAGTATCAAGAAATATTAGTAGTCTGTGAATGAAATATTAACCGACTTAAAAAATTAAGTAATACGGAAAAAGATAATCTGGTGATATTTTCAAAATCGGATTTACGAGTCATTGACATTTTTTTTTTTTTTTTTTTTTTTAGTTTTAAAATATCTAATTCTATGAGAGGCAGTTAGAAGTAGGAGTAGTCATGAAGTAGAAACGCTTTCCTTATGGAGGACAACTTACGCATTTATTGTCACAAAGTATTTATTAATACATTTATAATTTCTGTTTGGATGCCCAAAATTTTTAATCTTGCTCGTGTCACTGTAAATGTTGATGATTTGCCTTGGCGAAATATTGGTCTTAATAATGTAAGACATGGGCTTGCACACAGTTCGCAAATTGATAACTATACCATTAAATCTGAATATAAATGTTTTACACAGTATACCTAAGGTGGATAAGTGATCATTTCTTACAAATGTGAAAACATAATCAGTCCTGCTGTGAGAACAGTTTTTAATCCGTGCTACCCCATGGCACTTGCAACTGAGAAGGGCTTTATCGCGTTAATTTTTCGGTAATAGCCAAAGTTTATTCTTGAGATTAGCTCTCAAATTATGAGTAAGAGGTGACAAAAGTTGGCACACTTTACGTTCAACCATTTGATTCAACTGAACAAGTCACCGCTTTCTTGACTGAGAGTTGTTCGGCTTATACACAACGAGGACTAAAACCTCCGGATTTCCAAAGGCCGAAACATTTCTTGCGGACTTATGAAAAAGTGACACCGTTATTGTAAGTTACCACTACATAGATATTTGTGTAGTTTATTTCTATTTTCAGAAGTGCAGGTTTTGTTCATAATTTAAATAATATTAACGTGGTGGCAAAACATGTTGTTGTTTTGCTTTCTCTGATAACGGCGCTTTAGAACTAAAGGTTTCATTTCTTAATTCTTACGGCAAAAATATTATGGCAAAAATACATGAATTTGCAGACATTAACTTTCCTGGAAATAAATAGGGGAGACCGGGGTTACTTCAGCCACGGGGTCATGTTCGCCACCCTAGTTTTTTTCATTCCAAACGCACTGACGGGAAAACGAAAACTTACAAATTATGTGACATCCCAGCAACGTCATTGCTTGGAAAGAAGAAGGACCGGTAGTATCATGTAAGTGTTTTCTGCCTAAAAACTTGAATTTTTACCCAAACTGTAAACTTTAAGTTTTGGAAAGAAATGCGTCTAGCTTCTTTGAAGACAAAGATTTCCAAGGTGGTTTTACTGTTTCATAAACGTATGTAACTAGAGTTATTAACAACACATATGATAAAGGCCTGCTGCAATCATGAGATGAGAGATGTGGCCTCATTTCCAAAATGGCCACACGGGGCTACACTGGCCAAGCAGTATGGGGATAGTTCCTCAGGGTTAGTAACCCCAGGTAAGTTGCCCCGCTTGTACACAGCTTAGCTGTCAGGAAGTCTCAACCAGCCTCTCTTGCCCGAGCAACGGCTTACAACGAACACTCAGTTCGTGATTTCTTCGCCAAGTTGGGTGAGCTGTATGACAAGCACAAATTTGAACCCAAAGACATGTGGGTGACATGAAACCGGTGTTACAATGGTACAACAGCCTGAGTACGCAACCTTGTGAATAAACTGTAATATAAAAATGTTAACCTTGCACAAGATGATGATAATAATAATAATAATAATAAGAATATAATAGCCTAATAATAATAATAATAATAACCTAATAATAATAATAATAATGGCTACTACTACTACTACTACTACTACTACTAATAACAACAACAACAACAACAACAACAGCAACAACAACAATAATAATAATAGCCTAATAATAACTACTACTACTACTACTACTACTAATAATAATAATAATAATAAGCTTCAGCTTCAGCTGATTACCAACTATGACGATTTTACCCCACCCATCTGACGAAGTAACTTCGGGTATGGGGTTGTTTTGGAATGTTTGTGATATATCGAAAATTGAATATTGTGACGTAAATATATGTTATATTGAGATTCTATCAATACAAGTTTTGTAGGCGACATTCTGCACTACACATATACCATAAAGGTATTTCTCTAAGTTTTAGCAACAAAGAGTTATGGAAACAAATACAAAATCATGATGAGGTAACCCCGGTCTCCCCTATATCGCTAACTGCGCAAAAGAAAATCTGTAGCAAAAATTACTTCAAGCGTTAACACTATACTACAAATATAATGGACGTCATGTTGTCCGACGAAAAAATTTCAACGCTGAACTTATTTGGACTTCTTTGCGATGGGGATTTACACCAAGATATGTGTGAAACGGCCGGCCAACATGCCTTCTCACTCACTCTACTTCCCGGTTCAGTGAGCAGGGCACGTCCACCTGACTTTCTGCTGAAACACGGCCAACGGCGCGTTGGCGAAAGTGGAACCTTTATCCACGCTGGTACTATAGTTTCCTTTTTTTTCGTGTTTTTTTGTCTATATATTGCTGAAGCAGCGCAGAATATTCTGCCTGAACTCACTTTTGGTCTTGTGTTCCAGCTCACTAACCTTCAGCATTCCCATTCCTCAGGTTTTATCAAGTCAGATCTCCGACGGCAGAAGGCGAACCGGATGGCGGAGGCAGGCGTAAGTCCCGGGGCGGAGGAGCCTCTGTGGGAGGGCTGGGTTGCGGCTGAGGTTGCGGCCCATGCTAAGGGGCAGTGGGGCTGGGAGGGCTGGGGTGGCTATGCCTGTTATGAGCTGCACGGGCTGCTTTCAGACTAACCTTCAGCTTGCCAGGGCTAACCTGTCTCCGGCACCCTGTAGTGCCAGTCATGCTTACCCTTTTATTCGCCATGGTTTTGTTTTGCTTGTTCCATGATGCGCTTGCCTAGTGCTGAATATGCGCAATGGGTACTTGGCAATGATTGTGGCATTGAACGGCAAAGAGAAAGATTGGAGTGAGGCATTGAGGAGCACTAGATCAAGAGTCCGGATGCTTTCAGGTCTGAGGAGCCTTGTTTCCCTGAAGTACGGCATAAAAAGGTCACATCTTAAATTAACTGAAATGTTTCATTTGCACCTGCAGGTTGCCCTAATAACGTAATGAAAGCAAAAATAGAACTGCTGTGAAAATGTATCCTCTCACTCCATTGCGGGCATTGTTCAGTAGAAATTTGGTGTGGAACTCTGCAGCAGCTATGTGCACTGTATACATCGGGTCATTGACGAATCTTGGAAGATGTGCACAGATATCCACAATATTTTTTGACGGTCAAGAAATAGGCCGTGACAGATATTATTCACAATACAGCAAATGTCTTCCACTAATCAGTATCAGCTGCACTATTAGCCCATATGTGAGGGCATTTACACCGTGTTTTATACTTTGCTTGGTTTAACTTCTTTATTTTAGGTTGTGTTTGGAAGTAAGTTTATCATGCTGATTGTGTATTGGTTTTAACGATTGAATGAAGCTTTGGCACGGACATTGGAATTTTTTTTTCCTTGATTCAGACACTCAAAGGCAAAGATGTCCGTGATGCTAAAATCTATTTGAAATTTCTTGTAATGCTTTTGTTGAATAGAAAAGTGCAGTTACATCTTACTTTGTGCACATTTCGTAAATAACGTCAAATGTAAATTTTGTGACCAGCCTCAGTTGGTCACATGAGAAATCATTATCAAACTCACGTAAAATAAATAAATGACAGTCACCTCCAGTCCCGCTGTGCAGGCCATGGCGACTTTCTGAGTGAAACACTTTGCAAGCCATTTGGTGTCTGACAAAGTGGCAAGTATGGCTCATAAGCCATAAGTTCCAGACCTCTGCTGTAGTTTGAGCTCCTAATCATTCATGAGCAGTCAGTCATGCATGAACTTTGGCCAAGCCCAAGATGGCATTTTATGAAGCCTTTAATGCCCTGAACAACAAATTGTTGGTCAAGAAATTACTAAGAATAAACAAATGGATTATATAACTTTGTATGGGGTGGCATTTCCCTATGATTTTTGAAAAAAAATTAAGCCTTAGGGTAAACTGGCTGACAGCTTTATACTAGGGATGCACAATATTGAATTTTTTGCTGATATCCGATATGTCGACATTCAAGGTGGCTTGAAGGGCGTACCTATATGGTTTACCCTGGTTTCCAACTGTTTTGACTGATTGCTGATGGCGACCTCGAGATACGCACGTACTGTAGTTTGGGTCTCATGAATAAAAATTTGCATCCTTGTAATTTCTGAACAACGTGTATGAATAGTACTTAATCTTCATCGCACACTGGCTCTTCACATGATTCTGCTGAAATGCACTTATCTTATTGCAGTAAAACGTCTTGCCAAACATTTTCACTACTTTTAAAAATCTATCGACAACAACATGGATACCATAGTTGCAAGAAGTAAAACAAAGTTTTGGCACTTTTTTCTTGAAGCAAGTGTAAATATTTATTTTAGCTATTTGACTCCATTCATTCGTATTCACTGAGGACTGGCGTGAGAGCCCTTCAGATGAATTGCAGCCAATGTTGCTGCAATGGCAGGAAGTCGGCAGGCTGTCTGTTGAAGGACACTGCCGAGCATTTACCGTATTTTGTCTAATAGTGGCCAAACAGTAATCAAGCATATTGGCCTGTCATATCACCTGGAATTTTCATATCGGACCGCTGTTGATATTTAATTTTAATGCCTATATCGGCTGATACTAATAACGTCTCCAGTATTATTGCGCATCCCCACTTTTTATGGAAAGAAGAGTCATAAAATAACAATCGATTGTATCTTTTTCGAATAGAGAGGCACTCCAACAGTGTTCATTCAGTAATGCGCCCTTGCTGAATTAGCTTGTAAAAAAATAGCAAGCTGAAAAAAATACACAGCCCTATGCCCGCTGCATGCAAGAAAATAAGCAGCAATGCAAACTTGTGATGCATGTGCCCCTTTACTAAAATTCCCTGGAGCAATCATAGAATGGTGAACCCTGTGTGTTTTGCCATGGTGAGTGTCATGTGACTACTAAAGCAGCACGCAATGTGGAAATTGTCCGACTTTGTGACTGACGGTTAGAGACGTCGTACAGACGTCTGTACTGGCAGTCTTTGCATCGACGATAGCTACTGTCAGTGTCTTGTTTTAGGATTGCTATAAATTGGTTACGTTAATAAAGTGTTGAATTCAAAGCACTGTTATAGACTTTATTTCTAACAGTTTTTGCAGCATAATTCAACAGAACACTGGCTGATCTCATGAACATTGAATTAACAAAGCCGCTAAACTGATTATAATAAACTTCATATGCAGGCTAAGTGTACTGCTGTAATACAAAATCTTATTGACTCTTATAATTAATATGCCTGTTTAAACGGATTAAATGCTTGGAATTCATTAAGTGCGACAAATTCTTGGACTACTCGAAATAATACATTCATTCGTGTTACAATTAACAACATTCCTGTTTCCAATATTTCCATCCTCGCAGCAGCAATTTTCTTTATAGCTATGGGCAACAAATTACTTATTGAAAGGTATGAAGTCAACTTCTAGCTTACTTTTGATCAAGTAGGCCTAGGTCTACATTCAAAAGTACAAACTTATATGCCTGCTTTTAACTGTATATTTGAAAGGACTAGGCTGTTCTTTATTTTACTATCAGCATTTTGTTGGGGCATCTGGGTGCAATGTAGTGTCATTTCATTAAGTGAGATGGGAGACTCCTGCCGGCTGGTTTTACTATTTTTTGTTGTGTTAATCGGTTCAGTCACCTAGTGTTGAGTTAACAATTCAGAATGTTACAGCTCAAATTCAGATGATGTTCATATCCGTTTTGAATACGTTATCTGTACCCTTCCCAATAATATATTTGTATTCGGCTATATCCCTACTGGATTTTGTTATGATGTTTTCGAGGTTTTGTGGAGGTTTTCATTATTAATTTGGAGGGGATCTTGCTGTGGAGAGGGAGAGTGTTTCTGGATAGGGTAAAGCAACCGCAGAGTCTTGGTTTTTGCCTTAATATTGCAATATGAATTTGAGAATGAATCCTTGCTGTTGAAAGGCTGATGCTCAGCTGGATTGCTGGCTTTTGAATGGGTGTTATAAAGTGGGAATGGGATTAAGAATGCTAAATACATTGTAAACTGGGAGCAAACCTGCATTCTTTTATACACTACATTACTGATTTGAATTTGAGTGGAAGTGAATCAATTTGAATAGTTTAATAGGATTCTGCAGTTGAATTATTGCCAGAATGTATGCAGGAGGAGTTGAAAAGGTGGGAAAGGGATGAAGGATGCAAATATAGTACAAGCTTGAGGCTAAACTGCGTGGCTGTATAGCTCGCTGTTGAAAGGCTGACTCTAAACTGGATTACTAAGGTGTTTATTCAAAATCTGTTCATAACTTTATGCGTAAACTTCCAAACAGACAGAAAAACAGGCAAAAACAACCTCCCTGGTAGAGGTAAAAAACACCTTTGCAATTGTACTCCAAAGCATTTCGTGTGCTCCAATGCATTAATTGACTTTTGACAGTGAAGTAGCTTGGCTTGATTGAGATGCAATTTCCAGCTTTTTTCTCCCAAACAGCTCACTGCAGCAAACATTAATGCAGAAGTGGTGGTACATAAGATCTCAGGAGTACAATTGTTTAATCTTTGCCAATTTTCTGACCAATGAGTCGTTGTTAAGTCTGATAAAAGCGTAAGACTTTTGCTACTTAAGGCTTGGCCCATATTTTTTCCTGAGCATGCAGTCCCATGTTGGCTGACATTGGTGCCCCAGATATGGTGATCAGTTCCCTCCAAAGCTTAAAAATATTGGAGAAATGTGAGGGACCTGATTTATGTGGCCTCCCAATTCTAGATTCAAATTTTGACTCAAGTTTTCATTTCAGCATGGCTTTGCATTGTCTGGTCAAACATCAGAAAGTTAAATAGTTATAACCCATCGGTATTTTTCTCAAAATTATGAGGTCAATAATTTAGAAAGACCTTAAATTTTTTGAGCTAACCGATTGAGTGGTGCAAAAAAAAAATCCCCAATTTCCTTTTTGCTCAAAGAAGTTTATTATATTTTTACATCCAGACAAATACAGTTGTATTTCCGATAACTAAGTAGTTTCTGACCATCTCTGATAAGTCTGTTATGGGTGAAATATTGTGATAGAAGTGTTAGCCAGTGAAAACGTTATGTTAATCATAGAGAGACTAGTGTAGGGTGGAGATTTAGCATTAATGCTAGGTGTAGAGTATGACTAGCTACTTGCGCTGCTTGCCTAACATCCTCAAATCATTCATTATAGACATGTTTGAAGATATTTTTACCACTCAGCCAACTGCTAAACAGCTGTTTGCCTTTCTGACTTGCAATTCAATATGGATTATATGATGGATTATATGACCATTGCATATCACGTTCTGTAGAAGCAACGCTTGCCCTCACGCACAATTATGGTTCAATTTCTGCTAATGTGCTCATTGGGATCGTAGCTACGGCTGTGGCACAAAAATGAATGAAAAGTGCTTGAAGCCATATTTTAATCTGAACTAATCATTTTCTGAAACGCATCTTCCCTCACCTCATAGTTTGCTGACAATTCTCTGCTTGTCATTACCTTTCATTTTTCGCCAACTCCCTGCTTGTCACCGCTTTAAGAATCTCTAAATGGTCTTTCAAATAAAAGTATTTTTCATTATTGAAGTTGTCTGAAAAATTAAGAGAAATACCTTTGTGTTGTCGAAAATGGTGCAAGGGATGAAATTTGCTTTTCACCCCTACCACTGTCATTACATGGCAGCTTGATTTTATATAGTGCTCCTGGGCAGTTTCTTACTGTACTAGAGTAATGGTTGTGGACCAACCCAATATGGCTGCCCAGAAGTTGCATTAGCTATGACATGCTTCAATGAAATTGTTGATGATGGCAAATTTAGTGTTTCAGGTGACCATTGTTTTGGGAGCCATTTTACAGCGGAGAAGGTCTGTCAGCAATCAAATGCAATCAAATTTAATAAATGACCAGTGATTGCTTTGAATCAAAAGCTGCAAAATAGTTGATTCTTAAATCCTTTTTTTGTCAGTTGATTTTGACAAGAACGATAAATTACTTGTCTTTACTGCTCAATGCAATAGTCTGGGGTGCACTCACATTATTCTCAGTTACGTTCCCGCAGATGTGGATGAACGGCTCGTGGCCATCTCTTTAGTCTAAACACTGACCTATTGCTTTGCTGATGAAGTCTCCAGTAACACTGCCAAGATGTGCCTGCAGAAGTCAGATAAAGCTCAAGAAACATTATTTTTCATTTGACTGAGAAAATATCTGTTGAAAAAGGGCAGCTTGTTTTATTCAGTCATATGGCTGTCCACAAATTCAAAGATTCAGGAATTCTGCCGTGCAAAATTATTATGATGCGTGCATTACTGTTGAATTTTGCCACCCACAGTAAACACACTCCAGATCTTTATTAGTCTTCTAGTACTCCAGCTAGTGACTCAGCTTATGAGTCATTTGTTAGTGAAGAGGAAGACTGAGGTGGTGTTGGAGGGCCGGTGGGCGGTGTTACTGGAAGCCTGAATGTGAAGCCAGTGTTAAGACTAAGGAGGAGCAAGCCTCTTGTGTGTGTGACCCCAAGCTGTTGTTTCAGGCTGAGGGCCCGCAATCGTCAAGTCAGAACTATGGGGCCACAGGCCCAACAACTACCTGCAGCAGCAGTCCTGACTTTTAACCCCAACCCCAGTAAACCCCAAACACAGACACGCCAAGGTAGGGGGACCCACCACGTCCTTATGCTCTCCTATGTGGAGCAATAGCAGTCAACTCTCGGCCACTCCAGGCCTACCAGAAACCTCCGCGACTCCAGCAGGTTAACCGAATTGCAGATCCCTTTCAACGAGCATTCGTCTAAGGTTTTTGAAAGGTTATAACAGAAATGCTTGGGCTTAGGTTTATTCACACAGCAAGGTAAGTTGGGGGAACAGGCGCAGACTGGAAAATATTTTTATTGTACTGAACCACAGATGAGTCGGTCAGCGATTTGTTAAGATGAAAACATACCTGCTTGTCTTGCCAGGCTAAATATTAGGCTCAAGTCTATTCATCAGATGGAACTTTTAAGATGAAACATAAAAACTGTGGTCAAAGTCCCAATGGCAATTTCAATAGTTTTAGTGAAGCCTTGGAGCCTGGATTATCTTCACCATTTCATGCATATTCAGTATTTTGGGGCAACAGTTCATCTATGGCACCGAACCCTAAATTATATCGATTTGCTATACCCTCCTAATTCCTCTAGGGTAGGAGGTGTCCTTTCCTTATTCAAAATTGCTTCTGTGGGTGCTGGATTTTCCAGCGCTACTACACCTGATTCAACTAATTGACTGAGGAGCCCTCTCAATTTATACCTTTAGAAAGTGGAATCAGGTCTATTAATTTTGGGCTATAATGAAAACCAGCACCCACACCAGCCCTTATCAGATAAGACTGGACACCCCTTCTCTTGGGTTAATTAGGGCATCAGCTCACGATACAACAGGGATCCTCAAATCTGACTCTCAAATCCAAATCTGACCCCATTTTTCTGTCCTCCCACATGATTAACTAAGAAGTTAACGGCTGATTGGCCAGACTGTTCTCACCTGACTTCCTTGTGAACAACCAGCAGTTCTTGGCCCTTGAAGACCATAGTTTGAGGAACATGGCAATACATTGTTGAATTAACATGTCACGGACTAGTTGTGAGCATCATAAAAGTAGTGAACTGATGCCACGCAGGGGGGTATACTACAAAGTGAAATTATTAGCAAGGTAAATTGACCCTGTAGCCAGGATTGGTCAATGTCATGCATGTGGCTCTCGTTTAACCTGCCATGGTAACTTAAGGTCTCTCTGATTGCGACTTTAGGGTTTGTTGAGCGAGCTCATGCAAAGACAGCCTGGCTGCTGCAACTTAGTCATGTTTTAACCTTAACTGTTTTGGATTCTATTTGAATAAAGGATTAAGCATATTGTGAGAGTGCCTTGGACTTCTGGAAACTTTTCACAAAGCCTGGCTAATGTGGAACTCACTTTGTAGTGCATCCCTTAGGCCTCAAACTCAGCTCCTGGAGCCACTGTGTCTGCAGGTATTTTGGATCACTACTGCTCCTAAGCGCTCAATAAAAGTCACTGATTAGCTTAGGAGTCTGCAAACTCGGTTAATGAGGTGTGAGGTGGATACTGATTGAATGAAAATCCCAAAAACCCGGAGACACTGCTGCCCTCGAGGAATGGAGTTTCAGACCGCTGATGTAATTGCTTGCCAAGGGTGAGAGAAAGGAGTGTGACGCGGGTGATAAATATTAAAGCTCCTCGATGAAGTATTCGGGCGACTTGGTGCGACTGTACCTTTCTAATGTTCTGCCCACCGATGGAGTCTGTTTACTTTACAGTTTACAACATATTCTTCAGAGAAGAAAAAATAGTTCTCCTTCAATGGAAAATTTTGAGTCCACTTGAAGAAGCTGACAATTGTGAGTTGTGTTCATCACTTGTCTATCTGCAGGCCAATGACTTGGAAAGAATATCACAGAAGAGTCCACAGATAAAATCATGCTGTGGTTCCCAAACTTGCTTCTGAAGCCTCCCTGTGTATGCTAGTTTCTGCTGAAGTGACATTTACAATCCTAGCACACAAGCAAGCTGATAATTCTTAATTATATGCTCTTCATGTTTGTGGGCATTGTTGAAGCTTTATCATGTTATGTCAGAAATGGCTGTGCTTGCCATGAAGAATAACCTTTGCATGTCCATATTGTGTTGTAATGCAAAACATGACCTACAAAATATTAATTTGTTTTTAAATGACCAAATGGTCAAATGGTGGACTCTTGGCCAATGTAACTAATCCCTGGCAAATAGATAAAATATTCGAAAACAAACCAGATAACGAGTTATATTTGAAGAAAGAAACAGGGAATAAATAAATCAGACGCTCATGTCCAGTAATCTACTTAGGATCCTATTGATTACCCTTAGTCGAGCATTTGATAAAGTTGCTGCTTTTTATTTCATAGTCTAGCACAATATTTGAAATACAAACAAGGGAGCTTTATTTTCATGACATATACTGCCATTTCTCACATAATTTGGCTTATGAAGGTAAACATTCCATCTAAACAAGAGGCGCATATAAAAATTGTCTTCTTGTTCTTGGGGTTTGGGGACCACTGACATAGACATATTGGTTGAATTAGATTTTCAAAATTATCTTTGCCAGCAGTGAATACCTGAAGTCATATCATACCACAGCTTCTGAGCTTTGAGGGTAGTTTTAAAATTGTAGCTACATTTGTCTCTCTGATAATCAAGTTATGGGTTGAAAGCATACGGAGGCTTTCAAGGCTGGTGTCAAATCCATCTTTACTAAGAGTTAACTTAAAATAGGCTGTTGGAATCTGTTCTGAATCTGTCTGTTTATCTTTTTAATAATCATTCATTGTTATGGAATTTTTGTGCAGGTCGTGTAATAGCAGTTTTTCATTTTTTGAAAAATCTTTACTACCCAGCGCAAAGCAAATTCCTGCAGTTAAGTGCATTTAAATTGATGGTAAAGGAACACAATGCTACCAATTGCCAATTTGGCTTATCTAGTGGCAATTGATGTCAGTATCTGGGTTTGAGCTGGTTGCAGAACTACCATAGGTAAACTGTTGCCCCTGTCTGTGCTGCAAGCAGAGCTGGAGAGTCCAGTGGACAGAAAGTAAATTTTGCAGAGTGTTTCTTCCAATCTTTAACCCTGCCACTGATCTCCTTCCTGGCTTTATTTGTGCTAGTAAGTAAATTGAGGTGATTGGAAAATACTAGACAGGACTTTTACTTTCTGAACCCAGATCTCCACATTTGGCTACAAGTCCATTGCATTTGTACTAAAGGCAGTATTGTCCGATGGAATTCTGTGAGGGACGAGATGGAGTGCAGGTTTTTTAATTGGCTACCTCTCAGTCCACTGCACAAGGTGTGTTGACTCTTTAGCCAATCATTGACTTAAATCAGTGCTTCTCAAGCCACTCCTGGAGCACCACTTGTCCTGGACGTGTTAGATCTATCCCTGCTCCAGCACAGGTGATTCAAATGATCTGGTCATTATCAACCCTCAAAAGCTGATTGATAATGAGTAGATCATTTGAATCACCTGTGTTGGAGCAGGAGACATCTAAACCAGGCAGGACAAGTGGTACTCCAGGAGAGGTTTCAGAAACATTGACTTAAATCAATGGTGTCCAATCACACACCATAGAGATAATGGTTAGAATGAAAAAGCATTGTCCTCTAAGACCAAGTCCACTCGTACATGTGTATTTTTAATCAAAGGTTCCCAATGGCCAACTCGTGGACATTGAGAAAACCCAAATGTCTTTGTTGTAACGACTTCAAACTCAGTTACAGTAGCATGCAAAATAAGGTTTAATATTGATATGCTAACAGCTGAGTGAGACTGAGTTTCACTGAGTGGCTCATTTGCAAATCTGAGTCCCCACTATAACTCTTTTCTCTCCTTTGCGTATTGACAAGTTAAAAATGAGGATTTTCCTTTATGGTTCAGCAAAAAATCTGCATCCACTTGACGCAAAAACTCAAATCTCTATTAAGAGCTTGCCAGACTAATTAGTGGCAATGATATAATTCAATGTAGGACCATGTAGGCCATTCACAAGCCTTTAAAACTCGCTATAAGATGACACGTTACACTCACTCTGTTGTCACAAGCCAAAAACTCCATTTTCCCTGTCCACACGCAAACAGTGAAAAAGGAGTTTCTGGAAATCTTCATTCTGGGAGGTGTGAGTTTGCGTGTGGACGAAAGGCGGAAACGCATAGAAAATGCAATGTTTTTAAAAAATACCTGCGGATGTGTGAACAGGGAAAACTGAGTTTTTAAAGAGGACCAATTATTTGGTTATTTTATATAATATTATATAAATTATATATAATATTATTATATATAATAAGTTATAATATTCTTGGATGTCCAAAAGGGAGGTTTATAAACTTTTCAGCAAAAAAAAAAATAAAAATTAAAAATTCCATGATGCCTCTCATTTTTAACCCTCTGAAAAACAGGCTGCTCATATTGGGCGTCCCCACTGATCTGATTGGCTAGCGAAAAGAGCACCAAGTCAATGGAGAGTAATGATATCAAAATCCCCAGGCTTCTGGCAAGTCTATAAATAAAAATGACTGAATAAGTAACTGGCTACCTAGCTAGCTATTAAACTGGCAGCATAATGAGTATGGAAAAATAATGTTGCCAGTCTATGCAAGGATGTGTTACATTCAGAAAGAGGTGCACCATGTAGTAAAAATAAAATCATGAAAGTTTCACTACATTTGGAATTCAGTCCATTAAGAATGATCCATGATGACCATCTATTGTAGCAACCATTCTTTAGTGTTCCATTAATTTTGAATAGCTGCACTACTCCATTTAAAAGGATCTGAATTTCATTAAAAACAGTCCCGTTTTATCAGTTCCTGTCGGCGTCTCTTCATTGCCACTGGCTAAACTAGCGACAGGGTAAACGTTCAGTCAATTTAGTACCTTGCTAGTAACTTGGAATTCAGTTTAAATATTTGTTCAGAAAGAAAAGAAGGAAAAAGAGTTTTTAAAAATATGCTTGTATGTGTGGCCTAGGTCTAATGCGAATGTTTGGGCACCTCGGACTTAAATGACCCCTTGATGCTGAGAGACCCCAAAAACACGGCATTGCTGATTTTGAATGGTTATTTATTAACGCATTCAACTACTGCATGCCTGTGAGAATAAAGAATGGGGACTCCAAATAAGGATTGCGGTTTAACGTTCAGTGAATGCATTGTTGTCCTTGTTATGATGAGCATTGTATGGATGTAATGAATGTGTTTATGTACTACTGTGCTTTTGTTATAGCATGTGTAAAATGGTTTTACCTCAAGGCCTAATGATCTCTGATGTATTGCAGATGCAGTGTGTCATTGCAGGGCCATATTTTTTAAATGCATGCACAGAGAGTAATCGTGGGAGTATACAGTTCTCTGTAACGTGATTTTATTTACTGTTTTGTCTACTACTGTTGTCTACTTTTAAATGTATCTGAGAGGAGTTAGTATACAAAACCTTTTAATTAACATTAGTCAGAACTACAAAAAACCCTGTCAATGTCAGGGAACTTTTAATCAATTCTGAAGCAAAGTAAATTTTGGTTGTTTGACATTTGTCATTTCCTCAGTTTGTACTCATTATACTGGCTAGAGCTGTACTGTATGACTGTATGGAAGGAACGTTGTTGTAATTTAAATTTTCTGTGCTCTGATTGGCAGAATTTGAAGGATCACCTGGAAGCTGCCCTCACTGTTCCAGTGGTCTTGAATGAGGCTAAGCTGTAGGAACAGGCAGTCTGCACGATGGACATGCAGATTCTGCGTTGCACCTTTTTTCTGTAGTCACACACCCCAAACACCAAAACTGTGTTTTCACATACCCAACTTAGCCACAAGTACCGTCCTTTAATGTGGCCTGGAGGTGCCGTGTGAATTTCGGCTCACTATTTCTCACACTCCACTTGCGCGATACATGCTTCCATTTCTTCAGGTTCATATTTCATTTGGCTGAATTGCACATAAACTAACTAGACTGTAATACTACATTGTTGCCATTCCTATTTTGGATTGGCCAAAAAAAAAAAAAAAAGATTGTGATGATATGTGGTGTACAACACAAGCTACCTGCTTTTCAAATTTGGTCTGAAGAACACGACTGCTCCTGAGTTGCAAGTTTGCGTAGTAAGATACTCTGATTTCTATTTATGGTGTTTCATAGTACTTCAGTTTATTTTACTGGGCTTGCTTCCAAACTGTCCTTGCATTTCATCCAGACCTGATTTTAGCACACAGCTGCGGAAACACTCCTGGACCTTTCTTGGCCTAACCAACCTACAGCTAACTTGGGTCAGTGAAAACACAGCTGAAAAAAACACAACAACAAGCTAACAAATGCACCAATCATACAAGCATAGCCTCATCTAACCTAAGTAAGGGACACAGGGACACACACATACACACACTCACACAAGCTATTGAAAAAAGCTGCTTCCCTTTAACAATGTGATGATTGGGAGCAACAGTTTTAACAGTGCCATGCTGTTGTCATGGAGACAACTGGCTCCCAATGATGAACAGGTGAGGACTGAGGACACTGTCCAGGAGGAAGAGATGGATGGAGAGCCGGCCAGTCATCCAACCTCATCTCAAGCTCACGGTTGATCACTGGATCGCAGCAGTTCACATTTCTCTATCCAGTAACAATTTCTGACTTTTGGAATAATACAATTACTGCTGTCACTGAGGGAACTTGTAGCATAATTCATTTTGTTCTTTACATTGGACCTGAACACCATGCTACCATTTTGGAAATATGATTTAGTACATCGTTCAAATCCAACCAGCAGTTCATTGTACAAAATCCCACAATGCCAAGGGATTATGTGTATATTTTTAAATGAGCAATATTCAAAATTGTGCTTGCATTTTTTTTTAATAGTAGACCAATACAAAACAAATCTTTGCATTGCTGAAGATTTTTAAGTGTTCTATTTTTTTAGAATATGAAATTTAAAATTAGAACACTGATTCAGCCAGTGGTATGGCACTTTCCCGCTGTGGCAGTCCCGACAACCTGTTGAACAGGCATGGAGCGAGGTTTTAAATGAAGAGTGATTATCATCTGCCATATGAAAAGAACTGGGAAGTACCACTGAACACCGACGCCATTGATACAGTTGATGCTGTGCATCTGGGTATGTCTCTAGGTCAGTTTCTGACCTATACCGTAGACACTAAACCCTGCTTACACAGCGTTCTCAGAGAGAATGACAGACTCTTAAGGACTGTAGTATATTACTCCATGACATGTTTTTGTGTTCATTCGCCAGCACTCTCCATTAATACAATAGTTACTGAATCCGAGCACAAATTGACTTTTTACAGAACGAGAGAGTCATGGCAGCTGTTGACATCGAACATGGACACTGCTGTAAAATTGATTCTTTTGTATAACTGTCAATACAACTAGGTAGTTCCTGTGCAATGCAAACTTAGCAGTTAATCAGTTTTGTGAAAAGTAATTTATGTATGTGGTGTACTGTACAATGGGGATGATCCATTTTTTGCTTCATATCAATACATCGTATTTAACCAAGTTTCTGGTTAAAACTGAAGCCTTGGTTGGGCAAATTGTATTTTAGCCTCTACATGTATGATTCTCTGTATTTGTCATTGATAGAAATGTATACTTGCGAGTTAATTTTTGAACAGTTTTTCCTGCTAATATTTATGAATGTGTTGTGTTTCTGAAAACAGCAGTAATTTTCACCTAATTGTTCTGTAATACTACGTACCATTATCTTACACCAGTGGTTATAACATTGTTTTGTAGGCTAATTTTCTATACCTTTCAATGAAAAGTGATTTGTGCTATTTAATAAAAGGAAAATATAACAATTATAGTTTTTTACTACAAATTGTTCCTACTCATCATTTATACGAGTTGCAGTTGTGAACTATGGAACTCATATTCTGTTGAAATAAAGATTATTTTCCATGAAAAATGTTTGGCTCTCTATTAGACCAGGATGGTCAATCTCTAGTTGGCCAGGCCACACTGCTTGCTGGTTTTTGGTACGCTTCTGTGCCATGATAAATTGAAATATGTTATCTTGAGTCCACACAGATTATCAAGGCATTAACTGGCTGATTGATTGAAAAGTGTCGACAAAAGCTTGCAGACACTCCATGACTTGAGTTTGACATCCTGTATTCGACCATGTTTAGCAGGGGACAAAAAGTTTTTTTTTTAAACAAACATTTTATTTGACACAGCTTTCCTCAAGCTTTTACAGGAATCTTCCCAATTCACATATTATGCAAAGTTTTGTCCTGGAAGGGTCAATGGCATGGTCAGAAAATGAGACCGCACATACTCATTTGTTTCCACTGTCCCATCACCAGGTCCTACTTTTGGTCTATAGCTTTTACATTGTGTTCACATTTGTGCCGTCACATAACCAAGCAGCTAGGTCAGCTGATGGTCATCTGCCAGGTTTGTTTCTGCACAAGGTGTTGTAGTTGAGGTCCTACAATCTGTGCCATGTATAATCAAGTACTGTGCTGCATAAGACATTGTCCCCGCACAAGTCAAACAAACGTCCCTACACAATACAAACTTAACCACCCCTGGTAAGAGTCCCTGTCGAGGGAAGGAAATCCACTGGCGCTTTCGATACAAGTCCACATCAATCATATCTTGAACAAGTGATGTTCTCGGGACTGAAAGGAGCGACGGAACAAGCCAATGTTGAGAGCAGGGCAAGACCAAGGTAGTAGAACATTCACATCTTAAAAAGGAAGCCAGGGATCTGTCCATGTCTCAGAAGAGCAGATGGCAGTTTTCATAAAAAAATATTCAACCTCAATGAGGTCTGGGGAGTCCAGGGTCGGTCGGGGTGCTTGGGAAAGGCGGAATTGCAGACAGCAGAATGCATGACCATCGGGGCTCAATTGCTCAGTTACGCTTCTTCTGCCTCGCCCCAATCACTTCCTGAGGCTCGCCAATACACTGGAACCCAATCATCATGCCGAAGACAGAGACACCTGCAGGTCAATCAAGAACATTCTCATCAATACACTGGAACCCAATCAGCATGCCCAAGACGGAGACACCTGCACATCAATCAAAAACGTCCTCATCTTGAAACACTTGTGCAGCATTTTTTCGGCGGAGAAAATACTAATTGAGGGATTTCCTATCACATAGCTAGCTAGGTGCATACATTTTCAAAATGATTTGGTGAACTAAACTGTAGAACAATTAACATTTGATTAACGAATATTCTAAGGTTGAAAAAATGCAATACTCACTAGCTACAATGAGGGGCGCCATGACACCAATCGTCAGGGGTGCGGTTTTGTAAATAAAAGCTTCAGAGAGGAAGTGTCCCAAAGCCAGAATAAACGTCCACAGTGTGATATGATAGAGCCTGCAACACAAGCAAGAGTAACGGTCACCGAGTAAACACTTCCTCTGCCAGCATGCCCGCTGATACCTATCAAAGAAACATCAATGGCTACAAAGGCAGTGTAGGAAGGGCTTGAATCTTACATTTTGTTCTGGATGTCGATGGCACAAGCACAGCGAATTATGGATGACAGCAAGGTCCAGATTCCAAAGGTTCGCGCTTGAAGGCCATTTACTGCAAAATGCACAAGAATAAAAAAGCAAACTTGAGTCATTTCAGAACAATTGTTTTTAAGGACATACGGATATTATTCTTTTTGTCAAAAACTGGAAAAGAGATGTCTGCACACTGTTAAATGAGCTCCCAAAAAAAAAAAAAAAAAAAAAAACAGTTGTACTGCAGCTGTTGTAATACTTAGATGTGCGCGTAATCTCCTGGTATTTTATTATTCTTTTTGTCTGAGCCCTGACGCATTGCTTTTAATTTTCAAATAATAGATTTATTCAAGTCCATCCTAACTTACAAGTACACCAATTAAGTTTAAGCAACAGTATTTAAGATATAGTGCATATAAAAGAGCTTATTTAAACTGATTATAAATGTGCATGGAATAGCATATCCCAGGAAGAAAGCTCACCCATTCCTGGAGTATCCATTATTTAACTGGGTATGACAGTGTGCTCAATAATGATTTATCTGACATTGTAAATCGTTGCTCGCAAGTACTGTATTCACCGAAAATTTTTCGGCTTTATACCAGCCAAGAGAGGAGATGAAATTGAGCCATTAAGCCATTTTTATTGGACACAGATAGCTGTACTAGCCAACAGGGGCACTGCAGGCAGGCCTCTTCAGACCTGCTTGTCAGCACAGTCACTTCTATTAATTCAGAGGTATTCAGCGTCATTCCTGGGGACCCACTGTCTATGCTGGTTTTTGTTCTAACTGCAATTTTAATCGCAGGATTTTTTACAAACTGTTAATATGTCTTAATTAGGTGTATTTCATGTTTAAGGCTGTTACTCACTCTCTTTAGCCAATTTTTCATAGGAACATCCATACATGCTATGAAGAATAAAATACCCTTTAAGATATAGTGTTTATTTCTATATTGCAAGAAATTTCAAATAACATCATTTTTAAACAGATCAAATTAGACACCAAGAACATCAGTAAACCCCAAATAAGGTTGCTGGACACAGGTGTTTTAAGTTCTTACCAAAAAACTTTTTGTAAATTTAATTAGATTGAAGTAACATAAGACTGGATTGCCTCTATCCAGTGGCGGCTGCTGTTTTTTCAAAGGGGGGAAGCTCATTTTCGGCTTACATCATAAGATATGTTCATTTATTTATATCTAAATTCTGCCCTCCGTTCCTTCTCAAGAAAATGGTCAGTGACCCTGTCGTATCCATTGGACATCTTTTCCAAGGACTTGACCAGTGTCCTCTCAATGGCCAGCAGAGCTAGGCTGCTTAACGGACTTGGCTCATTGTGTTGCCGGTGTAAGACTTGAATCAATGAACGAACTAACAAAACAAAAAGGAAATGCTCTAATTGTGTTTTATTTACAGTGTGTGATGTGTATAATGGAAATGGGCTATATCGCCAAGCAAAGACCAAGAAATGAGTTGTTTGATATTCATACTGGGGTTCAGCTCCCACCAAACTCAAAACCTGCGTAACTAGGGCCAGCTGAACTGAAACAATAAAGTGAAATCAAGACTTAATATTGGACTTCTAACTAGATTAAAACAGAAACAGCTATGAAAAAGGTTCATGCATTTGACAGAGTTGGGCATTCCTATTTTTAACTTGTCAAATGTCTTCTTTTTTTCTTCTAGTGCATAATTTTACCCATGCTGCCTATGTGTGGCACAGAAAATTAAAGGGAAAGCTTTCCCTTCCCCAAGTTATCACCATGGACAAGGAAGACTGCTTAAGGGCAGTGGAACTGCAGCGTACATCTGATGGCCTGGATGAAGAGGAAACAAATGAACTAAGGGAACCGTTCATGTTCCTTTTTACAACCCCATTTCTGAAACAGTTGGGACAAAGTGTAAATTGTGAATAAAATCAAAAGCAATGACTTTCAAATCACACCAGCCAGTATTTTATTCACAATAGAACAGAGATACCAGAGCAAATATTGAAACAAAAATTTTACAATTTTATCCACATAATGAGCTCATTTCAAATTTGATGGCTGCTACAGGTCTCAAAAAAGTTGGGACAGGGGCCTGTTTACCATGGTGTAGCATCCCCTCTTCTTTTTAACACAGAGTGGAGGCGTCTGGGCATTGAGGAGACAAGTTTCTTGAGTTTAGCCATTGGAATTTGATCCCACTCTTGTTTAATACAGGCTTCCAGCTGCTGGAGAGTTTTGGGTCTCCTTTGACAGACTTTTCGTTTAATTATGCGCCAAATGTTCTCAATCGGTGAAAGATCAGGACTACAGGCAGGCCAGATCAGCACACGGACTCTTCTACTACGAAGCCATGCTGTTGTAATAGGTGCAGTATGTGGTTTTGCATTGTCCTGCTGAAATACACAAGGCCTCCCCTGGAATACATGTTGTCTGGAGGGAAGCATATGTTGCTCTAAAACCTTTATATACCTTTCAGCATTCATGGTGCTTTTTAAAACATGCAAGTGTCCCACGCCATATACACTAATGCATCCCCATACCATCAGAGATGCTGGCTTTTGAACCGATAACAGGAGGGGTGGTCTTTCTCCTCTTTAGCCCGGAGGACACAACGCCCATGATTTCCAACAAGAATGTCAAATTTGGACTCGTCTGACCACAGGACACTTTGCTACAGTCCATTTTAAATGAGCCTTGGCCCACAGAACACGGCGGCGCTTCTGGATCATGTTCAATAATGGCTTCCTTTTTGCATGGTAGAGTTTTAGGTGGCATATGTGGACGGCACGGCGGACTGTGTTCACAGACAGTGGTTTCTTGAAGTATTCCTAGGCCCATTTAGTAATGTCAATGACAGGATCATGCCGGCGAGTGATGCAGTGGCGTCTGAGGGCCCGAAGATCACGGGCATCCGGTGAAAGGTCTTCGGCCTTGTCCCGTACGCACAGAGATTTTTCCAGTTTCTCTGAATCTTTTGATGATGTTATACACAGTCGATGATGAGACCTTCAAAGCCTTTGCAATTTGACGTTGAGGAACATTGTTTTTAAAGTATTCCACAATTTTTTTATGCAAGCCTTCGCAGGTTGGAGAGCCTCTGGCCATCTTTACTTCTGAGAAACTCAGCCTGCCTAAGACATCCCTTTTATAGCCAATCATGTTACACACCTGATGCCAGTTAACTTAATTACTTGCTAAATGTTATCTGTGTTCGATTGTAAATAATATATTCTCAGCTCTCTTTGTGTAATTTAATGAAATCCAGCTAACAGGTGACTTTGGAATTGTATCGTTATTCTTCATATGCAATCAATACATGGGTTTTAGGCCAGTCTGTCCATAGGTGCTGCATTGACCTTTGTGAATGTGCTACATGGTCTCCGCCACCAGATGACGCCCGAAAATGAGTGTCAAATGTGATGAGGGCAGAGTCAAACGTTTAACTCCGCCCGCTTTGAGCCACTCCCCGATCTGCATACAGCAGTCAGGGGTACTTGGGAATGTATTAGAAGAAAATCGCATCCGTCGACCTGCGATACGTAGCTGATTCTGAACAAACTCGTCTTGGAGTTGAAACGTTCAAACGCATTTTTACTCAATGAAATATGAACACTACAGTACATAAAGATTTATTTTTTGATATTTTAGAGAAAGTAGAGCTTCACTTGCAGTCTTAGAGCAATCGCCTCTGCCTCTATCATTCGCTTGTAGAATAAATTTGTCATTATCTGCCAATTAGTTTTCACCAATTAGAAACCTACGACTTCTTTGGTTACATTGCCTTCTCTCATTTTATGCTGTTATTTCCAATACTAAGCAATGTGGGAATAACATTTTTTATTCTTGATTGCATACATAGATATTTGTTAACATGTGGGTTAAGAGGGCAATTAACTGCTGTGAACATAAAATGCACTTAAATTAACAGCTTGTTAAAATCCAGCGACAGCAATTGTGGTTGGAACAAAAACCAGCGTACACAATGGGCCCCCACGAACGCCGTCGAACAACACTGAGTTAATTGGTTTCAGTCCCGCCCTGCCAATGCAATGGAGAGGTGACATCTCTCATGAACTGATATTGGTGAAGTTTCTTTGCTTTATCTGTATCAGATGGGCATTCTGTAGCCTCACAGTGATATACCATCCTGACATGAGTAATGTTACCAATATCTGGATTAAATCCAAATGAAATAGTTCAGAAAACGCAGGCCTTACCTTTAATAACATGCATTGATTACCCACCAACTGGAAGCGCGCTTGCAGTCAGGTTACCCACAATGCAAAGCAAATTTGAGGGGGAGGACCCCTGGTGGAATATAATAACGGGATCTTGAACAGCTTCCACTCCATGGCTGTCACTGTCCATTGACCTTCCTAAATACTTTCATTTCATTAGTTTAATATAGTCTATGGTGTTCCATTATACATTTGAATGCAATGCTCAAATTGAATTTACCATTGAGCAGATTGAAAATTTCTTCAACATGACTGTAGGCATGAAAGGGGAGTTTCGATAGGAGCGATTGACCGCATCCGGGGAATTATGCCTGAAGGAAAAGTCGGTCCTGAACTTTTCTAAAACTGGCCTTGGATGATGTACTCCCCTCTCAAGCGACCATGTAATTGAATGCAGCAATCACAAAACTGATGACCGCTTCCATGGAGAACATGACACTGCTCATCTTAACTGCTCACGTCAAACAGCTCAGTATACACCAGAAGCCAAGTAAAAGCAGAATACGATCAATTTTCTCCCAATTTAGAAGTTCCAAAATATCCATACTCATCTTGTTTATTATTTTCATTTAGGTCTATGTTCCCAAAAGCATCTCACGCATTTAATAATGGGAAGGGTTAACAGGGCTCCACCCTGTCTGTTCTTGATTATGACCAATACTGTGGTTCCAGCAGGGTGTGTCCACATCTCTCTGCCGAGTGCCTAAGGGTGATGGCTCATCAAGCCCCTCTTCACTCCAATTTCTCCCGCTGTCCTTTATGAATGTTGGATGTGACACAAAGAAAGTGATTTACAGTAACTGCATGTCACTGTAGGAAATTCAATTTGACGTTTTAACTGCTTCACAGAATTTGCTCCCTCAGATTAATGGCTGTTCATTTCCTACCGCTGTCAGATACTGGCTTGCACACTTCCAAATGTTCTACTTTGACAAGGTCTGCTCCAGGGTACTATCCATTTTACGGAGTTGTGCTCTCAACTTTGCCCACAATACAAAGCCAGCCCATCACAGCCTCTCAGACATAAAAAGTCTTGGTTCATCACACATTGGCACCCACACGAAACGCACGGCAGAAGCGAGAGAAAGCGCACGCTGACTTTGGAGAAGCAACTGCAAAGATCACAGAGTTCATGCTCTGATTGGTGCACACGATGCAGTGAAGGCAGGAGCTGGGGTCACTGCGAAAGCCCTAGGATCTGTCATCCAGTGGACATGCTAGCATTGGAGATAAACCTTCGCTTATAAATGTACAGTGCTAAGAAAAAGTATTTGCTCCCTCAAAATTTCCTCTATATTTGCTTTTTTGTCAAATTAAAATGTTTTAGATCATCACGCTAATTTTACTATAAGCCAAAAACAACACGAGTAAACGCAGAATGCAGCTTTTAGATAATCGATTCACTTATCAAATGTAAAGAATCATTCAAAACCTACATCACCCATGTGAAAAAAAAAAAAAAAAACAACTGTCCTCCTAACCCTAATAAGAGGATTAACTGCAGTCAAACTTTTTCAATAACAGGTGATGAGTTTTTTTTTTTATATCAATGGAAGAATTTTGGCTCCCTCTTCTTTGCTGAATTGTTTTAATTCAGCCACACTGGAGGGTTTTCGAGATGAAGTGCTTGTTTAATGTGAGATAAACCTTTGTACTCTTTTTGGTCAGACGTTACCACCTTGCAGCTCTCCCATGGATATCATTGGAATTGTGAACACTGACCCTTAATACGGCAAGTGAGGCCTGTAGTTCTTTAAATGATAACCTGGATTCTTTTGTGATCTCCTGGATGACTCATCAATGTGGTCTTGGGGGAATTTTGGTAGGCCGGTCACTCCTGGGGGCTATACTACGGAGCGCGTTCAACATGCCCGGATCTCATGGATCTCTTTTGGTTACCTGGCTTCACTTACCCAGACATTCGCAATCCCGATAAGCAGTCATATGAAGGTAGTTATCAACTCGGTAAGTCAACCCTGGGTTTTCCAATCTAGCTCTGTACTCATTCACATAAAAAGGGGCGGTGTTTGCTGCATACTACCAATCGCAAACACAGAAAAATCTAGCCGAGCAGCATACTTCATTATGGAGGAGCAAACAATTATATTGACAAAATATGAGGAATATAAGCATATTATCCAGGCGAGAAGCAACACCATTACAGCTTCCAAAAGTCGCAAAGAAACCTGGCAAAAAAAAAAAAAAAAAAAAAATCGCCGACTATGTTAATGCATAAGTTAGTGTGATTATAATATTGCTTCCCCATTGTGAGGGCTCGAGTAGATCTGAATACATTAACATTTTTGACTCCGATAAAATTAATGTGTTGCTTGAATGTATTCTTATGGCGTGTATGACAATTTTAGCCGTATTATTTCGGCTGCAACCCCGGCAGAGTAAAAGGTAGAGAACCTATATCTTTCATATAGGACATCGTCAGAGTAATCAAAGGGTGTTTGGCGATCTCCCTCCTAAGAGCTCCTCTCACTATATGCGCACCAAGGTCTACAGGATCTTCTAGGAATGGGCAGGCCATTTGCCAAGAGAATTGATTGGTCAGTACGCAGTGCTTTATACCCGCTGATTGACCATCTCAAAATAACCTGCTCCGGAGCAGGTTGGGCGATAAGCGTAAGTTATCATGGTGATGTACCCCGGTTAAAAGTGAATCGGCTTCGTTACGCTGAAAACCCAGGGTTAACCCTGAAGTTACCTCACTAAGCACAAATCCTGCTTCTTAGTACAGGCCCCTGGAAAGGGTTCAGCACTGTTCCAAGTTTTCTGCATTTGTATATAGGGTGTATCAAAATGTCTCCAATATTGATATAATTTTCCAAAAATCTATGATGTATTGATGGACCATACCCTCATGCTCCTATTGACCCTTTGTTAATCGCCTGCTGTTCCGCATGAGTGAACACAGGTTGTTTATTTTCACCTGATTTAAACTGGCTTGCGCACAGAATTGAGCGGGTTAAAAACGAAACAAACACGATGGTTGGCAAGTTTAGACATTTAATTTTTCTTCACAAATTTTCATGAAAATTGGATTAACCCTTTGTCTGCTACCAGCCTGCCAACTTCAGACTCGGATTGCCGAGGTTGCCATTTTGAGGCAGGATCCTGCAATGGTCTGACGGTCTGTTTATGACATTCTGAGGAGAGCAGAGGTCTGTGTATAAAGGAATGGAGCCCATGTCGAAGACTGAAATTTGAATGCAACGTTCCTTGAACCATGGACTTAAGTACAGTCATGCTGTTGTAAGTGTGCTGAGAATAGCAAAATGTGAGTCCGATGTTAGTGGGCTGGTAGCAGACAAGGGGTTAATCCAATTTTCATAAAAATTTGTGAGGAAAAAATTAAATGTCTAAATTTGCCAATCATTGTGTTTGTTTCGTTTTTAACCCTCTCATTTCTGTGCGCAAGCCAGGTTAAATCGGGTGAAAATAAACAATCCATGTTCACTCATGCGGAACAGCAGGCGATTAACAAGGAGTCAACCGGAGCATGAGGGCATGGTCCATCAACACATCATAATAGATAGATATTATAGATGATATTATATCAATGAAAGACATTTTTTAAAGTGTGCGCTTTTTTGGGCTGGGCCGAGCAGCGGCCCGGCCCCTATAAACGCGAATGTCGCTGAGTGAGTGAGTGAGTGCTTGAGTGATCAAGTTCAACAATTGGCTGGCCAGCGGGGAAGAAGTTCAGCGATTGGTCGGCCGGCGGGGAAGAACTTCAACGATTGGTTGGCCGGCGATTGGCTGGCTGGCTGTCCAGCGATTGGTCGGCCAGCGGGGAAGAACTTCAACGATTGGTTGGCCCACGATTGGCTGGCTGGCTGGTCGTGGAATTGAATGCATCACACATTTTTGCGTGATTGTCCCGTCCTACGTTAAAGATCCTTCAGTCCAACATGGGAACTTACACGAGGTTAGAAAAAATTGATATATACCGTTACTGTGACTATAGCTGGACTATTTATGTACACAAAAGTGGCGCCGGCACTATTATGTTTCAGTATTTTCAAGAATACCGGTATGATGCCCCGACTGGTTTCTAAATTACCTTATACCCTTGCGCGTTCATGAGTTGGTTCACTCGAACAGAAGCAGTTGTGGTGGCCGCTTTGATTGTATCTATAACAGCAACTGTAACCGACACCAATGAAAACAATATATTTAAGTAAATATTAAGTGTCAAAGATGGCGCCAAACTGGATTCGACAGCCCGTCATTGAGGTAGCTACTTCTTCACTACGCTGTTGTACCCACTACGCCAATGTAATACGACCAATAGCCTGCTTGAATCCAATCTAGCAACAGGCTGCAATAATCAGATAAATGCACTATTAAATGAAAACACTTTTATGTACATATAGAATGTTCACAATGTGCAATTTTTGACGCCAATTAATGTTTCTTGGCGATATTGGTCGCCATTTTACAAAAATTAATGCGTATTTTCTTCTCATGGACAACAAAAGGTGGATTAAATATTAATATAGCGGATGCATATGCTGCCCTTGCCCTAGCTAGCATCCAGGTCGTTAAAAAAGTTCCATTCGATTTTGTTGCATTACCAGCACAATCCGACCATTATTAGGCTAATCTTTAACGCTAGATTGGTTCGGTTTTTTCAGTCCCCTATGCTTGTTTTCTCTGGTACCGGTTGCGAGATTCCATAGAGACGGAGGAATGTAGCACATCGTACCAATCTATCGTGAAAGAATCATAACAATGGTCGGAATGTGTTTTTAATTTCCCTTTTCAATCTCGCAACCGATACGACAGTTAACAAGTTTGGAGGACAGTATCGGTTGCGAGATTGCAAAGGGAAATTAAAAATACATTCCGACCATTGTTATGATTCTTTCAAGATAGATTGGTACGATGTGTTACATTCCTCTGTCTCCCTTTCGAATTTCGCAGCCAGTACCAGTATTATTTCCTTAATCTTCCTATTAAATCTCGCAACCGATATGAGAGAAAACAGGTAGCCTACAATGAAGGGACTTGGGTTACATTATCATACAGAGGTGTACATGTACTTCGTTACATCACTTAAGTAGGTTTTTTTTTTTTTTTTTGAGGATGTGTACTTCGCTTGAGTTTTTTTTTCTCTTGTACCGGGACTTTTACTGTACTACATTTAAAATATAAAAAGTATACTTTCACTTCGTTACTTTCACACTGGCCACTTCGTTACTCGTGACAAATTAAAATATGAATGTAATTCATCTGGATTTGGCGTGTTCGAGAAGAACAACGGTGCTCAGCAGGGTATCTTTGTGCAGATGTGTCTGCAAGCGGACATGGAGCTGCAAATTTATGCACGCAGTTACAATATTCTATCACTAGATGGCACACCAGGATCAGTTATTGAATATTCACAAGCAAGCTGAGCCCGCGGTTTAGAATATGGACGAGTTTACTCCAATCCCTGTTTTTCAGGAGTTACCTGAATAAAACTCCTCAGTCAAGCCTGATGTGCAAACTGCTCGATATACTTGCCCATGGTATCTATCCAGCAGTTCAAACAAAATTATCACTTGCTACAGAGATAATCGCTGTCCTCTGCAGCAACCTCTTCAGCTACAGTGAGCCAATGGTATCCCAATTAGTAGTTCAGAAAAATAGGACCAAGGGTCCTGTAGCTTACCGGCAAGTAATCTTATAGTGATGATACAAGTTATGACAATTTCATGTGAAGTTTGACATTCGAATCATTAAAAGTCAATGCCAAGGTCACCAAATAAAAGTTCACAACATTTATAAGACCTAAATATAATCCTAAGCTCTGAATCAGTTTTGGTGATACAAGTCATTGAAAATTCAATATGTCAGTTGTGAACTTTAAAGGTCACAGAAAGTAAAGTATAGCTCAGTAAATGGACTTCATATACGACTTTCTAAATGTCTCTACACAAACCTTGGCTCAATCGGTGACCATTTTGGTCATAGAAGTCATTGTAATTTCACTTTTGAGTTTGAACCTCTAAGGTCACTGACAGTCAAGTTGAATGTCACCAAATGAAAGTTCATATGTGACTTTTTTGATGTCAGTAACACAAACCTAGGCTCCATCTGTGACCATTTTAGTGATACAAGTCCCTGAATCTTCCCTAGGTCACATTTGACCTTCGAAGGTCAATATGAAGGTCACCAAATGAAAGCTCATATGACATCCTATACATCTCTAATACAAACCTAGGCTCCATCTGTGACCGTTTTGGAAATACAAGTCATTGTAATTGTATTATGTCACGTTTGACCTTCAAAGGTCACCAAGTCAAGTTGAATGTCACCAAATGAAAGTTCATGTGTGACTTTCTTTAAGTCTGTGATACAAGCTTAGGCTCTATCGGTGACCTTTTTAGTGATAGAAGTCATAGAAGTCACTCTGTCAAGTCTGACCTTCAAAGGTCAATATGAAGGTCACCAAATGAAAGTTCATATTTGACTTCCTATATGTGCCTCCAACACAAACCTACACTCCATCTGTAACGATTTTGATGATATAAGTCATTGAAATTTCACTGTAAAGTTTGGCCGGTGAAGGTCACTGAAGGTCAAGTTCAAGGTCACCAAATGAAACTTCATACATGACTTCCTATACGCCCACAATACAAAGCTCTATCTATAATAGTTTTGGTGATAGAAGTCATTATAATTTTGCTATGTGAAGTTTGACCTTCAAAGATCACCCAAGATCAAGTTTAAGGCCACCAAAAGAAATTTCATATATGCCCCTAAAAGTGTTTAATACACATATGTTCCCAATCTTCAATATTTTCAAGCCTAGAAGCCATTGAAAATTGTAACATTTTGCTTTGACCTCAAGTTTGACCTTTCAAGGTCATCTGAGGTCAACTTTAACATAGCCAATGTATAGGTCATATATGACTTCCTATATGTTGGTAACACAAACTTAACCTGTATCTGCAACCATTTGGCCTCCACAGGCCATCTTGCTTACTCATAAAGTACAGCGCCCCCACTAGACCCACTTCCGTCTATTCAATCAAAATGGCGCTTCCACTGTACATTGACGGTACCAAGGGAAGTTGATTGCCTGATTTAGAAAAAAATTTATCACGCAGTTTTTGAGAAATAATTTTTTTGAAATTTCAAGTCCTATCTTTTAACATTGATAGTATTTTCCTTGACCTAAAGTTTGACCTTTCAAAGTCATCCGAGTTCAACTTTAACATAGCCAATGTATAGGTCATATAAGACTTCCTATATGTCGATAATACAAACTTCATCTCTATCTGCAACCATTTGGCCTCCACAGGCCATCTTGCTTATTCATAAAGTACAGCGCCCCCACTAGACCCACTTCCGTCGATTCAATCAAAATGGCGCTCGCACTGTACATTGATGGTACCAAGGAAAGTTGATTGCCTGATTTAGAAAAAAATTCATCACGCGGTTTTTGAGAAATACTTTTTTAAAATTTTTCAGTCCTATCTTTAACATTGGGGCCAAAATTTCAAGGGCCCATAAAACGGACAAAAATGATTCAATCAAAAATCCGCAAAAAACGTCTGGAGATATGGCCTGGTAGTATGTTATGGCAAATTTACACAAAAATTCATCAGGCCGAAAAAAAAGATAAAACATGTTCCGGACGACGGACGACGGACAACGACAATAGCTTACCGGCCCTATGGGCCGGTAAGCTAAAAATCAGTTTTCTGAAGCAAAAATTTGACATGGTATTGATACTATGTAATTCTACTATTAATTATAGTCAATTATGGTGGTTTTTAAACTGCCAGTAAACTATTCAAATGTATAACATGCTTTTCATATGTTTTCCTTACTCAAGACCACCCCCCCCACCTCCCACTCCCTCACTCACACACTCTCACTCACACTTTCTCTCTTGCACACTCTCACACTCTCCCACTCCCACACTCTCGCACTTTCCCCACCTACTTTGTAAATAATTTATCAGCTTGAGCTCATTACTAAACTTGTACTTCATATAATTGCGTGAGCTTTGCCTCACTTACCACCCTTTTTTTGGGCCCAAATTCTCATACAGCACTTGGCGGCCCAGCCATATACTAGGTTGCACCTAGTTTTGATACACCCTGTATAATGGCTCTCATCATCCAGATCCTTAAAATGGCTTCATAACCCTTTCCAGAATGATTGATGTCATCAAATTTGTTTTTCACCTTTTCCTGATTTCTTAATGGGTCTTCAGGGTAAAAATTAATTGTTTTTCGAAAATTTCAATATTTTTGATTTTCACATAAAAGAAAGGAATGCAGTCAGATGCCAGTAAACACCAAGAATCTAGGTTTTTCCTCTGCCTCAATTGTTACTTGTGACTTTAAATGCAAATTACCGAAAAATCACAATTTTGACTGATTTTCAACCTTGTGGCATTCATAAAATCATTAACATTCATCTGATTGACTTGAAATTTGGACTGAAGTTGTATCTGTTGGAGATCTATGAAATGACATAGGATTTTCTAGATGGGTGCATCCCTAGGGGGTTAATTTTGAAAATGAAGCAAGTTGATGATAGCGATTTTCGTTATGGTTACATAACAGAGCTCATTAAATATTCATAAATGTTCCAAACAAAAACAAGAGGCCCAAGGGGCCTTAACGGTCACCTGAGTAAGTTGTATGATTGTAGTGGCAATATGAATTTTCTGATGTTTTAGTGACTAGACCCTAACTTGACCCTATGGCACTATATAATCATAGCTCACAATTGTCAATATATTTGCATGTTTTGGGGCTCATTGAGAGCAGTGAACCAGAGGAGTGAACTGCGACGTGACCTAAATAATCCTAGTAGTTGAAACTGGTGTTGTTTTCTCGCGGATTTGGTGCCAATGGAAAAATATTTGCCACAAATATTTCAAATGTTAACAGAACTGATCAAAAGGTTTATGCACAATTATGTTTTCCGACACAAAGAAAGGAAATTAAACATATTTCACAGTACATTTCGACCCATCAATTTTCTTGCGTGTTCTTACCACAATCAACATGGACGATATGAAAAGACCCGTATGATCGAGGGTACAACGAAATGGCAGAACCAAAGAACAAGGACAAAAACGAAACAAAGCAGATCGCGAACGTACCAAAGTAACACTTCAAATAAATATTAGTATAACACAATACTTATTAATACAGAGATGAAAATAATTAATTGTGAAAAAGGAGGAAACCTGTATTTTTAAGTAATTTTAATAGGAAATTTAAAGAATGAACATTGCAGCAAGAAGTTGAAAAAGGAGACAAGTCACATGAAAGCAAAGTAGTACAATGAGGCACCAACACCACAAATGAGGCATTTATTTCATGGAAAGCATTTTTTTTGGTGAAGGGCTACAAAAAGTGAATAATTTTCCACGATTTACATAAATTACCTTAATTCCTGTAGCAAATTTATCATTATTTGTGATCTGTGGGGGTTTGATGCTTCATGGAGTAAATTACATAATTGTATCACAATCCCTCTAGTACTCTCTGGAGAAATAACATTTGGGATCCATAAAGAAACTATTAATTTACACAATCCCAGATGTCCACCTTTTCAATCACTCTGAAAAGTACATTTCATCACCATCTCTCAAGTACTTTCTGAGAAATAGCAATGCATAGCAAAGTTTTAATTCCTAAAATCTAAGACGGTTGCCAGATGGCCATATTGTGTTCCAATCTGTCTGAAAATTGAGCATGCACAACAAGACCCTAAGGGGAAATCCCGTAAAAGTCATCAAAATCCCTCTAGTACTTTCTGAGAAATAATGAATAATGATAACAAACTTTACGGCTATCTTGGATTTCACATACGCTCAGAGCTCAGGGCAGCCATCTTGGATTTTTGATCCACTCAAAAAGTATCAACACTTTTGCGGGACCTCATGAGGAACATTTGCACCAAGTTTGGAATTCATTCCTTCAGCTGTTCTTGAGAAGTTGTTCAAAATGTCTCAGCCAATCAAAGCTCATGGCTGCCATCTTGGATTTCAGATCCGCTCAAAAAGTAAAAACACTTGTGCGGGACGTCAAGAGGAACATTTTACCAAGTATGGACTTCATCCCTTCAGCCGTTCTTGAGAAGAGGTTAAAAATGTCTCAGCGAATAAGAGCTTATGGCGGCCATCTTGGATTTCCAATCCGCTCTAAAAGTAACAAGACTTGTACGGGACCTCATGAGGAACATTTATACCAAGTTCGGACTTCAGCCCTACAGCTGTTCTTGAGAAGAAGTTCAAAATGTGAAAAGTTAACGCACGACGACGGACAAAAAGCGATTGCAATGGGTCACCATGCTCCACTCAGGTGACCTAAAAATCCTATGTCATTTCATAGAACTCTAAAACTTTTCATATGAGACCAATGTGAATAAAATCTGACCATGGGTTATTGAAATATCAGTGCCACAGAATATTTTCAGATTTTGTCATTAAAGTGCCGTATCCATGGCAATCATGCAAATATATCAAAATATTACAACCCCAATTCCAAAATAGTTGGGACAAAGTGTAAATTGTGAATAAAATCAAAACGCAATGACATTCAAATCACACCAGCCAGTATTTTATTCACAATAGAAAAGTGATAACATAGCAAATGTTGAAACTGAGAAATTTTATCCACAAAATGAGCTCATTTCAAATTTGATGGCTGCTACAGGTCTCAAAAAAGTTGGGACAGGGGCCTGTTTACCATGGTGTAGCATCCCCTCTTCTCTTTAACACAGAGTGGAGGCGTCTGGGCATTGAGGAGACTAGTTTCTTGAGTTCAGCCATTGGAATTTGATCCCACTATTGTTTAATACAGGCTTCCAGCTGCTGGAGAGTTTTGGGTCTCCTTTGACAGACTTTTTGTTTAATTATGCGCCAGTTGTTCTCAATCGGTGAAAGATCAGGACTGCAGGCAGGCCCGTTCAGCACATGGACTCTTCTACTATGAAGCCATGCTGTTGTAATAGCTGCAGTATGTGGTTTTGCATTGTCCTGCTGAAATACACAAGTCCTTCCCTGGAATAGATGTCATCTGGAGGGAAGCATATGTTGCTCTAAAACCTTTACATACCTTTCAGCATTCATGGTGCTTTTTCAAACATGCAAGTGTCCCACACCATATGCACAAGCCTTCACAGGTTGGACAGCTCTGGCCATCTTTACTTCTGAGAGACTCAGCCGCTCTAAGACATCCCTTTTATAGCCAATCATGTTACACACCTGATGCCAGTTAACTTAATTACTTGCTAAATGTTCTTTCAGCTGATTCTCTTATACAAAACCCAAAACCAGTGAAGTTGGCACGTTATGTAAATCGTAGATAAAAACAGAATACAATGATTTGCAAATCCTTTTCAACTTATATTCAATTGAATACACTGCAAAGACAAGATGTTTAATGTTCAAACTGAGAAACTTTATTTTTTTTTTGCAAATAATCATTAACTTAGAATTTAAAGGCAGCAACACATTGCAAAAAAAAAAGTTGGCACAGGGGCCTTTTTACCACTGTGTTACATCACCTTTCCTTTAAACGACACTCAGTAAACGTTTGGGAACTGAGGAGACCAATTTTTGAAGCTTTTCAGGTGGAACTCTTTCCCATTCTTGCTTGATGTACAGCTTAAGTTGTCCAACAGTCCGGGTCTCCGTTGTCGTATTTTACGCTTCATAATGCGCCACACATTTTCAATGGGAGACAGGTCTGGACTACAGGCAGGCCAGTCTAGTACCCGTGACTTTTTACTACGGAGCCATGCTGTTGTAACACGTGCAGAATGTGGCTTGGCATTGTCTTGCTGAAATAAGCAGGGCGTCCATGAAAAAGACGTTGCTTGGATGGCAACATATGTTGCTCCAAAACCTGTATGTACCTTTCAGCATTAATGGTGCCTTCACATATGTGTAAGTTGCCCATGCCTTGGGCACTAATACACCCCCCATACCATCACAGATGCTGGCTTTTGAACTTTGCGCCTATAACAGTCCGGATGGTTCTTTTCCTCTTTGGTCCGGAGGACACGACGTCCACAGTTTCCAAAAACAATTTGAAATGTGGACTCGTCAGACCACAGAACACTTTTCCACTTTGCATCAGTCCATCTTAGATGAGCTTGGGCCCAGCGAAGCCGGGCGGCGTTTCTGGGTGCTGTTGATAAATGGCTTTCGCTTTGCATTGTAGAGTTTTAACTTGCACTTGCAGATGTAGCATTTAACTGTAGTTACTGACAGTGGTTTTCTGAAGTGTTCCTGAGCCCATATGGTGATGTCCTTTACACACTGATGTCGGTTTTTGATGCAGTACCGCCTGAGGGATCGAAGGTCACGGGCATTCAATGTTGGTTTTCGCCTTGTCGCCACGTGCAGTGATTTCTCCAGATTCTCTGAACCTTTTGACGATATTACGGACCGTAGATGATGAAATCCCTAAATTTCTTGCAATAGCTCGTTGAGGAATGTTGTTTTTAAACTGTTCGACAATCAGCTCACGATTTGTTCACTAAGTGGTGACCCTCGCCCCATCCTTGTTTGTGAATGACTGAGCATTTCAGGAAGCTGCTTTTATACCCAATCATGGCACCCACCTGTTCCCAATTAGCCCGTTCACCTGTGGGATGTTCCAAATAAGTGTTTGATGAGCATTCCTCAACTCTCTCAGTCTTTTTTGCCACTTGTGCCAGCTTTTTTGAAACATGTTGCAGGCATCAAATTCCAAATGAGCTAATATTTGCAAAAAATTACAAAGTTTACCTGTTCGAACATTAATTAACTTGTCTTTGCAGTGTATTCAATTGAATATAGGTTGAAAAGGATTTGCAAATCATTGTATTCTGTTTTTATTTACGATTTACACAACGTGCCAACTTCACTGGTTTTGGGTGTATATTAATTGCTTTTCCAGCCCTTTTTTGCCTGTGTCCCAACTTTTTTGAGACATGTTGCGGCCAGAAAATTTGATGTAAGCTAATTTTGTGGATAAAAATGTAAAATGTCTCAATTTCAACATTTGAAATGTTATCTATGTTCTATTGTAAATAACATATTGGTTCATGTGATCTGAAAGTCATTCCATTTTGATTCTATTCACAATTTACACTTTGTCCCAACTATTTCGGAATTGGGGTTGTACATTTTATGAGGTTAAAATCATGTCAAGTATGTTTATTTCTTAGTTTTTACATTATTATGTTTATTTCTACACTTTACCCTGAAGACCCCTTAAGATTGCGGTATCATGTGCCTCTTTTTGCCTACTTCCCATCGCCACACTGGTCCTATTTGAGAGCTATTTAGATTCAACAGGGCTGTCAGTGATCAGGCCTGGGTGTGTCTGGTGAAACTGAACCATTTATCAATGAAAAGTGTTTAATTACTTAATTTAGGAACTTAGGGGGCAATTACTTTTTCACATAGAGCCAGGCAGGATTGGATACCTTTTTTCCTTCAAGAAATGAAATCATCCTTTAAAAACTGCATTTAATGCTTACTCTGGTTATTTTGGTCTCTCATTAAAATTAGTTAGATGATATGTAACATTTAAATATAATGAATATATGCACAAATAGAACAAGTGTTGCCATGCAAAACAAACCTCACCCACCAGCACTTTATTTTACCAGTTCTGCAAGCGCGGCCTCAACCGTTTTCAACTTCTAGTCCTTTGAAATCCATGACCTTCAGTTTGACCTTTCAAGGTCTCTCAAGGTCAAAGGTCATAGTGTCAAATAAAAACCCATAAAGGTGTTCCTATATACTCATGATAGTAAACATCTGTCTATCTGCGACTGCTTTTGAGTTATAATGGGAAATTTATCATTTTAAGGGATGACCTTGACCCCCGACATTTAACCCCCCACCGCTACAAAGACTATCAAAGCTACCCCATCATGCTGCATATGGTTGGAAGCACGAATAAAAGTTGCACATTTTGGTTTTGGATTAAAGTCAATTTGATTAAGTTGAAGAAAGGTATCGCAAAAAAACTATTTTGACATTTCGGGTTACCTTGACCCGATCAAACCCAAAATTTAATCAGGTAATCTACGGACCATTGCCCACGTACTCTGAAAGTTTGCAGTCAACCTGTGCAAGCGTCAAGATGCTAGGCTGTTAACACTCAGACACACAAGCAAACAAACAAAAAAAATGATTACAATACCTCGCCCTGCTGACTCCATCGCGGGCGAGGTGATAAACTGGGAAGAGGGAAAATACTTATTCTCCATACTGTAGGTGCCTCTCTATCCTTTGCTGAAGCAGACAAATGGCTAAGCCAGGCTGCTGTATGATCAATGTAACCTCAGAGCTGGCACGGGCACAGTTTCGGCTGACAGTTCCTCCCATGTCAAATCAAAAGAGGCCTACCCACTGACCATCTTGGATTTGCTTCACATTTCATGTAAATAATGTCATTGTACCCAATAACTATACTGCAAAATTTTTTCGCTAGCGTCTTTTTTAGTTCCTGAGATACGAAGGCCTCAAAAATGAGGTCCTGTCGCTAGTAAACAGGTGTCGCAAAAAATTGCGGAGTTCTACAAGTCATTACTTTTAAACCATTCATGCAACAAACATTAAATTTTCAGGGATTATTCCACACAAATGGATGTCCATAATTTCAAAAATTACTGGCTTACAGTAGCATATTTGCCAAGTTATGAGTTGCTGAATACAGTTTTAAAAATTCTTGTTTTGGTGCCAACAATATCTTTACACTGAACCATATCACAGCTTTTCAAATTTTATATACTATAGTCAATCATGTTACAGTAGTTTCTTCGCAACTAGGTGCATGTCCGTAAGAAATCAGAATTTGAGTTAGGGGTCATTAAAAATGAATTTTTTTAAAACTCTGCCGTGATATGATATGAGGGATTTGCTAAGTGGTTACTGAGGCTGTGATGGTGCTGCTTCATTATTAGTGGATGTCAAATATGGATGACAGTGGAGGAAACAACTGCACATATTTATTCCCCACATCTCCTTTATCTTGTCTCCTCCACTCCTCCCTTCCCATCTTCCACCACATACTTCCTAGTAGGATGGTAGGGGAGGTGGGCAGGTGAGGTAATAAGGAAAGGAGGAGACCTAATTGCAATGCAGCCAAGGTGTCGATGAGGGATGCATGCAGAAACTCACCAAACTCTGGGGTCCCAGTGTAAAGTTTCTCTGAGAGGAAACTGTGATCGCGGAAACTCTGCACCGTGTTCCCCATGGCGATGACGGACACCATCACCAACCAACTTCGTAGAACATTGAGGAACCGGCTCATATTTGCTTCCTCGTTAAATTATAAATCAGCCAGCCTGTAAGAGCGTAATAAACGCATGAATGTTTGGTAACTGAAGGATAACATTACCGAGTAAAATGTCTACTTCAACGTCACTGCAAGCATATGCCACAATCACAATGAGTCGTCATTGGCTTGCAAATGCATGTTACACATCCTTAAAAAGTAAAATTTAGGGGTTCATATGTTGTTTTTACTGTCACTGAATCAAAAGAAGTAGTAGCAACAATGGGCCTCATGCAGCAACATTCTCATAAATTTCTCTTATTTTCTCGTAAGTTTTTGCTAAGAGAAAAAAATAAGAGAAATAAACTCCGGATGCACCAAACGCTCTTACCGTCCAAATCTGCTCTTACCCAGGTGTGCTGAATGTTGAATCCCACTTGATCGTAAATTGGAAGCGTGTGGCCGATTATTTTAAATTAGCATATATGACACCCACTAAACACCATATTAGGGCAGGTGACGTGCCGCGTGCAAAGAGCCGACTGCTCGTGTACGATTCATCCGTATTCTTACCGCATGTGAAAGCAACCGTACTTGAGCACGGAAGATTACTGTTATGTGTTACGGCTCTCTTGTTCAAACAAACGCTGCGGCAAAAAGATATCCATTCAAACGAAGAAATTCAATGCTTGCTCGAAACATAGGCGGACGAAAACATTCAATCACAACAAGATACTACACGCAAAAACTCGGTGATATATGGAATAATTCTTGAGTAGTTACATTCACGTGGGTATCACAGAATAATAGATCAGTGCCGTGACAAACTGAAGAAAATGCGGCTGTGATATTTCAAAGTGCGGGACGCAGTGTGAAAGTCCTGCAGCTCAACTTAAGAGAGATAAATTTTTGCGGTATGAGGCTGTGGACAGCATAATTGGCCAAAAACGCAAGGGCGAAAGAATTCCGTATGCAACATCCACCTATATCAAATGTAATCAGTACATTTTCGGATTACCTTGATGTTGTTCCCAGAGAAAGAAAAAAACAAACATTCAGTCAAGAAAATTGAATTCAATGTTTCATGCAGCTACACTTGGTAATCCATGCTACAGATGACACACCGGGTTGCTAGGGCAAGCGCAGCATATGCTTTCACGATAATATTTGATATTAATACTCTTAGCCCCCTTCTCAATAAAACCCTCCCCGAAATACAACCCCAATTCCGAAATAGTTGGGACAAAGTGTAAATTGTGAATAAAATCAAAACGCAATGACTTTCAAATCACACCAGCCAGTATTTTATTCACAATAAAACAGAGATAACATAACAAATGTTGAAACTGAGAAATTTCACAATTTTATCCACAAAATGAGCTCATTTAAAATTTGATGGCTGCTACAGGTCTCAAAAAAGTTGGGACAGGGGCCTCTTTACCAAGGTGTAGCATCCCCTCTTCTTTTTAATACAGAGTGGAGGTGTCTGGGCATTGAGGAGACAAGTTTCTTGAGTTTAGCCCTTGGAATTTGATCCCACTCTTGTTTCATACAGGCTTCCAGCTGCTTGAGAGTTTTGGGTCTCCTTTGACGGACTTTTCGTTTAATTATGCGCCAAATGTTCTCAATCGGTGAAAGATCAGGACTGCAGGCAATTTTGCAACGGTAATTTTTTTTTTTTCCAGCGAGAGCGGCATTTCAGAACTCTTCAGCGAATGAAGGTAATTCTGGTGACAAGTATACGTGGTTTCGTCCGTTTACATTTTCCAGTCTGACAGCTGTCTATTTTTTACAGCAAGTTGCGTGACTGTGCTGCAAAAACACGTGTAGGTACTTGCTGAAATTACCTTCATTTGCAAATGAGTTCTGAAATGCCACCCTCACTGGAAAAAAAAATTAACGTTGCTGAGTGCCAGTGCATAGACCCAATTATAATTAAATTATTTTCTCTACTGAATGTAGCCCATTATTTGCTGTTCGATCGCATGGGGGAGAGAAGCCGTGTCTTCAATTGCCACTTGATTATTCTTGAATTGGAAAACGTGTTTATGAAGGGAAACCATCTAGAATTAGCCAGGACTAATTGTTGTCAATAAAGGGATGGATAATTTCCCCCGAATTTTCAAGTCTAGCGCCGGCCCTGACCCGCCATTACGAGTTATCTCGTAGTTGGCAGTCAATGTGTTAAAAAGCAAGTGTCCCACACCATATGCACTAATGCATCCCCATACCATCAGAGATGCTGGTTTTTGAACTGAACACTGATAGCAGGAGGGGTGGTCTTTCTCCTCTTTAGCCCAGAGGACACAATGCCCATGATTTCCAACAAGATTGTCAAATTTGGACTCGTCTGACCACAGGACACTTTGCTACATTCCATTTTCAATGAGCCTTGGCCCACAGAACACGGCGGCGCTCCTGGATCATGCTCAATAATGGCTTCCTTTTTGCATGATACAGTTTTAGGCGGCATCTGTGGATGGCATGGCAGACTGTGTTTACAGACAGTGGTTTCTTGAAGTATTACTGGGCCCATTCAGTAATGTCAATGACAGAATCATGCCGGTGAGTGATGCAGTGGCGTCTGATGGCCCGGAGACCACGGGCATCCACAAAAGGTCTTCGGCCTTGTCCCTTACGCACAAAGATTTTTCCAGTTTCTCTGAATCTTTTGATAATGTTATGCATCGTCGATGATGAGACCTTCAAAGCATTTGCAATTTGACGTTGAGGAACATTGTTTTTGAAGTATTCCACAATTTTTTTTACGCAAGCCTTCACAGGTTGGAGAGCCTCAGGCTATCTTTACTTCTGAAGACTCAGCCTCTCTAAGACATCCCTTTTATAGCCAATCATGTTACATGCCTGATGCCAGTTAACTTAATTACTTGCTAAATGTTCTTTCAGCTGATTCTCTTATATATTAATTGCTTTTTCAGCCCTTTTTTTTGCGTGTGTCCCAACTTTTTTGAGACCTGTTGCAGCCAGAAAATTTGATATAAGCTCATTTTGTGGATAAAAATGTAAAATGTCTCAATTTCAACATTTGAAATGTTATCTATGTTCTATTGTAAATAACATACTGGCTCATGTGATCTGAAAGTCATTGCATTTTGATTTTATTCACAATTTCACTTCGTCCCAACTATTTCGGAATTGGGGTTGTATATTGGTGCCTCCTTTTAAAATCTTCCCCATTTATTACTGCTTAGGTGCATACTGCAACGCGCTGTATCGGAACTTTGACATGTATGCAAGTGTACTCGGGTACAGTACGATATTACTAGTGTGAAAGCTGAGCAGCGGGGGGAGAGGGGAGGGGGTACAATTGCCATTTTTGCTCTGTTGCTTGGTCTTGTGTACTAACATAAGTCTACCGAATTCGATGGCACTCAGATGTCCAGTATGGCTGCCACAGCCACCATCTTGAATTTTGCATTCCACAGGATAACTTGAAAATGCCGTCGTCAATTTATATTCATTCCAAACAATCCAGGGGCTGAGAGGTTAACCCCGCTTTGCGGGGCCATTTTTACTGTTATACTGGCGAATTCCATTTAATATCAATTTTTGAATGACTTTCTCCAAGATACCCAAATAATATATCAAATAACTGCATAATATACATATAGTTTTATTTATGTCTGGCAGGTTGAGTCACGCAGCTGCTGTTATTAGAGCCCAAGCACCATACAGCTGAACTGAACTCCACATTTGTAATTTTTAGCTCACCTGCCAATGTATCTTGCCCATCATTATTCTGTAAGGATTCAGACTAAAAAAGAAAACATTTTTACTTGATGCACAGTATGAACTGAATGAAACACATAGAATTGTTGAGTTGAAGAGACGATGGTTTATGTCCTGACATAGGAAAGCTCATCAGCAATGTCAGTTTTTTATACAAATTGATACATTTCCTACAAGCTCATACAAATGGTAGTGTTTTTGTTTGTTTTAACTAAATTATGTCACAATTGGGTCATTCCATGCCAAATGGACCAGGGTCTGCACCGCACCGTGTCAGGAAAAAAAAAAAAAAAAAAAAAAAAAAAATCATGGGTGTTCACCATCATTTCAAATGGACAAATACAAAATCTTAAGTTCCAACTCTAATTTTTCATTGGAGTAATTGCCAATTTTCAGGCTAATGACTCCAAAATGTAGCAATGACACAAAAGCATTTTTAAAGTGATACAAATACACTTTCCTGTGCTCCTAAATTAATGTCAAAGGATGCACATAGGTAAAATTACCTGAAATTAATGAATCTGCTATCAGATTTGGCACATCTCATTTGATTTTTCTGTAACAGGCTGTTGAAAATGACCATTTTTACAGAACCAAAATTTTTATTTGATTTTTAGTTGATGCCCTTGACCGCTCATGCATAATCAGGGGTTCATATTGCAGCCTCATCCACAGCAGCTACAGCACTCTGGCCCCTTAGACCCAATCCAGTCCCCTTTCTCTAGTTTAGGAGTAACTTGCATTTGAAAATCCTTATGATAAAAAACGCCAAAATTCAAGGCATGGTCTGGTCATGTGGTTACACCATAACAAAAAATCTGAGAACTTGTGGAGCAGCTTTTATATTACAGCAAACAACAGAAGAAAATTCATCTTGTGTCCCGTAGGTTGTGATTCACCAGATAGGCAGCTAGCAAGCTTGGTTCGAAATTGACCCTTGTTAACTTAACGTCGGCCAACGATGACTTAAAAGGTATTTGACGAGAAATTAGAATGGAAATCAGCGCTTGCTCTGTTAGCCATTAGCGACAGTGAACGCGGGTGGAAACTTAAAGCAAGCTAGCTAGTAAATCCAAAAACAAAATAGCTCAATTGTGGCTGATGAGTTGAAACAATTTCCGCAATAATAATCCATGTAGTTTCTTAGCTAGATGTATGCAAGTTTCACAATTAATTCAGAGTTAAATTTAAGTTGAAAAATAAACGGACTGAAAGGTAATATTAGAATGTCTTGCCAGCCGGCTGGCGTTACCCCGCATCAATTTAATCCAAAAGTCCAACCTCGCTATTTTCAACCAACACGAACTAACGCTAGCCAGGTCACCTAGGCAGCTATCGTTTACACTTCATCCCATAAACCAAGCCCATTCAGAGTCAAAGCGAAATAGCATGGTTGCTCTGCACAACCAACAACACACATGATGCAACAAAAGATGAACAAACTACTTCCATTACGCATTAAAATCATTTCAGATGTTGATAAGTAGCCAAATACGTTGACTTGCGCTCTTACCTGAGCCGCGGAGCATGAAGCGGCAAACTCTGCACATTCATTGGGTAGTTGCATAAACCATCAAAAATGGTCCAATCATTTACAGAAACACAATATCATTCAATGCCGATATAGTAGAGAGACAGGTGGATTGTCAAATCCTGATACAAGTGAGGTTACTCCACGAATCGCTACGATACTAGCGTGATTTAATGCCCGCCTTATTTTATTCTTTGCACCAATCGCGTTACCGTACCCAATAGTTCGAAGCTCACGCGAATGCTTCAAGCCGGGGCTCAGTGTTGCACGAATCAACACTGGCCAAGCTTTCTTCACGAAAGCTGGCTCCTCAAACCCTAAGTAACAACGGCCAGGGGTGCGTTTCCCGAAATCACAGGTACAAATTTACAAAGTTGAAGGAGCCATTGACTGAATGGACGAATATGTAAGTTGCTAATTTAATTAGCAACTGCGGTTTTCGGAAACGCACCCCAAATTGATAGAGAGCCACCTTCGCGACACTGATTTATCCTGTCTTTCGCCTTAACATCCACCGCTAACCCACTGGACTCACTTCGTAGTATACCACTTTGAGCTCCACTACAACCAGTCCAAAAATGAGAGAAATCAGCTGACTTGTACCGTTCATGCATGCTAGTTTGTCGAAGTTTTGTTGATCGGCGCGGTGGCTATTTGCGTTATGGCTGCCATCAAGCAACCTTAGAAACAATCGTTTATATCAGTTGTCAGAATATGGAAACGTGTGCTCACTTCATAAAATGTTTGCCGTGATCTGCAGCCACAGAATGGACTCCACATAGTGTTGACAATAAGAGGTTCACTGAGGTCAGTAATACGTTGAGAAACTTGTGTTGAAAGTGCTTTTTGAATTCCGGATGAAAATGTCACATAAATGCACGACTGACATCCACTCTCAACGCTTTGATGTTTTCTCACTTTTCCTTTCCCCAGTGGTTCTGCTGAAAGGTCGCCTGCCTTACATGTGATCTAACTTGAATGACTTTTCGCCTGAGACCTCAAAAAGCTGTATAATAACAATAATTTGTGGAAGAAATTTAATATTATTATTATACAATTTTCAAGTGAAATCATGAATGGACTGTACTTAGAAGAACGCTTCATACACAGCGGATCTAAAACAGATATCTATGATCGAACACCGCACGCATATTCAGGTGTTTCAAACATACTCGTGACGTCACGCTCTAGTTTTGCAAAGAGCGCATGCTCCCTTTGTTGGTTGCCGGTTGGTTGTTGTAGTTACAAGTGGGAGAGAAACTGGCCAGTGACAAAACTAAATGATTTGCGGCTGTGTGTGAAGATGGGGAGAATTCGCAAAATAACAGAATAATGACGTGAAAAGGTAGCATTGGGCTGTGCATGCTTTGCAAGCTATTATAATAAATTTAGAATTCAATACAAGACTTTTTGCTGCCAGAGACGTATCGATCGCTACTGTTCGCTAGCTAGCTGGCTAACTTACCATCTGACGCTAACACTCTAGTCTGCCGTTAATCTAACAGTGCACACAAAATATGAAACGTGAATCCAGCTACTGCGGGAATGAGGCAAAATATAAAGGAGGGACTGTCCAGATTTGTTTACTCTTGTGGAAGACCACGGCAATTAACGTATATGCCAACTTGATAAACGTTCCTAGAAGAAACATTGTGTTGGTTAGCTGGCACTAATAGCTAGTTAAGTCAACGTCAGTTACTGGAACCTCGGCGAATTTAATGTTAATTTATTAGTTTGCTGTCTCCATCTCTCTTATTAGTCTGCCAGTTAAACTGCCCGTATCGTTGGATGGCTGGCCGCTTTTCAGGGATAAGATTTAAACTATCTCACGTTTGCTAGTGGTCCATTTACATGATACATTTTATAATAGGTGAAGATGCTTTTACATTAATTTTAAATTACAGGTTGGCCAGTTTTAGCTTAGTACCATTAAACAGCTTGGCTACATGGAAGATAAAAGGCAAACAACACCGCCGAGTAACGTAAAATTTACTCAATGGCATCAAGATCAAATTTTCTTGCAAATTAAATTGCAAACCAACCTGCCCACTGAGGTTGCTAGCCACTCTCCCCACACCGAGCTCGCTAACCTCGTAGCTAGGTGTTTGTGATGGGTTATCTAGCTAGTTGGGGGATCAGTGGCGCGTAAGCATAAACTGGCCAGTTGAACAAAGTGTTGCTGATAAGTGTAACCTCACGTTTTCTTGTTCTCAGACTCCACTGTTTTGTTGCTCAACTGAGCCGTCTCTTCGGCTCGAAATGCCTGCAGCCGTGGCCTCAAATAGTTGATGTAAAGCGGATTCCATTTGGAGAAAATGCCAGCCGCGGTCCGGGACAAAGAGGATTCCGAGTCCTCGGACGACGAACAAGAGTAAGTGGTTCTTCTTGTGGATTTGATTGGCGTCTGGCAAGAGTAAGTGGTGATAACAATATTGTACTTTATGCAATCACTAGGGCAGGGGTGTCAAACTGGTCCGTAAAAGGGTGGGGGGCTGTAGGTTTTCAATGAAACCAATGAAAAGCACACATGATACAACGAATCTAATCAACTGATCTCAGCCTGCACAGTTGATTAGTTGTATCAAGTGTGCTTCTGCTGGGCTGCAATGAAAACCTGCAGCCCTCGGCCCTTTTACGGACCAGTTTGACACCCCTGCACTAGGGCATCTCCCCAGTTTTAAAAGCCTTTGCCAAACAGGTGGGTGCATGGCAGTTTTTTTTTCTTCTTTAATTTCTGCTGCCCTTGCAACAGGTGCACTTGCCCAATCAACCACTTTTAGTAAGCAAGATCACTGCCTGTCAGGAGCATTGAGATGGTGGAGTGGATCTAAGTGACACTGTCGTTAACTCCAGGATAAGCTGTTTGTGAATTAGGGACCAGTCATCCATGCAGAAATCATATCTTAACGCCCGTGGTCATGCTCACGGCAAATTGATTGATGGCGCTCGAGTCTCATCACAACACTCCTTCCTAAGCTTCGCTAATCCAGGAGTAAAAATGACATTGCATTATTATATGCAACGTAATGAGTTACTCAAAAAGCAAAATAAACAACGTTGAATATTTAATTACTCAGCCCTTGACTCATTCCCTACGGCAAGCCGCTGCCAACGGCGCGGCGAATTCTACCATTCCCTACGGAAGCCGGTGCCAGCGGCGTGGATGACCATTCGCAATCCGATGAAAACACGAAATCAGTTGACCATCGCGGTCATGGGCCACCTGTACTTCAATACTTTATATTATGTAATTTTCGGGGAAAGTATTCCGTACAAACGCGACAATTTAAAAGTGTTCCGTAGGGAATGAGTTAAAAGCAGTTATTTTTGCATAGTTTGCCATCTCATTTGGAAATGCCTTTATATGCCTACTTTAAGATCACCTTTACATCTTTTTATACGGTTTTACCCTCCGTCACCCTTTTCAGTAAGTGAATTGCATGCTAGATTTAATTTAATTTGGGTGACTGTCTTAGCTGGTCCAAGACTTTGTAGTTCTTCCAGTTGCTGAATGCCGTGATTGAGTGGGCTGTGTGTTTGGTGTGATTGTCTTACCGCATGTTAAGGCTCTGTCTTATGAGTGAGCAGGAATTTCTTTCTATATTGGCAAAAATGTCTTTACACCTCCAAATTCATCCTAATGCTGCCATCTTCCATTACATTTAATTCAGTTTTATTTGTATAACACTTTTGGGGGGGAGAACGCCACAAAAGGCTTTACAGAAGTAAGACCAATGGCAAGATGCCCAAGAGCATGTCAGAGGTGACCTTTTGGAAACCTCATATTCAGAGGAGAATAAACTGCTGGAGTGAGAGAAAAAAAAAAGTTTCGGTAGAAACCTTGGAAAGAAACCTTGCAAAGAGAATTTTTTCAGGAATAGATGGGGGCATTTGTTGTGTTTGATTTGGTCAGTGACCAACATGACCTTCAGAAATTTATATGGCAGTGATTACCTCTTAGAACTTGAATAGGGCCATACAAAGAAAGGAGCCAGTTTAATGATTATCAGCTCTTTTTGCTCATATGATGATTTTAATTAGAGAGAGGAACATCTAATTCTGTCAGGTCGAACGGACACATTCAATTATTCAGTTCTTTAATTCTCATTTAATACTCTTACACATCTGCAAGCAATTCGACATTCACTGCCTTAGCAATAAACACTCAGACAAACACTGCCATTTAGTGCTGTTCTAGCCAAATTACCAAAGTAAACAATGGAAGGACCACTCTATTCATCCAAGCCTATTCAGTGAAATCGAATATTTTAAAATTCCACGTTCCTCATCAAAATGTTTTATTTCGAAAATCAGTGAGCAAGTTTAAAACTCAATCTTCTGGACAAACCATACAGCACTGTTTAAACTTAAAGGGATATTTCAACATTTTGGCAAATTGGCCTATTGCCATAATCCCTGTAGTCATAAAGGTTCAGAGAATCTTTAGTTATCCGTGCCTGTTGTTTTGAGGTTCGGGAGGGGTGAGAAGCCAGCGGACATTGAAATAAACGGTACAGGTCCTCGATCCTTCAGAACTCATCAAATACACAATCCAACAGCTCCAAAATGCTCTCGTGGACAAGTTGTGACCTGCACATTCACCACGCTATGAAATAATAATGTATAATTATGTAACATCACCACATGAAGCAAATACTCAGAACTACTTTCTTATTTGGAACAAAGTATTGTTTAGACCACTGGAGTAGCTGCAGTTAAAAACGCTTTTGAAATCCTCCGCCCAGCTGCTATGTCTGGAATGTACAACCCCAATACCAAAAATAGTTGGGACAAACTGTAAATCTGAATAAATCAAAACGGAATGACAAAAGGCAATAAGATATTTATCCACAAAAAGAGTCATTTCAAATTTGATGGCTGCTACAGGTCTTAAAAAATTGTTTCAGGGTACTGTTTACCACGGTGTTGCATCCCCTCTTCTTTTTTTAACACAGAGTGGAGGCATCTGGGCATTGAGGAGACAAGTTTCTTGAATTTTGCCATTGGAATTAGACTCTTGTTTAATACAGGCTTCCAGCTGCTGGAGAGTTTCGGCCTCCTTTAACAGACTTTTTTATTTAATTATGCACCAAATGTTCTAAATTGATGAAAGATCAGGACTGCAGGCAGGCCAGTTCAGCACACGGACTCTTCTAAGCCATGAAGTTATAATTGCTGCAGCATGTGGTTTTGCATTGTCCTGCTGAAATACAAAGGCCTTCCTTGGAATAGATGTTTTGGAGCAAGCATATGTTGCTCTAAAACCTTTATATACCTTTCAGCATTCATGGTGCTTTTTTAAAAACATGCAAGTGTCCCACACCATATGCACTAATGAATCCCCATACCATCAGAGATGCTGGCTTTTGAACTGAAAGCTGATAACAGGAGGGTGGTCTTTCTCCCTTTAGCCCGGAGGACAGACGCCCATGATTTCCAACAAGAATGTCAAATTTGGACCTGCCTGACCACAGGACCTGTTCCACTTTGCTAAAGTCCATTTTAAATGAGCCTTGGCCCACAGAACAACGGGCGCTTCTGGATCATGCTCAACAATGGCTTCCTTTTTTTTGCATGATAGAGTTTTAGGTGGCATCTGTGGATGGGAACGGCGGACTGTTTTACAGTCAGTGGTTTCTTGAAGTATTCCTGGGCCCATTTAGTAATGTCAATGACAGAATCATGCGGTGAGGGATGCAGTGGCATCTGAGGGTGATGATAACGGGCATCCAGTAAAGGTCTTCGCCTTGTCCCTTACGCGACGGAGATTTTTTTCAGTTGTCTGAATCTTTTGATGATGTTATGCAATGTCGATGATGAGACCTTCAGATTTGCAAAAAACATTGTTTTTAAAGTATTCCTCAAGTTTCACAGGTTGAAACATGGCCATCTTCTGAGTGTCATCTCTAAGACATTTATAGCCAATCATGTTACACACCTGAAACTTATTTACTTGCTAAATGTTCTTTGCTGATTCTTTTATATTTAATAGCTTTTTCAGCCCCTTTTTTGGGTGTGTCCCAACTTTTAGATCTGTTGCAGCCAGAAAATTTGCACTGGTTTTGGGATATTTGTAAATTCAGTTTTATTTGTATAACTTTTGGGGGGAGAACATACAAAAGGCTTTACAGAAGTCAGACCAATGGCAAGATGCCCAAGAGCATGACAGAGGTGACAGTGGCTTGGAAAAACTCACATATCGGAGGAGAATAAACTGCTGGAGTGAGAGAGAAAAAAAACTTCGGTAGAAACCTTGGAAAGAAACCTTGCAAAGAGAATGGATTTTTCAGGAACGAGATGGGGGCGAGGGTGTTTGTTGTGTTCACTGCGATTTGGTCAGTGACCAACAAGTGACCTTCAGAATATTTATATGGCAGTGATTACCTCTTAGAACTTGAATAGGGCCATACAAAGTGAAAGGTGCCAGTTTAATGATTATCAGCTTTTTTTGCTCATATGATGATTTCAAGGTTAGAGAGAGGAATTGTCTAATTCTGTCTGGTCGACTTCGTGGACACATTCAATTATTCAGTTCTTTAATTCTCATTTAATACTCTTACACATCTGCAAGCAATTACGACATTCACTGCCTTAGCAATAAACACTCAGACAAACACTCGCCATTTAATGCTGTTCTAGCCAAATTACCAAAGTAAACAATGGAAGGACCACTCTATTCATCCAAGCCTATTCAGTGAAATCGCTTTAAAAATTCCACGTTCCCTCATCAAAATGTTTTATTTCGAAAATCAGTGAGCAACATCGCACTCAATCTTCTGGACAAACCATACAGCACTGTTTAATACTTAAAGGGATATTTCAACATTTTGGCAAATTGGCCTATTGCCATAATCCCTGTAGTCATATGAGTTGGTACATTACCTTTAGTTATCCGTGCCTGTTGTTTTGAGATTGGGGGGAGAGGGGTGAGACGTGAGCTGCTCAGCGGACATAATGAAAGTAAACGGTACAGGTCCCTCGCTCCTTCAGAACTCATCAAATACACAATCCAACAGCTCCAAAATGCTCTCGTGGACAAGTTGTGACCTGCACATTCACCACGCTATGAAATAATAATGTATAATTATGTAACATTGCGACACATGAAGCAAATACTCGGAACTACTTTCTTATTTGGAACAAAGTATTGTTTAGACCACTGGAGTAGCTGCAGTTAACGTACGCTTTTGAAATCACTCCGCCCAGCTGCTATGTCTGGAATGTACAACCCCAATACCAAAATAGTTGGGACAAACTGTAAATTGTGAATAAATCAAAACGGAATGACAAAAATGCAATAAGAAATTTATCCACAAAAAGAGCTCATTTCAAATTTGATGGCTGCTACAGGTCTTAAAAAAGTTGGGTCAGGGTACTGTTTACCACGGTGTAGCATCCCCTCTTCTTTTTAACACAGAGTGGAGGCATCTGGGCATTGAGGAGACAAGTTTCTTGAATTTTGCCATTGGAATTAGATCCCACTCTTGTTTAATACAGGCTTCCAGCTGCTGGAGAGTTTTGGGCCTCCTTTAACAGACTTTTCATTTAATTATGCGCCAAATGTTCAAAACCGATGAAAGATCAGGACTGCAGGCAGGCCAGTTCAGCACACGGACTCTTCTACTACGAAGCCATGAAGTTATAATTGCTGCAGCATGTGGTTTTGCATTGTCCTGCTGAAATACACAAGGCCTTCCCTGGAATAGATGTCATCTGGAGGGAGCATATGTTGCTCTAAAACCTTTATATACCTTTCAGCATTCATGGTGCTTTTTAAAACATGCAAGTGTCCCACACCATATGAACTAATGCATCCCCATACCATCAGAGATGCTGGCTTTTGAACTGAAAGCTGATAACAGGAGGGGTGGTCTTTCTCCTCTTTAGCCCGGAGGACACGACGCCCATGATTTCCAGCAAGAATGTCAAATTTGGACTCGTCTGACCACAGGACACTTTGCCACTTTGCTACAGTCCATTTTAAATGAACCTTGGCCTAGAGAACATGGCGGCGCTTCTGGATCATGCTCAACAATGGCTTCCTTTTTGCATGATAGAGTTTTAGGTGGCATCTGTGGATGGCGCGGCAGACTGTGTTTACAGTCAGTGGTTTCTTGAAGTATTCCTGGGCCCATTTAGTTTGTAATTTCAATGACAGAATCATGCCAGTGAATGATGCAGTGGCATCTGAGGGCCCGAAGATCACGGGCATCCAGTAAAGGTCTTCAGCCTTGTCTCTTATGCACGGAGATTTTTTCAGTTTCTCTGAATCTTTTGATGATGTTATGCAATGTCGATGATGAGACCTTCAGAGCCTTTGCAATTTGACGTTGAGGAACATTGTTTTTAAAGTATTCCACAAGCCTTCACAGGTTGAAGAGCCTCTGGCCATCTTTACTTCTGAGAGACTCAGCCTCTCTAAGACATCCCTTTTATAGCCAATCATGTTACACACCTGATGCTCGTTAACTTATTTACTTGCTAAATGTTCTTTCAGCTGATTCTCTTATATATTAATAGCTTTTTCAGCCCCTTTTTGGGTGTGTCCCTACTTTTGAGATCTGTTGCAGCCAGAAAATTTGCAATAAGCTCATTTTGTGGATAAAATGTAAAATGTCTCAGTTTCAACATTTGAAATGTTATCTATGTTCTACTATAAATAACATATTGGCTCATGTGATTTGAAAGTCATTGCATTTTGATTTTATTCACAATTTACACTTGGTCCCAACTATTTTGGAATTGGGGTTGTAGTATTGGTTATACATTTGCCTTGAAAATAACTCTGTCTCGTAATTATACATTATTATTTTATAGTGTGGTGAATGTGCAGGTCACAACTTGTCCACGAGAGCGTTTTGGAGCTGTTGGATTGTGTATTTGATGAGTTTTGAAGGAGCGAGGGACCTGTACTGTTCACTTTCGTCCTGTTTGCTGAGCAGCTCGCGTCTCCCTCCCGCAAATCTCAAAACAACAGGCACGGATAACTAAAGGTAATGTACCTACTCATATGACTGTAGGGATTATGGCAATAGGCTAATTTACCAAAATGTTGAAATATCCCTTCAACCCCTTTGTGCAGAAGCCAAATCTGGCTATTTGGGAGGTTACCTTATTTAAGGCTTTATAATTCAAGATTGCAGCTTCATAGACAGTAAAGGAGTGGCTGAACTGAGTCTAGACACTTGAAGCATTTAGACTCCCATCGTATTTCAGTTTATTTTCATGATTTTGGTAGAGAAAAGGGGCTGCAAACACAAAACATCTTCATGAAAATTCAACATTGAAATTGCAAAAAAAAAATAATACTGAGAATTGTAAAAACTGCTGGGGCTTAAATCTATACATTTCTGGGACCATAAACTCCTTGACAACAAGTATAATTTTTCTTGAACATTGCATTCTAGATTACCTACTTGCTATGAGCCAAATTAGACAGCTATCCAGGTGGCTCCCCAAAGTCTGAGATCCTTCAAAATGGTGCACTGTCAGGTCATAAAATAATCATATATTTAACACAAAGTTTTGAGGCATGAAATTTAATGAACTAATGATTTTCTGGTGGAGTTTAGCATTAATTTATCAATATCAGTGCAGTTGAACTTCAGTGGTCACCAGTAACCTCTCCAAACATAAAACATGCCTTTTCTCCATAATAAAGTTTAGAGTTTTGTCCATTTTCCCTCAAAGTCCCCCAAGCCAGAACACATACTCATGAAATAAACTGCTGATTAAACGGTCAGAACATCGCCCTGCAATGAAAGCTAGCAGTTCCGACTTCTGAGCTCACAACCTTATTTCAACACTTATAAGGAACAAGTACAACTCACTAACTCAGTGATATCTGATTTCTGAAATACACCTTATTTTAACAGAACAGACATTCCACTGTCAGGGAAAATCAAACATATGCCTCCCTAGATTCAACAGAGAGTGCAATGAACGTACCAGGGGATCCAACGAAATGCATGACCGGTTCACGTTTTAAACATGAAAAAAACCTCTGCATTCGATTTTGTTGAATACGGTATACATTCCAAAACAAAAGGCAAAAGTAGCAGCCTAACCTTTTTCACTGAATCCCTCCTCCAGAGACCGATGTATCCAGTAGAAGGAACCCTCCGGTCCTGTTTCATTCGAAATTATTCCCATTGACCATGTCCTTACCTCATTTAAATCCTGTAAGTGTAACTGAACACTTCAGGCCGGTTTAGGGACTCTTTTTTTTTTTTTTTTTTTTTCCCTATAAATCGCGTCATTTTCAGCTGCGCAATCATGCTCAACCTTGAACGGATACAAACCTACCTTGCTGATACGCATAGGCTTGTAAGCTCTTATGCTTGTCCAATCAATGTCTTTCAGTTACTGTGGAAAGTTTAAACACTCGGGAATTTGATAAGAAACGAGCCAATCAATAAATCGTTACCGGGGAAGTTTCATGTGGGCGTGAACTATAACTGTGCAGTTACGCAGAAGAGCCTGAGTGTATAATTGAGTGATTGGCTATCAACACCAGTACTTGGGTGAATATAAGGAAGCACTGAATTTGTCAATAAAGGAATCTATATGTAAATCCACGGTAGGGAACTACGCATTTTTTGTATGTGATGACTGTAATTGTCAGTAGAATGTGAGAGAATCAATACCATGTTGAATTTTTTGCTTCAGAAAACTGATTTTTCTAAACCACTAATTGGAATACCGTTGGCTCACTGTAGCTAAAGTGGTTGCTACAGAGGACAACGATTTTTTCTGTCATGAGATCATTTTTTTAAACTGCTGGGTCGAAACTATGGGCAAGGATATTGACCAGTTTGCACATCAGGCTTAGCTGAGGAGTCTAATTCATGCAACTGTTGAAAAACATGGATTGGAGTGAACTTCTCCATATTCTAAACCGCGTTTGAACTCTACTTGCTTGTGAATATTCAATAACTGATCCAGGGGTGCCATCTAGTGATTAAGTGCTGTAACTGCGTGCTTAAATTTGCAGTTCCATAGACGTGGACGTCTACATCTGCGCAAAGGGGTTAAGACACCAAGAAAATTAAACACACAAAACCCTATTTTATTTGTTTGTTTGTATTTGACTGAAAGCGAGAGTATGATTGAAACATCATTTACCACAAGTGTAGTAACATAGGGGCACTTGCTATTTTTGCGGGGATAATTTTATTTAAATTTTAAATTTCAAGTTCAGATGTGAGGAGGCCAATGACAGCTTGGACCCAGTTTCACTGGTATATAGTACAGTTGTATGTGGTGGAAGACATTTTGAGTTGAATTTCTGAAATTAATCTCTGCATACTTGATAGATTGTTCCCGTTGAAACTTGTGATTGCTATTTTTTTTCTGTTGGAATTAATTATCCAAATGTATGATATTATTAAAATTATTATTGCAGCACTTGCATAGTCCATTGGGGACATTTATTGGACCGTGCATACTGCAATGATAATGGTTATCATGTATAATGTGATGAAGAGATTTAACTGTTCTGACAGAAAGAAAATTACCATCACAATTTTCAGTGGAGATGACCAATAAAGTGTACAGAAATTAGAGAAGTTCAACTCCATATGTCTTATTCCACATTGTGCAGTAATCAATAATAACAAGGTCTTTAACAGTCATGTTTAATGCCAGAGAGATGCCATCTAGTTTAGCCACAGAGCTTAATAGTGAGTCTCTGGGACATTGATAATTAGATCATCAATGGAAAAGACTGTCCCTTTTTCAAAGATATTGTAAGGATGCACATAATTAATTAATCCAAAACTTTATCTGAATTGACACCTCCCATTTCAGCATTTTTTGCATTTAAAATGAAGCATCTTTCTGTTGAACCCTACGAAACATTGGTGCGGAACGGCGTCCCTTATAAGCCTTGCTATTATCTGTCGTTTTACGAGCTATAGAGGTCATCACTCCAAAAATATGAAAATAAAATCCCTGGGACAAAATCCTCAATTTGAATTAAGTGATTTGTCGCAATAAATGAGTTACACTTTTAACCCCTTAACTGTCACTGGGCCCTAATTTGGGCCGGGCCAAATGTGAGAAAATGCAGGGGACAGTTAAGGGGTTAACATCTTAAAGGGATAGTTCACCCAAAAATGAAAATTTACTCATCTACTCACCCCAAGGCTAATCGAAGGGTCCGTGAATTATTTTTGTCCTCAAAATACTTTTGGAGTTTCAAAGGAAAACTGCATTGAAGACAAATCCAAATATACTGAAGTTATTGGTGACCACTCTTTCAAGTATAAAAAATAACATTTAAAAACACGAAATGCCTCCATACTGCTCATGCGGCATAATCCAAGTGTCCGTAAGCCCCGACATTCAAATTTGACTCGTAAAGACGTCTTTTCACCATGTTTTTAGCCTAAATGTCCAATGTAGCCACTTGGCTATGAGCCCTGTTTATTTTCATGGAAGAAGTTGCTCTCATTACGGTGGCCCACGAGGGTAAATAAGCTCTTCAGTCTGTGAATACTAACATTCAAAACTGCAGCGTGTTTCTCCAGTTGGGGATGTTTAGGGCCATTGCAGCATTAGTTACCCTAGTTGGCCACCGTAGAGAAGTCAAATTCTTCCGTGAAAATAAACAGGGCGCCTAGCTAAGTGGCGACATTGGACATTTAGGCTAAAAACATGGTGAAAAGACATCTTTTTGAGTCACATTTGAATGTCGAGTCTCATGGACACTTGGATTACGCCGCACGAGCAGTACGGAGGCATTTTGTGTTTTTTAAATGTTGTTTTTTACGCTTGAAAGAGTGGTCACTAATGACTACTGTTGATTTGGATTTGTCTTCAACGCTGTTTTTCTTCGAAACTCCAAAAGTGTTTTGAGGATGAACGAAATTCATGGACACTTCGATTAGCCTTGAGGTGAGTAGATGATGAGTGAATTTTAATTTTTTTTTGAGTGAACTATCCCTTCAAGCCCTGAGCCTCTGGCTCAAAAATGACATGCCAAAAATAAAGTGAGTATATCTCTGCAACTACTTGGTCTATTTGAATAACCTTTGTATCATAATAAAGGTAACACTTTGGGGATTTCTGTCCTGATGTAAAAATCAGAATATATGCCGTTGAGTCGGAGTAAATGAAGATGGAACACAGCATAAATGAAAGATGTAATTTCCGCCTAACAAAAAATTACTTTTATCACTTTTGAAATTATTCAGCTGCAGTCTGAAACCTCTAAAAACTTACAGCACAGAATCTCATCATTATCTGTGCCAAAGTTTATTCTAATCAAGTAAATTGGGACAAAATGAGAGAGAATGTCTCGGTGGCTTCAAAAAATTGACAGTTTGGGCACCTTTTTTAGGCCATTTCAGATTTCTCAGGTACCAAAATTGTAAAACTCTTATATTTAATTTAACTTACTTAATTTTTTTAATATTATTTTTCTTATTTTTCTTATTTCTGCTAGTCCTGTATACATTTTCCCATTCAAAAAAAAAAATACATACAAAAGAAATGAAGTTTGACTCCACTGGAGCAGATTTATTTTCAGAAAAACAAGCAAATAAACAAAACTCAAATAAAAAGGTAAAAAATGGTAAGAAGTAAAAAGAACAAACACCTGAGCAAATATATGTACTAGAATAATGCTTCTGCTGCCTAAAATGCAATCATGCTGACCTGGGGTTGAACCCTGGTGTCCCATGGGAGAGCGCAGTACTCTAGCCATTACGCTACATCACTTGATGAGATTCTTGCCTCCTCATTACATACATGAACAGTGACTCAAGGAAACAGATCTGTTTTTTTTCCAGCAGTTTGTACTGCTGAGTATTTTAATGCTTTTGCGTAATGGTGCAAGGATTCTCAGTCTGAAAACGACTGTTGAAAATTTAGCGGATAATTATACTGAAAATACTACAGATAAACCAGTTAAGCGAGTACATGTGAAAGGCGCATGGACACCCAATTAGACGCACCAGGAATGCAAGGCTCTATCTCAGGTTAAGGTTGTATGATTAAGGTGGTTTAGGGCTCGTTGGAAATATCAGAGCCCATAGAATCAAATGGCCACCGGAAAGTCTTACTGACAGCATCACAAGCCGACACAGAGAGGAAAATACACTGCTTGCAAGCTGAATGCTCAGGACCTGACATCCTTTGAAGCAGTGCTCCAGAAAAAAACATGCATGGAGACCGGAAGATCTACAAACCTCAATACCAGTGAAGTTGGGACCTTGGGCTCACCAGAGAGACCAGGCGCAGGCGCTTGAGGCGCTGGGCGAATGGGGATGCGCCCCAACGTGGGGTGTGTCCAGGCGTATGTTGCAATTTCGTGTGCAGTGCAGCCTGGCGCAAGTACTCCTCTGTCCTGCCTAGGTCCCTCCTGCGGGCGCAAGTGGCAAAGAGGAGGAGAGAAGGTTTTTTGGGTATAACACACGAAAGTCAAATCTTCACCAATCAAATTAATCCTCTCCTCACCTTTAATGTGTTGGGAATATAGAAGCCTCTGTCCTATATCTGCATGATGCGTTAATGTTACATTTTACTTTGCTGCTTGAGGCATGTTTTCTGCACTGCTTACGTCTATATTAAGCATTACGAATATGAGTTAGCTGGCTAGCTAGGGCGTTCGCGAATTATTATCATTAGGGAACTTTGAATGGAATTACATTATTAAACTCGTCAGATCATTCAAACTTATGAAGTTGGAATGAAATATGACGTTTGCTCAGTAATTTTTCTGCCTGCATCATTGGGAAGAGAAACGATGGATAGCGTGTTCCTATTATTACACCCTGTTGCTGCTTAAAATTTTGGGATTAACATGCATGGACAACAATGCAAGAATCGTTACACATTTATTTTCAATATGTGATCTTAACTCAGTGCGAGATCATAGCAATCAGGCTGTATTCCTTTCCCCACTAAAACAATAAAAACTTAAGTGACAATAATAGTATTAAGCTGCTTGCACCCTGGACGCTGAAGCAATTTTTCGCACGACAGATTACATTCAAGTCAATGCAAAGACGCGAATACATGCGTGTATTTGCGTCTTTTGCATTGACTTTGAATGTAATCAGTCGTCTTGAAATATTCATTAACAACTGAAGCATCTCCGCATAGGTGAAAAGCAGCTGATATGTACACATCTCTCTCTCTCTCTCTCTCTCTCTCTCTCTCTCTCTCTCTCTCTATCTCTCTCTCTCTCTTTGATCTGACATCAGGACAATTGATATAGATACTATAATTTATAGTGGTTGCTGTAATTATTCATTGCATTGAAATGTGCCTGACATTCTGGAAACCTGCCTGTGAGGTTTCGGTGGCGATGTCAAGACTGTCTTACCGTCAGCAAATTACCACTGCACAGAAAGTAAACCAGGTTGGAGCTGGCGAGCTTTCTGTGAATTAAGCGTAAGACTTTTTTCTCTTAAATTGTCACTGCGTCTTGATGAATATGTGACACCTCCCTACTACGCCGCCACACCCATCTTGGCGCACGACGTCTACAAAGGCTGCGCACGGTTTTGCACCTCATTTAAATTACACTTCGTGGGCTGCGTCAAGCTACGCCCACGCTGGCGCCACCCCGCGCTGCGCCAAGAAATTAGAGCCCAATGTATGAAACGTGAATAAAGCAGAATACAATGATTTGCAAATCTTTTTTGACCTATATTCAATTGGTACACTACAAAGACAAGATATTTGATGTTCAAACTGATAAACTTTTTTTTTTTTTGGAAATATTCACTCATTTTGAATTTGATGTCTGCAACCTGTTCCAAAAAAGCTGGGACAGGGCAACAAAAAGACTTTGAAAGTTGAGGAATGCTCAAAAACACTGTTTGGAACATTCCCAGGTGAGCAGGTTAATTGTAAACATGTGAGTGTCATGATTAGGTACAAAAGGAGCATCCTGAAAGGATCCGTCGTTCACAAGCAAGGATCTCAAGGTTCACGACTTTGTGAACAACTGCGTGAACAAATAGTCCAGCAGTTTAAGAACAACATTTCTCAACGTGCAACTGGGGACTTCTAGGACCTACCAGTCCTGAGGATCTCGCCTGGTAATTGCATTGGGCGCAGGATAAAAGTTGTAAGATAACATCGTAATCTGCGTAAGATTGCTTTTTATAAATGAAAGGTCAGCCAGTGCTGCCTCATCCTGGTAACCAATGATGGCCAACCCACAGCTTAATCACGGAGAACAATGATGCATTTAAAAGGATCTCTAGTAATAAAAATGAAGTGCAGCATGATAGACCGTATTGAGTTTTTTCAAGGTCATTGGGGCAGCGTGCATATAGATGATGTCACCATAATCTAACACTGACAAGAAGGTTGATTGGATTAAAAGCTTCCTATTATCTCGAGAGAAACAAGAGCCGTTTCTGTAAAAAACCCAATTTTATGTCTTAACTTTTTGTAAGTTCATCAAGGTGTATTTTAAAGACAGTTTTTTCATCGATAAATATTCTAAGCTATTTGTAACAAGACACTAAGCTTTCGATTTCAGAGCCATTCAAGGAGCAAAGTAAAATTAACAGTCCCTCAAGAACAAGATCTAGAGAAATGCATACATTTTGTTTTGCCACATTTAAAACTAATTTGAGCTCTAAAAGTGAGTGCTGAAATGAGCAAAAGGCTCTTCTTAATGCAGATAATGCCTCATTCAATGAAAATTTAATTTTTGAGTGAACTATCCTTCAAGCCCTGAGCCTCTGGCTCAAAAAATGACATGCCAAAATAAAGTGAGTATATCTCTGCAACTACTTGGTCTATTTGAATAACCTTTGTATCATAATAAAGGTAACACTTGGGGATTTCTGTCCTGATGTAAAAAATCAGAATATATGCCGTTGAGTCGGAGTAAATGAAGATGGAACACAGCATAAATGAAAGATGTAATTTCCGCCTAACAAAAAATTACTTTTATCACTTTTGAAATTATTCAGCTGCAGTCTGAAACCTCTAAAAACTTACAGCACAGAATCTCATCATTATCTGTGCCAAAGTTTATTCTAATCAAGTAAATTGGGACAAAATGAGAGAGGAATGTCTCGGTGGCTTCTCAAAAATTGACAGTTCGGGCACCTTTTTAGGCCATTTCAGATTTCTCAGGTACCAAATTGTAAAACTCATTTAATTTAACTTACTTTTTTAATATTATTTTTCTTATTTTTCTTATTTCTGCTAGTCCTGTATACATTTTCCCATTCAAAGAAAATACATACAAAAGAAATGAAGTTTGACTCCACTGGAGCAGATTTATTTTCAGAAAAACAAGCAAATAAACAAAACTCAAATAAAAAGGTAAAAAATGGTAAGAAGTAAAAAGAACAAACTCCCTAGCAAATATATGTACTGGAATAATGCTTCTGCTGCCTAAAATGCAATCATGCTGACCTGGGGTTGAACCCTGGTCTCCCATGGGAGAGCGCAGTACTCGAGCCATTACGCTACATCACTTGATGAGATTCTCGCCTCCTCATTACATACATGAACAGTGACTCAAGGAAACAGATCTGTTTTTTTTCCAGCAGTTTGTACTGCTGAGTATTTTAATGCTTTTGCGTAATGGTGCAAGGATTCTCAGTCTGAAAACGACTGTTGAAAATTTAGCGGATAATTATACTGAAAATACTACAGATAAACCAGTTAAGCAAGTACATGTGAAAGGCGCATGGAGACCCAATTAGACGCACCAGGAATGCAAGGCTCTATCTCAGGTTAAGGTTGTATGATTAAAGTGGTTTAGGGCTCGTTGGAAATATCAGAGCCCATAGAATCAAATGGCCACCCGGAAAGTCTTACTGACAGCATCACAAGCCGATTACAGAGAGGAAAATACACTGCTTGCAAGCTGAATGCTCAGGACCTGACATCCTTTGAAGCAGTGCTCCAGAAAAAAAACATGCATGGAGACCCGGAAGATCTACAAACCTCAATGCCAGTGAAGTTGGGACCTTGTGTAAACGTGAATAAAAACAGAATACAATGATTTGCAAATCTTTTTTGACCTATATTCAATTGAGTACACTACAAAGACAAGATATTTGATGTTCAAACTGATAAACTTTATTGTTTTTTTGGAAATATTCACTCATTTTGAATTTGATGTCTGCAACCTGTTCCAAAAAAGCTGGGACAGGGGCAACAAAAGACTTTGAAAGTTGAGGAATGCTCAAAAAACACTGTTTGGAACATTCCACAGGTGAGCAGGTTAATTGTAAACAGGTGAGTGTCATGATTAGGTACAAAAGGAGCATCCCTGAAAGGATCAGTTGTTCACAAGCAAGGATCTCAAGGTTCACCACTTTGTGAACAACTGCGTGAACAAATAGTCCAGCAGTTTCAGAACAACATTTCTCAACGTGCAACTGGGGACTTCTAGGACCTACCAGTCCTGAGATCTCGCCTGGTAATTGCTACTGCGCCTTGAGATAAAAGTTGTAAGATAGCATCGTAATCTGTGTAAGATTGGTTTATAAATGAAGGTCAGCCAGTGCTGCCTCATCCTGGTAGCCAATGATGGCCAACCCACAGCTTTATACGGAGAACAATGATGCATTTTAAAAGGATCTCTAGTAATAAAATGAAGTGCAGCGTGATAGACCGTATTGAGTTTTTTCAAGGTCATTGGGGCAGCGTGCATATAGATGATGTCACCATAATCTAACACTGACAAGAAGGTTGATTGGATTAAAAGCTTCCTATTATCTGGAGAGAAACAAGAGCCGTTTCTGTAAAAAAACCCAATTTTATGTCTTAACTTTTTTGTAAGTTCATCAAGGTGTATTTTAAAAGACAGTTTTTCATCGATAAATATTCTAAGGTATTTGTAACAAGACACTCGCTCGATTTCAGAGCCATTCAAGGAGCAAAGTAAAAATTAACAGTCCCTCAAAGAACAAGATCTAGAGAAATGCATACATTTTGTTTTTGCCACATTTAAAACTAATTTGAGCTCTAAAAGTGAGTGCTGAAATGAAACAAAGGCTCTTCTTAATGCAGATAATGCCTCATTCAATGAAGAAGCAGAAGCATGAAGCACTGTATCATCAGCATAGAAATGCACCTTACAGCCATTATCAAATGAGACCATATTATTAATATACAGAGTAAAAAGTAAGGGTCCTAAAATCGAGCCCTGTGGTACCCCTTTACTGACCTCCAAAAAAGTTGATTGAGCAGAGTCTGCTGCAACACATTGTATTCTATTTGAAAGATAACTTGAAAACCATTTGCAAGCATTCTGATCTAGGCTTAATGAGCTAAGTCTATCAAGTAAGAGTAAATGATCAACAGTGTCAAAGGCCTTGGATAGGTCAACAAACAGGGTGGCACAATGTTGCCCACCATCAAGGGCACATACAATATCATTTATAACGAGATGCCGCAGATATAGGGCTGTGTCCAGCTCTAAAACCAGACTGAAATGTACTTAAAATGCAAGTTCTATCTAAAAATAAACGGAGATGACGATTAACAAAGGATTCAAGAATCTTGGCCAGACAAGGTTGCTTGGAAATTGGACGATAATTATTAAAGTCTTTAGCGTCACCACCCTTATGCAAAGGAAGCAGTTTTCCAAATCTTTGGCACAATGCCCAAGCTAAGTTAAAGGTTAAAAATGTGTGTTAAAGGCAGGGCTATAACGGGAGCAGCCAACTTCAACAGTCCGGGGTCCAAAAGATCAGCACCAGTAGACTTTTTGGGGTCAATTTTCAAAAGAGCATCAAAGACTTCCGATTCAGAAATTAAGCTAAGGGAAAAACCACAATGACTCATATTATTTGGGAGTGTGGGTTTTGATTGGCATTGAACAGTTTGCATATGGTTCCCTATCCTATTTGTGCCACCCATCCAATTAGGGTGCATTCTATCAAACTGATGGCCTGCACTAATGAAATGTTCATTGAGAACATTACAAATTTCCTTCTTTTCACATATGAGACCAGAGTCAGACCATATCTGTGAGGGAAGCGCTGGGGCACTATTATTCTTCATTAATTTTGTTGTTTTCCGGAACTTAGCAGGATTACTAGCACTCTGCTGTAACGAGTTAAGATAAAAATTAGATTTTGCTTTCCTAACCGTAGCAGTGCACTTGTTTCGCAACTGACTGAACACAATCTAATCTGAATGAGCCCCAGTTTTTCTAGCTTTGGCCCATGCGGAGTTCCTTTCATTCAATATTTCAGATAATTCATGGGAGAACCACACAGTACATCTGTCCTTAGTCCTAATTCTCCGAAAGGGAGCGTGTTTGTCAGCAATGGAGTTAAAAGTATTTGAGAAATATGCAAAGGCCAGATCAGGATCATGAATGAGGGACACCCTAAGTCACACAAACTTAAATCATGGAGGAATCTCTGATTGTCAAAAGTGCTGAAAATTTCTTTTAAAAATGACACGTGGCTTGGATCTAAGTAATTTCACATTCCTTATGCAAGCAATCGGGCAGTGATCACTGACATCCTGAGGGAAAACACCACTCGAAGAATATCTCTGAGGCATTTAGTCAAGATGATGTCAATCAGAGAAGATTTGGAGCTGTTTTTTTGCATTTGTCCGTGTAGGTTTAGTGAATAACTCAGTCAGGCTTAGATTAGCACATAGGTCTTTGAAGCAGTCAGACACTGGTTTTCCCCAGTCTAGGTTAAAATCTCTCATAATTAACAATTCTGTTGCAGTATAAGAGGAAAACATGTCAGCCAAATTGTCAACAGCACAGGGGAAGGCTGAAGGGGGTCTATATGCACCAAAAACTGTTACCTGAGTGTTTTCCCCAAGATTAACAGACAGAGCCAGACATTAGAACTGTTTTGGGATGGAGGATAAAATTAGCACAGATACTGAAAAACAAGTTTTAACATAGATGGCTGCACCACCTCCTTTCCCTCTTCTATCAGCTCTGAAAAGGTTGTAGCCATTAAGATGAACATCAGAATCATTAATCGATTTTTTTTTTTAACCATGACTCAGTGATAACAAAAATATGAGGAATTGTCTGTTGGATTAAAATATTGACGTGGTCCATTTTAGCAGCCAAATTTCTCACATTTAGATGCAACAACCCAAGTCCATCCCTAGCTTTGAAAACAGATGGATAATCTAAAATGGCAGGTTCAGTATCAACAGATACCAAGGGCGCATAAATAAGATTATAAACCGAAATCCCATGAGGCGTGCAACAAAATCTAAATAATCTTTGACGAGACAGGTTTAAAACCGGAATAAAACCAAAAACATTATTGGGAACATAAGAGTTCCTAGCGAAATCAGGCCCCGAGTGAGAAACAGAAAGCTTCCCTACACAAGAGGGAGCTAGTAAATTTATAATGCGGTTAAATGTGGGTTGCTCTGGATGGTAAAAGTCGGCCTGAAATTTAGGACCAGAAATAACCGGTGCGGTAAACCTGTGGTTACCCGATTGTGCTGCATGGCTTAGTCAGAGTACAGAAGCATTAGAAACTGTGTAAAACATGTTGTTTGTTAAAATATGCCCACCCAGTCTGCTAGGATGAATAACATCCCTCATATAAAAGGATGGGCGATTCCAGGAAAGGTTAAAATTATTGATAAAAACCATGCCATACGCTACACAGGCAGACTGGAGCCATATATGAAGGCTAAGAAGCCGGCTAAAGCGAGCACCGCCTCGGCCCACTGATGGAATGGGGCCAGAGATAAAAAATGCGCTTACCGCGGTCAATAAGCAAATCCAAAAGTCCTTTTTCAAGAGTTCCGAAGCGCGGTTGGAAACATCATTGCAACCAACACGTACAATTACATTCCGCACGCCAGGATGTTTCTCTAGGAGACTCGGGATCTTTCCGAATAAGTCAAGTACCTTAGTGCCCGGAAAGCAGTACGTCTCCGCTGTTCTCCTCCGGACATGCCTCGCTATTGAGTCGCTGATCAAGAGGGCTGTGTAGGCTGGCTTCGTGGACCGTGAGCCGCTGAAAGAGAGCATGCAATGGTGGGGGCAGAAGTAGTGCCCCGTGGAGCCGGAGTGAAGTTCAGCTGTGTTCGAGTCCTAGGGCATGAAGGTCGTCTGGGTGCATTCGTTGGAGACACCGGGGGCTGTGGAGAGCGGCTGGAGTGACTCGGCCCATAACGAGCTGCAGAGAGCTGCGTGTTCCGGCTCAAACAAGGGAACTCCTCCAAGTTGAGAATCTCGAAGCGATTCTCCAGCTGGATTCCGCTCTTCGTGGGAGAATGCGACTGTCGACCTTTCCTCTTGCAGCCACCGACCTCGACCCACGGCTCCGGATGGAGTGGCTAGAGTTAATATGGGCTTTGGGTTTCGCCCCTAGCCGTAGCCATGATTCCTCCGGGCAAGGGACTTCAGGACCACTGAAGTGATCTTAATACAAGAAAAATAAAATACATTTCATAAAATGTAAGACGATGCTCTTTGTGAATATACAACTGAAAATTCCAAAAAAAAGAACTTCAAATTTGGTTTGCTTTTCAAAGAATGGCCCACTGTATTTTTGAAGCTCTCTTGAGAATGATCTAAAGGCTGTAGGGTCTGTATTTAGGAACTGACCACATCTTCAGCATCAACTTAAAACACTCTTACCCATTTTCTGGGATGTTGAACTTACATTTTGTATTTTTTCAAACAAATTACGTTACGTCACTTACGTGATGCATTCCGTCAAACACATTTCCGAACTCCAGACCTTGTTTCATAATGCCCTAAACACGAGAGAATAATAAAGAGTTCAGGTTCTGTTATTCAGTTGTTATTATAATAAATTCAGTTTATCCCCTGCTTGTCTGTACAATTGGCAACTGATAAAAGCTGATGGAAGTTCAGATGTTGTTTTTCCGTCAACTGTCACATTACGTCCATTGCGGCTTTCAGCTATCAGATTTCAGGGGCAAGGTAGTAAATTTGTGTTTTTGATGAAACTTGCTCATCGGAGCCAAGGTTAAAGCAAAAAGCATCTAGATGGTGACCAGGCAACTTTGGTAAGATTTTCCATCAACAATTTTGCAAAAAATAAAGTTCGTTCGGACTGTCACCTTCATTCATAATATGTAGTCTTCAGTGGATTATCGTATAAAGGTTTGATGCGACCTAATATAATATGAGCGGGAAGAAAATCAAACCTTTCCACTTAATCCCGATTGTGCTGCATCCGGGTAGTGTGTCCACTGCTCAACAGTGTGTTTTGACTGAATGTACGAACGTGATGATGGACAGTTCACAGTGGTCAAACGTCATTATGGTCATAAGTTTATTCTCTTTTTCTGTTCCTAGGGCCTGTAACAGGGTGTCCTGCATTCTGCACCATATTTTTGTTTGTTTCGTTGGTATTGCATCCATTTTTTGTCGTGGGACATCCTAGTAGTGTGAATACCCTCTTTGTAGAACCAGTATCAATGTGTGTAAGAGCTGCATCACGTAAGTGACGTTTTTCTTTGCATCACGTGACATTTCTCTGTTCAGCATTTTCATTACGTATGTGACTCTCAACTTTAGTCCTTTATTATAAAACCACAGCAGACATGCATTTATCATTGTAAACTACAGCTTATAACGAGTAGTGCTAGAAAAAAAAATTATATTGGTATGATAGAAGGAGTCTTAAAAAAAAAAAAAAAAAACTTCTAATGAAGCGTGACCCTGATTGTCTCAGTACCACAAGTGTCAACTGTATTTTCTTATAGTGCAAGTTGGATATTTCCAAATGTTTTTTTTTTTTACCTTTTCATCTTAACAGGAGTGTTTCTATATTGAAAAGCACAAAAAAAAGTTTCCTCTTGTCACTAAATGGAATTTTTCAGGGTATTTACTTGTCAATATCACGTAAGTGACTATTTGATTTCTCCTGAAAATTGAATGAACTACAACCCCAATTCCGAAATAGTTGGGACAAAGTGTAAATTGTGAATAAAATCAAAATGCAATGACTTTCAGATAACATGAGCCAATATGTTATTTACAATAGAACATAGATAACATTTCAAATGTTTAAACTGAGACATTTTACATTTTTATCCACAAAATGAGCTTATTTCAAATTTTCTGGCTGCAACAGGTTTCAAAAAAATTGGGACACAGGCAATAAAGGGCTGAAAAAGCAATTAATTTATAAGAGAATCAGCTGAAAGAACATTAAGCAAGTAATTAAGTTAACTGGCATCAGGTGTGTAACATGATTGGCCATAAAAGGGATGTCTCAGAGAGGCTGAGTCTCTCAGAAGTAAAGATGGCCAGAGGATCTCCAACCCGTGAAGGCTTGCGTAAAAAAATTGTGGAATACTTTAAAAACAATGTTCCTCATCATCGAATTGCAAAGGCTTTGAAGGTCTCATCATCGACGATGCATAATATCATTAGAAGATTCAGAGAAACTGGAAAAATCTCCATGCGTAAGGGACAAGGCCGAAGACCTTTACTGGATGCCTGTGATCTTCGGGCCCTCAGACGCCACTGCATCACTCACCGGCATGATTCTGTCATTGACATTACTAAATGGGCCCAGGAATACTTCAAGAGACCACTGTCTGTAAATGCAGTCCACCATGCCATAGATGCCACCTAAAACTCTATGATGCAAAAAGGAAGCCATTGTTGAGCACGATCCAGAAGAGCCGCCGTGTTCTGTGGGCCAAGGCTCATTTAAAATGGACTGTAGCAAAGTGGCAAAGTGTCCTGTGGTCAGACGAGTCCAAATTTGACACTCTTGTTGGAAATCATGGGTGTCCTGTCCTCCATGCTACAGAGGAGAATGACCACCCCTCCTGTTATCAGCGTTCAGTTCATAAGCCAACATCTCTGATGGTTTGTGGATGCATTAGTGCATATGGTGTGGGACACTTGCATGTTTTAAAAAGCACCATGAACGATGAAAGGTATATAAAGGTTTTAGAGCGACATATGCTCCCCTCTGGACGACATCTATTCCAGGGAAGGCCTTGGGTATTTCAGCAGGACAATGCAAAACCACATACTGCAGCTATTACAACAGCATGGCTTCGTAGTAGAAGAGTCCGTGTGCTGAACTGGCCTGCCTGCAGTCCTAATCTTTCACCAATTGAGAACATTTGGCGCATAATTAAACGAAAAGTCCGTCAAAGGAGTCCCAAAACTCTCCAGCAGCTAGAAGCCTGTATTAAACAAGAGTGGGATCAAACTCCAATGGCTAAACTCAAGACACTTGTCTCCTCAATGCCCAGACGCCTCCAGTCTGTGTCAAAAAGAAGAAGGATTGCTACACCATGGTAAACAGGCCCCTGTCCCAACTTTTTTGAGACCTGTAGCAGCCATCAAATTTTAAATGAGCTCATATTGTGGATAAAATTGTAAAATTTCTCAGTTTCAACATTTGCTATGTTATCTCTGTTCTATTGTGAATAAAATACTGGCTGGTGTGCTTTGAAAGTAATTGCATTTTGATTGTTTATTCACAATTTATACTGTGTCCCAACTATTTCGGAATTGGGGTTGTAATTAAACCTAAAAGTTGATGACCAAGAAGCATATTCTGAAATTATGTGCCTTTGTCACACTTTTCAACCCTTTTGCATTGATGCACCCACATACAGGTAGTAACATATGCTGCCATCTGAGCGACGTCTTTTTCAGGGACGTCCCTGCTTATTTCAGCAAGACAATTCCAAGCCACATTCTACACGTGTTACAACAGCGTGGCTTCATTATAAAAGAGTGAGGGTAATAGACTGGCCTGCCTGCAGTCCAGACCGGTCTCCCAGTAAAAATATGTGGCACATTATGAAGTGCAAAATATGACAACGGAGACCCCGGACTGTTGAGCAACTGAAGTCGTACATCAAGCAAGAATGGGGAAGAATTCCACCTACAAAGCTTCTACAGTTAGTGTCCTCAGTTCCCAAACGCTTATTGAGTATTGTTAAAAGGAAAGGTGATGTAACACAGTGGTAAACATGCCTCTGTCCCAGATTTTTTGGAGCGTGTTGCAGGCATCAAATTCAAAATGAGTGAATATTTTCAAAAAAACTAAAGTTTATCAGATTGAACATTAAATATCTTGTCTTTGTAGTGTACTCAATTGAAATAGGTCGAAAAGGATTTGCTAATCATTGTATTCTGTTTTTATTCATGTTTTACACAATGTCCCAACTTCATTGGAATTGGGGTGTGTAGTTACAGCAACAACACAAACCTTATTTGGCATTAAAAAAATCTATGTATTTTCAAGTTTATATTGCTATTGATTTAATGTGAAGACGAGACGAAGACACAACGTGAACGATCTGATAACGGCTTGATTTAATCCAACAGTTCTGTGACTGTATGCAGCCTTAACACTTATTTGTACGCTGCAAAGCTAGTGCACACAGTGCAAATGAGCCTCAGAATGACTTCAGGTATTCACATATACGATTGCGCTTTTCGGATTTCTGACACTGTAGGTGCAGAAACGAAGTGCCTCTAAAAACGTATTTCTCACCCAAATCTCTCAAGTTGATTTTTTAAAATGATTTAATCCATAATAAACTAAAACGCAAAAATAGTGAAACTTCATAGCCCTTTTTAGTTCCTCTTTAATTGGCTTCAGATTCTGACTGAGACAAAAGTTCAGTTCACCAATAACAATAACTGATTTCTCCCTATGAAATCTAGCCATTAGGCAGTGCTTCACGTCATTTTAAATTTCGCTGGTGGGCACCAATGGGCACAGCTAACCATACTCTTTCACTTTGTGCGCAGCAACACAAACAAGTTATCAATTGTTAATATAACCAATGCAATTTGAGTCCATGCTTGTTGGTTTTTGCTCTCATGATTTTTAAAAAATTATTATTTTTACCTGCGTCGCCGAAAGCAGCAGGTATAGGAATGGCTTTTTCACTTCCAGACCCGAACTCTGAAAAATGGTCGGAGGACAAAAATCTCTTGGGAGAGCGCCAAACTCATCAAATAGAGCGGATGAAATTTTGTCGTCCATTGTCCGTCCGTCATTTCGCCCGGCCGGCCGTCTGTCCGTCCTAAGTAATGACGTTATTGAGATAACTCAAAAAATAATTGGCCCAGGAAGTGGTAATTTGGTACGATGATGTATCTTGACCCAAGGCAGGTTGCTATTGGAAATGGGCGCGCTGCGTCCAAATCCAAGATGGCCGCCGCCGTTTTTGTAAAAACAACATTATGAAGATAAAAAGAAGTGTCGGAGGAAGTTCTAATTTGGTATGCTGATGTATCTTGACCTAAGGCAGTTCGCTATCGAAAATGGGTGCGCTGCGTCAACATCCAAGATGGCCGCCGCCATTTTTGTAAAAACGATGTTATCGAGATGACGCGAAAAATATGTGTCGTAGGAAGTTCTGATTTGATATGCTGATGTATCTTGACCTAAGGCAGGTCGCTCTTGAAAATGGCGGTGCTGCATCAAAATCCAAGATGGATGCTGTCATTTTTGTAAAAACAACGTTATCGAGATAACGCGAAAATTAAGTGTCATAGGAAGTTCTGATTTGGTATGCTGATGTATCTTGACCTAAGGCAGGTCGCTATTGAAAATGGGCGCGCTGCGTCAAAATCCAAGATGGCCTCTGCTGTTTTTGTAAAAATCACATTATCGAGAACGCAAAAAATGTGTCGTAGGAAGTTCTAATTAGGTATGCTGATGTATCTTGACCTAAGGCAGGTGGCTATTGAAAATGGGCATGCTGCGTCATAATCCAAGATGGCCGCTACCGTTTTTGTAAAAATGACTTTATCGAGGTAACGCAAAAAATAAGTGTCGTAGAACGTTATAAATTGGTGTGCTGATATCTTGACCAAAGGCAGGTCACTATTGAAAATGAGTGTGCTGCATCAAAATCCTAGATGGCCACCGCCATGGATCTGCCGGAACAGCGTCATCGCGATAACTCCAAAAATAAGTGGCCTAGGATTTTTTAATTTGGTATGGTGGTGCATCTAGACCTATTGCATGTTCTTATTGAAAATGATATCGCAACATCAAAATCCAAGATGGCCACCAAACGACTTTATCCAGATAACTCACAAAATAAGTGGCTGACCCAAGGCAGGTCATTATTGAAGGTGAGTGTGCTACGCCAAAATCCTTTCCAGTTTATCTCTTCCATATGGCTGCATCTATCTATCATCATCGTCGTCGTCATCATCGCCATAACAATTCACCATCACTCAATCAATGCAAATTTTATTCATCAAAGCATACTTCTACATAACACCCGCGCAGCGATGCAGGTTCAGTGACTTCACACTTGTTTTATTTGGCACTGCTTCATATGCATAAATGGAGGCGCTGCCCCTGAGTTGGAGTCATTGTGCGTTTTGTATTTGGTGACCAAGTGGTAGCCCCTGTTGTAATGTAGCATTAGCTTATTTGGAATTAAAAAGAGTAATTCAGTATCACAACAGCTATCATCATTCTAAAGGGTTAAAGCTGTCATTGTTCTCAGAGGAATTTGTTCTTCAAGATGGTGTTTTTGTGAAGTTCAGTCATTTTTTGGTCTCTTTGAGGAGATCTCAGTTTTGAATTAGCGAGACTGTTATGCTTCAGTGCTTTTTCCATTTTTAAGCCCCCCTGTAAGCTTTGTAATCTTTCTTATAATGTGCAGGCTCAGTTATTATGGACTTGTGCATAATTAATGTCAGATGTCTTGGTGGAATGAATATCCCAATCCCAAACCCAAGGATGGAAGCAACTTCCAGGTTGGCCCACAAAACAAAAAAGTCATTACGAACACTTTTAGCGTGTGAGTTTAAAGCTGGGGTTTCAAATGGGACCCCCTAACATCATGTGCTGGCAGACTGTAATAGAGTTGCATGGGTGTTTGTCCACAAAATGCATTTTAAATGTATTAATAGTTCCCTCAGGTAATACATTTTGAAAAGTATGTGTGCACATAATAATGCTGCTGATTTTAGGCTGGTCTGCCTGTTGAAAGAGTTGGTGGCAAAAGTATGTGCACTTACAGTCTTGTGCAAATTAATTGGATAAAGGTGCTTGTCAATTGAATGAGCTGTATGGAGTGCAAATAGCAGTGACAAGTGATGGACGTTTTACATAACCACCTCAAAGATAACTGCATTGTACCTTCTAGCCACATTTCATTAAAGGTACAACCCCAATTCTGAAATAGTTGGGACGAAGTGTAAACTGTGAATAAAATCAAAATGCAATGACTCTCAGATCACATGAGCCAATATGTTATTTACAATAGAACATAGATAACATTTCAAATGTTGAAACTGAGACATTTTACATTTTTATCCACAAAATGAGCCTATTTCAAATTTTCTGGCTGCAACAGGTCTCACAAAAGTTGGGACACAGGCAATAAATGGCTGAAAAAGCAATTAATATATAAGAGAATCAGCTGAAAGAACATTTAGCAAGTAATTAAGTGAACTGGCATCAGGTGTGTAACATGATTGGCTATAAAAGGGATGTCTTAGAGAGGCTGAGTCTCTCAGAAGGAAAGATGGCCAGAGGCACTCCAACCTGTGAAGGCTTTGTGCAGTACTTTAAAAACAATGTTCCTCAAGGTCAAATTGCAAAGGCTTTGAAGGTCTCATCATCGACAGTGCATAACATCATCAAAAGATTCAGAGAAACTGGAAAAATCTCTGTGCATAAGGGACAAGGACAAAGACCTTTACTAGATGCTCGTGATCTTCGGGCCCTCAGACGCCACTGCATCACTCACCGGCATGATTCTGTCATTGACATTACTAAATGGGCCCAGGAATACTTCAAGAAACCACTGTCTGTAAACACAGTCTGCCGTGCCATCCACAGACGCCACCTAAAACTCTATGATGCAAAAAGGAAGCCATTGTTGAGCATGATTCAGAAGCGCCGCCCTGTTCTGTGGGCCAAGGCTCATTTAAAATGGACTGTAGCAAAGTGGTAAAGTGTCCTGTGGTCAGACGAGTCCAAATTTGACATTCTTGCTGGAAATCATGGGTGCCGTGTCCTCCGTGCTAAAGAGGAGAAAGACCACCCCTCTGGTTATCAGCTTTCAGTTCAAAACCAGCATCTCTGATGGTATGGGGATGCATTAGTGCATATGGTGTGGGACACTTGCATGTTTTAAAAAGCACCATGAATGCTGAAAGGTATATAAAGGTTTTAGAGCAACATATGCTCCCCTCCAGATGACATCTATTCCAGGGAAGGCCTTGTGTATTTCAGCAGGACAATGCAAAACCACATGCTGCAGCAATTATAACTTCATGGCTTCGTAGTAGAAGAGTCTGTGTGCTGAACTGGCCTGCCTGCAGTCCTGATCTTTCACCGATTGAGAACATTTGGTGCATAATTAAACAAAAAGTCCGTAAAAAGGAGACCCCAAACTCTCCAGCAGCTGGAAGCGTGTATTAAACAAAAGTGGGATCAAATTCCAATGGATAAACTCAAGAAACTTGTCTCCCCAATGCCCAGACGCCTCCACTCTGTGTTAAAAAGAAGAGGGGATGCTACACCATGGTAAACAGGCCCCTGTCCCAACTTTTTTGAGACCTGTAACAGCCATCAAATTTTAAATGAGCTCATTTTGTGGATAAAATTGTAAAATTTCTCAGTTTCAACATTTGCTGTGTTATCTCTGTTCTATTGTGAATAAAATACTGGCTGGTGTGATATGAAAGTCATTGCATTTTGATTTTATTCACAATTTACACTTTGTCCCAACTATTTCAGAATTGGGGTTGTACGTTATCATAGTACAGCAAGTCACACTCAATAGCTGCATAAATACATAAAATCAATCGTGTGTCGGAAATTTTTCATGTGGGGTCATCCTTTTGAATTGTTTAGATGTTTTTGATACGTTTATGGAACGCGCCATGACACTTCTAACAGACGGTATTTTTGAGGAAATACTGCCAGAGGTGCTGTAAATGGTGACGTCATCCCGGCTCTCTGCCTTTGTTTTGGCTGTCATTTTCATCTGTATTGCATTCATGCATTATGCATTGTGATGATAATACTTGAACATTACGCGTCCTTTATGTGATATCTGGCTATTAATACGAATGGCCTGCCTCGAAAGAAAGTGGGTAAATTAAATTTCCTGCACCAAGACCCCGACTATGTCTACGTGACTGACATATAAGCATACATGACAAATGACTCAAACTCGCTATGCGGTATGGTAGCCTACTCTTTTTGTACATAATATGGAGGATCTTGCACAAGTAAGCATGTCATATGAAAGTTATTAAACGAGTTGAGTAAATTTTGCATTCATTGCAAGCCTTATGTTTGTATTGAGCTACATCACTCTGATACACCGTAATGAGTCACAGACATTCACAGTTGAACTTGCCATGGTTTTTAAATTCACAGTCAACACTGACTAGCCAGCTAGCTAAAAAACTAATGTTACATAATGGTTATGGAAACATACTCTGTGCACGCTGGCTAGCTAGCCCATTTCACAAAAATTGCGGTGGAAAGACTGGGATTCTACTGTGTGTTTGCTGTTTGCAGCGTATATGCAGAGCAGCCGGAGTAACGTCACAGCTAATCGCCGAAAGAGACTGTTGTAATAAAATGGCATGCCCCATTCAAGGGAGAATAGCCTGTTTGCTCGCACCCTTTGTTCGATATTTGAATTCCATGGGGGTTGAATCACCCAGAAAAGGTTAGAAGTTGAATGTATTCTTATTTGGGAATAATTTAAGCGGTAAATTGTATTGGATGATGATGTCCCTTTAATTTCCTTGACTTGTATGATGCAACTATGTGATTGCATCGTCAACACAGTACTGTAACTGTATTGGACTGGCCTGGTAATTCACCTGACCTCAGCCTCATTGAGAATCTCTGGTCCATCATCAAGTCAAGGCTGCAGCAAAAGGACTGCACCACAACAGCCAAAGTCATCGATGCTGTTGTCCAGGTGTGGCGTCACAACGAAAAAATCAAGGCAATCTGCAAAACCCTGGTCAGCTCCATGCCTAAACAGGTTGAACAGCTTATCAAGAACCATGGAGGAAACACCTCGTACTGAGTGCTGAATGTAGATGCTATTAAAGTAATAAAAAGCCTGAAAACCTTTGCTGTTTGGTTTTTCCCACTCCAGCTTGCTTCATCCAATTAAATTTGCTCAAGACTGTACACATATTTTTCTGATGTGATTGTAAGAATGACGTCTATTTAGTAGTGGTGTGTATTAAATATAATATTTTTTTTCTTTTTTTTTAATATGCTACAGTGTAGATTTGCAATTAGTTCATTCATATTTTAAAGATCTGTTGAAGACTCTCACTATTGCAAAATTCACACATCATCCTCTTTGATGCACTGATATTGTTTGGGATTAAATGAGGTGTCTGTTACCTGTGGTACTCCTCTTATATGCCTACATAGCCTGGTGATTAAGTCATTTAATTGGTAACAGTCAAGGATGATTGCTCTCTCACTTCTCATTGTCACCATTTCACTATCTTCTTGGATGTATCAGCTTGTGTTAGCTGTGAGCTCCAATCAGACAAGTTTGTTCATAGAAAGATATTATCGGACCCAAACAGACAGGAACTGTCTGAATTTTTGAAGTTTTTTTTCTTCGGATTTATTGCACAATGACACCATCTGTTCCTGGAGAACATGTAGTTACTGAAATTAAAGCAGAGCTTTGTAACCTGATTTATTTTATACCTGTGGAAACTGCAGATGACATGATTTTGTTGTGATTGCACTGTTGAAGATTAGTTCTGGTTCTTACCAACTGTAGTTGTGCTTCATAAATGCCTTTAATAATAATAATAATAATAATAATAATAATTGATTAGTAGAAGTCTTATTTTGTACAGAATTATGCTTTTCCTAAAATTTCTGGTCTCATTACCTCATATTAATGCAGTTTAAAGGAGAAGACCAGATCCTGTTGGCTTTGGAAGCTTGTAAATGGCAATGTTGTGTTTGGTGTTTGACAGTCTGTTCTGATATTTGAGAAGAATGTGCGACTTCAGTCACATTTGGCTAATCCTAGTTCTGTCTTTCTTGTAGCAGAGACCACCCATGCATTGTCTGGTGTGGCAGCCACAGGAAGATGCCAGTCCTGGTTTTCCATGCTGAAGCCATTGTCTCCAAAGATGGAAATATTCGCTCCGTTGGAGGTAAAGGCAGCTGATTTATATCCTGAACATCCTTTAGGATCCATAACTATTTGGACTGAGGAATCATTGTTTAGGCCCGTTATCCGGACATGGTCCGGTCCTCATGGATGCAGTTATCTTCACATTAAGGCGCAGAGTCACTGTCTAGATTCTTTGTCCTTGTTATGTGAAGATGAAAATGAAAAAATATAAAGCACAGCATAGGTGAATCATTGATATTTTGACTGTATGGAAGTGTGTCTTCACTCTTGTAGAACGGTACAACCTGGCCTTCAAGATAGTCCGAACAGAGAGTCGACTGGTGCGTGGATTACTGACCAATCACGGGTTCCATGAGGTAGGGGATGAAATGTCTGTGTGTGCTAAACTGGTATTGAGATTTGCTGCTCCTCAAAGATGCTGTTGTTTACCTTATACTGTGTTTTCACAACAAAGCCAAAGACCCTGAAATGTTTGGAACATGTAAAATTTTTTTTTTTTCATTACAAGGCAACCTTTTTTTAAAAACTGTCTATCCAAAACTTAATGGTGGATTTGTTTGGTTTGTTGCGCATTTTAGTGACGGGACTTTGTCAGGAGCAACTGCTCATCTGCTGAAAATATGTATTTGGTGTCTTGGTGAATTTATACGGAGAAGTAAATGTATTATTTGTACCTTTTAATGCCAGAAGATTATTAAAAAATTACATTTCAGTTATGTGGCCTTGAAGTGCCAGATTAACTGGGTTAGTTGAATTATGCGATTTCTAAAGCGGCTTTCACATAGCTGGCGCTCGGCGCAGATCTCGGCCGCCGCAGCCATTCATTGTGTATGTGATCGCGGGGCGCGAGGGCGCACCGTTCTGCACCGAGGAGGGCGCACCGTGAGGCTGGCGCCGCCGCTGGACAGGGCGCTGCTGCTGGACAGGGTGCGGCGCCCAAGTTGAAAATTTTTTACTTGGGCGCAGCGCCTACGTTGGCGCATCCAATAGGAGAGAATATTGGAATCGGAAAAAAATTGGCGGATTTTGGCAGAAAAGCACGCCAAAAATGGAGGAGAGCATCATTGTGGCGGTCTCTCTGCATGCAGTGCTGAGGGACACGAGACTTAACATCTACCGGGATCTCGTTAAAAAAGCCCAGGCTTGGAGAGAGACATCCCACGATTTCGGAATACCAGGTGTGTTTAAAAACTGGCAGAGATATATTGTTAGCCTCATAGCATAATTGCCTCCTAGGGCCGTCCACACCGAGAAAGACAACTAGCACGACTCACCTCACTTCTTATGTAAATGCTGATTTAGCTACTTTGATTAGTTCACATTGGCTATACTTTCTCTTCAACGAACCCATTTTTGCTTCGTTGGAAAATTGACGTTGGCCTAGCTTCACGGCTACTATTCAGCGAAGACATCTGAAGAGTAAACTTAATACAAGACATCCTTTTGGACTTAGATTAACGTTATGTAATGAGTTTGTCTGCGATGTCATCTGCCATGTTGAATGAACATGACGTGTTGATGTGAAGCCCTTTAAATTCCAACGGATTTGATTGGCGATCAGTTTTTCTATCATTCATAAAATCGCTCTGAAAGTGATCACAGCGATATCGTTTGCCATTATCATTGTCGTTATAGTTGTGGTGTGGACTTCACCATCTACATGAGTTAGAACGATTTTTAAAACGACATCTTTATAGTCATCGTTATAGTTATCTTTCTTAGTGTGGACGGCCCTAGGCAGATATCTCAATTTGTCCAAAATATGACTATGAGGCTTACGATATGAAGTTTTTCATTTCCAAAATAGGCAAATTTTTTTTCTCTTTTCCTGCAATTAAAGACCAATACTGTTGTAAACTGAAGCAAATGCTTTTCTTAACGGACAGGTGTATGTATGTACTACTCAAAATTTGATAGGGATCATAGGAATTTTTTTGTGAAATGACATGCAAATTTGGTAACTTCCACTGATGAACAATATATTGGATAAATGACATGCAGTCAGACACAAAACACATTTGCACGTGCATTTCATGACATTAAATGAGCGTGCAGCCTCACATTTTGGCTTTGACTAACACTTCACCATTTCAACTCAGACGTGTGTGTTGCTTGTTGGTGAAAATTTGGAAGTTCCCAATTTTTTTGCATTACATTTAGCAATAACAATGTCTCCTCAACGTCTTAGGCGTCGATTGACTTCAGAGCTATTGGGAAGATGCATCGGAATGCTTGACTCTGGCTTCTCACAACGTCACGTTGCTAATGTACTTAACGTCAGCCAAAGCGTTAGAACAGAGCGTGGAACCGCATCAAACGTTTGGTACAGCAGCACGCCGTCATGGGGGTGGTCGTCAGAGATCGACTACACAACGACAAGACCACTTTCTCACACTTCAGGCACGACGTCATCCTTTCTGGACAGCCACCACCCTACGAAATGACCTTCATAACGCCTAGGGGGTCAGGGTATCCACTCAGACAATACGGAATCGTCTTCATACTGCCGGCCTCAACTCAAGAAGGCCATGTGTTCGAATCCCACTGACCGTGCGTCATAGGCGTGACCGTTTGGGTTGGGCTCACGATCATGTCACATGGACACACAACGATTGGGCTCCAGTTCTCTTTACTGATGAGTCCTGATATATTGCTTGGACTTTACTGACAGGAGGCAACAGGTGTAGCGAAGACAACGTGAGCGATTTAATGATGCCTACATCAACGAACACGACCGTTATGGTGGTGGATCAATTATGGTCTGGGGAGGAATAAGCAGGAACGGCAGAACGGACCTGCATGTCATGGGGAGAGGGACGATGACAGGGGTACGGTACAGGGATGAGATCCTCAATGTGTACGTAAGACCATACGCTGGTGCTGTTGGCCCTGATTTCATCTTGATGGATGATAACGCCCGTCCCCATCGTGCTAGGGTGGTGAATCAATTCCTAGAGCAGGAGACGATTGTCCGCATGGACTGGCCCGCGCGTTCGCCAGACCTAAACCCTATTGAGCATGTGTGGAACATGCTGCAGGTCACCATTTCCGGTCGTAGGGCACAACCCACAACTCTAGAAGAGCTCGGAAATGCCCTTGTTGCAGGATGGAACAACATTCCAATTGCAAGCACCCGGGTTCTGATTGACAGTATGACCCGACGTTGTCAAGCCGTCATTCAGGCTAGGGGAGGCCATACGCGTTATTGACATTAACTGTGGTAATGAAACATCAAACGAACACTGTCTGTTTTCACTTTACATGTCAGAGGTGAAACCATGAAGTGTTCTTGAAAGCCAAAAGTGTGAGGCTGCACGCTCATTTAATGTCATTAAATTCACTTGCAAATGTGTTTTGTGTCTGACTGCATGTCATTTATCCAATATATTGTTCGTCAGTGGCAGTTACCAAATTTGCATGTCATTTCACAAAAAAATTCCTATGATCCCTATCAAATTTTGAGTAGTATATATTTAGAAATCTAGATGATTGACATCATGAGATATGCACTACTCTTGCAAAGACCATGCAGTATACAATGAATGGCTGCAGCGGCCGAGATCTGCGCCGAGCGCGTGCTATGTGAAAGCCTCAGCGACAGTCTGCGCCGTACCCAGCGCAGAGCGCCGCCCAAACCGCGTGCTATGTGGAAGCCGCTTAATGCTAAGATGGCAGTCCTTGTGGCTAAAAAGAAGTTTTTGCCCTTAAGTTTACGCTAATTAGATTGTTAAATATGCAAAGACAAAAATAACCTATTTTAAATCAAATGCAGTTTTTTGCAAGAACTTTAGATTAATGGTGACTAATTTGTTTAGTTAGTTTTTTGTTATTTTCTATTCTTCTGTGTTCCATTGTAACCTGTCACAGTTCTGTTCTTCGCCGTATGATTGAAGATATTTCAAAATATTTGGTCTTCATTGTTGCAAACTTGATTAAATTAGCCATTTTACACTAATGCATTTGAGCCATTTGACTCTGATCCCCATCAGAATTTTTTTGGTCGTTGAGGATCTGTATTATTGCAACTTTGGCGAAAAAAGGAGAAAGGGTACCCCTAACCGCGTTCAGCGGTTCAGCGTCATGTTGACGTCTGCAACATGAAACTCACAGACCTGGGTCTTGTGTAACCAGTGATGACCTTGGACATACCCAGGACCAACATTTGGTGTGAATTTGTCTAACGTGGGTCAAACCCATTTTCAATTTCCTATTTAATTTTAGGTTCTCTGCGAGAAATGGGTAATCGATGCCCTGTAAGACGATTTTGTGCAAATTCTACTGTTTATAATGACATCAGTTTCACTGCAATACGTCCAGCCTGTCTGTCTCTCTTCCTCTTCCTTGATCGCAAGAGGTAGATACTTAGTGGTTCTGTATATCCTTGGAAAGAAATAGGCCTTTGGAAGGCATTTTGGGGGGAGAGTGAGGCTCCAAACTAGCATTTACTGCTAATTCCCTTTTATTTAATTTCAGCTCTTCTTGACTCCATGAAAACTATCATCAAAGGGATGTTAGTGTCTGCCCCAAGTATCTCCAAAGCCAAATTTAATACCCTCAATTGCAAACATCTGGCTTTCTTATGCTAGGAGAGCTGGTGGTTGCCAAGTGTGCCTCTGCACAAAAGCGCGCCGTGGTACGGGAATAAAACAAAACATTAAAGTAATATGATTGCGTTAAAAATAGCTGTTGAAACGGCATGCTAGTGCCTCTGTTCCTCAAAACGAACAGCAGGATATCTGGTTTGAGTAGCTCTTTTACATCTGGCCAAAACTGACTGAGATGAAGGATATCAGCATGTAGATTTGGGTGCTCATTGGAGTATGCTTGGTGCATCAGAGAGATGGGAATAGCTTGGCTTCATTTTGTTGCCGTGCTGTTTTGTTTCTTTGTGTGCTGCTGCTCAGTGTTAAGCGATGTCCTCCTCCCTTAAAGGTCAAATGTACAGGTCTTGAGCTCCAAAAGTTCAACTTTTTCCCAGACCCACTCAGAAATGATTGCTGCCTGATGTCACGCGTGTCGAACTGAGACTTGACGACAACGGACTGAACAGAGGTTCTTACTCTCAGTCTTGTGTCACACTTTGATAACACGAAAAAGCAATGGTTTATCCACGTCACTAATTTAAAAAATCAAAATTTCTCTGAATTCCATCTCCCTTATTAGCTTTTTTTTTTCAAATTTCTGTTGAACACAATACAGGCTTTTAGAACAGTCAAGCTTGTAAACACAAATCTGTGGTATTGTAAGTGCTTTTTCTGTGATATTTCATGAGATTTTCACGATTGCAATTATGCAAGCTTAACATAGATTGTCCAGTCATTTCAGTGGTCTTTCCGATAACTCATTCAGTTAACTTTGAGTGCATACACTTTCAGTGGCTTGGCCAGAACTGAAAATTGGTGGTACCCTGGACATCCCTTTACAACTTAGTCCTTGCTTGTTTTGAAACATTTTCCTTAATTAACACGTTTTCCAATGATGACAAGTGTTTGCCACTAACATGGCAATATCCCCCACCGTCCGTACGATATGTGTTCGTACGGACGGACGTGACGGACGGACGGACGGAGCCCAATGCTATATCCCCCGCTTGCCTATCAAAGTCACGGCCTCTCTCTCCATGCGATCTATCAGCGACTAAATAATTTGCTGGATGCAGAACAGAAAAATAATTTAATCAAAAATAAGCCTATGCTTTATGAAGACAAACTGCTCTGAAACTTCCGCGCTATCTTTTCCGCACATCAGGCGATTTAATTTGCTCTTCATGATCTTGTTTAAATGAAATAAAAGACCATTTTAAAGTCTTAATGCAATTTAATAACTTCCAGCAACTGAGAAAAGAAAAGCGTGAGAAGTCCCGAGTCGAAATCAGTTTCCATGTTATTAGTGGTGAACACTTGTGAAACTGAAAAACTTCCATGCACAAGGACTTCAATTTCACGTGACAATCTCTGAAATATTCGCGATTGAATAATGACTGATCCGCGTTCCAATGAAATATCTCCTTTCACTCTCGGTACAGCGTGGGTTGATTTAAAAAAATGGGACTCTGCAATTAATGTGATTTTGTCTGCCGAGTCGAAATTTTTAGTCTTCACTTTTCTTTTTAAGTGCAAGATTGCTGTCTACGGCTTGAGAATTTGATATGCCACTAAAAAGCGTGAGACTCACGCCACATGCCTGAAGTATGCAATTTCGAATAACGCTGATTTAAATGCACCAAATTTCACGTCCAAATGAATGATTGTTGTCTTACTTAAACAGGGAGAACTGGCAACACCTGATCGTGTGGCGTGTTTCCAGAGTGAATTTATTGTTAATTATGTAAATGAATGAGTACAAGTCAGGACTAATAATTGTTTTAAAGGGATGTTCTGTGCCCCTCCAAATTTTCAGTTCTTGCTTCACCGCTGGTTGGTTGGATAACCTGAGATTGAAAGTATTTACAACAGGGAAATTAAGTATTGAACGCGTCAACATTTTTCTCAGTAAATATATTTCTAATGGGGCTATTGACATAAAATTTTCACCAGATGTCGGTAACAACCCAAGTAATCTACACATACAAAGAAATCAAAACAAATACGTCCATTAATTAAGTTTTGTGTAATAAAGTGGAATGACACAGGTAATGAGTATTGAACACATAAAGAAAAGGAGGTGCAAAAAGGCATGGAAAACCAAGAAACCAGCTGAAATCTGTCAGTATTTAGAAAGCAATCCTGCCCCCTATCAGTGCAGATTAATATCATCTGGTTTAGTCCTAATTGATGACCAATAAAAAGGTTTCTCATTACCAAGGTGTCACACAAGAAGCATCTCTTAATGGGTAAAGGCAAAGAGCTCTCTCAAGACCTTTGCAACCTTATTGTTGCAAAACATACTGATGGCATTGGTTACAGATGTATTTCTAAACTTTGAATGTTTGTGAGCACCTTTGGGGCCATAATCCAGAAATTGGAAGAACATCATTTCGCCATAAACCGGCCATGACCAGCTGCTCCTTGCAAGATTTCTGACAGAGGAGTAAAGAAAGAATAATCAGAAGAGTTGTCCAAGAGCCAAGGACCACTCGCAGAGAGCTTCAGAAAGACCTTGAATTAGCAGGTACAGTTGTTTTAAAGAAAACAATAAGTAATGCACTCAACCGCCATGGCCTCTATGCACGCTCACCACGCAAGTCTCCATTGCTGAAGAAAAACCATGCTGAAGCTCATTTAAAGTTTGCTGCGCAGCATTTGGACAAGCCTATGAAATACTGGGAGAATATAGTCTGGTTAGATGAGACCAAAATTGAACTCTTTGGATGTCATAGCACACATCATGTTTGGAGGACAAACAGCACTGCACATCACCCCCAAAACACCATACAAACAGTGAAGTTTGGAGGTGGGAACATCATGGTGTGGGGCTGTTTTTCAGCATATGGTATTGGCAGGCTACATATAATTGAAGGAAGGATGAATGGAGAAATGTACTGAGAGATACTTGATAGTAATCTGCTGCCATCTACCAGGATGCTGAAGATGAAACAAGGGTGGACATCTCAGCAAGACAATGATCTCAAACACACAGCCAAGGAAACTCTCAACTGGTTTCAGAGAAAGAAAATAAAGCTGCTAAAATGGCCCAGTCAGTCACCCGTCTTGAATCCAGTTGAAAATCTATGGAAAGAACTGAAGATCAGAGTTCATGGAAGAGGTACCCAGAACCTTCAAGATTTTGAAGACAGTTTGTGTGGAAGAATGGGCCAAAATCACACCTGAGCGATGGCTGCGACTACTTTATCCATGAAGGAGGCATCTTGAAGCTGTCATTACCAACAAAGGCTTTACTACTAAGTATTAAATACATTTCAGTGAGAGTGTTCAATACTTTTTCCCTGTGTCATTCCACTTTATTACACATAACTTAATTTATGGACTTATTTGTTTTGATTTCTTTGTATTGTGAAAATTTAATGTCAATGGCCCCATTAGAAATATATTTACTGAGAAACATGTTGACGCGTTCAATACTTATTTTTCCTGCTGTACCTAAACTGAAATGAAATTACTCAGATAAGCAGGTGCAAGGTCATGCAAGGCTTTAAAAGTAAACGGGCAAATTTTAAAGTCTACACAACACTTGACAAGGCAGCCAATGCAATATAATAAGGTTTGGAGTAATATGAGTAATATGCCAGGTGGCTTGATGTATACACACATCCACCTCATGCAGGTTTTTGTATACAACGGATTTACCCTACTGCAAGATCGATGACTGGACAATTGCATTCTCATGGCATCGGGAAGATTTCTTTTCAGAGGAGCTGGCTTGGCAAACATTTGAAGTGAATGACGTCAGGGGTGTTGCCACCTAGCGGTTGAAAGAAACAAAACCCAACATCAGGCCGAGATTGGAAAAGCATGGGAATTGGTTTTTTTTTTACTTATTTTCTTTGATCCTTATAACGGTCAGTGAAATAACTTTTTTGACCGCTTGTATGCTTTCACTTGGAAGCATAAGTTGGGAACCTGTACATTTGACCTTTGAGATGGAGATTGGGGTGATTTGTGAAATGTATGCGCTTATATGCCTTTTATGAGGTGCCGACAGCAATGTGCATGCTTTCAGGTCCATCCAAACAGCAATGATTTTAACCTCATGTGGACAGGGTCCCACCTCAAACCTTACCTCCTTCGGAACCTCCAAGATTTTCAGAAGGTCAACCACTTCCCCAGGTGAGTCTGCGTATCCAAATGCCTTACTGCCCAAATGCTATCAACCACACTTTGTCCATTTTTGTGGTAGGTTAGAAATCATCTTAGGAGTGTGATCATTGCATCGATTGAGTCAGTTAGGGTGTTGGTATTGCAAATACAGGGTTTCCACCAGGATTTTTTGAAACTGTGGCGGAGGGCTTTAGCGTTGGGTCAAAACTCAGCATTATCAGGTGTGGCCAGTTTTCATTAATAAGCATACCCATCAACTCTCATACATTCGGCGCGAGTGTTTAGTGACATATTCAGAGTCCCGCGCTGTTGTCAGCAATTATTCCATCAGCACGTAGGCAGTGTAATAATTGAAGTCTATGTGCACAAAGGTTTATCAGTTTCACGTGCGTGACGGTGGATTTCATATATAATATGAAAACCGATTATGACTCCGGATTCCAGAATTGGAATTAAATAATCATGACGATACAATTAGGTAGAGCAGGATGTGCTCACAGCAAACACAGAAGTTAACATCGTAGTTTATCGTTTTGCAAAGTGAAAAAAATATTTTTTCTCTAATCGTTGCGCACACTGCATTAAGAAGAAAGCAGCGTGTTTTACTGCCGATGGCTAATTTTTATTAATTGGAAAACGTGTTCATCAAGCAAAATGATTGACAACAGGTGAATAATAATTAGCGCTCATTTTAACTTAACAAGGAGGACTGGCGACACCTGATTGTCCTTAGGATTTTTGGAGTTTGTGTTAAGCCATTTTACATAGGCGTGGTGGCTTTTATTTTGCCATGGCAGTGCACCACGATCAATTACATTAGCGGAAACCCTACAATAGAATAACGGCCTGGGCTTGTATCGATAAGGTTGCGGGGTCAAGTGCCAGATGACAGTACCCTGAAATGTTGCGTTAAATGGCGGGAACTCATACCTGATATGAAATGCCGTGAGTTCCAGTTCACTTCATGAATATGTGGGCTGAAACAGTGTTTGTGTATTTGCCTCTGTGTTCTGGTCCGAAAGGAAAAGATTATGTTGTTGACTCAGAGAATGTCCTTTTTAATATGCAGGTATTTACATATTCTATGGATGATGTAAGGACTGAAGCCCATATTTATGAACTTTCATTGTCCAAATGCTTGCAGGCTGCTTTATGTATGTAGTTAATTTAGTCCTATAAATGGGCATAAACTGAGATAGTTGGCTCAGATAATGATAATTTTTGATGATTTATGATGGTTAAGGATGAAATGGTGATAATTGAAATGATGGTAAATTTTTTATTGATTAATTAATAGAAGTGACTTCCACACCATTGAATTGTTACTTGTCACCTGCATGTGCATTTCAGGATTGCGTGTTTGTTTCAAACATGAAACCGATTAAAGTATTTTCACTACCTTACACGTGGAGTCTCATCTTAATCTTGGTCTTGCATTATTTTGTGCTTTTCTGCGTAACTGGCTCTGTGGCCGTCAGCATTTGCTCTTTGCTGTTCCAGATCCTACGAACTGACCCGTAAAGACCGGCTGTTTAAAAACATCCAGAGGATGCAGCAGATGCATGGCTTCAAGAACTTCCACATTGTCCCCCAAACCTTCGTACTGCCCTCAGAATTCCAGGAATTCTGCAGTAAGTGCTCCATCATAACCCCTCCCTGGAGTGCATTTTTACAAAATCAATAAATGCATTAAAAAAAAAAGTTTTCTAAAAATGGTTCGTCTCCTTGCACTAAAGCACAGTGGACTGAAAAATGCATCTGAACCGATTTCCCTGAAGTTTTTACCTTTACCTCCCCATGTCTGTGCCTCCAAACCCAGGCTACTTCTCAAAGGACAGGGGTCCTTGGATAATAAAGCCAGTAGCGTCCTCAAGAGGCCGTGGAATCTACCTGGTCAGCAATGTAAGTGAACTGCGGCGGGGTGGTGTGTGTGCTTATTTCTTTAGTTGATTCACCTGGCATTTTGTCGCTAAAGTCTCTTGACCCGACGTCAAACGTTCACTTACTTCCGTCACCATGGGCTTGCCGTCAACTTTCTTCACTCTAGGGACATAATCCCTTTCGGAATCTCCCATTTTGCAAAAGTTTCTTCCAGAATGACATGTCCCGCGGCTATGTTCGCCATCCTTAGCCGCTCTGAAGGCGAAAATGAAACATAGGCGATTGGTTCAAAAAAGGTCACTTGGTACGGGTTGCCCAATCACAGAACGGGTATCTCTCGCTTTTGGTTTCCCAGTCTCCACGAAGACTTGTTCCCATCTTTGCCGCTACAAAACGCTGCTGGTGCTGCCGTTCTGCGTCAGACGGAATGTCTACCAGCGGAGTGTAACGATGGAGACGGAACCAGTCTAGTTTCCACGAGGCGCGCCTTTTTTTTCAAGCTTTGTTTTTGTGAGGTGTGCGCTTTTTTCCTCACCTCAATTTCTTTTAGGCGTGCTATGGTTCGTGAACGCGAAAGTGACTGTATGATGTCTGTTTGATGGAGCTGTTTCGGCAGCACAAGCGGGACATTTATTATAGTAGGCAGGTGGTTTTATTCTTCTGGTTGATCGGTGTATGTAGACTGCTTGGCCAAAAAAATCACCACCTGGATTTAACTAAGCAAATAGGTGAGAACCTTCCATTGGATAATTACTGCAGTGATTAGTATGTTTCAGCTGGCAACAAGTCATTTAACTCTAGTAGCTTCTCATTTCTTACACAACCATGTTGGAGGACATTTCCTGTGATCATGGGGGAGATGTTACTCTGTTTCAGAAGGGTCATATTATTTGCCAGCATAAAACTCAGAAAACCAATAAGGAGATTGCTTAAACTACTAAAATTGGGCTAAGAACGCATAAGAAATTATGTGGATTAATGGAAGAAGTTATGAGCCCCCAAGACGTGACTGTTCGAGCACCAATACCATTGCAGATGGGGATTGGTACTATTCTGTACAAACTTGCTAGTAGTGCAGATTATAGATTTGTTGCTAATCAGTTTGGTGTTCAGTAGTCTTCAAGATTTCCTGGTCAGAGCCCTGCATGATGAACAGTGGAGCATGCACAGAGCGCATAGTCCAGTTTGGTTCGATTCAAGCGTATACATGGAGGAGTAATCTGAGTAGTAACCGCATTATCTGGGTGTGTCAGCCCAACTGAGAAATTTGATTTGGTATGACTCCTGTCAGACTAACATGTTCACATAGATTTTAAAAGTCCAGTTTTAGTCAGACTAACGCAATACATCGATTTTTTTTTTTTTTTTTTTTTCTCTAACGTCTTGTAAACGCACTCTATGACAGCTCCCTCATTCTCCGCCTCATCAATGAAAGGACATGCCATAATTGACAAAGAACAACACATGGGTTGAGGTCCTTTTTTATTGACCTTTGCCTAATTAATTAAAAAACCATACATTACCAAATGGGTGTAAGTTCACTTTCTTCACTTTGTTTTAATGTATTAACCAAAACATTGACCAAAACATTTTAAGATATTGTTTCTCATTGGGAAAATGGTAATTTTTGTAATTGTACTGTTAACCATTTATTTAGCTATTGTCAATATCGGGGTATTTTAGATTGAAACTTATTTTATGTAGCGTAATTCTAAATCTATGATGTTGCATACTGTGTCTTTAAACCTGAATGTTGGTCAGCATCTTTTCATTTACGATTATTTATTTATTTAATTATTTATTTTAGTTGATGATCTATAAACTTTAATTTTTTTTTTTTTTGACTGATTGTGGTTAGTAAAGTCAAATAATTTGGCAGCGTGGCAGAGAGTCAGCCGTAAAACCACTGCTGTTCCATCATGTCAGTGTTGCAGGAATTGAGGTTAAGCAAAAACACAGGTTTAGCCCCACTGTTAATCTGCACTGGACCTGGTTTGTTTCTTGTCATACATTGCCATAGTAACTGTGCTTGACTAATGTAGAGCTTCCTTTTCGGATTCAAATCTACTCAGAAGGAATCAGACTAACCGAAATAAGCCTGGGCTGGTTTGGCAAACTGGCTTTATGGAACAGGCCCCTTGGCGTCACGGGGATAGCTGCAGTTATTGGAATGGATCATGGACCGGGGTGTGGTTGCAACATGATTTATTTATAAATAGGTGAAATATTGTATGGTGTGAGCTCTCTGCAAGATGACCATGTATTCCTCTCAACTTCACGCGGTAAACCCTTTTTCCCCATCCCTTGTATTTGTGTGCCATTTATCTCCCTTGTAGCCAAACCAGATCCCGCTGGATGAAAATATCTTGGTCTCGCGCTACATCAGCAACCCATTGCTTATAGATGGTGAGTATGTTCACTGCGAAAAGTACGGAAGCCTCCCCGCCATCAAACCAGAGTTCATTATGTCTTGTTATTGGCAATTTTCGGTATGTATTGCTAATGTGCTGTAATGGCTAACTTTCTATAGTCTTTTTTGCCAACAGTCTTCGTTGGACCAGCATTGCGGTCATATTAACAAAATATTTTACCAATTTTAATAATATTTTTTGGTTCCTCACCTAGATTTCAAATTTGATGTGCGGTTGTATGTGCTGGTGACCTCATACGAACCATTGATTATCTACCTTTATGAAGAAGGGCTTGCCAGGTGAGTTGATGTCTGTGAGATTACCACTTGTAGTGTGTTACATACTTTTATTTGATTTCAAAGCAAATTGTTGATCTCTGCAAACAACACTCTCAGGATTGTAATGTGCAGCTAATTGTCCTAATGACAACAATTTAATTATGTGAAATGAGCTGTGTATGCCTAAAAAAAGTGAAAGGTGCAGTATTCAAATCCTGGCAATTTCAGCTAGTCAGACCAAAGTATGGTGTCATTCATGTGTTGTTCACTATCTCTGTGAAAAAAATTCCATTTGAGAGTCAATCTTGATTCCATTTTGAAGGGACAGGTAACATCAGTTGAGTTCTATTTGCTGAATGTCAGAACTTGGAGTCATCTGCATTTGATTGGTGTTCAGATGAGTTTAAAAGTCAAATATACAGGTTTAACCGCAATTAAATTTTGATGCAGGGTGCTGCAAACTCAATATTACGCATGAAATTTCACTCTAATATGTTCTGGAAAAGAGGTAATTTGGCATGTTTTGCGTATTTTTCACAGCTCCAAAAGTTCAACCTTTTTCCCGGACCCACTTGATAATGATCACTGCATGACGTCACGCGTGTCAAACTGAGACTTGACGCCAACAGACTCAACAGAGCTTCTTACTCTGTCTTGCCACACATTGATAACACAAAAAGCAATGATTTTATATCTGCTTTATTAATTAAAAAAAAATCTGAATTTCTCTGAATTCCATCTCCCATATTTGCTTTGTTTTCCCCCAAATTTGTATTGAACGTAATTCAGGCTATAGGCTACTGCTTTTAGAACAGTCAAGCTTTTTAACACAAATCTGTGGTGTTTCGTGAGAATTTCACTAATTCACTTATGCAAACTTAACATAAATTGTCCAATCGTCTTTCCGATAACACATTCAGTTAACTTTGAGTGCATAGGCTTTCAGTGGCATAGCCAGAACTGAAAATGGGTGGTACCCAGGACATCCTTTTACAGCAATTATTAGTCCTGGGATGCGTTTCCCGAAATCGCAGATGCTGATTTACATAGTTGGCCCCATTGACTGTGAATGGACGAACTATGTAAAAGTACGCTTTTGGGTTCTCATTCATTTTCCTCTTTTAACACGTTTTCCAATTATAATAAACCTTTGGCAATCGAAGTCATGGCTTCTCTCTCCATGTGATCTATTGATGACAAAATGATTGGCTAAATTCAGAACAGAAAAATAATTTACTCAAAAATAAGCCTATGCTTTACAAAAGACTAACTGCTCTGAAACTTCTGCAGTACCTTTTCTGCACATTAGGCAATTTAACTTGCGCTTGTTTAGATTGTTTAAATGAAATAAAAACCATTTGAAACATCTTAATGCAATTTCATAGCTTCCAACCCTTGAGAAAAGACAAGTGTGAGAAGTCCGGACTCGTAACTGGGTTTCATGTTACTTGTGGTGAACACTTGTGAAACTGAAAAACTTCCATGCGCATGGACTTCAATTCTGAGTGAAAATCACTGAAATATGTGTTGATTGAATAACGACTATTCCGCATTCCAATGAAATATCGCCTTTCACTCTCGGTACAGCACGGATTGATTTAAAAAGTATGTCTCAGCAATTTAATACAATTTTGCTTGCCGAATTAAAATCTTCAATCTTCACTTTTCTTATTAAGTGTAAGATTGCTGACTATAGGGTGAGAACGTGATATGCCACTAAAAAACGTGAGACTCACGCCACATACCTGAGAGTTGACAGATATGCAGTTTTTAATGATGCTGATTTAAATGCACCAAATTTCGCATCCAATGAATGATTGTCATCTTACCCAAACGGGGAGAACTAGCAACACCTGATAGTGTGGCAGGTTCTCTGAGTATTCTCTGAGGAAAAATTGTTAATCATGAATGATTGAAAACAAGTCAGGGTTAATTTTTTTAAAGGGATGTTCTGTGCCCCACCAAATTTTAAGTTCTCACTACATCACTGGTTGGTGAGATGACCTGAGATTGAAAATATTTACCATAACCGAAATTAACTTACTCCGATGAGCAGGTGCAAGGTCATGCAAGGCTTTAAAAGTAAACACGCAAATCTTAAAATCTACATGATACTTGACAGGCAGCCATTGCAATATGTAATATGAGTAATATGCCAGGTGGATTTAAGTATACATACATCCACTGCATATAGGTTTTTTGTATACAATGGATACACCCTACTGCAAGATAGAGATGACTGAGCGATTCTTTTTTGAGGAGCTGGCTTGGCAAACATTCGAGGTGAATGATGTCAGGAGTGTTGCCGCCTGGCAGACAAATGCAGCAAAACCCAAAATCAGGCCAAGATCGCAAATGGGAATAGGTCATTATTACCTCTGCTGAGGAGCTTATGTTTTTGCTGATGTTGGTTTGTCTGTCTGTCTATCTGTCTGTTTGTGTACAAGATAACTCAAAAAGTATTGAACGGATATCTCTGAAATTTTGTGGTTGGGTGGCCACTTACTTTGTCCTGATGAAGACCGTAGTAGGTCGAAACATGTTGATATTTTTAATCTCTTTTTAGCCTGTAGTAATAAAGGCTTTTTAGTATTACATTCTCTTCAGATCGTCATTTTTGAGTGCCTGGACCGTGACACCCTTGGGGTTTGTTTTCCATTTGTTTGTTTCCCTGAAGTCCAAGAGCACCTATTCACACTATTTTACTCTTTTCTCCATTGAGCACCGGGGTGCATCGCGTGACTGTCTATCTGTCTGTTTGTGTACAAGATAACTCAAAAAGTAATGAAGGGATATCTCTGAAATTTTGTGGTTGGGTGGCCTTTACATCAGGGGTGGACCCCATTGATTTTGACCGCAATTGGTCAAACAATATGGCCGCCATGGCAGCAATCTTAAAATTCTATGACACATGATAACTGAACTTTGCTCCCAGTGATATCACTCAAATTTTGTGGGTTGATTTTTCTTGCATCAAGAACGAAACCTATCCGTTTGGAATGCGCTGCATCAAACAATATGGCCACCATGGGAGCCATCTTAAAATGCTATGTTGCAGATATCTTAAATTTCTTATGAGTCATGTTCATGAAGCAAGATTTCGACTGCGCTGCCTTGGCAGAGGTTTGCACTCTGGAGTGCCTCTAGTTTTTTACTCGTATTCTTTGATCCAGATAACGGTCAGTGAAATAACTTTTTTGGCTGCTTGATGGACGTGTATGCTTTCACCTGAGAGCAAAATCTTTTAAAAGTCGGTAACCTGTACATTTGACCTTTATTCATTTGCAGTTTTACAGAAGTTTGGTTGGACTTGAACTCCTTTGAAACAAGTGTAAACGGACAGGAGAGTGACTGTAAATCCAGCAGACATTGTGGCTCCCACAGATAAGGGTTCAAAACACTGGATTACAGTAGTTTTTATTTGCAATTCAAATCTTTCCTGAATTTCTTCAAAGGCAGATTATTTGCAAATAAAATTTGTGCTTGGCACTGTTTGTCAAAACTGTGAGAAAGTTTCACTGACTCAGCTTCCATATGGTAGCTTGGCTGGAGTATTCTGTGTGAAAGGAAGCCATTTGTGATGGTATTTGCATATTTTGGTGGAGAATAGGACTTGTCCATACATTTGAAATTTTAATTTTGCGTCATGGTGGAAACTGGATGCGCTGAGTCACTCATTAGGCTACGGTTATTAGAAAGGAAAAATTGTGATACTTTTTGGTCTGGAACCAGATGAAGATGACCAAGGAAAGTCGAGGAGGAGGGCTGCCTTTTTAAGAATGAATTTGAGGATGTTTTGTAACCAGAGAAAACCTTTTTTTGGGGGTTTGCCATGTGCATTTGCTTGACTTCAAAGCCTCCCCTTCCTCTTAAATTGCTTTAAAAACTCTGGGGAAAAATCTCATTGTTGGAAAATTTACAAGTATGCAGCACTAGATGGCAGCAGAAACTTTTTTGACTTGGTGCAGTGGAAAAGGCAACTTGACTGCAGTCATGGACAGTTCTCTGTTATTGTGTGGGGAAGCAGGGAGGATATTGCCTTCGCTGGGTTAACAAAATTGTTCAACATTGAATTGAGCCCAGAGTATTATGGTTCCTTGTTTTGTCCTTGCTATCTTCGTATAGATATGACTGCAGTTGACTGACTACTCAAAACAGATATAGGCCATAGGGCATGCAGTGAAAACTCGCTTAAAATTTCATTTTCGTGCAACGACCTTGGGGGCAACTTGGAACTGGTATTGATTTGAAGGAAATGGTTCTCTGATCAAAAATATCAATGTCCCCACCCGTGGAATGTGCTCTTAAATTTATAACACGCACTTGATGAAATTGACCATTTTCAGATGGTACGACAAGTCCAAAATTCACTTTCCTGTTTTTTTTTTTTTAGTCACCAAATAGCTTACTTTACCTGATGGAAAGCACAATCTTAACTGTTTTCATCCCTATTTTGAATATTTACCAGGTGGGTGTGGGCTATCAGGGGTATTACACTTATAATGTTTACTTAATGTTACAAACGTTGACTAAGTTCTGTTACAGTAATACCAAGATCTCAATGAAAGAATACCCCAAGACCCCACCCAGGACCATCAGGAGTGCTTGAGACCTAAATATTGTGCAAGAAAATCATGATTTCATTAAACAAGAAATTGCATAATGCTGCCTATACCTTTTCATAAAATTTCAACTTAAACAACTAAAGTAATTATCCAAAGCATTCCATTGCCTGTTTTCTGTGTATGTACATCATGTAGGTTTGCTTCCACAAAATTAATGTGACTCAAATGATCAACAAAGTTCTCCTTTAATTTAAAATATATTATTTCTATTCTTATCTTTTCATCATACAGACTGTACAACAAAATGCATTTATGTTGCACTAGACTCTCCTTATAACAAACTCATTGGGATCAGAAAAATTACTTTGTTATATTGAAATTTTGTTATATCAGGACTGCAAAAACAAGGAAATACAAAGGAATTTTTAACTTTGGGACCAGGAAAATCACTTTGTTATAACGAGATTTTGTTATATCAGTGTTCTTTACAACGAGAGTCCACTGTATTGCATTTTGTCTCATCAGGTATATGATATGAACTGTGACACAACAATTTCACGTTAGACACATTGAATCTTGCACATTTCTGTGTCCTGTCTGTTGATAGTTAATGAGCTGAATATTAATCTGCACAGAATTTAAAAAAAAAAATTGTATGTGTGATGTTATAGCTGTCTGTAATAGATTAATGAGTAAACCTTGACTAATGAAAGAATCAATTCATTTTCAAATGTGATCAAACCAGTTAAATATATTTGAAGGGTCTTAACTGAATTGAAAATGTAATATCAAAGTATATGAATCAAAATCAGCTAAGGTGTAATATGACAATTCATTCAAACCATCACATGATTCATCAAATTATTCCCTATTTGAGTAAATCAGTCAATTCAGTTTGGTGGGCTTAATTTTAATATTCAAGAGACAGGACAGTTAGTTGGAGCACCATCAATGAAGCCCTGAATGAAGAAAAGATAATTAAAATTCGGGCCACTTCTTTCAGTGCTTAGCAAACCTTACACAATCCTCAGGTAGCCATGTACTTGGCTGGATATTTTTAACAGTTAATTCCAAATTGCAATAACTATTTGCTTGCATTTTAAATGGGTTTCAAAGCTATTGAGCCACACAGAATCACAGCACCTGTGGCTCATAATTTAAAAAAAAAAAAAAACTCTCCTCAAAAATTCCCCTTGCGCGTGTTAGTGCGTCCGTCAGGCATATCAGGGTGATGGTCGAGGGTTTTTTTCCGAAGTCATCAGTGACTGCTCCATAATGTATGCACAATAGTGTTTTCATTCGCACTAAAGTTAGTGAGTCTTGTCTCTGCTCATCAGTGGTCAGGCTTTTTAGAATTGAAATCCAGAAAATAGTCCACTCCAATCCGTCAAAAAATAACATGCATAATTTATGGCGCTTAAAAGACAATGATTTGGAGGCCCTGTGACATTGCATTTCCAGGAAATCTCCGCATATATGGCTTGCTGTCTGCGTCATCGATTCTTGTGGAAGAAGGCAGTTAGTGGCGGCAGGCAAGTTTTTTTGACTGTCCATCAAAAGCACTAACATACGAATGATGTGACTTGTGTTTGTATAAACACAGCATTAACTTGATAGGAAGGAATCGTGATGTGCAATGACTTCTTAGAAATAGAAAGCGAGTTGAAATAGGTTAAATAAACACCAAAAACAAGTAACCCCCGGGAGCTCAGTGCAGATCAGATTCTCGTGTTTCTGACAGACTCTGTGATTTGCGTGTTATAATTTGACATTCTTATGTGCATTATAATTCTGACTCTGGTGTCAGAAAAAGTTAGTTTTTTAAAAAACAGTAAATTACTATCTTTTTTTTTTTTACCAAATGAACTCTGTTCATTGGTTCAGCTTTTAAAAAACAGTCAGAAAATAAATGATTGAAGAAGTCTATAGCTTGTGACTCATATCCAAAGTCTAACACATTAAATTGTAACTGATTTGATAGCATTTGAAAATAGAAGGGAAAAATTCACACATACAACTTCTTATGAACCAAGTTCAAGGGTAAGATAACACTTCATGCTGAATACCTTTGTACAAAAGTGGTCATTACTTGAAACAAATTGACGCAAATTAAGCGCATATAGTATTATGCACTTGCACAACATAAAATACTTAAGTAGGTCATACTCTTAACTTCGATAATGTGAAAACATTTTAATAATTTAGGAAACACATGAGGCACAATCTTTCCTTATCATCAGTTATCTTTTACAAAGTGACACTGGACTCAAGGCCAGCGTACGTGAGTCCAATCTGATCTGATAATTTTTGTATACAGAAAAGTATCATAACCAGTTATACCCAGGTTTGCAAATACAATAATGATCAGGTTGGATAACCTGTAATTAAAATACTTGCAACTTACATTACCTATATACACATATGCATACGGAACAGCCCAGTGATGCCCTCTCCAAGTACAACCCCAATTCCGAAATAGTTGGGACAAAGTGTAAATTGTGAATAAAATCAAAATGTAATGACTTTCAGATCACATGAGCCAATATGTTATTTACAATAGAACATAGATAACATTTCAAATGTTGAAACTGAGACATTTTAGATTTTTATGCACAAAATGAGCTTATTTCAAATTTTCTGGCCGCAACATGTCTCAGAAAAGTTGGGACACAGGCAAAAAAAGGGCTGAAAAAGCAACTAATATATAAGAGAATCAGCTGAAAGAAAATTTAGCAAGTAATTAAGTGAACTGGCATCAGGTGTGTAACATGATTGGCTATAAAAGGGTCTCTCAGAAGTAAAGATGGCCAGAGGCTCTCCAACCTGTGAAGGCTTTGTGCAGTACTTTAAAAACAATGTTCCTCAAGGTCAAATTGCAAAGGCTTTGAAGGTCTCATCATCGACAGTGCATAACATCATGAAAAGATTCAGAGAAACTGGAAAAATCTCTGTGCGTAAGGGACAAGGCCGAAGACCTTTACTGGATGCCCGTGATCTTCGGGCCCTCAGATGCCACTGCATCACTCACCGGCATGATTCTGTCATTGACATTACTAAATGGGCCCAGGAATACTTCAAGAAACCACTGTCTCTAAGCACAATCTGCCGTGCCATCCACAGATGCCACCTAAAACTCTATCATGCAGAAAGGAAGCCATTTCTGAGCATGATCCAGAAGCACCGCCATGTTCTGTGGGCCAAGGCTCATTTAAAATGGACTGTAGCAAAATGGCAAAGTGTCCTGTGGTCAGACGAGTCCAAATTTGACATTCTTGTTGGAAATCATGGTCGTTGTGTCCTCCGGGCTTAAGAGGAGAAAGACCACCCCTCCTGTTATTAGCGTTCAGTTCAAAAGCCAGCATCTCTGATGGTATGGGGATGCATCAGTGCATATGGTGTGGGACACTTGCATGTTTTAAAAAGCACCATGAATGCTGAAAGGTATGTAAAGGTTTTAGAGCAACATATGCTCCCCTCCAGACAGAATCTATTCCAGGGTAGGCCTTGTGTATTTCAGGAGGATAATGCAAAACCACATTCTGCAACTATTACAACAGCATGGCTTCGTACTAGAAGTGTCCATGTGCTGAACTGGCCTGCCTGCAGTCCTGATCTTTCACCGATTGAGAACAATTGGCGCATAATTAAACGAAAAGTCCATCAAAGGAGACCCAAAACTCTCCAGCAGCTGGAAGCCTGTATTAAACAAGAGTGGGATCAAATTCCAATGGCTAAACTCAAGAAACTTGTCTCCTCAATGCCCAGATGCCTCCACTCTGTGTTAAAAAGAAGAGGGGATGCTACACTGTGGTAAACAGGCCCCTATCCCAACTTTTTTGAGACCTTTGGCAGCTATCAAATTTGAAATGAGCTCATTTTGCGGATAAAATTGTAAAATTTCTGTTTTAACATTTGCTATGTTATCTCTGTTATATTGTGAATAAAATACTAGCTGGTGTGATTTGAAAGTCATTGCATTTTGATTTTATTCACAATTTACACTTTGTTCTGGCTATTTCGGAATTGGGGTTGTAAAAGGTGGCATGAACATATGAATGGAACGCTTCAAATGCCTGAATGAAATGATCTGTAGTGTATCGTCTGGCGACCGTGATTGGTGAAATCTTGTTGGTAGGCTGTCGGCCTTACAGACAATATGTCTGATTGGTTTATTTGATCACGTGAGCAACTATAATGCCATAAAAATTACCAAAATTAATCGCTTATTATGTTTTTCTGAGCAGGTTCTGGGATTGGGGATATTCATTTTCAGGATTATTATGTTTTTGTTGTAATTACTGAATAAAAATGAAGTTGCCCCCAGCGTTGTTGCACGAAAGAAAAGGTTAGACACAGACGTGCAGTGGCCTATTAGGTTAGCCTGTAGCCTTTGAATGATGATGCTTTTGGGCAAAAGGTTTTGACCTGTGGTCTGGTTGTAAAGTTACAAAAGCTCATAAACCGGGGCTCTAACTCAGCCCCTTGACTAAAACTCTTCCGAAGAAATTTGTTATTTGCCCTCTGTCCGTTTTTATGTTGGCCCTCACACGTGGTGACTGACAGTAATAAGTCCTGGTTGAATTCTGTCTCTCCTCCTTTTATCTTAGACATGCCTGTGGGTTTGAAGGTATTCAGGTACCAGCTGCTTGCCAAGGAATTCTTCTTATTTCACATGCGGTGTCCATTGCTCTGAAGCAGGCTGTTGGGGGAAGATTTCGGTACCTTGGCCTCTTTCTCGACCTCAAGAAGGAACTCCCTTAGTTTACTTGCTGCTATTTTAATGGTCTCCTGTATTTGAATTATCATCCCCTATTTTTTCTTTCCTTCTCTTCAGTTCCAACTAATGGCTTTTTCTGGCTCTGGCTTTTAAAAAAAAAACTTCCGCAGAAAATCAGAAAGAACTTGTGAACTGCTGTGAATTATTCAAACAGTTGCACACGCATTCACACCCACGTGTGGTAATTCACGTGAACACACACGTGCACACACGCATACACTGCTATTTATATACGTTACGCATTTGGTGATGGGCTGCTGCCAAATGTGAGCAGAATTTGAATTTCAGCATGATTCTGCTCCGTGACTGAATCGCCAAGGAAAGGTATTTCATGCTGGCTTTGGTTTTTTCTGAGGTTTAATATATTTGAGCCGGTCTATTTTGCCAACAGAGAGCGACTTAAAGGTTGTTGGAAGTGTTGGATTTTTCAATGGAATGAAATATGATTTTTAAAGTGAAAGACAATTTTCACACGAATCTGAGCTATTAGTCATTAGTCCTTCCCTAATCTCTTCACAGTGAGAAAAGTCTCTCAGATGGCACTCATTTACAGTTAAAATGACAATGAACATATGATTATTTCTGAAAACAAGACCCCCCCCCTCAAATTGGTCCCAGATTTGAACCACATATCTCCAAAAGGAAATAAGCTGCATGATTTTATTCCAGATATGAATTATTCATAGAAAAATAACTTTGGCTACCCATTTTCTTTGATATATGCCTTAAGAAAGTTATGAATCCCTAGAAGTTACATGTCAAGCCACCATGCGTTTTTCACTGTGTTACCGACCAAACAATAAATGTCTCTATCAGCACAATGAAACTAAATGGAATGGGGAAAAAAATTATATTTTTCATTTTTTCGGTTTGACATGTTGTACCACGTCATTACCAAAAACTGATAAGGAGGAACAAATTCAAGAAAGCCTGTAGTGCAGCCTGCTGGAGTTTGCATGGAATGGTGATGCACAAATTCTTAGGCAATTCAAGAAAAGGCTATTGTAATTTTCCAGAGCATAAAATGGCTAACGCTGTTCTTTTTAGAGCTTGATGCAAGAGGAGTTCAAGTCGTTTTTCTTTTAAAGAAAAAATAAAAAAACTTCAACCAAGTTACTTACGCTCCCAATGATATCCTTCCTACTTATTAGTTCAAGATTCAAACTGCAGATCTATGTTTGTTTTTTTTTTTTTTTTTTTTTTTGGAGCAAAGTATATTCGCACATTGAGTAGGGGGTGTAATGTGGAGCAATTTTCACCTTCAGGGGCTGGTTTCACAAAGATAGACTCTGACTATGGGTTAGACACAAGCACTAGTTAGACTTCAGGTAGACGTCTAAATTCAGATGTTTTACAAAGCAGTTTAGTTCTAGACCATCTTAAGTAGGACTACTGTACAATGAATTCTGGGTAAATTAAGACCTTTTTCAAATTAAAAAAAAAAGCCTGCATCTAGCCGCTCAGCTCCCTTTACCCCAGCAGAAGACTTCTGTCTCCTTGAAGAATTCAATTCATATAAAGAAATTTTACTCGGAAAATTCAATGAGGAGTGTAACAATAACAAACAAAACTTGATATGGAAAAAAATCACCGCCACCATAAGTAGTGCAAATCCTACAGTTGAGAGAACCATCAAAGATGTCCAAAAAAGGTATAAAAACATGGTACAAGACGCTAAAAAAGAAATTTCGGTGTTTACAAACCACAAACTAGGCCTATGCTGTCGGCGGCCGACAGCAAGGGGTATATCCCCGAAATTCCTCAATCCTCGAAGCCCCCTTTATTAGATTCCCCTTTACTAGACGTACAATATGAGGCAAATTTGAGGTCTGTGTAAGTAATTGTTCCAGAGATATGGTTAAAAAACTGATTTTTTTCAATATATAGTGCCGCTTGGTGGCAAACCTAGGAGTGCATACTTGCCCAAAATCTAATCAGCTCATCCTCTCTACCATATCTACCCATATGCTAAAAATGAGAAGCCAATGTGAAGTATTTTGTGAGTTATCGCGCTTCTTGGCTAAAATCTCATGACGCCTTGGCGTGGGGTGGGCGAAACAATGATATCCCCAAAACTCGTATTTCGGGGATGTAATAATTATGAGCCATGTTTTTCTTTCTTTCTTGTGTTCCTGTTTTTTTGTTGAGTATCATTGGTCAGGTGGTGTAACTGATTGGTTACCATAGGAACATAGCTCTAAAGCCTAAGTTAGCCTGGGGGTGAGGCTTTTTTTCGGCTTAAACTTAGTCAGTCTTTATTTTTGTGAAATGGTCTAACTTGCATTAGACTAATCCATGAGCAAAGTTTAGACTGGTCTAACCCTATAGACCAGTCTGAAATATCTTTGTGAAACCGACTCCAGGTTTGCAACCGTGAAGTATGACCGGGCTGCAAAGAACATCAAGAACCAGTTTATGCATCTGACCAACTACAGCGTCAACAAAAAGAGCCGAGACTATGTCAGGTAAGCTCCTACCCGTCGCTCCGCACTTGCAGTTGAACAGTTTTTGAACAGTCTTAGTTTGAGCAGGTAATCGCGCGTAAATATAAGACACTGAGGCTGTCAGAATCCTGACATAGAATGTTCTCCCGGACAGTGATGAATCTGAAGGACTTTGGGGATGGTTGCAGTCACATTAGCTGCTGCATTGTTTTATTTTGATTTAGTCATTGCAGATGTTTGTTTCTCTAATATAATCTTCAGGGTCTGCGTGTTTATGCATTATGTCAGAATCTTTCATCAGTTCTGTGGTAGTGCGTGGAGTGTGTGCATTTGCCAGTCATTTACGTCCTCAGCTGAACTTGTATTTATTACCTCCATTGCTATGAATGTGATGAGCTATTGTTTATGTTTCATAGTAATTTCCATGTTCAAGAATTGTAAAGCATTTACCCTGTAATGCGCCATTGTGTTTGCTGTAATGGGAGCCTTGTATCAGCTATTTTTCGTGCTTCTTCTTTTGCAGACTCTTGACTTTGAAAATAACAATACTGGCATGAGCACTGAGCTTGTTTTTTACACTGAAAGAATTTGCAGTATTTTGCTTATTTTCGCCTGAAGGCAGAATGACCGAGTGGGTAAAAATGCTCAGTTTCTAAATATGCATAAACTATGTTGTTGCACAAGTATCAAAATGTATTGTTTCGGACCAAACATATTAAGAAGTGACAGGGCTGCTGTCTGTCATTTGGGCAGTAAATAAGAAGAATGGCCTGGTTTTAGGGACATGACTGATGCAATGTATTCATCTTCAGCTGCGATGACCCTGAAGTGGAGGATTATGGGAATAAATGGAGCATGAGTGCCATCCTGCGGTACTTGAAGCAGGAAGGGAAGGACACTACATGTGAGCAACTTCCCTTTCTCTTGTGTCTTTTCATTGCCCGGCAACACGGTTTGAGATGACATGTGAAAAGTGACTCTGGGGTTGCATTTTTTTTGTGTGAACTCCTACAGCCTTGAGGGTCATAAATGTTGGCATGTTATGCTGAACTTTCATATGGTCATATGGACAGGAAGGGTATCTGCTGCTACTGTGAATACTGGGTCGAATACCCTCGCCATGTCCAGAAAGAAAAGACATCTATCAGGTTAGAGCCAGAAATGTGTGTTTGTTGGCTCTTTGATTGGCAGTCGCCAGTGTGGTCTAGAGAGTGGATACACTGTAGCAGTTACTGGCTTGTTAAGCCAGTTCTCATGGTGATAATGATCCTTCAGACAGAATCAGTCTTCACCTTTCTTTCAGGAAAACTGGCTGCGGAGCTTCTGTTCACATTATCGGCTGTGATCTCGCTTTTAGGAAAAGACTAAGCCCATCTGCTTTTGGGTGTTTGCTGGGATTTTTCCACGCTGCTCGAGTTCAGCAAATTTGAAATTTTTCAGCTAGGTATTATTGGCAACCAATCAAATTCATAGTCTAGAAATAGGAGTTCTAGAACATTCTGACACAACTTTTGAAATGTATGGTTACAAGGCCAAAATTAAAACACATTTCATCACAAAATCATTGTTTGCATCCTCAGCACTTAGTGAAGAAGGTCATGAAAAACGTTTTTTTACACTTTTTGTTGCACGTAATCCAGCTAACGAATGCGTATTTACCCTCCCTGCATCCACTGAAATGCCACTATTTTGTCTGTAGTCTGCCTTGGTTTTGTTTTTTGTTTTTTTTTTTGCCACACATATTTCAGTTGAGCCTAATTCAGTCTGAAGGCATGCAAACATTGAAGCACTTTGTGGAGTTTACTCAATTTGTATTGAACTAGGGTGACCAGCTCTTTTCCTTCTGGTGCCCCGGAAAGTTTTGTATATTTTTCTGTTTTTACAGCATAGTAAATGGACCCAAGTAGCCAAAATGAATGATATGTACTGATGGTCTTTTTTTTAACTTTCGGCACATTGTGCTCTGCATCCGAGTTAGAGTTCAGTAAATGTATTGGCTATGCAAGCAATTAATCCAGTGGCTGTCATTGGGAGTATCAGTAGCTGTGGGATAAGCTTTGGGATTCTCTGTAACACACTTCTGAAATTATCTCATAGTAACCACCAGCCAAATGACTTCACCACCATTTCCATGAACGACGTGGAAAACCCTACAATCGACTGCTGCACTCGATCAATGAAGTTCTGAGTAGCAAAGAACATCCACAGTCACTGTAGCTCTGCATGGCCAATGGATGACCACCCCTGCTAATATAGAGGGTCGGCCACTTATAAAGTCTCGTTGTGTAGTTGGGCAGATAACTCTTCTGCATTACTGGGTGAGGACCTGGTTGAGCGTGGCCATAGGTTCCTGTTGTGATTATGATCCCACCTCTGTGCCTTCTCCAGTGCTGATGGGCCAGGTGGAGGACCTGGTAATCAAGGCGGTGTTGAGTGCAGAGCTGCAGATCGCCACGGCTTGCAAGATGTTTGTTCCCCACAGAACCAACTGCTTTGGTAAGACTGCCGCCTGGCTGCCTGCGCACTGTTGGCCTCAGCCTGCCGTTGTTTTCTTATCGCTTCCCTGAATGCTGTATTCGCTGCCTTTATGCCCCAACCTGCTTCCTGAATGCCTCTGAAACAAAAGCTGCTGAAATTAAATGCCTTCCTCTTGGCCCCAGCGAAGAGGTTGGAGCCTTGGGCTGGTTTTTGTCTCATGTATAGTTTGTGTTGTGAAGGTTCTCACTGCTTTGGGGCTAATGGTTCTCTCCCTCTTGCTCTTGCCTCACAACCGGAGCCCTGCAAAACTACATTCCCCAAAATGCCTCTGTAGAAGAAAAGACCTCTAGGGGTGTATTCGAATCTCTGTTCTTGGCGACACTCGGGTTGACTCGACACGGGAACGAAGTTTTGAACAGCCGAGAACCAACACGAGAACGCGTTCTTGTCACTCCCCACTTATTGGAGAGTGGGACGAGTGTTATCAAGAACAAAGATGGCGGACGCCGGAGATACGTATGTGAAATTTTCATCAATTTCACCGATTAATCTTGTTAATAGCCCTCTATTCACGAGAATGAGTAGTTTCAGTGGCAATTAACTATGTATAGAAGTATGAAGTGACTTTCAGGCCTGGTTACTATGGTTGATCTTGCTGAAATTTTGTAAAAACCGTCGGTATCGCAATATTTCAATTCAATTCAATTTTATTCTGCATCATATGCAGCCCCATGGGCTAGCCTGAGTTGGAGACTGGAGAACACCCGAACTCGCACTTCGTGTTCGGAACAAAAAACCCCGCTCCTCGCACTCGTGTTGACTTGTGTTGGGGATTCGAATACGCCCGAGGTGTCTGTAATGGGCCAGTGAATACTGATTATTTTACTTAGGGTGGAATGATCAGGGCAAGATCTCAAAGAGAATGTAACTCCTTAGATGGAAAATATGCCAGTATTGCACAATATTTATTTCCTGGCGGTCCTTCAGTGGATGTCATGGTAGTGTTGGTGTTTGTGTATGGGGGGTGCGGAATAAATTAGGTGTTGATTGGCACACACGCTAGCATGAAAGGGGGTAGGAGCGGTGACGTGTGCCCTTCAAAAGTCTGGCTTTGAGGAGCAGGTGATCTCTGTGTGGAAGTTGGTGAAAATGTGGTGCTCTCACGGTTTGCTCCAGCACTGCAGGCCGAGCATTCCCGGCATGCCGGTCCTTTCCTGCTTCAGTTGGTCACCCTCTTTCCAGACATGAGGGTTTAAATGTTGGCTCGAGTAGCTGGGGACAACAGCAGATGAGGTGCCGGATGGATTATGCTGTTGGTGCTGGCTTGCTGATGCAGGGATCTGTGGTGTGTGTGTGTGTGTGTGTGTGTGTGTGTGTGTGTGTGTGTGTGAGATCTTGTTCAAACAATGGCGGAGTTGAGGGCACTGTCAGTGACATATACTGGACAAATAAAGTTAGGGATCACCCCAAATTTTGAATTTGAAATAAGTGATAGTTTGTATTTTTTTCCATATCATATTTTAATATTGAAAAGTTGGGTGATCCCTAACTTTCTTTGTCCAGTATAGATGGCAACATAACACTGGACGGCAGTGAAGGGCAGGTGTTTACTGTGTGTGTGTGTGTGTGTGTGTGTGTCTGTGTAAGAATGTTTGTGCGCATGTGTACGTATGCATTCTGGGCATGCGTGTGTGTACGTGCAAGTTTGCGCGTGCGTGTGAGTGCTTGTGTGCACGCGTGCGTACGTGCGTGCGCCTATGTGTGCGTGCATGTGCATATGTGGTTGTGTGTGGATGTGCATGTGTGCGTTCGTTTGCATGTGAATGCACTGATGTGCATGTGCATGTGTCTTGTGGTGGCGGTGGGTTCGATTTGCAGGCATGGGTGCATAAGTTTGTGTGGATGTGTGTATAAACAGCCCTATGCATGCACACACACACACACACACACACACACACACACACACACAGTTGCTGGGAGAGAATGAGCAAAAGCCAGATGTAAGGATATTCAGCAGATCTAACTACCAGTCCAAAGAAAACACGTCACCTCGGTCAAGCAGGGCAGGATTAATTTAGCTGAGGTTCACCCACAGTTTAACTTTCATGCGGCTGTGCCCCACTAGCATGCGGTCCCCCATTTGTGAGGTTTAACCACACATATCCATTCTACATGCCCTGGTAGTCACAAGTTCACAAACTGTGACTCTAAACAGACTGGAAACGACATTAGGGACTGGGAATACTCTGGTTCAAGTGAAAGGAAAAAGATAAATTTGCCAGTTTGTAGCTATCAAACTATTTTTCCATTTTTGGTTGCTAAGTAATCAGTGGTCATGATCAGTTTTTAATGAAATTACATTCTTAAATTTAGTTTAACTCTAAAATCAGGACTTCGTCCCCTCTCATACATCCTTATTTGCTTACTTCTCCATTTTTTTGCATAGTGCTGCTTTATGGTCTTTCGGAGTTGTTACCATTAGCTACCTTGTGTTAGCTGGAGCAGCAGGTTATCAGCTGTGGCATGCGGATAGAGCGACCTTTCAAAAGAATGGCATTTGAAGTGCACATACATGGGTGCACGTCATCCAGGGCTTCCTTCTGACCCCCCTTTAAGAGCAGAGCCACACTCCAGGGTCATAGCGACTCTCGAATGACCACCATTGTGGGGCATTTTACGTAAACATTATGTCTGCGAGAGCATGCGCTGAACTAAAGAGCACTGGCAACCACCACTGTAAGTTACTCCTGCTCTCTGATGTAGTTACCCGTGGCACCAGGTTTTCTCTGAGTTGCTGTTTGCCCCCTTTGGTACCCCCCCCACCACCACCACCCACCCTGTACTCTTTACCCGCCCTGACATGCCCCTGACCCCATCTCTGTACCAATGAGAAACTGAATACGGTGTTAATTCATCTTCTGAAATGGTCCCAGTCCCCGTCGCTCTGCGCCGATAAAAGGAAAAACAGATGTAGGCAGCGATATAAGCGATAAATACCAGTGGGAGGAGCAGTGTAGGCTCCTTCAGAACGGCCCCATTGTTCTGTGCTCACGCGCGATTCTGTCCTCGCTGCGTGAAGGCGACTCGAGGCCATTACACACATTGTTATTTTAATTGACTGAGAGTCATTCCTCCGCTGTTCGTGCTGCAGTATGTTTTTCATTGTTTTCGAAAGGCTCTGTGCGTTCGGTGCGCCCCTGAGTAACACGAGCGTCCTATTGAGACCCAAGCGCTCCGCGATGCTACTTTATCTCTCCCACTTGTCTGATATGGGATGAAGTTGAAACTGTGCTCTGGGATTGTTTGAAAGCTGCTTGGGGAGAAATCGCTGTATGTTTATGTATTCGTGGATGGGAAAGAATGCCACCCATGTTGACTCTTATGACTTTGTAACATGATTAATGGATGCCTCTTTTATTGAGGGATTGCTGGTTAAGAGATGTTATTGCTAGGATCTGGTTATCCAAGCCAAATTCCTGTTTTACTGCATGCTGTACATTCCAGAAAAGGTTAATGAATTATGCTGTAAGCTGTATTTTTGTTCTTGTAGCTTATCTTGTGCTTCTCCTGGAATAGAGCTTTGTGATTTGGTTGACACCATTCTTCATGAGGTCAACCTTTCTTGGCTGTATCTCACACAGTGGCGTAACGTGGTCCGTGTGGGCCCGAGTGCAGACCTGACGACACGGGCCCCTCCGATTGTAAACAGCAGCAAGATTAAAGGGCATCTAAAGTCGATTCCCATTGTTTTTGTTTATCGGCCAATCAGCGAGCCGCACCTGCGCAAACGAACCGAAATAGAAGGATTATTTACGCGTGTACACAAAGCATTGGTTGATGAATGAAATTGGTCGTGTGACAATGCAAGATGTCAACAAAAGCAAGTGATTTGTTTGTAAACATTGGACGTTCAACATCCCGTCTGAGAATTGACTTTAGATGCCCTTCAAACCATAGACTGTCCTTGGATTAAACGATCGGACCGTGACATCATCACGTGGGTAGTCTATGGAATGTTGGACATTACCCAGAAACACTTGCTGTCTCAATGACGATATTAACAGCAGAATAGAATTATCATAATTGTTTTATTAAGCATTTTCCAAGAAGAAATCAAAACTATTTCATGTTATAACGACTTATGTTCAATTAAAATGATGAATAATGCACCATGATGACATCGACTTGCCAGCACCAAGACTGAGAAATGAATGTAGTTGCAGTGGTATAAATATCCAGCAGCACAGAGTTAAGGACTATTAATTGCAGGCTTTTGTTAGTATGAGTGTTTCAACTGTAAAAGACACTTATGCTGACATTGTTCGGGGCCCGACCCTGTCACGGGGGTGCCTATCACGAGGCCCCCCCACCACTGGACTCTAGTGCCGTTGCAATCGCTGCACCCTCTATCATTACGCCACCGATCTCACATCAACAAAATCCTAAAATCTTGAAATTGTTTATTGATGTCCGGTCTTTGTGTTCAGGTGTGATTGTTCAGGTATGGGGCCAGTTTCTTAATTTTATTCTTTTAATTGTTTATGGACTTACTGATTAGTCATTGTAAATATAATATACATTTGCTTTTTTTCAGTCCTTGACAACATTAGGCATTGGTCTCCTTTTGCTAGCCAGCAACTATAAGACATTAAAGTACAATAGCATTATATTTGTCATACTTTTCGAAGGCAGTTAATTTGTAAAAGCCTCCACTATTTAAAAATGATAACTCTCGTCTCCCTGAGGCGAGGTTTTGTAGCAACCGACAGGCAGACAGCTAAAAAGCACCAGAGAGTCGTCCGCTCCCAGTCTGTGCCTGGGTTTGTGTGTTTGAGCGCGAAGCATGGCCATGTGCGGGAGGTTGTGTTTTGCAGTTGGAAGGGTTATGAGCAGGACACTGTCTCTCTGAGGACCTGCTGCTGATGCCCTCTGAGAGAGACCACCTCTCAGACTCTTGCCTCCATTTCTCTCCTTCGTCCATATTTATTTTCCTCTCACTTAAAGGTCGTCGTGAGCATTTTGCGGCCACATTAATGGCGCTTGCGAATGTGTCTGCGAGCCTCTTGACGGGTCCTGGGGGAGAAGGCCTTGTTTGCTCCTAATTGGTGGAAAACGCACAGCATGTGGAACCCTAGCTGTCGTGGGGTGCCTAAGGTGTACCCCACCTGCTCTCACAGCCCCTCTGCTGCCTTCCCTCTATATGGCTAATACGAGCAGGGGCCAGTTTCCTCCTCCAATTGTGAGCTTTACCTATTTATTATGTTTGACGGGGTTTTTATGTTGAATACGAGTGGAGGGTCTGTGAACGTGCTTGTCAAAGTCTCTCCAGCTTAACGAATACCATTTTGGTTTTTATTTTCAAAAGCCTTCGCTCATCAACTGCCTTCTGTTGTGTAAATGGCTTTATTTAATAGAGTGCATGTGTTTTTTATGAGCCTACAGATCCTTAGCAATTCTAAGCCTAGTGTTGCCATACCACAAATTGGATGAGAGTGGGTGAAGAAAGAAATTAGACTTTGTCCATTATTTGTATGTTTTCGATGCAGTCTAGCAAAGTAAATGCAGGCTTTGCCTTTTGACGGCCTCGATTGCGCTCTCGCCCCATAACGGCAGTAAATTCCACCTAAGGCGCGCAATGGATCGCGCCCCTCAGATTTCCAATATCCGCGCAAAAGATGCGCAAAGCATATAAAAAAGATGGAGAGTGATTCTCGTCTAAAGGGCCGTGCACTATCGAAGTTAGAAAGTTTGCTGGGGATACGGAGTTCGTCAGCAAACGGTTTTTCCAGCATAGAGAATTGCGAGGCGGCCGCCTCTGTCAAATTTCATGCCTTCTCCGCCTCCTGAAAGAAAATCGAGTATTTGTTTGCACGGAAAACATTATTACTTCCCCCCCCGGAGTGGGCGTGAAGTACTGTTTTTAGCGGCTCTGTGTGTGTTTGATTGTTTGTTTGTTTGTCTGTATGTTTGTGTTTCCGCACTTGCCAATATTTGCGTGAATGGGTGAAGTCTGCCATCTAGTGGCTCTGCGTGTTTGTTTGTGTTTCCGCACTTGCCATTATTTGCGTGAATGGGGTGAAGTCTGCCATCTCAGATTGCCTTGTTTCCTAACAAGCATTGAACTCTGTGGATTTGACGTTTGTAACTGCAATTGCAGCTCTATGCCACCACGATACTGTGGCGCTGTATCGTAACCTGTGCATCAGGCAAAGCTGTTGACCATTGCGACTGTTCAGAGTTTATTTTCTTTTTATCTCCGATTCTGCTACAATTGCTTGTCCAGAAGTGGAGGCAAGTTTAGTTAAGTTCACTTCACTTCAGTTGGGAGTAACCAAGGGAGTGACTGTCAGTGAGTGCTGCTCCATGGCAGGTGCTGGAGAAATTTCTCATTCTGTATGTTAAAATGTTTGATTTAATTTTAATGTTTTAAAAGTTATCTCAGAAAGGTATTTGCAATTCCATTTTCCAATTTTGCAATAATAAAAGACACAAAATGCAATCAAGTGCTTTTTCTGTATTTATTGAAATCAAGAGTCAGTACAGAGGCTTATTGTTGCATCTTCACTAAAATCCTGAGTGTACAATAGACAAATTTTGCTGAGTGGTTGAACACGCTCTTCGGGTCGTTCACGGAGAGCAATGGTCCCTGCAAGGCAGAAGAGCAATTAGCTCTCCTAGTACAGTGTAGGAGAGTGACCAGTTGAGCTCCTGCAAATTTCAAAAGGCAAGGCCTGTAAATGTAAAGGTGAAGCAGCCCAGACATTCTAAATTTCTAGTTTGTTAGAAATGCTTTTTGTGCAGTAACTAGATGATTTATGAAAACAACCTGAAAAGAAGGCCTTTGATTTCTCTTTACTTGGAGAAAACTGAGTCTTTACCTTCTGAGGTGAGGCTTCAAGCTGCCTGTAATTTCAAAGCCATGGAAGACCTAGGCTGTGAGTGTTTGTGAACATTGGCAGTGATGGTTCGTTTTAGACCAAAGGACCCTTTGATGGTTCTTTGAACCTGAATCATGGTTATATAAATACATTCAAATGTACAGAAGCTTGACTCAACTTTTGATCCTGGTGTTACTTTTCAGAATCACACTTGATGTCTTGAGATACGATGGAAAAAGTGTCTGAAACGTTTTGGATTGGCTACACCCTCAAAAAACATGGGTAAAACGGAGTCCAGAATTAATTATTTTTTCAGGATTTAAGGAAGAACTTTTACCTTGTTTGTATGCAGTGAACAGCACAACCAATCGGACTGATTTCGTATTTTCCCCCTCTGCTGCTTCGTTTTGAACTGGCATCTCTCCATGGCTTTTTCGGCTTTCTCTTGACCTTCGCTCTGTAAAAACCGGTTGTGTCCGTGGAGGCTGCAGCTTTTCGGGACCCTCCCTGTGTGCGCGCGATGGCACAGCGACGAGGGCCGTGGAAAACGAGCTCCCCCGAGGCGACGAGCCCGTTGAATGAGTCGCGAGGGCGAGATAGAGTGGCAGTGTTTGTGTACCCAGAGCCCCAGACGCTTCAGTAAAAGGGCTTTATTGTTGAGGCCTGTGCCAAACTGGCCTTGGAGGTGGAACACGCAGAGGCTCTCAGGCGCCAAGTGCCTCTGGCTCGGAAAAATTTGCCCAAATGTTTCCAAGTGTGGCAGGGTGAAGGAGAGGAGCACTGCCTTGACCCTTTCAGCCTTTGTGTTGCTCCTGTGTTCACTTGTGCTGCCACTTAAATGGCCTTACTTGGTTAGTAAGCATGCAAGGGCCTTTTTAAGTTACTTTTATTCAAACTGTCGTGAAGATGGTGAGATTGGAAGTGGGAACGCACAACTAAAATGCCAACTAAGATTTTTCTTGCCTTTTTTTGGCTGTAAATCTCCCATCCAGTTGGTCGGTAAACATTATATGCTTAACTTTGGTGATTGAATCCTCTGGCCCAGTGGTTATTGAATGATTGTTTTTTTTTTTTTCCAGTTTAAATCTGGATTAAAGATTATAGGAGCTTCTTGGAGCTCATTCATTCACACAGTGACTGTGCTTATTTGCAGCATAAACCGTTTCACACGTTTTATCTTGCATCAGGCCATTATAGAGACTGTTCATGTGTTTCTATGGAATTTTTTTAAAATAAAATTTTCGCAGATGTAGCTCTCTGGCTGTTCTGAAATATAGACCTTTTTCCTGTTTCCCTGGGGTATGACTATGAGGTGAGACTGACCAGTTTTCATCCATCACCATTAAGACAAAAGAATATAGCACTGATGTGCGACAGATGATTGTTGAGCTTCACACGTGGAAATCGCTATATGAAAGTAGCTGAATAGTTGAAAATACCCATTTTGACTTGAAGGGCTGATATCATGGTGTTTAAGGCAAATGGCAGTGTTAAAAATCTGCCTGGAAATGGAAATGCACCCATTTTGAATATGCCTACTTTGAGGAGGATGGTTTGAGAAGTAAAGGAAATACCAAGGATCGCCGCTGAAAAATTGCTTATATTAGGTCATTATTATGTTGTTGCGGTCAATCTCCTGAATGTCAGTTAGAACCCGTGTACTTAACTATAAGATGTTTGGGAGGATTGCTAGAAAAGGCCTCTTGCCATCAGAACACCAACTTGACCACCTTCTGTTTGCCGAACGGTACTGATTTTGTGACTGGGATCTATGGTCAAATGAAACCAAAATAGAGCTCTGTTGCAATGAACCCAAGGCGGGTTTGACGTAATGACTAAGATGGCCGTCCTATCATGATCCTCCCTATCGTGAAGTATGGTGGGGAATCTTTGATGGTGTTTTTCATCTGAATTGACCTTGGCAACCTAGATTCACAGCAAATTAGCGGCAGATAATGTTGGATCTTTCATGGTGGATAATCAGAGCATGCACCCAAATCTTGTCAAAAATGGTTCACCAACTACTGAATCAAGGTTTTGCCATGGCCATCCCTGTCCCCTGATGAGAAACCCACAAGAAAACCTATGGGACCAGCAAGAGTAGGGAGTCCATAAACATGTACCTTGGAATTTAAAAGATCTATTTATATTCTGCATGAATGAATGGTCTCTCATCTCTTGCCTTGTCTTTTTCAACCTCATTTATCTCAACAGAAGAAGACTCTGCTCATCTTGGTGAGGGGAGACGACCCGAAGTATCATATGACAAAGATGCAATCACTGTGGCACACTGTCTTGAGAAAAATAATTGTGAATAATAATTATTTCTTACCCTCATTTGAGTTAAAGGTTGTGTTTTTGTTAATATTTTGAATTGCACAAAGGATAAACAATGAAGGCATTCATTCAAACCATTTTTTTCACATGAAAGGGTCCCAGTATCTGCGGAGGGCAGTATACAGTATTATCTACAATACTTATTGAGCAAATTCACGTAGTTCTCTCAGTAAGTTGTAGTTTGAAAGTTTAATCAAGCCACTTAACCACTCAAGCATGGGCTGATGGAAAGATAAGGTTTTTTTTTTTTTTTTTTTTTTTTTAGTAATGCTAGCCAGCATGGATGGCAGCAGGAAAATATATTTGTCCATGAAGAATTTACTCAGCTTGATGAATGTTTCTGTTCAAGATATTAGAAAATGTGAGATGTAATATATCATGCAAAATGAAGGGTGCATCCAGCTTGATAGCCTCACAAAGTATAAATAATGTCTTGCAACATGTTTCTTGATGTTTAATCACTCCAATAGAGCTGTGACCAAATGTATTACAACTCTTTTCCAAGTTTCTTTGTTGTATTATCTGATATTGGGATTGGTGTTTCAGTACTTAATAGGTTGATAATCAGTAGCAGAAACTGACCGTGCAATGAACAACCAGCTCTTGAGATCAAAGATTTGGCAGAAAGAGTCCTTCTTTCAACTGTGATTTATTTAGCTCTTGAAAATTATGAGCTCTTAGATGCCTTTCCATCGACCATCAACACGATTAGAACAAGACTGCCTCCAAGCCAATATCACAATCAGTGCTGTAAAAATCTCCCTGTCATTCCTGGCCAAACGCTACATGCTTCCTCTGTCATTCCTGGCCAAAAGGCAAATATTTCTTTCTCTCATTACTGGCCAAACCATTCCTTCCATTCCTGGTGATATGTGCTGGGAAAGGTTTTGGAGAAATGAGTTGTCTGTGTGATTTTGTTTCTCTGCAGAGCTCTATGGCTTTGATGTCCTCATTGATTCCAACCTCAAGCCTTGGCTTTTAGAAGTGAACCTCTCTCCATCCCTGGCATGGTAAGTGAGCTCTGCTTATGAAAATGTTTTGGGTAATCATTTCATGAACACTGCCATGTCATTCACTGCAGATTTATGAAGAAAGGTTTAGATTAACAGGGTGGGGAATTTTTTCCAGTTCCGATGTATTCACTTATCCAATGGGCAGTAAAAACAATATGTAGAAGGTGACCGTGACGTCACTCCTTCACTTTCCAGGGGGTTGTAAAAAGTGTTTTGAAACTGCAGAGATGAATCGGCTTTGCTTGATACAAATTTGAGTAAGAGACTGGGGGATTGTGGAAAGGGGAAAGGGGGTCCTTTGTATGGTCATGGAGCCCAGGCCAGGTCAAGGCGCAGCATGATTGCCAGTCCAGAGCCATTACTGATGTTTCCAAATCCTCCCCAGGTGACTTTGCAGCAACACAAAATTTCCCAAATTGGTCTTTGGAATGTTTACATACACCGATGAGCCAAAACATTATGCCCAAGGTTCATCCTCCGCATACGAAGCCTCCCACCCACCAAAGCATGGAATTTACAAGACCACCCGAAGGTGCTCTGTGGTGTGTGGCACTGAGTGGTGATCCCTTAAAGTGCAAATTAATCAAATTTTCTCAAATAAAAACTAATCCGGTATTTGACCAAACAGTTCATGAACAATATCCTGCTAATGAAATGCCCCAAATTTTGCGAATTAGCAGATGTGGCGTAAGGGGAGGTGTTCCATAAGCGGAAGTTAAGCTGAAAACAATCAGAGTGCAAGATGTTGTCAAAAAACCTTGCTTCCATAAGTTGATCAAAACAAGTATTTTCACATCAGAGGGGGAAAAGGAACAACATGATTATCAGCCTGTGGGCATGGTGCACCGAACCTACATACTGAGAGTTTTATGAGGCCATGAAGAGGAAGGGTCTCCGAAAATAGGTAGCCTACGTACATGATGACAACACGAGACCCTCAGAGTCTATTAACTCTGATTCCGCCGTGCACATGCAACTAACAACACTGCCCATCAATGTCTAATGAGGCCCTGTTTGCGCAGCTGGGGTGCATTTTTCGAAATCACTGATGCCAACTTGCGTAGTTGGAACCCCTGACTGTGGATAAACTATGTAAGTTTCTAACTTAGTTAGCGACTGTGGTTTTGGGAAACACACCCCTGGCTGGCTAGTATTCTTAAGCTGTTCGATATTAAAGTATGAAGTTACACATGTAACAGTTGTCGTAGAAACTTCAGTTTATTAATGTAATGGGGAAAAGCGTTAGCTTGCTAGCTCGCAAATTATTCATCCCATCGACTTGAACAGACTAGAAGCGTAAGCTTTTTTAATTCTCCACTCGCAACTCCTGGTCTTGTTCCGGCTTTGCTATTGTGGCTGAATTTTCGATTTCACTCAAGGTCTTGTGATGGAGGATGGATTTAGTTTCGTTTTGAGTCATTAATTGCGTAAAATAGTTTCTACACTCATTTTAGGATGGGCTTATTGACCTAAATGTCTGAGTACGGAATAGATGAGGAAGATGCAGGACCGGAGCAGTTTGGGGTCGCCTTACAGACAGATGGCTTATTAAGCGGCGATTTCAGTAATTCCTAACCCACAGTGATGTCCAGACCTTTCCTGTGACTCAGGATCTGGCTGATAAAAGCAGTAATCAATGAAATGTTTAGATTAGATCACCGATCCTGATCCAGTGTTGTGTCCGATTGAGTTCCCCTGTGAAATTGTGTTTCTGGGAACAATGCAATGCAATGACATCCCTAAATAGTGTGGAGAGTAATTGCATATTTTACTCTGAATTTTACAGCAGAACAGATGGTTAAAACATGGGGTAACTGTGTGATCACTGATTAGCGGAAGAGCTCAATATTGCAAAAGGACAAATAACAGGTGACGGCAGAATATCAATATACATTGCTTTATGAGGTGTCATCTATGATAACTTTCTTAAGAGCGAGCTAATTGATCAATGCCTGTAACGTTATTTCTCTCATGATTTTCTTAAATCAGCAACAGCATCAAAAAACTTTCTCAAAGGGGGAACACGATTTGACGGGAGCAGAATCGGACACAACACTGGGCTCTGTGAAATTTGCTTGTTTCCTCTTCATAAAATCCACCAATGCCTTTCGAATCGTGGGCCTTTTTGGAAATTTATGGACCATGATGCCTCTGCTTGTATCGGCCTTATTGTTGCAGCTGTAAACAAGGCAGATATTTGGCATTTTCCCGAGGGAATTCTCCACAATTATGAATCACTGAGTCCAATGCCAGCAATCGAGTTTCCATGTCATGCAAATTATAAGCACATTTTTATTATCCCCCCCCAACCGAAGTTGGGGGGGGATATTGAAATGGGCTCCGTCCGTCCGTGCGTGCGTCTGTGCGTCGTCGTCCAATCCGCCGTTTCGGAGCAGAACTCAAAAACTACTGAACCTAGCTCTACAAAACTTCATGTGTGCAACAATCAACATGCTTAGATGTGCCTTTTAGGGTTTTCACCTTTCTCAGATTTTTATTTTTGCCCGTTTCCATGGAAACTCAACTTAGAATCAGCATAGAAATTGTTTCCGGAGCAGAACTCAAAAACTACTGAACCTAGCTCTACAAAATTTCATGTGTGCAACAATCAACATGCTTAGATGTGCCTTTTAGGGTTTTCACCTTTCTCAGATTTTTATTTTTGGCCGTTTTCATGGAAACGCAACTTACATTCTGCATGGAGATTCAACTTACAAAATTTACATGTTGACCTTGGTAAAGGTTGCCTGTTATCTATCTTGATGCAAACATCCCTTGTTTATATATCATTTTTGCATAATACTCCCTTCAAAGTAATACCAGTAGGCGGGGGATATAGCCGACTCTGTCTGCTTGTTGAAAATTAACTTAAAAGAAAGTTAGAATTACCTGCGTTTACATCAACTGGCTTTGAGCGAATAAACTCCATTAAAGTAGGCCAGTTTCGCTACAGGATGGTGGTAGAGGGCTCTCGTAACGTATAGAACAGCAGAAGAAGAAGAGGTCACGAACCAGAAGAGAGACAAACTGAAGTGGAACAACTGGAAAAGAAACAACTGGAGGTTGTTGAAACGAGATACTGTAAAAATGGAGAGAGGTTTGCAAGAGTTGCATGCAATTCAGCAAATCATCATAAAGCTTTTCTTTCAGCTAATGATTACAATATTTGACGCTGTCTGGAGATGAAGACTGAGTCGAATGCGAATGCAGGCCATGGCAGCAAGCCAGCTACGTCAGAGCTCATTCAGCTATAGTCGCTTAAGCAGTTTCCATCCTACGTTATGCACTTTTACTTTATCGTTGAAGGCAAAAACCACCTCAAGCAAGCCTATAAAGTTTTACGTGATTTCGAGTAAGTTAATTCTTATTTTTTGCTGTTTCCATCTGCTTTTTCCAATGTGAGTTTTCAAAATCCGCATAAGAATAGTGAGATGGAAACGCGACTATTGACGATGTCTGCTCTGCCACTGGCTATATACCTTCTGTGACGTCGTCGCCGAAGATGAATTCTTTCCAAGATGATTACGATTTTCAGTGATTGAAATGTGAATAAATTTGTAGCGGCCGATTAGAATTTAAAATGCCCAGTGCACGAAGGATGTATTTATGTTAAAGATTCCGTGGTCCCAATCTTATTTTTGGATGAGCAAGCACTTTAAGTTGGAGGTTTCCAACTTCAGTCCGTGAGGGCAGCAGTGTGTGTGGGTTTTTGGAATTTCCATTCAAAAAGCAGAGAATTCTGGGTTCATGAACATGGTTTGCAGACTCCTTAGCGAAATGATGACTTCAGTTAAGCACTTAAATTAAGTGCAGGTACAAACCAAAAACCTGTAGGCACAACAGTCCATGAGGATTTGAGTTTGAGATCCCTTCGTCAAGTCCTGTAAGTGGTGAGGTGGAGCTGCCATGAATTAGGCTTGTTTTTCCAACACGTTTCAGTGATCGGATTGAGATCTGGAGAATTTGGAGGCCAGGACAACACCGTGAACTCTGCGTCATTCTCCTCAAACCATTTTCAAACAATTTGTGCTCCGTGGCAGGTGCATTCTCCTGCTGAAAGAGGCCACTACCAGCAGGGAATACTGTTGCATTTAAGTGGTGTACCTGAACCGTAACGGTTTTTAGGTTGGTGGCATATGTCAAATCGACATCTGCATCAGCGCGGACCAAAGGTTTGCCCTGCGCATCACATGCTGTCCTCCCCACTGTGCATCTTGGTGTCATCTTCACCCAAGGTAAATGGTGCACGTTTACCTGGCAATCCACATAATGTAAAAAAAATAAATAAATAAATAAATTAGATCCATTTGAGCAGCCGTCCGTTTGCTTCCAGTGCAAAGGTCCTGTTCTGATGCGTGTGCCCATCGTAGGTGCTTTTGACGGTGGACAGCGGTTAGTATGTGCACTTTTGCCTGGTCTGCAGCTACTCAGCACCATATGCAACAGAGTCAAATACGCTTTGCATTGTGACGCATTCCCCTCCTGTGACTGGTGTCGCATTGGCTCCTCGAACCAGAAGGGGTTGCCTCTGTTGCCCTTGTGCATCAAAGAACCTTGGGCACCCAACAACTTGTTGCTAGTTTGTGGTTTTTTGCTCCTCTGGCTTCATTCCAATACCCTCACTTGTGATCTCTGCATGTAGTCAACTGACCTCTTGAGTGACTTGTTTCAGGGATCTGGCAAAATTGTTGTCAAAAAGACTGCAAGTTTTTTCTTTTCACATCGGGATGCACTTAAAAGGGAAATGTTTCCAGTTGAGGCAGCAGTTGGAGTAGTTTTTAAGCCAAGAATGAAATGTGGAGAATACGTATTTTGAATTGTGCATCAAGACTCAATTAGTGATCCAAATATAAAAAAAATACACAAACCAAACATTGAAACATCGTCCAAAATCATAAATACAGGTATGCAAACAGCTCGCTTTTCGGCGACTCTCGCTTTTTTCATGTCAGTTTGGGTGGCTTATGTGAATTGTGTAGATCAGAGGAGTTGTTTTTTTGGGGGGGGTGGGTCTGGCGTGCTGCGGTCATAAGTCTGCGCCACGTGCGTGAACTCCTTATTTTCATTTGGATGATGAGACGTTGGATCAACTTTTGTACAGCGCTACGCACAGAGCCCGTCTACAAAAATTCTCTGGCTACGCATTGGCCTACTGCTCTATTTCTTTGACTGTCTGTGATACGGCTTGAGAATCTTGTGCTGGACCTTCCCGCTCCGTTCTATGAAACGCCACAGAATTCCATGTGGTGCTTAGATATATATTATAGAACACTATATTTCTGATAGGGTATGCTCAAGTGAAGCATCTGTTCCAGGAGCGTATACACCCGGAAGTAAAATTTGCATGTAGATTCCCATTCATTTTCGCCTGCTTTAAAATTACATTTTCAAAAACACTTGCGTGCGAGTAGGTGTTATTTTGGTATCGCTGTGCAGAGCAACATTTTGTCTCCCTAAATATGTGCTTTTTGGAGGATGGAAAGCGGCACACTTACCAAAGGGAAGATCGAAATGTGACTCTGTGTCAACGTTAAAGTGCGAGCAGAAAAGTTAACGTGACCGAGGCTTTTAATGACCCTCTGACAAGATAATTGCTTGGAAGTTTTTGCCGTTATAAGAAACGTCAATGAATGTCCATATACGTTATCAAATTACTTTCTGGTGTGCTCACTTCATTGCACACTGGTTGAGCATATTTGCCGTCAGCCAAATAGTTTATATTGAATCATGTGGCATATATCAACATTGTTAAAAGGAAGCGCTAGTTAACTCTGGCTACTCCTTTACTAAGCTTCATCTTTGCCTCTGTCCCGTTAAAGCACTGCTCTCAAAAATGATCACTGCACAGCGCGGATTGAGGGGACAGAGAAAAGTTTTTTCCCCTGATTTAGAAGAGCCAAGCCTTTCTCCCCTCCTTGTCTTTTGAAAGTCTATACAGAAAAGCGACTTGTCCACTGTTTTAAATGTTATGCAGGTGAGAAGTATTGTCGTGGAATGTCAATTACAAGTAGCTAGCTTGTTTGCCGCCTTGTTAATTTTATTAACTGCTAAGTAAATGTAGTCCCCGCGATGGTAAGGGTACCGAGGTAGCTCGCTGATGACCGTTAGCAATCGCTAGCATTTGTTTTTAGCCAGCGGTCTGTTCAAGTCAATGGGACGGCTAATTAGCTAGCTAGCATGCGAATGCGATTTTTTTCTATTAAAGTGACAAATTTGCGTTTCTACATTGTGAAACGTTTTATTACAGCCCTTCAAATTAATATTGCTGCAAAAGGCAGCCGCACATCTCGGCATTTTAACGCTTATATTGACTTATTTGAAATTGGCCTCATAGGAAACCATTCATTTTTATGAAAATATATATGATGTGGTGTCATCAAAGATTCGCCGCTTTCACCCTTTCTGGTGTCACCAACAATTCTGAGGTAAGGTGTTTTTTATTCTGTATGCTATATGATCTAGTCATGTCATTCGTATGAAACCATATGACTTTAAGCTGTATGCAATTTTTTGTGCGAGATCATTAAGTTTCTGTTGTAGTAAACCTGTGTCAGGGCTGTCCCACTAGCTAGAATTCTAGTATGGCTAGCTGTATGAAACTACGATGAAATCGTGTCGACCGACAGTTCTTCGTGTATCTTGCTAGCTCACTCTGGATTTGGCTATCGCTACTTGTCTTCTATGCAAAGTAGGCTAGTAGGCTACATACTGGTCTACGCGTCTACCCCTCTTCCAATGTTGACGTTCGGTTAGGTCTTGTGCTAATTTGGGGTTTGCCACTAGCAACCAGTCAGACAGATCATGGGCTGGTTTCCCAATAACGTTCTTTCTTAGCATGCTAAGAGGACTGGAAAGACATTTGTTATCAAAGTCGATTACTTTTCTGCGTCTGTTTCCCGACGTGTTACTGTCTAACAGCTAGTTCTAATCACATTGTCGTGTGTCAACCAAAAAGTCAATTCCAGAGGAAGCAAGTACCTTGGAGCTGGTATCTAAAAGAATTGTGGAAAGAAGTAGGATGAACGGCACTGTGTTTTGGTTGTTTTGCTTAAACATTGAACTATGTTCATTTGCAGAATAAGGGGAATGTAGGAGAGTGAGATTAATTGTTGTTAATGTATTCAGGATTTCTTCTTCAGAAAACCACTTTTTTTTATTTACAGTTCAAATGTAAAAAAAAAAAAAAAAAAAAAAAAAGTGGCTAAACAACACTTAGGAGGGCTCTTGCCCCAGGATATTCAAATGTCTTAGTTTGAAACTGACCTTTTGTTATTTGAAGTAGGCCATTCTACTGACTTTTTTCAATGTAAAGAGCGTGATGAAATATATAAAGATTTGGACCTCTATCAAGATAGTCTTGCAGCCTGGCTCAATGAGATTGTCCTGTTTTAGGAATAAACAACGAAATCTCTTCCTCCAAATTAGTGTTGGTGCATGATTTTTGGAGTTCCATTTTTTCTACGGTCTACTAGTAGATAGACAGGATGGCTTCCACTTTATCTATGCTCTAGTCTTGCTGTTTATTGGGGTGAAAACCAACATTGCATTTAGGCTATTTGGTGTCCTCAGGTCTATTGTAGGCTAGCTCCATTTTAAGATGTGCTTATTTAGGATAGATTCAAGGGGCCCTTGAGAAGACCCTGCTATTGTTATCACCAGTATAACCATTTGCAAACAAAATATACAGTGTTTATTTTATAACTTAACTTGATTAGAATCTGAAACAAGGGTGTGAGGATGCTGGCCCTGTGGTAATGGATTTGAGTTGCTTCATCAACCTCGGCTGTGTCCTTAGCCAACTGGGACTGATGCTGCCTTCACGCGCTATCGGGAAGATCATACTTTCCATTTGTGAATTCGGAATTACGAGTGCGTTGTGTTCAAGTGCTTTTGTTGTTGGAGCGAAATTAAAAATGGCGGACACATTATTTATCATTGGCGATGAATCCTTGCTTGAATCTCTGCCGTGTTGAAAGGGTGAAAGGTTATTTCATCTCGGCAACTCGTTTATCAGTATTATCTCCCAGTTCTCCAGTGGAAATTATGACATGAGAGGGAATTCATGTGCAATTTTCACATCAGTCACTCGTATTTACCATAATTCTTATAGCACGTGAAGGTAGCATGAATAACATAAGATTATTTAGTAACTGATGATAATAAAAAACATGGTGTGCTGTCATTGCTATGGATTCCCAAGCTGTCTACGCTGTGCTCCTGTTTTCTGCCCACTGTTGGCTGGTATAGGCTCAAGTTTCCCAGCGATGAGGAGGAAGCAGTTGAGTTAATGGATGTATGGATGGATGGTGTGCTTTCTATTTGCTGGCTGTTATCAAAAGTACGTAGTGTTGTCCATCTCTGCCCATCATGAGTCATTGGATGTACAGATAACCAGCATTTTGGTAAATGGTGCATGCCTTGCAATGCTAGAAACAAATTGTTTTTTTATGTGTGTCTGAAAAGGGCAGGAATGAGTCAGCTGTGTTTTTTGAAGGCCTCTGCCCTTAAGTCTAAAAAATGTCCTCTGGTTAGTCCTATGTGTAGCAGTTGTTTGTTAATTATGTGATGTGCGAGGAAATTTTTTTTTTTTAAATCCATAAAATGATGCTAATAAATGCCTCTCCTTTGGACTGAAGTCCTTCAGTTATAATCCACTTGAAAACCAATGTTGCTTCTTTCCAGTGTTGTAAATTCTGTAAATTAAAATGTTGCAGCTGTGTTGACTTAAACCACATGGATTTATCAGTGCTCATATGCAAAAGTAAATGTATGAGACATTTTTAATGTGTTGAAATATGGAAACTAAATGTACCGTTTGCTTGTAAAATAATCACTTCCTACATGGAAGTGCAAGGCCGGTTTTATGATGCTGTTAATGTTTTCTTGATGGATTCCAATTTCTTATTTTTTTAGAAGTGTTTTGTTCCGTGTTGCTGAAAATTGGTCATTTATTGTAAATCATGCATTGTGAATGCGTAGTTCAGATTGTTTCCAACTTTTGAATGGTCTCCAACATGTGAATTGTTCCTCACTTTGAAATGCAAGTCATTGCTCTTGGGTCTCTCTTTGTTCTCTCTCACCCACTCCTGACCATAGTAGATTTACAATGTGAACACATTTCGGGGTCAAACTTATGTTATGTTTGTTTCTTTCTTTGTTTTGTCTGACTGAACAGTGATGCACCCTTGGATCTGAAGATTAAGGCCAGCATGATCTCTGACATGTTTTCTCTTGTTGGTGAGTCTCCCTTTTTTTCTGAGTTATTGCAGTATATTCTTAACAGGCTGCTTTTTCTGGGGCAGATTGGTTGTATTTCGGGAGTTGCTGTAGGTCTTTTCCCAAACAGGGCTGTTTCCCCACTCGTTCGCGCTGGTATCAGAATAATATGACATCACAGCTGCTATTGCATACCCACCAAAAGAAAGGCATCACATTGTTAATTGGAAGTGACTGTAATTGCACCCTGCTCAAATTTTAGAAACAGATGAGCATAAACTGAGCCTTTCTGTCAGGTCTATTCATTTCCAGATCGAGATCTGCCTCCAGGTTTGCCCTCCTCAATCTGGCCCTGTAGGTTAAATGCTAAAAGGGCCTTTCATGTAATCCAAGCCTATCTGATTGGACGCGTGTCAGAGCCAAGGGCGCTTCCTGCTTCCATATCCAGAGCAGTGAACAGAAGAGCTTCATTGAGCTCTCAAAGCCCTCCGATCTTGAGGCTTGGCTGCAGAGCTAGCTGTGGCCGGCAACCCAGCACCTGCAAATTCCTCTCTCCTGGCTGCCGGGCTTTACTCTGTAGCCCAGCGTTGCTGGGTGAATGTGAGGGGATGGAAACTTGTCAGCCCTCATACCTTCCATGCGAAGGATTTAGCCTGCAGTGATTTACACTGTGTTCTGCTTAGATATTTAACTTGATGTTTCCCATTTATGAAACCTTGCCTGGAAGCCTTTTCCATTTAGGATGAGCCACTAATTCGCCATTCTGCTGTCTGGCAGTGCTTCTAAACTTTCAGACAGCTGGGCATTGTTGATTGCCTCAAAATTGGCATGTATTAAGTGTTGTATTTTGAGGGTAGTTAGGGACATGCACAATTGGATAATGAACTGACTGAACTACAGACGTTTCATTAGATGGATCAGAGTGAAATAATAGAAGGAACTCGTTTTTGGGCTGTTGCAATTTCTCATTCCAGACAAAGAGAAGCTAAGTACGAAGCTTAATTTAATTGCCTAAAGCGATCTTTGGCATGCAAGCTGACAAGAGCATGTGTTGCCCAAGACTGGGGTTAACATTTTTTTACAGTTCAGAATGGAGTAGTTAGTTTGTTCTTACCACGTTAGATGTCCTTAGGTTGCAGACATTGTGTTATGTGATGTAGCACTGCATCGTGACATGATTCTGCAAGTCTGTGCCTGAATTAACTTGTGTGTCGTTTGCAATTTTTCACCGCAGCTGTAACTTTAAACTCCGGCGTGTTAATGCCACTCCCACTCTCTTCCCTATACATCTCCCCCACAGGAATTTATAAACTAAGCTAATACATTATTTAGGGGGTCTAGCACTGTATATTAAACCCACAATTTATGTTGAAATGATTTCATCCATCATCATCCTCAGTTGAATGCTCACACTCCCCTGGGTTCTTTATGTTTGAGTACTAATCCCCTAAATGCACCTCTGAATCACAGTCCCAGCTTTTAATGGAAGATCAGAATATCGCTCTGTTAAAACTTCACCGTTGCCTATCTTATGGGAGTAGTTTTTGCTCATAATGATGACAGAGCCAGTGATGTGCAGTGCTTTCTTCAACATGCGTCTTGAATTCCCATCCCAAGCAGCCATTAAGTGAAATGAGGGAATCATAAATTGCTGGTTATCTTTGGACGGACGCATTAGCGTCGACTGAGAGAAAATGAGTGGTGGCGTGCAAAACATGCTCCATCTATTATTCGCCAAACAAACCCTGGCGCTTTCGGCTGATAACACTTGGACCGCATCCCAGTTATGTTAATAATGACAGTGTGCAGTAAGCATTAGTTTTTCCTCATTTGTACCTGTCAGAAACACAAGAAGTGTTTGCAATAATAGCTGCAGTTTGACAGGTAAAACACTGAAGGCTCATACCCTGCCTGATTAACTGAAACAGAGATCACAGATGAGCCCTGGGCCATCCCTGCTGAGAATTTAGTTTCTCAAGTTGTAGGTGGTTCTGTTAGGTAAAGCTTTGTATTGGGCACTTTTTTCTGGTCAAGCGGCTGTTTTTCAGCTGATTGAAATGTATTGAAATGTAGTCCATTAGTTCACCATCAGTTTACTCTGTGAGTTTTTGAGTTACCTGGTCGGAAATATCACAAGAACACGCGTTAGACAGATATATTTTAATTCTTCCGGATTCAGAATCCAGAATATGTCCCAGATCACTTCCAAAATTTAATTAAGTCATCCTTGAACTACCACCTATCATCCTACCAAATTTCCCGCCAAACCATTCATAACTTTTTGACTTATCCTGTTAGCAGACCGATGGACCAACAAACAAATGGGTGAAAACATAACCTCCTTTGCGGAGGTAATAATCCCACACAAAACACGTCTCGCTTTCGTGTAAAACTTGCTTTTATTTTCATAACAGAATCTTAATTTTTCATGGCTGGAAACTGAATGGCCCCTGATGGTTAGGTCAGGAAACAAAGCCTTATTTGCACGTTTAATTAATTTGTCGTCGCAGTAGTATTCCAAGATTCTTTACGTGTGCAGCCAACATATAATAGCATACCTGCCAACAAGTACGGTTTGCCCGTAATGGTTACGGTTTTCAAAAGCACAGTCCGGTTTACGGCTGAACAAAAACAAAGTCCGGTTTTTCGGAAAATAACAAATAATATTAAAAGGGGCAATAAGCAGAAATGCATCATTTCTAGATTGAAGGAATTAAAAATCGCTATGTGAAGAACGAGAGGTGTAATTTCATCTGGAGTATAGCAGGACATCACATACCGCTCTCTGCGTTGATCTCAGCCCCTTGTATACAAGCCGGTCCTCGTTTTTTGGGCGTTCATATCTCATTCATGTGAATAGCCGCCTCCTCCTTCCGAGAATGCATTTTTACAGCCAGTGAGCAGAATCGCCTCCTCCTCCTTCCCGAGAATGCATTCATATAGCTAGTAAGCAGTGGCAGTTTATTTTTTAAAAAGCGAAATGGCGGAGAGCAGAACGAAACGTTCACCTGAAGAGCGAGCAGGATCGAAATTACTTATAAAGAAACAACGGTCGTTGGCGAAGAAGTTGTCGGATAAAAAAGGACAGAACCGGATTAATATTGGCCTTGCATTTCCAAGGTGGAGAGCACTGCTAGAGCTAAAGGGGCTACAGTTTGACTGGGAGCTAGCTCTTCTTCTCCTGGACAGGTAAGTAACAACATAAAGTCAAATGTCTGCTTTAATTAGTGTTACAGTATCGTTAGGTTGAATGTCGCTATGTCGATTCAATTAAATTTAATGTTACAAATGGGTTAATGTCCGAGCTTGAGTTGTTAGCGGCTAGGTCCCAGCAATGGGCCAGTTATCGCTCGGTTGTGTTAGGTGAGTAGCCCGGCAGCCAGCTAACATTTGCAATTAGCGCCAAATCTGCAGTTTCTGAGCATTTCAGGTTCGATGTACTGATAATAAGCGGCAGAAACTTAAACTGGCCGTCATTCTGCCGACTAGCAGAGGTAGAGGGAGGTGTGGCTCATGACACACTTTGTTTTTGATCTACAGGCAGTGCACAACAGCAAACCTAGCGGTGGCGATTTAAGCTTATTGCCCCTTTAAAACATAATGATAAAATAAAGCATGAAACATGTTCGTTTATTCCCGTTTCTTCGACGCTAGTTTATATTTACCAAAAGACGGCCATTTTGTTACAATCGCAGAGAATCTGTTGGTTCGTTTGCTTAAACAATGAAGGCACACCTACGCTGGTTATGAAGATTAAAGGAATCGGAATTGGCGAGGCGTTTCAATTGGAACCATTCTTGGCTAAAATCGGAACTGCTGCACAATGGAAAATAAGGGACAGTAACTGCAACATTATTGGCGTTACTTATCAGTAACACTTTGACAATTTATTTTTGATACCAGTTGATCATTGTTGAAGTTACTCCAAGTAACACCGTGGCAAATTAATGTTGATACGTCTTGACCATAATTGAAGTTACTTACCAGTAACACTGTGGCAAATATATGTTGATACCCATTGATCATAATTGAAGTTACTTACCAGTAACACTGTGGAAAAAATATTTTGATACTACTAAAGGGGTTTGGACATAAATAAATAACAATATTCATCACAGTAATCACAGGCATGTTACCTGGGCCATGAAAAGTTCTACTTTCTAGGATTTCTGTGTACAAAAGTGTCAAATTGAAGTTGAATTGTTTAGTCAAATTTCTGCCTCAAAGAGCTGGAAATGCAGTATTTAAGCTGCTTTTTTTTTTTCAAATTTTTTCTTGGGGAGGTCCCCTGAATACCCCCCCTGATGGTTAGGAGGGCACACCCTATTTGCCGCGTTTAATGGCAATTTGCAATTGCATGCTAGGATTATTAAGATTATGGTTTTCACTTTCAAAAGTTGGCAGGTATGTAATAGGCCTATGGTCACGATGTTGTTTAAAACTGACCCTAGTGAATGTGAGAATGAAGTAGATTTTTTATTGATAGACAGTTCACTGTACGTACCTTTGCTGCACTGACAGTTGCTGGGTATAACAGGAACCTACTCTTTTATCTCGAGTAAATTTGAAGTGGGAGAGGTGGTGTCGCGTGGGCGTTATGTCCTCAGGGATGGTTAACGGTGGATACTCCAATGATCGTAAATGTTTAAGTTGGGAAGTTCTCGCGCTTTATTCATTAAACGATAGCTAATTCTGTGTGGTTACAAAGGTAGCCAGTATGTCCACTCATCGTTTCAGCAACTGCTGACTAGCTCGCTTGCTACGTGCTACAATAACGTGCTACGACTGATTGCAGCTGGCTGGCTCTAAGGAAATCGTCAGAAGTTCATTGTAATTACGGGTAGCAAGCCAGCTACAGTCTGCATAAACGCGCCTCATGTTGTATTATGGAATCAATCTCCGTTTCTGCTGGAGTCCCTTACCAAATCATTAGCTGCTGAAAGGACGTTGGCGTTTGCAGAATTTTTTTCTCCTTTAAGGTAAGCTAAACCAAGTTGGCTGGATCAGTTAAGCTGGCCTGTAGCATTGGCTATGTGAAGGCAGCAGCACCTGTTTCATGATGACTAGCTTGTTTTTCTAAGATGATTGTTGAGGCTAGTGACAGAAATACAGTTATTGCTTTTGTGTCACGATACAAATGTGGACGCATTTTCAGTTCTTTATTCTCATTTTAGTCTGCAATCTGAATGTCATCAGGACAGTTGGGAAACATTTATAAACATGAAACACTTCATGGTCTCACTGCCCACTTGAGTTGTCACCATAGTGACAAATTTTCAAACTTCCTTAACCCTTCCTTTAGTGCCATTTTATGGGGTACTGGACAAATTACCAAGGCAACAGTGGCAAGTCCATTGTACAGAAAATCTAGTTATCCGAGTACAACAGCGAACAAACTGCGTGATGTCACTGACTGACAAGCTGACCTTCAGAGCCCCGTTTAACATGGAGTTTGATGAGACTTGGTCAGCACTCCCTGTGCTTAATGTCCGTTTATGTTATGTCACAAAGAGCATCACACTCAGTGAGAGGACAAGTTTCTCTATGTTTTGACATATAAAAGGTCTCTGTTGGTCTGCAATTGTAGGATTTAAGAGGTTGATAGATTTTTTGGAAGAATTTTTAGGTCCAGCTGTTAGTGTAACTGACATCTCCCACTCTGGCTTCGAACATTCCGTCCCATTGAAACCCATTATAATCTCAAAAACTCTTTGAAAAAAAACATAAAACTTCAACTGCCCTTACGTGAAAACTATTGTAGCTTTGAAAAAATAGATGACAGCCAAAAAAAGTCTCAAATCTTGTGACCCATTTAAAATTTCCCGTCTGTCTATGTTGAAGTATAGTGACATAGTGAGACTCCAAATAAGGCTGGGTTTGATCACTTTTTCGACACCTCGTCATTCTTTTTGAATGTGAATTTTTTTTGCATTTTTTTGCAACTTGTGAATGAATGAATTATTATTATTGTTAACAAAAGCCCAAAATCAATCAAGTTCTCCGTTTTGATAAGATCTAAAGGAATGTAAAATTTGTAAATGTATTAAATGATTTTTGATTTATTGTGTTAACACAAGGGATCTGCGGCCGATGCAGATGAGGCGACTATGATGATTCCATAGCACTGACTGAAAGAATTAAATGGCAAAATTTCAAGCTGATATTGGTGAAATGATGGAACTCAGGTTTTCCAGGAAATTAATGGGTTAATTAATTTATTATTTTTAATAATACAAGCCCAAAGTCAATCCAGTTCTCCATCTTGATAAGATCTAAAGGCATGTGAAATTTGAAAGGGATCTATAAAATATTTTTGCATTATCGCATTAACACAAATGATCTGCACTGGACACGGCAGACGTGGCGATGATGATGATTTCATAGTATCGTCTTGCATGACTGAAAGAATCAAATGGCAAAATTTCAAGCTGATATTGCTTGCATATCAAGCGATATGATGGGACTCGGGTGTTTCAGGAAATTAATGAGTTGATGAATTTGTTATTACAAATAATTCAAAGCCCAGAATAAATCCAGTTTACCGTCTTAAGATCTGAAGGCATATGAAATTTGAAAAGGATCTATAAAATACTTTTTGAGCCCTTCCGTTAACACAAAGGATCTGCGGTGGACGCGGATGAGGCGGCGATGACGATTCCATAATATCAGCCAAACGGTTTCGCTGATATAATAAATGAAACGATCATTTTAAAAGCTACATTTTGTGTTTATTCACTTTGTTTTTGTCTTATATAAAAATTTGTCGCATGATCTGCAACATATACGTATGACAAATAAGCAATAATAGAAAAAAATCCCAAAGCGGCCAAATACTTTTTTACAGCACTGTACCTCAGGGCTCTCTGTTATATTTGACCGAACGGTATGGGGAGACTGGAAAAATTAGAGTGACTGTGGTTTAGTTGCTAGATAGGAAACACTGACTTCATGGCTGTCAATCAACACATGGATAGTACTCTGTAGGCTGCACTGCAGAGACACCGCCTTTATTGCATATTTACTGAAATGTAAGATAGCCTTGCTGAGTGCTGTTTACATATTGTGTTGTGACTGCCATCACTTCTCCTCAGGGTTTGTCTGCAAGAACCCTTTATCCCGACAGGCACGGCCTGGTCGAACTGCTCACGATTTGGGCTCCAAGTGCCATCCGCAGAAATGCCAGGTAAGTAGTTTTTCTCCTCTAGCATAGATGAGCTTTCTCTTTGAAACTTTACACTAGCAGCTAAATAATCTTTCTGGCTCCAAGTCACGCATCGTTCTGGCAAAAGAGGTGGCATTTCTCAGCACTGGTGTAATCCTACTTGCCGTGGATGCCTTGCACTCAATTCGAGGTCTCATGGAAAAGGATTCTCATGAAAAACAACTGCTAATTCAGTTACAGAACTGGGTGACATCATCCAGCGAGTGTCGTGCTCTGTGAATTATTATTTTATCATTTTTAACCAAGTGACTAATGCACTCGCTAGGCCCTGTTGCTTAATGATGCTGCTGCGGCTAATGTGCTCAAGCCCACTGGAGTCAACTACTGAACCCAACTCGTTCTGGGATCTGATGGGAGAGATTATCAGACAAGACATTTTCCCGCTCCGCCTCTGTCAGTGTGCAATGAACACAGATCGTTTTTCAGCTGCAGAGACTGGATACTTTGCTGCAGGCCTCTGTGTTAATGGCCTTCTGTGTGAGCTTTCTTCTCGGTGGGTGAATTAGTCTTTTTTGTTTATGTAAGTTAATCCCTTATTTTTTGCTAACTGGATAAATCAATGTTTTTGTTTGCCTATCTGAGTGTTTTTCAAACCTGAGCCTCCGTTAGATACAGTGCAGTGTATCAGTACTTAGACAGTTACCCATATTAATAGGGCTGATATGGGTCGCACGTTTACGTTCATGTAGGCCTGTAAATACCCTGAGATTAAAGCTAATGGGTTGAACCTTGTTTGTTTTCGAAGTGCAAGACCCGAAAACTAAAATGTTGTGTCATCATTCAAATATGCAACAGACTGCTTCGTATTTTTTGTCTCTGTGTGTCCTGGCATGGTTGAGGCTGTTGGCAGCTGATCTGAATTTCTCTGAATCTTTAACCCTTGCTGTAAAGTGTCCCTTGTATGCGGGCACTGGCAGCATTAAAGGGGCAAGCCTCCCTGCATTTTTTTTTTTAATAGGGACATTTGTTTCTAACGTAACTATGGCTCAATGATGAAGTTGTGGACCACTAAGTAACGGTGTTTTAGTATGAGACTGAATATTGAAGTATTCTCCTCGCAACAGTTGACAACTCAGTCTAAAGGTCATTCTCAGGCACTCCAAGGGGCCAGAGAGCGAGATGCTTGAGGCCGTCCCAGAACACGCGCGTGTTTTAGCTGATGCAATAAACATTTTGATGGCTTCTTCTGGAACATGCTGCTGGGTTATTCACCGATATATTGGTCGTAAAGCAGCGAGTAGGTCTGAAGACGAGTCCAAGAAAATGTCCTCACTGGCTTATATAGTCTCAGAGAATTTGAGCATTCTCCATATCATACATCAGTAGTTAGCAAGCATGTTACTCGAGATCAATCATCCTCTAGGTTTTCTCTATACTCATTACAAAGCAAGTCTAATTCAACTGCTGGAGATCTTGTTGAGCTGCTAATTAGTACAATCAGCTGTGCCAGATTAGGATTGGCGTGAACCCACGGGGTGATTGTCTCTCCAGGAACATGACTGATAACAGCTGGTATATATCATCAATCATGAGGTGACTAGTTTGATATTTGGTCTTTTTCAAGGTGCGAACCAACAGAGCATGTCATTAGCACTGACGCACTGTTGCCTGGTGGTTTGGAACATCAGGAAATTCCATTGTATCATGTCATTTCTTTTCACTGTCCTACTGCTCCTGCCAAAATGGCGGCTTGTGTCCAGTCAGGAGCGATGAACTGATGAACGTTTATATTGTGGTGAATTCTAGTACAAATACTCTTTTCTGAATCATTAAATCAAAATGATGGGTATCTATCTAATCCTCCAAATGTTTAATCCCATCCATACAGATAATTGGCAATCAGAATCTGGATGTACTGTATGTAACCCTGAGTGTTCCAATTCTGTGAATAAACCCATGAGATAGCTAAAGCTAAGTGGTGATTTTGGATGAATAATGCTTGGCTCTGGTCATTGAGAAGCTGAAAGAAATTCAGATGACATCATCAGCTTGAGGATAAGCTATTGGACACCACAGTTTTTGCATTTGGAGTGGGAGGGCACGCCGTCCACTTACATGGCAGAATAACAGCGCACCTGTGGCAGCCCTTCTCATAACCAGCTTTGTCCGCACGTCCCACTATACTGGGTTGGAGACCTTAGAATGACCTTACTGTGATGCCCAAGCTTTGATTAGGAGCTCCATTTAGGCTCATTATGAAGATTAAGAGCCATCAGTCTTTGGCTGCCATAATTACCCTAAACCAATTGGACAAATTGAGTGTAATTCGCCTGTTATTTAGATGACAAAATCTATATATGTGCGATGTGGTAGGGTTATGCCCTGTATCCTGGCTCCCGCTCAAACCAGCCTGCCAGAGTTGTCACTCATCCATATACTCATGTGGCGGGGGAGAGCAGGAGTGCCAGCACACAATAAAATGCACTATTTATTGAGCAGTGTCCGACTTTGCCATTTTTTCCGGCGGGGCATTAAATGTTGGCTACTTGTCCTGGGAAAAATGATTCCTGAGTACAGTAGCACCTCCATTCTGTTTCACTGCTGAAGCTCTCTGGAGGAGTTTCCAGTGGTGCTGTCAGATATTCCAGCCCACACTTGTGTGTTATGTGGCCAGCAAGATTGTACTGCATACTGAGTGATCTTTATTGGGAAAAATTGGTACAGTATGACTAAGCTCTGGGTTTAGGTTTATGGAATACAGAATTGCTTTTGTCCAGTCACAATTCAGCAGGTTTGATTGGCTTGCTGCATGTTTTGCTTTATTTGGCTCTTGTGGAGGAGAAAAGGCAAGGAATCAATGTCATCAAGTGAAATGTTGATGAGGCTGTGATACCGGACAAACCTGTTAATTCTGAAACCCATTAATTCGAAACATAGCTGCCCCGATAGTCGTCACAGTTCTCAATGCTGAAACCTATAGTTGCCTCATTTATTGTTATGCCTTTGGTGTCTTCTGCACCAATAGCAAATACCTGGCGGAACAAAATACTTAAGCCCTTTGTAAATTTTGACTCCTTTACTTTAAGGAACGGCAGTCAGAGCGTGAAACATTAATGTTTTGTTGTATAGTCTCCTGCTATTGCAAGGTGTCCCGCTGAAGGGTAAATTCAAAAGGAATTCTCCTTGGCGACGATGGAATCCTTGCAGGCGATAGGTTGCCATGAGCAAGGAGACCGTTTTAAAATCATCTTTTTTCTGTAACCTAATGTATGAACTGGCTACTGTAGACTCACATGACAGCGAAAATTTGTTTGCATGCTGATGCCAAGAAGGCTGCTAGCATACACAAGAGAATGGTAAAGTTAGCTGGAACGAAATGATATGTGAATTGCGCTTGAGTAATATTTAAATCGTAACACTTTCCTGATATGAGTGAAATGACTGAAAGGATTACTTGGCTTTTGTTATAATTAAAGTTTCATGAAAACTGCATGTGAAATTACGAAGTGCTGTGGTGACTATAGGTGCAGCCGCACTAATTAGATACAGCAGAATAACCAGTTTACATTTTGATTGTCCCCAAGAGCCAACGACCTACGTCTGCTCACGATTCTGATGCCAATGGTCTGAAGGAGAGGCAAAGAGCACGAAAGGGGGAGTGCACTCTTGGCTTGACTACAGAGGAGGTAAATGTATCACATTGCATTGCATTACAAGATATTCCATCACAGTCGTCACTCTTGCAGATGCTCTCATCAACAGGGACTTTGTGAAGTGCAGATAATCAGTTTTAGTCTCCAGTATACATTGAAAATTGATGTGTTAAACAAAGTGAAATTCCACTAGACATATCAACAGGCTTTAGATGGTGTTACTGGTAATATTATCCCATTAGACATCAGAAAAGATGAGAAGGTGGCTAAAGAGGGCCAGCAGAGTCATGATAATGTCTAGGCTGGTGGATCTGGTTCTTTTGGAAGATCGGAACAGAAGTTCCTGCTGTTCTGACCGCTGTGGTGAGCTTGTTCCTGCACTGAGTAGCCAGAATAAACTGCAGATGTTACCTGAGTGTGGGTTTGGGGCCGGGAACCCAGTGAGGGGCTGAATGGAGTGGTCTGGCAGATTGCTTGAAGATATAACTGGACGGTAATTTTAACTTGTTAGTAAGCTGACTTTTGAGCAAGCTTTTGAATTGTAGGTGCTGTGAGGTGTGTTGAGATGCTGGCAATAGGTCAGACAAATGTGAACATGCTGGGTCAGCAGTAAAGTGGTCTGATGGCCAATGTAGGGCAACCTATGTGGAGGGAGTTTGTGTTATGGATTGAGAAATGGCCAGAGCCTGAACTTAGAGTTGGGTTTAGTAGGTGGTCTGATGTTGGCAGAATCTCCGGATATTATACAGGAGGAATCTGCATGCCCGACATACCATTGCAGTGTTCTCAGCGAGTCAGCATTTGAAGTTCACTTTCATTCTGAGATTCCAAGCAGATGAGCAGTGATGCCATCCAGGGTAAGAGGATGGTCAAATGGGGGAGGTTTGTTTGGGAAGTCATCTCTGATTTTTTTTTCTTCGTTCAGTGGTCAGTGGTTTGAGTTGCGACTGCTTGTAGACGTGCTTGGATTCGTGGTGAGACCAGTGTGTTGATGGGGAGGAGGTAGATGAGAATTTTTGCCCCTGGTTTTGCAAGAACATGCCCAAATTCAGAACTTTATTGTCAGAATGGCAGATTGTCTCTTAAATGGATATCCAGTGATTCCCTACATGAGCTCAGGGCTATACGTTTCAATTCAGAAGAGGACACTGCAGTTGCAATGAGACGCTCAGGTTATGTCCAATTTGGCAATTGTTGCCATATAACTACAGTGTTGAGACATCACATCCTATTCTTCCATTTCTCTCTAAGCTGAAGGTGCTCGGGCGAATAAGAGAGGAGCATGAAAGAAGAGGCGGGTTTGTTCGCATCTTCCCCACTGCACAGACCTGGGAGCAGTACAAGTGAGTCTTTCCTTGTGCGTGGTCCTGGGTTCAAGTACTGGTACAGGCACTGCCTGTGTGTGTGCGTGTGTGTGTGTGTTTGTATAAAAGTGATAGATCAAGTAAGGGATAATCAACTTGTAGGTGTGCATCACACAGTTTTAAGGCACGATGCGGAGGCGAGTAACGGTGGTTGCCTGCGCGAAGTGCCTGAAAATCGTGTGATGCACACCTACGAGTTAATTATCCCGCTTATACCATGGTCATTATCAAATATAACAATATCCAACTGAAGCATTCAGAAATTCTTGGTGAAAGTTTTGCACTTTAAATCTAAAGTTTATGAAGCAAGAGCTTACCGTCGTAAATATTTACGTGAATATTCATAAATTATGTTTTGTTGTGCTCTGCTCTCGACAGTTGACAGTTTGACAGAGACGCTCTCTAACATTGCTGTGGTTACGATTGGCTAGTGGATGAATTTTGAACGGTGAAACTACCGTAGCTGAACTACCTGTGTGTTCCACGGTTTTAGCGCATACCTGCCAGCCAATCAGAAAAGAGTATTCACCCAGACAATGGTGTGATCTCGTACAGACCAGGGAATGGGATCTGTTGAAGTATAGCTGGGATCAGGGGCTCCCTGCCTCTCTGATTATTACAGAAACGAGTGCCATATGCCACACTATATGGCCAAAAGTATTGGGACACCTGGCCATTATACCCACAGGAACTTTAATGACATCAAAGTTCTTAGGCATTAATATGAAGTTGGTCCACCATTTGCTGCATAACAGCTCTACTTTTCTGGGAAGGCTTTCCATGAGATTTTTGGGTGTGTCTGTGGGAATTTTTGCCCATTCATCCAGAAGAGCAATTGTGAGGTCAGACACTGATGTTGGGCAAGAAGGCCTGGCTCACTATCTCCATAGTAGTTCATCCCTAATGTTTTCAATGGGGTTGAGGTCTGGGCTCTGTGCAGGTGAGTCGATCTGTTCCTCACCAGACTCACAAAGCCATGTCTTTATGGATCTTGCTTTGAGCACTGAGGCAAAGTCATGCTGGAACAGAAAAGGGCTTTCCCCAAACTGTTCCCACAAAGTTTGAAGCATGGAATTCTTCAAATTGTCTTGATATGCTGAAACGTTAAGATTCCCTTAGAATGGAACTGAGGGAAGATAGGCCAACAACTGAAAAACAATCCCATATCATTATCCCTCCTCTACCAGCCTTCAGTCAGGCAGGTAACGGTCTTCTAACATGTTCCAAACCCCTCGCTCCTCCATCTCACTGCCACACAGGGAAGCCTGATTCATCACTCCACTGAACACATTTCCACTGCTCCAGAGTCCAGTAGTAGCATGCACTACACCACTCCATTTGACGCTTGGCATTGTGCTTGGTGATGTAAGGCTTACATGCAGCTACTGGGCCATGGAAATCCATTCCATGAAGCTCCAAGCGCACAGTTTTTGTGCTAATGCCCGAGGAAGTTTGGGACTTTGCAGTTATTGAGTCAACAGGGTGCTTGCGATTTTTACGATGCACCTCAGCACTCGGTGACCCTGCTCAGTGACTGTACATGGTCTGCCACTTTGTGGCTGAGTGGCTGTTGTTCTTAAACACTTCCACTTTTCAGTGGTACCACTGACAGTTGACTTTGGAATATAAGGGAAGAAATTGCACAAACTGATTCATTGCAAAGGTGGCATCCCATGACAGTGGCACCGTTGAATTCAGTGAGCTCTTCAGAACGACCCAATCTTTGACGAATATTTGTTAATGCTGACTGCATGGCTAAGTGCTTGATTTTACATTCCTGTGACAATGGGTCTGAATGAAGCACCTGAATTCAATGATTAAGAGATGTGTCCCAATACTTCTGTCCGTATAGTGCATCTTATTGCCATGTGTGTTCGATAAGTTACAGACCAGCAGCTAAGAGTCAGATCGCTCTCTGACTTGGCATGAAGATATGCCATATCAAATGCTTTAATGACTTGACGATTTGGGAAAAAGATCGTCATCATCGAAGATGTGAGAAAAGCAATACGAGTCCACGTGTGGGGAAACGTGCTGAATTGCAGATCCTTCAAGTCCTTGCTTATATCTGGGGAGCAGAGACTACTAGAGTATCATACGCGCTGTCATCACTGACTTCTGTTTGCATGATGGGGCCTGGCTGCCTCCAGCATGATGGAAGTATTTATCTTTATTTGCTAGCTAGAAAACCCTGTGTGATTATGCAAGATTTGGTAGAGCACACCAAGGGGAAATTGGTTTGCGTGCCAAGTATTCCTGGGCACCGAGGAGGGATTTACTGCTTGATTATCTTTATACTTGTGTTTGCATTGGGGATTTGGGTGTTTTGTATTGCGCCATATTCTTGGACGGATCAGGGAGGCAATACAATGGCTGTGACCAGAATATTGCTGTAAAAGCAATTAAAGCTTTTATTCAGTAAGCCATGCATCCTCTCTGGATTCAGTAGATTTGATGGATATGGCTTAAAGCTCATTATAATGCACTCTGCTCTGTACCTGTCTATCCCAACATGACTCCTGTCTCTGTTTCTCAGGGGATACTTGGAGTATAAAACCTCAATGAACTGCATGGTAGCAACCAGACTTTTCCCAGAACGGTAAGCATTTTCACAGGCTTCTGTACAAATGATGCTCACCCTGCTGCGTAGCTCTGTTGGAAAAGTGTCTTGATTGAAATGTGTCGTATTTGAGATGAGCTTCACGTTAATGAGAAGTGTTAGTTGTATCCCTGGACGACGAGTGGAGGATACTATGGATCAGCGATCGTCACACCGCGCCTGAGGAGATTTGCTTGTTAGCGCTTGACAGGCCACAAATTTCAACCGATTTGTTTCATATTTGGCATGGGCCTTGTGTGTGGTAAGGTGACAAAGACTATCAATTTTGGGAGCGATTGCTTTAGGGGGTCTGGGGAAATACGTCAACAAGCAGGCGACTGACTGACTAGTTTAAAAGTGTAAAGCCTTCCAGTTAGTGCAGGCTGTCTATGTGGCAGCTCTTTTGACCTTATGAACATTATGATTACAGTGAAGACTTTCTGTAAAATAAAATTAAGAATTCCCTGTATTGTGCCAGTTCAGCTTTCAGTTAGAATACATTACTGTTAAACATTAGTGTTTATGAGGCCCTTTGTGAATATCTGCTGCCTGTGTCAGCATTACACTGGGCTTTGGGGAGCTGTTTTCCAGTTTTGCCCCGCTGTGTGATTTTCATTCAGACAGTCCTTTTTTTTTTTGCGCAGTGCTAAGTCAGTGTTCTCACTTGCACATTTTAAAAATAGGTGAGAATGAACCATAGCCCTTGGTCAGCTGACGCGGCTCTGAACCGTGGTTTGCACCGTCAGTTGGGTTTAGCCTCAGAAATATGCCCAGTCACACATCCAGAATAACCAGGGTGCAGACGGGGTTATTTTGCTACGTTCATGGTTTAGCTGTGCTTATTTGAGAAGGGGATGAGCTAGCGCAGGGCTAGCTGCAAGTGCAGTGAGACGATAGGGGACCGTGGCTCTGGCCGGGAGACCATTGTGGGTGTTTTTGGCCGCTGTTGTTGCTGTGTTGGTCCTCCCTTGTCTGCAGAGGGACTGACTTGAATGTCCCTCCCCCCCAGGAGCTTGCTGGTGCAGATGGGGACCGGGCGCCACGTAATTCAGTATGAGCGGAAGCTGCTGTCCCTGGAGGCGCGCAAGCGAAGGCAACGCCACCTCGCGGAGCGCGCAACCGTGGGAAGGAGGAGGAGAGGAGGTGCAGGAGGGCTAGGAGGTGGGAGTGGGCTTGGCTCAGCTGACTGAGTGCATTTTCACAGCCAGGGTCTGTTTTGGCTGAAGGAACACGCCGGATGTTTCCACAAAGTTATATTTACTCATTTTGTTTTACCTTTTCAGTATTCAGAATCTCTGCTTTTGTGTGTAAGCATTTGGTCCTGGAAGACACAAGTGTAAACAGCCCAGTGCAGTATTTCCTGTGCAGCTGTCAATCGCTCTTTGGGTGAAAGATGCCAGAAAATAATGTCAACTTTGGTAACCTCGTTAAATATTTTTCATTATTCAGCGAGGGGAATTGAGGACCCCACTCCAGAGATAACTGATGAAGAGGAAGAGGATGATGAGGAGGAGGAGGAGGAGGATGAAGAGGTGATAGGGAAGCCTGCTGTGTCCCTGCATGAAACAAAGCTGCCTGACCCTCCCACAGGCGCACCTGACAAGCCCAAACAAGCTGCTCCGCAAACTGCAGACCCAGTGAGGCCTGCTACCCCTCCGCAGTCCAAACCCAAAATCAACCTCCTCCAGATCCTGCAGCAGGGCTGGGATCTCAGGTCAGTGCGAGCCCCAGGCCTCTGCCTGTCCGCTAGGCCGCTAGGCCTCACTGCTGATCCCCAGCTGCAGTGCTATTGGAGCATCTCGCTGTCCGGCAGCCAAAAGCCAGAAGCAGGGTTGAATTTGGCTGTGTTTCTGAGTCCTCCGGCTCAAGTATTATTTATCCATCAGAGTTGTTTGCCTCTTTGAGTGTAGAGTGTCCTCTTGATATAAACTTGATTCGCAAAGTGCAGGAAATAAATGTGGGTCTTTTTAGTGCCGGGGAATTCCATGTCTTCACTTCAAATTCGTTCTGGAGACAGTGTCCATAATAAGCAACTTTAATGCTGGAGTCAGGCCCTTTTTCTGTGTTTTGTTTTGAATATTTTGAAGAACTTAAAAGCCGTCTCACCGCTGTTTCACTATTTGCCTGTGAAAAGTCATTGTTTTTTAACCGCAACATTAATGAATTTTACATACTTCTGTCAGAATTGTGACAAGTACACTAGTCTCCTATTGATTGTTTTGAAGTATGTCTGCAATTGTAATTGAAATTATAATAACAAGTCTGAGTGTGTTGAAATGCCTGTCTGCTTGCCAGGGCTGTGGAACGACCTGGGAGAATATAGCACAGTGTATCATTGTTTGTCTTTGACAGCTTTTCCAAAACATCATCCCCACCTCCACATTGTAGTGGCGCTATTAATTCCCGGTTCATTCAGGACAGGAAAACAAATCGTCATACCTTGTCTGACGAGCGATGAACCCTATGCTCTCTCACCCCAGCTGTAATTAATTTGTACCTGAATGCATTCCATCTTCTCGAAATTTACAAAATAGCAAAAAAAAAAAGTGTGTGTCACCACCCAGGGTTACTTTTAACTGTTTGATAAGCGCAGACTGATGACAGTAGTTCTGTGTTTTATAGACAGTGGTTAGAGGCTTTTTAGGGTGAAATATTTCTGTGAAAGTGGTCCCTTAGGCACCATTTTAGTGCAATGAAATAATTATCTCAATTTACTGCTGTGACTAAATTGGGCTACTATCATGGTGTGCGCTCTGGGAGTCTTGAGCTCTGGCCCACACCTGAAGCCGTTTTTCTGAAAATCTTCTGTTATGAGAGCGTATTCTAACCATTTTCACTGTTTTTATAGTGGCAAGGCTGGTCGTGCCCTGACTGTATTATTTCCACTTCCTGGCACCTGTGTTAGATCATTTGAATTCCTCATGTAACCTTCTTCTTTTTTCCCCACTCTTTATCTCTTCATTATTCTCCCTCTCTCTAAATAATTCCACCTCTCCCTTGGTTTCTCTTCCACATCCTCCGCTATTCCTTTTCTCTCTCACCTGTTCTCTCTCTCTCTCTTTCATTCATGACTCTCTCTCTTCTCATGCTCTCACCCTCTCTCACTCTCTGTACCCCCACCCTCTCTTTCTCACCCTACCTTTCTCTTTCTCTCTCCCCGTACCCTCTCTCCCTCTCACCCTCTCTTTCCCTTTACCTTCTCTCTTTTTTCTCTCTCTCTCTCTCTCTCTCTCTCTCTCTCTCTCTCTCTCCCTCTCTCCCTCTCTCTCTCTGCAGTAAAGTGCAGGCACGCATGGCTTTCTCCTCCTTCCTTCAGCGGGTTCAGTTGCGACTCTTGGCAGAGAGCAGAGGAAATGGCGACTCGGCCTGCCCTGAGAAGGATGATGACCAAATGGTAACGGTTTGAAATCAAAGTGTTCTCAAGAAGCACTTAATGGAGAAAACAGACCACTCTTGTACTGTTATCTTCATCAGTTTTCTGTGTGGACAGTACGTTGCTCATCTGAGCTGTGTTCTGTAAAAACGTGAAGATTTTAATACGTGTGGAGAGCGTTGTGGGAAAATTATATGAGTACATGCCGGCATTGACAGTCGTTTTTTTCGGAAATCGTGTTTTGGTTACATTGGAATCTCAAGCATTATTTCTGTGTTTTATTGAGAAAATTGAACCATACCAAGTGGTGCCGTGATACGATCATTTTGGAAACCATAGTTTATTCCAGAAATGTTTAATTTGGAACAGATCTTTGTTTGCAAATTGTGGGACGTTTGTGCATTGTATGTAGATCAGTTGGGATTAAAGGGAACACCCAAAAACTGAACTTTCTGAGAAAATAGTTCAGAGAAACCTCTAAGCTTTGTTTCTCATTCAAAGAAACCAAAGATCAGCCATATTTGAGCAACACAAGATCTTCACCTTGTGGAAATTACCTTTTTGTTATCAATCAACAAAAGTATCGGCAGTCTGACTGCTTTTCATTTTTTGTTACTTTATTGAGCTCAGAAGAGCATATCAATTTGCAGTAGAAAAAATTATACACTATGGACTTGCTATGAATTAAAAAAAAGAGAGAAATGTCAGTGTGAAGACCAGCTCATGCCCCTCAAGGACCATATTCAGAGTAAAGGGTCCAAAGTCTTGTTTTTCATATAATTTTAATGTCGAAAGAGTTCTGAAACCACTTGAAAGGAAAAGTGAGCCTGTGCAGAGACAACTGATATCATTTAATCTTAATCCTGTTGAACTGCAGTGAACTAAAAGGTTCATTTTTTTTTTTTTTTTTTTTTTTATGGGTGCATAATTTTGCATTTCCTCTTGGAGTAGATGATAGCTGCTAATCCCACTAATTAAGTTTGAAGGTTTTAGTAAATACTTTTTAATTGTGGATTACTTGAAGGACAAACTAGTTTTTTTTTTTCTCGGGGGTGACATCTGACCAGACCTCCAGGGCCAGTGTTTGTCCATTCTTGCAAGTCTAGGGGCCTGAAAGTTGATGTCCTACCTTGAGTTTCTACCAATCATTAAACAGCACTTATTTCTACCTCTTGGCTGAAGAATTGTGATAGTTAGCAAGTCCTGGTGGTTGGAACAAAACAATGGGAAGGTCTTTTACTTTCTGAACTTAGATTTTACACCTCTGCATTTGGGTGATTATCTGGGGAGACCATGTTATCATGTGGCGTAATGATATATCCCAGAATCCTTTGTTCTTCGTCCCTCAGGAGCTGGTGATTCGCTTCCTGAAGCGTGCTATCGGTAACCTGCAGCAGGACCTAAAGATGGTGCTTCCCAGTCGCCGGCTGCCACTGCCCGACCGACGCCGCATCTTGTCCCACCAATTGGGGGAGTTCCTCCGTTGCTACAACAAGGTGCTCACACCATGTCTGCTTTCCCCTGGCCTTAACTAATTTATTTCAACGGCTCTGTTTTTAATGCCTTAGCAGATTGAAACCCATGTTGCAGTTGTATTATTCACAATTTCCTCCATCTCAAATGGCACGTTTGTCGCCTTTGCCCAGTTTAGTATTTTCATGCACTGCCATAAATGTGTTTGAGACAAGATGGATTTAGCTGCCCCTTGAGGGGCTGTGTCAATGAATAAAGCTTGCGCTGTGCAAGTTTCGTGACTTCACTTGTATTTTGACTCACCTGGACCACTGTTAAATGCAAAAGCTGTCACTTAACAGTAGTGTCATGGGAACTGATCCTTGCCAGCAGTGCTGTTCACTCACATATTGTTCGTATCTTTTTCTTTCCCTTCTTTATTTTCACTTTCGCTATACTGGCAAAGGTATGAATAATGCCTAAGAAATGGTAGTTGGGCTTAATTGAAGGGGGAAGGTGAAGGGGTATTTTTACTCGTTAATATTATTGGCGATTTACCCTTGCTGTCAGGGGTGACAGCGTAGGCCTTGTTTTCTTTGACTTGTGAGTGAATGTGTATTGACTTACTTAGTGGTGATAAATAAAAGAACCTGAGTAAATGAGTAAATGTGTGGACAAATATAGCAAATGTAAAGACCTGTGTTAATTTTCCTGGCATGCTTTGGCTCCATTAAAGGCAGAAGGGTCACTGCAAATCAGTGCGGAGTGTGAAGGGACTGGTCTCTTCCAGGATGGCGATTGCCCAAGCCCCGCAGTACACAAGGGGTCACTGAATGGTTTTATGAGTATGAAAATGATCCTGAGCATATGCATACACCTTCACAGTCACCAGATCTGAGACCCAGTGATCTCACATGAGACATTTTGGAACATTGAGTTTTGCTGTGCTTTCCGTCACCATCGTCAATACACAAAATGAGGGAGTATCTCACTGAAGTCAAATAATCCATCTCTCTAGTGAAGTTTTTCACTATTGCTCTCTATTCCAAGGCTTATTGGAGTCAATTTGGCAGTTTATGGAGGCCCAACACCTTACGAAAACTGTTTATGTTGATTTTTGTCACTCGTCTGTATATACCCTTCTGACATTCGGCATAAAAAGTTGAAGTGCCTTCATTTTTTCAGCCGCTTAAGCGTACATATTTACTGAATCAGAAAATACATGCATGTTTTTTTTGAAGAAGATAACTGATGTGTCTTTTGTCTTGAAGGGTTATGAATTAATTATCTAGATTTAATACTGTAGCTCTGCTGTAAAACTATACAGGTAATGTGCTGGGAATAAATATGTCCGTGTTTATGGATAAGCAGCAAGCATGCCGTAACTCTGAAGGCGCACCCCTGCAGTGTTTATTGTAAATGCATAATTCAAGCTTGGTTATCCTGAAACAGCTCAAACACTTTTGTGATTCTAAAATTTTACTGCTGTATTTACCTGTGATTCAAATACACCCCAAACTAGCCAGCGTGTACTTTTTAGCTGAATGCCCTCTTGGGTGATGGGCTGTATTATGGCTCTCTTGTTTAGGCTGGATTGTTGCTGCTTTTTTTGCCGACCTCACATTGTCAGACAGGTGGTATTTAAGTCATGTTTAGCTTGATCAGGGCTGGCAGTTATCATTCCTGGGTAAGTTTTGTGAGATTGAGGTCAATTATCAATTATAGTTGATTGTTAAATTTGTTTTAGTAACTAAGGGCAATTAGTTTTAACACATTAGGACCGAGAAGGGTTGTGTAGCTGTTTAACCTTAAGTAAACAAAATCATCAATTCAGAACAGAATTTTGTGTTTACTCTGACTCTCTTTGTCTAATAATGAAATTAGTTTGGAGATCTGAAACATGGAAGTGTGACAAGGAAAATGAAATACAGAAGAAACTAACAGAATTTGGATGGGGGGCCAAATGCTTTTTCACAGCATTGTATGGGAACATTTGCATGTTTGATTGGGGCCACTTGTGGTCAGATAAATTTCTTTCTTCAGTAAAAGAAATTTTTTTTAACTGTATTTTTTAACTCCGTTTGTCTTGTATTACATTTAATTTAATGATCTGTAACAATTCAGTGTGACATGCAAAAAAATAAAGCGAATCAGGAAGGGGGCGAGTACTTTTTCAGGGTACTGTAAATGATCCTCAGCCAACTGAAGAGGATTTGTAGCAACATAAGCTTTTTTGAATCTGCTGTTTGGCCCACTGCTCTCTTTCGCATTTTGCTAAGCTGAGGTTTGGGTGGTGCCTCAGTTTGATGCCAAGGTCCAAACCGGGCCCCTTTCCTGCGCTTCCTCAGAGACGTGTTACGTCCTTGGTGGAAGGGTCCAGCTGGACCAGTCTTGGCAGGAGAAAACCTCCGCTTCTTTCAACTTGTTCCTCCCTTCCTAGGAGACGGAGCAGATGGTCAAGAAAATGGAGGCGCTCAAAGACGAGGAGCACTGCGTTGACCCAGATATTTTTCAGGAGTTTGTCACTGATGCCAGGTTAGTGAGCCGGGTTTTTCCCTCATTTCCTGATGTGATGTCCATACTGTATATGTTTGGACAATTACACTATTATAAAGGGCTGTAGTTCCAACATTGTTCAACCAATTTGGATGTGAATATATTCAAATTAATGCTGAGTCAGTCAGTTGAACTGACAGCACCTTCTGTGTATTCTGAGAACTGACAAGGCCCCTGCGGTTCATTCCTCAGTGGAAATTTACTCTACCAAGCAGTGGCCATCTCTTGACTGGACATGATAAAGTTGGCAAGAAACAAATTTGTCACTTGATAGTTTTGTCCTCCTCTCATTTCTCAGTGAAAGCGATCTGGAGGAAGTCCTGACATTCTACACGCACAAAAACAAATCTGCCAGCGTCTTCCTGGGAACTGCGAGCAGGAAGGCCAAAGCCAATGACAACAGTGCAAGCTCAGGAGAACCAGCAAAATCCCTGAGCCAGAGAGGTGAGAGTGCTTCAAGGTGACGGTCAATCCTTGCTCCCTTAGCCAAAGCCTGATAGCAGTCATGTTATTCCCCCTTTTTGCTGTTTTCATTTATTGCCCGCTGCATTGAGAGAATAGTTCTTATAGCTTTAATTATCCATGAAGCTCTTAACATCAGAATTAAGTTGTGGAAAAACTTCTTAGCTCACAGGTAGTTGGAAAACACATAGGGATTGTTTGTTTATGCATGTGACTGCTGCCCGTTTCCAAGTATTCTTCCTCCAACTTGTCCATTGACAGCACTATTTTTTCTGACGTTTTCACGCAGTCATGAATCGGGCGTGTCCGCTTTCCTTTCCAGCTCCCTGCCCTTCAAACAAATGTGAGCTAAAGCTGCAGCTAGCGGCGATGCAGTCATTGATTTACTGAGTCAGGCTCTGGCCCCTTCACGTCACCGCCTCGCATTTCCTCGCCAATATTACTATCTGGCCCCGCAGTCTTTATTTTCGATATGGCGGCATATAAACAGTGTGTTTCTGTGGTTTCATGACCCCAGCCTCCATATTAAACCATGCATTGGTGCCATAAGTGCTCCATGTGAGCTTTATTAATTCCACGAGCTTGCAGGATTTCAAGTTCAGAATAAATCTGCCCCACGATTCACATTTTCAGATTTGGAAGCAATCCAGGCTTTGTTTCTCCAAAGCCTGTTCTGCAGTAGCTTTGGCCTCTGAGCAGCACATGGAAATCTGGTCCTTATGCATGCACTGCTCTGTTTTTTTTCTGTGCGGGATTAGTTGGAGCAACATTTATGGTTTTCTACTTGACCCCGTGCCTTTGGATTTCTCGAGGCAGCCGTACACATAATTCCAATTATACAGGTCCCTTGAATTTGAATTTGAATTTCAGTGTTGCGTTTCCATGAGATTCCGTCTGGAATTGGTTACATGAAGTTGATACTGCGATTGTTGTTTTTCTTCATGCTGTATTGCTGAGGAATGTTTAGAGACTGCCGTCACAGCTGCACTGCTTTGTGGCAGAAAAAACATTTACTTTATGAATATTCAGCTATGAATATTTGAGAAGATACAGAAAATTGTAGTACTAGTTTCAGTGCTGATTAGTCAGTAAAAAATATTTCTGGAAAGGATGGCATATAACACTTGGAAATTGTTAAACTAAAAATCGATTATGTGAACAGTTCTTGCATTAGTGCATGTTTCCTTCTTTATCAGCTGCCCCTAATTTTTCTGCTTCTCAGAATGAATAACAAATTTTGCAAAAGTCTCTCGTGAACAACATCTGCAAATTGACATCAAAAATAAGAATTGCTGTTGCACATTTCAGAAAGATGCGCAACGAGAGTTATTTGAGTATGTGTCCCATATATTAGGCTGTATTAGGCTGTTAGTTCTGCATGGGGGTTTGCTGTGCAAATAAATAATGATACAGTTCCCAGACATTCGATTGCACCCTCTTCAGTATTTAAACTCGTATTGTGTCACTGGTGGTTATGGCTCTACATCAGTGGGACACTAAGTCAGTGGTCACCTACCCTGCTGTAGGTTTTCATTTCAATCTTAATTTGGCACACCTGACTGTACTTATTAGTAGCTCAGCAGAATCTCTGGCGTTTGAGTGAGGTGAGCTCAGTCAGGGTTGGAGTGAAAACCTACATGATGGTGGATGTCGTGGAGTGCGGTTGGAGATCACTGCAGTAGATGGATGGATGATGTATTAGACACGTAGGTGTAATAAGCTGCCTTGATTTCTTCCTCCTGCCAACACCCCGGCCCAAGAGCACAATGCTTGGGCTACTCCCCATCAGCCTTCAAACAAATGGCAGCGCGGCCTGGAGACGCAGCCAGCAACATCTGTTATTATTACCAGTGCTGTTAAACAGAGCGAGCTACAGTTGTTTTTGAGTTTTTTCTGCTCGAGAGGCACTCCACGAGATGACGAAACCGGATTTTGTGGGACAGTGTACTCGTCCCATCGCAGCTCTGAAAAACGAAAACCCCTTCTGTCCTCCCTTGAGGAAACGTCCTCGTGTTTTTCATTTCCGGAAACCGGGGCGGGGACATGTTTGGCATGGACTTCTGTCCTCTTTAGCTTTCCCGGTTTAGGAAAAAAAAAGGGGGGAAGTGCAGGAGGGGGGGATGGGAGGATGGGGATAATTTCCTTGCGTAAGAACTGTGGAATTGCTGACATTTGTGATAACGGTGGACTGACTGCTTTATCTTCTGCACTGAACAGCTGTCTCTGCGGCCAAGGAGGAGGCTGGGTCCTTGGAGCACCTTGGGCCCACTGTTCCCCAGTGCTTGGGACCTGTTCCCCAGTGCTCGGCTCCTGTTCCCCAGTTGTTGGGTCCTGTCCCCCAGTGCTCGGCTCCTGTTCCCCAGTTGTCGGGTCCTGTTCCCCAGTGCTCGGCTCCTGCTCCCCAGTTGTCGGGTCCTGTTTCTCAGCCGTCGGGCCCTGTTTCCCAGCCCACTCCCCTCCACCCCCCTGCCTTAGACTGCGCCCACATCCACCTGCAGCATACTTCCCCTCCAGACCAGTCTAAATCCCTGCCTAAGTGCCAGGCCCGGCCCCTGGTCCCCGCACCACTCCCACCTCAGGCCTCCACTCCTGCTCCATCCATGGCCCTGACCCCAGACTCATCTCAGACCCCGCGGCTTGTGCCACCTCAGCCGTCTGCCAGCGCTGCTACGCTTCCTCATGCCACCTGGGCCACCGCCAGCCGCGGCTCCACCCTGTTGGCTCACACCACTGAGGAGCAGCCATCGCAGCGGGGGAGGCCAATCGATCAAACCCGGCCTCTCAACACCGCCGCAGCGCAGACGCTCCTTCCCAGCACTGCGCAGATCTACAGCCAGAAGCTCTCCCGGCCCATATCAGCGCGACAAGGTAACATCCTGTACAGATCCTTCCAGGGCTCTAAGCTTACTTTGGAACAACGTTTAACATGAAATCACTGGGAGGGTAACCTAGTGAAACCAACTGGTACATGCTTCTCAGTGTGCAGATGGGCTTCTGAAAGTTTTGCAGTTTGCCCATGTGAAATATCCAGAGTGATTGCACCTAAAATGAGAGCCTTGCAGGCTTGGCTTAATGGGATTTCAGGGTTTCGCCTGCTGCGGGCTTGCAGGTGTTGCTGAAGCATGCATTTTACCGCCTTGTGAACTTTTTTTTGCTAAAGTACCCATGACTGCCTCTGTTGACTTGCTTTAGTTTCTCCGAGTGAATGTGTTTGTCTGATAGCGTTCTCTTGCAGAACCAGTCATGGATCTGAGTGCTCTGCAGGAATCTAATAGGTTGTGAGGATATGGAATGCAGGGAAGACTGCATGCTTCATTACATTGCGGCTTTGTAGGCACAGTCAGTCCAAGCCTTTGACAACCGCATCATGTACAGTGTGGAAGCCATTGCCAGGTGCAGGAATTGTACTCTTTTACCTCACCCTAAGTGCTTTTGCAGGCCTAATGAAAGGTTTATTTCTATCGTTGTCCTTTGTGAGAACGGCCACCTGTAGAACCTAATATGAGTTTATGAATTCAATGCATTTGGGATGATTTCTTTCAGACCAGGCTGAACATGTAAAATTACAGTTACTAATGCACGATTGTCTCTCTATTAGCTGCCTGATAAAATAATAAATTGTTATTTTCTCATGTTGAGTTGGGCCTGATTTGGCGTCTTTGTTTCATGATGCTCCCCATTATTAGTTATTATCCCTCCTGGCATATAATGCGGCAGGATATAGTTGCCAGTCCGGTCATCTGTCCGTCTGTCCATCCGTCCATCCATGGACTTTTTGTCTACAGAGCTGAACTCGAATTCCGAAAAAAAACCTTAATGGTTTTTTTTAAGTAACTTTTTTTAGCTCACTTGCTCCAACGGACCAAAGGGAGCTTATATGATCACACAGCTGCGTCGTCGCCTGAGTTAACTTTTATCTTCTTCTGCCAAACCGCTGAAGAGATCAATGTGAAATTTGGTGGGAAGGTATGTATGGATGTACAGAATATAAATTGTTCGATTGGTATTAATGCGTCCATAGGCGGCGCTATAGCAAAGAAATGGTCATAACTCCTAAACCATTTATCCGAGCAACTTGAAATTTTGCATGCTTCATGTTAGTTAGGGTTGCTATGAAAATCTATGAGAACAAATTGATAAATGAAACAACATGGCCAACATCGGCCAATCAATTCATTGGCGTCGGTGTTCGCATCAACTTTGATCTTCTGCCAAACCTCTGAAGGGGTCAAGATGAAATTCGGTGGGGAGGTACATATGAATGTACAGATTCTAAATTGTTTGATTGGTGTAAATGTGTCCATAGGTGGCGCCATAGCAAACAAGTGGTCATAACTCCTAAACCATTTGTCCAATCAACTTGAAATTTAGCGTGCGTCATGTTAGTGAGGGTAACTGTGAAAATCTATACGAACAAATGGATAAATGAAACAACTTGGCCAACACAAATCAATGTCAGTAGCCCTTATACTCACTTTAACTGTCACCTGTCACCATCAAACTTTATATTCTTGTTAAAGACGTGGAAAAGAACCATTTTTAATAAAATTACTTTGATTGGCCATATGGCGGTGCTGAAGAAAGGTACAATATGTCTTGGGCAATAACTTATAAACCAAAGGTTGTAAAAATAAAATTCTTTTTTGTTAGATTCTGTGGGTCAAGATGAATCAATACATGTAAGCCACAACTGGTTTTGTATTTGCAAACTTTCCACCCTTTTGAATTGAGTCATTTAGTTTCCAAAGGGCCCAACTCCAATGACTGATAGATCTGAATATCTTATAACAAAGAAGGTAACTGCCTTGTAATTTCAGCCGAAAGTATCCCAATGACACCCTCTCGAAAGGAAGTAAATTAGAAATATATGAATTATAATATACGGGCAAAAAAAACATAAATTTTTTCTTTTTGCTGGAAAACAGTTTTCCTTGGAGTTGGGCCTTTGGAAACTCAAGGATTCAATTGTTTGTGAAATCTTTCATTTTTATCTCTTCCTAGAACCTGAGATCAATTCACACAAGATTTAAGGGCATGGCATATATTGATGTAAAGAGCTGTAACTCCTTAATGCAATGTCCAATCATTACCAAACTAGAGATTACACATTTACAGGTCATGCAACTTCAACACATCGAATTTGGTTGAAATCCATTCATAAATCCATTGCTAAAGCAAACAAATGGTCATAATTCTTACATCAATTGTGCGAGCAACTTAAAATTTTGCTTCATAATGGTGAAGGTCGCCATGAAAAGCTACATGAACAAAGTGATAGTTCAAACAAGATGGCCGACATCAGCCAATTAGATTTCATTAGCCCCTATACTCGAACGGTCATCAATCATGAAACTTTATAGAATTGTTTATGATGTGGAAAAGGGAAGTCTTAATGCAAATTACTTTGATTGGCCAAATAGTGGTGCTATAGAGAGGTGCAACAAGTTTGATTCCAATTGGCCGATATGTGGCGCTGTAGTGAGAGAAACAAAGTAAAATTGCATATTTGTTTTCAACCATTTGACTCAGTGGTTCTAATTTTGCATATTGTGTCTTTGTATGAAGATCAAATAGTCTTTCCAATGAGCAGGATAAATCTTTAAATATCTGGCTGCTATTTGTCAATCAGGCAACAGCTGCTGTTTCGAAGACATGGCAATGACTAATTAACATGAAATTTGCAGGGCGAAGTATACCATGCACAGTTATGTGCCATGGACTGGAAATTGTTTGAAAAACTTATACAATCTGTGTCCTCACTGCTTCAAAACTGATGATTTCATCATGTTGCTTGGACCCTGTAGTTACTGCTTGCAGTTATGTTTTTTTTTTTCCTACACAAATTACAGAAAGTGTCTTCATTGTCCCAATGTTGGACCACTGCATAAAAATACTGCCACTTGTGAGCTTATATAACACTAAAGCCTGAAATAAACCAAGTGAGCAACAGTGCCCATGGCACTATTTTCATCTTTGAAAACAGGTGAAAAAAAAGTTTTTACTGGTGGGGGAAAAAAGATGGGATTTCTAAGTGTTGCGATAATACTCAATTCGGCTACAAGGGGTTGAAGTGCACCACTACTTTACCACTATCATACCCCATATTCTAAATGGGTCTAAACCATTGTTTTCGCACCTTCATATTTTATTAGCTGTCTGCCCTCAACAGTTAATTTGTTTGCATTGTCTGTTATGTCGTTTGTTACCTTGTTTGAGGGAACTATAATATTGGATATCATAGCCTGCTTGTGGACGCAACTGTCACTAATGCTAACGTTGGACAGTTTCTCTGGGATTGAAGCTGTTATTTTTCTAATTTTGACCTTCTAGCCGGTGTCAACACATTAGTTAGCATTGTAAGGACAATGACTACTAATAGAAATACATACTGTTTGTTGATAATTCAAACATACCATGCTAGCGTGAGGATATAAAAGTAAACAGGACTGACAGGTGTCATAAAATTTCTTTCTACCATGAAAATATCTCACTCTGGGCAGATTTGCCGACAAAACTTTTAATGGGTGCATACAAAACCATCTTTCATTTCAGATCAGCAGATTTGACACAAGTAGTAACTAATGCTAGAGTGCTATCATTAAGTTTCCTCTTAACGTGAGGAGTATTTCACAAGCAAGAACTTCAGTGTTATCGTGATCGCCATGCTAATTTGTGTTAGCACCTTCATGATAATTCCAATTATATGTTAGCATTGAGCTAACAACTATAAATGTCATGTCCTTTTCTCATGCTCTCCAACAAGATGATTGACTTATCAATAAAGCTCAATAGACTATATGGAACTCAAGCAAAGCAACGATGCTAAAATGCGACATGTTATCAAGCCAAGCTAATTGTGCTTTACCCATAATAAACTGTAAATATTATCACAAAGTCGTGACATTTACCCAATGCACATTGACTGTTGTTGGGTCACGTATACGTCTTTAAGGGTCAGTTTTGCGGTAGAGCAGGACTACGGAAACAAAAGCTTTTGCTTTTCATATTCTTATAGCGTGTTTGGCTGAAGGATGACCATAATAAATATGTATGGGCTAGTAAAAATATGTTATACACAATAAGGGACCTTTAATATATAACCCCATTTCCAAAAAAGCTGGGACGCTTTATAAAATGTAAATAAAAACAATGCAATGATCTTCAAATCATTGGACCTTTATTTGAAAATAGCACAAAGACAAAATATCAGATGTTGAAACTGATAAACTTCATTGTTTTTCTAGAAATATCTGCTCATTTTGAATTCCATTTTGACAGCAACACATTTCAAAAAAGTTGGGACAGGTTAATAAGAGACTGGAAAAGTTGGATGATGCTAAAAAAGACAATTGGCAGAACATCTCATTGCTAATAAGATTATTTAGCAACAGGTCAGTGACATAATTAGGTATAAAAAGTCTTTCGTTTGTAAATAAAGTGAGGGCTTAACCAAAGAAAGACCACATGGGGAAATAGTTCAACAATTTAAGAATAACGTTTTCAAGTCAAAATTGCAAAGAATTTGGAGATTTTATCCTCTATGGTACATAACATCATTAAAAGATTCCGAGAATCCAGAAGAATCTTTGTACTCATGGGACAAGGCCAAAATCCTATTTTGAATGGCTGTGATTTTCAGGCCCTCAGGCAGCACTCCATTAAAAACAGGCAGGATTCTGTTGTGGAAATCACCGCATGGATTCAGGAACACTTCTGTAAACTATTGTCAGTGAACAGTTTGTCACTGCATCCACAAATGCAAGTTAAAACTTTGCCATGAAGAGATTAAACCATACATAAACAAGATCTAGAAACACTGTCACCTTCTCTGGGTCTGAGCTCATTTAAAATGTGCTGAGGCGACCTCAGGGAAACTGCCCTGTGGTTTGATTAATCAAAATAAAAAATGATTTTTGGAAATCATGGATGCCACGTCCACTGGGATAAAGAGGAGGGGGGCCATTCGGCTTGTTATCGGCAAACAATTCAAAAGCCACCATCCATGATAACATCGGGGTGCATTAGTACGCATGGCATGGGTAACTCGCGCACTCGTGAAGACACCATTAACTCATTCCCTACGAAATACTTTTATATAAAATTGTCGCGTTTGTACGGAATACTTTTCCCGAAAATTACATAATATAAAGTATTGAAGTACAGGTGGCCCATGACCGCGATCGTCAACTGATTTCGTGTTTTTATCGGACTGCGAATGGTTATCCACGCCGCTGGCACCGGCTAACCGTAGGGAATGGTAGAATTCGCCGCGCCGTTGGCAGTGGCTTGCCGTAGGGAATGAGTTAATGGCAAACAATATATACAGGTTTTGGTGCAACTTTTACTGCCATCCAGATGCCTTCTTTAAGGGAAGGCCTCACTCATTTCAGCAACAACATGCCAAACACCTTACTCTGCATGTATTAAAACAACATGGCTCTACAGTAAAAGAGTCTGAGTGGTAAAGTGGTTTGCCTGCAGTACAGACCTGTCACCCACTGACAGTATTTGGCACATTATGGAAAAAAAGATATAACAAAGGAGGTCGCAAAGTATTGAGCAGCTGAAATCCTACATAAAACGAGAATGAGAAAACATTTTGCTTAGTAAACTACAGCAACTGGTCTCCTTAGTTCCCAAACACTTACAGAGTGTTGATTGAGGAAGACATGATGCCACACAGAGGTAAACATGCCCCTGTGTCTACTTTTTTGAAATGTGTTGCTGGCATCAAAGTCAAAATGAGCACATATTTTTCCAAGAAACAATAAAATATCTCAGTTTCAACATCGATATATTGGTTTTGTACTATTTTCAAATAAATATGAAGTTCAAATGATTTGAAAATCATTGGATACTGTTTTTAATTTACATTTCACTCAGTGTCCCAACTTTTTTGGAGATGGGGTTGTAGTATTCCATCCCAACTGTTTCTGATTTGGGGTTGTAATTGTATGGATGCAGGAAAAGTATCCCATTATGCCATCTGCCATCAGGTAATGTGAACACACCAAGAGTCTTGCCTCCTGTGCTTAAAATTAAAAACTAGTCAAAAAAAAAAGACATTTATTTTTGCTGCTCGTAAGTTTCTGTAGAGAAACAGGTTTACATTCAGTTGTAATTAAATTAACTTCAATCCCAGGCCTCGGCCAATTTAATCAAGCCCTCATGCCTGTATTTCCCTACATCGATCTCCCAGTGAAAAAATTGTACACATGGTTTTCACAGGTGCTGATTACTGCTAATCCCATTTGCACTGTGCAAACTCTGTCGTTTAATTACTCGTGCCCGTCTTTATCCTGGAGCCGGCAAACAGGAACTAAACATGCAGAGGCACTCCTTTAGTGTGCTTTAATTGGCATCAAAAGTGCTGGCGCCAGTGTGCTCCACAGGTTCTACAATCACAGTGAGTCACCAGGAGAGGAATGGTGGCTTGCACTTCAGTGATTTTCCCTGCTGTCGGGGTCACAGCTGGGTCCCCTGTCCCCTCTGCAGCCTCCCGGAAGCCGAGCCCGAGCAGGTCCAGGCCCAGCTCAGCAGGGATCTTCAAGGATCCTGACCCGCCGTCGATTCAGTTTGGCTCCGACCAGCAGGCCATTGTCGCTGCGCTCAAAAAGCTAGCAGAGAAGCAGACCTCGCGTCAGTACTCCGCTACAAGCCACATCAGCCTCCTCACGCAGCATGTGAGTACTTCCCATTAGACACCTCAATCACCCGCACTAACCTGCAGTAGTATGCAGTTATGATTATACACTTCACAAAATAAGATCATTCAGAAACTAAGGTACTATTCATTTATCTATTTAATGTAATATTGGATCATATATATGAAAATAAGTTAACAGATAGCGATATATATAGTAAAAAAAAAAAGAGTCAGTGTTTAGTGTGGCCACCCTTTGCGTTGGTTACAGCATTTAATATTTGTTTTTATTTCCACGCTCACTAAATCATTCCGTGTGGTTTGAAGTTCATTCCAAAGAGATTCTTTCATTGTTACAACGAATTTGCTCAGTTGGATTAAGGTCTGGACTATGAGCAGGCCAAATCATAACTTTTATGAAACCAGATGTTTCTTCTCGACTGAAATCATTTTCACACGACTTAACTGTGTTTAAGGTCATTGTCTTCTTGAAAATGAAATCCCTGACCAATCAGTCTCTTTGCAGATGGCAACGCGTGCCTCGCAAGGATGCTGTGATAATTCTTTTGATCCATGATTCCGTCGATTTTTATGACATAACCGACTCTTTTCGAGCAGACTGAACCCCAAACCATAATGTTACCACCTCCATGTTTCACTGACTGGGTTAAACAGTCATTTTTGAAATGTACTCCAACTTTACGGCGCACATAAGTTCTGTGTTTTGGTGAGAACTTCTAGAATTTTGATTCAGTGGACTTGTTCCCAGTCCAGTGGTGTCCAATCCTTGAATTTCTTGGCAAACTGACGTCTTTTTTTGCTGTTGCCTGCTCTTGGCAGCAACACGACCAATTTTCGCACAGGCGTCTAGAAATAGTAGATCTTGATATTTTCATCGCTTCACTTCTGGCACTATTAATATCATCATGGAGTTGCCGTGCTGCCAACTGCCATTTTTTAAATATTTATATTTTATTTTATTTTATTTATTTATTTTATTTTTACTTGTCATATACAGATAAAGAACATCAGAAGCACTTAACCTCCTGTTTGCCACTAGTTTCAGCGGACCGGTCTCTTGGAAGCAATTGATGTTTCTTACCAGTTCAAACAAATTTTTTAGCATTAATAATCATGGAGTGAGCTTTCAAACATGCATTCGGCTATGCAAGAGTGGGGAAAAAAAAATAAATTTGCGACACCTTTCAATTGTTATAAAAAATGAATGTTTTCAGTGTTTTTGTTTATTATCCATATTTTTACCTCCGTATACTTGTGGGAATGATTTTTTTTTTTGTTCACATCACTTACAATTGTATTTTTCAAGACATTTTCACCAAAAAATTATAGAGAAGTAATACATTAGGACCTCCTTCAGATGATAGGGGTGGTGCACAATCATCACTGCGGACAACTGTATTGTGCTGCATTATTAACAAGAGCTGACCAATAGTGAAATGACGGGGTCCTGTTTTGTGTCATACTTGGGAATTGTCGCGTCCCTGACAGGTATTGATATACATTCTATTTTTACCTCTGTCATGAGACCACACCCCAAAAATTCTTTATCTTTATCTATCTTTATAAATCAACTTATCCAAAGCTACATGACCAAGGTAGCAGAAACTTGGCATGCATATTCCCGCCCATGAGTACATCAAAGTTTGATTGAGGCATTCTGATCAGATTTTAAACTTTTACACCCAAAGGGAAAAATGGGTGAAATTCTGCTTGTTTTGAATACTGTTACAGAAAGCTCTGGATCTCAAGAACTATGAATTCCAGGCATGCAGTTCAGGGTTTTTTTTTTAAACCTTCACCTTAATGGCCAGTCTTTTTCCGCCTAAGTCCAGTTTCCAACATTCATTTTCATCCACATATGTAGAGAATGTCCAAAAATCAAACATCCAAAATCAAATCGAATTTTGGGTATTTTTTGTTGAAGAGCAGGTAGAAATGACACCAATCTGGAGTACTTGCAGGCACCCAAAATATTTGAGAAAAAAGCATGTTAAAATCATTATCTATTCAAATTTTAGAGCAGGTAATCAAAAACATGAAGAGCTCATTTTCACCTGTGTTTAGCTCATCTGACCAAAGGTCCAATGGGTTTATGTCGTGGCCTGCTTGTCCGTTGGTGTCGGTTGCTGGTCGTCCCTTGTCTGTAAACATCATCCTCTTCAAAACTGTCCGGCGGATCAACTTGAAACTTAAGCTATGTGTTCTTATCTATGAGTAAACTAAAGTTTGTTCAAGGTATTCCTAACGAATTTCAAATATGGCTGCCCTGCAGCTATCTGTAAAATGCTTATTTCTGCTTTTTCGAAGGCATTTTTGCATCGATCAGGCTGAAATTCGGTATATAGGTGTTTCTACCTTCTGTGAACATCATCTTCTCAAAAATAGTCTGGTGGATAAACTTGAAACTTGAGGTACATGTTCCTTTCCAACGCATTCTGAACCTATTTCAAAGGCAGCCATCTTTGAAAGGCCCCATTCCCACTATATCGAAGGCATTTTGCACTGATCAGGCTGAAATGTGGCGTACAGTTGCTAAGCAGCTAGACATATTTTACGGCTTTGTCGTGCAGTGCGTTCTGACCTTGATTTGACCTTTGGCATTATACCACGCTTATAATTACTACTTTCATCTGTAAACATCTTCTTCAGGACCGTCTGGCCGATGAAGCTGAAACTTGGTTTTGCGTTTTCGTTTTATCTCTGGTTGCGTTATGGCAGAGCACTTCTTGAAAATTAAAGTGCAAATGGAGAATGTTATTAATTTTTCAATTTGTTATAAAAATTGCATACATGGACTTGAAGATGATAACGCAAAGCAAATGATAACATTATCTTGATGATACAAATTATGCAATTGCTTCTCGGAAAAAAAAACATATCCAAGAATGAATGTTCTTTAGAAGATTTGCATTTTTGTTTTATTTTTGTAAGCGATGTAGCGGGGCTCTTTTGAAAATTAAAATGCAAATGGAGAATGCAATTTATTTTTCAATTAGCTATAAAAAGTGCATACATGTACTTGAAATAGCAAAGCGGAAGACTACATTTTTATTTTCATTACGATACAAATAATGTGTTGGCTTCTTGAAAATGAAAAAGCATTTTTAAGAATGCATTTTCATTTTGATGTCGTCAGCTATATGCTTCCGTATGGTGTTGAATGTGTTTGTAAATTGCGCAAGTTTGTTGTGCACTGGCTTTCTTTGCACAGCAGCTTTGAAATAAATTCAGAATAAATATCTTTCTTTGGGGGCTATCACCTTTAGGAAGTATCTCTGGGTGTGGAGTGGTCAGATGGTGGGATTTGGGGCTGGTCTGCTCACCCAAAGCCTTGGTACTGAAGACCCTGGAAATGTGGTAGTCCTTGATGTCATCACACCATATGATATGATACAGATATGCCCACCCTGACTATGAAGTTAGTCAAGATGCATCACAACACTTTTACCTGGATTCTGTGTCAACTTTCCCAATTCAAAGAGATGGGATGACAGGTTTTGGATTGGATGGTCAGAATTAAAAATGAATGTTTTAAAGCTGTGCATAAAAGCCAATCTGCTGCAGAGTGACGGATCTGTTTTCGCGGGATGGCTGCAGCTCATTGCAGATTTGGCCTGGGTATTAGTCATTTGCTGTGTCTTGCCTCTTTCTCTTACTCTAAGCTACATGGGTGGGCTGAATGGAGTTAAATACCAGAAAAGTGATGTTTCTCAGCCTTTGGGCTGGTGATGATAACTCACAGTGTTGTTTTCTTGTATCTCTTTCTTATTTGCGTCGTTTTATTCATGTGTCAAATATGATGTAAAACAGGCAATTTAAAGAAACATTCCCCAGTCTTCTGTGTTACATCATACCACCATGGGTAGTAGCAGCACAGCAGAACAATACTGAGTTCATTAGCAATAGGAAACCAGTTTTGTGTGTCACAGAAAATTTGAAAGTATCAGTATCTCTTTGTAGCCTGTTTTTTCACAATTTTGGTGCAGCCTGTTGTTAAACGCATGATTGCTCATCGCCGCAGCAGTTCGCCTTTTGGAATGTGAAATCCATACAGTAAGCCCATTTCACTGTATCCACGTCCATCATTTTTTGTGTGCGGAGACCACTCAATCCGCAGTCCACAGTCTGCAGACGCATGTGACCATTGGAGGGAAAGGCAGTGCAATTTGGTCAGTATTCCATTAAATGATGGTAAGCGCTAGTGTGCAATGAGATGGGAATACACCAGTGACAAAAATGGTCAATTCCTGTATGGAAAAATGGCCAGTTTTACAAACATTTCCTTCCTATTGCTGCAGCTGAGATCTTTTCACCACCAAGATGGTTGGTGGCAATAAGAAGAGCATAATGGTTGGGTCCAAATTTAGTCAAATAATGCAAGAGAACCTGTTGCAATCAGCAAGTGACCTACAGTTGGAGCAAACACTCATGTTCCATCAGGTCAAGTACCCAAAGGACATGGAAAAAAACTACAAAAGAATGGCTTACAAGCCAGAAGGGCAGTATTGTGGATTGGCCTTGCTAAAGCTTAAACTTAAGTCCCATAGCAAATTTCTGGTATGAGCTGAAAATCGTTGCCAAGCGACGCTTTCCTTCCATCTTGGCTGAGTTGTAACAAATTTGCGTGGCAGAATGGGCAAAAATTCCACAGCGTAATGTACAAAGCTCAGGCAGGCAAACCTGAGACTGTTGGCTCACTACTCTTACTGTTATGATACAGACCAGGAACCAGATGCAGATGCGGAGTACAATCCCAAGAAGAGTATTTATTGATAGGAATACGGTAATGGAAGTGGAGTTTTCCTTTGCCCGGAACTGTAAATGGGGCAGTCCAGCTTAGTGAGTGTTAACTGGAAAGGGTTGGGAGTCTCCGTGTCCAGCCAGTTGCCATACTGGGGCAGAAGCCAGGTGGTGAACTCCCCTCACGGAAGCAAGACTGCTTGATAACAGGACGGAAGAGTTTAGCGGGAATGCGGTCCCAATCCTGGAGATCGATGAAGGCTCGGGAGGTGTTCCCAATAAACTGGCTGAGAGGATCAGATGGGAACAGATGGTTTACAGGAACGTGGTCCCAATCCTAGGGCCGATATTACGGCTTGGGAGCCTGTTCCTATTAGTAAGACTTCAAAGAGTAATTACGTTTTTCACGATCATTAAAGTACCGATGAATCCGCAAAAGAGGAGCTTTGCTCAAAACTAGAAGACAGGCTTTGTAGGACAAAGCGTTACAATCCAGCAGCACTACTGGACAGAAAGTGAGCTTTTACACACAGACCACACACATTAGGAGCAGGGCACATAATGGATCACACCTGGACGTGGGGAGAAAGATGAGACAGTAAATCAAATAAAGTAGATAAAACCCACGTACGTTACTGGAAAGAGGGAGGAGACCATTACACTTGTGTTGTGACGCATACTTCATTGGGAAATGTTGGTCTTGGTTTTGAATAGAAAAAAGGTTTCGAAAAAGAAGTCGGCAGAATAAATGTTGTTTTCTTGGGTTGGTGAAACAGAAAACCAATACCAATGCTTTGCTTTTTTTAAAAAGATTGGGTTCACTCTACACCCGATTATGCTGCAGATGCAATCTCCTCTTTTACCTCATGATACTCTTGTATCAGGACCGAACAATACCCTCACTGGGAGTCACAATTTCTTAGAAATTTCCTCAAAACTCACACTAACTCTGTCTTCTGTCAGCCCTCCTGCCGAGGTGGTCCAGAATTCTGAAAACTGGTTTGGTGCAATAAATGGCCTGATGGCTCTGCTGCAAAAATACAAATGCTGATCTCCCTCTTTCATCTCCGTTGGAGTCAGTTCTAACAGATCTGCGGGATGGCGCGAGAAGCTCCCGGATTTGTTGCAGTGAAGGTTTGAATTCAAATTCACATCTGATCTGAAGGCTTTGGCAGCTGCTGAGAGATGTGTCTGTGTTTCAGTGGTGGGAGGCAGAAGAATGACAGCGACCAAACTTTGGCGCTAAGCTGCTTCTGGAGCGTGTGACTTGGAGCTAGCGCCTGTGGTTGACTTAGTCGAGGCATTAGAACCCCCAGCAGCAGAAAAAGGAGTCTAACGCTAGTGTGTCAACCAGTGCGGTTTATTGTTTGGGGGGTATGGGGGTGGGCTGAAAGGTGAAGCTCCATGTGCGGTCTCATTATCTGGCACCCCGCAGGGGAGTGCTGCTTTGTGTTGATATTTAACAGGCAGCGGGGTTTTTATGTGGTAATTGATGCTTATAACTGAAAGAATGTAGTGAATTGGCACGGCATTGGGGGAGTAAGGAGCTTGATTCTGCTCTCTCCTCCTCTCCCCGTGCAAAAGGGAGCTTGCTCCTGACGTTTGCTATTTTCTCTGAGAATCACACCGGCCCCCCACTACCAATCCCTTTTTTTCAGCCTTTGGATGGCAGTGGACCACACAGAGCCAGGAGTTTTATGATTTCCTCTGTACAGTACAGTGTTCTGTTACACAATAGGTCAAGGCTCTCCAAATCCGGCCCTCAAATCCAAAATCAGTCCTGGTTTTCCCTCCTTCCAGGCAATTAAGTGAACAAATAATGCTGCTGATTAGCCAGATTGTCATCTCACCTGACTCCCAGGTAAAGGGAGGGGGGGAAAACTAGCAGTTCTCGGCCCTCGAGGACCGTAATTTGAGGAGCCCTGCAATAGGTGTTTGTTGCAGTTCAAACGGTGTACTTTCTTTGCAAACACTGGCACGCTGAATTAATATAAGGGTATTTATAGATGTTGAAGGGGTTTTTTTTTTTTTTTTGTATTTTGTATTGGCTCTAGATTGGAAGTCCTTTGATCACATTTCTGACTGCATATTATGTGTATCAGAAGAATGAGTGCTGCTGACCTCATAGTAGCTACCTAAATTTAGACGCATTTTTACAGATATCCTGGTTTGGAAGATGTTTTGTTGATTTTTCTGGTAGGCTAATTACATGGGGGAGAGAGAAAACATTACTGAGGCTTATTAGATCCTATTGGTCTTGAGACCATAACAGGATTTTAGGATTCCTGCGCTGAACATCAACTTGGCCTCGGTGTGATGTAATGGCGGGATCACGACGTCCATTTTGATTTCAGCTTGCACCACCCTGACACATCTCTGAATGCGGCAAATCTGACAGCTGTCCTTGGGGGATGAAGAAGCGGGAAGGGCTCAGAGATGGGCCTCCTCCACCGCCTGTTATCTTTGCCAGTCGGGCAGAGCAGGGCAAGAGGATTATTACGCCTCGTTTCGATTCACGCCATTTATTTAACCGCCTTTGCGGCTCATGCAGAAAATGAAGCCTGAAGGTCTTTTTTTTTCTTCTTATTTTATGTTTTTTTTTTTCAGCCCTGGCTGGCACATAAGTGCAGATCATCATATATAATCCTTTAATGGAGGTCATTTCCGTCCTCTTGCACTGGCAAGGAAAAGTGGATCTGTTCATGGCAGACGGTCAGCAGGCCGCCTCTGTTTAGTGTTACCAAAGTTTTTGAAGAGATTTTAGGGAATGCAGGGGGTAATGGCAATGAAGGTGCATTCTGAACTCTGTTGATGGCAAATATGATGAAAAGAGCTGCTGATCCTAGAGTTTTGGCCCTCAGATGACCATCCAAATTAAAGTAGTGGGACGACTTGGGAAAACAGGTTGTTCACTCATTCTTTGGAGTGAACTGTTACGATACATTAGTCATTTTAAATGTGTTGTGTGTAACATGGTTGATATTCTACCCGTGTTTAAGTTAATTTGACATCATCAAACTGAGTGATCGAGAAGGAATTTCAAACATCCTTTGCTCCTTGCTTGAAATCCATTTTTGGATTTCTAAAAATATGTGTCACAGCTCCAGCAGTGCCCTGATAGTTTGTTGATGGTATATTGCGGATTCTCTGCAGGTATGTTTGGGAAATAAAAGTAGACCCACGATCTCTGCCTGAGAAGCTTTCCAACCTGGCTGTGTCCTGTCAGTTCTTGTATTAAATTAAACACCTGTCTTTTAGGTATGTGTGATATTTCCCTTTCTGCACGACAGCCAGCCAAACAGTTCATTCACCTGCCACAGACTGTGGCTTGATATTTTGAAAAAGTGATCCGAACCATTCACTCGTGAATGCAGCAGCGGAAATATTTTCTGACTTAAATATCCAGTGTTGATATAAAAGACATTGTGCTGCAAGGCGAAAATCCTTTGCTGCTGCTGCTGCTGCAAAAGAGTCCTCCCCCTGCCCTTTCCCCTCCATTTTCCTATTGTCCGTTGTCTAAACTTTTTTTATATTGCCACCATTTGATTTTGAGCGCTGAAGATTTGAAGGGGAGGCAACAAAAGAACCAAACTGTTGTTTTCAATTACATCCTGCCCTTAGACCAGAGCTAGCCGGGTGATTAGCCATCCGTTTTAATAAGGTCTCCCTATATTGTATGTTATCAGCGGGACTGCACAACCACATCTCCTGTGGGGAGCCTGGGGATGATTTTTATTGGTGCAGCGCTAGGGAGGGGGCGATAGTACGTAGGGCAGAGCTTGGCTGCTAAGTGCTTGGTTCCGGTGGTAAACGCATTTGACTGGTGAGTAACAATCACTGTTGTGCCTGGAGGGAAGGACCACCTTGATGCAGAGACCAGTCGAGCCAGCCACCGAAGTGTGTGTGTGTGTGTGTGTGTGTGTGTATAATTCCTTTCACCAACTCAAATGAATCAACACTTGCCGTTATGGTGTCCATCTGTTGTCACATTCACACCGAAGGTGCTTATTAAGCTGTAGCATCTGTGTGAATCAGGATTGATGTTATGGATTTCCTACAGCACTGGTGACCGGAGCTCTCTTTAGGAAATGGTGGTGAGGCATTCAGTATCATCATTATACACAGGTCTTTAGTGCGAGAGAACGCGAGACTGAAGGGACTGTCTGTCATGATATAAAAGCTGATACTTTCACTTCATCATGCATAAAATGTCTCATGGCGAGTCAAAAACTGAAATAAAATTTTAAAACCCCTGTGAGCCTGACCTACTTTGTCTAAGCTTGAGATTGAAAAATGACTTCCTTCTTTTGCTGATTCAGTCATTTATTCTGTCAGTAAATGATCGTAGCCATAAAAGTTTACGACACCATTTCCATGTTCAGTGCTTCTCAGCCAGTTTGCTTTGTCACTGCCTCGTTGCACATACTAAGTGATTGGGGAAACCTATGGTCATTTCACAAGGTCCACGAAGTGAGCTTGTGTCGCATCTGAAAGAAATAATGGGTAATTATTCATTTTAGAGGCAAACTACTTCTCCAAAGTGGATTGCTTGTTTGCAAGGAATATGAAATGTTTGAGGCTTTCAGTACTGAACATTAATTCAGTCGTAGTTGTGGTTATATGGACAAACCTTTTGTGTTTGCCCCCACAGCTGACAAACTTGAACTTGGCCAATGGGGCGTTCAGCAAGAGTGGTTTCACTCTAGGCCCATCAGTTCGGCATGTGACTGGGACCCTAGGACCGGTCCGAGCTGAGTATGCCAGCCCAGTGAGGTAAGTCCCACCAAATCCAGCAACCCAAAAAAAACATGAAAATTTTTCTGAAATGGCAAAGACCTTTGTTATGACTTGAAAATCACAACAAAGAAAACCAGCAATGACAACTTAAACAAATTTATTCTTCACTGATAAAAAAACCTCTACAAATAATCCACTGTTCAATCCTCTAATAACACTCTAATGCCACTATGTAACTCTGTTGCCAAAACAAAAACTCTGCCCCTGGTGACCAAATTCACAGCATTTATATAGACTAGCAACATTCTGGAAAGATCTACAGGATTCCTGGGTAATCCCGCCCCCTCCAGGCAGGAAGATGCCAGAAGCTTCTAGAAAGCACTAGTCTATTTCAAAGAAGTGATATTACATCAGATCATGTTTTGCTATAGACACACCACCAGAGGGTGCTGATGAACAAAATAAATAGCTGACCAGCAGGGCAGCAAAAACAGCGTGTAACAAATCTCCATTTACAAATGATATACAGTGCTGTACATAAAATACTCATACATAACACCTTTTATCGCAAACGTTGCGGTGCCTTGAAATTGAGGGACTATTTTATTAAAAATGGAAATACCTCAGCTGCCGGATAGCTCACTTGATAAAGCATCGCGTTGCGAAGCAGAAGTGACTATCACGTTGCGGGTTCAATCCCCGCCTCGTACCAGCCGGCACTGGTTGGCAGCTTTTTCAGAGTAGCGCACAACTGGCTATTGTGCTACAGGGTTGCAAATTGGGAAGGGACTGCTGGGAAGGGAAAATAATAGTTGCCTTGTTTGTTGCTCAAGCGCCTCCTGTTGGCCAGACAGGCGCTCGTCAGAAAGATTCTAACCCTGTTCATGTCCGGGTATGCTCCGCCCTTGTTCTGAACTTGCATAGATTCAACCAATGAGTGTATAAGAAGCGATGGCCGACAGGCGCGTGCCTCGGAGGAGAGCCGCGAACTGTCTACACTCTCCTCAATTGGCAGCAAGGGGTTGCATACGAGCAAGCCTTGTACATAATTCACCAATTGGGCATTCCAGATTCGGATGGGATTGGAGATGCAAAATTTAAAATAAAAAAAAAAAATGGGAATACCCTTTTATGAAAGCTGAGAATCTGTGCTGTGGAATTGTAGAATACGGAGCCAAACAAAGAAAATATTTTTTTACTAATTAGGGCTGACCCCTTTTAGTCGACTGCTCGATTTTTTTTTTTTTTTTTTCTGGATGAGCTGTTGGTTGTCCAGTATTTGCTTTTATCGAGCAATCGCAAATCCATGTTCATAGAATAATCCATTCTGAATTTTGCTTGTATGGCAGTGGCAGTCCTTCACTCTTGACTGGGCCTGTATTCTCTTTAAATAAATTACATAACACAGTTAAGGTAATATTAATGTTGTGAATAATTCAGCAATACTAATCAAAGCAACAGTTTGTAATAATTGTTTTTATATATGTAAAACTAACATGTGCAACACCCCCTTTTCTGCCTACATTGTATCCTTAAGGGGACAGTTCACCCAAAAATGAAAATTCACTAATCATCTACTCAGTCCAAGGCTAATCGAAGGATCCGTGACTTATTTTTTTCCTCAAAACAGTTCTGGAGTTACAAAGAAAAACGGCATTGAAGGCAAATCCAAATCAGCTGAAGTCATTGGTGACCACACTTTCAAGCGTGATAAACAACATTTAAAAATCACAAAATGCCTCCATACTGCTTGTGTGGCATAATCCATGTGTCAGTAAGCCCCGACATTCAAATTTGACTCTTAAAGACGTCTTTTCACAACGGCTGCATCTCCTATCTGTTGAGATGGGAATTTGGGACCTTTTAACCGATTCTTGAAACATCAACAAATGCGATATTGAAAATTGGACTGGACAAAGAAAAATGTGCTCTGGTGTGCCACAGTGAGCCCCCAACTGTTTGGCAGAATGGTAGGCACACTATTCTCATCTTGAAAGTCATTTCCTGACCTGTTCGTGAAACGCATATGCGCAAGGGGTTATGTTACTGTATATAAAACAACCTCACAGTTGTCGTGTGCTAGAGTTGAATGTGATATTTAAAAAACAATGAACCAGGGTGCAACACAACTTTTTTGCGGCACTTGCCTGGTTGGGCAAGCAAATTTGCAAATAAAGAGGAATTTTACTTGCTCAAAAAAAAAAAAAAAACCCAAATATAAATACAATACTATAACACATTGCACAGCGAGTCATATATAAATTAAAAAACACACAAATCACCAAAAATATTGCTTGTATAATAGCTTTTTTGTAGAACTGAACTTCTTTTATTTCACTTTATTCTGTACTTTTGTGAGCACGTCTTGCACTCTTTGAGACTGTAAGTTGGTGTACCCCTCCTACTTTGTATGCCCTTACGGTAAATACTGAAAGAGCCAGGGTATTTCAGTGTAATGATGTACATTTTTTGAAGTCTTAAAAATGATCTGACCCCAGTTCTCAGAAAAAGAAAGGTTGGCATAACAACGCCTGAGAGCTCGCCCTCTGACATGGTTATATGTGCATCATGATCCTGGCGAAAGGCAGGGTCAACCGAACCAAAAAGACGTCTTCTTAGTTCGTCGGGCAGGGACTTGGGAATCATGTTTGTGAGTGCACATGTACGTACTAACCTTTTGTCAAGGCGGAAAGCCTTTTCTGTGTCGCGTGAATTCAGAGGCAGTATTTCTATTGCGTGAGACAATCGTTAAGGACACTTTCCCTCACCATGGGACCCGGGACTGGTGGACTACCATTTGTTTCGCTTGCGGAGTGTTGCGTGTCTGGAAGATTACAAGGGGGTATCGCTCTGTTTAATAAGTGTGAGGAGCTCGACAAAAGGCCAGCTCATAATGCACTTTCGCTGGTGCATGCAATTTACTTGATTGTTCACGGAGCTAGCGGAAGTTAGCTCTGCAATGTTTTATACACTGTGTGCTGGAATGGGAATGAAGCAACACGTAAGTTGCCCAGTGACACGCCTCATACACCGGACTGGCTGCTGGTAGTTGTAAGTAACGTGCGCTGTTCTAGGAACAAGCTTAATGCAATGTAAATAATAGTGTTTCTTTCATCAGGAAACAATGTGTTTTAAACTTTCATTCACTTGTCTTTGTGGTATTTTAAGGTGATTGAAAGAGAAAAGACCCAGCTTACTATAGAAACAGCTGGGCAATCATTTCTTTACATGTGCCAGAACACTTACCAGACTTCAGTTTTTACTTGCCTCAGGCAATTGGGCAAGCAGTTATGTTGTAGTTGCATGAACACTTTAATTACCATCTATACCATGCTGTCAGCATTAAAGTCTGTACATTCACCTGATAAACTTGCCCAGACACTGTTTTCACTGCTGATCGATTTGAATATCAGTTTTCCATCGTTCTACTGCTGCATAACTGTCACTGAGAAGACATCAATGAAGATTGATGGTATTAAATTAGACTCACTCACTATTCATTGTGGTTATCATAATGGCGTGGTTGAAGTAACCTGGGAAATTTTAGCCCAACTTTAAGACAGCTTTCCACAGTCTAGAGTACCATCTGACTAGAATGTTATCCAGAAATTTTGTGATTTTTTTTTTTTTTTTTTTGGCGATCATTGGGCCTTCACATTTTGTTCTTGGTCAGCAAATGCTTCATTTTAGCAGTGTGGTCTGACACCCTTTGTCTCATCAGAAATGTGAGGATTTGTCACCCTCCCTCATTGTGGTGACATTGGGTCTCATTCACGAAACGTGAGCAGAACGAATTTGTGTGTAAGCTGTTCGCAGACGGGAATTTACGTGCATCTCCGCATTCATCAATATTTTAGTAGCTCCGATCTTTTCGTTGCTACTAACAAAATCTACACATGCTGCTGACCACGCGTAGTGCTTGTGTAAATTTAAGAATGCACATAAGTAATGCTTGTCACTATTGGAAATTACAATTTTAATTCATATATCGCTCTGTTATGTACACAATACGCAGATGCCTTTGAAACACGTGATATAGCCTAAACATGACAAACGATTAAAAATATAACACCCTTAGTTAAAAGGCTATTCGCCCTGCGGCGGTTCAGCGCGAAAGATCAGAGAGATAGATAACTGATCTCTTTCCCCCCAATTCAGCGCGCTGCGGGGCGAATAGCTACTTCCAAAAATGAATGTGGAGGCGTGTCGCTGTCTCCATCAGGTATAATTCCTGACAGAGAGGTCTCCCCAATTATGCCAGCGATGCGCTCGTCTGCAGTTGATAGTTGTGACTGTGAGCCTCCTCCTCCTGTGGCTGATGTATTTTTTTTGTGTGCGCTTATGCGTTTCTTTGCCTCCAGTTTCATGTCAAACCATTTACGCTTCACCTCGGACATGGTTCTTTGGACTACAGAGACAACATTAACGGCATCTGTCACCTCCCTCCAGGCCTTCGCTTTGCCTGTCCCTGTCACACCACTGCTAACAGATGAAAATAAAATGTTTTTTCTTAACTCCACTTCATCCAAAATTATTTCAATCTCCGCTTCGGAAAAATTCTTTTTTCTTTGTCTCTCTTTCTTTGTTTGCGCCTTGACTGACAGGTCGACTGACTGCATCTACACCTCCTTATATGGTGGTCATTGGCAATTCATGGGCGGGGATTTATGCTAATAGCTGATTACCGGGAGCGCGCTGTCACTTTACGATGGATTGGCATTCATGATCATACACACATGTTTACGATCAGATCAGAGTTTCCCGCGGTGTTCATGAATCCGGAGTAGGTTTTTAGTAGCGCTGGCTTTTATGTGCAAATCTACGCACAAATTTACTAACGTTTCATGAATGAGACCCATTGTGTGGGCAAAAAGGCGAGGGTTGAGTGATGGTGACCTGAATGTAAGCAGGCGTCTGATCTCTAAGATTAGCACTTCAGTTTCAATGAACTTCACTAGATCTCAGGATCACCACCTGCCCCTCTCTCATGGGATCAAAAGAGCATCAACTGCCAATCGAGGTCTACAAAGGGCACTGCGTATATTCCAGCATGTGCCCAACACTGGCTCTTTATTGTTTACCCCTCTCCTGCTTCACCTCTTCATCTCCCACATGCAGATTAATCCCGTGCACTAGAGTTCCCTTAAAAGACCTCTACACTTTGACTTTTATGAAATATTACGATTCACGCATAGCGTGGTATTTACCCTCTCAAAGGCTGGGGAAAATGAATGGTGCATTGCAATCTCTCTGGGGTTCACTGCCAAAGCAAACAGCCATTCCTCACTGAGACACGGGAATCTGTGAAATGTAAGGCAATTGTACATAATGGAGAAGAGCAGGTTTAATGTTGTGCGAATGCAGCTGGGGGTCACAAAAAGTAAACTTTTGTTTTTTTAAGCATGTGTTCTGTGCTGTATTAACAGGATTAGCATATAATCTAAATAAAGTGGTGATAATCCCAATTGGGACCTGTTTTAGAGCATGACTGGGGTGAATAAGAATTTCTTATTTCTCTATGTACATTGAATGAAATCTCTTTCCCAGGTGGGGCACTGTTTCTTTGCCTGTTCTAATGGGCTGTGATGCGGACACCCATCGCTGCATATTTTTATGGCTGTGTGGTATTTCCCTCCAGGTGGAAAAGAAAAAACTGCTGTGCTTTTTGCTTCAGTTGTCTTGACTTAAAAAGCTGGTCGCTGCACAAAGTTTTCTGAGTTCAGTCAGGCATTCATTCCATTTTGACCAGTATAGTTCTTTTGGAGCCAGTAATGTCTCCACAAATGGATATGAGCGTTTATGAAGGCCTGATACTGCCCTTACTCTGCCAGTTTATATGAACATAAAGTGAAGAGGGCATTAAATACAAGCGACAGTAGTATACTCACTGCATCATCAAATTTACTTTGTTGCTTTACAAATAAGCAATGAATAAGGGGAAAGAAAACCTTAATGAAAATTTGACTATTAACCCTTGGACGGTCGGTCTCGACCCTAGGTCGAGATAAGAACTGCACCATTCTGAAGTCGGTCTTGACCTCAGGTCGGAGACAATACTAATGTATTGAAATTCTGCGATTTCTCTATGCCTGTGGCGCACAAAGCCTTCGTTTGCTTCTTTAACGATAGACGGCGCTCAGAGCAATCATTTGGTACCAAATATATATGGTGTTCCAGTAGAAATTTACCGCGCTATTTTCGCTTGAAAAGTGGAGAGCAATCGTTTGGCACCAAATACATATGGTGTTCCAATGGAAATTTACCGCGCAATTTTCGCTTGAAAAGCGGCGATTTTTTGTGAATTCAGGATGAACGTGGACCAAGTACTTGACAAGTTATTTGCCGTTGAGGACTCAGTGGATGAAGATTTCGGCTCTGAACCGATTGACAATGAAAATAACGATGATTCTGGCGATTGGTCGCGATAATTTTAAGCGCAATAAAAGTAACTGCCTCTATGAGGCAGACAGACGAGCTTGATTATTACCTTTTCTATGCCACATACCTTACCTTAAATCAATTCCCGTGTACTTTGCCTAACTTGCAATCAAGCCATTTATTCAGCCAACTGACCAATCAAAACCAAAATTTGGCCAATAATGATTAAGAGATAATTAGAAGCAGACAGACCTAACCAGGTTGCCGTGTTAGATTGAATGTCAGTAATCTGAATAAATAGCAGACCTCTGAATTCTGCCTCTCATCGTGAAACCTTAACATATTATTAAAAAAGATTTCTTAAAAATAAAATCATGTTAAGATGGCCCTGGTTTTAAGCGTTTAAAAATATGCTCGAAGTCAAAAACATTGGGTGAAGCAAATCAAACGTGAATGTGAGAGAAATTATTTTCGCATTGCAAGCTATGGACAAATGCACCGAAGACTTGGCAAGCACGTTCAGGCAATTCTGTGCCGCAAATTTTTAGCATTTTTTACTTAATAATTGAACTAGATTAATTTGAAGTAAAGTATTTCGTAGCTCTTGATTTTAGTTACTTTTGAGCGTCTAAATAGCCTATAGTGAAGGTGGAAAACATTTTGTGTAAGCGTATCGAACGTGACATGTAAATTGTTATCGCATTCGCACACAACGGCCAAATGTAATAATCTAGCAAACACATTCAGGCAAATTGCGTGCTGAACCAAGCAACGTTAAGGTCTTCAAAATCATCATCCTCTACTCGACAATTGCTTTCACCCCCTTCCTTTTTGCTTTGCTCAATTTGCAATCAGACAGTTGATTCGCTCAATGAACAATTTAAATTGGTTGACAGTCTAATTTAGTTAGATATCATTTTTGTTTGTCACATTTTGAAATTTAAATGGCTATGAAACATGACAGAGTTGTCTGCATGCGTTTGGTACATTATTTCTAGTTTCACATTTGGCCTCTGTGTGCGAGTGCGTAAACAAATTACATGTCATGTTCGATACGCTTAAACAAAATGTTTTCCACCTTCACTGTAGGCTATTTAGATGCTCAAAAGTAACCAAAATCAAGAGCTATGTATTACTTTATCTCAAATTAGTCCTGTTCAATTATTAATTCGGGGCATTTGTCTATTGCGTGCAATATGAAAATAATTTCTCACATTCACATTTGTTATGCTTCACAAAATGTTTTACACTTCGCGTATATTTTTAAACGCTGAAAAACCAGGGCCATCTTAAAATGATATTCTTTTCAGAAATCTTTTTAATAATACATAAAAATGCAACGAAGAGAGGTGAATTTAGAGGTCTGCTATTTATTCAGATTATTAACATTCTTTCAATCTAACACGGCAGCCTGGTTAGGTATGTCTGCTTCTCATTATCTCTTCCTAATCATTATAGGCCACATTTTGAATAAACGGCTCGATTGCGAGTTAGTCAAAGAACATGGGAATTGATTTAAGGTAAGTTAATTATGCTAAGGTAAAGGAAGCTGTCCAACCTTGCTGGTAATTAACGGACTTCAAATTGCCCTTTTCTTCCCGGAAACATTTCAAATGAACTCTGAGGTTTGCTCCACACGGCATTAGGTATAGAAAAGGTAATAAGCAAGCTTGCCTGTCTGCCCCATAGTAACAGTTACTTTTATTGCGCTTAAGATTATCGCGATACATTTATCGCCCAGCTCTAGAGGGTTCTGTTGCGTTTTGTACACATTTTCATGCTTTTTACCCCAAAACGGTGGGTAGCATACCAACATAATTGGTACCATCTGATACTATGGACAATTCCCAACAAACTTTTCAATTACTGTAAGATGATTGGACTTATGGTTTCAGAGCTACAGGGCTTCAAAAATCAGGTGCATAAAATCGCAAAATTAACTAAAACATGCTTGAATTCTTAAGGTACCACTATGTAAAACATGCTTGAATTCTTAAGGTACTGCTATGTAAAACATTTTTGAATGCCAAAGGGTTAAAAACTGGAGCCATCTTTCCATCCTTTGAAAAACTTCAGCCAATGAAAGGCTGAGGAACACCTTGGCAGTCACTTGACCGTGACATTGACTGACCATAGCCTAACCAAAGTGTGTATAGGCTTAACTCATTTGGTGTTAAATTCCCACTTAATTTGAGCTTTTTTGTCAGCTTAAATTGGTAAATGCATGAGCTAGTTCTCCCTGTCCCTTTCCGTGTTGGTAGTCTAGCAAAGGACAGTTCATGATCAGTTTTTTTTTCCCTCTTATTATTGATTTCTTTTCTGCAAAGTATGCATGAGTGAAACGCAAGTTGTTTTTATTTGCCCTCTCAACCGGATGGCCATTTATTGATGGTGCAGTGGTTTAGTGTGCTTGACTTGGGATCCAGAGTTCAAGTCCTTGCCATGGCTTTCGTGGTGTGTTCTTGGGCAAAAACACTTCACCTCCACAGTGTCTCTCTCCACCCAGGTGTATAGAGCAGGGAAAATAAGTATTGAACGCGTCAACATTTTTCTCAGTAAATATATGTCTAATGGGGCTATTGACATGAAATTTTTACCAAATGTCGGTAACAACCCTAGTAATCCATGCAAACAGAGATCAAAACAAATAAGTCCATAAATTAAGTTGTGCAATAAAGTGGAATGACACAGGGAATAAGTATTGAACACATGAAAAAAAGGAGGCGCAAAAAGGCATGGAAAGCCAAGAAACCAGCTGAAATCTGTCAGTATTTAGAAAGCAATCCTGCCCCCCATCAGTGCAGATTAATATCAGCTGGTTTAGTCCTAATTGATGACCAATAAAAAGGTTTCTCATTACCAAGGTGTCACACAAGAAGCATCTCATGATGGGTAAAGGCAAAGAGCTCTCTCAAGACCTTTGCAACCTTATTGTTGCTAAACATACTGATGGCATTGGTTACAGATGTATTTCTAAACTTCTGAATGTTCCAGTGAGCACTGTTGGTGTTGGGGCCATAATCCAGAAATTGGAAGAACATCATTTCACCATAAACTGGCCATGACCAGGTGAGGAGTCAAAAGAATAATCAGAAGGGTTGTCCAAGAGCCAAGGACCACTCGCAGAGAGCTTCAGAAAGACCAGTAATTACCAGGTACAGTTGCCTCAAAGAAAACAATAAGTAATGCACTCAACCGCCATGGCCTCTATGCATGCTCATCGCGCAAGACTCTATTGCTGAAGAAAAAGCATTTTGAAGCTCGTTTAAAGTTTGCTGCACAACATTTGGACAAGCCTATGAAATACTGGGAGAATGTAGACTGGTCAGATGAGACCAAAATTGAACTCTTTGGATGTCATAGCACACACCATGTTTGGAGGACAAACGGCACTGCACATCATCCCCAAAACAAGATTTTAGCAGTGAAGTCTGGAGGTGGGAACATCATGGTGTGGGACTGTTTTTCAGCTGATGGTACTGGCGGACTTTATATAATTGAAGGAAGGGTGAATGGAGAAATGTACTGAGAGATTCTTGATAAGAATCTGCTGCCATTTACCAGGATGATGAAGATGAAACGATGGTTGACATTTCAGAAAGTAATTTATTCCAAACACACAGCCAAGGAAACGCTCAATTGGTTTCAGAGAAAGAAAATAAAGCTGCTAAAATGGCCCAGTCAGTCACCTGACTTGAATCCAATTGAAAATCTATGGAAAGAAATGAAGATCAGAGTTAATAGAAGAGGCAGTCTGAAGATAGTTTGTGTGGAAGAATTGGCCAAAATCTCACCTGAGCAATGCATGTGACTAGTTTCTCCATATAGGAGGCATCTTGAAACTGTCCTTACCAAAAAGGCTTTTCTACTAAGTACTAAATAAATTTTAGTTGGTTTATTCAATACTTTTTCCCTGTGTCATTCCACTTTATCACACATAACTTAATTCACGGACTTATTTGTTTTGATTTCTTTGTATCGGTGGATTACTTGGGTTGTTACCGACATCTGGTGAAAATTTCATGTCAATTTCATGTCAATAAATATATTTATTGAGATAAATGTTGACGCGTTCAGTACTCATTTTCCCTGCTGTAATTGGGTACCAGCAAATAGTTAGGGAAACCTGACTAAGAGCTGGGGGGGTAACCTGCAATGGACTAGCATGCCGCCCAGGGGGAGCAGCAATACTCCTAGTCGCTTCATGCTACAGAAACCAGAGTTGAGCACCGGCCTGATGAGCCACAGTATCGGCTCGGGACAGATTTTGCTTTTGCACTCTACAGGCTACAATTTTTGTTGGATTCTTTTCTTTTTTTGTTTTGTTGGTCAGCGGTGATTTGAAGATGGTCCCCATTGATTTTTGCGATGGTCAGAAAATTTTTCACTGAGTTGTGGCACCGAACCTGGCATATTCCTATACATAGCTTATATATAGCTTGTTCTCACTGTACATCAGGGGTGGGGAACCTTATCCAGAAAGGGCCAGTGTGGGCGCAGGCTTTCATTCCAACCCAGCACTTACACACCTGATTCTACTAATCAACCACTGGAATCTTTGCTAAGGACCTTGATTAGTGGAATCAGGTGTGTAACTGCCTGGTTGGAATGAAAGCCTGGGCCCACACCAGCCCTTTCTGGATAAGGTTCCCCACCCCTGCTGTACAGGGTGCAATTTTTGCTTTGTTTCATGTTTGTTTTATTGGTCAGTATTGACATGCAGAGGGTTCATATTGATTTTGGTGATGATCAGATAATTTTTCATGGACCTGTGGCACCAAACTTGGCACATCCCTATACATGGCTTACAGATGGAAAAGTTAAAATTCAGATAGAGAATATGGCTTGTTCTCACTCATTATACAGTTTTTATTGAATCTTTTCCAGTTTTTTTTTTTTTTTTTTTTTTTTCGTTGGCCAATGAGTGGATATTTACTTTAGCACAGGTATTACCGTTACTAGCCGTGTGTCACTCCTTTTATAGTTCTGGGATCTGGGAAGTGTGCTGCTGATTTGAATGTTACACACTGCTAGTATGTTTATCTTACTAATTCATGTTTTAGCTCATTTGGTTTGCCTAGGTGGCATCATTATTAGATTACCATGCATGTGCAACCGGTTACACAACATGACAGTTCTATTTGTTTGGCTATATAGCAGAGTATTTATTGCATTCGTGGTTATGATTCTTTATTCAGTTGCCAGTGTGTTCAGCTGTTGGGTGTCAGAACACTCATGGGAAAGCAGACAATTTGGGTCTTCTACGAGAGCTTTTTTTAACCTCTTGCCGTTAATGAGCAGGACATTTGACGTCGCTGATAACCTGTTAAACTCAAACTTTTCACTTAAGTTTTCCCTTAAGTAGGGTCAAAGTCAGAAAAGGCATTTTTTCATATTACAGGATAATGTAACATACCTATTCTGTGTGTGCGCTAGTTGCAGCGCTTCACTGAAGCTTCACACTTACATTCAGAGAAATATTCAAACCCAGGACGCTGTATTTTTATGGCCACAGCATTACATCAAATGGATAACATCTAGATCTTGGAGATCATTTTTCGCACATCTTTCTGTAACTCAGCAAGACGTATTTGGGATCCTTGGAAACTTTCGGATCTCGCTTGAAGTTCCACAGGTTTGAATACAGCAGCTGCATATGATGGACCCATATGCGTGCCCATAGATATTATGGGGTTAAAGGGAAAATGGCATATTCTGTGAGTGTTTCAAACTGGATGTTTTATTATTTATTATTCAGTTCAGTTTTGTCTGAAAATTACCAAAAAAATTTGTCACACCTAAGGGTCAGTTTCTTCGTTTGCAGTTTACTTCAGACAATGGTTGCCTTTCACTTTAATAATATCATAATAATCTTTTAATAAAACTCATTTTGTCGCTGTAATGGCCTTTAAGTAGGAGATTTGCTTGTAGACCACGATCAATAGCTTGTTTTGAAATGAAAGCACGGTTGTCTTCCTTTGTGTGATAAAGGTATCATAATCCAGTTTATGTTCTTTGTGAATCCGCAGCCATTTCGGAAACTTTGCATTCCATATTCTGTTCAGAGTTCAGAAATGTGAAAATGCAGAACTTTCTCATAAAATGTGTTTGTTTTTTTTTTTTTAATTTTTAAAATGAATTTTTTTATCAGAGTAGAATGAAAGCTGGATTCAATCACCATTGCTGTCAAAAGCAAAGTAAATCACTCTGCATTGTGTTTGGTCATCATAATGTATTAAAATTCTGTACGGTGTCTCATTTCAAATGGATGATTCACAAATTTGGGTTCTAATGTTAGGGATTCCAGTCCTTTCAAGTGTGGACTTAACGGCAGGTTATTCAGTGCCGTGTAAATGTGAACATTGTGTATTTGACATTTTTAGGGGAGTGTGATAAAAGACACCAGTTTTGCCTTCAAGGAAATATATGCCTGTTTTGTTGAAACCACTTGGAGCAGCGCATTTTTGAGCTGGTTCTTAAGTGTGCTCTCCAACAGTTTATATGGGCAGTCTCTCTTCCCTCATAGAAAGTGCATTATATCACTGAAACAAAAACCCTGCCTTCCCCAGTAAAAGCCACCCTTTGAGGAGTTCACAAAAGCCCAAGCTCCGCAGAAGCATTTGTCGGCATGATTTCTCGAGAGCTGCTTTTAGGACGCAAATTAACAGTGGGAAGATTTTCTGTGTAATCAACTTTGGTCAGTTTTATTGATGCTTAGTTTGGGGTATTGGGCCACAGTCAATAAAATTTAAGGGCAAGTTTAATAGTCTCTGAAGAATCTCTAAAGTGAGAACCAAATGTTAATGTGTTTTTTGGAAAAGAAGTCTTGTAAGTTTTGAGGCTCCTGCACTGTTTCAAGATTTCTTTTTAAAGGCCGTTTGAAAAAACATTTTTTGGGTTCATTGGCATTTTTACTGTGCTGTATGTAAGCGAGCGAGATGAACTGATAGCAGATTGCGGCATAGGACCATAGAGGCTGGCGACGACAATGGGGGGGGGGGGTTTAAAGTCAACTAACCCTCTCCCACATAATCCAACTCCAGCAGAGCTGTACTGCGTGGCTGTAGCTGCCCCTGCTCTATTGTTCCTTGGAGAAGGAGAACCTGGGTTCACTGCTGTATTCTCAACCTCTGTTAGAACTTTCTCTGCTCGCGTCACTGTGAAATATTTAGCTGTGCTCTTGGCTGCATACTGCATCTGAGTTTCTGCACTTCTGGTGACGCAAGCATTGTGAGAACCTTGTACACGATGCTGTACAGTTCAAGTTTGGGGTCTGTGAAGGATTCTGTGTGGGAGAGACTCCCCAGCATGGACAGCCAGTTTCCTGCTTCACCAGAGGAGTAGGAAAGGCATGAATTGAACCTGTCCAGTTACTCTTCCAATTACTTTTCACTGTGATGTGTGAGTGACAGTGTTTCAGACAGTTTGGCCCTGATTGCCCTCTGTGTTTTTGCAGTCGTGCCCTTATGTATGGAACTGTCAGGGAATGTGCGGAATGTCTGGCTTTTTTGCTTTTGATAATGACTGTATTTCCACAAGTCATGAAAAATTATTAAATTGAAATATAATTCTTTTTTTTCCTCATAAATGTATTGAAGCTCGGAAAAATCGTAATGCGACAGCATAATAGCACTGAGGTTGAGAACCTGTTCGAGTAGCGCGCCTGCATGGCTGGATTACCTCTCCTATTACTCTTCTTTTTTTTAATTTTTTTTTTTTTTTTTTTGCTTTTTGACCAGAAGTCTCTGGTATTGCATTGCTTCTGTATTTTTCCCAGTCCACTGCATGCGAGAAAATGCCTTTTATTACAGCGGAGAACCTTGTAAGAAAGGAGCAGTAAATCAGGGTCTATTTCTCTGCATACTGAACAGTTTGCCCATTATGTAAGATGGTGGTTAACCTGAATACCTCAACGAAAGCCATAATTAACTCAGAAATTTTTTCTGAACCTGGATCCTTGTGAATCGATGATGTCTTTGCCAAAGGGCCTGGGTGTGTGTGTGTGCGTAAGTGAGAGAGCGAGAGAGACGGAGAGATCTTGGGAAACTGGACAGCAAAAGCTTTTGGTATCATACAGTAGTTTTCCACATGATGCAACTCACCAAACCCCCTTCTCCCCTCATTAAGTTCAGCCATTTTTTGGCGTGCGACCCATGTTATTGCAGCAGCCGTTGTTGGATCCTTCAACCAGTGTAACATCTTTGATGAGATATTGCAGAAAAAAAGCTTTGATTTTGACTCAGTGCTATTTCTTTCAATGTATAATTTCCTGAGTCCCAGCACTAGAGCTGGTAGCGTGTGCCAAACATGCTGAAACCGTTAAGCACACCGGCTCTTTAAGGAGACCGCGGGGGTGAAGTGCGATGGGTTTCAAAGGGCAGCGAGCCCTTTGAAGCTACATTGCTTGGATCTGCCAGGTATGCTGCCTCAGCGATTTGAGCGGATTTGCCCTGCCTCACATTTTCATGCAATCTGCAGATAATAGACTATGCCCATCTCCAGGACATGGATACTGTTAACCCCCCTTGGCTGGGCTGTTAGGGAGGTTGCCAACAGCGTGTTATAAATTGGGCAAATGCAGCCTACTGAATTAATTCCACTACCCAGAAATATAAATATAGTCATTTTTTCATTTGAAGGTTTGAAACCTGTGGGTTAAATTGACATTTGCCCTTAAGAATTCATGAAAAGGAGATCTCAAGTGGAAACAAAGAGCTAGCCTACATCACTTCACCAAATTGGTTTGTTTTATCTGTACCCAGTCTTCATTTTCATAATGGCAGTCAGTGGTGGACTGGTCGTCGGGCACATCAGGACAAATCCCGGTGGGCTGCTATGCTTTGGGCCGGTCCGTCGTTTTCGGCGGCCCGACTGTCGTTTTCAGCAGCCCAACTTTTCTCTTCACTGATCCTATTTTCCTATCAACCATCGCTGACGCATGTTCAAATTAAAGGATTAATCTGTAATTACCTCATTTTGCGTGAGAACTTCATAGCTCTATAAACCTCTTGGTTGTACTTTACTTTTTTTAGGTGGTCTTCAGTTATAGTCAGTTTCTTAGCATCTATTTTTATATTTGCCTTATGCTATCAGTGTGTTCCACAAATTTTAGAGTGGCCAGCGATTTGAAATGAGTAACCGGCGGCTCAAGAAAAACATAGTGTAATAGCGTTGGCATAGCTGACGCTGCGCGCCAACGGCGCGCCCAAGCTAGGGGAGTCTGGGGGCATGCCTCCCCTGAAAAATTTTGAATTTCCTGTGCCATTTCGTGGCTTCTGGTGCATCTTAAACCTATATTTGGCAGGGACTGCTGCATTTTTTTGTACATGATTTTTTCTGGCAGAATGTATCTGGTTTTATTAAGTAGCACATGGATTGTCATTTTTAATTTTAAACATGACCTGCCGCATACGTCCCCAGTATTAGAGGAAGTGAAAGGCTTGTGTTGAGTGTGACAACAACAGTAACGCACAAAACGCTAATTTTTATGCCCATAACTTTCAAACAAAAAATCAACTCAAAACAATCATTGTTCACAAATAGTTTTATTGATACATTAACTGGGAAATGAATAAAAGTTATGAGTTACAATTGGCAAGAAGGCATTAAATTTAGGTCTCCAAAGGTGGATGGTGTCAGTATTCCCGTTTTTTTATTGTTGGTTTTCATGTTGATACTATAGATTCTTTTTCAGAATCCTGCTACCTGCTCTCTTCTTGATGAAGCCTAGCATTGATTTTTGGCCCTTGCTTGGCTCAAGTGGCCTTTTAGGCGCTGGCATATCGATTTTTTTTTTTTTTTTTTCCCCAAAACTGTCTTCTTCAGCCAAGTTGCAGCATCCCCATTCGGTTTCCCGCCGGTGTGCACACTCCACGAAGCACTCCGAAGATATACAGTGGAAGAGCATGCGCAGTTGTGCATGAACGTAATATTCCATTCATTGCAACCCGCCCACTGAACAGATTAAATCCCAAATAGAATAGCCACACTAGCCAACCGAAGCAAGAAATAAGCCAGGTAACTGGAGAGCAATGTAAAAACTATATTCCACACAGATCAGACGGCGCTGATCTCACGTTTCCAACTTGATATGAATAAGGGCGATTTTCAGCCAAGTGTGCAAGTAACATGAAAGACACTTTTGAAAAATCAAACCCATTTTTTTCCCCATAATTTGGCCTGATTTTGTTTTCTCAGTGAATTTCTAAGGATTCTACAAAGCTGCAATGCAAGAACTATCTTTAATTATGAGAAAATGCATTTTTAAATTTTTCATGTTGTCTTTCTTGTTACCATGTTTTTTGTCAAAATACAATTAATATATAAGTTTTAACCAAGTTTTTGGGGTAAAATGGTTTCAGATACACTTTATTTTGTTTCTAAAGTGTTTTACAAAAAGATTTAAGGGAAAAGGCTTAATATCTGCAGAGTAACAAAAAAAGACCTATACGGTAACGAAAAAGAAAATGTATAAAATGACCAATAGTTGGTGGTTTCCTATGACAATTTTATTATTTTTTTAAAAAGGTGTCCAGCATTGAAAGAAAATATCAATGTCTTATTCTGTGCTCATGTCACTCATGCAACGGCACAGATTTGTGTGAATTAGTTTGCCAGGCTCATGAAGCAGTAAGCCATGAGAATCCATTCTATATTCTGAATGTAGTTACACTACACTACAATGCAAATGAAAAGCAACCACATAAAACAGGTGATTGATGATGAATACTGAATATACCAGTGTTTCAAATATAGTGTAATTTAAAATGTGGTTATCTCTATATTTGTAAACTTGGGGACAGATTTTTATTTTCAAATTTTGAATCAAAAGCTGCTAATTTCTGCAGTACTCAAAGGTGGTCAAACGGCTAATGTAGGTGACATGGATCAGAGTGCTGCTATGGTTTCAATGCTGTGAAAGGGAGGTATGAACACAGCTTTTTTCTGCAGGTCAGTCTTCCTGCGTATCTCTGCTCTATATGGCTGAGAGTGGAAAATAAGTGAACCTCCCTCATTACCACAACAGAGCCATCTAAAATAGACAATTCCATTGAAAAAAAGAACCAACTGTACAGTACATCAGATACCAGAGAGCAAGGGAGACCACATCTAAGAATATGTGAAAATTTATTAATGCGTAAATCACGCACAATTCCAGTGTTTGCCTCCTTAATCAATAAAATTTCAATTGAGCGTATTACACAAAGACATTATACCCCAAGTGTGTTCACCAGTGCAACATAAACACTGTATTTTACAGAAGCAAGGGAATCACTTCCATACGACTGAGTTAAGTAATTTCAAATGTGATTACTTAAACTGGCCAGAAATCCAAGAGTTTAATCACATAGAAGCTATTAAAAAAGAACAGTTTCACTTTTTTTCGGAATAACTATGCAAAAAGTTAGAGCTGGGCGATATGGACTAAAATTCTTTTTAGCTGAATGGCAATACTCGATATATATCGATATTTTATTGGCCGTGAACCGGGTTTACAGTTCTAAGGCTATTTGACCATGACTTCCAGTACGCATGCGCAGTTGTATCATTTTCGGACTTGGTTATATATGTGCAGGACTAGGAAAAGGGGTCACTTGGGATTTTTTTCCATTCTGAGATTAACGGGGTATCTCAGTGATATCCCAGTGATAGTGATATCCCAGCACTACTGTACAAAGAATTTACAACACTTTGCTGTGCACATATTCACCCAATTTTTTTCTTAAAATTTTCTCAAAATGAAAAACTTGGATCACTCTTTGATTTTGTTGGAAAATCTCAATTTTCATAAAATGACCCAAGTGACCCCTTTTCCTAGTTCTGCACACACATCGGTAGACTTGTAACTCTCATTTCTGGGTGAACGTTGTTATTTAGCTAACTAGCTCCATTTGGTTATGGAGAGGTACTGAATGAATATTAGTGAATATAGTTCGTTTGCAAACGAGCCACCGGTAGTCAACTACTCGGTTCGTTGAAACGCGAATGAGTAGCGAAGTCACTGCGTAAGCTTTAAGCAATAAGACCGCTGGCTATTTGCGCTTGAGCTTATCAACTATAAACTCATGAGCATATGCTTCTCAAGCTCAGGCTAGGGTGCACGCCAGTTGCAGAATAGACACTTGCTAGGGGGAGGTGCGCGGTTCTCAACAGCTTTGATTACGACCAAACAAATTTAATTTCTGTTTGCACCTTAGTGGTTGCAGATTCCCATTTGTGATATCTGAGCATTGCGCTAATTCCATGACTCTGTCTCTCATTCGCGTTTGAACAAACGTTTACGGATTTTCAATCCACAGAAAACCGAGTAGTTAATTAACGGTAGCTCGTTTGCAAACAAACTATATATATATTTTTACTGACCAACCCCTCTTCTGCGGCACACTCCGTCTCCATGTTGTCACTGAGTGTAAGTGAGAGTAGGGCTTGTGGTCACAGAGCGAGGGAAGCGGAGCAGAAAGGTTGAGTGTGTGAGACAGGGACACGGAGAGGAGAAATAGGTGCGAACTTGCTGCCCATGTATTGTCATTTTAACGCAAAATGAACTATATCGATACAAGCGATATTGTCCTGTGTTATATTTTGTTTAGAAATCTATCGATATAGATTAAAATACCGAGATATCGCCCAGCCCTACAATAAGTCCACGTTCTTCTGAAATATTTTCTACCTTTTTTGGTCATTATGAGGAATGATCTATAATAATCTTGGGGCAAGCGTCACATCATCAATCAAACAAAATGTCAATTATGTTCCCAAAGCCATTTTGGGTTTGGCCGCAAGAAACTGGACGAAACTGGTGGTCTACTTAGACTAGCTAGTATACAGTGGGGTGCAAAAATTTGGGCACCCCTGGTTTAAATGTCTGTTACAATTAATCTCCAAGTGATTGAAAGCAAATCTGAACACTAAATGTCACAAAGTTAAACATGACACCTTTCTGCAAATTTAAAAGCAAGGTTTCTCTTTATTTTAATTTTTCTGAGTTTTTTAATGATAAGAAAGGAAAAAGGGCCCTGTGCAAAAGTTTGGGAACCTTTTTATTATGGGGGGATATAGGCATTGCCTTGTCCGTCTGTCTGTCCGTCCGTCCGTCTGTAATCATTTTGTTTCCGGAGCAGAACTCGGGAACTATGCAAGATATCAGCACCAAACTTGGTACATGTATTCTATGTATAGTCTAGATGTGCATTCTGCTACTTTGGAAATTTTGGAATTCCTATTTTTGTCGTTTCCATGGAAACAAATCTGAACTTAGTGCAAATTACACTGTGTTTGTTTCCTGAGCAGAACTGAAAAACTATGTAAGATATCAGCACCAAACTTTGTACATGTATTCGATGTATGGTGTAGATGTGCCTTTTGCTACTTTGGAAACTTCACGATTACTATTTTTGCAATTTCCATGGAAACGAATCTGGACTTAGAGCACATCAGGCCTAGTTCGTTTCCGGAGCAGAACTCAAAAACCGTTCATTATATCTTTCTGAAACTTTGCATGTGTATTACCCACATACTGAAGTGGTGCCTTTTGATATTTTCAGATTTCTGAAAATTTGATTATTTTTTTTCGTTTCCATGGAAACAAGTTGGATTTGGACTCTGTACAGAGAGAGGTTCGTTTCCAGACCACAACTCAAAAACCGTTCAATATATCTTGCTGAAACTTTGCATGTGTATTACCCACATACTGAAGTGGTGCCTTTTGATATTTTCAGATTTCTGAAAAAAACTTTTTTTTTCGTTTCCATGGAAACGAGTTGGATTTGGACTTTGTACAGAGATAGCTTCGTTTCCGGAGCAGAACTCAAAAACCGTTCAATATATCTTAGTGAAACTTTGCATGTGTATTACTCACATACTGAAGTGGTGGCTTTTGATATTTTCAGATTTCTGAAAATCTTCTTTTTTTCGTTTCCATGGAAACCAGTTGCATTTGGACTCTGTACAGAGATAGGTTCGTTTCCAGAGCACAACTCAAAAACCGTTCAATATATCTTTCTGAAACTTTGCGTGTGTATTACCCACACACTGAAGTGGTGCCTTTTGATATTTTCAGATTTCTGAAAATCTTCTTTTTTTCGTTCCCATGGAAACCAGTTGCATTTGGACTCTGTACAGAGATAGGTTTGTTTCCGGAGCAGAACTCAAAAACATTCATTATATCTTTCTGAAATTTTGCTTGTGTATTACCCACATACTGAAGTGGTGCCTTTTGATATTTTCAGATTTCTGAAAAAAACATTTTTTTTAGTTTCCATGGAAACGAGTTGGATTTGGACTCTGTACAGAGAGAGGTTCGTTTCCGGAGCAGAACTCAAAAACCGTTCAATATATCTTAGTGAAACTTTGCATGTGTATTACTCACATACTGAAGTGGTGCCTTTTGATATTTTCAGATTTCTGAAAAAAAAATTTTTTTTCGTTTCCATGGAAACAAGTTGCAGTTGGACTCTGTACAGAGATGGGTTCGTTTCCAGAGCAGAACTCAAAAACCGTTCATTATATCTTTCTGAAACTTTGTATGTGCATTACCCAAATACTGAAGTGGTGCCTTTTCATATTTTCAAATTTCTGAAATTATTATTTTTTTCCTTTCCATGGAAGCGACATGGATTTGGACTCAGTTGCAGGGCAGGGTTTGTTTCCGGAGCAGAACTGAAACACTGTTCATTAAAGACTCTTGTTTTATTATTGCCTTTGTCAACATGTGGTTCATAGTCTTTGGTAGATGTTGCCAGTACATACTTCCAGATAATTCCAGAGGAAAATCACCTCAACATTCTTGTTTGAATTTCTTTGAAGGTGTAGGATTGACATGACTTTCGCAAATAATCAGGGGCCGGGGCGATATGTCATCTTCTGATGAGTCTTGTTGGATTATTCTTTGTTACCTTTAAAGAAGATGATTACTAAGGCCCAGACCCAGGTGATTTACCCGTTAGGGCTTCAATGAGTCAGATGAATATAATTCCAGGGTTGAACTATATATTCTGAAGTAACTCCATGCCTTTTAAAGTATCCGACTGCGGTGGCTGTTGTATCTGGGGTTAAAAACCATGTGTTCCTCTAAACAGTTGTCCAAGGATGTCAAAATCAAGATAATTCACTTCCACCAACAAGGAGAGGGCTACAAAAAACTCTCGCAACGTTTCAATCTACCCATTTCTACTGTCAGAAACATCGTATGAAAATGGAAAATAAATGGAACAATTGAAGTGAAGGCAAGATCTGGAAGACTAAGAAAAATTTCAGATAGAATGGCCCGAGATCTGGTGAGAAATGCTCAGAAGAACCCACTCATCACTGCAAAAGAGCTGCAAAAAAGAGTAGCAGACACAGGTCTAGCTGTTCACAGGACAAAAATACAGCATACCTTAAACAACACAGACTTACATGGCAGAGTTTCAAGAAAGAAGCCTTTCCTACGACCTCAACACAAAATTAAGCGTCTGAAGTATGCAAAAGAGGACCTTGAGAAACCTCAAGCCTACTGGAACAATGTGCTTTGGACTGACAAAACCAAAATTGAACTTTTTGGCCACAGCCAAAGAAGGTATGTTTGGGGGAAAAAAGGGTGAAGCGTTTGTAGAGAAGAACACGTTCCCAACTGTTAAGCATGGAGCTGGATCCATTATGCTTGGGGGTTGTGTTGCAGCTGGGGGCGCAGGCAATACTGTGCAGGCGGAAGGAAGAATGGATTCCACCAAATATCAAGACATTCTAGAGGCTAATGTTCAAAGCACAGTCCAGAAATTATAGATGAAGACGTTGAGTATTCCAGCAAGACAATGACCCAAAGCATACCTCAAAATTCACCATGAAGTACCTCCAGGAAAGATGGATGAAGGTTTTGGAATGGCCACCAAGTCCCCAGACTTGAATATTATTGAAAATCCGTGGAGAGACCTCAAAATGCTGTGCATGCAAGAAGGTCGAAGAATATTTCTGAGCTAGAGGTGTTCTGTCAGGAAGAATGGGGAAAAATTCCAAACACAAGAATTGAAAGACTCTTAGCTGGCTACAGGAAGCGTTTGCAAGCTGTTATAGCTGCCTGAGGAGGAGTTACAAAGTACTAGCTGACAGGGTTCCCAAACTTTTGCACAAAGCCTTTTTCCTTGTTTTATTATTTTGAAAGTGTAAACTGTAAAAAATAAAAATGATTCTTGCTTTAAAATGTCATGAAATGTGTCATGTTTAACTTTATAGCATTTAGTGTTCAGGTTTGCTTTCAGTCACTTGGAGATTAATTGTAACAGGCATTCAAACCAGGGGTGCCCAAATTTTTGCACCCCACTGTAGTAGGCCTAGGCCTTGGCCTTGTTTCATCAAGATTTCATCAAAATTATATGTCTGTGAACTGGATCTCTTATTTTTTTTTAATTAGGGCATCATACCTGTCTTTTGTGTTACCAATTTGTCTTTTTTGTTACTCAATGATGGTAACAATAAAGACAAAATATGGTAACAAAAAAGACACATCCAAAAGTTTTTCAGGCTACTGTGGGCACTTGTCTACACACAAACATGCCTTAATTATGGCAAACTGAAGCAGTTACACTATTTCAGGTCACTCTTTCAGTTTCTACCTGGAATCATGCATTATTTTGTGGTAACAAGAAAGACGTGCAATTTGTGAGACACGCAATTTGGAAAAAATTACAGAGCTGTCTCTTCCTCCCACAGCTTATTCAAATCCTAAAATGCAGCCAAAATAGATTCCTTACATCCTGGTATTTAAAAAAAACCATGGTAGTGACACCTATTGCAGACAACATTAATTATTGTCCTCAGATGTGATGGTGGTAACAAGAAAGACAGTGACTGAACCAAATTTGCGACATGGCTTTATTGACTAATATCTCCAGAGGAAAACTAGGAAATGGGGAGACAAATCTGTTTTCGAGACCTAAAAAAAGAAACCTGTGAAGTTTTGTAAGTGACAAGATTTCTCAAGGGAAAAGACGAAAAAAATCAACTTGAGTAAAAGTGACCCCACTTGAGACAGGTAACAACATTGACATTTTGACCATAAAAATCCTGCTATTTTTTGTTTTTTCCCCTCAAACATGACCAAACAATTTTTTTAAACTAGAAATAAGTGTTCTGCAACATATTAAATTCCTTCCTGGGTGTTTATTTTGAATTAAATAGGTTAAATACGATAAGACATTTTTTTACCCCCAAATTGCTCACTTGGCTGAAAATCGCCCATAACCACATAGTAAAAAGTCAGGCAGCAATTGTATTCTATTTTTTTTTTTTTTTTTTTTTTTTTTGCCAACTCTGGTTTCTCTTCTTTTTTTTTCGGTTTGTCCACTTCCCAAGGAACAAAATTCTACTTGTTGTCAAGTTCTCAGACACATTTTTGATACAGTATTGGCCTATCCAAAGTATTGATACAAAGTACACTAAATGGGCAAAAACTGCAGTATGTGAAGCACATGTTTATGAGACAGTAATAAAAATAACTCAAACTAAATGTTTTTAAGCAGTATTTAACCATTAATAATGCTTTCCTGATGTTCAATGATACATGCAAAAGACAATAATTCACACTTTGATATAGTAAAACCCTATTTGTTCTTACAGTAGGCCTATAACATCACATACTAAGTGCCGAAATTGAGGATGCACATTACTTATCTCAAGACTTCTTTGACTTAACTAGATCAAAGTGCACAATCTTTCTGCTCAATGTACCTTTTTGGCTTGTATTAAGCTATAATTACACTAGATCATGTACAGTTATCAACCTTAGTTCTCAAATGCAAAGTTGTCAGGTGGCATTTGTTCATATCATGGCGCTACTTCGGTTTTTTTTTTTTTTTTTTTTTGCTAGTTTCTTCACATATTCATAAGGTTTAGGTGTAAATAAATGGCATTTATGGAATTTATAAATGGAATAAATGGACTCTTCTACTACGAAGCCATGCTGTTGTAATAGCCGCAGTATGTGGTTTTGCATTGTCCTGCTGAAATACACAAGGCCTTCCCTGGAATAGACGTCATCTGGAGGGGAGCATATGTTGCTCTAAAACCTTTATATACCTTTCAGCATTCATGGTGCTTTTTAAAACATGCAAATGTTCCACACCATGTGCGCTAATGCATCCCAATGCCATCACAGATGCTGACTTTTGAACTGAACGCTGATAACAGGAGGCGTGATCTTTCTCCTCTTTAGCCAGGAGGACACAACGCCCATGATTTCCAACAAGCATGTCAAATTTGGACTCGTCTGACCACAGGACACTTTGCCACTTTGCTACAGTCCATTTTAAATGAGCCTTGGCCCATAGAACACGGCGGCGCTTCTGGATCATGCTCAGCAATGGCTTCCTTTTTGCCTGATAGAGTTTTAGATGGCATCTGTGGGTGGCACGGCAGACTGTGTTTCCAGACAGTGGTTTCTTGAAGTATTCCTGGGCCCATTTAGTAATGTCAATGACAGAATCATTTCGGTGAGTGATGCAGTGGCGTCTGAGGGCCCGAAGATCACGAGCATCCAGTAAAGGTCTTCAGCCTTGTCCCGTACGCACAGAGATTTTTCCAGTTTCTCTGAATCTTTTGATGATGTTATGCACTGTCAATGATGAGACCTTCAAAGCTTTTGCAATTTGACATTGAGGAACATTGTTTTTAAAGTATTCCACAATTTTTTTACGCAAGCCTTCACAGGTTGGAGATCCTCCGGCCATCGTTACTTCTGAGAGACTCAGCCTCTCCAAGACATCCCTTTTGTAGCCAATCATGTTACACACCTGATGCCAGTTCACTTAATTACTTGCTAAATGTTCCTTCAGCTGATTCTCTTATATATTAAATGCTTTTTCAGCCCTTTTTTGCCTGTGTCCCAACTTTTTTGAGGCCTGTTGCAGCCAGAAAATTTGAAATAAGCTCATTTTGTGGATAAAAATGAAAAATGTCTCAGTTCCAACATTTGAAATTTTATCTTTGTTGTAAATAGCATATTGGCTCATGTGATCTGAATGTCATTGCATTTTGATTTTATTCACAATTTACACTTTGTTACAACTATTTCGGAATTGGGGTTGTATATTTCTGCCAGAATATTTATTTTTACACAAAAATTTTATCTAATAAACTAAATTTAATGCCATTGTGTCCATTTCATTATTTTAAAAGCTAAAAAATTGCATAACTCTATTTGAGTTGTATGTATCATAATACTATCTATATCTTCCCTTTCCAGATTCAAGACAACTGGTGAGCTGTAGGTACATCCGTTGACAGCTTGATGATATCAACTTTGAAAAAATGGATGAATGCATCATTTGCAAAGAGTCAGGCGGTGGTCCCTATTCCGTTGCAAATCAAAAGTCCTTAGAGACCATACAATCCTTTTGTGAAGACTGGACTAAAATCGGACAGAATTTGATATTCTTAACCGAGTGAGAGATCTGATATTTCCTGATGACACCAAACACATCTACGAGAGAAAGTGTTACCAGTCTCTGTGCCATAAAGGTAATCTGGCTCGAGCTCAAAAGAAACACGAGGATGACGTAGCATCAGCTGCAGAAAGTAAGAAACGAGGGAGAACAAGCATTGAGCCTTCTTCATCTGAAACGAGAAAAACATTTGATCAGGAGCTTTGCATTTTTTGCCAAAGCAATGAAAATAGTGCAGTGCATAGTTCAGCAAGATTTCTCGAGGATTTTTCTATTTCAATCTCTCGAGTTACACTGAGATTTGTATGCAGGCCACTGATCACCCATTTCAGAAATTGTTGTAGCTTCATAGGCGTATTGAAGTCAACAAATGATCCATTAAAATGCCAGTCATCTATTTCTGTGATTTCCCTGCGAATAATCTGAGATGCCTGGAACACTGTTTCCATCTCATCTCCTTCTCCGACATTTTCATACATTTGTGTCATTAACTTTTCCTTGGTCACTGTTGAGAAAATTATTTCTGGCTTCGGTCCTCACTTTGCAAAGTCTATTCCTGGTACTTTTTCCAGCAAGATATTCTTGATATGTTTCTTTTAAGATGTTTTAGGGTGTGTTGTCACACCTTGTTCTTCAAGAAGGAGTTTATATGTGTCCCCTACAGAATTCATGTCAATGCTAGAAAATTCTGAATCACTATCATCTTTAATCATAAACTCTACTATTTGTGCTATTTCTATATCACACACTGCCTTGATGAAATATTCATTTTCCGCACAGCTGTCAGAAGTAGATGTGGATGAGTCCATAGCTCTTGTCTCTTTTCTCAAGCAATTTATATGATATTTCATATTTTGAGCAAAAGCATCATTTTCATCGTAAAGATCAGCAAGTCTAGCAGCAACTTCCTCACTTTTAGTGGATTCCTTGATTGCCAAAAACTTTTTTCCCATGTCATTGGAGGAAACACAATGCACTGCACTATTTTCATTTCTATGGCAAAAAAGCAAAGCTCCTGATCACGTTTTTCTCGTTTCAGATGAAGAAGGCTCAATGCTTGTTCTCCCTCGTTTCTTACTTTCTGCAGCTGATGCTATGTCATCCTCGTATTTCTTTTGAGCTCGAGCCAGATTACCTTTATGGCACAGAGACTGGTAACACTTTCTCTCGTAGATGTGTTTGGTGTCATCAGAAAATATCAGATCTCTCACTCGGTTTAGAATGTCAAAATTCTGTCCGATTTTAGTCCAGTCTTCACAAAAGGATTGTATGGTCTCTAAGGACTTTTGACTTGCAACGGAATAGGGACCACCGCCTGACTCTTTGCAAATGATGCATTCATCCATTTTTTCAAAGTTGATATGATCAAGCTGTCAACGGATGTACCTACAGCTCACCAGTTGTCTTGAATCTGGAAAGGGAAGATATAGATAGTATTATGATACATACAACTCAAATAGAGTTATGCAATTTTTTAGCTTTTAAAATAATGAAATGGACACAGTGGCATTAAATTTAGTTTACTAAATAAAATTTTTGTGTAAAAATAAATAATCTGGCTGAAATATAGTTTGCAATGTATCTAACACATGTGGTCTCCCACATTATTGCACCCATATTATGCGAAAGTTGGAAGCATTGGCATTTCAAGAAAAAATTACATAGAAACTTGACAACAAGTTGAATTACATTTATTTACACTTAAACCTTATGAATATGTGAAGAAACTAGAGTTGAAAAAAAAAAAAAAAAAACCGAAGTAGCGCCATGATAGGAACAAATGCCACCTGACAACTTTGCATTTGAGAACTAAGGTTGATAACTGTACATGATCTAGTGTAATTGTAGCTTACTACAAGCCAAAAAGGTACATTGAGCAGAAAAGATTGTGCACTTTGATCTAGTTAAGTCAAAGAAGTCTTGAGATAAGTAATGTGCATCCTCAATTTCGGCACTTAGTATGTAATGTTATAGGCCTACTGTAAGAACAAATAGGGTTTTACTATATCAAAGTGTGAATTATTGTCTTTTGCATGTATCATTGAACAGCAGAAAAGCATTATTAATGGTTAAATACTGCTTAAAAAACATTTAGTTTGAGTTATTTTTATTACTGTCTCATAAACATGTGGTTCACATATTGCAGTTTTTGCCCATTTAGTGTACTTTGTATCGATACTTTGGATAGGCCAATGCTGTATCAAAAATGTGTCTGAGAACTTGACAACAAGTTGGATTTTGTTCCTTGGGAAGTGGACAAACCGAAAAAAATGAGAAACCAGAGCTGGCAAAAAAAACAAAGTAGAATACAATTGCTGCCTGACTATTTACTATGTGGTTATGGGCGATTTTCTTATGAATATGTAAAGAAACTAGAGTTGGCAAAAAAAAAAAACTGGACTGCCAAGGGCCCTGAAGGTTGCCAGCAGTTACAGCTCCAACAGGAGAAAAGTAACTAGCATCAGTCCGCGGATTCAACAGCAAGCCAACACGAATTCTTGCGAAAGCAACATGTTGTCTACATGATATTGGCTTGAAAAAGCTCCAGCTCGGACATCCGCGAAAAAATGAAACCTGTTTAATTTTTTCACGAATTTCGGCGGTGATGGTGAATGGTCCTGTACCACTGTGAATCAATTCACGGTTCTTTGAATCAATTCTTCTCTGCGAAAGAAGAGAACTGTTTCATCCGCACACTTCCGCGGGCCAACGCAGCTCAGTGAGAAAGGGGTTTTAGTTACCATTATCGGCAACTTCGACTGAGCAGTCACACTTTTTCATGAGTGACAGACAGCAACATTTCTGCCATTTAGCAAAAATATAATCTTTAAGAAGTCTACATCATGAAATCCGATTAGATTTTTTTCTAACCTGAACTTTCACTGTCGTCTGCTGTCAATTTGTGAAGTGCGCCATCTTCTCAATTCAATTCTGGTTCTTGCTCTGCTTTCAGGCAATGATTTTTTTTACACAACACTGCCACCGAGTGGGTCTAATTAGTATTATTCTTTCTATTCCATGATGCTAGTGGAGCAAACATCCAAAAATGGGTTTTGACCAGTTCTTATTGCCGCAATTGATTGTGAAAAAAGGTTGACCATGCGGTTACAATGCCCGTACAAATTTTAATTATATATAGGTTCGTGCCTAATACGTACTAATTTCTAAAGACATTATTAAACGAGGAAATAAATCGATTGATTTTGTCACATGACCTTGACCTTGAAGACCAAAGTCAAATCCAATATGGTGTGTTTGATCAGCATACATGATTTGTCAGTAGTATCCAATACATACTGAAGATCTAAAGCCAACATTTTGTCATTACCTGGACCTTGTTGCCCAAGGTCAAATCCAATATGTCGAAAACATCCAGCATACATGATTTGCTATTAGTGCCCAATACATACCTAAGCTCTTCAAACAATATTAAACAAATATGGGCCATTTTTGTCATATAACCGTGACCTTGAGGCCCAACATCAAATTTGACTGACTGCCTAAGAATGTTCAGCATACATGGTTTCCTATAGATGCCCCAAACATACTTGAGCTCTAATTGCCATATTCAGCAAGTTATAGCAATTTGCCATCAGCCCAATGTCATTTTCAACTTTCTGAGAATGTTTGGCTTACATGATTCCCTATAGGTGCCTCACACATACCTAAGCTCTAAATGCCACATTAAGCTGTTATAACACATTTTTGCCGTTTGACCTTCACCTTGAGGCTCAAGGTGAAATTCGAACAACCGAGAATGTTTGGCATACATGATTCCCTTTAGGTGCCTCATACATATCTAAGCTCTAAATGTCATATTAAGCAAGTTATAGCACATTTTTGCCATTTGGCCTTGACCTTGAGGCCCAAGGTCAAATGTGACTGACTCACAATGTTCGGCATACCTGATTCCCTGTAGGTGCCTCATACATATCTAAGCTCTAAATGCTATATTAAGAGAGTTATAGCACATTTTTTCCATTTGACCTTGACGTGGAGGCCCAAGGTCAAATGTGACTGACTCACAATGTTCAGCATATCTGATTTCCTAGAGGTGCCTCATACATATCTAAGCTCTAAATGCTATATTAAGAGAATTATAGCACATTTTTTCCATTTGACCTTGACCTGGATGCCCAAGGTCAAATGTGACTGACTCACAATGTTCGGCATACCTGATGCCTTAGAGGTGCCTCATACATATCTAAGCTCTAAATGCTATATTAAGAGAGTTATAGCACATTTTTTCCATTTGACCTTGACCTGGAGGCCCAAGGTCAAAAGTGACTGACTCACAATGTTCAGCATATCTGATTTCCTAGAGGTGCCTCATACATATCTAAGCTCTAAATGCTATATTAAGAGAATTATAGCACATTTTTGCCATTTGACCTTGACCTTGAGGCCCAAGGCCAAATGTGACTGACTCACAATGTTCGGCATACCTGATTCCTTAGAGGTGCCTCATACATATCTAAGCTCTAAATGCTATATTAAGAGAGTTATAGCACATTTTTTCCATTTGACCTTGACCTGGAGGCCCAAGGTCAAATGTGACTGACTCACAATGTTCAGCATATCTGATTTCCTAGAGGTGCCTCATACATATCTAAGCTCTAAATGCTATATTAAGAGAGTTATAGCACATTTTTTCCATTTGACCTTGACCTGGATGCCCAAGGTCAAATGTGACTGACTCACAATGTTCGGCATACCTGAATCCCTAGAGGTGCCTCATACATATCAAAGCTCTAAATGCATATCAAACCTTGACCTGGAGGCCCAAGGTCAAATGACTATATTATACCTGAGAGGTGTTATCTAAGCTCTAAATGCTATATTAAGAGAGTTATAGCACATTTTTTTCCATTTGACCTTGACCTGGAGGCCCAAGGTCAAATGTGACTGACTCACAATGTTCGGCATACCTGATTCCTTAGAGGTGCCTCATACATATCTAAGCTCTAAATGCTATATTAAGAGAGTTATAGCACATTTTTTCCATTTGACCTTGACCTGGAGGCCCAAGGTCAAATGTGAATAACTCACAATGTGCAGCATATCTGATTCCCTAGAGGTGCCTCATGCATACCTAAGCTCTAAATGCTATATTAAGAGAGTTATAGCACATTTTTTCCGTTTGACCTTGACCTGGAGGCCCAAGGTCAAATGTGACTGACTCACAATGTTCAGCATATCTGATTCCCTAGAGGTGCCTCATGCATAAGCCTAAATGCTATATTAAATGTTATATTTTTTCCGTTTGAGTTACCTAGGCCCAGGTCAAATGTTTTGTTCCATTTGATTCCTAGACCTCATGAGGCCCAAGGTCTAAAAGCTATATTAAGAGAGTTATACAATTTTTGCCATTTGTCCTTGACATGAGGCCCAAGGTTATTACTCCCACAGGTGCCTCATCCAGGTGCCTCATCCATAAGCTCTAAGTGCTATATTAAGAGAGTTATAGCACAAAACACCCCGAAAAATGGTGAAGTCCAGACACGTTGCCTAGGTGGCGCTATGAAGGAGCGATTCAATCAACACGCCATCTACGGGGCGCCCCGGTGGCTCATTGGTCTAAGCGAGCGTGCCATAAAGGCTGTGTCCTTCCCGCAGTGACCTGGGTTCGATTCCAGCTCAGGTCATTTGCTGCACGTCTTCCCCCATTCTTCTCCCCAACTGTCCTGTCTCTCTACACTGTACAACTGTCAAATAAAGTAAAAAGTTCCCAATAAAATAATCTTAAAAAAAAAAAATTTAAAACAAAAAAACGCCGTTTACACCGTTGAAGCAGGTCATGATACTGATTCCATTGCTGCAATTGAAAAAAAAAATTCATCAGACAGTCTTTGAGAAAATTGCACCTAAATGCCAAAAATTGCCATTTTCGACATAAAAATGGCCGCCAAGTCTAAACGAACGATTCAATCAAAAAAATTTTTGCTCGGGCATTAACTTGATGACCGATTTGATCACATCCCCAAATTAAAAAAAAAAAAAATCAACAGACGGTTTTTGAGATACGGCTTAAAACGGACGACGCCGACGACGACGCCGGACGCAAAGTGACGACAATAGGTTACTGGACTACGGCCGGCAACCTAAAAAACGAAGTAGCGCTATGATATGAACAAATACCGGCGGACTGAAACACAAAGCGTAGCAGCCAGCAACCACGAAAATCGGCCTCCTTACATAACCAGCTCTCATCAGATCAAACAGCGCTGATCTAACGTTAATGTTTCCAACATGAATGAAAACGTTAACGCATTGCAAACAAAAACACGGAGAGTAGCATCTGCAATAAAATAATGAAATAACCAGCTCTTACCTTTAGTAGAGCTGTAGTTATCTGTTTGCTGACGAGTGGAACCTAATTATTGTAAACCATGTCAACCATGAGTTTTTAGTTTAAAGATTTTCTCTTTCGCGATCGTACTCATTAGTTCAGTTAATATGATTTTGAATAGCCTACCATGTGATGCACAAGTTGCGTGTTTGGAATTGCGCTGAAAAACTTTTATAGCTCTTGGTTTTGTCTTCGCGATGAAATCAAACGAGGACAGAAGCGGTCCACTGCCGGCTTCACCTCTGCCATCAACGGAATCACTAGCTGTGTTTCCATTTCCCTGTTTTAATGCGCATTTTGAAGTTTCGCATCAAAAAAGGTAAAGGAAACGCCATCAGTTGAAAAAAATCCTCTGATTGGCAAAAAAAGTTTTTACGCTCACTTGAGGTGGATTTTGACTTATGCAAAAAAGACTGAACGCGCATAATCTGAAATGGAAACACATTTTTCGAATAAACTGATGTAGCCAGGGTTGGCTCCGATAAAGAGCATGCACATGGCTACTTGATATTCAGGTTATTCTGAATATCAAGTTGCCATGTGCTTTCTCAGATCGGGTAACTCTACGCTGTCCATAGTCAACGTCTGCATATACTTCACTTTGCGTAAAGTGCCTTTTTTGATATCCAAGATCAGTAGCTCAATCGAGGGGTACAGTCATGAACAGTAGGCAATGCCGGACTGAAAACACAGTCTGACCTTTCTCCATTTTCGCATTTGAGGTTGCCTAGCAAGGACGTACGTATGTGTTTATCTGACAAACATACGCACGCACGTCACCGCCTGCATAGTGATTTGCTCTCAACCGCTTGAGGGAAACATAAGGAAACGCACTTAATTCACATTTAGTTTTTGCGAATTTTCAAAAGATTCCCTTCAAATTTAAATGAAAACATAGCTTCTGTCACCCCTTAGTGGCAGTTCGTTTGAGACTAGAAGCCCCAGCTGCTGTTAGCGGGACTTTGTGGTTCACAAGCCGCTCTGACTCTGTCGGGGCGTCTTTGCTGGTGGCAGCCGCTGCTGCTGCGGCATGGGCGTGCGCAAGCTGTCCATATTTTGTCTTTCATATGTCCAGATCCGGCGCCCTGTCAACGAGTTATCGGCGGATTCGCCGGGCGCCGGCTTTTGTGGAACACTCTGTGCAACAGGAATGTCCGAAAAACTTTTTTCATGCAAATAAAAAAGGATGTATGGCTTGGGCTTTCCACCATTTGTTTGTTTTCGTCACAAAAGTTTACGAAAGCAGGTTTGCTGGGAAATTTTTTTGACCAACGGCCTTGCTTTTCCCTTTTGCGTTTACAATCTAGACACGCATCGCGCATCAATGAGTACGGACATTAGACGAAAATGTTAAAAGGCAAAGGAAGAGCAGGAAAGCATAAGGAAGCAGGCATTGGAGGCTCAGGCCTCCAAATGCTAAAACTTGACCAGCTGTTTGGCCATAATGATCCTCATGTGGTGAGCAGTTTTCATTTGAAGGGGACACGGAAGCGGTACGATAGACATTAAATTAACAGGCTTTCACAAATGTGTGTTTGGTTAAAACTTGCTTGAGCTTACAAAACGACCCCATTGACAGACAAGTTATTAGCCTACTTTTTAATGCATATTGATGCGTGTTACAAGTTTCCTTTACAGTGTCAAATGAAATTTGTCCTGGAATACAGGAAGACCTTACAAACTTTCCATTCCAAAACCCAGTCTTGACATTCAGAATCAGCTGTCATCATCAGACTAGCAACCAGCGAGTATGGTTCTGAAGCTAGTGGGCTATGCTATGTCACTAAGAGTCTGAAAGTAAAGTATGTAAAGTTATTTTTAAAAAGACTCAGACTCAGACTCGGACTCAGACGACTTCATTTATCCCAAGAGGGCAATTCGATTTAGCAGTCTACCCAGACCATATTAAAAAACAAGCCACAATCAGATACCAAAGACAATAAACAATCAATAAAACAAGTAAATAAATAAATAATGTATTTGATAAATAAAAACAAAAGCAACCCAACAACAACGACAACAGGCCACCGGCATGAATCTGTACCTCCGGTGCAACCACTATGTGGTTAAACACAAAACAGGAATACAAGTTTACATAAAAAGAAATACATTATCCGTTCCAAGTACAGCCATCAGGGTTTAACAGCCTGATGGCTGAAGGAATGAAAAATTTCAAAAAACGATTTGTTTTCCTGGATGGTGCTATTAAACGGCGGCCTGAGGGCATTAACACAAACTCAGATGACAGGATGTGGTCCTGTTGGGAAACTATACCTTCAGCTTTTTGGACCTCCTGCCTCTCCCACAGAGAACACAAGTCTCTTTGCTGGACTCCAATTATTTTGGAACAGATCTTCACAATATTGTTAAGGCTGTTCTTGTCTTTAACGGCAAGGCCCCCAAAGCAGCAAATAAAAGAAAAAGTTAAAATACTTTCAATAAAAGACTGGTAAAAAAATACCTAAGGTTTCCTTGCAGACATTAAAAGAGTTAAACTTCCTCAACAAGTGAATTCACTGTTGACCTCACTACACAATACATTCAGTGTTTACATCAAACTTCAATTTTGAGTCAAACACAGTTCCTAAATATTTGTATGTGTCAACGATGTCTTCACCATGGATAGAGCTTGGTTTGGGATTTCCACAGTTTTTCTGAAAATCAATAACAAGCTCCTTTGTTTTTGACACATTAAGGTCGAGGAAGTTTTCGTCACACCAATTAACAAAGGCAGGCAGGGCGCTACCATGGTCTGACTCTGAGCCTTGAAGAAGAGATAAGAGTGCAGTATCATCGGAAAATTTCACCAGGTAGCTGCCCTCCTTACCAGACCTGCAGCTGTCTGTGTACGGAATGAAAAGAAGGGGTGACAGAACACAACCCTGGGGTGACCCTGTGGTTGAAACCAGGATGTCTGTTGTGTATGAATCAATCCAAATAGTGCAATGGTCTTACTGAAAAATTCTGCAGTCTAAATGGCCCCAAAGTCACATTTCTTTTTCACATTCATTCATGGAAATACAATAATATTAATAATAATAAAACAATACCTCAGTAAAAATATCAGTTTATATGTTGACAGTGTTATGTTTTCAATTTAGGGCAACATCACTACATTTGATTTATTTCAGGTCATCTTAAGTATAAATAGGATCCTTAATATAAATAGGATTATTAGATTTTGGACATTAACCCCCCCCCCCCCGGGCCGATCAAAGATTGAACATGCCAGGGCCGAATGGCGTCCTCAGTACGCCCCTGGTAACAGTGTATGTTGGCTGTCTCTTACTAAAGTAACGTTACTTACATTTTAGGGTACTTTTATACTTTTCCTCAATGTTCCCTGAACTGTTAGGTGATATTTCAGTTGAGTAGTTGTATGAGTGTTTTGGATTGGTGATTGTAGTCATTTTGGAATATTTAGTAGGTTTGGGATACAATGCTGGCTTGCGATTCTAATCCCCATACTCTCTCATACACTGACACCTAATTTTAGTGCCCTTAAGTCAATTTCCATTTCTGTCTCTGAAGATCTTTCCCCACATGCACAGTCCATTTTGAGTTGAAACTGTACCTGCTCCTGGAGTAGTGCTGCGTGGGTTTGAGGTTATGGTTCCCGTAAATTCCTGGGATCAGATTTTGATTGGAATGAGGAGATGACTTTGGGAAATGGATTCGGAAATGGGAGATTAATGTCCCTCCCCATTTCTGGCGCAGGAGCAATGATGGTTATTTCTGTTGTAACACTTCCCTTCTCTGAACTCCTGAAGAATAACCGCAGATAGCTTGCCAATCACGAAGCTGCAGAATGAGTTCCAGTGATGTCAGGTTCATCCTGTTCAGATGTTCTGCGGAAAAAAATACAGCTTGATACCATCTAAAGTGCTCAAGCATCTTTTAAAAGATCCATGGAAATAGAGATCTGTCTCTGCTGTATTGTGGCAATATTTTGTTATATGTGTACTACTCGCGTTCAGTTTGGAAGTTCCCACATGGAATGCTTATTGCGTCTGAATAAGTGCTAATAGGTTTCATCTTAGTCAAGCATCAGTGTGGCATAATTTCTGGATATTGTATTATGTGAAGGACTATCACCTGTTTAGTTGTTTGTATTTGTATTTGTTTTTCCTTGGAGCACTTTTTTGCTCAAAAAAATACTTTTTTGTGTTGTGAGTTGGAATGGCATCAGTGAATATGTTATGTGGCATAGAAATGCCACTTGGATAACAGCAGCCATTGATTTGCCAATCACAATGAAAATCTAAGAGCTGAAAGCTGAAGCTTTCGTGCTGGTGGAAGGGCAAAGAGGAATCTGCTCTAAATGCTTTTCTTAATTTGATTTTTTTCCTTTTAATAAAAAGTTTCCCCTTAACTGTAACCAGATGAAGGCGCACGCAGCAGAAACTCCCTTGGGCACGCACTTAGAGAAATGTGGCATTCACATAATGGGAGCATGTGAGTGAGTGGACTAAGTACATTGAAGGCCCTCCCTGTGAAGATTCAGAAGGGTATTTTACCCATCCACCCTCAGGCCTCTATCGGTAGCATATCTGAATTGGGTTTGTAAGCATCTATCCTCCTCATAGGGTGCATTTTTTTCCCTGGAGGCATTGACTGCTTTCGGAAAAAGTTGGGATGGTATTGAAAATGCCCATAAAAACAAAGCAGTGATTTCTAAATTTGCTTTGACTTTTAACTCATGAAATACCTTGTCCGCATACTGTCTACAATGTTTTTTCTGGTCAACTTCATTTTCTTTGTACATACTAGCATATTTGTACCTGTGAGTTTGTTGAAAACATGTGATGAGACGGCGAAACCACACGCGTGCATTTGCCGGGCTGGGTAGCAATTTGTATAATCTTCGTGTTGGTCGCAGCAATGGGCTAATCGGGATTTCTCAGCACTGTTCGGTGCGCAATGCAGGCACGGTAGCTGTTCTATAAATAGATCATGGATTTCCAAATGAAAAACAGGCTGTAAAATGCAGTTTTCTCATAATCATTATGAATTGGCAAGGGGAGGTTTTAGATACAAGACAATAGTTGAACTATGTACCAAGTTGCAGGTGTATACGTTGTGTGGTTTTTAAGATCTTTGTGGAAGTCTGTTCCTTTTGTAGTATAGATACATCCATTCCTGCCATTCAGGCCTGCAGTGCATTCCGAAGAAGTTGGCGAGGGGGCAATTTAGCATTACTGTTGAGCTAAAAAAAATGCTAATAATAATATTATTTGAAATGTAGATGTCAGCAGGTAATCATTATTTGTTACAAAAGCAGCATCCAAGCAGGGCTAGTACTTTGGGAGCAAAAATGGGCTGAGAACAGCTATTTGCCCACAGATGTGTGAGAAAATCATTGTTCATTGTTGAGGTACAATGTTCCTGAAAGAAAGATTACTTTGGATTTTGATATTTCACCCTCTAGGAGGCATAACATAATTGAAAGGTTTAAGGAATCTCTACAATCAAAGGGCAAAGGCGCAATCCTAAGCTGAATATCCCTGATTACCATTCACTTAGATGGCACTGAATTAAGAACTATCATCTTTCTAAGAGTGATATCACCATATAGGCTCAGGATTACTTAGGCAAACCTTTGACAGGTACTACAGCATGTGGTTACATTCACAAATGCCAGTTACAACTGTACTGCGCAAAAAGAAAGCCTTATCTTAACAGTGTCTATTTGTGCTGCTGACTTCTCAGGGCATCTACGATGGACCATAACACTGTGCAAATGTATATTGCGGTCAGACAAACCAATATTTTATGTTTTTTTGGAAGAAATGGATGCCTAGTGCTGGGGACCAAAGAAGAAACGGAGCATCTGGATCATTGCCTGCAACAAGTTCAAAAGCTATGCTCTGTCACGTTATGGGTTGTGTCAGTGTCCTTGGTAAGTGTAACTTGCATTTCAACGAGGATCTCGTACTGTTGCAACCAACCACTGAATGCGAAGGCCAAGGCAGACCAATCCTTGTTTATGTGTGCATGAGCCCCTACTTAAGGATTTGTAACTCAGGATTTGAGTGTCAATGAGACTGGAAAAATTATTTTAATGAAGCGGGACACTTGTATCATGTGGAATTTTAATTAATTCTGGCCCCGGACGGAGTGTCCGGAGGTACTATGGATTTGCGGTCGCTCGCGCGTCCGCGTCTGTAGAGATTTTCTTGTGAATGCTCTACAGACTGCAATTCTTATCCGATCCTTTTAATATTTCGCATGCATGTTGACAGAGGTCAGAGGATGAAGCCTATTGATTTTGGTTGAGTTTCGTCATGCGGTGTCCGGATAATTCCCAAAAAAGGGACAAAGATTTTCCCATTGGAATGAATGGCAAAACCTAGAGTGCGTGATGTCACCGCTAGAGTGGGAGCTGAGAGCAGACAGAATGAAAAAATACTTTTTAAATCGCTCTAACTTCCATAAATTTGAATCTTTCTTCATGAAATTTCACAAAAACATAGGAAAATTTTTTGTTGTCACAGTACTATAGTTTTTGTCACACAGAAGTACATAGTTTTTCCTCAGGGAGCAGTCAAAGGACATGAAGCACTTCGTATTTCTCTATCTTTTCCATTCAAAAATCACCCAAACATTCTTGGGAGAACAGCAAACAGATCGAGTTTTTAGATCGCTGTAATTCCAGCATTATATCACTCAGAGAAATAAAAAAGACATCCGCACACTCAGCAAAGTCTCGTGCTTTGAATGATGTGGTTACATTGGTGGCAACATGAACGTTTTTTGCGTGAGAAGCAGGAGTTTGAGGTATGCGCAAGCAAGAATTTCTTTGACTAAGTGACTTAGTGATTCTCTGTGCGTGGGGAACCAGTCCTGGCATGGCCCTCTGTGATTGGCTGATTTGATATCTAACAGCTCAGCTGAGTTCCCATGGAGATGATTTGGTTACAATACGGCCGAGTTCCAAGTGTATACTCACCCACTATGTAGGGCATTATGTTGTGAATGTTCTACATTGAAAACAATATAAAGACAGTGAGTGAGCGAGTGGACAAGTGTGCATTCCGTGTGTCATCATCAGAACGAAGTTAAACTAGCCAGCGATTTTGCGGTTATTGAAATTCGCCTGATGGTATGAATTCCCAATCTTAGAAAGGTAACCTTGCTAATTTTCTAGGCTGTTCATTTTTACTGGCAGGTCTAAGCTAATTCGGCACTGTTTTAAAACGTTGCTCTCTGTGTGAAACAATCATACAAAGAAGCGTTTAATAGAAATATAACGTTAAAAAGACAAACATATGTTCATGAATGCGATATGCCACTGTTTGCAGTCTACCTTGAATGGAATTACTGCTTAGCAAAGCTAGTGTTTGCCTAATGCGAGGTTCATTAGCAAACGTTATGCCTTCACTAATTACAATATAGGCTCGCTAGGTCATCAGCATCTGTCTGCCAGCGTTACCATTAAGATACGCTAAACCTCCGAGGAATATTCGCGTACATAACTTTATGGCTCAGCCTGTTGTGCCGTACATAATTTACGAACAATAATGAGTGCATGAATACATTAACTGAAGTAATTTTATTTGCATCAAGAAAATTTACAAAGAACTAATGTGGAATCACAATCAAATATAATTGAAATAAGATTTGTACTGTTTCACAATTTTTCTGGTCACTAGTTTCAACGGTGGTTTTTAGCCCGCTTGGCCGACAGGCCCAATCGGGCTTATGCTGTGCTTAGGGTCATTAGTGGTGGTCTGTCGTGCATGCGTGCATGTGTCCACAATTGTCGTTTCAGCGCGATACAGCTTTCAGTTTTCTACGGATCCTTTTCATATTTTATATGCATGTATATGGGCCCAAGATCTAGCCCGAGTTCGATTTTGAGCGTGCTGCGATTCTCGGTTCAGCAACCAGGCGGCTTTTTCTGGAAAAAGTCAAACGGCTCTAGCTCCCTTATTCTTTGACCTACGATGCTCACATTTCTACTGTGGGTTGTTCTGCCAAGGTTTCCTTATATATATATATATATATATATATATATATAAAAAACGGGTTTTTGATTTCACCTAATTTTAAAGCTTATATAGGTCAAAGGCCATAAAATGTGCCGATTTCGTTTCAGCGCCATAGCGCCCTCAGTTCTCAACGGATCCTTTTCCTATTTTATGTGCATGTATATGGGCCCAAGATCTAGCCCAAGTTCGATTTTGGTCATGCTGCGATTCTTTGTTTGGCCACCAGGCGGCTTTTTCTGCAAAACTTCACACAGCTCTAGCTCCCTTATTCTACAAGCTAAGGCGCTCAAATTTTTACTGTGGGGTGTTCTGCCAAGGGTTCATCATATATGTAATGGGTTTTTGATTTGACCTAAATTTCATTCTTAGAAAGAACGATGAGGAAAAGATCTTCATCACTGGAGGATGTGTGCGTGCGTGCGTAAACTTTTGGCTTGTCTGCGCTCTAGCGTCTTCAGTTTTTCACCGATCCTTTTCATATTTCACGTGTATATATGGTCATAAGGTCTGGACCAAGTTAGATTTTGAGCCAAATCGGACCGATACTTTGGCCAATAGGAGGTGTTCCATCTTGGCCATGTTTGGCCAAGCGGGCGTAGTGGCTTTGCCTCTATTTTTATGTCTTCACTTCGTACGTGCGAGTGTTTACGTTCCGGTCTGACCCATAACCCGTCTGTGCAGATGCTCATGCCAGCGGACATGGAGCTGCTCTATTTATGCACGCAGTTACACTATTCTCTCACTAGATGGCACACCCGGACCAGTTATTGAATATTCAACAGCAAGCTGACCTCGAACACAGTTCAGAATATTGGCGAGCTCAGTCCCAAGCCTGTTTTTCAACAGTTGCATAAATTGAACTCCTCAGCTAAGCCTCATGTGCAAAATGCTCAATATACTTGCCCATACTATCTATCCAGCAAATCCAACAATGCTTTCCTGTGACTGAAAAATTTGCTGTCCTCTGTAGCAACTACTTCATCTATACAGAGCCAATGGTATTCAAATTAGTAGTTCAGAAAGATCGGTTTTCTGAAGCAAAAAATTGGCATAATATTGGTACTGTTCTTCTTCTATCACTATCATCTATCTTCTATCGTTTCCCTCATGCACAGGTACTTCTGGGCCAGGACGCGGTTGCGAGACGACCGCAAATCCATAGTACCCCTGGACACTCCGTCCGGGGCTACAATTATGTCCTTTTGTGAGAAAAAGTCACTATCTAGTTTCTGTTTATTTTCTTAATTTTGTGACAAAAAAGTGCTGCAAATTCTGAGAAACAAAAATGGGTAGGAGGTAAAACAATTTCTTGGATCATAAACTCATCAACCAGCAGTGTGCTACATCTGAGGATGATGCTCAGAACTAATTATTTGTGGAGTCAAATATAAGCTGCCCCCAAACCTTCCCAAACAGCTAAAAATGGAGAGATTTTTGCTTTGGTGTGAATTATATACAATTCAGTGTTTTACTATCAAGCAACCATTTTGATGCATGGTACGAACTCTAGCAAATGCAAGTGGATATTATTATTTTTAAATATGTTTGACAGTTAAAATGAGAGGGACTTATAGTACCTATGCAGTGGGTCTCCAAACTAAAGAGAAGATTAACCCTTAAAAGACCAACTATAGTAAAAGTTGAAAGAAAAATCTATGTATACTGTTAATATGTCCTGGGGAGGGGCTAATAACAACCCAATAGCAATTTTTTATTTTTGGTGCCCTTTGACCTCATTTTAGTTTTGTGACAAATATGTCACAATGGGCATTTCGGGGACCTTTTTGCTAAAATGACTTGAATGATGAAACAGTTGACATATAGCTGAAGTATTAGGCATAGCTTATTTTTCATTAGCTTACCTGTTTGTCTACTTTATCCAGTGATGAATGGGTGCTGATCTATCGTGTGGATTCCACCATGGGGGCGGCCATATTGGAAAGGTTAGCTGGTGCAGCCATTGTAGTGTCAGTTCCACTTTTATGCATCAGATGGCAGCACTGATGGTCTAAATATGTCACTATGGGCATTAGGTTGCAAAATTTATGTGGGGTCATTGGTTTTGACAACCCCCAAAATCGTGTGACAGATTTGTCACAGGGGGCATTTAAGGGTTAACAAAGTTGTTTGCCGAGGAAACATAGTAAATTCCTCCATTATGAAGCAATATACACCCCTAAATGAAAAATAATACAAACTCATGCTCTCTGACTCTGTTACAAAGCTGAGCGTAATAGGCGAGGTTGCTGACTTTTTCGAAAATGGTTCTTAGTTGTGCTTGGGGAACGTGTAATTCCGTGTCATTACTTCCATTGTAATGGCATGACGTTTTACAAATCAAACAATGAGCAAATTAACCTTCATTTTGGTCATAACTCAAGGTACTACTGTAGCAGTACTACAATTGGTGTGACTCTGGTTGTGTGGGGTACCAGGGAAAATTGACTGTTGAAGCAAAAGCTTTGAGTCGTTTTTATTAATTGTAGCAAATGTACAAATATGGGAAATATGACTCAACTCAAATAATTTAATCTAACTATAAGTCCAATATACCATGTGCCTCAGTCGTACGTGTCTTATCCGGGCTTTATAAATTTTCCTGCAGTAAATTTCGATACTCAATAAAAACAGGAAATTTAACAGAATAATTGGCTAAGTAAGGGAATGGCAAAGAGAAGAACATTTCAGCTAAACTTATGGTTCTCTATCTCTTCTGAAAAATATTACCTGCATGTACCAACATGTTGGAAAAGACGCACATAACGTGGTCTGTTTACACATTTGATATGCGACCCCTCAAGAATGAGATTGTAATGAAAATGATACACTATTTCAAAGCAAATGTCTCGTTAAAGGAATAAGTCCCAAGAAGCGGTGGGTTACAGTGATTTTATAATGGCGGAGGGGCGTTCTAAGGCACGACGCGCAGCGGAGTGCCCCTCCGCCATTATAAAATCACTGTAACCCACTGCTTCAAGGGGCTTATTGCTTTTATAAAACAGTTACCCTACATACAGCCCATTAAATAAATACACAAGAAAAAAAACAACAATTTATTGGTAATAATGCAACAATAAAATTGAGAACTATTCGTTCTTCCACCAAGCAAGATCGAGTGGACAGAATGGTTGGCAAGCAACACAGACGCTAAGATTGCTTTTTCATCTAGCGCCATTATCATGTCACATCAGGCTATTTGGGCTCGTTAATGTAGATATACTATGAAAGCAGGCTATTTGGAATGTCTCCTTTGGTCTCCCGAAGGCCCCGTTAAATAATTTTACGTTCGTTTCGGTTTTCGAGTTTCCTTGTTCTCAACTCACCCCTATCGGCCATATCATTACAACCAGCAGCGAGAGTAGGGAACAAGATTGACATTTGTCCTCCGCACTTGCCGGTGTCCTGGAAAATGTTGAATTGTGCATTAGTTTGCTAGCCAGCTTGTCAACTAGCTAGCATTCACTACAGTGGATGTGTTTACCCTACACATAGCCCATAAAATAAACACACAAAAAAAAAAAAAATCAACAATTTATCGCTAATACTGAAATAGCGAGCTGGTTAGCAACGTCGCTAGCGAGCTAAAGTGATATCGAAATCTATAATGCTATAGCTAGCTAGGTAGATAGCCAACTGGTTAGCGGGTTAAAAGGCTAAACTTCGCTAACACTGAAATAGCGAGCTAAAAGTCTTGAAACAAATGTAACCTAACGAGTCAGTCGAGCGCAGAGTAGTTGGTTGCGAGGCCAGGCGCGCAGGGATATTTTGAGCTGCGGTCTGCCTCAGAATACAGTGGGTTACAGTGATTTTATACAGGCATGGAACGCGGCTCAGCCAATCACATTTAAGGATGGGAAGCACCTGTTTTATAAATAGAATCAAACCGCTGTTACTCTTAGCAGAGCCGTGAGAATGATTTAATTGGACAAGATGTGCTTAGAGTGTTTTTTGGACACTGCTCTGCTTTCTATTTTATGAATGAGGGAAAAGGTGAATGCTAAATTTTTTAAAGGACCCCTCTACGCACTGGCAATGGTAACATTGTGTTTTTACCCGAGGCCAAAATATGGCCATTGGGTATTGCGAAGACCTTGCGTCCGTATGTCTGTCTGTTCAACTGTGTAGGCAATAAGTCCTTTCCTATTAATCTCAGGGTAATGAAATTCACAGGGACTGTTCTTTTTTTATTAGCTTACTGGCCCTATGGGCCGATAAGCTATTGTCGTGGTGTGGCGTCAGGCGTCCGTCGTCCGTCGTCCGGAACATTTTTTATCTTTTTTTTGGCCTGATGAATTTTTGTGTAAATTTGCAATAACATGCTAGACCATATCTCCAGACAGTTTTCTCGGATTTTTGATTGAATCATTTTTGTCCGTTTTATGGGCCCTTGACATTTTGGCTCCAATGTTAAAGATAGGACTGAGAAATTTTAAAAAATAATTTCTCAAAAACTACGGGATAAATTTTTTTCTAAATCTGGCAATCAACTTACCTTGGTACCGTCAATGTACAGAGCGAGCGCCATGTTGATTGAATCGATGGAAGTGGGTCTATTGGGGGCGCTGTACTTTATGAATATGCAAGATGGTCTGTGGAGGCCAAATGGTTGCAGATGGAGATTAAGTTTTTATTACTGACATATAGGAAGTCATATGTGACCTATATTTTGGTTGTGTTAAAGTTGACCTCAGATGACCTTGAAAGGTCAAACTTGAGGTCAAGCAAAATGTTACAATTTTCAAAGGTTTCTAGGCCTGAAAATATTGAAGATGGGGAACAGATGTGCATTAAACGCATATAGGAAGTCATGTATGAACTTTCATTTGGTTGCCTTGAACTTGACCTTCAGCGACCTTCGAAGGTCAAACTTCACATAGTGAAATTTCAATGACTTCTATCACCAAAACTATTGCAGATAGAGCTTAGGTTTGTATTGCGGGCATGTAGGAAGTCATGTATGAAGTTTCATTTGGTGACATTGAACTTGACCTTCAGTGACCTTGAATGCCCAAACTTCACAGTGAAATTTCAATGACATATCAGCAAAATGGTTACAGATAGTTTTGGTTTGTATTGGAGATGTATAGGAAGTCATACATTAACTTTCATTTGGTGGCCTTGAACTTGACCTTCGGTGACCTTCGAAGGTCAAACTTCACATAGTGAAATTTCAATGACTTCTACCATCAAAATTATGACAGATAGACCTTACGTTTGTATTTTGGCCATATAGGAAGTCATGTATGAAGTTTCATTGGGTGACCTTGAACTAAACCTTCAGTGAACTTTAACGGCCAAACTATACAGTGAAATTTCATTGACATATTTCGGCAAAATCGTTACAGATTGAGTGTAGGTTTGTATTGGAGAAGTATAGGAAGTCATGTATGAACTTTCATTTGGTGACCTTCATATTGACCTTCGAAGGTCTAACTTGACCGAGAGAAAATTCAATGACTTCTATCACTGAAAAGGTCACAGATGCAGCCTAGGTTTGTGTTACTGACATAGGAAGTCACATATGAACTTTCATTTGGTGACATTCAGCTTGACTGTTGATGACATTTGAAGGTCAAACTTGACATAATATAATTACAATGACTTGTCTTGCCAAAATGGTCACAGATGGAGTCTAGGTTTGTATTACAGACATATAGGAGGTCATATATGAACTTTCATTTGGAGACCTTCGTATTGACCTTCAAAGGTCAAATGTGACCTATTGAAAATTCAATGACTTGTATCACTAAAACGGTCACAGATGGAGCCTAAGTTTGTGTTACTGACATCTTGGAAGTCACATATGAACTTTCATTTGGTGGTATTCAACTTGACTGTCAGTGACCTTTGAGGGTCAAACTCCACAGTGAAATTACAATGACTTGTACCACCAAAATGGTCACAAATTTTGCCAAGGTTTGTATAGAGACATTTAGAAAGTCATATATGAAGTCCATTTGCTGACCACAACTTGACATTCTGTGACCTTTAAAGTTCACAACTGACATATTGAATACATATTAACATATTTTAATGACTTGTATCACCAAAACTGCTTCAGAGCTTAGGATTGTATTACAGAAGGTCTTATAAATCTATATGAACTTTTATTTAGTGACCTTGACATTGATTTTCATTGATTTAAATGTCACACTTTAAATGAAATTTTCATAACTTGTATCATCGCTGCAAGACTGCTTGCTGGTAAGCTACAGCCCTTGGTCCTATTTTTACAAAATATCAAAGGTAAGAAATTTCTTTGCTCATCGCTGTACAGTGGCGTAGCTAGTGGGGGGGCACAGACAAAAACACGTTTTTTTTTTTTTTTTTTTGATCAACCCACACAATACCGAGAGTGAAAGTCCGCGTTTCATTGGAACGCGGACCAGTTCAGTCAACGCAAAGCATTGGCCTATTAATAAGTCAGTTATTTTTCTGTACTGAATTTAGCCCATGATTTCATCGCTGTTAGATCGCATATGGAGAGAAACCGTGTCTTCAGTTGCCAATTACAATAATTGGAAAACGCGTCAATAAAGGGAAATGATTGAGAACTAGCCAGGACTAATTGTCATAAAGGGACGTGTCTTTGCCCCCCACTAGCTACGCCACTGTCGCTGTTGACTGTAAAGTGTATGTCTGCTGTTCTTTGAGTGTGGTGTCGGTTTAAAATGACAGGGCTCATATCGTTGGATGCTGTGGACTTTCCTCTTTCATTTGAGGTATCGGTTTTATGCATAGCACAAATTCAGGAGAAATTTTAGTGATTCAGCGCTGATATGATTTTATCCTATGTTTTGCTACATGCTTATTTACTTGCTTGGTGTTTGAATTGTGTTCGGTCGAGGTGAAAATGGTCTACATGAGCTTTTTGCCTAGTTTCTCCAAGAAATCTGGATATGCCGCATGACAATGTCGCGATTTGGAAACGCGCTGTATTTATTATGTGTAACCACCGGCCCCTGGTACCGGGGCGTAGGGCTCAAGGGGTTAAGGGGTCAAAAGGTCACATTCTTTGTAAACACTGTTTCCTTGATTACAGCCACTATTTTTGTTGTAGCCGCGTATAATTTACAGCGTGTATGTTCTGGATAATCAGCTTGGGGTATTGCGAAGACCTTGCGTCCGTCTGTCTATCTGTCTGTCCGTGTAGACAATAACTCCTTTCCTGTTAATCTCAGGGTAATGAAATTCACAGGGACTGTTCTTGGGACATATAGCTTGGACAAGTTGGAAGATGGGTCACCTTGACCTACTTTAAGGGGTCAAAAGGTCACATTCTTTGTAAACATCGTTTCCTTGATTACATCCACTATTTTTGTTGTAGCCGCGTAAAATTTACAACGTGTATGTTCTGGATAATCAGCTTCGGGTATTGCGAAGACCTTGCATCTGTCTGTCTGTCTGTCCATCTGTGTAGACAATAACTCCTTTCCTATTAATCTCAGGGTCAGGAAATTCACAGGGCCTGTTCTTGGGACATATTGCTTGGACAGGTTTGAAGATGGGTCACCTTGACCTACTTTAAGGGGTCAAAAGGTCACATTCTTTGTAAACACTGTTTCCTTGATTACATCCACTATTTTTGTTGTAGCCGCGTAAAATTTACAGTGTGTATGTTCTGGATAATCAGTTTGCAGAACATTAAAGGTGGATGACCTTCACCTGGTTAATGGGGTCAAAAGGTCACATTGTTTCTGAACAGTGTTACTTTCATGCCTTTGCACTACCATGACATTTTTTGGTGTAACTATGTCAAATTCATAAGGTGTACTCACTGGATAATCAAGTTGGAGGACATGGAAGCTACATGGCCTTCACCTACTTTAAATACCTTCTAATAACAATTTCATGTAGCAACATTATCAACCAAGCTGTTCAGTCACCTTCAACATAACATCGAATTTTGATGACTGCGCATCATGTCAGACTTCATATTCTGAATGCCAAACGATGTAAAGTCCCAGCTGTCCTGTTCCACACTTTCCATATAACCTGCCAGGTCCTAGATGAAATTGGACAATTACCTCTGTCTTCCTTTTGACTCTTGAAACTTATCTCAAGCCCAAAAGTATTAAACACATTGTGTTACATAGGCATACATTAAAAAACCCTTTATATGTTGTAATTCCTTGTCTTATGCCAATACGGCCGAGGGTACTTTAGCATTGCGTTTTATGTTATTAATATGAAATGGGAGATTTTCATAGCTGACCGATAATGCAGGAATTCATTATGTAAATTTTCTTGTTCCCTATTTCCTGAGCAGTGAATCACTAATGTATGCACTTCCATTTGGTGTATGTAAGGCTTTAAGTTTATACTAAGAGGTTTGATAAATTTTTCATTTTTCATTTTTACGATTTATTCCCTGGTAGCTTCTGTAACCAGACATGCCGGGCTGGTAGCAGATCAGCTTAATTGGGAGGTATGATTCACACAAGGTCTATACCACTGTTTAGACTTAACTTTCATCTTTTGGGAAGTTCTAGGGCACCTCCTATTTGCGAATATTCAAAATACAGTTATGTATTTCAGGTACAATTACAGTTATGGCATCATTTAGACACCTGCACCTTGGCTTACTGCTCCTTTGTGGCTGGGGGCGAATAGTTTTTGGCTGAAGGAATGGGACAAAATTACACCTGAAACACTCAATCACTTGGTGTCTTCAGTCTCTAAACATGTATGAAGTGTTGTAAAAAGGAATTGCAACATTAAAAAGTGGTAAATACTTTCCTGTCCCAACTTTTTTGAAATATTTTGAAAGAATCAAAATTGAAATCTTTTATTTAGAAAAATCCATAAACTTCATGTGATGAGACGTCAAAGAACTTGCTATTGTATGGTTCTCAACCCAGTACAGGTGAAAGATGATTTTTATATTGCTTTATCAGTTTTAATTTTAATTTAATGTACCATCCCTGTTATGAACCAGATGAGGATTCAGGCACGGATGCAGGGTATTATCCAAAGATGAGTATTTATTCATTGGAATATGGTAGTAGGAGTGGCGTGGCCAAAGCCCAGAACTGTCGGATGGGCAGCCAGCCCAGCTTAGTTGGTGTTAACTGGAGATGGTAGGGGCATGTCCGCGCCTGGCCAGTGGCCATTCCGGGGGAGAAGCCAGGTGATGAATTCCCTTCACAGGAGCGGTATTGCTTGACAACAAGACTAAAGAGTTTAGCAGAAACTGTCCCAATCCTGAAGGCCAATGAAGGCTTGGGAGATGGCGACTATTAAGACTTAGGAGTTTGTTCCTATTAATAAGACTGCGAAGAGTAATGACATTTCTTTTCTGTCTTGAAAGTACTGAAAGTATTACGGGAAAGAAGAGCTTTGCTCAATACTAGAAGATCAACTGAGTGGTAGGCTTTAGAGGGACAACGTGTTACAATCCAGCAACCCTGTCAGACAAAAAGTAAGCTTATAATCACAGATCACACACAAGGAGTAGTGCACATAATGAATTGCATCTGGGTATAAGGAAGGAGACAAGACAATCAAAGCAGTTAAAGGAGACTAAACCACGAAACACAAGCCCAATTTTTTCAGATTTGGCGTTGTGTTGGTTTTATCGACGTGGCTTTGTGGCAAGTGTCGAGAAAGCAAGTGAATATATAATGAAAATATCGGACTAATTTGTGGCTGTTGTCATTCAAATGAACGGCCATAGTATAATTAGCGCAGTGCCGTGAAATTTCAGTACACCGTGTTTAGGGTGCCTCTGGAAATGAGTGACTTAAATTCAATCTCACTGTGATGTACACTTTTTCCTTACTCTCAGCTGTGAGCCACATTGATGCTTTGAACACGTATGCATTTGACTCGCAGGATGGTAATGTGTTGTCATATTGCTCAATCTAGGTACTGTGAAAGTGGCAGGGATTGATACGTCCAGAACACTGCAAAAACCCTGTTTTTTTCCAAAAGTACCATTGATGGGAAATTTATCTGTCAGTTTCAGATGGTGTTTTGACTGCCGACTGCTGTCATTTATTGGGCTGGTATTGCATGACCTTTGACTGCTACTCCCACTTGCAGCTAATGTTCCAACTCACTATGCCTCCCATGGTCTAAGGATACAGGGGAATATGAGGGACATACACCATCACTGTTCATTAAGTATGTTTATGTGCAATAAATCAACAGAACATGCTAGGTAAACAGTTACTTTTGTATGGTAACATGAAATATGATGCTAGATTTTTTTGGGGGGGGGCATACACAGGTTGGCATGTGATCATTTATGCACTTTGGAGAGCAGCCTGGGTGGGACTGGTGGGTCACACTGACAAGCACTGTGTAATATTCAGTGCTAAATGCAGGCTTTAAAAAGCCAAAGTGTATTTTTAGCTCTGCAAGTTTGGAATATTTCTGACGGAGCCAGTAAACATTTGGGAATTTTTGCGTGTAACATTCGTCTCTCCCGCTCAATATGATAGAGGAACTTTATCAGCTTCCTGCATTCTGATCGCACTTAACACAAGACATTCTTTTCCGGCCGACAGGCTGCCGAGCCTGTTTGCCTCTTCTGAACTTGGCTTATGCCGAGCCTTCAAAGAATAGCTATGAAAGAACTGTTAAGTTGTAAGGGCAGATAATTTGGTCGCAAGTAGTACATGGAGTTGCTTCAAGATTTTATTTTCCAGATTGTTGCCTTGTGAAGCATAATAGTGCTTGAAGAGCGGGGAGTCGGGAGTTATGATTTCATTGCGACCGGATTTAGTAATGCAGCCGTCACTGTAATGACGCCTGCATTAGTGTGCTTTCAAGGGCAAGATTTGTTGGAGGAGGCGCAGCCCTGCCTGCCATGTAGACCATTCACCTCTTTATGGTTTTGTAAGTTGATGTAGGGAGGGAAATGGGGCGGTAAATCTTTTAAAATAATATTTTATGTGCTGAATGTTTAAAATTTCAGCTCTGCATTAGAATAGATGTCCACTTTGTTTTTCACTTATCAACTAATAACTGATAACAGGCTTAAAAAGCGTATTTTGAATTCATTTCTGCCTTTGTAGATGAAGTTCAGTTCTTAACTTCCCGTGTAGGGAATTACAACCCCAATTCCAAAATAGTTGGGACAAAGTTTAAATTGTAAATAAAATCAAAACGCATTGACATTCAAATCACACCAGCCAGTATTTTATTCATAATGGAACAGAGATAACATAGCAAATGTTGAAATTGAGAAATTTTACAATTTTATCCACAAAATGAGCTCATTTCAAATTTGATGGCTGCTACAGGTCTCAAAAAAGTTGGGATGGGGGCCTGTTTACCATGGTGTAGCATCCCCTCTTCTTTTTAATACAGAGTGGAGGGGTCTGGGCATTGAGGAGACAAGTTTCTTCAGTTTGGTCATTGGAATTTGATCCCACTCTTGTTTAATACAGGCTTCCAGCTGCTGGAGAGTTTTGGGTCTCCTTTGACTGAGTTTTCGTTTAATTATGCACCAAGTGTTCTCAATTGGTGAAAGATCAGGACTGCAGGCAGGCCAGTTCAGCACACGGACTCTTCTACTACGAAGCCATGCTGTTGTAATAGCTGCAGTATGTGGTTTTGCATTGTCCTACTGAAATACACAAGGCCTTCTCTGGAATAGATGTCATCTGGATGGGAGCATATGTTGCTCTGAAACCTTTTTATACCTTTCAGCATTCATGGTGCTTTTTAAAACATGCAAGTTTCCCACACCATATGCACTAATGCATCCCCATACCATCAGACATGCTGGCTTTTGAACTGAACGCAGATAACAGGAGGGGTGGTCTTTCTCCTCTTTAGCCGGAGGCCACGACGCCCATGATTTCCAGCAAGAATGTCAAATTTGGACTCGTCTGACCACAGGACACTTTGCCACTTTGTTACAGTCCATTTTAAATGAGTCTTGGCCCACAGAACACGGCGGCGCTTCTGGATTATGCTCAACAATGACTTCTTTTTTGCATGATAGAGTTTTAGGTGGCATCTGTGGATGGCACGGCAGACTGTGTTTACAGACAGTGGTTTCTTGAAGTATTCCTGGGCCAGTGAGCGATGCAGTGGCGTCTGAGGGCCCAAAAATCACGGGCATCCAGTAAAGGTCTTCGGCCTTGTCCCTTACGCACAGAGATTCTTCCAGTTTCTCTGAATCTTTTGATGATGTTATGCACTGTCAATGATGAGACCTTCAAAGCCTTTGCAATTTGACATTGAGGAACATTGTTTTTAAAGTATTCCACAGTTTTTTTTATGCAAGCCTTCACAGGTTGGAGAGCTTCTGGAACATCTTTACTTCTGAGAGACTCAGCCTCTCTAAAGCCTGATTCATGCTTCTTGCGGTCGGCGCGGTCAGCACGGCCTACACGGTGAAATGACGCAATTGCGGCCAAGGCGACAGAGCGCGGAGGGTCCGCGGAGGCTCTGAACGCCGAGCCGCAAGACCTGGAGGATTTTTGTAACAACGCGGCCGGGTCGCATAGACCGCGTTGCAATGATTGGCTAGCTTCAGGACCCGAAGCACGATACCTATAAAAAATTAAAAATGAAAAGCTTCAAAGAAAAGCCAGCTGTACGTACAAACAGCTGAAAGTGCAAACATCTTTACTACAGTTCCTGTCGGATCTACAAGGATGCTCATTGCCAGACATCGGTGCAGGAACTGCCGAAATGCAAACCATGTCAACTTAGTTTTCGGAAGTTTCAAGTGACCCAATTATCGTAATAGTGGAGAAAGAGCGGCCAGTAATATTTGTTTTGACAGCGACGCACTGTCTAATCTAATTCAAAATAATGGAGCCGTGTGTTTGGTAGTAGTAGTAGTAGTAGTAATAATAATAATAATAATAATACGATAGTGAAAATGAACGTATTTATCACAGAAATAAGATTCAGTACCGCAACTGCAGAGCAGGTCCGTTCTTGGAGCCGCTTTGACCGCATCAAGCATGAAACAACTGGACGTTCGTGGGGACCGTGCGCGCCGTCCGCACCGCTGAAACCGCGCCGACCGCAAGAAGCATGAATCAGGCTTAAGACATCCCTTTTATAGCCAATCATGTTGCACACCTGATGCCAGTTAACTTAATTACTTGCTAAATGTTCTTTCAGCTGATTCTCTGATATATTAAATGCTTTTTCAGCCCTTTTTTGCCTGCGTCCCAACTTTTTTGAGACCTGTTGCAGCCAGAAAATTTGAAATAAGCAGATTTTGTGGATAAAAATGTAAAATGTCTTAACAGTTTCAACATTTGAAATGTTATTCATGTTCTATTGTAAATAACATATTGGCTCGTGATCTGAAAGTTGGTGCATTTTGATTTTATTCACAATTTACGCTTCGTCCCAACTGTTTCGGAATTGGGGTTGTAAATTATGCTGCCAAATGAGACCTTGAGGAGGTGGAGCACCTAAGTCCTGAATGTGCTCCCATGGCTCAGGAGTCCTTCCTGTTTGTTGGGTGCTGCCTCGCCTCTTCTCAGTGACCTTGTGCACAGGAAGGCCAGCGCTCACATGAGAGATCGAGATGAAAAACCTTCACCCAATCTGGGCTGTCTCTATCCTCCTTGCTCAGAAACCTTGGGTTTCGTACAGCTCTGGGTGTTTTTTCTGTTCAGAAGGAGTTGACTATATTTGTTTAAGCTCACTCCTCCCACACAGGAATAGCCAGGCACTGTTCTCTGTCCTCCAGTGTTTATAAACCCAATTCTTTGGTTGCAATTTCTGCCGTGTTAAAAATGGCCTTCAGCTTATTTCCAACTGTGAGGTGATTGTAAAATGCTGGTAGAATGAAAAACATTTGTTAGAGTAATGACGGTCATCAAAGCATCAGTGAAAAAAGAAACCTGTTTTTAACATGTAAACAGTGTTTGATCTGAACCATTGGTGATGACATGCTAGTGCTCATATGGTGTAATGAAGCAGTACCTGATGTAAAGTATAGCACAGAACCGTCTATACGCAATTGTGTCCCTCTGTTGTGTACAAACTCAATGTTTGCCAACTACTTATCTTTCTTACTTGCTTCAATCATATTCTTCCCAGCAGTTACAGGTTAAGATTATACATGTTCCAGATTTTTTGTCTCTCCCTCCATTTCTCTTAGTCATTGCTCTGTAGTATCTGTACCTCTTTCCCTGGAGTGTTTGGCTAGTTATGTCATCTGAAAACCATACTGCCCCACAATGGAAGACTGCAGTATCTGCAATAGGTCAGCACATACAGATACTGTGGTCTTACATTGTAGGGCAGCATAGCCTTAAGCGCAAATGTCTCCACACCCTGTTATGGTTAAGTACAAATTCAAAGCTCTAATTTGTAAGTAAAAGGTGCAAAACAGAGAGAATGCTCAAGTTTGTTGTGCAGTGCCAGTGAAAGCAGGCAGCTGTGCCCGGTCTGTGGGTACTGTGGTATCCCTTCCTCATTCTCAGTGCTTCCTCCCCTCGCCACTGCACCAGTCTTACGGCCTACTGGCCGCAGCCACTCAGCACGGCTCATTAAATATGTTGACCCTTCCTGCTCCAAATTAGACCAACTCTTTCACTCTTTTATTTTTGTTTTCTTCTGCATTTGGAATCAGTGTGAGGAAAAGTGCCACTTGCTTTGTAGAAAGCTGGCCAGCCGGCCGATCCAGATTGACTAAACGCAGTGAACTTGCAGTGAGGGCGGGCTCTCGCGCCTGAACTGAACTGTGATTTTATTTTCTCAGGTGAATTGTTGTGTTATTCATGGTCTCGCTGAAACTTTTCAGAATTCCTGCGGAGATTTTCTCTGCCTTGGGCTTTTTGTGAAGGTTTTGGTTCCTTATTTTTCGGCAGGGCCCCACGGGACGATGGGGACGCTCCGAGCGACGGAGACGCGCATGGAGCCTACAGACTGATCACAGGGGCGACCCCTCCGCAGCGCTACCACCCCTCATCTGGCAGCTACCAGCTACAGTTTGCCATCCAGCAGCTGCAGCAGCAGAGGATGCAGTCCTGCCAGCTACTGGACCACAGCCGCGCTCGTCAGCAGGTCTGTCTGCCTCTCGGGCCCCCTCTGCGGCAGAGCAGGCCATGTTCATCTGAAATCAACTCCTTTGTTTGCTCTGAAACGTGCAGAAGTTGTGCAGTGAATTGGCTGCAGGGCGTGTCATGCCAGGGATTTGGGTGTGAATCCTGCCTGGTCGTGCCCTTAAGCAAGTTGCTGGTCACACTTTAGATGAAGTGTTGCTCATCAGGGCTTTATACAGCATGTATAATGCCTTCATAAATGAGACATAATGTCTTCATAAATCACACGTAAGCAAATGTCATGCTTTGTAAAGGGTGAAATAACACATCCTTGCTCAGCATGTGATGCCAGATGTGACAATGACAATGTCACTAAGCTGACAATGTCACCTTTTATTGTATTTAGCCACTAGCTAAGTGACACTGTCAGTTATATCACATCTGGTATCACATCCTCATTAGCTTTTACTTTCAGTTGCACTTTACTGTGTATGCCATATTAAAAGTGAAGATTGTTTTTTTTTTTTTTTTTTTTTTTTTTGGTTCGTTTTTTACTACCAACATGTCAAAATAGTCTGTATATTTATTTTGTTGGGATAGTAAAGCGTTTTTGTGATGGTTCTTCTGTGAAAAGCACCACACAAATAAAAAGAAAAAAAAAATTGATGGTTCCATGTTTGCAGTATGTATGAATCGTGTAGTGTATTACGGTGAGTTAGCTGTATATTAAGCTCCATCTTAATTTAAGAAAAATTGAGGGTACCGTCTTTGCAGTATATATGAATCGTGAGGTGTATTACAGTGAGTTAGCTGTATATTAAGCCCGTATGAAGATCAGAAGGTAGCTTGCTTATACTGAAACAACACATGTCGCGTGGAACTAGCTTTGCCTTACTGTTGTAATGATGTCAGTATGTTGATGCCGATAAAAATTCACTCTAAGAAACTGCTTGAAACATCAATGGTGAAGAGCTTCAGGAGCCCTGATGATGCTAAAATGAAAGCTTTGGTGTTCTTTGGAGAGTGAGAAGCAGGACTGAGTTGATGAAACCAAGATGCAGCCTGAAGTGCCCCTGAAATATCACAGGAGGATATTGCATCTTGTGTGCTTTTTGTTCCGGTGTATGCCATTGGATAGAAGATAAGGACTCCTAAGGGGTCCTGCTTCCTCTGCTCAGTGTAATCCTAAAGTATTTCTGAAGAGTGCACTATGGGGTGAGCAGTGATTATGCTTTTATTTAAAAGTAGTGGAGGAGGCCTAGGGCAGCTGATCAGGTTCCAAACCCTAGGACTGCAATTGTGTTTCAGTGTCAGAAGTATTTTAGTAGCCATTTTGATTTCCTTTGATTGAGGTTCAGAGGAATGCAAGAAGCTCTTCTCCCCTCCTCCCCAAATTTTTCACATTTATTGAAGCAATGTCTTCTGTGTAAACCATGGGCTTTTATGTGCTCTTGAATTTTGTTGGAGAGGAAAACATTATTCTGCTGAGTGAGGTTGGTAAGTCTGTATTTTTTCTGCTTAGTGTCAGCTATGTGTTTATTTTAAACAATGATATTTGCCCAAATACTGCTTAAAGCTTGCACAGTGTCCCTTAACCATGTCTGTTTGGAAAAGTACTCTAGGAGACTCTGTTCAAACCACCCACTGTATTGAATCTGTCAAGAATGAGTTCGCTGGGAAGTCTCTTCTTCAATGGCGAGCATAATTTTTCACAACCAGAAAATCAAGACCCCCCCCCCCTTCCCGTACAGCTTTTATTCTTTGGGACGTTTTGTTTTCCCTCCCTCCAAATTTGATTGAGTTACTTGACTGGAAGTCATGTGATTGGAGTCCTTGGCCAATCAAGGTCCTGGAGCCGCCTGTCTGGCCAGAAAATTATTATTCCTCCTTTAACCGCTGTTGAAGTAAATACCAGCTTTCATTCAGTTGTTTCAGCTGCGCAGTTTATAAAAGAACTTGATAACCACTTTTGCTGGAATTATGTGTGCGGTTTTTAACATTAGGTGGAACAACTGTCACAAAATCAAAGATGCAAGATGGGAGAAAATGGGAACGGTGTCAGATGACAACTCAGATTGGCATTTGGATGAGACTGAATTATTGGTGGTGGTGATGGTGGTGGGGGGGCAGGGGGCGAATGGATGCGCCCGGTTTTTTGCTTTTTCGGTAATGGCTATTGTGCTGACATCACAGTTTCTGCTCGGGTTTGGGCCTAATTAATACGAGTGAGGTGATGTTTTTCTTGGAAGCGAACGGTGCCATTACGCAAGGGTTCTGTGAAAGCGATCCCTGTAACCCCTGGGCTCCCTCCCCTCTCCGCTCTCTGATTGAAGAGAGTTCAGCGGTTCACACTGCCCCACCAATCACCCGGGACTCTCCGCTGTAACCGGGCGAAAGCAACACTGACCGCCTCTCCGTAATGATGATGATTATGATAAATACTGGAGGGGGAAATAATCGGCCTTGTTAATTGGTGTGCGCAATCGTATGTAACGTGGCAGAGACACCGACCGTTTGTTCTCCTCACACAGAGCAGCCATTTATTGGCCTCGGCCGGGGTTTGCAAGCAGCTGGCTGTGCCTCTTGAGTGTCTGTCAGAACCCCAAACATTTTCACTCCTGAATCTGCCCTCAACTTACTTTCTGATACCTCCTCAACGTCCAGGGATTGTGAGACCAACCTCTATTAAATTAATGCTCGTTTCTTGTGATGCTGAAACATAAATTGGGCAGCTTTATATAAAAACATTTTGGTCGCTGGGTTATATTTTGCGACTGTTCTAGCTACCAGTGATTAATTAAGGCAAAAACATGAAGATTCATTGTGAGCATGTGCTCTGAACCTCGGAGAGAAAAAGCTGCAGAAGAAGAGAATTTCCATTTGGATGAGCAGCACAAAACCCTTCAGCGGCGGGATTGTTCTTCTGCGATTGCTGTCCGACTCTGTTCTTTGCCTGAATGCACCTGAATCCCATTGACTGACCTTGAACAACAACAACGGCCAGAATGGCCATTGAAGTGCCAACACGGTGAACGCATGCTGAAAACCATTCAGCTTGGGTTCACGGTTGTTCGGTGCTCAGCGATGTGATGTATGAGTAGTACCATCAAATAGCAGCTGTGTTTATACAGTCCTCTTGGCCTCCTGAAGCACATGACTGGGTGCGCAGAACGCCGATGTTCGGTACCAGTGGGGCATACCGAGTTCTGAGCTGAAGGATGGGAGCTCGGGGTCATCGGTTCCTCTGCCGAACTCTATGCTCATGGGAAATTTGAGTAGCAGCAGTGGAAATCTTTCCCCTGGTCATAGGAGCTAAGTGTGGATCTGCCTTGGAGACGGGCAAAGACCTAGATTTTGACCTTGTTCACTCCAACCACTACCCCATCACACAACCTGACTCCGCTGAGAACATTCAGGTTATGAAGGCAGTCAAAGAAGGGAGTGATATAGGCAAGATGTTTATTTTTACTTGCCGAAATTTAGGCAAGTATATCAGTCGGTTGCGTTTGACCTCTGTTTGTCTGTCAGTTTGTTAGTTATGCTCCCTTTTGCCATTTGCCCTGCACCAATCTTAACAAAACTTGGAGACATTTTAGCATCTAAGTTACTTGCCACAGACCTCTACTTTTTTGTTTCTATGTCAAAGGTCAAGGTCACGCAAAAGGTCAAAAACACACTTTGGTTGATAACTTCATTGTACTGGGTGGAATTTTGGCAAGTCATCGGTCTATGAACCATCTTTTATTTATTTGTCAAAACCTCATACAAATTGGCTTGTACCAGTCTGCAAAAAGAAACAACAGTGACGAAGCAACTCAAATTGGTGCGGATTAAAAAAATTGCCAGTGTTGTTAATGTTATTCCTCAGAATTAAAACCAAAACACCATGGGATTTTTTAACACTGTCACACCTACGCATTTATTTTTTTGCGAGATGTATGATCACTAAACTTGTGAAGCTGGGATGGAGTAGAGGTTGCTCTCTTAAGGACACAGTGTACTGTGATTTAATATCTGAGCTCTTCGTGTCCGGAGCTGAACCCCCCCACACCACACTGCTGTCTGCACCCTGTATTCTTCCTGGGTGCATTTATGGGATTTTATGCGGTGTGTATATTCCTGTTGAGTGGGATGATAAGTGTTTCTGTGTGATGTGTGGGCGTGAGAATTGAGTTGTAATGAAGTGTATCGAAGCGGTGTCTTGCTCTATGTGTGTGGGGGCATTTCCCTGTTTTTGCTGTATTTCTGTGTGCGGTTCAGTCTTGCTTGTGAGCCTTGTGCTAATTCACGTCCATGATGACTGTGTCTGTGTGGGCAGTGGGCACGTACATGTAAACGTGTGTGAGCCAGCGGGAGTCTGTCTGTCTGTGTGTGTGGTCATGCTCGTGTAAGAGAGTGTGGGCACATGTGTGCGAGTGTGTGAGCACAAAGAAGCGTGTGTGCAAGTGTGTTTCAGCACACAAGTCTGTGAGCCAGAGCGCATACCCCATTATGTGCATGAGTGAATGACTAGGCATGCACATGTGAATGTGTATGCGTGTGTGATGAACAGTGTGGGTGTGTGTGTGTGTGTGTGTGCGTGCATGCGTGCGTGAGCATATGCATTTGTGGGGGGGGGAATGGGGGTACGTTGGCATGCACAGGGCATGAATATGTGTGTGGGAGAGAGTGTGGACATGTGAATGAGTTTGTGCCTGTACAAGTGAGTGTGTTGGCACACATGCATGCATGTGTCCACTTCTGTGTGTGTGTGTGTGTGTGTGTGTGAGTGTGTTTTACTGCGCATGTTTGTCTGCATATATTATGTGTCTTTGTGTACATGAGTGAGCGAGTGAACGTTCAAGAATTGGTGTGTGTGATTGTGTTTTTGCGTATATACATGCATATGTGCATAAGAGTGTGTGCAAATAAACAAAGTTGTCCTCCAAAGAGGACAAAAAAAAAGAATGTGTGCAAATGAGTAGGTATGTTTGTGTTTGTGCACAGATGTATCAGTCAAGTTTGGGCAAAATGACATTTTTCAAGCAAGAAAAGGTTAAAAAAATTAAAATAAACTTATTCTTAAACTATCAAAACTGTAACGATATTATCCGTCGGTCAATTTAGTCAGTTTTTTTTTTTTTTTCTTTGGTCAATTGAAAAAATTTTGGGCACTAGCCGGGCTGAATTATTATTATTTATTTATTTATTTATTTATTTTTTAAGCTGAAGAGAGCAGATTTCTCTGCTGGAAAACGTATGACCTGCGGTTGCGAAATTCACCAATGATTAATTTCAGGCATGTTTCCCCATTGACTTATGAGGATCAGAAATGCCACAGAAAGTTTTGTTGCATGTGTCGGCATTTTACCTGATTGTTGCACATAGCATGACGCAGAACAGGCTGTACTGCTCTCCTGTGTGGGAGATGGACACGTCACCAAGGCTTGTCAAAGAGCAAATGACTGCCATCAGTTTGATTGTGCATTTCAGCATCATTACTGTTTTTAAAGAAATTATGGTTGTGCCAACTCAGGTCCACTTCTAAAGTTTGCATAAGTAAAAGTGAAACTCTGTATACAGCATGTCTTCTCCATTTGATCACATTTTCACTGTTACTCTCGCAGAGTCCGTCTTGCATCATACCGGAAATGGTGCAGGACTCATCTGATTGGCTAAAGCTGTGACATAGCGGCATATATAAACACAATCCAAAAATGAACTTTTCCAACTTACTGTCAGTTTATTTGGTGAGAACGAATTGTGAAAAATCACTCCTGCACATTTTAGAAACCAGAAAGTCTGCTCTTATCATTTCAGTGCGCACTTTGTACTTCAGGCTTTTTACTTTAGTTTCTGACGCATTACCTTCAGCCCATTGACGATATTCACAGAAGTGAAATTGCTCAAATTTGGCTGCTGTGACATGAGTAAAGTGCACCCAAAGTTGTGAGTGGTGCTGCACATAGGTATGTGTGTGTAAGTGCGTGAGAGTGAGCCGGCCGTGTGCGGAGTGTGCGGGCCCCTCCGGTGCTGCGCTGCATGTTCCAGTTACCGCGTGTAGACTGAGCGGCTCCTCAGCACGGCTGGCACCCTGCCACCTGGCAGCCAAAGAAAGGTGCCCTTCCTGGCCCTGCTCAACTGCCGCTCCACTTCAGACCCTCCGACGTGCAAATTCGCCTTTTCATTTATCCACACATAAATTGTTTTAAAATATTCTCTGTCACACTGCCGGCCCTTTGAAACCTGCTTCTGGGAAGCTGTAGAACGATTAGGCCTTTAGATGGATACATAAAATAGCACAGAAAATAACTGAGACATAGGCTGTGGAAGGAATGCTTGTGAATCATTCCCAACACAAGCAATCAATGAACAGTAGCCTTTAAATATTATGGCAGGAAGAAAACTGTCTTAACCGTATCTCACTGTAAACAGAAGGGGACATTTTTTTTCCCTCCTCATACAAACTTGGGACTTGATGGATTTTCTGTTTTAGTACATCTGATAAGCAAATGTATTGTGTGTATTGTTTGGTTTCTGCAGCAGTAAATTGCATTCAGTCTCAGTCGCTAGGTGTGGAGCGCTTGTGTTTGTCCTTGCTCAACCCTAAGAGTTGGTGACTGTTGTTAGTGAGAAGAAAACAGGATGCATTACCCACAGAAAAAATTTCTATCGCTATGTCAGTTCGATTGGAGTTCAGAATTCTGGTAAATAACCGCATGGAAAATGCTTTTATTTCATTTTTTACTGGGTTTAACCTTATATATGCTGACCGAATGTAAACTGATTTGTTTATGTGAGCCCACTAGTGTTCTGTTTATTGTTTATTTGAGAAATCAAATGAACCCCCCCATGTTTCCATGTTTACACAGAGTGTTCTCAAAAGATGTCAGCAAGAAATGTGTGTTCCCTTTCTAACTCAAGCTTTGATTTCTAAACATTTGGGTATATATTTCTTTCGTCACCTGTTAATGATAGTGTAAACTTCAGCTGGCAGAAATATGAAATAGGATACTACCTAGCTGTAGTAGTTGTGGCCTTTTCTCAGGTCTTGCACTGTCTTTTGAATGTAATTTTTTACTGAAATGATTTGTTTAACATGCCATTTTTAGTGGCCATTGAACTGGTTTTGATTAGATTACTCCGCTGCACACTGGAGCCGTGTGGGAGTTCATTGACCTCTTGACCTAAAAAGGTCAGGTTGAGTTTGATTTCTCAGCAATATTCTTTCAAACACTGTTTACAAATTATTTTAACCTAATAGCATTGTTTTGGAATGTTGAGCTGTTCTTTAAAAGAAAAAAAATACTGTTGTTTTGTTGTTATGTTTCCCAGTCGCTATTTGGTCCTCTATTTCCTTTTACATTATGTTTCTAACTATAAGATAAGATAAGATAAAATAAACTGTATTGTCCAAAATGGGAAATTTGTCTTGGGCACATAGTGCGACACAGCTGCATAGCAGATACAACGTGAACATATACAGTCATGACACATAATATACAATCATGTAGTACCGCGAGAACAATCATATTGTACAACGAGGTCATCATCTTAAGTGACATGATCATATTACAATCTGGACTACCAGGCAAAATAAATACATTAACTTTGTCATAAATAAGTAAGGCTAAAAGAATAAAGCTCCTTAAAATTGCATTAGCCCTGCGGATAATAACTGCAAGTGTAAATAAAGACAGTAGTGCATATAAAAGCTGTCCCAAATGTAGTGCAACTAAGGACTGCAACCGGACCATAAAAACTGAGACGTAAGAAAGTGCCACTACATAAAAGTATGTTACAATTTCGTTGGCCATATGAGTCAAATGGAACATAGTCCTTTATGACTTCTGCGAAATACACTTTGAGTAAATCGTTAATTATTTGCCCTATCTAGCACTTATGCTTAAATCCATCCCAATAAAAATGTTTTGTGGAGTGTGTATCAAGGTTCTTTTTATTTCTCTGGCACTGATACCTGTGTCCATGTTCTTCCTCCTTGCAGGCAATTATGGCATCGCAGGCCTCAGTGCCCCACACCACCACTGCCCCACGACCCCCCCACGACCCCCCTGTGCCCCCAGCGCCACGGCCGGTCCGAGGGGGAGTCTCCCGCCCCAACAGAACCAGACGCACCCCAGAGGAGGTCCTGTTCTGGCCCCAAAACCACCCCCCAGCAACAGGGACGGCTTGGTCAGAAAAACAGCCTCGCAGCGCCTTCACAAGTAAGGGCAGACATCACCTTGCATCTTTGTTCTCCTCTTACTGCTTCAGTTAACCTCTGTTCATCTAACGAGTGTCTATCATCATGGTAAACGGGGCAGAAGGAGAGCAATTTTTGATGCAAATCAGTGCTGTATGTCAGGCAAATGTGATCTCTTCATTGCTACACAGGTGGTAATGGGGGGAGTCTTTGTTTCTGTATGTGAGGCTTTTTTCATGTGTATTCATTAATGGAAAATTGTTCTCAACTATTTCGACAATGAAAGTTTCTGTTACGCTTTACCTCTGTTCTCTAGAAAATTGAATTGCATGACCAATAAAACAGTAATAGGTTGGCGAATATTTGAGAGAAGTTAAACCAATACCGGATGATCCTTAGGATAGCAGCCGTTTTTGTGCTTTTGTCCGAATACTTACGGACTGCACTGTGAATTGCGTTTCATTGCAGTTGTTTCCCAGGAGGTTGAGCGATAATGCTGAGTAACCCAGGTGAGTGTGGCTGAACCCACATGAACCGACTCTGCTGACCTCATGCTGTAGGCGAGAGGGACTCCTCTTCTCACAGTGGGAGCCAGAGGAAGTGGTGGTCGCTGTAATGGGGATATGGGATGCCTGTGCGCAATGCTCTCCCTCACCGCAGTAAACAGAATGCGGTTCAACTGCCGGGCCCTGTTTAGAAGTGCGGCAGAACCGCTGTTTAGTTTGCAGATTATGTGAAGAGGATGAAAAAAAGGACAGAGTGAGAGAGTAGGGGGGAAAAGGAAGGAGCCCAAACAGCCATATGTTTCCCACGCTACAATATGACTTTATTACTGAACATCTGGCCAAATTACACAACAATTGCCCAAACTTCTGCGATAGCAACGGTTGTTTGTTTAAAGCACAAGACTTCAATGGAGGGCTGGTTTCCCCAAGTAAGTGGGAGTGGGAAAGACACTCTCTCTCTCCCTCAATCTCTCTGTCCATCCTTCCATCTGTCTGTTTTCTGCACTATCGCCGTCTCCCTCTCAGTTTCTGTGTGTGGGAAGCACCCCTTCCTATCAGTCCTTGCCCAAGCTGCGGCTGGCCAATTCGTTTTTTGAGGGCACTATTAGCACATAGCAGGAAATCAAGCTGAATGACCTGCTCATTCATCGCCCCTCGAAGTACCGCGCGGTGGTAAAGCTCTGAGTTTTGGTGTCTGTGTTTGAGCCTGAGAGTGGTCTCCAGTGAATGGGCATAACCCCAGCTTCACAGGGCGCAGTACTGCGGCCAGAGTACAGGGAGCAGTGCTGCACTCGCTCTGTCTCTGGGAAGGTGAGGAGGGCGGATGTGTGGGGTGGGGGTCGGGGTGGAATGAACCGGCAAAGCGGGGGTTGGTGCTGTGTTTGCTCCTCTGTGTGTGCCCTCCTGGCTGTTGCCGTGTTTACCCTCGGCAAGCAGAATTCCAGAGCCCCCCCTCTCCCTCAGCACTGTCCTGCCTTTCTGTGGCTGGCCCTGTGTGATGAGGGAGAGTGTGGGAAAAATGGAAAAACCAATGGTGGATGAGAAGAGGGGGAAAAGAGAGGTGGGACCTCTGTCTCTAAGAAAGGATGATTCTTTTCAGGAAGCAAAGCAACATAATGACATCAGTTCCTTTATCCCTGCTGGCTGCCAGGTGCTTTGCCCTGTGCGCTACATGCTGGTACTGTGCTGTCGCAGTATGGCTTTGTACCATGATTGAGTGCTGCCTGCCCCGAGGGCTGTGGACAATTTGTGTTCATCTGAGATGCTCTCTGCGTAACTGACCTCCCTCTATAGTCATGGAATTTAGACTTATAATCTTAAACACATGTTGACCTTGCCTGCCTCCATTGAGAGTATGCATCTTAGATTACAACAACAGTAAATATATACTGTCAACATTTATCAATTTCAGCATGTACTGTGTACATAGCTGTACCACACATGGAGCTGTTAGTTTGCCAGGGAGAAGTAAGATGAGGAGAAGAAAGGGCAACAGGTTTAATTCAACCTTCCCGCTCAGGCTTTTCTCCATTTATGAGGGCAGTTGTAGGTTTTTGGTGCCTGTTATTGAGCGGTCAGCCAATCGGAAGGTCGGCTCACCGGGAGACCATGCGTGATTACTACTGATTGGTAGCCGCTGATTGGTTGCTGGTTGAACAAGTTCTTAAATATGTGCTCTAGTTGGGTATTCTGTCTAAATACATTTTTACTGGCCAAAAGTAGATGCGCTGAGTGTGATAACTGATCCAATTTTGTAGACAGATGGTTGAATATTTTTCCCCCTGCCTCCCAGTCCAGGGAAAATGCTAACACTTCAGGGTGGTTTTGTGTCATTTTTGGGATTTCATCAGAGTTGAATTTAATGTTAAACCTATGTCCATTTTTAACCATCAGTTCACCCTATTCGCCTCACGTCCTGCCCACTGAAGCACCACCAGACAGCGGCATCCCTGCTCTCGTCTCCAGCTGCAGTGGCAGAGACCGCTTTATTTTGTGAGAGACATTCCTCTCTTATTGTCTGGCACTCTGTGTCTGAGACCCTATTTTCTGTGAGAAACTCGTTCACCACCCACATGACCCTTCGCCTCACACAAAACCACTTCATCCATTTGCGCAATTTACCTCTTCCCTAATACTCCTCTGGGAAGTGATGTTTGCCTTTGCACTGATTTTTTTTTGTATTGTTATTAAAATCTGAAAAGGTAAAAAGTATATGAAGAGTTTGTTTCTAAAATGTAATAAGTGCCAAAATTTTTAAAAATTGAGATAATACCGTAAAGCAATAGCCTTGTGCTTCTTACACATGGTGCAAAAATCCATTTTTAGAAATTCATTCAAATTCATATTTTTTCATGGTCAAAGTTTGTGTTTTACTATAAAATGCAATAGGTGCCAACGCAGAAAAAAAACTGATCTACTCAAGATGAGTAAAATGGATATATTGCGTTTTGGAAACAAACTCTTCATATTTTCTCTTACCTACATGTTAGTTGTGCACTTTTACAACCCCAGTTCCGAAATATTTGGGACAAAGTGTAAATTGTGAATAAAATCAAAACGCAATGACTTTCAAATCACACCAGCCAGTATTTTATTCACAGTAGAACAGAGGTAACATAGCAAATGTTGAAACTGAGAAATTTTACAATTTTATCCACAAAATGAGCTCATTTCAAATTTGATGGCTGCTACAGGTCTCAAAAAAGTTGGGACAGGGGCCTGTTTACCATGGTGCAGCATCCCTCTTCTTTTTAACACAGACACCTTTATATACCTTTCAGCACTCATGGTCCTTTTTAAAGCATGCAAGTGTCCCACACCATATGCACTAATGCATCCCCATACCATCAGAGATGCTGGCTTTTGAACTGAACGCTGATAACAGGAGGGGTGGTCTTTCTTCTCTTTAGCCCGGAGGACACGACGCCCATGCTTTCCATCAAGAATGTCAAATTTGGACTCGTCTGACCACAGGACACTTTGCCACTTTGCTACAGTCCATTTTAAATGAGCCTTGGCCCACAGAACACGGCGGCGCTTCTGGATCATGCTCAACAAAGGACTCCTTTTTGCATGATAGAGTTTTAGGTGGCATCTGTGGATGGCACAGCGGACTGTGTTTAGAGACAGTGGTTTCTTGAAGTATTCCTGGGCCCATTTAGTAATGTCAATGACAGAATCATGCCGGTGAGTGATGCAGTGGCATCTGAGGGCCCGAAAATCACGGGCATCCAGTAAAGGTCTTCGGCCTTGTCCCTTACACACACAGATTTTTCCAGTTTCTCTGAATCTTTTGATGATGTTATGCACTGTCGATGATGAGACCTTCAAAGCCTTTGCAATTTGACATTGAGGAACATTATTTTTAAAGTATTCCACAATTTTTTTTACGCAAGCCTTCACAGGTTGGAGAGCCTCTGGCCATCTTTACTTCTGAGAGACTCAGCCTCTCGAAGACATCCCTTTCATGGCCAATCATGTTACACACCTGATGCCAGTTAACTTAATTACTTGCTAAATGTTCTTTCAGCTGATTCTCTTCTATACTCAGTGCCATTAAAAACGCACAGGTGAGGTATGTACTGTAATTGCGGCAAATTGAAGAATCGATTGATTTTTATTGCTTTTCCAGTCAGGCACGAGAGGAAATAAAGAAAATCGTGTGGTATTGTAATCTTGACGCGCACAACATGCACGCGCCAAGCACTTCAGTAATAACAAACATTGAGCTGTTCGTGATGTGTACAGTGACACTTGACTTGTTCTTCTGGGTGTGGTCAATAGCCTACATAAAGCCAACAAAAAAAACGAAAAATGCTATTGCATCAAGAAAATGGAATGGCTTGTGACACAGGAGAGAGGAAAAGAGCCATTGGCATGTTACGGGCAGATCTCAGCCGCCGAGAGGTGGTGCGTCATTTGCACTGTCACCGTTCAACAATCAGTCAGCTGTCCATCTGAGAATGGAACACAGGCACTGTCACTGACCGACCCCGCTTAGGGCAGCCACGAGTGACGATGGCAGCTCAAGAGCTCCACATCTGGTTACAGCCTGTACATGACAGATTGCGGACAGCAACCAAAACTGATCATGAGATGAGGGGTCTATCTATAGTTCATCAGCTATCTGAAAATGTTATTATAGGCTGTTTTTATGCTAGCATACTCAGTGTTCTTATAGAATGTCCACAGATGACTGCAATGAATATGCTGGAGCAGTATATTTGACAAGATATTTCTGAACTAATGGAGTACATAAAGCAAATTTTCTTAAAAGTACATTAGCACATATACAAACTTTCCATTTTTGAGCATCAATGTTGGCATTATATGAGAAGTTACTTTTAATAATAGGTGTGTTTAAAAAGTATTCAACCTTTGTTCATAAAAAATACTCATATCCAGATACAACAAACTTACACTAATCTCCTTCAAAGTAGTCCCCTTGGGCTGCCACACACTTCTCCCAACGGTCCTGCCACTGTCGGAAGCATCGCTGGAACGCCTCTTTGGGATGGCGCACAACTGGGCCGTCGCATTCTGCATGATGTCTTCTCTGGACTGAAATCTGGTCCCTTTCAGGGACATTTTCAGCTTGGGGAAAAGCCAGAAGTCATAAGGAGCCATGTTGGGAGAGTAGGGAGCCTGACGAAGCACAGGTGTGTTGTGTTTGGCCAGGAAACTCTGTATCAAATGTGAAGAATGGGCGGGTGCGTTATCGTGATGGAGCTGCCAATTGCCTGCTGCCCACAGGTCTGGCCATCAACCATCACCAACGGCCCAGCTGTGCGCCATCCCAAAAGAGGCGTTCCAGCGATGCTTCTGACAGTGGCAGGACCGTTGGGAGAAGTGTGTGGCAGCCCAAGGGGACTACTTTGAAAGAGATTAGTGTAAGTTTGTTGTGTCTGGATACGAGTATTTTTTATGAACAAAGGTTGGATACTTTTTGAACACACCTTGTAATGTGCCATAAATATTGATAGTCGGGTGCATAGCTAAGTGCAGATTTGCAGAGCTTTGCAACAGGTGGTGAAAAATGCCTGTAAGAATTTGGAACAATAACAATACAATGACTCTTTTTGGCGTTGTATACGATGTTATGATCATTACCATAATCTGTACAGTAATAAAGAAGGGCTTGTAAAACTTTTGCAGATGGATGTAAAAGACACAAATCATCAGCATATAACAGATGATTAACAAAGTGACCTGCAATGTTACAACCCACTCCAGCGCTGGATTGGATGACGTAAAGTTTGTGCATGTATACAGCAAAAAGATGAAGTGATAACACACCACCTTGCCTCACACCATTACTTACTCTGAAGGACGATGAAAAAGTAGATCCCCATTTAACTATAAATACTTGCATATTATACCATGTATACAACTATTTTACAAAAATAATTGGCATGTTTTAGTCAATTTTTTTTTTTTTTTTGGTAAATAAATTTGGCATCTCCAATTCCACCCAAATCTGGAATGCCCAGTTAGCGAAATATGTGCACAAGCATGCTCATACGCAACCCCATGTTTCCATCTTGGGAGAGCGAGATAGCTTGCTGCCCTCCTCCTCCGAAGCACATGCCTGTCAGCCGCTGCCTCCTTACATTCATAGCTCAAAACTTCGCAAACTCAGAACAAGGGCAGAGGATAACCGAACATGCGCAAGTTTAGAATCTTACTGAAGAGCGCCCGGCTGGCTTACCAGTGGTGCTTGAGCAACAAACAATGATCTTATAATCCTAAACCGGCAGTCCCTCCCAGTTTTTTTTTTTCTTCCCCTGCAGCTCGTAGCCAATTGTGCGCTGCTCTGAAAAGGCTACCGGCCACTGCTGGCACTGGTGTGAGCGGGGCACGAACCCGGATCGTGGCGCTCACTGCTACTCCACAAAGCAGCGCCTTAACCGAGTGAAACAGTTACTAATGATTCACCCTGTCAGAGGCTTTGCTTGCATCCAGAAACCATAAGAAAGTGGGACTGCCCCTTGAGCGATAGTATTGAACAGTTTCTTTGAGAACATACAGACGTTGGTCTGTGGAGTGGCCCGCTTTAATACCAAACTGGTAGTCAGAACTATACAAATATATTTCACAAATATGAAGCACAATACGTTCAAGAATCTTAAAAATCATGGAGGCTGCCGCAATTGGATAATAATTGTCAGAAGAAGTGATGTTATCTGACTTTAACAATAGATATTAAAATATATGCGTTATCTCTGGAGCTGGACAACCTTGAATTAACATAGCATTTAATTAACATAGCATTTCATGGTAAAAATGTCAATTTTTTTTTTGAGAATTTCAATATTTTTGATTTTCACATAAAATAAATAAAGGAATGCAGGGAGATGCCAGTAAACACAAAGAATCTATGTTTTTCCTCTGCCTCAATTGTTACTTGTGACTTTAAATGCAAATTACCAAAAATCACAATTTTGACTGATTTTCAACCTTTTGGCATTCATAAAATCATTAATATTCATCTGATTGACTTGAAATTTGGACTGAAGTTGTATCTGTTGGAGATCTATGAAAATGACATAGGATTTTCCAGATGGGTGCATCCCTAGGGGGTTAATTTTGAAAATGAAGCAAGTTGATAGCGATTTTCATTATGGTTACGAAACAGAGCTCATTAAATATTCATAAATGTTTCAAACAAAAAAATCCTATGTCATTTCATAGAAATATTTTAAACCTTTCATATGAGACTAATTTGGGTAAAATCTGACCATGGGTTATTGAAATATCAGTGCCACAAAATATTTTCAGATTTTCTCATTAAAGTGCCGTTTTCATGGCAACCATGTAAAGTTTTATCAAAATACTATATTTTATGAGATTAAAATCATGTTGAGTATGTTTATTTCTTAGTTTTTACATTATTATGGTTATTTCTACACTTTACCCTGAAGAACCCTTAAAACACATACGCAGATGAATACAAAGAGAAGTTGGACTTTTTTGAGTTGGGTTCGTGGGTGAAACTGAAAATATTTGTGATCAAAATTACAATTAAATCAGGTTACAAAAATGTCTATGTTTCAAAAAATTAAAAAAGGAAAAAAAATGATCTTGCACTTGGGTGTCCTTTAAGTCAATGTTGAGAACATTGACTGTTCAGTAATCATTGGGCAGCGAAAAGTTAATAAGCAGTAAGTGCAATCTCCACCACTTTTATGGAGGGTGCATGCCATCACACTTGGTCCTCTGAATTTTTTCCACTGATGATGCACAATGCATGTTTTTGTCTGTTTGGAGTGGATCAGTGTATTAGTGTATTCTGGTAGTACATTTTCTGATGGTACACTGATAAGTGTTTGCTGACTCCTGCAAACATCACTACCCTGAGCATCCTCAGTCTTGCTTGCTGTCCTGTTTTAGCTGTATGATGGCAATAATCCGTGAGCAATGAGAATACTGATAAGACTATGAGGCAGTATCAGGGTATCGGAATGGATGGACTTCACTTGATATTTGTGTGTGTGCACTCATGGGGCACAACGGGAGCCGGAGTAGTTGGCTCTGTTCAAGTTTGGATGGGTACGGATGAATCATCTGTTTTTATAAGTACAGTGCTGTGTAAAAGTCTTTGGTTCCTTAGATATTTTTTTCTCAAATGAAACAGATATTTCTCTAAAAATTCATTTTTTGGAAAATCTACTTTTGAAAATCTCAAATTTTCTCTATTTTACTGGCACACTAATGCAGAAAAGGCAGAATGCACATCAAAGTTTAAATTTCCCAAATTGCCCTAGAATAAGGCCTACAGTTCTTTAACTCTTTTCCCCATAATGACTACATATGATGTCTTAAATCTTTTCCCCATAATGACTACATATGACACCTTTATGTATATCACTGGACCTTTTCCCTAGCCTCACCATTGATTGAAAACAGGGGTATCCCAAAGGCATCAAATATCATCTTCACTGATTTGGCCGGGGTCATCATTTGTAGTCATCATGGGGAAACGGAGGGGGGAGTCTATGGGTAAAAGAGTTGAATGCTCATTTAATCCTAATAAATGAGACAAGGCTCAATCAGAGCATTAATGAAGGGCGAAAATTTGGTATAACTGTTCTAGTGTGCACAAAATAGGCATAAAGAAGGATTGAAACAATCATGCGTATTGCACAGGACCTACAGCAGTGGCCCCTCTATAGCCTGCAGTGGAAGGAGTTGTGAGGTCTTTCATTTAAGTTGACTTAAGTTACAGATTTAGAAGAAGCACTTTGTAAAACAAATAAATGAGCATGTTTCTCATTGCATTTGTTAAGGGTTGGCAAATCCTTCTTAGAGTTGAGATTCAGACAGCTGAGGTTGAAGTATCACATTTCTAATAGCGTGACAGTTGAAGCAATACTGTTAAAGTTTGAATTGTTTCTTTTTTCCTGGAGATCAAATACAGCCAGCTGTAAGAACTAGAGCCCAGCTAATTCAGGATGGGTTTGGACAGAGGCATCTCTAATCAACCCCAGGTTTATGGAGCGCATGAAGTGTTCAAACAAGCATGTGAACAACAGCATTCAACCATGTTAATTATGTTCTTAAAATAAATTTTCCTTGAGGAGATTTCTGTGAAGGCAGGATCATTGCCATTTTTTAATTCTTGCTCTTTCAAGAATCATATGCTTCTGATATGAAAAATGCTGCGTTTGTGTGTTATTTAAACCGATCTGTTTTTTCACTGCTTGTTGCATTTCTTGACTAGTATTGAAGTTCAGATGTGCAATTTTCGGCACACACTGGTAGCGCCTCTAGATTCAATGTATAGGCACAATGACATCAGCGGTCATCCTTGGGTCATCTGCCTGTATGGCCGAATATGTTGAATGGTTTTTTTCTTCTGAGCCATCACTGGGTGGCTGCCGACTGCTGATGATCCACAGGAGCTGTGTAATGGTTTGAAAGAGGAAACTGTGCAGCTCCTTCAGGGGGACCCTGTGTGCCCTCATTACCTTCTTAATGCTGCCTTGGCAAGATGCCATCCCAGAGTGGGAGGTTAATTCCAGCTGAGCTTTATTTATTGTTTGCATTTAAAAAGCAGATTTAATGTACAGCATTACCGCTAAGTCTTCCTTTCCCATCTTTTCTTTGGGGGAGACTTAGAGATTAATATTGTCCAGTTGACTAACCGAGCTTGAGGATTAAATCCTTATTTTAAAAGGGAATCGTTTTGTTTTACTTTACTTTGCTATGTTTTGCTAGCATTTAGTGTGATCAAAAACCCAAGTGTAAAGATCAGGGAACAGCGTAGGCCTAGTTATTCTCAAGAGGAAAAAAATGTCTTGAGAGACAGAAAGTGAGAAAAGTGCATTGTGAGAATTAAAGTACAAAAAAAAAAGCAAACGGCAAAGCACTGCAAGCTCTGAAAGGAGCAGAGAAGTTCCATGTGATCACATTTCAGGGCTTGGTCAAACTGTCTGAGAGAGAGCGGTGGGAGAAACCGTGGTACAATCTGCAATAGTTGCTCTCCGATTTGTTTTCATTCTGGCCGGGCCCCTGGGTCAGCCACTAGCCTAGTGTCACACGTTTTAGAATTGATGCTGGAGGTTGGTACCAGTGTCATACTGTATTGGGGGGGAGGGGTGGTTCTGAAGCTGTTTTGCATGGCTACAGACCAAAGGAGCAGCAGTGTTCTGGATGTGATGTGGCAGCAGAGAAGTCAGTGTAGAAAACACTACAGCGGGGTCTGCATGGGAGAAGTCCTGTCTGAAAACCTGAGCTGTCCCTGTGTTGGCGAGGAACGAGCAGATTTCCGTGAGGTTGTAGAGCATGAATTCACTCCTGTGAGAGAACCTTCCTGAGGAAGCCCCACGCCTCTCCTTTTTTTGGGAGTTGGGTGTGATGATGATCTTCCCAGTGGAAACTCTCATCATTCAGGTGATTGACCTGGGAGGAGTGAAAATCTCACCCATCTTTGGATTGGAAGGCTGGAGTCGAGGAGCTCTGCCCTATGTTGGTGCAAACAATGGGCGGTAGACAGTCCATTGTCGATACAGAAACAAGCGATGCTGCTAACCTTCAGGCTTCAGCAGAATTTCAAACCCTGAGAGCTGTGGTGAAATCTTCGCCTCCGTCTCATGTTGCCCCGCCTGAACGAGGGCATCATTTTTCGCCCCTTTGTGTTTTTCTCCTCAGTCATTGCCAATGCATTAGCTAACTCCAGCTCGCTTCAGAACGATTATTTTCTCTCTCTTCACATGCTTAGCACTGTCTGCGGCAATCCGCCGACTGCCTTGCGCTGGTGCCGTCTGCTTCGGATTCCAGGGGACTTGGCTGGCAGATTGTGCCACACATCGTAAAGAAAACCCACAACAATAATTACTCATATCAATTGTAGAAGGAGATTTACGCTCGTTCAATTTAAAGCTATACCCTGTCATTTCCCTGGGGGATTGCTTGTGTTTCCATGAGCTCTGAAATCACCCACACGCCAGCGATCCTAATGCACTATTCGCTAAGCTCTCCACCAAACCTCACAAGGAAAATTTAGAGACGAGCTGAAGGACAAGTCAACCGTTGCCATTGGAAGCAGTCTGTGTGGCAGTTTCCACACTGTTGTATATTGAGAAGGCTTTTATATTTGTGGGTAGGGTATTAGCACAGCATTAGCGTGTCTCTGTCTATATACTGATTACCCTATTTCTGACCCCTCGTCCAGCCTGTAGGTATGTATTCACACACCCAGCCTGGTATCTGCTTACTTTTATCGGTCTGTCGCTGGATTTTCTGGGAAGGACGACCTTGAAAGGGTCTCAGCCAGTGTAGGCTACTCAACAGATTCCTGCAGGGTAGCAGTTATCAGTGAGCTGTGCAACTCCATGATTGGTGCTACTGTGTCTGCTGGAGTGCACTTTATGATTTATAGCATGGAAAACCACGAACAGCTTTGGGTGGAGTTCGCTTGTCTGGCTGGCGTATCGGTGTGTTACAGAGGTTTAGCGGTGAAGCAAGAGTGTACTTTGTGAAAGCATGTAATGTAAGTAGGAGAAAATGGGGTAATTAAGGAATAGAGTAGGTGAAGACTCTCTGTCTCTCCTCCCCCCCCAAACATGCACTAAAAACGAAAGCATACTGTAACACTGGATCAAACTGTGTACCATAAAATGCTGTTCCATAGAGAATTTGATTTTGAAATTAATGTGGAATAGTATTGCAAGAGTGACTTATGCTTAAGATAGCTTGTCAGTTTTACTTGAGTCAGAGAGATTTTACTATGCTTTAAATATCTAAATGCTGTATGTGCTCTGGTAACCTGGAATGGTCTCTACCTCTATGTTCAGTTCTGCAGAATGGGCTGAGCTAAGCAGATATGGTTTGAGCTTTAATGTGGAGGCCTCTATGGAAGAATTAAGTTGCTGCCTGAAGTAATGCTGGTGCAGGGGAAGTTTTCTGCCTGGACCTAATTGAAAACCTGAATTCCTACATGAATTAAAGTTTTGGGATAGGCTGCGCTTTACATTGAGTTGGAGCCGGTTTACAAATTGTTAGCTTTACCAAAGACAGCATTCAAGGCTAATAAAAAAACAGCCCCAGCTTATCTTCAAAAGATCATTAGATCCTACACATCTGCCACACCTCTCCCTTCTGCCTCTGCTGGTCACCTGGCGCTTTCCCCTCTCCATTCGGGTACTGCCCAGTCACATCTCCTGTCTGCTCTCACTCCCACATGCTGGAGTGACCTTCCTGCAGAGGTCAGAGCAGCATATCCTGTCCGCTTCAAACACAGTTTAAAGACTTTGTTCTTTCGACTGTACTTGCTCCCCCCAATCTAATGTTATAACTGGTACAGTGTTCAAGGATTAATTTAACGGTGTTTTGGCATAACAAATTGTTGCATTGATGCTTTTTTTCTACAGGTATTTTATGGAGTAAAGTCAATTCTATGTATAGTAACTAATGATACTTGAAGTGGATTGACTGTTATTAGTGTTTTAGCCCTGATTGACTGTTATTAGTGTTTTAGCCCTGATTGACTGTTATTAGTGTTTTAGCCCTGATTGACTGTTATTAGTGTTTTAGCCCTGATTGACTGTTATTAGTGTTTTAGCCCTGATTGACTGTTTTTAGTGTTTTAGCCCTGATTGATTGCTTGTTGCATTATAAATGCAATTTTTATTTTGTTTTATTGATTTTTATTTATTAGCTGGTTCTATCTATACTACATTCTGTTTCAATTGTTTATTTTAATGTATTTTTATGTCTCTGTAAAGCACTTTGAATTGCAGTGAGTATGACTCGTGCTATACAAATAAATTTGCCTTGCTTTGCCTTGGTAGTTTCCTAGAGGGTTCTTTGCACTCTTTATCCCCTCACATGCACTTGGTGATGTATATCACTCTGGCTAAGAGCGTCGGCTAAATGACAATAATCTAATGTAATGTATATTTCACATGGCATAACTGCAGATTTCATTTAAAAATGTTGCGAATTTGAAAAGGCTGAATCACAAAAATTGCTCTTCAGTCTGTGATCCGATTAATGAAGGTTTCAGGCTGTACTTGGCACCATTAGCTTGGTAACTTGCTAATCCTGCTTTAGGAAATGGGTCCAAGGAGTCCACTGTAGCATGGCACAGTTGGCTTTTGCCCGCCTGGCTGAGTTTTAGTCGGTCAGGGCTTCTTGACTTTCTGCTGTATAAGTGTTCTTTAGCTGTTCGCCAAGATACGACAGGTCGTCAGTGGGTCATCAGTGAGAGATTATCTTGTATTTTATTACATTGTGTGAAAGGTGTAATTGAGTGTGTAGGTACTCTCACTACTTGTACCATTGTTAACTGTAGCAGGCAACACCAGACCAGCGGTGTAAACGAAGCCGGGCCTTCGCCAAACAACAAAGCCTTGTCTCTTCTTTGATGTTGTCCCCTTAACACTGTACATGCTTGCCCTGCACGCACTAGCTGATGTTCGACGGCAGGTTGCGAACACTCACATCGGTTTTCTGCTTCCAGGCAGTGCTCCTCTGAGGCCCACACCAGTGGCGCTGGATCCAACACGCAGCACGTCGTCTACGAGACCGTCTGTGGGAAAGCAGGTGGGTGGGCGTCCGGCACCTCTTTGCAGCAGCCGAGCACAGCGGCACACGCACAAACCAAAACACGGGCAAAGCTACTAATTACTGACTGCATTGGGTGGGCCTGTGCTCCGCTATTGTCTTGCTTGCTATATATCACTGCAGCATGTCGTTGTTCCCTATTTGTCATGCTCACTCTTGTCAGTGCTGAGGTTGTCTCCAGCCATCCCAGGGGTGGGGATGACCAGGAGGTCGAGTGCCAAGGCCGCACGCTTCAGTTCCACAGATGGCACACACAAGACATAGTGACCATTCCTTCCAGCAGTTTTGGTAAATGGTATCCGTTGCTGCTCGTATTTTTACCCCTGTGGAAAGGCAACAAGTGAGCCTGCCACTCCAGGCCTGGAGCGTCGTGTCTGGGAATGGACCTTTCGGCATCGCATCAAATCCGGAATCGTATTTCATCCACTTTTATATCTGCCGTTAAATGGCTTTGTGTGCTGCCTTTGGTCTCCTGAGCCACTGTGGAACCTGAGAAGGGAACACCCATCCTGAGGGGTCGCATGTAATTGGGACACCCTTGTCCGTCTGTTGCCCGCGTAGTTTTCCAGGAAGGTTTATCGGCTGCGCTCATCCTATTGCCGTCTCGCCGGATGAAGTCGCAGAGCCTGAGGCCCTAAAGAAGGATCAGGAGGCCTTAGCCTGCAAGTCAACAGAGTTGTAATCAGAATCTCCGGTGGCGGACGGACGCGTTTCGGGCATTCTCAGCTGTCATGGGTTCCTCTCAGCGTTCAAACTACTTGGGTTCTCTTAAATCCTGTGCCAGCTGCAAAACCTGCCCACCCCCCCTTTACCCCTCCTTCCCTTGAGAATCACACTCTTGATCCGGCTCTTTCACAGATGGCAAGGTGAAATTTGCCCTAAAGACAGGCACACTTGTGCATGCCTGCATTCGTGTAATATCTGTCTTTTTTTATTTCAGGAGGCAGGCGATAAATGCCTCATTAAGGGTAAGAGAGTACGCATGTTGTTTGTTCCACACCAGATGGAAACTTGGCTGTGAATCCTGCTGGCGCTGTAAATGCACTCACCTAGCAATAAAGCGTGGAATCGAATAATTAATCAACACTTTAGCCTCCTTACCTGTGTCTGTCAGACAGGACCATATCAAACCTTAGTAACTGTACAAAGTGTGTGTGTGTGTGTGTGTGTGTGTGTGTATAGAGTAGGTTGCAGTGATTATACACTTAACAAAATGAGGATAAATCAGAAACCAAGTACTATTCAAGTATTTATTTCATGTAATATTGGATCATATGGATGAAAATAAGTAAACAGGTAACAATATAGTAAAAGCAAAAATAATGTATTTTTGGAGAAAAAGTCAGTATCTAGTGTGGCCACCCTTTGCTTTGATTACTGCATTTAATCTTTTTCAGGCATAGTTTTCACATATTTTTTTATTTCCTCACTCGCTAAATTACTCTATATGTTTTGAAGTTCATACCAAAGCGATTCTTTCAGTGTTACAACAAATTTCTTTATCTTGGTATCAAGCAAATCCCATAGTTGCTCAATCGGATTAAGGTCTGGGCTTTGAGCAGGCTAAGTCATAACTTCAATGTCACCAGATGATTCTTTGCAACTGAGATTATTCTTGTACAACTTGGAAGTGTGTTTAGGGTCATTATCTTTTTAAAATAAAATCCCTGACCAATCAGTCTCTTTCCAGATGGCAATGCGTGCCTCACAAGGATGCTGTGATACTTCTTTTGATCCATGATTCTGTCATTTTTTTATGAGGTCACCGGCTCCTTTCGAGCAGACTGAACCCCAAACCATAATATTACCACCTCCATGTTTTACTGAAAGGGTTAAACAGTCATTTTTGAAACGTTCTCCAACTCTACGGTGCACATAAATTCTGCGTCTGGATGAGAAAATTTCAAATTTGATTAATCGATCCAAACGATTTGTTCCCAGTCCTTTGGTGTCCAATCCTTGAATTTCTTGGCAAACTCAAGCCTTTTTTTGATGTTGCCAGCTCTTGGCAGCAACACAACCAGTCAGACCATTTTTACTCCAGGCGTCTGGAAATGGTAGATCTTGATACTTTCATCTCTTCACTTCTGGCGCTATTAATATCATGGAGTTGTCGTGCTGTCAACTACTGTTTTGTTTTTTTACTTGTCATACACAGATAAGCATCAGAGGCACTAAACTTCCATTTTGCACCTCTATTGCCACAGGTTTTCAACAAACCAGCCTCTTTAAAATGCTTGATGGTGTTTCTTACGGTGCCATGGCAGCATTTAACGTCTTCAGAAATTTTTCAAATTGACCAGCCCACATCTTGTAAGGCCACAATGCGGCTACGAACAATCTCAAAGAGCTCCTTCATGTTTAACACTGTGATACTGCTCTAAGTTCATGTCACCTTATGTACTGGAACAAGTGGTTGCAAATGCTTCCCAAGTTATCTTTCAAATAGAGCACAACGTATAGTAGCAGTCTCTTTTGGATCTCTCATTTGGAGGTGACTAAAGGGGTACCACAGGGCTCAATTTAAGGACCTTTACTTTTTACCTTGTATATCAATAATTTAGTCTCTTCAGTAAGGCGCACTTTTATGCGGACGATACAGTACTTCATTCTGCTGCTTTTTTATTGGATGAGGCGTTATCTGCCTTGCAGACAGCCTTTCATTCCTTTCCGCACTCACTTCTAGAGCTTAAATTAGTTTTAAATGTGGCAAAAACTAAATGTATGCTTTTCTCTAGATCTCGTTCATTGAAGGAAAATCAATTTAGAATTTACACTTTGGATGGTACTGAAATTGAGCGAGTGCCATCATACAAGCATTGGCTCACTTTCATTTACGAAGCAATTCTGTGCAAAGATTACCAAATTATCCTACATCCTTCATCAAATGACGCTCCAGCCACTACCAAGCCAGGTCTCCAGGCTGGTTGGTTCTCGAGGTGCCCCACGTTAAAACCGAACTTGGAAAAACTGCTTTCTGCTACTGCGCTCCAAGGTCATGGAACAAGTTTCAAGAGTCCTTTAAATTCAATAAATTCATTTCGAAATTCAAAAAGGTGATGAAGGATTTAGAGGTCGTGGTCTGCGATTGTTTTGATTAATGTTGCTATAAATTGTATTGCTGTATGATGACTTTATTGTTATGTTTTATTGTTATTTTATTTTTACCTCCGCCAAACAAAGTTGGCAGGGGGTTATGTGATCGGTGCCGTTTGTTTGTTTGTTTGTGAACAAGATGACTCAAAAAGTAATAAATGGATATCTCTGAAACTTTTTGGGTGGGTCGCTATTATATCAGGGATGAACCCCATTGATTTTGACTGCGATCAGTCAAAAAATATGGCTGTCGTGGCAGCCATCTTGAAATCGTATGACATGCGATAACTGGACTTTGAAAATGAGACTGATGTCTCAATGGATTTCCCTGTATAAATAAAGGTTAAATAAATAAAAATGATAAATAAATAAAACTGACCATCAGAGGTAATTTTGCAAGATATATTGTCTCAAGCCAGTTTAAACAAATTTTTTTTAGCATCAATAATCAGCCTTCAAACATGCATTCATGCTATGCAAGAGTCAAAAAAAAATGTGCTACTTTTAATTGTAATAAAAATGGATGTTTTTGGTGTTTTTGTTTATTACCCATATTTTTTACCTCACTATACTGGTGGGAATGATTTTTTTATTTTCATTGCCTACTACAATAGTATTTTCAACAGATTTTTACCAAAAAATTATGGAGAAGTAATGTATTAGGACCCCTCCCAGACGAAAGTGGTGGTGTATTATCATCACTGCACACTACTGTATATACAACCCCATTTCCAAAAAAAGTAGTGACACTGTGTATAATGTAAGTCAAAACAGAATGTGATGATTTGCAAATCACTTAAACCCTATTTTTAATTGACAGTAGTACAAAGACAATACATCAGATTTTGAAACTGAGAAATTGCATTATTTTTTGAAAAACATCAGCTCATTTTGAATTTATTGCCAGCAACACATTTCGAAAAAGTTGGGGCAGGGGCAACAACAGACTGGAAAAGTAGTATGATGCTAAAAAAGACAAATGCCAGAACATCTCTCTGCGAATTAGATTATTAAGCAACAGGTCAGTAACATGATTGGGTGTAAAAAGTATTTTTTAAGTAAATATAGCGAGGGCTTGATTATTCCATGAAGGACTGCATGGGGAAATAATTCAACAATTTAAGAATAATGTTCGCAACTTAAAATTGCAAGGAAAACATTTTGCTGTCAAAACTACAGCAGTTAGTCTCCTTAGTTCCCAAACACTTACAGAGTGTTGATTGAAGACGACATGATGCAACACAGTGGTAAACAAGCCCTTGTGCCAACTTTTTGAAATGTGTTGCTGGCATCAAATTCAAAATGTGCACATATTTTGCTAGAACAATAAAATATCTGTTTGAACATCTGATACATTGTCTTTGTACTATTTTGAAATGGGGTTTTGTGTGTGTGTGTATGTGTGTATATATATATATATATATATATATATGAGTGGCTGAGGGCAAAAGTCTTCTATCTGACTTTTCCAAGTTGTGAGAAAATAGTTTTGTTTGAACAGAAAAATCACTTTAGTTTGTACAAACAAAATATGCATATTATTGTAACGGACTCCAGAAAAGTGTATAGTGTAAAATAAAGTGATTTTTCTGTTCAAACAAAACTTCAAATCTTATTTTCTCAGAACTTGGAAAAAGTCAGATAGTAGACTTTTGCTCTCACCCAGTCATATGTAAACTGCCCCTGCTCATTAATGGATGGCATTTCTTCTATGTGCGTCCAAGCGATGCATTTTTTGGCTGTTCTGAATGAGTTTGAACAACTATTTGAAATGCCTGTCTTTTACCATTTAAAGGTCGTATCAGTGATTCTGAGCCAAAACATAATTTGTCATGCGCTGGAGATTTTTCCTCACGAACTGTTAGCAGCTCCTCTCATGAGTGGGCGGTGAAAAACTCCGGTCTCTGTAGGCCACCTACAGCCAGGTAGACACTGAGAAAGATATACAAACTTGTGTGGACCTACCCACGTCCCCAAACTTCAATAAAAGTGTTCCAACAAATCTGAGGGCAGGGGTGGGTCTTCTTCGCCAGTTACGTGCTCATGCACGACAAGTGGGTGGGACTTAGCAACGAAAGAAACTGGCAGTGGCACTACCGAGGCGGCAGAGTGAAGCATGGTGGAAGCTAAACTGAAAAAGAGACGCTCGAAGGAGTGCATGTCAAGAAAAAGGAACGCGATTGCAGCCATGCGAAGTCCCGAATAAACATAGGGAAAGCATACCAACGTTGGAGAGAATTCCGGGAGTTGAATGGTTTTAATTCATCCAGGAAATCAATGCAGGTTTAAATCGGTTACAACCTCTGCTGGAGATTTTTTGTGACCTTTGTTTGTGACCTTGACCGCACTTCCGTTTCTGGAAAATGTCTCCCAAACTATTTGCAGTGGTCTTTCAAAAATGCTTCTTTGTCCCCTGCCCACCCAACTTTTAGGTCTGGGGACTATTGATTTGGGCCGTGTCCATCCATCTGTTCAACTTTCGGTCCATTGATCCGTGTGTTCATCCTTTGGCAGGGACTTTTGTGATATCTGAGCAGTTTGTTAGTGATTTGAGTAGTTGAGCCTAGGGTACCATTTACCCTATTGTATGTGTTCATTTCCAGTATGGCTGCTAATAAAAAGTTTGATGCACATATAATACAGAAGTCAAAGGACTGACAATTATAGCAATATTTTACCAGTTAGTGCACTGGATTGTGAGTTTGAATCCGGCCTGGACCTTTCTCTGTGAAGCCTCCATGTTCTTCCCATGTTTGTGTGGTTTTTAGGTCACCTGAGACGAAGTCTCAAAGTGACCTATTCTAATCGCCTTTGGTCCGTCGTCGTCCGTCGTCCATTGTGCGTCGTGCGTCCGTAAACAATTAACATTTTCAACTTCTTCTCAGAAATCGCTGATCCGATTTCAATGAAATTTTGCAGGAACCTTCCTTGGTCAAATATGCACCAAAATTGTGAATTATATGGTGCTCACCCCCAGGGGCTCTGAGGGGCGGGGCTAAAACTGGTCAATACATTTTCGACTTCTCAGAAACCACTGATCTGATTTCTATAAAATTTTGCAGGAACCTTCTTTGGTCAATTATGCACCAAAATTGTGAATTATATGGTGCCCACCCCCAGGGGCTTTGAGGGGCGGGGCTAAAAGTGGTCAATACATTTTTGACTTCTTCTCAGAAACCGCTCATCCGATTTCAACAAAATTTTGCAGGAACCTTCCTTGGTAAATTATGCACCAAAAATTTGAATTATATGGTGTCCACCCCCAGGGACTCTGAGGGCGGGGCTAAAAGGAACCATTTTTCGACTTCTTATCAGAATCTCATCCGATTTCAACAAAATTTTGCAGGAACCTTCCTTGGTCAATTATGCACCAAAATTGTGTATTATATGGTGCCCACCCCCAGGGGCTATGAGGGGTGGGGCTAAAACTGGCCAATACATTTTCGACTTCTTCTCAGAAACCACTGATCCGATTTCAATGAAATTTTGCAGGAACCTTCCTTGGGAAATTATGCACCAAAATTGTGAATTATATGGTGCCCACCCCAGGGACTCTGAGGGGGGGCTAAAAGGGCGGGCTAAAACAAAATTTTGCAGGAACCTTCCTTGGTCAAATACAAAATTTTGCCCAACCCCAGGGGCTATTGGGGCTTGGCCAATACAGAAACCGATTTCAATAAAATTTTGCAGGAACCCGAAATTTCAACAAAATTTTGCAGGAACCTTCCTTGGTCAATTATAAAACAGGAACCTTCCTTGGTCAATACATTGAAAATGTGAATTATATGGTGCCCCAAAATTGTGAATTATATGGTTGCCCACCCCCAGGGGCTCTGAGGGGCGGGGCTAAAACTGCTCAATACATTTTCGACTTCTTCTCAGAAACCGCTCATCCGATTTCAACAAAATTTTGCAGGGACCTTCCTTGGTCAATTATACACCAAAATTTTGAATTATATGGTGCCCACCCCCAGGGGCTCTGAGGGGCGGGGCTAAAACTGCTCAATACATTTTCGACTTCTTCTCAAAAGCCGCTCATCCGATTTCAACAAAATTTTGCAGGGACCGACCTTGGTCAATTATACACCAAAATTGTGAATTATATGGTGCCCACCCCCAGGGGCTCTGAGGGGCGGGGCTAAAACTGCTCAATACATTTTACTTCTTCTCAAAAAGCCGCTCATCCGATTTCAACAAAATTTTGCAGGAATCTTCCTTGGTCAATTATACACCAAAATTGTGAATTATATGGTGCCCACCCCAGGGACTCTCAACAAAAGGGGCGGGGCTAAAACTGTCAATACACCCCAGGGACTTCTTCTCAGAAACCGCTCATCCGATTTCAACAAAATTTTGCTGGGACCTTCCTTGGTCAATTATGCACCAAAAATTATTGGTGCCCATCCCCCAGGGACTCTGAGGATTGGGGCTAAAAACTGGCAATACATTTTCAACTTCTTCTCAGAAACCACTGATCCGATTTCAATGAAATTTTGCAGGAACCTTCCTTGGGAAATCATGCACCAAAATTGTGAATTATATGGTGCCCACCCCCAGGGGCTCTGAGGGGCGGGGCTAGAACTGGTCAGTACATTTTCGACTTCTTCTCAAAAGCCGCTCATCCGATTTCAACAAAATTTTGCAGGAACCTTCCTTGGTCAATTACCCCAGGGACTCAGGGGCGGGGCTAAAAGTGGTCAAAAACTTCTTCTCAGAAACCGCTCATCCGATTTCAACAAAATTTTGCAGGAACCTTCCTTGGTCAATTATGCACCAAAATTGTGAATTATATGGTGCCCACCCCCAGGGACTCTGAGGGGCGGGGCTAAAAGTGGTCAATACATTTTCGACTTCTTCTCAGAAACCACTCATCCGATTTCAACAAAATTTTGCAGGAACCTTCCTTGGTCAATTATGCACCAAAATTGTGTATTATATGGTGCCCAACCCCAGGGGCTATGAGGGGTGGGGCTAAAACTGGCCAATACATTTTCGACTTCTTCTCAGAAACCACTGATCCATTTCAACAAAATTTTGCAGGAATCCTTGGTCAATTTCAAAATGAAATATTTGCCCAACCCCAGGGACTCTGAGGGGGGCTAAAACTGCTCAATACACCTTTCAGAAACCACTCATCCGATTTCAATAAAATTTTGCAGGAAAAATTTTTATCCTTGGTCAAAAAAATATGGTTCCCCCCCCAGGGGCTCTCTGAGGGGCGGGCTAAAACTGCTCAATACATTTTTGACTTCTTCTCAGAAACCGCTCATCCGATTTCAACAAAATTTTGCAGGAACCTTCCTTGGTCAATTATACACCAAAATTTTGAATTATATGGAGGGGCTCTGGGCTAAGGGGGGCTCATCCGATTTCAACAAAAAAACTTGGTCAATCATGCACAAAATTCAATGGTAAACTTCTTCTCAGGCTCATCCGATTTCAACAAAATTTTGCAGGAACCTTCCTTGGTCAATTATACACCAAAATTTTGAATTATATGGTGCCCACCCCAGGGACTCTGAGGGGCGGGGCACGACTTCTTTCTCATCCGGAACCTTCCTCATCCGATTTCAACAAAATTTTGCAGCTCAATACATTTTAAACTATTCTCAGAAACCGACCTTCCTTGGTCAATTCGATTTCAACAAAATGCAGGAACCACCAAAATTATACACCAAAATTTTGAATTATATGGTGCCCACCCCAGGGACTCTGAGGGCGGGGCTAAAACTGCTCAATACATTTTAGACTTCTTCTCAGAAACCGCTCATCCGATTTCAACAAAATTTTGCAGGAACCTTCCTTGGTCAATTATGCACCAAAATTGTGAATTATATGGTGCCCACCCCAGGGACTCTGAGGGCGGGGCTAAAACTGGTCAATACATTTTCGACTTCTTCTCAGAAACCACTCATCCGATTTCAACAAAATTTTGCAGGAACCTTCCTTGGTCAATTATACACCAAAATTTTGAATTATATGGTGCCCACCCCAGGGGCTCTTGGGGCTAAAACTGCTCAATACATTTTCGACTTCTTCTCAGAAACCGCTCATCCGATTTCAACAAAAATTTTGCAGGAACCTTGGTCAATTATACACCAAAATTGTGAATTATATGGTGCCCACCCCCCAGGGACTCTGATACATTTTAAACTGCTCATCCGAAAAAAAATTTTGCAGGAATCTTCCTTGGTCAATTATCACCAAAATTGTGAATTATATGGTGCCCACCCCAGGGGACTCTGAGGGCGGGCTAAAACTGCTCAATACAAGACTTCTTCTCAGAAACCGCTCATCCGATTTCAACAAAATTTTGCAGGGACCTTCCTTGGTCAATTATGCACCAAAATTGTGAATTGGTGCCCACCCCCAGGACTCTGGTGCTAAAACCCCAGGGGCTCTGAGGGCGGGGCTAAAACTACTCAGGGCTCTGAGGGGCAGGGCTAAAACTGGTCAGTACATTTTCTGACTTCTTCTCAAAAAAGCCGCTCATCCGATTTCAACAAAATTTTGCAGGAACCTTCCTTGGTCAATTATACACCAAAATTGTGAATTATATGGTGCCCACCCCCAGGGACTCTGAGGGGCGGGCTAAAAGTGGTCAATACATTTTCGACTTCTTCTCAAAAATCCCGCTCATCGATTTCAACAAAATTTTGCAGGAACCTTCCTTGGTCAATTAACCAAAATTGATCCGAATTTATGGTGCCCACCCCCAGGGACTCTGAGGCGGGGCTAAAAGTGGTCAATACATTTTGACTTCTTCTCAGAAAACTCATCCGATTTCAACAAAATTTTGCAGGAACCTTCCTTGGTCAATTATGCACCAAAATTGTGTATTATATGGTGCCCCACCCCAGGGACTCTGAGGGGTGGGGCTAAAACTGGCCAATACATTTTCAACTTCTTCTCAGAAACTTCTTCTCAGAAACCACTGATCCGATTTCAATAAAATTTTGCAGGAACCTTCCTTGGGAAATTATGCACCAAAATTGTGAATTATATGCACAAAATTGTGAATTATATTTTAGTGCCCACCCCCAGGGACTCTGAGGGGCGGGCTAAAACTGGTCAATACATTTTCGACTTCTTCTCAAAAACCGCTCATCCGATTTCAATAAAATTTTGGAGGAACCTTCCTTGGTCAATTATGCACCAAAATTGTGAATTATATGGTTCCCCACCCCCAGGGGGCTCTGAGGGCGGGCTAAAACTGCTCAATACATTTTGACTTCTTCTCAGGCTCATCCGATTTCAACAAAATTTTGCAGGAACCTTCCTTGGTCAATTATACACCAAAAATTTTGAATTATATGGTGCCCACCCCCAGGGGCTCTGAGGGGCGGGGCTAAAACTGCTCAATACTTTTTCGACTTCTTCTCAAAAGCCGCTCATCCGATTTCAACAAAATTTTGCAGGAACCTTCCTTGGTCAATTATACACCAAAATTGTGAATTATATGGTGCCCACCCCCAGGGACTCTGAGGGGCGGGGCTAAAAGTGGTCAATACATTTTCGACTTCTTCTCAGAAACCGCTCATCCGATTTCAACAAAATTTTGCAGGAACCTTCCTTGGTCAATTATGCACCAAAATTGTGTATTATATGGTGCCCACCCCCAGGGACTCTGAGGAGTGGGGCTAAAACTGGCCAATACATTTTCAACTTCTTCTCAGAAACCACTGATCCGATTTCAATGAAATTTTGCAGGAACCTTCCTTGGGAAATTATGCACCAAAATTGTGAATTATATGGTGCCCACCCCCAGGGGCTCTGAGGGGCGGGGCTAAAACTGGTCAGTACATTTTCGACTTCTTCTCAAAAGCCGCTCATCCGATTTCAACAAAATTTTGCAGGAACCTTCCTTGGTCAATTATACACCAAAATTGTGAATTATATGGTGCCCACCCCCAGGGACTCTGAGGGGCGGGGCTAAAAGTGGTCAATACATTTTCGACTTCTTCTCAGAAACCGCTCATTCGATTTCAACAAAATTTTGCAGGAACCTTCCTTGGTCAATTATGCCCCAAAATTGTGAATTATATGGTGCCCACCCCCAGGGGCTCTGAGGGGTGGGGCTAAAATTGGCCAATACATTTTCGACTTCTTCTCAGAAACCGCTCATCCGATTTCAACAAAATTTTGCAGGAACCTTCCTTGGTCAATTATACACCAAAATTGTGAATTATATGGTGCCCACCCCCAGGGGCTCTGAGGGGCGGGGCTAAAAGTGGTCAATACATTTTCCACTTCTTCTCAGAAACCGCTCATCCGATTTCAACAAAATTTTGCAGGAACCTTCCTTGGTCAATTATGCCCCAAAATTGTGAATTAAATGGTGCCCACCCCCAGGTGCTCTGAGGGGTGGGGCTAAAAGTTGTCAAATTGGCTGAAATTTTCAAAATCTTCTTCTCCAGACCCAGATATGCTGGAAAACAATATTCTTCATAGATGGAAGGGTCTTCAGGTGCTTTATCAAAATTGTTCATTTCATGGCCCCCAGGCTCCATGTTTGCCCCTGGGCAGGGGGTGAACTTTACTATACTTTATATAGCAAAAATTATGGGTAAATTTGGTTCATTCACATCAGTAACATCAGTTTTTATACAACTCAGGTGACCGTTAAGGCCCATGGGCCTCTTGTTTGTGGGTACTTTGGTTTTCTGCCACAGTTTTGAGACATGCAGTTTAGGCTGTATGATTGCCCTTAGGTATGTCTGTGAGCAGATGCGGGTGTGGTTTACGACCGATTTGCAAACTGTCCCGCGTTACTTTCTCTTGCCCGTTGGAGGCTGGGATAGGCTCCAACCCCCGTGCGACCTGGAGCGGGAGTGAGTGGTTAGATAATGGATGATAGATGGTCATGTTGATCAGATTACTTTTGACTTAAGCCTGGTATGCAGCACTGTATATCATGAGTTCAGGCAGTGTAATTAACCTCATTAATCTCAACTCATCTGTTTTATCTTTTCTCCCATCTGCAACTATTGAGTATACCCTTTTGGCCTTAGATTTTAAAATGAGTTACACCATAGCTAAGTTAACACTTATTGTTTGCACTTAGGCTTTCTTTTCTGCTGGTGAATATTTTTAGTGCACTCATGCACCCTACGGTCTATATTTGAGTGTGAAATGTGCTGATGTGCTGTGTTATACAGAGTAAACCAGCGAGTCACAGGAATGGTTTTTCTTGGCCTCCTCAGTGCTTAATAGTGGCTGTCCTGTTCAGTTTGGTGTCTACATTTCAGCTGTCTGCATTGCTGCATCAGTTCCACAGCCCCCTGGTAAAACAGAAATTGTAATAATGTGTAATAATTGGCTTCAGTCACTAGTGTGACGAGAGGCGATCGCCGACTTCAATTTCAAGGCGATTCAAGATGATGTGTGAAAAAAAAAAAAAAAATAATAATTCCAAAAACAAAAATGGATTTTTAAATATTTTTAACTGTTACTTAAGGCTACTCAAAACATAAGTGTGTGTGTAGCTGTGTCTGTGTATTTTTCTGCGCATAATTATTTATATTCTTTTCAAGGGAAGATTGCGTCATGCCAAGAGCACAATACATGCTGTGTGATCCTCTGGAATAGCAGACTAATAACATCTTTACAGACTGGCCAGTACGACATCACTGAAAGTGCATCATACTGTAACTTGTGCCAAGATAATCATACATCCAGGCCACTGTATACATAGTGCTTTAAGCGATTATAGAGGAAATCTCTCCTTATTGTTCTATATACAGTAGAATGTGTTTTGAAAAGCACCATTGAGTAACCATAGGAACCCAATTGAAGAAAAACCAAAAGCCTTAGATAAAATTATTGCATTGGAAAACAAATGACTCCTGTTGGGAATCTATTACCCTGTCTTCATTCCAGAATTTAAGGTAGCGGCTGTAAACAGCATGTCGCGTTTTCTGTGCATTCCATGGTGAGCCAGGTAGCATCAGTCTATTTGCTTGCTGAAGGACTACTCAATAAATGTTTTTGACTGAACATGCACATAGGTGATGTTTGGGTCACAGTAGTATTCCTGGCTTGCATGTTAACTTCTTGGCCATTCTTTTTGATTTTGATGTCACCACAATCGGCGCCAGAATTTTGTAATGTGTGTTACTTGTGCCAAAGGATGTGTGTATATCCCTTTGTTATGTGGAACTGGAACAAATTGTGCTATTCCAGACTTTATGTGAGATAACCGATTAAGTGGCTTTACAAGCATGACACAGGGTACATCCTGATCCTATAAATTAAGAGCCATATAAATGGCCGGACCAGTGTTAGAACCACAGAATATTTGGAAGCGGATATCTTTGGAAAATGAATGATTTTGGACTTCAGTATTTAGTGTGTTGAGACAAGGGTGCACATTGCATTCAATTATACTTCAATATAATAACAGGAGTACTATAAATATCCCAGGCTTACATGGTGCTCTTATAGCTATTTGACCTTCATGCTCCGCTGTCGGAAATCATTGTGCATGCCAACTTTTTCTGTCATTTTATTTGTTGCCTCTTTATTCACACACGCACCCAAGAAGCCACCACAGTATTCACCATTTTATCTCAACAGTAATCTGAAGCAAATTAATTTTATTCTCATCCCGGAGTTTAATTTGTATATACTCATTAGACTATTTTATTCTCTCAAGTCTACAAAACGTAACTGCTAATAATAATCATGGAACATTCAGACGCATTCATTTTCGCCATGAATTTTAGTAACAGTATTTTTTCCATGCGTTACACCAGCCTCATCTCACTATTGCTCAACACGTTCTGCCCTGAAGCCCAAGAATGGGGCTGTATGATCTTTTGATTCTATAGCAATAATGGAGAAATCAAGCCAATTTTGTTTTCCTCACATCTGTTAGTCTGATTAGGGAAATCGCTGTAGTGTAACTTATCCAAACTTCTGTAGGTTTTTGTGTCAGACCATTCATCAGTGAAGCATCTCATAGGATCATGCCCTTTGAAACGAAACAAAGCCCTCTCTCGGAGCATTCTGTGGGAACTGGTAAAGGCCATGTGTTGTGCAACAGGTCAATCTATCCCTTTCTGTCGCTGTGGCAGAAAGGTGGATCATCAGTTCAGAGCAGGAGTATGACTATTGGCTGTCCTCCTATATAGTGGTCTTCTAAACCCATCATTTACTGATAGCTGATACACGTGGAACATGGCCTTTGGATTTAAATTCATACGGACCCATATGTATTGGTGAGTTATCGGACGGGTGGATGGGCGTAGGGGGCTTTCAGGCGTCGACCGGCCCTACAGACGACGCTCAGCCATGCATGGGGAATTCTGAAGCCCAACCTGCTGTTGGCTGCTTTTACGGGATTTGTTGTGTAAGTCTGCTGGGCCTCAGAAGAGATTAGCACTGGCACGTTCTTCAGAGTGCGTCCCGTACCCGCGTTCGCTCAGATCACCGGGCTGCCCTGATTGGGCCTGACAGGGGGGTCACAGCAGATCCGCGCAGATGGCATTCTCTCTAATCAATTGTCAAGGCGCGTTAATCATACTGCCGTTCTTTCGCACGCGTACGCCGCCACTTCGCTGGTTTTAATAAGCGGTGAAATGTGGGGGCCTATTTGCTTTCATGAAAACCACTAGTGCACTAAAAGCAGCTCTGGAGCCAGCTCAGGTTTGGCTGTACGGGCTCATGAGGAGAGCAGCGAAAGGTGGATTTACAGCCTCCCGTTTGAGAGCAGATTAATGCTGCGCAGTTTTTTTGTGTTGATGTCATCAAACACGACAGCTGTGGGCTTTCGTTTTTGCATGAGTGTTTCTTTCTTGCAGGAATGTGAAATTTTCAAGTCCAGTTATGCAAGGGTGAAACCAGAAGGCGTGCAGACAGGCTGGCAAAAGATCAAATGCCAGGGCCTTTCCGGCCTTATTACATTTTTTTGTAACTGAACAGAAAAATACTAGGCAGGTGTGCAAATTTGCACTTGGTAGACATTAAAATGCTAAATTAAACAAAGAAGAGCCGAATTGGCGTTCTATTTCAACCATTTCCATTTTGGCTGCGGTAGCCAGTTGCTTTGCCCAAACCCAAAGTCTCTCAGGCCCTCATTTCTCATGCTGCTTCTCTATCATTCTCCCCACCCTCCCCTTTTGGTCCTGATCATGTTCTCTGAAGGTTTTCTCATCCCTCCCAGCTGACACTTTCCTCAGACCATTGCATAATCGTACAGTCGAGGTGCGTTAAAGCAAAAGGCAAAAAAGTAGGATATTAAGGCTTTTTTTTTTTTCTTTTTTGCTGAGCTCAAAAAAAAAAAACTTCTGTTTCCAGGAGTCGTGTCACCAGATTGGAAGTCGTCGTCGGGGGGTGTGGGGGGGTGCGGTATGTTTTCTTTTTCCAGCTCCATCAGGCCTTCAGTGTAAAAGAGCACCAAAAAAAAACAGAGTGTGCCGAGAGGGAATGAAAGAGAATACTGTTTGGGAGCGCAAACACTGCTGCCCCAACTGCACTCGGAATTCCTCTTCTCCTGGATTCCTGGCGCAGGGCCAGACGACATGCGAGAGCGAGAGGATGGAAGGACAGTGCTCGGGAACAGCTGTGCCTCTCAACGCATGCAGTACCTGCGCCATTATAAATGACCTTTAATGCCGCACCAACTGTCCCTTTACCAAGTCCGGCCCAGTCCCAGCAATTGATGCTTATTTGAGTTCTTTTGCAGTATTTTCCCCTTCTCTTTAATGATAAAAAATGTCAGTCAGTGCCAGTGAGTGAGCCACCTTTGCACGTGGCTACACACAAGTATGATGGTCTCCTCTACCCCTTACAATTGTGCTTGAATATATTCTAGTTTAGTTATTATTTTTTGTCTCGTTAAAGTTTCTGAAACGCTAGTCTGTGGATGATATTCTTTGCTTAGTTTGGTATTGGCTTTAGATCGGCCTCTGTACTCATCTAATAGATGATGTAACTTCTAGCGTAAATTAAATAAGTCTTTACTTCGCCGAGGTCAACAACATAATGATATTTCTGAATATTCCCTCATATAATACCACTGAGAAATCCCGGGGGCTAACTCGATTAGCTCCGTAGCTGCAGGGAGGCATAGCGCCAGGAAACTGGTGTGGGAATGGACATGGTCTGGATATAGTCTTGGGGGGCAATCTCCTAAGTGCCTTATGAAGTGCTCAGCCTTGACACTTCTCCTGACAGCTACCCCCTCGCTCTCTCCCACTGCTGTTATTGTGAAAGCGCCGCTGGATGTGCTCTCAGAACTTCCTTATTATTACCATCAGCTCTTTCGGTAGACAGGTTCCTCCCGCGCTTTTCTCTTGGACTCCGAATCAAAGCCAATGAGTTGACGCTGTGAAGGAGACCTTCACAATTCGCTGATGTGGGATTTGTGGTTTTGGGCCTTTTCATCGAGGCGCTCCCTTGCCTTGGCCCATTATATTGTAAACAAGCATTAGCGTGTATATTTATTTTGTTATTACTTTAATGCACTAGACTTATGTTTATTGTCTTAACATTTTTTTGTTTGCTCTCAAACTGTTTTTTTTTTTTTTTTTCGGGTCAGTGTTGAGTCTCTTTGCTCTTAAAACTTTTAGCCTCCGCACATTTATAGAGCAGTCGAGAGGATAGCCTCTACAAGGTAGGAGGGGGTCTCCTGTGCTTCGTCCTATAAAAAATAGGAAGGTCACGTTGTCCCCTGTCTATTTGGTTAAACAATTGAAAAAGCACTCTCACTGGCATGAGGCATTCCGCTGGCTGATTACCTCGAACATGAAGCCTCTCACTCTGCATAGTGTGCACTCCTCTGTCCCAGAACCTCAGCCCAAGCCTGTGCCCTGTTGTGTCTCCACAGGTCTCTCCATGTATAGCAAACTCTTCCAGGGTTACAGCTCCAAAAACCGGTGAGAGGAGCACGGATGCTGCCTGCCTGCATGAATCATCTGCCGTTCCCTGCCATTCCACGTTTATTCTCCAGGACTCTGAACTGCATGCTGGGAATGAAGACAACCACACCTGAACTGCTGAATGTTCAGAGGTGTGCCCTCGTCTACCCGTTCAGCCGTGTAGTTTGAACCCTTACAATAGCAGTTAATGTATTCATGAAAACCTGCAAACCCTCAAAAAGTTGTCTTATTTTCAGCATTTTGTTTCTTCAAAGAGTGGGTTTAATTTCATGACATGGTGCCAGTGTGAAATTTGCTATGCAACTGCATTTGAGGAATGAACCCTGGTGACAGCAGCCAGTGAAGTCTGTTTGAAACCCCAAGCTGAGGTCGAGGCAATGGCCCTTTCTCCTACGACACAGTGCAGACACACAGTCCGCAGTATAGGGGGTCCTTCCACTCGACAAGCTGGTTTCTTTTAGCTCCACTAGATTTTCCTGTGGTCTCCTGTCCCATCACCCACACCCATCTCCCTTTATCCTCTAATGTGAACACCATTTTGGAAAGATCATGCTGACAGATGCTCACAGACAGCCGTCTGCAGGCGGTTTCTGGGGTATCTGTTACAGGACATGTTGCAGTCACCAGTGGCTACCAGTTAAACAGTGGTAAAAAGCAATGACAAAGCTTTACAACATGCAGAGCTCTGTACTGGTAGATCTCGTTTCACCAATATACACGTGATTTTATGGGGCTTCAATTTCTGCAGATGAAATTGTATAAGGAAGAGCAGTTCAGTGGCGGCAATGCTGTTTTTCCAATGGTTCGCTGGCCGCAAACTAATAGTCTTAATTTCCTCTTTTGCGCATTTAATTTGGAGTCTTTAAGAAATGAAAAATAAAAAGAAATTCTGAGTTTTGGGAACACTACAGAACGGGTTGTTCTCATACCCATTATGTCTTGCTTGATCGGCGGTTAAAATAGGTGAATTACATTGATGCAGTTTAACCAGTTGTCTTAGACTTATTTCTGTTTGACTGGACGTTCTCCTGGTTTAGGATGGACATTTTCCTTGTTCATTGCCGATATTCTCCATGTTTCATATGGACATTTTTCTTTGTTTAGTATGGATATTCTGCTTGTTTAGTATGGAAATTCTCGCAAAACTCATTTTATTTCTGAAATAAACTTAATCTGTATCTGTGAAACTGGCCCCAGGTAATATTGTACGGGCTTTATCTATGGAGAATTTAAGTAACTGGAATATAATAAGAACGGTTCGAGTAGGCCGCATGCTTCCTCCCTGTGAAGAACTATCTGAATAGATATTTCATGCATCCCAACTTTTCAGATGATTTGAAATGTGTATAACTGTTTTTTACGCATGAGAAAGAAAGGTGCCTGTTGCCTTTTACCAGCCTTCTGCAGAGCACCAAAGGGACACAGTATCTGCAGTGAGCACTGAAATGTTAACTTCACTCTTATTTATGTGTTTACTTTGAAAAGATTCAGTGCTTTTAATTGTAAGAGCAATTTTTTTATGCCTTCGATTTGTTTTGAGTGATGTGCTTTCTCCTCCTGAAAATGAATACTTGAAAAATATTGTGATCAAGCAATGATTTAGAACTTTAGGAGGACTTTGTGGTAAATGTTTTTTGTAATGAGATGGAAGGTATATTTTCAAAGTCGTGTTATTTTTGGGTAAATCAAAATTGCGCTTTCACTATCCCAAAGCTTTTGAAATTTGTGTATATAATTTTTTTTTAGGTTTTAAAACCATCAGATATAGACATTTGTATTCAAAGCTCTGTTTTCGCTTTCTGTCCCAGTCAAAATTCTTAAAGCCATTTGGGACTTTCTCAGCCATCTGGCAATTTTTGCTATCCTAAAATAACCTTGGGTGATTTGGTCGCTATATTAGCGTCGAGATAGCCACGAGATGCAGTGTTACGCTGCGATTCGTGGTGCATTTTTAAAATGCACTCCCTTGGCCTCGTATGTACAAATATAAATCTTTGGTATTAAAGAAAGCATTTGAAGAGGCAAAATCGGTCACCTTGTTTGAGGTAGACTAATACCAAGCTAATTTGTAAAATTATCAACATGGATCCAAAGAACCAATGTGGCGGGTAAAAGTAGTACCGGCCTCAGTGTACTCATGATGCAATGCCCAAGATGGCACCCTAATCACTCAAGGTTATTTTTAAAAGAAAATAGCTGAGGGGGTCCCGAGTGCTCTTAAAGCTTGTCAATAAAGGGATATGCATCAAGCTCTTTAAGAAGTGTCAAGAAAACATTAATGTCATATCCCAATGTTCGAGACACTGTGGCCAATTCAGAAGTTGAAGAATCCCATTGCTACTCCAGTCCAGATAGCCACACTCAGCCCACTGTTTCAAGAATCCACTCTAAAGCAACCTCATCGGTAAAATGCTGTCGCTGTGAAATTTTTTGCTTCTTATCCTGTATTGATAGTATGCTACTTTTTTGTATCATAATTTCAAAGGCTCTTTCTACATGTTGCAATCAGTGTGTGCTGTATAAATAGACTTTTTTTATACTGAAGTTATAAATAAAATGATTAATGAGGATTTTTGTTGTATTCCTTGGAAAGTAATGAGGCTGTTTCTGAGATTTTACTTTCCTTGGATATTTAATCTCATACTTTAATGATAAAATTTGTATACTGAGCTAAAAATGAGAAGTCTCTATGATGGCTATTGTTCTTATGCCAGAATGGCGTGAGAAGTGTAAATTTGCTTTAAGAATAGTGTCCAGATCCCTGAAAGTTCAGCTCAGATCTAAACTGATTCGGAGTCTGTGTGAATGGTGCCCAGTGCTTCTCCACTTGGCACTCACGAATAATAATTATGGGAAATGTCTTGGCCACAGAGTGGAGCCACCCTGACATTGTACAGGCGCTGCTCCACACAATTACTCATTTTTGTTATCTATTCATTAAAACAACTTGATTTTGGAGGCTGTACAAGATTCAGACAACTTGCCTGAAAATTCGACTTGCATTTCTCTATTGTCTGCAGAAATTCTGTTGTGTTTTTCTCCAGTTAGTTGGCATGATACTTTGTGTTGCTTAATGTTCTAATGGGACCCGCAGAAAGTGCCAATTCAAGTTAGCTACTAAAAATGACTCTATCCTGCACATCAGTTTACATTACACTGTACAGCATGAGTGAGTGTGGAATCTGTTTTGCATTTCAATTAGGAGAATTTCTAACTCTTGTTTGGCTTTGCACAAAATGCATCAAAAACAAAGTTTGTCCAAGACCTTTTTTAATAAAAAAAAGTGTTTCAAGAATAATAGAAATAACATTAACAGTTTGTGATTTAGTGAAATGTTCACTTAGTGACTTACATTATTAATCTTTTTGCAACAGAAAATGTCGGCTTCATTTATGAACAAAAACATCCCTACAATTCTGTTTGGTAACAGAGGTAAAACGTAACAATAAAAATATTATTTTGAAAGTTCTTTTCCAGCATGTTGTATTTTTCCTAAGACTATTTAAATCCATCAGGATATCTCCCCAGATAAACAGTGTTGGGCTCTGATTGGCCCAGCTCTGTGTTCCAGCATGGAGGATTCCTCTGTAAGCTTTCTGGTACGCCAAGTGGACATTCCCAAAAAGGGGATTTGTAGCTGTGGCTTTGGCCATACAGTACTTCAGTATCCCATTTTATCTGCTTCTGTTAAAATCCAGCAGCCCTTTCCAGAGTCTTCTTTATTTTCACTGCAGCTTTGAGCCAGCAGCTCTCCTACTGCTTGTGGTAAGAAAGTTTTCGTCTGTCTTTTATTTTTATTTTTTTAACAGAGGTCAATCTCAAATGCCCAGGATTATCAAGTAAAAGAACCAGTTCAAAATGTTGAAAAAATTCAAGGGAACAAGGACACTTGAACCTTCTTGGGGGGGGAGACAAAATGTATAAAACAGAAAAGACATGCAGCGAGGTCTGCGGTTCTGGAGCATGTCCCCACACTAAAGTTTTTTTTTTTTTTTATGTGGTGTTTTTAAAGCCGAGCTGTCTGGGCATACAGTGGATGTGGGTAGAGTGGGCAGCCTCGTCGCTTTCATGTGGGTCCCTGGTGTGAGGCTGGCAGGCTGGCTGAGCGGTGGACAGAGGTGTTGATGAGGAGGCGTGGCTGGAGCTCGGCCCCCGGCCATCACCAGGCTCCTCCCCCCCCCTCCACCAGATCACTCTATCAGGCGGTAGCCTCTTGCTCAGCTGCACTTGCAGGATTTGACGATCATGTTTGACAGCTGCTCTACCTTGGGGTTCCGTCCCACATAGTAGAGGATGGTTAAGGGTTCCAGGTCCTGGGGCACGCAGCAGGGGGACGCCGAGGCCTCTGGGTTCAGTGTGTTATAGAGGCTGAGCAGCTGTGGGGAAGATAGACAGACATCATTCAAGATGGGCACCATTTTGCTGCTTGTGCAAGCCTTGGTGCGAGTAGCTTGTCCAACACCACTCTTAGACCCCCTAACTTCTCTGAGTAAGAGGTCTGATCTAGGATCAGTTTTGTCTCTTCTGCTTGCACTATATGTAGTCAAGAGTAGCAGACCTGAGATTAGAGCTCAAGCTTTCTTGAGCCCTTATGAATATGGGACATAATTCCTTAACTAGAACACTATATATCACAGATTCTTTTTTATTCAGTAGACATACAGTGGATATTTGTTTTTCCACAATAATAAAAGAATGATATTGGAGTATAAAATTGAAAAGTCCTGGATAGCATAATTACATTTTGTTGTGATTCACCAGATTGAGCCCATCTTTTACGAAAACATCTTAGAATTTTTTGCGAGCTCAAAATCACCAATTGTGATTCTTCCTTCCAATGCGGTTTTCAAATTTACTTTTTAGTTTTCAGCTGAACATTGGCCCTCTTGAAAGTTTGATAATGATAGTAGGCGTATGGAGTAGACCCGCTTTATGTCCCAAATACACCATGGAGTTTGGCTGTCGGTCGTTTTCTAACCGAGCTGTGTGTGGTGTCAGCGCTCCGTAGATACGGGCAGGGTCCGGAGCAGAAATTGGCGTAGTAGCCCTTGGGTTCATGGATCCACCTCCAGCCCAGGTCCTGACGAAAGTCTATGTAGAGAGGACGCACGCAGCAGTTCTCTTCGTAATTACTAAAAATTGAAAGAAGCAGGAAAATAACATCATTATCATGCTCTGAATCCACATGCCTTGTCCTTCTCAAGTTTCATATGCTTCTAACATTTGAATTCCAATCCTGGATGATACTTGGAATTTAAGAAATTATTTACATAGATTTCATGGATTTTTGTACTCCTACCAGGTGTCTACTGTTGTCTTTTGAGACAACCTGGGGTTCAATACACCAAGCAGCTTAACACCCTCTTGAGAGGAAGTATTCAAGAAATGAAATCAAGGGACAGATCTGGACTTGCAAGGGATTTAATAAGCCATGCTTGGCCCATTTGATAGTGATGAGAAGATATTTAATCTTTCAGATGGCACTTAAGCCCAGAGACATTGGGGGAATGAAGCATTTTTTCTCCAGAGAGATTCTTGGCATTTTTGCTTGTGTTTGAAGAAAAGGATTTTAACTGAGGCGGGTAATATTCTTCCAGACATCCACCTGGGATTGTTTGGCCAAGCTTTTTCCCTTTCTTAATTTCTTCAACCCAAACTCCCCAAGATTTTCCGTGGCATGCCGTCAGATGTAAAGAAGCCTCTAACCTTTTATAATCACTCTCAACCTATTCCCATTGAAGATCACCTGATTAACCGTCAAACAATTTATTTACTCAATCAAGACCAATAAATCTGCCTATAATGATCAAGAAATTATTCATAAAAAATGACAAAGATGTCATCAATAGGCTACACTGACAATGTAAATGCAATACAATTATGTTGCAAGGATGGCAATGATACTAATAAATAATTGAGCCTAAAGTTACTCTGAATTCCATCTCCCATTTTAGTATTTTTTTTCAGCAGTGCAATTTATTTTAAGATGGTACCAAACTTATTTAAAATGTTTTCAGTGTTGAAAAAAAAAATTTAAAATGGGGAACAATTTCTGAAGCTTATCGAATTATGAACTGTAAAATGGCGTCCCCTATAAACCTAGCTAACGAATATGTTCCATTTTCTGATCTACAGAAATTCGAAACCTTCATTTTTTCTGTCCTCATTAATGTGGATAGGAAAATGCGTCATTACTTTTTGATGCAATGATAAATAATGCCAGACAAAAACAAATTGAATGGGTTTTCTACTGATAAGTCCTCGCTAATGAGCAAATTAATGTTTGGTTGCTGATGCTGATTGGATGTGAAGAAAAGTAGACGTACACTTGCAGCCACGATGCAGTAATTGTTAATTTATAGAATTACCAGCATTTTGACTTAAGTCTTTTTGAGGTCATCAAGGGATGATTCAATACCCTGAAAAAGACATGTCAAAATTTTTGTTAATTTAATTAATTATTATTGCATTGTGGTTATGAGTGTGCGACTACCCTCCTTCACATTTGCATTTTCACCATGGTCAGCACTCCTCCAACACCTCCTCCTCTCTAATAATCAGGAAAAGCTAATGGGAACCAGTTTGGAGTTAACATGCATTTTAACCTCTTAAAATGTTTAGACCCATATGTGGGCGTGACATATGCAGCTCTGCATTAAAGTCTGTGGAATTTCAGGCCAATTTTAAATTCTAGTGGAGATCCCAAGGTTTGCAATGATCCCAAATACATCCGGCTGAATTACAGGAAAATTTGTATAAAGTGATGTACAATATCTAGTGATTGTCCATTTGATGTAATGCAGCGGCCATAAAAACATGGCATCCTTGATTTGGATATTTCCCTTTATATAAGTGTGCTGTTGCTTCAGTGACAAACTGCAAACAGCAGATGCAGAATATGTATGAGATATTGGGCCCTATTATAAAAATTTAAGTTGACGGTCTGAAGCGCCTGGCGCACATGAATTTCAGGCACGTCCAAATCCATTTTTACTGGTTTAACAGCAGGTTATCTGGGCACAAAGTAAGGTGTATGGTTCAGAACGACTGTGCTTCATCTTTTAGTTTATCACAGGTGTGTTTTGGGCCTGAAATGAAATAAACCTATCAGTGTTATTTCCCTTGCCCTTTAAATACCAGGCATGTTTGCAACTTAGCCAGTTGCTATCATAAGGCCAGATTTGCCAAGCAGGAAAAAGCCCTTCTCTACAGGGCAAATGGTTCTGCTCATGCGCAAAGTGAAAGTGTGCAAGCGAAGCACTGCTTAAAGCATGATCAAAAAAGCCTGCTAAAAGCCTGATCACTGAAATCTTCAAAAATGTTTGAGGCAATTTTGATATAAAATTTTTTTTTAATCATACCCACGCGAAAAAATACCAATTCAGTCAGTGAATCCCAGTCACATTTCAACTTGTTTATAAAACAAGCAAACAAAATGGGGAAAAAAGGTTTGAATTCAGGGTCACAGGTTAAAAAAACAATTATGTGTGGGCGAGGCATGCAAAATAAAATTAATGAGAAATATCAACAAGGGCGAAAGAAACTAAAATAATGCTATTTTGATTACACTGCCATAACCCCTGGAACAATATCCAGCAGGAGTGAAATGAGCTTACTTCTGCTTTATTGACCATGAGGCTGGGAAAGAAACTGATCAACCAGGATGACATAAAACACAAATATCTGCTGGTTAATATCAAATTGTTGACATTTCCTCATTGAAGGCCAAGTTCGATGTATGGAATAAATAATGGGATAAATTTGGGTTAAATATTGACCATGACAACAATGTCATTCGTCACTTCAGAGCCTGTTAAAAGTGGAGCCTTTTAATACTACTTTGTTTGTCAGCTAAACTGTAAATTATAATGAGCACATTTCAAAGGAAATGCAGAGTCATGTATTTGATGATAGAATGGGACGGACAGGTTACAGGTATTGTATTCATCGATCAGGTCGGATTCAAAATGTGATTTTGCGGATAATGGATTGATCCATGTCAGACTCTGACCTGACTTATTTGAATGTCTGAAGCACTCTAAACAGCCCATTATAGTAGCCTACGTGTTTTCAACTGAATGAAGATTCACAGTTTTAGGCATGATTTGATATGTTTTATTGGTCCCTTAACCCCTTTGCGCAGAAGCCAAATCTGGCTATTTATGTGTTATCCTATTTAAGGCTTTATAATTCAAGACTGCAGCTTCACAAAGAGGAAGGGAATGGCTCAACTAAGTCAAGACACTTGAGCCATTTAGAATTCCATCGTATTTCAGTTTATTTTCATGATTCAGGTAGAGAAAAGGGCTGCAAACATGAAAACTGAAGTTCTAAAAAAAATAATACTGGGAATTGAAAAATGAATGAGGGTTAAAACTATATATTTCTGGGATCATAAACTCCTTGACTGCAAGTATAATTCATCTGCGCATTACATTCTCAATTACCTACTCTCTAGGAGCCAAATAAGACCGCTATCCAGGTGGCTCTCTGAACTCTAAGAGCACTCAAAATGGTGCACTGTCAAATCATAAAATAATCATATGTTTAACACAAATCAACTTTTGATGCATGTAATTCAATATTAATTATTTTCTTGTTGAATTTAGCATGAGTGTATTAATATAGGTGCAGCTGGACATCAGTGGTCACCAGTAACCTCTCCAAACACAAAACATGCCTTTTCTCCATGATAAAGTTTAGAATTTTGTCCATTTTTCTTCAGAGTCCCACAAGCCAGCACACCTACTCATTAAAGGAACTGTTTATTAAACAGTCAGAACATTAACCCTGCAATGAAAAGCCAGCAATTCCCACTTCTGAGCTCACAACCTTATATAAACACTTTCCACACCTTATTAGGAACAAGTATAACTCACTAACTCGGTATTATCTGAAATACACCTTATTATAACAGAACAGACATTCCACTATCAGGAAAAATTAGGCAATAGTCTACCCTATATTGAACAGAATGGTGCAACGAACATACCAGGGGGTCTACCGGAGTGCTTCAGCTGCTGGTATTTTAAACAACTCAAAAGCTCGGCATTCGAGTTTGTTGAATACGATATGAATTCCAAAACAAAAAGCCACATTGAGCAAAATGCAACCACAGTAGCAGTAGCAGTATTTCTTCATTGAATCCCTCCTCCAGAGACAGATGTATCCGGTAGAAGGAACCCTCCAGTCCAGTTTCATTCGGAATAATTCCCATTGACCACGTCCGTACCTTATTTAAATCCCGTAAATGCAATGGAACAATTTAGGCCGGTTTTGGAAATCTTCTTTTCTTTAAATCACATCATTTTCAGCTGCGCAACTGTGCCCAACTTTAAAAGAATACAACCTATCTTGCTCTTATGCAAAGGCTTGTACACTGTATACTCTTCTGATTGTCCAATCATTGTCTTTCAGTTACTGTGGAAAGTTTATATACTCTGGCATCGGATAAGAAACGAGGCAATCAACATCATTACCGGGGAAGCTTCAAGTGGGCCTGAACTATAAGTGTGCAGTTACGCAGATGAGCCTAAGTAAATAATTGAGTGATTGGCTATCAACATGAGTACTTAGGAGGATGTAAAGGAGCGCTGAATTTTTCGATGGAGGAATCTACATGCAATACATGGTAGGGAACTACGTGTTTTTAATATGTGATGACTATAATTGATAGTAGAATGACGTAGTATTAATACCATGTTGAATTTTTGCTTCAGAAAACTTATTTTTCTTAACTACTAATTGGGATACCATTGGTTCACTGTAGCTGAAGTGCTTGCAACAGAGGACAATGATTTTTCCTATCGCAAGAGATTTTTTTTTTTTTTTTGAACTGCTGGATAGATATTATGGGCAAGTATATTGAGCAGTTTGCACATCAGGTTTAGCTGAGGAGTTTAATTCATGTAACTCCTGAAAAATAGGGATGGGACTGAACTTCGTCTATTTTCTAAACCATGTTCAAGCTAGGCTTGCTTATGAATATTCAATAACTGATCTAGTGATAGAATATTGTAACTGTGTGATTAAATTTGCAGCTCCATGTCTGCTGGTGGACACATCTGCCCAAAGGGGTTCACAGCCATCCCTCCAGAGGGGATCCCCTTGAAGACAACAGGAGTGACAGAGTTTACCAGTATAAAGGAGTCATGGCTTTATCCAGAATAATTTGCATATACCAACATATGTAATCTTGCATGTTGAATCCCAAATCACCTGGATGATGATACGTCCCCTTATGATTCAAATACATCAGAGCATTCAATGATGGGGCACGTAGTTGCATTTATCAAACTCACCAACATGACCATTTTTTTAGACAGCTTGATCTACAAAATAGTGTATCTTCTTGAAGTCCCCTTAAAATAGCACTTAAAAACTGACAACTGACTTGGTATTTATTGGACAATCGCACAATTGCTTCTGCTGCCTCAAGATGGCAACATGTCAACAATTTGCCTCATAACACCTCATTTTAAGACCAACATGGCCATGGGTGCTCAGTTTGGTGCAAGTGCTCTTCATTTTTTAAGCAATCTGAGGTGTTGGACAGGAAAACGGTAACTGCGTCAGTCATAAACAAGCACTTGTGTTCCTCTTGAACGCTCTAAGACAGGTGTAAGATAGAGCCCATCGTCCTGCAATATAATAAAAATGCTTTTACAAACTTTGAACCTACTCAAGGGAAACCCCAAGTGAAAGATCTGATTTTAAGGAGTCGTTACTGAAGGGCTTTTCTGCTTCTAATGGCATGGTACTGAAAATTGCAGAGAATAAGAATGCACATTCAGCAGCACATTTGTGAAGTGTGAGGTATAAGACTGGATGAGAAGTGACATCAAGTTGGGTTGTGGGGAACATTACAGTTCTGAATATCACATTATTTTAGAAGGGAATAGTTGCATGTCAAGATTGCACATACGTGAAGCAGTAGTTGGTGTCCAGAGCCCGCTTGCGTCGGCGGGAAGATGTCTGGGCATCCAAGCGATGGGGCGGCAGCATCATGAGAATGAGGTGAGGGAAGTGCTGCTCCTTCTGCTTCTTCAGTCGACCGAGGTCCAAGCGGTACTGTTCATCATAGTCCCCCTCCATCCCTGCAAGAGAAACAACAGAGGCTGCTGAGGCAGGTCTCCACTAAAACCATCTCTGCTTCTGCACAAACATCGGATCACTCAGCCCCAACATCACACTGCAAAAAAAAAAAAAAAAAAAAAAAAACCAATCCTCTAAAGCAGTTTAATACAAACCCCAATTCCAATGAAGTTGGGACGTTGTGTAAAACCTGAATAAAAACACGAGTACAATGATTTGAAAATCCTGTTCGACCTATGTTCAATTGAGTATGCTACAAAGACAAGATATTTAATCTTCAAACTGATAAACTTTCTTGTTTTTTGGAAATATTCACTCATTTTGAATTTGATGCCTGCAACGCATTCCAAAAAAGCTGGGACAAGGGCATGTTTACCACTGTGTTACATTACCTTTCCTTTTAACAACACTCAATAAGCGTTTGGGAACTGAGGACACAAATTGTAGAACCTTTGTAGGTGGAATTCTTTCCCATTCTTGCTTCATGTATGACTTCAGTTGCTCAACAGTCCAGGGTCTCCGTTGTCGTATTTTGGGCTTCATAATGTGCCATGCATTTTCAGTAGGAGACAGGTCTGGACTGCAGGCAGGCCAGTCTATTACCCGCACTGTTTTACTACGAAGCCATGCTGTTGTAACACGTGCAGAAAGTGGCGAGGCATTGTCTTGCTGAAATAGGCAGGGACGTCCCTGAAAAAGACGTTGCTTGAATGGCAGCATATGTTGCTCCAAAACCTGTATGTACCTTTCAGCATTAATGGTGCCTTCGCAGATGTGCAAGTTACCCATGCCATGGGCACTAACACATCCCCATACCATCACAGATGCTGGCTTTTGAACTTTGCACTGATAACAATCTGGATGGTCCTTTTCCTCTTTAACTCGGAGGACACGACGTCCATGATTTCCAAGAACAATTTGAAATGACCACAGCACACTTTCCCACTTTGCGTTAGTCCATCTCAGATGAGCTTGGGCCCAGAAAAGCCGGCAGCGTTTCTGGATGTTGTTGATATATGGCTTTCGCTTTGCATGGTAGAGTTTAACTTGCACTTGTAGATGTAGCGACAATCTGTATTAACTGACAATGGTTTTCCAAAGTGTTCCTGAGCCCAGATGGAAATACCCTTTACAGAATGATGTTGGTTTTCAATGCAGTGCCACCTGGGGGACTAAGGGTCACAGGCATTCAATGTTGATTTTCTGCCTTTCCACTTACGTGTAGAGATTTCTTCGGATTCTCTGAATCTTTTGATGATATTATGGACTGTAGCTGATGAAATCCGTAAATTCCTCACAATTGCACGTTGAGAAACGTTGTTCTTAAACTGTTGGACTATTTGCTCACGCAGTTGTTCAAAAAGTAGTGAACCTTTTCCCATCCTTGCTTGTGAACAACAGAGCCTTCCGGGGATGCTCCTTTTATACCTAATCATGACACTCGCCTGTTTCCAATTAACCTGTTCACCTGTGGAATGTTCCAAACAGTGTTTTTTGAATATTCCTCAACTTTCTCAGTCTTTTGTTGCCTCTGTCCCAGCTTTTTTGGAACATGTCGCAGGCATCAAATTCAAAATGAGCGAATATTTCCAAAAAAACAATAAAGTTTATCAATTTGAATATTAAATATCTTGTCTTTTTAGTGTACTCAATTGAATATAAGTCAAAAAGAATTTGCAAATCATTGTATTCTGTTTTTATTCACATTTTACACAACATCTCAACTTTATTGGAATTGGGGTTTGTATTTTATTTCGACTTAAATACTCATTTCTATGCCCTTTTTTTTCTCATGAAGTATCCTGCCATTGATATGAGATCATTTTGACTCATTTCTCAATTCATCCAAGGGGAAAGTGAAATGTTCTTACCCCATGGACTAATCTAGAATTGAGTCAAAATTATCTCACATCAAGGGGTAGAACTTTTTTTTCTGAGAAAAAAGATGATTAAAATAAGCGTTTAGATCTAAATACAAGGTTAAAGTGCTTGGTAAGGTTGTTTTTAGCGGTGCAGAAGAACAACAGTGTCTCCAGCCTCGCTGGCTGCCTGAGACTCCTCATTTCACCAAGGTGCTGAGACATTCCCCCTCTTCCTGCCCCACTCCCCCCTTTCTGTCATCCTTCTGCTCATCTGGTCTGCCACTGATGGAAAAAGCAGCAGGTGTTCTGTGAGGCATGATGCGGGTGGATATGGACACCCCTCTAATTTGAGGCCAAGCATCTGCATGCCTGCAGCTGCACATTCAGCCTTTTGTTGCTGGTCTTTGCAGTGTTCCCCATTCTGGGGCCTAAGGGCCCAGGAGCCTGGTGCTAAATGAGATACCAGCCCGAGAGCTTTCCCATGAGCAATGACTGTTCTCTGAGAAGGAAATCATTAAATATAAACACATTTCAAAGCCCACTATGAATATATTTACAGAACAGCATTAAAAACTAAACTATAAATATTAGCTGTTATTGCTTACAGTAGATGAACTCGTCTAAGCTTATTAAGAACCTAATGAGGTACAACCCAATGCAAAGCATTTATTGCTATGCCTCTGCCAGCCATAGCGTCTTACACCCAAAAAGTTGACGTTCGGCCCCCAAATACAACTGAACTAATATGACCTCAACCTTTGACCCATTGACTCCTAAACCAAATCTGTTCAGCTATCCTCAGTGGGGAGGTAGCATTTCTGATTTGATGAAAATCCCTCTACTCTTTTAGTAGATATAGCGTGGACCAGATATTTGTGATGGACAGTGTGACAGGTGCGCATACGGATGGACAACTATAAAACAGTGTGCCTTTCATCCGCTGTATGGGTAGAGGCATAATAAGGAAAACAAAACAGACCACATACATCCATTGAGAGTACAAAGCAACAAAGTGCTTGCTTCTCTCTCTAACACGAGAGCCCTCATCCTGCTGTTTTTCATGAATGGTCCCACCTTTGAACCTGACCTCCAGCACTTCATTGACGTTCTCTATGATGTCTCCATTGGAGTTGAAGGTGTGGCAGGGACAGTGTACACTGATTTCCAGGCCAAGGTTGGTCTCTGTGGAGAGAAGAGCCTTCAACATCATGGATAGGCTTTTTTTTTTTGCACTCCTTCAACGAAACAGAAAGAGCTTGTCTGTAAGCTATTTCAACCATCCTTCTTGGTGGTTGGTATCAAGTTTTTTTTGGGTAATGGGTGACAAGAATCAGTGTGTAGGCCTCGTCTCACTCACCTCGGTACATTAGCCACTCCCTCACTGTTTCTGTCACATCAAAAGAGACCCACTCCAGCGTTCCTTTTGTGAGGACATTCTTGCCTCCGATGTAGCGCTGCTTGGCGATATGCTCCTCCTTCCTCACAATCTGCCAATCAGACACAATTCGGGGACCCTGTGAAACACTCCAGTCTGCCTTTGCAGCTGCCCCAGCCGGGATGCCCCAGGCCAAGCATGTTGACTTCATGGAAAAACATTACACCTCCTGTTGATGTTCCTCATCTTGCGGGCTTATGTCAGTGCATTTTCTCGCTGCCAGTGAGAACCGTCAAAGCTATAAAATACCTCTCAATTGCTGAATTCACAATCCTAACTTTCAAGCAGCACAATGTAGGAAACAATGAGCTCTGTGTTTCTTGAGGAAACATCAACTGAATTCATCTGATTGTGATAAATGTCTCAAGTTAATATTTCAGAATATCTTAGTACCAAATTATGGAAATCAGTTCACACTCCAATCAAATGAAATTTACACAGAAAATGGCCTGAAGCCATCTCAACATGAGCCCCCATGACTGTGGGGGAGTCCCCATAATCTAGTCCATGGTGGATGCATAACCAGGGTTCTGAACAATGTCAGTGTCTCATCTGACTTCCTGTGGGACAAAGGGTGGCTAAAAAGCTAGCTTGTCAATCATGTCCCAACATATGTGTGAGAGCCTGCAGCTCAGTTCACTCTCCCTACTGCTGGCCCTGTCTCTATCTATCAACCCTAGAATCAGTCCATGGTCTTTGACAAGCTGAGCCAAAGTCTGACCCAACCTACCAGAGTGACGGTATGCAATTCGGTGACGCTCACCTCCTCTGCAGAAATTTGATGGAACTCAATCATGGCTCCCGTCCTCTCACAGTGGATATACTATATAATCAAGCATTTCCATCTGAGTCCCTACCACCAATACTACTATATCCACACATACAAGCAGATCGGTGCAGGCACTAACAACCTTCAAGCTGCCCATAGATTGGGTTACAGGGTTTATCAGAGCTCAATGTGGAGCATGGGGATAAGATGGGGCAGCAGAGTAATAGATTTGTTTGTTTCTCTTGGGTTAGTGGAAATATCTTCACACTTCGTTTACGGAAAATTTTGAAAAGAACTGAGTTTTTATGTGCCTGAATGTGTAGCAGTGGAGTTGTTGCTCACATTGATGTGGAAGCTATTTGATTTTAGACAACAAGTAAAATTATTATTAATTGAGAAAAATTGTAAAACTAGAAGCCCATGTCCAAATGTATGGAGAGCTGACTATGCTAAAATCAACTGTACTTGATACCTGTTCTCATTCCTCCCAGAGCCCCTTGAAAAAATTTCCCATAGGAATCCTATAGAACTTTTTTTGATTGGAATCCCATGGGATTTTGTCCAAGAGGATTCTAATGGGAGCGACAGGGGATTCCACTGGTAATTTGGGGCAAAATACCACACAAATCCCATTACTAGCCCTTTAGTAGTCCCACACCAATCTTGTGGGAATCCCACATCAGGCCCTGACGAAGACTGCATAGGTCAAAACATGTCGGCTTTTTTAACTGTTTAGCCATGAAATAATAAAGGCTTTTTATCCTTTTTTGCTTCTTTTTGATCTAATTATTCTCTGAGTGCCCGGAATTCTTACATTTTTGGTTTACTCTCCCATCCCACGCTTCCAAGAGCACCAGCTTTACATTCTTTCAGTAACTTTTTTATCCCATGAGTGCCGAATATTTTCTCTTATACACCAATCCAGTGGGATTCCCAAACCAGTTCCATAAAGTGCAATATTAGTTTCATGGTAATCTGACACTTGTCCAACACCAATCCTACATCAGTCTCATAAAATCCCATGTTAGTCCCATGGGAATCCCACGCTATTCACTTGTAATGCCAATATCAAGCCCATGGGAATCTTACACCAGTCCCATAAAATCCCACAGTAATCCAATGTGAAACCCATACTTTGTCCTATTAGAATCCTGTACCAGTCCCATGAACTCCAACACTTGTCCCACCTTGATTCCATGGGAATCCTATGTCATTCCCATAAATCAAAAATACTAATTCAAAGGAATCACACATTGGTCCCATAATAATCCAATACCAGTCCCATGGGAATCCCACATAAATTCAATGAAATCCTACACAAGTGCCACCTTAATCCAAAAGGAATCCTACACTTGTTGAATAAAATCTCCCATCAGTCTCATCTGGATCCCATATCAGTCCCATAGATATCCTGCAGGCAACTTTGAGTCCTTAGGGAATCCCATGGGGCAACTTGAAGTCCTGTTGGAATCCCACAGGATTCCTATCCAATATTTTTGTAAGGGACAGTAACACGAAAACACTAGCTGTACTCACCTGATAGAGCTCAATTCGTTGCTCGTTCCTCTTCGCGCTGGAGTTAGGTACACGCAGTGCCCGAAACTCAGCACGGAAAAGATTGGTGGCGTTCTTCTCCATTGCTGAGACATTGAAACGGAACACCTTGGATGTGATGCCCTTGGGACAGTAAGGCAAATCATCTGAAAAGCAAGAAATAGAAAAGTGATTATATGAAAAAGACACCAAAGTACTTACCATGGAAACTGCCCTGTCAAAAAAAGCCAAGAGCACACAAGCGCTAAACCACGAAAAATGCTAAGTTTCACTCTGCCATGATGCATATTGAGATTTTCTCTACTATGGAAGAAATGCTTTCTTAGGGAGGTGAGCTCATAGACCATCTGTAAGTCATAGAAGTCAGAGTTTACAAGTTAAAATCATAAAATTAAACCCATATGTCCCAACAAAGTCGCAGCATAAGCCAGGTCTGATAAGCCAGCATGCTGCTTTGTACTCTCCACACTGCAACAGGTGTTTGGGGAAGTCAGGACAAAAGCTTGGTGTTACTTAGGGCCAATCTCCCTGACTCATGAGTAACAGCTTGCCAACACCTTGATCCAAATATCGTTGAAACAGACAATTTGCTCCAAGGCTGGTGGTCTGAACTTTGCTAAGTGTACCTCATGAACCTTTAGCCACTAAAATGGAACTAATCCTTACTCAACACAGTAGCGCAGAAAAACATGAGTGGAGAGGACAGTGTGTGCAGACTTCTAAATGTTTTCTCAGGCTAAGATGAAAGCAGTCCACTTCATTTTAAGGATTTGGTACCCTTGTAGAGTTTGGCTTACCATGTACAGTGGATATTTTAATTGAATACCAAGTTGATAAGGGAAAAAAAATACAATTACATTGGCATGCGCAGGTCTTACAATACAATGGAGCTGGCTGAACTGGGCTGCACTTCATGGATTCTTTAGGATAGCTTCCTGTTTCCTGCTTGAGGAAGTTTTTATATATTTTTCCCAATCATAAAGCTTCTGAATAGTTTATTATTCTAACTGGCAGCATGCAGGCAAGCTGTGTCAAGTAAAACAAACACGTGGCAATGATTTTACGAGCTTGCTGGAAACCCTCATTTATGGCGCAGCTGTTGGTTATTTATTTACTGAATCATGGTATTTTAATTGGCCACTTAACATTACCGATTTGCTTGAGGCTAGCAAGGACAGTATCTAAGATAATATTAATCAGGATTTAAATGGTAATTTTAAAAAGATTAATACAGGAAAAAGGGTGCATGGGGCTTCGTGCCTTAACTCTCTAAAAGCCAAGTACCCATTTACAGCGATCAGCCACAAGTTTAAAACCACCTGCTTAATATAGTGAAGGTCCCCCTTGTCCTGCCAAAACAGTTCCATCAAATTGTTGTCACTTGAATTCCCAAACTCAGGATATCCCAGCAGAACTTTTCCCAGAATATCACACTCCCTCCACCAGCTTGTCTTCTTCCCAAAGTGCATCCTGATGCCATCTCTTCCCAGGTAAATGGTGCACAAGTACCCTGCCAAAGCACATGATGTAAAAGAAGATGAGACTCACAAGTCCAGGTGACCCTCTTCAACTGCTCCAAGGTCCAGTTCTGAAGCTCAGGTGCCCATTGGGGGTGCTTTTAGAGGTGGGCCGGGGTTAGACTGGGCACTTTGACTGGTCTGCAGGCTACAAAGTGCAATGCACCGCAGGGTATGATGCGCTTGTGTATTGTGATACGCTGCTTTCTTAAATACAATTTAAATTCTCAGTGACTTCTGTCACTGTCTCCCTTCTGTTGGTCTGGACCAGATGGGATAGCCTTCATAGCCTTCCTGCATCAATGAGCCTTGGCGCCCAAAACCTCGTCGCCAGATCATGATTCGTCCCTCCTTGGACTACTGTAAGTAGGTACTCACAGCTGCTTACAGGGAGCTCCCCAGAAGTCTTGCCACTTCAGAGATGCTCTAGCCTAGTAATCAGGCCAAAACGATTTGGCTCTTGTCAAAGTCGTTCAGTTCCCATTTCTTCCACATTCAATATGTTCAATACGAGAACTGACTGTTTGCTTACCATCTAAGATCTGTCTGCAGACCTGGGGATCTACCACTGTTGTGAGATTATCAACATTATTTGCTGCATCTGTTCGTGGTTTTAATGTTTTGGCTCATCAGTGCAATGCAGCTGCTGTATCCAAACCTGTGGAACTTCAGCCATATTTCAAATCCTATTGAAAATCCCAAGGTTTCCAACAATCCCAAATATGTCCTCCAGCATTACAGGGAAATGTGTATGAACTGATTTACGAGGTCTATATATTTTCCATTGAGTGCAATGGTGTAGTCATAAACATCATAGTCATTAACACAGGTCTGAAAATTTCTCTCAGTGTAAGTGTGAAGTAGCTTCAGTGAAGCACTACAACCAGCAAATACAGAATATGTATGTGACACTGCCTTGCAGCTCAAAAAAAGCTTTTCCTGACTTTGAAATTATGTAAGGGAAAACTTAAGTGAAAAGTTAAGATTTTAAGGGGTTAATTTGAGACCTTCAGGACTAAGTTCATTTTAATGTAACTTGCATAATGTCTAACATCCAGTGATTCAAGTCTGTTTTAGGTGGCAGGGCTGAATTCTGTCATAAAACTAAAAATTATGTCCTACTCCTCACTGAGGTCCAAGATGGAAATGGGGCCCCTTCACCCCCTACGCTGTCCTAAACTTAGAGGCCCCCCTCAAATGGAGATTTTAAATTCTAATCAAGCATTTGGTTCCTTCTCAATTACCTCATTTTCTTCTGTTGCCATGGCTTTAGGTAAATTTTGCATTATGGCTTTTTTATTCCAAGGAAAGTATTTTGTTCCATGGCTGAGGACGCTAGGTACTTCAGGGATAATTGGAGTGAAATTTATGAGCTAATTTGCTGTCCCCTTCCCCTTATTAACAAATTTGAAGATCGGTGCCGGCACCGGAATGCTGACATCCGCGAGACCTCATCTTAAAAAAAAAGTAAAAATTTTATGACTACTAAATTTCTTCCTGGATCTATACTCCTTATTTAACGGGTACCCAGCTGAGATGTTGCTGTGGGGGTCATATCTAAGACCACTAACTATTTCAGATAGCCATTGAAATGGACGGCATTTATTCTCTACTGCAGCTTAGATCAAAGCGCTTGACCTAACCTTCAGCGCTTTTGAGCATTAGTATTGTATGAGTATGTACCTTTTGCATCGTTCAGCACAGAATGTACCAAAGTCTACAAATTTATAGAATATGAATGTAAAATATAAATCTTTATGTAATCTTTATAAAAGTATAACGTGAGTGACTTTGCAGTGTGCTTGTATACAAAAGACAGACACACTCACTTTAAGTAATCCATTTCTCATGTCATGGTTCAGGATCATATATTATACATTTTGAAAAGTTTGTCATGGCTGTGAGAACCGCAGAATAAAATATTATTCAGGTTACAGCTTGTTTTCTCCTCCTTTAGCCATGAAGATTTCCCCAGTCTCAGCACTACCTGACAGTAGATATTGTAGACGTGGGAAGCGGCACTGTGAGATCTCTACAGGACTGGAAGAGCCACCACGTGTGACCCCTGCAATTAACTCACCAGGTTACACGGACAGGGAAGTTCCTCCAGGAACTTAGTGGAATTTGACGTGAAGCTCTCTCACCTACATTCTCCCAAGAGTCTCCTGCTCTGAGACAGCAAGTCTCCAGACAGACTGCTTCCTGACACAAGTCGAACGTGCTTCCCCAGTTCACCCACACCCTAAGAAACTGCCAGGTGTTCCAACTCCCTGTTGCCCAGTATGTATCACCAAGTTGGGGGCTTATCATGGATGAATGATGTCACAGTGATACTGCCAAAACAATCAACACCACCAGGCAATTCCACTGGCTCAACAGTTTTGCTGTGATGTCAGTCTTTCCCAAATAGTTGAAGTAAACAAGGGAAATGAGAAATGTGGCGAGCAGGTGCCGGCCAGCTGGTGATAGGTCTAGGGCTTGTCCACTGCTGTAAAACTGCAGTAACTACTTGACAGTAAGGTGCCAAAAGTATTTGCCATTTAAATGCAATGGCCAAACCACACATAAAAACGGTATTGCATTTTGAGGCCCATATGCTGTAATAGGCCTTAGTAAAGACACGTCTTTTCCTTTGAGTGGAGGCATTTTTTGAGACTTCTGGCTCAAAAAAATCTACAAGCTATGGGATTTTTTGAGCAGTTTCATAAAACGTGTTTGCTGGCTACCAGTATGTACTGCTAAGGAGAAGCTTTGCAACTGAACCAATGGGGGTAAGGCAGCAAGCAGCTCTATGTTAGCTTGTTGCTAGGCGAAAAATGGTTTCAGTTGGACAGCAGTCGCAGAATTCAGAGGGTCCAGTTATTTATACAAAACAAATATGTCAGAACATCACATTTTAAATGTCAGTTTAAAACACAGACGGCGACAGAGACAATTAAACCCATTCATATATACAATGGAGTAATATGCTTTGAACCAGAAATCCATAGCATGTACCATTAGCCGAACTACCATCAGCTAAATACATCACTCTTCCAATGCCTATGACCATGCCAGATAGATATTCCTGGGAAGTTTTGCAGTCTGCCTGTGTTTTAGCATAATTGGTATTGGGGCAGTTTTGCATTGTGGTCAGTGAACAATGGCTATATTGCAAAAGATAACAGGATGAAGTCCCACTTCGAGCAATCGTCAATACGGGGGGGAACGTCCTGATGTTGCAGTCATGCCCCATTTCCGATGCTTTATGGGATAGTTTGGTGGTCGAGTCACTTCCGGTCTCGCGGAGCTGCGGAAAGTTACCTTAACGTGCATGGTTACGGATACTTGCCTGTGTGATAAGTTTTGTGAAGGGCCTTCCATGGTGATATTCAGTCGATTGATATAATTTATTGTATAATTTTGGCGTTGCCGTCAATCACAGATGATGTAGATTAGTGCTTCTCAAACCTCTCCTAGAGGACTACCCCTCCCGCATGTTTTAAATCTCTCCCCGCTAGCACGATTCGCTCATTATCAAGCATCTTCACGGGTAACGAGCTGATCATTTGACTCACCTGTGCTGGAGCAGGCTGAGCTCTAAAACATGCAGGAGCAGTGGTACTCCAGGGGAGGTTTGAAAAGTGCTGATGTAGATGATGAGATTGCTATCATTCAATGTTATTATGTGCATGCAGTAGTCCTAGGCACAGGCAGGCTGTGCACCGGAAGTGTGGTAGTATTGGAAGTGTAAGAAATTTCAGTGAACAAGATCGATCTGGCTATTTTTTTGGGTATTGATGATTGCTCGAATTGGATTCTGTGTAAAAAGTGCAAATTGCCTGTTTCCCTGGACATTTACATTTTCCAATTGCCTTGAAGTAATGCAAAAAAAAAAAACTAACAAAAAAAAAAAACAATCAGGATGTGTCCAAATTGAAGTAAAATGTCCATAATGCTGACGTATATGCGCTGTATAACTGTTTATATAACTAATATTGTTGTAGTGAAGGGTTTCAACATTCTGGCACCGGAAGGAGCATTTGTGCAAGTTGATTTTGTTGGATTAATGAATTGACGCTGTTTGAATTAGGGGTGACTGTGTGGGGTTGTGTTCAGCTAGCCATGGTGAGCAGTTACAGCACAGAGCGCAAATATGATGAGGCCACTCTTCTCTTTGCTTTCCAGGCCATTTTTTGCCATTCCAAATAAATCTCTTCCCTGAGAACAGAGCGATTGCCTGCACTGGAAGAGCTCATGTGATGAGGTTATCTGTTGAAGTCCAACCGCTTTTCAATATTCGATCACAGGTGTAGCAGGGAAAGTTAGGAGGGAGACTTTTAGGACTGAGCCAGAAAATTCAGTCTCTGATTTAGGTTGACAGCACTACTTGAAAATTTTGTACATCCGAAAAACTGCCATCCTCCAGTCCATTCTGCCCCGCTTTCTTTGATGAATCAATGATTTCTGTATGGCACATGCACTCAACAATTCTCTAAAAGGGGACTTTTATTATAATCTGTGATTCCCTTCAGCTCCCTCTCCTGAGTCCACTTCTGTTACACCTGTCAGACTAATGAGAGTGCTTAAAGAATTAAGTCTAAATGTCAGTGTAATGAGAAAGCATAACGTGCGTAAATCCGAGTGACAACAGGATTTGTAGAGCGTTCATGAATGAGCTCTGTCAGAGGTAAAGATTCCTTAAGCCATCTCTGAGCATTCTTTTCATCTTTAAGGGAAATTCAGCCCAGATTGAGATGTCAAGCAGTGCTACGGGCACTTTCCACTCCCCCCTTCATGAGTTTCCCACCGCAAACCATCAAGTAGCACTGTGCATGCATGGGGGACATAACTGACCTCTTGCAGTAGGCATTAGCACTGATGCTATGGCTCAGTTGGAGCCTCCATAACTAGCCTGTGCTCCATATGCCTGCTGCTGGCATGGTTTTGTGGACAAACATAAAAGCCAGAGGCCTCAAACATTTCTCTCAGAGGATTTCAAGAAAGCATGGCCTGCTGATGCCCAACCTGTGCCAGAACCACAGCTGTGGATGGGCAAAAATCTCAATTGCAGTCAAATTCATTCACAAATGAAGGAGTTTGTTTTTCTGCGGTGAAAAACCTGCACTCTGTTTCTGTGCCGCATGTAGAGGCAAATTGCCTGTTCCAAATGAGACCTTATGTAGCTTCCCCTCTTTCATTTTCTCCTTTACAAAAAAGGGGGGGGGTTGTAGAAGTCATTGTTATTTTCACAACCTTCATTATGCACTAATTTCTCGCAAAACAAGTTGAAGGGTTGAAGGAAAACCGCTATCTATTCAAAAAGTCACACCGATCAGCTACAACCTTTACAGTAAGTGCACCTATAACGCTCCTTATTACGGTTATTTTTGTACATGGGGTCTACTATGATAGGTGTACATGCTTCGATGTTCAAAAAACAATTTTTTTCTCATACTGGCCATTTCTGCAGCACCTCTGGCTGAAACACTCTGTCCTCCCAAACAGCGCAGTGTGCTGTGATTGGTCTGCCGGACCACTCACTTGTGATTGGTCAACTGCTTTGCGCGTCAGAAATGTCCTGTCCGTTACCATAAATGGATTTCATAAATGGGTTATACTTCTCTGCGAACAACTGGAAAATAATGAGACAGGCAACAAGTTGTGTTTTTCCTTCTCTTGCTTCAGCCAGTCTTAATTTATACAAAAAATATGTATTTCAGCTGTATTTTATCTGTATTTCAAGTCCCATATCTTTTAGTCAGGATGACAGTTTGGACACCTTTCAAACTACGAATGCAGAATTCTTAAAAAACCACAACTAAAACAGTCATTTGTGCTTCATACACAAATTAAAAAAATATAAACTGTACTTGTCTTCAAACTTATTTGATCAGCTGCTTCAGGGCTTCTTATAAGTGCAATACTGTTTGCAAATCAGTTTCCAGCCTAACTGGCTCAGAGGACATTAACCCTCGCTTAGCATGAAGCTAGCAGAATCCAGCGGAAAATCCCACAAAAACAGCATAGCTAGCAGAGTTAACATCACACTTTTCACATTAAAATAAGAACTGGACATGAAAACAGACTGTCACCGTAAACCCATAACTTTAAAGAATTTGCTGGAGGTTTACAAAACAAGCAAAGGTATAAGGAAGCTTTACGGTGCCATAGTTACAAACGCGACAATCTACGCTAAGGCAGCATTGGCATTGTGGCCTCCTTACATTACAAACTCCTAAACAACCTCAAACTCCAGGTCCTAACAAAGTGGGCACAGCTCCTTCTTTCAGGAGTAACCGTTGAGAAAATCCAGCATTGAACTGCGTCCAGTTCACAAAGCAGCCCTCTGTAAAATCACACAAAACTGCCACTGCCTCTTCACTTCCTCTTCCTCTGGAAGTCCATACAAATTGGATTTCATATTGCACGCTGTAAGTAGCGGCATTTCTGGGCATAACCTGCTTGATTTATGGATGTTCCAAACTAGTAGCTTCCATTGTAGATGTCTTATGTGGTTCAGTTCCCTCACACACCAACGTCTGTGCATTTGAGCCGGGTTTTGTGTTCAACCAATCACAGAGAAGCTCTGAAATTTCAAAGCTGTTGACACATACTGTTGTGGAAGGTGAGTGAAACACGTAAGATGTTTGTAACGGAGGCTAACCAACACCAACAGGCTGAAAATGTTCAAAAGGTGGAATTTCAGGGCTTCTTCGGTGTTGAAGTTTTCCCAAACAAAAGTTCTTTAGGTGTAGAGCAGCGCACTTTGGTCAGCGCTTCATTATTTAGACATTTGATGCAGGGCCGGTCGCTATCATGGTAAAGTCGCTTGATTTCTTTCATGTTCTCATCCAGTCGACTTTTTATTCTTGAGAACTTTTCTAATAAACAGTACCATCCCGTATGGCACACAGATAGTTCTACTGAGGAATATACAAATACAACAGTATTTACGGAAAGAACGCAACTTATGATTAAAGGAAAATTGAGTTGGCTTTTTCCATATACAGGCATTTTATCTTTCTTCAATCCAATTCTTATTTTACATACAAAACAAATGTCATTATCAACAAGTTTTTAGGAGTTTCTGAACCCGCCATTTTTTAAAATTAATATTTGACAGGGGTAACAAGCATTCTGATTTGTTTATTTCAAAACAATGCCATTATTTTACAAAACTCAAAACCTGGCTTGAGTGCGCAGACATTGGTGTGTGAGGGAAGCAAACCACATAAGACCTCTACAATAGAGGCTACCAAACTAGCTGTCTAGTGTGAAAATTCATTTGATGACATAACCAGTTGATGGACAAAATGGCAGAATGCTATGGGGGCATCTCAGGCACCCCTGGAGCAGTGTGCATGCACAAAAAAAAAACATATGATACACACAAGGACATTAAAAAATAATAAAAAAATCACAAATGGTGCACTTGAAAACCTCTTGCCTAGAATTATGTTGCTCCTCCCCATACTGTAAAAACAGCTCTGTCACACTGAGGTCCACTTGAATACCCAGACCCACAGAGTCCCAGCAGAACATTTCCCAGAGCATCATTTGTCCACCTCCAGCTTGTCTTCCGCTCTGAATCCATCCTAGTGCCATCTATTGCCCAAAGAAAATGGTGCACGCCAGAGCACGAGGTGTAGGTCGGCAGTGGCCTTCCATGGCAATCTTGTATTTTTTAACCCAGTAATATTCCATCAAATAAACTTTCATTTGTATAATTACCATTCATTCCTTAGATTTTTTTTATATTTTATTTCTGTATAACTTCAATAGTTTAGATGTTGGGACAAAAAAAGTAGCCCTTACATGTCATCAAATACAAAAAAAAAAAAAATCGGGAGAATATGAACCAGGATTTTATGCCCATTCATTCTGAAGGCAAGCTGAAAAAATGTTGCGCATGCAGTCATAGATACTTTAACGTCATTAACGTCATAAGACAGAATTTTTCCATACCTTTTTACCTAAATTTGCTGTACAAAGCCAAAAATTATTTTGTTGTTACATGAAAAAAATTGAAAGGCTACTATTAATTTGTACAGTTGGACACAAGGGACTCTACGTAACACCAGAAATCATCATGGTGGACATCTTAGCTAAGTTACAACTGATACATTTTTCCAAGATAGGATTTTCAAACCAGAATACAAATTAAAAAAAAAAAGAAAACCGAGATACAGTGGCCCACACCAGCCTCAAGCAACCTTCATCAACAAAAGCGAGAGAAGTATACGCTTATTTCAAATGGACTAGTTTAGAAGAAAAGATTGGCTGTGCTAGCAGTAGCTGTGCTAGCAGTCATCAACTGGACTGTTTCCACCTCCTTACTGTTTACAAAGAGCAACCATGCGGACAAAAGCGGACGGTACTGTGGTTTGGTGAAACATCAAAAAATCATGTGCACACATTCAGAGGTACTGATACAAAACACGCTTTGAAATCTTCATCCTGTGTTTAAGTATTGTGCTGCAGCTCTTTGATGCACTCAGTCCTTCATTAGCTTGCTAATTATTTTCATTTTCATCATTATTTTTTCTAGTATGAATGAATGGGGGAGCCTTACGAAATGAGATGAAGCTAACGCGTCCATTAGCTTTGCAATCACTCCAATTACCTGTAAAAAATGCATCTCTTTTTGCACTGTGGGTGTTTATATCCACCACACTGATGGCCTAAAGAGCTGCTAAACTGATGGCCCAAAGATTAGTTGCTGTACAATCACGTTTGTTCGATGTACCGGTTGGTTGATGTGATCAATCTTTGATTTACTTCATATTGAAGTTATGTGTGTTTTTAATTGTTGCTGACTGATGGTAAGAAGAAATATAATTGGTCACTGTGCCATAACTGAGGATAAAATATGGCTGTATTCCAGTCTGCAACTGATGTTGAACATACTGGTGTTCATGCTGCATTTGAGACATTTTGGGAACTGGGAAGTTCCCAGTTTGAACTTCCCAATTCTCACCAAGGCGCGTTTGAAAGTTCTGCTTAGGAAAAACAACATAAAGGGGGTCTCTGTGACTATAGGACTCTTCGTCCCTGGACTTTTTTGTTCCCTAGGAATTTTCGTCCCCAGACTTTTCATCCCCATCAACTTTTCATCCCCGGACTCTTCGTCCCTGGATTGTTCATCCCCAATAATGCTTTGTGCCCTTCCTGCATTATAACCCCAACGCTAACCCTTATATCATGGTGATCTGTCCATCGTCCATCCGTCCGTCACCAATGGTAGCATGTTTCGTCATGATTAGGGGATGAAAATCCAGGGACGAAAAGTCCTTGGGGACGAAGAGTCCAGGGATGAAAAGTCCATGGGGACGAAAAGCCCATGGACAAAAAACTTGGGGGCAAAAAGTTCGAGGACGAAAAATCCGGGGATGAAGAATCTTGTAACCGGTTTGGGTGTATCACACCCAAGGGACTGTCTGCGGAGGGGCTGGGGTGGGCATCGCCCATGCAGAGATAAGCCTTTCCCATGCAGGGGAATAATCTGCCCATGCAATGAAGACTGAAAAAAAATCACCATTACATCTTATTTTTGAACATTCATAGTTTTATGTAATTTTGTCATTGGACAAAATTGGCTTAATCAGTATTCCTCTTTTCGGTTATCCCCATACCACAGCAGTTCTTCAGTTTCACCACACATCACAGACGAGGGTAACTGAGCTGCGCAACCCGTTTGAAGCTAGTTGCTGTCAGCAGTTCAATTAAAAATGCAAGCTCTGTGTTTCTTGTAAGTTACCTGGTGGCTGTTGGTTTAGTGATTAGCGAGCTAGCAAGCCAGCTATGGCAAGGAACAATTGATTTCTTGCTTGTCACAGGATTTGGCACATTGGGCATAAAACAATTTTATAGAAGACTAGCGCGGTTAATTTTATTTAAGTTGCTGCGTATTTCTGCATGGATAGGTGGCTCATTAAACAAGACTAGGTCAAAATTTGGCTGGACACAGTGTATATTATCGTGATCGTGATGCTAATTCTCATTAGCGCCTTAATGGTAATCCCCATAATGTGTCAGCATTGCGCAAACAGACACAGCACAAAAATTTGTTGACTCCAACTGTCATCATATCTTTTGGTGCTGGCAAGAATCTGTAAAAGGGCCAACAAATATTCCTCTATGCCGAAACAAGACCAGTAGAACATTCCCTTCTTCGCCTGCGATAGATGTGGAATGAGCTGTAGAACTTAATGGAGTACTGAGGCGACTAGTCACAGCTACTTAGCTCCTGGTGTTGGAAATAAATTCCAATGGTAATTTATAATGTGCTTTGGACACATTCTGACATTAATTGAATTAGCATTAGTTTTATGGGCCGGCAAGCCCCAAGATTAACCAATGGGTTATTGAGATCCATGTGCACACATCAAATTCATTGTTTATTGCGGGAAGTGTGATGCTATTACATTTGTAGTCTAATCTGTAGTCCATTTTCGCAAACTACATATCCAGTACACAAACGTGCAAATAGCCTGTGATTCGTACCTGGCCGATCAGGTGCATCAGTTTCAGCAAATGATTACAATCATTATTTGCGGAGGCCCATCAGTGAGACAAAATGGAGAAAACAAAGTTGATGCTCTATTTGCTAGCTATTGGATACCTCCAGAAACCCATGGGGCCGGCTGCAGAGTAAACTTTCACAGTTGGCTGCTATTAGCTTGTGAACATGTGGTGCAAAGAAATCTATAGTAAACAGGGAGACAGCGACTTATGTATATTTAGGTGGCTGGTTAAGTCTGTTGCCTGTTGGCAAAATTAATGATTTGGCTAGCTAGTTCACCAACTACTATTTGCTAGCTATATTGGATGCATTAAAATCAGTAAAGAACAGTGTATAACAATGATTCCATGACCTTGTCAACAAGCATTAGGTCAGCAAGTAATGATTATTTTGCTAGCAAGGCAGCTAGCAAGGTCAGTGATGCACTGACGAGATTAATTATGTTAACTGGCCAGTTTGTTCGCTGACTACCAGGTTTTAATGCAGACTAACATTGGCCAAATGCAAAATTTGGCGCTAGCCAGCTGCATAACTTGATAACTAGCTTGGTCAGGTTAACTAAATAGGACACACAATAGCTAACTAATCAGCTAGCGAACTCACCAGGCTGTCTTGCCTTTTAAGCCGCGATTTTTGCTTTGGGAACCATGTGGATCATGGGACGTGGAGTGGTTTATGCACTGGAATTGCATAAAGACATTTCAAATGATCTTATTTCATTTAAACGATCATGAAACACGTGCATTGCTTCCAACCCCTGAGTAAAGAAAGGCGTGAGTCCTAACTGGTATGCGTTATAAATGTAAACTGGCCACACCTGATAATGTTGAGAGTTTTCAGAGTTTCTGTAATGGCAATATAAATGAATGATTGAAAACAGGTCATGACCAATGATTAATTTTAAGGGATTGTTTGAGCCTCCCTGTTGCCAGTTCACGAACCACCACTGGTGTGTGCGCACTATTTTAGCCAACTGAAGATCCAAACCAAAATTTCCCATTAGCTCATCATAAAATCTATAATCTACAGTTTTTTACCCCACATGCTAATGGCCCCAGACCCCGTACAATTTCTAGATTTGTAGCTGTCATTGTATTCTCTCCCCCCCCCCAAATAAAGAGAAAATTAAAGCTTCCCCTTTCCAGTCCGTATTACGGAAAAGGAACATTATTGTTTTTGCCCACCCAATTAGACCAAATGCCCACCCAAAGATCACATCCTAGTAACACCTCTGATCAGTCCTCTTACCAGGTGTAACACAGTAAGATTATCAACCCCCCCCCACCCCCAACATCACGCACTGCGTACTTCTGATAGGTGGTTAATGTTTATATAACAGAACTTTCGTAAACAGTGGTTATATTGATCAGGACAGCATACAATTTAACAACGTTGTTGCCAATACATGTCACATTTGCAGTTGCTACACATTGCTTCTGTGGTCCCAAATGCATAATACTGACTTGATGCCAAATCGTTAACAAAATATTCAAAAAGGTTGTTTAAGGTTTTGTCAGCCATTGTGCTTTAATGTCACATATAACTTTTGGCAAATTGGGAGTTCAGAAATCATAGCGGAGCTCCCCAGAGCTAATTCCCATTGGCAGGGTGTCCGAGAGTGCTTTTACCACTGGGGCTTGGGACTATCCCCAGTTCCCAGGATACAAACACAGAGTTTGTAGTTAAATTTCAGCAGCAGTCGTTTTGTATACCACTGTTCTATGGGATTCCTTTGTCATAGCTGAGAATATCTTGCTTGATATTGGTTGGTAGGTTTGCATGCCTGCGCATGCATGTGTAAACTTTATCATGAGTTTACCTGACTTTATTAATAGGCATTGCCTACCCTGTAACTGACCTCATTGCACGTTACAGGTGCACGCATACCCTGCCGATGCCCTCAATAAAAAAGAATAGGACTTAGGGGACCAGGTGACCTTCTTCAATTGCTCCAAGGTCCAGTTCCGATGCTCAAATACCCATTGTAAGCATTTTTGGCAGTGAATTGGGGTTAGAACGGGCACTCTGACTGGTCTGTGGGTACAAATTGCAATATGCAGCAGGGTGCAAAACACTGTACGTTGTGACACAGTCCTCACTTATGTCTCACTGAAATTCTATACCACTTGTGCACAGGCCTTCCTTTGGACGGGATAGCCTCTGTTGCCTTTGTGCATCAATGAGGCTTGGGCATGCAACACCCTGTTGCCGCTGCATGTTTTGTCCCTCCTTGGCCCACCGTTGGTGACTAGGAGCACCCCAGAAGTTTTTCCGCTTTGGAGATGCTCTAACCCACTCATGTTCCCATAATGATTTGGTCCTTGACAAAGTCATTCAGGTCCCATTTCTCCCATATCCTGCAAGCTTACTACCAGAACTGATCATTTGTTTATTTTCTAAGGTCTGACTGCAGACCTTCACATGCACTATTGTTGTGAGATAATTGTTATTTGCCTCATCTGTAAGCAATTTGATTGTTTAAGTTCATTGGTGTATATCAGCGTTGGGACACCAAGGACCATTATTTGTTTTAATCAGCTCTTCAAATCTGGTCCCCCAGGAGAGAACCTGAGAGCTTAAGCACACAGAATGCAACAGACTTCAACAAGGCTTTATTGGTGCTCAAGGTAAGGAGAAAAAAACCCTAGAGCCCATTCCAAAACTAAGAGTCACAGGAAATGCTTCTTCCTCTCTTTAGCCAGAGCAACTTAAGATCCAGATCCACAGCACCAAGCAAGAGGAGACCCTACAGGATGAATAAAAATATTTCCACAAAAAAAAATTGTATTAAGAACTCAATTCTTGTCAGTCTTGAAAGAGTGTAAATATTCTTGAGGGTATCAGCATGATGACAGATTAAAATGAGGAAACATGCTGTGTTCCATATTAAATTTCATATTAATGAGCCTCTTTCAAGTGGGAATTAATGTTACTGGTCACAGAGGAGGACATTGCAGCTCTGCCCCCACATTTGGTGTTAATTCAAGTTTTCGAGGGGTAGGCCTTAGAGGCTGTAATTAAGACTGCAGTAGAGTACTATTGGAGACATTATTAGCAGTTTAAATAACAATTAAGAAGACTTTTTTAAAGAGCTGAATACAGTCTAAACCCTTTCAGAAGTGCAATCACAGATATGCGAATAAAACGTTTTTGACGACATTCAAATTATGATTTTGCTATCACTGCTGGTAACTCAAAGCCATTGAGGTCAAGAAGAATGACTTAGAATTTTGAAAAAAACATTTTAAGATGAAGTTCTAGAACGTGGAAGAATTTTGAAGAAAAAAAAGATCTTTAAAGACAACGTGCTTTGCAGGGAAGGTGCTATAGTATACCATATTCCTCTGAAGAACTTGATGTGACCCTAAACAGGTCTCTCAAAGGGGAATCAAATGGATATATTGGTAACCCCTCCTAGCAAGAAGCACCTGCTGATTTTAAAGGAGCACCATGACAAAAGACTATTGATGCAACAACCCTGACTCTATATACTCACATCAGCTCCCAGTCTTTCACACCATCATGCTGGGCTTCTTGCCTTGTATTCAGTAAGTAACAGTGACAAGACCAAGAAAAAGTAATTCTGCACACCAGTGAACTGTTTCTTTGTAGAACCACACTACCAAAGCAGTTACAAAAATGTATGATCCACTGGTGTTCATAACTGCTCGTTGTAGCTCCCCCACTGAGTTTTCAACATGTTGATCTTGACACGTAGCCACACAGCAATGTCAGAGCACCGCTAAAACTAAAACATGGCCCTTTCTTCTCTAGGTGTGTATCTCAAAGCATAGGCTGCATCCTTTGAAGGCTGCATTTTTTGGGGTCGTCACTTAATTCCATCTGCCGAACTGACGTAACGTCGTTTCATCTCTGTTAAACAGTTTGGTTTGAGTGAGTTGTCACTGGTTTCCCTAACCTTAACCTTAACTCTAACCCTTAACCCAAAACCTAACCCTAAATTTAACCTTATCCCTGACCCTAAATGTTAGTTTAGCAGATGGAAGTAAGTGACAACCCCTAAAAATGCAGCCTTTGAAGGATGCAGGCTATGCTTTGAGATTCACCCAAAGTGTGTATTTGAGGTTCAGAAACAATTGTAAAACAGAAAGTGAAATTTAAATGGTGGCAATAAAACATATGAGGCATAAACACAGTCATAAAGCGCATAAATAGATTTTCTTCTGTGAATACATTTTGAAATTACTTATTTTGAAGAGGAAAAAGTGACTGGTAGCACACCCCAATCAATGAGATTGGAGAGTTCAATAAAATAGTTGTGATGGAATGCCTCTTAGTCCACTCACTCAGAGGATACAGAGGACTGGCAGCTCTTGATTTGCACTGTGATGTAATGGTGCTCTCACAGTCCAATAGCTATGTTTGCTTTGCTCTACCTTCCTCGCACTTTCCACTGGAGTAAGACGCGGCCGTTTGTTGCCTCAAGCACTGGCAGCGTGCAGAATCCTGGCCAACTCTCCAGTCACGTGGACATAGGAAATGCTCCTCTATGCCAAGCAAGGAGGAGGTCCTTCCATTAGTCTAATTTGCTAACATTTCCGCACCCCTTCCCCCCTTTTTTAACAGCACATTTCTCCAGATCTGGCCCTGACTTAATCTAAACCTCATTGAGCTGGTTACATTGTGAGAGAGGAGGGGTGGGGATTAATCCATGGAAAATGACAGGATGACGATGTGTTTTCCACCATATGCTGTGGTTTGAGATGGATTTTAAATGATTTGGGTTTGTGTCCACAGGTGAGCTGAAAAAAGGCCACGGGGTTTCGCTATGATTATCACATGCCGTGGTCAGATTTCATTGTGCTGCAGTGCCTCAAGGGCTGGAGGATAACCAGAATGGGATGACTGACAGAGCATTGGCAGCAAGCGTCTTACGTAACACGAAGAAATCAACAGGCTCCTGATTTATTCAGCAGACAACGAAGTAGATCGAATCCACGCGACCACAGAGTTAAGTCAAAGTGGAAACCGAAGTCGTCGAGATTATTTTGAAGCATCTCTACTATTTATTACATGCGACCATATAACTTTCATTTGTCTTCTAATTAATTATCACTCATGCAAAATTGGAAATGAGCGCGTAATAAACACATTGGCGGCTAAATGAATCATTGATGGCTGTACTGGTCTGAGGGAAGTCAGATAAATCGTTCACTTCAAGTAGAGCTCAGGATTTGGGGTAAAATTGTTAAAAAAAAAAACAACAACAACAAGCAACGGTAAGACAATAATCAGTCTATTTCTATTTACCCTAATGAACTGCTTTTTAACTGACACATAGGCCTACATTATTTCAATCTTGCGCACACCCCGTAAGCAACATGTTGTTGGCAAAATAAAATTTTGTTTCACGAGGCGCAAAATAGTTTGTTGAAGTGGGTACAGCATTTCTCACATTAAATGAGGCGACAGGCTGTCCCAAAAAATAGGCTAATATCCAAATTATTTGGCTGCTAAACAGGTTCACAATTATGTGGAGCAAAAATGTTTGACATAATTTTTTTCCCGGACGGGTATAAAACAAAATAAAAATTTACCAAATTAACACAAAAATATTCCAACTTACTGTTCTCGGGAGATCCTTGAATCATGTTGAATTTATATATCTCTTTGGCGTAGTATTCGGTCTCCGTGTTATCCTGGCCGCAACTTTGCTGTCGGTCCCTCCCCAATTCCTCTAACAGTTCCTTCGTACTATTATACAGGGCCAGCACTTGGGAGGTAACCTGAGTCGGATCCACTGACTGAGGCGGCGGGCTTGTTAATCGAAGCTTGCTCAAAATTTGTCCCCGGATCGCCTCAACTCTTTTTTTCTTAATATGGTCAATGTCCACAGTAGCGCAGGTGGATAGTGACAAACTCATTGTCACGCAATTTAAAAGAAGGAAAAACAAAAGTGCTTTACCCACATACATTTTTTGTTGCCTTTGCTGAGTGTTACCTTTGATCAATGAAAGGTTATCTAAATCCCATCTATACGAAGTGCCTCCCGACTCCGTGAAGTGGAAAATATTATGATACTGCAATTCTTAATTTTACTTTTTAATAAGCTGAATTACTGACTACACTGTATTTCTTTTCCTCGCTTTCATTTTCTTCAAGGAACTCAATTAACATTTCCCAGTGTAAATCCCATTTTGTCGGTGATGATTTTCAATGAGAGAAAATTCTTTGGAATCCAGGATAATATGCCGAAAATATTCCAAATTCATAGTCAGAAGTAGGCTTTCAGGGGGTAATGCTTCAAAAAGCGCTCCCTTTTGCCTTACCTTCCCTCAGAACTTATACTAAAAAACTGACATCTCAGATATCTTCTTTCCTCTCCTGCGCCCTGAACAATATTCAGTTTGTCCATGTACAGCCTTGCATCCCGCTCGTCTCAGAGGTTTTCCAGATTTCATGAGCCACAGTTGCCCAATCTCCCTTTCGGTCCTCACACCCTCTCTAGGTCTCCTACGAGTCTCGGACTCTGTGAGCGCTATTCGCCTTTGCTGATAATTTATAGTCTTCGTGACGTTTAACGGAGGAGGGACCACAGGTTATCGCATCCCCACATGCGGCAAACCGCTACCCATATGTCTGTACTTGTAGCCTATATATGTGTTTGGATTGCAAAAAATGACAAAAATCGGTGTGCCCATGTAAATTTCCTCCGGACAAAGTTATTTTAAACTTTGAGAGATGCTACTTGAACAGTGCCAATCAGGTGTTTTGGTTATCAGTAAAATGTCTGCCTGAATACAAAAATGACACAGTTAAGGAAAGTTAAATTGCCTAAGACCAAATGCATTCATTGGAGTAAATGCCATGATTTAAATCACCCGAACAATTTACGCGCGTTTATTCTGTGAACTCATTCACCCTTTAAAGCTGTTGAGTTATTTCTATGCCTCTTCACTATGACAATTTGCACATCAGGATTCTGTGCTGTCCAGACAGAAACGAAAGTGCTCCCCCTACTGGATAAAGTAAGAACTTCAATTTTTAATTTAAGTGACGGAAGCAATTAATAACCCAGAGAAGTTTTTGTAAACGAACAACCCGCAAGATTACATTCGGTGTGGCTATCATTAAGGAACAAACTAAACTGTCAGCTTTCGAAATGTTCCGCTGAACTTCAGGGAATTAAGCAATCTAAGATGTACTTTACTTATCTTGAATGCAGCATCTGTGGCTCCAAAATTCAGACATCAGTTTATGCATTAATGTTGCCCTCACAAATGTGTAAGTCACTCATGCCGTGTGCACTGACACACACCCTCATACCATGACAGATGCTGGCTTTTGGACCTGATGTTAGAAAGAGCCTGGCTTTTCCTTGCTGTCTTTGTTTTTGTTTTTCTTTCTTTCCAAAAAGACTTGAAGTATTGACTCGACAAACCACAAAATGAGCTTCCACTGTGCTACTGTCCATCTCAAATGAACTGGAGGGAATTTTCAGACCGCAATGATGAATATTTTCAGTTTTGCATTGTTAAGCTTTAACTTGCATCTGAGAATGTAATGGTGCACGGTTTTGACTGACAAACGTTTAGCAAAGTACGTTGTATTTCCAAGCCAAGGTCGTGATATCTATCTCAGCCATATCACAGTTTTTAGGACAGTGACGTCTGAAGGATTAGATCTCATGCATGCATTCAGAGGTGGTTTGCAACCTTGCCTTTTACGCACAAAGATTCAACCAGATTCTGTCCATCTTTTTTTGACATCATGCACTGTAGAGTGTGAAATTCCCAAAATGGGATCCATTTTTCTTTGGTAAATATTTTTTTCAAAAATGACAAATTATAACTTCACACACCTGATGACAAATTGGTGATCCGGGACCAATCTTTGTTCTTGAAGGACTGTGTGTCATTCTCAGCCGGTACCTCAACCTGACCTACCATCTCCACTCCCCCTCCCCATTTTCCTTTTCTTTGTCTCTCTCCCCGTCTTGTTCGTGTCTTGTGCGTGCGTGTGTGTGTGTGTGTGCGCAGGTGTGTGCGTGAATGTGTGTGCATGTGCGTGTGTGAATGTGTGTGTGCGTGTGTGTGTATGCGCATGTATTTGTGCTTATGTTGTTTTGAGTTCAGTCTGTTCCAGTTCTGAGTTTACCCTTCGTCTTTTTTTCCCTCTGCTCACCTGACTGCTTTGATCACACCAACGTATCAGCTCCATACCTGCAGCTTTTCTCATTTGGCTCAGTATATATACCAACTCTCCATCCCGATTATCTTATCAGATTGTTTCAGACAAGTGACCAGTTGATGCTTGCTTTTCTCCTTGTTATGTCCTGCTAGTATCTTTGGTCCTGCATGAGATTCTTTGATGGCTCTTTTGCCTAGCCCTTGTTGCCTGCTTTGGACTGCTTTTTGTGTATGACATTGCCTGCTTTGAACTGCGCTCTTTTGCTCATACCCAACTAAACAGGTTTTCAATTCACCTTTTGTGTCCTGGTACAATTTGCAAAGCTGTTTAGCAATACCTCTTTCACATCACCATAATTAAAACTTGCAACATCATACTGTTTGGAAGGATGTCGACTTATTCTCGTCCGAATTTGTCAGAAAGACAAGTCTTCAAAAGTTTTAAACATTTTCAGGTTTTCATTAGCATCCAATTAGTTTTAGCTTTGCATATTGATTTGTTGTGATTAATGCAATTCAAATGTATGGCTGTCATCCCTTTCAGTCATAGCATAATGAGATGAGGCCCATAGGCGTAGAAACATGGCAAGACTATCCCGACCAACTTTCGATCACTGGGGAAAACGGAAGAAATGCAACATTGTAAAGGTAACATACCCCAGTCCAATTTAGTGTTAGTGCATCCATGGTTGGTGGCTTTGTCGAATTCACAGACAGCCAGTGGTTTAAGCTGAAGTGTTTATCTTGGCTGTAGTCACATAACTAATGTTGTTTCAAAAAAAAAATACAGCGCACAGAATAGACAACATTGCAATCTGGCTTGGTAGCTAACGTAGCTATATCCACGCAATTAGTTACACTGTTCACTCTACCAGACCTAAGGAGATGGGTCTGGCTGCAGCAACATGGGCGACCTCCAGTCTAGGACCTGGAACCGAGCAGGTTTCGTGAGTGCACGGAGGCGATCTTCTGCAGTCAGGGAGGGTTGCAGGAAGTGAACAAATTTCAAACATTAGCTGGCTGATATTGAAAAACTTGCAGACTAGAGGTGGAAACACCGAAGGTGCAGCTGCACCCCAGCCCGCATGTGCCGCGTATTTGTGGTCAAATTGCATCCAAAGCTGTGACAGAGTGGTCGTTGCAATAATCTAAGTCTAATGAAAGTCAGACAACAATAAGACATTAGACCTAAATTAGATAATTGAATTTTTTGTTGTAATTGCTTGCATGGCTGCATACTTTCTCTTGATGTGATGGAAAAGATCTTGCTTTCTTTTTGCAGAGATTTATGGGAAAAATTATGACCAGTCAACTTCTGAAGTAAGCTATTTTCTTTAGCAGCCTTTCTCAGCGTCTTAACATCGCTGAAAATGCAGTCAAAGAAAAAGTGCACAAATGGGAGAGAAAGCAGAGAGGAAGATGAGGCGAGGGTAAAACTGCCAAAAGTTGAGGACTATTTTTGTCTCATCATGTGATATGCACCACAATGACTTTTTTTGGGCAACATGCCACTGTTTTTTTTTTTCCCAGCTCAACCATGTCACTTAAGCAAGACAGTCGGCAACTGGATGTGAATACTTAGCTAGCACCCAGTTTTTGTTCGAAGATAGAGTGGACTCTGGAAATTTTACATTTACAAGAAAGCATCTAATAATGGAAAAAATCAAGTTTTGTTGTGCTAAAAATTTTGGAGGGGTCAGAAAACAGTTCTTCAAAAATTCTTCATTTAAACTGTTGTCTAACAAATGTGGGAACTTGGCGGGATGTTGGGCTTCTTAGAAACTGAGCGAGGCATTTCCAAGTCTGATTTGCGCAGCCATTAATTGTTTGACTGGCATCAGACCGTAAAATTTGCTAGATCACTATTTAGCGAGCTACTGTATCCAGCTAGCTAATAAATTACCGTATATTACCGTTGTTAAGTCGTATTCAGAAACCTGATAAAAAGTATTTGGATGCATAATACAAAAGCAAGTTTATGAATATGGCATCTATCTGAAAATTACAGAGGCATCTCGCTGAGCATCATAGAAAACATCAGTAATCTCTGTAGAAAGAGAAGGCAATTTTTGCATTCAAATATTGCAAAAATTTTTCAAGCTTGCATGCTGTGCAAAATTGCTTGTTAGTGCCTTAATCCCTTTGCACAGAAGCCAAATCTGGCAGTTTATGCATCACACTACTTAAGCCTTAAGAGTGGTGTAACTACAGTTTTTGTCTTTTGTTGGATGATTGTACTAAAGTCAAACATACATGAAAAAAATACAGCTTGCAAAATATTACATATTAATATATTATATTACATATTAAATATTATTAAAAGTGCCTAGTGGTTTTATCCTTGAGATCTGTCCTTGGTTCTGTCTGTGAACATGTCACAAAGTGATTATTAGGAGGGAATTTTGAAAGGAAAATACCTTAAAGCAGCCAAAGACATGTTCATCACCATATCTTGCAGCACTGTGCTAGGATACATGCTGTGCAGCGCCACTGGCATCTGGGATGGTCCTATTTTTCTTTGTCCTGGAGAACTAAATGACCATGATTGAGTTGAAAGGTTAACTAGTCCAACCACAGCCATTTCCACTGTGCATGTAAAGTTTTGTGCTTCGTGTAAGTGCAGGTGCACAGAGGGCAGGAAGTTGAGGACTGGACGCAGGTGCAAGGATGGACTTAGTTGTATTTACTAAGCCAACTGCATGGCAGAAGGCACAAGCGTAGAAATGCAAAACAACAAGGAACTGAGGTTCCTAAAAGTAAGCACTATGAGTAATACCAAGTCTGGGCTATGGCTACAGTAACATTGTATTTCAAACAGAAAAAGAAAAGGAAGTGAGGTTCCTGAAATAATAATGTGCTGGAAAACAACAAACAGCACAGGTTTCTAGGTTTTAGTATAAATTTGCGAATACGGAGAGTAAGCCTATACAAGATTACTATGTCAAACGGGCACGAGATTACACAGACTTCACAATGAGACTGAGGGAAGCTCGGTCTTATATACAACCCCTATTCTGAAGTTGGGACGAAGTGTAAATTGTGAATAAAATCAAAATGCAATGACATTCAGATCACATGAGACAATGCATAGGCGAATTTGGGGGGGCGGGGGGAGGGGGGGAGGGGGGCGCACGTGCGCGCCCCCTTATTTCTGCAGACTGACTTTTTGAAGACAGCCTTTTTCGCACATTACACACAGGGCTAGCCTAGAAATCTAGACGGACCCTAGCGATAGCAAATAGTTTTGCTCAGCTGGTACGTCTAGCCACGAGCCATAGGGCCCCAGTACTACCAAGTGATTGCTCCGACCAAGGTTTGGTCGGACCAATCACAACGCTCTATTTTTGTAGAGAGTCGTTGGGCGGGCTTAGCACGATGACGACAACGCTGCGATGGTGCAAAACAGCTGAGATGGCTGTGGCAAAGGATCACCGGTCGTTTGAATCGGCTTTGGCATTGACTTTGGAAGAGCTAGACATGGGCTTTTCTTTGAAAGATGAGCAGAAAAAGGCACTCAAGTCATTCGTTTCAAAGACTGATGCATTTGCTGTTTTGCCGACAGGATACGCCAAAAGTTTAATTTACCAGCTGGCTCCGCTGGTAGCGAAACGAATGGGAGTCAGTGAAAATCCACTGGTGGTTGTACTCTCGCTATTGATCGCCCTTATGGAGGACCAGGGGGCTGTTTCAATAAACTTTACTTGTCCGACCGAGTCAGACCGTATGTCGAGTGAAAAGTCGGACCTTTGACAGACCATGTCCGTCAGGTGTTTCAATAAAACAAAAGTAGGATGTCCGACCATGGTCCGACGCGGACTGACAGTTCGTCACTGTCCGTTCGAAGTTGCGTGAGAATTTACACCTCAGCGATGCACTGCTTCGCTATTTGGCGTTCAAATATTCGAAATAAGTTAACATTAAATGAAAAAAGAAAAAAAAACAGGTAGATCATTAACTACTATTCAGACATAAATTAACGGCGAACATTAGGATGTCACATTCAATTTCAGTAGGCTATTAACTGAATACAGTCTAGCTAATTAAAAGCAGTCTTTGCTCACTGTGCACTCTGTGCTAAAACTACGATTGGCAACATAACACAGCTATTCATCACACAAAAGACATTAAAACATTCACATTGTCACGATCGCTCATTTTACAGAATTGAGTTAAGCAGATGGGCGATAAGCAGAGCTCCACTCTCGGTCACACGTAAGCACCACGAATACGATGTTTAATAACCACTGAGAACTATGTCGAGACCGAGATTGTCCCATTAGTGTTCACATAGCATGCATAAAAACACAACTTTTTGTCGCACTTGAGGATAACAGTACCAACAATTTAAAAGTGAAATCTTCACGTGTTGTTAATAAATTATGTGTAGTTGTTAGAAAAATTCATTCACGGATTTAACAGAGCCCCGTTTCTGGGTGTAGGCTATTGGTTTCGCGGGCATTGGTCATACTGTCTTTCCATTCTCAAAGTATTTTGGGCTGTCTGCGCTTCCAGACAACATCAAACAATTTTTTGTCCGACCGAGTTTTAGGACAACTCTCAAGTGGTCCCAGAAAGTCGGACAGTCCGACCAGAACGGAGAATGACAGGCCGTTTATTGAAACACCCAGAAAAAGATGGACTGTCCTATCCAAGCGGGGATAGTCCGTCGCTGGGTCGGACGGTCTGTCATGTTTATTGAAACAGCCCCCAGGTAACTGAGGCGACCAAATTTGGGCTCACGGCCATGCAACTTGGTGTGCATAAATTGAAGGAAATTCGAAATGGCAATTGTCAGTTGGTCTTCGGTAGTTCTGAAGCCTGGCTCATGCAGAGGAAGTGGCGCGTCATGTTGGCTAGCAAGGTCTTTCGAGATAACCTCCTAGGAATCTTGGTGGTTGAGGTACATCTCATTTACAAATGGTAAGAGGCATCAAGTAAACAACGTAGCGATAAAGTCTATATTCAATATTTAAAAGTAATGTGAACTGAATGTACAGCCAGTTGTGTTACACACGGCCCCACTGTAATATTATAATCACATACTGAAAGTCAGAATGCTCCTCTTTTATCCTCCTCTGCTGTCGATGTTGAACTTTGTTAAATAGCTTATATATTAGGACCACGGGGATGGATGCTAGTGCAGATGGATAGTTTCATCAGACCTAATTGCTTTGTGATGTTGAATGTATTGCATACTCTGCGGTTTCTTCAATTTATCAAAAATGCTTGTACTGTGTGCCAGTATACCAGCTATCTTCTTATTTTTGTTACAAAAACGACAACAGTTGCCGGTCTCCATGACCACTACGCTGTTTTCATCAAAATCTTCTCCAAAACTAGCCATATCCCTTCTAAAATGTTTACTCCCCCTTTGACTCGTTTCCGTCGCTCTGAATACGTCACCTTGTTCGTTGCTCTAATTGGTTGTAGCGCTATCCTTGCGTGCCGAGGCAGTTTGAAAGACAACCGCTGATTCCGCCCCTAGGATAGGCTCTATGCACGGTAGCATAGATATATACACGGCAGCTCATGACGTATTTTCCGGTCAAGTATTAGGTCGCTTGGTAACTTCCGCCAAGCGTTGAATCCTGTGTGAGTATAAAAATGCTAGTCATTGTCACCTAAAACAGCCTAAACAAATTCATTTTCAAAACATTTTATTTAGTCTCTTTGTGTATTTTATTACGATTTGTGTATCAGTGTTTATGTCATGACCTCAAAACGAGCAAAACTGTCTTTTCAAAGACGCGAGGGCAGCACTTCAGGATACCACTGCTGTGTGCCGCAATGTACAGCTTCGGCTAAGTTTAAATATTTCCTTAGTTTCCTCACGTTTCCCAAAGACAGGTGGATGTTTAAGATACCACATTACAATTTCACCAATACGAATCACACCAGAGTCTGCAGCCGACATTTCTAGATGACAGCCCTGGTCCACTGTATATCACATTTGAGTTTGGCTCCCAAACAAACAGCTTTTCCATTAGCTGAAGATGATGGAGCTACAAATCTGGGGTTACAATATGTAACCAACATTCTGTTTCGTGTAGTCAATGCCCCACTGTGACACCAGCGCAGCATTCACACACACTTGACTTACACCAGGGGGGTATACTACGAAGCTGGCTTTGTGACTAAGCCTGACTTTAAGCTAAAGTAAAACCCGGAGCAGCTCCTTTTACTTTAGTCCATGTTCCAGATTTGAAGAGGTTCCTGGTTTTACTAAGTGCTGAAGTCAGGCTTAATAACAAAGCCAGCTTTGTAGTATACCCCCCAGGAGTGCAGGAATCAAATAAATTCTCAACATGACTGCGCTAGCTACACCCATTTAGCGAAAGAATATGACGCAGTGTCTTCAGCTTGGACGCAAACCGGAGTTCTTGCGTTCGAGAGACGGTCGATTATCCAATTGGGATAACCTATGTTGTAATGAATAGATTATATCTAACAGTCTCTCCATTTGCATTATGTACCTGCTGCTGTGATAGAGCTGGACGAAAGTTACACATTGTACCTACCTACCTATAGGTGCCTGTCCAGTTCTCCCTGATGACGAACGAATGTTGGAGAGCGGCGCCAGACTAACGTTACGACAGACAGTCCCTCAGGCTCATACAAATGTGTGATGGGAGAGCCTGAACATTTGTTTGCTATGAAACGCAGTCAATGCGAAACATCACAATGCATTAATGGCTCTTAACACAGAGTGAGTAATTAGTGCAACTCAGATCATCGTGTTGACCGAAGCGTATAAAAGAACATGGAAATGCCCTTGCACAGTGACGACTCTGCCATTCTTCTGCTTTCAATCTCGCGGACCAGAAGTTGAGGAGCGGCCTTAACTCAAACACGGAAGTGATGCGTGCATAGAGCCTGTTGAGCCGGTCTATCGGTCGTGGCCAGGGGGGTATTCCATCAACGTAGCTAAAATCATCCAGACTAAGGCATAATCTTGAGGCTTGAATTAGCTCCAACTCCCTATCTAGCCTCGACCCGTTCCATCAAGTGAAATAAACTAGCTCCAACTGACGCTAATTCGAGCCTCATCTGCTAAGACGCATTTCGTGCACGTGCCCAGAGAAAATGAAAAGCCCACACTAGTCGAGTGTCGAAAATGTCTCAAAATGACTCAAAGCAAGGGAAAGGAACGAGCGGAGGCGTGCTCCTTCTTCTTCTTTTTGGTTTTTTCAGGATGGATACCAACGTTAAGGTGCATTACCGCCACGCAATATGGTGATGTAAGGTAGAGTGACTATCTTCAATATACAAAAAAAAAAACTAATCCACAGTTCTCTTTTTTCAACTTTTTTTTTTTTTCTATTTCCCCAGCGTCTAACTTCCTTGAAACATGACTGTAGCCTACACAAGTAGTTAATTTGCATTTGGCTCTTGCCAAAACCTTTTTCTAAAATTTTTTGGATTTCTCCCTTCACTTCCGTAATTCCAAGAAATTCCCTCCCTGCATGGACCACCATCCTAATCCTTTCCGTCTTCGATTCAATTTTTTGCGCAAGTAGGGGAGAGCCGGTGCGAAAGTAACGTGGGGACGAAAATGTCTGGCGATTTACTCAAAGCCATCCGCGCCGATCGTCAAATTAGGTCAGCACGTCCAGCTCGCGACACTCTCCAGACCCAGGAAAAATCTTGAGGTTTCGTCGTTTCCCTGCGAAACAAGACTGGGAAGACCATTTTCCACAGTGGTGAGTAAATTCAGACAAATGGTAAACTTTTTTGATTTAAAGATTGTCTTTATTGCTCCATGTGTCATATTTATGATGAAATGATAGGTCATTTAGTTTTGTAACATATCCTGAAGTTTGAAATGTCAGACTTTTTCCACTTTAGAAGCAATCCTGGTTCAAATGTCAGGAGTCACTGTCGGGCGGTAGTAGCAACGGTTACGTTAGCTCCCCTCTCTGCTAATCGGCCGAATTTTCTGTTCTAAAGCTCATTAAAAAATGTGTGTGTTATATTTTACCGACAGAAAATGCCAAGAGTTAGGGTCAGAACTAACCAGAGAGGAAAGGTTGACCAGCAGGTTTCTGAAAGGGCCTTTTTGATGTCCAAAGAGGTGAGAGTATAAGGGCAGCAGAGGTGCGGGACGGAAGTACCAATGGTTACGTTCGTCCCTCTCTGCTAATGCGGCCGCATTTTGTGTTTTAAAGCTCACTAAAAATGTGTGTGTTATATTTTACCGACAGAAAATGCCAAGAGTTAGGGTCAGAACTACCCAGAGAGGAAAGGCTGACCAGCAGGTTTCGGAAGGGCCTTTTTGATGTCCGAAGAGGCGAGAGTATAAGGAGGGCAGCAGAGGTGCATGGCGTTTGTCATGTCACCCTGTTCAGGTACTGCAAGAGGAGGGCAGAGGCAGGAGGGCAGCAGACCAGAGCCCCAGGGTACAGGGCTCACAACAAAGTCTTCACAGAAGAACAGGAGAAGAGACTGCAGGCATATATAAAGAGAGCAGCTGATATATATTTTGGCCTGAGTCCTAAAGAGGTTGGAGTAACACTGCAGACAGAGCTACACCACCACCGCCATTTGCCTAAGATAGCAAGCACCTCAGCTCCGGATCTGCCCGGCTCTGAGCCGGATCAGCTGGAGTCGGCACAGATGCCGAGCGGAGGTGCTTGCTATCTGGGAATTAACCTCTTTTTTCATGCTGTTTTAGGTGCGAAAGTTTGCACATGCGCTAGCCGAAAATATTGGCCTCAAAACTCCATGTTCATGGAAGAAAAACCAGATGTCAGGGAAGGATTGGCTCACCTCCTTCCTCGAGCGCAACAAAACCCTGTCCATCCGTCGACCTCAAGCCACCAGCATGTCCCGTTCCACCAGCTTCAACAAGACCAACGTGACAGCGTTTTTTAAAAACCTAAAGACTGTCCTCACCCGCTATAATTTTGAAGAAAAGGACATCTGGAACATGGATGAAACAGGTAAAAATTAATATTTAGAGTAATTAAAAAGCAACAGTGATTTGCAACAGCAATAATTCATTTCATTTATTATTTCAGGTACCGCAACGGTTCAAGTGCCAGACAAAATCATTGCCACCAAGGGGCAGCGCCAGGTCAGTGCTGTGACCTCTGAGGAAAGAGGGACATTGGTGACTGTTGCCTTTGCTGCCAACGCACAAGGCAACTTTGTTCCCCTTACTTTATCTTCCCAAGGAAGAAGTTCCAGCACTTCATCCGGGATGGCCCCCTTGGCTGCACTGGTTCTGCCAATGGATCGGGGTGGATGCAGGAAACAGATTTCTTGGCATTTTTACAGCATTTTGCAAGACACACCCGCGTGACCCAGGAGTCAAAGTTGCTGCTACTCTTAGACAATCATCCATCACACCTCTCTATGGTAGCTATTGACTTTTGCAAGTCACATGGCATTGTACTCCTGTCTTTTCCCCCGCACTGCTCCCACCATCTTCAGCCGCTAGACCGAAGCGTTTTTGGTCCTCTGAAGCACTACATTAACAGTGGAGCAGATAATTGGATGCAAATGAACCCTGGAAGAACTTTGACCATCTACAATATCCCGAGTCTTGTGGCTAAAGCTCTGCCTCAAGCTGCGACAGCAAGCAGCGTTTCATCTGGGTTCGAGTGTACCGGTATCTGGCCCTTGAATCCAGATATTTTCAGTGAGACAGACTTTGCTCCAGCTTTTGTGACCGACCGTCCTGCACCAGCACCAGCTCCAGCTCCATCCCCAATGCCAGTGCCAGCTCCATCACCAGCGCCCTCTTCATCACCAGCGCCCTCTTCATCACCAGCGCCAGCTCCATCACCAGCTCCATCACCAGCACCTGCTCCATCACCAGCGCCAGCTCCATCACCAGTGCCACCTCCATCACCAGTGCTCTCTTCATCACCAGCGCCAGCTCCATTACCAGCGCTCTCTTCATCACCAGCGCCAGCTCCATCACCAGCGCCTGCTCCATCACCAGCGCCCTCTTCATCACCAATGTCCGGTTCATCACCAGCGCCCTCTTCATCACCAATGTCCGCTCCATCACCAGCGCCTGCTCCCTTAAGACACCACCAACCTAGCCAGAGCCCATTTGAGCTGCATCCCCCTGAGTCTGCCATTCCTGTAGATGGTGAGAGTTTGTGTCTGTGTGTGTCTTTAAATGTGCATGTTGAGCCTTGCCAGGCTTTTTTTTTTTTGAAATATTATCTATCCAGGTATGCTTGTGGTTCCAGGAACATCTAGTGGCACGCCAATACAGAGGTTCAGCCCAGAAAAGGTTCGCCCATATACAAAGGCTGGCTCAAGGAAAGAAAATAAAAGAAGAGGCAGAAAGAGGTGAGCAGAGTGTCATTTTTAACTTGTCTTGATTTTCTTGCTTGTATAAAAACAAGCTGATTCTGACTATCATCTCATTGAATGTTGCAGGTCAACAGCAATACTGACCGACACCCCAGTAAAAGCTGCTTTGGAGGAGGAGAGTCGGCAGAGGGGCCAGAAAAAGTCCTCTTCAAAAACGCTCAAAAGAAAACGTTGTTTAGTGGACACACTGCAACCAGAGTTTCTCAGGGCAATGATGAGGAATGTCTTGTTTGTGGGGAGACATTTTCCTCATCTTTGCCTGGAGAAGTGTGGGTGCGGTGCATCTTTTGTCTGCTGTGGTCACATGAGGCATGCACTGAGGGTGCAGCTCATTATATCTGTGACAACTGTGATAATGAGTAAAGTAATTTCATAATTTTTATAAAAAGACCAATTGCACGTACGTTAAACATGTTCACGTTTACTTTTGAAACATTTGAAGCAAATTAAAATGATTAAAACAAATGTCTGATTGTTTTTGTTTCTGTTTTAACGACAGTAATTTAAAAGATTCCAGTTAATTTCATCACGTTACTTTTGTCCGGCCTGTGTGCTACTTTCATCCCGACTAGAGGGGTCGAAAGTAGCAATGAGCAACTTCCGTTCGACGTCAAACTATGCCGAAGTCAATATATATTGGGATGATTTAGCACCTGATATTGACAGAGCACACAAGAAAGTAGTTAATCGCTCCGAAAAATTTTTTCGGTCTGTAACGTTATCTTTTAAAATGATGTCCATGTGAAAAATGTTACTTTCGTACCAGCTCTCCCCTAATGACCATTGCAATGAAAGCCAAAAATGTACCTAAATGTCTTTGCCCTCCAAACTGCAGCAACATTCTTGGCACCAGAAGCAATGTAGTGTTACCCTCTCATAAGCCCTCACCATATAACTCACGTAGTTCAAAAATATTCTGTCCGGTAACTTTTTCGAATTGAAGCAAAACCACCATGCTGTTTTGCTCCTTCCCGTCTCGATATGCGCTGAGCTGCGCAAACTCCCTCTACTACCAAAAAAGAATCAACTTTAACAGAATAAGGGACACCTCCAATAACACCCTTTTTAGTTGGCCGCTGATACATTTTAAGACATGTAATTTGAGAAAGATCTAATTATTTTATTTTAAGTGCTTTTCCCTTGTTTCGTTGTCCTACATTCAATTATCACAATTCCACTTACATACCCTGCCATCCTTTACGTCCCCAGTTCCATTTTTGACAAACTTCCCGACAAAACGATTATCACTGAATGCACGATTGTTTTCCCATCTATTTCCTACCACCTTCATCCCTACAACAAACGGCCCTTCATCAGTTTCATTGCCTCTTCCTTTATTTATTTTCTTTTTACCCCCTTCCACCTCATCACTCTCCACCTGTTCAAAATTCAAAATTACAAGCAAAAGACAACTACCTAACAATCAAACAAAACACTATACTTTCGAAATTCGCGCCTTCCACTCTACCCGCGCACTCAGTCTCTGCGCTCCCCTCAGCGGAGCAGATCTTTTTTATGGGGGTTTATGAGGATTATTAGGAAATTATCACAAGGAAAGGGAACACCGCTGCCATCAACAGGGCGAGGGAGATGGCCTGGCAGAATATCGCCGACTAACTACATGCATAAGTGACACAAAGATCATTCAATAGGTTGTACTATATAATAAAAATATCCCGCATGAAAGGAACAAAATGAATGTACATAGGCTTACTGAAATTCACCAAATTTATTAATTTATTTTCGAAAGTGATACCACATTTATCAACTGATAGCTGCGAAAATTTTAGATAATTTGCTAGCCAACTGGAATTTTTTTTTTTTTTAAAGATTGATTTTGTCTTTATAGGAATGATCTTATTTATTTTTGAGGAGTTAATGTTTTTTTAATGAATTATATTATGTTTCACATATTATTATCATTACGTGACAGTTGTGAGTGTGTAAACGCACTGGCAGAACTGTCTTTTGGGTGTCTGTTCCAGTCTATTGGACATTCTTTGAACATAGATGAAGCTAATCCTCACCTTAAACCTGCAACAGTGCAGGATTGCCCTACATCTTAAATCACCATGGTTACTAGGCTGGTATTCACATTAACCACCTTGATGGAACAGAGATGTGGCTCAGGTTGATGGAACAGAAATCTGAGCTTAGCTGGATGTATCAGGCTTAGCCAGAACCATAGTTTCCATGGTTACCGATGTGGGGCTAATCGCAGCCACTTTGATGGAACCGAACTCTCGCTATCATAAGCCAAACTTGGCCATTTAAGTCTGGATTTTCCTTTAGCTTGCTTGATGGAATACCCCCCAGGGCTATAGAGGGATTATTTGTTTATTAACATGGCAGATGCGCACACAACTTGACTGCAGAAAGAGCAGCGCCTTTAAAGGGGACCTATTATGCTGATCCTTCTTTTAATACATATTAGTAATGTTATAATGTTGGTTGTCCATACCCAACCTCTGAAAAGTTTCTAAACAAAAGATACAGAGGTTTTGCCGTAATCCAAGAACGTGATTTCGTGAACGTGATTTCCTCTCTGAACAGCTCCTCCTGAGATCTTCGCGAGATCTGGGCAAAACCTGACGTCAGGTTGTGCCGTCCAATTAGTACAGACCTAGCCAGAGCCAATCATGGCGCTGGACCTGCCCACACCAGAAACCATTCTAGCAGGCACTAACCACGGCAGATCATACTATGCCTTAGTAGCGTCTACACTTTTGGAAATACAAAAGAAGAACCGCAGATCATTTGAGGTGCAGTTTTGTCAGTATCTCTCCCAAAGCTGCTTGTCCGTTTACTTTTGGACGCGAAGAAAAACACCTATTTCTCTTCTAAAAGAGGATGCCACCAGAAATCAGTGGGTAGCTTTTTTTGTTTGCTGGCAGCAAACAGCCACGGCCAAAGGGAACGTTAGCTGTTTGCGCTCAGCATTTTATCAAAGACAGCTTTGTCAATAAAGGATAATTTGACACAGGATAAGCGTTTCAGCTGCTTCTCAAACCTGAAGCAGTTGCATCGATCAAGCGCTCGGAGACACAAGCTGTAAGTAACGATATAACAGCAAATAATGTAAGTGAAGCTAACGTGTTACGGGTGGCTAGCAGGACCGCTAGCGATAGTTAGCACTAACAACTGGCCTCAAACACAGGCTTTGTGAAATATCTGAAGATAAAGCCTGTATTGGTGGCGACTGTCCGTGACTCACAGACACAGAAGCTGTAAGTTGCTTTTACTGCATAAGCCAACCTGACGTGATAGCCAGTTGATTGTGGCTGTAGCACTGCAGCTAACGTAGCCAAGTTACTGTTGCTAATGTTTGTTCCCTAAATATGCAAGAGTAATATCAGGGGAAATTCTGCAGAAGGTGTGTGAACATAAACCTCATATGAAATTAACTTTTAATACTTGTTTGTAATTTGGAAGCTTGGTACAACTGTCCACAGTAACGGAACTTGCTGTCTGTAAAACCTGTATTGCAAGGGTTTGTCTCAGGTTGTTATGAATGCTCGGTTACCAGCTACTGCATGTTAGTTTGTGTGCCGTGCTAATTAAAAATGCTCCTGGTTAACTTATATGCAGTAATTCTGATCGGTATGCTTGTGTTACATCAGTAAGCATCAATGTGGCAGTTTCATCATAACATTGCCCGATTGTAACCACTACAGTTAGTGATCGCTTCACTTATCCATGACCGGGATCAGCCAGATCCCTATCGCAAATATCTGGGTAAGCTCACTGATTCTACCATGAAAGCAATGCGAAACGCAGAAGCTCTACCGTGTCTGGTATAACAAATCATTTCTCTGCACTACCTTGACATAATTTCATCCCCCTTTAGAAATTGTTGTGGCTTATAAAAAGCCGAAAAAGGCGGAGATTAATTAGGAAATTTTTTCCTGTAGAAGTGATTGATTCGCTAGCTCCACATAAGCAACTTGTCCGCGCTAACGGAACTTACGGTCTGCAAAACCTGTATTATGTTCATAACATAACCAAGCTCTCTCTAGCTGTCGCGTACTATCCATAAAGCTGCTTTCACATCGGACGCGAAACAAATTTTTCGGGGGACAGATTAGCCTACATTCAAAGTCAATGCAAAGACGCGTTATGGGTGCGTTAAGCAGCTTTCACACCGGACGCAAAACAAATTTTTTGCGCGACTGATTACATTCAAATTCAATGCAAAGATGCGAATACACGTGTTATGGGTACGTCAAGCCGCTTTCACACTGGACGCAAAACAAATTTTTCGCGCGACAGATTAGTTACATTCAAAGTCAATGCAAAGACGCGAATACACGCGTTACGGGCGCATTAAGCAGCTTTCACACCGAACGTGAAACTAATTTCTCGCGCGACAGATTACATTCAAAGTCATGACCGCTTATCAGCTACTGCATGTTAGTTCGCGTGCTCTGCAAATTAAAAATGCTCCTGGTTAACTTATAGCCTATGCAGCAATTATGATCGGTATGCTTGTGTTACTTCGGTAAATATCAATGTGACAGTTTCATCATAACGTTGCCTGATTGTAGCCACTACAGTTGAAGCTAACCGGAGAGGTGCAGTTAGACCAGACGTTGGTTTTGCAAAGCTTGGGGTGCGTTGTTGGGTGCTTGTGAAACGATCGCTTTACTTATCCATGACCGGGGTCTGCCTGATACTTCTCCAATATCTGGGTAAGCTCTCTGATGCCACCGGTGAAAGCAATAGGGGAACGCACAGGCTATAACCTGTCTGGTGTAACAAACGATTTCTCTGCATTGCCGTCGATTGAATATTAAATTCTTTCCTGTAGAGGTGATCAATTCGCTAGCTCCACATAAGCAACTGTTCACGCAAACGGAATTTACGGTCTGTAAAACCTGTATTATGTTCATGACATAACTGGAGCTCTATCTAGCTCTCACGTACTATCCATAACTCGCCCATTTTCCGCAAGCAAACGACCTGCGCAATAAGTAAACCATTACCACGGGCAATTTCCGAAAAGACCGTTAAGCCTGGAGCTTTCGCCCTTCCGTCATATTCCAGTGCAGAAGCTGTTCGTTACTCCACGCTAACGACACACCACAGTTATGCACACGGACCAGCAGGTCTTAATACACACCAAAGCAGTCAATAAGCTGTTGGTCCACTTTTAGCAGCTCCTCACTGCCTCTGTTTCCCTCTAAACTCAGACCCACCGGATTTCTACGGTCTCCGGTCTACACGTGGGTTTGTCGACCCGTTCTACAAATGTGTCTATATGGGGTGGATTCTAGCTTTCCCTGCATCCTAGCTAGAGTAGAAAAACCGCTGTACTCACCGCTGTTGCCGTAGCAAACTGTAGCCGATAGCAAATTTGAGCTTGAGCTGCCAGACTTTCGCACTGCGTCCTCCACTTTCGCCGCTGCGTTTATTAGAACAAGTTCATTTCATTAGATCTATACACATGTACTGCGTTAGATTGCGGAATTTGACCGCCGCTTCCTTAACAGATGGCAGCCGTGTCTCACATTTCATTCTGGGAGGCGGACCCGGAAAACTGCGTTCTGCAGCCTCGTCCCGCCCAACTCCGCCCTCCACAGAACTGGCCAGTCAGAAGAAAGTGGGCGCACGGGGAGTGGGGGCCATAGCAGAAGAGCCGCCCCAATGAGGCGTTTCAGGCAGAGACTACAATGGACTACAAATGGGGTTTTTTGAGGATGGCAGTATGAGCTAAATAAGGACCCTGTTTTGGACTTTGAACGATCAGGAGTACTCTAGGGGAGTCCAAGATCAAAATATAACCTTGGAAATATAGCAAAATAGGTCCCCTTTAAACTGTTTGACTGGTTGTCATGGTTATCTTGCAGTTGCAATGTTAGCTAGCTAGCGATGTTGTCAGCGTACTACAACAGTTTATCACCGAGTGATAAAACAAGTTATGCTGCTAAATTAACATTAGTGTATGGGATACGTCTTAACACGTTGACTGCCAACTACGAGATAACTCGTAATGGCGGGTCAGGGCCAGCACTAGACCTGAAAATTCGGGGGCAATAATCCATCCCTTTATTGACAACAATTAGTCCTGGCTAATCCTAGATGGTTTTCCTATATTAACACGTTTTCCAATTCAAGAATAATCAAGTGGCAATTGAAGACACGGCTTCTCTCCCCCATGCGATCTAACAGCAAATAATGGGCTACATTCAGTACAGAAAAATAATTTAATTATAATTAGGTCTATGCACTGGCACTCAGCGACGGTAATTTTTTTTTCCAGCGAGAGCGACATTTCAGAACTCTTCAGCGAATGAAGGTAATTCTGGTGACAAGTACGTGGTTTCGTCCGTTTACATTTTCCAATCGGACAGCTGTTTATTTTTTACAGCAAGTTACGTGACCGTGCTGCAAGAACAGGTGTAGGTACTTGTTGCCGAAATTACCTTCATTCGCAAAAGAGTTCTGAAATAATATAAATATGTATTAAGTCTGGGTCATTGTGAACAAGAAAAACAACTGCATCCTGACCGTGAACTGCACCTGCATGGCTGCCCTGCTCAGACCATCTTAAACCAGCAGTTCTAGCAGCTAGAATTCTAAGCTGGTTTAAGATGGTCTGAGCTGTGTTATTAGCTGGTCATAGCTAGTCTAGATGTTTAAAGCTGGTTTCCATAGCTTGATGAAGGTGGTCAAAGCTAGTTAAGCTGGTATTGTCAGCTGGAGTCAGCTGGTGAAGGGCTGGTCGACCAACTAAAACTGTCCAAAACACAGCTTAAACCAGCCTGACCAGCCTAGGCTGGTCAAAGCTGGAATTTTCAGCAGGGTGGGTATGTAATTTAGAATAATATAACGTTACAAATTAATCTTAGCTTCCTTTGTACTTGTTGTACACATTTGCTCCCCCCATTGTCACAATCTTTTTGAGCTGCTGTAGCGATGAAATTTCCCCACTGTGGGATCAATAAAAGTTTATCTTATCTTATCTTTCCATTGCTATGTAACCTCGTCTTCAGTCACTGTCGTTATTGTAGCAAACATTTCACAACTCATTTGCTGCAATTATACAGCTGTGCCTGCGGGCATATCTAGCTTCACCATTCAAACCAATGAGTCTAACTTATTATATTGCTCGAAATTAATAACAATGTTCTTTTTTCTCTCAGCTTGGGGTCATGCTGTAGCCATGCTGCAGCACTGATGCTCAAAGTCTGTAAAACTTTCGCGTTTAAGACATGGTCGCGGCTCTTCCTGCTCTTTTTCTGCAGTCGACATGCGCAGTTAGAGCGGGGTGACTTGTGTAGTGACAGTTACTACCGCTAACCATGAGCAGCAGCATACTTGTAAACTCCGTCATGTCAGTGCCATTTCATCCAAAGATGCGAAATTAGAGGGGAAAAATGCTTCTTAAACGTGATTTTTTAAAATTTTTTATTTATTTTTGCGGAGTGAGGTGGGGGGAGTGAAATGTTGTAGAAGTAACGTAAATATACCATCAGACTCGTTATAGCAGTGGATGTGGTGAAGCGAGATTTTCTTTGAGAACAAGGTAGCTAACATTAGCTGGTGTAATAAAGTTAACGTTACAGAATAATAAAGAAGAGCCATCGTTTGCTGTGATACATCGTTATTAATATTGATTGTGGGAGCTTTTTTTTCTTTTTAACTTCTATTCAGTAAACTTAGACGTGATCTCTTGTTTGAGTGTATTAGGATTTGTGATTCTGTTGACATTACCTGTCAATATTATGTCGCTGCTCAGCTAATTTTGGATTGATGATTAAGGGAGAGGGAGGCTGGAGGACTAAGAAGATTGAAAACAACGTATTGGCCAAATAGCCTTCTATGCTTAATTTTCCAAAATGTTTGGCCTAAGTGGGGAATCATACTGAATACTAAAAATATTGAGCTGTACTGTATTTGTTGTCTGAAAGACTGCAAAGAACATGATCCAACTTTATGCTAATTCCTGTCACATCTGTAACTGATGCCATTTGCCATACTTAAACATCAGCAGCAAAAGCTGTTGATCACAGCTACTTGAGTTCCATAACCTAAGTAGGGAAACAAAGACCACACCTCATCTCTCAGCACAATTTCCCTTCCAAGCCTATATAGATGTGTCTAACCCTTTCTCCTGTCTTTTCTCTCCCCCCCCTTTCAGCTGAAGAGCTGCAGGCGATTCAATAAAAGCCTCCCTGCAATGACAGAGGACACTCACCCTACACCCTGAGTCTTAACTCCCTAAGCTGTGCAAGCCTTTCCCTGTTCTTAACTTTTAATAAACTGGACAATAAGCTTCCAAATCGTGTGGTCTTTGGTTGTGAAAAAGTGCAAGTGCAGTGTTTGAATGCGATCACCTCACATTTTTATTGTTGTAATTTTTAATGTTTGTTCGATTTCTCCTGCTGAATTGAGCCAACAATTTATTTTTTTTCTCTTCTTCACATCATTGGAGAAACCATACATTTGTACTCAACCTCCCAGCGATTGGAGCATCCCCACGCAGCACAGCAAACCATGGTCGAGATTATATACAAGAACAACATGGAGGAGAGGGCACAGACAAACTGCTTCACATGCTATTCATGTTTTTGAGTTTATTGAAGATTTCTTTTTCATGAAGTATTTTCAGTACATACAGTGCCGTGAAAAAGTATTTGCCCCCTTCCTGATTTCTTACTTCTTTGCACATTTTTCATACTTAAATTTTTCAGATCATCAAACAAATTTTAATATAAAACAAATAACCCGAGTAAATTCAAAATACAGTTTTGAAATGATGATTTCATTTATTAAGGGGAAAAAGCTATTCCAACCTACCTGGCCCTATGTGAAAAAATAATTACCCCCCTTGTTAAATCATGAATTAACTGTGATTAACCACATTTTTTGAGTCCAATTTCACTGGCCATACCCAGGCCTGATCACTGCCAGAACTGCTGAATCAAGAAATCATTTAAATAGAACCTGTTTGACAAAGTGAAGTAGGCTAAAAGATTTCAAAAAGCATTATGTCATGCTGGGAACTAAAGAAATTCAAGAACAGATGAGAAACAAAGAAATTGAAATCTACCAGTCTGGAAAGGGTGGCAAAGCCATTTCTAAGTCTTTGGGACTCCGGCAAATCATGGTGAAAGCCATTATCCACAAATGGAGAAAACTTGGAACAGTGGTGAACCTTCCCAGGAGTGGCCGGCCTACCAGAATTACCAAAAGCGCATCAATGACTCATCCAGGAGGTCACAAAAGAACCCAGAACAACATCTAAAGAACTGCAGGCCTCACTTGCCTCATTTAAAGTCAGTATTCATGATTCAACAATAAGGAAGAGGCTGGGCAAAAATGGCATCCATGGGAGGGTTCCAAGGCGAAAACTACTGCTGACCAAAAAGAACACAAAAGCTTGTCTCACGTTTGCCAAAAAACATCTTGATGATCCCCAAGACTTTTGGGAAAATATTCTGCGGACTGACAAGACAAAAGTTGAACTTTTTGGAAGTTACATCAGGCGTAAAACTAACATATCATTTTATAAGAAGAACATCATACCAAAAGTCAAACGTGATGGTAGTGTGATGGTTTGGGGCTGCTTTGCTGCTTCAGGACCTGGATGACTTGTTGTAATTGATGGAACTATGAATTCTGCTCTCTACCAGAAAATCCTGAAGGAGAATGTCCAACCATCAGTTGGTGACCTCAAGCTCAAGCACACTTGGGTTAAGCAGGACAATGATCCGAAACACACTAGCAAGTCCACCTCTGAATGGCTTAAAAAAAAACAAATTGAAGGTTTTGGAGCGGCCTAAGCAAAGTCCGGACTTAAATCCAGTAGTGATGCTGTGGCATGACCTTAAACAGGCCATTCATTCTCAAAAACCCTCCAATGTGGCTGAATTAAAACATTCTGAAAAGGAGAGTGGGCCACAATTCCTCCATAGCGATGTGAAAGACTCATTGCCAGTTATCACAAACACTTGCTTGCAGTTGTTGTCGCAGAGGGTGGCACAACCAGTCATTAGGTTTATGGGACAATTACTTTTTCACACCTGGCCAGGTAGGTTTGGATAGCTTTTTCTCCTTAATGAATTAAATCATCATTTAAAAACTGCATTTTGTATTTACTCGGGTTGTCTTTGTCTAATATTAAAATTTATTTATATATACTCAGTCAAAAAAGAAGCTTCACACTCGTTTGGAGGTCGATAAGTTGAACATACAAGAAAAGTGGTTTTAAATAATGATTTAATTCCATTCGGTACCCATTAAGGACGGTGTACCATAAAAATCATGTTCATAATGTAACCAGTTCCACGGAAATGCTACGAAATGTAAGAGTAAAAATGATAAGTTACAACTTGATGAAAGCATGTCAATAGTCGTATGCCCTCCATGAGCGTTCACAACGCGTCTCCTCATGGATTGAATGATGCGTCTGAACACAGCTTGGGGGATGCGTCGCCATAATTGAACCAACATGGCACCAAGTTCCTGCAAATTCTGTGGAGGGTTCCTTACTTGACGGAGTCTTCTACCCAACACATCCCATACATGTTCTATGGGATTAAGGTCGGGAGACCTTGAGGGCCACTCCATGACATTGATGCCAGCATTCCTAAGAAAATTCCGCGTTAAATTGGCCGTATGAGGTCTGGCATTATCGTGTTGGAATGTCAGACCTGGGCCATGAGCTGCCATGAATGGCAAAAGCTCTGGAATGAGCACTTGATCTCTGTATCCTGGTTTCCTTGACTGACCATCAGTCGGGAACGGGCAGGACCATTAAAGGCACCCCAAACCATAACACTACCGCCCCCAAAACGGTCCACTTCCTGCACACAACACTGGGCGTTGCGTTCACCGCGTCTCCTCCAAACTCTAACTCTCCCATCAGCGAAGTGCAAAGTGAATCTGGATTCGTCACTAAAAACGACCCTATTCCAATCACGCTGAGTCCATCTCAGATGTCGTTGTGCCCAGAGAAGCCATTGACGTCGGTGTAACTGGGTTAAAATTGGTCCACGATATGGCGGCGTGCATGGAGACCAGCAATGCACAGGCGACACGTATGGTTTGGGCAGTCAGGCGACCTCTAAACAATTCATTCCTAGTGGGCGTTGCAGTGAGAAATCGATTACGCAAATGGCGAAGACAATTTGTCGGTCTTCTGCTTGTGTCGTCACACGTGGTCTACTTAACGAGGTCGGTCTGCTGTGGTGCCAGTTTGTTGGAGACGTGTCCGAAGATCATGGATAGCCCGTCAACTGCATCCCATAACCCTGGCAACGTCAGTGACCGACGTTCCCGTATTCAGCATGCCAATGGCACGTTCACGTTGAATGTTTGACAGTCGTGGCATTGCAAATCAACGGATAATTGACTGTAAGAACTTGTTTTTCCAAGATGTCACTCTACCGTGCTAACGTGGGCTCAATTGCACGTGTCTCATAAGGTCACGTGACTAGGAACACGAGGAAACATGCTTTTACCTTGATGTATGCTCGCACATGCTGCATGCTTGTGCACGTCGGAGTTGCTGTGTGTCATGATGTCTTTGACAACGCATTTACCCTTAATAATAATAATAATAATATCTCTTGTATTAAGTTTCAAGAAAATATTTAAAAATTTATGAGTGTGAAGTTTCTTTTTTGACTGAGTATACATAACATGTAAGTGTATAACGAGATAAATTTGTGTTTTAATGTGTCTTGTTATGTCTGGATGTATAGTGTTTAATGAGCCCTTCCTAAAAATATTACTGTACATGCAAGCCTAGATAAATTTATACCTTCTGCAGGCAAAAAATTAATGAAAAAGTTGTTTTGAACTAATCACTAAACACCAATACGTAAGTGCAAATGTACATTAAAATGATGAACAGATAAATTGTAATTATTTGCAGTGGATTTTCTAAGATGCTACACTGAACATTATGCTACTTTTAATAATGCAGGGACTAATTGTGCTGTCAGTTAATACTCATTGATAGTCATCTGTCAGTCCTCCGTCCTTTCTGAAAGTCATGAAGTGTACATAAATCATTATTTAATTGATAACGTAGATCCTCCATTTTCACGGGTTTATTAAAACCTCAAACAAATAAAGAAATGGTTGAAAATTAAACTGAAACGTTCCTTCCCCTCCCTCTGCATAATAAACATTAGGATGGGATGAAACAAGCATTGTAGTCAAAAGCAAAAACAAACCAAGAATTCAAAGCAATCGACAACAGGAACACGCTCTTAAAAATGACTAAAACTCGTTTTAGTCATTTTAATTATTTTAATTACTCGAAGGCACTAAAACCATGACGCTATTTATTGACTTTTAATTACCGAGGATCGCGGAAACGAGATTTTACGAGATTTCAGTCGCACAGCGTACTTGAACTACTGCGGATCTAGCTTCACCTTACATTTTTAATGTTATAGTCTGGTTTGTCAGGCTAGTTTCCGCCCTTTTGTCGGGGTATGCCCCGGAACTACTTGAATATAGCGTAGCTGGAAACTGCCTTTTTAGCTTAATCTTTGAATTTTAAAGATCTGCGCAAATTATCCGTATCGATTAGGCAGTTGCTACGGGTACGGCAGTTTTGCAATGCATTTCAATGTGGAGAGGTACGGCAGTCCCCATTTCAAGCCCTGCCCTAAGCTAACCCTAACCCTAACCCCTAACCCTAATCCTGAATCCTTATCCTAACTGCTTGAAATCGACTGCCGTACCATTAAAAACTGCCGTGTCTCTAGACATTTCCTTTCGATTAAAAGTTGGAAGCATATGTACGTTTTCACAGTGTATAATTTCGCCGAAAAGGCTGCTGATCAAACACTATTAAAAACTAAATAGACGTGATCTTTAATATTTCAGTTTAAATTCGGGGAAATTTTATCAGAAACTTTTTTTTGACCGACTCGGTTCCGGAGACTATCGAACCGTGACCGAATCCCGAAACCATTATTTTCGTGGGTAATTAATGCGGCAAAAATTGCATGAGCTAGCTGGACTATAACTTTGAAAAGGACATCTAGGATTGACGATGTCATACAAGACATAAAAGCTCACCGTTGGCCTCTATTAAATATTCAAAATCCCCGGGATGCTCATGTGTTGCCCCGTTTCAACGATAGCACCGCACCGATGCGTTCATATCCCTTTCAGAAGCTTCGTAATCCAGCCTTAAACTCAGGTGTCTTCATGGAAAGTTCCCATAATAAATGCGCAATGTTATATCTAACATCGTTTGTAACGTATTACAGTGCATCTAATTTCCCCACGCTGAAAAAGGCAATTCGTCCAATAACAATCCACTGTCCGTACACTGACGGCTGTGTGTTCTTTACTTCAGAGCAATTAGAGGCCGTTTTGATTGGCAACCATGCTTGTTTAAATCACTGATTTGAAGCGAATTGCGCGATGGAATTACACGAGACTATTATATCCACACTTCTTACAGATCTATCCCATAATGGGCAAGTGCTCGAAATAATTAGCCATTTATAAGGAAATAAGACATTTTCCTCGGAAAAGTTCAATTTTGGTCTCAAGATCATAAATCATTCCCATTCAAAAAATGAAGTCTAATTACCAATTATAAAATGTGTGAGCTTTTCTGTTTGTAGTGGAATACTACACAGAATGTCAAACGCTCCTGTCCAGCGGGGGCTTTTTATTCAACTGAGTATATGAATGCCGGCCAGTGCGCCAACCAACGAGAGGAGCTACGTTGTTCGTTCAAGATCAGCCAATGTGTGCAGAGCTGGTCGCCACCCTATGATGGGCGTGCCTGCCGCTGGAACCCATGTAAACAAATACGCTCTGGTTAAAATTTCGGTAAATATCAATAATAATCATTCAGCTGCGTTTTTATTTCCGGCCTTTTTCTGACTGATAACTAGAGAAGAGTCAGCTTGAAGCGCCATTTCTGTCTATTATCGCCCATTGCGTTTACCAAAAGCGTAGTTGCTAATTAAGTTAGCAGCTTACATAGTAAGTCCATTCATTGTCCTCCGACATTGTCATTCCTACGACGTAAGTTCGCATCTGTGATTTCGGGAAACGGAAATCGCCCCAGAGCGACTGATATTTTTCCATAGGGAATGTTTGAAAATACGGTGGTATACATCCAGGCCATCTTAAAACTCCTTCGGTACGGTAATATTTTGACTGATCTCGGTCTGACAGGCCGGGGGCCTGTGCCATAAACCTGGATTTGGGCTTATCAGGGTAACCAGGTTTAACCCTGGGTTCTCTGTACCATGAAGGCGGCTCACATCTTACCGAGGTATATCACCGCGGCAACATAAGCTGAACGGCTAACCTGCTCCGGAGCGGGTTCTAGATTCAGATCACAGGGTACAAAAGCACCGCCTACTGACCAATCAGTTTTCTGACAATATGGCATCGCCGTCCGTAGAGGTTTCAGCGGAGTTCGGTGCGCGGATGAATACCTATATGTACGATACTGGTTCTCATCTGTGGGTTTTACATGTGGCGAACGCAGCGGAGTCGTGCGCATATAGTTTCACATCTTGAGTGTATCGCAATGCTGTATTTTTCCACGGGCAAAAGCAGTAAAGCCTTGTACTTGTTGCACTTATGAAAGTAAGCCTACTGACCGCTTTGAATTATGTTTTAGTAGTAATTCATTATTTGTTCTCCGGCTCTTTTGACACTGCCGAGGTTGCAGCTGGAAAAAAAATCCATACACGCCATAAGAATACATCCTCGCATCACGTCAATTTAAAGGTGACCTATTATGCTATTTTTCCAAGTTCATATTTTGGTCTTTGACTCCCCAAGAGTACTCCTGATCGCGCGAAGTAAAAAAAGGGTACTTATTTCGCTCATACTGCCATCCTCAAAAAACCCCATTTGTAGTCCATAGTAGTCTCTGCCTGAAACGACTCATTGGGGTGGCTCTTCCGCTATGGCCCCCACTCCCCGCGTGCCCACTTTCTTCTGACTAGCCAGCTCTGTGGAGGGCGGATCTAGGCGGAACGAGGCAGCATAACGCAGTTTTCCTGGTCCGGCTCTTCAGAGTGAAACTGACGCGTCTCCCGAAGGAATCGACGGGCATATTCTGCAATCTAATGCAGTACAGTATAGATCTAATGAAATTAACTTGTTCTAATAAACGCAACAGCGAAAGTGGAGGACGCAGTGCGAAAGTCTGGCAGCTCAAACACAAATCGGCAACAGTGGTGAGTACAGCGGTTTTTCTACTCTGTAGCTAGGATGCAGGGAAAGCTAGAATCCACCCCATATAGACACATTTGTAGAACGGGTCGACATGCCCAAATGAAGACTGGAGACCGTAGAAATCCGGTGGGTCTGAGTTTAGAGGGGAACACGGATAGTGAGGAGCAGCTAAAAGTGGACCAACAGCTTATGGACTGCTTCGGTGTGTATTAGGACCTGCTGGTTCGTTTGCATAGCTGTGGTGTGTTGTTAGCGTGGAGAAATGAACAGCTTCCGCGTTGGTATATGACGGAGGGGCGAAAGCTCCACGCTAAACGGCCTTTTTGGAAATTTCCCATAGTAATGGTTTACTTATTGCTTCGAAATGACCAGCTTTTCCTCGCGGAAAATGGGCGCGTTATGGATAGTGTGCGAGAGCTAGATAGAGCTCCGGTTATGTCATGAACATAATACAGGTTTTACAGACCGTAAGTTCCGTCTGCGTGAACCGTTGCTTATGTGGAGCTAGCGAATCGATCACTTTTACAGGAAAGAATTTAATGTTCAATCGATGGCAATACAGAGAAATCATTTGTTATACCAGACACGTTATAGCCTGTGCGCTTCCCTATTGCTTTCACCGGTAGCATCAGAGAGCTTGCCAGACATTGGAGATGTACTAGGCTGACCCCGGTCATGGATAAGTAAAGCAATCGTTTCACAAGCACCCAAAAACGCACCCCAAGCTCTGCAAAACCTACGTCTGGTCTAACTGCAGCCCAACTCGGCAGACACATACGGCACCTCTCTGGTTAGCTTTAACTGTAGTGCCTACAATCAGGCAACATTATGATGAAACTGTCACATTGATGCTTACCGAAGTAACACAAGCATACCGATCATAATTGCTGCATATAATTTAACCAGGAGCATTTTTAATTAGCAGAGCACGCAAACTAACATGCAGTAGCTGATAAGCGGTCATGACTTTGAATGTAATCTGTCGCGCAAAAAATTCGTTTCGCGTCTGGTGTGAAAGCTGCTTAATGCGCCCATAACGCGTGTACTCGCGTCTTTGCATTGACTTTGAATGTAACCTGTCGCGTGAAAAATTAGTTTCGTGTCTGGTGTAAAAGCTGCTTAACGCGCCCGTAACGCGTGTATTCGCGTCTTTGCATTGACTTTGAATGTAACCTGTCACGTGAAAAATTAGTTTTGCGTCCGGTGTGAAAGCTGCTTAATGCACCCATAACGCCTGTATTTGCGTCTTTGCACTGACTTTGAATGTAGCTAATCTGTCGCGCGAAAAATTCGTTTCGCGTCCAGTGTGAAAGCGGCTTAACGTGCCCATAATGCGTGTATTCCCATTTTTGCATTGACTTTGAATGTAATCAGTCGCGCGAAAAATTAGTTTCGCATCCAGTGTGAAAGCTGCTTAACGCGCCCATAACGCGTGTATTCGCGTCTTTGCATTGACTTTGAATGTAGGCTAATCTGTCCTGTGAAAAATTTGTTTCGTGTCCGATGTGAAAGCAGTTTCATGGATAGTACGCGACAGCTAGAGAGAGCTCGGTTATGTTATGAACATAATACAGGTTTTGCAGACCGTAAGTTCCGTTAGCGCGGACAAGTTGCTTATGTGGAGCTAGCGAATCGATCACTTCTACAGGAAAGAATTACCTATTTAATCTCCGCCTTTTTCAGCTTTTTATAAGGCACAACAATTTCTAAAGGTGGATGAAATTATGTCAAGGTAGTGCAGAGAAATCATTTGTAAACCGGTAGAGCTTCTGCCTTTCGCATTGCTTTCACGGTAGCACCAGAGAGCTTGCTCAGACATTTGTGAAGTATCCGGCTGATCCCGGTCATGGATAAGTGAAGCGATCACTAACTGTAGTGGCTACAATCGGGCAACGTTATGATGAAACTGCCACATTGATGCTTACCGAAGTAACACAAGCATACAGATCAGAATTACTGCATATAAGTTAACCAGGAGCATTTTTAATTAGCACGGTATGCAAACTAACATGCAGTAGCTGTTAACCGAACGGTCATAACCACAGAGACAAACCCTTGCAATACAGGTTTTACAGACAGCAAGTTCTGTTACTGTGAACAGTTGTACCAAGCATCCAAATTACAAACAAGTATTAAAAGTTAGCTTCAAATCAGATTTATGTTCACACACCTTCTGTAGAATTTCCCCTGATATCACTCTTGCATATTTAGGACACAAACATTAGCAACGGTAACTTGACTACGTTAGCCGCTGTGCTACAGCCACAATCAACTGGCTATCACGTCAGGTTGGCTTATGCAGTAAAAGCAGCTTACAGCTTCTGTGTCTGTGAGTCACGGACAGTCGCGATCGATACAGGCTTTATCTTCAGATATTTTACAAAGCCTGCGTTTGAGGCCAGTTGTTAGCGCTAACTATCGCTAGCGGTCCTGCTAGCCACCCGTAACACGTTAGCTTCACTCACATTATTTGCTGTTATATCGTTACTTACAGCTTGTGTCGCCGAGCGCTTGATCGATGCAGCTGCTTCAGGTTTGAGAAGCAGCTGAAATGCTTATCCTGTGTCAAATTATCCTTTATTTATAAAGCTGTGGTTGCTGAAATGCTGAGCACAAGCAGCTAACGTTCCCTTTGGCCGTGGCTGTTTGCTGCCAGCTAACAAAAAAAGCTACCCACTGATTTCTGGTGGCATCCTCTTTTAGAAGAGAAATAAGTGTTTTTCTTCACGTCCAAAAGTAAACGGACAAGCAGCTTTGAGAGAGATACTGACAAAACTGCACCTCAAATGATCTGCGGTTCTTCTTTTGTATTTCCAAAAGTGTTGGCGCTACTAACGCATAGTATGATCTGCTGTTGTTAGTGCCTGCTAGAATAGTTTCCGGTGTGGGCAGGTCCAGCGCCGTGATTGGCTCTGGCTAGGTCTGTACTAATTGGACGGCACAACCTGATGTCAGGTTTTGCCCAGATCTCGAGAGGAGCTGTTCAGAGAGGAAATCACATTCACAAAATCACGTTCTTGGATTACAGCAAAACCCCTGTATCTAATGTTTAGAAACTTTTCAGAGGTTGAGTATGGACAACTAACATTATAACATGTATTAAAAGAAGGATCAGCATAATAGGTCCCCTTTAATTAAATATGCAACTAACTTTACTGATGGGGCAGTGACGTCATAAATGATAAAACACGCACATCCCTATACCCAATAGGCTTTGTGCTGGATCAAACATATCCTGTAAAGCAGAAAAGGAGAGAGATGCGCTCACTAGCCTACATAGCGCCTGTTGTCATGATTTACTGCAGCAGAAGTAAAATTAAACCATCACTTTTGCAGCATTAGCCCACATACAATCATGAATATGGGAGTTATTGCAGTGATATTATAATTGACTTACACAGTCGGTGATTTTTTTTTTCCCAACTGTCCTTTCTGTATTTGGCAGCTGCAACGGTGTTAATTTTTGCCAGGATGATATGTTTATTCTCTTATTTTTATTATGAGCTTTTGCTCCGCATTTGAAAAGTACACAGCTTTGCTTCCAGTTGGTTTGTCCATGTTTGCAATTGGTCATTTGCTTCAAACATCACCACTTTTATGTGAACGCGCACATACCTAGATTGGAAAACCCTTGGTCCACTTACCGAGTTGGTAACTGGCTTCGTGGTACCGCTTATCAGGAATGCGGAAGTCTGGTTAAGTGCAGCCAGATAACTAAGGGAAACCCCGGGTATGTTAATCCAGCTTTATGGTACAGGCCCCAGGTCTATTTCTCTAGCAGTACAATCAAGGACATTTGTTAACTAGTAAGAAATTATCATCGCAAATGCCGGGAACCTTGATAGTGCCTTATTGCGACCGTAGCCAAGTCGTGAAACTAGTTTTAGTTTTGGGGGGAGGTTTGGAATTGAATCTGACACGTAGGCCTATTAAAAAAGAAAAACAAAAAATTGGTTTGTAATTGGATCAGACATGTTTTTATGACTATATTTTTTTGTTTGATAGAAGCTGCATGGTGCAGTCCCGGACACTGACATTACGATGGATGAGGAACATGTGAGGATACGCTCAGGAACCAGACGTGAGAACCAAGCAATACTGTAGATGAGTTTAAGCGAGGGGGGGAAACCCCGCAGGGCAGAAGGCAAAGGTACAAAGTCCCCAATCCAAAAATCACAATCCAGTAGGACAGAATCAGAGTCGAAAACCAGGGCAGCAATAACAGTACTCGTGGTCGGGCAAGAACAGGTTCAGTACACAGGCACAGGTTTGTCAGAGAAGCAAAAGCCAAAATCCAGTGGGCGTAATCCAAACCGTGAACAGGGCAGCAAACACAAAACTCGTAGTCGGGCAAAAAGGGTTCGCAAACAGATGCAGACAATAGTACCAAAAAGCAGAACCAAAAATCGAAGTCAGACGGTCCAGTCAGAAGAGTAACACTATGAGTGCAAGGCGAAGACAATAGCAGCACAGGTAAACAAGAGAAACATTCTAATAGGGATCTGCTGTGAAAAGACTGCTTAAGTACACTCAAGGGAAGTCACATGCTATGATTAGGATCAGGTGAAGAGGATCAGACTAATTATGTGGGAGCAAACACAAGGGAGAATCTAACCAAGTGAAATTGGCAAAAGCCAAAACGCGGACAGGGATCACGAGACAACCTATGACAAAACATACAGCTCCAGTTAGGGAGTTCTAATGTGCACAGATAATGAGGCAGGACAGAGTAGAGCAGGTGCGGAGGATCCGCTGAATTGCAGCAAAGACTAAGAGAAGGCAAGAGGCGGAGACTAGAACAGGGCAAGTGCTGAGAGCTTGTTAATCAATTAGTAAGTGCAGCTATACAATCCCTAGTGCTCGTTAGTAAGTTAGTATTATATACAATGTTAGTCTTGGTTAGTAACTTTAACTAAATAACAAACTGTTAGTATGGGTTAGTAAAATAGAAAAGCAAGGCGAAGGAAGCAAACGAGATTAGAAGGAATGTTTGAAACCCAGAAACCATGAAATCACCTAAACATGTGACACGCAGGACTTGGGGAGAAGCTGTAGCTTAAAAGACCAGACAGGGGAGACAAAGTGCAATGAAGGGCATGGGCAAAGACATGGACCGGAATCTAACAGAATAATGGATCTGGCATGGAAAACACAAAAACATGGCAAAGAACTAAAACATGGCAAAAACAGAACAGGCATGGGAGAAACATAACAGGGCATGGCAAAAAACAGAACAGACATGGCAGAAACAGAGCAGGCATGACAGAATCATAACAGAACAACTAAACCTATTCAGCGGCTGCTGATTTCAATGGGTTTTCGGATGTGCTTAACTCTTAAGTCGGGAGTGATTCAAAGTACTGGGGTATTTTTGCTTGCTATGACTGTATGGCACTCAGTGGAAATCAAAATTTCTGGAAGGCATGAAGTGGAAATCAAAATTTCTGGAAGGCATGAATCCACTTTGCTGCACCTTTCTGTGATGGATGCCCGTCACAAGATGCCGGCCAGACTTGCAAATTGAAATCGTAACATAGCGCCTCTAGTTTATGTAGCTCGTTGGCACCAACATCAGGGGTAATGTCCATGCTCCAGTCTGACTAGCCGATAACGGATATCATCGATCTAACTATAACCCGTAACATTTTCTTTATACTCAACCAATATGAATGGTTATGGTGTCATTTTAAAGTGTTTTTAAAGCACTTTTCAGTGGTGCCAGTTGCACTGGTATTGGCGGAGTTTGAATTTTTTGTTCACATAATCTACATATTGTTTATGCTTGATGCGCGCCAAGAATGGACATTCGGCTCCTGCAGCATTCATAGGTCAGCGATTCTTGCCGGATTGTCCCGCTCTGACGTGGAAAAAGTTAAAGTAAGTTGAATATTTAGGTTGAAATATGCCTTGATTCGAAGCAGATTATGGAGACTCTTTCTGCAAACACGGATTGACTTTCTGTATCAGGAAAAACTCATTTGACAAAGGGAGATTCTGGTAAAGGATTTCATGCAAAATACTTCACCAAAACACGCCAAATCACTTCCATTTTATCAAGATTTCCTAGGGGGGTATTCCCCTGGACACACCACATCCCACCCCGTCAAGTATTTTGATGCTTTTTTGAGCGCATGGATTTATAAGAAAACGTTAAAAACAGTAGAATAATGAAAAAACTTTCTAGATCATAAAAATTTAATGAGGCCTTATATGGGGCCCCTTGAAAGCATGGGGCTGTAGCCAACTGCCTACCACTGCCTAATGGTTAGTCCGCCTATGAGTGAGACTACAGTACAAATGGGCAAAATCCAGCATTAAAATCTTATTAGTCCAATAATCAAAACCAGGAAGTCAGCACACAAAACTGAATTGCAAAGAGAATCTCAAAAAACCAGACTGGCTAATCAGAAATTAAACACAAGTAACAGTCAGACACAGAGGGCATGACAGAATTTGAAACCAGAAAAACAAACCAAATTGCACTCAGGGAAATCTCAGAAGATCAACCACTCATGCTTGACACTGGGAAACAGACTAAGGGCCGGTTCATACTCTACGCAAGGTACGTGAGCGCGAATGCAAGGCAACGCATCGAGCAACGCAAGGTAGCCATCTTGCGTCCTTGCGTAGCAAAGTGTGTCGTCCAAATTTTTGTAACGCGACGCATCGACGCGTGTATTTCCGTGAGATTCCAATAGGGGAGTTAAAGCAAATAATGCACCATACGCTGTGTTCAACACACCAAAAAGAAAAAAGAAGGAGGAGAAGGAGAAGACTTTGCTACCCCCTATTGCATGAGCAGTGTACTGCTTTTGAACGAGGCACAGCGCAGCAAGGGACGTGTGTTCAGGCTTCTCTGTGAACGGAATGGAACGGACCTGTGCTCGCGTTCGCTCGCGTACCTTGCGTAGAGTGTGAACCGGCCCTAAGACAAACTTACAAAGTGCACCGGGGAGTGAGAAGTATAAAGATCAGCTGAGTGGCTGATTGGATGGGAAACAGGTGCGAAGGGGAGTTGAAAGCATGCAGGGAGGTGGTTACAAATAAGAAATCAAATGATTAACAATGAGGGAAAGGGTGGTGCACGTGAGGGTGTGAGAAACAGAAAGCACTTGGTCAGAGAGAGTGGGAAAACTACACTAATACACAGAACTGCTAAAACAGTGAAACATGAAAAATTATAAGCACAATGACAAGAAGCACAAAAACATAATGAGACACTTTCAGACCCTGACCAGACCTGCCATGCACTAAAAATAATTGGGGCATTTTGAAATGAAGAATATGACAAAGGAGGCTGCTAACTGTTGAGCAGCTTGAGCAGTGGAAATCCTACATTAAGCAATGAGAAAATATTTTGCCTTCAAAACAACTCTTCATTTTCCTAATGCTTACAAAAGTATTGTTTTTTAAGAAAGTAGAGATGCAATACAGTGGTAAACAAGCCGCTGTCCCAACTTTTTTGAAACACGTTGCTTGCATCAGATTCAAAATGAGTGGATATTTTTCAAAATAATAATGATATTCCTGTTTCAACCTCTGACATTTTGTCTTTGTACTTGTTATAATTTAGATTTTAAATTATTTATTTATTTTTATTTATTAATTAAATTAATAATTTATTTATTATTTATTTACTAAAGATTTAAGGCCTTGACACACCGGATGCGTAACAAATAAATGACACGAAAATACGAAATGTTTGGATGCAAAATGCTCGGATCAAAACTCTTCGCACCGGCTCCAACACGAATTTGCGACAGAAACTCGGGAAAACGAATTTACAAAGTTTTGACAGCTCACTCTGCAGTACAAAAAGAGGGCAGAGGAAGAAGAGGAAAAAATGGACTCATCCCTCAGTGATGAAGATCTTTTCCTCTTCGCTCTTTCAAAGAAAAGAGGTTTTGGGTTCACCCTCTGTTACAAAGTAGGGATAGAGAAGGAAAGTTTCTCCTCCTACAAGTGGCGTTTTTTTTCGCAGATAAATGACAACGTAAAATATCAATATATCTTTGTAATTTCTGCGCTCGTGAAACTGCACAGATTTGCGTAAATTGCTTTGCAATCAGCCACGAGAATCCGTTCTAGACTATTCTGAATGTTGTTTTGGCTGACGGGCATTGTTAGGCAGGTTGCACAGCTGAGTGTCAATTGTAAGGAAGGCGAAAATAAATGCTGCGAAGTCAGCGAAAGTTTTGGATTTTTTGCATCTACTGTATTGTCATCATTACATTGCCATATCAATTTTATAAATATAGGAAATAGGCATTTATGTTTTCTTTATCAATTCTTACTATAGATCATGCTTTGGTCTTGGTCATTTGGGCAATAAATTGTTTGTCAATAAGGCGAACTTAAACGCGAACAGCCTGAGAGCAGTCGAGTGGTAAAGTGTGAGGTTACAGAAAGCCCTCTGAACACCTGACGGCACGCCGCTGACCGAGAGGCTATTGACCCAGAGGAATGTCTTGCAGTCTATCTGAGGTAGGCAAGTTGTTAAAACATGATTGGTTGATGCGTTTGCTTGCAGTGCGAATGTTCGCAAAAATCAAACTCGATCCGAAAAATGAAAGCTTCACATTTTTGCCGCGTGATAATGGCATTCTGTGTGTAAAACCTCATGAAAAAACCAAAAAAAACCCATTTTTTTTCCAAAAAAAAAAAACGCATCCGGTGTGTCATGGCCTTTACAATGCCGTACAAATATACATAAAGACAAAAGATTAGAAATTCTAAATGTATGGCACAGTAGGGACAGTAAGTTAGGCATAGCCTTTACAGTTTACTGCCCTTTAGAACAACAGATTAAAAGCGCAAATACATTAAAGCATTACTTTAAATTGAACGACAATGAGCACATCTGCAATAGGTGACCCAGGTGCACATATTGCTGACATTGTAAAATGAATAATATTTCTCATTATAAAATTTAACAACATGAGCCTTAAAACTGGTGAGTGTCGAAGTAAGCTTAATATCCAGTGGCAATTGGTTCCATAATTTCACAATGTGATTAAAAAAAGAGGCATAAAATGTTTCAGTGCAACATTGTGGAATTTTAAGTGTGTTATCATCATTTCGACTGGGTAGGAGTTCAACATACTCCTCAATAGGAATTGAAAAAGTGCCAGACAAGCAATTGTGGAAAAAAAGTAAGTCTAAAATTTCATGTCAATAAGATCAGGGTAACAAATTCAATTCTTTTAACCTGTCAAAATATTCTATATGACTACCTAACATATGTGTAGTGGCCCGACGTTGGACTGTTTCCAACCTATGTAGATTTCGTGTGGTCGAGCAAGCCCACGCAATGGAACAATGCTCAAGTTTGCTCCGAACAACACTGGTGTACATAGCCGGTTTAAGAACACTGACATCTGCACAATTGCCTGTCACTCTACATACTGCATACCGAAGTTGACAATACGGTCAATATATTTATTCCATGTCAAGTCGGGTTCTATAATGACACCTAGGTCCTTGACCTCTTTAACCCTTTCCAGCACTGAACCTCTAAGGTTATAATTAAAAACAACAGGGTTAACCTTCCTTGTTATGGAAATTACTTGACATTTGTTGACATTAAAATTCAACCCCCACTTGCTACTCCATTCTAACAGGCTGTCGAGATCACCCAGCAGTTCAATATAGTTGGTTGGGTTATGAGTTGATCTAAAACACTTTGCGTCATCTGCATATAAAGCACATTCTGTCTGGTTACTGAGTACCGATGGTAAATCATTGATGTACATCAGGGCTGCCCAACCCTGTTCCTGGAGGACTACCATCCTGAAGGTTATCACTCCAACCAAAGCAAACCACACCTGCTTTCCCAGATAGAGATCTTGACGAGCTGCTAATGAGCTGAATCAGGTTTGTTGAATTAGGGTTGGAGTAGAAACCTACAGGATGGTAGCTCTCCAGGAACAGGGTTGGGCAGCCCTGATGTACATAGTGAACAACAGAGGGCCCAAGATGGAACCCTGAGGAACTCCAGATACAACAGGTAAAAATGTAGAATCTTCACCGTCAATGATGACTTTCTGTTGTCTGTCACTCAGATAAGACCTAAACCACTCAAAAAGATTTCCAAAGGAACTTAGCTTGTGACATAACAAGTCATAAGGCATGGCATCAAAAGCCTTGGGGATATCTATATTCAAGATGTCTACCTGGTCACCCCCATCCAACACGTGACCTATTTTGTTAAGAATTTCAGTCAGCTGCGTAGCTGTAGAGCGACCCCTACGAAATCCATGTTGGGCAGGGTTCATCAAGGGCTCAATAAGGGGATAAATACAATTAATTAGGCATCTCTCCATTACCCTGGAAACCACTTAAAGAAGTGATATCCCACGACAATTGACCTACAGCTAAGCCCCGCCCTCAAATGCGATGAGCCAATCACAGTGTGTATTCTCTCCCCATATACTCGGACATTCTGAACCTGAACTTCCATTGAAATGCATTACGGAAACTGCAAATCGTTCGCTTTTATGGGGTTTTAAAATGTTTCTAAGACACTTCGCATTGACTTTGAGTGTAATCTGTCGCGCGAAAAATTTGTTTCGCGTCCAGTGTGAAAGCAGCTGAAAGCTTTGTGGAAGACCCCACTATCAGCTTAACGTAGTTAACGAAGGTCAACAAGGATGTCTACATTTGTTCCAAGCTAAGTCAACATTGTGTTTAAGGTGACATCTTATCACTTCGCTGGATATTAATGTAAAGTTATATTTTACATCGCTAAGTTAGCTAACGTTAGCTAAAGTTAGTAAACTCTCTGTCTAACTTCAGTGCTGATGGACGTTGGCTTAAGGTGAGCTCCTGGCTGCGTTGTTCACCATGTCACCTTGTTTACTTAGGTGTTCAGTCACGTCAGGTTAGATTTCATAAATTCGGCAGCTAGCAATAATAATACGTAAATTAAATTTATTAACCTGCGGTCCACGAACAATGCTGATGCTCTATCTTGTTGTGTGAGAGGGTTACGGAAACGAGATGCGGTTGATCGCTTTTGCACTGAGACCTGAGAATTTTAGCTTCTAATTTAAACTTTTCGTTGACCTTCTCCACTCTAAATTCATTAATGTATCCTTCCAATGCATAGTGTAACCCTATTTGCTGACTTCTTTATGATATTTGAGCCTTCTATTGCCAAAAATCATCAATAGCATCCTGAAAAATATCTCCGACTGCGATACCAGCCATTAGCACCTGTTCTAAAATGTTGATTGTTTGTCCGAGTCAGTGGAGGGGGCGGGGCTTAGCCGTAGGTCAATTCTTAACAGACTCCCGATCACCCCTTCTTAGGCATGGGAACAAAATGTGCCTTCTTCCATTCTAATGGCACTTCACCGAAGAGCAGCGACATATTAAAAACAAAAGATAATGATTGGCTCAAAACATCAGAGCATGAACACAGAACACAAGGAGAAATATAGTCATGCCCGCAGGCTTTAGCTGTGTCAAGTTTATCCAAAACAGATTGCATATCGCCCTGCGACAATTCTTTGAAACCCAAATATGGGCTTTCGAACTTTATAATGCCTGTAAAGGTTTTCACCCTGCAGCCCTTCCCCTGCGGCTTGCTCTCTCTTCCACCTTAACGAGCTGCATCTATTGCTCGTTAAGGTGGAGGTGATTATCTAGGTATATGGGGCTGGCAGTTGCCAGTGTTTGTTGTCACTGCATTTTGTACCCTGTATTAATGTGGTGCTGCTCCCCTGGCTGATACTTTGTGTTCTGTTTTTATTTATTAAATCTCCTGTTCTTTAACCAGCCTGGCACTTGGGTCCTGCATTTTTCTTTAAGCCCATGGTCCTAACTCCCGCCGGATTGAGATCCAGTGGGAGCGAATCCATAACAAAGCCAAGCAACATGTCTACATGAGAGTGCGAAAACACCGAGTGGAAGTGCTCGTTAAATAAAGCAGGTTTGGACATGTTGTCTAACGCACTCCTGCCTTCTGACTTTACAGTAGATGGAATAGAGTTTGAGTTTGTTTTCACATGATAAAAGGGCCATGGCTTTTTGGGCTTTTTGGTAATTTCATGTCCTAAGGAGGAAACATAAGATCTCTGTTTGTCCCGAGTAAGACTCCTTCGACCGTTTCTGAGCTCTTTAAATCTAGCCCACGAGGAAGGCTTACTGTCTCTTTTGGCTTTACGACGATGATTTGCAAATCATTACATTCTGCTTTTATTTACATTTGATATAAAATCCCAACTTTTTTGGAAAGGGTTTGTAATAATATTACGCACAATAGAGGGTATTGTAATGTTGTTTTTAAAAGTTTAGATTATTCAATTTGCAGTTTCAAATTATAGATAAACACTAGGCCTATTATAGATGCCCCTTTTATATCCAAGCGTCACCTTTCTACATCTGTACTCCCATTTTTTATTTTTTTAGTTGCATTCCAACATTTTCTGAGTCTTGCCCCTATCCCAACTTTTAGGTTTCAAATTCAGAATGAGCCTTTATTCCAAAAAAAAAAAAGTTGATAAGATAAAACATGAAATATTTTGTCTTGTTCTGTGTTCAGTTTAATACAGGTCAAAGATAATTAACAAATCACTGCTTTCTTTTTTACATGCACTTCCATTCCATTCAAGCTTTTTTGAAGATGGGGCTGCAAACAACAACATCAACGACAACAACTCCAACAACAAGGTTGAGGTGTCCAGTGAATTCCAGCCCTTGCAGGAACTCGATTTTACCCCTGACCCTCAGAGTGGAGGGATTGATGAGTCTCAGGGTACCCTGTTGGCCTTTTCCCCCCCGAAAATGGGAGTTAGTAATGGTGGGGGACTCAATTGTTAGGGGGATAGACAGCACAGTCTGTTCGCGGGGAAAGGAGTCTCATACGCTGTGTTGCCTATCTGGTGCCAAGGTAGGAGACCTCCTGGAGTGTGCAGACAAGCTCCTCGCCAGAGCGGGGAGGGATCCAGTGATCATGGTCCATGTTGGGACAAATGACATAGGTAAGGGTAGGTTTGAGGTTCTGCAAGACAGAATTAGCAGAAAAGCTTAGGGGCAGATTCTCCACGGTAGTGTTCTCCCGGTGCCACCTGCAAGCAGAGGGAAGCAGAATTTTATCTGGAGGTTTCACACATGGCTACGAACCCGGTGTAGGAAAGAGGGGTACAGGTTTATGGGGCACTGGAACTTCCTCTGGGACAGAGGTGATCTGTTCAAGCCGGACGGGCTACACCTGAACCGGAGGGGTACCTTTGCATATGTTTGGGGGAGCACAGGCTTATTTACAACAATTAGGGACTTGCGGGCCAGGGAGGTTAGAGAATGATATGAGTAGGGCAATGCAGACTGCCCTGATGGAAGCTGACAGGGCTACATGCACTTGTGATGATATCTTTTTAAAGCAAAAAAGCATAGTGAGGGGCTTGGAGCAGCAGGCAGCCGGGGAACAGGAGGGAAGGTGCAGAGGTGATAGTTTGAAATGTTTTTATTGAATTGCTAGAAGCATAAAAAATTATTTCTCGGAAATTGAGACTGCTATGATCAGTGGGGGTTATGACATAATTGGGATTACAGAGATGTGGCTTGGTGAAGAGGAGGGGGATAAATATAATATAGGAGATTATAAGCTCTTAAGGAAGGATAGATCCAATAGGAGGGGAGGGCGTGTAGCAATGTATGTGAATAAAACCTTAATGTGCAGGAAATTCCTGAAATCAAACATATTTTGCCCTGTGAAGATATTTGGGTCAGGCTTATTGGCAAAAACTAGACAGGTTGAAACATAGGAGTGTGCTATCGACTGCCAGCTTTGGACAGTAGGGTAAATTAAATGCTCTTTAAGAGGATTAGGCAAGCTTGTGGAGGAGGAGGGACTATTATTATGGGAGACTTCAATTATCCTGCTATCAATTGGGAAATGGTAAAAGGACAGGGTAAAGGGGAGGAAGAATTTCTAGATGTTATTTATGAGAATTTTTGGTGCAGTATGTTAATAACCCGACGAGAGAGAAGGCAATTTTACCGTAGATTTAGCGCTCTGTAACGATCCTGATAGAATTTGCAATGCAGAGGTAATGGAGCCACTTGGGACTAGTGATCAGTCTACTTTTAGTTTTGATGTTTCACGGCAAGGTAAAAGGTTATCTTCGAAAAACAAAATTTTCAGTTTTAGGTGAGCAAACTTTAACAGGATGTGCTCATATCTAAGTGAAAATAAATCAGAAGACACTCTTTAATTGAAAGTCCATAAATGAAATGTGGGGTGGATTCAAGGGAGTACTACTTGATGCACAATGCATTCATTCCAAAGGTTTGCAAAAGTTAGTTTATAAAGCAGAATCCTCAGTGGATGACAACAGCTATTTGGAAGAGTTTGAGGGAAAAGAGTACTCTTTATAAGACATAAATACAGGACAGCAATGAGCATACTAAGGCTGAATATAGTAAAATGCATGCTAAGGTCAAAAAAGAACTGAGAAATGCCAGAAGACTGTATGAAATGCAAATTGCGGAAGGGGCAAAAACTAATCCTAAGCTTTTTTTCAGTACTGTACTAGTAGAAAAAGGAAAGTCAAAGAGGAGGTCAAGTGCATAAAGAATAAAGATGGATCACTCCTGTATGAGAATAAGGATATTACTGTCTTAAATTCTTACTTTGAGAATTTTACCACGGAGAAGATTTTTATTTGGCCAGAGGGCATTTCCAAAGCTTGAAAATTATGTGCAGAAATTGAGATTGGGGATACTGAAATATTAGACAAATTGCATAAACTAAAGAAAAATAAGGCGGTATACCCTGATGCCTTATAACCAAGAGTTCTCAGGGAAATTTGTGAGATCGTCTTTAAACTACTGTCAGTTATTTTTAGGTGGTCTTTAGAAACTAGAGAAATACCAATATATCAGGAGGGGGACTGTACTGAGCCAGGAACTTAAAGGCCTGTCAGTCTAACTTGTATGGCACGCAAAATGCTGGAATCTATCATAAAAGACAAGCTGGAATTATTTCTTGAACGTAATAATTGCTTGAAGGATAGCCAACATGGTTTCCGTAAGGGAAGGTCATGCCTGACAAACTTTTTGGAATTCTTTGAAGAGACCACCAAGACTTATGATCAAAGCAGGCTTATGACATCATATACTTGGATTTTCAGAAAATATTTGATGCAGTACAGCATGAGAGACTAATTTTTAAAATGAGGACTGTTGGAATTATAAGAGGTATTCTGGAATGGATTTGGAACTGGTTACCGAACAGAACACAGAGTTGTAGGCTGTATTCAAATCCCTGTTCTTGACTGCTCCCGAACAGCTCGGGAACGAGTCGGGTTTTGAAAATGCCGGAACAGTCGCGAACGGTAACCATGGATACGCGTCTGCAATCACATGTGTGGACCCATGCTTTTGAATGTTTGGCAGAGGTACCGAGGTTGTCGGAGGCAATGCGGTTCTCGCAAATAGTCTATTTATGATCATGAAGCAAAGAATTGTGAACATTTAAGTTATTTTTTCAATCCGGAATTGGGTCAACATCAAGACCTAATGGATCAGTGAATAAATGAAATTGTTCCGAAATCTACAAATTATGTAAAATAGACCATACGCGGGATAAAATCAGCTTACATTTCATCAGTTTCGCCAGTGGCTGGCATGTTTGTTACCCGTCGTTCTTGACCACACCACCTCGGGAGGTGGTGTGTTGAAGAACGAGAGAACGCGATCGCGAACACGTTCTCGGCTGTTCGATTCTTGACGAACAGTGTTCTTTGTTCGAGAACAGGGATTCGAATACAGCCGTAGTCTGAGGGATCTCATCTGAGCTTGGCATTGTGGGAAATAGAGCCCCTCAGGGATCGGTGTTGGAACCCCTGCTCTTCCTCATCTTCATTAATGACCTTGATGGGAACATTGACAGTAAATGAGTTAAATTTGTGGATCATACTAAATTGGGTTGTTTGACGAACAGTTTAGAATCCACTAAAGTGATTCAGGATGATTTAGACAGAATTCAGAATTGGGCAGATGTAAAGTTTTACATGTTGGTAATAAAAATTAGAGAGGATTACTTTATGGGAGGTTTGAAACTGGAATATGCTAAACATGAAAAAGATCTGGGAGTGATTGTTGACCAAACCCTTCCAGGTTCTGGCCACTGTGCTTTAGCAGTTAAAAAGGCCGACAGGATGCTGAGATATATAGCCAAAAGTACTGAGTATAAATCTAAGGTGGTTGTACTTCTCTTGCACAGCACATTCATCAGACCACACTCTGGGGGTCATACTGCAAGATATAGAGGCTTTAGAAAAAGTTCGGAGAAGAGCCACAAATTTAATTCCTGGTATAAAAGATGAAAGCTATGGGGAGAGCCTGAAGATCCTTAATCTCTTCAGTCTTAGGAAAAGGAGACTTCGGGGTGATCTTATTGAGGTTGTGAAATATGTTTAAGGGATTAACAAAGATAACTATGCAGGATTTTTTAGGCCAAGTTCTGTTAGCAGAACTTGGGATCACAAATGGAAGTTAGCCAAGGGCAAATAGCACTGATATTAGGAAATATATTTTTTTCACACAGAGAGTGTGGAATAGCTTGCCAGGCCATATTGTAGAGATAGAAACCTTGGAGGTTTTCAAGACCAGCCTTGATCTAGTGCTAGATCGGAGTATCTGAAGTGTTAGGTTCTTCAGAGTTAGGAAAATGGCGAGCCTAGTTGGGCTGAATGGCCCATTCTTGTCACTCATATTAGGTTATGTTATGTTAACAACAACTACAACAACAACAATAATAGTAATCATCATCATCATCAAAGCATTCCAGCCTTATATTCTATCATGACAACTTTTCTTTCCAAAATGAATGACTTCTTATTTGTCCGTTTTAAGTTATATTAACGAGTATGACAAAAGACAGAAGCGAAGTAGGCCAATTAGGGGGAAATTAAGGATGTACTGTAATTCAAGCAATGAGGGTGTTCTTGCCTGACTACATGATGGCTAAAACTGCAAAAAAAAACAGAACTTTAGGCGCAGAGGGAAGGGATATGATTTCTTAAAGATATGACAGCAAGCAACGGGGTCAAAATTTTGTGAACTACAAGCAGAGACGCTCTAACTCAATGGCTAAGTAAGATCTTCATGATGCTGAACAGTCATCCTTCGAGGAGAGAGGAGGCTTCAGTATCACCATAGCAACGGGTACACGGCGACGTGACGCTATCAGCGACTTTCAGGAAGTAGCTAGCTTATTAAATATCCAGCGACCTACGAAAAATGGATGATGCGCTACAGCTTGGAGAAGGCGGCGTGAAAAAAAGTGTAAGTGGAGTCGCAAGCCTCCGCATTTATTTTTACATGGCGTACATTGTACAAAATAATGGCATTGCTCAAACTGTGGATTGTGTAGACACTGTAATAACGTTGAAGGAATGGATATGCATAGACAGCTTTTTGAGCTAACTTGCTGACTTGGCTAGCATAGCTAACTTGCAAAAGTATGAAGCCATGTAACTAGAAGTCTAACTGCTGCAGCCTGCCTGACTGCGTTAGCATGCTGTCTATTTAGCTAGCTAACACAACTGTCATCTCTAGGAGCACGACTAAGATATAGTTCGTAACCTTGCTGATGACCGTTAACCTGGCTACGTCCTGTAACGTAAACTTAAACATTCAACACATCGCCTATAACTAACACGAACCGCCCCTCTCCATTGTCAAGTCGAGACCCAGGTGAATGATCGTGTTGAAGCCGTCCTTACTCATGTGGCTTCTACGTTTCCTGTTATCCACTGCGGAGAGGTTGGTTCCATATTCTGAATTCGTATCTCAGTTGCTCTCGAACGAAGCGCTGAATTGCGATGAAATCATTACTTTCCAGACCGTCAACGGCAACCTCTTTTTGTCAGAAGTATTTGCGTGTGGAAGACTACAAATTGCATTGATCTGTATGAGAACCCTGGGTTTTAGGGACCGTGGTACAGCGACCAGAGATGTTGGAGACTCAAAATGTCAAATCAAGGAGTGAGCGAGCTCTGGACGTCCAGGATCTGATTAATGAACAGTACCATAGCCTTTCGTTTTTCACATTACACATGATTTTAAATAAATGCTTGATAATAATAATGTATTCTCTGTTTTCAGTCGTAAGGTGTAGTAGATGGCCTTAACTATATCCTTGTTGGTCGCATATACAGTTGTGCCCGAAAGTTTGCATACCCTTGCTGAATTCGTGAAATGTTGCCATTTATTTTGAAAATATGACTCATCATGCAAAAAACTTGTCTTTTAATTTCAGGATAGTGATCATTTGAAGTCATTTATCATCACATAGGTGTTTGGCTCCTTTTTAAGTCATAAATTATGATAACTGAAATCACCCAAATGGCCCTGATCATAAGTTTACATACCCTTTAATGTTTGACCTTGTTATATAGACACGAGGTGACACACTCATGTTTAAATGGCTGTAAGAGGTTTCACACCTGTGGCTTTTTAAAATGTAACTAGTGTCTGTGTATAGTCATTGAGTTTGTTAGCTCCTGAGTGGATGCACTGATCGGGCTCGTCACTGAGCCATGGGGAGTGGAAAAGAACTGTCCTTTGTAACAACTTTTTAAAGATGGGAAAGGATACATCCAAAGACTTGAAAATGCCAGTCTGTACTGTTCAGTCCGTGATTAAGAGGTGGAAAATTAGGCGACATGTTGATACCAAGCCAAGGTCAGGTAGGCCAAGAAAGATTTCAGCCCAAACTGCTAGGAGAATTGTTCAGGCCACAGAGAAAAATCCACAGGCTGCCTCAAGAGAAATGCAGGATGTTCTGGAAAAGGATGGTGTGGTCATTTCAAGGAGCACAATAAGGAGGTATTTAAACAATGAGCTGCATGGTCGAGTTGCTCGAAGGAAGCCATTATTGTGCTAATCCCACAAATAAGCCCGCCTAAAATATGCCAGGCAACACCTTGACACACGTCACCACTTCTGGAAGAATGTCATTTGGAGAGATGAGACCAAAATAGAACTTTATTGTCACAACCATAAGTGCTATTTTTGGAGAGCAGTCAACACCATTCCCAATGGAAAGCATGGTGATGGCTTTCTGATATTTTGGGGGTGTGTGAGCTCTAAAGGCACAGGGAATCTTGTGAAAATTGATGGCAAGATGAATGCCGCATGCTATCAGAAAATACTGACAGGCTATTTGCATTCTTCAGCACAAAAGCTGCTCATGGGACGCACTTGGACTTTCCAGCACAATAATAATCTAAAGCACAAGGCCAAGTTTACCCTCGAGTGGTTATGGAAGAGAAAGGTGAAGGTTCTGGAGTGACCATCGCAGTCTCCTGACCTCAATATCATTGAGCCACTTTTGCGGAGGTCTTGAACGTGCAGCTCATACGAGATGACCAAAGAATTTGCAGGAGCTGGAGGTATTTTGCAAGGAAGAATGGGTAGCTATACCACCTGAGAGAATTAGGGGCCTCATTGACAACTGAGTCATTCCATGTCAAATGTCTGAATGGCTCCCTCTTGACCATCTCAGATTTGGCTGAAAAAATTCCAACGGGTGCATTCACCTCCTAAGAGGAGAAATCCAAAATTTTAGCTCAACTCCTAATAGTTCTGTCATAAAAAAATATTTTTGCAACTAAGTTCTGGCCCTTTTTGAACAGCGATTTCTGAGGAGCCACTTTCACATGGCTATATCTCGAGAAGTATTTCAGCTAAGTCCTTCAAATTTTCAGGGGTGAAAATTTGCTTCTATAGCTTGCGGAATATGGACTTATAAAGGTGTCCCTTTAGTTTATCATATATTTTTGGGTGCTTAAAGTTGCTCGAAAATTTTACTCTGCACCCTGCCGTAGCATAATTGAAGGAATGTAAAAAGCCTAATTTCAAAGACCAGGATTTGGTATTGCACATACAGCGTCCCATATATGTTATGTATTTTATATTCTAATTCTGCCCCTCTTATGAATAATCTAGAAAATATTCAGGTTTGAAAATGGGGGAAAAAAAATTGTGCTATTTTTAACATTTTATACCAAAAAAAATTACACCATCCACCAACATCAAATTGACTGTTTTCAAAAGATTAGATGCCTGTTATTAACATATCCAAAATTTGTGATGGTGTTCTGCTTTATTTTCTGAAAATAAATTTTTGAAAATATGGTATTTTTGCAGATGCACACATTTAATGGCATTGAAGGTATATTCAAACATGATTTTATAAAATGCACATAGTTAATGATAGAAAGCTCAAACTCAACGAAATCCTTTATTTCATAAATGTTAACTTACACTTGAATTATAACCCATATACAGTTTTCAGATATATATTGAAATAATTTTTTTTTTTTGCAAATAGATATTTACCAAAATTAAATGGAACAGCAATGGTCTGAAAGTTGTATGAGTAGTAATTGGCCCTCTTATAAAGGCAATTTGTTTTTAGGCTGTGACCACAATACATGCAAAACTGTTGATTTTTTTTGCACATATTCATGATAATTAAAAAGATTATTGTTATTATTATACAGCAAAAGTTAAAATGTTGTGCCTGTTTCACAATCTAATTTTGCCTCATGGATCAAATAAATGATCTAACAAATTTATGTTGGTGATAAACATTTCATTGATAAAACGCCTCATTCTTGTCAAAGCACTTTCGATTCTAAGCATTTTCCTCTCCTCTTCAGAAATGGCTGGCTCCTTTTAACTTCAGAAAATCATATCAAAATTTCTGACAACTAAAAAAATCAAATGTTTTTTCTTGAAGCCTAATTGCTTAAAGATTTTTTTTAAACCAAATTTGTGGATTTTTATGATCTTGGAGCTCTAATGCAGGGCATGTATTGCCCTGTATATAGTATGGATATGCAGCGAATTGCAATAAATTGTGAGTGAACCCCGCGATTGAAACGTTGTGATTAATGGTATAACTTTATATTTGTACCAGAATAAGGTCTTTGTTATCAAGAATGGATGTCTGAAAATTATTCTGCCTGATAATTTTGCTGTGTTTTGTTAATTATATATTAATAAATTATGAAATTTTTTGACTTGTGTGAATCCCATTGCGCCCACACTGCTACTAGCTTCTTGAAGTTTTGTATTGAAAGAGCTGTAGCCCTACATGTTCTTCACCTTGCCAAGTCCAAAGTCTTCACCTCCACAACTATGATTTGATCTGATGTTACTCCAGTCTTCCACATCACAATACAAACTCTCGCTCTTAAATCCACTGTTCGCCAATGCCATACTTGATATATTGGCATGTGTCCATTAGGGCTGTTACGGTTCGCGGATGATCCCCCGGTCCCTCCAGATCACTCCCCAATCCACGGTATGAGTCGCGGATTGATTTCTTTACGGCTGGCGGGTTTATGCCAAGGACAGATACAGTCTATGGTTTATGCGCTGCAATAGCCCCAAACTTCCTCGATTGGAGAGATGCGCTGCAAAAACAGAAATTAATGCACTGCAACCACCCAAAACAATTCCGATTGGGGAAACGTGGTGCAAAAACAGAAACGCATATCCCCGTCAATACAACGCAAGTGCTCTGAGCCGCGCCAACTAGAACAGCTTTCATTTACTGACCTGATGACGGTGAATAGCTATAACGTCGCCAAGCAAGATGGCATTGGAATGCAAGTAGCTGGCAAACGATGCATACTAATGCAAGCTAAATGCTCACTCTTCAACTCTAGCTAAGTTAACAAAATAATGGCTATTCACTTATTTTCATCCGCATTAAATGCACCCAATATAACTATTTGCTAGCCAAGCTGTCGAACTAGCTAGCTAAACAAGCAAACTAATTTTAGCTCACTAAAACGCCTTTTTGCTGACTTAGCTAGTATTCTCAAATAATGGAAAGCAAAGCGGGTATCACGCCTCCGTATTGCGCTTTTGTTTTATTACACTTTGAGTATTGCTGTTTTTTCCTTTTTGAATTAATGAATATTTTTTATTTAAGAGAAGACATTTTTTGTACCAAAACTTGTAATTTAAGCAGTACCATCCCTGATGCGTCTCGGCACTTTTGAAATGGCATATCATTTTTTTTAAGATTATTCAAACATTTGACCTCTTGAATGTTGTTCCTTGCTTTAAGTGTTCTTTGACTAATAAATGGAAAATGGAAAACAATAATATTCACCCCCTTCTTTTTTAAAATTTTAATGATCCGAAAAACGATCCGATCCACGGCTCAAAAATCGGGAGATGATCCGAACCCTAACATGTGTGATCTGTTACAGCCCTAGTGCCCATGTGTTCCATCGCTGACATAATGGGTTACTCGATACGGCTCGAGATGTGGTCAACAGTTACCGTTCCAAGCTGTCAATAATATTGATTATCCTTGATTGGGGATTGATTTCAGCAGAAAGAAATGTTCGTTTGTTTCCTCTGATATGTTCCAGCTTTTTAAAATGTTGGTCATGTTGTAGAGTTTACATGCCCTTTAAAAGTAACATTACAGATGTTAAAAACATTATATTTAAACTGACCTGACTCAGTTTATATAAACAGTATAATTGTTTCGTTGCCTGCATTTCTGGCGCCTGTCACATTGAGCAGAAATTTAAGGACAGCACTTCAAAATCAGCTAGGTAGCACTTTTGCAAATCTCCTATTCTGGAATTTAAAAAGTATGTGTCCTATATTCAAGCGTTTGTTGGAACATCTGTCTGAAGCAAGGAATTTTCAGGGTAAAAAATATTATGACTTGGATTTACTGTCTGTTGTCCTGATCAGCTTGCTAGGCAGATGGATACAGAAACTACTCATTGTCCAAATTGCCACGCATCAATACATTGAAGAGTCTAAAGAGACTAACTCATTATGCTCTCGCCCAGTGGTCGCATATTTTTTGACTTGAACCTATTCAGGAATGAGCATGTTAGTCATTGGCTGTTTATTTGTGTGTTAGTTGATTGGTTAGGTCTTTAGTTGCATTGTTTGATGTTATCTCAGGCAGCTAAATTGGGCCGAAGAGCTCGGCTAGCGGCTGATCAAGTTCCATCTGATGAATCCCGTCACTTAAAGAAAACTGCTTCATCGTCTTCCATGGGAGAGGTAAAGTAATTTTTTTGTTTTAAGCACCCAATTCTTACAGATGTTACTAATATTTTCATATGATAATGTTTGTGATTTTAATGGATATTTATGTGAAGTGTGTCTTTAATGCTCAACTATTTCCTGCAAAACTCCAGGAGGAGGAGGAGGAGACCAAGGTACTGTAGATGTTGAGCGTGATCTTTGAAACTTGGCGTGATTTTCACACAAATTGCTGGATAACTTTATGCCATTAATATGAGCATCTTTAAAAGTGTGTTTTTGCTGTAATTCGAAGACAATGTGTCAAGGAACCCACTCTTCATGTTGTTGTAAAAATTACCTTGGTGAAGTAAATAAAAATGTGTTACCCAAAGAGTTAAGAATATGCAGAGTTTGACAAGCTTAGCTCTAATGGTATAAAGTTATCTTCTGTTTGGGGGCTGTGGGGATTTGATGGGGGCTGGGGGCTGTGGGGTTATTGATTTATAGATGCATGCTTTGCTTACCTCTGCTGTACTGAAACTGGTTTAATTCTTTTTCCTCTGTTACATGGCAAAACATACCCACGACTGTAGAAAATAAAAATGCAAATGAGCATTGGAAGATGTGGAGGTGTTATGCCAATTTACATTTTTGCAGATCTGGATGAGAACCCAGGTAGATTGTGGTATTCAGTCTGGTGCAGAACTTCATTGTTCTTGACCCTGCCTAAGGATGGACAGAGCACACGCCCCTTGGGTTGTATTGGCTTATCAGCGCTTTTGCTTAAATGTGTGCTCCTCTCCACAGGTCTGGGCTGAGACTGAGAGTGCTAACTGAGGAAGAGGGGTTTTTGTTGGTGGGCATTGTTTATGCACTGAAAAGAAAACATTTTCTGATGAGTGGAGAGGCGATTTGTTTTTCTTTATTTTTTCTGTTTTGTTTCAGTTTGTTGTTTTTGCTGTGAACCTGTTAAGGCGAAGGGCAAAATTTTTTTTGGTTGTTTATTTTTGAGTATGTGGAAACTTCAGTGAAAACGCGGGGACTGCTACATCTCCCTCCCTGAAGTGTCATATAACCGTGTGTCAGACTCCAATGTGATTATTGTGCCAAAGACCTTTAAACCTTAATTTCTATTGCCTTACACCGCAGCTCAGCGCTTTGGGAACTTGTCATTCACAGTTAGAGAAAGCTGTGGCATGAGGAGTAAGGACTGAATCTCAAAATACACTACTATGAAGATCCACAAGAAATATTAATTTTAGATCCTTTGACTCTCAGTGAAATATTCTGCCTGTTGTGCAATGAGAGTGGGTGGGTCGGGGGGATCTTAACATTTCTTTCCCTCCTCAGATATTGTGTGGCCGGTATCAGTGAAGCCCTCCGCCTAGTGGGGCAAATGTGTAAGTGCTGTCACTGTGGTCTGCACTAAATACCTGTAAACTGAGGCTACTGCGCTTGGTTTGCTGTGACAGAGAATCTTTATCATGCAGGAATGCGCGCAGTCTAAATATTATATCATGCATTTCCTGCAATGATCTGTTCTGTATATCTAGTTGTTTCTCTCTCATGATGTTTGCCTATACTTGCAATTGTCCTCCCAGGAAATAATTACAAACGTAACTGCTTTAAAGTCAAGATGAAAAGGGCAAAGGCATTGAGAATATGTAATTCTTATTTTGTCCTTGATATTGGCATGCTGTGAGCAGGCCAAATTCCTTTACTGGGAATTCCAGCAATGCCTTTGCAGGGATCTACCCAAATTAGGCTAACTGCCTTGCCGTGTATTTCGGATTCTCGCGCCCTTTGCGACCTGGTATCCACACAAAATACAGTTTTGCAAGGTGTCACATGACTGGGTTGGTTTGTTTGCAGTCTGGATACTTTATGAGCTTGTATTTATTTTCTTTATTTTTCACCCAAAATAGAATTCTAATTGGCCATATCTTCAACCCACTTGACTTTGCCATTTTTAGCCCAGTTTGGCCTGACATTGAGCCACTCAGATTCATAATGGGTAAAGATTACAGTCAGCAGTTAAAAGTGAAGTTGGTATTCTTTGATTGATTTCTCTGTTGTTCAAGGTAGACACTGCTCTGAAAGGAAAATTCCTACATTTTTTTTTTACCTGGGCCCTAATTTCCCATCTGTTTGTGTCTAAATGATTAATCGTGACAGTTTTTTAAAATTCTTACAGTCCTGAGTGAGAACGCTATTACACAGAATCTGTAAAATGGCAAAAGGTTTAAAAATAATGGAATTATCTTTTAAGCACAAAATAAGAACCAGCCTCAAATCTAACATGGTTCTTTTAATGTAATATTTTAATTTGTTTAACCCTAGTCCTGCCGGTTGCTGATATATAGAGGTCCCACACTCGTTTCACTGTGTGCCGGTCCTTGATGTATCGTTCCCCGTTAGCTACATCCCTGTTTGCCGGTCCTCGATAAGCATTAGCCTAGAGGCAGGACTAGTGTTAAATGTGTGTATTGGCTTTAGCATTTTTTAAATTTATGTTTGTATTTGTTTGTTTGTTTATTTCTCGCAGTAATATTGTATTTCTTGTTTTCTTCATTTATTTCTTCATTTGCCAATGTATTTATTATTATTATTATTATTAGGCTATTATTATTATTATCGTCAATAATTGTGTGTTTTGTTAGGTTACTGTATAAGTAAAAGATCACCATTCGAGTTCCATGAATTACCACTTTTATTCACAAACGGCATCAGCGGTCATGATGAAATTAAATAAGAAAATCTTAAAAGAAAATAAAAAGCTAAAATAGTTTGAAGTGACTTTTGAGGGTCTGAAGATGCAAGTAGCTACCTCACAGATCTGCAGCCAGTTCTAAGAATGTCTGTATCACAATGTTTTTGGAAACTGTCCAAAAACTTAAGAGGCTTTGTAAGACTGACTCTATGATCATCTTGTCCTTAAGATGCTTTTGGGAAATGAGGCCCAGGTACATTAATGTGCAGAACTATTGATACCCTTGATTATTATGAATTTAAAAGTATGCATACAACTAACAACTTTGGTAAATACAGTGCTGTGAAAAAGTAATTGTCGCTTTCCTGTTTTCTTCTATTTTTGTGTATTTTGTGTCACACTGAAATGTTTCACATCATCAAAATAACTTTAATATTAGACAAAAATAACTTATAATATTAGACAAAAATTACCTGAGTAAACACAACATGCAATTTTAAAATGAAGATTTCATTTATTGAAGGAAAAAGGCTATCCAACCTTACCTGACCATAGGTGAGAAAATAATTGCCCCTTTAGTTACTAAATCAACCAGGTTGAACAAATTTAGTTTTTGAGTTCAATTTTTGAAGACACATTCACTCAGTCATGATTGCTGCCAGCCCTGTTGAATCTAAACATCAATTAAATAGTACCTGTCCGGCAATGTGAAGTAGGAAAAAGGCATCACATGATGCTGCAATCAAAAGAAATTCAAGAACAGATGTGAAACAAAATCATTGAAATCTATCAATCTGGAAAGGGTTACAAAACCATTTTCAGGCCTCTGGAACTCCAGCAGATCGTGGTTATAGCCATTATCTACAAAGAGAACTTGGAACAGTGATGACCCTTCTTAGCAATGGCCAGGCTACCAAAATTTCTTCAAGAGCATATTAACAACTCATCTAGGATGTCATAAAATAACGCCGACTAACATTGAGCTGTCCTTACTTGCCTCAATGTCAGTTTTCATTATTCCAAAATAAGGAGGAGTCTGTGCAAAAATGGCATCCATGGGAGAACTGCTAGGTGAAAACCACTGCTAACCAAAAAGATCACAGAGGCTTGTCTTTCTATTGTCAAAAAACATCTTTATGGAAGCCCATAGTGGACAATATTCAAATGAAAATGTAATCCCACTATTGCATTATAATTGTCCACTTATGAATGAGTTATTTGAGAAAATATTAAATTGAAAATGCATTAATCCAATTATCACTTTCATTTTCACATGCACATATGGGAAATCTATGACTATATTCAAATGATAATGAAAAGCTGTTTGACATTTCATTTTCAAAGTCATGCTCCGCAATACAATGGACAATATTCAAATGCAATAAGCAGAACAGCACCCCCAGCCTATTGCATTACATTTACATGTCAACACGCTCTTTTAGGGTCAACATGAAAATGTAAGTGCTATTTTCTGACTATTTGAAAATGATATTGAAAATGGCATACAACATTTAATTTGCAAGACTTAACTTGCTCTACTGAGGACAATATTCAAATGCAATAAGATAAACAGGTCTCCCAGTCTATTGCATTTACATATACATGTCATCACGCTCTTTCAGGGTCAACATGATAATGAAAATGCTGTTTTCTAATCACTTGGAAATAATAATAATATAATAATGATGACGACATTTGACATTTCATTTTCAAAGACTTATTCTGCAATACATGGGACAATTTTCAAATGCAGTAAGGGAAACAGCACCTCCCAGTTCATTGCATTTTCAAATACATGTCACCACGCTCTTTTTTGGGACACAATGAAAATTAAAATGCAATCTGTTAGCGTCTCATCAAGGCGGGTCTTCCGCTAGGACGTCACTCATTAGAGGCACGAACGAAAAGCATGTCCTCATTTGCATACCAACCAATCAGCTTCTGGGTAGCGCTTGTATGCACGGAGGCTTACTGATTATAGGCCCGTTTCCACCGAAGAAGTTCCTGCTAGTATTTGGGGGGCAGGAACTACTACAGGAACGTCCTCTGACTCCGCCCTCTCAACTGCCTTGTCTCCACCGAGAAGTGGAGGAAGGTTCCTGTAAAGTTGTGTGACGTCCTTTTAAAAATGCGACCCCTCGTCATCTGCTGAGTTTTAAAAATGCCGGCTATTTTGTCGCTTTCTGGCCCACATCCCGCCCTGAGTAAATCCAATCAGCGCCAAGTAAACCCCAAGCCCCACCCAGGAGTTTTTTGGGGCCCTTCAGAGTACCTACTCCGAGGCAGGGACTTTTTTAGCCCCTGTAAAAGTTCCGGAACTCTGTCCTTCAGGGGTGGTTCCGGCGGTGGAGACACGCAACAACGGCCCTGGCCCCGTAAAATGTATTTTAAAATGTATGTATTGTGTGCCATCGAGCATTAGGCTACGTTGCCCTTTGGATGTAGCCATCTCGGCAGCTAGTATGCTAGCTAACGTTAACTAAGGAAAATCTTTGTAAATGATCATCACGCTAAAGTGATATGATTTGATTTTTGCCCCAACTCTATTAACTGAGCTAGCTGTAATATGCATGAACTTATCCGAGGCTTTGCGGCGGTGTTGTGCAACTGCAACCCAAGTGTGCTTGCAGATTTCAGAGACGTTAGCTAGCTTGCTAGTGAATCTAAAAGCAATCGCTTAGGTACAGCTAGCTAGCTCTGATTTGTCACTTTCGACGCCATATCACACACACGACCTCTTTCACCATTGATTAGCAGCTTCTTTTACCTAAAGTACAAACTGACAGTTCAGCCAGAGACATGTTATTTCATAGCTAGTTCAAGCAGCATTATCCTTCCATGCGTGCTATAGCGTATTACATTACTCCAGATAAAACGCTATCCGTCTTCCCACCCTGCTGACGCTGGTTAGGGAAAATGTTTGTCATCATTTTTATGCTTAATCAATTTGATTTGGTTTTTGCCCTAGCTTCACAAGTTAGCTAGCTCTTGTGCTTGCCGAGTTGCAGGTTCGCCACTGGCCTCTCTTGAAACATGCACAATGTATGCATCATGCAGAATGGTCCGATAAATGGCCAGCAGTCAGGCTGCCGCTGTTCCTGATTTAATCGCGATTCCCAAGCCACGTAGCAATGTGAGAAGTCTTGATGACTCTGACTGGCTGAAAACGATGTTCCTCACTTGCTAACGTAACCTGCTGTAATATGTACTTGTTTGTTTGGCAGCACTTTTGTACGTCCCAAAAGTACTATCAGAGTTCTTGGAGATTTAACCCTTTCGCAGGCAAATTTTGGCCCAGATGCATACCCCCACGGACGGATTAATTTTGGGTTTTTACCAAAATATGATTGTTATTCAAAATAACAATAAAATAACACCAAATCTCATAATAAGTTTCCCATAACTGATGTTTTTATGTTTTAATCCTCTCCAGAATCGCTAAAATCGTTTGGATCCAAGTCACTCCCGCTCTCTGGATATTCAAACTCATCGTCAGAGTCATTCAATAAAGCAAAAACTTCATCCACGTTGTATTTACGTTTAGAAACACGGCTAGAATGCCGGCTATTTGTACTAAATCGATGCCTTGTTCACATGTCCCACAATTTGACCGGGAAGTAGTCTGGAGGAAATCCCATGCCTCGTTCACGGCTAAAAATACAGTGCTGGGTGACCTGAGAGACAGCCAATGGTAATGAGCGTAACTAACAAGGGAATTTTAATAAAATTTAAAGAAGACTTTATAAAACGCGTTGGTTAAAACGACAAAAATGTCGCTGTGCCTGCGAAAGGGTTAAATGGATAGCTCATTACCTGGCTAGCTCTAGAACAATTGGCAAGCACAGGAGCAATCCCTGTCAGCTAGCTAGCTTGTGAAGCTAGGGCAAAAACCGAATCACATTGATTAAGTATAAAAATGATGACAAACATTTCCCCTAACTAGCGTCAGCAGGGTGGGAAGACAGATAGCATTTTATCTGGAGTAATGTAATACGCTATAGCAAGCATGGAAGGATAATGCTGCTTTAACTAGCTATGAAATAACATGTATCAGACTGAACTGTCAGTTTGTTCTTTAGGTAAAAGAAGCTGCTGATCAATGGTGAAAGAGGTCGTGTGTGTGAGATGGCATTGAAAGTGACAAATCAGAGCTGTAAGAGCTTCTCCAGTAGACATCATAGCTAGCTAGCTGTACCTAAGCAATTGCTTTTAGACTCACTAGCAAGCTAGCTAACGTCTCTGAAATCTGCAAGCACACTTGGGTTGCAGTTGCACAACACTGCCGCAAAGCCTCGGATAAGTTCATGCATATTACAGCTAGCTCAGTTAATAGAGTTGGGGCAAAAATCAAATCATATCACTTTAGTGTGATGATCATTTACAAAGATTTTCCTTAGTTAACGTTAGCTAGCATACTAGCTGCCGAGATGGCTACATCCAAAGGGCAACGTAGCCTAATGCGCGATGGCTCACAATACACAGCAGCCTAGTCATCATGACATCATCAGCAAGCCCCCGATCCCCCATGCATACAAGCCCTACCCAGAAACTGATTGGTTGGTATGCAAATGAGGAACATGCTTTTTGTTTGCACCCCTAAAGAGTGTCATCCTAGCGGAAGACCTGCCTTAATGAGACGCTAACACATTGCATTTTAATTTTCATTGTGTCCCAAAAAGAGCATGGTGACATGTATTTGTAAATGTAATGGACTGGGAGGCGCTGTTTCCCGTACTGCATTTGAATATTGTCCCACGTATTGCAGGATAAGTCTTTGAAAATGAAATGTCAAATGTCGTCATCATTATTATATTATCATTATTTCCAAGTGATTAGAAAACAGCATTTTCATTATCATGTTGACCCTAAAAGAGCGTGATGACATGTAAATGTAAATGCAATAGACTGGGAGACCTGTTTATCTTATTGCATTTGAACATTGTCCTCAGTAGAGCAAGAAAGTCTTTGCAAAACAAATGTTGAATGCCGTTTTCAGTATCATTCTCAAATAGTCAGAAAATGGCATTTACATTTTCATGTTGACCCTCAAAGAGCATGTTGACATGTAAATGTAAATGCAATAGGCTGGGGGTGCTGTTTTGCTTATTGCATTTGAATATTGTCCACTGTATTGCAGAGCATGACTTTGAAAATTAAATATCAAACAGCTTTTCATTATCATTTGAATATAGTCATAGATTTCCCATATGTGTATGTGAAAATGAAAGTGATAATTGGATTAATGCATTTTCAATTTAATATTGTCTCAAATAACTCATTCATAAGTGGAAAATCATAATGCAATATTGGGATTACATTTTCATTTGAATATTGTCCACTATGGGCTTCCATACATCTTGATGACCCCCACAACTTTTGCGATGACATTCTATGCACTAATGAGTCAAAAGTGAACCTTTTTGGAGAATGTGGGTCCCATTGCATCCGGCGTGAAGCTAACGCGGCATTCCAAAATAAGGATGTCATACTTACAGTCAAACATAATGTTGGTAATGTGATGGTCTGGGGCTGCTTTGCTGCTTCAGGACCTTGGCAGCTTGACGTAATTGATGGAACCATGAATTCTGCTCTATACCAGAAAGTCCCAAAGGAGAATATTTGCTGCCAGTTTGTGACCTTAAGCTCAAGTGCAGTTGGATTATACTGCAGGACAGTGATCCAAAGTGTACAAGTAAGTCCACCCCTGACTGGCTCAAAAGAAACAAAATGAAGCTTTTGGAATGTCGTAGTCAAAGTCCTGATTTGAATCCAACTGAGATGAAGTGGCATGACCTTAAACTGGCAGTTCATGGTCAAGAGGGAAACTATATAGTTATATTTAATTGAATTTATCCTGTTTTTCCATTCCAAAATAATTGGCACCCCTAACAAATATTGTAAATAAAATTTAACAAAGTTAAATAGGATATATGTTTATCATTCCATCACTTTATGATTCACTATATTCTAAAAAGGTAGTGAGCATTCATCATTCACTTTGAGAAATGCCAAAGAACTGTAAATTCAGATTTATATGGGAAGTGGTCATCCTAAGTTTTGTAATGTATTCCCAAAATATGTAAATAGTTCACACCAAGAAGCACTCACAGAGCGATAATAAAACATTTTAAACATGAAATGTTTGAAAACTGGCCATGATTCACCATCATCTTGTTTGGTGGCAAAAGATGAACTCCTGTGAGAAGGGGTGCTTTATTGGCACTGTGAGATGTGGAGGTGGATCATTGATGTTGTGGTGATGTTTGTAGTTACAATCAATGGCATTATGAATTTTACTGGGAACCTGTAAATTTTGTGGAAAATTAGGTTTTCTGTGCTGTAGGAGGATGAAACCTGGTAGTTTTCTGGCTGGAAATGACTCCATGTCCAAATCCATACAGAATCCAAAATTAGATCCTGTTTAAAATTAATGGTCTAGACTTAAATGGGCCGTTCCTAAATACATCTTCAAACATGTTCTTAGAGCCCTTACCAGCTTTGCAAACCTCTTACAAATTACAGTAAATGATTTGCTGCTGTTGCTTTTGCAATGTGGGGATATACAAAGTATTGAATCTGGGGCGGCAAGAATTTTGAAACCTATGTTTTTCATAAGAGTTTTGATTACTTAATCAAATATATAGAGAACACCTAAATCGTAGTGAGAAGCTACAGATTTCTCATTTGTTCAAACTTATCATATAGGTTGTTAATTTTGTTTTGTATCCTTGCCTCCCTTCTTTATTTCTATCAAGGGTGCCAATAATTCTGCACCTCACTTATTCTACACGTTGCCCGTGCTTTTCAGCAATCAAGCGAGCTAACTTGCTTGAGGAGAGTCACGTAGCATTTTGACTGCGTGGACAAGAATCAGTAGCTCACTGGTGACTTTCAAATGAATGAATGTGATTCAGTTGCTGTGCTCTCTGTGTTGGTGATAGGGTTATTGCTAATGCAAGAGTACAGCACAGCTGTTATTGTTTAATTGGAGAAAAAAATAGGAAAATATCCTCAGATTTCATTTTTGGATTTATCGTGCCAAACCTTTTCCAGAAGGTCTTGAGTACTTCTGTTAAAATCAATGAAAGTCAGAGCAAAATATTGTTGAAGGACCGCCAACTCTGACTTCCCTCGGAAAAACAAAACATCACCTGAGAATTAATTTTCTCTAATATGTTTTGACACATTTTGACTTGAAAAGTTGGTGCGATAACTTTGTTTCAGTGTTGTGCTGGGACTGTCTGCACAAGAAAATGTGTCAAATTTGACCTACATTTTTCACCATCCCCCATGTTCTTTTGATCATAATAAGAACATCCGTTATTACAGTTTTTGCCTTTTGAGAGGTCCACTCTGTTAACAACTGACAACCCAGCAATTAAACCAATGCCCATCAGGATAACTTGGGAAAAATGTACTGTAGATTCCTTATTTAGTTGAGAAAATATTTTGTACGATAAGAATAGCACATCACGGTAGCAGACATTTATGCATCCTTATAAGGAGATGCAATTTAGCCACGGAGGTCTTTTAAAATTTGAAATGTAATATCCACCATCTCGAGGCTATCTGCATGACAGCTTATTCTGATAAGGAGCTCTCTCTGTAATTCAAGTTTACAAATTAGAATGAATAAAAAGGGCTATTTAGCCTCAGTAGCATTGAAAGAACTAAATTAAACATTCCTCTGGACAAATCTCTTGTGTAATTCCCTTTGTACCCCCTTCTATCACTTCTATCAATGATTTCTGACCGCCTCAGGATAAGGGACCATGATGAGGATTTCTGACAACGCCCGGATCAATACACAATTATTACTTTTGACCCTATGCAGAGTAGCTTTCTGAGCCGACTTCAGTTCTGCACAGCCAATAAAAGCACACAACACTCCATTCTTCAAGGATTCTCCTATGGGCTAATGTTTCTCTCACCCTTTCATGATGAGGTTCCAGCCAAAGAGACTGCACATAGATTTTTCTCCCCTAACAGACTGTAAAGGCAGGGTTTACCCAAAGGAATCTCGCAGTATTGATAAGCAGCCCACTTTTGTCATTAATTCAGCCTCTCTTGTCCTTGTTGAAATCCCATTTTTCACTAATTGCATGAAATTACTTGTCCCAACTTCAATCTCCCATCTTAATACAAACACAAAACGAAAGCGCCCCCCCCATCCCACCCTTTAAAAACGGCGGCGTTCAGATTTATAAATTGGGTTGTTGAAGGAGCCGGCTGAGAAAGATTATTTCCTCTTTCATGTCGAAGGGCTGAAATTCCTCCAAGATGCCGTGTCCTTTCCAGACCCAGTTTGGTAATGAGAATTGCTGTGCTTTTTTAAATTCATTTACTCCCCTCCCCTCCCCTTTCCTTGTTTCTTCCAGCGCACTTCGGAATGCCTTCATTCATGCATTTTACTTGGATCCCGCACCCGAGCGCAGTGATCTAAGCTCGAGTGAACCCCCTTTTGCTATTTTCAGAATCCAAGAATGAGCACGAGAGGCCATTTTTCCCTGTAAAGCTATTTTAGGTCATGCACCCAGCCACTGGCAGCCCTCTGTGCTGTTCCCACACTCTTCGTTCGATGTGCTTTCCACTAACGGGCTACGTTTCCGAGAGGGACGGAGAGCTTGGGAAGAGAGCCGCAGAAAATCATTTTCTGTGATTGACTTGAATGCATGAATTCAGGAGCGGTCGTGCACTGTGAGTCGCGCCACAGGGTACATTGATTAGCTGGGAAAATACATTTGTCTGCATTGTCAAGCGTTTTATCTGCATTACTACGAATTCATTGAGCTGTAATTGTGTTTATTAAGCCCCATGAATTGCAACTGTTTTTTGAACGCGTTCGCCGTCTTTGCATTGATGAACTGTGGCCTCATTCATCAAAGGCAATGAGACCTGTTTGACAGGGTTAGCGTGCTGAGTTTTATGTGCAGATACGTGTTGCCCATGGTCTCAGGAGATGGTGTTCTCAGATCAGCAGCAGTCAGCACGGCCTTGTTCTGACAGCCCAGGTAAACAGTTTCAGATCTACAGACAGAGGTTTGGCTGCGGCCCAAAACGTCTCTGTTCTTCTCACCTCAGGGCCCCCCGCCGAAACCGCCTCGACGGCAGGGAGGATGGGCAGAGGAGACCCCCGGGCCAAGCTCCGCCAAGTCAGTCTCTCTCTCCCTCTGTTTCTCTCTCCCAATCCCCTTTCCTTCCCATACTGTTGTATTTCTTCCTATGTCGCCTAAACACCGACAGCAGGGTTTCATCAAATCGTGTTCCTCGGGGGCAACAAACTGCAGGTTTTCATCCTTTCCTTTACCTGGGAGCCTGGTGTTTCAGCGCTGGCACTTGTCATTGGTCCTGTTTGTTCAATTCTCCAGAGAAATAAGGAAATCAGAGCTGGATTTGGATTCAGTGGCCAGATTTGATGATCCCTGGCCCTGCAAATAAGTCTTTTAACAAGTGTTATAGTCTTGTGATGCACCTTAACATCTTGTTTTCTCTCTCACTTGGAGGAAGTGCTTCCTTATTTTAACATAATGCTTGCTTTTTCTGCCCCGTTTTCAAACTGGTCAAACTTATCTCAGCTCATTTGCAATATTTATGTATTACTTGGCAGAAAAGTCTTTGAAATTAGATTACATTAATATTTAATTCTAAATTACCTTTTGAGTCTGGTTTTTGTTGTGTTTAAATCATTACTTTTGAATAATTTGAAAATGGCTTATCTGTTAATCCAGTTACTGTCTTCATTTCCTGATGCTGTAATTGCTAAGTAATTATGTGAAGCCATGGTCAATTTATAGAAATGTATTGCACAAAATTTATGAAGGCACTGTCTGGTGATAAATTGCAGTGCTGGAGGGAATGTATGGCCAAAAGTTAAGGTTACCTGAGGTAAATTTAGGCCTAATCCTTTTGATTGATTTTGAGCTAAACGCTCCCTAAATATTTTTCTGATGGACACGAGCAAAATGATAAGCCAACCCTCTAATACTTTCCCCGACACTTCTGCATGAAAATGAACAGAAAAACCAAAATTCTCTCTTGCTGAGGCTTCTGTTTGTATGTGCTGCTGCCATTGGCACAGTGGGTCCCTGGAACAGTATTTCCATGTTCCAGTGGGCTGCGCTCACCACCTTCTTCCTCTCCTTTGGGGAAGTAAAGGCAGTTGGTGCATAAACTGAGATCTTAGAATGCGCAAGCAGACTCAATTGCCTTTATTTGCATGGTTTTCTGCACCGCTAGCGCGAGTGACGAATGCGGCAAACTCAATCTATCTGGCGTCAGAAGGTCGAGGTGTCAGTCTGTGGAGCTGCTCTGAGTCGCCTGGATTCCTCAGGCGGGGGTGGGGATGTATAAGGTGTTAAGGGCTGCTCGGGCATTGATCCTCTCTGAAACAAGGTAAGTAATGGTCCCCACTGGACGCGGCGAGGACTTTTCCGCTCAATGTCACCCCTCGCGCTCAATCATCGCCGCCCTCCTCCCGCTAATCCCGGCGTAGAAATGCTGGGATTTGCCGATCTATCACTCCTAATTGACACTAAATGATCTGTCAGTTTATTGATGAACCTTTGGAGCCAGGTTGTCACAATATATTTTATCCCTTACAACTTTTTCCAGACAGTTTTACCATGTCCGTCGCCTCGCCTACATGAGTCTTAATCAAGGGCCCCTAATGTGGGCTTAGTCAGTGCCCCAGCCACCAGGACACGCGCAAGGGCGAGAGGCCAGCCCCCTTGAAAACCAGCCCCCTTGAAAACTGACTTACAGGCCTTCTTTGAAAACCCCAAGCCACAGGAGGTCAGGTGACTCAGTGCAGTAGCCAATCATGCTGCTGCCTCGTGTGGGTATATTGTGGAAGCCAGTGGGGCATTAGGTCTGATAAGAAAGAGAGAGGTATGTAACTGAATTGAAAACCTTTGGTTGCATTTTGATGTTAGCATCTTGTAAACTCCATTTGTCCAATTAGCAAGCAACAGTCATTTTTCTTACTGAGAATTCAGTAGCAAAGGAGGGTTCCCACTCATCCTAGCAGGAATACTTGCATTTAATTTTTTGGATGTGGTATTCCACTAATGAAAAAAAATTGAGGATATTGCTCAAATGTGCTAGAAAGCAGTTGGGTATTTGGAGAAATTTTTTATTGTGACTGTACGGTGGGCTCCAAAATGACTGGCATTCCTGACTGGCAATGCACAAAAAATGCTTTAAAAAATTCAAAAAAATATATTTATGGAGAAACTGTAAATAACAACGTGAGAAATACGGTACAATATAATTGTTCCAATGACACCACCCAAAGTCATTTACTGATTTAATTAAAAATCAGTTTCCTCCAAATCAAGCTTTCACAAATAATGGCACCCTCAAAGATTATTATAAATAATGTCTACCAAAATTAAACCAGGTATTAAATTCAACTTATTTAAGTTTTATCTTAGTATTCAGGAACTATATTGAGCAACTATTTCACTTCCGTTTTCTCTGGGGTATAAAAATGAGGTAACATGCCACTGAGCTGTGTCAGTACAATTATGAAAAAATTCCAAGGATATGGAACTGTTGAAATCCTCCAGGGTAGAGGACGCAACTGCATTTTGCCCCCCAGGATCCTGAGGAGGATCGTGAAAGAAGCAACAAAATCCCCAATAATCACTGTGAAGGAATTGCAGGCCTTGGTGGAATCTTGGGGTCACCAGGTTTCAAAAAGCACCATCAGGCACCACCTCCACAATCTCAGGCTCTTTGGAAGGGTTGCCAGAAGACAGCCTTTTCTGACCAGAGGACACAGAAGCAAGCACTTGGACTTTGCCAAACGTCATTTAAATTATGCCTGGAACAAGGTGCTTTGGTCAGATGAGACCAAAATTGCATGTTTCGGTCAGATACAGCATCGGCATGTTTGGCGTCAAAACATAGATGCATACAAGGAGAAGCGCCTCATACCCACGGTGAAATATGATGGTGGGTCAGTCGTGTTTGGGGGTGTTTCAATTCAAGTGGTCCCGGGGCACTGGTTAAGATTAATGGCATAATGAATTCCACCAAGTATCAGGATATTTTGGCTGACAAACTCGTTGCCTCCGCCAGAAAACTGAGACTTGGCTGTAGGTGGACTTTCCAACCAGACAATGACCCAAAGCAATAGTTAAGATCCACACAGAAGTGGTTCTGTGACAAGAAAATCAATGTTCTGCAATACCCGTCTCAGTCGCCAGACCTCAGTCCAGTTGAAAACCTGTGGGCTGCTTTGAAAAGGCCACTAGATAACTGCATACAAAGAATGTGAAGGATCTTTACAGGATCTGCTTTAAGGAATGGTCCCAAATCCCCTCCAAATGTGTGCCTTAACCTTGTCAAAAATTACAGTAAAAGACTCCATGCTGTTATCTTAGCCAGAGGTGGTTGCACTAAGTACTAAATGAAGGGTGCCGATTATTACGAAGCCTTGATTTTGTTAAAATTTATTTTGTATTAAATGATTGTTATGATTTTGGTTGTTTCCATCAAAACATTAATAAAGTATTTCACTCTTGTTGGTATTTTGTTTTTCTAAAATTACATTGTTCATATTTTTTGTATTGTCGCATTGCCAGTCAGGGGTTCCAGTAATTTTGGAGCCCACTGTAAATGCCAATGCTAATAACCTATGGGCTAATGTCTGCTACCCCAGTGTCATCCCTCTGGGGGGCACAATTCACACCACTTTTCCTTAACTTGCTCTGCTATCACTATCCACCTCCCATTCCCACAACCAAAATGTACAATACAAGTGCTGGTCACATAACATATCCTGGGAGCATAATGAAAAAAGTAGGAACGCAGTCAAGCCTGGCAAAACCATCACTTCTGCACTATGGAGATGGTTTGGAGTATTGTATTATCAGTTCTTGCTGGCAAGGGTCTCTGCTTTGTGTAGTGTTCAGCTCTTGGTTGCCAGTGGGGCACATATGGTCCATGCCTGTTGTCTTCAGGGCACCTTAGACACAGTCTTATTCCAGGAGAGGAGAATAAGAATGGGAGCCCTCCAAGGTCTTCTGTAATCATAGCAGCCCTGAGCTCTGATGCAGGCCACACATATTTCCTGAAGACTGTATCAGATTGATTCATAAAATAAGTCAGTAACGGCTTGCCTTCTATAGATAATGTAGCTCTGGAAAGAAAATTATTGATTGCAGAAAGTAATTGTGAAAGGATTGCAAATTCACTGAGGATTCATACAGATTGATCTTGTCCTTTTTGGAGCAAACCTTACTGATTTCTAAAGAATTCTTGCTTATTTATTGTATTTCGAATGATTATATGCAGGAGGGATATGAGAGCAATAGCTTGTATCCTCTTAAATACCATACTCTGGAAAAAGGAAACGGTATGTCAAATAAGTATATTAAATAAGTATTGGAATTTTGGTCTCATTTTTTAATTTTTCCTTGACAAGAATTCTTTTAGTTTTTGCTTCCTTTGGGCTTAGAGATTGCATGGAGGAGAGAATTTCAGGACTGTAAAATTTGCCGCAATCAAATAGTTGAATTCTGAGAGGGAAAATACGGGTTTGCATATGATTGAGTCTCCTAAGGCTGAAGCTCACCTTAAATGCAAACGTTATGACGGTTTCTTAAACGAGGCTTTTTGAAGAGAACAATTAATGAAATCTATGAAATGAAGTATTGCTTCACAGAAGGTTGACGTGGAATTGAATATGCATTAAATGCATAAAATTATTTTTTCTTGTGATTCTCAGTCTCTGAGGGCAAAATTTTTAAAATGTACATGTTCTCATTTTGTGTTTTATCACTTTAATTGTTATCCTCATGGGACCTTATGCACACATATACGGCTAACAGAATATATAGCATAGTTAATATATTCTGGCTTAATTAAGAATAATTAATTAAGTATGTATAATCCATTTTGTTTTGAGATCATATTCCCTTCTCATTCTTGATCACTTGTATGTAAAGGCACGTGGAGATTCTTAACATGTCCAGTAGGGGGCACTCTTCTATAAGCTTGTACCGCTCCATGACAAGTGGAGTGTCAGAATATAAATGCCTCAGAAAATGAGCAGTATCTGCACCAAGCCCATTGTAAATCAATAGCGAATTTAAGGTTTTGTTTTCTGCATGGAAGTGCTAGTAGCACTTAGTATCTGTTCTTTTAATTCTGACAGTGATTGCTGTCTTCGATGATCATGTGGCGGAATGTATTCATGACCTGACTGTCCTTTGACAATCCTCTAACAAGGGTTTAGTTTTCTTCTGTATTAATAAGCCGATCACCTGCTGTGCTGTTAGGCGATAACAAAAATGGCAAAAATTTTGGGTAAACCCACCTATATTGTGCTTCTACATTACTTTTTTTTTTATTGCCAATGTGTGTTGTGCTTTGTTATTGGCTTCTCAGTGTTTCAGAAAGGATTTGTTTATCCCACTGATGATGCTGTGCTAAAAATAAAGGTGTAATGGTCAAGCTGGGCCACACTAATGTTATGAGTCTGAAAATAGCAAGCTTGTGTGGCAGGGGAGCCGGTCTGCCTGGCAGTTGTCAGGAGTTGAAAGTTGAAGATTGGGCTTTGAAAGTGGTGCCCTGTAGAAATGCAGGACCTGGTACATTACAGAGATCCTTTGAAATCTTAAAATCTCATTTTAAGGCATTGCATGAAAAATTGTTTTGTCGTTGAAATAATAAAATTATGTCCTTTCAGTGTCGTTTTTATTGTATAAAAAGGTTTTGTAGTCACTTTAAAAATGAACCAGTGTGTATGAAGTTATGTATTTTAATTGTTTCCATTTGTTTTTGTTTTTTTTTTGTAGTCTACATTATTGGTTGTGACACATATTGCAAGGTTGAGTCTTTGACTCATTTGTTAAATCTGGGTAAGTATATCAGGATACAAGACCATTATAGGAGCCTGTAAATAATTGAAAATATACCGTGCAATAGGAGAGTCTGATTAAGTGTATCCTAAATGACAGACGTCTTGTTTGATGATTAGACCGATTTCTCAGTGGTTTCTGTGGTGCCGGCTCACAGTTTGGCGATGTGGAGGACGTAAGGGATGTGGCGTGACCCGCTCTGTTTCCCGCCCCAGAACAGTGATGCTTCATAAAGAGCGCGGCGCAGCTGTCTCCGCCGCCGCGCTCGGCCTGAAGTGCTGTTTCAGCACTGCCGCCGACATCAGTAGTATTTCTGCTCCGTACACATTGTGGCCCTTCAGGGACTCTGAAGAGCTGGCACCCGGGGTGGGCAGGTCGTGTGTGTGTGTGTGTGTGTGTGTGTGCACGTGTGCCTGTGAGTGTGTGTGATGCGATTCTAATGGCCATTCCTCCTTCTCGCCAGGTCCGGAAGGAGCCGATCTGTGGAGGAGCAGGAAGAGTAAGTGCAGGTTCTTTATTTGTTTATATCACACACCTCTCACTTTTCTTCTTCTCTGGTTGCTGATCATTTAAATTCGGTCAAACGAAAGTGTGGTAGTACGGGTCAGAATCAAAATTGGTGCCATTTAAACATTACTTTGCGCCCTCCGTTTTACTTGTATAGGAGAAATAAATAAATAAACAAAGGAAAATTGCCATTAAATTGTCCTTGGTGGCAATTAGTGCTCCCTTTCCAAGAGCAATCACTCGACCTGATGAAAAGCGTGTCGCGGCGGAGTTGTCATTACCTTCGTCGGTGCTGGGAGCCCGGCGTCCTCAGCCCACGTTCGCCCTGGCGGGGGCAGGGCAGAGAGGAGCCGCGCTGTGTGTATTTTTTACTCATCAGCGGCTTGTGCTTGTGTGTTTGAGTCACATGGCCCAGCCCGGGGCCAGCTTTGGTGTGGCATGGATTGGCGGAAGATGGCTGTGCAGGTGACTGGTCCTCCACAGGAGTGTCCCTCATTCCAGTGCCGTCTCTCCTAGGCTGCTTTTCTTGGTCTAGTGTTGTGTTTTTTTTTTTTTTTTTTACCTTTTTCTCCAAAATTTCAGAAAGTTTTTTTTTTTCCTCGGTGTTTTGAACATTGCAGAACTCCCAGTGGATTTAGTTACCAACTGTAATTGCTGCATGAGTGTTAGAACGCTCAGTTTGGAACGCCACTAATTTAATCATTAATCTTTGAGGTTTTAAGCCTTTGTTTGCTTTTGAATTTTTTGTGGTTTTTTAATTTTAATTAGAAATTTTTGTTCTGGAACTGCTGCTTAGAGTTACCAGTTGTAATTTGTATATGAGCATTTGACGATTTGGAAATCTTAGTCATGTATTTGTAAGCTTTGAGGACTTCAGCCTTTGAAAAGTAGGTTTTTAAATTTTTTTAAAGTTCTTTTTTTGTTTTCTTGAACTCCTTTCACTATATGTTACCAGTAGCGAGTGTTATAGGAGCATTACAATGTTAATTTCCGTGTGTTTTTAATCACTCGCATGATATTGCTCTTTAAAGGGTATAATGAATGCATTGGAAACATGCAGCAGCCTCTCATGGTCTTGGGCTGTGGCACCAGAGTCCAAAACACTGGGGTCATCTACTCCACCTGAGCTGTGCTCAGGCCAAGATACCCAACCAGGCAATCCAGCAGATCCCAGCCTGGATCTGGCCTGCAGCCCTACTCACTATTCTTATGTGCATTTTAAAAATCCACATTGGAAAAAACTGATGGAAATGGCAAAATGCAAATTAACTACCTATAACTTGCATAAAAGTTTATACGCTCGCTTGAGGTGGTTTTTGCCTAATGTTAATGAGTTAATGCACTAATGTGGGATGGAAAATGCTTAAGTGGCTTTAGCCAACTAAGTTCTGACGTAGCTGGCTTGCTGCTGCTGCGTGCGTTAGCATTTGACTTCGTGTTTGTCTCTGGGCAGTGTCAAACATTGCAATCGTTAGCTGAAAGAAAAGCTCAATGACGATTTGCTGAATTGCATGCAACTCTTGTAAACTTCTCTCCATTTTTACATTTCTCCTCCACTTGTTTCTTTTCTGGTTGTTTCGGCTTAGTTTGTTTCTCTTCTGGTTTGTGACCACTTTTTCTTCTGCTGTTCTATACATGTTACAAGTGCCCTCTACTGCTATCTTGTGGCAAAACTGACCTACTTTAATAGAGTTTATTTGCTCCAAGCCAGTTGATGGAAACGCTGGTAATTCAGTTTTTCTTTTAAGGGAATTTTTGAAAATTTGCTCACAGTTCACTTGTCATGAGCTGGAAACTGGACTAATATCTCATCCTCTTGCACTTCATGTTTTCACAGCAGACGCCTGCGGCCGCAGAGCCCTCAGGGCTCCGATGATGAAGGAGGTGAGTGGCAGCCCTGGCACTCCCTCTAACCCTGCTGCATACCCGTATAAACCCGGGTACCATAAGTACCACAGGCTCATCTAAGCACACATCATAAGCAGGGATGAAGCTCATGAAATCCTATCCCCCTCAATTCATCATCTGCTACAAATAGTCCAGGGAAAATGGTTATTACCTCACAGTTTCATCACGTCTCCTCGGGCACATTTATTCATGGCATTAGTGCGAGATCCTCCGTCGGAGTCTCGTGTGTTCGGACCACCTCGAGTGAGTAATGGAAATAAACAGAGGGGATTATGGGTAGGGAGAGACCTTGCAGAAGGGAGTTGAAGGGTAAATGAGTTCGCTGGTTGCATTTTGCGTCTCGGGGTGCTTACCGCATGGTCCATCCTTATTGCAGGCCACGCCTCAGCCTCACAGACGCATAAAGGACATGTTTGGTAATAATTGCTCACTGACTGAGAATCCAGTTAATTCCTTTCGCCGGCTTTAATACTGCAGGGCTTAAGCTTCTTCCCATCGAGTCCCCCCATCCCTCCCCCGACCCGTTGTTCCGTGCCTGGGCCAGAGCCACAGAGTCAGGATCCACTGGGAATGCCACGGCTCTGACTCTCGCACCTCGGGCCTAGGCGCTCCGCATCACAAACAACGCCGGGATCGGGGAAATTTCAACAAAGCGCAGCCGGGGATAATTGTTCCATTTTTCCTCTCATACTGGCTGGGGAAATACGGTTGAATTTGCTTGAGCACTCCTAAAGAATGCGCCCACCGTGCTAACCTCCTGTTTGCACACTCCACTTGGCCTATGTTTATTAAGACATTATATACATATAAATTCCAATTTGTGTTTGCACTGGAGAAAGACTGTTTTTTATGGAGGAACTTGCCTAGGGTATGAATATTCAACAGAGCTACTTTTTCCGCATATTTGTGGAATGAGCCGTAAGATTGAGGTTTTAATATGGCCTTAAATGTGAATTTCTGTAAGTGATGCACTTTTAATTTTAAGGGCAGGTTATTAGTTTAAAAAAATATTCTTAACAACATAGCAATGTTATATTATTTTGTTGTGGATGAATTGAATGTTTACAATTGTTTCATGAGTAGCACCTTTGCTAATAATACAGTTTGAATGATGTATTTCATCCACATTACAACAGAGATGTTCTTGTTCTCATACACACAGTCTGTAAGGGGCTCTTTTGTGAAGTCCACAGTTGAGCCTTCCTCCCCCCAGTAGAAGTACAAACCTCAATTCCAATAAAGTTGGAACTTTGTGTAAAATGATTTACAATGATTTACAAGTCCTTTTCCACCTATATTCAATTGAGTACACTACAAAGACAAGATATTTAATGTTCAAACTGATAAACTTTATTGTTTTTTGGAAATATTCACTCATTTTGAATTTGATGCCTGAAACATGTTCCGAAAAAGCTGGGACAGGGGCAACAAAAGACTGGGAAAGTTGAGGAATGCTCAAAAAACACCTGTTTGGAACATTCCACAGGTGAACAGGTTGATTGGAAACAGGCGAGTGTCATGTTTAGGTGTAAAAGGAGCATCTCCGAAAGGCTCAATCGTTCACAAACAAGGATGGGGTGAGGTTCAGCACTTTTCTCAATGTGCAATTGCAAGGAATTTAGGGATTTTGTCTACAGTCCATAATATCATCAAAAGATTCAGAGAATCCGGAGAAATCTCTACACGTAAACGGCAAGGCCAAAAACCAACATTGAATACCCATGACCATCGGTCCCTCAGGCGGCACTGCATTAAAAACCAACATCATTCTGTAATGGATATTACCATGTGGAACACTTCGGAAAACCATTGTCAGTTAACACAGTTTGTCGCTACATCTAAAAGTGCAAGTTAAAACTCTACCATGCAAAGCGAAAGCCATATATCAACAACACCCAGAAACATCGTCGGCTTCTCTGGGTCCTGAGCTCATCTGAGATGGACTGACGCAAAGTGGAAAAGTGTGCTGTGGTCTGATGAGTCCACTCTTCAAATTGTTTTTGGAAATCATGGACATTGTGTCCTCCGGGCTAAAGAGGAAAAGGACCATCCATTGTTATCAGCGCGAAGTTCAAAAGCCAGCATCTGTGATGGTATGGGGATGTGTTGGTTCCCATGGCATGGGTAACTTGCACATCTGCGAAGGCACCATGAATGCTGAAAGGTACATACAGGTTTTGGAGTAACATATGCTGCCATCCAAGCAACGTCTTTTTCAGGTACATCCCTGCTTACTTCAGCAAGACAATGCCAAGCCACATTCTGCACTTGTTACAACAGCGTGGCTTTGTAGTAAAAGAGTGCGGGTAATGAACTCTTTCGGTTTAAGGACGTAAAAAAGCGAGATTTGGAGTGCGCATGCTCTTTGCAGACTATGTGGGGCGGAAGATGCACAAATTGTATTCAAAAGGTGGGGAATTATAAGTTCTTTCGCTTTCCCCATGGTAAAAGGCAGCTTACAGCGTGGATTCGGACTATGAGCAGGAATATTTTTTGTTCAGGAGCATTCTAGGGTATGCAGTGTGCATTTTGTGTCTGAATTCCGAGATTAAGAATTCTGTATTCAACCTATGCCAATATCGATTGATGTTTGGGTACCCAGAGAAACATTAGGATATGTAAACACGTCGAGCGTGCGTCCAGTTAAGGAAATTTAGAGTTTAGTTTCAAGTGCTGCTATTCGTGTAAGTAGCATATCGTTAACGGCGGCTGTCATATCACTGATGACACATCGGGTTGCTAGGGCAGGCACAGCATATGCATTCGCGATATTAAATATTAATGTTAAATTCTAAACCCCCTTCTCACTGATAAAAATCCGCTAAAACATATTAGCGCCCCCCTTTTAAAATCGTTCTGGCAAATAAAAAGCTGGAAAAAGTGGAGGTTGGATCCGAAATTCTTTTCCCCATGATGATATAGAGGCTGTTTCACAGTAAGGGGTAAATTCTAAAATATTGAATAAATTTAGCTTTTTTCTAAAATTATTAGCAACAAGGTGACGTATATCATTCATTTTAAGTTCTGCTATCATTGACTAATCTACAGAAGCCGTTTATTTGATGAAAAATGTCAAATGTCAAAAATTTGACAGTACGATATCTATTTTTTTGACATTTTGGTGTCTCATTTTCTTTTAGATACATTTGTATTCCTCACCAATAAAATACCACTGCACCCAGTACCTTGTGCAATCATTATTTAAAATATGGGAAGGTTTTTTAAGCTACAAATAATATTTGGGGGGGCAGAAACGCATCGATTCACGAAAACTTGACTTTTTCTGCCAAGACATTCTGTCCGTCAAAAAATGTCTTCTCTGGAAATGTTTTTTACATTATTAATATTTCAACAGAGGAGGGGGGTAAGTTTGGATGTATTGTATGATTTTGACTCCACATATTCATATTCATATGATTGCGCATGAGGAATACTGTGTCAGTATATGCACTTGTCATTACACTGTGTACCATGCTATGAGTATATGTTCTTTGTCCGTCAAAAACATGTCTTCTCCGCAACTGGTTAAAAAGGTGGAAATAGGCAAATTGTCATTTGTATGAATTTTAGGAGAACCTGAGAACCCAACGCACCAAAATTTTTAGCATGTGTCCTCAACAACATATGTTGACAAACAGGCATCAATTTGATTCTATATTCCACATTTGATTTTTGGGGGTCCGTGAGACAAACTTTGGTCCCTGATTGTGAAACAGCCCATAGCTAGACTAAGCTCCATTAGTTTTCTCCTACAAACTGAAAGCATTGACTTCTTCAGCGCAATGGAGACTTGAGAGACTAATATCGGTGAGATACTGTCAAGGAAAGTCCTTGACGTTGTTATTTTCAGCACAGATGAAAATCCGAAATCAAATGTGTAGCGTTCAGTCAAACAGTAATGATATGGCCTTGTATTTTACATGTGTACCTGCGCACTTATCCATGTTGAGAGGAGATTAGGATCATGCGTGCTTGCCGGTTGTTTTGAACAAAGCGAATTTGTCACAAGAACACTGTAGCCATTAGCTGACTTATGGCGTGGGACCCAATCATAGTGGTGTTAATGACATTATTTCACGTCCGCAACTGACTGGCAAGCAAATTCAACTTTGTTGGCTATATATAGCAAGTAATTATGAAATCGAAATCACAAGGAAACCAAACGATTATTGCAAGCAGCAAAATGAAAACCACACCCACACTTAGCTCTGAGGGGCTAAGTTCTATAATGTAAGCCCCTCAGAGCTGACTTAGACTGTAAACATCATATGGCACTAACATTCCCCCTTTGTCTTGATATTTGTTTGTGTAGAGTTTAACATCTACTTAACGTCGTATATAGCCTATAGGATCGAACAAAGCCAGTCCCTTTTCAAAACGTGGATACAAAAACTGGACACTGCAACAACAATAACACCTTGAAACAACAACAGGTGAAATAATTCTTAGTCGATTAGTGGGCCAACTTAAATAATTTAATATCAGCCAGTACCTTAACTATATTTCTCCGATCAGATCGCTCTTTCCTTTTAGCTTGCGTCGGTGTGAAATCCTTTCGTTTGTAGGGAAACACAGAGTGAAGCCAACATTATTTGGGTCAACGAAGTCGGGCCAGCCCTGACAAAATGAGTACTGCAGACTCTAGTGTGATCATTCGGGACAAAGTTGTTCCGATTTATAGCTCGAATCCACGCCTGTCGTTGTCTCTTGCCATGGGGAACACTAAAAAACCTTATGCCCCCGTCTTTACAATACCGATTTGTGCACCCCATCACGCAACAAGTAGCCACTATATTTCCTTTTGCCCCACATCAGCTCTATTGCGCATGTGCACGCGGACTTCCGGCCTTAAACCGAACTCGTCTATAGACTGGCCTGTCTGCAGTTCAGACCTGTCTCCCATTGAAAATGTGTGGCACATTATGAAGCGCAAAATACAACAACGGAGACCCCAGACTGTTGAGCAACTGAAGTCGTACATCAAGCAAGAATGGGAAAGAATTCCACCTACAAAGCTTCTACAATTAGTGTCCTCAGTTTGAATATGAGTCCAAAAAAAAAATGTAACACAGTGGTGAAATGCCCCTGTCCCAGCTTTTTTTGGAGCGTGTTGCAGGCATAAAATTCAATCTGAGTGAATATTTCCAAAAAAACAATGAAGTTAATCAGTTTGAACATTAAATATCTTGGGCTCTAAATTCGTAGACCAGGCGCAGGCGTGGCGCAGGCGCGGCGAATGGGGGGTGCGCCGCGCCAACGGGGTGTGTCCAGGCGTATGTTGCAATTTCGTGCCCGGCGTAGCCTGGCGCAAAGTACTCCTCTGTCCCGCCTCGGTCCCTCCTGCCGGCGCAAGTGGCAGAGAAGGCGTGTTTGGGTATAACACAGCCGAGTCAAATCTTCACCAATCAAATGAGCTCCTCTCCTCACCTTTAAGGTGTTAGAATATAGAAGCCTCTGTCCTATGTCTGCATGATGCGTTAATGTTGCATTTTACTTTGCTGCTTCAGGCATGTTTTTTCTGCACCGCCACGTCTATATTAAGCATTACGAATATGAGTTAGCTGGCTAGCTGGGGCATTCTCGAATTATTACCATTAGCGAACTTGAATGGAATTTCAAAAGCGAAACTCGTCAGATCATTCAAACTTATGAAGTTGGAATGAAATCTGACGTTGCTCATTTATTTCTTCTGCCTGCATCATTGGGAAGAGAAACGATGGATAGCGTGTTCCTATTATTACACCCTGTTGCTGCTTAAAATTTTGGGATTAACATGCATGGACAACAATGCAAGATACGTTACGCATTAATTTTCAATATGTGATCTTAACTCAGTGCGAGATCATAGCAATCAGGCTGTATTCCTTTCCCCCACTAAAAACGATAAAACCTAAGTGACAATAAATAGTAGCCTAGTATTAAGCCGCTTGCACACTGGACGCGAAATGAATTTTTTAGTGATGACAGATTGCGTTGAGCGCAGTGTCTCGTGTCGAAAGTCTGACAGGGTTTTAATATATCTCCGTGTCCGACAGTCGATTATTGTTTTTAATTTCTTCAAATCTACTGAATGTTTTAGATATTAAAGGTGAATGTTTTGATAAGAGGGCTCAGTTCTTCAAGATGAGTACCGAGAATTTCAATCATGTTGCTGTTTAAGCTCTCTGCTCAGTAAAGTGAGTCGACATTGGCGCGGGACAATGTACAATGCCTGTCGGACATTAAATGCAAAATACTCTGTGTCTGACAGCCAAAAAAAAAAAAAAACGATTAGAACAGATTGATAACGAAATAAAGAATAAAAAGAAACATTTTAACAACAAACAGAACATCCGATGAACACTGCGATTTATTTATTTGCGGGCCATCTTTTTTGGATGCTCTGTTTGTTGGTGATATATTTTTATTCTTTATTTCGTTACAAATCTGTTCTCATACTAATACTTTTACTTTTTGCTGGCTGCTGTACATGGAGCATTTTGCATTTCGCCTCGGACAGTCTTGATCGTGCATGCTATAATTTATTCACCCTGTCAATGGTCATGGAATTGATTTGCTCACTGACTACAAGCACTATTTTATCTCCGGTGTGGAAATAAAGCGTGAATCTGTTCGATCCATCTGACTAATTTTCAAAAGAGAGACCGAATAAAGACTGTGGTATATCTTCAACGGAAGAAAACACACTTAATAAAAAGACCAAGAAAAGTCGATAGCTATCAATTTGCATTTTGTGAAGGTCGAACACAAATATGGCCAAGTTTGCACGTCTAATAATTCCTGGAATACTCGAAAAATTAGAACTTTTATGACTTTCGGACACGGAGATATATTAAAACCCTGTCCGACTTTTCGTCTTTTGCATTGACTTTGACTGTAATCAGTCGTGGGAAAAATTAGTTTGGCGTCCAGTGTGCAAGCGGCTTTACTGAGCATAGAACACAAGCATTATATATAGGCAGTTTGTGGTTGGCTGAGAAAGATGTGAAGTCGTTAATTTGCATCACAGATTCAGCTGCGTTGATTAAGCCAGGTGGAGTTTCCATTACGGCGTGCCAACGCCTTTAATCTGACATCAGGACAATCGATATAGATACTATAATTTATGTCCTGATTCAGATAGTTACATTAAATAGTGGTTGCTGTAATTATTTATTGCATTGAAATGTGCCTGACATTCTGGAAACCTGCCTGTGAGGTTTCGGTGGCGTGTGGCGCCCGGTCAGCCAAGTTACCACTGCACAGAAAGTAAACCAGGTTGGAGCTGGCGAGCTTTCTGCGCAACTTCAGCGAAGACTTTTTCTCTGAAATTGTCACTGCGTCTTGATGAATATGTGACACCTCCCCTACTACGCCGCCACACCCATCTCGGCGCACGTCCGTCTACCAAATTGCCAAAAGTGGCTGCGCACGGTGTTGCACCGCGATGAAATTACCACGCGCGGGCTGCACCGGATTTAAATTACCACTGCGTGGGCTGCGCCACGCTACGCCACGCTGCGCCACCCTGCGCTGCGCCAAGAAATTAGAGCCCCTTGTCTTTGTAGTGACTCAATTGAAATGGGTCGAAAAGGATTTGCAAATCATTGTATTCTGTTTTTATTCATGTTTCACTCAACGTCCCAACTTCATTGGAATTAGGGTTTGTAACTGTGAAGGAAATTACAGTGACCACGTTGCTTGGGCACACCAGAGTCAAGCCAGAGTTGAAGACCTTTAAAAATTATGGTGGTCCAGGGTCGGTGAGATGGCCGCACTGATATTGTTTAAGTTGCCTTCCAATGGCTCCCCCTGTAAGAGCTGGTTGAAACCAGAGAGAGATAGGAGGGGAATGCTCTCTTCAGAACTGCATGGCCCATTGTATGCCAATCACATGAAAAAAAGACATCCATCAAAGGAAGTCTGGCCACTCTTCCTCTCTCCTCAACAGTTCTCGCCTTAGCCTGGGCAAAAAAAAAAAAAACGACACATTGCATCGTTGTCACATCAAGGCCTTAAGTGTCTTTTCTGCTAAGAGTAAATAGCATGGGAAGGACTGTCAAACAAGCTATTGTGCTAATGCGCATCTCCACTCAGAGCCGCTTGGATTTGCTCAGAGGTTAGGTGCGCATTTCAGAAGGCCCTCCTGCGGTCGTCAGAGCCCCGGCAGCGTTTAAAGTCGTCCCCGGGTTCGCTGACACACGCTCGCTCATGCCTGGTGGGAGAGAGCCTACATTCCTGGCAAATTGTCCCCTTTGATATTTACATGCTTCACTGGGGAAACTGGCCCTACTGCATAATGAGAGTACTGCTGTCCCGGTCACCATTAGACAAAGCAACCTTGACTGGCGTCCAAAGGCTTTTAAAAAAAAGGAAATGAGAAGTGCGGCACCTCGAGTGCCAGGACTGGACTATTGGGAGGTGCCAGTTTTTTTCTCTTTTTTTTGATGAATTTGCCATTTCTTTTTGGAAAAAAGAGGGGGAGGGGCATGTTTGCAGTAGTTATTAATGCTCTCCTGACCTCCCATTATGGGATGAATTCCAGGTTTATTTAACAGCATTTTTCTTCGTGTTTTAAAATAATGGAGTTTGCATACCGGGGACAATAGCCGCAGGAGTGGTTTGCATCGAGGCGCTGTAGATTTGTTGAATGCGCATTATTGGCCGAGTCGGTAATGTCACACCTAACGGCCGTTTGTCTGCAGAAAGGGGGGAAAAACAACCCGAGAAGGTATTTGCAGAGAGCTGGACGCTGGGGCTTTTTCATGTCATTGTGCTAAGACCATTAAATTTGATTGGGGGTCCGGAGGGGATGGATTCTGCTGAACGCTGTGCTTTGTAAATGAGAGGACAAAGTGTCACCGGGGCCTCATGAATATGAAATGCCTGCAGCCGCATTTATTTGGGTATCAGAAACACAGATGAATCTTGTCAGCCACTAAGCAAGTGTGGCGTCTTTAATTTTGCTTAATTAAAAGAAGAGAGAGGGGGAAAGGAATAAGTTGTCAGTTGCGGAGATGGCTGGCAATTATCAACATTAGATTGACAACATCCCTTGCCTTCTCTTTTTGTGTGCAATTAATATGTGGCTGTGGTAAAACGGCATATTTCTGTGGAAGCTTAAACAATAGCAGTTATCAACCATGGGAAGCCACCTTTCACCGGTTAACAACTTATTGCTAATTTTTTTGGGGATGTTTCTGTCTGTGATCACAGTAATGAGTATAACATCTTGTAGCAACAGCAACTGGAGAAACTGTTCCCTGCTGAAGGTGTTTTTTTTTTTTTTTTTGGGAAAAAAGTCTGGTGTTTGAACCAGAGACGCCCATTTTCTCATTGGAGCCTGATCCACGTCTCTGGGCCCTGGTATCAGCTATTCCCAATGTATAAAACTGCAGGGGGCTGCCACTACGGCCACTCCTGCTGCTCCTTTCTGTTTTCGAGTAAGTCATCCAGCCGAGGTGGTTGGTTTCAAGGGAATTTTGAGACAACGGGGTGCCACTTAGACCTGGCGCGTGCGGACAGTATCCTGTCCAAACAAAAGAGGAGGAGACGACAAAGCAGTTGCCTCCTGTCTCACTTCTTTTCTGCAGCAGTGAGATGAAAGGCAGTGCCATCAGGTGGAGTGTTTGTTTTGGGCTGAGATTCCTGTCCCCCTGGAGCTGTGATGGGTTTCAGCGAGGTGCGCTAGCCCCCTCTCTCAGAGTCTAGACAGGAAGTGGAACCCATGCCAAACCAGGGATCTCAGCTTCACACCCTTGAGGTGCACACAACACAAACCTCCACCCACCAATCCAGCGCCTGTTTACCCATTTATTTATTTAAATAACTCCTCTTTCCCTGTCTCATAAAATTTTAAAATTATATTTTTTGAAAGTAACTTCCCCTTACAGTGTCATAGTACAACATTTTCTTGTCAAGTGCTAGGATTTTTTAGAAGCCAACGCTTCACTTTGAGAAATATTTAACACCCCCCTCACTCCCCCCCCCCACAACTCTCGTTCTCTCGCAAAAAGTCCACATGAAATGTGCTGGGAAAGTTTTACCCTGTCCTTCTTGGGAGCGCCGCCATCCTCTGTCCTGTTGCGTTTTGCCAATTAAAGTGGGTTCCTACTGTTTGAGCAGCGGGCAGGCGGCTCCTGGCACTGCCGCCCCTGCCAGGCCACGCCGTGACTTCCGACCCCACACAGATGGGCTCGTGCGCCTGCGCTCCCGCTCGTGGCTGGACGCCGGCGCAGCCCGAGTGGCAGAGTGGACACGGAGGTCGGCTCGCCGGCCGCCCCTGGGTCCTGAGAGTGGGGGCGGTGGGTGTGGGCAGCGCTGACAGGGCCCAAATGCCGGGGTAGCGGGGGGTGCTTTCCGGGGAGCCCCTGGCCTGCGCCCCGCTCACAGCGGGACAAGCGGCCGCGCCAGCCTCCTGAATATTCATGGCCGCCTGGCTAATGTGACAGGCCAGCTCCATGGAGGATGTGGGAGAGAGAGCAAGAGAAAGAGGGAAAGGGATGCTAATTCACGCTCAAAAAAACACATCAAGAAAGACTGACCGCGTCTTTAAAATGCCTCGCTTTTATAGTGAGTACTGCTCTTATTTCTCACAAGTGTCATTTGCACATATGGTCTGTGTTTCTTTATAAAGCGTATGCATTGATAAATATTTGTGTGCCATATTGGGTGCCGTTTTTCATTTTGTCAATGTCTCCATTGGTTGGTGTTTGCTGGATCATGAGGTAACCAGAAATGTACACTTACTACTAAGCGCTGGAGCCCTAATGGTCAGTTTGGACGCCTGTTTCAGATATCCCCGTGATCCCTGACTTGGAAGAGGTGCAGGAGGAGGACCTTTCCATGCAGGTTGCTGCCCCTCCCAGGTGAGCATCATTTAGAACTCTGCTCATTTATTTCCATTTGAATTAATTTTTTTTAATTTCCATTTTTAAGTCATAGGTTTGTTATAGCCAAACTCCCGACAATAGTCATGAGCTTGATTGGACCTTACATTTGCCATAGCTATGTAGTCGGCTATGCTTGCTGTGGTTGCGTACTATAGGCATTAGTCAGTGAAACGCTTAAGCGATATGCTTGTGACAGTGACGTGGACGCTATGGTCAGATGTTCGATGTTTTCGTATGTATGCGGAAGTCCCATGCTTACTTTTGCTATACACTTGATAAAGACGTTCGCTTGCTACAGCTGTATGTTCAGAGTGGCCGTATGGAAGCAATACTCACTCACTCGCTTGGAAATACCACTATAGTTGGAGGAGGTTTGTGGTTTATCTGTACTGAGTAGGTGGGATGTGTACCCTCATTACACCTGCCAGCTGAACCATACTCCACTGGACTACACCTGCTAAGCTACTCCTATGGTGACTGGCTTTGTCCTGTTATAATTGTGAACTGAGTCCTATCAGAGGGAGCTCTAGGTCCAGTATCTGCAGCTTGAGCTTGATTAGCCTTCTCATAAGGCAGACAATATATTTGGAACTCCATTATTTACATTCCAAATACATAATTATTTCCCAAATCTGGAATGCCCACAAGCAATAAACATGGAAGGAAACCCGTTTCTTCACCACAGGGCCAGACTCCTTTCCTTTAACCCCACGGCTGACCTTGCCCAGGGTTGAGGGGAACTGCGTCAGTGACTGTGATTGTTACCTTGCCCCCCTCTCCACCCCCTCTCCGTGTGTCTTGGCTGGATTGGAACGTTATGCAGAAATAACAGAACTAAAATGATTTATCCTTCTCCCACACCCGAGCCTGTTCAGATGGGGGGGGGGTCCCGTGATTTACGGGGCGGGGGTAGATGTGGCGACATGTGTCTGCTATGTGGCGAGGCTGTGACAGTGGCGGAGGTTATTAGGTGGTGGGCCCCGTCTCTGTGTGAGATAATATCCACATTGAACTCATTGCAGGGGCAATGTAGCGTGTAATGTGCAGTAAGTAGGACTGGCATGCGCTGCTAGGCCCCGGCCACTTTGCAGGCCTTCTAATTCCAAATACAGATAAGCAGCTGGGTTTCAATTTGAGTCGTTTACTACTTGGCGCCCATCTCCTCACCTCCTTGTACTTTAATGAAGTCTGTGTTCCCAGTGCTCATTAAGTCAGACTTGAGGAGGGCCATTTTTCTCGGAGTATGAATCTGGAGGCTTCAAAAAACACTAAAATTGTTCTTGTTGTGTTTGCCATCATTACTAGCATTCTTTTTAGTATTGTTACGTATCATTGTCCTTATTACAGTTCATGGTGATTGGAGTGTATTGAACTCTTACTTGAGCATCTGTCAGTTGCCAAGGAGCTGAGCTGGATGTGCAGGGCCAGGGAAGCTCTGTCCACGACTGCCAGTAAACAACCGAAGGCTTTATAGTTCCCCTGAGGAAGAAAAAGCGCTCACTTGGGTTAAATAAAATTATGTGGAAAAGTAAGGGAAGACGAGTGCAGCTGCTGGGCCCTTGAGCAAGGCTCTTTAACCCACATTATTGCTGGGGCAATTGGCCCTTACCCTGTCCAATCAATTGTACGTCTGAAAAAAGCATGCATATGTGTATCATAAATGTATCGCTGAATAATTATAACGCAATCGGTTATGCTCATTTTTTTTCTCGAAGTTTTTTTTTTTCCTTTCGAATGCTGAATGGCATGTTCATTCCCAGCATCCAGGTGAACCGAGTGATGACCTACAGAGACCTGGACAATGACCTGATGAAGTACTCGGCCTTCCAGACCCTGGTGAGGTAGCCCAGAGTTGTGCTGTGCTGGGCTGTTTGTACTTGTTCTGTGTACCTGCACATGCATCGCAGCTGAGCTGTATGGGCATGTTCGATATCAATGGTAAAAGACCGCAGGGTGTTTTCTAAATCGTGTGCTGTGACTATAGTGGGCCATCTGGTTTGCCTTTCAAAAAATTTTTTGAAAAAAATTTAAAATCTTAAATGAATAAATGTATATGCATATGTTTTTAAAATGTAATTTGGAACCCATAAAAACATTTTTGCCTACTGTTGACAGATGACATCAATATTGACTAACTTACTTACCATATTGCTTACTGAGAGTGGCGTGCCACGAGATACTGTATTATTAGAATGGTCCACAAGAAGGTTGGAAATTTCTTGTCTGCGGTTTTTACAACATATTTCTTGCCTTTTCTCTTTTAAAAACTGCTCAGTGCAGTTAAAAGTATTCAGTCACTTTCTGATGTCCTCTGTTTTTCATGTTTTTCTCACTGGTTTCCAATCTTCAAACAAAACATAATAAGATTGGAAGAACATGGGAAACCACAAAATGCAGTTTTAAATAACTTTTTTTTTATTGAAGGTAAAGAGTTATCCAACACCTGTCACCCTTGTGTAATCCCCCCCTCCCCTCGTGTAACTAATGGTCCTGCCACCTCTCACAGCTGCAGCTGCCACTAAATGCATGCTGTAGCTGGAGATCAGCCTTTCACATCTTTTGAATGAATGTTTGCCCTCTCTTCTTTGCAGTAAACTCAACACTCCCTAGCAGCAATTCGGGCACAATGGGATTTACATAACTCAATAATTTTAATAGTTTACTGATATATAATTATCAAAACACACCAATACTTCCATGCAGAATTATTTTGAGACATTCAGTCTTGATAACCAGGTTGCTGTTCCAGTCAAAATATCAAGCTTTAGCCTAAATAAAAACATTTCAACCATGGTATTCATTCACCTGTATGTATTGCTATTCCCTGCCTCCCCTGATACATGCCCGGGTAAGCATTCTAGCTGACTCTGGTCAAGAAAAATAACATTTGTTGTTACTCGGAAATATGACACAAAATCTTGAAATGGATTGAGGCTCGAAAACAACGGGAAGTGCTTCAAAAGTGAATATTTTAAAAAGTCTGTGTAAAATGAATGGGAGCTTTTACTTCTGAAACCAGCATGATGTCATAACTTCACTACTCTATAGAGTATTATATTAAATTTTAAAATATATTATAAAATATATTAAAAAAGCTGTTCAAAGCTGGGATAGGCAGGACCCTAGTGAGGAATAAGCGGGTATAGAAGATGAATGAATGAATGAATGAATATATTAAAAAATTAAAGCTGCAGGCAGCAATGAACGGGTCCTTGCAGCTCCACGCTTGTTAGGACATGAAGCGGCCGCCACCTCTTTGAAACGTGAAGTGTCAGGCAGATTTGACCATGTACACTGAAGTTAAAGCAAATTCCTGTGTAATGGCGAGACATTGATGTTCACAGTAACCGCCAGAGCAAGGCTGTTTGACGATACGCCACAATCTTCATAATACAGCATTATCTAGGTCTGGCTATTCTGACCACATTTGAGTTGGATCTGCTGAACCTGCTACGAGTAGTGAAAGTGTGAAACAGGTCATTTCCTGTTGCCAGCAGGTGGCGCTATGATAAAGACGGGATATTGTCATGTAGACGTGTTCAGGGCGGGACTCTTATCAAACGTGAAGTTTGGGGCAGATTGGACAATAAACATTGAAGTTAGACCAACTTCCTGTTTCATGGCGAATACTGGAAATTTGACGCCATGCCACCGCCACGCCATTAAACGCTGACTGGATCTTTTGATAAGTTTTGGTCAGAAACTAGTCTGGATGACACAGGCCGATTTTGAAGTCGATCTGATAAATCCTGCAGGAGGAGTTCATTAAAATACAAAGCGTGCAGAATGCAAAAAATGGGCACTTAATTAAAAATGGCCAACTTCCTGTTGGGTTTAGGCTGTGGCTCCAAGAGACTTTTTTGTGTGTCTGGGCATGGTTCATGTATGTACCGATTTTCCTGCAAGTCGGTGAAACGTGGCGCGGGGGCTGATGTTTAAAGGGCGTGGCCAAGCCAAAATTCATATCACATGTTCAGGCCTGGACCTTTAACACAAATGTGAAGTTTCAGAAAGATATGACCAAGAACACTGAAGTTAAGGCCACTTTCCTGTGTTTTGGCGAAACATCGACTTGGCGGCACTCTGGGCGCAACGTTGTTTGACGATACGTCATGATCTTCACAATATAGCATTACCAAGGTGTTAAGGCCTCACTGTCCAAATTTGAGTCAGATATGGTGAATGTGCTCAGAGCAGCACCTCAAACTGTAAAACATGTCATTTCCTGCCGCCACCAGGGGGTGGTTTGACAATTATCAAATCTTTTTATATATGTGTGTTCAGGGCAGGACTATTTTCAAAATGTGAAGTTTGGTGCAGATTGGACCATTTATGCTAAAAAAGCAATTTCGTGTTTCATGGCAAGACATCAGACTTTGGCGCCACCTCACGGCCACGCCCTTCAATGATAGCGTGATCTTTTAATAAATTTTGATCACAAACTTGTCTAGATAGGACACAGCAAGTTTGAAGTCAATGTGATTAATCCTGTAAGAGGAGTTTGTTAAAATACAAAGCGGGCGAAACGCAAAAAATGTCCACTTAATTCAAAAATGGCCAACTTCCTGTCGGTTTAGGCTATGGCTCCAAGAGACTTTTTTGTGTGTCCAAGTGTGATACATATGTCTACTGATTTTCATGCATGTCTTTGAAACATGCTGTAGGGACTTGTCTTTAGATGGCGCTATAAAGCCAATTCATTCCACACACCGCCGAACCCCTAAAACACGTAAATTTTCACCGCGACTGATGCAATCGCCAAATTTGGTGAGTTTTCCAGTATGTTAAAGTCCCCAAATAAGCGATTTATTTCCCATAAATAATAATAATAAGAATAACCCTAGCAAAAGCAATAGGGTCCTCACCATTCAGTGCTCGGGCCCTAATAATAATAATTTCTGCAATTACAATAGGGTCCTCGCACCACGTGGTGCTCGGGCCCTAAATATATTTTAAAAATTGCCTTGTTCGTTGCTGAGAGCGCCTCCTGTTGGCCAGCCGGGCGCTCGTCAGTGAGATTCTAAGCTTGCTCATGTTCGGGTATCCTCCGCCCTCGTTCTGAACTTGGAAAAATTTTGACCAATGAGTGTAAAGATGCAGGGGCTGACAGGCACGTGCATCAGAGGAGAGCCGCAAACTGTCTCTCCTGAGCTGGCAACAGGGGGTCGCATACGAGCAAGACTTGTTCATAGTTCTCGAGTTGGGTATTCCAGATTCAGGTGGGATTGGAGATGCCAAATTTATAAAAAAAATAAATAAATAAATGAAAAAAAAAAAAAGAAAAATTACATTTGTTGTTACTCCTAAATATGACACAAAATCTCTAAATTGATGGAGGCTTGAAAAGTAGGGGAAGTGCCCATAATTTCCAAGAAAATCCTAGAATTCGAAAGGCATGGGTGGATTTTGTGAAGAGGAAAGGAGCGGATTTCACAGAGCCCGGTGTTGTGTCCGATTCTGCTCCCCCGTCAAATCGCGTTCCCCCTTTGAGAAAGTTTGGTGATGCTGTTGCTGATTTAAGAAAATCATGAAATAAATGGCGTAACGGGCATTGATGAATCAGCTCGCTCTTAAGAAAGTTATCACAGATGACGCCTTATTAAGCAGTGCATTTTCATGCTCTGCCATCTCCAGCAATTTGTCTTGAAATATTGCGCTCATCTGCTTGGCAGTAATCACACGATTGCCCCATGCTTTAACAATTTACCCTCAAATTAAGAGCAAAATGCACATTCGGTCTCCACACTATTTAGGGATCTCATTGCATTGCATTGTTCGAGGAAACATGATTTGATAGGGAAACTCAATCGGACACAACACCGGGTCAGGATCGGTGATCCGTTTTTAACACTTCTCTGATTACTGCTTTTGTCAGCCAGATCCCGAGTCAGAGAAAAAGTCTGGACATCACTGTGGGTTAGGAATGACTGAAATCGCTGTTTAATAAGCCATCGGTCAATAAGCAGAGCCCAAGCTGCTTCGGTCCCGGATCTTCCCCATCTATTCTGTACTCAGAAAAGCAGGTTAATTAGTCCAGGGTGCCGCTTAATAAGCCGATCCTAAAATGAGTGTATAAACTATTTTATGCAAAAAGTGACTAAAAACTAAACTAAATCCATCCTCTATCTCGAGACCTTGAGTAAAATTGAAACTTCGGCTATGATAGCGAAGCCGGAACGAGACCAGGAGCTGCAATTGGAGAATGAAAAAAGCGTAAGCTTCTAGTCTGTCCAAGTCAATGGGATGAATAATTTGCTAGCTAGCATGCCAACACAGTCCACCATTAAATTAATAAATTTAAGTTTCAACCAAAACTGTTACACGGGTGACTTAATACTTGAATTGTGAAAAGCTTAAACATGCTAGCCAGACAGGGGTGCGTTTCCCAAAAGCATAGTCGCTAGCTAAGTTAGCAACCTATATAGTTCATCCATTCACAGTCAGTGGTTCCAACTATGTAAGTTAGCATCAGTGATTTCGGGAAACGCACCCCAGCTGTGCAAACAGGGCTTCATTTGACCTGTATGGGCCGTATTGTTTGTTGCGAATTCACTGTGGAATCACAGTTAACAGACTCTGAAGGTCTCGTGTGGTCATCACGTACTTAGACCTCTTATTTTCAGACACCTTCTCTCGTCATGGCCTCATAAAACTCTCAGTAAGTAGTTTCTGTGCACCATTCCCACAGGCTGATTGTCACGTTGTTCCTTTTACCCCTCTGATGTGAAAAATATTTGTTTTCATCAAATTATGGGAACAATACTCTTTGACGATATTGTTTTCCTATTGTTTTCAGCTTGACCTCCGTGTTTGGAATACCTCTCGTTAAGCCACATCTGCTAATTGGCAAATTTGGGTTAGTCTTCATTTTGTTTTCGGAAATCTCTGCTTGGCCCTCAACAAAAGACTCATTTTCGGAAAAAGCGGCAAATTTGGGGCATTTAATTTGCAGGATGCCGTTCAGGAATTGTTTGGTCAAACGCTTACCAGATTAGTTTTTTATTTGAGGAAATTTTTATGAATTTGCACTTTAAAGGGGCATGGTCATGGCCAAGCATGTGTATTGAACTTGGTAAAAATCTGCCCATCTTTTTCAAGTTTGTCACTGATGGAAATAGTTAGTTTAACATTATATTGTAGTTAATCATGGCCACTACTTATTGCAGTTTTTTTTCCAAAAAGCAATTGTTTACTTTAGGGCAGGACTTGGTATATTTTGGTTCAGTTTTCTATTTGAAGCATCTATTTCCTTGCACGGACTTTGAAACAGTTGTTTGTGAGCTGCTATATCAGGCAATGGATTTTGGAAAGAAATGTATGGGCTATTTTCAGCCAAGTGTGCAGTTTAGGGCTAAAAAATGTCTTATTGCATTTAACCTATTTAATACAAAATAAACACCCAGGAAGCAATTTAGTATGTTGGAGAACACTTTTTTCCTAGTTTAAAAAAATTGTTTGGTCATGTTTGAGGGAAAAAACAAAAAATAGCAGGATTTCAATGGTCAAAATGTCCATATTGTTACCCGTGTCAAGTGGGGTCACTTTACTCAAGTTGATTTTTTTCTCTTTTCCCTTGAGAAATCTTATCATTTACAAAACATCAGAGGTTTCTTTGTATTTTCGGTCTCTAAAACAGATTTGTCTCCCCATTTCCTAATTTCCCTCCAGAAATATTAGTCAACATAGCCATGTCGCAAACTCGGCGTTTCATTGGAACGCTGACCAGTTCAATCAACGCGAAGCATTGGCCTATTAATAAGTAAATTATTTTTCTGTACTGAATTTAGCCCATGATTTCATTGCTGTTAGATCGCATATGGAGAGAAACCGTGTATTCAGTTGCCAATTACAATAATTGGAAAACGCGTCAATAAAGGGAAATGATTGAGAACTAGCCAGGACTGATTGTCATAAAGGGACATGTCTTTGCCCCCCACTAGCTATGCCACTGGTATTAAATGCACTGCAATCCCCTAGATCTGAATTTTTCTCTCACGTGCATTCATAGTAGCTTTGCGGATTTCACATTGTATCTCAAGTCTTTGCCAGCCAAGTTCCCGAAAAAGCCGGTCGGCACAAGCGTCATAGCTTGAAATGGTTAAAGCTCATGCTACACGATTTTGTCATTTCTGAAGTTTATCAGCAAGAATTTTATTGCAATTCCCCCATACAACACTACAGTAATCAAAGTATGGCTGTATTAACGAGCAAAATACAAACTTCAGCATTTTTCAGGAAAAAAAAAATCATTAGGATGCACTTCAGATTCAGAGTAAAGAGAAATAGTCATGTCTTGAATGCCTTCCTATGTGGATCATGCATAAGAATTTTTTGTATGAAAGAAAATTGTGAAAGTCCAATCCAAGTAATACCCATATTTTAAAACAATCATACACAATGCCCAAATGTGATTTTGCCACTTCATTTAGCCTCAAAATTGATCCTTCTCAATGATACAAAATGCACTTAGAGATTTGTTGGTGTTGCCTGTCATGTTAAAGCATCAGGTAGTTTTTAATTTTAGAGAAAATATATGCAAAATTATCACGTGATGTAAATTGTGTGTGAGACTGCAAAAAATGCTACAAACCCCAATTCCAATGAAGTTGGGATGTTGTATCAAACGTGAATAAAAACAGAATACAAAGATTTGCACATCCTTTTCAACCTATATTCAATTGAGTACACTACAAAGACAAGATATTTAATTTTCAAACTGATAAACTTTATTTTTTTTTTGGAAATATTCGCTCATTTTGAATTTGATGCCTGCAACACCTTCCAAAAAGCTGGGACAGGGGCAACAAAAGACTGGAAAAGTTGAGGAATATTCAAAAAACACTGTTTGGAACATTCCACAGGTGAACAGGTTAATTTGAAACAGAGTGTCATGCTTAGGTATAACAGGAACATCCCCAAAAGGCTCAGTCGTTCACAAGCAAGGATGGGGCAAGGTTCAGCACTTTGTGAACAACTGCGTGAGCCAATAGGCCAACAGTTTAAGAACAACGTTTCTCAACATGCTGTTGCAAGGAATTTAGGGAGTTCATCATCTACAGTCCATTATATCATCAAAAGATTCAGAGAAACCGGAGAAATCTCTATACGTGAGCGGCAAGGCTGAAAACCAACATTGAATGCCGGTGATCGTCGGTCCCTCAGGCGGCACTGCATTAAAAACCGGCATCATTCTGTAATGGATATTACCGTGTGGGCTCAGGAACACTTCGGAAAACCATTGTCAGTTAATACAGATTGTCGCTACATCTACAAGTGCAGGTTAAAACTCCATGCAAAGTGAAAGCCATATATTAACAACACCCAGAGATGCCACTGGCTTCTCTGGGCCCTGAGCTCATCTGAGTGGAAAAGTGTGCTGTGGTCTGACGAGTCCACATTTCAAATTGTTTTTGGAAATCATGGACATTGTGTCCTCCAGGCTGAAGAGGAAAAGGGACCATCCAGAATGTTATGAGTGCAAAGTTCAAAAGCCAGCATCTGTGATGGTATGGGGATGTGTTGGTGCCCATGGCATGGGTGCCTTGCGCATGCTGAAAGGTACATACAGGTTTTGGAGCAACATATGCTGCCATCTAAGCAATGTCTTTTTCAGGGATGTCCCTGTTTATTTCAGCAAGACCAATGCCAAGCCACATTCTGCACGTGTTACAACAACCTGGCTTCGTATTAAAAGAGTAGTGCGGGTGATAGACTGACCTGCCTGCAGTCCAGACCTGTCTTCCATTGAAAATGTGTGGTGCATTATGAAGTGCAAAATACGACAACGGAGACCCCGGACTCAACTGAAATCGTACATCAAGCACACAGTGGTAAACATGCCCCTGTCAATGCTTTTTTGGAACTTGTTGCAGGCATCTAATTAAAAATGAATGAATATTTCCAAAAAACAAAGTATATCAGTTTGAACATTAAATATCTTGTTTTTGTAGTGTACTCAATTGAAAATGGGTCTAAAAGGATTTGCAAATCATTGTATTCTGTTTGTACTCACGTTTTACACCATGTCCCAACTTCATTGGAATTGGGGTTTGTATGCTTGCCTACCTTTTCAAATCCTTAGAGAATGTGTAGTGAATTTAATAATTCACAACAATTTTTCACCATATTCACTGTATCTGCAAATATCACATGTAAATCATATTTGCATTCAAATTTGATTATTTTGTAAATACAGTCAACTAAATTCACATTGTATTTGCACCAAAGGTAAATCCAATTATTTGTGCAGTGTTACAAAGCAAAGGGAGGTGGGGAGGTGGAGCAAGGTTTTGGGGGAAGCAGGGTGTTCTGGTAAAGCTGGCAGACAGTTAACTCTGTAGAGCGGTTCTGTTTGTAATGTACAAAACAGGAATTTAGAACCTCGTGTTTCAAATACTGAAGTGGAAACGGCGAGGTCTTTTGGCTAAATTTGTGGCTCTTCAGAGTCAGTTTCTGGGCTGCTAGACATGGGAAATGATACAGTTGAATAGGGTAATTATGGCAAAAATACGACCCCTACTCCAAAGAAGTTTGGACAGTATGGAAAATGCTAATAAAAAAGCAGTGATTTCTGAATTTTCTTTGACTTGTACTTCAATGCAGAGATTATGAAGACAAGCTTTTAATATTTTCACTGATCAACTTAATTTTATTTGTAAATATACTGTGCTGTGAAGAAGTATTTGTCCTTTCCCAATTTCTTCTGTTTTTACTTATTTGTCATATTTAAAAGTTTACCAAAAGTCTACCAACTAATTTTAATATAAGCTTAGGACAACAGGAGTACGCACAAAATTAAGCTTTTGTATGATTGTTTCATTTATTGAAGGTGAAGAGCTATTCAAAACCAACATCACCCAATTAAACAAATAATTGCCCCCCAAAGCCTACTCTTGGCGGCAATAACTGCAATCATGTTTGCAGTAATTGGATGTAGTAAGAGTCTCGTACATCGCTGTGGAGGAATTTTAAGCCATTCATCATGGAAGAATTGTTTTAATTTGGCCAGATTGGAGGGTTTTTGAGTGCAAAACTGCCTGTTTAAGTTCATCCCACTGCATCTCAGTCAGATTCATGTCAGGAATTTGACTGGGCTACTCCAAAACCTCAATTCATCCATTCAGAGGTAGACCTGCTTGTATGCTTTGGATCATTGTCCTACTATATGACCCCCCTGCACTTAAGCTTTAGGTCATGAACTGATGGCCGACATTCTCCCTCTGGATTTTATGAATGAGAGCAGAATTCATGGTTCCATCGATTAAGGGTAGTTGTCCAGGTTCCAAAGCAGCAAAGCAGCCTTAGACCCCGTATTTGACTTTTGGTATGATGTTCATGTTGTGGAATGCTGTGTTAGCTTTTCGCCAGATATAACGAGACCCTTGTTTTCCAAACAGTTCCATTTTGCTCATTAGCCTGCAAACTACTATCCCAGAAATCTTGGGGGTCATCAAGTGGTTTTTTCGCAGATACGTAATGGGCTTTTGGGTTGTTTTTGGTCAGCAGTGGTTTTCACCTTACAGCTTTCCCATGGATGCCAATTTTGCACAGTCTCTTTCTTATGTGGAATCGTGAACACTGACCTTAACTAAGGTAAGTGAAGCCTGAAGTTGCATGGATGTTATTCTAGGTTTTTTGTGACCTCCTGAGCAAGTCATCAATGCACTCTTGGAGGAATTTGGCAAGCCAGCCACTCCTGGGAAAGTTCACCACTGTTAGAAGATTTCTCCATTTTCAGATGATTGCTCTGACCATGGTTCGCTGGGGTCCCAGAGCCTTAGAAATGGCCTTGTGACTTTTTTCAGGTTGATGGATGTCAACAACTTTGTTTCTCACCTGTTCTTGAATTTCTCTTGGTTGCAGCATCATGTGCTGCTTTCCACTCACTTCACATCGCCAAACAGTTTCTTTGTAAGTGATTTTTAGATTCATTTGGGCTGGCAGGAATAAAGCTTTGGTGTGTCTTGGGCAGTTGAACCCAGTTGTCAATAAATTTGTTTAACAATTGATTTAGTACTGGAGTATTTGGTCTTATAGGGTCAGGTACGGCTGGATATTTTTTCACCTACGATAAATGGAATCATCATTTAAAGGTGCTCTAATTCTTGTTATGCAGTTTCTAAGCTAGAACATTTTTTGTCACATACAAAAAGCGTTTCCTCACGATCCGCTTAGCTGCCTGTCCCCTGAATATGCTGTAAGAAACGCGGTCCCTGTGGACAGCCCAAGCTCCAAAAACTGCAACAAAAACAACCTGGTCCAGCCTGGACCATCCAGCCAATCACCGATAAGAGGGATGGGGGGGTGGAGTTTGGGTTTTTTTTTTTTTTTTTTTAAGGGTTTGACTGTTTCAGGCAGCAGGGGAGGAGAAGAGGAGGAGGGAGAGATGAACTAGTTCTCTGTTTTGTTAGATAATACTTCAAACGTCAACAGGAGTGACATCACCCAACCATGCTTAGAGCACCTTTAAAAACTGCATTTTGTGTTTTGCTTCAGTAATCTTGGTCCAATAATAAAATTAGTTTGATGACCTGAAACATTTTAATTGTTATATATATGCAAAAATGGAAGAAACTGGAAAGGAAGCAAATGCTTTTTGACTGCACTGTACATCCATTTCTGCCATTCAGGGCTGCGACGCATTCTGAAAAAAGTTGGGATGGGGGCAATTTCAGACTAGTATTGAGGTAAAAAATGTACATGATTTGAAATAGCTGATGTCATCAGGTGACTTTAATCATTATTTGGCACAAAAGTAGCAACAAGAAATGACCTAGTCCCTCAGGAGCAAAGATGGGCTGAGGATTGCCAATTTGCTTACAAATGTGTGAGAAAGTCATTGACCTGTTTAAAAACATTGTTCTGCATAGAAAGATAGTGGGGGATTCGGATATTTCATCTTAGGGTGCATAACATTATTAAATTTTCATGGAACTGGGGGAATTTCTTTGCATAAAGAACCAGAGTGCAAGTCTAGCCTGAATACCCGCGATTTTTGATCACTCAGACGGCATTACATGTACGGATGTAACCACATGAGCTCAGGGTTACTTTAGCAAGCCTTTTTCTAGTACTAAATCACGTAGTTACAGATGAAACTACTGTGCAAAAATGAAGTCTTATGTTAACACTGTCCTGAAATATTGTCAACTTCTCTGGGCTCGAAGGCATCTGCAGTGGACCATCACACAGTGGAAACATGTATTGTTGTCAGACGAATCCATATTCTAGTTCTTTTTTTTTTTTTTTAAGAAATGGAAGCAGTTTGCTCTGGACTAAAGAAGAGAAGGACCATACAGCCTGTTATCAGCTACATGTCCAAGAGCCATGCTCTTTCATGGTATGGGGTTGTGCCAGTGCCCTTGACAAGGGTAACGTGCACTTTTGACCAAAAGTATGCTGAATTTTGGAGCAACATATGCTGCCTTCAAGATGACATCTCTTCCAGGGACACCATGCATATTTCAGCCAGACAATGCTGAACCACATTCTGCATGCATTACAAAGGCATGGCTGAGTACGAGGAGGGCGGAGGTGCTGGACTGAGCACTCCTGTACTGTTACACACCTTGAGACTTGTTTGCAGGAAGAACGGGACAAAATGATCCCAACACACTCATCACTTGGCATCTTCAGTCCCAAAATGTTTTTTGAATTGTAAAAAGGAATGGCAATATTACAATGGGGTAAATACTCCACTATCCCAACCTTTAATAAAACATGTTGCAAGAATCAAAATTGGTTTGTGGTCATTTCGAAAAATGTATAAAATTTATATGGTGAAACATCGAGTTATGCGCTGATGTATTATTTTCAAGGTAATACAGGGTCAAAGATAATTCACAAATCACTGCTTTCAGTTTTAACATTGATTTAACATACCGTACCTACATCTTCTGATTGAGGTCATAGAAGAAATCAGGAAGAGGGCAAGTACTTTTTTACTGCACTGTACAATCAGTCAAATATTACCGTAGGCTAGAGGATACTAATATTAGAATTGTTGCTATTGGCTCCTCACATTTTTTATGGCTTTGTCTGTGTTTTCATAGTGCAATATAAAGATGTTTGACATAAATGAGTTAATCAGCTTTTTTTGGTGAAATCAACTGTTCTGAAGAGACCAGAATGAAGACCATGCATATTTGAATTACCAGAAGACCATGCATACTACTGAATAATCAGAGTTTTTCTTTGTTCAAAAATGAGAGCGATCCATCAATATTGTTTAAAAAACTTGGGAACAAGCTTAATAGAGTTATTTCAGCGATATTACGCAGCTGCAAAGATGTAACCTCTGTGCCTTAAAGTTATTTTACTTACTTAATGCTCCGAGCATTAATCTGTTATGTGTATTGTCTTGGAAACCATGTTGGAAAATGAAATTTTGGTTTACAGTTACTTCAGCCTGTTAGATGGGAGGTACATTTTAAAGGTTATTATTTCACAAATAAATTTGGATGATGTAGTTGGATGTTTACAAGTAACCAAATATATTGGATAACCAACCTTCATGGAGCTTTAGGTGTTGGCTTGTGGCCAACTCATTGTGACTGAAGGTTTATGAACGCAAAGCCATGGTTAATTTCTTCACAGGACGGAGAGATTGACTTGAAGCTCCTCACCAAGGTTTTGGCACCAGAGCAGGAAGTCAGGGAGGTGAGTGCTGCCCTGTGGGGCTCCTTAAATATAGAGCTCCAAGGTGTGTCTGACTGTTTCTGGAGCGCCTGGGAGGGTCATTGGCCAGTCTCTTTGGTAATTAAGATTTATGAAGTGTGGATTAACAGGCCATCTCCCTCCAACCAGGAGGATGTGGGCTGGGACTGGGGTCATCTGTTCACTGAGGTGTCCTCCGAGCTGCTGACGGAATGGGATCAAGGAGAGAAGGACCCGCAGCCTCTGCCTGTGCTGTGAGAACCGCCTTCTTCTAAGATGGTCGTCTTCCCTCTGCCTGTTGGTAGCCAGCAGTCGACATGGATTACGCATACTGTCCACGTCTCTGGAATCCTCTGCACGTGTTTATATTGAGAATTGTGACGCGTGCAAAGTACGTCTGAGTGTAGTGTAATATTTATGTTTTTTAATAATAAATTGAAAGAAAATTACCTCAAACTGCAGTGTTGGACTTCAAGTGTTTTTATCTGACACACTACCAGTTACAGGGTTTTTCAGGCAACTACTTGACCAATTGTTTCAACTGTGTTGATTTATTACCTGAATTGAACTGATGAAGTCGTAATCGCTTTTTTGACCACGGCCTGCTGTTTCAAAGTTGCTGATAACTGTGAAAGGATTTCAAGGTTAATAATCGGCTAAGCTGAAATCCAGTTAATTGTGGCGCAATTAAGTCTGCACATCAAAGCGCAACCTTATTATTATTGACTGTGCAATTGACTTTATCTTTCTGTGTTTTGCACTAGCTCTCGTTTCTTCTAAATTATCTCCAATGCATTGAACAGATTTCCTGTTGGCACTCGCAGGCTTAACAGAAATTACACCTGTTTGTTCTAACAGTTGCATTTACTGTGGCCCTACAGGAATATGAAAGAGGGGGTGTGTAGAGGGTGATCTCTCTGTCTCCCTCGATGTCCTGGGCTTTAACAAATTTTCAGAGCCAAAGGTCAGCCTACTGCAACCATTCCTGACCCAAAAGCAGGAAAAGATGGTTTTCTTGAGGAGGGGTCATTATTGTTAGCCTCAGAACCAAATTTCTAAGAATGATCTGAATCCCCCTCAGAATCTCTTTAATGCTGCGATACTAACAGACTGTACACTGAATAATATGGAGTGTTGTTGTCTCTTGGCCTTCAGAGACTTGCATTGATGATCTTTCATGTAACCCAGTAAGCAGCTCAGAGGGTCCTCACTATGCTGCCATGTGGTTGGCTCAGTTGCATGGCATGCATCACAATAGTTTTATTTTTATTTTTTTTCTGTGGGTGATCCAGAATCCAGAATTCATGTCTGATCAGGCAATCCACTGGGTTGTGACCATGCCATTAAGCATGTGAAGAACTACAGCGTGTGTGGGACTACAAGCATGGCTCCAGTCTATTTATGCAGTGATTTGAGTGCATGTACCTTTCACATGCCATGGGGAAGTATTACATTATTTTGCAAACCTAATTTAGAGATGTTTTAGGTGGATACGCAGTATCATAGTTTTAATTTTTACCCTTTGTGCTTCAGATCCCAGCCAACACTAATCCTGGGTTTAATATCTTAAAGTTATTGATTGTGCATTGATTTTTTTCTGGACAACTTCTGAATCCACAATTACCATTAGGATGCTTCAAAATAAACTCAAACTGAATCTTCAATTTTGAGCCTGCAGGCTGCAACATTATTCAACAGCAGGTTGTCTTGATATGTCAAGAAATGCGAATTTTGCCAAGATGGTTGGGTAGATTTACATGGTTCATGAATGTGAATAAAGCTGGCCACTTTGAAGAATCCACACTGCGGCTAAATGGGAATGCAGGTTTAACATTTACAGATTGTGATTAGCTTGGTAAGCTATCCCCTTGCAGCAGACAGTCTTATGACTGTGGGGAAAGCGAAGCTAAGTCTTTTTCTCTCTGTGCTTCAAAGACGCACAATCTACAAATTTCACAGCTCAATTACCGCCATACATGAATGTATTTATGCGGTAATTTGTTCTCAGATCAGCCATAATGGAGAGCAATTACATTACACAACGGCAGGGCCATTTCACTTCGACAGATAAGTGGTTTTCGGTAGTTATGTAAGGCCAGCTCAGCTGCGGTGCTATACGAAATGCTTAATAAACGCTTGCGTCCCTCGTCGTCGAACGGCATCATCATCCAGCCACTGTAAAAGTATCTGCTCAGGATTTTTGGAAGACGGAAAGTTGGAGCCGAAAACTGCAAGTCTGCGGTACGTCTCATTCGGTACTCTCTTTCCCTCCCTCTCTCACTCTGTCCACACTTGGCTTATTTAGCATCCCTTAATGAATTCTGTCCATATGCCCTGAGCAGCTGCCGTCGTGCCCCTTCCTCTCACCCCCCCATGGAGCTGTGAAGTGCCCATCCATGTAGAGACAACCTCTAGCTGTCTCTCTCGAGATGGCAGCGCTCACCACTCCTGCCTTGGCACTAGTCTCTCAGATTTTTGTCCCTGGCTTCGAGGACGAGAGTTTGGGGGCGGAGATACGGATTAAGCCTGGGTGACTGCGGGTAATGGCGTGCCTCAGACAGTTGGCCGTCGCGGCCGTACGCGATGGCAGGGATTACGGGGACAGCGAAAGAAACCCTGCGCTCTGCTTGGCACATGCCAACATCCGGCTCCTGAAAGTGACCTCTCTCGATGAAACACACACACAAACACACGCATCCTTTCACTGGCTGTCGCGGTCTCTCGATGCACACCGCTCATGGAGAGAGAGAGGCTGCAGAGTTTGAACGACCTTTCAATAGCAGGTCACACTGGATTTATTCATAAGTAGTTTACCGTCTTAGATACACACGCCATGTCTCCTGGTTTACCAGAATTTTTCTCCAGCGTCTGACCAGTTTCCTGTCGTTGTAAATGCTGGACTGTGGCTAGTTATGGCCTTTTTAAGTAAAAACTACCTATATATTTTTTGAAGTTCCAGCCATTGTGGTTGAATATAAAATGTCTGGAAAATGCTACCCAGTGACTATTTGAAAAACATCTTAACTTTATTTTTTTTCCTCACGAAAACGCATCTTCCTCATGGAAGAAAGCGTTTTGAGAATAATATATAATTTGGGTAGTTTTTTTCATGGTTTGATGTGAACCTGTAAACTGTCAAAAACGAAATCAAATCAATACTTGGTGTGACTGCCCTCTGCCAAAGAATTTGGAATGCTGTCCTGATGAGCTTTAGGTTTATGAGATCATTGGCTTTTTGCTTGTTCCAAGCAGAGTGGAAATCTTGCCACCATTCTACTGCAGGCTGACTGTCTCACTTGTGTCTATCCCTCCAAGTAACAACAGACAGCCATAATGATATTGACGTCAGGGCTCTATCAAGGCTATATTATCTGTATCAACTGTTTTTAATTAAATACAAGCATTTATTTACGAAACTTTTCTTTAACATTTGGAATGTCAAGGTTACTTTTTATCTTCAGCAACTGTAATGTGGATTACAAAAAGTGAACATCTAAAGCAGATTTAAATAAATAAATAATACAGGGTGCCAAGACATTTGCACAGCACTGTATGTTAACTCCCTCTGAGCTGGTTTTTATTTTTGGACTCATGCATCACTCAATGTCTGCTGAATGCCTCTCCTGCATTATTCTGAGGATTTCCTCATAATCATTTTTGAAAGAAATCATTGTTTTTTTGTTCTTCAGTAATTACTAATATGGGTTTTATTTATTGTAACTATTTGTCATATGAGCAAGTTCCTTTTACTGCATATCAGAGCTGCTGAAACGCAAGAGTGCAGACATTTTATAGTTCAAACATTATGTTAGAGTCAGTTTTGACATATTTTGATCAAATGGTATGAGAGAAGTTAAAAGCTTTTACAACATCTGTCATGTGTCTGCCTGTTTCCTTTCAAAGTTAAGAAATCCATGCACTGATGTGCACTGGCAAAATTTTTAACAGATGTAATGCTCTCGACGGGGGAAGCATTCTCATGTGAATCTGCATCTGTTATTTTAAAGATCACATCTGAAGTCAGAAAAATAAACAAGCATTCATGCCAATCTGTGGCAAACTGACTCCAGCTAAAGCTCCACTGTCTTAGCGCTGAAATGGCCGTGTATCTTACTGGATTCCTGCTTAGAAACTTGGAAACAACATTTGTTGGCAGCAAAAACAAATGGAGGAAGTTATACATTTTCAATGAAAACATACCCTGGCGTCTTAAAAAATGTCCCTCGCCCCCCTCCCCACCCTCTAAAAGGTCGGCAGGCATGTCTTAATGTATTCTGATACGGGGCACTAATTAGATGGCGGAAAAGAGATGATATGCTTCCAGTGCCTCTAATATGCTGAGGTGCTGACAGAAGTTATATAGCTTATCTGGTCCTGATATCTGCCTTCCATATGGCCCAATGGCAATACGACCATGTTTAATTAAAGGCAGAAAAAAATCATTGGGAGATCTGCAGATAGCAGCGGCTGATAGCCGGACTCCAGGGGCAGTCAGTGAAGGGTGAGGACAGACGTACAGTGAACCCAGGGGGCACTAGGCCTGCTCGGTCCTGTGCCAGGATGTGCTGATGTCAGACCCAGGGTTTGAACCCCTGCCGCAGGGAATGGGGACTGAGTAGTTGCTACGTGCTCAGATGAGTCTTAGGATAAAAGCAGGCAGGAGACTGTCTGTAGGTGCTGTGTGAGGAGGAGGCCCCTTCCCTCAGGAATGCTATTAAGGATTTTCCAAGATGAAAGGGAATTGTTTTAATGGAAGATTATTAATGTTTAAGATCCTCCTACTGTTCAAAAGAATCTCTCTCCCTTGCCCTCTCCCTTTCTTGCTCTGTTTCTCACACAAGCACATCCATTCTCTTTGTCATTCCTAACTATGATGAACAATCCATTTACTGAGCCTCAACACTTGATAGTTGTCATTACTTATTTTAATTGCTTTTTTATTGTGTGTGAAGTACACTGCACTTTGAAATCGAAATGCGTTTTTCTGAATTGTGTTTATATGCGGCGCGCACGCTCTGTGAAATGCGCTTAGATTTGAAGTAAAATTCTGTATGCTGAATTCTGACATTACAAAGGTTTAGAGATTAAAGAAGTTAAGACATGTAAGGCAGGCTTCTGTCAGTCTCTAAAGGAAGACTTTCAAATTCTTGAATCATGAGTCACCTCGCTTAGAATGATGAATTTATCATGTTCAAAGTGTAACTGACGTCTCAGAATAAATACAGCCAAAATTGGAATGATCTGACTGCATAATCAGTTCAAGGCCATGTTTTAAATGTTACATTAAATGTTATCAGTTGGAAAATGAAACTTTTAAAATGTAAATGTTTGTGAATGGTGTTTTTGTATTTTTAAAAAAGTACAAATTGTTCAGGTCTTTTGAAGTAATGCTTAAATGAATACATTGATTGATAACCTGCACTAATGCTTTCCATTGGGCTGGATAATAGTATCACTCTACACAGCTTACACCAACTGTGGCTGCTGAACTGAACACAGAGAAGGCGCAGAAGAACCCTTTCAACAAATGATTGGTCTTGATCTGTTTTAAATCTTTTTTTTCTTTTTTCTTTTTTGCCCAAATTAGGATTATATAAACTCCTAAAACACTCAACGCTGGAAGATGTGGCCGGTTCTTCTGGTTAAGGAAGACAAGGAATAAAATGTGTCAGTTTGAAATTTAATTTCAGTCAATGTTTATCAGTTGTGTCTTTGTTGTAATTTAAACAATCACAAAGAGAAGGTTAGATGGCCTGCATTGCAAGATGTGATTAAAGCAAATGTGGAAGTTAACAGAGTAGATTACCTTTTTTTTTTTTAAAGTGGATGAAACATTTTTCAGTATTGAATTCACCATTTAATTGCTGCTGCGTCGCTTTGAGAAGGAAGCTGTGTGTTTAATTGCTGATGGATTTTTCTAATCATGGGAAAACTTGTTAATCAAGCAAAATGGTTGAAAATAGTCCAAGAATACATATTAGTATAAGAATATTTGTGCCAGTTCTAATTTCAGCGTACCAGCCATCACTGGCCTACACATTGAAATATGATGGCTGCTCTCTCAAGCATTTATTCAACTGTTAAACTCAAGTGAAGAAATACCTGTATTAAGATTTATTTCAATGTCCTTTGAAATTGACTTGAATAAGAACAAAGAGCAGACCTTCAGACCTATATGGATCTATTAGTCTGTCTATGTCATATTTTGTGTTTGATAGAGAAATCCCTGTTGTTGCTCAAAGTAAACAGATAAATATCATTCTTTGATCAAATGGAGAGTTGATTTCTTTTATGTGTAGATGAGGCAGATGGTTTTTATCCCCAGTCAAAATGAACCATTTTAGCATTTCACTGGAGCACAGAGCAATCAGATGAAATTTAACGGGAAAGCGGTACTGTTCTGTCTACTTCATAAACCAAGTGTCAGTTTAGGAGTCAAAAGTTGCGAGTGGAGAGGTGATTCTGGTTTGGCTCGCTTTTTTTGTTAGCATCTCCTGGCTCTTCATCTCCACTTTTTTTTTTGTCTTCTCCAGGTGGGCTGGGACATTAAATGACTGGGAAAGTGGCAGCTCGGAATGCCCCTGGGCATCTTACTGGTGTCAGGTTGTCAAAGGCCTTGGAGGGAAGCGGAAAAAGAGGGAGGTGGGGGGGGTGTCTTTGCCGTTTTTTGAGTACAAACGAACCAGGGAGGGAAAAAAACCCTTTCTCTGTTTGTAACGCAGACATCCGCTGAATTCATTATTATTTTTCTCTTTCCCCACTTTTTAGTTCTCTCTCTTTTTTTGGCATGGGTGGGGGGTTTCAGCATGAAATACGGGCAGCATCCGCATTTGTCATGTATTTTATTATTTCGCCTTTTCTCCCCTCAGTTCCGGCAGCGGGGCCCTTCATTTTTCACATGAGTGGTTTTCTTATCACTGCGGACCCTCTCCACTGGCCTGCGCGTGACTTAAAGGCCATAAAACACAAAACATTCTGTAAAACACGGCCGGCTCCCTCGTCGCCGAGGCCCTGTGATGCCTCCCCGGGAAATTATGATAATAACTCAGCGGAACCGGGGGGCCTGGGCCGGGGGGCCGGGTTCAGGGAGCCGGTGTGGAGAGAGGGACAGGTCAAGGTGGTCTCCTGGGCCACACACCGCTCCCCCCATAAACCCTCTCCATCACCGAGGCCAGTCGCAGCAGAGCGTGCAAGAGCACCTGTTTGTCTTATTGCCGGAGGCGATAAACAAGGGGGTGATGGGAAAATGGTCACGCGGTCTCCTCCGTTGCCGTGGCGAGGTCAGGCAGTGAAGCTGACCGTTGCCGAGAGCGCAAAGAGAGAAGATAATAAAAAAAAAGGTGAGGCCTACAGCACGAGACCTTGGTGCATTTGTCAAGGTTACCAATGTCCTGCGTTTTGGTGGACATGGCCATGGTGGGACATTACTCCCACCCACTTTGTCCAGCTTTTTGAGGAAGATTTTTTCACCTTGGTCTTTTGAACTAACAAATGCATGGCCTTCGTGTAGCTTCAGCTGCAGGTTACAGGAGCATCTTTCAAGTCAAAAGAGAGGTGAATGCCTGCCTTCCTGGATATACTGTATGTTTGGCAGTTGGAGAAAAGAAGCTATAGGGATGCGGTGTCTTGGATCCCAGGAGCGAAATTTTGGTTGGGCAGGAAGAAGTTGAGACGAGGATGACGCTAATGGCGCTTTTCCACTTCGTAGTACCGGCTGTACTCAACTCCACTCGGTTTTGGTACCAGGTGCTTGTTTTCCACACAGCATAGTACTTGCTCCATGGTGTTCTTGGCTCTCAGTAATTAGTTGGCGATTTATCTGGCCGCTTATCCATTTTAATCAGTGGCGGCTCGTGAACTGGCAACAGGGGAGGCTCAAACAATCCCTTAAAATTAATGATTGGTCATGACCTGTTTTCAATCATTAATTTAAATTACCATTGCAGAAACTCCGAAAACTCTCAACATTATCATGTGTGGCCAGTTTTCATTTATAACGCATACTGATCACGACTCCGGACTTCTCACGCTTTTCTTTACTCGGGTTGGAAGCAGCGCATGTGTTTCATGATCATTCAAATGAAATAAGATCATTTGAAACATCTTAATGCAATTCCATTGCTTCCAACCCCTCCAGTGCACAAGGACTTTAATTCCTAGCAAGAATCTCTTACATATGGGCTGATTGAATAATTGCTGACTACAGCAGAGGAACGTAAATATGCCACTTAAACTCACACCGAATGCGTGAGAGTTGACAGGTATGCGTTATAAATGAAAACTGGCCACACCTGATAATGTTGAGAGTTTTCGGAGTTTCTGTAATGGTAATTTAAATTAATGATTGAAAACAGATCGCAACCAATCATTAATTTTAAGGGATTGTTTGAGCCTCCCCTGTTGCCTGTTCACGAGCCGCCACTGATTTTAATGTAATTGTCATATTTTGCGTTGGATCGGGCATCTAATTTTTGACGAGTTGCTGAGCGTTTCACAGCTTAGTGTTCGCTACTACCTTTATCCGTTAGGTATGATAATATAATTGTCTTGCCTAAAAGTCGCTATCTTGTTACTTGACCCTGAAAAGATTATTTCGTGTTAAATTAGGTTCCAAGAAAGCTATCTAGCTCATTAGGTTGGATATGTATTTACCTACTTGAGTCATGTCTTCATGTTTACTCTTCGGATTTTGTTACTGTGAAAATCATCCTATTCCACTGTAATGCTGATTATGTTATGTATTGTGTCGGTTCGTCCTGTGTCTTCTGACTGTGGATTCTCCCTGGCCAATCAGTGGTCTGCAGCTCAGTGACCTCACGATTTGGTATAAGCACGCTTGGAACCTCGGCTGAGGAGGTACTGAAAAAGGTACCAGGTACTATCCACAGTGGAAATGCGCAAAAACCTGATTAGAGTTAAGCGGAGTAGAGCCGTACTGTGCAGTGGAAAAGTGCCATAAGACAGCGGAAGGGTCGGTGTTGGCAGAGGAGGGGCGGGGCTGTTGAGCACACAGCTGCTGTGGTCCAGCATCTCTCAGCAGGGCTTTACTGGAGACCTCAGCGTCTTCTGGCATCTGTGATGGGGTTACTTCCACTCCTACAAACCCACTCTCTTAGCCCTCTTCCTCCTCTTCCTCCTCCTCCATGCCTTCCTGTAGAAAATGTACCACAAAAAAACAGTCGTGCGGCTCCATCTGCCATGCGCCGGCGGTGGTCTCGCCGGTCGGCCGGGGGGAAGGGGCCTGGGGCTGGAAGATGGGGTGCCACAGGGGTCTCGCAGCGGCGAGCCCGACCGCTCGTCACTCGCCAGATGTCTCCCCTCATTTGCATCCAGCCGCACAAATTAACGAACCCTCCTTAACCACCCTCTCCCCAAATGACCAAGGAGCACCTTTCATAGGATACAGGCTAGAGCCGAGGATTATGGGAAAGGATATACTGTATGCTTTTTTGTTTTGGATTTTTTGGCTGGCCGGTTGTGTCCTGTCAACGGAGCAAGTTGACATTTGTAACAATAAGTACGTAAGCAGGCAACAAGGGACACATTTTAGCCTCAGTTCTCACCCCTTTTTGAACATGAGTGATTGCAAAGTGAACTCGCTTTGCGATATTAGTACACGTGTACCCACGCCTGACTACCTTACCTTTTATCATCGACCCTGTGCGTCTGAGGTTTTTAGCCACTCCACTCTATCCATTCAAAGTCAGAGGAGGTGCGAACCAAAGGCTTAGTTCTTCTCCCCTTCCACTGTGCTGTAGGGTTTTCTGAGACCACTTCCATACTTCATGCTCTACACAAATGTCAAGTTATGCTGGTTTTAAGTCAACAGTAAGCAGACCTCAAGCAATTAATTGGAGCTTATGGAAATCAAGAAGACACCAAAATGTTCTGAATCTTAGTATTGGCCTGGAGTTGAATGAAAAGAATGGCTCTATGAGTTTCGAATAATACTTCACCGATGTTCCAGGCCCCTGATAGGTGTTACAGCTGAGACCAGAGCTGGGAGTAATTGGTTGCTTTTTACTATGTAACAGCCCTTGGACTGGCTGCCATCAGCCTTTGGTGGTGATATTAAGTGTCGACATATAATGAAAGGGGAAATTGATTGGTAGACGGAGACACCGACTGAGATGCAGAGATTGGAGGGGTCAAAGGGCAAATTGATCCTTTGGGGGTACAAGAGCCTGCTGAGATCAGAGTGAAGCAGAAAGCACAAAGTGCCTGCTGAAATAATGGCGAGGGGACTGCTGCTCTTGGAAATGATAAGACATTATTATTTTCCTCTGAATGACTGAAATATTATGGTAATAATAATACAGGGAATCATTCACTTCTTCTCCAACAGATGATTAATTCTTCCTCCTTGTTAATTTTTTGCCATTTATGTTGCCTTTTATTGCTTTTGGTTGGGTAGTTCATTGTGGGTACGGTCACATGCTCTGCATTGTTCCATTCACTGTCCTCTGTGTATTACTTTCAAAGCGTAATGTAGGCCTCCGCGCCAATAAACAGCTATAAATATTGGCCAGGAGCTATAAATATTTATTCACACCTCAGTATGCCATGGCTAAAATAAGACTCCTATTATAGGGCCAGTGTTGGATTGCTGTCAAGAAAATGTGCTGCGTGTTCTTGTCAGCGTGGGCTGATGTGATACTGGTGTCCTCAAGGGCAAAAGGAGCTGTCTGTGCAGCCATTGTGTTGAGGTAGGGGGCTCTGGAGAACTCAATTACTCAGGGCCACCCTTGGGTCAAACTTGGCACGCTCACATTCTGTGGTCTTCCACTTACGAGTCTTCAGTCCAGCAGTGGTAGCCACCAGAACATTCTCAGCAGTGGCTTGGACAGCGTGATCAGTCCTACTGCGGGCATTGATCTCACCAACACCTGTAATGGCTATAAAAGTCAGGTATGCGCAACACTGTTCCTGGACATCTCTCATCCTGTGGCTTTTCATTACAACCTTACATTGGCACACCTGATTCTACTAATTATCAGCTCGACGAAATGGCTGGATGTTGGACGAAGTGGGCTTTGATAGGAAAACTCCAGGATAGAATATCTCTTGGAACAGTAATGGAAAGGAATGGGTAGCCCTGATATAAGCAATCGTGTTTCTTTGTTGGCATTGCAAAAAAGATACAAATTAACTTCTGCTCCTAAATTTCTGAAAAATAGGGGCATTCGATGCACTGGTTTCAATCTGCGGTCTTTAGGAGCATGGATTGGTGCGTGTGTGTGCAATGGCTCGTGGTGCAGACTCATGACTGAGTTATAATTGGAGCAAAAGGCTGTGGTGATTAGCCTGTCTGGTCTGGTCATCAATGTTTGTTCTCTGACCATCACTGGGGCTAAGCTCATCGGTGTCCTGGTCAACAGTTCCTGGAGATTTCAATTCCCAAGATAGAGTGGTTTGAAACTGTTGCATACAGTAGTACCACGTTCTTTGTACCCCTCTCAAAAATGACATGTAAGTGTGCCTGAAAATTCCCCAGGGAAAAGTCCTAGAGAAGGCTCCTGTCCCCGCAGACATTTTAGAAGGTCACATGATTTCTCATTAAACAGGGCTGTAGTCATGTGACGGCTGTGCTCAACGTGTCGCCATACGTGCACAAGGACGATGTGAAGGAAACTTTTCTCCTGATGTGCCCTCTCTTCAATTTCAGTCTCCTTGTTCACCAGCTGCCCCACGCTGTCCGCAAAGCTTACCTTTCTGAGGAATTTTTTTTTGTTCTATCAAATTATGAATATTTTTAGTATCCCCACCGTACCGGATAATTTCATATTTCATGCCGCTGTGCCGAGCATCTACCCCTCCACGTCCACAACATATGAATTTTATATATAAAAACCTGAGGGACGAGTTATGACATTGAGAAACAAGGAAAAAAAAAGAGCTCATGGGTCAAGAGCTGCTGCTGAACCACTGGAAGACAGGCCCCGCTGGCCCTGCAAGAGTGACTTAGCTTCATCTACAAACTCGCAATAAATATCTGGCCATCATTTATTTTAATTCACCACTTTCTTGTTCAGACGGAATGGATTCTTAACCTTGTAGGACAAGGACACCCGTGTACTGCCCGACTAGCCTTCGCAGCTAAATTATTCTTCATTCTTCTGTGGGGAATAAAAAAAAAAGAACTCCGACATGAATATCGCAAACTGTCAGCTCCAATGAAAAGCTAGCTTGGGAACGTTGTCACTGAAACTCTGGACATGGAAAAGAGGGGGAGAGAGATTGAGGGAGAGAGGAAGAGGGGGGTAGTAGAAAAAAGGAAAGCCTCCAGAGTGATTTATTTGCCAAATCAGGACACAATGAGTCGATTATGAGTCCTCTAATAAGAGAGTGTGTTTGGGGACTCGCTAATTGGGCATGATTGAGTTGCAGGCTGGGAGCTGGGCGAAAAGGGAACCTGGTCGGCTGCTGTCATGCAATCATCGGCTAATCAGGGCTCTGAAATTAAAACTGCGTGGTCGAGGATAAAGACACTGTAACGCTGTATACCGAGCCCTGCCACGGAGACTTCATAAGCTTGTGTATGTGTTTGTGTGTGTGTGTGTTTGTGTCCGGGTGATTGGGAATGGAGGTGGAGCAAAACTGTGGGTTGCATAGCCAGTTAAAATGAACTTGTGTGACAGCGTGGCTGCGGCCAGACCCCAAGCTCAGAGTGTTGTTGCTATGCTCACCACAGGTCCTGATGAGAAGGGCCAAAGACCTCCAGTGGAGTCGCTCTCTGTGCCAGCTAATGAGGGACACTGCTGGCCACAGCACCCAGCCTCTCTCCAGAGAATGGCTGGTCATGGCTAATGGGTGAAGGAGGGAGCTATGGGCAAACTGGGTTTTATTTTTGTTCCTGTTTAATGCTGTCTACAGCCCAACATGCTGCCTCATAAAATTTAACCACATAAACGTGATCCATCCATCCATCCATTCTCTATTCTGCTTCTTCACTAGAGTCGCGGGGGAGCTGGAGCCTAACACAAATATGATGCAAAAAATAAAAGTCACTCAATAAAGTTTTCACCCTACAAAGGTTGCATCAATATTTTAGTGTAGCTTAAACTTATTCACAGTCATCTGAATTGATCATAATAAAGTACAATATTTTCTAAAAGAAAAGTATGTCACAAACTTGGACCAGACCTGATAGAGTGCCCATGGGATTCTGCTCTTGATCAAAGTTAATGAGAATCTTTAGTTAAAACTCTAACATAAATCTGACAATGAAACCAAAGATTATGGATTTGGTTAGATGTCCTAATCATACAAGAGAGTCACTGCCAATAATGTTTCAAAAATACTGTACCAAATTTATTCTAATATTCAAGCCTCATTTGAAATTATTAGTTTACTCCTGGGTCACTTTATTTGTCCTTAGGAGGTTTAGCATTAGTTTGTTCTTAATTTGGGAAATGGTTGCTTATTAATAAACTCAATGACATTATCCTTAATCTTAATGCGAATATTGATAAATCATATTTTATTTTATTCCATCTGGATTATTGTCATCTTTTTAATGTTTAACAGTGCTGATAGAACATATCCACATTCCACATTCCTTGAATGACTCTCTAGATAACATGGTCTCCTTTAGGAATGAACTTCCAAAACCCTTAATTTTTTGGAAAATCACTATCAGCAGGTGGAACAGTTTTTCACATTCTGTTTGGCCTCGGAGGTGGAGCCAGATTTTAATGAATGGGTTGATAATACAAGAGCAATTTGCAGTCAGTCATTGTGTTTTACAGTTTGACGAGCATTGCTGACTTGCTGATACAAAATATTTTGTAATTCCTTCCCATCCTTTAAGGCATCTATGATAGATGATTGAGTTGCACAGGGGAGGGTTGTGTTCATTATGTGTTTTATACACCTGAATGTCAAAAGCATGTATTTGTGTACACGTATGACTGAGTGCATGTATGCGTGTGATTTCATCTATCAGTATGTTTATGAATGTATGCATGCATTTTTCTCTCCCTTTCTCTGGGTGTGGAGATATGTTTGTTTGTGTATGTGTATGTATGTGCATGTGTGTCTGTAGCCATGCATGTGTGTTTCTGGATGTTTGTGCATATACACTTACGCATGTTTGTGCACTGAACATATGTGAGTGCAGTTGTACTTGTGTGCATCTGTTTGAATGTATTTTCTTGAGCGTGTGTGTTTTTTCTATACATGCATATGGGTATGCATATTTGTCAATTTGTGCTGGTCACTTCCCTTTGTGGATGTGGTGAGGTCCGGCAGTGACTTTGTATACAAACAGAATCCTACAGACAATCTAATCTCAGTTCCTGAGGGGAGGGCAGCCATAACTTGTCACAATACATGGGAAAATTAGCTAGTCACCGTTCACGCAAACATTAGATACTGTACATTTCAATCTCAACGGGACTTCCCTGGTTAAATAAGGGTTAAATAAAAAAAAAAAAAATAAAAAAATAAACATATATGTATAACTGCTTTTGTGTAATTTCTTTAGATATGTGATCAATGACCTGCATACAGATTTGGTTGCAGCTGTACTGGTATATCAGATTACTGTGGTCACCACAGTAAACAAAAGCATAGTAAGCTTTTTCATCTGGTTACCCTCAACATTGACAAAAAAACAAGTTACACTTATCGGCTGGCTGGTTAACTATTTCTCTGCTGTACTTTGCTTAGATATAATTAATAGGAAATGCCTGTGTACATCCTTTACATTGAAAAAAGCAAGACTAAATCCTGTCTTCGATTAAATCTGAAAATCAGTTTCCGCAACTCTGCTCTATCGTGAAGGCAATGGAGATGCCGTTACACTTTTTTTCACTAGGGGGCAGTATTTATCTGTTGTGCGAACCCTGGATTACTGTGTTCAGTTCAAAGACGCGAGGATTATTGATCAAATAATTTGATAAAATAAGCTTTGAACTGAAGAAAGTTTATTTTTATTTCATTTCATGATATTTAGATACAAAATACCTGGAGAATATTTTTGAACTTTATTGCTTAGATTGTTTCATTAATTTAGACAATCCACAAATATTCCGTTAATTTTCTTTTGATACAAAATGCATAAATGCGCCAACATTTTAAGTATAAACTCTTTTAAATTGGATTTTCGCTGAGCATGTTGGGACATTGATTCAATTTTTCCCCTGGAAAATAAGAATTCATCCCAAAAAGAGGTGATTAAAAGATCATGTAATTATGTAGCCTTCATATGATTATTTATTGCACATCGCCTTCGATAAAAGCGCTATTTCCATCGAATTCTTTCTTATATCATATAATTTGCATTTGACCGATTTCCACAACAATCGATTTTGTTGCACTTGGCAGTAATTTTCTGGTTAGTACGATTAGATGTGGCTGAGTGGATATTTTGTATTCAAAAACATTCAACAATCAAATATTTAAATATTGGAAGAAATACAAGTACTTTTCATAACCTCAAAATCCCGCTGAATTAACATTTGAAAGTTACATATTTTCTTTCAGGTTAATGGATTAATTGTAGAACTATGAGTAAAATATGCTTTTGCATTTAAGAATGAATAGATTCAAGAATGTAGTGATAGAACACAAAAATCACCTTAAAAAATCCACAACATATTGTGATGAATTTCAATCTAAAAATGACGCATTTGCGATTCAGTTTTTATTCTCAGTAGGGAGTGTAATAATTTGATGTCTTCATAATACCCCTTCAGAAGTGCTGTTGCTTAACTGATGTTTCTTTGATTAAAACAAGATCCTTCCCTACAAACTTCCTACTTCCCCTGCTAATCTTTCCTCATTCTTATATTCTGTGGCAACTTTCCCTGCACACTGAACGACTGAAACCTTGTGCTTCTAATTGTAAATGCATCTTACTGAATGTCTATATGTGCCTTGCTACAGAAATCTGAAGTGAATTTTGGCATAAATGGGATTAATTCCCTAAGACTGCTCTCTGCTTTTCCTTCCATAATTTCATTTTCTAGGTCCACTAAATGAATAGCAAAGCAGGCTGTGAGGTGAAGTGGGAGGGCAGGACTGTCCAGGCCAGCTTTGTGGCCTTCGGGTTATGTTACGTTCATGATGGCTCAGCGATGCCTTTGGCATTACAGGATCAGGAAAATCAATTTACCCACATTCCTGTTTTAAAATGTAGTTTTTTTTTACCCACATGTTTTAAAATGTCATTTTTCAGGACACAGGTTCCAAAATTACACCACCCTTCAGAATAAAAAGTCTTAGGGATTGTCTACTTTTTAAATTCCACATGCAAAGATTTTTTTTTTTTTTTTAACTGGAGGAGGAACTACTTGCAACCATTTACTTACTTCATGCTTTGCTGAACGCAGTGAGTGGGCTTTGATTGAAAGTTTACACTGTATTCCGGTATTCCGAGCAGAGCAGCATTAAATGCCTCTGAAAATGACATCTTTTGCATAGCATCTTTTGCATGAAAATCTTTTGCATTGCATCCAAATGTAATAAAATAATGAAACAGAATGCAATACATTACACACCAGATGCCCCAATATTTGAATGATCTCAGAGCACGGATTAAAAAACACAATATGACCCGCAAGATATACTTTGATAAAATGTTCATTGCGCGTAACCCGGATTTTGTGCTGGATAATCACATTCAATTGCTGTCTTTAATGATTCAAATAAATTCTGAAACAATATTCTGGACAATAATTAAAAGATTGAATACAATAACGGATCGACCGCCACAAGTCTCAATAGAAAATATCAAAATAGGACTATATACATCACGCAAATGTATAAAAAAGGACACGTATTCTCCTCGACTCTCGGCGGTTTTTTTTTTTTTTTTTTCTAATTTGAGCTCTATATATATATATATGGCTTGGAATTTTGAAATTTTTACACGAGGGAAATTCGAACATGTAAAATGTAACACTTAAAAGTGCTGTCACTGAGAATGAGCCGTGCCGAGAGATGTTGAGGAAAGGAGAGGCAGCGTTTCGCCGTCGAAAGATCCCAACGGACGGCCCTATGAGGCTTCTTCGCAACAGAGCGCGCGCCACCTGACGGGACCCGCGTGCTGGGAAATCAACGTGAGAAGAGAGAAGGCGCGGGACACTACCAAACGCCTAACCAAACAATACCTCCCAGGTTGCGCGTTTTTAAACGCGCCAGTTTTGTCCGTTTTTTTTTTTTTTTTTCCAAAGAGGCACAGGCGCGTCCACCCCCTCTCCTCACCCGCTCGCCCCCGACTGTTTTGATTTAATTAAAAGGAAGAGGGTGCATCAATTTCGCCGCTGTTGCGGGGAGATGACAGTACACAAATTGAAAGTGAGCTGCGCAGCAGGGCTGGGAGGGGGCCAGTCCATCATTAACATGGAGCACAATTCTGTGTGCCATGTAACAAGATTAGAAACATTATTATCATTCCACCCCCAGACATAAAGCCCCTGTCATTGAGAGAGAAGAGTGAGAGGAGATCCCCATATAGACCTCCAGTCCAGGAAGACAGGAATACAGGAGGGGGTTTGAACATCATATCGGCTTAGAACACTGCAGCAGCACAACAACAAATATCTCAGTTTTATAACTTGCGTCAGATAGTCAAACGCATGGAGATACCCTACTTGCAGTGGTTATTTTTTAAGCATATTGGGCCTGTTTCATGATTTGTGAAGAGTTAGTTCAATGAAAATGAAAAGCAGAAAGTGTGAAAAAGTTGTTAAAAGCTGTGTAACTATGTCACTGAGTGTAACTTTTGTATGATTGAGCAATAAGTTAACAAAGTGATGACACCTTGTACTGAAGCTGCTTGGGCATAGCTGCATAGTGTCTTTGTGCTTCTGCCCTGCTTTTATTGAAGGGTGAAGATGATGGTCTTGTGTCAGATGGCACCCTAGGGCTCTGCTTTGTTGAACTTAGACCGAAGTAACAGTATTAGATCTTGCTTGAATCTGATGGGACAAAAAAGTGGTGGAATTATTGGTAAGACTTTTGTCTTGAAAAAAACTATTAAAAAGTGTATGTTGCCCTAGGAGTGGTTTTCAGGGAATGAGACTGTACAGTATATTACATATGGCTATTCCAGCAGTCATGCTGGGCTCCATGCAAATGGTGTATGTATATGTTTGAGAGGGAGGTAGCAGTGGAGATGTGCCTGTGATTATCAGGATTGGCCCGTTTACAGGTAGCCTCCTATCTTGGCACAGGAAGTAGCTGCTGCCGTGGCGACGGCGGCGATGGCGGGCCAGGATTAGGCCTGCCGCTCCATTCCCGCCATGATTAAATCGCCTTCCACATGTATAAACGTGGCACTTGCTCACAACTCTACTGATATACTTGTCACTGTCAGTCCTACTGAAAGATTTCTCCACTGCTCAGATTTCTTAGAATATCACTCTTTTTTTGTTTGAAAGGTGAGTTTGTCAACCAATGACTTGAAGGGCATATCAGTCAAGGAAAATGGCATTGCCCTCTGGAACATTCTAATAAGTAGCGTCAATTTCGATTAATTATTGAAAAATGTTGATTTGACTATTTTCAACAGAATAACTTGCGATCAACTTTACATATAAGTGATAAGGCGTGGTTTCGAATTTTAAAAGTGTCAACGAACTGATCATATGAATAGTTTAATTCCATTGGGGTTCTACACCTGGGCACTTAAGAAAATAAGTATGACTGGGAGCCAGCAGTCTCTTAGCCCAAGGTACAAATCTAGATTTAAAAAAGAAAAAGCGTGCATCTTTGCTGAAGAGTTGCTATCGGACTGGATACCCAACAAAAAAAATAATACACTAAAAATTCCAAACAACGGAGAGTGGATCACCAAAAAAAAAAAAAAATACACTGACTCGCAATTAATTTGTATTATAAGTCTGCAAAGCAGTTCTTCGGTTTCTTTTTTTGGGGGGGAGTGTCGCTTTTCCTTCCTAAGGAATTTTCAAACATCTATTGTAGATTATTTGCATTACTCTCTTGGATCGGACAATTGTGTTGATCTAACTGCAACATTTCTAACAAGAAGACTGGCATAAAGTGACTGTGCTGAGCGAAGCTTGCTGCAAAGATAACGCAGTATGTTAAGAGTCGCCAAGTTCATGCAGCAGCAAAATATTTTGCAATATTGAAACACTGACTTTGGTGTTGCCCAGGCCTCTGCTCTGACTGTAGAACCCATCATGTGCTTAACAGGCTGACGTAATGTTTAGCATGAGAGCCACACGGGGCCCCCCGTGGAGTGAGCAGGACTCCCTTGCACCAGCCCATTCTACAAATTGGCAGACATGGAAATTCTTCCTGGAATATTATTAATCAAACAGGAAGCCCAGCGAGTGGTTTAGAGAAGGGAAAGCACATGATAGATATAAAAGGTTCTGATGTATTGGAACAGATGAGAATCGTCCCTGACTGACAGATGACTGACACCTCATTTGACAGCCCCAGGAAAGTATACATGTAACTTTCAATCTCCTTTAATGCAAAAAACTGATTTAGCTGATAGATTTTTCTTTCTTGAATATTCTGCTGATTAATGAAAATTTTGTATCAGCCAAAAAAATTACAGAAAATTATGGCATTAAAAAGGTTTATTGGCTATCTGCTCTGGTCTTCTGTTCCCCACAATTAGTAAGTTCTTTGACCTGATTCTTTGTCTGAGTGATTTTGCACTGATCTGCTGCAGAATGAAATGTTTAATCGAAGTGCTAATTGGACAAGGAACAGTACAAATATACAGACTTAACATTTCTATTTACGTTCAATCCACATCATATATAGTCAATTCAATTGTTCATAAAGGGCTTGCCAGACTGGCTGTGAAATTCAATCGCTGCTGAGTAGGACCTAGGCTCACTTGAAAGGCGATAGCTGCAAAAACAAACATAAATATTAAGTATGCAGTATCAGTGATCTCTGGCAACTCAGGGCTAACGTCTATCCAAATCTCTCCTGCTCTCTATCTGGACAGCCTATCTGGCTCTGTCTAGTTGCCGTCCATCTTCTTGCCTCTCAGTTCTTCTGGGAAATACTGATGTAATAATACAGTGCATGCATTTGTATTTACTATATGACTGCGCACGGAGGCAATAGACTCATTTCAACCCGCTCCAAAATTTGGTTTCAACTGAGGATTCACTCTGCCCAGATATCCTTAGTTATGCAGTTCTAAATATGTGCTATGGCCCTAAATAGATTTTAAGGGTTGGCATTGTGAAAGAGCTTGATAAAATGCCAATAAAAATGTGAGCCTTAGATTTAATGTCCATGGTAATACAGATTCTGTAACTGTGATTAAAGGGACTGGCTACCTCACTTATTTTCCACTTTTTGGTGGTTAAATATTTTTGTCTTGGTTGATAGCCGTAACTCCCTTGCAATGTGAAGATTAGCATTTGCGAACAGTTTCCATCCCTCTGTTATGTACGTATCATCAAGAAATGCATATACTATTATATTATTATCTATCTTACAGAGTACTGTGTTTGTTTGTCATTTCTGAAAGTGTTCATTGGTCAATGAGTTTCCCTCCCCTAGACCAAAACACTCGCATCTCCTGAATGAGGTCACCGCGGCCGCAAGGCGTTGAATGTCAGCTGCCGTTTTTCCGTGCCTGATCCACCAGCTCCGATTTCCTGCGCACTGTTTACCCTCCTGACAGGCCCAACACCGGTATGTCACTCCCCTGCAAGCCTTGTGACCACAGCCAGAATCCGATCTTAGCAGGACAGCAGAATGGGCCGGCTGTATCAGCCACCATCTCCCTTCCCTTCGGCAGCTTTCTCTTCTTCTCTTCTTTCTCTCTTCTACCTTAAGCTGCTTTCACACTGGACGCGAAACGAATTTTTCGCACGACAGATCACATTCAAAGTCAATGCAAAGACGCAAATACACGCGTTTCGCGTCTATTCGCGTCTTTGCTTTGACTTTGAATGTAATCTGTCGTGCGAAAAATTCGTTTCGCGTCCGGTGTGAAAGCAGCTTTAGACCTGCCCTTGTGAGAAATAGCCTACTGCGTGCTCAGAAACATCTCCAAAACTACATGTGAATGGCCAACATGTGTAAAAAATAATCAACACATATCATTAGGGAAGGGAAAGCTATTATGTTATTCTGAAGTGTTTTACTTTCACATGTGAAAGTTACAGTATCCGCAATTCACTTTTGAAAAAGTCGGTTACATGTAAAAATATGGAATTTCACAAGATTTTGAGCCACACTTTTGTTTAATTCTCATGAGAAATTGCCAGTCACAAGAGAAAATGTTTAACTTGTGATATTTTGTTTCAAATACAAAATATTGAATGAAATTCGACCGTAATTTTTATTCTAATTTATACCACTAATTTTGATTTTAATTCAAAAATTTGAATTCACGCATGAAAGGCAAATTTCACAAGTGATAATTCTTTCATGAGTACCATTTGACCATCTGTAGTAAGCAGACTCTGTACACTGAATATATTTTTTTGCGTATATATTCATACAGTTGAAACTATGCGAGTGTTCTTATCGCTTAAGTGATCATTAAAATTTATGGCGTGCTGACTTCATCCAGCTTGCTAGGCTGGGTTAGTATAAGTCATAATTATGTAATGACAGACTATGACAGTGGCTGCACAAGCCCATCGTCCAGGCCAGTTAAATGATGTAATTAGCCCAGTATGAAGTGAAAGTACCGGATTGGATTTGATATGTTTGGATGAACCTGATTTCCATTTTCTTATTTTTTTAACTAGCTCTCTCTCTCCTTCTGTCAATTTCTCTCTTTCAGAGTCCATTAACGATCATGTGACACTGTAGGCTACTATATGCTAAAGGTGGAGTGGTGGATGGGATTGAAATTGTATGAAATTGAATTATTGCTAAAGTCTCCTGACAGGGTTCAGATTATGAGTTATAGTCAGGACCATAATTCACTGGACAACGACACATTTCGTTCTTTCTGTACTTAAGCACTGAGTATGAAAGGACACTGTGACAATGATTTCGGAGTGTTGACTGTCAGCTTTAATTCGAGGGTTTCGTGCATATTGGCCAAACCATTTAAAATGACAGCACCTTTTGCACATAGTTTTAAGCCCCCCCCCATTGTTATTGGTAATAACAATGTGCTCAGGACTCAGGCACACACAGTAGCATAAAGTTGACACAGTTCATTAGAGCCGAGAATCAGGGTCAAACAGTCAAACAGTCCAAGTCGAAAACCGGCGGTAGGATTGCGGAGCAGAATCACAGGACAAAAACCAAAGTCGAAGAATGCAGTGCTGAAGCTTAGACAATATCCAAAACCAGTGATCAGGCAGAATCATAACAAGAAGACAAGACACCGAAGGCAATCCAAAGCTTGTAAATCGTTAAACAGAGGAAGCCAAAACACTGGAACTCAAACTCTAAGACATTAAAACCGAGGAGGACTGAGGAGAACAGAGGGACTAAATAAAGGGAGAGGTGATAAGGGAAACGAGGGGGCAAGGTAACAAACAAGGTAATGGAAGAATAAGGGGAACAGAACAGGAAGGGCAAGCCAAGAGGAATAGGGTAGATAAACACAGACACGTGGAAACATGGGGGGGGGGGGGGCAACAAAAGCGCAGAATAAACAGAAAAGTGCATGAACGAAAACATAAAAACTAAAGATAATTAACAAACACTGACGATTAGACATTTACAACCCCAATTCCGAAATAGTTGGGACAAAATGTAAATTGTGAATAAAATCAAAATGCAATGGCTTTCAAATCACACCAGCCAGCATTATATTCACAATAGAACACAAAATGAGCTCGTTTCAAATTTGATGGCTGCTACAGGTCTCAAAAAAGTTGGGACAGGGGCCTGTTTACCATGGTGTAGCATCCCCTCTTCTTTTTAACACAGAGTGGAGGCATCTGGGCATTGAGGAGACAAGTTTCTTGAGTTTAGCCATTGGAATTTGATATCACTCTTGTTTAATACAGGCTACCAGCTGCTGGAGAGTTTTGGGTCTCCTTTGACGGACTTTTCTTTTAATTATGCGCCAAATATTCTCAATCGGTGAAAGATCAGGACTGCAGGCAGGCCAGGTTAGCACACGGGCTCTTCTACTGTGAAGCCATGCTGTTGTAATAGCTGCAGTATTTGGTTTTGCATTGTCCTGCTGAAATACACAAGGCCTTCCCTGGAATACATATTGTCTGGAGGGGAGCATATGTTGCTCTAAAACCTTTATATACCTTTCAGCATTCATGGTGCTTTTTAAACATGCAAGTGTCCCACATCATATGCACTAATGCATCCTCATACCATCAGAGATGCTGGCTTTTGAACTGAACGCTAATAACAGGAGGGGTGGTCTTTCTCCTCTTTAGCCCGGAGGACACAAGGCCCATGATTTCCAACAAGAATGTCAAATTTGGACTCGTCTGACCACAGGACACGTTGCCACTTTGCTACAGTCCATTTTAAATGAGCCTTGGTCCACAGAACACAGTGGTGCTTCTGGATCATGCTCAACAATGGCTTCTTTTTTGCATGATAGAGTTTAGGTGGCATCTGTGGATGGCACGGCAGACTGTGTTTACAGACAGTGGTTTCTTGAAGTATTCCTGGGCCCATTTAGTAAAGTCAATATCAGAATCATGCCGGTGAGTGATGCAGTGGCGTCTGAGGGCCCGAAGATCACGGGCATCCAGTAAAGGTCTTCGGCCTTGTCCCTTACGCACAGAGATTTTTCCAGTTTCTCTGAATCTTTTGACGATGTTGTGCACTGTCAATGACGAGACCTTAAAAGCCTTTGCAATTTGGTGTTGAGGAACATTGTTTTTAAAGTATTCCACAATTTTTTTACGCAAGCCTTCACAGGTTGGAGAGCCTCTGGCCATCTTTACCTCTGAGACTCAGCCTCTTTAAGACATCCCTTTTATAGCAATCATGTTACAGACCTGATGCCAGCTACCGTTATTACTTGCTAAATGTTCTTTCAGCTGATTGTCTTATATATTAATTGCTTTTTCAGCTCTTTTATGCCTGTGTCCCAACTTTTTTGAGACCTGTTGCAGCCAGAAAATTTGAGATAAGCTCATTTTGTGGATAAAAATGTAAAATGTCTCAGTTTCAACATTTGAAATGTTATCTATGTTCTATTGTAAATAACATATTGGCTCATGGGATCTGAAAGTCATTGCATTTTGATTTTATTCACAATTTACACCTCATCCCAACTATTTCGGAATTGGGGTTGTAATATAATGTAGAATAAAGTAATTATTTTTAAAATTTACTATAGTTGCTTATCCTTTGCATGCAATAACAATTTGAACACTGTGATATATAGACGTCACCAGATGCTGGGTAGCTTTGCTTATGGCTATTTTTATCTGTGTCCTATGTACCATTGAATTAAGTTCAGTTTAGATTTATTTGCCATTGTGTTTATTTTGTAGATTTTGAAAGATCAATACCTTTATTTTATTTTTAATTGTATTGTACTAATTTTTGCTTTCAGTTTTTGGAGAATGCTTGTTTAAATTATTCTGCTGTTTGAATTGAGAACTATAGCCTTGATGGAAATACAAAAACATCAACCAAGAGTAACATGTCTTTCATATAATTGGTAAATTTCAACCTTAATTTTAAACAGAGGTCTAAGCTAAGTTTTTGCATGACGAGTGTTTGTTTTCATTTATTTTCCCATGATCTCTTTAGTGAATACAAAAAGCTGTGAATAGAACTTTTCGGAAAATAAATGAAAATGTCTTTGCTATTGCAGAGAAATAATTTGAATTTTACTGTGCATGCAGCAAAATTAATACTGATTTGTACTGTAAATTCCATTTAAATAACAAAAAACCTTGGAAACAGAGTAAAATATATTGCGTTTATAATATCTTGGTGCTGTGTTGAGAAGATGCCCAACCTCTTACCTATCTGAAACGGTGGAAGAAAGTGACTATTAGTGACAGTGTAAGAGCATGGGGAGTGTCTCAGTAAGCCTACACTCTTATAAGTGGTTATAGTGCCCAAGAAATATAAAATAGAAAAATATATAATATATGATTGTTTTTGTGCGATGCACTGTGTACTATGTATGCATGTATTAAAACTCTGTGTGTTGTATATACCTGTCCCACGTCAAAATCAGGAGATACAGTATTTTGCACAAATGCAGGTGCTACACTACCTAATAATGCAAGTGACGGTAGCGGCACCGCCGCATCTGTCGTTTATGGGGAGGGAGTTTTCACTGCAGCCGGAAGGACTGTGGCCCCATCCAATAAGGATACTTGAATCGCAGTTGTCCCCGGTCTGATGGCAGTGATGGAGGCTCAATTTGCCCCCGGTTACACGCTAATGGAAGCGTCGAGAGAGCGGTTGACACGCTTGGTTCTACCTGCCGCCTGCGACACGTGTGTGTGTGTGTGTGTGTGTGTACCCGCCCGCAGACGGAGAGAGGGGGGCAGCGAGCGTGACTGCGCCTTATTCACACTGACGACTTTCGCTGTTCACTGTCACCTCTCATTTTCAAAGTAAATAAGCCCCAGGAAGGAGCACGGGGGGTGTGAGGGGGTGGAGGAGGGGAACTGTAGGAGCTTAGGCCCCACAGTCCTGGGTAATGCACCTTGCCAAGGCAGGAGGCCGCTGGGGTTAGGTTTGGGCGGGTGAGGAAATAGTTGCACAGGACCCACTCAGTGATGGTGTCCTGGAAGAGGGCTGCCCCTTCTGTGTCGCAGCGGAGGGAGGGTGGAGCGGAGTTGGCCTGGCTGCCCCAAAATGAACTCGAAATATTCAGGAACAATAGATCCATTCAGCGGACAGCTGCTGCAGGCTGTGGCTGGACTCATCTCCAGCCCAGCCTCACTGAAGTGCTGCCAACTGGACTTTGTATGGAAATTAAGCCATGTAATGTACTGTGATGTGACTTGAGCAGGTGTAGCTGTTGTGTCTAGTGGTTAATCATTTTCAAACTGCTATTCTGTTTGTATTTCTATTGCTACAGTATCACAACTAAACTGTTTTTCTGTATTGAAAAAGAGTACTGGGTACCTACTAGTTAATTTAGACTGCCAATCAAAATTACGCATTTGAGGTGGGTTTAGAAGTGTTTTATCTGGAGAGAAGATTGGCCAGCAGGGGAATTGCCTTACCCTGGGGGGTGCCCGTCACACCACAAACTGGTCACACCATAGTCCCCGCCCCCTGCTTTGCACATTGCCATGGCAGCAGGCCCCTGGCCCACAATGCACTTCAGAGCATTAACCACAGTACAACACCGGTCACCATGCTGGAGAGCTCCAATATTTCCCTCGCCTGAGAAATAATCTCGTTTGCTTTGTTTGTCTACTCTTGCAAAGAGAGGTGGACTAAACTCCCAACAAAGGAAGGTGCTCAAGATCATTCTGTCCTAAAGAGTATCCTGCCCCAGAGGCTAGTGATTGGAAAATTAGGGGGCTTCTTCCTGAGTGCTGTCGGTCTTCCCAGCGTATAAAGTTGATGACAGTAAAAGTCCTGCTGGGTCCCTGTCTGTTCATTGTGAAGGGTATCAACTGAAGGGTCTTCGCATGCTTTTCAACACCAGCGCTTATCAGCCCATGAGTGGTAATTGTTTCCAGCCATTTTGTGGGGAGGAAAGGGGAGGTGGGGGATGGGGGGTGTGGATGTTCGCTGTTGTACACCCAGGAGTCACAACAAGTCTTGTTTTGTACACCAATTGTCTCTGAAACAATCTAAGCTGCTGCAATTTACCGTGGGCAGGTATTACCGGCAATTACCATATTGAAAAGTGCTTGGCGAGCCTTAATGGGTTTGAGCGCTCCATCAGTGGACAGCTGCCATCCGCCGTCCACAGCTTCAAATTTTGTTTTCATGTCATGTTTTAGTATTGTACGACGCACACCCCAATTGTGGCTGCTCATCTTAGGAAATACAACAATTTGCCAGCAGCCGATTTTGGACATAATTGAGTGTATATAATTCTTCAATCAAGAGCCATTGGGTGCTATAGCAACGGACTCCTATAGTTGGCAGAAAAAAAGTGGAATTTTTCAGTGCTTAGGAACATCAGGTTTGCGTGGCCTTTAATGAAAGCGGCTCGAGACTCAGCAGTGGTAAAGGGCTTGGGTGTTGTGTAAAAATACCTGTTGCGTCCGCGGGCGAGGGATGATGATAATGACAGCGCCCCAGCCTCCTCCTCTGGTGGAGTGGTGTTGTCGGTGTGATTAAGGCTGAGAGCGGAGGCAGGCTGGAAGTGGGGGCCTTGACAGTGCCAGCCCTCCAGCGGGTTTTGAAGTCAATTACAGCTTGATTGCTTGTCTGTTCGTCGTCTGCGCCGGAGTCGTCCAGAGCCGTCATCATGGCTGTGATCACGAGTGGGTGCTACCGCCCCCCCCCCACTCACCCCCCCGCGCGCGTGCACACGCCCCCAAACACACATGCGCACATACATTGAGACCCACACATACTGAGGACACACAAACAACCACACGCGCTCACATATGCAAAAACACACAAACTTCCTTCTCATTTTATCTTACCTTCATTTGATTTTTTTTTCTGCCTCTGTTTCCATCTCCAGTCTTTTCTCTCTATCTTTCAGGTTGTTTTCCCTCTCTCTCTCTTTCTCCTCCTCTCCCCTCCTTTTTCTCTCCACTGCTCTGTCCTGGCCCTCTGCCTGCTCTTCCGCTCACCCCCATGTTCGCAAATCACTTCTTCCCGTGTCAGCAGGTAAATTGTTTTGTCCTCCCGTTCCCTGCTTTCATTACCTTGTGTAAATTAAGCGATATGTCGTCCGCCGGTGCGAGCCGGGGCGCCCACCGCAGCGACGCCAAAATCATGAGATTTGGCATAATAAATGAAGACAAACTGGCGGTAGCACTGCTCCTTCTCCGCGCCGACTTGCCTTCATTATTCGCTTAACTTGCCGGAGAAAATGACTTAACCCTGACCTGCGTATTACGTCCCATATTCACTCCAGATAAAAGCCTTTTTATAGTGCAGAACAATTTATATTCCAGCAAAGAGGCTGCTTTTCTCTGTCAGTTTTCCAATCTCGGCTCCTGAACACACGTCATTAAACTTGTCTTGCCTTCCTGTATTTGTCCATCAGTCCTTCCTTTTACATAAAATCTGGCAGCATTACTCCGGGGTTTGATGGCACCCACTCATTTTTTCCCCTTGGAATGTTTGATTGGAAGAAATATAGCTGGGCTGAGGCTATCTCCGCTCCTCTGTGGAATCATGCACTTGATGAAATAGCATTCCCCTGCAAGAATAATAAAAACAGACTTGTGCATTACAGGGGGCTCTCAATCTGCCAGCTAAGCTGGGGTGAGGGTGAGTGGGGGGGGGAGAGGGGGGAAAAACACCCTCCTCTGGCCTTTGACAGATTTTTATTGTTATCCCTGCAGATAAATGGAGAATGGCCGCAGTGTAGCGGGCAGCGTGGTGAGCAGGGCCCGGGCCCATTATTGCGCCCGGCTGCTCATGGAGAGCCCGGGACCCGCTGATGTAGAACTGCGCTCCTCTTCCTCGCCCTTCAGCAGTGGCACAGGGAGAGCCCCCCTCTCCCAGGTGGATTGGAAGGGTTAAATCTGGGGGCTCCCTGTACTCTGTGTATGCATTGAAAGCTATAGGAAAGCAAGGGCACTCAGAGAAAAAAACATGGCACCTTGGCATATTGATATGCTAAAACAGAATGAATAGAGGTACCCTTCATTGTGTTTTTGAATTGTTCTTTTTTATGGGGGGCTTGGCCTCACAAATGATACTGAAAGGTGAGCTGGCCAGGTGCTCTATGGGGAGAGGCAGGCTTGTTCATCACTGCCAATCTCTACCCCATTGAGTGTGGGGAGAAGTCATGGCTGCTCCCCTTTGAGCTGCCAGAATCATCACTGGTATTCATCAATCATGGCTGAAAATAACAGCGCTCTGACTGTCTGTAGCGGTGATGTGTTTACTCTGAATGCTCTGCATTATCAGCTCATAACTGACAGATGAATGCAATGTTTTAGGGAAGGATCTTGTACGCGGCTTGTGTTTGTGAATGTACAGTAATAGAAGTGGCTTGTTTCCAGAGTGCTCAGTGACTTAATGTCTTGAGTCAATGAGAACTCAAATTATTTTTGTGAAATTGATTTTTTTTTCTATCCGTATAAAAACGGCACTTCTGATTTCAGTTTCCTGGAAAATAGGTCACCGCCCATAATTTCTTTCATTGAATAAATAACACTGTAAAAAGCAGAAAATGCACATACCGGTAATTTGTAGCTCCATTCACATTTTTGTCAACATGCCACTTACCCACTCCAATCTCAGATGATGCCTTAATCTTAAACTTTACAATCTTTGAGGGCGACACCCGACCCGATTTTTGTGTGTCTACCTATATACAGGTGTTTTGCATACACTTGGCAAGGCTTTGTCAGTGTCAGGCCACTATTGCATCACAAACAGCGAAAGTGAATGAAGTCAGCACATCAAGAGAGAGAATATCAAAAGCGCAGGGTGCCTCTGGGCCTGCCTCAGTGCTGAATAAACATGTTAACCTGCTGTCTTTACGCAAGCTGACATCACTTAGCCGCCGCGCCAAAACAATGCGTGCGGAGTCTCCAGGTGCTGGGCCTCGGCAAACACACTTATTATGATTTCAGAGGCATGGAAAAACAATGCTGCAGTTTGCGGGCCAGCTTGTTTGCAAATTATTGTGTCATTATTAGCCTCTGTCGTCTGGGAGCCGGTAAACAACCCATTTGAATCCTAATGAGAGGAGAGTTTGCATTTGCGTACATTTTTTCCATCTTTTATTTTTCATTCTTTCGTTCTGTTGTGGTTTTTGTGTCTTAAGTCTAGGTAAAAATGTTGCTGAACTCGATCCTGCTGAATTGTATTCATTAATCTTTATCAAAACTGGTGGTACTTTGCTTGCTGTCATTCTCTAACATCAGTTAAAGGGCATCAGGGAGTGGTTCCAGCAGAATGGCTGTAGGAAAAAAGCGTGTTTTTTCTTGAAAAACTATTTAATGGTGTGTAAGTGGTGGATCATTTACTTCGGGATAAATTATTTTACAGGCCAGAAGATGCCAAAAAATACATTTCCATTTGAAAGAAATGGTAAATGGCAGGACAGCGTTTGATGGATGAAAACTGCTTTGACCCTGCTGTTCGTTTTCCATAGGACCAAACCACAAAAGGACCACACCATGTAAGGAATTCTCCCCTTCTGAGGCGGAGCAATGGTACATCTCACTCTTTGGAATGCAGTATTGAAGAAGCAGCTTGGGATAATGGAATTTGGTCTGGATATTTTGCTTTTGAGGATCTACTCTGAAGAAAACAGTTCATTGCATCCCTCAGAACCTGCCCACATGTCGTAAATAACATAAAATATGGAAAATTACTATAAGGTTGCGATATTGCTATGCTGTAAAATTGTAATATTTGCTATCCATGCAAAGGACTTGCCTAGCCAGTGGAGCAGGTGCAGTTCTTCCCATGGTCCTGTTATTCTGTCTGATTAGCTGAAGTCCCTCTGCTGGAATAGCGCAAGAGGCCATGCCATACACTGACAGTGAATGGATGAGGCTGTGGCGCTCTATACAAGCTGGCAGGGGCACCAGTGAAAAATGAGGAAAACGGAAAATAACACAGCAGCACGTTTGCTGCATTTATTACAGTGTAAAAGTTGTGCAAGGTCATACAAGGAGATGTGTTAAGGCACTACCCGATTACAGATTTGTTTCTCTGTTATTCGACTCAAGAAGCCAGGTCTTTAAGCGATCATTATTACCATACAAATAGACAGATCTATTTAACAACCTTCCCTTTATCACAGAACACTTATTCTTTAGTGTTGCGGCTTGAAAGGCATTGAAATGCCGCTCTCCTTTTTTGTGTGGGTGCGTCTGAGGGTTGATAAAGGCCGGGAGCAATAGACGAAGCAAGGCTGACATCTTCTTAAGAGATGATAGGAGAACCAAATCAAATAGGATGGAGCAGTCACTCGCTCCTCAGATAGGTAGCTCATTTCTGGTGTCTGCGAGTTTGCATCCCCTGTGACACTCTGCCCGGGAAAGATAGCTCACTCGGACTTCATTCATTATTTTCCCTCCCTTCCCCTGTAATGTTAACGCTTTTTTCTTTTTGTTTTAAAGAGAGCTGTAATTTCTTCTTGCTTTGATGAAAATTTCAGGAATTTCAGTTCTGAGCGCCAAACCCTTAATGACATTTTTTTCTTATTAGCGCAAGCCAAGTAAGAATCAATTATTTTCATTGTGAGACAAAATTGACAGATTGCAAATGAACAGACAATGTTGCCTCTGAAACAATGATGCCTTAGCTGTGTCAGATAAATGTTTTTGCCTTTTAGATAAGAAACAGAGACGTGTGGGTTTGATCTTTTCAACAAAGAACTTCCCATGAATAAAAACAAAATTTGATGGTGCCAGCAATCGACTTGTTTCTGGAAAGGAATTCAGCTAAATGCAAAAAAATCATGCATTTCAAGCTCCAACCCTGCCTTTCAGCTCAGGTTTTGCTCATAACCAGAAGTTGCAAGCAGAAGTGCGGCTGAAATCCAATTGCTATTTTTTTCCTGCCCTGAAACTGTGTGTACAGCAAAAAACTGTACATGCCAGGGCAACCAAAATTGGTACCTAGGTTCCTATGGTCACCGATTACTCAGTTCAGAAAAATTCTCAGTTGGCCACATAGTGGCGCTTCAACAAGCCAAAACATGTTTTGATCTATGATTCTTGAACCATTTGGCTGCCTGTCAGAATTCATTTTTATCCAATTTTCTGCCTCCAGCTGAACAACAAGGCCTCTTGAACCAAAATGATGCGCCATATTGGATTTTTTGCCATTTAATTTTTTAGAAAAACCTTCAAAATCTACCTCCTCTGAAACAGTTTTACTGAGTTTTTGTCATGGTTTAGCTCCCCCGCCAGACACAAACTGCAGTCTGGCGGGAGGTAGGACCATGGACCAAAACGAAACATGCAGAACCCAAGTGCCAGGCTGGTTAAAAACAGGAAATTTAATAAATCGATAAACCAAAACAGAGATAAAAACAGGGAGCCGCTACAGAATATCATCAGGGTTAAAATAACATAGAACATTGGTAAAACCAAAATGCAGCGCCACTGAGGACTGGCAACTGCCAGCCCTAAATACCTTGACAAATCAGCTCCACCCCAACGAGCAGCAGGTGCAGCTCGTTGAGGAGGAGGTGAGAGAAAGTCACAGGGGAGGGGGTGTAAGGCCAAAACCCTTACAGTTTTACCAAATTTGGTGTGCAGCATCTTCAAACCAATATTTTAAAATATTTTATAAAGAAAACTACTATATTACAAAACATGGCCACAGTAAATCAATAGATTTCGTGGACGTGGCCTCAATTTATTTAATGGGGTATAACTCATAAATGCAATATCCAATCATCACAAAACTTGAGAATATGCATCTATAGGACACAAAGCTGAAGCCTAAAAATTTGGGCGCAATTGGTAAATATGAGGTGCTGTGGCAAATAAATAGTCAGAACTCCATAACCACTTGTCTGGTCAAATTCAAACCTTGGATACTGTGTCCTGGTCAAACATTTTAATGGAACCTGGAAGGAAAAGGTGATAGCACAAACAGTATGGCCACCATCAGCCAGGTCATCATGAAACTTGCAGGTGCAAGGAATGCCATGAATATATAATAGGAATGCTCAAAATACATGACTTCCTCATGCTGCTTGAACCCCATGAATTACCACATGTGGTCAGTATCTTTATAATTTTCGTATGATAATGGTAAATTCTCCTCACCGGTCTCTGTTTCAGTAGTGTACAGGTGCATGGCTAAACTTGAACACCATCATACATTTCTCACTCAAATTATCAAGTGCGAGGATATTGTAACCCTGCTCTTGTATTAAATCATAGTGTATTTCGGTACGGTAGTGTGCAATGATGATGACTACCACTTTCATTAAAAAGGGGTCATAATATATTACTTGTCTAAAATTTTTTAGTAAAAATGTATTGAAAAATACTATTATAGGCAATGAGAAAAAAAAATCATTCCCACAAGTATATTGAGGTAAAAATATGGGTAATAATCAAAAACACTGAGAACATAAATTTTTTGTAACAATTGAAAGGTGTCGCAAATTTTGTTTGTTTTTGACTCTTGCATTGCCTGATTCCATGTTTGAAGGCTCATTCCATGATTATTCATGCTGAAAAAATTGTTTATACTGGTTTGAGCAGTCTCACAGTGTTCAACTCGATGGCATGATGCAAGGAGCTCTGAGATTGTTCGTGGCCGTATTGTGGCCTTACATGAGGCTGAAGACTTTAAATGCTGCCATGGCACTGTAAGAAACACCATTAAGCATTTCAAAGAGACCAGTTTACTGAAAACTAGCGGCAATAGCGGTGCGAAACGGAAGTGAAGTGCCTCTGGTGTTCGCTATCCGTGTATGACAAGTTAAAAAAATCGGCAGTTGACAGCACGACAACTTGGCACCAGAAGGGAAGAGATAAAAGTATCAAGATCTACTATTTCCAGACACCTGTGTGAAAATGGTCTGATTGGTCTTGTTGCTGCCAAGAGCTGGCAACATCAAAAAAAAAAAAAAAAAAACTTGGGTTTGCCAAGAAATTCACGCATTGGACACCAATGAAATGGAAACAAGTCCCTTGGACTGATGAATCAAAATTTGAAATTTTCTCACCCAAATGCAGAACTTATGTGCACTGTAGAGTTGGAGAAATTTCAAAAATTACTGTTTAACCCTTTCAGTAAATCATGGAGGTGGTAATATTATGGTTTGGGGTTCAGTCTGCTTGAAAGGAGCCGACAATCTCATAAAAACTGGTGGAATCATGGATAATCAGAAGTATCACAGCATCCTTGAGAGGCACGCATTATCATCTGGAAAGAGACTGATTGCTCAGGGATTTTATTTTCTACAAGATAATGACCTTAAGCACAATTCTAAATCATGCGAGAATGATCTCTATTAGAAAGAAACATCTGGTGACAAAGAAATTATGACTTGGCCTGCTCAAAATCGAGACCTTAATCTGATTGAGGAAATCTGTTGTAATATTAAAAGAATCTCTTTGGAATGAACTTTAAACCATATGGAATGGTTTAGTGAATGCAAAAATAAAAAAAAATATGTAAAAACTATGCTTGAAAGATTAAGTGCTGTAATCAAAGCAAAGGATGGCCACTCTAGATATTGACTTTTTCTCTCAAAAAGACATAATTATTTTTGTTTTTACTATATATTGTTATCTGTTCACTTATTTTCATCTACAACCCCAATTCCAAAAAATTTGGGATAGTGTGTGAAATATAAGTAAAAACAGAATGCATTGATTTGCAAATCTCATAAACCCACATTTTATTCACAATAGAGCTTAGACAACAGATGTTAAAAGTGAGACATTTTTCCATTTCATGAAAGATATTAGCTCATTTTGAATTTGATGGCAGCAACACGTCTCAAAAATTTTGGGATAGGGGCAACAAAAGGCTGGTACGAATAAAAAAAAACAGCTGGAGGAGCATTTTGCAACCAATAAGGTTAATTGGCAACAGGTCAGTAAAATGACTTGGTAAGAACAGAGCATTTTAGAGAGGTAAAGTCTTTTGGAAGAAAAGATGGGCAGACGTTCACCAATCTGTGAAAAACTGTGTCTAAAAACTGTGGAACAATTTCAGAAAAATGTTCCTTAATGTAAAATTGCAAAGACTTTAAATGTCCCACCATCTACAGTACATGATATCATCAAAAGATTCAAAAAATCCGGAGAAATCTCTATGCACAAGGGACAAGGCCAAAGGTCAATATTGATTGCGCGTAATCTTCGGGCCCTCAGGCGGCGCTGCTTTAAAAACAGGCATGATTCTGCACTGGAATTCACTGCATGAGCTCAGGAACACTTCCGAAAATCATTGGCTATGAACCGCCGTGCAATCCGCAAGGGCAAGTTAAAGCTGTATCTTGCAAAGCAGAGTTCATATGTGAACACAATCCAGAAACGCCGCTGTCTTCTCTGGGCCAAAGCTTATTTAACACGTTGACTGCCAACTACGAGATAACTCGTAATGGCGGGTCCGGGCCAGCGCTAGACTTGAAAATTCGTGGGAAATTATCCATCCCTTTATTGACTACAATTAGTCCTGGCTAATTCTTGATGGTTTCCTGTATAAACACGTTTTCCAATTCAAGAATAATCAAGTGGCAATTGAAGACACGGCTTTCTCCCCCCATGCGATCTAACAGCAAATAATGGGCTACATTCAGTAGAAAATAATTTAATTATAATTAGGTCTATGCACAGACACTCAGCAACGTTTTTTTTTTCCAGCGAGGCGGCATTTCAGAACTCATTTGCGAATGAAGGTAATTTTCGGCAAGTACCTACACCTGTTTTTGCAGCACGGTCACGCAACTTGCTGTAAAAAATAGACAGCTGTCCGACTGGAAAATGTAAACGGAGGAAACTACGTACTTGTCACCAGAATTACCTTCATTCGCAAATGAGGTTCTGCAATGCCGCTCTCGCTGAAAAAAAAAAAAAATACCGTTGCTGAGTGCCAGTGCATAGACCTAATTATAATTAAATTATTTTCTACTGAATGTAGCCCATTATTTGCTGTAAGATCGCATGGGGGAAAGAAGCCGTGTCCTCAATTGCCACTTGATTATTCTTGAATTGGAAAGTTTGTTAATATAGGAAAACCATCAAGAATTAGCCAGGACTACTTGTTGTCAATAAAGGGATGGATATTTTCCCCTAAATTTTCAGGTCTAGCGCTGGCCCTGACCCACCATTACGACTTATCTCGTAGTTGGCAGTCAACGTGTTAAAATGGACTGAGGCAAAATAGAAAACTGTTCTGTGGTCCGATGAATCAAAATTTGAAAATCGTTTTGGAAACCACGGACGCCGCGTCATGTGGACTAAAGAGGAGAGGGACCATCCAGCTTCTTAGCGCACAGTTCAAAAGCCTTCATCTCTGATGGTATGGGGTTGCATTAGTACCTATGGCGTGGGCAGCTTACAGATCTGGAAAAGCACTTTCAATTCTGAAAAGTATATAGAGGTTTTACAACAACATATTGTCTCATCCAGACACTGTCTCTTTTAGGGAAGGTCTTGCATATTTCAGCAAGACAATGCTAAACCACACGCTGCATCCATCACTACAACATGGCTTCGCTGCAGAAGAGTCCGGGTGCTGAAATGGCCTGCTTGCAGTCCAGACTTTTCACCAATAGAAAACATTATGCCCATCATAAAACAGAAAGTCCAGCAAAGAAGAAGCAGGACAGTTGAGCAGCTAGAATCCTACATCAGACAAGAGTAGGACAACATACCTCTCCCAAAACTCCAGCAACTGGTCTCCTCACTTCCCAGATGTTTACAGACTGTTGTTCAAAGAAGAGGGGGTGCTACACAATGGTAAACACAGCCCTGTCCCAACTTTTTTTTTAGATGTTTTGCTGCCATCAAATTCAAAATTAGCTAATATTTTTCATGAAATTTCATCTGATATGTTGTCTATGTTATATTGTGAATAAAATATGGGTTTATGACATTTGCACATCATTGCATTCTGTTTTCATTTATGTTTTACACGGCATCCCAACTTTTTTGGAATTGGGGTTGTATATGATCCAATATTACGTTATTCATGAAATTAATACTTGAATAATACTTGGTTTCTGTTCATCTTTATTTTGTTAAGTGTATAATCATCACTGTGCAAATGCAAATTCAAATTGCAGTTAACCAAATATAGAATCATATTTATTTGGTTATTTAGCCCAATTCAGTATGATGAATACTGGGTCCCAAAAAAGTAAAGCTCATGGCAGGTGCATGGGTCCTTTTAAGCATTATTCCCAGAACATGCCATATGGTTTCATTTGAAGGACGTCTTTATTATTGATTTATGTAAGCTCTCAAAAAAAATCTAAAATAAAAACAGAAGCAACCGCATATTGAATTGGCTGAAATATTTTCATACCGCCCTTGTCAGGAGAAGAAAAAGAAGAAGATAAAAAGAGCAAAAAAGTATAAAACCAAATGTGTCCGCATGAGCTTCAGGCGGTCTTACACTTTCATCCCTGCTACTTGCTATACAGTTCTGAGAAATTGTTGCTTGGAGATTTAGAGAGCGTCTGGGTGGTACCTTTGTCATTACTATACTTAACCATAAAAGTGTCAGTGTTTCAGATTGATCTTAAGTTCTAATTGTTATATTTTCTTTTGTAAATACAATATATTTAAATACGCACAATAAATTTGTAATATTAAACTAACATCCAGAAGGAGCAAGTTCATCAGTCTTGGTGTGATCGGGACAAGAAGTATTCTCTTGTAGAAGGTAACTAATCCTGCCTTTCTGAAGATCCACAAGAGGCTGATCCATTGGGACAAACATATCAAGGAGCCACTGACCAGAATCATACCAGACATACATTAGGGTAATTACTTAGGTTTCAAAACTACCTCTGTCTTCTGTCTTACAAGAAACTCAAATCACTCGTGTGAAAGTGGTACAAGTGTCAGTGAATGAAACCAACCTCACTCAAGAAACTGCTTGCAGTACAAAAACACATAATACAGCCCAAGTGACTAAGCAAAATTGAATCCATTGGCAAAGTGCATCAAAGATCCCTGATGCATCGCCAAAGGCCTGGCAGGACGACACAGTGACAAGGTGGCATCCTGTTAATGCAAGTTGTTGGAGGTGAAACGTTTTCACGAGTGGCCTCAGCACTCGTCATTAAGGAAGGATTAGGCTGCTGGTGTTGCTTTGTTCTTTTCTGAAGAGATTATTTACACTTCTTAATTAGAAGACCCACATGTCATAGGGGAAAATAACCTCCATCGCCATTTCAAAAACGCAGGCAGCACTTCTCTAATTCCTGGAGATTTTCTAATTAATCTCTCTTCGTAATTAGGGCTGCTGGCTAATTGCCTAGCAGTGGTCTGAAATGCCAAGCCTGGGCAGCGCAAACCGACAGTGGTTCGTGAAGTGAGGGCCTTTGACTTAGCCCCTCGTTTGGTTTCACGTGCTATTAATGTGACATATCTTTACTGGTGGCATGTGCTTATTTAAATTTACATCCTCCCTCTGCTTTCATTATCCAAAAATATTACTTACACTGTTGTCATTCAGGTTCTTCTTTTCAGATTCCCAAGAGAACGCACTGAGACTCAAGTTCTACATATAATTCTTCCAATTAAATTAATGAGTTTTACAGGAGTTTGGGGTATCACCCTCTTCATGAATATCACTAATGTTTTTTGTTTTCTTGGATCCATGCTTCTTGCTATGAGAATTAAAGAGAGTGTAGTCACTGTACAATCAATGGATACTTGGGGCTTGCTTCCCTCAATATGAAAACGGTTTTCATTCCTGTTTAAGAACCTTCATCCCGAAGCACGCAATACAAGCCCCAAGTGGCACTTTTCTTTTGAGACACCCAACTTAGAACTTGAAGAGCACTTTGCTATCATGCCCTGTGCATTCTTAACAAATCCCTTTGAAAATTATTTATAAAAATTAACTTCTCTTGCAAAGAGCTCATTGAAAGGAAGAATTACATGAAAGATAAAACACTTTATCGTCAGAGAAAGGCTGGACAATGCTTTTGGAGAACTTGGGGAGATGGGAGAAACAATGAATATTAAGTGCTTTGGAATCTAAAGCCATCCTGCGGGCTAAATTGAAACTGTATATCCTGGGGGGAAAAGGTTTCCAAATTGCTAATTATTGCCCCTGAAAAGGGTCTGTTTCTGATATGTTTGCTTCTGAAAGGCTGGCTCTTAATGAAGCAGTGGCTGCTTTTTTTTTTTTTTTTTTATTCCGCCAGCTTTTAGTTCTCTCCCTGGACTCCCTCACAGGCCTAGAACAATGAGGGCCCAGGAGCCGTCCTCTCCCAGAGGCCCCAGAAAGAGGAGGCCGGTGGTGGGGTACTGAGGGAACCGAGCAGAGCACAGAAATATGGAGAGGACAGATAAGGTGGAGGCGGCACACAGAGCCCCTCTCCCAGGGGCTGAGGGGGAAATTTGCAGCTATTAAGAGGAAGATGAGAGAGATTAAATGGCTTTTGTGCTCGTTTCTCTGGGCCTTTTTTATTTGGCCTGGGTTCATCTCATAGATGAAAGAAGTTATAAATGACTTTTCCTCTCAATTCTACTGAGCAACTGCCTCACAGAAACTGCCATTATTTGTGTGTACAGTCAAATTTCAGAATTCATGTGATATATCTGCTGACATACTATGCTGATATATATATATATATATATATATATATATATATATATATATATATATAAAGAATACGTTTATATTTACTAACAGTGTGCAAATATAATCACTTGATCTTCAAACATAAGCCAAAATATAAGTTGTAATAAGTTTGCGTTTTTAATCTTAAATGTTAAATAAATAGTAATTAATGAATATATCAAAAAATGTATATTCTTTACATTTCAGTGGGGACAGTGGATGACCCATTTCGTTAATTTTTTCCCTGGATATGTTAATCTATATACATTGATTGAATTCAATATTGAATTATCTGGGCTCAATCATTGAGACTATTGGTTGTACATGAAGCATACTATTGTATGGTTGTTGCATATTAATGTCAACCTGTTGAGAAATTGTTTATTTATTTATTTATTTATAATTTCATATTCCATTAATAATGTACAATATTGATATTAAAAAAAGCAAAATGTAAGAAATTCATAACCAAAAAAATGCGAATCATGAAATGCAGTCATGCATTAACTACACAGCAGTCAAGCTATCCTATCCACAAATTTCTAACAAATTACTTTTTGTCAGTACGTCCATTTCAAGACACTCCACTGTTGCTAAGCGAGGGGCGGAAATACATCGGTATCTTCTTCATTGCGGGGCGGAAGTACGTAGGGTATTCTGCAACGAAAACAAAACAAGCAGGAACTGCGGCTGGTGAGTTTTGAAATAAGTGCCGAACGTGGATATTGGTTATTTGCCAAACGCGGCTTGTTAGATCCATCAATTAGGTATTTGTAATGTAGTGAGAGCAATACAAAACGTTATTAGTCTGTATGAAATTCATAAACGGCCAGTAATTACAGGACATTCTTCCTTATGTTTCGAAGAGCTAACTAGCTTGCTAGCTGACTAGCGAGAATACATCATGTCACTTGAGGTCAGAGATTATCGAGAGATTTAATTACTAAAATGAAACTGAAGCCATCTTTGTACACAGTTAGCTCATTAGATCTTTTTGCATCTACCCCTTATTTGTACTACTCTTTGTATATTTCAATATCGACACTAGTTAGCTAGCTAACCTTTGTGTGCACCGACAACAATGACCCTTACAATCGATCGTAAGTTACATCTTCAAAACAGTCGATCTGTTATTGTTTATTGCCCCCTGTCCAGCAACCAACGTTGTCCTTCTTAAAAATAGGCATTGATTGAGGTTGTATCAATAGAAAGAGAGCTTTATGGATTGTGCATGAGAGTGTGTTTGGGGGCGTTGTTTTAACCCTTCGCGATGGCGTGACAGAAAACAAACACGTTTGTCTGCAGTATACATGGTAGTAGCGTCATTGATGTGTTAACTGGGCTTGCTGGCTCAAAAAGTAAAATATTCGTTCATTCTCCTTTTGCTTTGAAGCATTCATTTCTTTCATAAGAAACCGGTTCTAAACTTGCTTATCCTAGTAGTGCTTTCATTGATATAAAGATTGTTCTCAAAATTTATTTTTATTTTTCCTGTAGCAGCCAAATAATCTGCTATGTTTCGGGCTTTAAGTACATTAATGAAGTTACTGTTAAACGGATCGGCCAGACCCTCCAGAATTAAGAATTGGAGCTGGATTCGGCTTACCAGTTTCATGGATTGTTTGGGGAACTGCTCAGCGTTACAAACACATTGAGGGAGACTCTACCATGATACACTGAGGCGTTTTCTTATGCCAGAGCATGAGCACAGGGTAGGGGAACTGATGGTCAGAAATGAAATTGGTCCCTGGAGAGCGATTCGTGTAGTGTAGATACATTTTGAAATTAACAGTACTACAGTATGTTCCCCAGGAAAAAAAAAAAGTAGTTTTTAAAAGACCTAAAAGTAGGGGTGGGCGAAATGGCCAAAATCTTATGCCCCTGTATGTTGCACCTCCTTTTCTTTATCTGTTCAATACATATTCCCTGTGTCATTCCACTTTATTACACATAACTTAATTTATGGACTTTGTTTTGTTTTGTTTTGTTTGTTGTTTTGATTTCTTTGTATGTGTGGATTACTTGGGTTGTTACTGACATCTGGTGAAAATTTCATGTCAATAGCCCCATTAGAAATATATTTACTGAGAAAAATGTTGACGCGTTCAATACTTATTTCCCCCACTATATATATATATATATTTATAGATAATGTATATACAACCCCAATTCCGAAATAGTTGGGACAAAGTGTAAATTGTGAATAAAATCAAAACGCAATGACTTTCAAATCACACCAGCCAGTATTTTATTCACAATAGAACAGAGATAACATAGCAAATGTTGAAACTGAAAAATTTAGCAATTTTATCCACAAAATGAGATAATTTCAAATTTGATGGCTGCTACATGTCTCAAAAAGATGGGACAGGGGCCTGGTTACCATGGTGTAGCATCCCCTCTTCTTTTTAACACAGAGTGGAGGTGTCTGGGCATTGAGGAGACAAGTTTCTTGAGTTTAGCCATTGGAATTTGATCCCACTCTTGTTTAATACAGGCTTCCAGCTGCTGGAGAGTTTTGGGTCTCCTTTGACAGACTTTTCGCTTAATTATGCGCCAAATGTTCTCAATCGATGAAAGATCAGGACTGCAGGCAGGCCAGTTCAGCACACAGACTCTTCTACTATGAAGCCATGCTGTTGTAATAGCTGCAGTATGTGGTTTTGAATTGTCCTGCTGAAATACACAAGGCCTTCCCTGGAATACTTGTTGTCTGGAGGGGAGCATATGTTGCTCTAAAACCTTTATATACCTTTCAGCATTCATGGTGCTTTTTAAACATGCAAGTGTCCCACACCATATGCACTAATGCGTCCCCATACCATCAGAAATGCTGGCTTTTGAACTGAATGCTGATAACAGGAGGGGTGGTCTTTCTCCTCTTTAAAGGGGCACTATGTAAGTTGGTCGGAAATCGCAGCTCCCCCTATAGTTCCGGTGTGCAAATTTCACACAACTGTCATGAAAATCTCACGGCAACCACCTCCTCCACCCCCCGTCCATGTGCATTTGTTTACAACGAAGCCGGCAAGAAGGCAGTCCTGAAGCGATGTCTGCCGAAGTTTGTAGCCATATACGTTTTACGTTGTATATCTGACATAAACAAAACAATTACGGGAAAAAGTAAAAGGCTAAGGATAACTGCGGCTTTTTTGTTAATGTTTTCTGAGTTTTTTTTTTTTCCTCAGCTCCGATATTTATCAGACGTAATGTTTTCATAACACGCTCTTTTAGTTGCTCTTCTGACGAATCTTGAACTACACAATGTAAATAGCGAACTGCACAAAACTCACAAAACCTAGATTCGGCTGACGAGGTTATGCAGCTCATAGTAAAATTGCACTCCCGGGGCAGAAACAGGACGATGTACTAAAATAACAGCTACATGACAAAAAACTAGTTTACAGGTGTTGTGCCAAGGTAGTTATCCCTGATAGAAAGTGTTTCCCCTGTCTTCGGGAGCGCGCACGTCTTGCTATTGAATGAAAAATACGAATGAAAACATTTATTTTGTGTTCATTTCTGATCAAGCCTGATAATATTGGAGAGTATGTACAGGTTAGCTCACTTCTATCCTATGTTACAGGGGGATACAAATTATTTCAGACCATATTTTTGAGCCTGCTATAAAGTGTATCCCCCCTCCAGAATGCTATAATCATGAACTACCCCCATAACATTTATTTTGTGTTCATTTCTGACCAAAGCTGACACTTTCTATCGGGGATAACTACCTTGGCACAACACCTGTTACTATGCTAACATCTCTGCTAGCTAACAAGCATCAAGCACCACTCATACAATAATCGCGCAAAGGCCTTTACAAACAACAGCAAACATGAAGAGTGGGTAACGACATATGAATATAAGGAATACATAAATTTTTTCGCAACGATACAAGTGCAACAGCAACAACGCCAGGTCGGCATCTGATTTGCATGCTTCTTTCTCGCTGAGCTCTCTCCATTCTGAAAAAGCTCGACCAAGATTGACTCGTGTCTGACTTCTCGCTCGGTTAGACGCTTGCTTTCTCTCCCTAGCCTCCTCTGACAATGGCCACCTCTTCTTTTTCGCCGGCTCCGCCATCGTAACACCAGTGAAGAGAATCGGTCTTCTTTTTATACTAGCCAGTGAGTGTTTTTGCCTCGTACTGCCATAAAGCAGTTAGTTTCTCGCGATAGCTCCATCCAGTGACGAGATTTGGGACACCGGGGCGGTGGGCCTGATCTTGCAAGGTCGGTTTTCAGCCAAGATATTCCAGCGAGCGGGCAGATAAGCCCCATTCTCCCCATAACAAGTCGCTTTACCATCACAGTGACTCCGAGGCACAATAATTAAGGCCGAAATCTTGTATAGTTCCCCTTAAACCCGGAGGACACGACGCTCATGATTTCCAACAAGAATGTCAAATATGGACTCGTCTGACCACAGGACACTTTGCCACTTTGCTACAGTCCATTTTAAATGAGCCTTGGCCCACAGAACACGGCGGCGCTTCTAGATCATGCTCAACAATGGCTTCCTTTTTGTATGATAGAGTTTTAGGTGACATATGTGGATGGCACAGCGCACTGTGTTTGCTGACAGTGGTTTCTTGAAGTATTCCTGGGCCCAATTAGTAATGTCAATGACAGAATCATGCTGGTGAGTGATGTAGTGGCGTCTGAAGGCCCGAAGATCATGGGCATCCAGTAAAGGTCTTCGGCCTTGTCCCTTATGCACAGAGATTTTTCCAGTTTCTCTGAATCTTTTGATGATGTTCTGCACTGTCGATGATGAGACCTTCAAAGCCTTTGCAATTTGAAGTTGAGGAACATTGTTTTTAAAATATTCCACAATTTTGTTACGCAAGCCTTCACAGGTTGGAGAGCCTTTGGCCATCTTTACTTCTGAGAGACTCAGCCTCTCTAAGACATCCCTTTTATATCCAATCCTGTTACACACCTGATGCCAGTTAACTTAATTACTTGCTAAATATTTCAGCTGATTCTCTTATATATATATTGCTTTTTTCAGTCCTTTTTTGCCCGTGTCCCAACTTTTTTGAGACCTGTTGCAGCCAGAAAATTTGAAATAAGCTCATTTTGTGGATAAAAATGTAAAATGTCTCAGTTTCCACATTCGGAATGATATCAATGTTCTATTGTAAATAACATATTGGCTCATGTGATCTGAAAGTCATTGCATTTTGATTTTATTCACAATTTACACTTCGTCCCAACTATTACGGAATTCGGGTTACTTTTATATATATATATATATATATATATATATATAATGTATGTTATTAATTACTTATTTCCGTATTGCCTTGTTATTGGCCTGAGGGTCACCGTATTAGCTAATACTGCAACCCAAAGGCCAATTCCAAGGCAATGGGAAAATAAGCAATTTATAATATTTTTATTAATTGGTTAAGTATGTTGTGCTATCATGACAATATTATGACTATGACTTCTGAAGTAGGCGACTTCATGACTCGTTAAAGAGCTAAATGCTAGGTCCACGACTGTCGTCTGCTTCTTTGAAGAGAGCGAATGCCACAGTTATCGCAACCGAAAGGCTAATACCAAGGCAATGCGAAAATAAGCAATTTATAGTATTTTTATTAATTGGTTAAGTATGTTGTGCTATCATGACAATATTATGACTATGACTTCTGAAGTAGGCGACTTCATGACTCGTTAAAGAGCTAAATGCTAGGTCCTCGACTGTCGTCTGCTTCTCTGAAGAAAGCGAATGCCACAGTTGCCAGTGGTTACTTGTGCACGGGCTGAACTCAGCCAATACAGGTTGGCCAAAACAAGATATATTGGCAAGCCAGTTTTTACTGTATGCAGGCAATAACATACATAACCAATTAATATATAACGATGACAATATGTACGCTGCCTGGCCAAAAAACAAAAAGGTCGCAATGTGGTTGGAAAAAAAAGTTTGACTGTTCATGATCAGAGATCACTCAAATGTTTGGCAAAATCAAATTGTAAAACATCAACTGTAGAACTCATGGCTATGTTTAATTGTGGAAAATAAGAGCATTTACACACGCAATATGCGAAGAGAACTCAAGGGATTGGGACTAAACTGCTGTGTAGTCTTATGAAAGAGGTGAATCGGGGAAAAAAAGCTTCTCATTGCTTTGGAGCGCAAAGATTGGACTCTGGAGCGATAGAAAAAGGTCATATCGTCTGACATGTCCAGATTTACCCTGTTCCAGAGTGATGAGTGCATCTGGGTAAGAAGAGAGGCAAATGAAGTGATGCACCCATCAGGCCTAATGGTTTGTGCCCAAAAAAGGTCAGCTGACTACTATACTGAATGACCATCAATGAATTTTTTCTTCCCTGATGGCATGGGCATATTCCAAGATGATGATGCCTGGATTAATTGGGCTCAGATTGTGAGAGAGTAGATCAGAGACTATGAGACATCATTTTCAGACATGGATTGGCCACCACAGAGTCCAGACCTTAACCCCATTGAGAATCTTTGGGATGTGCTGGAGAAGACTTCACGCAGCTGTGCAACTCTCCCATCATCAATACAAAGTCTTGGTGAGAATTAATGCGACTCTTTGAGGCATTGCATTTAAGCTTATTGAAATGATGCCACCGTGAATGTGTGCTGTAATAATATCTAAAGGCGGTCCAACAAAATATTAGTGTGTGACTTTTTTGTGCCGGGCAGTGTATTATTTCTTTTAAGTAATGCAAATAACCATGTCTTATGTCTTTTGGATCATTTTTACTTACATTTTGTCCAGTGCATTAGTGTTATTTAAACCCATGTAATTTAAACAGATCCAACATATTACATTGAAATTATCTTAATTTTCTTTCTGTACACTGAGTAGTAGACATACTTGGCACCCAAAATCCCTTTTGCACCCAGCATTATTGTGACTTGAATAGCTCCTTGTGCAACAGGGGGTAGTATTATGACTGACCCAAATCGAGTAGACTTATAAAATTTGCCCCCATCAAGTTTTAAGTTGCAAAAGGTAAGCTGGGTTTTCATGTGCTTTTTTTGCATAGAACCTGTATACAGCCAGGCATGAATCACTTTGTTTGCAGACTGTATGCCTGTTTTTGTTGATATAATCAAGGTGCTCCCCAAAAACTTTTGAAAGCAGGGTGCTGGATATGTTTGTGAGGCCAAAGTGCGCGGGGGAGGAGGGCGTGGGAGGGGTATTAGACAAGAGTGGGATCAAATTACGATGGCTAAACTCAAGAAACTTGTCTCCTCAATAGCCAGACGCCTCCACTCTGTGTTAAAAAGAAGAGGGGATGCTACACCATGGTTAACGGGCCATTGTCCCAACTTTTTTGAGACCTGTTGCAGCCATCAAATTTGAAATAAGCTCATTTTGTGGATAAAAATGTAAAATGTCTCAGTTTCAACATTTGAAATGTTATCTATCGGCGCGTTTCCACTAGGTACTTTTTGCCCTCGTGAGCCGCTATGGGTGTGGCTTGGGAGAGAGGATCCGCCCAAGATCCGCCCACATTCACCGATAAGCAGCTCACGAAGCGGCTCAGAAAGTACCTACCTCGGGTAGGTACTTTCTGAGCCGCTTTCTGAGCCGCCACTCACTAGTCGATGCTGATTGGATACCGTTGAGACGGGATATGACGTGAGTAGAACTCGACACAAACCACAACATAAACATCACCAAGAAATAAGCAGAGCAAAATTTGAGAGAATCAAATTCAAGAATAGAAAAACAATAATGGAAAAAGTTAAAAGAAAGACCGCCGACAAGTGGGTTGACTGCGAGGTCCAGGCCTTGCTCGTCTGCTGGGGGCAAGAGAGGGTCGCTACTATTAGCCGCTACTAAAGTACCTAATGGGAACGGAGGGCCGAGAGGAACTAAAAAGTGGGCGTAGCCAAAACACTCAGCCGCTTTCCAAAAAGTACCCAGTGGAAACACGCCTTATGTTCTATTGCAGATAACATATTGGCTCAAGTGATCTGAAAGTCATTGCATTTTGATTTTATTCACAATTTCACTTCGTCCTAACTATTTCGGAATCGGGGTTGTAAAAAATCTTCATGAAAATTCAGCATTGAAATTGTAAATTGAAATTGAATTGTATACTGAAAAGTGAAAAATCGCTGAGGGTTAAAACTAGACATTTCTTGGATCATAAACTCCTTGACCACAAGTATTCTTCATCTCAGCATGAAATTCTAAATGATCTACTCTTTCGGAGCCAAATAAGACAGCTCTCCACATGGCTCCCCAAACTCTCACATCCCTCAAAGTGGCGCACTGTCAAATCATAAAATAATCATATGTTTAACACACAAACTTTTGGCGCATGAAATTCAATATGAATTAGTGATGTTCGGGTTGAATTTAACATGAGTTTATCAATATAGGAGCAGTTGGACATCAGTGGTCACTAGTAACCTCTCCACACCCTAAACATGCCTTTTCTATCTCCTCACTTTATACCGACCACAGAACAGTTTTCCAAATTCTGTCTCAGTCCATTTTAAATGGACTTTGGCCCAGAGAAGACGGCGGCGTTTCTGGATTGTGTTCACATACGGCTTCTTCTTTGCATGATACAGCTTAAGCTTGCATTTGTAGATTGCACTTCGAACTGTGTTCAGAGACAATGATTTCTGGAAATGTTCCTGAGCCCATGCAGTGTATTCCAGTCAGAGGTCGCGTTACACTTTCTGATTGTCCGTCATTGTGACAGACAGGGGCATAAAAATTCCGTCATGATCAATTATTATCCGTCATTGTAATTTTATTTTTTAAAATGATAATCGTTTATTTTTTTAATAAAATAAACAGAATAATTTATAGATTATGCATTAGCTGATGCCGACAGTGATTCATGTAGACACACATTGCGCACTGTGCTAAATGCAGCACTGCATGGATTTTCGAACTTACTGCTGTATGAACTTTATAGAACATAACAAATGATTTCTCCCCCCACACAGTAACAGTGCGCAAATGAACAATGCTTTCAATTATTGCTGGGCTTCACTAAACTTAACAACCGCAGTCTCGCTAAGCGGTCCTACGAAGCTGCCTATCAACTCGTTATGTCAACCAGGGCTTTCCCCACCTAGATATCTGCGTGTTCACATAACAGAGACGGCTTTTGTAGCATATGACCAATCGTCTACCGCCAGCAGAGCAGCATATTTTACAAATGAAGAGCAAATGATCATATTACAAAAATATGAGGAATACAGGATCATACCAGAGATGCCAAGTCTCACGCATTCGGCTTGAGTCTCTCGTCTCTTAGTGGCATTCACGTTCCTGTGCCGTAGTCAGCAATTAGCCTATTCAATCAACGTGAACTGAAGAAATTCACTCGCGGAACTCAAGTCATTGTGCATTAAGTTAATCAGTTTCACATGCATTACGGTGGATTTCCCCACTAGTGATTGAGTAATTATGAGTAATTATGACTCGGGAATTGTCACGCTTGTCTTTACTGAGGAATTGAAAGCAATGGAATGGCATAAAGAAGTTTCAAATAGTCTTATTTAATTTAAACAATTTAAACGATCATGAAACACATGTATTGTTTCCAATCCCTGAGTAAAGAGAAGCACGAGAAGTCCGGAGTCATAATGGCTTTCCATTGTGAGGTCCACCTTCACACAAGTGAAACTGAAACTTCAATGCACAAGGATTTTAATTCCGCATGAGAATCTCATTAATAAGCGTTCATTGAATAATTTCGGACTACGGTGAATAAGCCTAAAAAATGCGTGAGACCTACGCCGAATGCGTGAGACTTGGCATCTCTGTCATACAGATCAAAGACAATGCTCGAGACAATATGACACCCACCTCCAATTGGACGGGGGTGTGAAGTACATTCTGTCAAAATGACGGACGGACTTCAAAATGTTCCGTCATTGTTAAAAAAAATCCGTCAATGACGGGAAATATTCGGTTAACGCGACCTCTGATTCCAGTGCAGAATCATGCCTGTTTTTAATGCAGTGCCGCCTGAGGGCCCAATGATCACAAGTATCCAATATTGACCTTTGGACTTGTCCCTTGCGCACAGAGATTTCTCTACATTCTCTGAATCTCTGTCCATCTTTACTTCTGAGAGACTCTGCCTCTCTAAAATGCTCTTTTTATACCCAGTCATGTTACTGACCTGTTACCAATTAACCTAATTAGTTAAAAAATGCTCCTCCAGATGTTTTTTATTAGAACCACTTACTTTTCCAGCGGGCAATTCCATGAGAATGTGGACACAGGACAAGAAAATTTGAATTGATTTTACTGCATTTTTGATTTGTTCAAGGCAAAACTAGGATATCAGAGGCTCAGAAACTGATGCTGTTTTCTCGGTTTCATTTGTATGTTCCGAGTACCAAACGTTTTTACCAAGGACAGTATAAAATATGGACAGCTGAACGTCTCCTGAAAAGTGAAGCCAAAACGTCTCGATCACCAACTACTGGCAGGCTGCAGTACAAATTATAAGCCTGCTCCCTCCATGTTAGCGGCGGGGAGAAATGCCACACAGAAAAAAATGCGTACATGAAAAGTTTTCTTTTTTTTCTGAGGATGGTTTCTTCCTTTTTAAGAAGTTCTTACCATGCTGATCTATATTCTTGCGTCAATTTTTCCGATAAGTTTGCTGTAAACTTTCTATTTGATATTATGCAAAAGGGGCGTGTAGTCATAATGAATAGCAGTGATTGACAACTGCAGTGCGTGGACGGAGTCCTGATAGCCCCTGGCCCCTGTGGACTTCGTTTCGTGAATAGTAATTTTACATACAACTGGAGTAGAAACGTCGACAGGAGACTTAACGTTATCTGAAATTCTTCATAGGGCTAGCTAACAGCGATTGTGCTTCAAGCAGGACAGATTGCAACAAAAACGATGAAATGAGTTGCTCTGCTGTGAATTGTACTAACTTACCGGACCGATCAGAAGGATCTTTGCAGTTTTTTTCGGTAAGTTAAATTTATTTTTTGTTTGTTGAAGTTGAATGGTCAGTTATTACCAAGTTAGCTAGCTACCTTAACTACATTATTTTACCATTGAGGTCGCTTAGGCTATTAAAGTTGGGTAAACGATGTAGCAAGCTTGCTATCTAACGTTTAGTAGACGAGCCCCTAGGTTTGAGTGTTTCCATAAGCATCAGCAAGCCAACTTCTCGTTTTTCAGCAGGTAACACAACAAAAGTGCAACCTTATGTTGCAGCCTTACGGACAGCAGCTAAAACTGCATGAAAAACTAATTGGATCGAGGAGGTATCGATTAGGCATCTCTTAAAAGATTGATCGGATGAAGTATAGGGGAAAAGCTGACAACATTTCGAGTTTGGCCTGGACAGAGATGGGCACAAACTGTAAATGAGGGAGTGGTGTAAACTGGGAAGAATAACATTTAAAAATTCTTTATAGCGTGATGGTTGTCACGCTAGTAAATTATACATTAATTACGGCCGGTGTTATTCGCGCTTATACGTGTGGCCAATGCTGAATTTTTTTTCTTGGCCACACTTATAAGTGCGCCAGTTGATGGCAATTCCAGTGCCGCTTAGAAAGTACCGCTTAAAATAAGTTTGGCCAAGAAAAAAATTTTAGCTTTGGACACACTTAAAATAAGTGTGGGCAGTGGAGCAATGTGCATCTTGGCCACACTTATAAGTGCGTCTAACGCGAATTTTTGTGCTCGGACGCATTTAAATAAATGCGAATAGTCACTTCATTAATTATTGCAGCGTTTGCTATAGAGTGACCTTAACGTTATCTAGCAAGCTAGCTGACTTCAGTTAACATTAACTCACATATTACCATGCACACAGCAATTAATGATTAATTAATTCAGCCACTGAAACATACCTGTTAATGTAATGCTTTCAGTGTCTTAATTTAGAGGGTCAACGCTGAGTTTGGGCGTTGCACAATGACAAAATAATATTTTCTTTGATCATCTTTATTATTTCTCGAAAATTATAGGAAGTTATTTTGAAATTTGATGTCTCTTCATATACTGTCTATGTCTGAAACCCGTTTCAAATTAGTCGGAATAGGTGCATTTGACCCCACTTAAAAAGGAATGTAAATTGGTAGCAGAAAGAATTTAGTTTTGAAGTATGTAAAGCTGCATATATCTCCATTCTAGTTTTTTTTTTTTTTTTTTTTGTATGTCAGACCTGCCGCATGAAAAATTGCCAGATGTGTGGGTCAATTTTACTGCTGTCATGGTAGGGCAGACTGCACTTCAGGTTTCAGACATAAGCTTCACAAATAATTAGATTTTTTTTTTATCATGTGATTACAGAAGCCGCCAAACCACTGGGTAACGCTGAGGTTACCCAGGTCCAGTGAAGACTTGGAGGATGCTACAAGCAATTCTTTTGTTTTATTGCTGGAGAATACTTCTGAAGAAATTTGTAAATGAAAAACTGATGAAAATGCTTGTCAAAACTGCTCAACTATGCATTGTCACTGAAACTTGCAATGGTTCTGTTAGACAGTAATTTACACTTGGAGGTAGACAAGTCCATGTTGATTGAATAATAATGGACATGTAACTGGCTTCTCCTATGTATGCTTGTTCTGTCCGTATCACCTTCCTTATATGTCGTCTTCAAATATTGGCATTTTGTTTGTTTGTTTAATAATACATTCAAAAGCCGTTCATCTTGACTTCTAAGCCTTCAGTTTTCCAACAAAGACTCTAGTCATCTGTCCTTGGACTGGGAGTACATGAGAGATGTTTTGTAATTCAATGTACATTTTCTGTGATTGTGGTAAATTAAACCTGTAATGTACAATAAAGGTCTTTACATTTACGTTGAGCAATAACTTCACTCTGGAATTCTTTCACATATACTATGTCCTCTGCTGCAGTAAATCAGCCATGCAAATGAGTTAAATAAAAAATATTTATTTAAACAAAAACTACACGCAGCATAGAGTTCTGTGTGGCCCAAAGACATTCCACTGGCTACATTTGCCGTGGGGAAACATTAAGGAAGTCCATCAGGTGGAAAGGCTGGGGGAAAGCAAATGGTTTGGAGAAAAGATTGAAGAGGAAGAGAGAAGGGAAGGTGGATGGAGAGGAAGAGCTGGGAAAACAATAAGTATGATGGCTACCACCCGAGTATAAAAACAAATAAATACATGAATAAAAAGCGCATCAAACATCACGTAAAGCAAACAAACTATGACTTTTTTTTTGCGCCCATAGCTGATGTTGAATATCCAAATCCAGCATCACCCTACTGGATTTGGTCTTTCAGACACAGGGCAATGTTATTTAAAAATATGTAATTTCCCATAGGAGTGAAATGAGCTTGATCATGCAAAAATTGTCCAGGATCTCTATGCCTCATCTAAGGATGATGCAAGATGTCTCCACCAATAGACAAAACAAAGGTAGCCATCACACTGTTGACATATTGCCGGGCTTTGTCAATCTTTGGATGGGAAGACCTCCACCGGCATCGCTGGGTGATGGCAGAGAAGATGATCTTCATCCGAGGGAACTGCCGATGGAGAATTTCCAAGTCCCCCTTGATCCCTGCGACAAGCTTCACACTCTTGATTTTTCCACGGTCATTCCCGCCACAGTGGATCAGCAGGACCTCCGGCACAGCTCTTCCTCTCAGGCACTGGTGGATAAAGGGGAGGAGGTTTCCCCGAACCATGCCATCCCAGCCAAACCACTGGACCTGGGCATCCAGACCAAGGTTGGTCCCGATGGTCTCCCTTGCTCGTTTTTCCCCATGGCGAATGGAACTGTCCCCAATAATGTGAACTTTGACCCTGTTGGTTGTAAAATGCAAATGTCACCTTTAAATGAAACACTTCTTCTGGCTTTTTATGCAATTTAACATATTTCATGTTTATATTCTATTTTTCCATATTTTATCAGGTGGTATTGTGCTTTTTATGCATGAAATAGATGTGACTTATTGTTATAAACTTCAGTTTTCTATGACATTCTCCAGTGAAAAGTCTTATGCTTAAATAACCACAGGCGTCGGTTTCCAGATATTCCCATGAGATTTATACTCTTGGCCACTGTGGAGGATGCAAGAATTGCCGAGTCCATTTCGTCATCTAAAAATGAGGATACCAGAACTTAAACAATGACTATCTATGCATTCAATTACATCGAGTCCACATAAAAGAAAGTGTAGGGGTGTTGCATTGCTAAGTTAACTATCGCAGAGAATGAATTGCCGGTCCCCCAAGCAATGATGGTTATCTTCAATTGCGATTATGTAACATTTTTAAGAAATGCAACATTAGCTAACGGTAAGATGTGCAACTTCTTAAACACAGCAAGCTACCTTTGGTTAGAAGGACAGTTTATTTTAATTCAAAATTAGATCTACCGTTCTAACGTGTTGAAAAATTAAAAGTTCGACCCATTACTCAGCTTGTACATGCACATAGGAAATGATACTTTTCGGGAGCGTGATTTAGAAAATACAACGAAAGTCGACGTTAATATGCTCACCACTCACAACATTGGTTTAGTGACGGTTGAGAACATTGACCGCTATGTGGCCGAGAAGTGGCAAAAATCTGACACCTGCGTTACTTAATGTAATTAGCTACATACTTAGCGTGTTAAGCAAGATTCAGTGACAAGATATCATAGATAGTCAGTTAGGTACTTCAACTAATTTCGAAACAAATGACTGTGGGGTGGGGTCTGTTTAGCCATAGAGTCTATTTACCTTATTAATGACCGAATAGTTACGCCGCCGGCAGTTGGGTCCTTTCACTTTACCATGGTAAACTGTACCGTCTCCGTGTGAGAACTGCCTATTACGGGCACTTACGTTGATAGCGTAGCTGCCAGACCAGGTGAAAAGTTCAGAGGGCTGTTTGGGTGGGTGTGTGGGCGGGATTCGATATCGCGGCTCCACCCCCCAAGCACTATTGCGCCGACTCAGGCTCCAAATGTGCAACATGGCAGCGCCCGTATCGAGGATATTTTGGCTCCATTTTTGTTGAATGGGACTGAATGGAGATGCGTCGTCCATATTTTATACAGTTCTTGGTTTTTACATTCATTTTTTCAGCATTTTGGAGGCACAAAATTTGCTGTAATTGGGAGAGAGCCTTGTCCATCATTAATTGTGATATATCTCCAAACTCAACACATTTAGATACTTCAAGGCAAGCCCTTTCTAAATATGAAGTCCATTTTCATTGATCCTTCATCATTTTGGGCATAATGGGGCACAAAATTATCAAAATTTAATGTAACGTGAGTTACCAAAAACAACATGTTTTTAATCTCCAGCCCACATCTCTGTGAGTTAAATCTTCCTCTGCTCTAGATGTAACCTTTATGTAGGTACCTAAAAAACAAAGGGTGTCTGAACAGCACTGGCCCTATTATTTGGGTGTTATTAAGAGCTGACCTTACGGTAACTCATGTTACCGTAATGTGAGTTACCCACCCTCCTGGACTTTCATAAGCCTCAGTCTATGTATAGTTATGTCAGTGTAATTCTGTTACTTGCAATAGAACCTTCAGAGTGTTGGTTATCGATCATATGATATTCAGTTTTGTATCATTTTCATCTTTTAAGAAATTTTGAATTGAAATGAAGTGATTTTTTTTGTGTGTCCTTTTTGCGTAACATGAGTTACCAAGCTGTTGGTGCCTCCAATTCCCACATTTCAAGGGACAGCACTTTTCTTTCCCGCTGGTGTATGTATATGGGTGGGATCTACCTATGTACAGAAAAACACTTGTCACAGGTGACTGACAATGATATGACAGCTGATTGAAAATTGATATTAGCCTTAAAACGTAACGTGAGTTACCATGGAACTGCCCTAGCCTTTTGTTGCCCCTGTCCCAACTTTTTTGAGATGTGTTGCTGCCATCAAATTCAGAATGAACCAGTATTTTTCATGAAATGGTAAAATGTCTCACTTTCAACATCTGATGTGTTCTATTGTGAATAAAATGTGGATTTATGAGATTTGCAAGTCATTGCGTTCTGTTTTAATTACAATTTACACAGCATCCCAACTTTTTTGGAATTGGAGTTGTATGTCATATGCAGGTCCTATACTTGCAAAGCAGCCCAAAAAAACTACAGGAAAGTTTTTGCCAGTCAGAGATAAAATATGAACAACATGTAGGCCTATGCATATCACAATATAAAAATTTGTGAAAATGTTGCATCATCTTCACAATATGCTTGTATATCGTCATATCACATACCCCTTTGTCAAGGTGGAAATTTTCTTTTTAATGCCAGAGGTTTAATAGTCTTAAGTATCTCTGGTAACCACTACTGTTTGGAGGCTAGAGAGGGAATTTTGATCCGTGGTCTCCTGCATAAAGCGCATTTGTGCAGATCTGTTGGTGTAGGTACAGTCAGTGCCCTTGGTTTTTTCCTTTTCTTTGTGATGACTAGAAAATGGCTGGTTTTGAGAACAGGTTACCTAACTGTAAAAGATCACAGACTAGCTAGCTTAGTAACAAAGCTATGGATCAATAAGAAAAATACATAATAGAATTTCTGCTTGCCAAGAAGTATGTTTTCATTTTATCTAATTCGCTGAGCTGTACCCATGGGCACAGCTTCTGTTTGTGGGCTTGGAAGCCGCAGCTGCCCTATGATCCACTTTGAGAGAATGGAAGTACATTGCCTCACACAGCAAACAGACCCAAATCATCTGCCTGTGACCATGCTCTGTGGCTCCCCCTGCAGGCTGGCGGGCGGCAGCGTGATGGACGAGTTGGTGCATGACCTGGCGTCGGCGCTGGAGCAGACCTCTGAGCAGAACAAGCTGGAGGAGCTGTGGGAGGAGATGGTGCTGAGCCCCCTGCAGCAGCGCCGGCAGATCCGCCGCCGGCGAGGACGCAAGCGCCGCTGCGACTCCTCGCTCCACCCGCTGGATCACGGCCGCTGCCTCAGCGAGGCGTCTGAGTCCAGCCCTGACGAGGCGGCCAAGGACTGCCGCGAAAACGCCGCCCCCGCCGCCAACTTCAGCGACTCTGACGACATGATGGTGGCCAAGCGCCGGCCCTCCTTTACCTCCGGTGGCTCTGCCTCCCTTAAGACCAAGCAGCACTCCTGGCCCGAGTCGGACTCCTTCACGGAGAACACGCCCGGCCGGCCCCTGCGGAGGCGGAGGAAGGTGAAGCGCATGACCTCGGATGTGATGGTCAGCCTGCAGCAGAAGCTCAAGGTGTCCGAGCTGGACGGCGAGAGGGTGGGCAAGTCGGCCAAGAAACAGCGGCTGTCCAAGCTGAAGAAGGGGGCTGGGGCCTGGTCCGGGGCCGGCCGGGACGGAGGGGCTGCTGGAGCCGGGCTCATGGCGGAGGAGTGCTGGAAGGACAAGATCATGTTTGAAGCCAAGGACCAAAGGGAGGTCTCGGATGAGAACATGTCGGAATGGTAACGTTCCCTTTTTATGTTCCCTACCCGATTCGGGCAAATCAGCATCCTACGGTGAATTCTCAGTTTAGTATTATGAGAGTATTATACTCACACCTTATCTTAATCTGAAAAACTTGGCAAAGTTTTGTGAATACTTTTTTGTGAATCTACTTGATATATGAGCACTCTATACTTGTAAAAACAGTAAGACGCCTTGAATTCAATTTAATGATTCAATCTCTGTGTGATATCAGAAATATAGAGTATATCCAATATTTGGAGAGCTGCATTTTAAAAGGTGTGAGTGTGGTTTATGTGCACGACACATGGCCATTTCATTGATCAAGGGTGGCAGTTTACTTTAGACTACCAATGTGAGATCACTGCTTCTAACTGTAATAACTGTCCAGTCGCAGCTGTTTACTGTAGTGTCTTTCATGGGTACTTCCTGTAAATGGGAGTGACTCAACCTTTGCCAGTATTTAGCATGGATGAGGTGGTGGATGGCAGCTGATTTCCTCTGGAATGTTTGCTGCTTATCCAGTGAGATGGAGCAGGAAGAATATTAATCAGTTACATTTGCAGCTTGTTATGTGACTAGATTTAGAATTTGGACAAGACAACAAGGAACCCTCCACTGTAATATGGGTGAAAGCGTTTTTAATGACGTTAGCAAGAGTAGGAGATCAAATGTCATGAAAAATAACGGAAAAACAAACAAAAAAATCACTATCATAGTAATGAGGTGTTGGGCTGTTGAAGAGTTTGAAAAGACTGTTTGTTTCTGTTGCTGGATTTCGTGCCAACTTCTGGCCGTAGTTACTCAACTAGCTCTAAGATTTATGCCGCCTGATATTTTAACTATATTTTGTGTTAACTGCATGAATTGCGTAAATGTTCACATTTCCATATATTAAATGTATTGATGTGTTCTAATGTATGCTTGGACCAATATTTTGTGCGGGTCTGGTCATTTGGCCTGGATATTTTAGGGAAGCAAAAATCTGCATCTGTTCAAGCCCTCCGGGACCAGAATTGCCCATCCCTGGTTCACAAGGAAGTCTGCCCCCACTGGTGGTCCTACAACACTGCTGGGAGTTTTCCTGAGAAATGTCATATTTATAAGTCAGCTTACTGGTCTTCATCACTGTTCCATTTGCTGCAGCTTCAGCCAAAAGTAGTGACACATTCTGCTTCCATAGTGGACAACTGTGCTAAGTGCCATCGCCCTCCCTCTGTTGTGTTTAAGCAACACATTACCTAAGACTGAGCCACAGGTTGTAACTTGGCATGCATCATTACTCGACATGAATCATCAATACCTTGGGCACTCTCTTAACTGCTAATTAATTTCTAATGCTCGGTTAACTACTTAGAAACCCCCCCCCCCACCGTCTGTTTAACTTACCCAGTCAGCTCAGCCCCTGGTATAAAAGTCATGAACATAACCAGACATGCACTGAGGCAATTAAACAAGAAGGCATGAAATTATCTACACAGGCCACCTAAATCTTATTGTCAATATGCAATATGGCTCCATTTATTACCAGGCGTATAACATTGGCTGTACTTACCTCGTAGCATCTGACTGACATTAAAAATGAATGATTTTATCTCCTTGTATTCATCTTCTCCACAGTGCCATTCAATAAGGGAGAATATGAAAGAATCGCCTTAAGGCGCCATTCAGTCTCATTATTTTCTTTTTCCGAGACGTTGTGATAAATAATCACTTTTTTGAGCTTTATTGATTGGTCTGAAATGAAGTTCGGTCTCATGCATCTGGGATAATTATGGTTTCTGCTCCATGAATTGGAACGTGTCTGTTCCTGGCGTCTTGGTAGCTAGAGGGGGATATTTTCAGTACCTTGGCCCCTGCATTAGCTGGAAAGACCACTTGCCTTCGAATACAGTAGATCTGTGTATTCCACTCAAACAAGGTATGCCACAGTCACTGTTCATCACTGGAATGAGCTGTCACCATAATTGCGGAGGTAATTACCTGTGTGCAAAATGGGGATCGGTGGAGTTTTTTTATTGCAACTCAGCACTGTTGTACATTTAATGCTGTACCAGCTTTGTTACAAGAAATCAGAAGGATTTAGACGTTTAATAACGTGAAAAGCTGTTATGATCGTAATCACAGTTGGCTTTAGAGGACTAAATGAACCGTATATATTGGTCAAAGGCATGTCAGCGCAATTCTTCTGTTGAAGCTATGCTTGCTAATAGAACAGAAGAGCTAAAAATCTATGAGCCATTCATTCATTTTAGATGGCAGTTGAAAGTTCAAATCTTTTGCCGAGTCAAAAATCCTTATTTTTTTTTTTTTTTTTTAATCTCAACGTTATCCTTTAGTCGTTTTGTCTTCATTGTGCTTTTTTTTGGTTCAGCTTTTTTTGGTTCAAAGAGTTATGTGATCTTACCAGATCAAACCTCAGTAGATACGTAGATTTTCGGACGGCTCTGGATGGGAATCTCAAGTTGTTTTTGCTGGTGAAATTATGATTTGGAGGCATTCAGCAGACAGAAACAAATTCTCCATTGTGTTTTTCCTGTGTTAGAAGTCTGGTGTTCTCTCTACTAAGAGCAGTTGACTTCCTGGCTGTGCACCCCTCCCTCGACATACCTTCCAGTGGTGTGGCATGTTCTCCTTGATGATCTTATTATCTCTCAGTCCATTTAAGCAATAAAAGGAGGAAAAAAATCGGTCTCCTGTAACCAACGATTGGGAGACAGAGGGCTGTACATCTTCTGGTTTAATTTGTGCTGACCTCTCTGGCCCCTCAACGACACTTGTTTTCTTATTTTATGGAAAAATCAATACCCGTTCTGACAGAAAAGAGCTCCAGAGAAGAAATAAATGGAAACCGCGTTGCACGCTGTCAATCATTTTTCACTTACAAAAACGCTACATTTTAAATGGTGCTCAGCCCAAGCGGCCGTCACTGCAGAATCACTGGGTGAAGTCCTCACGGAGCCAAAATAAGAAACGCCGCTGTAAGGAGGGGGGTGGAATGCCTGACAGTTGTAACACTGTTGTGTTTAGACTTCGAGAATTGGCAAGCAGCTTCATCGCTTCCACTCCGAAAGCATATAATTTGGAAATGCCTTTTAATCTTGAAAACGTGAATGGCTCCAGTTCGTTTCATTAACCCCCGCCTGTTATGTGGCTAGCTTTTTAAACATCTCTGGCCTCAAGGTCAAGCCTTGCGAATGGGCCTCTCCTCATGCCAAACCAAGTGCACCGCGAGCAGATGTTGGTGGTTCCAGCTGGGCTCCACATCCTTGATTGGGAACGAGTCAGCCTGATGGCAAGGTGGCCACCTGGCGCTGGGTCGTGGTGTTAGCGAGGGCTCACCTGTGGTGGGGGGCGCAGAGAAGTCCTGCTGCTGTACCCCTCTGTGTTCCTGCAAGGGGATTACAGTCTCTCCACCACCGAAAACCACTCTCTCCTTTCTTTCTCCAAACTCCCATTTTGTGTTTCGCTTGTGCCCCTCCCCGCACACATTTTACTTTGTAATTTAGAAACTATGTTAGTTTGGGGAAAATAGGAGCACTGAAGTTCATTTAGTTAAAGCTCTGAGACTAATCCAATTACCAGAGCTCGGGGAGGGTTGGAATAGCCTTTTAATCAGGCAGCCACGCAAGTGGGCCTGGATTTTTGGCTGGGCCAGCTTGTTTGAAGAAGAGTGCATCTCCTTTATCATCAGGCCCCTTGCCCCCCTCCCGCGGTTCTCTGCGACTTCTTTTTTTTCCCCAGTGCCCAAACGAGCTGGGTTTGGGTAAATCGCCCCGTAATCCTGCTGTGGTTTAATCTCTGCGTGCCGGGCGATCGCTCCCGAGGGTGCGGGATTATATTTCCGCTGATCGGTCTTCACCCGGACCCGAGGTTGATTCGCCTCTCAGACTAGACCCTCACCGCCACCGGCCTGTTTGGATAAACACAAATCACATCAGGGAGGTGAGTCCTCCGTCAGCTGGAAATTTGTGTTGTTTATGCTAACCAAGATCAGTCCACTGAATTCAGCAATGAATTTCTAGTCAATAGGGTAGTGGCCAATATGGTCTGTGGCATGTTTATGTAAAGTTGTCAAAGGCAACAAACTGTTTAAGCTTGTTATTGGGGGGGGGGAAATAATTTCGGCTTGAATTTTTGAAATTACATAAATATAGTCTTTGCAGTTTTGATGCAATAGTTTTTTTTTATTTTTAGGAGATGAAAGCAAATCTTTCATCTCCTAAGCAAAGTATTTCTATGTGCTTTATACCTGCACATCTATCTTTTTCATCTGTAATGAAGTGTTTGGATGGCTTATGTTAATTTTTTGATTGTTTAATTTAAGCAAACAAAGGAGGTTTCTATTTCTTCTATAGCAGCAACAATATATTTTACATCATGTAGTGCATAATAGTCCCGGCAAATTGCCTGCCAGCTCTCCAAAGACGGGTACAGGCAGACAAAGAGAAAAGTTTATCGACTGTTAAAGACTCACAAGAAAATTGCTTGTTTCAATTATTCACCGCATTCATTAGATGGAGCTTAATAGAATCGGTTTCACGTTGGCACTGAGCCGCTGTCACCAACATCGTGGTGCACCTTTAAGATGGATTAATTATTCATTTGTGTCTCTAATTAATTGTTTATACCTATTATTCCTTTTCAAACGTAGCGCAAGTGCCTCCTTACGAGAACCATACACATTCTAAAGCTAAGAAAGCTGTGCAAGGATTTGTAAAATAGTAGTGCACTTGTCTCCGACAAAAAAAACACCCCAAAAAAGACAGAGTCTCGAATTCCATGTTTCTCGATAGTATTTCTTTGCACCACTGCTGACATTACACAGAATGCAGATTGGGTCTGTAGCTTTTAAGGGGGGGGAGCCTACATGTATCTAGAAGACTCACCACCAACAAAAAGAACAAAGAGCCCCAACCAGTTAGGCTTATAGGAATGTAGGCTTCAGGCACAAGTAGCAGCATTTAATCGGGACGATTAGCATTTGTTGTCGGCAGCACGTGTACTGCGCGGTGCACGGACGCTCTCCTCCCGCCCAGTAGGGCTTTATAAGTGGAGCAGCATGTTACCCAGCATCCACACATGCTGCCCCTGTTTCCAGAGGTGGGTGGACAGCTGAGCGATATCCGGGGGGCGGGGTGGGAAGGGAGTGGGCGGGGTTTGGAGGGGAGGGGGGGTTGTCTCCCAGCCCAGTCCCTGGAGACTGAAGGCTGTGTCTGTCTCAGCCCTGTTCGCATCTGTTTCCCAGGGGCACCGGGCAAGGAAGGGGCATTGGGGGGGGGGAGTCATCGTGGAGCCATCTGGCAGAGGGTGGGGTGTATAGGTGGTGGTGGTGGTCATGAGGGGGAGGGGGGGACACAGGCTGGCAGTCTGAGTCTGGTGTCACCAGTGCGCCTGGGCAATATGGCCGAGTTGCACGAGCACATGCCTGATCTCTCCGATGGGCTTTTTTCCTTTTTTTTAATCTCGGTCATCGAGGTCAGTGGTGTAAAACCAATAGACAGGCTTACACTTTGTCTCAATGTATGTATCAGTTGCATCATGTTAAGGCAATTCTTCTCGAGAACTCTTCTGTAATTAGAGGACAAATCTTAAAGGTACTAGCCAACAGATGCTGTGTCAAAACATATTTTCACAAAGTAAGGAATATAAAATCAGTATATTGAGGATTATTGCAAATTCTTCAAGGTAATGTAATTTGAAGCAGACTTAAAACAAATTGAAATTGCCATGGTGTTTAACGAGTACCTAAAGCCACTCTTTACCATTTTTGTTTTGAGTGGTAAGTCGCAGTTATCAATGCAAAACTAACTTAAGGGAATGCTTTGCGGTTTTGCGGACAAGAATGGGGTTAATTTGGTTAATTTTAAGTGTAAATTTCTTCAAGAAATATTCATTTCCAGTAGTGTTGCATCTGTTGTTGGGTACAGTTAATCTCCCACTACTTCTGGATTTTTCATATATACTGAATTCTCAACTACAAATTGGTCAGTAGTGTAAAAAACAGGGATATTTTGAAGACTAGGAAAGAGACTGCTGGACCCAGGTCTACATTGACGACGTGCGGTGCAAATTTTGAGTGAATAATTTCTCATAGTGTGGATCACTTGTAAGCCTATAAACTCCTTTTAAAAACAAAGTTTTACAGAGCAAGTCAGGATAACAGGCCACCCTCAGATTCCTGCAGTCTCAGGAATGATAATGAGTTTTCTAACATCCATCGCCCCTGGTGTAGGAAGTCATTCTGTATGCATCTCTACTTTTATTGGAAATTCAATTTTTGAGAAGTCTCACACTTCAGTTTGTTTTGTCCCAAAGCCCCCCTTTTCCCCTTTGTGTTTGGGGGAAGGCATTTTTTTTTTTTTTTTACCAAAATAGTTGGTGTGCTCTGGTAACTTGCAGCTCATCTCTACTACTCCATATCATCTGAAGCTTCTCGCGTACGACTCAGAAAGCACACAGGGGACGGTCATTTTGTCTTACTCTCATTCACTCTGCAGGCAGGAGGTGCGCGTCGCAAAAGCCTGTCCATCAAATGGCGTTGTGACATGACTGTTTATCGCCTCCAAAAATGAACTGCACGAGCCAGGGATGAATCCCCTGCAGTTAAGAATGTCAGGGAGAAGTGTTTTTGCCTTACGTCCGTATATTTTAAATTCAGTGCACTCTGTAAGTATTTGGTCTGTGATGCAAATTCCTTTTGTTTCGAGGCTGTACTCCAGCCAAATTGAAATGACATATAATGCATATGAAGTTATCAGCCTCGGTATTGAGTGACCTTCTCAGGAATTGCAGCCGTTTGTAAACATAGTGGCCGTTTAAACTGGGTTCTCTTGCCTTAGCCTCAGTCGTGGGACAGTACTTGCCTCTGAACTTGAGGCGGAGGGAGAGGGGCAGTGGGGTCTGCCCCCCCCCCCCTCCCAGGCAGAGAGGGGGTGCAGGATGGGGGGGGTTGCCAGCTTGAAAGCAGATGTTGTCCAGTTGTCGCACGGCAGAGACGGGGATGGGGGTGCGTCCGCGGGCTTCTCGCTGGCTCGCATCGGCATACGGAGCGACAGGGAAGGAAATCTGTCGCACTCCTGATGTCTCCAAAACGGGTCGAGGATTAGATTGGACCTGACAGCAGTGGAGATTCAATTAGGGCTGGGGAATGTCTCTCAGATGCTTTGATCTGAGTGCCATTCATGTCGCGGTATTTACGTCGGAGACCTGTGGGCAGCGGCTCCTGTGTAAACCCTTATCTTTATGTCAGTCCGCCGAAATTTTTGGCGGAAATGCGTTAAGTTCTTGTTTTTCCCCGTGGTTTTTATGGAGTGAAATCGTATCCATTTTGCCTCTTTCGTAGATCCAGATACCAGGAATTTGGAGCTTAAGCTATTGTCGTGGTGTGGCGTCCGTCGTCTGGAACAGTTTTTTATCTTTTTTTTTTGGCCTGACGAATTTTCGGGTAAATTTGCAATAACATACTACTAGACCATATCTCCAGACGTTTTTTTTTTTTTGGATTTTTGATTGAATCATTTCTGTCTGTTTTATAGGCGCTTGAAATTTTGCCCCCAATGTTAAAGATAGGACTGAGAAATTTTAAGAAATTATTTCCAAAAACTTTGTGACAAATTTTTTTCTAAGTCAGGCAATCAACTTACCTTGGTACCGTACAGTGCAAGTGCCATTTTGATTGAATCGACGGAAGTGGGTCTAGTGGGGGCGCTGTATTTGAACATTGGGTCTTATGGAGAGTGGGGAAAATTGCCTGTGGAAGCTAAATGGTTGCAGATGGAAATTAAGTTTGTATTACTGACATATAGGAAGTTATATATGACCTTTATTTTGGCTGTGTTAAAGTTGACCTCAGATGACCTTGAAAGGTCAAACTTGAGATCAAGAAAAATGTTAAAATTTTCAAAGGCTTGTAGGCTTGAAAATATTGAAGATCGGGAGCATATGTGTATTGAACACTCATTGGAAGACATATGAACTTTCATTTGGTGGCCTAGAACTTGACCTTCAGTGACCTTCGAAGGTCAAACCTCACATAGTGAAATTTCAATGACTTCTATCACCAAAACTATTACAAATAGAGCTTAGGTTTGTATTGTGAGCATATAGGAAGTCATGTATGAAGTTTCATTTGGTGACATTGAACTTGACCTTCAGTGACCTTGAATGACCAAACTTCTCAGTGAAATTTCAATGACTTATATCAGCAAAATTGTTATAGATAAAGTGTAGTTTTGTTTTGGAGATGTATAGGAAGTCATGCATGAACTTTCATTTGGTGGCCTTGAACTTGACCTTCGGTGACCTTTGAAGGTCAAACTTCACTTTGTAAAATTTCAATGACTTCTATCACCAAAACTATTGCAGGTAGAGGTTAGGTTTGTATTGTGGGCATATAGGAAGTCATGTATGAAGTTTCATTGGGTGACCTTGAACTTGACCTTCAGTGACCTTCAACGGCCAAACTATACAGTGAAATTTCAATGACTTATATCAGCAAAATGGTTACAGATTGAGTGTAGGTTTGTATTGGAGACGTATAGGAAGTCATATATGAACTTTCATTTGGTGACCTTCATTTTGACATTCGAAGGTCGAACTTGACCAAGAGAAAATTCAATGACTTCTGTCACTGAAAAGGTCACAGATGGAGCCTAGGTTTGTTTTACTGACATATGAAATCACATATGAACTTTCATTTGGTGACATTCAACTTGACTGTTGGTGACCTTTGAAGGTCAAACTTGACATAATACAGTTACAATGACTTGTATTGCCAAAGTGGTCACAGATTGAGCCAAGGTTTGTATTAGAGACATATAAGAAGTCATATATGAACTTATATTTGCTGACCACAACTTGACATTATGTGACCTTTAAAGTTCGCAATTGACATATTGAATTTTCAATGACTTGTTTCACCAAAAATGCTTCAGAGCTTAGGATTATGTTTGTATTACAGGAGGTCGTATAAATGTGTGCGAACTTTTATTTAGTGACCTTGACATTGATTTTCATTGATTCAAATGTCAAACTTCACATGAAATTTTCATAGCTTGTATCATCACTGTAAGACTGCTTGCCAGTAAGCTACAGGACCCTTGGTCCTATTTTTATGTTTTCTTTGCATGTTTTTTGAGTGGGCTGCACACATGCAACTAATTTTGTCTGAAGAAGAATAAAACTCAGCTGTGCTTAACAAAATAAAATATTTGAGTGTATCCAAACAGTAGATAATATGCGTTGGTTTTCAAGTTGATCCAAGTGCTCATTGGATAAATGTACATGTCAGTATAATCATTAACAAGCAATACTACTGAAGAGAGTAAAACATTTGTTTTGATTCCATCACAATGCATATTGAAGGCACTCTAGATCAAGTGGCAGAAATGCACTACTGCTCAAAAGTTTGGAAACACTTGTCATTTAAGTAGTTCCTACTATTTTATTCCATAAAAGTGTTTGTACAGTGGTGAATCATATGAAAAAAAAGTGTTTTTAATACACATGTAATACATTTAATTGCTGGTTTGCACATTTTTGGGATTTGGGGTATTAAATTTTACCTAGGTATCATTCCCAGTGAAATTCCACGTGGGCTACAATATTTACATTTGGTGTCTGTATGAAGATAGGCACAGTTGATCCTATAACAGATCCTTTAAATCAGATGATTGAGCTGGTCACTCAGCATTTTAAAATTTTCTTCCAGAAAGTACCAGCAGAGTTTGGATTTATGTTTTGACTCGTCTTGCTGCATGACAAAAAGAATTTTCCATTTAATCTGCATGAAAATCTCTGGTGACTCCAAACTTGAATCATAGTGCATTTCTAAATGTCAGTAATTTTTTATATAATGTGATAATGTAAATTTTTTGACCGATAACTGACAAGGGGAAAATTAAAAAATATATTTTTTTATATAGTGTGCTGTCTTTAGAAGGAAGGTCATACAAATTGATTTATCTGCATGTTGTCACATCTCTTTATACATGAAAGAAGTTGTATTCAATTTCTTTTTTCTGTAGAGGTAATGCCTATGATATAAATTGAGCAGTTATGGTGGATGTGGGTTTGTTTTTCAGAGGTGTTCACTTTGGTTTTTCTCTGTATTTTAGTGAAACCAGCAGCGTCTGTAGCAGTGATCCTGGGCTTTTCACAAATGATGAGGGGAGGCAAGGTAACCATTATTGAATAGTCGTGCGCAACCATTCATATTCCCATCTCATATTCCCATGATTTAAGAGCAGAATAGACAATATGCAGTTCTAAAGTACTAAATGGGCAGTTCTATATGAAACTAGCCTTCAGTTAGTTTTTAATTCAAATTTAATATGTCTACTGAACGTTACACTGTGCTTCACATGTATTACATGCAAACTAATTTACTTTCATACTATTGACAAAATGTATACCACGGGAATATCTAACAGGCTTATGGTTTGTATTTGATTCTGTTGATGTTTTTGCTGTAGATTGTAAATATAGCGAACACGGATGTGAAACTAAACATGGTGTAACCATAAAGAAAATATTGTGTTTCTTTTGTGAAAAGAAAAAAAAAACAGATAATGGATAGCGTGTAATATGCTCCCTAATTTGAAAACAGAATTCAATTAGCTGATCCGTGAAGCCATTTTAAATGCAAAAAATGCAAATGAACACAATTCAATTATTTTGTTAAACGGTCTGATCCCTGTTTTTTTTTTTTTTTCTAACGTGTTCTCGATGAAAACTGCTAACGAGGTAACACTTTGTAAATAATATGCCAGTACACCAGTCACGGCAGTTGAGAATGACATTAATGGGAGTGGGTGCGTCTGCAGGCTCTCTGCTCTGAGATGTGAGGCCGGCGGGCACCCCTTTCTGAAAAGTAGGGACGGAGGCTGTGGTACAATAGGAGGGTGTAGTGGGACCCAGACGGCCCTAATGAGAGGTTGTCAGGTTATGTTAATGAGCTCTGAAGGCTCCGCTAATCTCATTAGCCGCAGCGACACGAGGCAAGCTCTGATTTAACAGTTGTCACTACACCTTGACTGTGAGAGGCATGGCCAGACCGCGGGGGTGACTGACAGGTCTACGGAGAGGACGTCTTTGGGGAACGACGGCTTGCGGTGGCAAAACAGGGGGTAGAAGAGCAGGGAAGGGGAGCTTTTCGTTCATTCGTTCATTTATATTTTCAGGTGACTGCTCAAGATGTTATGAACCTCAGAAAAGTTCACTGTATTGGAAATTGTCTGCCTTAACAGGCATTTTAATGCAATGACGAGTCCTAAAATGTTACTTTTTTTCTCTCAAGTAGAAAATATTAACCTGTTTTGAGGTTGCTTTGTCCTTTTCAGTGAAATTTTCTTAAACTGTTGGCAAATTTTGAAATAAGGCAAACTTGCATGGAAATGGCAGGCAGAAATGCCATGGATGTAAAATTAAAGTTCAAATATACCACTCCGAAGCTATATAGGGTGAATTATTATTTTTTTTTTTTTTTTGCAGTGAAGTAGTTCACCCTGGGAGATGTAACATACCTCCACACTGCTCAATGCAAGAAGTTCAGATTTGTGTGACAGAATACTGCAGGACAGGACCTGCTTTCATTTCAGCTCAGAACATGGCCAAATGCCACCCTGCACCAAATGCCACCCTAGGAGCCTTTCATATGACCTCCTATGGGTGTCTGTGTCTCCAAGGTGGCAGTTGTGCGTATAAATAGAGCTTACTTTTTAAAAATTGCTGGCTTTTTTATGACCTGGTTAGTGGCGCATTAAGCCATGCATCACAAGTAACAGATGGCTTTGCTGTGGAGCTGAAAAATGTGCATACGCACTGGGCCACCAATCGCTGTTCCTTTGTGTGGAGGAAGCACTCTTTGCAATGTTGGCTTGGATATCTTGCCTGTTCAGAGGCATATGCTTGTCCATTAAAGTCAATATGAAGGGGATGGGGAAGTCTGTTTTAGGTTATCCACCATCAACCTGTTCAGATAAACATATTAGTGTTTTTGCCTGTGTTCAGACTTGTCATGGGCAGTCTGACGAAAAAAAAAAAAAAAGAAAAATCAAAATTTTCACAATGTAGAAAGAATTATGAGTGCCAGCCTTGGAGGATGCATTTTTTTTTTTTTTTATCATATTTGTTGTTATTTGATTCCATAACCTTTAAGTTGCCTTTGTATTGCAGCGAAGGCGAAACTGAAGGAGAGGCAATTGAATGACTTTTTACAGTCACTGCCGTTTTTGCTGTTGAAACACATTCCCGCTTGAAGCTGTAAATCTTGACGGTCAGCGGAGGACTTGTAACTCGCCAGCGCTTTTGGCGGGAGCGCTGTTTTAAAGGGCCCTTTGGCTGCATCCATAAATGCCTCGTCCTCTACGGAGGCTGGCACTGGAGGCTTTTGTTCTTCTGGGGTTTTGGGTGAGGCGGGAGGTGTGTTTATATGGTGGCTGTGACTGATTGCAGGTGATGACGAGCAGAGCGACTGGTTTTTCGAGGGGGAGTGCGGCCCGGGTATTGGGGTCCCGAGTCTGCTCTCAGGCTGGGACACAGACACTCCGCCCGAGCTGGAGGTACTGGAGTCAGGCCTGGACAAGCTCTCCTCCCCCACCTTCCTGCAGCCAGCTCGGCCCTCACAGAGAGGTAAGCTCAGGCTCCAGAACCAGTCTTCTACGAGTATTTAAGTCTCATAGGGAAACTTGAGAATATATATATTTTTCTTTCAGGTAGGAAATATTTTACCTTATAAACATAGCTAATGTTCAGTTACTATTTTTGATCTGTGAAATATTCTTATCTAGCTAGCTATGTAATCAAAAATTTGAGTCAAACCATCTTACTTCATTGACAATACTTTTGCCAGGTTAGTAATTGACGAAGAAATCCCATTTTAGCATCAGAATTTATTTTTCATGCTTGCAGACTTATTTTTAATTTCTAGTGTCTATGCAGTGGCACTGAATCTGTCCATTTTGATAAAACTCTGTGTCAACTGCCCACTTTAACTCATGTCTGCTGCAGTTCTATGATTAACAATCAGCACAGTAAATCCTTCCTGCCCAATAGTTATATTTCAGAGCAGTGGGAAATTCCAGTCTCTATGACTGCTTGATTGGAAGTAATTTGAAGTTGTATGTAATGTAGGCAGTCAAACAGAGTGTTAATCATCATCTGCTGGAGAATGGGCTCATAAATGCTTGCAATCAAAACCCTCACCTCGGTGTCTTTCGCAAACATTTCTCTTGCCTGCAGAAGCCAAAACACAAAGCCTGCTTGCTGAATTGGTTGGTGAAAAGTATTTATGCTAAATGTTGCACAAGTGCTGAATAGACCAGTGGTCTCCAACACTGTTCCTGGAGAGCGACTATTCTTAAGGCTTTCATTCCAACAGATGCAAAGCACTCCTCATTTCCCAATTAGAGATCTTGATGAGCTGGTATTTAGCCAAATTAGGTGTGCCGAATAAAGTATGGAGAAAAAACCCACTGTATGGTAGCACTCCAGGAACAGGGTTGGGGACTATTCGTATAGATGGCGTAAAATTGGGGCTAAACCGCAAAAAGCAAAAAATAAGTCTCTCTTAACAAGCGCTTTAATCGTATATTAAGACTTAAGCACTTATTTTTATTTCCTTTTTCCTCAGTAAGACAAAAATTCTGCCAATGAGGTGAGGTCAAAACTTGTTTCTAGATTTGCCAATGGGGGAAGAAAATTTCTCCTGTCAAACACATGGTGACTTAAAAGAACAAAATTTTTCTAGTCTACAGTGAAAGGCCAGGAATTTAAGTATCATAAGATTAAAAGGCTTGTTAAGACAGACATTTCTGTCTCAGTTTGGTTACTGCTGTAATGAGTGCTGGAGTCCTCCCTTTGGTCTTCGCGTGTAGTAACTCTGTTATGGTAATTCCTTCTCTGCAGGATACCATGCGCGTTTGAACCGTTTGCCCGGAGTGGCTGCCCGCTGCATCAGGAAGGGCAGGCGGAGGCTGCCTGGCAAGGTGAGATGGCACATTCAATGCCAGCCAGCCTGGTGCCCGCTAATCCTCCCCTCCCGCAGACCACTGACATTAAAATACAGTCTGAACTTGCTGCCTGGATTCCATGTTCTTTTGTACTTCTGTTTATTCAATTTCAAATATATTCAAAAAAAAATCGCAAAAGGAAAACTCCTAGGCACTCTCTTAAAAACAATAAAATGCCTTTATTGTTGCGGCATGGTCATGGAGAACCTTAAAACAAATTCCGATGCTTTTCGGCATCAACCCTTCATCAGGGAGTCAAACAGAGCTCCTGAAACGCTTGGTTCTTTTATTGTGGTGTTCCACCAATGGGGATTTTCCACTTGGAAGGGTGTTGTGGCCTAGAAAGGGTGTAGACATATACAACCCCAATTCCAAAATAGTTGGGATGAAGTGTAACTTGTGAATAAAATCAAAATGCAATGACTTTCAGATCACATGAGCCAATATGTTATTTACAATAGAACATAGATAACATTTCAATTGTTGAAACTGAGACATTTTACATTTTCATCCACAAAATGAGCTTATTTGAAATTTTCTGGCTGCAACAGGTCTCAAAAAAGTTAGGACACAGGCAAAAAAGGGCTGAAAAAGCAATTAATATATAAGAGAATCAGCTGAAAGAACATTTAGCAAGTAATGAAGTTAACTGGCATCAGGTGTGTAACATGATTGGCTATAAAAGGGATGTCTTAGAGAGGCTGAGTCTCTCAGAAGTAAAGATGGCCAGAGGCTCTCCAACCTGTGAAGGCTTGCATAAAAAAATTGTGGAATACTTTAAAAACAATGTTCCTCAATGTCAAATTGCAAAGGCTTTGAAGGTCTCATCATCAACAGTGCAGAACATCATCAAAAGAATCAGAGAAACTGGAAAAATCTCTGTGCGTAAGGGACAAGGCCGAAGACCTTTACTGGATGCCCGTGATCTTCAGACCCTCAGACACCACTGCATCACTCACCGGCATGATTCTGTCATTGATATTACTAAATCGGCCCAGGACTACTTCAAGAAACCACTGTCTGTAAACACAGTCTGCGTGCCATCCACAGATGCCACCTAAAACTCTATCATGCAAAAAGGAAGCCATTGTTGAGCATGATCCAGTAGCGCCGCCGTGTTCTGTGGGCCAAGGCTCATTTAAAATGGACTGTAGCAAAGTGGCAAAGTATCCTGTGGTCAAACGAGTCCAAATTTGACATTCTTGTTGGAAATCATGGGCGTTGTGTCCTTCAGGCTAAAGAGGAGAAAGACCACCCCTCCTGTTATCAGCATTCAGTTCAAAGGCCAGCATCTCTGATGGTATGGGGATGCATCAGTGCATATGGTGTGGGACACTTGCATGTTTTAAAAAGCACCATGAATGCTGAAAGGTATATAAAGGTTTTAGAGCAACATATGCTCCCCTCCAGACAACATGTATTCCAGGGAAGGCCTTGTGTATTTCAGCAGGACAATGCAAAACCACATACTGCAGCTATTACAACAGCACTTTCATCGATTGAGAACATTTGGCGCATAATTAAAAGAAAAGTCCGTCAAAGGAGACCCAAAACTCTCCAGCATCTGGAAGCCTGTATTAAACAAGAGTTGGATCAAATTACAATGGCTAAACTCAAGAAACTTGTCTCCTCAATGCCCAGACACCTCCACTCTGTGTTAAAAAGAAGAGGGGATGCTACACCATGGGAAACAGGCCCCTATCCCAACTTTTTTGAGAAAATCATTACAGTTTGATTTTATTCACAATTTACATTTTGTCCCAACTGTTTCGGAATTGGGGTTGTACAAGAAACTCCAGCAGACGTGGTCATTTGGCCCACAATATTCAGAGTTAGATTAAAGAACAAAGTAGGGAATCAATATACAAAATCATCACAGACAAAAAAAACCACACAGACAATAAAAATGTTTACTACACATAAATGTTGAACCACAATGAATGTTCAGAGAAAAGCAGTAAAATCTAGGTCCTCATTTAGGCCTGGGTGTTCAGTGGCCTTTAATTTGTAAATCCAGAATACCTCTCTTTGATTCAGTTTTCTTTGTCTGTCACCTTTTCTTATGGAAAATAGGATGTGGTCAATAATAAAAGCTTTTAATGTGGATGGGTTATTGTTGCGGATATCCTGATAGTCTCTAGCCATAGGGTAGTAAACAGTCCCTATATGGATGGCATATTTGTGTTCTGCTAGTCTGTTCAACGTTTATGTGTTGTAAACATTTTTATTGTCTGTGATGATTTTTTTTTGTCTGTGATGATTTTGTGTATTCATTCACTACTTTGTTCTTTAATTTAACTCTGAATATTGTGGACCAAATGAGCCCGTCTGCTGGAGTTTCTTGTCTATGTCTATACCCTTTCTAGGCCACAACACCTTGTCCAAGTTGTAAATCCCCGTCGGTGGAACACCACGATAGAAGGATCAGTTTCATGAGATCTGTTTGACTCCCTGATTAAGGCTTGATGCCAAAATGCATCAAAATTTGTTTTTAAGGTTCTCCATGACCATGTTATGACAATGAAGGCTTTTTATTGTTCTTAAGAGAGTGCCTTAGAGTTTTCCTTCCTGTGATTTTTAAGTTTATATGCATCCTTTTCCAAAGAGCACCTTGAACTAAACTGAGTTCGAGTCCAGGAAGTGCTCCTTCCTTAACATTTTTTTTGATATTCAAACATTTTTTGGCTTTGAACTTATGTGGAATCTAACCCATCTAAGTAACAAATAAATTTACAGCATAATTTAAGTCCAGCTACTATAATTCAGAAAAGTGTCTATTTACTTTGAGTTTCATGTATATGATTTGTGACAAATAAAGTTTTGATTTTTGGTGGAGCTTGTCAAACTCTCTGCTTGAGACCTTAATTTTGTTTCTTCAGCATTAAAATGGGGGGCAAAAAAGTTTACTGTCTTTACCAGCAAATTGGCTGCACATGTAGAATTCAATTGTCTCCAAAACATGGTGATGGAGTGACCATCAACCCCTGTCCAAATCTGTTTCTGTGGTGGTGGTTTTGATTCCCATACTAGGGCACTTCCTGTACCATGATCTTTCTCCGCTGGTTGCCTTGTGATCCCCCCTGTCTGCATTATGGAGAATACAAATTGCGAGCGCTCCTTTAAAATCCAAGATTCAAGAGGAATGCAAGGTTTTCAAATTGTGGCTTTATTGCTATCAATTTGATGCAGGCTTTCTCGAGGGAAATGGGTTCCAAACGAAAATTCAGCTTTTCAGCGGCTCTCACGGACTGTGAAACATGCCGGTACCTACCAACATTTTATGCTAGTTTAGAAAAACTTCTGCACAACATTTATTGTCCATTGAAGCACGTTGTTTTTCAGGAGAGTAGCATGGCAGCCATGTCAGTGGAGAGGATGAAGCATTTCTCTCAGGACCCCTACCAGAAAGAGTAAGAGTTACTGTTTATCAGTTGTGTGTTATTATTGTGCTTTGTCCATTTTAATTTATATGACATCTCACTTTTAATTTGTAGTTCTGAATAATATGCTTTTCTAGAAATGTAAATTCTGCTTCATTTAATTTTGAGCCGAGGAGTTATGTGTATCTAATGCACTCAGTGTTCAAACTGCAGTAAGAAAGTGATTTGAGATTGTCCAGAGGTGCTCACTCAAGTTCTGGGGCTGATATTTGTGGGGGGAAGTGGTGGAAAAAAGAAGAAAAAACTTTTGTTGATTTTCCTCAGTTTTTGGCTGCCGTCGATTGGAAAACGAGATTGGCATCAGGTAAGATATCTATTGGTTTACCTCTGACACCTCACCTGTGTGAAAATCAGCCCGGCCACTGTATAGCTTTTTGGTTTTGTATAACATTTGTGGGATAGTACATTTGTTTTTACACTAAGCAATATAGTCAAAACTATTTTGAATTTTAAACTTGCATTCTTTTTAAAGGTCATAAATTTCTTTCTGACTAGTCAAGTTAACACTGACCTGAGCTCCTTGTTCTGTGTGAAATCAAACCCATGTTGACTTAAGCCCTCGCAATTGTCTTCAACTCGCTGACGTTTGAATCTTCAAAACATCTGGATCTGAGAACATTTTTATTCTAGTATTTTTTTTTATCAGATATTGAATTATAAACCTCTTACCATTTTTTTCAATCCTGGCTTCCTTTGAAGACTGCTTCAGTGAACTCATAATTTAATGTATACAGTAAAATTAGGACTTGCTGGTGACCTCCACAAGCTAAAATTTACAGTATGAAGGGGAACCTCCCTGGTTAAGGTCAGGTGGCATCAAATTTCACCAGAAACTGTCCTGCTTTCCTTTGACCTATTTATGTGTCTTCCAGTTCAACCCCCTGTCTCCACTCTACCCAATGGATATGGTGTGTGATAGCTCCCATAGACGGTGCACTTCCTCGATCTGCAAAAACAGGTACGTTTGGTGCTGTACTTCTTTTCTTTGTGGAGAAGAAGCACAGACAAATGAACACATACACACACATCCACCAGCAGTGACTTCTGCCGTGCTCCTCTGTGTCATTGATTCAATTTCCTGTACCACGTGATTCCTCCAGAATATCACGGATAGCAAAGGACGTTTAAAATTGTTAATTTGGGGGACTGTCCTTCAGGACTTGAGGTCGGGGGTCTGACCACCAGTCTTGTCAATTTCCCTCACAAAACGGACAGAGAACACCAATCTCTTTGTTGATATTCCCTGAAACTGTTAGTTTCTGTCATCACTTACTGCAGTCCTCATTTTAAGCTTGTAAACAGAATTTTTCAGTGTGACATCAGATAAATTGCCCTGAGTTGACTATTGAGATGCGTTACAGAATACATTTTGTCAAAATGTAAATGACCCATTATGTACCTTGAGTAGTCTGTAATTATAAATGGAAAAGATTCTTCCGAACATGCATCTCAAACATCAGTTTTAATTTTTTATATACTATACCTAATTGCTCGCCCTATTTTAAAGTACCTGTATTCTGATGAAAATTTATTTATTTCTAAATACTTGTTCAACTTTTGGCTGGAAATAGTTGCCAGCATTATATATTAAATTTACTCCACTCTCTTGTGTTATAACGTTAAGCATTTGGTTTAGTTTTTTTTTTTTTTTTTTTTTGGCCTGTTCAGTTATAAATAGTCGATAATATTCAGAAGCATACTACTAGTGTCATGGTTTTGGGGAGATCGTTTATTTTCTTTGTTCTGTGAAGGGTGCATTTCTGTTTTTACTCATTTTTGATGTTACCGATTGGTTTTTGCCCCTCGGCTATCAAATTCCTCTCCAGAGCTGGATAATTGATGATTTGGAGCACTTGTGATCTGTCTATACAGTCCCGTGAAAAAGTATTTGCCCCCTTCCTGATTTCTTCTTTTTTTTGCATATTTGTCATGCTTAAATGTTTCAGATCATCAAACAAATTTTAATATTAGGCAAAGACAACCCGAGTAAATACAATATGCAGTTTTTAAATGGTGAGATCATTTATTAAGGGAAAAAGCTATCCAAACCTACCTGGCCCTATGTGAAAAAGTAATTGCTCCCTAAATCCTAGTAAGTGGTTGTGCCACCCTTGGCAACAACAACTGCAATCAAACGTTTGCAATAACTGGCAACGAGTCTTTCACATCACTGTGGAAGAATTTTAGCCCACTCTTCTTTGCAGAATTATTTTAATTCAGCCACATTGGAGGGGTTTTGAGCATGAACTGCCTGTTTAAGGTCATGCCACTCCATCTCAATAGGATTTAAGTCCGGACTTTGACAAGCTACTCCAAAATCTTCATTTTTTTTTTTTTAAGCCATTCAGAGGTGGACTTGCTGGTGTGTTTCACATCATTGTCCTGCTGCATAACCCAAGTGCGCTTGAGCTCGAGATCACAATCTGAGGGTTGGACATTCTCCTTCAGGATTTTCCGGTAGAGAGCAGATTCATATTTCCATCAATTAGGACAAGTCGTTGAGGTCCTGAAGCAGCAAAGCAGCCCCAAACCATCACACTACCACCACCATGTTTGACTTTTGTTATAATGTTCTTTTTATGAAATGCTGTGTTAGTTTTACGCCTGATGTAATGGGACACACACCTTCCAAAAAGTTCAACTTATGTCTTGTCAGTCCACAGAATATTTTCCCAAAAGTCTTGGGGATCATCAAGATGTATTTTGGCAAATGTGAGACGAGCCTGTGTGTTCTTTTTGGTCAGCAGTGGTTTTCGCCTGGGAACTCTCCCAAGGATGCCATTTTTGCCCAGTCTTTTTCTTATTGTTGAATCATGAACACTGACTTTAACTGAGGCAAGTGAGGCCTGCAGTTCTTCAGATGTTGTTTCGGGTTCTTTTGTGACCTCCTGGATGAGTAGATGATGCGCTCTTGGAGTAATTTTGGTAGGACGGCCACTCCTGGGCAGGTTGACCACTGTTCCAAATTTTCTTCATTTGTAGATAATGGTACTCACCGTGGTTCGCCGGAGTCCCAAAGCCTTAGAAATGGCTTTGCAACCCTTTCCAGACTGATAGATGTCAATTTCTTTGTTTCTTATCTGTTCTTGAATTTCTTTAGTTTGCGGCATGTGTTACTTTTTGAGATCTTTTAGCCTACTTCACTTTGTCAGACAGGTTCTATTGAAGTTATTTCTTGATTCAACAGGTCTGGCAGTAATCAGGCCTGGGTGTGGCTAGTGAAACTGGACTCCAAAAATGTGGTTAATCACAGTTAATTCATGATTTAACAAGGGGGGCAATTACTTTTTCACATAGGGCCAGGTAGGTTTGGATAGCTTTTTCCCCCTAATAAATGAAATCATCATTTAAAAACTGCATTTTGTATTTATTCGGGTTATCTATTTCTTATATTAAAATTTGTTTGATGATCTGAAACATTTAAGTGTGAAAAATATGCAAAAAATTAAGAAATCAGGAAGGGGGTAAATACTTTTTCACGGCGCTGTATGTATATGTATATATATATATATATATATATATATACAGAAGTGGCAATCGCTCCCTGCTTGATTGTTGTCCTTTCATGAGAGCCGGTAACAACAAGTGGGTATTAGCTGTAGGTTTGTTTGCGAGGTCTTTGCGTTTATTTTGAGAAAGGATATTTAGAAACTTTGCAAAATAGTTATTCTCCGTAGTTTCTTCCTTTTCTGGCACCCGATTTTGATGACGATTGGGTGGGTTATTTCCCATAGGAGTACTTCTCAGTCTTTTTGTTTTCATTATTCCTCTGTCTCTATCAAGACCTTAGTGGCTGGTAATTTCTTAGCGCCAGCTTCTAGATCAGTTTCGTAGTGGAATTCGGTCTCTGCCAATTTCGACCTCATCACAACTAGGCGCTGACAGGGCTACTCAAAGATTACCTCAACTCCATTTGTCTTGCTATTGAAGCTCAGTATATTGACTCCAGACCTCATTGTAAAATCTACTCAGCTGGCCACTGGTGGTGCTCAGGTTGCTCTCTTCATAGTGACATGTCACTCAAAAAGGTTTCCTAGAAAGATGACGCGCAAAGACGAATACCTGTGCCTAAAGGACAGAGGGACTCCAAAATGGCCACCCTCTTTCCCCCTGCATAACATGCTCCTTTAAGTTGAAAATCTCACCTGACCAAAAGATCAGTTGGTGAGTGTGGAGCTGGATTGGGAAGCTTTCCCTTTCCTCTGCTCTGTCTTGAGGAAACTTCTTTGAGTACATGAGAGTGATGATGTCACAGTAGTTTCTTGTGAGGAGGCGGGCACTGACAGACATGTCACTTAGACATTGCAGCCCTTGGGGATTGCTGAATCACATGTACAACTGCTCTTGTACACCACACGGTCGCACGGCACCTACCTTGAAATTAATATTTTTGAATGTGATAGTAAATGAGAATTGGAATTTTATCTCTTTCACTGTCAGGAGTTTGTGGTTAACTGTTTTCATATTTCTGCATTTTAATTATTTCCTCTGTTTTTTCCTTTTCTTTAAATGCTGAGTTCCACCCTCAGCCTTACCTTTGAAAATTTGGCGCTTGGCCAGCACCGTTTGTGCCGAAACAGTGCCATGCGTCCCTGTCAGCCGCTGCGTGATGCGAATGGCACCTCAGCACGTTCCAACTTCATTACACTGCGCCCACGGAACATATTTATGGGACATCCGTAATTTAATTTCAGACTCTCCAGGGTTATTTCAGAAAGCCTTTTCCTTCCCTCCTTCCCTTGATGAGGGGAGAAAAAAACACAACAGATACAAAAAGACCAAACTTCTTAGAGCCATCTTTTTTTTTTTTTTAAACGGTCCTTTCTTCTCCACCTGAAAGGTTCCTTCAGATTTAAATTTGAAGCATTGTGAATGCTAATTTATATCTATTAACAGGGGCTCATATCCTCGCCGTGGTCTCATTTAAATGCAGGACTCTGGGGAACCCTCTTAATTCCTTTATAGAGGAATTCAAGACCCTTTACATCAAAAAGTATAAATCATACTCCCAAATGAAGGGAGGGTGGGGGCGTTGGTTGCAGGGGATTGGGGAGGGGAGGGGAGAAGAGGGGGGGGTTGGGGGGATTGACGACCGGCACTTCTGATGTGTCCCATTGGAAGCAGGGGCTGAATTTATCTCCCAGAGCTGCACAAATCCATACTCCATCGTGCCGGCCTTTCTCCTAATGCCGCAGGCCTATAACTGCCACTAATGCTCCCCGTGCTCACACTAACACATGCGAGCGCACACCAAATGCATGACAGTGACATGCAGATACATGCAGTAAATGTATGTGTGCGTGTCTTAATGTATGAGACTGTGTCATGCACAATCACATGCATGAAAATACATGCAAAGTGTATGACAATGACGCATGAACTCAGGCTCTGGCTTGCACAGTGCATTTGCCACTGGGATTTGCATGCGTACAGATTGTACATTTGAGTGGCATGTACTTATACACACGCACACGGACTGCAGGTCTCTAATGTGCAAATCGGTATACAGATTTTTGAACATGAAAATAAATGTGCAGTTTTAGCCATAGCTGGACCTGCTCATAGACCTGCAGTGTTTACCCCCATGCATGTGCACGACGTGTGCATACATACACACACTGGCCACGTCAGGAAGATTTCTGTACTCACTTCCCTCGCAAACAGTTTCAGTCAATGATTCTCATTTAAACGTGTTGACATGGCGTAATTTTATATCTAAATTCAACGTAATAAGAAATCAAATTAACAGCAATCAGTGCACTAAACAAATTAATTCTGTGCAATTACCTCTTTTAGAGAGTTATGACATTTTGGTATGTTTAAAAATCAAATTACCCTTCAAAACGCTGCCTTTTTCAAAAAGGCAAACAAAACAAATGGTGGTCTCCCAGCTTGTGGAGGTTTGAGCGTAAATAAATAAAAAGTGCCAGGGGCTTTTTTTGTGGAAGGTGATGGAAACAATCAAAGCTTTGGTGTTAAGTGGTGCAGGCGGTGTGGGGGTTACATGTTATTTATCTGTGTGATGCCGTGTGAATAAGGAGACTGTTCTCTGGGCTTTGAGTCTAATGCTCGGGGATAGTTGAGATGTTAAAATGCATAACTGGCTCCCGTCTGAGCCCGCCACACTCAAGTTTTTTATTGACTTATTTATTTCTAAATGACATTTGTGCCGCAAGATAAATCATAGTCTTACGCCACTCCTCTCACAGTTTTCATTTTAATTGTGAGATCTGGGTGTCAGCAGTTAGTATATTGGTGTGAGTGGCCTATTGATTATTGATTTGCAGCCATTGATTGAGCTCCCCGCGGGCTCTAATCCTTTCTGATTCATTTGAATACCTCTATTCATCTTGAAATCCCGCTCGCAGCACAAGCGCCCTGTACCCTAATGAAAATAGATGGCGATTTGGTAACCAGTGCGTTTCTCTCTTCTTTTGATTTATTATTTTTAATTGATATATCTGCTTTTAGGTGTGGGCGCTAGAATTACATGTGACCCTGTGTCACCGTTGTTTCTCTGCGCACCTAGGGGACTTTTTTTGCATTTGTAGCCCGTTAGGACGAGCGTTGACGGTTAAGTTGTGTGGAGTTTTCTTAATGAAGCAATAGTCTTGTCTCAGACAGTTGTCCACATTTATCTTAGTTACTTTGTCAGATAACTTGTAAGTGTTCTATTGAGGTGCAATAGATGACAAAGGCACAATTCTCAGTCCTCTCAAGCCTCTTAGGTCTGTTGAACAAGGCTTCTTCTTTCAACTGTCTTTTGAACTTCTGGTGAAAGGCAATTCTAAGGTCACACTTGTCGCAGGTGCATGAACTTAATGTAATGTAAATATTTAATTTTGGAGTAGACTGCCACTGCCTCTGTTATGTAAACATCTAGCTGAATGGTTCAAAAGGTTATCTAAAATTGGTTCAAAAAATGGTTCAAAAGGTTATCTAACCATACCCTTGATTTAAATTGGGGTAAAAGCAGAATTACTACTCCAAATTTTACATATTAGCAGTTAGTAATAAGTTTTATCACAATCATATTAGACTGTTTTTATGACTCGTATTTTATACTGATTGTCATCAGTAATAAAGCAAATGAATGTGTGACTCCAATTTGAATGAATTGCATTCCAGCATATCTTAAACTATTCATTTTGTTGGAAACACCACTGAATGTAATATGATCATAATATGATTGCTAGACATTAATAAACAAGCTCATATTTATGTCAGAGGTTTCATTTTTGAACATAACCATTTCAATATCTATTCTATCCTAATGTTCTAAAAACCAGACATAGTTTTTCATGTCAGAGAAATTATCAAGAAATGCACCAATGATTTACTCTTTCTTTTCTTATATACAGTGAGGTTTGTTAATATTTTTACTGTGACTGATTTTTAAATGGCTGCAATTCCCACTGAGTTCAGTTTATATGGATATAAATACTCTCCAATTAATGCGATTGTCTCAGTATTTTACAACCCCAATTCCAAAATAGTTGGGACGAAGTGTAAATTGTGAATAAAATCAAAATGCAATGACTCAGATCACTTGAGCCAATATGTTATTTACAGTCGAACTTAGATAACATTTCAAATGTTGAAACTGAGACATTTTACATTTTTATCCACAAAATGAGCTTAGTTCAAATTTTCTGGCTGCAACAGGTCTCAAAAAAGTTGGAACACAGGCAAAAAAGGGCTGAAAAAGCAATTAATATATAAGAGAATCAGCTGAAAGAACATTTTAAGTTAACTGGCATCAGATGTGGAACATGATTGGCTATAAAAAGGATGTCTTAGAGAGGCTGAGTCTCTCAGAAAGATGGCCAGAGGCTCGCCAACCTGTGAAGGCTTGCATAAAAAAATGTGGAATACTTTAAAGGGGAATGGAAACATTAGGTAATTGCAAGCCCAATAGATTTATCCAGTTGAAACATATAATATTGTCAAATAAGAGCTCTTAGTATAATATATTATGGCCATTAGAGCTGTTTGAAAATACCGCTACAGCCACTTGGCCTTTCCTGGCCACGGCCATTTTAATCGCTGGTCTGCCTGACATCATTGGATGTAAAGGCACACAGTACGAAAAATGGTTCATGCATAAGGCCGGATCCAGAACTGAAAATTCGGGGGCAAATCCATCCCTTTATTGACAACAATCAGTCCTAGCTAGTTCTCAATCGTTTTCCTTTATGAACATGTTTTCCAATTATAGTAATAATCAAGTAGAAATTGAAGACACTGCTTTTTTTTTCAGCAAGAGCAGCATTTCAGAGCTCTTTAGCGAATGAAGGTAATTTTGGTGACAAGTGCGTGGTGTTGTCCGTTTACGTTTTCCAATTGGACAGCTGTCTATTTTTTATATAGCAAGTTGTAGTGACCTGCTGCAAAAACAGGTGTACGTACACTGTTATAAAGTAACTGAATTTCATAATTAAATTAACGCATTGTCTCCTTGTTATTTCAACTGTAAGTAGAGTCCTGCCCACATTGAACTGTGGTTTACAGTTAACATTCACGGAACCTATGTTTCAAACTGATTGTAAAATTACAGTTGAAATAACTTGCAAAAAAGGTGCCAGTTAAATTAACTGGCAAATAAGGTGCCAGTTCATAACAGTGTACTTGTCACCGAAATTACCTTCATTGAAGACACGCTTTTTTCCAACGAGAGCGGGATTTCAGAACTGTTCAGTGAATTAACTGTTCCCTCAAGTGCCCGAAGGAGAACCTGGCTGTATTACAAACAATCCCAGCTTCCAACATATTTGCTTGGACATTGAGGTGCTGGACGTGGCATGGCTTAAGATGAAGGATGTCAGAGGGGAGACACTGAATCGACCAGTTGACCTACTATGAACTCTTGTACAATTTGAGGTAATAAAGTGCATAAATTGTTAAAATGGGCTGTATTCATGAACCAGTCACTGTAGACATAATCGGTACTGTGCCACAGTACGATTGTACCCTCTCCCCTCGCCGGTCAGCTTTCAGACTAGTAATATTGTAACATCGTAGCACATTGCAGGATGCACCTCGGTGGTTTTAAATGAGGAACGATTTTAAAAGGAGGCGCCAATATATTTCGAGGGGTTTTATTATTGAGAAGGGGGTTTAGAATATTAATATCGAATATTAATATCGTGAATGCGTATGCTGCGACTGCGTGTGCCCAAGCAACTGGGTGTCATTAGTAACATGGATTACCACGTATAGCAGTATGGTACCAAATTTCATCCCAATTTCTACTTGAATCTTCTATGATGATATTCCTCTTTCATGAAGCAATAATTTCCAGTCCTTGGGCTGCTTATCTCTTGAGCCACAGAACACTGGCATTAGCCCTGGTGCATTTGGAGCTGGACTCAAAAACGTGTCTTGTTGCGCCAGAGGAATAGCATGGCATGATGATTTGATAATAAAAACCGAAGAAATACAATAGCATTTTACCCTGGGCATGTTTTATTTTCTCTTAGTGTGTGCAGTGCGGGCATTACTTCTGGTGTTGTCCATGTTCATCAAGCCGGTACTGAGCTTTTAGGATGGCTGTCCCTCAGCCCCGTTACATCCACTGACGTAACCGGAAGTCATGGGCCTGATAAAATGGCCATTGGCGCAGTCCATAGCTTTAAAGCGGGATTTTGAAAACCTATTTATGCTGTGTCTATGTATTGCTGTAAGGGTCAACGCAGATTTTTAAAGCCAGGAAGGTATTACCAACTCAAAATAATATAACTTATAAAAACGTTTCCATTCCCCTTTAAAAACAATGTTCCTCAACGTCAAATTGCGAAGGCTTTGAAGGTCTCATCATCCACAGTGCATAACATCATCAAAAGATTCAGAGAAACTGGAACAATCTCTGTGCGTAAAGGACAAGGTCGAAGACCTTTACTGGATGCCCGTGATCTTCGGGCCCTCAAATGCCACTGCATCACTCACCGACATGATTCTGTCATTGACATTACTAAATGGGCCCAGGAATACTTCAAAAAACCACTGTCTGTAAACACAGTGCGCTGTGCCATCCACAGATGCCACCAAAAACTCAATCATGCAAAAAGGAAGCCATTGTTGAGCATGATCCGGAAGCGCCGCCGTGTTCTGTGGGCCAAGGCTAATTTAAAATAGACTGTAGCAAAGTGCCAAAGTGTCCTGTGGTCAGGCAAGTCCCAATTTGACATTCTTGTTGGAAATCATGTGCGCCGTGTCCTCCGGGCTAAAGAGGAGAAAGACCTGTTATCAGCATTCAGTTCAAAAACCAGCATCTTGGATGGTATGGGGATGCATTAGTGCATATGGTGTGGGACACTTGCATGTTTTAAAAAGCACCATGAATGCTGAAAGGTACATAAAGGTTTTAGAGCAACATATGCTCCCCTCCAGACGACATCTATTCCAGGGTAGGCCTTGTGTATTTCAGCAGGACAATGCAAAACCACATACTGCAGCTATTACAACAGCATGGCTTCGTAGTAGAAGAGTCCGTGTGCTGAACTGGCCTGCCTGCAGTCCTGATCTTTCACCGATTAAGAACATTTGGCGCATAATTCAACGAAAAGTCCGTCAAAGGAGACCCAAAACTCTCCAGCAGCTGGAAGCCTGTATTAAACAGGAGTGGGATCAAATTCCAATGGCTAAACTCAAGAAACTTGTCTCCTCAATGCCCAGATGCCTGCACTCTGTGTTAAAAAGAAGAGGGATGCTGAACCATGGTAAACAGGCCGCTGTCCCAACTTTTTTGAGACCTGTAGCAGCCAACAAATTTGAAATGAGCTCATTTTGTGGATAAAATTGTAACATTTCTCAGTTTCAACATTTGCTATGTCATCTCTGTTCTATTGTGAATAAAATACTGGCTGGTGTGATTTGAAAGTCATTGCGTTTTGATTTTATTCACAATTTACACTTTGTCCCAACTATTTCGGAATTGGGGTTGTACATCCATACTAAGTACATCATGTAAGAATCGCTACCTTTAAAAATTGTCCTTGTCCAAGTATGTCTGATTCTCACTGACATTGAAATGCTTCTGTTAAAACATGAACCTATTTGACATTTGCATTATTTGACATCTTGATTTTGTTCATGATCTTAGGCTGCCATGTGTTCTATAACAGAATCAATTAATTTTTTCCATAATGCTGCTTAGTAGGTGGCTGACTGTAGAAGGAGTTACACAGGAATGACTTCTTAACTACCCCACCCCCATCCCTAGTCACAGATGAAGGCTTGCTGCTGTAGCTACATACAGTATCTGCTCTGGGATGTGTGCAGTTCTCACATCTCCCAGCCATTTCCATACCAGGCTGGCAGTTCTTTTTCTACAGGATGTGCAGCATGTACCCCATGGACAGCCAGGAGTGTATTGCAGGTAACTGAGTGGGGACAACTGTGGAACTCAGCGTGTGGAAGTGCTACTGCCCTTGAGCAGTTTCCATCACGTATGCCCGGCCTCCTTATTTGCAGGGAACTCCGCCGAGACGGTCTTTTAATCTGAATAGAGCAAATATACTGAAGCGGAATAGCTAAAAACAAATGGCAAATAAAAAACAAAAGCAGTCACCACCAATCACAGGCTCCACACTTGACATTGTTGGAGATTGAGGCGTTGCTGTTCACCTCAAAACTTCGTCAGGTGGTACGACATCCCTCTAAGGAAGCAGATAAGTCAATCTAAGCTGAAGTTGGGGCTGGGGGGGGGGTGGTTATGGCTACTCTTGGGGTTTGGGTACCCCATGGGATGGGGCGACGCTCACTGGGCATGCTTTGTGAGGACTGTGGGGGCTTCCTGGGTGTTAGTAGTCTAACGAGGGAGGAAATGGGAATGGAACCATATGCGTTAAGTGCAGACCCATCAGGGTATTACTTTTAATCCTGCCTGCGCGCTTAGTGAAATAATGTGGTGTTTAAACGGCCATCGATTTTGGAATTAAAAACTTAGTTTGCGAAGATTTACTGTGGGGAGTTCAATGTCTGAGCTCTTTATCAGTGGCGCAAATGGCTGGTTATGTGCTGTCCGACAGAGGTACGATTGAGGGATCGATAGGCGCGTGATTTACTAACTGGAGTACAGGTAATCAATAAGTATAAAAGTAAATGAAATATGCATTACTGGGATTTTATTAGAGAGGGGTAGCAGGGAGAGAATAACGGTCAAGCCATTTATTTTTATACCTATTGATTATACAACATAGAGACCTCACTCAAAAGCCTCCCCCTCTCGACCACATCCTCCCGCGTTGTCTGATTTACGGGTTTCGAGGTCACAGAAAACGCAGCCTGTTAAAAGACACTGGCCCTATCTCTGCACACGCACAGTGTGAGGTTTATATCTCAGCCTAAGATGACCTGGGTTGAAGCGTCTGAGATTTTCAGGCATTCATTTATTTAATTCAAATTTAGATTTTTTTTTTTTTTTTTTTAAATACTGATATAGAAAAGTCCTCCACATATAGCAATATTTATATAACAAGAAATGCAGTTAACATTTGAAGAAAGAATTGCGGTAGCTAACTAAATTCTGGTCTGAAATGTACTGTTCACATTATATAGTCCGAATTCTTCAAGCCTGTTCTTTGATGAAAAAGGAGAGCCTGCAATTTTAAGTTTTTCAGCATGTGGACCCAAAAAAAGAGAGAGACGCACAGACACAACACCCCTATCAACACATCTGGTTGTTGTGCCTACTCTTGCTGTTGTCAGTCACTCCTGCCCCCCAAGCTATGTAGAGAACCTTGACCTTAACTTTACATCACAGCAATCAGTGCTGTGTTGGAGCCACAATCTGGGCTCCTGACACACGACCCCTGAGGTCAACAGCAAAGGTCATTTGTACATCTGCGCCCAGCATCAACAGAGACGCGCAGTCCCCCTCCCCCCTCCCCACATCTCCTCTCGCCCCCTCTGATATTTCTCTTAAACGTTAGGAAAGCTCCTTCAGAGGTACCTAGCAGGCCCTCACCATTAAACGCTGGGAGGTCTCTGTCACCGCGCTGGTGTCAGTGGTGGAATATTGCTGTCCAGCTCCCCTTAGGTTTTTCTATTGTGAGTCAAAGGGTTGAATCTTTAAGGTGGCAGAGACGCCCAGCCGTTTCTGTTCCACTGTCCCTTTTCAGTAGGGCAGGGAAAACAGACACTGTGGGTGCTTTTGAAGGTTGTGTATTGTGATCTGAATTCAGTGCGATTTTTCCATTTGAGAGACATCTCCATGCCCGGGATCCCCTCTCCCTCTCCCTCTCCCTCTCTCTGAAGCAGAGGGGCTGACTCATGCGTCTGTCCCTGCCCTTTTTGGCTATTCTAGTGCCCTCCTTTATGTTCTCTGAATAAACTTCAAATGATTCAGAACGTGTAGCCTGAATCCTTACCCTTTTACCATCCAGGCAACATGTCGTGCCTAATGGAACTCTGTTGGTTATCTGTGATTGACTACAAAGTGCTGTGTGTCGCCTGCAGAGCCCCCTTCTCCAGCCTGTCTGACCTATATATGGGGCAGGATTATGGTGCTTTCACCCACAGCTCCTGTCTAAACTCAGAAAGACTTTATACTAGTTTGAAACTCCTGGTTGATTGGTATAATTTGTTCTATTTTATATAATATATATGTATATATAATATGTATTTCAAATTGCCTTCTACAGTGATAGTAAAATTAATACAATAATTTGATGCAGTAATCTTACAGCCTGTTTGCACTACACCACCAAATGCACAGTCAATTTTGTGCTAATAATATTCAGTAACATTTTAAAATGAGTAATATTTGTCCACACCCGCGGGTGCGCTGGTCACAGAGACAAGCAGACTTCTGGGGATGTGCGTGCCCAACTTTGCGCAGACTTACAAAAAATGCTTGTAAACATCTAAAACTTGCTGGTAAAGGGCTTAATTTTGGAAAATGAAAAAAATTTGTTTTGTCAGTCCCTGGCTATGCCAATACTTGGTGCCCATGTGAATTTTCAGATTGACTGACTATAACCGATTGAGGAGAAAAATGGATTCAGACAGATAGACAGACATCCAGTTTCCCTTACTTTACGGGAGGGATATGTCATCAGTGTTTCTGTATCTTTTAACTGTTTTTTGAGGGTCATATGGCACTCAATACCATGTGTGAATGCACGGCATGACCTCACCCCTCTAGCTGCTGGTGTATCTACAGTATGGGACCACTGTATTGCTTAATAATGACACAAAATCTGGAGTATAAATCATCATTAGTAAACGTGTCTGTGGCTTTTCTCTGGCTCACACAGACAGACCAGTGTTCACCTGGGATTGCTGTGCACTGGTGACATTAAGAGAAGACGGAAGACCACAGCCGTGCCCAGCTCCGCAGGAGGTATGATTTTTATCCTGTGTTTCTATTCGTGACGTGGAGAAGGTGTGTTGCTATCTGACACTATGTCCAGCTCAGGCTTTTCTGCTTGGTGGAGAGTGTCGGACGTTATTGGCTGCTTTTCTTCTAGAGGTGCTGTTCAATAAAATGCCAGCAAATAAAATGAGAAAGGGCTATTTTTTGGTCAGATAGAAAAATTTAAATCTGCTCTTCTTAGTAGAAATCATAATGGGCAACTGGAAAATTTCCCGAGTACTGTCTGCTATTGTGAAGAATCACAAATGTAGTGAGAGGTATTAGTACATGGTCAGTCATGCAGTAAAAGCTTATTGGACTTGAAAAGCAAGTATGTGAGGGTGAAGTTAGGAATACTAGCTTAATTTTTTTTTTTTTTTTTTTTTTTTTTTTTTGGTATTTACAGTACCAATCAAAAGTTTGGACATACCCACATTTTTGCTTTCAATAAATCTTCAAGAAATAAGCACCCCTTATTTTGCAAAAAAGAAAAAAATCTAATTCTTAAATCTATCAAACTAACCGGCATTTGTCTTCATATTTGCTGAGCATACTCAGTTTTTTAATTTTCTAACCAGGGCAGTTATATGGCTATAATGAGTTAGCAGCTGAGCGGCTGTCTAAGGTCCCAAAGATGTACTGCACTTGCGGTTTGCTTCTCATTGACCTTCTTGCCTGATAAGTTCCAAAACAGCATGACTTAAATTCAGCCGTTGGAAAATGGAAGGAGCTTGTTAAGTCCTTTACTTTGCAAAATAAGACTTTTTTGATTATTCCAAAATTATGGACACTACTTAAACAAGTAAATTATTCTCTTTTAACTTCTGACTGTTCCCCTCTTTCCAGATTCCATCTGAGATTGAATGGAGAAATTAAGCCATTTAAATTTCTCTGAAAACAGAGCGCTGTCGCAGTATTAAAGTGTGTCCAAACTTTTGATTGGTACTGTACGTTCATATTGTGTGAACAACACAAAAATTGTAGTCCTCTTTAAGGAGTTTCAATGTCCAAATATTGATGGACAATAAAAGTGTCTCTGTCTTCCACATCAAAACGAATCAAATGCTCCAGATTTGTGTTCAGCGTTTGTTGCAGTCTCTGTTTAACTCGTGGTCTAACACTTGAGTGAATGTGGCCATGCGTAACTGAGGATTTCAAGTGTGTTTTCGATACAGTGTGGGTGCCTTTGTGTTTGAGTTAATTTTGTGTGTCTATCATGTCTTTATCATAAGAAAATTTCGGGCAATCAAAATGTATTTGAGATTGAAAATAGTTTTGAAAGTTATGAGATTAATCATTAACTAGACAGTCCAGTCGCCTGCAACCGCAAGGGTGTAACCCCCGAAAGCCCGCTGCTCCCCTTTTTTGGGCATTATTTGGCCAATACTATTGCCATGGCAACCAAAATCGATAGGTGTCATAACTGAAGTATGACACATGTCCATACCAAATATGAAAGAAATCGGTCAAAAATTACAGACTGTACAGCATCCACAAGGAGGTGCCTTTGGACGCGGACACGGCGGCGGTGGAGACGACAAGCATGAATCCATTGTAGCCGCTCGAATTTGGGGGCAACAATTAGTAAAATGCAAAACTGTTTTACTCTGGAAAAATTAATCATGCATGTCTCCTTTTTCCTTTTGCTGTATGTGCTCATTTTTTGTTTGTGAATCTAGTTTTTACTTGAGAGTAAAAAATTTCTGCTGGTCTAGTTAACATGCAAGTTTGTGGGAGGAGGCATCTCTACTGGCCTCTCTAGTTTTGTCCAACAGTGATAGTGTCCACACCTCCACACACTGTGGTCGTTCCCTCGAGGTTCAGAATCATAATTGTCAAAAAAAAAAAAAAAAAAAAAAACTGGCTCTGTGACTTTCATCAGGGTGTCAGCCTTCACGTAGTTCTATTGTCTCAAAAATTAATGGCATACATTTTTAGATGCTTTCTGTTCCAGAAGTCTGTGTGGTGTATTTTCTGAATTGGTCATCAACTTAGCTGGCTGGCTAGCCTTGCGAGTTTTGTATTTAATTACATTATTACGTTGTCTTGAAAATACTCAGTGTCCAGAAACTTGACTAGCCGGTACATAGATGTGGTACCTGCACATAATTGTCAATCTGAGAAGAGTACGTGTCGAACTTGACCAGGCTAACGTGTTAACATAACATAACATGAGTGGCGAGAACAGGCCATTCAGCCCAACTAGGCTCGCCAGTTTTTTGTTTTGTTTTTTTTTCTATTGTGAATACATCACTTCAGATGCTCAATGACTCAATGGTATTTAGCTTTAAGTCAAGCTTGCTCTTGAAAATTCCCAAGGTTTCTGCCTCAACAATAATGTCAGGCAAGCTATTCCACATCGAAATTACTCTTTGGATGAAAAAATATTTCCTAATATCAGTGCTAAATTTACCCTTGGTCAACTTCCATTTGTGACCCCGAGTTCTACAAACAAAATTTGGCCAAAGGAATCCAACATAATTCACTTTGTTAATCCCTTTAACATATTTAAAGACCTCAATCAGATCACCCCTAAGTCTCCTTTTCCTAAGACTAAAAAGGTTAAGGATCTTCAGCCTCTTCTCATAGCTTTCATCTTTTATACTTGGAATTAGCTTAGTGGCTCTTCTCTGAACTTCTTCTAGAGCCTCTATATCTTTCTTAAAGTATGGACCCCAGAAGTGTACACAATACTCCAGATGTAGTCTGACGAATGTGTTGTACAACAGAAGTATGACCTTCTTGGATTTGTACTCAGTACTTTTGGCAGTGTTGAATTGAGCTGTGTTCCTATTTTCTGCATAAATACCTAATGTAGGCATGGGATGGCAGTCACTTCATGCCAAAGTTAACTTCTATTTATTTGCAGTTTTTCTACTGATGAAAGTGGTTTATAATTGCTATTGTTCATTGTCACTCCTGGAAACTAAACCTTTAATTGATGCACCATACAGTTTAATATACAATATGTAGTCATAGTCACGGAGAAAAGGAAAAAAAAAACTACCCTACTTCCCATTGTTTGGAATAGCTACCACATTAGCTCACAGTGTTATGGACACCTATTAATGATGTTCTGTGTGGCTCAGAGAGCTGCGACCGATCACGGTAGTTAAGGTGCCCAGTCGTTTTTATTGAGAAGGAAAGAAATTAAACTTCGCTCAAATATTGAAACAAAGATGACCTAGGGCTTAATTTTATCCATTCTTCGTGAAATGTGCTCTGTTTGGCAGAACATTCTTAGAAAATTTTGCTTTCAGAAACCATCAGTCTAGGTTTCTCATCATTTCGCTGGACTTTGATCTTAGATAGCTAGACGTAACTGGCAAGGCCACTTGAATAAAAATTAAGACACAAATTAATCAATGTAACTACACTGCCATAAAATAAATTTCCTGAACAGATGGTGTCTACCACTGATTGACTGCATGAAGAACTAGCACTGCATTTTGTTACAACATAAAACTCATCATCACGTTGGAAAGGCACTATTGCGAGGCTGCTACTGTCTGTGGAAGCCTTGAGAGAACGACCAGAGGGTGTTAACACTGTCACTGTCACTCAAGAGTTAACTGGCTAATAGAGATGCATTCCTTACGCCTCCTCCTGCAAATTCGCCTGTTAACTTGATTTTTCACTCAAGCAAAAACTAGATTTGCAAACAAAAAATGAGCACATGGAGCACAAGGGGAAAAATGTGACATGCATGATTCATATTTTCTGAGCAATAGAAGTGTTGGTTTTGACTCATTAATATTTGATCTCAAAACTGTTTTATGCTCTCAAATATGTTCTTTGATTGCACTTAATTTTCTTGGCTGGGCAATAAAGACACAAAATTAACTACATACTCTTGTGGTAAGAAACTCCGCCTGCACCTGCTTTTCATCTGCATATTCATGCGGCTCTCAATGTGACTGGGTTTCCCCTGACGCCAGGCTCTTCGCTGCGAACACGTGCTCACTACTGTTTCGACAATGTAGCTACCTCTGTTGTTTTGCAGTAACTGTGTATGATTTACGTATTTGGATTCTCTACGATCAATCAGTCACTGTGAGAGCGCATCGGGTCAGTTCATTAAGCGGTTTGCGATCCATCACGTTCCTCAAGATTGACTTGCATAGGTTTGTGTACTTTTTTCTAAAAAAAAGTTAGAGCCCAGTCTGCCGCGGAGTAGCTTGCTAAGTGGTACTACTTGCCACTAACTTCCAGCTGGAACGTTTTTGCTGTTGCTCTCGTTGTAACCGGGGTTCGGGGAGTATGGTGTGAGACAACTGTCCAGGGGGCGCAAGGCATCTGTAGGTGGGGCATTGACGGGAAAGGGCCTGTATTGGAGGTGGCACAGTGAGGCGGGCTGCTCTCCTGTTTGGGCTGGCTCGGCTGCCGTTTTTCATTAGCCTGATGGCTGCTCTCCCCGCGTCATTGCGGGATTGAAATCTTAATTGGTTTGTCCACCTCATTGCTAAAAGTCCCCTCTGCCTACGCGGCTCCCGCGGCCGCTGTTTGTCATTTAAATAACAAATGCTGGTGGTTTCCTGATTTAGTGCAGGGCGCTGGCCTCTGATGTATATTAATATCACCGCGCGGTGCACTGTACTGGGGTCCATCATTCATTTGGATAAAAGAGGTGGAATTTAAAAACAGCCTATGTTTTACTGGGATACAGATCGCATTCATTTATTGTACTGAGTGATGGAGCGGCCCGTAACTCCGTCCTTCACCTCTCTGCGCCACGCCGGTTCCCATAAAACTAAAAAAAGATCCACCCCTGGCCCCTCTACTCCCCTCCTTCCAACACCACCAGCACCACCACCCCCCCTCCCCCGTGTGCACACTGAGGGTGGGGAGCCAGGAGCTGGGTGGGCCTCTCTCCCACCTGCCCCCTCAGAACCCCTGGGTCTCTCGGGGATTCACAATCGTAAATTTTCTTTTTTCACTACGATTTTCGTTAGTCTAAACTCTCCTGCCAATAATTCTACACTTGGCCTATTTTATGTTAAATGGCACATAATGAATCTACGGTCCTGCATGGCCCTCCCTGCTGAAAGAAAAATGTCCAAGTTTATTTTCAGTCTGTTTTTCTCTCACTGTCTGCGCAGAGGTGTGTGGCTTTTTTTTTTCCTGCCACGGGAGTCGGGTGCGCGGCGTCTGGGGTGATTTATCATGTGGAGGATGTCATCCAATGTCAGTTTGTGTGGCTGTTGTGCTCTGTATAAATCTTGAGTTTGTTGCTTTACACTTCCCTTCCTTGTCTTGGCAATATTCAGAGAGCAAGGGGATGCACCATTTTCTTTCCTTTTTTTTTTTTTCCTAATGCGGATGTGCAATTTATTTGTACCTGTATGTACTGTTGTTGGTTGTCTCACTTAGTACAAGTTCTTTGTCACCGGTGGTGAAAAATTTGCTGCAATACATGTACTTATGCAAAGACCTTGATTTGAATGCATTTGAATTTTTATTGAGCCCTGGTCTTTAGCCTGATAGAGAATGCAGGATCTTGTGGTACTTTTTGTCTAACGCGCATGTGTGTTACAAACGGGGCTATGTAGACCGTAACACAATTTTAAAGGGCTATTACTCCTGTATAGGTATGCCATATGTATGTATCTACCCTGAAATTAAACTTCAGACTGTCAACACCATATCACATCAACTGAGTAAAAATTGTAGTCCTTCATAATCAATGTCCAAATAGTTAAAGCCCTGACTTATGCTCTCTTTTAGCTACAGGTAGTTCCTGTTCAGCTAAGACACTGGTAATGGGTTTCATCAGTCTCTTGGCCGTCGTGTGCGACTGCGTGTGTGTCTCTCCGAGTGACTAGGTTAATACTGTACTCTGAGAGAGAGCCATGAGAGATGAGAAGTTTTGCTTACATATGTGTGGCTGGCTGAAGAGCCACTTTTAGCCCTGTGATAAGGAGTGAAGGTGCACAATAACAGGTTCACTTCCCTCCAGGCTCCTCCGGGCAGTGCTGGAGTCATGCCCAGCTGTGGTTTAGCCTTGCAGCTGCGCATCATTGGCACCTTAGCAGCTGTGGAGTGACGGTTCACTCTGAAGAGCCTATCCACCCAGACGTTCGTTTTAATAGTGGTCCTCTTACCTCTGCTGGACTCCTTTACTGCTTCTCACACTTCAAAAACAACTAGTATTTTTGCAAGCCAATATTTTTACTTAAAATAAGATAGAAATAAGATTTTATGCATCATTGCAAGAGCAAAATACGTCAAGACGCATTTCTTTTAAAGAATCAAATTTTATGTAGCCCTCCATGACAAAGCAGAAGGTGAATGTTGCGTTCATCTGGATTGACTTTTTCATTGGTCTGCTGAATACTTCGCTCATGCGGTGCACTGCAAAAAGTGATTTTCAAGCAAGGGAAATTTACTCATTTTAAGACTTAAAACACTTATTTCTATCAGCATTTTCTTAGTAAGACAAGAAATTTGTCCTTGATTTTAGGTAATTTTGACTTGTCAAGTGAAATTTACTTACCCCATTGGCAAGATAGTCAAAATAACCTCAAATCAAGGAAAAATTTCTTGTCTTACTAAGAAAATGGTGATAGAAATAAGTGTTTTAAGTCTTAAAATAAGTAAATTTCCCTTTCTTGAAAATCACTTTTTGCAGTGTGTACAAGACATGGCATTACATTTTACCGTCATTATTATATTATGTGTAGTGACACGCTTATTCTTGTTACGAACAAGCTGAAGGCAGCGACAGGCATCAGAACTGATATTATTATCAATAACCTTTTTAATAGTTTACTGAAACATTTAGAGTACGCGTAATATAAGCAGTATGCAATCCCACATTGTAATTTGTTCTTTTTATGAAGTATTGCATAAAGCTGGTTTATTTTTGAGCCACATTCTCTTCAGGGCTTGTTCAATCCATTGAGAACCGATGCAATAGATGAAAGTTGTCTTTGGTGTCATCTCAAGGCTGTGGCTGATTCCGTGTGGATTCTTGCATCTGACTGAAGTGTCAGATGTTCATCGGGGCTGAATTTAAAGCAGTTCAGTTCAGGTGAACTCTCAGCAGTATCTTTGACTAAAAGTAAAAGTAACACCTAGCGCAGATGCTATTCCAGTACAGGGTTTATGGTACCTGTTTTTATTTGGGGCAGGAAGAGGGCCATCCTTTAACCCCCCCGTCCCATGCCGGAGTGGGTTGGGTCGTTGACAGATCACCTGCGTCTGGGGCCCGTGTGTTCCTCCCTGGCGGGCCGGCCCCCTCTCATTAATGCCCGCACCCGAGCGAGGGCCACATGGCAGCACATGACGAATAACGGCCCCACTCAGCCATCACTTCTGCTGACAGAACTGCAGCCCACCGCACTATTTCGCCCTCGCCCGTTCGCCTCCTGCGTCCTTCAGAGCCCACCTACTCCGATGCCGCGCTCCGCTCTCTGCTTCCGCTGCCCACAAACTACGCAAATGGGGGAAAAAAGTTTTTGGGCGCCGCATGTGGCTTCTGCAAATGGGAGCGGTTTGGGCTTCGCATCTAACTGAGGCCTCGGCGCCTCTCCACTCGGAATGTAGACGCTCCTGGCCCCGGCGGGAGAATCTAAACCGTAGCTGCACGGGGATGGGTTTCATGAAAAATAATTTCTCCCCTCTGAAGTAAGTTTCCCCCCTATAGTAATGTGTCATGTATTATGTCACAATTTGCTGTGCACTTAATGATCGTAAGGAATATCTTTTGGCAGATGTGCTTTATGGTTCTGGTTTAGTCTCGTTCAACATTTAAATGGAAGGATTTGAACTTCAAAATCACAAAAATCGCAAAAACGAAAACTCCAAGGCACTCTTTAAAAACAATAAAATGCCTTTTTTGTAATGGTATGGTCGCCATTACAATAAAGGCATTTCATTGTTTTTAAGAGAGTGCCTTGGAGTTTTCCTTTTTGCGATTTTTTGTGATTTTGAAGTTTAAGTGCATTCTTTTCCAAGGAGCACCTCGAACTAAACTGAGTTTTGAGTCCAGGAAGTGCTCCTTCCTATACATTTTCAGATTTTTTTCTTTTTATGTAAATGGAAGGTTTTGATGTTGCGCGAGTAACTATAATCAACATATGGCATTTTTTTTTTGGGTACAGCAAATTTTCTGTTCTTGCTGAAATAGACATTTATATTGTGACGTCATAATGACAATAGGGAACTTATTTTTAAAGGGAACTTATTTTTCATGATAATGGCTCTCTTCAGTAGGGTTTTGATAAAGTATTTTAGGCTTCCTGAATGAGGATTGCTCTCTTTACCACCTGTTTTTAGTGAAACGTTGGCCCAAATCCTCACTGCCTTCTGCCCCGCAAGCACCTGCCCTGTTCTGCAGCCCTTCTTAGGCAGCACTCGACCATGTAAACGTTTCCCCTCTCGTTTGATAGTCCTCATCACAGGAAGCTCTCCCCTCCCCTCCCCTCCCCTCCCCTACGCTGCATCTCCTCATCTTTCGCAGAGAGAGACCCAGATGCGCAATCATGCAAACTCTCCTTTTATTTTTAGGTAGGGGGTGTGTGTATCTGAGTGTCTGAGGTCAAGCTAAACATGTGGCGAGAAACAGGAGGCTCCGGCACTTTAATGAATGCGCTTCTCTGGCGCCGTGAAGTGGAGGCAGGGCTGGCAGTTTGAGCAGCTTGCAGTGGCTAATTATTAAACGCTCCTTCAGTTGTGTTCATTTAACCGTTCGAATCAGCCGAGCCATTACTGCCAGTGTATAATTAGCTGATTAAGAAACAGAGGCAGGGAGCTGCCAAAGGGATCGGTGAAATGATTGTTTTTAGAGAGCTTGTGCAGTTAAGATGTTTTCATTTTCCGGTCCATTATTGCATAAACCAAAAATTCAAGAGCATCTTTTTAATAGTGTAGATACTATCAAATGCAGTTAAATTCCCAAAAATCTTCTTTTGCGTGTGCGTGTGTGTGTTTGATCTTTTACATGGTTCAGAAATTATACAATTTTAACTATTATACCTTTCTTGGCTTCAATAATGCCTGTGCATGGTGACCCTGTTGGGGTGATAAGATTTCAGACAAGATAAAAATATGCTGCATTTAAAGATATAACGAATAGGTGTCAGCATTTTTGTCAGCATTTATCCTTTTGAGCATCCAAATGCTGAAAAGACCTTCTCTTATTTCCAGTTTGAGGTGCTAATGTTCTGTAACACATTAACATACAGTATTTTACTGAAGGAAAAAGTGGCTCTGAAATAACCTGTTGTGAGAAAATCCAGCAGACTGGAAGGGTATAAAGGCACATTTCCAACTGTTGCTTTTTCGTTTACATCTCATTTTGATTGAAAAGATTGAATCGGCGTGCTTCGGCTTTGAGGTGAAGTTTATTTTTATCATTTCCTTGTACTGTACCTTGACGCCAAAAAAAAAAGAGTGTGATTTTAATTTTAGTCAATCTGGGTTTGAACATGCTCGCCTCTAACCCAGCTGACCCGGTCCATTTGAGCGGCCGCCACGGTGATCATGTGCAGATTGGCTTGGTTTTCATAACTTTGACCGTGATTCACCCGAGGTAATTGAGTTTGGGTTTAACAGAAACCAAGGTTAACCATCATTCCCTCAAGAAATATTAATCAATTATTCTCCCTGCCGGATCAGCTCCGAAGGCAACTCATCTGGAAAGAAGCACAGGGAGGTATAATGGGAAGTGGCAAAGGCGCTGCTGAGTGAGTGCTGTAATACTTAATCCTTTGAGACAGCTGCGGTGACAGTTTTGGTCTTCTGCCTTGTGTTCCTGTGCTTCGCTTTTGTCCATCTGCGCAAACCTGCGCAGACTTGTGTAGCCCTGCAGAAATTGTTTATTAACAGCCTGACAGTTGGCTCTGGTCTGAAGCAGATGGATTTTTCCCGCGCTGGGCTGAAGTGCTGTATTGGATGGGAACGGCTTGAGATTAAAATACTCACTTTGACTTTGTGACGTCTTGATGGAGCGGTGGCTGTTAAAAGTAAATGATCTCGTCTTGTCTAATGTATGCCCTCTCTGTTTCTCTCAGCTGGTTGCTGAAATTCGGTTGCAAGAACTACCTGGATTCCTTTGAAAATTCGCTTTGGTCTCAAATAACCTCAGCCATTTTCTGTTTTTATGAATACCTTTTGTTTTAAATGTGGAAAAGAGGAGAAACTATTATAGCAAGAGATGCAGATACATGGAGAGTGGCTGAGGTGGGGCAAGCTGTAGTATTCTGCAATATTCTATTTCAGGCTTCACTAAATCTCACGTTTTGCTGAACACTATTGCCACTTGTGGTCAATTATCCCTCCTACTGCTTATACATAACGTATTATGCACTCAATGGGTCTGTTGAGCTCATGTACTCAGCCATGCCACTCCATCATGAGTTAAATCCATACAGCCAGAATCAAGCTTTATTCTTGAGGCTCATATCCTGGTTTTGTTGACTGACGGTTCTCACGTTTGCCACTTTGTTTTGCTCTAGTTTGCTATGCAGTTTAGCGTGAACTCTTATGAATTTTTGCACTCTAAAACTGCATCTTGGCTTACCTTGGGTCCTACTCCGCGTCCAGTCTTATGAGGCGGTGAATTTACTCCGGAAACGTCTGACATGCTGCAGTTTGACGTTTGCCCCAAATCATGCTCATGGTTCTCAACATCAATGAGTGACTGTCACCATCTATTGAAAAATGGCCATTCAGTCACATGATCAGTGGCTCAATGGTTGGGTCTAATCTGAGGTGTTTTCATGTAGTACCCCAAAAAAAGAAAGATTGGAAAAAGAAAGATGCAATGTACAATGAATGTGGGGATGAACTGAAAATACACATTGTTTAGTTGCAGAAGATGAGGGATTTATTGGGCAGTGGGTAGAGTTGGAGGGCCGTTTTAATCTATCTACAAACAGCTGCCACTGGGGGGGGGGAATAAAAAAGCGATGCACAGTAAGTAGAAAGCAATAGGAGTCTGGTTCGATTGGTTCTCATAGCTGCTTTATTGTCTAATCGTGCTGGCATCTCTGATTTATTGATGGCACCGAATAACTAGAAATTTCCAGGAGATAATACCATGTATTGTTATGTGACGGTTTAATGTCAAAATGTGAGTGGTGAAAAGTATTATGAAGTGGCAAATTTACCTAAACCATGTAATGTACTTAATTTGAAATACTGCAAGGAAACTATACTTTACGCACTTTTCAGAATTCCTGTACAGTGCCAGTCAAAAGTTTGGACATGTTTTGCTAATATCACCACACTCTGTTTTTAGAGAAATTTAAACGGCTTAACTTCTCTATATAATTTCAAATGGAATCTTGTAAAAGGAAAACAGTTAGACATGAAAAGGGAATAATTTACTTGTTTGATTAGTGTCCAAAATTTTGGATTTCTCAAAGAAGCCATATTTTTCAAAGTAAACAGACAAATAAGCTCCTTCTATATTCCAACTGCTGAATTAAAGGCAAGCGGTTTTGGGACTTATTGGGCGAAAATGTTGATGAAAAGCCACCTCAAGTGCAGCATGTCTTTGGGAAGTTAGAAAGCCCAGCAGCTGCAAATTCAATATAGTAATACAACCCCATTTCCAAAATAGTTGGGACAAAGTGTAAATTGTGAATAAAATCAAAATGCAATGACTTTCAAATCACACCAGGCAGTATTTTATTCACAATAGAACAGAGATAACATAGCAAATGTTGAAACTGAGAAATTTTACAATTTTATCCACAAAATGAGCTCATTTCAAATTTGATGGCTGCTTAAGGTCTCAAAAAAGTTGGGACAGGGGCCTGTGTACCATGGTGTAGCATCCCCTCTTCTTTTTAACACAGAGTGGAGGCGTCTGGGCATTGAGGAGACAAGTTTCTTGAGTTTAGCCATTGGAATTTGATCCCACTCTTGTTTAATACTGGTCAATTTCATGCAAAATGATACCTCAGGGGAATTTTTTTTGTCATATAATTTGAATAATTTTTGTTTTGCAATAATTTCCTTCTGTTAGTGCCATAGACTGTATAAAAAGATGGATGAAGCAACCGTGACGTCACCCATTGGTTTCAGCATATCATTTAGGAAGCCTCAATTTGAACTGCTCCATTTTGTCATTTTGAAACTGGGTGTGATTCCTATTGGACGAGAGCGTGAATTGAATATCCAGGGAGGAGCGAGGGGTGGATCTACGTGTGGATCTGACCATATCAGATAAGGACCAGAGGATAGCCACGCCCCTAAAGCATATTCTGGCTTTATCCTTTATTCTAGTCTATGTAGGACCATAATTTACAAAAATGAACATCATTATATATCGAAGGAGACTTGAAACTTGCGATCGATACAATAAAGTAATGTGGAAAATCATTATTTAAGTAATAAATCAGGTGGAAAAGTAGGGTCATTTTCTCATAGACTTCTATAGGATTGAACTTCTTTCTGCACTGAAAACGTGTTTTTTTTTTTTTTTGTCAGTGAAACATGCTTGCACTCCTTCCTCAGAATTACATGCCACAGAAAAGTCAACGAAGCTCAGTTTTCTCATTTAGTCCCAGACACGTTATGTCAGTTACCGAAGAATGTTACGTCAGTTACTCTACGTTTTGACTCAGAAAATATAATTCAGCCAACATAAACACTTTCTTCATTCTGATTGCTGGAGAAGTGACTGTCAACCTTCTTTTGACAGAGAGACTAAGTTGATTGAAGGAAAGAATTCAGAGAAATCTTCAATTTAAACAAGGCAACATTGTCACCAATATCCCCCACCACGGTAAGAATGGTCACGGGGGAATGGGGAAAACTTGTCCCCATTAAACACCCATACACCAAGTTCAGAGTCAAGGGCCATAACTCCGTAAAAAAAATGTCTCAGAATCAATTGTCGAACTCATGCATTAGGGTCATTAGTACTGGACACACACAAAATTTCACCCATGAAGGTGCCATAGTTTCTGAGAAAACTTGTCCCCATTGCAAATCCCATACACCAAGTCGACGAACAGAAACAAGGACCATAACTCCGTAAAAAAAAATTTCTCGGAATCAACTGTCGAACTCACTCAATAGGATCATTAGTACTGGTCACCCACAGAATTTCATCCACGTAGGTGCAATTGTTGCCAAGAGAACTTCTCCCCATTGCAACACCCATACACTTAAGTCCACGAACAGAGTCAAGGGCCATAACTCTGTAAAAATGAATTTCTCGGAGTCAATTGTTGAACTCAATCAGTAGGGTCATCAGTACTGGCCACATACAAAAGTTCATTCACGAAGGTGCAATAGTTTCCGAGAAAATTTGTCCCCATTGAACCCGGACTGACGGACGGACGGACAAGCGCCATTCCAATATCCCCCGATCCACTTCATGGCAGGGGATAAAAAGCATGTAGAAATTGAGGTATTTTTTCATGTTACGTCAGTCACCCTGTAAAATGACAAACTGTGGGATAGTGCAATAAGCAAAATAAAATCTATTACATGGGTTCTCAAGCACCAACAAATGTTTGAATCCCTATGGTATTTTGTAGTGATCCACCATGTAATTACAGAGTAACTGAAGTTAAAGTTGTTCTAAATGTTACGTCAGTTACCGTGGAATTGACCTACAGGCTTCCAGCTGCTGGAGAGTTTTGGGTCTCCTTTGACGGACTTTTCGTTTAATTGTGCGCCAAATGTTCTCATTCGGTGAAAGATCAGGACTGTAGGCAGGCCAGTTCAGCACACGGACTCTTCTACTATGAAGCTATGCTGTTGTAATAGCTGCAGTATGTGGTTTTGCATTATCCTGCTGAAATACACAAGGCCTTACCTGGAATAGATGTCATCTGGAGGGGAGCATATGTTGCTCTAAAACCTTTATATACCTTTCAGCATTCATGGTGCTTTTTAAAACATGCAAGGGTTCCACACCGTATGCACTAATGCATCCCTATACCATCAGAGATGCTGGCTTTTGAACTGAACGCTGATAACAGGAGGGGTGGTCTTTCTCCTCTTTAGCCTGGAGAACACGACGCCCATGATTTCCAACAAGAATGTCAAATTTGGACTCGTCTGACCACAGGACACTTTGCCACTTTGCTGCAGTCCATTTTAAATTAGCCTTGGCCCATAGAACACGGCGGCACTTCTGGATCATGCTCAACAATGGCTTCCTTTTTGCATGATTGAGTTTTAGGTGGCATCTGTGGATGGCACGGCGGATTGTGTTTACAGACAGTGGTTTCTTGAAGTATTCCTAGGCCCATTTAGTAATGTCAATGACAGAATCATGCGAGTGAGTGATGCAGTGGTGTCTGAAGGACGAAAATCACGGGCATCTAGTAAAGGTCTTCGGCCTTGTCCCTTATGCACAGAGATTTTTCCAGTTTCTCTGAATCTTTTGATGATGTTATGCACTGTCGATGATGAGACCTTCAAAGTCTTTGCAATTTGAGGTTGAGAAACATTTTTTTTTAAGTTTTCCACAATTTTTTACGCAAGCCTTCACAGGTTGGAGAGCCTCTGGCCATCTTTACCTCTGAGACTCAGCCTCTTTAAGACGTCCCTTTTATAGCCAATCATGTTACACACCTGATGCCAGTTAATTTAATTACTTGCTAAATGTTCTTTCAGCTGATTCTCTTATATATTAATTGCTTTTTTCAGCCCTTTTTTACCTGTGTCCCAACTTTTTTTTGAGACATGTTGCAGCCAGAAAATTTCAAATAAGCTCATTTTGTGGATAAAAATTTAAAATGTCTTAGTTTCAAAATTTAAAATGTTATCTATATTCTATTGTAAATAACATATTGGTTCATGTGATCTGAAAGTCATTGCATTTTGATTTTATTCTCAATTTACACTTCGTCCCAACTATTTCGGAATTGGGGTTGTATGACTGCCCTTGTTTGGAAAAAAAAATGTGAGAATGCGCTGCAAATATGATAACAAATGGTGCTTAGTTTGATAGATTTAAGAATTATATCTTTGTTTGCAAAATAAAGGCTGCTTTTTTCTTTATTTAACCTATGTTGTAAGAAAAATGTGAGTATGTCCAAACTTTTGACTGGTACTGTATGTATATTTTTTATTTTTCAAATGAGCTGATAAAGTTTGCACCAGAGATATAAAATTAACCTATTCAGATATGGTATGTGGGACACTATTGATCCGGTATTTCCAGAGAGTTCTATGCATTAGCTACCTGTCAACAGACAGCAAGGTACTCGATATCTCAAAGAAAATCAAACGTGAGAAAAACTATGTTATGTGTCCTGAATATCAATGAAATGTGAATCTGTGATCTAAATTCTAACTTTAAGATGAGAAATATCTGCAGGACCAATAAAAGGAGCTTCTTTTAAGTAAGTCATTCAAAGAGAATCATGGGATGTTTCAGTGAAGTGAATGTCGGCACATACTGAGACTGAAGCTGTCTCATTTGAAGAACTGAATGGGAGGAAGGAGGTTGTGAGGTGGAGGTTTAAATTGAGCCTTTTCCTGGGGGTGAAAGGGTGAGAAAGAGTCCGAGCTCCAGCTGGATCAGTTGTGATGTTTTATAGATTGAGAGTGAAAGTGGGCCGGTGGAGTGACCAGGAGTGACCTCAGCGTTTGTGTTTCTCTCCCTCAGCCTGCATCCCCTTCCAGGAGGACAGCCTGAGCGAGGCAGCGGAAGGTTCCAGAAATGAGGGCAGGTCCCTGGGCATGGAGTCTGGCGGAGGGGGCCCCCTGGCTTCTGAGAAGCAGGACTTCATCAAACCTGGGACATTCTTCAGCATGCAGGGGGAGCAAGAGGACTGAGGGGCCAAAGAGAGGCTCGACACCCCCCCCCCCATTGCTTCTTCCCTAAACTGGGGAGGTGCTACGCTGGGTGTGTTCAAAGAGAGAGAGATCTAAAAACAGCAAGTTGTTAAACTGATTTTAAGTGGGGAGGTTGGGTGGGGGGTGGGGGAAGACACGTTCATCGGGACTGAAATTGCTGCTCTTCTGTACCATGTTGAAAGGGACCCTTCAGTATACGCCGCACTCGAAGGATGAAAAAAAATGTTAGCGCAATCAAGCATTGTTAATCATTTCTCTCCCTCCGTTCAATTCCGCGAGCAGCGCGGAGATTTGAAGGGCCGCTAACGAAGTGACCCCCACCTCGGCCTGGCAACACCGGACCCGCCGAGGCTTCGCGCCGGGCTTGATGTCTCCCCGCCCACCCAAACAATTATGCCCCATTTGAGCTGTTATGCATTTCCCTCCAGGGACACTAAAAATGATGGAGGGGGAGGTGCATTAAAGACCCCCGCGTCAAAAAATCCCTCAGCCGCGCCGCAGTAACAGATAGATACGAGGGCAACAGAAAGCCCCGGTACCTCCTGCTGTTTTGGGTTCAGAGACGTACCTTCTCCGAAAGTGAGTCCTACAAAGAACAGGCCTCCCATTAGCATGGATTTGAAAATCTACACACACCACAAAGGCTCTCATTTGCACAACTGAGGGAGTCTGTGTTTTGGTCCCTCCGGGGGTAGTCCTTTTTCCTATGCACACCTTCTATATTCAAATTTCCCCCCACATTAAAGTTGGCGACAGCCAAGGCGCAAAACTGAATTTCCAACATTAAAGCGGCAAGTAATGTTTGTTGATGTGTGTGGGGCTGAGTGGAGAATTCCTTCTCCCCACTTTCCAGCCTCATTTGTCTTGGCTGATATTACATAAATGACCAGAGAGCAGCTCCGTCTATTATATATTATATTTTTCCATTGTTTGTGCCTATTTGAGGGATGTCCTTCTCGACGAACATGGCTGCATAAGTTAATACTGTGCATTCTGAGACTTGTAGAAGTGAAAAATGTCATTGCAGTATGAGCGACAAAACAGTATTTTCTTTGCCCGTAGAGCTGGCCGCTTACAGTTTTTGCCTCATGCGATCTGGCCAAATCTTCACTCACGGCCTTAAAATATGGAAATGTTCCCATTATGAATATCTGAGTTCAGCGAGCTGTGTTTGAAGGCGGATGAGGAGGCTTGAGAGAGGTGTGGAGCGATGAAAGGGGCAGTAATTAAAAGGGATCCCTCGCCGTTTGATGTGGCACGGAGAACAGGGGTTCTGGCTGTGAGGTGGCGTGGTGTACGCCTGCAGTGCGAGATGCCCAGCGCTGGAGAACACGCCGGCGAGAGTCCCTCTGGCTCTCGCCACGCACTAATGCTAACCTGACGCTCCTGCAGATGAAGGCTAAAGGGGTGGTGGGCGAGCACCACACGGTGGGGTTACGTCACGTAACTTGACTCCTGGTCGGCCTGTGGAGCAGTTAGTCAGCCGACGTGGCTTAGGGATTGAGGGCATCCCCCTCCAAAAATAACCCCCTACTATAACAGCTAGGAAACCAGCCATCTTCCACTCTTCCCTTTGATGGAATGAAGTGAGCAGAAACGAGCATCTCTGGCCCATACATATTAATGACTTTCACTTTGTGTGGATTGGATTCCTGATCCATTCTTATGATGCGGAGGCATGTTCATGGGGGTATTTTAGTAAATTTATGTGAGAACTGGTGGTAAGTGCTGCGACTTCTCTTCCTCGCACTAGTAATTATCAGTCACCATGTTGATGACCCCCTGGCTCCACCCATTTTCCTCCTCACCCTCTAAATATTGTCCACAATAGATTTCCAATGGCCAGGAACTCGGAGATTGTCACGTGGACTGAGTCAATTACCCTGTTACAGTTAAGAAATCCACTGGGCTGATATTGCTCATATTTCATTCCCGGTAAGGATTACCTGTCAGGCCCAGAGGAGATGTATTGATCTGTTTTCCTTTTTCTGGCAGCAGTCACCTGACAAAGGCACCCAGGACGGGGGTGCATGAGTGATGCCCACCCTGTCTCCCAGTTGCATGTAGGGGGCTCCCACTGACCTAGTGACAGGGAGATAATGTAGTCATAAACTCTGCATGAACTTACAGGGAGTCCAGTCATTTCCCCCAATCCGACCCCACTGTCCGTGTTCCTCAAAGTTAGGCTGGTCCATTTCTCTGTAATTTATCAATGTTAATTGCACCATTTTGAGCGGATAACATGACGAGGTCGAGAAACGCCTATGCAAACGTCTTCAGCTTTTTATTCACGGCCTAGAGGCATGCAAACCCCCCTCATGCTTAATCTAGCTTTGATTGATTTGTTGATGGAGTCTGTGTGTGATCCTGAGATTCACACCATTGCTGTATTTTTCTGAATCGAGGGTAAAATTAGGCTAAGATTTAACGAGAGCATTACTTTGGAATATCATTATTGTTACCATGCCAATGCCACAGTTACTTCCTAATGACACATGCAGTTTTTACATTTTCAGATGTGTATTGCAGTGTTTCTGTATTGTAAAGTAAATTTATACCATAAACATCAATGAATCAATGAAATATTTTGATTTCAAAAGTCACTGTATTAAAGAAATTAGTTAAGTTCTTTTAACAGTTTCTTTTCTGAGTATGAAACAAGACTTCCTATTAAGTCTTACAAAATTGGATTGAAAATAGTGGCTCTTTTTAAAGTCTTTTAGAAATGGATTTCCTGTGAAACATAACATGAAGGTGCTGACATATTACAGCGTAAATTCATTGCTCCTTCATAAATTTTATGGCAGCTGAGATTTTTGGGGGTGATTTTTTTCCCCCTTATTCTATGGGGTACGGGAAGCAAATTGACCTATTAAAATAGTAATATCCCAGAACTGCATGTGTTGCACTTAATGTGGATACAGCACATTTCCACAAAGAAATTGAATCCATCCAATATTTAACACAAACTAGCTGTGTCATCGTCATTACACTTAGTAAGAAATTGACTACCAGACCTTTACCAGTAAGCTCCTTAGACATTGTCTAATGTGTCAGGGATTGTTAGCACTATCAGTGCCTGATATTTTTCAGTGGGGTGAGATGATGTCAGGGTTCTTCGGCAGCTTTTTCATATGAGCAAGAAATGACTACGATCGTGTTAGTGATAACTGTATCTTGGTTCTAGCTGTGGACGCATGCATAATTGCCATGTCATTCCAAATGATCCAATGAAGAATGTCTCCTGCATTGAGCGCCTGCTCGGTTCATCATTCAGTGTTAAATATGTAGTTAAGATATACGTGTAGAAATTGCACATCTCCGCAGGTTTTCTTCTGTTTCTTTTAAAATGGGTACATCACCTGGAATGTGAAATAATCACAAGATTAAAAAAAAAGCATGATCATGCCATAATGACTTTGTGTCTCTTCTTTTGCGCCAGTATATTAATAGCCAAATAAGAAATGAAATGTATCTTAATCTTGAGTTGTGCTATCAGAAGTACTTAATATGGCTTTCTGTGGTCCCTGGATGTAGATGCTTTTGTAGCGTTTATTTGTCGTACTGTGCATACCTGTTTATACGGGAAGGCCCGCATGTTCTCTTGGTAAATACAGAGATCGTGTCTGACTTTGACAGGCTCGTCCTGTCACACTGCATCATGTAAGAGCTGTAGAGCATTCATTTGAAGTACCAGATATGAAGACATGACATGGAAGCTAATGATTATTTGCTCGTGTGTTTATTTTGTGGTGCTAAGAACTGTGGAGTTATTATCCTTTTACTTTTCTGAAAATTGTTTATTTGGGTAAGCTTTTCCCTGTCTCTTCACTAGAAAGGCATCATGTGACCAAAGACTTAACGGGAATGCATTACAGTTTGATCCTACAATGCATTTGTTATGAATGTTGGTAGTTTGGGGAGATCTTTAAAATTTCATTTTGCTTTTGTCACTTACTCTTGAATTGTTTTTTAGTCTGTATATAGGTTATCTATTGTTTAATTTAGTTTTTTTGTGTATGATTTAGCAGCTAATTAGTATGCAGTCATGGCAACAGATAGACATTTTTCTCCATTTGTAGGAAAACACTTACTTATCATAGGAAACATAATGTGCTGCAGCACGCAGCAGTGCAGTTGTTAGCTTGACTTAGTAGTTTTAGCCTGGGCGTTCCGCTATTACTGATCAGCTCTTTCTGTCAGGAAAATGCCAAAGTCTTCTGCAGTCACAATCAGAGAAGTCACCATTAAAACTAATCAGGATTTGTTTCAAAGTAATAGAAATATAAAATGTATCTTTCAATTGAACATTAATGTGACCAACCCTCAGAAGTATTCACAGTATTCCAAAGCATTAGATGCAAGATAAGTTTTTAATTTTATGGTTGCAAATTTTAGCAAGATGCCCTCCAACAACAAAGCAAAACACACTGCCCACGCGTCATAAATTGTACATAGTATTTCTCAGTTTCTTATTTTTAAAATGCTCCAAAGAGTAAGTTATTTGGCGAAGCTAATGTTGTCTGATAGTTATTTGCAGGCTATTACCCTCCCTGGATTTGTATATTTTGTTCATGAGCAGTCCCTTGTGTATAGACACAGTTGAATGAATGTTGTGGCTTGCTCAGTATTGCACTAATTCGTTTAGGAGAAATGCCCCAAACTGTGTAGAGACAGGTGTGCTTCTGAAAGTGTAACAACACTGCTATTTTAGCCTAATTAGCCATTGTTCGCTTCAGATGGCCTGAAACACCGCCCCCCATAGATTGCCTTTCCGGTCCCCAGATCACCTTTCACCCAAGAAAAGAAGTGAAACTTTGAGAGCTGCTGTTTATCAGGAAAGGTGACTGGTTTGGAATATTGTTGATATGACTTTTCTGCTGCCTTGCCCTTGCAGTATAACCTCTCCAGAATTTTTGGAGTCCTTGGTTTTAATGACGGGCATGTGGTATTCTTCTGGCTGTGAATTTGGACTATAGTTCAGCCAGATCTGAGAAATTGGATGTATTTATGATAATATTTTGGATCAATATTTGGAAATGCATTCAAAGCATCTTGTTCTGTATCACTGCACTCTTAGTGCTTGTGTATTCCAATGCATTATTGGGTTGTGTTTCATTGTATTAAGCATAATTTCATTGTGCTTGGATTATAAAACTGCAAGTGTTTAGGAGGACCCAATTATGTTCACATTGTTTGCTTCTTAGTTTGTTTTTTTATATGTACTTTACTGCTATAATGTATGTTATGACTTGCCAATAACTGGAAAAAATTGACACGTATGATTCCAATAAAGAAAAAATAAAGAAATGAGGCGTTTCTGTTGTCAGTATACTGAGAATTCCTTGGGTGTGTAGGTATGGTGCAGAATGTCGACATGCCCCCTTGGTGTCTGATGCTACTCTGTGAGGCAAATAAGGTAGGTGTCGTGGTACTGAGATGGGTAGGTGAGGCGTGCACATACGCACAGACTAATGATGCCTCCTGTCTAGGTCTCGCCCATCAGACCACAGAATTTTCTTCTCGGCTCACTGCAGCTTTCAACAGCAGAGTTTTCTCATCATTTCTGGTAAGTGACCAACATTCTCATCAGGCTATTTTCTTTGTCCTATCCGTGCAAGTCCCTCTTCCACGGCACTAGATTTTGGCGGCTATTTGCCACTATCTGTATTTACCCCTAGTCCTGCCACTAGGCTAATGCTTATCCTGCTGTCCGCATGCCTGCAGGACTTCGTTCATTGGCTAAAAGTCCATTTGTCACAGTACCCGTATAACACTGTATATTGATGACCGGCTACCGGGAAATGATACATTAAGAACGGACACACAAGGAAACAAGTGTGGGTCGTCTATATATCGGTGACCGTCAGAACTAGGGTCAAAGGAGTTCTGTGCTCTGAGATGCTTTACTATCATGGAGTAGAAAGGGGGCACTCAGCATAATACTTTGCAATATTTAATAACAAAACATCAGTTATAACTATAATATTTTACTCTATTTAGTCTTGGAAACTTACTGAAATAAGGCAAAAAAAAAATTGCTATTGAGATGAGGTAATAGAAACAGGCTTGAGATTTGCCAGCAAGGTAAAATCTCACTTGTCCAGTGAATGTTTAGTTGAGGAGAAAAAAGAAAACCTAGAAAGACGTAGGCAGACTTTTTTTTTTTTTTGCAGGTTTTATCCTTTTGATTGTAATGGCAAACTACTTAATTGAAGTTAATTCAAAGACTGATGAGAGAAGCAGATGCTGTTTGGGAAATCTAGTAGACAGAGCATTGCAAACCGTGGAAATCCCATGTGCGACTCTTAAGCCAAAGTAAATACTAACAATGTTCCTAAATTGCTTTGGCTGAGAGAAGACTAACGAGGCTTTGGGAGCTAAATCAATAGGTCCCCCACTGTTAATCTTTTGGTCCAACGGAGTAGGAGTCTGCAGCCACTTCGTCGTACGTTGAGAACCAAGCAAATCACTCCGTGCTCCGGCAGTCAAGAGCTACAAATCGCATCTTCTGCTGTCTGTCTTTTTCTACTCCCCCCTTCCTTTTCTGTAGATTGATGGTGAAATGGAAGAAAAATCAATGGCTTCCTCTAGTCAGAAACAGCAAGCTTTGTCATGTTTAAGAGTTTGATGTGCAGGCACAGAGTCGGTCACAAGGCCGGCACCCACTACAAATCAGTCACTCTTTCCCCCCGTTGCCCTTTGTTTCATGGCTGGCTCCAGGCAGGAAATGAGCTTATTTCAAACAGTGATTTACATAAGGTTTGCCTTCGCCTGTCTCCCTGGCCTCACCTTTTTTTTTTTTTTTTTTTTTTTTTTTTTTGTGGCTGCTGTCACCCGTCTTTAGGAGTGTGAGCTGTGTGGCAGGTCGGCTTGAAGGAGCAAAGCCTCTGATTTGTGGAAATTTCAGAAGTCATTTTGTCCGCTCCCTTGTCTATGTGTCTACCAAGAAGGGCCCATACAAATAGCTAGTGCTTGAGAAGGTTACATATGTTGTGATTTGTAGTCATGATAGTGTGATGGGTCTGGTCTCTATGCAGAACAGAGGTCCTGAACTGCAAACCCCCCAAAACAAGAAATGAAAAGCATGTATTTTGGCCAAAAATCATACATGTTATATTTTTTTGATATGACAACATAATCACGAGAGACAAATTCAATGCAAGATTTGCTGATGAGATGCGGCAATTTCACTTGTCAAGCAAAAAAAAATCAAATTGTTTGTTATTGAAAGAAAAAATAAAATAAGAAGAGTTTGGAGACTTTTGCAGTGTGTCCCCCTATGGGTCACTAGGTCAATTTGAGCTCCTGTAGAACATGAATCAGGCCTAGTTTATTAAGCATATTCCCATTCAAGGCGGATAAAAAAGAAGAATTGTTCATTTCCCATCCTGCCTCACTCTGTTCCCATAATTTAGTGTTGCTCAGTGTGGTTCCTCTGGCAGGCTGGCCCCATAATTAATTTGGAAACTCCTCTCTCTGCTTGTTTAGGCTCTGTGTCTGGCATGGTGCTCATATCCTAAACTGTTAGCAGAGAGTTGATGCTTGCGCACGCACAGCTGTAATGCCGACTGCCTTCAAATGCGGTGCAGTGGTACAACAGCGGTTTGGTATCGGGGGAATGCTGATTTGTAAGCTAAAGGAATCGCGCCTCTGTGGTCGCGGGCTTGGACGTTTTATTTATTCAGTACCTGCAGACTGGATCCCGGGAGCAGCTCCAAGCGTGATTGTGCCATTTATTGTGTGCCTTGTTTGCAATGATCTGGAGCTTGGCACAGACGTCTCTCCTTGCATTAGAACAGCACCATTCCTTTTCATTTTTGTGGCATTTTAATCAGAGCGTTATGAGGTTCAGCGGGTGAGGAACGTCGAAAGTTGTGTTTCCTGACAGCCAATAAAAACCTTATAATCTCTGTGATTCAAGCAGCCCATTTTAAAAATACTAACTAGCGCTATCACTCAGGCCACCCTCTTCCTTTTAATACCCTTTTTTTATTTAATATACAGCCCATGAAAAATGAGAGACTCCCGGCTTGGCGTGTAGATATTTTGTTGCTGATGATGCGAGACGAATTTCCATCACAGCTTTGTTTCCACTCGGTGAGCGGATAATCTTTTACAGCGCAGGGGGAGAGAGTCGCGCCCATCAATCTCCTGGGCTTATGGCTGCCGTTCAGTCGCATTACCCAACCAGAACGCACAAGCACGTGCACGCGCGCGCAGACCAGTGTACGGTGAGAGGTTCTGATGGACCTCAGCGGGAACTTCGCTCATTATTGGTCAGTTCACAGGTCACTGTGTCTCTACTTCAACAAAATGTACTGATGATTCTGGGGAAGCTCAGCTTGGCAGAACCTACAGATTGAAAAGGACCATAGAACTTACAGAAGAATGTGGGCCTAAAATTGCTGGCTATTGTCCGACTCCTGCTACATGGTTATGTAGGCACCTTGAATTGAATTTTGGGGTGAAGGAGCCTATTGAAATTTCTCAAAGCTGTGTTGCACAAATGTGGCCTGATTAGAGGTGGAGCACTGAGCCATGGAGGTGTAGGAGATGTTGGCCTTTTAAGATCAATGGCCTCATGCAAGAAGGGCGTAAGTGACATTTTGCAAATTTTCCAGAAGAGCCAAAACACTGCCACAGCACCACCTATTAAAAAATTTGCCTGCAGATACAACTTTTTAAAAAGGCATTTTAACCGCTTTAGGATGGGAATTGATACTCCAGACTTGAGATGGGCTGGTCTCAGTTATTCCAAAACTACCAAAAAAGTCATTTTTGACCAGTGTGTTACGCCCTTCTTGCATGGGGCCATCGCTGTAATTTCTTTCTGAACAATATATTTATTATCTTCCATTTCTCTGTCTTGGTTTTGGATTATTCACATAATTTGAATTGTACAAAACTGTAGCGTTTTCCAGTGGCCCAGCCCACTGAGCCTTGCCTTTTTTGGGGTTAAGGAAGCAATGAGGGAGGTGCTAAGTCCCAGCCCCTGCAGGCCTAGCTTCCACAGCACCTGCCACCCTGGCATCTCCCTCCTGCTCCTCTCCCTCCATAGAGATGTTGCTGTGCTGATTGACGGTAATGAGAACTGGCAGAGTCGATGGGGGACAAGCGGGGGCCACATGCGTGCACCTCTCCCCGCGCAGCCAGTCACTGAGCTGCCGTTTCTCTTGGAATCTTTGCATGGCTCACCTGTCATCCCCGTGCCTCCTTGGATTACACTGTGCGACAGGGGGACTGGATGGCAGGGCAGTGCACGTGTCACTGTAAGTGACAGCCACAAAATGGAGGCTCTTACCGGGTGCAGACTCCGACTTATCTAAACAAACACAGAGTCAGCAGTGGAACCTTTAGAAATAGCCTGCAGTGCTCTGATGCTGGGTTTTGTCATAAGTTAATGGAGCTGTGTCACATTAACTGCGCATGCTCGGGCTTGACAGATGCAAATTAGGTAAACACTAAGAAGTTGCTTGTGAGGTGACCAGAAGTCAAACTGCCAAATTATGCGTGCTGGTTGCAGTTTTACTCAAAATTTTACTGTGCTCGTAGAAATTTGCACTGCCACTGAACAGTGATTCTAAGTTCAAAGTTGCGCAACATCCATTTTACTTTGTGTCTGTACAGGAGACTGAAAACCTCTGAGAGAGCACGAGCACGTGCTGAACCAAAGCTGGGAGGAAGAGGCCTGAATGTCAGTGTAAAACTGCTGGCCATTTCTGCTGCGTTATAAAATCGTGTAATTCCGCAAATAAATTATAAGGAACTTGATGTCCAAATAACAGAAATACTGTATATCAATGTAATGCTATATGAAGACGAAATTAAGACAATAGAGATGGATTTTCTATACTAGTAGAGTGTTGCACCCCTTTTTACCCCTCAGCCCCGACTGAGGGGCAGAGGGATATTGTCGTCACGTGTGATGTCCGTCCATCTGTCTGTCCATCTGCCCCATGAACTTTTGTATTCCACACGATATTTTGAAAAGGCCTTCGTAAATCTACGCCATTTTTAGGTTGCCGGCCATATGCCAGTAACCTATTGTCGTCACTTTGCGTCCGGCGGCGTCGTCGGCGTCGGCGTCATCCGTTTAAAGCCGTATCTCAAAAACAGTCGGATGAATTTTTTTAAATTTGGGGATGTGATCAAATTAGTCATCAAGTTAATGCCCGAGCAAAGATTTTTTTGATTGAATCGTTCGTTTAGACTTGGCGGCCATTTTTATGTCGAAAATGGCCATTTTTGGCATTTAGGTGCAATTTTCTCAAAAACTGTCTGATGTATTTTTTTTTGAATCGCAGCAATGGAATCAGTATCATGACCTGCTTCAATGCTGTAAACGGGCATTTTGATTGAATCGCTCCTTCATAGCGCCACCTAGGCAACGTGTCTGGACTTCATCATTTTTCGGGTTGTTCTGTGCTATAACTCTCTTAATATGGCATTTAGAGCTTAGGTATGTATGATGCTCCAACAGGGAATCAGGTATGCCAAACATTGTGAGTCAGTCACATTTGACCTTGGGCCTCCAGGTCAAGGTCAAATGGCAAAAATGTGCTATAACTCTCTTAATATAGCATTTAGAGCTTAGGTATGTATGAAGCACCTATAGGGAATCAGGTATGCCGAACATTGTGAGTCAGTCATATTTGACCTTGGGCCTCAAGGTCATGGTCAAATGGCAAAAATGTGCTATAACTCTCTTAATATAGCATTTAGAGCTTAGGTATGTATGAAGCACCTATAGGGAATCAGGTATGCGAACATTGTGAGTCAGTCACATTTGACCTTGGGCCTCCAGGTCAAGGTCAAATAAAAATGTGCTATAACTCTCTTAATATAGCATTTAGAGCTTAGGTATGTATGAAGCACCTTTAGGGAATCAGGTATGCCGAACATTGTGAGTCAGTCATATTTGACCTTGGGCCTCAAGGTCAAGGTCAAATGGCAAAAATGTGCTATAACTCTCTTAATATAGCATTTAGAGCTTAGGTATGTATGAAGCACCTATAGGGAATCAGGTATGCCGAACATTGTGAGTCAGTCACATTTGACCTTGGGCCTCCAGGTCAAGGTCAAATGGCAAAAATGTGCTATAACTCTCTTAATATAGCATTTAGAGCTTAGATATGTATGAGGCACCTCAAGGGAATCATGTATGCCAAACATTGTCGGTTGTTCGAATTTCACCTTGGGCCTCCAGGTCAAGGTCAAATGGCAAAAATGTGCTATAACTCTCTTAATATAGCATTTAGAGCTTAGATATGTATGAGGCACCTAAAGGGAATCATGTATGCCAAACATTGTCGGTTGTTCGAATTTCACCTTGAGCCTCAAGGTGAAGGTCAAATGGCAAAAATGTGTTATAACAGCTTAATGTGGCACCTATAGGGAATCATGTTAGCCAAACATTCTCTGCAAGGTGAAAATGACATTGGGCGTCAAGATCAAATGGCAAAAATTGCTAAAACTTGCTGAATATGGCAATTAGAGCTCAGGTATGTTTGGGGCATCTATAGGAAACCATGTATGCTGAACATTCTTAGGCAGTCAGTTAAATTTGATGTTGGGCCTCAAGGTCAAGGTTATATGACAAAAATGGCCCATATTTGTTTAACATTGTTTGTAGAGCTTAGGTATGTATTTAATAGCAAATCATGTATGCTGGTTTTTAGACATATTGGATTTCACCTTGGGCAACAAGGTCCAGGTAATGACAAAACGGCCTAAAAGTCCTTTAATGTTGGCTTTAGATCTTCGGTATGTATTGGATACTAATGACAAATGTATGCTGATCAAACACACCATATTGGATTTGACTTTGGTCTTCAAGGTCAAGGTCATGTGACAAAATCAATCTATTTATTTCCTCATTTATAATGTCTTTAGAAATAAGTATGTATTAGGCACTAACCTATATATAATTAAAATTTTTACGGGCATTGTAATCACATGGTCGACCTTTTTTCACGATCAATTGCGACAATAAAAACTGGTCAAAACCCATTTTTGGATGTTGGTTCCTATTAGCATCATGGAATAGAAAGAATAATACTAATTAGACCCACTCGGTGGCAGTGTTGTGTAAAAAAAAATCATTGTCTGAAAGCAGAGCAAGAACCAGAAGTGAATTGAGAAGATGGCGCACTTCACAAATTGACAGCAGATGACAGTGAAAGTTCAGGTTAGAAAATAATCTAATCGGATTTCATGATCTAGACTTCTTAAAGATGATATTTTTGCTAAATGGCTGAAATGTTGCTGTCTGTCACTCATGAAAAAGTGTGACTGCTCAGTCAGTTGCCCGATAATGGTAACTAAAACCCCTTTCTCACTGAGCTGCGTTGGCCCGTGGAAGTGTGCGGATGAAACAGTTCTCTTCTTTCGCCGGAGAAGAATTGATTCGAAGAACCGTGAATTGATTCGCAGTGGTACGGGACCATTCGCCATCACCGCCGAAATTCGCGAAAAAATTATACAGGTATAATTTTTTCACGGATGTCCGAGCTGGAGCTTTTTAACGCCAATATCATGTAGACAATGTGTTGCTTTCGCAAGAATTCGTGTTGGCTTGCTGTTGAATCCACAGACTGATGCTAGTTACTTTTCTCCTGTTGGAGCTGTAACTGCCGGCAACCTTCAGGGCCCTTGCCACTCTAGTTACTCTGTCACTTGGTCTTGTGTGCTTACAGAAGAATTTGGCGGCACTCGAATGTCCAGTATGGCCGCCACAGCCGCCATCTTGAATTTTGTATTCCGCAGGATAACTTTAAATCGCCTTTGTCAATTTATATTCATTCCAAACAATCCAGGGGCTGAGGGGTAACTCCTGCTTTGCGGAGCTATTTTGATCTCTTGTTGGGCTGAACAGTTTTCGATCATGTGGGCATGTGCAGTATAAACAATACAACCCTTTTAAGAGGGTTGTACAAAAATTACATTGTGCTGATAAAACCCCCCATTTTCTCATTGCAGTTCACATTTGAAAAGAATTTGAGAATTTCCTGATTTTCTGGGAGTAAGGACGTATTTTTTTTGTTATGACGGTTTTTCTCTGTTCTGCAAGAATTGACCCTGGTAGTGTAAAATCAACACAAATGGAGTAAAAAAAACTCAGTTTATTTCTGCTGAATATTAATCTGCTTACAGTATAACCTTTCTGGACATTGAAGAAGATGTTGAATATTAAAAAAAAAACAAAACAAGAACCAGGTGACACCTGGTTTAAACCACACTCTGAGGGTCAGCTAAATCAGGAAAAAAGTGAAAATTATAGGCTCAAAGAATTATGGAGCGCATAGCTGAAATTTTCTGACCTCATCGGAACAAAGGCATATTCTCAGAGGGCTGAGCATAGTCTCCAAAGGAAGACTGACAGAAACTTTTGACCAAAATTGTGCCATGTGTCAGCTTGCTATGACCACGGTTTTTTTTTTTTTTTTATTTTGCTAGCAGCTCTTGCACTACTACAGCAACTTAGAAATGCACTGTTATCAAGATTAAGGTAGCACAGCAACAAAATTTAGCACTAATTATTTCTGGGGTATCGTGCAGTATTTACATTTTTCAGTCCATGGGTGTTACCGATATATAATTTATAGTAAAGTAAAATCATTCAACTTAAAAAGAATGAATCCGGAGCTTTGTTGCACCTCAGCAGAAGGAGAGCTATGGGTGGGCCTGGGTTAGTCTAGGTCCACCCAGATTGACAGCTGGCCCATCCAATCAGATTAAAAAAGTTTTTATTTTAGTTATTATTATTGTTTTATAAAATTTTTGTATTGAAAATCATAAATATGTTATCTTAATGTTAAACAAATTCATTTAAGATTTTTAGAGTTATATCTCAGGCAGCATATGAGAATGAGTTTCGCATTCAATTCATGCTCCTCTGCTTTTTTTACTTATTATTTTTTTTAAAGAATATAAAAATTTGGAATTTCCAATCCCACCTGAATCTGGAGTGTCCAGTTAGGGAACTATGCACACAAGCATGCTCGTATGTGACCCATATTGCCTTCTGGGGAGAGGAAGACCGTCATGGCTCTCCTTTGAAGCACATGCCTGTCAATCTCTGCTTTTTTACACTCATAGGTCGAAACTTTACAGGCTCAGAACGAGGGCAGAGGAAACCCGAAAATGCGCAAGCGTAGAATTTTACTGACGAGCACCCAGCTAGCCAACAGGAGGCACTTGAGCGACGAACCATGCTATTTCACCCAAACCGGCAGTATCCCTCCTGTTTATTCTTGCAGCGCAAAGCGAATTGTGTGCTGCTATGAAAAGGCTGCTGGCCACTGCCGGCACTGGCACAGCTCAGATTTGAACCCATGCTATGGTGGTAACTACTGCTCTGCAATGTGGCACCTTAACCGAGTGAGTTAAATGTGCCAATTTTATTTGCATGTGCTAACTCACAGGCATAATGGCTAAACAAGTGCCCTTCACCAATCTCTTCAAGAGGCCATGCCTTGAGGATACAAGTGTTATAAATCTGGACTCCTACGCAATAGAAACAAATAACTCTCTGAATAGATTTTTTTTTTGTGAGAAATGAAGAAAAAAATGCCATGTCTTCCCAGTAAGGAAGTCTAAACAACAAGCTGGTCAGAGACTGCAAAAGTCTCTTGCCAAATGGATGAACAGACAGACTGCTGGATAGATGTAAGGATGGACAGACATGGCTGTTCGGAGACTAACAGTTGGGGGACTGACAAGCATTTTATAAAGGTCACTGCAAGTGGTGCTGGAGATATTCTCCAGAAACGGAACTGAGGTCAAGGTCACAAGGCAAAGGTCACATGAAATGTCCTGTAGAGGTGGGAGGTCAATTATTAGCTTACCTGCCCTATGGGCCGAGAAGCTATTGTCGTGGTGTGGCATCCGTCGTCCGTCGTCCAGAACATTTTTTATCTTTTTTTTTGGCCTGATGAATTTTCGTGTAAATTTGCAATAACATACTACTAGACCATATCTCCAGACGTTTTTCTCAGATTTTTGATTGAATCATTTTTGTCCATTTTGTGGGTCCTTGAAATTTTGGCTCCAATGTTTAAGATAAGACTTAGAAATTTAAAAAAAATTATTTCTCAAAAAGTGCGTCATAAATTTTTTTCTAAATCAGGCAATCAACTTACCTTGGTACCGTCAATGTACAGTTCGAGCGCCATTTTGATGGAATCGACGGAAGTGGGTCTATTGGGGGCGCTGTACTTTATGAATATGCAAGATGGCCTGTGGAGGTTGCAGATAGAGATTAAGTTTGTATTATCGACATATAGGAAGTCATATATGACTTATATTTTAGCAATATTAAATTTGACCACAGATGACTGAAAGGTCAAACTTGCGGTCAGGGAATATATTAACAATGTTAAAAGATATGACTTGAAATTTAAAAAATTTTTTCTCAAAAACTGTCTGATAACATTTTTTCTAAATCTGGCAATCAACTCACCTTGATACACTTTATGTACAGTGCGAGTGCCATTTTGATTGAATCGACGGGAGTGGGTCTAGTGGGGGCGCTGTACTTTAACATTGGGTCTTATGGAGAGTGGGCCAAATCGCCTGTGGAAGCTAAATGGTTGCAGATAGAGATTAAGTTTGTATTACTGACATATAGGAAGCAATATATGACCTATATTTTGGCTGTGCTAAAGTTGACCTCAGATGACCTTGAAAGGTCAAACATGAGGTCAAGCAAAATGTTACAATTTTCAAAGGTTTCTTGGCTTGAAAATTCTGAAGATTGGGAACATACGTGCATTGAACACTTATAGGAAGTCATGTATGAACTTTCATTTGGTGGCCTTGAACTTGACCTTGGTGACCTTCGAAGGTCAAACTTCACATAGTGAAATTTTAATGAACTTCTATCACCAAAACTGAAATTTACAGATAGAGCAAAAGGTTAGATAGTTGTGTTTTGTATTGGAGATGTAAGTCATACATGAAGTTTCATTTGTGGTGAACTTGAACTTGACCTTCAGTGACCTTCTATCGGCCAAAACTATACAGTGAAATTTCAATGACTTAAATCATTGGGCAAAATGACGTTACAGATTGAGTGTAGGTTTGTATTGACTTATATCAGCAAAAGTCATGTATGAACTTTCATTTGGTGACCTTCATATTGACTTTCATTTGGTGACCTTCATATTGACCTTGAAGGAGCTTGACCAAGAAAATTCAATGACTTCTGTCACTGAAAAGGTCACAGATGGAGCCTAGGTTTGTGTTACTGACTTAGGAAGTCGCATATGAACTTTCATTTGGTGACATTCAGCTTAACTGTTGATGACATTTGAAGGTCAAACTTGACATAATACAATTACAATGACTTGTATTGCCAAAACAGTCTCAGATGGAGTCTAGGTTTGTATTGGAGACACATAGGAAGTCACATATGAACTTTCATTTGGTGACCTTCGTATTGACCTTCAAGGGTCAAATGTGACCTAGTGAAAATTCAATGACTTGTATCACTAAAATGGTCACAAATGGAGCCTAGGTTTGTGTTACTGACAACGAGGAAGTCACATATGAACTTTCATTTGGTGACATTCAACTTGACTGTCAGTGACCTTTGGGGGTCAAACTCGACAGTGAAATTACAATGACTTGTATCACCAAAATGGTCACAGATTGAGCCAAGGTTTGTATGGAGACATTTAGAAAGTCATATATGAAGTCCATTTGCTGACCACAACTTGACATTCTGTGACCTTTAAAGTTCACAACTGACATATTGAATACATATTGACATATTATAATGACTTGTATCACCAAAACTGCTTCAGAGCTTAGGATTGTATTACAGAAGGTCTTATAAATGTATGTGAACTTTTATTTAGTGACCTTGACATTGATTTTCATTGATTCAAATGTCAAACTTCACATGAAATTTTCAGAACTTGTATCATCGCTGTAAGACTGCTTGCCGGTAAGCTACAGGACCGTTGGTCCTATTTTAATACTTGCATTAGTTTCCTAGACCTAAACTTAGTATGTTTGATGAGGTACATTTAAAGATTGGATCATTATATAGAAAGTTGAAAATTGAAGAAAAAGGTCAAGGTCATGGGGAAAAGGTCACAGGTCAACAAAATATTCAAAAGACACATTTAGAGGATAGGGCCACAAACTATTTTGAAAGGCCACTGTCAACAGTGCTAGAGGTATGCTCCTGAAACAAAAAACTGATGGAAGTCATTTTTAAAAGGCCAAAGGTCAGAGGTCATAAAAACAGTAACAGATATGAATCTTTAGTAAAGGTCATAAAGTCAGTGTAAAGTGGTAAGGCTGCTGCATCTAGTTTCAGAGTAATAGATCAGGACAGATTCTGACGAAGCCCACAAAGTAGATCTATTATCAAGAATGGATGTGCAGCTACTTATATCAGGTGCCGGACAAGTAAGCAGTACAGCGGCATGCCAGTTATTAAATTAAACAAAAATAATTGCTTGCCTAAGTGGTGTAATATAGTAATCACATTGGTGTGCAAATGTGTCCGCACAATGACCAGCATGGAATATAATGGCATTAATACCATGGTCAGAACACCCATATGCTTGGCTAAATACATTATTTTCATATTCTCACCCAAAATTTGCGTTTACATCCGGACAGTTGAACATGACATCTGCCACGATTAACGTTGCATTCAGTGAAAACTACTCTTTCTGTGTCTCAAAGTACAGCCATTTGTTCTATTTTGTTTGGTTGAAGAGCTGCATTTACGTGTTTAACAGCATCATATTTCCAGTTGTACTGTTTTTATCACATCTTGCTTTCTCCCAGTAGTAATAATCACCATACCCGCCTTGGAAAACGCAAACATTTTGTCTGTTATTTATTTTAGCCTTCAACGTTTTCAACTTCATAACACAAAGTGACTGTTAAATTTTACCTGGAATTCAAACGTGACAAATTGATGCTAAGTAACAAAAAACTTATGTGTTTGGAACTAGAAGAAAATAATGCACACCCTTAAAATGTAGTTTAACTAATCACAGTTGAGTAGCCTACTCAACAGAGCCTTTATTTGATTTGAAACTATTTGTATTGAAAGCCAACGTGCGTAAAATCTAATGCTGTGCGAAACAAGACCCCCCACCCCTGACCCCACACAATTTTCCAGGCCCACCCACTGCCTGCTTTTTGCCCGCTCCACTTGCTCATAGTACAAATATTTCTGTTTCTAAAGTGAATAATTGGAGAGACCACGGTTTATGCATGCAAGTGCTACTTTTTTTATTTGTCTTATTTCCTAAGGTAATGAGAAAGCCTTAATTTTTCTGGCCACAGGTCACAAGTCTGGATGTGTCATTAACTTGCAACACATACTTAACTGGTAGGTTGTCATGTGAGGCATGCTAAGGTAGGAACTGGGATGCTCTCCTAAGCGTCTCAGTCATCTGATTCAGTGACTGCGTGCAGAATGGTAGACTGACTACATGCTGCATTATCCACTAAGCCTGATGTACAAACTGCTCAATATACTGTAGTTGCCCATAGCATCTATCCAGCAGTTCAAAAAAAGACCTCTTGCTACAGAAAAAATCATGTCCTCTGTAGCAACCACTTCCGCTACAGTGAGCCAATGGTATCCCAATTAGTAGTAAAGAAAAATCAGTTTTCTGAAGTAAAAATTTGACATTGTATTGATACTATGTCATTCTGCTATCAATTATAGTCATCACATATGAAAAACCTGTAGTTCCCTACCATGGATTTACGCGTTGACTCCTCCATTGACAAATTCTGCACTCCCTTATATCCTTGTAAGTACTCATGTTGATAGCCAATAACTCAATTATTTACTAAGGCTCATCTGTGTAATGCACACATATAGTTCACGCCCACGTGAAACTTCCGCAGTAATAATGTATTGATTGATTAGTCTCTTATCCAATTCCAGAGAGTTTAAACTTTCTACAGTAACTGAAAGATATTGATTGTACAATAAGAATGGTATACAAACTTGTGCGTAAAAGTAAGGTAGGTTGTACTTTCCTAATGCTGGGCATGGTTGCGCAACTGAAAATGATGCATTTTAAAGAAAAAAAAAGACCTCCAAAACCGGCCTGAAGTGTTAAATTACATTTACGGGATTTATATGTGCCATGGACATGGTCAATGGGAATTATTCTGAATGAAACAGGACTGGAGGGTTTCTTCTTCCCGATACATCTGTCTCTGGAGGGATTCAATGAAGAAAGGTTATACTTCTACTCTGTTTGCATTTTGCTCAATGTGGCTTTTTGTTTTAGATCGGGTTCAACGAAATCGAATGCTGAGGTTTTTCGTTTCTTCAAAATGCAAGCAGCTCACGCACTTTGGTAGACCCCCTGGTACGTTCATTGCACCATTCTGTTCAATTTGGGCAGAAGATTGCTTCATTATTCCTGATAATGGAATGTCTATTCTGTTAAAATAAGGTATATTTCAGATATTACTGAGTTTGTGAGTTATACTTGTTCTTTATAAGGTGTGGTAAGTGTTTATATAAGGTCGCGAGCTTGGAAGTGGGAACTGCTAGCTTTTCATTGCAGGGTGAATGTTCTAACCGCTAAATAAGCAGTTCCTTTAATGAGTATGTGTGCTGGCTCGTGGGACTCTGAAGAAAAATTGACAAAATTTTAAACTTCATCATGCAGAAAAGGCATGTTTTGTGTTTGGAGAGGTTACTGGTGACCATTGATGTCCAACTACACCTACACTACAGGCCAAAAGTTTGGGGCCACCCTCAGATTTTTAATGGTGCACCAAGTGCAATGTGACCCCTTGGTTTTGGGGAAGGCATTTATACAGCATGCCTTCTTGTTACATCAAATTATTTGTGTCCTAGTGACATAAAATCATGTAACACAAAGGCATTGGAACTCAATTATAAAACATCGTGGTCAGTGATCAATCAGTCAAGGCAACTTTAAAATGTGGTCTGAGGTCTGGAATTCACCCAAAGCCATTGGCTATTGGCAAACCTATTGGCTTCCTATATTTCATGCACTGAAGTCATTTGATGTGCAAAAAATAAGGAAAGAACAGTTGATGTGTGATTTTTTTTTTAAATCTGAGGGTGGCCCCAAACTTTTGGCCTGTAGTGTATATTAATAAACTCATGCTAAATTCAAGGAGAAAATCATTACTTCATATTGAATTTCATGCGTCAAAAGTTGATTTTTTTTCAATCTATGATTATTTTATGATTTGATAGTGCGCCATTTTGAGGGATCTTAGACTTTGGGGAGCCACCTGGATAGCTGTCTTATTTGGGTCCCAGAGAGTAGGTAATTTAGAATTCAATGCTCAGATGACTTGCACTTGTGGTCAAGGAGTTTATGATCCCAGAAATGCATAGATTTAAGACCCAGCAATTTTTCAATTCTCTGTATTTTATTTATTTTTTTTTTTACAATTTCAATGCTGAATTTTCATGAAGATTTTTTGTGTTTGCAGCCCTTTTTCTCTACCAAAATCATGAAAATAAACTGAAATATGATGGAATTCTAAATGCTTCAAGTGTCCTGACTCAATTGAGCCATTCCTTTCCTGTCTATGAAGCTGCAATCTTGAATTATAAAGCCTCAAATAAGGTAACACATAAAAAAAAGCCAGATTTGGCTTCTGCGCAAAGGGGTTAACTCACTGACAATGTCAGTGTGTAAAAGAAGCTAGCAGTATGTAATAATCAAATCTATGGCAAACTTCCCAGATCCCAGAAATGTAAAAGGAGCGGCATCCTCCTCAACGCTAGCAACAATGATACCTGCGCTAATGGAAATATCAACTCAGTATAATGACTGTGATAGACAACTCATGTTTCACTCACGCATACTTTGTTGAAAAGAAACTAACAGAGAAAAAATGGAGCTTAAATGAATCTTTCATTGCTAGAAAACCAACACAAAAAGGGAGGAGGAACACTAGCTTGTGCATTAACCAATTTAAGCTAACAAAACAGCTAAAACAAGTGGTAATTTGTGCAAAATGGGTTAATCCAATACAAACTTTGATTAAGATAAGGGGCTCTAAATTCGTTGACCAGGCGCAGGCGCGGCGAATGGGTGGAGCGCCGCGCCAACGGGGTGTATCCAGGCACATTTTGCAATTTCGTGCCCAGCGCAGCCCGGCGCAAGTACTCCTCTGTCCCGCCTCCGTCCCTCCTGCCGGCACAAGTGGCAAAGAGGGAGGAGAGAGGGCGTGAGTGGGTTTAACACAGCCGAGTAAAATCTTCACCAATCAAATGAGCTCCTCTCCTCACCTTTAAAAGCGCCGTGGGCGAGGCGCAGTGCAAATTTCATTCGACATGGATGAAGTAGGACACAGCAGCAACACCAGATGGCCAAACTTCAGCCAGGAGGAAGCTGATGTTCTGGTCCGGGAGGTTCAAGCTCGCAGTGGCCGAATATATGGTCACGCGAACAGACCTCCACGGGCTGATGATGCAAAAGCGGCCGCGGAATTCTGAACCCCCCTAGAACCGCGGCAGCAGTTTTTTTTCATGGCAGTGCAAATGTGAGGCCATTTCATAATCTTGTGCGATTATAAAGAGGGAATCAACAATATATTGTTTTTGAACAAATGAAATTAAACATTGCAAATAAATACATGTGAATTTATTATGTACAATAATTAATTATGCTGACAAACACGTTATATGAGAAAACAGCAACTTGAGTCAACATTTGCCCAATTGCGTAGCCCTACTGCAACCGGAACGAATCCGACAAGGGGTGCACTTGACAGCTGTGTAAGCCTATAGACTACCTTTAGTAGGTAGGCTAATAATAATAATAATAATAATAATAATAATAATAATAATGTTTAGATAAATGTAGCCCAGATCAGGCTGTGTTTCTAAAGCCGTGTTCACACTGGACGCGAAATGAATTTTCCGCACGATAGATTACATTCAAAGTCAATGCAAAGACGCGAATACACGCGAAACCTGCGTATTCGCGTCTTTGCATTGACTTTGAATGTAATCTGTCGTGCGAAAAATTCGTTTCACGTCCGGTGTGAAAGCAGCTGAAGGACACATACCCACATAGCCTACACACGCACTCGCGCCCACATGCACACATCTCTCTCTCTCTCTCTCTCTCTCTCGCTCTCTCACTCTCGTACGTTGCAGACAGGGGTATTTGCGGTCAAAGCCACTGCCGCAAAAAAAGCGGCTACGGCGCTCAAAGTAATTTAATATCAATACTAACTTACGCAAGTTCAAAACTTTGATATAACATAGAAAACACATATTTAGAAAAAGTCATTGGCGGATGGACTCATATCTTTTACTGACATGAAATACCATGCATTACTAACATCAGTGCCGCATAAAAAGCGGCAGCCGCGATTCTAGTGTTAAGGACAGAGCTGTGCAGCCAGATGGTCTCTCCTCTCCCGTGCGCGCTGCTGCTCTCCCTGCTGATACGGCACATGCAGTTCGGCCTCTCTCTGTCTCAAGTCCTGTAATTTCTCCTGCGTGAGGTCAAAGTGACATCCATGGCGTACAGCTATGTTGTGTAGCACGCAACATGCCACAGAGAATGCACTGACAATCTGAGGTCGAGTTTCCATTACACATGCCAACCGCCTTTGATCTGACATCAGGACAATCGATATAGATGCTATGAGCTGATTCAGATAGTTACATTAAATAGTGGTTGCTGTAATTATTTATTGCATTGAAATGTGCCTGACATTCTGGAAACCTGCCTGTGAGGTTTTCGGTGGCGTGTCGCACTGTGCACCGGTCAGCCAAATTACCACTGCGCAGAAAGTAAACCAGGTTGGAGCTGGCGAAGCGCTCTGCGCACTTCGGCGGAGCCTTTGCCACTTAAATTGTCTCTGCATCTTGATGAATATGTGACACCTCCCCCTACTGCGCCGCCACACCCATCTCGGCGCACATCGGTCTACCAAATTGCCAAAGTGGCTGCGCACGGTGTTGCACTGGACGAAATTACCACTGCACGGGCTGCGCCACGCTGCGCCACCCTGTGCTGCACCAAGAAATTAGAGCCCAAACTCAGTTGACATCACAGTTATGTGACTGCCAAAGTGTTCCCCAGCATCATTGGCTAAACCTTTTTGAGGGATAGATGGATGGCATCTTTCAGTTTTTTTTTATTGTTTGGTTGCATTCTCATTATTTGAAGCATTGCAAAACTCTATAAAAAATTACAAGAAATCCTAGTCTTAATCCAAATCTGGACTCCAGACAGGCTATTCTTTTACTTAACATTGGTTTTGTGTGACAGTTGTCTTTCACTTCAAACTCTCCGAATATTATTTTGGTGACCTAACTACCAAGGTCTACGACTAAAATTCTCCCCCGATCACTCATAGTACAGTGGGGTGCAAAAATTTGGGCACCACTGGTTTAAATGTTTGTTGTAATTAAACTCCAAGTGATTTAAAGCAAACCTGAACAATAAATGCTACAAAGTTAAACATGACACATTTCATCACATTTTAAAGCAAGTTACTTTTAACTTTTTACAGTTTCAAAATTATAAAACAAGGAAAAAGGCCTTGTGCAAAAGTTTGGGAACCCTGTCAGCTAGTACTTTGTAACTTCTCCTCAGCCAGCTATAACAGCTTGCAAACGCTTCCTGTAGCCAGCTAAGAGTCTTTTAATTCTTGTCTTTGGAATTTTTCCCCATTCTTCCTGACAGAACACCTCTAGCTCAGAGATATTCTTCGGCCTTCTTGCATGCACGGCATGTTTTAGGTCTCTCCACAAATTTTCAATAATATTCAAGTCTGGGGACTGTGATGGCCATTCCAAAACCTTCATCTGTCTTTCCTGGAGGTAACTCATGGCGGATTTTGAGGTATGCTTTGGGTCATTGTCTTGCTGGAATACCCAACGTCTCTTCAACTTCAATTTCTGAACAGAACTTTGAATATTAACCTCTAGAATGACTTGATATTTGGTGGAATACATTCTTCCTTCCACCCGCACAATATTGCCTGTGCCCCCAGCTGCTGCACAATCCCAAAGCATAGTGGATCCACCTCCATGCTTAACAGTTGGCAAAGTGTTCTTCTCTACAAACCCTGCAAGAAATGTTCTACAGGACTTGTATGGAATTCTATAGAACTCTATAGAACATCAATGGAACTCTATAGAACATTTTAGTAGAACAGCAGGTTCTATAGGATTTCCCGTGTGTTCTATAGGAATTTGCTAGAAACCTATAGAGCACCTTTATGCAAAAGAAAGTCCTATAAGATTATTGCTGCTCTATAAGACCTTCCCATAGAACACCCTAGTTGAAAAACCTGTTCTATAGGACTTTGATGGTCTTTAGGGCCTTCTAATAGAACAAAAGCTTAATGGGAAGGGCATCTTAAGTAAGGGTTAAATAAAAATAAAATAAATCTTATGACTCCTTGCAATGCTCTGTCGAAGGGTCAATTTACCTTATGTGTACCCGGGTTCTAGAAGTGAGAGACCGGCCTAATGGTATGAAAATGTGCAATATGCAGTGATATCCACTATACTGAAGCAGCAAGGAAATCTTGTCCCTTTTAACTTTAAGCTGTGCTTATAAGCACATGGGGTACCAGGCACATACCAACTCATTGATTCTCTGATCAGACCATTAATTTGACTGACTGACTGGACAACTTAGCAGTATTTCAGTTACGATATATGAAGACCCCTTTCCATTTCATCGGAAGAAATTCAAAAATATAAATGTAAGGCATTACAACTTTATTATGCTATAATGGAAAACTCGTACTCCTCTTTTGCTTACGAAGACAAAATTATGTTGAAAGTTTGAGCTTTTGAACTTTTCCCTTAATTTTAAAAATTCAATCAAATTATTCCTTTCCATTTACATGCATGTGATTGCAGATCATATGCAGATTTAGAATTAATTTGAATACAATTTGAGGTCTGCTAAGACGTATTCCCACTATCTTTATACATGCATCATGATCACCTAACAGGATTACTAAATTGCATTCCTTTTCAGCAAAAGGCACTCAGTTCCTTTTGAATTCCCTAAGACCCTGAGATATGCAAAAACAATGGGCCATCTGTTGGGTTCAGGAAAGCTATTCAAATTGATCAGGGTCAAGTACAATGGACATTCTCCCAGTTGCCGGATAGCTCACTTGGTTAAAGCAGTCATTGCGGAGCAGAAGGGTCTGGGTTTGAGCCCCGGACAGAGTAGCACACAATTTGTCATTGCGCTACAGGGATGCAAATCGGGAAGGGTAATATAACATGGTTGCTTTGTTTGTTGCCTTCCAGATTCAGGTGAGATTGAAGATGCCACAAAGAAAAGTTCTACAAGAGCTGTTCTATAGAAATTTTCTATGGAACTGTTTCCTATAGAAATTTCCCATAGAACTTGTTTTCTATAGGACTCGAGGTACTAAAGTTCTATAGAATTCTATTGAACTGTCTTATAAGATTCCTATAGCACATTTTTTGCAGGGAATGCTTCACCCTTTTTTCTCCAAACATTCCTTCTTTGGTTGTGACCACAAAGTTCAATTTTGGTTTTGTCAGTTCAAAGCACATTGTTCCAATAGGCATGAAGTTTCTCAAGGTTTTCTTTTGCCTACTTCAGACGCTTAATTTTGTGTTGAGGTCGTAGGAAAGGCTTCTTTCTTGCAGCTCTGCCATATTGGTCCTTTTTGTTTAAGGTACGCTGTGTTGTTGTCCTGTGAACAACTAGACCTGTGTCTGCTACTCTTTTTTTGCAGCTCTTTTGCAGTGATGTGTGGGTTCTTCCGAGCATTTCTCACCAGATCTTGGGCCATTCTATCTGAAATTTTTCTTAGTCTTCCAGATCTTGCTTTGACTTCAATTGTTCCATTAATTTTCCATATTCTTGCAATGTTTCTGACAGTAGAAATGGGTAGTTTGAAACTCTCCTTGTTGGGGGAGGTGAATTATCTTGATTTTGACATCCTAGGACAACTGTTTAGAGGAAGGCATAGTTTTTTAACACCAGACACAATAGCCACCACAGCAGGATACTTTAGAGGGCATGGAGTTATTTCAGAATATATAGTTCAAGCCTGGAATTATATTCACCTGACTCACTGAAGCCCTAAAGAGTAAATCACCTGGGTCTGGGCCTTAGTAATCATCTTCTTAAAAGGTAACAAAGAATAATCCAAAAGGGTTCCCAAACTTTTGCACGGGACCCTTTTCCCTTTCTTATCATTTAAAAACTCAGAAAAATTAAAATAAAAAGAAACCTTGCTTTTAAATTTGCAGAAAGGTGTAATGTTTAACTTTGTAGCATTTAGTGTTCAGGTATGCTTTCAATCACTGAGAGATTAATTGTAACAGACATTTAAACCAGGGGTGCCCAAATTTTTGCACCCCACTGTACAGAAAATAAATCATGGCCGAGGCACATTCTATTTGCTTATTTGGCTACATTCTATTTTATTTCCATAAACCAGGCTGGCTACTAGCTAAAGCCTTAATTTCCAAACTGACAGGAAAAGATGAGCGATCAATTAAAGATGTAAAAAGTGAGCACAATTTCAGGAGATCGCAACTCATCAGCCAAATACACTTCCTGGCCAAAAAATTTCGCTGTTTGGATGTAAATAAGCAAATACTTAAGAACCAATAACTGAATCACTATTACAGTGATTCATTTGTTTCAGCTGACAACAATTCTTTAACCCTGACTCATGCTGTGGATTGCTTCTTATTTCTAAAACAACCATGTCGGAAGACTTAACCAATGGTTGTGGAAAGGGTGTTACTCTTTTTTGAAAGGGGCACTTTATTGGCTTACAGAAAACAAAGGAAACAACGGATTAGATTACAGAAATCATTGGAATTTAGGGATGTAACGATGCATCGCCAGATGGTCAAAAACCAATACAAATTCGTGAGGATTTAAATCGATTCAGATGAAAAATTAATCGTGATGCCCGTTTTAAACCGCAGTGGGCATAATCTACTGAGGAATTCACTTGTTCGACGTCATACATCACTACACCACGCTAGGAACACGTGCAAGCAGTTCAGGGCCATTTAGTGGACCCGTTAATTGATAATGTAATGTAATGGAATTGTGGGATTGAAAGGGGGTCTTACTGAAAAAACAAAAATTGCGGAGGGTATTGTGCTTTATCGAAGTGAGGATGTCAGAGGTGCTGAATTACCGGAAAAGTGTATGGAAAAGAACTCAGAAGAGGCCATACAATGTTGGATCGCTGCCAGACTCCAAAGATTCCACTCTTTGCAACAGCTATTTTATGCTAAAGGTTCCTTCTTTGTCTGTCGCGTTGACATTGCAAGTACAGGTGCATGTCAATGTGACACATTCTTTGTCCATTCATACAATTTAAAATAATGAATGAAAATGTCTGCAAGTGGCACATGCTAACATGGTGTGCACATTGGCTATGTCTGACCAGTGGCGGAGGCGTGTTCGGGACAAAAATTATTTTCGCACCCCCAGCCCACTAATTCACTATGTATGCAAGCTGATCTAATCATGCTAGTTTACGCATAACGCACCCACTAACTGCGGTATACTGGTAGAATACAATATCACATCAGTTAGAGCATTAGGGAACACACAATGTGCATAAAGTTTTTGATTCTGTATTTCCTCCTTGAGTAATACAGCAGGCTAAATAATCCAGAGAAAAAAAGTTTCCCAAAATATTACTCTGCAGATCAGCAGGCCAGCCACCTAATAAAAATTATCAAAAGGTAACTAAACAACTGTTGATAACGTTTTTTATATTTATAATGAACCTTGACAACGTCAAACATATGATATAACTTTTGACAATTTATTATTTAAGTGCATGAGAGTATAATATTATTAACTGATGTTGGTGTCAATGTAACCAGGTAGATAGCTAATGAGTGATCTAGCCATGATCTAATAACCTGTCACCAGTCAACTTTGTCCAAAAACTGCATGCAAGGGTGCTAGTTAGGTGCCTACACACAGTTTCCAACTGTCGTTAATAGGCTAAATGGTTGAGCTGGGATTAATTAAGAACCAGAGGAATTTTAAATAAAAACTGGGGCTTGGGTGTTGCCTCCTGTCATTACTTTTTACAATAGTTACCAAGTGAAAATCAATAATGGCAGACAGCGAGACCCCACTTCAATCCCATGGTGCCTAGAGCATATACTGGTGACGTCATCATGCTAGATGCTAATTAGCGGCCCGCGGGCCAGTTCTGTTCACTAATAAATGAATCAAAAATGTGGCAGAAAATCTGTGTGATTTTCTGTTATTTTCTGAGCCAATGAAACAAAATACGCTAAACTTCTAATCAGAGAACTGAAGGCTCTTGCACCGCTGTCAATAACAACAAATCACAAGTATACACTGTGGCGTTTGACTGATAGGACAGTCGTGACCAAATCTGGAGCAGGAAGTCCTTGAAGCTGGATGGTCTGTGGTATCAAAATAAACGGTTATTTACAACTCAGAGGAAGCACTTTTATAGTCATTTAAAGGTTACTTGTAATCAAAATAAATTTTGCTCATTTTTCCATGTAAATATGTATAACCCCCAATTCCGGTATAGTTGGGACAAAGTGTAAATTGCGAATAAAATCAAAACGCAATGACTTTCAAATCACACCAGCCAGTATTTTATTCACAATAGAACTGAGATAACATAGCAAATGTTGAAATTGAGAAATTTTACAATTTTATCCACAAAATGAGCTCATTTCAAATTTGATGGCTGCTACAAGCCTCAAAAAAGTTGGGACAGGGACCTGTTTACCATGGTGTGGCATCCCCTCTTCTTTTTAACACAGAGTGGAGGTGTCTAGGCATTGAGGAGACAAGTTTTTTGAGTTCAGCCATTGGAATTTGATCCCACTCTTGTTTAATACAGGCTTCCAGCTGCTGGAGAGTTTTGGGTCTCCTTTGACAGAATTTTCGTTTAATTATGCACCAAATATTCTCAATCGGTGAAAGATCACTGCAGGCAGGCCAGTTCAGCACACAGACTCCTCTACTATGAAGCCATGCTGTTGTAATAGCTGCAGCATGTGGTTTTACATTGTCCTGCTGAAATACACAAGGCCTTCCTTGGAATAGATGTCATCTGGAGGGGAGCATATGTTGCTCTAAAACCTTTATATACCTTTCAGCATTCATGGTGCTTTTTAAAACATGCAAGTGTCCCACACCATATGCACTGATGCATCCCCATACCATCAGAGATGCTGGCTTTTGAACTGAACGCTAATAACAGGAGGGGTGGTCTTTCTGCTCTTTAGCCAGGAGGAAACGACGCCCATGATTTCCAACAAGAATGTCAAATTTGGACTCGTCTGACCACAGGACACTTTGCCACTTTGCTACAGTCCATTTTAAATGAACCTTGGCCCACAGAACACGGCGGCGCTTCTGGATCATGCTCAACAATGGCTTCCTTTTTGCATGATAGAGTTTTAGGTGGCATCTGTGGATGGCACGGCGGACATCATCTTTTGATGATGTTATGCACTGTCGATTATGAGACCTTCAAAGCCTTTGCAATTTGACCCTGAGGAACATTGTTTTTAAAATTCCACAATTTTTTTTTACGCAAGCCTTCACAGGTTGGAGAGCCTCTGGCCATCTTTACTTCTGAGAGACTCAACCTCTCTAAGACATCCCTTTTATAGCCAATCATGTTACACACCTGATGCCAGTTAATTTAATTACTTGCTTAATGTTCTTTCAGCTGATTCTCATTTATTAATTGCTTTTTCAGCCCTTTTTTGCCTGTGTCCCAACTTTTTTGAGACCTGCTGCAGCCAGAAAATTTGAAATGAGCTCATTTTGTGGATAAAAATGTAAAATGTCTCAGTTTCAACATTTGAAATGTTATCTATGTTCTATTGTAAATACATATTGGCTCATTTGATCTGAAAGTCATTGCATTTTGATTTTACTCACAATTTACACTTCGTTCCAACTATTTCAGAATTGGGATTGTATACTGATTAATATTTTTTGCATGTGTTGTCTGTGAAATCATTACTTTGAGAAATAGAAGGAAACTTCTACCCAGTTTTTTTGGACTTTTTAAGTTCCTAAGCCCTGCCCCTTAAAAAAGTTCATTTACCAAGAATGTGAGCATTGTGACCGTACACGTCTTCTCAGGAAGGGAAGTTTACTGGTGCAAAGTCAGCTGATCAAAAAAGTGCATCTCGACAGAGATTTCTATGTTGTACAACATAAAAGGTAGCCATTTCGTGCTTACTTGCTGCATAGAATATGGCCTGGAACTACCATCTCATTGCTGCATGCTGTACTTACATGTTTGTTCTATATTATTAGTCAGTGAGAGGCAGCTGGCATGCATAGCAGTATATATGTAATAGTTAAGGTTGACTTTGCAAGTCAAAATGTGCACCATCACATGTCAGTCAGCAAGGATAAACAATGTCAATACTGTAACCTTGTAAATCCAGGCGAGCTGTAGATAGCTACGCCAGACGGCTGTGGTCATACGAGTACTGTACACCAGTGACGGATGGTGAAATGAAAATTGGTGCTGAACATCCCTTGAAAACAATTATTGGTCTTAAACTGTTTTCAATCATTAATTTATTTTCACTTTACGGAAAATGCAAGAACACTCAACATTTATCAGATTTGACAAGTTTTCCTTGGTATTTTTACACAAAGAAAACGCATCGTCATGAAATTCCATTTTAATCAAAGTTATTCATTTGCAGATTCACGTTGCTAATTTTTGCTTTCTTTATTGTAATGAAACAATTATGAAGCTAAAATTTGATTGGGCAGGATGTGATTAAAGCAAGCACAAAAGTTAACATCGTAGTTTATCTTTTTTGTAAAGTGAATAAAAGATTTTCTCTTTAATTGTCGCAACTTTGCATTATGAAGGAAGCTGTGCATTTAATTCATTTAACTGCCAATGGCTTATTTTTATCATTGGAAAACATGTTCATCAAGGAAAATGACTGAAAACAGATTGAGGCTCATGAGTGCTCATCTTATCTTAACAAGTAGAACTAGCTACACCTGATGGTTCCAATTGTTTGCAGAGTTCTTGTAAATTCAATTTAATAAAACAATTAAAAACAAGTGAAGACCAATCATTATTTTCAAAGAATGGTCTGTGCTTCATCAATTTTCAGTTCGCCAACCACCACTGTTATTTAAGCCCCACTTTTGCCGATTGGATAGCACCAAAATGATTTCACAATTATTTATTTTGCATCATATTCATATTGCATTGCATTTCGAAAATCTGCTTCCATCTCGCGCTCCTCACGGTACAGCCGACCTATTCTAACTGCCTAAATTCTTGCTTGAATTACACGATCTTCTGACAAATCTGATATTTCAGCAGACTCCAAAAACAAAGCATTTTCTCTCTCAACCTCAGTACTATTGTTGGAAGTGTTGCACCTGATTTTTATTAAATTTTGAAGTGCAAAATACAAATGTTCAGTCGTAGGTCTAGGCGAATGCACAGGGTACTGCAGACAAAACTCACTTCCAGCGACTCTGCTCAGAGTATTGTCCTTCTAGAGTTGACGTCTCATGGATTACGTGATTGCACAGAGCGATTTAGCAATGTCCCCGGGGCATCCCCAAGCCTGGTTTTTATTTGCATTTTACACATCTCATGAATAGAATAGCTAACGCAAAACCAGTGTCAGTTTCAAATTCACATGACAAAAGTACTGTAAAAGGGCTTAAAAGTGATATTTTGAAATTTTGGATGTCATGGGATCTTTAAACTGTGATCCATGTTGGGTCAGTTCATTTACAAACATCACATTACTACTGTATCATTCTGCGTAGCAACAGCTAAAAGTAAACGCGCAAAGCCTGCGTCCCAACCCGCAAGAATCTGCATTGATTCAGCTTCCACAGGCTCCATGAAAGGAAACTGAATTGTTCAGAGAAACCTGTATAATCTGTCCTTATTACTTTAGTAGTGGTAAATTAACTACTGCACCATTGAAGGCAAAACCGGTATACTTGTGAAGGTGCCGCATCTCTCACAACATCTGGCTTGCTTGTCAGATCTTGGCTGGGCCACCTCGTATTCTCTTACAGGAGTGAAAGTATGCTAGCTAGATAGAAAAATGTCGCTAAAAGGTGGAAAATGTAAATCGCCAATTCAACAATGCATTACTGAAATTGCAGGGAATAAACTACTGTCCACAGAATTCTGTGTATACCACAGAATACATTTCTTGCCTAGGAGTATATTCTCTCACTCGTACAAGTGCAGGTCTATCTGGCAATAGCTGTTTGATCTATAGTTCCTCTTCTGCAGCCTACCTCCAGTTTCTTACTTAAAAGTTTCTTACTGCAAGTATAAAAAATAAATAAACAAACAAGCAAACAAACTATTAGGCCTTCAAGTGTTGGATTTAGTTGTTAATAAAATCTAAAAAAAAAAAAAAAAAAAAAAATTTTTTTAAGAAATGCTTTTCAGTATGCTAGAGTTTAAAAAAAACTGTATTAGGCCTAAAATTGTTGGATTTAGTTGATGATATCTATAAAAAGCTGTTTCTTAAAGAACTTATTTTTGCAATTACACAAAAAAAATATTGGCAGTTTGTGTCATGGTTATATACAATCTATATAAATAATGTCACGGGCAAATGGTTGTCTCCAAGAAATGTATTTGTTGAACAGAGGCCCCCATAAAAATCTAAATGAATATCCCTGCCGTAGTTTGTCTACTTGAAGAGATACTTTACTTGTATTATTCATTTATTTTGATGCGGGGATTTGTTTTAAAAATCCAATTTGTTAATTTTTTGTTCTTAAAGGTAAATATAATTTCAGTTGCCCTTTGGAGAAGAAGACATGTACATTGTTTTGCACAGTTTACCCTACCTCAGAAAATAAAAAGGAATTATCTTTAATTTGCTTAAAATAAGAGAAAATAATTTCATAGTTTTTAATATACTTAAATAAGTTTTTAAAAAAATATGCATTCATTGCATGGTTTGTGTTTTGCAGTTACACCCTACCTCAGAAATGTTGTGTTTTTTGTCTGAGTAATAATTAAAAGAATCTTTTCCAGTCACAATTCCTCTGCAAGTTCATTCTGTTCTAATAACTGTGAGCACATCGTATTGAATCGTGAGTTGGGTTTATTGTTACATCTCTACTGGAAATGGGTAAAGAACTGTCCAACACATTAAAACCTGGAGGATGGAGGTGAACCGTCAACTTAGCAGAAGTAGTGCAGTGGAAAAAAATCATGAATGATCGCAATCAGAGTACGCTTGATAAAGTCTCATTGAAGAAAAATCGATAGTACAACTTATGGCTATATTTAACTGTGAGTAAGTGTAATTAAGAACATGTAAGATGGTCAGATAATTTCCACATGCATCATAAGACAAGGCCTCACAGAATTGGGACTAAAACAAAGCTATGTGGTCACTAGAAGGCTACTTGTTAGTGTGGCTAATTGGGGAAGAAGGACCTCAATTTGCTAGGTCACATAAAGATTGGGCTGTGGAGTGATGGAAAAAGGTCACATAGTCTGTTGAGTCCAGATTTACTCTATTCCAGAGCTGTAGGTTTGTCCAGGGTAAGGAAGGAAGCCCATGAAGCGATGCACTCATAATGCATAGATCTGACTGTACAAGCCTTTGCAGGCAGTGTTAGGATCTTCGGTTTAGTCAATTGTTCAGGTCTAGGCTCAGCGACATTATGCAGCAATAAAATGAATTCGGCAGACTACATGAATATTTTGAATGACCAGGTTGTCCCATCAGTGGATTTTTTTTTTTATCCCTGATGGCACAGGCATATTCCAGGATGACAATGCCAAGATTCATCATGCTAAAATTGTGAAAGAGTAGTCTAGCGAGCATAAGAAATGATTTTCACAGATAAATTGGCAACCACAGAGTCCTGACCTGGACTAATTGAAAGTGTCTAGAATGTGCTGAAGAGGGCTTCACAGAGTGGTTTGACTCTTCCATCGTCAATACAAGATCATGGCTAAAAATTAATGCAACTCTGGACGAAAATGAATGTTTTGAAGTTGCATGAGATTGTCAAAACAATCCCACAGTGAATGCGCGGCTTGATCAAAGCTAATGGAGGTCCAACAAAATATTAGAATGCAAGACTTTTTTCATCAAGCTGTAGTAACTGTTCCTGTAACAGGTATGTAAACTCACCAACAATTTCAGAATATCGGCATACGAGAGACATTTTCTGACCTTTATAATTGCTTCCACTCTTTTCATGATCCCCAAATATAATGTTACCTGATCCTTTTTCATCATTAGCTATTTTGAATGTCATTTTAGCAAGCTAGGTACCAAACTATGCAGCTGAAATAATTTCCCACTTACACTTTTAAGTTTTTTCCCCTTGCTTTGTGGTACCGTAAATAAATCTTCGCCTAAATGTCTTCTATCAGCTCATTTGGCAACATTTTTTTTATGACAAGCAAACTTCCACCACATTGAAATGAAATCGTTCTCCCTAAACCAGGCAGGATATATATACTATAATTTGTAAGGTTGGAAAAGATAAGTGATTGATGAGCAATGTTAAAAAGGAGCAGCATGCTATGAGATTATAATTCCGCGGCAAACAGGTAACCATTCCTTTAACAGTAATATAAACTCACCAGCCACGTCAGTATGTTGGCCTACAAGCAGCCTTTTCTGACCTTTAGGACTGCCTCCACTTGCTTCATGATCCCCCAATAATAATGACACCCAATTAACAGTTAGCTTCATCAAATATAATTTTTGCGAGCTGGCAACCAAGCTCTGCAACAAAAATTCTCCCCCAATCCGGTTATTAACTTTTCGCCACTTGTTTTTTAGTACAGTAATATTTGCTGTTGATACTCACAGCTATGTTAACTCAGCTGTCATATTGCAGTATAATGAGCTTAGACTTGGATGTCGTAAAGACTGAAACTGGACACCATTCAAAGGGAATAGCAATACTATTCTTAAACCATATACTTTCCATTCCCATAACAGGAAGCAAGTAAACTCACCGACCATGTCAGCATGTACAAGCAAGATATTCTGACACTTATGGCTGCCCCATATGCTCAGACTGCATCCGACTCTGTCTGGGTATGCGCTGGTTCTGACCCAAGGATCTGGACTGGAGTGGCTTGCTGTCTGAGAGGCATTAACCCTCTGGAGATGCACGATTCAGTGGCGCATCTTCAATGTTTCTATTCATATCTTTGCAGCAATACTGCTGGGAAATAGAGTATGAATAAAATTCCATGAAAGACAATGCCATCTGAACAATATGATAAAATAGTCAATGGCTAAAACAGAGGTTATCCACCACTATACTTTTGCGAGTGAAGCTCACTTTTACACAAGGTAATAACTTGTGTCCAATAATAATCCTATAATCCTATAATCGTATGCCATCAGTTAGCTAGTTTAAATACCATTTTATCAAGCTATCAAGCTCATTCTCCCCAGATCAGTTGTTCAGTGTTTTGGCTCTAGCCTCATAATGCGGAAAATAAATTGTGGCATAAGCGCATTCTGTCAACTCATTCAGCTACATTTTTTTAAACTTTTTTCCACTTGCTTAATCATCCCCTAACTATAATGTTGCCGGCTCCTATTCTATTAGTTAGCTAGTTTAAATTGGCTGCCATTTTAGGAAGCTACTAAGCTTTTCAACTAACATTGCCCCCAGATTATGCATTTAAGTTTTTATCACTCACCTCAGAATGGTGAAATAAATCTTGACCTGAGCTCATTCTGTTGGTTCAATTAACTTCATTGCATTTTTTTTTTTCCGGCGAGCTAGCTTTCAAGCTCAACAAATTAAGACAATTCTCTCAAGGCCATGCAGACCACGAGCTATTTGGTTACTGCAGGCAAGCTCTGTCTTACTTCCTAACTTGACGCTAATAGGCGATTGATCAACAATGTTATATGAAACAGGACTGGACGAGACTACCGTTCATTAGCAAATAGCAGCCATTTCCGTATCGGGTATACAAATAAACTCACCAACCACTTCATAAGTCGGCCAGTGTCATGTAGCCTACACTTACAAAGACCGGACTAGGCATGTCTTGCGCTGCACCTAGTCAGTCAGAGTGGGACAAAGGCTCTTACTGGTCACACCCCTTGGTTTTGGAAAAAATGTTGCTGGGCAAGGTTTGTATGAAGAGAGCAGGGCATTAGGTGGACCCTGTCAGCTTTGGTAAGAAACGCAACTGATTCATATTGCAATCCAGATGTGTGTGTCTTCTTAACCAGCCGCTGAGATTGCCCTGTTTGCTTTCGACAAACTAGTCCGTGCTACAAATATATTTTTATTTTGTGTGCATAGTGAATTGTACATGTATGAAGGTAGTATGTACATGTGCGTGGGAAAGGCAGGGTGTTCTTTAGGCAGCAGGGGGCACTCTATTTTCTAATTGATTGGCAAAAGATGCACAAGAAGAAGATGTTAAAGCGAAATGAAGTCATAACTGTGAATTGAGACATTTATTAGGTCAGAAGAAAAGCTCTCAGAAACGTTGAGATTGTTTATTGATTTTTGTGTTTTGGCTGGCTGCTCTGGAGTAATCGGTCCTGCTGCTGCCAGGCGTAGCAACTCACCCGCGGTCGAGGCCACTAGCCCAGTGGGCCCAGACCACATCCCAAAATGGGATGCCTTAATCACTCTATAAATGGCAACCCTGACGTCCTGATTAACTCTGTCGGACCACATTATGTCCTCTGGGATATAATGGCATCAAAAAGGAGTTACGGCGGTGTCTCTGGCTCTTCTGTAACTACATCTGAAACCGTTATTGTTTCACAGCCAGCCAAACGTCTGGTTTCACGCATCATAGCTGATTGAGTTCAGTGCCTTCAGGGGGCCAGGTGGACTGCATTTGGGTTTTGTTTAGTCTAAAGTTTGTGTGTAACTATAAAGCAAACTTGGAATTTTACAATGTGGTTTTCTACATATTACATGCATTCAAGGATACAGTATATACTCTCCAATATAAGATGAAGAGGAATTAGAAAAGTAAAATCAACAACACATGATCACAGGTGAAAAATAATAGAATCAGATAAAAGTATCGGTTATATTTCACTAATATACACCTCTGAGCCAAGACTTGAAGACCACTCACAGATGAAGGGAATAATGTTGATGATCTCTGAAGAGTGGCGCAAGTTAAGGTATTCAAACAGACCTTTGACTGTAAACAAAGAGTACGGTAGGTTTTTGTCGCCAATGTGTTTGATGTGAGAAAAATGTGACCTGGTTGACTTTGACTGGGGAAAAATCCTTATGGCCCGATGACTGGGTCGAAGCTTCTCTGAATCGACAAGGCTTGTGGGGCGCATTCAGTCAGCAGTGGTGAGTACCTACCAACAGGGGTCCAGGGAAGACCAAACCACTAACTGGAAACAAGGCATTGGGCACCCAATGGCCATCAAAGCACAAGGGCAATGAAGGCTGTCTCGTCTGTTCAGAACTGACAGGAGGGTGACTGTAGCACAAATCACAGAAAAGCTTAGAGACGATCACAGGAGGAATGTGGCAGAAAACACAGTGCATCAAGCCCTGCTGTTTATTGAGCTCTGTAGCCACAGACCAGTCAGACTTCCCATGCTAACCTCAGCGCACCATCGTAAGCACCTACAGTATAATGAGCAAGCAATGACAGACGGAGCAATGGAAGCAGGTTGCCTGGTCCAATCAGTCCCCCCCCTTTTTTTTTAACATCATTCAGAATCCCAAATCAGAGAAAGTTGGGACAGCGATGTTAAATTGTTAAATTAAAATTAAAACTGAAAGCAGTGGTTTGTAAATTATCTTTGACCTGTATTATGTTGAAAACTTTATAACACATTATTTGATGTTTCATGACTCTAAGTTTATCAATTTTTCAAAAAAAAAAAAAAGAAATTTCAATTTTGAGTCTTGCAAAATATTTCAAAAAGGTAGGGACATTAAAGCAGTTACCACTTTGTAATGTTGCCATTCCTTCTTACAACCCTTCATAAATGTTTAGGGAATGAAGACACCGAGCAATGAAATGTTTCATGAGTCATTTTTTCCTATTCTACTAGGAACATGGTTTGATATGAACATGAGTCTTACTTCTCATATCTCTAAAACATGTAATGCTGCATTCTATTATTCACATAATGTAAGGCATAATAGAAAATATCTCACCAAAGATTCAGCAGAAGTCTTAGTTCATGCATTGATTATGAGCAAAATACATTTTTTGTAATAGCCTTCTTCATGGGCTGCTCGATGTTCATTTAAATAACCTTTAAAGAGTTCAGAATGTAGCAGCCAGGTTAATTTGTATTGTTCCCAGTTTTTCTCATATAACACTGATTTTACATCCCTTGCACTGGCAGCCAGTTTGATTTAAGATTCATTTTTAAATTTTAGTCATTACTTTTAAAACTATAAAGGGCTGTGTTCCCAAGTATACATCTAATTTAATCCAGATCAAAAAGGTGTCTAAGTGTAGGGTAAGATCTAATGATGAGCTTTTATTGAAATCTTTACCATTCAAAATCTAAAAGACATTAGGCAATGGGGCATTCGAATCGGCAGCACTAAACCTCTGAAAAATGCTGCCAAAGTCAATCAGAAATGCTGATAATTCATCTAATTTTAAATCTTTCCATAAAACACATTATTTTAATGTAGCTTTTTATTTATTTATTTATTTAATTAATTTTACACATGGATTTTAGCTTAGCAATATTTTGCGGTTCTATATTACTTTTGAGGATATTAGTTCATTTACCTTTGTATTATTTTATTCATGTACAATAATTACATTTAGTACATTTGATCACATGCAAAATATTACATGAGTAATAAACATTATTATTCCTGCAAACAAGCCATAAGATGTGCAACAGTACTGAGTCTTTGTTGTTGCAATTGCGTTTCAAACTGCCTCACATCTTGTCTATTGGAGAGAAGTCAGGACCGCAGGCAGGCCAGTCCTGCACCTGCACCCTCTTCTTGCAAAGCCATGCCTTTGTAATACTTACAGAATGCAGTCTTGCATTGTCTTGAATTATCCATGGGCGTCCTTGAAAAGATGCCGTCATGAAGGCAGCATATGTTGCAAAAAAATCTTTGTGTACTTTAGAGCATTCATGGTGCCTTCAAAGAAATGCAAGTTAGCCTTAGCAGGGACACTAACAAGACCCCATACCATGACAAAGCATGGGTTCTGCACTTGTTAGTGGTAATGATCCAGATGGTCCTTTTCTTCTTCAGTGCAGACCACACAGCGTCCATTGCTTCCAGAAAAAAACATGAAATATTTTTTCCTCTGACCACAATACACATTACCACTGTGATTGTCTATCCCAGATCCCTCTGAGCCAAAAGATTGATTAATTTCTCATTTTTTAATGACTCTTCCAGAAAATTTCAGTCATCTCATGTCACCCATGCCCAGCTTAGGCTTGTGCCTTTGCCCTTTATGCACAGAGATTTCTTCAGATTCTTCGACTCCTTGAATTATGTTTGGCACTGTAGAGGGTGAAATATCCAAAAACCTTTCTATCTCTGAGAAAAATTGTTTTTAAACCTTTCAATAATTTTCTAACACATTAATTTGCTTGGAAATCGGCAATCCTTGGCCAATCTTTGCTCCTGAAAGACTAGGCCTTTCCTACAAGCTGCTACTATACCAAATCATTATTAGAATCACCTGCAGACATTAGCTGTTTCAACGCCTCATTCTTCTAATTTTTCACCTCATTACAAGTCCAAAATCGCCTCTGTGCCAATATTGTTTTGGAATGCATTGCAGGCCTGAATGGCAAGAATGAAGCTTGCCAAACAAAACATTAAATATATAGTCTTCACACTGTCTGCAATAGAATACAAGTCAAAGTTCATTCAGAAATCACACTGCTGTCTGTTTTTGTGTGCATTTTCCATTCCGTCCCAATTTTTTTCCAGTTGTACATAGGCCAGTTATGTGAGCACTGTTTACCTGGGGTAGAGATGGCATCTAATTGGTGGAGGGAGTGTGATGCTCGGGGTAATGTTGTGTTGGGAAACCAAGAGTCCTAGAATTCATATGAACAGAATTTTAAGCAGTTGAGTTGGCAACACGTGGAGGACTCAACAGTGTGATAGGCATCTGGTCATAATGTTTTGGCTTATCTGTGCATTTCCCATAATAGATATGTCACTTCCTTCACTGGCATATGGAAGATAACTAAAAATGCTCAAAATACAGTTCAGTAAACTAAGATCTAGATACTTAATCTGCTGTGTCGCCGTCAGCAAGATTCAGCCTAGCACATAGCAAAACATGCTCATAACGCTCTTTCTTTTGTCTTTTATGGCTAGGCCATTTTCTCAACATTCCTTCATAATTGCTAACATGGACTGTATCACTCAAAGGCCAGTTTCTCGCGGGTATGTCTGCAGTTTTATTAGTTTTATTAAGGCAGAGCATTTGTGCGTCACCTCAGTCCTCATCTTCATGTGAGCCTTACAGATATTTAAGATAAATAACTGGCTGGGGAGAGGAGGGGGTCGGGGTTATGAGATCAGAGGACCCCCACCCCCCACCCCCTCCCTGGCAAATGTGCTGAGAGGTGGCTGTGAGCGGTGGGCAGAGTTCAGGTGCACGTGATATTAATCTGACTGTAGTTTATTAGATGGAGCAGTGAGCTGTAACTGACTGCATTGTCCGCAGATGGACTCAACCCCGCTCGAGCTCCGGTCAGCCACCTGACAATACAATCAATAACCACAGTCTCATTAATGGAGCCCGCCTGACAGGGGCCCATTTGGCTCTAAGAGAGGGGGGAATGAAGAGGCCGCTTTGGTTTCACGCTGGGGTTTTTTTTTTTAGGAGATTACAACATGGCTTTCTGTCAGACAGAAGAGCATCCTACATCTGTACATGATACCGTTTGCCCATCTATATGTCGGGTAAGGAGTGAGAAGCGAGCTGGAGAGGTGCAAATAGCAGTGCCCTGCCCTCCTCTTCCTGATAAAGCATCATAAAAGGGGATTATAAATCCTTCCAATTAGCGCTGTCCATCAGTTTCTTTAATTGGATTGTGGTGAGTCCGTGGGAGATGACCTTGGGTGGAAATAGAGAGAGAAAAGGGGAGCCGGAGATGGAGATTAGTGGAAAGCTGACTAGGCCAACTACATTGTTGGTCAGGATTTAAGGACATGGTAGATACTGAAAACTGACCAAAATCAATTAATTAAAGCGATTATCTGTTAAAACTCTGCTCCAAGCCAATTAATTATCGAAGTCACTGTTGAGGTTATAGCAATACTCCCTGTTGGAAGAAATTGCTTGCGGTATATGTTTCAGAAGCAGCAGAAAGAATATTTTTTGGCCATATCTTATAAGCCTGAGGTGTCTGACTGTGCACTGTAGTCCTGCACTGTCAGTGCTTTGTATTTCAAGGCTGCTAGAAAGTATCATTAGCGCCTACATGCATTTTTGGACTGTTCTGTGTGGTGGTAAAAGCTTCCTATGGTAAGCTTCCAGTGGGTCTCACCCTCAATAGATGGTGATTATTATTGTTACCCGTCCCCAATCACAAAAGCAATACGTACATGTATGAGCTATCAGATCACTGGTGCTCGAGGCTCTGGTTCACAAAGCAGGTTGAATCAAAATGGGCTCCTCTTGTTTTTTTTTTCAGCACATTTGTCCAGCTAACTCCATAATACTGCTTTGAGAAATGTATCTCTGGTGTGACTCAAATCAGCTCCTCAAAGATCTTGCTTTCCAGGAGTGTTCTCTCACTTGAGTTTCTTTCTGATCCTCAATCACCTCCTGTGATCTTGCTGGCTACACATCCCTGTTCTGTGGTCACAGATGCACAACTCTGACCTTCAGAACATATAGAGCCACTTTCTCCCCTACTGCCTGCTGTCGGTGACACCCCAGCCATGTAGGATGGGGACAAAACAAAGAAGCAACCAGCATCTCGCTCAATAGAGAAGTCCCTGCTTTACTGAAGTCAAGAGGAGGGCCACGGGTGAAAACCAGCGCGTCATGACGAGCCCCACCCTGTGCATGCCAACTCCCCATCTCTCTTCATCCAGATTAGCCAGGAGTCACATTTAAGCGGCCAATTGTGGGGGAAGCCGAGAATTCCCCAGCACGATGAGAGCTGCCGGTAGTGGTTTCCTCTTTTCAGGCCCCTCCGGAGATAATTCCGTCATCGGCCTTTGAAATGCAGATAGGGAGGTAAGAAGAGGATCCTTGTATCCACTGTCCCTACCTTTGGAGGGAACAGGATGGGAGGAGAGGATGGACAGATCGCTTCTTTTAAGTGCGCACCTGGGCTGGTGCTAGCTTGACAAAGCATGTGGCTTACTGAATGTTTGCTTGATTTTCCATATGCTGAAACCCAGCTACTCCTCTTGCCTTTACTGAAAACACCTCCCAGTAACGAAGGAGTCCAGGTCGTTCTTTTATGACTTAAACGTGCTGAGCTTGGCCAATTCCCGTCAGAAAAGATCTGAGATATAATTGCAGACTGCTGTGTTTTCTGCGGCGGTTGGAACAAATCAATAAATTATGATTTAATGATCTGTTTAAGTGTTAAGTTTCAGTGCACTGTTAAAAGGCCACATTTGATATAGTCCACCCTCAATAAAAAGCTTAGTATAACACAAGGGGTGACAATTTGCAAAGGGCCACGGCTCTCCTGCCACATGGCTGGCTGTGTGGACAAGATAGTTAGCAGAACATGATTGATTATCAAATCGTTTCGAGAGAACTTTTTTCACAAAATTCAAAGTATATTTCCTGAATGGTGTTTTATTATTGCCTTGACTTCCTTTCCAAATTACAAAAAAAAAAAAACAATTCTAGAAGAATGCGGCAAAGATACGTTTGCTATTTATAATCTCCTTTCCTCCCATCTCCATATAACATTTTATAGTTTGAAAGGATTGGGAGGGGGTTGGGGGGGGGGTGGAAATTAATTTGCAATAAATATCTGACAGAGTGGCCTTTGTTTGGTGGAGGCACGTGGTCTACTGTTCTTGCCAGGTGTTTTGGGCCTCAAATGCTCCCTCAGCCCCAGGGCAGGGCACGCGATGACAGGCCTCAGGCATCCTGTCAAAGGACCCATTCAGACTTGGCCATGGGCAGTACAGAGACCCACAGTGTGGAACTCCGAAACGTGACACCCTCTGACACCGGGTCCGCCCGGCCCGCATGAGGGCCGCTGACAGACCCCCGAAAGCAGATATATGGCTCGCTCCTCGTCTTGGTACTGATGCACTGGCACGGTCCGTCTTGGGTGGGGCCCTAAAGGATGGGGGGCATGGCAGATAGCTGGCAAGATAAAAGGAAACATCAAACAAGGGATCGGATGCACCCTCCAGCAGGTGTGGAGGGAGTTTTTGGGGATGGAGGGGGCTGGGAGGACTAGGGGGTGGGGGGGGTGTCCTTTGTTTAGGATGTAAACTGTACAGATTGTTTCAGGAGCACCACTCACTGCACTTGCTCGTCGTTTTTCATCTGCTTTCAATGTTTCTGGTGGGTATCCTCGATGTCCTTGCCTCATGACTCGTCTTTCGCTGTGAACAGTTTTGTGTGTACCCCATGTGCAGTGAGAGGCTCAGTGAATACGACTCCAGCAGCTTTTTGAATTCTACCCCATTTATCCTTGATTGTTTGATGGATTACACAAATATGAAGAAAAAATTGAGACTTCCAACCAGATTTCTCCAGGGACTAGAGTAAGCAGGTACAATATGGCTTGCAAAGGTTAATTCAGTTCTCATTTTTGTGCCCAAAAAAGAATTTTGGGGCTTCATTGGTTACTTGACTTTCCCATGCCAGTGTGAGGGGTTTTAAGTGGTTTTAGCTGGAGGCTTTCTGGAGACTGTGGAGCTGTGGGGCTACTGAAATGACAGTCAAGGCAATCAACTACACCTGTAGAAAGGACACCCCCCCTGCCCCTTCCATGCCATGGTCCTTTATCTGGATGGTTCATGGTTAAAACCCCTGTTGGGGGCTTTTAAACTGTTGTAATGACATAACACTGTGTTTCTTTTTGGGCAGATATTCCCACGTATGAAGAGTATGTTTCCAAAACACAATATATCAGTTTTACTCATTTTGAGTAAATCAGCTTTTTCTCTGTTGGCGCCAATTGCATTTCATGGAAAAACACAAACTTTGACTATGAAAAAATACACCTTATAGTATGAATTTCTAAAAATGGATTTTTGCACCATGTGTAAGAAGCACAGGGCTAGTGTTCTATGGTATAATCTCAATTTTTGCAATTTTGGCACTTTCTGTGTTTTGGAAACAAACTCTTCATATATTCCCCAGATATTTCTGGTTATTCTAATTGTCTGTCAGTTCCTTTGAATAAGACATTGAGTCAAATACAGTGCTGTGTGTTATGATTCTGTCAGTTTGCCATGTCTGTTCTGTTTTGCCATGTTCTGTTTAGTTTGTTCCATGCCATGTTTTGTTTCTGCCATGTCTTGCCATTTTTGCCATTACCCATATTTCTGTATATAGTCCGGTTCATGTTTTCCACCATGCCCTTCTTTGCACTTTGTCTCCCCTGTCTGGTCTTTTGTTACTACAGCTCTTTCCCCAGTCCCGCGTGTCACATGCTTAGGTGATTTCATGGTTTCTGGGTTTCAAACATTCCTTCCAATCTCGTTTGCTTCCTTCGCCTCTCTTTTCTCTTACTAACCAATACTAACAGTTTGTTGTTTTTGTTATAGTTACTAACCCAGACTAACATTGTATATAATACTAACTTACTAACGAGCACTAGGGATTGTATAGCTGCACTTACTAATTGATTAACAAGCTCTCAGCACTCGCCCTGTTCTAGTCTCCGCCTCTTGCCTTCACTTAGTCTTTGCTGCAATTCAGCGGATCCTCCGCACCTGCTCCACTCTGTCCTGCTTCTCATTATCTGTGCACGTTAGAACTCCCTAACCGGAGCTGTATGTTTTGTCATGGGATTGTCTTGTGATCCCTGTCCGCGTTTTGGCAGTTGCCTATTTCAGGTGATTAGGTTCTCCCTCATGTTCCCTCCTTTGTTATCAGTCTGACTTCTTGCACTTGTGTCTTGTTAAGCATCTGACTTCCCATGAGTGTATATTAGGAGTCTTCTCTCAGCACTTCCTTGTCAGAACGTTCTCCTTTGTGCCACGCTTTTTTCGCCTTGTCTTCATTGTGATTACCTTTCTGACTGGACTGTCCTTGTTTTACGATTTTTGCCTATTCCCTGTACTTTGCCACATTCTCTGTGTATCGAACCTCTTTTGTCTGACTACGATTTTTGTTATTGGTGCCCTGTTTACGGTTCTGGATTTCGCCTTTTGGATTCTGATTTTTTGGATTGTGGACATTGTACTGTTGCCTGCTCTGTTGGGGGTTTCCCCCCTTCAGAAATAAAGCCTCCATTTTTGTATTCACTGGTTCTCGCTTCTGGTTCCTGAGCGTATCCTCACACTGTGAGTATTATCCTCTTTCTGATTTTTGCTATTTTAAAATAGCTGTCTCATTTTATTGCTTCAGATCTTGAAACAAAAAAATTAAGCTTGAAATATACAGTTACATACCTGTCTTTATTCAAGAGTGTGGTATTTTGACATGAGAGCAGACATATCAATTTCATACGTATATTTTACTAAATTTTCCCCCAAAATTATGCTATCGCACACAAATGGCCCCTGCTTGCGCTTGAATCTGCTGCTGCTTGGATGGATTTTTTTTGCACGCAAACTTCAGCCTTTTCTCCTCGTGCTCAAAACTTTCTCTGTGGGCTTGGAACCTCTCTGCTTGCTCTTGGATTTTTTTTGTGATATATTTATCAGAAATTGCCAATATGCTCCTGCCCTCCTGGGCTACGTATATACTTCCATTGCTTTCTCCACGGCTTTGGAATAAAAGGACAGTTCATATATTTTACATCAGTTCCCATATTTTTACCATAATAGCTACATATTGTAGTAGCCAAATAACACATCGGCCTCAAGTCCACTATGTGCCATTTTGAGGATGAATTACAGAGGTGCACTGAGAAGGGAAAGATGCATCCTGTTGCTTGCATCGTAGTGCTGCATGAAAAAGACTTTCATAGCTCAATGATTTCCATTTTTGTTGTACTGTAATGCCACTTTTAATCTTATGTTCTCGCCAGCAAAAGCCAGATGTCGACACAACGATATGTCTCGGGCTATAGATTTGTGTTTTTCATGAACCTGGTTAGATCGTTAGACTAACGTCATGTTAATTAGCTGGCTAGCTACTCACCTGCAAACTTACAAAGATTACAAACAACTACTGTATAAAACTTGCTTCCAGTTTATTAAACTTGACTAGATTGTGATCAATCACCAGAAACTTCTTCTCAAGTATTTTTTAGAAGTTTATCTCCAGAACAGTTTTATTAAATTTGTATTATATTGGAGTCAATCGTAGTTACGGGCTGTTTGTTTTCTGCACAAAAAGGTTGAGGAACAATTAAGCTATTCAAGAAATGGTTAACATTCAAGTCAGTAGGCCAAACTGGATGCACAAAGCTTCAGTACAATAAAAACAAAAATCATCGAGCAATGGATTTTGCATGTCTTTTGATTGTAGCAGCATGATGCTAGCAGCAGGATGTGTCTTTCTCTTCTCCCAGCTCAGTACACCACCGCGATTCATCCACAAAATTGCAGTGTGGCACACTGACTGGAGATCGATGTGTTATACGGTTACTATTACAACGTATATGCAGCTATTATAGTAAGGGAAAAGTATGGGCACTGGTGTATAAATATTTAACCTGTCCTTTTATTCCAAAGTCGTGTAGAAAGCAATGGAGGTACATACGTAGCCTTGGAGGGCAGAAGCCTGTGAACCTAAAAACTGAGTAAACTGTAAAATGGATAGGCCTGCAACGAAGCGGGGACAATTTCATTGGTCAACACAAAACCAGGTATTCTATTGGCTGGCGATTTCTGACAAGAATGTGTCACAAAAAAATCCAAGCGCAAGTAGAAATGCTCCAAGCACACAGAGGCAGTTTTGAGTGTGAGGAGAAAAGGCTGAAGTTTGCATGCAAAAAATCCATCCAAGCAGCAGCAGATCTAAGCACAAGCAGGGGCTATTTGAGTGCGAGAGCAGAATTTTGCAGAAAAACTTAGCAAGATCTACGCATGAAATCGATATGTCTGCTCTCAAGTCGGAATACCACACCCTTGAATAAAGATAGGAATGTAACTCCACAGATATACAATTACTAACTGGTCATTCATTGACTGAATTAGAAAAGTTGTCTGACACCAACTGGCCCCGTGTGAAAAAGCATTTGGCCCCTAAGATGCTCAGTCAGCCAATTTACCAAATTTAATCGACTGTTAGATCAAATTAGACTTGACACTTCCAGGCTTGATTGCTGCCATCCCTGTTGAATTTAAATAGCACTTAAATGGAACACTTATAGCAACGAGAAGAAAAGGTCTCTTCAAGCAGAACCCAATACCTGGATCAATAGATGTTCCTCATGAGATGCAAAATAAAATTTTTAAAAATACTGTATATCACTCTGGAAAGGGTAGCAGCCACTTTTTAGGCTCTGAAACAATTATGGGTGACAAATATGCAAAACTAGAGAAAATATAGTTTGTCGGGGGGGGGGCGGGGGCAGCTAATACTTTTTACCTTTTTTTACAACAATGTAACTGTAATTTTCCTCATGTATATTGCCAAACAATCACAAACCCCTTGCACAAGGCTTCTTGTCCTTTTAACTTACAGCCAGTACTCTTGATAACATTTTTGAAAAAGACATGGGATATACCTCTAAGGTGTGATCTGTCTCATTTCTGTCATGCTCTGTGACCAGCTCTTTGTGCCACGGAAAGCAGAACAGATTGATACTGATCCACATGTAGCACCTAATCTTGTCTCAGTAATTCCACAGTCTGTTGCAGCCTTGTCACCCTTTTACAGTATTATTTGTACTATGCTGTATGAAAGGGACAAGCCACCTCACCAATGTAGCTATTTCATGGTACTTTCTGCGGCGATTTCATATTTCTTTCAAAACATGAAAGAACACACAGAACTTATTAAGAAGTCCACCTGCTCCTCCCTCTCCTTAAAATGGTCACCCAGTATGAACAGAATTTTCAAAGGGTGGAATCTCTTAAATTAGCTGAGCCCGGGTCATGGCTGGGTGGCAACAACCCTCAAAGTCTGCAAATAAGCCTCACCTGTCTGGCTGTTATGAACACACAGTCCGTCAATCACATGCTTGTGAACAGTAGACAGGTTGTTCTACGCTGTGCCAGCGAAGTCAAGCTATAAGGTATTTATAGACAGCGTCAGGCCACTGGCAGGCTGAAGACATCTGAAAACCAGGGAGAACCAATCCAACACAAAGCGTGCCCTCACGTCATCTTCTGGAAGTCTGTAAAATATGATTGCGCTAGATCGCTCTCTGCTGCCGGAATTGGATGTTTAGTAGTTTAATTGTTAGTAGCGGATTAAAAGCCTAAACATCTCAGTTAAGCTGTAGAGAGCAATCTAAGGCAATCATATTTCACAGGCCTCCAGAGAAAGGCGAGAGGAATGGCATTGTCGGATGATCATTGGCTGGACCCAATTAGTGGTCTGTTCATAGAGTTCTGTAAGTGATATTGGTTTTGTTTTTGTGTTTACTTGGCAAGGGTAACCTCAACACTGTCTGCAAATTTATTCTCCTGCTGTGAGTCCAGTTGGCTCCTCTCCCTGCTATGATGTGATTAATTCAACCGATGTGTTTTTAAATGCTGAAAGTGATCAAATTAAAAGGACAGGCTCTTAAAGGTGCAAAACAATTAAATGATTGAACAGTGAAGGAAGTAACAACCACACTAATCTTTAACAATGTAGAATGTGCAAGAATATCTAAATGATTAATTTGAGCATTTCACTGTATTTCTTTACGCTTTGGGAATAATTACATGATGTCCTTCCTTCCTGTAAACCATGGTGAATTTTAATTTTCCTCTTAGTGCCCTGGGCATACAACATTTTAAACAAAATATAAAATGAATAATTTATATTGGGCTTTGTCAACATGCAAATTTTTTTGTAAGTTTGATTTTCATCTCCAATTCCAATGCAGTTATAAAAAGCTCAGCCATTTGACCTAGCCCTCTTAATACTGAGTAACAAACCTTTGAGTAATAACACCATTATTTCGGGTGACATCTTCAGTTCTGTTTGCTGGGTTGAAATGCATTCCAGTGGCCGGATCAATAGGTCGTCCCATTCCATGCCTTGCCACGGACCTGGACCAAAAAAAAAAAAAAAAAAATTGTTTTCGAGGCCCGTCGAATCCCAGCACTGCAAATAATGCTAGTTTTTCATGGCCTGGTCACACAATTCCCAGGCCTTCTGGCCCCAGTGCGCTTGTGCAGCCACCAGGCTTGCTGCTACTTTGATCTGCATTTCTCAACGGCTCAGAATTCAAGCCCCGTATCCCTCCCTCCAACCCCTGTCTGCGAGGCCCCGCGGCCCCGCTCCCACTGCGTGAGCTCTCTCTCAGGCATGTGCCATAGACTGTGCATATACAAATCACACCAGCCTTGTTAGCATAGTTTAGTGAAGATGTCAACTTTACGATGGTCGGGCCCGCCGGCTCATCGCAACGCTCTGCAAGCTCCCATGAGCTGACCCTTAGGGGGCCGGCTGGCGCTACGCCTCACGCGTCCTGCCACTGTAAATCCCGCCATGAGGTGCAGGTGCTGCTCCTCTGGAGCGATGAGATTATTTCGGGGAACAGACAGCTCTGTTCCACAGTGGAACACACACGGTTGATTTATCAGCAATAATCTCTGGTGAGAAAATTAAGCATAATTTTGCTATCCTGGGCTGAGGCCACTGCAGGTGAATAGCAAACAACGTGCCTCATTTTCAACAGCAGGAAGCACAAACATAAATAATAGGCAATACAATTAATGACAAATAAAACTGGAACTCTACACTGAATGCTTGGACGGTCTCAGAGAAAGTGTGTTTGTATTTGTATGGTGTGGTAATTATTAGCTCGTTAGCCTAATTGTCTTTCTGATTGCTGGAAGCCTAGTGCCGCTCTAGTCTTTTAATGCAGATAAATCTGTGGCCCAAGTCCTGAGAAAATGTCATCTGTCACGCGTCAAATCCAGTGAGTTACCCTTATGGTGGTTAATAATGATGTCAGAGGCTATCTGTGATTTAGGAGCACAGGGTTTTGTTTGCCTTTACAAATACCTGATGGTTTAACTAACTAATAGACGGCAATTAGCATCTCCCTCTATGCCAGGTGAGCTCCTTAAAGAGAATTATGAGACATTGGAGGATGTAGGAGGAACTCCATTAGAGCTGACCTTTTCTTTTAAATTACTGATATTTGAAATTTAATTCAGAATTCAATGAAAAACTTCATTTTTATTCTTATGGTGAGGGCCTTTTCGTCTTTGACTCGGAAATGGGATCTCTTACAGCCTCCAGGTCATTAATTATGATCTTTATAAATTAGATTAAGAAGATGTCAGCAGTTGATTCTCTTTTTTTTTTCCTCTTGCAGTTCATCAGTCTACCTGGAATATGTGATCTTTTTTTGGGAAGGAACTGGCTCATTTGTGCCTGATTGCAAGTAAGGTTTATGAAAATATGCTGTACTAATTGGGCTGCGCAAAGTCCCTTTTTTTTAAAAGAAATAATAAAACTTAACTATACTCCATTAGATAAAAGAGATTTTAATAAGGGCATCATCTAAAATTCCAGACCTTTCCATCAGTCTCTAAGAAGCATCTTGTGGTTGATTAATTATCATCACTCTTTCCTTCATGCTGATGGCTTTGCAATAATATTTATGGTCCTATTCAGTCTTGGAGAGCAATGAGATATATGACAAAGCTGGCTCCTGAAACAGAAAATATGTGTCCATGATATCTTTACTAATGAATTGGCTCCTCATAATTCCGAGGACAGCACACTCTGTGATAAAGTGTTTTAAGATATCAAACGCTTGGCTTGGCATATTCATACGTTCATCCAATGGCACATAGGCTCCCAGTTTGAGACCAGTGAGACTAGCACTGTTTGCTTTGCTTTGATGAACACTGATTGCCATGGCTATCAGCTGTTTGGATACAAACCTCTCCTCACTGCCCCCCCCACCATTCACCCAGCTCCAATACTCACCCCCTACCCCCGCCCCCATACATTTATTTATTCTTTATATTTCCTAATTCTGTTTGATGAATGAGTGACAGCTTTGACACCTCATTCGGCGAGATTAATAGAACGACACAATATTTACGTCGCAGAGACAGTCAATTATCCCACCATCTATCATCAAGATTATCTTTCTGATTGAAAACTACTCGTCCATGTAATCGGAATTATTTGGAATTAGAAGGGAATTTATGGCTTCTTGTGTCGCTTTTCCTGGACGATGGTAAATTAGAAATATTAGATACATAAAGAGAGAGCAGGAAAGAGGGAAACATAACCATGAAATGAACGAGATCCATTTTCGTTTTGGGAGGGGTTCAAGGGGGACTGCCCCTTGCGATTCCTCTAGCCAGCAGTTTTTGACAGTGCAAATGAACATGCGTGTAAAATTAGGAACGGTTTCAATTTAATTGTCTGGATTTGGAAGTCCAAGCTGAATAAATGTTGGAAAGGGCAGGTAATAAGTTAATTTCATACTCTGCAAACAGGTAATTCGATATAATGGGTTTGAGGTTGTGGTGTTTTTTCAGTTAAGCCAGTCGTAACATTACTGCTGTCACATTTTGCCTATCGCTGAACTCAGAGGTAGCTTTTCAAAGCACTATCTAACCTAAAACCTGCTATTGGTCTTGTTTTGCTTTCCTCTCCCTCCTGCTTTGTTCCTCTCCCATTCATTTTATCTCACTCTGTCCATTGGTTTCCCTTCTTTCTTTCTTTTGCTCTTGCTTTCTACCTTGCCTTCACCCTATTCTCTACCCTTTCATTTTCAGTCCTCTTGCTTCTTTTTTCTATCATGGTCCCTTATTCCACTGCTCACCAGACCCCTGTGCCTCCTCTCTCTCTCTCTCTATCTATCTGTCTATCTATCTATCTATTTATCTCTCTCGCAAATGGATCTCTATACAGTATTTGCTCCCTCACAATTATAGCTCTGGGCTATTAAGATTTCTTCTTGAACTTCATCTGAATTAAATGTAGGACAAAACAGGGAATAGATCATAAACAGCTACACCCGTTTCAGATAAATATATAATGATTCTTCAATAAAGCCCTGGAGTTTTTGATGAGAAAACCAATAGTAATGATTTATTGGATATCTGGCTCGAAAAAAGCATTGAATTCACTGAGGATAAGAAAACGCAAATTTCATCATGTAAAACGTTCCTTGGTTTATTCCTTCCTTGCTTTATTATATAAAGCACAGTTTCCAGGGTGAATTTTTGCATTTTACACCACTGATCAAGTACATTTCTGGATATTGTTTCTAATCATATTCTTTGTGCCAGTTTCACAAACTCAGATTACATTAAGTCCTGGAAGGCTACACTGACAGTCACAGATTTGAAATAATACAGTATATTGTATGATTTTTTTGGGAAAATGTTTCAGTTCAAAAATGACAAAAATTTAAGTTGATGTATTACTGCATTTACTATATGTTGCTATTTGGTTCTATGTTGCTGTACGATTGATTTGTTTAATATCACAACAGAACCTTGTGAATTTACTTAATTAGGCTATGCCTTTAAAGAATTGTATTTTTTCATAGTAGTCAAATCCTTGACAATGATCGATATTGAAATAAAATTCAACTTCATATTTAGCCCTTCTCAATCAGTGGTTATAACACATGGGCTAAGAATAACTTCAAAGTCTTGATCAACAAAATATGCTTTTATTTTTCATTGCTAGCATAGTGATTTTTTTTTTTTGTGAAAACCAATAATTCTCCCTCCTCTTAATTGTCATGGGCCTGTTTTTGTTGTTACAACCCTGAGACACAGTGTTCCTTGTATTTAATGTAACCCACTGTGCAACTCACCTGAAGCAGTGCCACTCATGGGGAACAATAGAGATTAGATTCTGACAAAGAGCTCAAAGCGGCAGCAAAAACGCTTGAACACGCTCATGCTACCGAGTCTGTTACAAGGAGCCCCTTCTTTCCCCCCAGGTGCTTGACTGTGCAAAACTGCTCCTTTAAAGCAGCCGTTTCCCCCAAAGCGCGCGTGTGCCCGTGTCTTTTACGGGCGAGCTGGAGAATAAAGAGATCTCTTCAAATCCCCAGCAAGGGAGCGAGCGGTTCACTCCCGGGCCGATTCGCTCCTACTTCAGCACTCCGGCTTCAATGGAAGCTTTCTTCCAGAGCTGTCAAGGCCTCAATCGGAGCTCTCTCAAATTCTCTGCTGAGTTCAAACAAGACGGCCACTCAGCACAACCAGCAGGCTGATGTTAAAAGCCGCCTAGCTGCGTGGTATACGAGCTGCTGGTAGCGACACAGCAGTGGCTTGTCCTAATGTGGATGTAGTTTATTATTCAACCCTTGCCTTACCTGCTGTAGTGCTTCTGTGCCAGCAGCACACACTGATGTTGATATCCTGGTCGAAGAATAAATTGGAAGAAAGTATGTTTTCTTCATGTATCTATAATATGTACAGTGCTGTACAAAAGTTTTAGGCACCCTGAATTTTTTATTTAAAATTGGTATTAGATGTTTATTTATTTGCCACATTAGTGTTGATGAGGGTAAAAAGCACATTTGAGATGCCAAATGTTATTGAAAATTACAGATGATATAACCTTGAAAATGCCTTGATCTCCACATCATCAAGACCATCTGGGATTACCTGGAGAAACAGAAGCAAGTTAGACTGTGAAGACTCAGTTAGCTCGAGAAGAACTGTCTCAAAATCTTCAATGTGCTTGGAATAATAAAAAGCCTGCCATCTCATAAAACCATGCCACTACAGGACAGTTACCTAATTTTAGGCGTAGGGTGGTCGTACAGAATACTAATTTGATTTAGTTTTGAACAGTTCATGGCTCTTTATGGTACAATTTTCAATATTCATTATTTCTGGAAGCATCTATGCCTTACTGAACAGTTTTAAATGTGCCAGAGACTTTTGCACAGTACTTACTGTATGTCTGTGTGTTAGTGTTCATTCATTTAACTCAAAAAGTGAGTTAATCTTTCACAGCTTATCAAATTCCTTAACAGCTCATTAGATACTAATGTAAATAACCTCCTTTAAATTCCTAAAGTGTTGACTGTCTGCACATACATACATACATACATACATACATTATCTATACCCACTTTCTGCCTTTATTAGAGCTGGGGGGTGGGGAGCTGGGGCCTATCTGAGCTGACTACAGGCAGAAGGCAGGGACCCACCCTGGACAGTTCGCCAAATTAGCGTAAATGTAACGTTGTGGCTATTCAGCATATAATAATTACAGGTGAATTAATTTAAATAAATTTGAGGACAAAGTGCATGGTATCAGCATTAAATACATGGTATTTTGCTGCCCTTTTGCTTTTAACTGTGTACACAAACATGAAAAAGCACATTTAAAAGATAAGATGCTAAAACATTTCAGCTGAATTTAGTCCCACATAAAAGTCAAAACTGATTTATTATTATCATTTTTTTTAACTATTTATGTAAATAAACCAGCCTCTTCTCAGAACCCCTTTGCCTTTGCTGATACAAGTTACAACGTCACGTATAATCCACTTAGCCTTTCTGGTTGTCAAATACCCCAGACTCAACTATCTTTTCTTGTTTTAAAAATAGTGCATGTGCTCATATATAACTGTGTTGGAGTACTTTAATTACATTGTGATCAAACTCTCTCCTAGCATTCAGACTTGTAAATAGGATTACGCTTTCTCGATATAGTGCTTCCGCTACAACCTGGTTTATTTTTATCCTCTTTATTAGAGCACTAGTATCCTTAAAGGGTGCCAAAATTATCCTACAAAAATGCTGACAATGAAAAATGAAAGGTCCCTAACGGTTATTATAAGCAATCTGCCTGCATTGTACAGCAATGTGACTGCTGCGCTTGCTATACTAACAGGGGTGACCCCACTGAGATGGAAAAGGGAGACATGTTGAAAGTCATCCATAGAAGCTGATGGCAAATTTTGAGTCACGAGCCAAAGGGATATAAAGCTGCAAGTGACGTCTTCCAACTGCGAAGTTGTGCGCATTCGAAAGATATGCTGTATTAGAGTTCTTCTCCATCTCTCGTTGAGCCGAATACAGATAGTCCATAAAGTGTTGGGATTGTTAAAATGCTGCATTCAAATTAAGTCAGTTAGGGACATTCTATTTCAGATGGATACCATTCAGAGGGTTGAACGGATGAGACAGCATGAATTTAAAAAAAAAGTTACATTGAGCGTTTATTGTATATCATCTAAAATTTGATTGAGCAATGAGTATATGTCTTGTTTCACCCCTTGTGAGAATTAATAATCCATAAGTATTTGTGACACGTAACAGGAATCTAAAAATTCCATATTCATAAGCATTTAATGCATGTATCCACGATAGGTTTTCTTTTAAAATCACCTTGTTATCAGCAAACCATTGTTCCTGATAAATTCTGTGAGAATTTTGTTGCATTAAAGGTAAACCTGCATATTTCAGTTTACATTTTCACATAGCTCTGTTTCGCTGAATAATATTAACAAAGTGGCTATTCCCCCAGCCGTTGGTCTTACAGGAAAGGAAAGTTGCTCTTATTCCCCAAACCGTTGGTAGAACTGGGGCGGAAAGTTGCTCTGATTCCCCCAACTGTTGGTGCAACGGGGGAAGGTTGCTCTTATTCCCCCGGTAAATCTAAGACACCATTCAAATGGCACCAAAACGTTTTACTGAAAGATGTTGCTCAACGGTTGGGGGAATAGTGTTTGCCTAATATTAATTTCTGCTAACAGAGTCCTCTGGTAAACCCACTCTCTCGTCCCTGCATCTGAATTCCAATATAAAGCTTGCGATTTTTTGCCCCTTGGGAGCAAATTATATGCATCCCAGACGTACTCTGCCCGTGACCTATGACCGTGGATGTTGTACTGCAAAGCATAACCCACCTGAGTTTATTTTATAAAGGAAGCTTCACAAAATCCAGCATATGTAAAACACCAACTGCTGTGTGGCATAGAGAGATCTCCTGGCTGCTTGTAGACTTGCAGTAACTGAGACAGCGTGGCAGAGAGAGGAGTGAGGGCATGACACCCACCAAGGGTTTAGCCTGGGGCAGCTGTCCACCATGTATTTTTCCATTTAACAATTTATTTCTCTGTAAGAGCAATACAATAAGGTGTATGAAAACATCTGCCTTCCGCCACTTTTTTTTGACTGAAGGGCATCAAAATGCTTCTTTTTGTAAAACACGTTAAATAATGGATAATAGTGCAAATTTGAAAAAATCTGAGCAGTAACATTCATGCCCTTCAAAGACTGGTAAACTAGAGGAATTTAGCGGGACAGTGAGAAATTTTGTGCAGATCAAGGCTGGGAGCTTCATCATGAAGAAAATACTTTTTTCTTTTTTTTTAGCTTATCTCATATGCGCTGCCTGAGCTCCACTTAAAGCTGCAGTCGGGAACTTTGGAGAAAAGGGCAAGAGAGAAAGATTTTGATCATAAATAACACTGTTCGTCCCTCACTGCTCCTTCTCTCCCTTCCATGGCCCCTTTCTCCAAACTCATTCACAAGTTCAGTTCGCTAACGGTAGTAATACAGAAACACACGAGGAGCTGCAGAATGTTTTATTGCAAAGGAACACGAGTAATAACAAAAAATAAACTAAAAGCATTTACATGTTACTCACAGACACATACCCCCCCATCTCAAAGTCATTGTAATTGTGCTTGGTGATTGAAAGATGATAGAGAAGCGAGGCTGTATATCAGTCAAGCAAGTGAGCCAATAGGAGCGATCTGATATACAATACGGCGGCATATCGCCAGGCGGATTTGACGGCAGAAAATCACGGGTCAAATGTCAAAATGTCGACAAGTGAACTTCCGCTCATATCCGCGCATGGTCGAACGCTAGCTAATATAATGGCGATTTATAGCGTTTCGTTCCAAAACGTGAACTCCGGCTTTGACTCGTTTGTAGCGTTTATTTGAATTTTGCGGTATTCTCATGTTCATATCTGTGTATTCACGATGGTATTCGACTGCGAAGCTGCAAAATGCTCATCGCATTTCGTCATGCATGCATTGGCTTGGTGAAGCTGGTCTTATTACCGGAAGTGTGGATGTCGACAAAAAATCCCCTTCCTTCATCTCGTCTCCCGATTTACAACAGTTTTGCGCTATATCAGATCGCTCCTATTCATTTTACACAACGTTAACATTTGCGACTGAACCTATTAACTAGGTGAACATGTTACAGTGACGAATAACATAAACTTTTAAAAATTTATTTATTTCAGTGTACAAGATGAGAGCCTTGGCTCCAGTGATCACTACACTCTACATTCAATCACAGGATGGGGGAAGCGAATAGACTACATAAAGACTAGCGAATTTGCATCCCCGTACACGAGAGCACTGATTTGGCTTTATGTGGACTATTATTTTCACTACCTTACCAGGCTAGGCGACACAAAGTCACAATGCTAGACTGGGCCAACAAACACCTGTAGGCACCGGTTATTTGAGCTACAGTTTCTAAGGGTTACACGCCATCGACTATCCTTTTTCAGATGGATTGCTTTTACATCATCACAACTGAAGCCCAGTAACTGTAAAGAAATGTGTAGACCAGTGCTACAGAGCCAATGTAGAGGCATGTTAACGAAGTACTTACCAGCACAATGCCAGCAGATCTTCCAAACACTCATATCCAGTTTATGAGGTTTGCAACTGAATCGGTGAATGCAATAAGGGCCCAACTCCATGTTGAAAACGTGTAGAGTTGGGCCCTTGTTATATTCACCAATGCAATTATTACAACCGAACACCACCTTCTTTTTGGTCGACTGCTTTCTGCCAGGATATCTGGCCTTTTTTCTGCAAATTATGCAGCACAGTAGCTAGAGCCTGTTACGTCTCAGTCAACTATCACTCTCAGATCTTTTTCAAAAAATGCACATTCCAGTTTTAAACCTCCCATAAAATAATCCAGTCCGGAACCAGTTCTGAATCCAATCCAAAATATCTCATGTAATTCCAACAGTCCTTACTTTAAAAATGAGTCTCTTATGTGGTACCTCATTAAATACTTTCAGAAAATCCAAGTATATGATATCACAGGCCCTGCTCTGGGGCGCTTTTCCCAAAAGCATAGTTACCAACTAAGTTAGCAACTTACATAGTTTGTCCATTCATAGTCAATGAGCCCAACTATGTAAGTTAGCATCTGTGCTTTCGGGAAACGCACCCCTGATCATAAGTCTTAGAGACCTCTTCAAAGAATTCTAAAAGGTTTGTCAGGTATGACCTTCCCTGATGGAAACCATGGCTATCCTTCAGGATGTTATTACTTTCAAGCAATAATTCCGACTCAACTTTCATGAGTATTTTACATGCAATAAAATAAAACTGACAGGCCTGTAGTGTCCTGGCTCAGTACTGTTCTCTTTCTTAACCACTTGAACCCGAATGCTCCCAATACCAGGGGCAGCGGCGCATCTCACTACAAACACCATACAAGGGCGTGGTAACCAAGCAGCAACATTGTCAGTGTACCCACTTCACAGGAAGAAACTCGGCTAAGGGAATTAATTTAACGAAGGTTAGTGAACCAGACCACGCCTAAAAATGTCACTCCATTTGTCCACGTCTTAACCAACCAGCCTATTTATCCCGCCTACATTCTTCAATTCTCGTCTGTCTTGTTCGACTTCCCTTTCAACCATTCCATTCAACTCATCTCTCACCCCATCTCTCTATAGGAACCCCAGGGGACTTGAAAGAGCCTTTATGACTCCAAGAAGTGACATGTTCCTCACCCTTTGTCTTGTTGCTTAGGGTTATCCATGATCTTACTTGCTTTACACTTTATTTCAGACCCAGAGGTCCATATCAGCATAAACAAGTATCAGAAATATAAATACAGAAGAAGGACAAAAAAAAACTACAGTTCACAGATTCACAGTGATTAAAACACAAAGAGGCATTTGTTCCAATGTTTCCAAAAGAAGAGCTATACCTTGTGTCACAAAGAGTGGGCTGAGTAAGCTCCATTATGATTTCAAGTTTTTGAATCAACTAGTCAACGTAAATTTGTACAGAAACTTTCTCAGTATTGCATGGAAGAGGGGAACATTATGAGTAACAAACATATGACTTGCACTTGTCTGTCTTGGCTGCTCGAGGAAAATGATAAATTCATCATTAAATGCCACTTGAGGCTTTTTCATTCAGGCTTTTGTGTAATTGCACCACTAGCGAGCAGTGTAAAGTGGAGTGTAGTAAGATCTAAAAAGCTCTATTTTAACATTGTCTGCACCCATTGAAATTTGCGTGCAAGCATATTGGCTTGCGCCTACACTGTGCATCACATCCTCATCATCATCACCATTCAAGTCATTCTTGATGATTTGCCCCTGATAATTTACCTTGTTCACCACACATACGTATGGCTTGATCAGAAATAAAGAAAGAGTGAAAATATTGCTTCTGATCATCTTTTGTTTTTACAGTCCTTACGACACGGTTTAGCTTACCGGCGCTAGCGTCCAATAAGCTAATGTTGTGGTTTGGCGTCCGTCGTCTGTCGTCCGGCATCTTGTCATCCGGAAAATTTTTTATCTTATTTTGGCTCAAGGAATTTTCCTGTAAATTTGCCATAACATAGACTATATCTCCAGAAGTTTTTTCTGATTTTTGATTGAATCATTTTTTGTCCGTTTTATGGGCCCTTGAAATTTTGTCCCCAACGTTAAAAGATAGGTATTAGAAATAGAAATTTCAAATAAATTATCTCTCAAAAAACACCAGACAATTTTTTTTCTAAATCAGGCAGGCAACTCAGCTTGGTACCCTCAATGGATAGCGTGAGCACTATTTTGATTGAATCGACTTAAGTGGGTCCAGTGGGGGTGCTACACTTTTTTTTTTAATAAAAAATTTGGCATCTCCAATCCCACCCGAATCTGGAATGCCCAACTGGGGAACTATGTACAAGACTTGCTCATATGCAACCCCCAACCCCTTGCTCCTGCCAACTCAGGAGAGTGAAGACAGTTCGCGGCTTTCTTCCTAAGCACACGCCTGTCAGCCTACTGCTTCTTATACACTCATTGATTGAATCCTCGCAAGTTCAGAACGAGGGCGGAGGATACCCGAACATGAACAAGCTTAGAATCTTCCTGACGAGTGCTCGGCCGCCCAACAGGAGGCCCTTAAGCAACAAACACATATTACCCTTCCCGGCAGACCCTTCCCAATTTGCATCCCTGTAGCGCAATGGCCAGTTGTGCGCTACTCTGAAAAAGCTGCCGACCACTGTACGACCAGGGCTTAGACCCGCACCGTGATAGTCACCTCTGCTTCGCAATGCGGTGCCTTAACCAAGTGAGCTATCTGGCAGCTTTTGGGGGTGCTATACTTTAACGTTGGGTCTTACAGAGAATAGGCAAAATGGCCTGTGGAAGTTAAATGGTTGCAAATAGAGATTATGTTCGTATTATTGACATATAGGAAGTCATATATGACCTATATTTTGGCAGTGTTAAAGTAGACCTCAGACCTCGTGGTCAAGCAAAATGTGACCATTTTCAAAGGCTTCTTAGCTTGAAAATATTGAAGATAGAGAATATATGAATATGGAACACTTACAGGAAGTCATATATGAACTTTCATTTGGTGACCTTGAACTTGATCTGCCGTTACCTTCAAAGGCAAAACTTTACAGTGAAATTTCAATGACTTGTATCACCAAAACTATTACAGATAGGGCTAAGGTTTCTATTAGAGGCATATAAGGAAGTCAGATATGAAATTTCATTTGATGACCTTTAACTTTACCTGCGATGAACTTCAAATGCCAAACCTTACAGTGAAATTTCAATGACTTGTATCATCAAATTGTTGAGGATAGAGCCTAGGTTTGTATTTCTGACATATGGGAAGTCATATACGAACTTTAATTTGGTGACCTTTATATTGACCTTCGAAGGTCAAACTTGACCTTGTGAAAATTCATTGACTTGTATCACTAAAAAGGTCACAAATGGAGCTTAGGTTTGTGTTACAGACATCTAGAAAGTCACATATAAACTTTAATTTGGTGACATTCAACTTGGCAGTTGGTGACCTTCGAAGGTCAAACTTGACTTGGTGAAATTACACTGAACAAAAACTATAAACGCATGAAGTGATTTTTTTCAAATTATTTTTTATCAATCGGGAAATATTTCAACAAAGCAATTATTATTTTATTCTTGCCTTAATATTCAAGCAACAGAAACGTGACTAACAATTTACTATACACAATTCATGAGTTATCACAGCCTGAACCCACCAGGGGTCAGCGGGCAGAGTTCACAGCACTCAGTAACGAGTGTGTCCACCATCAGCATCACGTAAAGCGGTACACCCCCGGCGCATGGAGTTCACAAGGTTGTCAGTAGTGGTCTGTGGAATGTTGTCCCTGCAGTGCAACTCGGAGCTGGCATCAGCGTAACGCTCGCCCACACGTCACCATACGTGTTGTCTGCCATCAGCGCGGTACAGTTGGAATCACGATTCATCGCTAAATAACACTGTCCTCCACCATGCAAGTGTTCAGCAAAGGTTACGGTTGGCCCAGTCGAATCTTTACCGATGACGGACGACGGTCAGGTCGAGACCTCGGTGCGGTCAGCGGGCTCGGAGGTCTGCCTCCCTCAGGCAGTTTCAGACAGTCTGAGCTGATATCCGCCTGTTGTGCAGTCCGATGGTCTCGTCAGCTGTCCGGGTGGCTGGTCGGAGCCGATCTTGGAGGAGCTGGAGCCGCATGTGCTGATCCTGTGTGGGCGTGGTCACACGAGGTCGTGGGGCATGTGGACGATTCACAGTGCTGCCAGTCTCTCTGAATCGACTTCTCAACCGGCTGATGGTGGAATGACACACATTCAAGTGTGTTGACACCGCTGTCACAGATATCCCAGCATTCAGCATGCCAATGGCACGCTCCCTCATGACTTGTGACATCTGTGGCATTGTGACTTGTGACAAAAGTGCACATTTTGCAGTGGCCTTTTATTGACCCTGGTGCAAGGAGTGCCAGTGTATTGGTCATGCTGACTGACCAACTCAATGTTATGCTCTATGCAGCTCAGGGGTGGAATAACTCAATGAGTGAGTAATCTCACAGGGAGTGGTCAATGAGAAATGGGTCACCAGAATTGAGCAAAACAAATCATTCAGTACGCCAATAAACACTATTTGTGGGCATATTTCATTATAGGTCAATTTAACTCAGCATTTTTGGTTTGTGCATTTATATTTTTGTTCAGTGTACAATGACTTGTATCACCAGAAAGGCCACAGATGGAGCCAAGGTTTGTATTAGTGACATATAGAAAGTCCTATATCTAGTCCATTTGGTGACCTCAACTTTTCCTTCTGTGACCTTTAACGTTCACAATTGATATATTGAATTTTCAATTGTGTCAACAAAACTGCTTCAGAGCTTAGGATTGTATTACAGACATATAGGAGGTCTTATACGTAAATGTATATAAACTTTTGTTTAGTGACATTGACATTGACATTGGCCTTCAATGATTCAAAGGTCAAACTTCACAAGAAATTTTCATAACTTGTATTATCACTATAAGATGCTTGCCAGTAAGCTACCTATTTTTATTTTACTGTTAAACTTGATTTCATACTGCACACCATAACAAAATCAGATTCTGAGAAGTTGCTGTAAGCCAGCACTATATAGTGACAAGATGACCAAGTCATTAGTATAATCATATGGTTTAAAAGTCTTTCCCCCACCATACATCCAGTTTAACAAGCTTTCAGCTGTTTAGAGAGATCATCCATGTACAAATTAAAGAGAAGGGAGGGACAGTATTCCACCTTGTCTGACCCCATTTGTCACTAAGAGTGCTGATGGAATCCTGGCTGCACGGTCTAACTTGCATGGTTTTACGCGAATACCAGAAGTGCAGTATTCTTATCAAATAAGAAGGGACCCCACGATTATGCAGTTTTATGAACAATTTACAACCAAAAGCTTTGGATGCAACCAGAGAACATAAATATTGTAGAGTTTTTTTGACTTTACTTGCTAACAACTTCCTTCAGAGCATATCTGTACCGTATTTATTCTCAAAACTAAATTGATGATCTATGGTTATAAAATATTCTTGTAAGCGATCCAAGAGGATACGTTCTAATACTTTAGGGAGTGTGCTAGCCAGAGCAATTGGTCTGTAGTTTCCTTTGCTGGATATTTTACCGGTTTTGTCCTTGACTTCTAGTACTAATAGCACAGACAACATATAATCAGGAAGAAAACCATGCATTAACAATCCAGAAAAGCACATACCAAGTAACACTGCAGTTCTATGACTAACATGCTTTAGGTGTTATGCCGTTTTTTGGTCAAGGCCACATGCCTTGTTTACTCCCAGTAACCAAATGGCATAGCACATTTCATCAGGTCTCATAACCACACCATCATTGTAAGAGACATCAGCAGCATGATATTCATCACTTTTAACAGAGTTAAATATATCCATATAATGTTTTCTCCACAGTACGGCAATATTGTCAGACCCAGTTCTCCCTTCAATGTTTGATGGCAAAGGAATCTTACTATTGTCATAGTAAGATCAGAGATCAGCATTGTGTTTTTGATTCTTGTCAATTTTATCACACATAATTGCATCAAACAGTACTTCAATATTACTGAAGTTCTAACAAGTCAATGAGTTCACATACCTGTAGTCATCTTCTGTGAGCCTTGACCACTCTAATTTTCCACTTTTTACCTAGTTATCATAACTGGTCAGCTCAAGGAGACTCTTAACATTTAATTTAATAGAAGCCGGTATGTGATCCGTTGTAGCCAAACCATACAAGACCTCAATATTCGCTATACAATCATGTGCATCAGCTGTAAATATACTGTGATTCAGCCAAGATGTTGTATGCCTTGCTTCACAAGTATATGTGTGTGACTATCTGCTAGCCAAAGCACTTTACTGCAAAGCAGTGGCAGAGCCAAGGGGTGGCCGAAGGTAACCGTGGCTACCCCTGGTAATTGCTCGGCCACCCCTCTAGCCCGCCCAAACAAGTTGTGTGACTCAACATTATACAGTTGATAGCACAGATTTTCGGAAAGAACTTTCTTTACAGTTGCTATTTCCACTTGAATGCATCTTAGTGGTACTGTCATGCGCGTTTGTCCAATCTCAGCGTTTTACCAAATGCGCTGCGCGACTGATCAATTGGATATTAGCGTGGCAATTGGTACATTGACAAAAAAATTTCATTATGTGAAAATAATTTCATAATGTATATAAACTGAGACTGCTGAAATTAGGGAAAACTTCCTCTTGTAGCAAGAGGATAGACGCTCAGAGTGATTGACCATTTGCGCAGATTTGATAAAAGTGCATGACATACAACTCGCGCTTTCATGCGGAACTTTCAGCTGAGTTACTCGCAAATTCCCTTTGGCTGCTGTAGCCTGAGGAGAGAGGTCTACGTTGTTCTAACAGCAGGTAATTCTTTATCAATCAGAATTAATTATTTTCACTTTGTTTGAATTGTTTGAGTTGGAAAGTTAATTATTTCAAGCACTGTCACTGCCTACTTCTAAAACTTTCCCGATTTAACAGTTGTTTTGGTCGCGATTTCACATTTTGGTTTTGAGGTTTCTCAGGGGAAATGTTAGTGTGAAATGGTGCTAATGCTGTAATGCTCTGAAATGGGCTAGTTATGCCGTAATGGCTAAAGGGCCATAGTGAATTTACTGAGTCGGGGCAGAAGACAGTTTAGTTTATGATTATTAAATTGGAAAACATGCTTTTGTATAACTCTCACATACAATTTATGCCCTCACAACATAAGAATTTGTGTGAGAGTCTCTGAAAGGAAGTACCATATAAATTAAGAGCCATTCCATGAGAGATTGACATTCGGTGCACGGTTGGCCCCCCTGGAATTGAATGGAACTTGGCACATCAGCGCCATGCTGGGTAACTACGTTACTGAGCTGGAATTATTTGAGAAATAACAATAAAAATTGAAAATGGGAATGGGAATAAAATAATATCCCTGACATATACCAATCTAGAATCGTTTATTTTGTGTTTACTCACAACAAGACTAACATTTTCAGTGAATAGCACCTTGGTATCTTGCTGGGTTAGTACAATGGACGGCCGGAAAGATTGTGGAAATTGATTTTTGGTGCATGTTTGCCGTATATTTTCCTCAGTAATCCAGATATGTAATGTGGTGGTAAAAGCTGTTTGTTGTGCTTTAAGAGCTCTATTTTCGGGAATACCGAGCTTTTCTTTGGTAGTATCTACATTTTCAAGCTAGACGGAGCCAAAGTTTGAGGAAAACTCAAAAAGGACCATTTCATAGCAGATTGTGCCTGTGTTTAGGTGGCATTATTTTGTTTACCCAGCAAGATGGCGATCTGAAATTCTCTGGATACATAGTCCCTTTGGGGTACATTACAGCTTTAGTAAAATCTCAATGGTAGTATTTTCAGTGTAGATGATATTCAACATCAAAAGTCAGAAAATCTCGCCCCCAGGAGGCGGTGTAGGCTGGATGCAAATACTGGCTTTCCCCAGCAATATGCCAAAGAAATTGGTTTTGAATTTTGATACACACAGCTAGTTCTCTCAGAAAATGACGAGAGTAGCTTGGTACTATGCTGGGTTGATAGCTATCTGACAAAACGTGGCGCTCTAAAGAGCTAATGCTTTACTGACCTAATATTTCATGTTCCCAGCCATATTCAAAAGTTCGGTCTGTTGACATACATCAAATACAAGCACAGTTATACATAAAATTTGTAATCTCTTTGGTATAAAGCTGGGTTGGTTGGAAAAGAATGCTTGTGGTGATTGTAGCATTGTGTGAACATGCAAGACTTTTAGCAGTAGTCAGTACAGTGTACAGTTTTGTAGTGTTGGTGCATTTTCAGAAAATAACTAATTGCAATTTTCCTTTACTATTAGAATTGGAGAGCAGGTTTCAGAGTTAATTCTAGGATTTCCCTAAGGCATGGTGCTTGGCTATGAAAAAGGGTTCAGGAGTCACGTCGAGCTGAAAAAGGGCACGGAGGTCATTGCAAGCAAGCAGCGGCCTGCAAAGAAAAGGGCAGTCCATTTGTAATGGTAACTTGCATGCCTTCATTCCTAACACCTGCCCATGATGTCTAGCCTATGGGATGCCTGCTGGGTGGGAGGGCAGGGTTTCTTTTCCAGGCTTCCCATTTCCATGCATGCCAAGCTGTGGGTGTTGATGCAACTATTGTGCCATATAGGCAGCAGCCCACTATTTAATTCAGAGACAGACAAGCTCACTATCAACAGCCCGTAAGCAGCCATGTAGAGACCCAGGATCTAGTGTAGTAGGGCTTGCCTCGGGCGCGACTGGCTCCGCGGGTAACATCGACCGAATCGAACGAAGAAGGCCATGGACGGCTGCTCAGGGCCAAGGCCAAAGAGCATCTCTGATGCGCATCACCAGGTGCCACCAACCCACAGTCGAATTCCTAAAACAGACTGAGGGATAGAGCTAGTCACATGCTAGGTTGACGTCATTTCGCTTTGGATAACATGAAAAGTATAAAATAGTTTTAACTTTTGTACTATACATTCTGTATTCATTTACACGGTTGTGTGACTAAGATTCTTTTTCAGAGTTCAAATTAAGGACTGTTATTTTATACAAGTGTACCTATACTGTTGATACATGTCTACATACGTACTTATGGTGGTACACCTTTTACATCAGTTTTTTTTTTTTTGCCTTTTTGGCATTTTAAATGCCTTTTTTGGAATTTAAAATTTTGGACTGGTCATGTTTTATAACATGCTGTACATTTCTGACTGCGCTGTACCCGTACTTGGAAATAGTAGGCCTACATGTATTGTGCGTTTGTAATGCTCACAATCACCACCAGTTTGCAACAAACTAAGCTTTATGCCAAAGGGATTACAAATTTTATGTATAATCCTGCATGCACTTCATATATTTCAAAAGACAGAACTTGGTTCTATGTCTGGGAATATGGAATACTAGGTCGGTAGAGCATTAGCTCTATAGAGCACCATCTTTAGTCAGAAAGCTATCTAGCCAGCATAGTACCAAGACAAACTCTTCATTTTCTGAGAAATCTAGCTGTGTGGATCACAATTAAAAAAAAAATTTCTTTGGTACATTGCTGGGGATAGCCAGTACTTGCATCCAGCCTACACCGCCCCCGGGGGCGAAATTTTCTGACTTTTGATGTTGAATATCATCTACACTGAAAATACTACCATTGAGATTTTACTAATTTTGTAATATACCCCAAAGGGACTATGTATCCAGAGAATTTCAGATCTATATCTTGCTGGGTAAACAAAATAAAGCTACCTAAACATAGGCACAATCTGCTATGACATGGTCCGTTTTGAGTTTTCTTCCGAATTTGGCTCCGTCTAGCTTGAAAGTGAAGATACTACCAAAGAAAAGCTTGGTACTCCTGAAAAAAGAGTTCCGAAAGCACAACAAATGGCATTTACCACCACAGTACATATCTGGGTTACTGAGAAAATATATGCCAAACATGCACCAAAAATCAATTTCGACCATCTTTCTGGCCATCCATTGTACTAACCCAGCAAGATGCCAAGGTACTATTCACTGAAAATGATAGTCTTGTTGTGAGTAAACACATGATAAATGATTCCAGATTGGTATATGTCTGGGATATTTATTCCCATTCCCATTTTCAATCTTTACTGTTATTTCTCGAATAATTCCGGCTCAATAACGTAGTTACCCAGTTTGGCACTGATGTGGTGCTGATGTCTATCCAGACTTGAGGTGTCACAGGTCATGATAAAAGTATAACATATTTAGTACTGTTTACCCTTAAGTCATGATAGTTTATGTAAAATGTGGTGTCAACAACAAAACTGACCCACTTTAGCGACTTCCAGGTGGCGCCACCGGCAGGCAAAGTGAGATACAGACCTAAATATTAGGCTTTTTCTGTGAGATACCCATATGCACCTATGTACCAAGTTTTATTCAATTCCAGGGGGGTCCACTCCTCAACTTCTCCAAATAGTGCCATTTTCTCATGGAATAGCTCTTAACTCATTTGGCGACACACTTTCAATGGTGCAGCAGGCCATTCTTATGCACTGAATACATGGGGGAAATGTAAACACAAGAACATTCTGAGTGACCACGAGCGTGGTGATGAAATTGCCATGCCATCTGGCGGAGATAGGTGGTAATGAAATTCTGGCGAATACAACCCCAATTCCGAAACAGTTGGGACGAAGTGTAAATTGTGAATAAAATCAAAATGCAATGACTCTCAGATCACGAGCCAATATGTTATTTACAATATAACATAGATAAAACTTCAAATGTTCAAACTGAGACATTTTTCATTTTTATCCACAAAATGAGCTTATTTCAAATTTTCTGGCTGCAACAGGTCTCAAAAAAGTTGGGACACAGGCAAAAAAGGGCTGAAAAAGCAAGTGACATATAAGAGAATCAGCTGAAAGAACATTTAACAAGTAATTAAGTTAACTGGCATCAGGTGTGTAACATGATTGGCTATAAAAGGGATGTCTTAGAGAGGCTGAGTCTCTCAGAAGTAAAGATGGCCAGAGGCTCTCCAATCTGTGAAGGCTTGCATAAAAATATTGTGGAATACTTTAAAAACAATGTTCCTCAATGTCAAGTTGCAAAGGCTTTGAAGGTCTCATCATCGCCAGTGCATAATATCATCAAAATATTCAGAGAAACTGGAAATATCTCTGTGCGTAAGGGACAAACCCGAAGACCTTTACTGGATGCCTGTAATCTTCGGGCCCTCAGACGCCACTGCATCACTCACCGGCATGATTCTGTCATTGACATTACTAAATGGGCCCAGAAATACTTCAAGAAACCACTGTCTGTAAACACTGTCCGTCGTGCCATCCACAGATGCCACCTAAAACTCTATCTTGTAAAAAGGAAGCCATTGTTGAGCATGATCCAGAAGCGCCGCCGTGTTCTGTGGTCCAAGGCTCATTTAAAATGGACTGTAGCAAAGTGGCAAAGTGTCCTGTGGTCAGACAAGTCCAAATTTGACATTTTTGTTGGAAATCATGGGTGTTGTGTCCTCCAGGCTAAAGAGCAGAAAGACTACCCCTCCTGTTATCAGCGTTCAGTTTAAAATCCAGCATCTCTGATGGTATGGAGATGCATTAGTGCAGATGGTGTGGGACACTTGCATGCTTTTAAAAGCACCATGAATGCTGAAAGGTATATAAAGGTTTTAGAGCAACATATGCTCCCCTCCAGACAACACATATTCCAGGGAAGGCCTTGTGTATTTCAGCAGGACATTGCAAAACCACATACTGCAGCTATTACAACAGCATGGCTTCACAGTAGAAGAGCCCGTGTGCTGAACTGGCCTGCCTGCAGTCCTGATCTTTCACCGATTGAGAACATTTGGCACATAATTAAACAAAAAGTCCGTCAAAGGAAACCCAAAACTCTCCAGCAGCTGGAAGCCTGTATTAACTCTTTCAACCCCAGATATTCTAGCATCACTATACCCTTCAACCCCACAGCCCTCTGTAGAGGGCTGGTCATTATCTGGACATTGTATCTTACTGTTATCTCTGGAATCCCATTAAATGTAACCTGATATGTTCCAATCAATTAGTCAGATTGTTTGAATTTTCCCTACAGGAATTTGGGGTTGAAGGGAATATTTTGGTCAGCCCTCTGTAGAGGGCTGTGGGGTTGAAGGAGTTAAACAAGAGTGGGATCAAATTCCAATGGCTAAACTCAAGAAACTTGTCTCCTCAATGCCCAGACGCCTCCACTCCGTGTTAAAAAGAAGAAGGGATGCTACACCATGGTAAACAGGCCCCTGTCCCAACTTTTTTGAGACCTGTAGCAGCCATCAAATTTGAAATGAGCTCATCTTGTGGATAAAATTGTAAAATTTCTCAGTTTCAACATTTGCTATGTTATCTCTGTTCTATTGTGAATAAAATACTGGCTGGTGTGATTTGAAAGTCATTGTATTTTGATTTTATTTACAATTCACACTTTGTCCCAACTATTTCAGAATTGGGGTTGTAGTATAATGGCAAGCGCCATCAATGTAGATTCACGTCAAAGACATAGATCAACATCAATGGTGCCAAGTTAATATTAGTTAATATTATCATGAAATAGGTCATTGTAACATATATATGCAACGTGATTGTAATTGGGCCTTGGCAATCATTTTTTAATTTAATATGCGACTTGTGTACTTTTTGTTCCATGCTATGTTTGTTACTGTCACTTTGAATAAATAACTGTGACGATTTCACTCACAACGATTTTTCCTCAGAAAAATGAGACAATTTTATTTGCCACCCCAATGTAAGTAATGGTCTTAGCTTGGGCACCCCTCTAAAAATTGTCTGGCTCCTCCACTGCTGGAAAGAATCAGCTTACTGTATTCACAAAACTGGACCAATTGTTGTCCAAACCAGGCGGCGTAGACAGCATGACGCCACGAAGCATGTGTGTACATTTTTTTCTGAGGGAAAAATTGAAGTTACTGATAAACGTCATCACGTGCTAAATAAAAGTACAGGCCTTTACTTCTTGAGATGATGATTGATAGCGCGTGGCATGGGACTGCGCGTGCGTTACAGTACATTCTTACAAAGTCCTGGGTGGTACGTGCATATTTTAATGTTGGTCAGAATCGGCATTCACATTTAAGGGTAGGCAAACGGGAAGGAGGGAAGAGTTTCTTCCGCTACCTTGATTTACCGCGAATCAACAATGGTGGAGTGTAAGTAATCAGCTTTTTCTATAGTGTTCAAAATCAAATCAGAAGTCACCCTATCTCTCTATTCTCAGTTTTCACACTGAATACAACAATAGGAGGAGATGGATTTTTTCCATAAGAAGAGATGATGGAGCATGATTTACGATTATGAGATGTAGCTAGCTAGTACTTGTGTGTGCAATTCACTCTGAGGACAGCAACATTCTCCTCTACAATAAATCTGGCTGGAAGGGCCTCAGGGATCAAGCTATCCCTATCAGATCCATGTGTAGTAACTAAAGCAGGAAAAAATACAAGAGACCATGATGGCGAAAGAAAAGTGACTGCGATGGAACTGGGGAGGAAAAACGAGAAGAAAATCTGGCGCAGAACTGTTGGAACATTGACTTCAATTGTTGCCCTCCTCTAACTAGCTACCTAGCTACCTAGCTCCTTCTTGCAGATCACGTGGCTAACTTTAACCTTGCCATTTAAAATTCCTGCTGCTATGCCAATTATAGGATCCGCAAAGCCGGTTAGATCATAGCTAAGAAAATTGTGGAGTTCTTGGCCAATATGACAATATCAACAATTAAAATTATAGCTAGAACGTAAGAATACTAGCATGCAGGCTACCTATAGGTCATGCTGTGATCCGTGGCTAGCTAGCTCATCTCTGCTGTTTTTGCTCGAACAAGGCTAAAATCAAGGATGTCTTGTACAATTAATCGAGCGAACATATTTTTATGAATTTGGTTTCCAGATATCACATCTCTGAAAGCTGATAATTAATGCTTTAATGAATTCTGGGACCACTCCCAAAGTAGAGGAGAGTATTTCGTGGGATTGGGTATAGGAGATCGGGCGGATAGGAGATCGGGGCGGGTGTGGTGTTGGATTTGGTTTGTGATTGTGCGGACGTTGGGCGCCCCCTGGGTGGCGAGACTGAGGGTGGGGCTCTCATCTCAGGGTGGGGCTCTCATCTCCCAAGCCCCCCGGGGTCCCAGGTGGTGGCTGTTTCTTGCTTCCTTCTTGGAGAGGGGAAGGATGGGAGGGACGTAGAAACGAGACGAGCGGGGATTGTGGGAATGTAGGAGGTATACATAGGCGTAAGGACGAATAGGAAGGCACATTGGGAGTGGCCCTGTTCATTAAGCTACTTTATCGGGAACTCCCTTTAGTAAACGTCAGTAAGTTGTGGTCGAGGACATCTAGTGGAAAATGCATTTTTATAGGCTAATAGCTGCACGGACTACAGCTAACAGTTACGTTAGTCACCCTTTAATTGCTGCATGGTATAAGTAAAATGCTGTTTTATTAACTTAATACTTAGACTGACATAGATGGAATCATTTATCAGTATTGTACATAGCTAACTACTTTTGCTGCTAAATAAATTGATAGTATAAGTAGGAAAGAATTGCGTGTCTAACCTCCCCTTTATTCCGCTTTTTTTTTGCCGAATCGATTTTTAAATGGGGGCGCCAATTTATCTTAGGGGTTTTATAAGTGAGAAGGGGGTTTATAATTTCATATTAATATTTAATATCGCTAATGCATAAGCTGCGCATGCCCTAGCAACCTGGTGTGTCATCAGTAACATGGTTGCTGTTATATGCTGTTATTATCACGTATAGCAGCTCTAGAAATTAAACTAAATTTTCTTGACTGGATGTACGCTTGACGTTTTTACACAACCAAATGTTTCTCTGCGTACCCAAACATCAAGGTAAGCTAAAAAAGTACTGATTACATTCGATATTGATGGAGGTTGAGTATGGAATTCTTTCCTACACTAGAAAGCACTCAGTAGAGCGGATACCGCTGCCAATAGCGCTATCAGTATTGGCCAAACTTGAATCATCCACCATCACTTTGACCTGTGATCGTACGATGTTAATGTTAATCAATTTGTGCTGGGCCCATAGTTCCTCCTTCCACCAAATTTCATCCAAATCCATTTGCAACAGCTTTTTATTTGTCAGTTCAGATTTATTTTGGTCTTCTGACGAGTTGACGAATGGGCTGCGGAAACCCAGGAACTGTGTAGAGTGGAAAATACGCAAGTAACAAAATATCCCCGAATTCCGTCAACCAGCGTTTTACAAATGATACCAAAAAGTCACCAACAAACGAACGGAGATGAAAACATAACCTCTGTGCTCCAACTTCGTTGGAGGCGGAGGTAAAAAGGATAACCCTATGGCCACCTTTATAATGTGCAGATTAGGGGTGGCTGCTCAGCAGTAATTAGAGGCAAACAAATACTTTAAATAATTAAAAGTTATGACCAGTTTTCGATCATTTTGCCTGATCAGGTTTTCCCATGATTGGAATAATCAATTGAAAGTTTGACACACCATTTTTCCTTCTGCAATGCTGCAGCAGTTACAGAGTAAATTCAAGTAAGAACAATGTTTTAATTACTTAATCAAAAAAGTAAAATAAACAATAACACTATTCTATAAACATCTGTGTTAACTTTTAGCGCATCCTGCAATGTAGGCGATTACATGTAGATGTAAGGGACCAATTTGTTTATAACTTTTCTTTTGTGACTTCATGTAAACACAGTTACAGGCTTTAGCTGCTGGCTCTCTTGCTTCAATCTTAGCAGATTCACCAATGTGCTGTATTAGTGTTTAGTTGTTCTATGCACAACTAGCTTGTAAAGCACAGTCCTTAGGATAGTTCTCCCATTTATTGTTTTCTATACCCCAAGACCACTGTAGCTTATTGGCTTTACTCTCTTGCATTACTGTTTTAAACATGTGCATAGTATACTTTTTTGCCATTGATGCTATTGACTTATCAAAATTATTGAACCGCTCGTGGATACGTAAACCATCGCTAAATGTTTCTTGTGAATAGAGAAAAATGCATGCATTTCGGTGCCCCCTGCAATTTGTTTTTAGACGCCGTTTAAGACTTAAATGGAAACTAGTTAGAAGCATGAAAAACACCCTTCATAAATGTGGCTTTATGTGTTTAGTCTTGGAACTTAGTGATTACATATCATATTCCAGCTGAATTTCTGCAGAAATGATTGAGAAATGAGTCAAAATAACATTTTCAAGATGGCTGCTGGCTGCCTTGGCGACCATATTTGTGAATGGATCAGAATGCCTCCAACAAACTTAGGTGTCCTCATGGGGGACAACATGCATGCCAAGTTTCAGCTTCATATGCTCAGTGGTTTTGGAGAAGATGTTTACACATGAACGACGACCAATGCCCGACAACCGATGACCAACAACGAAAGGCAAGCAGGCCACAACATAAGCACACTGGACCTTCAGTCCAGGTGAGCTAAAAAATCACATACATTTGGCTCCTCCCAGTGCTTCTAATGGCATTGGATCATTCAAAGCAATGGAATTGCATAAAGACGTTTCAAATGATCTTATTTCATTTTGACAATTTAAACGATAATGAAACATATGCATTGCTTCCAACGCCTGAGTAAAGAAAGGCGTGAGAAGTCTGGAGTCATAATCAGTTTCCAATTACTAGTGGTGAAATCCACCGTAAAGCATGTGAAACTGATAAACCTCCATGCACAAGGACTTCAATTCCGCGCGAGAATCTCTTACATATGCCTTGATTGAATAATTGCTGACTACAGCAGGGGAACGTAAATATGCCACTAAAACTCATGCCGAATGCGTGAGAGTTGACAGGTATGCGTTATTAATTAATACTGACCACACCTGATAATGTTGAGAGTTTCCTGAGTTTCTGTAATGGTAATTTAAATGAATGATTGAAAACAGGTCATGACCAATCATTATTTTTTCAGAGATGGTTTGAGCTTCCCCTATCGCCAGTTTAACCAGCCGCCACTGGTTTGTACACACATGCATACATACATATACATACATACATACATACATACATATATACATACATATACCCAGTACCTGTTCGCAAGTGAAGTTTAAACATTGCAGAGACAATCTATATACAGAACTCTTGGCTCCACAGCCTTGTCTTCCAAAAAGAACGGCAACATTTTCCTTAAATAAAAAAAAAAAAAATCATTCATATTCAGTGTGAACACATCAAAATTTGTTTTAAATTGTCTTTAAATATTGATAGAGAGGGAGAAATGTTTACCAGGTGTTAAGAAGAATTCCATAGCTCCACACCATGGTACCTGAGTAGGAACTGTCCCATAGTGATTAAATTTTTAGGCAGATGAATATTACTTGCTTGTCGGGTACTATATTGGTGGATTTCATTATTAGGTGTAAAATTATTCTTGAAACGCTCTGGTAGTAGATATCTTTTACATCAAGTCTTGTAAACAAAGATGCAAATTTGAACAGTATTAATATCATACATTGATAACAGTTTTAGTTTTTGAAATAGTGGCAAACAATGAGCAGAAGCATTGGAAAAGGTTGCACGTCTTTTATTGTACTTTTTATTATGTTATGTAATTACCTCTATTTATGTTTTGTATGCTTTCACGTGGCATTTTAGTATGCAATAAATCAAATTAAAAAAAACATTAGACAAGTCAATAAGGATCAGAACAGAGGGCCAAGGGACGTGCCATGACGAGTGCAATCGTCATAGACAGAGACAGAGTTTTTGACAGAAAGGGTAGCAGTGACACTAGAAGGTTGTTCTTGATATCAGAGGAGTCCAGAGAGGGTTTTTTGAGGAGCAGGGTACCATGAGCCCCCAGAAGATGTCCAGTATATGATAACTTAGAATAATTTTGATGTGTTGATCTTAAGTAAACCTATTCTGGAAGGATACAAGTAGACTTAAACCTTGCCAGAAAAATTTCCCCTCGATTACATAAAGTTTTGTTCATTAGTCAGGTTTTTCCTGTAACATTTCACCTGTTTGCATGTAGTTTTATGCCAAAAAAGTTGCAAATGAATCATGTATTGCTGTTAATGGGTGCGATTTTAACTACAACAAGTGTGTTCACCTTTTTAGGCAGGTCTCATACTTTTTTAGAGCATGAAAACCTCTTCAGATTCTTTAGGAGCTTGAGTTCCGGTACCTCAATCTCGATTCCCTCTGCTATCAAATAGCGGGGAAGTCAGGACATGAATGCTCACGTAATGTATATACGTAGATAATAAAGCAAGTTAGGTGTACTGTAAGTCATTATTGTGCTGCACTTGCAGAGTTCAGTTGAGGGACGGCGGTTGTTCTTTGTTGGTTTGGGGCACGGTATATATGGTATTATTTGGGAATTACTGTAGCCCCAGGTCCTGAAAAGATGGATGAATGATTGGAAGCATTTGAAACAAGGGCATTACAAGGACAGCTAAGACATGGTGCGAGCCCCTCTCCCTCTGTAGAGTTATGACACGGAAGGGAGCTCAATGAACAACCCGCATTTCCAGACTGAAAAGCTGGTGGGACCAAACAGGAGGGGACAGAGGGGGTGAGCACTGGAGAGTTAACTCTTTCAGTGAAGTTGTCCGAGAGGGCAGGGAGGAGGTGGTGAGCAAGGTCATGGTCAGCAGGCAGGTAGGGGACCGAGTCTGAGCGGAAGATTAATGACCAGAGGACCGCAGTGGACAGGGGGGCACACCTTGTCGGAGGAGAAGGCCCCCCTGAACAATGAGCCCCTGGCACCTGTCCAGAATTTGGACTGACTGCACCCATGAGAGGTAGCCTGTCCAGGCACCTCCTGACATGCAACCCAATGGACCCCAACTGACCAAGGGGTCTAAATTCCAGATTCTAACTTCCATTGCTGGAAACAACTGTAATTTTTCTAAATTTGGCTATTCAGAACATTTAATGCCTTTACATCACAAATGTTTTGAATCAGTACTTTCCTGTGCTTAGCAATGTAGCAATGTTAAGGACCGACAAGGAGATATGTCTGATGAAATGTGTAATCAGAAACAATTTTTTCATTTTTTGCCATATACGTATTTATTTTTAGAGAGGTATGTAGAATATGTAAGACTGATCTTCAAGAATGTTCTACTACTACTACTACCTACTACTAATAATAATAATAATAATAATAATAAATCTCATGATTTATACTGCTACCACCACAATGTGCAATGTGGCTATTATGTAGTTGAGATTAATTCTTTCAGCACAACAAATCTGATCCTGAAATGAATAAACAAACTGCATAATATATACTGCTGCCACCAAAATGTGCCATGTGACCATTATGTAGCTGTCATCAATTCTCTCTGCGCAGGAAAATTACCTCTGAAATCAGTTTTCTAATGATAATATGATGGTAAATTGCACAAGTCTTGTTCTGAGAGTTAAGTTGTAGAGATTTTTTTTCTCTTCTCTCTTAGCCTGGGGAATCACAGTGGGTAAAACACTCATTTCCTCATCAAACACTGAGCGAGTGATTTGGAATATTTATGAGGACTCGAATATAAGTTAAACATTTAACAAAAAGCATCCAGCTGAAATTAGATGGCACAAAGAGTTAAATTCCCAGTGGATGACCTGAGCTAAGAATTAAACCAAGCGCCCTCAGGCAGAGTTCAGCCACTAATTCAATGAGAGAAACAGAGGGTTGTGCTCAGAAATATTACTGTAACCTTTATTGCTGTATTCCTTAACAGCATGAAATGATCTGCTGATAATTTGACAAATTTGATGCTACTGAAAATTGCAAAATGGAAAAAATTAACGTTTTTAAAATCATTCATTTGTAAAATGCAGTTTATGAAAATCACAAGCAGTATTTATGTAAATTTATAGAAAAATCGTTAATTACTTCCATTACATCATGCAACCAGATGAAAAATCCCAATACTGATGTCGTGAAAATGCCCAATTGCTTGCGATGCTCAAAATTTTGACGAACAAATAAATGAATGTTTATATTTTTTGAAATGTGATTTTTTTCGTGTTCTGTTGATTTCAATTAACTATATTTACATGGTGTAAACCAAAAGAACAGATTCAAAATAGTTTTAGGCATATGATGAGGAAACATTACCTGCTGTGTTTCGATATGGTAAAAAAATAAAAAATAAATAAATAAATAAAAATTGCATAGTTTGGTGTAAATTGCTCACAGTTAAAAGCAAGAGGGGTAAAGCACGTAAGCTCCATACTCATTCATACTCAGGGCTGGGGGCCAAATGAGTTCAACCTCCTGGAAATCCTTACTTTTTTGTAAAACAAAAAACTGGTCAGTTCATACAGTATTCATAATCACATAATTAACAGTAAAAGCCGTAGTACTGATAGCAAACTTCCCTCCTGTGAATATGTCAGAGTGTTATGGACCCAGGTTTAATCCCCCATCCCCCGTCCTCCCCCCTCAGCTCTCCCAGTCTCTCCCTCTGAATCCAGGCAGGTCCCTTGGAGGAGTCTGGAAGAATATCACTCCTGCTCTTGTGCGAGGCCCTTTACGCTCCACCTCTCGTTTAATCACCAGCCCCAGGGGGACTCCTGGGATTCATGAATCAGGCACAGAAAAAGTTCAGCCGCTTTACATCACGGGGAGACAAAGAAATTCTGCCGCGCGCAGGCCCCTGATTTATTGCCCATGGCCGTGGGCTCTGTTATGACAGTCCCGCTGCTCGTCAGAGGCTAGTAGAGCTCCACTAGCACTCCCACTACTCTGGGGATCATCCATTGATCAGCTGTGTGGATTGCAGCGAGCGTCGCCAGTATCTATGGATCAGTGTCGTCCACTAGAGAGTTGCACAGGCCACGGTGCTTTCCCCAAATCAGACCATACTTGATTCAATCTTGAGATTCCAGCCTGAGCCAGAGGCACTGATCAATTATAGATTGATCTGGTCCAGTATTGCTTCCTGGGAATCATTTTAAAAACGCAAACCCATGAACCTTGGAGGGAAGGTCTTTAGTTGGCCAGTATTCCCATTGGTTAAAAGTCACACTTTCCATACGGTCTCTTAAAAAACTGGAAGTAATGCATTAGTCGTTTGAAATGGGTTTCAGGTTGGAATGAAATGCAGGAGAAGAACACAATATCAGCGCCTTGACCCTCACTTTGGCTTAAGGAAACAAGCCAAGAGCACTGCGGACTTTAGGCAGTAAAACTGTCCTGAATGCAGTACATTAACCCAAATCCTCTTGATAAAAAAGTTTCAGCCCACACAGTCATTGATAGAATACATGCACACTGAAGTGTTTTTGTAAGCTGCCAAGCACAAAACACATGCCTCAGTAGTACAACCCCAATTCCGATATAGTTGGGACAAAGTGTACATTGTGAATAAAATCACATTGCAATGACTTTCAAATCACACCAGCCAGTACTTAATTCACAATAGAACAGAGATAACATAGCAAATGTTGAAATTGAGAAATTTTACAATTTTATCCACAAAATGAGCTCATTTCAAATTTGATGGCTGCTACAGGTCTCAAAAAAGTTGGGACCAGGGCCTGTTTACCATGATGTAGCATCCCCTCTTCTTTTTAACACAGAGTGGAGGCGTCTGGGAATTGAGGAGACATGTTTCTTGAGTTTAGCCATTGGAATTTGATCCCACTCTTGTTTAATACAGGCTTATAGCTGCTGGAGAGTTTTGGGTCTCCTTTGACGGACTTTTCGTTTAATTATGCGCCAAATGTTCTCAATCCGTGAAAGATCAGGTCTACAGGCAGGCCAGTTCAGCTCACGGACTCTTCTACAACCAAGCCATGCTGTTGTAATAGCTGCAGTATGTGGTTTTGCCTTGTCCTGCTGAAATACACAAGGCCTTCCCTTGAATAGATTTCATCTGGAGGGGAGCATATGTTGCTCTAAAACCTTTATATACCTTTCATCATTCATGGTGCTTTTTAAAACATGCAAGTGTCCCACACCATATGCACTAATGCATCCCCATACCATCAGAGATGCTGGCTTTTGAACTGAATGCTGATAACAGGAGGGGTGGTCTTTCTCCTCTTTAGCCCGGAGGACACAACGTCCATGATTTCCAACAAGAATGTCAAATTTGGACTCGTCTGACCACAGGACACTTTGCCACTTTGCTACAGTCCATTTTAAATGAGCCTTGGCCCACAGAACATGGTGGCGCCTCTGGATCATGCTCAACAATGGCTTCCTTTTTGCATGATAGTGTTTTAGGTGGCATCTGTGGATGGCATGGCAGACTGTGTTTGCAGACAGTGGTTTCTTGAAGTATTCCTGGGCCCATTTAGTAATGTCAAAGACAGAATCATGCCGGTGAGTGATGCAGTGGCGTCTGAGGGCCCGAAGATCACGGGCATCCAGTAAAGGTCTTCGGCCTTGTCCATTACGCACAGAGATTTTTCCAGTTTCTCTGAATCTTTTGATGATGTTATGCACTGTCGATGATGAGACAAAGCCTTTGCAAGTGGACGTTGAGGAACATTGTTTTTATTCCACAATTTTGTTATGCAAGCCTTCACAGATTGGAGAGCCTCTGGCCATCTTTACTTCTGAGAGACTCAGCCTCTCTAAGACATCCCTTTTATATCCAATCATGTTACACACCTGATGCCAGTTAACTTAATTACTTGCTAAATGTTCTTTCAGCTGATTCTCTTATATATTAATTGCTTTTTCAGCCCTTTTATGCCTGTCTCTTAACTTTTCTGAGACCTGTTGCAGCCAGAAAATTTGAAATAAGCTTATTTTGTGGATAAAAATGTAAAATGTCTCAGTTTCAACCAGGCATGGGACGATTAATTAACTTAATCACTAACTTCATCAAGTTAAGTTAAAATCCCATTAACTTAACTTAACTAGTTAACTTTTGAGAAGGGATATTAACTTAACTTAATTGATTTTCGTAGATTAATTGATTTTCTTTCAATTAATTTTCAATTAAGTTTTGAATTACTTCATAATTTTTGCTACAATGTTGACCTGATAATGCAGACTACTTATGTATTTTTTCTAAACATCTAACTACCGCAATGATGAGATTTTGTCCTCATAATAATTATTATGGTTTTACAATGATAAAGAATCTTCACTTATATGATGTTGTTCTAAACACTTTTTATATATATATATATATATATATATATATATATATACTTTATATCAGCTGTGTTATGTTCTTGAATTTTAACAAGGCTAGTAGACATTGAAAGTCTGACATTCACTGGAGATTGCCAATAACCTTTTGTGTTAACATTAAAAGAATGAAATACACAAGTGTATGTTAATGTATGCTATGAGTTTTTGTATGCTATGTATGAAGTACATACAGATCATGATTACAATATGATACATTGCTGATAATATGATGACTTGTTTTCAAATGTATATATATTTGTGTATTGACAAAACTAGATGCAGTTGAAATAAGACTTTATCTTAACTCTGTAGTTGTTAAGTCAATCAGCATATTTGAAAATATTGTTGTCAAAATTAACTTAACCACTCGGCTGCCGGATAGCTCACTCGGTAAATGCATCGCGTTGCGAAGCAGAAGTGACTATCACGTCGCGGGTTAGAGCCCCGCTTCGTACCAGCCGGCAGTGGTCGGCAGCTTTTTCAGAGTAGCACACAATTGGCTATAGCGCTACAGGGTTGCAAATTGGGAAGGGACTGCCGGAAGGGATTACAATAGTTGCCTTGTTCGTTGCTCAAGCGCCTCCTGTTGGCCAGACGGGCGCTCATCAGGAAAATTCTAAGCCTGGTCATGTCCGGGTATCCTCCGCCCTTGTTCTGACTTGCGAAGATTCAACCAATGAGTGTATAAGAAGCGGTGGTTGACAGGCGCGTGCTTCGGAGGAGAGCTGCGAACTGTCTACACTCTCCTGAATTGGCAGCAAGGGGTCGCATATGAGCAAGCCTTGTACATAGTTCACTAATTGGGCATTCCAGATTCGGGTGGGATTGGAGATGCCAAATTAAAAAAAAAAAAAAAAAAAATCAATCAGTTAATTTCCAAATAGACATTAACTTAATTGATGAAATTTTAGTATTAACTTAACTAGTTAATCCAACACGTTAATCGCCCCATGCCTGGTTTCAACATTTGAAATGTTATCTATGTTCTATTGTAAATAACATATTGGCTCATGTGATGTGAAAGTCATTGCTTTTTGATTTTATTCACAATTTACACTTCGTCTCAACTATTTCGGAATTGAGGTTGTACAAGGAAAACGGCTTGTGCACTCAATGCTCCAAAAAACTAGTAATTAGCAGCCCCGACAAGATGGGGCTGCTTTCAGTACTTGCACGAGTTTGTCTGCTGCGTCTGCCGCACTTTGTTTCGCTCATAACTTTCTTGCCATTTTCAACTTATTTCTAATACTTTAGTCACAGTTACTATAGCTCTGGGGAATTGTTTTGGCATAATCACTGGTCACTTCAAAGGTCAGGGTCATGACAACCGTCTACGCCCCTCAAAATGCTTGTTAAGTGGATAGCTACAAAAGTATTTAAGATAGAAAGCTGTAACTTGGAATCTAGCAACTACAGAACAGGGCTCAGCTTCTATTAACTTTTGGGCAAAGTCAATGCTCAGTCACGGTCACCATGAGGTCATGACATCTGACCACGCCCCTCAAAAGGCTTGTTAACACTATAATTTCAAAAGTATTTTTGTATGATAGAAATATGTAACTTGGTATATAGCAAATGTATAAGGAGGTAAATCTCCAATGGACTTTGGGTGTCATTCCACTCAAGGTACTTCAAGTACTTTAGTCACAGTTAAAATGCTGGAAAATTGTTTTGGCATAATCACTGGTCACTTCAAAGGTCAAGGTAATGAAATCTGGCCACAACCCTCAAAATACTTCTTAACAAAATAACTTTAAAAGATTTTATGATATATATAGCAACTATAGAACAGGACTCAGCTTCTATCAACTTTTGGGCAAATTCTGTTTATGGTCAAGGTCATAGTGAAGTCATGGTCATGGATGTACTCACATAAAACTTCTTGTTGACACAATATTTTTAAATGTTTGATTATTCTTCATGAAATTTACTTATAAATGCGTCCCAAGGGCAGGTGGAATGGAGGGGCTGCTCTGTTTTTCTGCCCTACAAAGGCTAAGTGCAGTAACTACAAAATAATTTAAACAGTAAAAAGTGGCTTCAGAGTTTGTTTGCTGTCCAACAAATGAATAGTTAGCACATCTATGATAGATTATGGTTTACTGACTTGCTACAGTATAATTTCTATCTAAATCAATCCTAACCTCCAAATACTTTCAGGCCCAAAACTGCTCAATTCGAATTTCACCCAATGCGTAGTTACTGCACTTAGGCTTTGTAGGGCAGTTTTGCGGTGTCCCGCAAACACTTTTCTTGTTTATTTAGAAACCATGCACTTCAACGATATGACCCTTTGGCCTTCAAAACATGTTCTGGTTTATTAACAGACAGTTGTTGACTTCAGATTGAACTGGCTAACTGCACACTAGCAACCAATCAGGCGGACAAGCTAGGTAACTCCTTACTAGCAAACTACAAGTTATCAATACCCTAGCTAACTATAAGATAAACTAGCAGTAGGGTTGTCAAAATTTCCCTTGATTGTTCGAGACAATCTGAATTTGTAGGAATCAAAATCTTTGCCTAATAAGTAGGCCTAATGATTCCAACCTGTGAGATTTTTGCACTGTCAACATAAATAAATGCACATCTAAAATTGATGCATCTTCTGTACCAACTTTAAACACTTAAAAAACAGACAGATCATGAAAACACCTGAATTTACTTTTCTTGAACATCACATATTGTCAGTTAATTTTTCTCGCGAAATGTTGCATGAAAATGAATACAAACTGTGATTAGCTCACAAAGTTTCTAGAAAAAAAGAAATATTCCTGCTGTCTCAATGATATGTGGAGCAAAGAGGAAATCCAATGGTTCTGAAATCAGAGAAATAAAATAAAAGGTTGGAGCTTTCATCAGACAAAAGAAGGTATATTTAAACAAATTGTTCTGTACATAGAAAGCAGATTCACAGATCATTACTGCAAGTAATGGCCTAGGCCTACTCACCAATCAGGGCAGGCAAGGGAACACAATACAGTGCTTTTTTAACACCCCTGGACTGTAAAAACTACCAATATGCCGTATTTTGTGTTTTGTGGGTGGCTGTGTACCTGTGTGTGTGTGTGTGTGTGTGTGCATGCGTGCGTTTGTGCATAAGTGTGTGTGTGTGTGTGTGTGTGTGTGTGTGTGTGTGTGTGTGTGTGTGCGCGCACATATGCTAAAATGGGATTGTGATTCACAGGCTGTCGTATTTGTTCCGCAATATTGTACTCCAACCCCAAGCCAAAATAAATAAATAGATAAGTATAAATAAATAAAAATGACTAAATTGTGTGAAAAAGATAGGGCCTTCATTAAGCTGGCTGCCCTAACTAACAGCTACAGTAACAACACACTGAAGACCTACAAGGACAAGCAACAAGGGGCTCCAGTCTAGTACTGCTTTCATAATGGACATAAAACTGACAAAGATCCACTCACATTTGGCTTTTGTCTTTGCTTGGAAAGGGTACAATGGGCATTCATTAACCCTTTCATGAACTTTGGTTTGAAAGCCGCAAGCCATTTTATGATGCAGATAACCTACTACAGCGAAAATAGCAAGCATTTAAAATTGCCACAATGGCCCTCAGCCTGACTATGCAGTCCCATTGATTTGATTGTATAGCATTGTTCAGATTTGTCAAAATATGCTGAAATCAATGCTCTTACCTTGGTAGCAGTCCACCTGTAATAAAAATCTGTAATGGTTTTAATAAACAAAATAAGCAACTTTGGCGGCAAACATCACTAAATTGACTTTGACATTGAGATATAAGCTGTGCATCTTTGTGAATTTCACCATACCTAGCCTTTCTTTCACTCATGATGCAGTCCTGTAGATTGTGTAGTTGCCCTTTTAGGAGTCTGTCTTCAACCCTCATGCTAACAAATCAGGAAAATCAACTTCTTTTAGTTTAGACAGACAGCCAGTGGTCTGGAACTTCCAAATACCACATGCATACGGTAGCCAAGGGATTACTTTTTATGACGACTAATTGTTTCGATGGTTTCTGACAAGGGGGAATTTTGTCAATGAAGCAAAGAAGTTTTGAAAGCGACTTTATTTCACATACTATACAATTGCACATCAGTGCTGGGAATCTGAAAAGTATACTGGAGTGAAAATACAGCCACATATGAGGCTGATGAAGCTCAAAAAGGACAGAATGTTGAAGCTGCAGTTGGTGACTTTAGAGAAGCAAGAGAGAGATCTTGATCATAAACACATAAACAAATGTAAAATGCCTAAAAAAAAAGAAATAGAAATGCAAACACGTCCACTGGTAATGGGAAAGGAGTTATTGCCTAGTTTAGCAGGTTTAAAACATCCTCATTTACGCACTAATTCTGGCACAAAAATGGTATAGCTGACTGCAGATTTGCAATCTGCCAGATGGAACAATTGACGGCAAAATTTCCACCAGTGTCAAAAGACTGTCTTAGGGGATGGGTTGGTTTTCCAAAGAAAACAGTAACATAGAACAATTTAAACAACATAGTTCATCTTGTAGCTCGGGGCCAGCTAACCCCAGCAGTAGAAAGAGCCACAGGGGTCTGGCTTTTCATTACAACTGAGGTCTCCAGCACTTAACCAGACTAGCCGGCTAGCTCGGGCAGCTTGAATCGCATGTTATTCCACATGTCAATCAAAAGCCGAGAAAGATTTGGCTCTGCAGAGGGATGGATGGCAATGCTGTAGGATGGGGGTCAGCAGGTCTGGGTGCGAGGTGGAATGTGCTTTTTAATCCCCATCATCTCCCCTCGCCCAGGGCACCTCAGCCACCTACTTCTTCCTCTTTTCAGTAGGCTACTCCCAGCTCTGTACTGATATTTTCTGTGCTTTGAGAACTCCTGGAGTTCATCCTTTGGGGATGAAAGTGATGCCTATCTAATTCATAACCACCCTTTCACTTGCATTGCACTGCAGACGGCCAAAGGCATTTGTACATTAGCTACATTGAAATCTTTACCTACTTTGTGGGCACCCCATATCCAGAGTTGCACACTGTAGCATAATGTAGTTTACTTTCCTTTTTACCAAGCATTCACTTATACAGCTGCATAGCATGTTCATCATCACTATAGCTCACTTTTGGCTTCTGAGCCCGAAAGGTCAGTCCATGCCTGCCGGCTTGATTACATGATATTCAGTCAGAGTGAGCGCAGGTTAGGGAGAAGACTGACAGCTGTGCTTATCTCTAAAAGCTCCCCCTCCAGTGCATCAGGCCTAAGAGGGAACTGACACGTGCACTGCTGATGCTCTCAGACAGCCTGCCAGGAACACGGGGGTCTTAAAGCATCAGATCTCCCCCGGCCCTTGCAGACAGATACAGCGAGTTTTGTTTTCCCGACTGTGCTGGAGTTATTTTAGCATTTATAGACAGTGCCGGGGACGGTTTGGAATTACAAAGAGGTAAAAGAAGGATGACGGCTGCCAGAGCCAATGACGGGGGATGAATTTCCGATACCTACTGCCTTTTTTTCTTATGTACATAAGATCAGGATCAGGCTATGGTATTTGACACTGACATTTTCAAAACATAATCCTTGTATTTCTACAAAAGTTATTTGTACATTCTATACTCTTTCATACAATTCGTTTGATCTACACAGGAAGCTATACAGTGCTGTAGTCTTGGACTCGCAATAGGAACTGCTGCTCCAATCCCCAGAGAAACGGCGCCATTATACCCTTGAGCAAGGTACTTTATGAATCCTCGCCGTGAAAATCTGTTGATTTAAACATATATTTTGGAAATAAATAAAAGTGTGAGCTAACCACCTTTGACTGTTTTTGAAATTAAAAATTGCTCGGAGCTGGCATGCAAACCCTTTAGTGCTGATGAGTTAATGTATTCTTAAACAGCTCCGGCTATTTGCCATTGTCAAGCTTACCACAAGATTTGCATTAGATAATGCATCAGCACCTCGAAATAGCCACACTTCAGCCGTGCTTCAAAAGTACATTGAAGTCAATTAGGGGCCAGAGCATTATCGAGCCCTGCTGCATGGACTGAATGACAATAATTGAGAACCAGTTGTTAGTGCCTGTTACTGGTAAGTGTTAATGTAATTTATTACTGCTTTTGATTTATTATAATGTTCCCAGAGTTGATGCAAATGGTTCTCGCTAATAACTTGTGGCCTAGAATGAAGGTCTTCTGGCTGCGGCTCTTTGCGTTTCTATTTTAGTCTCATTCTTTTCGCGCCCAGGGTGGGCAGGACTCTGCTTCCTGTCTCAGATGGAGAGGCGATCACCATGACCTCCAGGTGAATGCCGCTTGGGAGGATAACTTATGGCCGGAATAGTTTTTTGCTGCACAGTTGTGCTGCTAAAGCAATGCGAATTTGAGTTGCTGACACCGCTGGTCTGTTTTGCAAGCTGTCCCATTCTGGATTTGTCTGAGGTGGGGGGAACCATAGAGGTGAAACTGAAACAGAACTATTGATCCCATACCCTTTATGAGACTTAAACACTCAAGCTATTTTTACACAAGTGAATCAGATGCTGTTGCATATATCAGGCATATGACGTAGATGCACCACAATGGAAGCATGGCATTTTGCCTACAGATTCACAAAGGATAAAAGAAATTCCAAAATACAGAAAAAGTTGGGTCAGTATGGAAAATGCACATTAAAATAGAAAGCAGTGGTTTCTACATTTACTTTGACTCATATTTCATTGCAGCCTGTATGATGACAAGATATTTGATGTTTTGTTTGGTCAACTTCCTTTTTTTTTTATATACAGCTATTCCCGCCATTCAGGCCAGCTTTTGCATTCCAAATGAAGTTGGACAGGGACAATTTAGGACTATGAGGTATGAGGTAACAGAATTTGAACATTGATGTGATTTCAAACAGCTGATGTCTGCAGATGATTGCAACCATTTTTAGTGCAAAAGCAGCATCCAAAAAAAAAGCCAAGCCCTTTGGGAGCAAAGATGCCAATTTGCCCACAAATCCATATGGAAAGTTGAAAAAAATTGGAAAGCATTGGGCAATTTCACCCTCTATGGTGAATAACATAATGAAAAGATTCAAAGAATCCACAGGAATTTCCTTGTGTAAAGGGGAAGGGCACAGGCCTGAGCTGAATACCTGTGATCTTCAATCATTCAGATGGCACTCCGTCGAGAATCGCCATTTATCTGTAAGTTATACAGCCGTGTGGGCTCAGGGCTATGTTGGAAAACCCTTGGCAAGTACCCTAATACATGGTTACATCCACAAATACCAATTAAACCTTTACTGTCCGAAAAGGAAGCCTTATATAAACGGTGTCCAGAAATGCCGTTGATTTCACTGGACTCAGACACATCCTTAATTGTCCATCACACAGCGGAAATGTATACTGTGGTCAGATAACTCAATATTTCAGATCTTTTTTTTTTTTTAGAGGAAATGGATACTATGCACTCCGGCCCAATGAAAAAAATGAGGACCCAGACTGTTACCAGCAACAAGTCCAAGAGCCATACTCCGTCGTACTAAGGAGTTGTGTCAGCGCCTTGGCAAGGATAACTGGTATGTCTGTGAAGGCATCATTAATGCTGTAAAGTACATGGAGATTTTGGAGCAACATATGCTGCCTTCAAAATGATATCCAGGGACACCCATGCATATTCCCACAAGACAACAAAAAGCTGCATTTTGCAGGCACTACAAAGACATGATTGCGTATGAATCGGGTGCGGGAGCTGGACTGGCCTGCTTACAGTCCCAATTTGTCCCAAATAGAAAATGTGTGGCGCATTTTGAAAGGCAAAATGCAGCAACAAAGGCTCCATACTGTTTGTTGGCGGAACAGTGAATAACTTAATGTTCTCAGTCCTTTAAGACATGTTAAGTGTTATGAAAAGGAATGGTAACATTGCAAAGTGGTAAATACTTTACTATCCCAACTTTTTAAAAAATATGTTACAAGAATCAAAATTGAAATTTGTATTTTGAAAAATCAATAAAACTCATGTTGTGAAACATCAAATAACATACAGTTGTATTGTTTTCAAGGTCAAAGCTAATTCACAAATGACTGCTTTTAGTTTTAATTAAGCAGTCCAAGTTTCTCTGATTTGGGGTTATACCTATAGAGAGGGATGATATTAAGTATGAAATTTGGAGGAATATACCCAAAGTGGTGTGTACTGTTTATATAGACCACAATTGTGTTTTTTCTCATAACATAGTGATTTTTACAGATTTTTTTTACCCAGCATACTCTTCATTAATTTTGCGTGTCCCTGGCTAAATTCACAGTGCATCTAGAACTTTGATATATTAGTATAGATTTGTAGCAATAGCTTTGGCAGATAAACTCTTTTGTTGACAGTACTCAGAGGCATGGTAGGCGCTATATCACATGACCTCTGTCCAGCTGCTCAGTAAGTAGTCTCTGCTGAATTCCCCCAGGCTTAGTCACGGTGGTCGATTGCTCCTGTGCTGTGATGGAACAGTGTCACATGAGCTGAGGGTGGTTGGGCCACTTGGGAAACTGACTGTGCTCACATGATGGCTTTCAAAGCATGCTTGGATCTGAGTCAGGGACAAGAGATTAGGGATAGGAAAGCCAAGTCTCTGTTCCAAACTTCCTTTTCTTTCCTGATATTTCTTTCCTCCCCCCCCCTCCATTTCAGCTGGGTGGGTCATAGGCTGACAGTGATGAATATTTAGCCAAAGGTTTGCATTAGACATAATGATTTTTCCCTAATGAGAATTGATGAATGCAGAAGGAGAGATGAAATGTGCCATGAACTCAGCGCCTGCTCGTTAGTGGGCTGGCTTGGCATGGTGCGGATCTGAAACCGGCGGGGCCAAAAACCTTGGATCAACTCTGACTATGGCAAAGGGCCTTTCGCCACCATGAGCCTGATCTCTCTGAATAGTGTGGAGAGCGAGGCCTATAAAAGCAGGTGCAGGTTCCAGACATGAGGAGCAGGCATCTCATGCACATGGAGAGGAATACATATGCAGGCATTAATATGCATGGTTTTCTGCAGACACAGGAGAGCAGGGCAAACGGGAAGGGCCCGAAAACAAGCCTGCTAGAACAGATGGCACTCTGGGTTTGAAAAGCCACCACCATGAACGTGCCTCAGGGTGGCCCTGGAGCTGGGCGCAAGCCTGTGTTCCACATGTGGCCGGTCAAAATGGACATAAAATGGTTAATGGTGGACGAGGTCATTAATATCACCTGAGCAATTTATGGGCTGGATCCACCTTTTCTGCATACAGAAGCATGAGCCCAGGGCCTGGGGCTGGTTTGGAGCAATCACAAGTGCCAGGAAAAACAGTTTAAACTTCTGCATATTTTCAGAATAACATTACGCAACCTCTGTAAAACTTGATGGGTAGAGCCCTTTTTTTTAAAGTTATAGCTTCGGTGGTATCCGTAACAGACTTTATCAGTTATCAGGATTATTTCACTGCAATTTTTATATGGAATGATGGTCATTCAATTGATTACAGTCATTTCATAATTTTTATTTTGCATTTGTACAAGTCAAAAGCTACAGAACTCATTCAATGAGAATGCATGGGTTTGGAGCAAACTCCACCCTTTATTGGGATATGAATCAGCAGTCCTCTAGATACAGTCTCAGTTTTGCACTGCCATTAAAAAAGGCTGTGTTTTACAATGTAATGTTGTCTCATTTTAGTTAAAACTGCCGAGAGCATAAGTCACGCTCATTTTAACTTAATAAGCAACATTTACATTTTTCTGAGGCTGAGATTGCCACTCATTAATCGTTAATTTCATCTTTATGTCCATCCTAAGATAACTCTGTTCACCCTGCAGATACCTCCTCCTGTATAGTGAGGTGTGTCACTCAGAGTTCAGCTCTGATCGGGAGATAGTCCACCTTTAATATCCAGCAGTCCTCTCTACAATGGCTGGCACAGAACTTTCTTTGATGACAGGCTCAACAACCCAAACCACAGGCTGGGACACGACCTAGAGGAGGGCTTGGGCTATGCTGTATGTGATTCACTTCTGAGGCTAATCATGAACTCAGTGGCACCATACCAGCACTATTTCAGTGGAGAAGGAGTACCATTGTGCAGCTTGGCTGTCAGGCTTTGCACTTAACAGATAGTGAATAATGAGCAGGAGAATATGCCTTGAGGTTCAAAACCAGACTGTTCCTCTTAATGTTCCCTTCTTGCTGGCTCCCTGGCTCAATGAAAGATTCATTGGATGTAGGAATGCAAGTGTTTGTCAACCATCGAGAAATACTGTATCTTTATGAGGGAAAAGCTCTATTCAGCAGACAGTGATGTCCTTTTGATTGGAGCATTTTTGCCGCACACCTTGGACGTTGCTACAAAGGAATTAGAGATGCTCCTGTATCTGTCCTCATGGAAAATGTCAGAGATAGGATTTCCGGAAAGGTTGTCCTTCAGTTCCCACCTGCTTATGAGAGATTATAAAGCCTGTTCTCTGGAAAGACATGTCAGACCATATAAACAGTAAAGGCTAGGTGTTATGTGATACTGTTTGAAGTAGATATGTCTTGTCTTATATCAGTTGAGTATGCATAATAATTTTCAATTTACTATAGCAGTGGTGGCCTTTTATTTGTCCTTTTATTAAAAACCTGTTTGGTTTGTAACACATTTATTGTGAACCTTTAATGCTACTGCAGGTCCTTCCCTCTGTCTGTTGAGTCAGTTGCTGCAAGATAATGGTCAGTTGCTGATTGAACTGTCTGACGTTGCAAAGATTGCAACAAATAGGGATGATGCTTGAGTTTTATGACCAACACTCCAGACTAGAGGAGAGTGAATTTAGCCTGAGATTGTCAGATGCCAGAAAAAAGTAGCAAGCTGAAAAGACAGAAATTGTTCATATCTTTAATGTTTCTCTTGCCCTTCAAACTAAATTAAACAATTGCTGTATTGCAATAGGCAAAATATAATGCATTGGAAGATACATTTAAAACCATTTAACAGCTTTGATGCCATAATCCTAATAGGATTTTGCTATAAATTCAATAAAACAAACAGTCAGCAACAACAACCATCTTCAATATTGGATTTTGGCAATAGTTTTATGTGAGCTGTCCTGGACTTGTGTACCAGACCTTCATAGGAATGTGCGCAGTAGCTGACTGAAACACAGTTATTATCACACGAGCTCCCCTCACACACACGCCCACACACATGCACCATTTTGCAGTCTATTAAAGGGATGGAAGATTGTGTCTTAAATGAAGTCATTAGTCACGCAAACCTAATGATCATCACGCTTGTTTTTCATAAATCTGTTCCGTCTCCCCTGCTTCAGGCAAATCTTTCCCTATAATGAATTTGGACTCATTGCAAAAAACAACTACTACAAAATCAACATCGGCGCATAATCAGATAAACAAAGCGGATCCACTCAAACTGTAGCATTTATTACCTCTCTCGTTCCTCTCCTGAAGGGAAGCCTTCATCGGGATTACCCCGGGTACGGCAGAGGTTGATTATTAACCGCTTGCAAGGTTTCCTTTGAATTGCCCCTGTTAAACGAGAAATTATAGGCCGGAGAGAGAGGCTAATAACGGTTATTAACCCCGCACGGGCGTTGTCGTAAAAGTCCGCCTCGGTAACGAGGCCCTCCGTCAGGGCCTGGGCGCTGCGCAGCTAGCGCACGCCCGGGGAGACGCTAACTTATTAAAATAATGAATTAGCCGACCAGATTACTGCAGCCCGCGGCAAAGGCAATTATCCCTCTCCAAATCCCCGGACGGGGCTCCCCAGCGCTGCGATAAAACAAGCGCTTGGAAACCGGGAGCGCTCCGCGCAAATGAATAGGCTGTTAATTAGGATCTCTCCCGCTGCGGGTTGCCTTCCCACATAATACAATAGGATGAGGAGCGAGAGGGAGAGGTGGAGCCGTGGTGGTAAGTTGTGGTGGCAGTAATCGGGGTCCCCGCGCGTGACACCCGTGCTCAAAACAAAAATAGAGATGCTCACACCCGGGCTCTAAGAAAATATTGTACAAAAAAAGTGCCTTAAGTGGTAGCCTACATTGTTTATCACTGCAGTGGCATGCTGAAAATACATAAAATCAAACCTCCAGCTATGGATTTTATCTGTACCCTTTATGTTATAGGTACTTATTATACACTTTGTTTCAGAGTACATGTTTTCTTTATTGAAACAATGCAGCTCCACTGTTCTTTTATATTTGAGAGTGTATACTTCTGTGGATCCGGAGGGAGTGGGTACCAAAGGAGACCCTACTTTTACACTGCCACCATCCGTACCAGACTGGCTCCCAAGTCAACTTTCCTTTCCTACTGAGGGATAAAGCTCATCAAAGTCAGGTTCAATGGGGCACCAGCCGAAGATGGTATGGGTGAATGAGGAGATGAATGAATGTTTGCGCTCACCACAGGAACTATACTAAACCTGCTGAGGTTAGCGGAGAGGGAGGTGTGCGGGTGGTCCAACCGCTGGAGGGGTTGGGGGATGGATGTGCCCTTGGTCGTCCAGGTACATTTCATCATCATTTTCAGTAGTCTTGAAGGTGAAAAAGAGAAGATGCCTGACTTCTAAACTAGAAGTCGGCAGAGACAGGTGACAAGCGAAGTAGGGCAACGACAACTCTGTCAAAAAGGTCGCAATGCTGCCTCACCACCAATGGAACCATTTTAATGGTTATAAATCCTTACCACCAATAGAACCATTTTAATGGTTATAAATACGGAAGCGTCACACTCTTGACACAATGAACCAAATCCAGCAGCTCCTATAGCTTTTAGCTTCATCTCAGGGGCAAGTGGGGTACTGGAGAGTTGTGAAGGCTGGTCTCACCTTGCCCTGTATAAAGCTGTACTCTATCCAGTCATCTAGAGAGACTTATGGAAGTCAACACTGCCAGCAGGCATGGTGAGCACACCATCAAATTGATTGAGAAGGACCTGGGACATTCAAATATTAACACATTGCAAGAAAATTAGCTGTTCGTCATTATTACAATATTCCATATGTAGATATACTTTATGATGGACTGTGTAAGTTGGGAAACTGTGCTCTCAGCAATCAATTCCTATGAGCTTGACTGTTGATTAGTGTTGAAATAAATTACATGAGAAGTGTATGCCTTTATGTGCTTACAGTGGTCTTTAATGTGTACATTTCTGAATATGATGTCTTAGTCTCTCGGCTGTTATGCTCCACATGGGGTTAACTTTCACTGTCCTTGGTTTATTCACTCTTTATTTTCCGTAATAACTCTCTTATGTTTCCCAGTGGAACATTTCTACAGTTTGCCCAGGGATATAATGTGCTCCGCTACATCAATCAAAATATGGAGATATTCATTTTTGCTCCACTGAAAGGGAAAGTAGTTTAGTGTTATTAGACATCTTCCTCTTACTTCCACTCAGTTTCAAGGTAATTTATAGTTAATAGATATATACTAATACTGTATATTGGAACACTTGATTGGCTGGAATGGATTAGTGAAATATTTGAGGGAAAAAGATCATGCTATATTTTTTTCTATGGTGTTGTTCAAACAATTCGAAATCCCTTTGAGAGAGATTCAGGGACATAAGCATCTAGACTAAGGCTTGAATATACAGTTATTTCATCCTATCTGTACTCTCTAAGAAATGAAGTGTTGGATACACTTATGTTGTGTTAACTGGTCCCACTCATCTGTGGGCGTAACCTGATTAAATTAATTAATTAAATGGAATCTCTGGACTTGCTGAACACTATTTTACAGGACCGATTGTCATAGCATTATTTAGTAAACCCAGCAAGCATGAGTGTGTGACGCAGAATTTGACTCCGGAAATCCTTGAATCGAGGTTTGACTCAGGTAATATGATACACGCACTTACAGCACCTCTGTGCCAGGCTATTGAGAACTGGATACCTGTCTAAAGCCCTCTGCATGCAAGCCCTTGCTGTGGTGCTGACTGTGTGAAGAACAATCAAACACCTTCGCCCCATGCTATTTATCACTTAAAGACATTAGGGAGAAATGAGCCTGAATATTAATAAGATCCTGTTCACTGGAGTTTCACACCAAAGCATTCTTGTGGCAACATACATTTTTAATGGTTGGGAAAACGTGCTCTGACTGGCAGCAATCGCACACTGTGTGCAGTGGCATCGAAGGATGCGAGAACTGAAATATCTATTTGCTGGTTCAGTTAAAGGGTCAATCTGATTTTTTTATATGATGAACGTGCATGCTTGATAGCTCGCCATGATAGCATTTGTAAAGCAATATCAATGCAGCATGTTTGTATTTGCGATTTCCTCCTTTATATGCCATATTAAAATAGTCCTGATGGGATGGACATTTGATGGTAGAGAACTGCAGATTTGTCTAAGGTCCAGTGTATGCGCAGAGAATTGCGTGATGAATATGGATGAGCGAGTGTCTAAAATCAAAAATAGCTTTTAAAATTAGATATGAAGTGCTTTATGTTAATTATGTTGCTCAGAATAACTGTGACATCTTCTTTGTCCTGCTGGATTACTTCCTATTAAGCAATCCTTGATGTGCTTAATCCAAAAGGCGCTGCATTGGATTGAGATCTGGGGACTGTGCAGGCCAGTGGTGTAAACAGAACAAGTTCCTCCAACCTACCAGAGATAATGTGCACTTTGTGACATGGGATAATACCCTGCTGGAATTATCCAAATGAAAAAGGGTGCACTATTTCCATAAACAAATGCATGTCTCAGCAAAAAAATGTAATTAACCCTTAAACCGCTTAATTTTTAACTCACCCTATCCCTCCAAAAGTTAATCATTCATTATTTAGTTGACAAATGACCTTAAGGAGGACTCATAGGTACCTGTGAACCCTTCTGAATGTCATTGCCAACTAATTTGCCTGCTAAAAATTGAGAAAATGGTTGGCCTTTTGAAGGCTGAAGTTTGAAATTTTGCTTCATATATTTTGCACCATGTGTGACTATCGCAGTGAGTAGCACTATAAGGGTTGAGATAAAGCAATGTTTCTCCAGTCTTTTGTCAAGGCTAAATTCCCAATCTGCCTCTTTCAACCAGACAGATAATCTCCCCTTCATTTAATTGGCTAAAAATGGGTCTTTCCCTTTCCTACCTTAGTTAATGTGTGCTGAGCTTTCTGGTGCCAAAATGGCTGCCATACATTACTCAGGTTTGTGCTATGGTGGTTGAGGCAAGTTTCAACCTCATCACTTTCGATTGCTCTGAAACACTAAGAGTGCGCTCTGTAAATGCATGCACCTTTCTGTCAATTTTTTGCTCTCAATACTGAGATTCCATGCTGCACTGCACTACTGTAAACAGCTGATATTTGAGCATCGGTGACCTATATTGACCTAGTTTGAATGAGTCTGTCTATTCCTCTCTGATTTCTATCATTAACTATATATTTTTCAGCAAGAGAACAGCAGCTCACTGTACAATTTGTTTATTGCTCAATTCTCAGCAATGTCTAGGGACTGTAGTATGTTAAAATTCAAGAATGGCAGCTGTTTCTGAGATGCTTGGACCATCATGTATGACACCAGTAATGATACCACAGTGAAAGTCATTTAGAGTAGGCAAACTCTGCAGCATGTCTGGATGGTTTGTACAGTGTATAAAGTTGCCGCTACTTGCGGCAGGCTATTTGTGTTAATGAGCATGTGTGCCTAACAAAGTCGTTTGTGAATGTACAGTACATATACACTAAGCACAATGTTTGGGTAAGAAAGTCTTTGTTCTTGATTTAGCTCTCTGGGTGTCTTGGCTCCCACACAATTTTAGATTTGTAATTAAACAATTCACATGCGATTAAAGTGCAAATTGCAAGCAATCATTATAGCTTTTTTTAAATTCATACTTAGTATATTCATTATATATAATGAGTCCTGGGTTAACAATCACCTTTGCGAGTGTGGAGATTTTTATATTTCTATCAGCCCCAAAGGAGACATCATGACCAGCCTAGCTGCTGAGGCTGCTCTGCAGATTTGGGCTCCTCCATCTCAGTATGGTTTCCTCAGGTCTCGTGGCAGTGTGAGAGGCTGGGGCTAGGGGAGTGCATGGCGGACGCGGGGTCCTTGAGTTAATTGAAGCCGAGCCCCTCCAGCTCTCATAGCCCCTCTGTCCCTCTTCGACGTTGCCCCCCGATCCGCTCAAAGCGGGGCGGTCGGCAGCCGGGGAACTGCACTGATCATCTCTCTCCTGCTCCCCATGCCGTTCCCCATTATGCCCTGCGGCACCTTCGTCGCCTGGTGACATGCCGCCACACCGCTGGTGACAGGGACACGCCGACTGAGAGGAATGGAGAAATCTTATGCCGAGAGACAAGCCATGGACTTATTCAGTGAGAGGGAGAGACTGTCCGCCAGTGGCATGAGCATTAGGTACTACAAAGACCTCTAAAGCCCTGTGCCATAAACATGGCTGGAGGAAGACTAAGGAGTTGAAAGGGAGCTGGAAGTTAAAGGATTGCTGCCTTTTATCTGTGTGGAATCAGCTTTCTGAGATGTTTAAAGGCCACTGGAGTTAGTTTGGTTTTTCCGTTGAAAAAAACAACTGTTCAGGCAGATTCGTCTTCAGTGCGTATCAATAGCTGATATAGTAGCATAATTGCAGTTACACAGAAAATATTAAACCCTTGCTGCTGCATTCAAACGTGGAACCTCCGGCCTATTTTATTTTCTATTGGAGATCCCAAAGTTTCCAACCATCCCAAAAATGTCCAGCTGAATCACAGGGAAATGTGTTTAAAATGATGTAAAAGATCTAGATATTTTCCATTAAGTGTAATGCTGTGGCTACAAAAAAACATCCGGGGTTTGAGTATTTCACTCAGCGTAAGTATGACCTTCTGTGAGGTGCTGCACCCAGCAGATATAGAATAAGCATGTGACATTATCCTACAATATGAAAAAAAATTACTTTTTTTTTTCCCGACTTTGATCCTACTTAAGGGAAAACTTAAGTGAAAATTTAGAGTTGAAGGGGTTAAAGCGGCAGTGGATAACTTTGGAGAAAAGAGAAAGAGAGGGATTTAGATCATAAACACCATCACCCCTCTCTCTGCTCCTCCCCTCCCTCCAAACAAGGCTCATACTTGTTCACAAGTTCAGTTCACTGGCAGTAAACAGAAACACAAGACAAGCTCCAGAATATCTGAAGTAAGAAACACTGGCAATAATAACAAAGTAAACATTGACCATTTACATGTTACCAGAAGTCTATTACTCCTAGAAGTGAACAACGGTAATGTAGATTGGGTAGAGGGCAATGGCGACTGTGATAGCCACCCATAAGAAATGATGTGACGTCTGATCACATTGATCCCACAAAATTCAAAAAAATCCGTCTTTTTTGTGCAGAGAAGTCCACTGTTGGAGAAATTCGTTAATTGCCGGTAATTCCCAACGACTTCATTAACATAAAACACGCTGAATTGTGGGAGATAAATTTATGCTGGTTTGCTTAAAAACTCAGAGACATGGACTTTGTGTCATTTAACCCACTATGTCAGTCTATTAAAGTCCACATACTTTGTTAGGTGTTATTAGCCATCTTTTAGATGAAATTGTTTATTTTAGGAAAGAGTCCCATGATTCCATGCGCCTTATAGCTGGACTGGTTTGTGGACAGCCTGCACTGCATTCGCGGAGAGCTGTGGCGATTTGGTTTGACCATGATCGCCTCCCCTGACAGTTTCCACATTCACTGCTAGAGGCGCCCAAACTCACCTGATTAATGCCATCTACGGCACTCAATGAGTCCTTGCACACTTCTAGGAGTGATAGACTTCTGATGTTACTCACAGACACACCACCTCAGTCATTGCATATTGTGCTTGTTAATCTAAAGATGTTAGAGAAATGAGGCTGTATATCAGTTTACACCAGTGGTTCCTGAACTAGGTCCAGGAGGCCCCCTGTGTATGCTGGTTTTTGTTCCATCCTTGATTGCAATTGAATTATTTTAACAGGCTATTAATTTTTCAAACTAGGTGCTTTTAATGCTAGATTATATAAAATATTAGTAATTTTACATCAGAAATAATGTTTTATGATATGTTCATTTACATTTCTCAGGATATGTAATGCTTATGGGGCTATGTTGCAAACATACACCAATCAGCCATAAGATTAAAACCACCTGCCTAATATAGTCAAGGTCTCCGTTGTGCTGCCAAAACAGCTCCGTCAGACTGGTATCACTTGAATTCCGTCACTCAGGGTTTCCCAGCAGAACATTTTCCATGGTATGACACTCCCTCCACCAGCTAGTCTTCTTCTCACAGTGCATCCTGATGCCATCTGCAGACATATACAACCACAGCCCATGACGTAAAATAAAATGGGACTCACTGGACCAGGCAACCTTCTTCAACTGCCCAGGTCCAGTTCTGAAGCTCAGGTGCCCATTGGGGTTGCTTTTAGAGGTGGGCCGGGGAGAAATGGGCACTTTGACTGGACTGCAAGTTGCAATACACAGCAGGATATATTGTGAATGAAGGATCCAGGCATCCCCTAGTGTATGCCAAGATCCGGTGCTTTCTCAGTCTCGGACAAAAATTTCATGGAAAAGAGAAAATTTGGAGCACTCGGATACCAAAAAGCCTTTAATGCTAGATCGGAGAAAAAAATTAATAATTTTACATCGTTATAACGTTTTCATCAGAGTCAGACAATTCACAATGAATGATCATTTAAAAGTTTCAACAGATGTACCTCATAATTAGTCAATTAACAATTACCAAACAAAACATTAATTAAAAAACAACCAATTATGAACGTCTCACACAAGTTAGTGTTCACAAAACAGCTTATCAAAATTATACTCTGAAAACATAATTTACAAAAACATGAAAAATTAAGTTTCCTCATTGAGCAGAACGGTTTTCCATGGTATAAACAAAATGCCCCTCCACAAACGATTGACAATGTCACCTCCCCTGCATCCTGATTTGCTCAATTCCCCAAAACATATACAACAACAGAACCGTGATTAGCTTGCACATAATGGGTGCAATAGCGTAATCAAGGTTTTTAGTTCAATCGCTGTTTTATGTTCCGAAATACGAATTTTCCAGGCGTTTAGTTTCATAGACTAAACCACCACGGACATAAGTATATAAACCCATGGGTTGTATTACAATTGATAAAAGATTTTATTTTGTATTTTTTGACTGGACTGCGTGGAAAAGTACAATACACAGCAGGATATACTTTGTGTTGTGACACATTCCTTGTCAATATTATTGAAATTCTCAGCAAATTGTGCTACAGTTGTCCTTTTATTGGTTTGGACCAATTGTGATAGCCTTCATAGCCCTAGTGCATCAATGAGCCTTGAGTGCGCAAAACCCTTTTGCCGGTTCATGGTTTGTCCCTCCTTGGACTACTGTCAGGCAGCTCTCATATCTGCTGACAGGGAGCTCCCCAGAAGTCACTCGTCAGCCCATAATTTTACTCTCATCAAAGTCATTCAGGTCCCATTTCTTCCACATCCAACATGTTGAATAAGAAAACTGATTGTTAGTTTATTGTCTAAAATCTGTCTGCAGACCTGGACATGTGCCTCGTTATAAGATAAACAATATTATTTGCCGCATCTGTGAGTGATTTTAATGTTTTGGCTCATCAGTGTATACCTATGAAAAAGGAGGCAAATAATCTCTGATTGAATTGAGACTGATCTGAATCTACGGGCTGCTAATTAGTGGAAGTTCAGACACCTAGCCACCAATCATAGCCATCTGATAGATAATGAACAATTCAAAGACAAAGTGTCTTTGTCTTGAGGCATGAGGCATGAGGCATCATGAGGCAAACCTGCATTGTATTGATGCTTAAGAAAGAAAAATAATTAATGCCAACCAAGTTAGAAGCCTATTACTTCAGTGGTCAATGCTAAATCTTTTTTATGTATTGTTTCCCATTTTGCAAGAAGCACAATATTAACTTTGGGATTATATTCCTTGTGGTATTGCATTTTCCTGGCACAAGGTTGATCAATAAGATAACTAATCCATCTAAATATTAAAAGCTCCTACTAAAGAAAAATGAGCAGCTTGTTAAATTTGTTTATTGCATTTGTGGTTGGAATGAACCATAACATACACAGGGGTCCCCCAGGACTGCATTTGGGAACCACTGACCTAAACTACATAAGCATTAGCCACTAATCCGAGCAAACAGTCGTTCATATTACAAAAGCTACCTAGCGACGAATAACAGAAAAGCTTATTTTTGCATTTTTAGAATACAAGGTGAAAGCCTTAGCTTCAGTGATGACTATACTCCAGGTCCAACCAAAGGACGAGGGAGGCGGAGTAGAGGAGGTCCTCTACAAAAAGAAACTCATTTACATCTCTATACACTATTGTAAAATCCACTTCTCAGCTGCAACCTACTGATCTATCCTTATGTGGACTATATTTTCACTGCCTCATGCTACAACGCTGTGCTCGGCTATCAAACACATGCAGGTCCGGGTTTTCAGAGGTACAGTTTCCTTTTTTTTTTTTTTTTTTTTTTAATTTGGCATCTCCAATCCCACCCGAATCTGGAATGTCCAATTTGGGAACTATATGCAAGGCTTTCGCATATGCGACCCCCTGTTGCCAACTCAGGAGAGTGAAGACAGCTCGCGGCTCTCCTCCAAAGCACGCGCCTGTCAGCCACCGCTTCTTATACACTCATTGGTTGAATTGTCACCAGTTCAGAACGACGGCGGAGGATACCTGAACATGAACAAGCTTAGAATCTTCCTGACGAGCGCCCGTCTGGCCAACAGGAGGCGCCTAAGGAATGAACAAAGCAACTTATATTACCCTTCCCAGCAGACCCTTCCCAATTTGCATCCCTGTAGCGCAATGGCCAATTGTGCGCTATTTCTGAAAAAGCTGCCAATCACTGCCGGATGGTACGACTGGGGATTGAACCCGCGCCGTGATAGTCACTTCTGCCTCACAATGCGATGCTTTAACTGAATTAGCTATCCGGCAGCTCCAGAGGTACAGTTTCTAAGAATTAACATTACACACCGTTGACTATTCTGGAACATATGGATTGCTTTTACATTATTGCAACTAGAACCCGGTTACTGAAAATAAATGTGCAGACCAGCGATGCAGTGTTAATGTGGAAGCATGCTAACAAGCTATTGTTAAACACAATGCCAGCAGATCTTGTAAATACTTGAGCCTGGATATGCAGGTAGAAATTATTACAACCAAACTAATTAACGTTAGCTAGCTAAATATTTCAGGTCTCAAGATGATACAGTAAAATAGTTGTTGGCAAGGAAAGGATTGAAAGTTTAGACAGAGATTATGATGCGTCTGGATTTTTGCTGTCTGACACTGCTACAACTTTCTTGTGAACTCAGGCAGCAAGATGATTGGACAAAGAGGTCAGAGAGAGGCCTTAATTAGATAAAGCTTGGAGGAGTAGTAGCACTGAATACAGTGGCAAGGGAAATCATAGAGGTCCCGATTTACTCTCAGCCCCCTTCAATTAGTAATAGTTGAAAGAGCATTATGGCATTTTGACCAAATAAAACACAAAGAAATTACCAACTGCAACTTCAAGTAACAAGCTTTGGAGAAATATCTGCTGAAAACCTCTGGGAGAGTTTTTGTCCATATCAAAAAGCAGTATCAAGAGCAAAAGCTACATTATAAAGCTCTCTTTCTTTGTTCTGTGGAATTCTGTAGATATCATTATTTCTGGCCCTGAAATTATGCTGCAAGGGGTAAATTCCAGGGGTGGTACATGCATGGCCTACTTCCTGCCAGCATTTATCAATCTCAATCTCTGTCATAGCCCCCGAAATTGAAAACTAAGCAAAGCCATTTTGTGCCCAATGGAAGTTTTCCTTTAGAAATTTTGCCTTCCATTAAGAAGCAAATTAGCTTCCGGCACAGTGATTTCTTGGCTTCCCTCTCCTCCCCCCTTTTAATTTGTGATTTATTAAGTTCTGCTGGAAGCGGCTAGGATTGGTGTGCTCGATGAATGAAGCCTGGTTTGGAGGACTGCAGAGTGTTGAGGCTGAGGGGGAAGTAGCATGCATGAAACACACAACCCTCATTCAGTCAGCCAGGTCAGCCTTGCATGTGACACCAGATGACCTAAGTCAGTGGATACAGTACTCCTACTCTTCCTCTCACTCCAGACACTCACACATGCCCCAGGTTGTGTTTCTTTACACAGAAACTCAACCCACAGACAAGCTCCTACAGCAGCCAGATGGCCCATGAGGTCATCTGTGTGAGCGACACTAGTCTGTCAGAGTGGTTTCAGTGTCAGTACAGTGGTCATTTTCTCTGCCTCACTGATGCAGCAGCAGGTTTTTGTATGCTGCCATCCTTGTCAGCTGACTGGTCTCATCCCAGTCTTTATCTGTGGCTTCGTATCCACACTACTTCACCCAAGAGCCAGTGCAATGTCTAATGACAGCAAAGTGTGCAGGCCCTGCATTTGAATCTGCTGTTCTTGTGTACATCTGAGCTCCTGAGGGATCTAATGAGTGAGCTGAGAGGACAAGAATGACATAATTCATGCATCATATTATGAACTGGACTTCTTCCTTCATACCAATCTGTAGGAGGACGGCGTGAATGTGTATGTATACAGCAAGGCACACGTCACAACTCTTGTGTGGCCTTCATTGTTTCCTTCCCCTTTCCAGCAACCTGTATGCGTTTTAGAGGTATTGTCCCCTTAATTGGTTTGGGGTCTAGCGTGCCTCTCCTTATCCAGGTGTAATCCTTTTGGATGTGCCTTTCTCTTGTGTTTCTGTGGTGTATATTTGCCTTATTTCTGTATTGCAGAGTTGCTGGATTGTCATGTTAAATGCCCTTACGCAATCAGTACATCTTCAAGTTTAGAATTGTATTACCCTCTTTGGAAATCATAGTAACTCATGAAATCAGTTTAGTAGGAACAGCTTCCATGCATGCATCGGTCTGGAGGATCGGGACTGTGTTCCAATCAAACACTTTGGACCTGCCGACTGATGGTCGCGCTTCGGCAAGGGTTAACGCCACCAGGGCTGTGACCCCGGAACGCCACTGTTCAGGTGCTGACACGCCCATTACCCTCACCACTCTACACCACCTATGTTGGACTGTACCCATCCTGTTCTGGGCTTCGGCCCTTCCCCTGTTGTTGCCGCATTTCTATCAATAAAATACTCTTTTTGGATTATACCCTGAATCTGCATCTGGTTCCTTGTCTGGATCATAACAGTACAATTCAGCCATGGAAAGGAACCAGCTGATATGCCTAGCTTCGTTGATGCCCTGAAGCACCTAGGCATGGTTGGTCAGCAGGAGGAAGAGCTCTCCCGGCTGCATCAGTCCATTGGTGCTCTCTCCAATCAACTTGTGTCTATTAAGAACATCTCCTGGGAGTCTGCCGCCACCGATCAAGCAGCCACCTCAATTCTGCCGCAGACTCTCCCTCAGGCAATTGTCTGTCGGGAGACCAGCCCTAGATACTACCGTCTTCATTCTACACCGAGCAGTCCAGGGTGGTGTCCGTCATAACTCGCCTCTCTGGGCTGGGCTGCCACCTATTGGGAGGCATGAGATCCTGCAGTTCAAACCTTTACCACCTTCGCCGATGAGATGAAGAAGGTGTTTGATTGGTCCTGCTCCAGCTGCGCTGCTGCCCGGATGCTTCTCCAGTTGCACCAAGGTAGTCTACCAGTCTCTGAGTATTCCATCGATTTCCGGACACTGGATTTCTCAACGCACTGGGACTCCCAGGCACATGACACCTACCTATTCGGCCTGTCAGAACCGTTCCAGGATGAATTGACCACCTCTGTCTTCTTCCCAGACCTGGACACCCTCATCGACTTGGCGCTGCAAATAGATGTCCAGCAGCAAGAGAGGTGGCAGGATCAGTGGTCGAGGTTGCAGGCACCTGCCCTGCCAATGTGCCAAGACATTCTGCTCGCCATGCCCCATCTGGGTCCTTCAGAACCTATGGTTGTCGACCGGGCTTGGATTCACTAGCTGCCCCCACAGGAACGATAGCACCATGTCAAGCAAAACCAATGCCTGAGTTAAGGAAATGTCAACCAGGTCCAGGGCTTTCAAAAGTAGCCCGCGACCAGCTATTATTGCTGTCTACTCGGGACATGAAGACGGGTAACTTGATTACTCTAATTTTCCATATTATGAAATTGAAGACCTGTGTGTAAGAAGCACCTAAGTCACTCAATAACACTTTTGTGATTTTGATGGTAAAAGTTTTCAAAACATGTTGCAAATATATATATATATATATATATATATATACACACACACAGTGCTGTGAAAGAGTATTTTCTCACTTCAAAGTCATTGACATCTATCAGTCCGGAAAGGGTTACAAAGCCATTTCTAAGGCTTTGGGACTCCAGTGAACCATGGTGAAAGTCATTATCGACAAATGGAGAAAACTTGGAACAGTGGTGAACCTTCCCATAAGTGGCCAGCCTACCAAAATTACTCCAAGAGCGCATCGACAACTCATCCAAGAGGTCACAAAAGAACCCAGAACAATATCTAAAGAACTACAGGCCTCAGTTGCCTCAGTTAAAGTCAGTGTTCATGATTCAAAATAAAAAAGAGACTGGACAAAAACGGCATCCATGGGAGAGTTCCAAGGCGACCACTGCTGACCAAAAAGAACACAAAACCTCATCTCACATTTTCCAAAAAACATCTTGATGATCCCCAAGACTTTTGGAAAAATATTTTAGTGGACTGGCGAGACAAAAGATGAACTTTTTGGAAAGTGTTTGTCCCATAACATCTGAAAAACTAACACAGCATTTCATAAAAAGAACATCATACCAACAGTCAAACGTGGTGGTGGTAGTGTGATGGTCTGGGGCTGCTTTGCTGCTTCAGGACCTGGACAACTTGCCTTAATTGATGGAACAATGAATTCTGCTCTCTACCGGAAAATCCTGAAGGAGAATGTCCAACCATCAGTTTGTGACCTCAAGCTCAAGCGCACTTGGATTATGCAGCAGGACAATGATCTGAAGCACACCAGCAAGTCCACCTCTGAATGGCTATAAAAAAAATACAAAATGAAGTTTTTGGATCGGCCTAGTCAAAGTCGGGACGTAAATCCGATTGAGATGCTGTGGCGTGACCTAAAACAGGTCATTCATGCTCGAAAACCCTCCAATGTTGCTGAATTAAAACAATTCTGCAAAGAAGAGTGGGCTAAAATTCCTCCACAGCAATGTGAAAGACTTATTGCCGGTTACCGCAAACCCTTGATTGCAGTTGTTGTCGCTGCGGGTGGCAAAACCATTTATTAGGCTGAGGGGGCAATTACTTTTTCACATAGGGCCAGGTAGATTTGGATAGCTTTTTCCCCCTCAATAAATTAAATCATCATTTAAAAACTGCATTTTGTATTTTCTCAGGTTATCTTTGTCTAATATTAAAATTTGTTTGATGATCTGAAACATTTAAGTGTGACAAACATGCAAAAAAATAAGAAATCAGGAAGGGGCAAATACTTTTTCACAGCACTGTATCTGTAAGATGTTTTGAAAACTGTGACCCCCAAAATAACAAAAGTGTTACTTTGTGACTTAGGTACTTCTTGCACACAGGTCTTCAATTCTTTTGGTTACCTCCCTCATTTCTTAAACCCAGGTTAAGCCATATTTTCAATAAAGAAGCTTTTGCGTAATTTCCTTGCTTTAGTAAGCCATTGTGGTTACCTTCATTGTGCATAAATGAGCCTGGCACAGCCTCCTTATGCTGTGTTAACATTAAAATTTCACCTGAGTAAATGGTTTTGACAAAGACTAGAGGTGCTTGCACAGGCAGCCAGCCATTACATCAACTGCGTTTAAAAATTTGCTTTGCTGTTTGACCCAGGATTCAAGATGGCTGAATCCCTAAGTAAAAAACTAAAAACCACAAGAATATTGTCCTTTTTTAACGAGGTAGGTAAAAATATATTATGTCTCACAAACATATCTAAAAAGAACCATCATTTCATATCAAATGTTTTGATTACCAACGGTTTCCTGAGTGGGACACTTTTTTTGCAGACATGCAATTGAATTTTCCCTTAAACTACAAATATAAAATTATGGTGTAATGTTTTCAGTCAATTTAATAGAGTTAAAGTCTAATGTCTTACCTTTATAACCAGGTATCGCTTTACTCATTTACTGGAGCTCTGTCCCTCTATGAATCGGAAAAAGGATGCTAATTGTTCCTGGACTGGGACACCCACGGTAGTTCTTCAGGTTAAACTGAGCATTACTCATTTTTTGGGGTATCGGCTAGGGCTGATCCTGAGTCGGCAAAATCAGCATCAATATTGGGTTTAGCTCAGCCTATAAACTGCATTAAGAGACTTGAATAGCTTATTTGAAAATAGTTTAGCGTTACATCTTTATGTGTACGGTCATGCATTCCGTGAAGTGAGAGCCGTGTCACTTCGACCGCACAACCCCTACGATTGCGCTGTCCACCTGTTACTTGGAAAATCATGCCCCAGGGGTCGGCTGTAGTCCCTGACAGCACAGGAGTCCAAAGTAATGGAGGAGTGCGTGAATCAATCCCTGGCATTCAGAATCGTTTGAGTTTTTTTGCCGCCAGCTGGCGCTGGCTTCTTCTTTGTGGCAAAAAAGATGGGTGTCTGCATCTCTATAACTGTAAAGAATTGTTATCGCCTTCTTCTACAAACTCTGTATTCTCCAATCTTCAGGGCTGCAGCTACTTTACCCAGCTGGACCTGCGCAACGCTCAAGGCCTAGTGTGCATGTGGGAAAAAGAAAAGTGGATTCCCTCCAAACATTATGAATATTTGGTGATGCCATTCAGGCTCGATAATGTCCCTACTGTGTACCAGAATCTCTTAGGTATTGTATTTTGAGACATAGTCTTCTGATTTATCTATGTTTGCTTAGAAGATATCCTGATTTTTTTCCTGCAACGCTGAAGGAACACATCTATTATGTCTGTCTGGTCATCAAAGGTTGTTGGAGAATCAGCTTTCTCTTAAACTCGAAAAGTGCAAATTCCACCACACCATTGTCTCAATCCTGGGCTTCACTGTATATAGTAGTATATGTAGTTTCTACTGGCGTTTCATTCGGCAGCAGTCCGCAGTGGTAGCACCCTTGACAGCACTCATGTCCACCAGGATCCCCTTCAACTGGACCCCCCAGACTGCCTCTGGCTTCTGCCAGCTTAAGGAGCTATTTACTGTTGCTACCGTCCTCATGCTCCTAGATCATCTGCACCAGTTCATTGTTGAAGTTGATGCCTCCAATGTAGGTGCTGGGGCATTCCTCTCTCAGTGAGCAGCCAACGTCAGGATCCATCCATGTGCCTTCTCTCGATAGTTGTCTCCTGCAGAAAGGAACTTGGTGATCAGGAGCTGTTAGCAGTGAGGCTGGTGTTCGAGGAGTGGAGGCATTTGTCTGGATGGACCATCGCATCTTGAAGTACCTCTCAACTGCTAAAAGAGCTCCAGGCAAGCCAGTTAGTGTGAATTCTTCAACAGATTTAATGTTATCTTGACCTATCATCCTGGATCCTTAGCATACTCAGCCTCAGCATGTCTCTTCTCTCCTGTGCCCAACAATCATCCTGAGACTATCTTTCTGACCCAATATCTTCTGGCAACTACTAAGGACCAGATTGAGTGCCAAGTCAAAGAGGTGTTGTGGTCATGTCTTCCAGCATCAAACACACCACTTAACGGTCTCCTAGTTCTTGAGGAAGTGAGAAGTAGTGTCCCATCCTGGGCCTGAGCTTCTCAGCTGGCACACCATCCTGGCATCTCCCTCACTTAGCTTATCTTTCTATGCTTTTGAAGGAATACCATCTGCCAAGATACCCGGGAGTTTGTCACAGCCTGTTCTGTATGTGACCGCTCCAAGTGTGATAATCAACACCCCTGTGGTCTGCTCCAGCCCTTGGAGGTTGCCAACTAGTATCACCATGGATTTTGTTACTGGACTGCCTTTGTCAGACAGGTTCAGAGTAATCCTCTCTATCATAGACCAGTTTTCTAAGGCGTCGCAATTTGTGCCATTGGCAAAGCTGCCGACTGCCATGGAAACTGCTGAGCTCCTATTACACCACGTGGTTCACCTCCACAACATGCCCCAGGAGGTGGTCTCCGGCTATGGTCCTCAGTTTGTCACTAGCTTCTGGAGAGCGTTCTCTGCCCTAGTGGGTGCCATCCCCCGTCTCTCCTGGGATTTCACCCAGAGACTAACGACCAGGTAGAGAGGCTAAACCAGGAGCTGGGCAACATCTGTGCTGCCTGACAGAATGTAACCCCTCCAGGCGGTCCCGTCTTCTCCCTGAGTGGAACTGGCTCACAACTCCTTACCCATTACAGGTCTTGGCATGTCACCTTTCCAGTGTTATTAGGATTACCAACTGCTCCCTCTGCTCAGCTGCTGGTTTGTCGCGCCTGCTGGGGATGGAGAGGCCTTACACTTCTACAAAGGTACATATTTACCTTCCAGCAGCAAGCTAACTGTCATCACTATCCAGCTTCTGCTGACCAAGTGGGACAGAAAGTGTGGTTAGACACAAGGGATATCCTGCTTCGGGGGAAGTCAAGGAAGCTCACCCCCCAGTTCTTTGACCCATTCACCATGACTAGAGTATTGTCTCCATCAGCTGTCAGGCTCCTCCTTCCTTCTGCTCTTCGAATTGTTTCAAGACTTAAACTTGTCCCTTTGTCTCCCTAAAGTCCTCCCTCCTGCTCCCAGCCTCTCTCGGCTCATCATTGTCTGAATGTCAGATCCTGGACGTTTAGTGTAGGGTATGCAGTTGGCAATTTCTTGTTGACTCGGAGGAGTACGGGCCAGAGGTGCGGTCCTGGGTGCCCCAGCATACCATCCTCAATCCTTCACTCATCCGCACCTTCCTGCGCCAACATCTGGGGACAACCACAGAGCCACCAGGTGGTGCCCCTTGGGGGGTGGGGGTATCGTCACAACCCTCTACCCTCATGTCTCCTCAATTGTCTCCTTCCGCTTTCCAGCAACCTGCGTGTCTTTTAGAGGCATTGTCTCCTTAATTGGTTTGGCGTCTTATGTGCCTCTCCTTCGTAATCCATTAGTATGCCATGTTCCCTTGTGTTTCTGTGGTCTACATAAGCCTTATTTTTGTATTGCAGAGTTGCTGAGTTGTCATGCTATATGCCTTTCAGAAACTAGTCACTTAATGTCTTCTAGTTTGGAATTGCATTACTGTCTTCGGAAATTATTGTAACCTTTATGATAGTGAAAAACATAATTACTCTATGGAGCTTTATTAAAAGAAACAAACTCCCAAGGATTATTATCAATTTCCAGGATTGGGACCATGTTCTTGTTAACCAGCCTTTCCAGTTTATTCTTCTGACCAGTTCATTAGGAACACCTCCCAACCCTTCATCGGTCACCTGGACTGGGGCTGCATTCCTGTTAAACCTTTGGACTTGCTGTCTGATGGTCCTGCTTTGGCGGGCATAACACTAACAGGCTGCCCTGGAATACCTCTGGCCAGGCGTGTACATGCTCATTACCTGCACCACTCTGTACCTCCTAAGCTGGACTGTGCCCTGGGCTTCGGCCCGTGCCCTGTTGCTATCGTGTTCCTATCAATAAAATACCCTCAATGGATTGTAGCCTGAATCTGCATCTGGTTCCTTGTATGAATAATAGCAGGTACTAATACTGCCCACAGGCACACAAAATAATGAATGCACACACAATTTTGCTCATGCATTCACATGCGTGCACATACACTACAGGCCAAAAGTTTGGAAGCAAGATCAAATTTGTACAAAAAAAAATCATAGTTTCATTGGCAAACTTTGTAACAAAATAAACAGGATTATTATATGAAGAGTCACTTATCAGAATACATTTTTACTCAAATTATCAGGCCCATATTACTAGGCCCATGGTCCTAGTGCCTGCCGGGTTGCCATTGACATCCGGTGGGCTGTAAACCATGACATAAAGTGAATAATGCAAATTGTGATTTGTTTTTTACTTTTTCACTTAAGTTGTGACTCTTGCAAATCTTCTCAAATAGAGGAAATAGAGGAAAATGGTGCATATCAATGAAAGAAAAGTCTAATCATGCAGTAAATACATCCAAAAATCCATAGATTTCATACTGGTTTTTGAGAAAGGCATTGTGAACAGAAACTTGAAGTTGCTTCCAAATTTTTTGACCTGTATTGGCCTTGCTTTCAAACTTCTGGCCTGTAGTGTGCATATAAGAATGTATGCATGTGTACGCATAAGCAAACTTTTCCATACATTTCTATTCTGTTTGTGCACTTACTAATTTGAGTTTTCAGCACGAGAGGCATGCGCCAGGTTTACAGGCAAGTTGGTGTGGGAGATGAAGGCATTTACTCCCCATTTTTCCCTTCATCTCTGCATCTCCGTAAGGGTTTCTTCCCATTGACTGCACTGAACTCAAAGTGACTGTGCTTTATTAGCACGGACCCTTTTGAGTATTGGGGCCCCTCCATTTTTTTCAGTTATTTATAACCTACCACACAAACTAACACACGGCCTGATCTCATTTTGCAACAGGCACCTGTCTCTTTCATGGCCACTGCCTGTAATATATTAAATGGTCTGTACCTATGTGCAGACACATAAATACATCGACTCCCAGAGCAGACTCCCACAACCCCATCAGGCATAAACACTTACATTCCCACAAATATACCTAATGTGCCTTCAGAATATTTAAAGATATTGACACTTTTTCCTTAGTTAAAATTGGGAAAACTGGGATTTTCCAATCAGAAAAAAATCACTGATCTATCAGATAGCAAATTTTCCACCCAATAACATGACCATATGCAAACATTAAATATGTAAGGAACAGTGCCACAAAAATCCACCATTTCCTCTATTATATTTATTGGATTCTGTGGTTTCAGCTGTCCATGCAAAATGAAATATTGGACAAAGAGAACATAAGGAAATTCTAGATACAGTTTCAAGATGATCAGTACATTGGTTGAAGGAAAAACTTAATCTAACCTCTCCATCCCCATGTGAAAAAGTAATTGCCCCTGTGCACTTAATAACCGGGTTTGCAAGCTTTTACAGCAACAACTGCAACCAAATACTTCAGATAATTGGATATCAGCCTCCATTAAATCCATCCATCCATTATCCATACCACTTCTTCCTCTCTAGGGTTGCAGGGGAGCTGGAGCCTATCTCAGCTGACTATGGGCGAAGGGCAGGGACACACTCAAGACAGCTCACCAATCCATCGCAGGGCGCACACTCCAATCACACCCAATTTACTCACACATTCATGCCTATGGGCAATTTAGAGTCTTCAATTAGCTAAACATGCATGCCTTTGGATTGTGGAAGGAAACCGGAATACCTGGAGGTAATCCGTGCAAACACAAGAACATTCAGGCTCCACACAAGAAGGCCCCAGGCAAGATTCAAATCCTCGGCCTTCTTCCTGTGAGGCAAGTTTTTTGTGTTATATTAAATTATATTTGGTGTTTTATACATTTTTTAAAGATCTGTAACAAGTGTGATAAATATTTACAAACAGGAAAAAATCAAGGAAGCTAATAGTCTATGGCATTGCATTTATACTGTACATGTTTATTCACCCCACCATCTCACCTGTTTAACACAACGAGGAACTTATGTCCACAAAGATATAACAAGAGAAAGGAAGAAAAAAAAACAATTTTCAAGACAATTGACAGTTTAAACACATTTAATGCTAAGCTCTGTGATCCTTGTGGTATATCTATTGAGCATATATCCTTAAAGCAGGGGTGGGCAATCCTGGTCCTGCAGGGCTGCTGTGTATGCGGGGTTTTATTTCTATCAATTACGCTGACTAATTGAGCTAATTGGTTGCAAACGCAAATATAGATTTGTGCAAAGATTCAATCAAAGAAAAATGTTTTATGAAGGGAGACAAGAACAGTCTTTGGTCATTCATGATCATTTAAAGAAATGCACCTGAAATGTCAGATTTCATAAATAGTTTGGCTAATTTAGATAATGAACTAATTAAAGGCCAGAAGTTGGTACGAAAACCAGGGACAGATATGGCCGTCATTGCCCACCTCTGCCCTTAAAGGGACAGTTCATCCCAAAATCAAATATACATTTTTTTTTTTTTTCCCTGCAGTGATAATGATCCACGCAGATTGTTTTGGTTCCCGAGGTTGGGAGGTATTGGCCATGGAGATGCCTGCTTTCTTTGCAATAAAATAGAACTAGATCATGCTCAGCTTGTGGTGCAGAAAGCACAAATAAATACGTTGTACATACATACGTACATAAAAAATAAATAGATATAATTGAATAACTAAACAGCAATGTCTCTTTCCAGAATTCATACCAAAACAATCAAGATGGATGAATAGCACCACAAGTAAGAGGAAAATTATGTATTTTTAAGGGAAATTGTCCCTTTAAAGTTTAGTGATAACAGTAGTCGACAGATTCTTCTGCACAGAAAGGTGCCTACTTTCTGTCTCATTTTGTAGTCGGAGTCAGAAGTCCTGACTACTGTGCTGGTAAGTTGTACTCACCCTACATCCTCATTATATTTGGCTCGGAGAGGCTTAGTTTGCCAGTACATCCACAAATGCAAGTTAAAACTCTACTATGTAAAGATGAAACCATATGCAAATAAGATCCAGAAATGCTGCCACCTTCTTTGGGTCTCAGCTCATTTACATTGCGCTGCGGAGAAGTAGAAAACTGTCCTACAGTCTGACTGATCAAAATGTGATATTCTTTTTGGAAATCATGGACACTGTGTCCCCCAGGCTAAAGAGCAGAGGGACCATCAAACTTTATATCAGTGCTCAGTTCAATAGCCAGCATCTGTGATGGCATGGGGGTGCATGGCATAGGTGACCTGCCGTGATGACAGCATTTATGTTGAAAGATATATACAGGTTTCGGAGAAAAATATGCTGCTATCAAAATGGTTTTTTTTTTTTTTTTCCCCAGAGAAGGCCTAGCTTATTTCAGCAAGACGATATCAAAACACATTTTGCATGTATTACAACAAAATGGCTCTGTCGTTGTCACGCCATGGCACCCGGAGATGTTAAAAAGGGCGCCAGGGCAAGGAGTGGAGCAGAGGACCCAAATGCAGGGACATAGATTTTATTAAATAAAAATAGGACCAAGGGTCCTGTAGCTTACCGGCAAGCAATCTTATAGTGTTGATACAAGTTATGAAAATTTCATGTGAAGTTTGACCTTCGAATCATTGAAGGTCAATGTCAAGGTAACTAAATAAAAGTTCACATACATTTATAAGACCTCCTGTAATACAATCCTAAGCTCTGAAGCAGTTTTGGTGATACAAGTCATTAAAATATGTCAATATGTATTCAATATGTCAACTGTGAACTTTAAAGGTCACAGATGGTCAAGTTGAGGTCAGCAAATGGACTTCTTATATGGCTTTCTATACGCCTCTGTACAAACCCTGGCTCCACCTGTGACCAATTTGGCGATACAAGTCATTGTCATTTCACTGTCGAGTTTGACCCTCAAAGGTGACTGACAGTCAAGTTGAATGTCACCAAATGAAAGTTCAAATATGACTTCCTACAGGTCTCTAACACAAACCTAGGCTCCATCTGTGACCGTTTTGGCAAGATAAGTCATTGTAATTGTATTATGTCAAGTCTGACCTTCAAAGGTCATCAACAGTCAAGTTGAATGTCACCAAATGAAAGTTTATATGTGACTTCCTATATGTCTGTAATACAAATCTAAGCTCCATCTGTGACCATTTTGGCAATACAAGTCATAGTAATTGTATTACGTCAAGTTTGACCTTCAAAGGTCACCAACAGTTAAGTTGAATGTCACCAAATGAAAGTTCATATGTGACTTCCTTTAAGTCTGTGATACAAACTTAGGCTTTATCTGTGACCTTTTTAGTGATAGAAGTCATTGAATTTTCACTAGGTCAAGTTTGACCTTCAAAGGTCAATATGAAGGTCACCAAATGAAAGTTCATATATGACTTCCTATACGTCTCCAATACAAACCTACACTCTATCTTTAACGATTTTGCTGATATAAGTCATTGAAATTTCACTGTAAAGTTTAGCCATTGAAGGTCACTGAAGGTCAAGTTCAAGGTCACCAAATGAAACTTCATACATGATTTCCTGTATGCCCACAACACAAACCTAAGCTCTGTCTGTAATAGTTTTGGTGATAGAAGTCATTGAAATTTCACTATAGAAAGTTTGACCTTCGAAGGTCACCAAAGGTCAAATACAAGGCCACCAAATAAAAGTTCAATATGACTTCTTATACGTGTTCAAAACATATATGTGCCCAATTTTCAATATTTTCAAGCCTAGAAACCTTTGAAAATTGTAACATTTTGCTTGACCTCAAGTTTGACCTTTCAAGGTCATCTGAGGTCAACTTTAACATGGCCAAAATACAAGTCATATATGACTTCCTATATGTCGATAATACAAACTTAAGGCGCTACTCCACTAGACAGATTAAACCTCTGTACCCTGTCCTGATTTGGTTTTAATTGTACATAGCTCGCCATGAGTGGCGGGCGGTGGACAGAGAACAAGGACGGCGATAAACATGTCTTTAAACTGCTTATTAGTCTTAATCTGTTTTCAGTCAATTTCCCTGGTAAAAGACACTTGAACTCTCCCCTCTCAGGTGTAGCTAACTGTCTTCGTTAAGACGAGAAATCAAACGCACCAATTGAACGCAAAAAAGAGCACATTTCAATCTGTTTCAATTAAACAATCATTACACATAGGTTTGACGACTTGCTTAGAATGTGACAAAATTCAACGCGGAAAATCCACAGTGGTTTTTTCGTAAAGAGTCGCCTATTAAGGCATGTGAATTAAACATTTTATAGAATTTATTATTCACTTCGCCTGAACATTTCATTATAAGGAAACTAACATGTTGACCAAGAACAATGATTGAAAGGTCACTAATCTCATCCGTTTCAAGGGATGTTTTCTGCCTCCCAAAAGCCCACCACTGCTCGCCACTGAACTGGTTCCAAATTATGCATCTTCCGCTGTATCTCAAGCGGCGTCCCTGCAACATGCTTTTGCAAGATCAGCCCATGCAGGCATTTTTTTTCATCCTGTCTTTATATTCTGATGAGCTAACATCCCATAAATGGGTTGGTTTTGGTTGCTGTTTATCAGCTAAAATGTCTCCGATTTCGTTTCGTTATCCACCAGAGATTTTCTCTCCGACAGCAACTTCTAACAGTAAAAACTGTCTAGTGGAGTAGCACCTTTAATCTCTATTTGCAACCATTTGGCCTCCACAGGCCATCTTGCATATTCATAAAGTACAGCGCCCCCATTAGACCCACTTCCGTCGATTCAATCAAAATGGCGGTCGCACAGTACATTGACGGTACCTAGGAAAGTTGATTGCCCAATTTAGAAAAAAATTTATCACGCAGTTTTTGAGAAATAATTTTTTTTTAATTTCTCAGTCCTATCTTGAATATTGGGGCCAAAATTTCAAGGGCCTACAAAACGAACAAAAATTATTCAATCAAAAATCCGCAAAAAAAAGATCTGGAGATATGGTCTAGTAGTATGTTTGGCAAATTTACACGAAAATTCATCAGGCCAAAAGAAAATAAAAAATGTTCCGGATGACAGATGACGGACGATAGATGACGGACGCCACACCACGACAATAGCTTATCGGCCCATAGGGATATACATAAATATATATATATATATATGCAATATAACAAAAACAAATACAAAACTTTCAGGAGAGCAGAAAGGGAGTGCACAAAACAAAAAGGGGGAACAGACTATGGCTACCCACCCATGAAAGGAGGAACTAAGCTTTAAATAAAACAGAGAATCTTAATTAACTAAAAGGGAACAGGTGCTAGCCATAAACTGAAGAGAACTGAGGATAACTGGATAATTGAGTGAGACCAGGTAGCCAGGGAAAGAAATGCCAAAGGGGAGGGGCATTACATTTGTAAAAACTGCAGGTGCTAAACTGGCCTGCCAGTAGTCCAGACCTGTCACCCACTGAAAACCTTTGGCAGATTATGAAACAAAAAATATGACAAAGGAAGCTGCAAAGTGTTGAGCTGCTGAAATCCAACATCAAGCAGACTGGGAAAACCTTTTGCTTTCAAAACTACAGCAGATGGTCTCCTCAGTTCCCAAACGCTTACATAGTGTTTTAGTAAGAACAGGTGATGCAACACAAAGGTAAACATGCCCCTGTCCCAAACTTTTTGAAAAGTGATGCTGGCATCAAATTCAAAATGAGCATATATTTAAAAAAAAAAAAAAATCATCATCTGACCGATTGTCATTAAACAATTTTCAATTAAAAATAAAGTTTAAATGATTTGCCACTCATTGCATTTTGTTTTTATTCACATTTTACATAAAGTCCCGGCTTTTTTGGAAAAGGGGTTGAATATGCTGCTCTGTGGTTCAACGCACACATTGGCAATTAGTTTGCTTTTCTGGGAACAAAAAAGAGCACCAATCCAAATTTTAATGATTTAAAAAAAATCACTAAGTACTTGAAATTACGTGTCAAATTTGCAAAAAAGTAAGCCTTATTCTGAGCTTTAAAATGCTGTGGGCATGTCCGCTAAAGCTGCCGAAACCACACCCAATTGCAAGGGGCAGTCTGCCTCAGCTCTGTCTCAACTACACCAGGGCTAGAGAAATGGAGCTTCATCTAACAATTAATTGAACTGCTAACATACAGCCATTACATACTTGAGCCACTGGAGCCGGAATCCAGTTCGAAGCAAGAGGATATTGACCAATTAGACGATCAACCTTGATCCTTTTAGCCGGCAACGCAATCATATTATTATTCCATTTATGCAAATAAGCGATAATAACAACAACCAAGCCAACAAAGTCGGGCTATCAATGAATAATATTGCTTGATCAAAACATATTTCGTCTCGTTGCCAGATAATTGTATCTGTTGGTACAGTGTTTCTCGCATAATTATTCTGTTTGTGGTGGTAGCTGACCGGGGTGTTGGGGGATTTAGCCGGTGAAAACCCTGGCTGTAAACTGAGGGTCTACCTCCTGAGCTTCCATAGGGAGCCAGAGGGACTGTGAGACGCGCTAAGTTAGTTGGCTAAGAAGTGATGAGCATAATGTCATTTCAAGCAAAGTCGAAGTTCTATTCCCCAGAAGTATGCTGCCACTTTAATTCCTCTCATTTGTGTCCTGATGAACAATGAATTCGTCAAATACAGACATATGGATATTTTTCAAGCAATTGTAGCCTCAGTAACTTTTGACATTCTAATTAACTGAAGACAAAACTTTATTTATGCACCATGGATGCCATACACCAATTGAATATAAAAAAAAATTCACTGAAATTCATTAAAAACTGTAAACGTTTTAGTGCATTTTTTAATCCAAAAAACCCTGTTTACCAGCAAGCTAGCCTGTATTTTTCACAGGTCAGTATAGCCCAGTGCTATAAGGCAGTAAGTTGAAGTACTGCAGCAACGGGCTGAGGCTGTCAATGCGGCTACGTCTACGCGGCTAAACAATTTAAAATCACGTTAAGGAGTGGCACATACAATTAAGTCCAGTTATGGTGGACTACCTACTGAGCTGGCTAGCTATTATAATTAAAATATAAGCGTACAAGGTAACTTACCGGTAAACTCTTTGGTGGGCACTGTAGCTAATGTTACTGCCAAAGAGGGAGCCAGATGCAGCTGGCAGGGAAGGATGAAGGATGGGTCGGGAGATAGTCAGTTCGGCCAATAACAGCGAATTTCCCGTGAATCCCAGCTGTCTCCGATGAAAGCTTGTGAAAGCTTCGGGTGTAAAATGTACACCACTGAGAGGAGTGTTGATGGTGATCCTCAGTTCTCTATCAACATGGCTCTTCACAAAAGTAATCCACCTGCTCTTCATGTCTTAATTTTTCAGAAACTGAAATGGGGGGACTGAGGCTTTTTTAACTCCTTCATTCAGGGAACACTGAAGGCGGCAAAGCTGACTGGCTAACTAGAAAACTGAACACAGTACATTTACATGCACAGTTAAGTTGAGTTACGGTTATAACTTGATTAGGTCATTTATTCGGACTACTCTCCTTATCTCAGTATACATGAACAATAAGGGAATCGGTTTATTAACCGAAGCATGTCTGTCTCCACTTTGATAGGTGTCAATATACCCCCTTTTAGCTTGTTCCAATTGGACCTTTCTTTGGTTGGGCCATTACATCACAGACCAAACAATCAACAAACAAGTTAGCTGGCGGATAATTGGTAGCATGTCGAGAGGTGAGAACATGGACAACCTTACGGCTGCTTACACTTCGTACATGCTGTACGCCATGTTTTTTGTACAGTAGAGATGCATGCTATACCTGATGCAAACGATATTAGTCGAAGGCTGGCGGCAACGCTGCATGCTCCTGGATTGTTCCTACAGCGCGACCTCCGCTATGCTCTACCTTGTGCCCTCTCTACTGCCCCGTGGTGCATTTCCCAGAAGCGTAGTTGCTAACTAAGTTAGCAACTGACATAGTTCATCCACTCACAGTCGGTGGTTCCAACTATGTAAGTTGGCACCTGTGCTTTCGGTAAACGGACCCTGGGCTTCCTGTGCATGTTTGATGTGGGTTCCGATGGCGAGTGGAAGGAAAATTTTCGGATGACACATATGTCATTCAATAAATTATGTGGAGTAATGGAAGAAGTTAAGAGCCCCCAAGGCGTGACTGTTCAAGCATCAATACCCCAATAACGGATAACAGACGAGGATTGCCTCTGCTCTGTACAAGCTTGTTAGTTGGGTAGAGCACAGTTTTTGCTAATCAGTTTGGTATTTACAAGTCCACTGGACTTCCGGGTCAAAGCCCTGTGTGATGAATTGTGGAGCATGCGCAGAGCTCATGGTCCAGTTCGGTTCAATTCAAGCGTATACATGGAGGAATAATGCGACTAGTAACCGCATGATCTGGGTTTGTTAGTCCGACCATGAGAAATTCAATTTAGTGTAATTCCAGTCAGACAAACACATTTACATGCATTTTAAAAGTCTGGTTTTAGTTGAACAAACACAATAAATTGATTCTCTCTAAAGTCATGTGAACGCATTCACTGGTAACTTAGCTAGCTACTTAGCTAAACACTCAAAATGTGGTTGTAGCTACTTTGTGATTGAGTAGATAACCACTAATACAATGCACTTCAGATTATATATAGTGCCAGGGGCAGGATTATGTTTAGCGCCGCCCAGAAAATAAAATTGGTGAAAAACACCCTAACTCCACAATTCAGAACAAGCTTAGTTTGCAGTCTTTTCTCTTTTTCAGCAACTATTTTCTATCATGCATAATGTGTTTAGAAACAAATCACTGATTTCACTTCACTTGGACTTTAAAAAGTCCATTGCTTTTATTTACCTGTTTTGAATGTTAAATCAAAATTATAATCTTATGAAAAAAAAATTGGAATACCTATTTGGATCAAACAGAATAAGGGGTTCTACAAACCCATTCCACATAAGTACAGTAAAGAAGATACTGTATGTGATGCCAAGCAAAACATTTTTGCACAATAAATTGGAGCAATGAGCAGACAGGATCCTGCGGAGGAGTGCCTCACTCAAAGCGCTGGAGCTGATACATATGTATCTGAACTTCTGACATAAAAGCAATGCCAAGAACTTCTCCCGTTACAAGAGCAAATGAAACCTTTGTACAGGATCTTCCTTCATAAAAAGCGCGTTGATGGGAGCGCAGATATTCGTGATCAATATGGAGTGCAGCTCCATCCCCGAGGCTTTCTCTGATATCTTTTTCCCTTGTTTGTTTTAAAAAGGGGTCAGGCACAGGGTCAGGTAGGTGGCAGTGTGGGTGGGCTCCTGCCCCTTTATCAATCAAGATTTTAATTACACACGTTGAAGGCGACAGCTAGATTAGAAACCAATTGACGCTATCGGCGTCAAAATCTAATTACTGTTTATTGACAGATAAGGCCAGGCCCCCTTCACTTTTCATAAGAAAACGAAACCTTTTTTCCTGGTTAAAAGACAGAGATGATCCCTAAGTATGCAGATAATAATTTGTCCATAATGTGTAATAACTTTTGTTAACTGTACTCTCATGTAAGGAATGTTCAGAACACTGGAGCTTTGTATATAGCAGAGCCCTTGCCTTATGTTCGTCCGTTTTCATGCCATTTTGAAAAGAATCGCTGCCAATGTTTTCATCGGTCATACTGCATAATTATTGACAAGCAACACATTTATAAGCATTTCATGTGCATCCATGGTCTCTAGGCATTACTCTCTGACTACCAGCCATTGTGCATTCTGCAGTGTCTGCGAACATACTGTTCATGGCCAACAGTATGCAGATATCCGGCCATCCAACATCTCATTTTAAATTCTTAGGCATAAATACAGGGTAGGTCCCCACCTTGCTCCTATAACTGACCACTCCTCCACAATGTGTCAGAGAATTAAAGGAGTGATGTGCATCCATTCTAGCCAGAAAAGTGAGGTCAAGCTCAAACAGGAAAGGGGGATACTCAAAAACAGTTGGAAGTTCAAAGTCATCCAGAAAGTCATTGTATGATGAAGTTTCAAGATTTCCTCAGTCAAACTGGGAGACCTAGCCCAACCATGAAATATAGCTCCAGACCAAAGCATTTCCACATACTTCTGACCATGTAGAATACTTCATAAGTGCATTTCTCTCATGCATTTGAAGTATTTTCTTTTTACCTTTTCTTTCAACAATGCTGGAAGTGGAATACAGTGATGGAGATAAAAAAGATTAAATCCAAGCTGTCAAATAAAAATCATGAATGAGCGCAGTGGGTGGTAAAACAGGTGAGGCGGCACTCGACACATGACCACTTAATCTTAACATCACTGAATTGCAGCTATGCAAAATAATGTTTTAAATCAAATGACATATCAAATTCGCAATACACAGAATTGCAAAATTCTGCCGATTCCTGAATCCCATTTTTACAGAAATATCTTTTTAAGATGTACTTTTGCCATTTTTTTTTAGTTGGAAATGAAATGAGACATGGCATCATTCTCAAATCATAAAGACAACTGTATGCTAATTTTCCATTCCCATGAATTAGTTTTAATTAAATGCGCATTAAAATTAATTTAGGATATTGACTCAACTTAGGACTCAAAGTTTGTGAAAATCCTTCCGTGGAGGGTGTACAGCAGAATAAGGGAACGGAGTCGATGGCAGAGGAAGTTACTGTATATCATAAGTGGTTTCACCAAACACCACTGAGGAAGTGACATCGTCTGCGGTTTCACCAAACACCACTCCAGTCCCGCGGAGAGTAAGCCCCCAGAAGCAGGGTACGTCTTCGGACGAACCCGGCAAGTCTGCAGAGGCCAGAACATACAGAAAAATGTCATGATAAAAACCATAGAAAAAAGGAACACATGCATATGCTCAAAGGATTGTCAGCCACGTTGCTGGCTCACCCTGAGGCAGAGCAAGCCACTCCAATAATCGCGGGGATGACAAAAATGGCGAGGGAGCAAGTCAGATGGCTCCTTGACCCCTGCCCCTAACGCAGCATAAGAGTGGGTCCAGTTCCGGGAAAAGAAAGGGGTTAGGAAAGCCTGGAACTCAGAAGAATCAAAAGCGGCGAACAAGGTAGCATGTACTACCTCCTGCACACAGGAAACCCCTAGCGCCTCCACTGGAACGAGGTAGTTGGAAGCTGCCGAACATTCAGAGCTGAAGGCACCCACGTGCAGTATGGAGGCCAAATAGGGGGATACAAAAAACCGGGAGGCAATAACGCACTCTTGGATGCATTACAGCTCTGGAGCGGGAGCATCAGATTGGAAGTCGCAGGATGTTCCGCAGCCGAAGCAGAATCGCGGCAAAGGTGAGAAACCAGTGTCTAATGTGAATAATACTATTGAGCACTGGCAAATTAACCTTCATGGAAGTAAAGCTGCAAGCTATAGCTTGTATGAAGTTACTAAACACGTTCTGTTATGATCCAAACTACACGTCTGTTGTACTTGCCGGGGCAAGTATGAGGAGGAACTTGATCATGGATTGGTTGAACTGTACTGGACATTGGAAGTATCCTCAAAGGGGGATATTGACGACTAAGCCGTAAAGGCTCAAGTAGCTATAATACAGTCCTAAGAAGTGGCATGTCCATTATATCAGCCACAAACTGAGGTCCGAAATAAATTGTGGAACTTGGAGCTAAAGAACCTCAGGAAAGGGGCTCATCACGCAAGCCACAGGGCAAGGAAAACTAGAAAGTGAAGAAGACTAGCTAAAAAGCAAGCCCAGTCACGCTTCAAGAATGCCATCTGGAAAGCAAAATATGACTCCTGGCAGTTCGTTGAATCAATGGAGGGTAACACACCAGCTGCGAGGCTGGAGAAGGCACTCCAAAATGATAAGACAGCTCAGGTAAACTGTGTGTATAAAACCAATAGTGAATAAACCAAGTCACCTGAGGAAACAATGAATGGACTGTCACCACAAAGTCAAGAGGTGGGAGATCTATATCGGGCGGAAGAACTCCATGAAGTCAGTCTGACACTGAATGACAGCGACTTAGTAGCATCCATCAGCACAGAGGAGCAGATGAAAGTGTTTATAACGAATTCCAACCTTAGAAGGCCCTGGTACAGGAAGATATCTATCCTGTACGGTTGCAAAAGAGGTGGGAAAGCATTATAAACAGTATCTCTCCTTATTTCAGGTATGTCTACGGTATGGATACATATCAAGGGCATAGAAGGAGTGTAGAGGTATTTTTCTTCCAAAACCAGGGAAGACTCCTTATCTGGAAGTTAAAGGTGCCCTAAGTCTTGTTACGCGGTTTCTAAGCTGGAAAATTTTTTGTCACATACAGGAAACATCACCTCACGATTCACTAGCTGCCTGTCCCCTGAATATGCTGTAAAAGAAAATGCGGTCCCTGTGGACAGCCCAGGCTCCAAAAACTGCAACAAAAACAACCTGCTCCAGCCTGGACCATCCAGCCAATCACCGACGAGGGATGGGGGGTGGGGTTTGGGTTTTTTTTTGACATTTTCAGGAAGCACGGGAGAGGGAGAGGCAGAGGGAGGGGGAGAGGAGGAGGGTGAGGCGAGATAGTTCTCTGTTTTGTTTGATAATACTTCAAAAGTCAACAGAAGTGACCACACCCAGCCATGCTTAGAGCACCTTTAAAGGAGTTGTGTCACATTTACTGCCTATGCTCAGAAGTTACATCCCAAGAAAGCAATTCTGCACGACTGCGTCATAATCTGATTCCATCCTTGCCGATCTATCTTCGTTTTGCATTGCATCTACATATTTTAGTCACCCAGGCATTATGCTTTCTACAACGTGTTTTAAGTGATATTTCTGATAGGACCACAGTGGCGGATCCAACGGGGGGCACAGGGGCACGCCAAGACCCCCTTTTTTTTTTCAAGAGAGAACTAAAAAAAGTAAGCGTGGACTATTCTTTGAACTTACTCAGATTTAATACATGCATGCCTATATTTGTTTCAATTATCTTCTTTGCTATTCTCCTAGTCTATCACTACACGTATTACGGCTATCCTCACGGTTTATAAACCACTTTTTATGGTTTAACTTCACTATTCTAGTTGTATATATTTGCTTATGCGATAGAAATGACCAAGAAACTCTTTTCTTGCAAATAAAAAACAATACATGGACTTAAGCTATGTACAATTTATTTAATTTTGTTGTTTTCTTCCTAAAGTTTAAGAAGGCAGCCTTGCTGGGAAATTTGTTCGACCAATGGCCTTGCTTGTCCCCTGTTGCGGTAAAACGCATTTCAACAACTACGGCTTCAGACGAAAATGTCAGAAAGCAATGGAAAGGCGGATAAGCTTAGAGAATAAAGTAAAACGACATTTGAGGCTCAGCCTTTCAAATGCAAAAAAATGACCAGCTGTTTGGCCATGATGATCCTCGTAGCAAGCAGTTTTCATTTGCAGGGGGACATGGAAGCGGTAAGACTGACGTTAAATTAATAGGCTATCGCAACGTTCGGTTAAAATTTGCTTGAGCTAACAAAAGGACCCCACTGATGGACCAGTTGTTCATAGCCTACTATTTGATGTATATTGATTCGTTGTTTTATGGTGCCAAATAAAATTTGTCCTGGAATAACGGAAGACTTTCCAAATTTTCCATTCCAAAACCCCGTCTTGACGTTCAGAATCACCCGTCATTAAACTTGTAACCAGCGAGTACAGCGGTTCTGAAGCTAGTGAGCTATTCTATGCCCTTTACAGTCTGTAAGTAAGATATGTAACATTTATTTTAAAAAAGTTATGAGTCAATCCAAATAGTTCAATGGTCTTATTGAAAAATTCTAAATGGCCCTAAAGTCGCATTTCTTTTTCACATTCATTCACATAAATATAATAATAATAATAATGGTAATAATAATAATAATAAAAATATTTCCATAAAAAAATAGTTTATATGTTGACAATGTTATGTTTTAATATCGGACAGCATCATTGTATTAAATTTATATCAGGAAATCTTTAGGATAAATAGGATCTTTAATATAAATAAGATAGTTTGTTTTTGGACATTACCCACCCAACCACTACCTCCAGATTAGTAAATTCCCTCACATGCAGAAATTCAACTTAATGGTGACTCGGATTATGTGTATGATAACACTTCCTATTCTCACAACACTTGGGAGTGTTTTGGAAGCATTAGAGCCTCATCTTTAGAACCATTTTGAAAAAAGGCAATCACAGGATTGTAATAACTTTTTACAAGCTGTTGAGGGTGGTATCTTTTACTAAACCTGGTTTAGGGACTGGGGGGGGGGGGGATTTGGTGATCTGATAACATCTGCTAAAATCGCAGATGCATATAGCCACTGGGTTTGAATGTTAGATATACACTACAATTATTTTGTTGGAGGCTATTTGGTGTTATATAAACTCAAAAACTAATAATTTCAATGTTTTTTGGGAAATATGGTCAAACCCTTTCACTGCTAGTGGTGATTTTGTCAACATTTCTGAAACATCGAAACCTTTGAAAATCGCTGAAACCATAGCACCTTGGTATTCACTGGAATGCTCTCATCAAGCACATTCCAATGAATACCAACACTGTAGGGTTTGGACGATTTCGAAAGATTTTCTCCTCTTTGAAATTTTGACCAAGTCACCAACAGCAGTGAAAGGGTTAAGGTCACGAACTTTGACAGTAAAGTGAAAGTCATTGGTAAAGGTAAAAGTTGTCAGTTTATGTAAAACTGCGTTAAAACAGCACTTTGAAAGTTTTTTTAGCTTCATTTTTGGAACCTTGGGAGGAAAATCATTAAACAGATGGGCCAGATTTTTCTCTCCAGATACGAGGAAAACGTGTTTTCAGCAAATTCATTTTTCAGATTTTTCTGGGGGAGGGTCCCCAGACCCCTCCTTGCTGCACCCCCCCTTTCAGCAATTCCTGGATCCGCCCCTGGACCACTTCGTCAAAAAAGAAAATATTCATTGCAGCATACAGGCATACAATCATACATTGAGTTTGGCAACATGGCTCTGTTATGAGAGATCTCTGCCCGTCCGAACGAGGAACCGAAGGCAGGCAGCTGCTACTAACCCCCCAAACAGAACCATGCCAGCAAGCCAACTGAAATGCAGAAAAGTTAAGAAGCAGTAGATGCATATGGCAGCCCGGTGGCTGACACAATTTCTCTTGATGCCAATACAAGAGAAATATACTACATGAGAGTCAGAGGTCGCGTTATACTTTCTGATCGTCCGTCATTGTGACGGACAGGGGCATAAAAATTCCGTCATAATCAATTATTATCCGTCATTGTAATTTTATTTTTTAAAATGATAATTTTTTATTTTTTTAATAAAATAAACAGAATAATTTATAGATTACGCATTAGCTGATGCCGACAGTGATTCATCATGTAGACACACATTGCGCACTGTGTTAAATACAGCACTGCGTGGATTTTCGAACTTACTGCTGTATGAACTTTATAAAACATCACAAATGATTTCTCCCCCCACACAAAAACAGTGCGCAAATGAACAATGAACAACAATGAACAACAGTTATTGCTGGGCTTCACTAAGCCTAACAACCGCAGCCTCGCTAAGCGGTCCTACGAAGCTGCTTATCGACTCGTTATGTCAACCGCGGCTTTCCCCACCTAGATATCTGCGTGTTCACGTAACAGAGACGGCATTTGTAGCATATGACCAATCGTCTACCGGCAGCAGAGCAGCATATTTTACAAATGCAGAGCAAATGATCATATTATAAAAAAATGAGGAATACAGGATCATACCAGAGATGCCAAGTCTGACGCATTCGGCTTGAGTCTCTCGCCTCTTAGTGGCATTCACGTTCCTTTGCCTTAGTCAGCAATTATTCAATCAACGCGAACTGAAGAAATTCACTCGTGGAATTCAAGTCATTGCACATTAAGTTAATCAGTTTCACATGCATTACGGTGGATTTCTCCACTAGTGACACAGAAATTGATTATGACTGGGGAATTCTCACGCTTGTCTGTACTGAAGGATTGAAAGCAATGGAATTGCATAAGGACGTTTCAAATGGTCTTATTTAATTTAAACAATTTAAACGATCATGAAACACATGCATTATTTTCAATCCCTGAGTAAAGAGAAGCACGAGAAGTCCGGAGTCATAATGGCTTTCCATTGTAGGTCCACCTTCACGCAAGTGAAACTGAAACTTCAATGCACAAGGATTTTAATTCCGCGTGAGAATCTCATTAATAAGCGTTCATTGAAGAATTGCGGTCTACGGTGAATAAGCCTAAAAAATGCGTGAGACTCGGCATCTCTGTCATACAGATCAAAGACAATGCTCGAGACAATATGACACCCACCACCAATTGGACGGGGGTGTGAATTACATTCTGTCAAAATGACGGACGGCCTTCAAAATATTCCGTCATGATTAAAAAAAATCCGTCAATGACGGAAAATATTCAGTAAACGTGACCTCTGATGAGAGTACAATGTGTCGTGACAGCCTGGTGGTTGCTACGATTTCTCTTGATGCCGATACAGGAGAAATATACTACAACCCCAATTCCGAAATAGTTGGGTCAAAGTGTAAATTGTGAATAAAATCAAAACGCAATGACTTTCAAATCACACCAGCCAGTATTTTATTCACAATAGAACAGAAATAACATAGCAAGTGTTGAATTTAAGAAATTTTACAATTTTATCCACAAAATGAGCTCATTTCAAATTTGATGGCTGCTACAGGTCAGGTCGAATCGTGGCAATTCGTAATAGGCGAGCAGATCGCAATTGTTGCTGTATTTAGCTACCAACAATGAGAGTGCTGCCTTGCCAAGCAAGAACTGGAATTGACGAGCATTCGTGGCTGCATCCGGATTAGCATGTGCTGCTCTAAATTTACGGTTTGTCAAATGACACCAATTACACCAAAGATTCCTTCAACAAACACATAGGGCTATGTTTCGAAACAAGCTACATTTTAAGACAAATAAGCTTGCGCGTGCTGGCCTTCATAACTGAGCACTTCCAGTGCAGTAGAATAGCTAGGGCAAACATGACATCGTAGACCAGGGGCCTATTACACAAAGGCGGGAAAAGGGATTAGCCCAGGATCGGCACGGGATTAGCCTGATCTCAAGCTTCATTTCGGTTGCACAGAGCGTGTGAGCTAAGCCATGGCACTAGTTACAATGGAAACAAAGTCTGTGGAGCTAGCCAGCTCGAGCAAGCTTACGAACTAGCTAAGCTCCTGTCTCCAGCCAATTTCACCTCACCTCATTCAGCAGTCACCCAAATTGAAAATCAATGTCCTTAACAGTCATTCTGAATTGTCCACTACCCATTGCTATCTCAGTTGTACAGTGCCAGACAAAAGTCTTGTCACTTATCCAAGTTGTAGGAACAACAAATAATAACCTGACTTGCAGTTGATCAATTGGAATCAAAAATGGCTTATATGAAAGGCAAAGCCCTCTAGATTATGCGAAATATACCAAAATAGAGTTTTGTGTCATTGATTGAGTTTTATAATTTAATTTGTACAGAAAGGTCAGATTTTGCTTGGACAAAAAGTCTTGTCGCAGGAAAAAAACAAATGTGGAAATTATACATACACTTTATTTTGAATACACAAATATGCCACTATAATATCAAAACATAAAGCCATGGTGCCTTGGAAAAAAGAATTAATATTGCGTATGACTCCCATGAGCTTGGAGGACTGCATCCATACGTCTCGGCAATGACTGAGATAACTTGATGATGAAATCATCTGGAATGGCATAGAAAGCAGTCTTGCAGGACTCCCAGAGTTCATCAAGATTCTATGGTTTCATCTTCCAAGCCTCCTCCTTCATCTTACCCCTGAAATGCTCAATAATGTTCATGTCAGGTGACTGGGTTGGCCAATCCTGGAGTACCTTCACCTTCTTCGCTTTCAGGAACTGTGACATGGAGGCAGAAGAATGAGAAGGAGCAGCAGTAAAAGTAGGGCAGCAAGAACTTCTTGATATTTCAGGCTGTTGATGTTGCCATCCACTCTGCAGATCTTTCTCACACCCCCATGCTGGATGTAACAACAAACCATGATTTTTCCTCCACCAAACATCATTGTTTTCTGGGAAAAATCTTGGGTCCATGAGGGTTCCAACAGGTCTTGTACGGCAACTGGCATGCAGTTCAATGGATGATTCACCAGAAAAATAAACTTTCAGCCACTTTTCCAGTATCAATCCTTTCTGCGAGCTGTGGACCTTGGCAAATGCAATGCAGGTTTTTTGTTTTCTGTTTAATGCAGACTTCTGTGTACTAATTTGGCTATGAAAACTACTTTGAGAGAGAATTTGACAAACTCTTCTTGTAGATACTGGGATTTTTGGTGACATTTCCTCATGTAGCTTCGCTGTAGTTGAAGAAGGGCTAGCCTTGTACAGTTGAAGCAACAAACAGTCCTTTCAAACAGTTGTCATACCGGGGTCTGTCTGACCTGCGCTTGCCATGAACGTCACCAGTTTCTTCAAATCTTTTTCTCATCCCCTCCACTTGACATTTGGATACATTAAAGATGTCTGCCACCTCAGCAGCAGACTCAGTCTTCAGGCTCTTGATGATCAGCACTTTGGTCTGTGGTTGAATCTTCGGTATGTTGTCAGAGGTTTAGTCGCACCTCATATGAAAGTCTGGTGTGCTGGGGTTATTTCTATACACATCTGGGAATGTGTTAATTACAGTATTTGTCATAGGTTAAACTCTAATCTGCGATTTGTTGCATCATCTGAAGAGACGACAAGACTTTTGTCCTAGCAAAAACAGATGTTATGGTCTTAGCTAAGCTGTGAACATCAGAACACTTTTTGACGGTTTCATTTTGCACCAAATTATTAATGTGAAAGCCCTTGACATTAAAATGGACCATTTATTGTAACAATTGATTGGTTAGAAATAATGTTATATGCTATTTTTAGTTACTATGTCCTTATGCGACAAGACTTTTGTCAGGCACTGTAGTAGGTCTAGAGTAATTATCTTAGAAACTTGTGACCATTCATGTCAATAAAATAGCCAATATTTGATCATTATATTCAAGTATCCATGTGACAGTGACCATCACAGTTCAATCAGTCCCCCTTCCATGTCACATTTTAACCATATTTAGAATCTGTCATTCAGATTTGTCCTTATTCCCCAAGTTGAGACTTCCATCAGAGTAGAAAATGAGCAGTGCTGCATGAAGTAGATTACCGTGTTTCAACGCGGTCTTAAATCGCTGCGGTAACCCCCTACCTACAGCAATGCTGCTACTTTTCTCTGTCTTTATTCAGACTGCGACGGGTAAGGTAGAGTCGTTGCCTTAGTGCTGGACACGAATGCAATGTCGCTCGCTTCGCGATACTGGAATCAAACATTTTCAGGAGGCTCCTCGACGTAATTTTCTGACGCTAACATTCTACTTTTTAATTTGAGTATGCCTCCATCAGAGGTGATTAAAAGCAGAAAGTAAACTCAACTAATCTGTAAACGTCCTCTAGATCGGACTATCAATTCAGTTTGTATAGGACAAAAAAGGGCTTGTAGCAAAATTAAATGATAACTATGGGACACAATTACACTTCTACAACATTACCGGCTTAAACCATGCCTAAACAATGTGCATGATACACACAAGCATTTCCTTCCATGGTCTCGCGCGATATTAAATCTGTCTGACAGCGACGGCTTATTTTGTTCAGGGTAACGCCGAAGTGCATCAGCTACTCCTTTTTGACGGCGCTGAAACACCTCCAGAGTTTACTTTCATTTGAGTTTAGCTCACTTAAATACTCGATGCGTCGCGTTACAAAAATTTGGACGACACACTTTGCTACGCAAGGACGCAAGATGGCTACCTTGCGTTGCTCGATGCGTTGCCTTGCGTTCGCGCTCGCGTACCTTGCGTAGAGTATGAACCGGCCCTAAGGGTCCGTCCCAATACCCACACTTCCACTCAAAATTGACCCTAGCCTTAATATTTGCGTGTTCCCGCAAAGGGCAAGGGTGTCCCAAACTGCAAGATGATTAATGGAAGTGCTTTTTAGCCCTTAAAATTCCCACTCAATTCTAAGGGCCGGGCGATGCTCACAACGAACTGAGGGGAAGAATGAATTTCGCAGGATGCACTGCGAGACTATCGAGCTGGACGAGTTTTCCAAGTTGATGGCAGCTGCCATGAAAAAAGCATCGCACAATTGTAAGCACTATTTCCGTAAGCATGCATGCAAAAAATCCAAAACATGTCAGAATGTGTTATGTTTGTGGGTATGCGCCTTTATCTGTAAGTGTTGATTTAGAATATGAATGCTTGAAAATCGCTAATTCACGTTGTAGCCAGCATGATATCCACTGCGTTCTCTGTATAGCAGTAATGCTGCAAGCATTTGGCTAATGTTATCGTTATGCGTGACGAGCATGCCCGCGTTTTACACGTTATATTCCAATTTCTTTGAAATTTGTGTCATGACATGACCTGGTTTGCGATAGTGAATGCAAACATACCACGACAGCTACCTGGTTGTAGCTGCGTATGTCAACTTTCAAAGTTGTAATGATCGCTCTGGCAAGCCATGCAATGAGTCAGTAACTGTATAATGTAGGCTGTTCAGTGTACAAAACCGATACAGATTACATGATGGAATGTAAACGCCTCGAAACAAGTGCAAGCGGCATACGTCAGCCATACACGTGACATACGTGGACACACGTGTTACGCAAATTTGCATGAAGTGGCGTCCCAATTCTTAGGTGAAATTCCCTTCCCCTCAAAACTACCCCTTCATCGTTGAGATAAATCTTAGTATTTAGTGCACTTGAAACCAAGGGTTAAGATTAAGGGAAGAGAAATGGGATTGGGCTTTAGTGTCCATGGTGATGATCAGCAATTCTGTGATCGATCTGCACCGTGGTGCAGAAAAACAGGTTTCATCAGGAATGTCACTTGCGACCTTTTGTCATTCATGCGACGAATTGTTGAGCAAAGGCACAGAGCACCAGCTTCCCGATGGCAAGCTTAAGTAAGTTAGCATATTACCAGCCAAGCAATCATCAGGCAGCTAGGTCAGATGACAGTCATGTGCACTCAGGTGACTCCCCAGCAGGTAGAGCTGCTCCTCTGTTAGCAGGCTTGACTCCATGGCCTATCAGAATTTACGACAAGTCTTCATTCTATGGAAATTTGAGGATTTAAAAAACCAATTTAGCCATTTAGCTGAAGGCTATGAGGAATGTAAGCTTGTTTTCCAACCTCAAACATCATAGGGAAGACTCTCTCTTCTTCATGGGTATCTGCCTAGCTAGGATAGCTTCATGGCTGACATTAGCTAGCTATTTGGCCAGTTGTCAGATGATTTACTTCAAATGAATTAAGAAAACAGTTAGGTTTCTGGATAGCTAACTTTGCTAGCAATGCTTCATGTTAAATAAAAGGTTTTTGTGGATATCTGTATAGCTAGCTACATAGCATAGCCGCAATAGCCATGTAGGGAACGTTAGCTAGTAGTAGTAGTAGTAGTAGTAGTAGTTAGCTAATTGTCTGATGATGCTATCTAAATGAAGCAAGATAAGTGGCTAGCTACTTAGCTTACAAAATTTCTGCGTGACATGAAAGGTTATTGTATACTATATGGTGAGGTTTCGTACAGTTCAAGTGGAAATGTGTGGGGCAACTGTTGAAAGCAAAAAAGTAAAAGGGAATCCGCAAGGTCTCATATTGTCATATGGAACTGTGTAATAAATTCTCGACTAAGGGAATTCCAAAAAGGAAATATCTGTGCTCATGTGTATGTTGATGAGTGAGTGGTGCTAGTAGCTGCTGCAAACATATCCTGGGTCAGAGGAACAGTGCAAAGGTCAATAAACATCGCCACTGACTTAGTGAAAAAACATGAGCTTCAGTGCAGCAGCAAAAAGATGGAAGTTGTTCTGGTAATTCACAAAAGAAAGCCCAAAATGGGTGCACTCTGGATGAATGGACAACAATGAAAACTTTTCAAGTAGGTAAAACTACTGGGAATAACTCTGGTTAGTAAACTAAGTTGGAAGAGCCACATAGCACCAATAGCCTCCCAAACAACTGCAATGCTTATGCAGTGCAGACAAATGGTAGGAAAGTTGCTGGGGGCTCAAACCGTGTATTATGTGATGAATATAAAAGGCAAAGGTGCACCCTATTATGACATACACGTTTGTGTCCTGTATTGGCGGAATCGAAAAAATGTACCTCAGGAAATTACTCTTGAAAGTACAATGTTTAGCTTATTTCATAATATCTTCAGCATTTCCAAGCACTCCGACTGTGGGGATTTGTTGGATGTCACTGGTAGACCAGTTCATCCTGGCGGGGGCAGTCTGCGGGTCATGCTGACTTGATCAGGTGGTACTCTGGATGGCTAAAGCCATTGGGACCTCTGGTAAGACTAAGAGTCATGTCGACATATGCAACAGGTCCAGGCACGAGCTCCCATTACTGCATATGCCAGTGGACCTTCGGAAGAAAACGAGGACATTCAAAAAAATTTTGAGTTTCAAATGCCGGACAGTAGAGGCATGATCGATTACAAAAGCCACCAGAAAGGAAGCATAGTCAGGTGTTACACAAACTGCTCCAAATTTTGGGTGCAGGTATTTGTGTCGAATACCCAAACGCTTCCCAAATTGTCGAAAATTCCCTCTATCGTAGCATGGTCCTTTAGGTGAAGGTCTTCGCTATATCATAGGCGGCAGAGAAATTTTACATGGAAGGAATTACAAAATCAAGTAATAGTCCTGTTGGATAGTCAGGCAGCTAATAAGAAAGTAGAAAGTAACAAGGAGTGTTCCAGTCCAACATTACATTGAATTGATCATCTGAACCTTCAAGGTGGAGAAAACTGCATCTCCATGGTAATGAAGAAGCCAAAAATTGGCAAAAAGAGGGTTAGAGCTTCTTTCAGAGGGACCAGAGCCGTTTATTTCGGTCTTTTATGCTGATGTACTTTAAAGATAAGGGACTGGAGCTTGAAACAATGGAAGGCAATGTGGGAGAAACGAGAGAACTGCTTAAAGACAAAAGAGAGTGTAGGATGGGCTTCAGCCTGTCTATGCAACTGGGTCCTGAGTCTTAGCAGGACTCTGCGACCTTCAGAAACATAGGAGAATCACAGGGCGATCTACTTGATCAGTGTGTCCAAAATGTGAGGTAGAAGATGAGACACCCAACCACCACTTAGAAACGTGTAGCATTTACCAAGATAGCAGGAGAAAAATATCTTGGTGATAAAATGGTCCCTATAATCTTTATAATGTACAACTAATAATATGGTGATTGAGAGAATGAACGTCCATAATGGATGAAAAATTAATGGGATATTTGCCCTTGAGTTGCTATTTTATATTTTGTTATTTCATAGACCCTCTTCATGAGGGGACTGTGGATTGTGCCCTTTGAGACAGACAAAAACCTGGCTGTAAGGACAGATGCCATAACACAAAGACATCACCCTGTTCCCATGCCAGTGCTCTAATACAGCCACACCACAGCACTGCAATAGAGCACAAGACTTTTCTCCACCATATTTGTGTGTGCAGGCCTACTACATTAGCATTGTAGCAAATCCCTATCCCCGCTTCACCTTTAAAGCTGAAAATCTGCTTCAGGTAAATATGGAGTAAATGATTGGATTATTGTTCTTTCATTTGGCCATGTAGTAATGGCTGGATTATAAACATTGCAGCCTATAGATTTCCTGTCAGATCCCATGAATCAGACATCCTTATCTCATTTCCCGGCTGCTTTCCCGCCAAACACAGTGGTCTCCGACCTAGAGAGTCCAAGAGAACGAAAAGCACACACGCATGCAGGCACACCAAAGTCCATTCAAAGATTTCAAAAACCACTTAGGCCCCCTGTCCATATTTGTTAGAGAAGCAAATGTAAAAGCTGTGGTGTACGGAATTTAGAGAAGCAGAGAGAGAGAGAGAGAGAGGGAGAGAGTGTGTGGGGGGGAGTGAGCGAGAGTGTGAGTGTGTGCGTGTGTGTGTGTGTATGCGTGCGTGTGTATGTGTGTGTAAGGGAGGGAGAGAGAGAGCAAGAGAGAGAGAGAGAGAGAGAAAGAGAGAGAGAGATGCAGCCCAAATGAAATTTGGAGTAGAGCATGGGCACAGCGGTGAGGGGGAAAAATTGCCCTCGTCTGGGCTCTGATTCAGTTTTAGCCCAGGACAGAAACGTGTTTGATTTTGAATAATGCTACAATTGAGAAAAGGCTCAGATTGATGCCAGATTCTTTGGATCTCTGGACAATGCTCATGGTGAATCTGCCATCCTCAAACGCCCCCACCCCCCCAACCCCCACATCCAAGCACCCATGTCGCCTTTCGCCTATTACAGAGGCCTATTCCGTAGGGTGAAGTCAGGTAATTTTAGACACTTTTTAGTTGATTGCCAAGAAAACCACAGAAAATTCTGAAGACTGGCTCAAATGTTACTTTAAGAACTTGCAATGAATCTCTACTATATTTCTATGAAGAAAATATTTTGTCAAGTAAAATACTTTAGAAACTTTGGACCTTCAAAAACAACAGGAACCCCTACCTGATTTTGATGACATGTTCCTGTAGAATTGAAGACCTGGGTGCAAGAAGTACTTAAGTCACATTTTCCAAAAAATGAGCTGACACTACTACCATAAAGTAGAGTGTCATGTGCATCATTTAAAGCCAAAAAAATCCAAATATAAGTACTCAAGTCCTCAATACTGATATACGGCCTTCCCTGAATCTACTGAATTTTTGTGCAAGAAGTAATCAAGTCCTTGACGTCATCAGGAACAAGTGCCTAAGTCCATGACTGTCCAATCAGCTGCTAGAATGTGTCATGTGACAAGCATAGCAAAAATGACTGTTTGGCAATCAGAAAATGATTGAAACGGCATTTGTGTGGTAAAAGTACTGAAGTCCATGCATTTTATGGCAATAAGTACCGAAGTCCAGGCATTTTATGGTAAGAAGTACCAAAGTCCGAAACTGATTTTCTTGTTTTTTTCATAATAAAGCATTATTTTTCCACAAAAACGTGTCTGTCTACTTTGTATAACCCTGGGACTAGCAGCAGGCGCCACTGAATGTTATCTTTTAAAAAAAGTATCTGCAGCATGTTTTCAAAACTTTGACCCTTAATATCTCAAAAACGTTATTTTGTGACTAAAGTACTTCTTGCACCCAGGTCTTCAATTGGACAACGAGTAAAGTAAAGTGAGACATTTTAATATTCCCTTTCAAACTGTATCGCCATCCCCCACCTGGATGCATGTGTATGAGTGCGCGTGAAAGATAGGGAGTGAGACATGCAAGTGAGAATACATGCACAAACATTTGCATTGTGTGTGTATGTATGTGTGATATGCACAGGCACATGCAGGCACGTGTATACATGTTTGCAGCCATGGTGGCAAATTCTGGGCTATTGTGGCTGACAGGGACTTATTGCATCATCTTCAATATTTTTAGATGATAAAAGTACTAAGAAAGTCTGTAATATGACAGGGTGATACACAGTAACATGGTAACATGATTTTATGGCACCTGATATCCTAGAAACATGCAGTTTTCTCGTCAGAGAAGTGTCCCATTATTTTTTTTTTTTTTTTTTTTCTTGTTTTACCTTATGCATTCAGGGAAAATGGGACTGTCAATTAAAAACCCCTTCCCATAAAAGGCAAAGTGCAGTGTGAAAATATTCTGATTGTAAGCTGAACAGCCAATAAAATGCAACATTTTACAACCATTGTGGTGATATATCAACATTGCTTTTGCTGCCGTACTCTTATTTCCAAAAAGAGCAAATCAACATGCCACATGGCTGGCCTAGCAAGTTCAGGGACAAGTGATTTTTTAAAATCTTTGCTCTGCTCATCCAAGTTATCTCCCACAAATAGTAACGATTGTTTCACCTAAAAGACATTTGTTGCAGAAATGCAGTAACATATTCGGTGATGGGCTGCCAGTGATGAAAAGATTTTCGCCCTATTTGTAAATAATAATATTTAATTGACAGGATGTCAGTTCAGAGCCACCAAAAAACCATCGCTGTCAATTTATTTCCCGTTACCAATTATCACCAGAAAAAGTTAACAGCCTTAGTCGCCTAAGCATGGCAACACTGGGCACTGAGAGCATTATATAACATCAACAACGAAAACCCCGTTTGAAAGTCTACCTCGTCAGACTGCGCGAAACAGAGGGGATTTTTCGAAATGCCTCTCGCTTCTTAAAATTATTATTCTAGTTGACCAATACAGCAACAATCCAACTGAATCGGTGTAAGCCTCTGAGCCTACATCCCTCAGCAAAACACAAAGGAATTCGGTTTGCTGTAGAACCAACTAATTTCCTTTTCGGCGTCTTTTGTTATTAGTAACACAACCGAACTGCTTTCATTAACACGCCGAATAACTACACAGATGCTTTCACCGAATACCCCAACGGTAAGCAGCTTGGAATTCAATCTCTATCCCAGCACGACTCCATTGAGAACCTGAAAGAGTCACGGCAGTAATACGTGTAATCACGGGGATTTTGGACCTTTTACAAATTGCGTTTATAGATTTTCCTCAGTAGAAACAACCTGATCGCTTAATTCATACCGGTCACACGAAGTTCAAGAGTGATCGAGTTTGTTTTATTAATTACACTACCGGTCAAAAGTTTTAGGACACCCCAATTTTTCCAGTTTTTTAATAGAAAATTATGCAGTTGAATGTCTCATTGTACTCTGGAATAAAAGCATAGACATTATAGAACAAATTAATAATCGAAGTTAAAAAAAAATCATGGAATCAATTTATAAACCAAAACGTAAAGTTTTAAAGTTTTGACTCAAAGTAGCCACCTTTGGCGGATATAACGGCTGAACACGCTCGTGGCATTCTTTCTACAATGTAAATCAAATATTCTTCAGAAAGTTCTTCCCAACTCTATTGCAGAAGTTACCATAAATGTGTGGCACTTGTAGGTTGCTTTGCTTTCACTCTCCTGTCCAGTTCATCCCAAACCATCTCAATGGGGTTTAAGTCTGGAGACTGTAATGGCCACTCCATTTTTTCAAGCTTACCATCTTGTTCTTTTGTCCTAAGGTAGTTCTGGCAGAGCTTGGACTTATGTTTTGGGTCAATATCTTGCTGTAGGATGAACCCCTGACCAACTAGGCACATGCCAGAGGGTACTGCATGGCACTGCTGAATGCTGTGGTAGCCATTTTGGTTCAGGGTGCCTTTCACTCTATAAGTCACTGACCCTGGATCCAGCCAAACAGCCCCAGACCATCACGCTTCCTCCTCCATGTTTGACAGTTGATGTCACACACTGAGGAACCATCCTTTCACCTACTCGACGGCGTACAAAAACCTGGGTAACCTTACCTTTTGTTTCAAACTTCTGACAGTTCACCACTTACCTTTGTACCATTTCAAGCAATTCGTTGGACTGGAACTGCATAATTTTCAATAAAAAACAGGAAAAATTGGGGTGTCCTAAAACTTTTGACTGGTAGTGTATATGGTTTTAACGAGCTATAACCACAAATTGTGTGTGTGCGCGTGCGTGTGTGTGTGTGTGTGTGTACGTGCATGTGGGGGGGGTCCAAATTTTTTTCCCAAGAAAATAAAAGTTTTTTTTGGATTGCCTATTATCGAATTTAAACGGATTCATTTAAATGCATAAAATAAGTCGAGTGAGCTCTAATTCCTCTTTTCTGTATGGCAGATTACTTTGCGAAGTTTTTTCTTTTCCTTTCTTTTTTTAAAGTAAGACCATTCCTCGTAAAAACTAAAACAAATAGGCCAGGGTTCCTCTACATCCCCCCGTTCAATTGATTTCTTGATGGCCTTCTTTAATCTGAGTCAAATACATATGGACCCACTTCGCTGATGTGTGAACACGTCAAAATATTAATTTATAAATTACGGAAATCTGTGCACAATTAATTTTAAAAAGTTCACCTGTCTGTTGTTCTTGTGAAACTATGCTCCCTCTAGCGGAGATAGTGTAAGTAGCACGCGAATGAAAATAAAATTGGAACCACCGATTTCAATCAGCTCAGTTGCGTCTTCAGGGAGAAGCTTTGTAAGAAAACACGTAGCCCCACTAGTTGCTTGAAAAATAAATTTTCTGCGGTAGATTATAAAAAACAAGAGTCGGCTGAGACCTTGGCAGTAAATATTGCCTTTCATGTTCCTTTCGCCAGTCATATCTTACAGCTCAAACGATATAAAAATTGTTGGTCGACGATTAAGAAAAAGAGACAATTATTAGGTTAGTTTATGTGCTACGGCATATAGCTGTAAGTAAGTGCTAGGACTGAATATTTGCTTTTAATTACACCGGTCCGCTTATACTGAAATTAAAACTACTACATTTTGTTTAGTCTATTGTAACCTATCTAACAGGAGCAATGTAATATGGGTTCGTGCTTTGAGTTAGGCTAGCGGCTAATATGAAATGAGAGAACTTAACTTTTCCGGATAAGTTATGTTTAAACAGTAGGTCCGTTAGAACCGCAAATATTAGCCTCCCACCGCATAACACATTTCGTGGGATTATTAATATGCGTAGACTTACTTCCTGTCCCCCAACAAAACAACTATTGCCTTATAGACAACGGTCACTTGATACACCTGCAAATGGCCTGATCTCATTTCGCCACAGACACCACGCCTGCACTGTCTTGTAATTTATTCAAGAATGAAACGGACTGCACAGACACTAGCGCGCGCGCGCACACATACACGCACGCACGTACGCACACACACACACAAACACACACACACACACACACACACACACACACACACACACAGCTATAGTAGTCCTATTCAAGATCTGTGCAGGATGTCAGCTGTCAGTGTCGTTTTAGCGAGTGTCGTTTTAGAACAACTAAGGCCACATGTTCCCGCTTATTAGTCCCCCCCATCATAGAACACTCCAGAGGAGTCAAAGTTCAGAGCTCCGAATCATCCTGTTCCTTTTTTTTTTTCGCAGCTGTAATATAGACCGTGAAAACCGCGAGAGTGGTACCTAAGCGGCTTGAAACTATGATCTGTACCGTTGATGTCCGTATGAGAGGTTGCAGACTGGAGGTGGGGTAGATCCAGTCGTATTGTTGTAACAGAACGCTGAATGACACAGAGGTTGAGGCTTTCACTGTAACTTCAAGACTCGCTCTCCTACGAAGTATCTCCCAGGGGATTCGGTATGATCTGTCCATGTGAGAAGGTAGTGTAAACCCCCCTCCAGTTTATGTTTCTGCGCTGTATTGCTGGGCCTCTTTTACCGCGTTAGCTTTTGTTTGTTTGTTTGTTTGTTTTCACTTTGCATTAATAGTTTTTAATAGCAGATTAAAGCAGATGCCCCAGTATAATGCATCCTAAAAAAAAAAAATAATAATAATAATAATAGAAGTTGAATTAAAGTTGACAAAGTTATGAGGGAAATTTTGCTCTTGAGATGTTGGTCTCTTGTAATGATGCTGAATAGTGTACACCTGTTTATTTTAATATTAAATTTTTTAGAAAGAAAAAACCAACTATATCTAATACATTTATTTCAATAATTTACCATCATTTTCATGCGATTGACTAAAATGTACGATAACCACCGATGACAATGTATTTTGTGCCTTAAAGCTTATAGCCGCTTTTATATTGAGGACGGTATAATGCTGTAATGATGGGCTGTTAATCAGTGGCGCTGAAATAAGTGCTTTGGTCGTGCTTTGTGAACAGGATGAAACATAGTAACACGTGGAGAGCGAGAGAGAGGGCATCCCGCTTTGAAGCGGCACAGGGGCAAATCTAAAGTATTGCGCGGGTGGCTTCTCAACGGGAGAGCGCTAGCAATTGCTTTGCCGCACTTTTTTCGTAGTCCCGCTGATAGTCTTCCCTATGTCATACTTGTCTGCTACTTCAGCATTAAGCGCGGGAATACTTTAACTCTGGTGAAGGTTTCTGAATGGCATGTAGGCTATCGGCTCGAGTTTTTTTTTTTTTTTTTTTTAGATTGCAACGTTTTGCCCTTTTTTGATAGCGAGCCCAAATATTGGACAATCAACCGCTGTTTAAACCGCTGGGCTTGCACCCTTCTTCATGCGCTGTTGCACAAGTTTAAAAAAAAAAGGCTTGCATGATCATGATATACGCACTGTAAGCAGCTGTTTATATAGCCTATGAGGAAATCAAGGAGGGTATTCCAAATACTGTATGTCATTGATTTAATTTATATCCGGTTGGAGCCGATTTGGTGCTTTTAAAAACATGTTAGTTTTATCAAGTCTTCATAAAATTCCAGAACTTGTGCGATTAAAATTAAGTTGCGGAGACAAACGAGAATTTTCTTAAATACATACAAAGTTATATTTTCCATCTTATATTGTGGTTATTTTAAAGTTGAAGTGAAATTCGTTGACAGTTTCAGGAGTGTAATCACATTGTATACAATGGAATAGGCCTATTTACTTGTCAGAAAACATTATTGGTCTTCAGGCTGGCCAAATTGACATTTCGGGGATCCTGCTCACAAACTTTCACAGAAATATTACAGACTTTTTATATCTTCAGTAATGTGCTTAACCTTCCCAATCAGAGAGCTTGAGTTTGGCATTCACCGTGGATTTGATGGTTTTGCTGGAAGTGTGACTGGCCTCCTAAAGCCGCAGAATGGAAATGACCCGGAATGATTCTACTCACAAAAATTGTTCCACAAAACATGGCCTAGGCAGGCATTTTAGACCCATGTCAAAATCAGAATTACTAATGAAAGTGGTTGTGATTTGGAAATGACAGGTATTACCCCTTTGATATCCTAAACAGTTGATCAAACTTTGTGTTAATGCATTTGTTACAGTAGGTCTTTTTTTGGCAGGAACTGTGATTTCTCAAAGGTTTTCTCTTTCAGGTGGTCTGTAAAGAGTTTGCCTTAAATGCCCTTGAGGATTTGACTAAAGTGACACACGTGACTGCTGCCTTTTTTAGTGCTGCCACACAGTAGCCTACCTTGCTGACATATACATAAAGTGTATTTCAATAAAAGGGAACACAGACCTTGAATTCCCAAAAGATGCAAAAAATATGTAGAAATCTCTCTAGGTACATAATTTAGTAGCTGTATATAAGTTTGTCTGTGCATGTGTGTATGTGTGTGTGTGTGTGTCTGCTTGTGCATGCTTGAATGTGACCGTTAAACCGTGTTAAAAGCCATAATGGAACTATCGAATATTTTATTAGAAAATTCATGCACATTCTCATCTTACTTTCAATAAGCACTCCAAAGGGATTGTTTTCTTCTCTTGCCCAAATCAAATGGATTAAATAATAAAGGACAGCATCCTTTTTATCCAGTGTGCTGCAATTCAATTACTGTTCATGTCTTTGATATCAATCATCCATTTTGATACCATGCATCCAGCATTCCATTTCAAATAAAATGGTTTAGTGCATGCAGCCATAAAATGAGACAGAGTTGTATTAGTTCAGATGAAAGCTAAAACTGTGAATTCATTCACCTGCATGTACTGTGGCACAATGTCTCTTTACTCCCCGGCCAAACTAACCACATCCTGAATGACTACTTGGATTTAGGGTATTGTAGCCAGATCATGGAAATTAAAAGCTGCACATTTATATTCAGAAAGAAATGGAGTCTCTGATATTGATTTTGTCTGGATAGACTTTTTTAATAAAATATTTTGTTTGGTATTGGCTTTATTCTTTTTTGAAAGTGCATTAAAGGATTTATCATTGATTTACACTTTAATAAAATTGTATCCTATTTGGCCTCATCATTCTGACTGGCCTGGTTCACTCTGACTGTGATGTGGAGTGACTTGAAAGGACGTTATACTTTCATTGCTTTATGTAAAAGACGTTTTTCGTTTTATCCACCTAGTTTCTGAGAGTACTTCTGGTATTGTTGCAGCCAGGCTGTAATGATCAATAAAAATTGCATGATGTTTTCGCATTGATTAGGGAAACATGAGCCGATGAGGTGCAGGACTTGGTTTGCAGCGGTGGTCAGTACAGGATCAATGCATTTGAGAGAGCTTTAGTTTTTATTTTACTCATTCAATATAGCACTGCTGTAGCTGGGCAGAAGGTGTATTACTCTCTGCCTTGCCTTTGAGATGGCTAAATATGCATCTGAGTTCTTTCTAAATTGTTGTACTTTCGATGTTCAGTAAAAGAGCCAAATAACTTGCAACTATCAGTAGACCATGTACATACTAATTAAGTGCACTCGAGTGAAATTGCTGGGCAGAAATTGGGAGGTTAGTCTTTAGTGACAGCCATTGATTGACTGCCTATTCTCCTTCAAGATGACATGGTTTGCCTGTAATGTTGAACACTGGAACATGGAGGCCTTCGTTGACTGCAAAACCTCATCTGCGTTCCTGGCATTCTTTTTGAGCTTGACCAACATGAAAACACAAGCGGTTTTAAAGACAGTATCATGCTCGCCGGAGGAGGATTTTGTGTTGCTTAACCCACCGGTGGACTCCCGGGGTGAGAATAATGGCTCACAGTTGTGTTTTCACGGGAGCTAAAAGGCTCGCCGTCGCCTTCCTCATATCCACCAGGAAAGAGTGAAACTCTACCCATTAATTGCATTTACTCTCTCGTATGGCTTAATGATTGACTCCTCTCTGAAACAATGAGCGCTGATAGCATGACAGGATGCGGCTGCTGCCCCAGCACAAAATTCACTCTTGTTTTTGCTTCTGTGCATTGAAACCCCACCCCCATACGTATGTATTGCAATAACTGACATCATAGGGGAAATCTGTGGAACTGTATAGCAGTGAGAGATTCATGCAATTTTAAAATAAAGTTTCACGGTTTGTTTCATTGATAGGAATTATGTATCACTGAACTCCATAAAATTCTTCATATACTCTGCATGCTGATGTAACAGTCAGCAAGACTATGTACAAGGCACAAGAGAAGTAAGATATGTACCATCATTTGACTAGTTGACCAGTTTTTGCTCAAGAACAGTGCTTTTCTTTTGTTCTGTGAATTGCAGTTGGACATGAGCTCACTATCTACTAGTTTCTATCTAAAGTAGAAAAGCTATATCTTGGCAGGACATAATGAGCGATGATTTGATTTTAGTGGAAAAATTGTGAAAGTAAAACTTGCGCACTAAATGGTATGGAGTAGTTTTTAGTGTAATAATCAAATGTGAACAGAAGCATATAATTTGTGAATTAATTTTTTGTTTAGCATTTTGAAGCAATCATTTTTTTCTCTGGCCACATAGTTAATGTTCAAAGGCTTTCATGTTGGATGAATTTTAAAGGACTGAGAATCTGTGAATTATTAATATTCTGCACTTAAAAACTACTTTGTTATAATTAGGGGCTGTCACATCTTTAGCGCTATATTGGCATCTTGCTCTATTATGAGAAATGTGTGCAAAGAGAGACAAGACGGGGAGAGAGAGTGATAGAGACAGAAAGAAGAAGAGAGAGAGAGTGGGGCATTTGAGAAATTAGAAATTTAAATCCCGTTTATTGGGATATTGATAGAACTAAATGAATTAAAAAAGGAGGATAAAATCTTCAATTTCTTACTTGCGCTCCATATAGCATCAAAAATAATTAAAAGATCAAGTCAGAGCCCATTTTCCATGTCAGGTTGCCACAGCTCCCCACTGCCCTACCCATATATTCACAAAATGAGCGAGAGGGCATATTGTGTCTGAATATATGTAGAAGATGTTTTCCCACCTCTCTGTGAATGTATATGGATGTGCCTGTTTATTTATGTTGGTTTATGCATACATATTAGCATGTGCTGCATTTTTTTATTTGTGTGATGTGCTAGCTTACTTGTGTGTGTGTGTACCTTGGCATGTGTGAAAATATGCTGCTATTTGCAGGTATTTCGTGTGGTGTACAAATGTGTGTATTTTGGATGTATATGTATTTATCCTTTAGCTTAGGAGTAAATTTTGTACGTGTGTGTGTGTGTGTGTGCGTGTGTGTGTTTTTGTGCAGATTTGTATTAAATGTTTTTTTGTGTTTTTGAATCTATGTATGTTTTTGCTATTCATGTTTTTAGCATCCATGAGTGCATGTACAAGTGCGAATGTGTGGGTTTTTTTGTGCATTTGTGTGCGCATGTGTTTGTGCGTAGACATGTTTTTGTGTGCTCGGTGTTCATGCTTTTGAGAACGTGTGGATGCATTTGCGTATTCGTGTGTGAATGTGGCCGTGCTCTCAGCATGTGCAGTATTTGTGTGGTTTTTTTTGTTTGTTTGTTTTTCATGCATTTGCGTGCTCATGTATTTGTGTGCGTTTGTTTGTATTTGGTGTCTGTATTCTTGGGCATATGTGTACACCTGTGCCTGAATATGTGCACATGTGTGTGCTTGTATGTGCTTTTTGTGTGTGTGTGTGTGTTGTCACATTGCGACAAGCATTTGTGATAGTTGTGTATGAATGTGCGTATGTGCATTCATAAGCTTGTGAATGTGTTTATATAGTGTATGTTTTTTGTGTGCTTGTTTGTTTTTGTAGCATGCGCACACCTGTGTGTGTGTGTGTGTGTGTGTGTGTGTAGCAGAGAGCAGCTGAGTGCATGATGTCCCGGGCAGGCAGTTGAATCCTGACTGGCTGCTCCCCCCGTCTCCCGGCCCACTCTGCCGCTTTAAGTCCAGCCCCTCGCAGCCACGGCCAACAGCAGCTGTTCCATATTCATCAAGCCCTTGAGTCTTAAAGAGCCCAGTCCTGAGCATGGAGAGAGTCATTCCGCCCGCTCGCTCGCTTTAGCGCCGTCTCTCCATTCTAGCGCTCTCCTCTCCGCCACCGCCTCTGCTTCGCTCTCTCACCCCCCTCTGCCGTCCCCCCTCTCTCTTTCTCTCCCTCTCTCTCTCTCTCTCTCTCTGTCTCTTTCACTCACTTCCCCACGCACACACGCACGCACACAAAGGCACGGACACACACACACAAACATACACACACGTGCGCTCACGCACACACACACACACACACACACGCTCACGCGCTCTCCGGTGCGCACACAGGCAGGCTCGGACTGACGCTCAGGCACTGACATACCTGTGCAGGCTCGGGGGGGGGGTGCCGTGCCGCGCCGAGCCGGAGGTGTTATTCTTCCCTCTGCCTCTCCAGTTCCTCTCACTTTGGGAGAAAAGCGGGTGTCACACTCCTCCTCTGTCCTCCTTCCGCCTCCTCTTCACTCCTGGAATGCTAAAACTGGACTGATGGACATTTCCGAACTTTGCATCCCTGACCCTCTCAGCTATCATAACCAGTAGGTGCATCTCTTCTTGTCTTTCTCTAATTTCTTAACCTTCTTTTCTCCTGTTTGGCAGCATGATGTTTTTTCTTTCCACTTTTTCTTTCTCTTGCTCTAACTCTCTCATTCTCTTGCTTTCTTTCTTTCTCTAACCAGCTCCTTTTAATCCTTCCTGCTTCCTTTTCAAACTGTGGGCAATTTGTTTTCCCTTGCCATGGAGTTGCCACGCGACTGGGGCAACTTTTTTTTTTTTTTTTTTTTTTTTTTGCTGCCATGGGAATGATGCGCTTCTCTTTATCACTCTCCCTTTCTTTTTCTCTCTTTCTCTTTCCTGCCACGGGGCCTTTGTGAAGACATACGGGACGTTTGCGTGTAGTATCGGCAGGGCAGGTGCACTGTGGGACTTTTGCCTGTGGTTCTCTCGTTGTTGAACTGGGGGGCTTGACCGAACGGAGGCTGAAAATATGTGGCACACTGTCCTAATTTCATCCGGAGTGTCACAGCCCCTCAAAAGGCCATTTCAGCTTCTTCTTCATACCTCCTTGATAAGAGCGGTTGTGTGCCTTTTTTTTTTTTTTTTTTACTGAAGCTTTAGAGAGGACATCTTGAGGCCAGTGTTAGTGGTAGTGATGGTGGTGGTCGAGTTGGGGGGGGGAGGGTAATGGGGATTTAAGAAACTTACTCCCAGCTCCCTCTTTTCCTCCTTAAGTATCCGGCCCGCTCCATGGGACAGGGAATAAATTCAGGGAGATTACGCGCAGTGAATGCAGGAGGCAGGGAGGGAAGAATTATACATTGCGATATTTGCGCTCGGGGACGGCGAGAGGAAGCCGCTGCGAGACCCTCGCGGCTGTGCTGGAGGCTGGCCTGATTTAGGAGGCTAGCCGAGGGCACCAGCTCCTTGCACTCTCCTAGCGCTGGGGGAGATACCAAGCGATCGCTGCCTGTGAGCCAGACATCGAGCGCTAGTGTTTAGTATTTATGTTTCGGGAATTTGAGCGCTTATGATGCCTTTCGGAAGAAGAGGTTTGGCTACTTTACTGAACATTGGATTTTCATTTAAAAAAAATAGAAATTGAAAATTAGAGAATTTGGCATAAACATTACATTTATATTTACTTGTGTTTAAATTTTTTTTTTGGACATTTGCTTTTCATAAAGAATAGCTTCTAGCTGGCCGAGGGGAATAGCTGAAATATTCAGGAAAAAAACCTTGAATATTGTCAATAAATTAATTGGTGTTTAATGGTGAATAAAGTTTTGATGATGAGAATGTTTTGTTCCTGTTTTTTGTATGTGTGTTAGTAATGCTTTAAAAATAGTGTCTTAATTTTAAGCCAGTACTTTAGGGTGTCTTTTTTATTTTCTATATTTATTTATTTATTTATTTTTGCCATTATGTTGCAATGATAATTTTACGATAAAATTCTAAACTGTTTTTACTTTATTAACAGAAGTTGCACTGGTATTTGGAACGAAATTGATAAATGCAATACTTTAATTGCTGTGGATAAAAATATGTCTCAGAAACATACTGCACACAAAATAAATTGCTCAGTCAGATATGAGAGGATTTGTTGTAGGTAATCATAATTTTGTAAAGTATTTAACAGTTACAGCTCCTTAAACTAATTTAAGTGTTGCAACATAAAAAGAAAAGAAAAAAACACAAAAACTAAAAAACTCAAAACTAAAAAGATCTAAAATAAAAGCAATGAATGTAATTCAGCTGGTGACATTTTTCTAAAACGGTTCTGTCCTGGTGTTAACCCTTGCTCGGCCAGAGGGAATGAATTCCATTTAACTCATTAACTCTGAGGATGAGCCTGTTTTAATCTTCTTTGTGTTCAACACTGATCTGGATTATAGAGCCTCTGCCCTGCTCGACTCATTTCAGCTGCACTGCTGTTCAAATTCACGTCCTCAAATGAGACAGTTCCACTCTTGGACAGCAATTGATCTAAAATATGCTGTTTGACAGTATTCAGTGTTTATAAATCTTAACTGAGCATATGTTCTTACGTCTACATTAGCAATATTGATTAATTTTGTCTTCAAATGAAAGAAAGAACCTCCTTCATCCTGCAGAAGTAGGTTATCATTTTTTGTACTTGTACTTTTTTCAGCTGCATTTGTCTTTTTTTCTCAATTTGAATTCTATTCTCATACCACATTTTACTGAATATCTTCTATGTTTTGTTTTAAGAAAACTCAGTGGACAGTGATTATAATTAGCAATTTTACAAAACAAGTTTTTTTGGGGGGAATGGTGTATTTAAAAAACAATGCAATATTTTACAGATAAAAACATTTAAGAATTGTATCAATAAAAATTATACACATAACACATCACATTTATTTACTTGCAGTATTTTGTCAAATGTGTTATTCAGCAACGTACAATTCGTATATTAGCAGAAGTGAACTGCTGAAATACGATTATTTTTCCTGTTATTTGCTGATGGATGATAGTGTGCTACCATTTTGCAGCTCGGGCGCCTACTCATTAAATTAATCATTCAGTTAATTACTGGGGTTTAATTAGCTTGCCCAAAAGTCTGCCAGCGTTTTTTTTCTTCAATCAGAAACTCTTTAACATAGGCGATTAAATCCAATGATAATGTATATATTCTGCAGATAATGATGAAATTGGAATTCCTTTTAATACTTTTCATATATATTAAGATATGTTACAGTTTTAAAGTATTATCATGTTTGATTCAATATGTTTTTAAATTTTAGGAAAAGTTAATATTTTTCACTTGGTCCAAAATATGTCTAAATCAGCACTATTAATTTGATTCTAAGAATAAACACATTGTATAGAATAAATGCAGATGCTAAACACGCACCATTGCTTCAGGACTTCTTGTGAACATCCATGATTTTTTACAGAAATAAATATAAAGGCACAAATGCCAAGACAGAATAAAATGGAAGGGACATGTAAATAGAATGTAAAAATGGGGAAGATTATGATGGGAGGGAGCAGTGCACTTATAGAGAATAGTTCACTTCTAGATGTGTGAGTGTAGACTTACAGTGTGTGTGTGTGTGTGTGTGTGTGTGTGTTTTTCCCAACAGACACTGCATTTTCTTTAATACAATATGAATATATTTTGATACAATTTATTATAGCATTTGTAAGTAAGTTTTCAAATTGATTAATCAAGTACACCAAATGTATATTTCTAAGCTGAAGGTGGAGAATGTGTTACAGACAGACATGCCTTCTGTAAGAATTATTATCTTGCTTTGCTATAGGAATTATGTCATTTCAGAAAGTGTTTATTTTCATCTATCTTCTGCAATAGTAGAATCCAGTGGTTTTTGACAGGAAATTTTGAAGAGCAATTATTAAGCAAATTCCACCTAAAATGTGGAATAAAAATCAAATATTACTGACATTTTTAGGCTCATTTTAAGCTGGGTGAATTGTTAGTTGAGGCAGCTGCATGAAGCAAATAAATCATGCAAAATTTGAGGTGTAATGTTTCATTTTCAAGGCTTTTAATCAATAGATGAGCAAAGAAGATTAAATTACACATCTTATTTGATTAACAACGATTGTGGGGAACATTGATCATCAATAAATAAATCCACTGAGTGACAATATCATTCAAAGGTTTTTTTTTGTCATCAGGATGTGTCTGCTTTACTAGCCCAAGTAAATATTATTTAATTGTGAAGTGCAGCATTCTGTTACAGGAGCTTAAAAATTATTTTGTTTTATGCCAAAGAATCTTTAGATTTCTTAAACAAAACCTTGTCTAAGGTCTAAATCCCACTATTGACTTTAAATGAAAATTCCTCTGGCATTTTGGAAGCATAATGCAGAAATATGATGCGCTAGTGAGTGTATGAAAGACACTTAAACTACTATAAAAGCATGGGATACATCAGTGGTATTTTTAATATTGGTGTGACCAGCAGTGGCTTTCCTGGCTAATGTGAAGTAATGCATTATGGTGATTGATGGCCGTCTCACTGTGTTGAGTTTGTCTCTCATGCTGTGTAATATTCATGTTTAGACCTGTATTTTCAGTCCTCTTGTCTGTAATAGAAAATGTTCTGGTGCTTGCCTTGATCCGGACAGGGGTTAGCAGAAGCGATGTTCTTTATTTAATTAACACGGCATTGCCGCAAATTCAGCACACTGCGTATAGATTGACCTGTGGGTTCATGACCCCTTAAACCTTGAATTAGAATGAAACAGTGAGTGCATTTATTAAAGAATATTTCATTTTTCAGCTCTGTAGGAATGAAATGAATTAATGAATATTTTTATGTGCCAAAAGAGCGAACATGGTAAAATGTGTAATTTTATCAGGAACAACATTCCGTTTTTATTCATACAAGTTGATTAAAAAAAGGTGAATATTTTTGTATGGATGACAGAACAATTTTCTCATGGCTTGTTTTTAGCTAAAATGTCCTGCTGCTTGATTTTTGTATTAAGCCTGTTGGTGGAGTCTGTAGTGTGCTCTTGTGAAGATTAGGACTTGATTCTGCCAGATGATTATTGCGTATATTCTTGCTGTGTTGTGGTCAGTCTGTAAAATAAGGCATTGTGGAAGGCTGTCACTCTGAATGAATCTGTGCTGGCTGGCATATTTGCTCTGTGCGCAAGCAAATTGAGCTGTGGACTCGCTCTGTTTCAACTGTTCCTCCGTCTCCACTTCAAGTGCTTTCATTGCCACAGGATACTGAGGGTCTTTATCTGTGTCATACACCCCTTCCACCTCCCAGTAATTACAACGTGTTCATTTAGGACTCAACCTTTTAAACCTTTAGTTAATGCAGGCTGGCAGAATTACATTGGAATTGTTGGCACAGCTGGATTTCGGCAAATACCTCACACGTGGTTGAAATCCAGTGAGCAGACATGCGTTTTGGACACTTTGCTGTGTTTTTTTTTCTTTTTTGTCTACCTCTCTTCTAAAGAAGCTGTCGAAAACAAGGACCGGCACAATTTCATTACGCCGTCTTAAGTTAAAAGCTCTTTGCTGTCTTGACCAAGTGTTTCGGTGCTATTGGGGTAATCAGATTTTTGCAGTCCCGCTGGAGATGGTATCGTGGGCGGAAGTAGTAACAAGTAACCAGTGTGGCCCCTCACAGACGCTATCCAGATGGGATCAGCTGATGGTAATTTGGTTTCGGAATACATTAGGGAAAGAGGCTATTGGACAGGATTGGCGGTCTCCCTGCGAGCCTGGGCTTTGCCCGTGGCCTGCAATGTCCACATCAGATGGCCCCATGGCCACCACCACTGTTTGACCAGTCCAGAGAAACAGACCGGGCCGATCTGTGCGTCTTCAGAATCTTTTTAAAGTAGTGGCATCAGGAAGGCGGCCCTTAACAAACCTTTATGTTTAAATTCAATTTAACCCCAACCCCCACCCCCACCCCCGGTCAAAATGCAACCTCCATGTCCCAACTGGGGCTTGTTGTCCGATTCATTAGGGCGATTGTGCCGCCGGCTGGCCGCGCTGGACTCTCTTTATTTCTGGTAAGCCCCTACAAAAGCGTATGTATCATTTCTTTAAATGTTGAAAAACTACACGCCGGTGCTTTGGACCACCGTGAGGCTGAGTCCAATGCTATTTGGGCAGCTAATTGTATCCCTGCCCCTCCAACGCTGCAGATTTGCCCCTTTCCTTTTTTCCCTGTGCATTGTTAATCTCTGGCTGGCCTGCACCTGCTATTGGGGAGGGAGGCATCCCCCTATTCCCAACACCCTCCCCCAACACATAGTGCTCCCCCACAGGGGCACTGAGAGGGGTGTCCCACCGTTTTTCCACACAACTGTAAAAACACTTGTCTTCTTCCTCCCGGCATTCCAGTTAACTCGCCCATAAAATGTTCCTTTTCGTGTCTTGTCCAGATGAAACGCAAACGCGTCTTTTGTCTGGGATGTTCTGCTGTTCTCCTCTGTGTTTGAATGTTTGCCTGGCAGTGTTAATCACACGGTGGAGTAATGCAGTCTATAATATGGACCTGTGGGCTTACATGCAGATCTTAATTTATAACAGTAGCTTGAAAACCGTAACACACGTGTAGAGATGTTTGCAGGGAACGATTTTAATTCATCGTAAATTTGTGCACGTTTGTTTGTTTTGCAAACGGCACCATTTTGAATTGGGACTTAAGCTAAGAAAATTCCATAATGCTGTGACTGCTGAAATGCTTCTGCTCTGATATCAGCATTTATGTTCACAACAAATGAACAACAATCATTGCCAAATGTTTTTAGTTTTATGACTTATTATGGAAACATTAATGCTATAAAAGCAAAAGTACGACGTCATAATCAATAATAGCTTATATGAAATGTATACATTACAAGTTACCTGAGATTCTAATTGAAGTGGTCCAGTTGTAAGACACAATGTATAGAGCAATGTCTCTGGTAATGGCTTATACTTATAGTATTTAATTGTGTATCTTTGATGTAGCAAGCAATCGATCTAGCTGTAAATTATATGGCTGTCCATATGAATGTATATTTTATATATGATGCTGTGAAAAATGATCAATAAGTGTGTATGCTCAGTGAATTTATTAATTTTTTCCTTATACCATCAAAATGTTAAAATTCCTGTACTGCAGAAGAGTAAAATCATGTTCTTCTCATTTATATGTATTTAGGTAACCAGGGGTTGTCTCTCATCAGGAGGCAGTTGATTTGAGTCAGAATTCAGAATTGAAGTTATTGATAATATCGTAGGAACTATGAACTAAGAACTAGGAACATGTTGATTTGCTTCTGAAATACATGAATTTTTAGAGACAAACATTTTTTTCAAAGGTTTTTCTTCCCCTCCTTTTAAAGTTACAGAAGCTTGATTTAATTCAGTGCAGAAGGCATGTAAATGCTCTGGGCATAATTCTTACCCAGATTAACATCGGAGTGCATCAAGTAACACTTATACTGGCAGTTATGGTAGTTATACATTCAATTCCTTTTTCAATGGCATTTATTCGTTGTTATATATCTGATATTTTCCCTTTCATCCTTTGGCTAGATAGTCCGTTATTCCCCGGCAGCTTATTTTATTTCAGATGCTGCTCTGTAAGCTTGCGTATTTATGGTTTATTTTAAATATGGTTCTTTTTATTTTCATAAAGCTGTTCTAGGCTGTGCCGTGATTTGTTACAAAGTGATCTTTCAGCCTTTATGTAACTACAGATTTGCCTTTGAATTTTGGGTGGGGAGAAACTAGTCGCCCTCCAGCTCTAGATTAGATTGGTATTTTGCCTGTGAAGGCAGAGTTTCAGCACTTTGCTAGTTTGTTCATGCAATAATAATTACAGCTGGGCTACGACTGGTGTGACCAAGTCGTAGGGCTTGCCTGCCGAAGAACACCGAAGCACCCCAATCTTTACCCAAACTTTGCCGCGCTAACCTTGCCAACCCCGCCCTATGTAACAATGGGTTTAAAAATAACAAAGTCCATTAGTCTTGGAGGATTGTGCTGCCATATGTGATGTTTGCGCCCTTGCGATGGCAGGGCGGTATCACTGACACGGCACGTCAGCACTTCTACAGGCCGCTCCAATGCCCTTCTTCATTTACACATGCAGTCACAGTTTCGCCGTTTTCGCCCAGGTTGGGTGGAGCCTTGGGGATGCTGCCATATCAAAACTCAAGATGGCCCCTGCAAAATAAAAGACGGATAGGGACTAAATGTCACATCCTTCGTAATTTTCCTAAAAATTCACAATTTACATTTGCCATGGTTATAATACTGATGTCCACAATTATATGCTGGAGACTCCTATAAGACTGGTGAGAGTTCGGTGGCAAAAAAAGAACTGGAACGATTATTTTGCCCGAAGGTGTAAAATTTTGATGCCGATATCTTTGGCAGAGACGATGACTAATGTGGTGTGAAATTTCTCTTATTTAAAGTATGTTTTATATTTCTTCGGATTTGTGAATCATTTAATACTGTTCACGAAAAATAGATATTCATTGAGCTCAATGAGAGTGAAGACAAAATAATTAAGAAGTACTGGTCCTCTTCGTCATGACACCCATTTTGATGCAGGTAAAAACAGGTTAACCTGTTTGTTTTTCAAAGTATGTGAAGGAATAGATTTACGCAGAGAACTTTAGATTTCACTGACTGATGTGGGAAACAGGTGGTGCCCCCACGCTTCGAAAAAAAGAAGCTTTTTAGCCCTTCAGTGCTGCGATGTAATCTGATGTTTATTAATGATGGCTGCTGCTCAGTGACAGGCACTCTAGGGGAGTATTTTGTGACAGTAATAGATTAGTTATAACTGAATCATAATCCATTTATGGCAACTCCCCACCTACTCTTCAGATAAGGATTATTTGGAATCAGTGACACCAGGATATAAAGAATGTGTTTTTGTCCACTCGAGAGCCTGGCTGTAATAGAACCATATAATGTTAGTGTAATTCTTTTTCAGTTTGGTGTTGATATCAGATGCTTTGAGCGTTGCCATAATTTATTACACCTTAGCTGTTATTTCAGGGCGTTTAAAAATGTGCTCCTGCTCTGACTGCATTTCTGCGCATCAGTCACAGTCGGTGTTTGTGTCTGCCTTATGGTCATCCGCGCCGACGCAAAGGCAAATAATCGCGCTGCTTCTTTTTTTCCTCTCTTCTGTGTGGCCTGTAATTAAATGTAATAGAGAGAGGGGAAAATGCAAAGTCTGCTAATTTACACATTCAAAAAATGTGACGTTTGCTAGACGGGTATGCGGGCGTTTATCAGTGAATGTTATTGGTATTGAGCGCCCAGTCGTTTGAAGGTTATGTTTCTGAGCAGTAATTGAAATGCAAAATAACATTAGGATCGATGGTTAGCTCTGTTTATTTATGAAATCAATATCGAAACTGTCCGTCACGATAGTAGCTCTGATTCCTACTGACAGCTTAACCAAGTACACCGCGTGTTTGGATCTACCAGCTGACCCTCTGAAGCCGAGCTCTGCTTTTAAATTAAGGATTGTTTGTTTGTTTACCCTGCCCCTGCAAATCTTTTTCACGCCGGGTGTTGGTGTGGCTGACATTGTTGGCGGTTTGATTGTGAAGGAGGATACGGGAGGTGGAGAAGGGGGTGGGGGAATCAGTGTAGAACTCGGTTAAGGGTGACATTGGGTTGCCGCGTGCCAGACCGGGAATGGGCAGTGCTGGTGGAATCCCCTGGGAGTGCCGTGGAACAAAAAGTGCTTTGGGGTGCAGGAATAAAGCAATACAAATGTATTCAACCTGTTGTAAAAAGTACTTAGCAATTTACTGACCCATGCCAGACCCCTAGCTGTTGTGTGCGGGAGTTTGCTGACTACAGGGTATTTTTTTTAAACTTTATTAATGCTATCCTGGGGAAAGTGTGGCACAAACACTCACTTCCTGTCCATGCTGTGGGACCAGTTCCCACTGAGTTTCCTGGCTCCTCCTCGCGGGCACGCAAGTTTATTTAATGGCCCCAGAGAGATGATAATATTGAAGTGTATTTTACGCATTAATTTATTTGCTTCTTTAATGTATTTCTCTGGTTCTGTAAACAAGTTGACTTGTTAGGAGGTTTTCATCTCTGTCAAAATCACTTTCCTGCTGCCAGTGAGAAGTTCCACTTTACAAATGTATTTCCTGAAACATGTATCTTATAAATATTTCTCCCTTTGTCGGCAGAAGTTTCTGGTGGCCTCATTAGTATTATTATTACTAGTGCATGGCTCTGATGCACTGTGGACAAGCATTGGTCGATTTCACCTGCAAAGGCTGTCCTTTGTTTAGTTGTTTTTCAACTTCAGTCTTTTCAGAAGGTTATCATGTCTATTAAATTTTGCTTTTATTAATTCAGTGTGTACGGGCGCTATCTTTTAACACATAAATCAAAGACCATTACGCTTGCCATTTTTACTTTCTCTGTATCTGTCACTGACCTCTGAAAGGCGAACAGCCTTTTCTCAATAAACCGAATTGAATAATAATGAAAATCTTTATTCATGGCTTTGTAAGAAAGAACGGTTTTTACCTGCATATCCTGTATGTCATGTCGGGAACAGAGAAAATCAGGCAGGTGTATGGGTGAACGTTTCACCGGGAGAACATTTCAGAAGAAATGCTAAGAATGTCCACTTGGGAGGATCAGCGTTGCGTGGAGCATGTGGTAAAATGTCATGTTTTGTCTCCCTAGGTGTGCAATCCCTGACTAAAATCTGCATTTTAGAGGAGAACTGTCAATGTTCAAGAAGGGAAATTCTAAGTAAGAGCTGCAGAAGCAACAACTAACAAAATGCCGCAATTTGAAACGTGGCCAAGCGTGTGTACGTAAGCTCGGACTGTCTTTGTTGGTTTGTCTGTGCGCGTCACGTGGCATAAGTTTTGTATTTATGTGCGGAGAACACACAGGGTTTGACTGTGGGATTTTATTCCCTGAGGGTTGAGAAGAAGCCTCGTCGCCGGGGTGTTTTCAGTAATTAAGTAAATTGCGTTGAGTTTTTCCTCTGAGATGACACCGGCGAGGCGGAGGCCGCGTCCTGACGTCGGTGGAGGCTGGGGTGGCGGGATGTATGTGAGGCTTGCCCCCCTGAAGGAGAGCATTAATTCAGACAATTTCGCCGCAGTTTAATTATTCCTGAATAGCATGGTGCTGGGCCACCATATAAATCACACTGGCCCACCAGAGTTTTTATTACGGCCCTGTTTATGGGAAAGAGGAGGAGGAAGAGGGAGGAGATGGAGGTGCTAGCAGGCGGGTTACGCGCTGGGACTGTTTTAGAGCTGGAGAGAGCAGGGCAACCAGGTACACTCTCAAAAACGATGCCTCAATATTCAAAGTTTACTTGAGTTGATGCGTTTGTGTAACTTCCTACACTTTTTGCGTTACTGCTTTTTTGAGTATGAAGTTTTGATACTCAAAACCAGTTATCTCCATTTTGATTTATTTTCTTAAATGATATTCTTAATCATGTACTTCAGAGTATATCAGTCAAACTGGTGCTGGGTGGTTGTTTCAATAAGATATCCAATTTTTTTTTTTATTTTTTGCTTTTCCTAAATCAGGTTTTTTTATTGTGCAGTCAAAGGAACGTCATCAAACTGGTGTTGGTTTATTCATTTTGAGAATGGCTTTTTTCTGTTTTGCAAAAGAACTCTTCAAATACACCTTCTAGGTCTTTTTCCGCATTTATTGATGGGATGGTATAGAGAGGCAGAAGGAATGGGGAAAGAAAGAGAAGGCAATGCATGTGACAAAGGTCAGCGGCCGGATTTGAACCGTCATTGTCGCTGCTCGTAATGAGCATGATAGGGCTCGACAGACTGCACTACAGTAATGCACAACACTGTCTGTATTGAAAGTAACAAAAAATGCGCTGTCTTTAAGTATGCATATAAGTCCATGTTTATGTATGCAACTGCATGTTGAAAATAGCGCATTGTGCGTTTTTTTTTAATCAACCTTTCCGGTCTGTGTCAGTTACTCAGGACCGCACACTGCAATGAAAGTGCGCAAATAGGATGTTTACTCTCTCCAGGTCAAGCCTCCATTTCATTTAAAAAAGAAAATATAAGGAAATGCTTAAATAGCATTGCAGTGCAAAATGTTAGCTCTTTAGTGCCTTTTGACACATTACCTGCATTGAAAATTACAGGTAAGTGTCAGTGTGCTGTCATGGCTGTTTGTGTTTTCTTTTATTTGCTAGAATGTTATCATGGAAGCATTGGAGGATGATATGTAGTAAGTAATGCCCCTTAAAAGCCGCTCTGTAATGGGTCTGAGGGCCAGATGTATTGGAGATGGGCTCTGATGTTTCCGGTAGAGCAGGCATAGTCGTGTGCATGAAGCAATCAGAGCCTGTCGACAGCATGATGTGTCAGGCTTAACCGGGAAATGGATGCCGACTTTCAGAGAGATTGTAACTCAAAAGAGATATAACTGAACCATCCCAGATATGCTGGCAATAAAAATGAGACATATCCAAAAACGTTTTTGTCAATTACTATAATAATTATTTTCCGTCTTGTATTTACTGTTTTATTATTAATCGTAAATAATTCAAATAAGTGATTTTGACAAGCCCTCCATCCTCAGCATATATTTAGGTACAGGCATTGATATTTCTTTCAGTAAAAAATGCTGTTTTCAGCTTGTGAATTATTCATTTACAATTTACACACAGGGAATTTTATTCTGAAGCTCTGAGATACAGAAAACATTTCTTCCATGTTTATTTTGCCCTCAACAATTTTTCTCTTCATATTTAATTAATGAATTATCCAGGCAGTCGTGTGTTGAGAGGTGGATCAATAGAGATTAATTTAGATTTTAAAAATGTGCCGTGTGCGAGAGCGTGTGTGTATTTATTCATTTGATTGCGGTTTAATTGTTTCGGACACCTGATATACTTTTTCATTTTGTCCCACTAATTTTGCCTCCTGTAAATTTTTGCACACCGGCCCCTCTGCCCAGGCTTTTCTGCTGATGAAGAGTATAATTTATGAGTCGGCTGGGATGGGCTCTTTGTTTAAAGCAGGTAGAGTTTCCCCTAAACAAGGACAGCCTATCAGAGGAAGATTAATGAACTAATTTCATGCATGGCTCCTTGCCTCTGTGCCCCTCTCTCCTCAGTCAGAGTGTGTCTAAACCTGTGATTTACACTGCGCTTCATACAATAGGCTTAACCCTTTACAATAACATTTCTCTCCGCTGATAAATACAATGCAGGACGTGCCCCTGCTACCTTTAACCCTATGGTGTCCTGTCTCCCGAAAGCGGTTCCCTGAGAAACCTTTGGGTTATGGTCGATCAAAGGATGCGGTGCTTTCGTGCCATTTCCCCAGTGTGTGCCAGGCTGCCAAAGATTAATGTTTCGCAGCATTTAAATGCCTCCATGCCCTCTGAAGCTACCCTGAATGCCAAGAAGAACTGGGAGAGAACGGAAAGTTTAAACTAGGGGTGTGTGTTATAGAAACGCGGCATTAGCCGGGGCGCCGTCTCGGGGAACAGCAAAGGAAGCCTTTTCTACATTTTTGGCGTGTGACATTTCGACATATTTTCCGTCAGGCATCAAGGCGAGACGGCACCGCAGCGAGAAAGCGAGGACCCGAGTTCCTGGATGGCAGGGTGTCAGTGCCGTGCCTGTCATGAGCTCCGGCAAAACTCTCCACAGTTGTCGGCTGTAAAGCCAGGTCTTTGTGGTAGAAAGGGTGGAAATGCTTGATGACCTTCACGTCTGCCGGAGGCGTTCTGCGGCTCAATTTGTATCATTTTCTGCATGGACGAACAATCGCACGACAAAAGCGCGGGGCCTGAGATCGTGTGGTCTGCCGAGGAGTCCCGTATTTAGACAGAGGGGCAACACCACAGTTGCTAAAACACAGCGGTTGCAGTGGTAGTTTCAGGCTATGTCTGAATTTACGAATATATTCCTGGCAGATCACTGAAGTCATATAGCTCTTAAAATAGACGCGCCATCAGAAATTGTTTCCATTAAATGTAACACAAGAAACCTCCCTAGTGTTACCGCACGCAGAGCGAGGAATGAACTACTTTTCCACATGTGATGTGCTGTACAATTCAAGTGGGAGTGCTTCTACTGCTTGGCAGACTGATGCATTAACTGTTTTAGCGCTGGAATGTCCTGTGTTTTCAGATGTCGGAAAAAAAGCCTTTTCAGAGTGCTCAAATCAGAGCGATTTCTTAAATAGTATTAAGTGGTCCTGACCCAAACTATTGTAGCATTTTAGGAGTATTAGCAAAGTCTCTGAGGCAGGATGCCACGATTTTGAGTGGCCAGTGTTTTTTCTTTTTTCGACTTTAAACAGGAAGGAAAGAGAGGATCGATAGATGTGATCTGTGTCTCGGGCAGCACTATCTCACCGGGCCGCTGGAACGCGAGCCTGGTGTTGTAGCAGTGAATGATCTCATGGCTTTATAAAGACGTGCAGTGACGTTGCTGGAGAGCAGCTAAATTTAATCCTTTGCTGGAGACTGAAGAACTTAATTGCCCAGGCCCGGTGCAGCCAGGTCCCCCCTGTGGTAACCCTGCACCATCTCCAGGCTAACTGGCTTATTGATCCAGGACCAGCCCTCCCCATGAGCTTGCATAAACAGTGCAGTCTTTCTCTCTCTTGTCTCTCCCTTCCTCCATCACTCTCTCTCCCTCCTGCTCTGTCTCTCACATCCTCCCCCTCCCCCGCTTTCCTTGTATCCATCTCTGTTTTACCTCTCTTTTGTTTGCCGCTGTAAATCTTTTCATCATAAATCCTTGTCAGGTGCACCTGAATGGAGCTTCTTTGGCAGAGTTTTGTGCTGTCCCCCCCTTCCCTCTTTATATTTAGTCACATACTAACAAAGTGAAGAGACCTGAACTGGGGGCGTCCTCCCGGCTCAGGATTTAAAGGGGTCCTGATGGAGTGTGTAGGAAGTGGGGGGGTGGGTGTATGTGTGTGGCAGGGGTGCAGGGAGCCTCTTCTCTCTGTAGTGCTCCCTTCCCATCATCATTAAACTGGGGCAACCTTCTCTACAACCTTAACCCCCCCCCTGCACACACACACACTCCACTCCACCACTGCCAAATGGCCGGGGGCCGCAGAATTCCCCAGATGGTTATTAACCCAGAGCAGTGAAAGAGAGGTGGAGGCATCCTCCATATTCTAGTTTGCCCCACGGCGTCTGGGCCGGGAGGCAGTTCCCCCGTCCCCAGAGTGCCCACTCTATCTGAGCAGATCTCTAAACGCTCATGGCCCGGGCACATAACTGGATGCGGCTCGCGGGCCGAAAAAGTGTGCCGGGGGACGTCTACTTAGTCCTCAACTGGCTGCAAGTGTGTTAATTTATGAGGAGGAGACGCAGTGCAAACGAGGCACCTTCCATCTCCCTCAATTAGCCCTAGTTGACATGGTTGGAGGCATGCTTTGCTGCGGTTCTTTCCAATAGTCATTCCAACATTCGGCCACCAGAAAGAGCCCGTGCTTCGAGGGCTCGTGGGGCATGGCAGCCAAAGGGAAGAGGAGGCCTGTCATGAGTTAATTGAGTTCCCCGTCTGCTGGCTCTAAGGCCATTGGTTTATCAGAAAAATCACCCGGGGAGTTCAGACCGTTACCCCCCCCACTACCGCCATGGGATCTGATAGCTGGCCCTGCCTGTGGACACTGTCCGCCAAGAGTCCACTCGTTACCAACTGCCAGCATTGCTGCCCATTTTCCCCACATGCATCCAGCAGCCATAGACCTGCAGATCATCCAATATAGGTTATTCTAAGACTCCAACAGATGAGCCAACCCTGTCCAAACATGCTGTCTGGCTGTTTCTTTAATCTTTTTTTTGCAACGTGAAGTAAGGCACCCAAGACGGAGAAATCCCTGTGGACTCTCTCTATTTTCAGAAGCATTGTCGCTGATGGCGGATTCGCCCGGGCTCATTCAGAAAGTGGCTTAGTATCACCTACCAATAGGCTGGGAGAGACTGAAGGAAAAAGTTACAAATTGGACCAATTAGGCTTCCTGGCCCCTTTCTCCCCCTTGCTAGTGTCAGTCTGTGTTCACAGCCTTGTTGCTGGGTGGGAGGAAGTGCTCAGACACAGAACCACGCAATACCAAATTCTCTCTCCGAGGAAGCAGGGAGCGGGGTTATGGGATCATTAGGCTTCCCAGTCTCGACCACAGAAGCAGGAGCGGAATAAAATTAGACAGAAAACGTGGTTTTGGAGGGCCAGGTGGAATCAGATTAAAACTAAACTTAGCGTTATGCTTTGTGGGCACATAACGCACTACTCTGTATGAATCATGATCGGTACAGAGAGAGTGAAGGGAAGACAAGAGGTATCTTTTTGCTGATGGCCTGATGCAGTCAAGCAGCAGAATCTAAAGGACACATACCAGGGAGAAAAAGCTCCACTGTGGATCTTGTTTGGTTAATTTTTTGGTTCAGCAAATAAAGTTTTCTGTAACATACTGGAGGAATACAGATAGATGCATTCACACAAATGGCACGGCAGATCACCAACACGCAACATCCCAGCCTAGGTTTTTCATAGCTGCTGCTTTAGTATGATATGTATGAACTTGTAGTCTGAGCAATATCGTGTGTGACAAAAGTTCTGCGCAACCGTCCTCCGAAATATATATTAGATGCATCAGTATGATTGACGGACCTTTAGAGGAAGTTGCCGCGTGTTCTATGTTTAAACTGTTAGTTGAAGAAGTCTGTTCATAATAAAGCATGACAAAAGTACTGCTGAGCACATACATACTAACATGTGGAAAGCTGGGAGGGAAATGGTTAAGGCACTAAACGAGAGGCTTATTCCTGGCTTTGGGGTACAATTATGCTAAGTGTCACACTGGCTGTGACCTTTGGGCTGAGGTTAAGCTTCCTGTGAATTTGTGAAATAAAAAATAAATGGGGCCACCCTCTAATGCCCTGCTGGTTCCCAAATAGCATTTAATAAACCAAATGCACATACGCTCGCACTTTTGCAGTTTGGAATCATTGATGTTAGAACAGTATATTTTCGGATATATATATATATATATATATATATATATATATATATATTTATATTTTTTTTTGCCATGCTTTCCCCAAAGCCTATTGGTAGTTTATGTTCTATGATACTTGGCAATGCCTACTAGATAAAAGCAGCCATTTCAGTTCCCTTCAACAAAAAATATTGAACATTATATTACATTACAATTTGCAAACATCTTTGCTATTGAGGCTTTTGTTGAACATATTTCTTAATTTAAGGTTTCATTTCAACCTCAAAGGCAAGGTTATTTTTTAATATAACATTTTTTTTTTTTATGTTTGCGAAAGTTATTCAGAGCAGAATTTAACAGTCCACCAGCAGTTAAAATAAAAATAAAAAAAAGAAAAAAAATGGAGTATTCAGCCATACGGCTTATTCCACAAGGTCAGCGGTTTTAACAGGGGGCATTTTTTTTATTATTTATTTTAGCAGTTAACCTTTTTGCGAATTTCCAGAGGTGGTGGGCACTCGGAGCTCCTATGAATATACATGACAGGCGAGAGGGAGACCCAGGAATGAGATTTAATGTGACACGGTGACCCCAGCCCCGATGCTAAAGGAGGCTGGGGTGGGAAAATAAGGCTGCCCCGCTGACCTGTGGGCCTGAACCCTGCCATCACCTACACTCACAATTAAATCAGAGCCATAGCGAAAAGCTGGGGGGCCGGCAGGGAATAAAATGGAGACCCCTCTTTTCACAGCTCTCTAGAGCCAGAGATGGACCTGTGCAGATTTATCTATACAGCAAGGCTCAGAAGATAGGTTGATGGGAAGTATTTGCACCCTTCCACCAGGGGGCTGAAAGAACGCTGACGTGCTGCGAGCTAACGTTAGCGTTTATGCTGCACTTTTGCTAATGGATGCAAACAAGGGGAAAAAAAGCTGCGTTTGTGCTGTCTGTCTGTCACTCACCGCTACCCTAGTTTCTGAATTTGCATAAAGCAGGAGGATCAATTTTGTTAATGTGGGTAAACACCTCCTCACCTTTGACCCTATGTCAGTGACTCCCCATGCAAAGGTGTTTTTGACCTTGACTCAACCCTGGCAGGTCATCCCATAAACGTGACAGTAGGAATACCAAAGCGTTATTCATCATTGAGTATCTTCAATTTACCAATAAAATAAGTAGGCAGTAAGAAATTTAATTTTTTATCCTTGCTCATGCCTCTTGTTATGCTGTGAAGAGAACTAGTGATTCAAATGCAGATATACGGCGGAGCATTGTAAATAAGCTTTTCTATGGTAACACAAGCGAGGGGTAAAATTCACCCAGCCAAACCTGTCTTAGAAAAACATGGTGGATTCAGCCGCTCAATACCATGCCTAGAAGCTGCACTTTATTACATCTCAGTGTAGCACAAGGACAGATACACTCCAAACTCTGTTATTAACCTGGCAGTAAAAAGTCAATATTCTTCCATCGCATCCCCCCTTTACCTCGACGGCAGCAGCCGCAGAGGCCGTTCTAAATGCACATTCCATTTTCCAAGCAGAGACGTGGGCTGCGGGAGCCTCTCTTGCGTGCGTCGCGGTCGGCCAAAGTGTTATTAACGAGGAGAACGGGCGCTGGGTTTACCACCATCCTCTCGTCGCTGCTGAAGAGCCTGCTAATGAGCTGCGCTCAGTCCACCCACCCGCTCCCTCCGCTCGCTTAGGCATAAGATGGGCACCAGCCGCGGGGGCGCAAAGGCAAGCCAGGCAGCTTTTCGTCAAACGATTCGCTGGTAAACCTGCGTCAGACGTGTCTGAGACAAGCTCATAAGCAGGACCAGTGGAATTAGTCATTTGGCTACATTAGATAAACGTTGTTTGTTGAAATATTTGAACACCTAAAAAAAGGTAGATTTAACAACCTTTCTGTATTAGCTGTGTCACTGTACTTTCAGAATTCAAACAATACTTAAATCCCAAGAACACAGCTAACAATGATTTTGAAAAAAAATACTCCATTTACTAAGAAAATACTTGTACTGCACAAAATCCTAAAAAATAAAATATTGTCTTCTTATTGACATTGGTTTATGGAAAAATACATACTGACTGTGAACAATTAATTGCCTGTTGACATTAACTGTCATTGACACACAATTTTTTCTGACTTCAGATTTGCAAAATGATACAAAATTACAGTCGATGAAACGGAAGCAGTTCAATCAGTGGTGTTTGTGATCAGGGCTGTTCTAAGGTTCATTGGGGCCTGTTTTAAAATACTATCATGGGGCCTTCTCCTCTCTGTTCAACCCACCTTCACTAGTCTATATGTGTTTGCTGAACATGGTAAATTCAACACCACCAAACCGGAGAGAGTTCACACTAATTATCATTCACAAAAATGTTACCGTAATACTCCAAAGCATTTAATATGAATCCATTAATCATAACATCACTTATTGGCTGACAGAACAATATAGTCAACATCAAACACATGTATAAGCTATCTAACAAAGGCTAATGTATCCCTGTTTTCAAGCCATTTTTGAACTTGAATGCTGTACAGTTTGTAAGTTCTTGTCTTGCCTGGCATGCTTAAGCTAAGTGGCTATGGGCACAATCACAGCCTGCTTTTTGTTCCATTTGCAACAGTAACAAAAGACTATAAAGCTAGTCATCTAGCTACTCAGAGATTTGCTATGTGCTGAAGACCACTTAGTTAATCCCACCCTCCCGATGAAAAGGACGAAAATCGGAGCTACTGCTACAGAATTAATGTAATTGAGTGAATAAAACCTGCTAATATTCTTTTTACATTCATTACTCTGCCTCTTCTCAATGGTCATCGATCTTGGCAATCTTGCTGTTAAAGGGGTACTTCACCAACATACGATTTGCGCTAATTCCCTTAAAATTTTTGTCAATAGAGTCCTCCTGACGGTTCTGCAAACTGTCCTCTCTTCCAAGAGTTTTTCTCAGTGGCCTGTAAGCAGCTTTCATGCAACCAAATGGACTCCGGTAGACTCCGTCTTGAATGTACTTGCCAGAGCGGCAGGCAGAGTTGACCATTCACTTGAATGCAAATCCGACTGGAGCTCTGGCTCTGGCAAGTTAAATCAAGACAGCTTTTGGTATTTTTCAAACTGGTTTCAAAGGACATAATAAGCACCTACCAGATAAATAACTGACTTTGTATGTGTAAATATTTTTTGTTATGTGATTTGTTTGTTTAGAATGTTTAATCATGTTTTTAAAGAAAAAAGTGATGACATAGCCTTTGCATTCCATCCGGTTGCATGAAAGCTGCGAACAGCCTTACTAATTCCAATCCACGATAACTCCAGATAGAAAAGTAATCCCCCCAAAACCCATTACTGGTTGCGCCACGCTCTGCACCAACAACCATCAAACATTTGCTATAACAGGCATTATGTCTCTTTCATCACTATGTAGAAATGTTGGCCTGCTCTTCTTTGCAGAATTGTTTTTTCGTGCATTGCATGTATTTGTCATGCCACAGCATCTCAATCAGATTCAAGTCAGGACTTTGTCTAAACCTTCATTTTTGCTTCTTTTGAGCCATTCAGAGATAGACTTGCTTGTGTGCTTTGGATTGTTGTCCTGCTGCATAACCCAAATGCACTTGAGCTTTAGGTCACAAACCAATATTCAGACATTCTCCTTCATTCAGTGCTATGTTAGCTTTACATCAGATGCAATGGGATCCATGTCTTTCACCTTTTACTCATCAGTCCTCAGGATAACGGAATAGAATTGTCAAAACTGACTTTAACTGAGGCAAGTGAGGCCTGCAGTTCTTTAGATGTTAGTCTGGGTTCTTTAGTGGCCTCCTGGAGGAGCTGTAGATGCGCTCTTTGGTGAGCTGACCACCCCCAGGTAGAATCACCACTGCTCCAAGTTTGCTCCTTTTTAAGATAATGACTCTCTCCATGGTTTGCTGGAGTCCCAGAGCCTGAGAAATGGGTTAGTTACACTTTCCAGACTGAAGCATGTCAACAACTTTGTTTCTCATCTGTTCTTGAATTTTTTTTTTGGATTGCGGCATCATGTTCTGCTTTTTGCTTACTTCACATTGCCAGACAGGCTGTCTTTGTGATCATGCTTGGGTGTGTCTAGTGAAACCGCTCCCAATTGTCAAATAAATGTCTTTAATTGGCTGATTTACTAATTAAGGGGGCAATGACTTTTTTCTGCATAGGACCAGGTAGTTTTGGATAGCTTTTTTTCCTACCCAAAAATGAAATCATTTCAGAACTGCGTTTTGTATTTACTTGGGGTACCTTTATCTAATATAAAAATCAGTTTGATGATTTGAAACATTTTACATGTGGCAAATAAGCAAAAATAGAAGAAATCTGAAGGGGCAAATACTTTTTTTATAGCACTGCTACCATGAATGGCTAATTAATGACTTGTTGTTTTAAGGGCAGTGGTGCCCAGCTCTTTTCCTGGAGAGCTACCTTCCTGAAGGTTTTTTCTCCAACCCTAATTCTGCATACCTGATTCAGCTAATTAGCAGCTCATCATGATATCCAACTGAGAAATTAAGTGTGATGTGCTTTGGTTAGTGTGGAAACCTTCTCGTTGGTAGCTCTCAAGTAATAGGATAGGAGACCACTGTCTTTGGGCAACCTGAAGAATAATTTCTTACTTTTGCTTTTTTGTTGAATATTCATCAGGGCCTGTTTAATTTGAAACCTATGAAACTGTCTTGGCACACAGTCTCTGTGAACACGCCTCGGGATGACTCCTGGGTACAGTAAAGCAAAGTTAATTTAGACAATTATTCTTGACTCGGTTACACAAGTGTACCTTATATTTGGCAGGAGGGTCTTGATTTGGTTATGGATCCATGCAAGGGTTACCAAAAGAAGATAGGCAGTTAAAGGGGTGGTATTTTTGCTGTGTGGGTTGGTACTGGCTTTTTCAACAACGCTTGCCCCACCCGTCCTCCCCCCATCCTCTTCTTCTCCCCGTTCAGGCTGCTGAATAGGATGGCCGCAGATGACCGGCACCTGCCTTCCAGCTGCGGGAGCTACATCAAAACGGAACCATCCAGCCCTTCCTCGGTCATCGACACGGTCAGCCACCACAGCCCCAGCGGCAACTCGGATGCCAGCGGTGGTTATGTCAGCGCCATGAACAGCCACTCCAACGGCCTGGACTCGCCGCCCATGTTCACGCCGGGCGGAATGGGGGGCGGGGCCTGTCGCAAGCGCTACGATGACTGCTCCAGCACCATCATGGAGGACTCTCCCATTAAGTGCGAATACATGTTGAACTCCATCCCCAAGAGGCTGTGTCTGGTCTGTGGAGATATTGCGTCGGGGTATCACTATGGTGTTGCCTCCTGTGAGGCATGCAAAGCCTTTTTTAAAAGGACAATACAAGGTACATCCCTCCCTCTCCTGCTCTAGCCCCCACCCCTCTCCCCATCTTTTAAGGGAAACTTTACCAAGGTTTTTGCACTGTTTCCTTAAAAGTCAATATTTGGATATTGCTTTGAAGTATCAGTAGTGATTGTAACATCAACATTAGGATGTACAGATAAGAACACTTCTTGTGCGTATTTGTGATCTCACATTAGTATTAACGGTAACTTGTTTATGTCTACTTTCTCTTTGTGTTCTAGTGGAGGGTGTAGACTTGTTTTAAAATCACAGAAAGCACTTTGTTGTAGCTCATGATCACACTCGCAAGACTAAAGATGGTCAAATGGATACAACAGTACTTTAAAGGAACTCATTTGGTGTATGCTACAAGGCATTTGAAGGAAGCCCTCAGATATGCTTAACACTGACCCTTCAGCGATTCAGGAATGTAGCCTCACTGGCAAGCGTTTTATGTTGGTGATGACATCATCACCTGGCCTCTGTGCAGAACCCAGTGGAAATTTCCAATCCTGGTGTCCCTTGAAAGTGTGCGGTGGTGGGCTGTTATTTTGTGTTTCAGAATATGTTGCAGATTTATGACACCGGTTTGTGGCATGTACTGTCCCTTGCAGGCTACTCGCTGTCAGGGGTGATCACTGTGAGTTCAATACATTTCTGTTTAAAGGACCTGACTATTTTCAGAAGCTAAAATTACCAATTAGCCACCATTTCAGCAATTAACACAATCATCGGATGTTAATTTCAGAGGCTTATAATGCTTTGATTTGCCCAAGATTATTTTTGAAAGAGAAAAACAAATGATTTTCCCAGTACATTTCATACACTGTGTTCTTCATAGTTTAGGTTTTTTTGGATTTCCAATTAAAAGGTCTTGCATCCTAACAAAACCTAACTGAAAAAGGTATTATATTTTTGGACCAAATACAAGTATCTTGGACGAGAGAGCCAATTTGTTGAAAATATTGTTATTTTTTCATGTAGTATGTATGCTTCAGCATGGCACAATGTGTGGCTCCTGACATTATGACTGCTGATTGGAGGAAAAAAATAACTGTTGGGTTTTAGAGTGGTTTATCTACACACTACAGCGTGCTTCCTAAACACGCCCCAGCACAGTATGATTCATATTTGAAGCAGCTCAGAAGAATGCAGCGTGATTTAACTCTACAGTGTAGTGCTTTGTGTCAGTGTGTAAGCTGCAGGTGTTGATTTTGGACCCTTGTTTCACCGGCTTTAAACAGGCTGTGTACCATTCGCAGGCAAACAAAGGCACTGGCCCAAATCTGTCTGTTTGCCCACACTGCTTACTGCGACTGACAGCCAAATGTATCGACTAAAGATGAACACTTGTCCCTCAAGTGATATATTTACGGCAGGGCTTTTGTCCCTATGCTGTGGCATGGAGGGACATAAACTATCAGAGATAAAATACTAGGAGACTTGAAAAGAGAGACGTCTTAAGTGGAGTGAGCGGCCAAACAATTAAGAGAGGGGAGGTGTATGAAAGGAACATTGAAGGAGTTCTCCTTTTTCCTTGCTTTGCATTGTCAATTTCAAATCCCTCTCTTTTTTCTTCTTGGAGGGCTGCCTGTAATGGAGCTAATCTACCGTCGTTTGTCCGAGCCACAGGAGTTTTGTCAATAACAATCAGCGTTTGGAAAGTGTAATTAAGGCCGAGGCTTTTCATTATGAAGGAGGGAGGGGGCCGTCTCCAGGGAGAGCGATGCCAATTAGAAACTCAGGCACGCGTCGCCGGGTAATTTCAGGGAAGGCAGGGGAAAAAAAAAAACCAGAGGACTTCTTTAGATTGGAGAGGGACCCGGCTGGTCTTTCAAAGCAGAACACTTAATGGAATAATAATCAGAACTGGGTCCCTGCCGGAAATGGGAGGAGAAACGCAAAGAGTTTTTTTGGGATGTGAGCGCCCGTGTAAGGGGGAGGAAAGGGGAGAGACGGAAGCCACGAGTAAATAGCCAGGAAAACAGCCATTGAATAAAAGGGAAGACGAGACCTGATTAATAAAGTAAATAATGAGACTGACAAGGGTTGTAAATGCAAGATGGCGTCCTTAATGAGAGCAAAGCAAGAGAGGTTGCTTTTAATTTGCCACTTAATTAGAATCAGTTAGTTGGAATGAACCTCTGGTGTGAAAAGGGCTTTTTTAACCATCAGACGCTTCCTGATTCATCCAGCTCTAGTCTCTGAATTTTTCTTTGCTAGAAATGTGAGGGATTTATTTGACCAAACAGTGAATAATTCTCTTTATCCTGTGGTGGATTTTGTAGTTAGTCTCATGCTGCAGAAATACTGATGAGATGATGTGCTTTTTTTACTGATGAAGCGAATCTGAATCAGTGCAGCTTAAAGTGCCCTTAGAAATAAATTGTTGCAGAAAACATGCTTACAGAAGTTTTTTTTTTTGTTTATCTGCAAGACATAATGTTTCAAATTGAACGTTATACATCAATTTATAATAGGCTCAAAAATGTATAAAATATAAATTGTCTGTTTGTAGAATGGCCATATTATGGTCACCTTCAAACGCTAAGCTCTGGAATCACCGCATACCCATAAACAACCTCATATCAGAAGTATTCCGAAAGTGAGAAAAACTTTTCAAAAGGAGACCCAAGAATATGTGATTGAATTAAAGGCTTACACCACAAATTCATAATATTAATTTATAAAGTCTAGCTATTGAAATACTTTATATGTCAGATATAATAAAATGTAGTGGTGAGAACAACAGCAAAGTGAAAAATGACAGAATGAAAGACGGAATCAATAGCAGGCATATTTTCAAGATTTCAATTTACTCCTGTCGCTAATGTATACACTCCCACTCTCAAAATGCTCTCTCACTTCTTTATCCTTCATTTTTTCCCTCTCTTTAGCCACCTAATACAGTTCTGGGAAAAGACCTAATGCCACCTTTCAACAAAGGAAACCATAGATCCGTCTTCTGTCACCTCGTCATCCAACCGAAAGCTCTTTGGCCTCAACTTACTCGTAGAGATAGTTACATTAGTCAAGCTAAGGCCCAAATTAACGTCACCCTGGATCGCAATCCATCGCCGAAAAAACTCCAGCTCTCTTGTCTCCCCAATCACGCACTCATCTGGCCACCTCTGCAGCTCCGCCAATTGCAAACATAAATCTCTTATTGGGTTCTATCATACCCCCATTTTTAACCCATGTGCAAAATTGCCTGAAAACCAACCGAACCTCTACCAGTCTTTTTATCGTCTGATGTAATAGACCTTGACAGAAAGCCTGTAAAAGTCAGTTTAGATTTTGATGAGGAATACCTGTCGTTTTTCTGTAATTTATTTACAAGTACAGACTCCCTCACTCCCCTGGCATGAGTCCTGAAAAGCCATAAAATAAATTGAGACAAATAAATATCAAGAAGAAAATCTTTTTTTTTTCTTCCCGTCCCTAATTCTCTTATTGGTACAATAAAATAACCATCAGATAAAACTTGTATTTCTTTTTCGGCACAATACACTGGCCTTGCCCTCAATGGCGGAGACAGATTGGTAGGTTTGTGGTCATAACATGTGACTGTACTTTGAAATGTGCGAATATCGTGACATGATGCCTTATGGAGCTGTGTTGGATTGCCCTGCATGCGATGCCTGCCCGGAAAGCCATAACATATGCTGCGGTCTGAATATTTAAAATTAAGTTAGCGCTTATGAGCTTTACAATTTGACATGGCCTTTTAAGCAAGAAATCAAAAAAGAGCTTAGGACCGATTTCAGCCAGTCATACATCAGCATTATAACTATAATATTTTCTGAAATTATGGCTGAGGTTCTCTGAAAGGTGAGGCAGAAAGTTGGTCTTTTGATTTGCGACAGAGATAAGTGCGGGCACTCAAGGCTTCGGCATGTGTGTCATGCAGGGACTCTCTGGCTCGCCATCAGTGTCGGGATCCACCTGAAATACACACACAGTGATGCCAGACGGACCTGTTCTTAGATGCTGTGTTTCTCTATGTGTGAGAGTGAGGGAGAGAGAGAGATGAAAAGAGAAAGCTAGGAGATATAGAGAGTCACAGCCCTGTCATCATTTTGTATGCAGCTTTGTTAGAATTTCTCCACTCTGGTCCCATCGGTCATATGTCTATGGGAGAAATGAATGAGTTTTTCAAAAATTGGTAAGAATAAGTTCATTGAGTAAAATTGTTGCCTGAGATGGTGTATGATTTGTTCAGAGAGATAATATACATATTTCCTCTCAATCCGTGAAAGTGAAACACTCCGTGTCCTCAAAATGCGAATGCAGCTGACAGTGTGCTATCATGAACTTCAAGCATGCACGATGTTTAACAAGCTGATGATCTGAGAAAGGTGGGAGATGTAGCACCATTTCAATTCAACCTTGGCTTGGCAATAGCAGCATTTACCTTTTAAGGTGTCAACGCCTTTCATTTTTTATCCCCCTGGCATATAATGCGGGGGATATAGTCATCAGTATTTCCATCCGTCTGTCTGTCTGCAATCATTTAGTTTCCAGAACGGACCTAGTTTTTAACGAAACTTGTTGTGCGCATCAGGTCCTTGACTGGTGCCTTTTCGTATTTTGGGATTTCTAAGATTAGATTGAAGGGGCCGGGGGAGCGTCATCTTGTGATGATTCTTGTTTAAAAGGTTTGCAGTATTCAACCACATTATCTCAGTAAAAAAAAAATTAAAAAAAACTTAATCATGGACCTTATTTTCTCCGGTTTTTGAAAACCCCAGTCATTTTCTCTCATAGACACTGGACCGGTGGAACTGGAACTGAAATAATTCTGTGCAAGCCGCATTCAAATTTACATCACACTGTGACTCTCTATATGGGAGAGACAGAGTCAGGGAATAAAGCGAAGGAGAGAAAAAGAGAGGAAGGGAGTTGGCAATAGAGGGAGAGAGAAAAGAGGAGAGATAAGGAGGGAAAGCAGGAGGGAAATAGAAGGAGTGCCGTCTTCCGGTTTCCAAGTATACTTCCATGCATGCATTTTGCTCCATGAATGTTGGGGGATGTGAAAATATTCTCTGTAATCCAAAGCGACTGGGAGAACAGACGGGGTCAGCGGCAGTGCTGTGTTTGCTTTGCAGACAGTTAGAATGTTAGACACATTTACCTACATTGCAATTTCATTTGATTTTATGTCACCTCAATGACCAGGTTGAATGTTATCGTGTTTCATGAACTAAACCGCAATTATTATATGCATATTGTGCACAGTCAGAAAAAGTGTGCAAACCTTGGTAAAATGGCTTTCAATTCGGGCAGTTGACTCAAAAGTACGCACAATGTCCCTTACATGCCTTTAGACGTATATACTGTATTTGGTACAGTTTTTAAGTGCTGAGGAAACGTTGACTGGAACGTTTACAAAAAAAGATTCCTACCGCACTGCTTTTTTCAGAAAGTGTGGAATTATGGGAGTTGACTTCTCTTGTTTTCTGTTTGCAGTATTGTGAAAAAGTTGTAAAACGCAGGCGAGGAACACATTTGAAGAACTTAAGCCCGCATTCGTAATCCGCAACTGTTGGGCTTTCATTTGGAGCTTTCTGACTGAAACGGAACAGAAAAGAAACAGGCCTAATTACCATCATGAACCACTGTAATAATGAAAGAGGGAAACAGGAAGGCTTCATCATTGTATTTTCACACCTTTATTTACTCCTATTCCAAAGAGAACCGCGGAAATTAGCATAATGACTTATCGCCCAGATATAGGAGGAATTTCTAATTATTTAATATATCTGGGGACCCTCCACTTGATCTGTGCAATAATGTTAACATAATTGCAGCGGTCGGTAATGAGCAGCGATGGGTCGGAGGCAAACATTTTACGCTGCTTCCTTTTCTCAAAACACAGAGCAGGCCTCGTCTGAGCCTGGTGCCAGCTCAGTACCGGCTGGAATGAGTCCCAGTGTTCTTGAATTTGACTGTTCTATCACGCGCGGATGAGATTTCCTGTTTGAAAGGGTGTACAGTAAAGGAGAGGAAGATTGTGATTGATTTAATCGTACATCTAAATTGAAGTCTTCTGTCTTCTTCCCAGCTGTAGCTGCGGTTTTAATTTCATCCTCTCCGGCTCTTGTTCATTATTTTTTGACTTTACCGTGGCAGATCCTGGCCAACAGCCCAGTGACATCAGACTTGAATAAAAAACAGGGATATTTATTATAACGGAAGTACACATTTACAGGTCATCTTGATAATGAAAAAAAAGAGCGAAAACGGTTGCGTGCAATTCATCAAGCTCATTGCATGTGCCAGTCCTAAGCAGCGGAGCTTGTATCCTGGGTGTCAAGGAGCCGGGAACCTGTTGTTGTACTGTGCAAAAAAAAAACCCCATCTGGGCATGTGGAGTAGAGAGACTCAGTCTTGCTGCTATGTGGGGCGATTTTCAGGTACCGCGCTGACTGTATGTAGGGCAATGCGTGAACGTTGATGGGCACAGTCTAGTAGTCTGGTGCACATGTAAATGAATTCAGGCTGGTGTCTTTAGCACTTAAAGAGAAACACAGCGGTGAGAAGGGCCACATGTGGGACAGTCTGAGCACTCTTCCATTTCTCCCCCTGTAAACATGGCAGATAATGCAGGACTTTCCGGATTCTGAACGCTTTTCTGTCCCGAAGCTGTCATTATTCCTAAGTGCTCCTAATTGAAATGCTTGAATACAGTAAAAAAATAAAAAAATAAAAAAAATATACGCACAGGCATGAGGAGAAAGCACTCAAATATAGAGGCCCATCTATTGTTGCTCATGCAGACAAGGGGCTTTTTTTTCCTTTTTAGAGTCAGACTGCGTTTGCGATGGAATTTTTTCCATCTTGCTGTCTTGGAATCTGGAGTTGAAATGGACGTGAATAATGCATCAAGTACGTCCGCACAATATGTAAATAGTCAACAGCGGCAGCAGCGGTAACACCAGGTTTGGGTCCAGAGGAACATTATGTAAAGCGGCCGGGTCTTCTCGCGGACTCCCGCCCCAGCTATCGAACACGCGACTGGCCCCTGTGGGAGGAGGGTGGCACGGGGCGGCTCTGATCCAGGGGCAGTTAGGGGGGAGAGGGGGGGCGGTGTTGGGAAGGTGGGCGCGGGATGGTGGCCAGCATTAATGAGGCCAGTTTGCTGGAAGCCAGAGTGCTCTGTGCATTGAGATCTGCAGCAGGAGTGGGACCCTCTGTTCTCCTCTGGAGGGCAGATGTTTTGAGCTGTAGGGGTAGGGGAGAGGCTACTTGACAACATAGAAACTGCTGGAAAATGAGAACTGTACCACCTGTTTGCTGGAACTTTCAGTGCAAAAACAAGTGTATTGGTATTTTATCAAGTTTTATTCTTTTCTTTTTTTTACAAGTGGAACAAAATTGTTAACTTTTTTTAAAGTGACTGTTTGCTCAGCAAAAGAAATGTTCTTCTGCCATAAAAAAATCCCGAAAACCGTCATGCCTCATTGGAAGTATTTTGACTTACTTAGCGAACAAGTGCTACAAATATGATTTTAAGTGTAAATATGAGGCTTTAGTACCCGTTGAATGCTTGTTTTTGTCGCATTAGGTAACCTTAGAGTGCGGATGGTAAGACCGCAAGCATCAGGCAGCTGGATGATGTGTTTTTCATATGTGGGGATATTCTCGCACATCTGTCAATGTAAACTGTGCCATCTTGTGTATTCACTGTCGTACCGGCGATAAGAGCCCAGCTCTCCTGGACGGCATCTGAATCAGTGAACATGTGTGTTCTCTCCCTGTGGTGAGATTCATTCAAACACTGTGGCTTCTGCAAGTCTGGGACAAAGAGGGGCTCAGTGTCAGTCACGGCAGTATGACTCTCTTTTACAACAGCGTGAAAAGGAGCCTAGAGCAGACCAAATGTGTACAATATGTTGTAGATACAGTGAACACCATAATTCATCGGATAGTGACACATTTATTATTTTGATTCTGTACTTCAGCATTTTGACTGTGAAAGGATACAATAACAATGGGTTTGAGGTTTAGACTGTCTGGTTTAATTTAAGGGTGTTTTCATTCATACTGAATGAACCATTCAAAAATAACGGCAACTTTTGTACATGATCCCTCCATTTTAGGGGGCATAAAAATAATGGACAGTTTAACACACTTATTTAAGATATCCATCCCACGCAATGACTGCTTGAAGTGTGTTGCACATGAACATAGCCCGGGTATCTTCCCTGATGACGCTCTGTTAGGCCCGTACTGCTGCCATCTTCAGTTCCGGCTTGTTTCTGGGCCTTTTTACTTCTGTCTCTGTTTCGCCATGTAAAATGCACATTCAACAGGGTTTAGATCTGATGATTTACTCAGCCAACTGAACCGAAATAACAAAAATGTTTGACTGTTAAATTATTATGGTTCTCACTGCATAGGAGAGTTAAACAAATCTTTCAAGACAATTTTCAGAGTTAGGGTAGGCAATATGAGAGTAAATGAGGGCATGCATTCCACTCTTCAATGTATGTGAACATTTGTAAAATGATCAGTGGGGAACAAATAATTGACGGACCTATACTTTATTAAAAGCATTTTCCGGTAAATTAAAGGAAACACAGTGAAAGAATCTTCGGTTTTTTTCAGGAAAATGTGCTTTTTATTTTCAATAGGTCATTCAAAATTCAAAAAAAATGAGGAAAAAGTGAATGATTTTATATCAACTTCTCTTTAATGTCAGTATTTTTCATTCCATTCTAGCTGTGGAGTAGATTTTTACCTGTGTCCCAAAAACCATCTGCTTCGCTCACAATTCCTGACATGTCTCAGTCAGGGAGTCATATTTTATTTATTCCATGGCCCCTCACTTCCTTGCTTCTGAATTAATGGAAATACCTCAAAATAATGATGCAAAATTTGGCACTTGTTAAAGAATCATTGGCATTATAAATTGACACAGCAAGTGCAAACGGTCTCACAATAAGATAGTTGAAAGTAACCTCAGCCAAAGTTTTACAGGATAACAAAACCTTCATTCAATGTGAACACTTGGCTCTGAATTGGTGCTGGAATTCAAAATTTAGAGCGAATGCCCTCAGGTTCCATCTCACTGGACCCCTGTGCATGACGGTGTACTCAGGAGTACTGCATGTAGTATGTATGAAAATATCCGATGCATGGAATTCAGATTCAAGTTTAACATATTATTATTTTTATTATTATTATTGTTCTTTTTGTTGAATACAAATATGGACAAGAGCATGAATAAAATCAATTCTTGGTACAAGTAAATCTAATAAAAAAACACAAAACAGTTCTTCATCAGTTCAGTCCAGATTTCGGAGGTTCTGCATTCATCTGTCTTGTCCTGACTGATAAAACAGTGCAGTTGTCCTGCTAACTCTCATAATCCTGCTTTGTGATGCCTGTCCATATAATAGCCAGTATTCGCTACGATTAACATACAAAAGTTAAACACTTGTATTGAGACCCAGCCATTTCCGTGTATCAGAGGGCCTGTTGGGCATAAGTGAAAAGGCTAGCGCATAGGTAGTGCTGACGCACTTCTGTATATGCATGATTACTTTTAGATCTTCGAATTCCCTTGTACATACTGTATTAACAATTTTTTTGTGGAGGGAAAAGGGGGAACATATCTGCTTTGAAAGATGGAATCACCTGCAGAATGGTTGGCCTCACATCATAGGATGGAAGCACTCCCATTTTTTCAATAAAAACGCTACTCCAGATGCCCTGCCTAAGGAAACTGAGTCTCATATTGCGCTACAGCTGTGAGAGCCACACAGCTTGCTAGCACGTGCTCATGAACAAAGATGAGGCGTACGTTCTTGCATTACATTTACAGTCCGAATACGCCCGTTAATCGTATATGTGTATGCGCTCATGTCCTCCTCCCGGGGGAGATGAAGTGCCTCAGTTATGCTACAGAGGACTGGTCTAACGGGACCATAGCACTGCTCACACACAGGCTGCATTGTGCTTTAAAGGAGTGTCCTCCCCTAAATAACATTCCTCTTTCTTCTGTTTTATCAGTGTGATCAGGGCTGTGTATTTATCATCGGTTTAAGACTCCATTAAAAGGAAGCTATGGCACAACAGAACAATCTGCTTCAATATATCCGCGTAAAACAATCTATTAATGGAATTTTTAAGGGAATACTTGATTTGATTGAAGGTAAATGTACTGCGCATCCTGAACTCTGATGGATTTGAACGTGTAAAAGCATTCACCAACACCAAACTTGCAGGTATCTGATGATATCATATTAGCACTAAAAATTAGTTAGTGGAAGGAAACGATCTTTGGTGTAAAAGTGTGTGCATTTTACCAATTTGTTATTTTTATTAAATGCACTGTATACTTCAAGATGTTTCTTATGGTTATTCAGAATAGACTAAATTGAGCAAAAAGGTTTTTTTTTTTTTTTTTTAAATAATCAAGCAGAGAAATCAGTCCAAACTAGGACAAGTTAGCAATTTTGTACCTTGTCTGTTCACTATTATGTGCGCAATCAGCTACTGAAAGGAAGAAGTGGTGGCTATGTAGCTGAGGTTATCCAAATCCTGTTATTCTTACATTTTCGTCCTTGAATTTGTCAGATATTCTTGGATCCTGAAGGCTGCTTCATTAATTTTTTTTGGTTCATTTTATTAAAGATGGGAAAATGCATCTGAGCAGAAGTTTTCTTACATATCCATATGTGTTTACTTATTAATAGTTTATTCCTATTTTTTATTGATTGGTATCCTACAGTGCTTTTTATTACTAATGGGAAAATGGTCATCATTATTGTAATGGTCGAATGGTTTCGTGAGTTGTGTTGACGGCACATTCAGTGAGATCCATGAGCTGTAGGAGTGTGACATCATTTTTGTATTCATTCTGTGCTCTTGAACGTCAGATTTTCAAGTGTATCCATAAGATTTAGACTCTAGCTCTCAGCTTGGGTTGGTGGACATTCACACCTATTTTTGTGAACAGTGTAGGAATTGTAGCTCTTTTTGAATAGTGTCACTATCTCAAAATAATTCTCATTATACAATTTTACCAAATGTAGTGCATTAGCTGAGGTATCCATCATATGTGGACCTGAAGGCCTGTAGCTTCACCCCTGCCCTCTCTTCTCCTCAGGTAACATCGAGTACAGCTGTCCGGCAACAAACGAGTGCGAGATCACCAAACGGAGACGCAAATCCTGTCAAGCTTGCCGCTTTATGAAGTGTCTGAAAGTGGGGATGCTGAAGGAAGGTAAAGCTGTCGGTGCGCACGCCCGTCCATCTTTCTATCTGTCTTGTTTTATCGCACCCGTCTTCAGTCTTACATCTTTCAGATGGAGGCATTATCTCAGCACAGCCACTGTGCACAGAAGTATTTGCATGGCGCATAGATCATAGCGATCGCACGGAACCTCAGCCGAATCCTAAAAACCAAAAGGGGGACTGTAGAGGAAGATCTTTTGACGTCATGTGACGGGCTCTGTATTCCAAGAAGCTAGTGTGATGTCATCTCCAGCTTGTGCCAGAATGGTGCAGAGAGGGCCTCGGGCGAGGACTGTTGGCTGCAGTTCGGGAAATACAAGTTGATTTCAGACCCCAATTGCAACCCCCCCCCTTTTTCCTCATGCCTACCCTCTATGCCAAGGCAGCAGTTAACAAAGCGCAGTTGGGGTAGGGACAAAAATATGCTGAATAGGTCGATCCTCGCGTCTGACTAATAGAAGTGTAACAGTATTCCGACTGGAAAGGCAGCGGCTGGGTCCCTGGGCACACACTCCAGTGAGTCTCAGCTCTCCCTGCGTATTGATCCGCTAAATGTTTTCCGAACATCTCGGCTCTCTTCCTGTGGATGGTTTTTTAAAGTCGCGCCAACTGGGAATTCAGTGACAATTAAACATGCTGCCAATAGATTTTCTCAGCTCGGTTTCTTCCCCCCCCCAACTGAGGGGCCCCACGACTGGGCAGCTTCCTGGGAATGGAACCTCTACCTGGGATTGCACATTAATGCCACTTTCATTTAACTGTTGTCTGACTTGTTGGTCCTGGGGAAGAGGGCTGAGATCATAAGTAATGGGAATTGTGTGGCTTTGCCTGTGGAACTGAGTTGGGGGGTTGAGGGCGAGGGTCATGTTTATTTAACACCTCGATGGGGTGAATCCGTCGCTCTTTAAGGAAACATTCATCGCTTTTCATCAGGGTTGTAGAGGCGGCAGATTTCTTCAAACCAGGGCTGAAAAATACTGGTGAAAAATGAATTGCTGTTTAGCCCTTCCTCCCCTCAATATTTGTAATGCATAAAAGCATTACATTTGGTTGGTGGATGTAAGACTAGTTCTTACAGCGTTTCCACGCTCCGAAAATCGTGGTCAGTTTGACAGTCTCCATTGTTATGGAGAGAGGCTGGATTTCATGTTCTTGATGTACACCAACATAACTCATCTCTAATAACAGGACTATGTGTAAATGCCCTATACCCTTGCCTTGCAGTCACTGTCCTATTTATAGTGCATCTGCCAGCCTTTACCATCCACTAGCCCTCTCACTGTATTCACTTGCTTCATGACGTCTCTACGCCACTGCAAAATCCATGCTCATCACTGGCTTTGGGCCACAACAAACAAAGCAGTCTCAAAAGTAAAGCTCGGGCTATTATCACATGCTTAAATGCTGAATTCCGTGGTGATATATTTAGTGGGAACGGCAAGCTATTAATGCAAACTGTCAGATGCGTAAAGCAAACGCAGCTCACTCACCCAGGATTGCTGTCTAAAACATTTGAAAAAAGGTATGATGCACTGTGGGTAATTTGTGAATAATTACAGAATTTCATGTAAAGGGTGTATAAAGTCCATATAACATGCATGCCTTGTCTCTGTTGAGTGGCTTGCTTTCCTATCACGGCTGCAGAAAGCAATCTATATGGTTTCCTGGCCTGTAACGGAATCTGTAGACGGAATGTGGCATGTTAAAAGTCTGTCCCAGAATGAGAATGTAATCACATTACTCTCCAATGAAATATTAATGCAAATATATTATCCGGAGGAATAAGAGACCAGAAAATAGGTAGCGATGGTCATAAATGAATCACAAGTGTCAGGTCAAAAAATGGAGGAATGGAGATTTCCTCAGTTCCCTGACACAAGATATACAGCACAAAGGAATGGCAGGATAATATTGAATATCAGATTGCTTCTTAGAAAATATGCATTTGTTCCACAATGCTGCTATTAGCTGGGGTTACTGTTCAAAGGCAGAATTACAACAGTCATTGTGAAATCTTCAGACTACAATTTAAAATCTTAATTCACTTAAACTAGCTCTTTATTGCACAGTCACACTTCTTAATTGGTAGAAATGGAAATGAATGGGAATATCCAGTAGTATTAATGTCAACACATTTGACAACCCAAAAAGATCATCGTGCTAACATGAGGAGAAAACAGCTTTGTTTGTCGATCTTTTTTTTTTTTTGACATAGCTATACATTGCTGCTGCTTTGATATAACCCCTGGAAGCAAGTCTGCTATATTTATTGCTTGTAATGTCAGCTGATCAAGATAATATGAAGCCTGGGACCCCCGATTAACACATGCTGTCTCCTCACCCCATCTTCCCAACTTGGTATAGATGTGACGTCGGCAACCCATAATCCACGATGACCAACCCCCCCCCACCTTGTCCAGATAGGGCTTCACCACTTCTCTTATTTTACAGGAAGTACTGCTGAGTATTTCCAGCCCAGTAGTCCCCCTTTCTTTATCTCCTTTGCTCTTTTATAATCCTACCCCCTCCCTTTCCTCCTTCAAGTGTAATTTTCAAGTACAATCAAAATAGAGTAAATACATCTCTCCAATTAAGAGGCAGACGTGAAATGCATCTTGCCAATCCACGTCTCTCCTTAATGCAAGGTCGCTGTTTGTCTGTGTGCGTGAGCGCCAGATCAATGAGGCAGGTGGAGGGAGAGGCAGACGGTGACAGCCAGGAGGAGATCTCCTCAGAACCTGTTTGCTGCCATTTAGCACGAAGCCCAATGTCCTGGTCCAGGGCTCCCTGTTTACTGATAAAACTGGTAAAGAAAAAAAATCTAACTGTAGCAACTCGCTAGTACTTGCTACTAGAAAGTATTTTAGTCTTTTATTTAGACATGAACTGGGCAGTGTGTAAGCCTAGCGTGAGACTGGGTAAATTGGATAATTTCCATTCAAATCTGTATTTAATCCAGCACTATATGTCTCTGTGAAACTGATCTTATTGTTCTTATATAAAATCTTCAATTACTTTTTGGCTAAATTGGAAAACAAAATGCCAATGCGGTGAAGTCCTCACTCATTTCAGCATTAGCATAAGACCACTTCCTGTGTCTAGCAGAAAATAACTTTAAACGAGCCAATGCATTCCAACTGAGAAAAATAATGACTCGATTAATTCAAGACTAAACCAGTTGTTAGGACAAATATGTTTGCAGGTGCATCAAAGGAGGAGTGTCCGGTCTCGCTTTTTTTTTGGTGGAGTTTAGTTGAGAGGAGGTTAGAAAGGTCATCTACCTAATTTTAACACTGCGGCTCACAGGAGGTTCAGCGCAGCCACACTCAGGTTTCTGGTGAATGTTTATGGAGCTGTTTCCTTCACCATGTCGAGATTGGTTCGATCACACAATAAATAAAGTGAAGTCATGTAAAAAAGGGACAGTTATGAAAAACGCATTAATGTTTTTGATTTGTTATTCTAAGTGTACCCAATCAAACATCACAGTCGTCAGCTTTTACATTCCCAAATGAACACATTTTAGTCATTTCTGATTTAAGCAGTATTTTTAATGGTGAAAAAATAGATCACTGTGTTTTGTAGGTGTTTCTTTACAAACATTTAATAAATAATCCACATTCACAGACTTTATGGATTCTAGACCTTCACCATTGTGCTTTGTAGCAAACATTTCCTTTCTGTGCATACTCAATAAACAGGTGTGTAATGAACAATTAGTATAGCCATTGAGGCTGACCTGTTTTCAAACAAATTCTCGCTATGAACATTAACACAACAGAAAAATAATAACTGAAGCTAAATTAAAATTTATGAATGTAATCAACATTGAGAAAAACAATTTGAGGTGGAAATCTGCAAGGATTAATGCATCGGCTGCATGATTACTCCCGACAGGTTGTACCCGTACACACAAAAAGAAAAACATTTTACACTGACTTAAAAAAAAATTAAATTAAATAAAGAAACCTGGAGAACTAAAGGATAGACACAGGCTACGGAAAAAGGAAGCAGCAAATGGAGATAAAGGCATATTTAACGGTTTTAAAACTAATGTTTGATCGCTATATACAGAAATATTCAACAATTGTCTCACAGACATGCAAAAATGGAAGACAGGAGCTGTCTTTTTCACTGAGGATAATGTATGGGCGCTCGTGCGCCTTCTTATTGAGACGTGTGCTGATCGATGGAGCGAAGCGCGGATTGATTGAGGTGGAGGGGTGCAGTTTGGGATCTGTGGGAGCACACCCTCAACGCTGCCTAAAGATCAGCTGCCCGTTTAAAAAGGATCTTCTTGCGCGCGTCGTTGCTGCGGCTTTATTTTACCCCGGCTGTACAAAAAGAGGAAGCGATCAATAAGGGAATCAGGTGTCAGGGGCTGCAGGGTTTTTTTTTTTTTTTCTCTGATCAATGGGCCGAGATCACAGCCGAGCAGAAACAGAAAGAGGGGCAGATATTGAGATATTACATGCTCATGCCGGAAAAATGCCGAAAAGCGAACAGCAAGCCTCTCGCGCAGAGAGGTGTTCAGTGCTAAATCAACTCTTAATGAGCAAATTTGATTCTTATAGTATTCTGTTTGAGTTGAACGCAGAACATTGAGTCGGCACTGAACTGTGCAGCTCATGTTATTTTGTGGCCCTCTTTCTACAGCTCATTAATTCAATTTAGGTGAACATTTTCTTGGTAAATCATAAATAGCTGATTATCACTCAGATATACTTGTCACAAAGTCTGCTGGTGCTATTATTATAACTATTGTTATGATTTTTCACATGTAATAAGAAAAGTCTGCAAGCACATGGATATAGTCTTTCTCATGTATACCACTTGTTATGCGAAACCACACGAGACAGGGCACACTTTTGATTTTTTATTTACCCTCCTTTCTATGGTCATGCATTTAAATGATGATGTCACTGGATGTTAGACACTTTAAAATAATTGCTGCTGTCATTCAGCAAAGGGTTTTTTAGAGTATTTTGTTGGTGCACAATGGGAATGGAAAGCAGTCCCTGGTCAATTGTGTTGCCCTTGTGTGTGTGTGTGTGTGTGTCTGTGTGGAAGAGAGTGGTGCTCGAGTACAGCGTATCTGGCGGACCACCCCTTAGGGCCCGGTCCTTTTCCGTGGCTCCGACAGGTGAAAGGATTTCGACAGGCGCAAACACGTGTTTTCCCGAAGCTGGGGGATTAACTGAGCCGTTGACTTCTCAGTCCTCCCGTACTGTACAATATATCACCCCTAATGGGAGACAGACAATGGCCGTGTAACAACGGTAACACTCCCGGCTCTGCAGTGAGTTGCGGCCCCATACACTCACTCAAGCTCCAGCTTGCACGCTAAAGCACACGCACGCACGTGCGTTCCCATGAATATTACCCTAAATAGCATGGCGCTTCTTGTTTCTGTCGGGTTTTCGAGCCTCTTTATGTGACCACCCCAGAGCGTGTTAAAACAGAACCGGCCCTGTGCTAAAGCTAAAGTCTGGAAATGCATTAACAAGATTCATAAAGGTTTGGATATGCTGTCAATACATTCTTTTCACTTTTACCAGAACTAAATGTTTCATTGGATTGACAAAAATTATGCAATAAAATGTGGGCTGCATCCCATGGGCCTAATGTTTAGTTTTTAATTTAACTTAAACTGGAATAATGAGTGAACTTTACACTGTTGAAATGTCTTTCTATATCTGTGTGTGTATTTAGGTATGTGTTAGCGCGTGTGTCGGGTGGGCCTGTGGCACCCTTCAGGGGCGGCAGCTGGGGGTTGGAGTTCATTGTGTAACAGCTTCTTTCCTTCCGCACCCATGCCACATCATGTGATTAAACAAATGCTGTCACATGCGTTGGAACCGGCCGAGCTGGCGGAGGGGCCCTTTAGAATAGTGCTGACGGGGTGTTAGTTGTGGCTGCCTTGAAAGGCCAGTGCCGCCAAGCAGCGGGATGTGGCCCTGCGATTTTCCCAGCTAAAATAGGGACACCCTAAGCTCCCCCTGGCATTGCCAACCATCCCAGCCATTCTGACACATTCCCTAGAAAGAGACACCACCAACAGGTGAGGGGCCCAAAAATAAGGCCCCACTGCCCTGACTGGGTGCACAAAGTGAGTGAAGACAGGCCCTTTTGTAGGAGCGCGTTCTAAGAGGGATTATTGTTGTTTTTGGAGGGAAAGAGGAGCCTCGGGTCAGCTGCCCCCCCCCAACCCCAGCAACCCGCCCCAGAAGGCTGCGCTAATCCCCCGGCAAACGGCTCCCGGGCCTCTTCTCGAAGCCGCCTATCACTGCGCTGCGCTTTGAAGCGCTGACACCCGAGCCTGCCGCCCGCTACCCTTTCTTCATTGCGTCTTGACTTGGCCCTGTAAAACACAGGAATGCATGCTGATTAGGCTAAACTGCCAAGCTTTACCCCCCAGCCCCATCAAACTCCGCCCAAAAACCCATTTAACTGCTTGGAAAAAGACTAGTCAAACTCTCAGACTAATGAATTAATTGAGCCACTTGTGCTATATTATGGTTGCAATAAAAACATACAGGAAGATAGGTCTCCAGGAGCAGAGTAAGTTATCACTGCCATCAAGGAGCCGTTTTTAGTTCTAATGGAGCCTTCTATCATAGGTGTGAATGTCCAAATCAAGATATTTTGAGTGAACTAGTGTTGTTTTCTGGAATTACTGGATTTCTCTTGGAATCATTATCTCGAAGTGCACTGATTGAAGTTCCTCCCTCTGATTTTTCAAGTTGGGGTTAGTCATCCACTCACAAGGTTTCAGTGATAGTATACCAGTATCTCTGTAGTGACCCCCGCGTCTTCCATCCGCCGCTCTTTTCAGAGGTATCAATGTATCAATATGTTCTGCTGGCGCTTCATGCTCCATTTGGTGCAAATTCCAAAGACCCAACTCCTCACCCCGCAAAGCCGGTCCAGCTGTTTCGTCTGTTGCGATATTCTCAGCGCTGCATTACATGTGACACGGCCTAATCCAGCTCTTGCAATTGCTGGAGCGAGACCACACGGAGATAAGCAACTTCATGTAGACAGGAGGAGGAGCGCAGCTATGTTCTTTGTCTGACAGCGAAGAGGAAAGAGAAAGAAGCTGCAATTATAGCCAAATAGAATCAAAGGGACCTTTCTGTCTCAGTCTCTGACTATCTTAGTTTCATTGTCTCGTGGTCACCATTATTCTCGCTTGCTCACTCTCTGCTTCAGTGTCTCTCCCTGTCTCTCCTGCTCTAAAGAATATTCTAATAAAGCCTCACTCTGAACACCAGAATTGGAATAAGCGGTCTCCCCACATAGTTATGAGCATATAGATGAAAAAGATTAATGCTGACTTAAGCAGTGCTAGTTTAGGTAAGTTTTTTTCTACTTACCTCATTTTTCCTTTTAGCCCTCTCACTCTGACTCCCTAAAATTCCAAATTACATATTGTTTATTGACAAAAAATAATTCATAAAGAAAGCGACTCAAAGCAGAATATGGTTCTTTGTGCTTAGCACATCTATTTAATTATCTCTTTATATATAAGACCCTGGGAACAAAGAATCAATTTTTAAAATTGATGTCACATTTCAAAATTGACTTTGTTCTGAACCATCCTCCAAAGTTTGAATGGAAAAAAATTAACATGCGCATGATAAAATGTGGGACAAAAATAGCTGAATAGACTCATAAGAGCTTCCTCGCAGACTGTATCGGCCAGGCCATGATAAACGTTTCGTGGGAGAGGTGATTTATATTAACTCTGTGATTGGTTGAGGCCCTAGCCAATGAAGTTAGGTGGATTACTTGAGCACAACATGAATCCCCCTTGGGATGAAAAGTTTAGGCCAATTTAAAATCGAGGCCAAGAGGAAAGGATAATCTTTAGATTTTTATGTCTATTTAGGAAAAAAAGGCCATTCTTTCATATTTTATGTATGTATACTACAGCGAAAAAAAAAAAACATGAGAGCGAATTGCTACCGCGGACAACAGGAGCAAAAAAAAATGTAAAGAAGGAAAATAGCTCAGTGGATTTTTTTTTTCATTACATTTAATTTTCGATCGTACATTCACTGCTCAGAATTTAGGTTCAGTTTTACAATGATGATTTTAGACATGAGGAAACCATTTTAGAATATTGCCGGGAAAAGTTGCAGCAATGTAAATTTGCCGTCAGAACTCGACTCAGAGCGGCTGATGGCGTTGCCTGCGACTCAGCTGGTCGACATTAGCTGGTTTTGGAGCGTTATGGGGCAGATCCACTACGCAGTAAGGTTACGTACGCAAGTTAATGTAATGCCTTTTGTAAACTTACTGCAGAAATTTTTTGTTCTTGCAGAAGCTTACTGCAAACCCGTTGATCAGTTTTTACGGAATGTTGTGTAAGCCTCTGTAAGATAGCGCAAAATTGAGGGTCTTGCGTAACTCTGCGGATGAAAACGGGCACCTCAAAAGGTTTTGTTGGAAAAAATCCACCACGCAACATGATGTATCTTTACATTAGAATGTGCAGCATGCTGTAATTTGCTGCCAATACCTCAGAATATCTATGAGACACATATCAATATTTAAAAAAAAAGACTCACCTCAAGCTAGTTAAATCAACGTTATAGATTTTTTTTTTTAGCATGATGGAAAATAGTCCTCCATAGCGGAATATGTAGGCTCCCGTATATTCATGTGACCACAGATCCACTGCCTCATAAGTTTCTGGATCTTTACTGTCACTTGCAGAGCACCACAGATATGACTACCATACGTAGGTTCATGTAAATTTACATGAGCTAAACTCGTCTTGTGGAACATTACTGCACAATGGATCTACCCTATCACTTACAAACTGTCTGCTGAACGATACCGAAGTTGGAAAAAGAGGAAGCTAATCAGCTCGTTTAAGAAACTGCCATGTCTGTATACAAGCCATAAAATATACGCCGTCACTGGTCTCATTCATATTTTAAGATGCAACAAATCCTATCCTAATGAACTGAAAAGCCAGCAGTTTGAGACACGGGAAGTCATTAGAGAGTCGTTGCTATGGAAAGGATAAACAGTGTCATCTGGTTGCATTGGTGTGAACTGGCAGGTTTCAGAATGTTGCAGACCGCTGCATTGCAAGTAGTTGAAAGTTTCAGCTTGTCTTGTCTTGAATCTTTGTCGTAAACTGGCTGTAGACATTTCCAATAAACCATTGAATAATAAAGGAGATCTTTTTTTTGGCATTTTTACTACCATAGCTTTGACAGTTTTATCAAACAGTCAACACAGAAGACGCTCACCAGTGATCTATACGTATTGCACAGGTGAGGCACTCAAGGCAGCCTGCGCCTATCGCCATATTAGGTATTATATTCACCAGAGCCGCTGCCCAGCCACGAGGCCTCAACGTGAGTGTCTGGCGGCTTGTGTTGCGTGACGTTTAAATGAAAGCTATGTTATGGAAAAACTCTTGACCATTGATTGTGCAAAAAGCTACCGTGAAAAATTCACAAAAAGAAAACAAAAGTATAGCTTCTGTAAATACTTCCTTGACATTCTTAACCAGTGGCGGCTGGTGGAGTTTTCTCCAGGGGGGGCTATAACTCCAAAATAGACATATACCAAAAAGCAAGCAAACATGTACTAAGGTATCACACCAGTGTATTTACATAAATGAAAGCAACATAAGCAACATTATAATGTCATGTAGTGTTCTACTTTTTGTACATAAATTTTGCAGCCAATCAGCGACCTTGTGCCAGACTTCTGAAGGAGTGTCTCGAGACAGTTAAATTTTTTATCTGTCAAATTTGACAAATTATTGTCAAAATAACTGAGATTGCGTCAGCTTATTCTAGAAAATATGAATGCTCTGAACAGATGATTTTATCAATCCTAGCTGGAAACATTAAAAATGATTGGCAGGTTTGGAAACGGCCACCGCATTTTCAAATGAAGGACACGAAGATTTAATGATTCAAAACCTCTTTCAAAGTATAAAATCATTAAACTGTACCACACCCCTCTGCCTGAGTATAGCTATGGCCGTCTACTTAAAATTATGTTTCTATGATGCAGAAAGAAAGCACCATAATCAACCTATAATCAATATTAACAGCCGACAGCAAAGTGCGAATACAATTCATTAACACCACTTGCCAAACTTTCCAATATGTTTATTCAGTAGCGCGGCTACTATATTAAAATAATCTGTCAGCCTACAGGGCAGTCATATTTTCGAGAATAGGCTGACGCAATCCCGGTTATTTCTACTTTATTTTCACTGGATTTTGTTCGGTGTCACGAACTAGTTTATTGTTAATATGCCAGATCAGTGTAGGATAAAAAAGCGGCGAGCTAGGTATTGCTATACTACATTGATTGTAACCAGCTCATTTTACCAGCTTCATTATTTGAACAAATACATTCGTAACAATTCATTTATCTAAATGGCAGGCGAGACGAATGATTTAGCCAACAGTTATGCTGAGGGTAAGGCAGGCATGTACGATGTAACCGCAGTATTCTGGGCTTGAACTGTGCAGTCATTAGTTCTGAGACCGCACCTCGGTGCAAGGCTCGTAAAGAAAAAAAAATTTCACTGTCTCACGACACTCCTTCAGTGGTCCGGAACAAGGTTGCTGATTGGCTGTATGCAAATGAGTTTCTGCTGGTGTCCGCAACTCTAGTGGGGAAAAAATTTCGCTGGCGGGAGGGTGGTGGTGTGTAAATCCAGCTGCATTCAGCTCTGGGCGCAGGTGAGGTGCGCCGGTGCGCCCCAACATGGCCCTATCTCTTGTATTGAAGAGGAGCTACTGCGCATGTACAACTTTTAACGAGAGTCTATGGGCAAAGATTTTTGCGCCCCAGGGCGGAAACATGTCACCAATCAGACAACACAGATGAACGAAACAACTTTACTCATCATTAACTATATAATATTTATCTTGCTCATCTAAAAATAAATATACATAAATTTCGAAATATTTTTTATTTTATTATTTCATTTTTATTTCATTTTTTTTTGTGTCTTATTCAAGGTAATATGGTGAGTGGTAAGTGGTGGGGCGGCGCCCTAGCGCCCTCTATTGGCCAGCCGCCGCTGTTCTTGACCAAGCTCATGAGTTTGCTCCATTAAAGTGGTACAGTTGCGAACACGGAAATTTTTAAAAAGAAAGAAACTACATTTATTTAAACAATGGTACATGAATAATCAATGCATTCAGTTGCGTTCGTTATGAAGCAGTGGCGGCTGTTTTCAATCATTCATTTAAATTACCATTACAGAAACTCCAAAAACTCTCAACATTATCAGGTGTGGCCAGTTTTCATTAATATCGCATACCTGTCAACTCTCATGCATTCGGTGTGAGTTTTAGTGGCATATTTATGTTCCCCGGCTGTAGTCAGCAAGTATTCAATCAATGCGTATGTAAGAGATTCTCGCGCGGAATTGAAGTCCTTGTGCATGGAAGTTTATCAGTTTCACGTGCGTTTCGGTGGATTTCAACACTAGTAGGCTAATATGGAAACCTACTATGACTCCGGGCTTCTCACACTTTTCTTTACTCAGGGGTTGTAAGCAAAGGAATTGCATATAGACGTTTCAAATGATCTTATTTCATTTAAACAATTTAAACGATCATGAAACACATGCATTGCTTCCAACCCCGAAACGCGGATGAAACTGCTTCGACTTCCATTCCACGCGAGAATCTCTTACATACGTGTACAGTTGATTGAATAATTGCTGACTTCAGTTGGGGAACGTCAATATGTCACTAAAACTCATGCCGAATGCATAAATTCTCTGGCAGAAAGAACAGTTCTCTTTACCCTGCTAAAATGTATACTGCCAAGGGCCTCAAAAGATAGACAAAAAAGAATTGTTGATTTCAGTTACCTGGTACTTAAATTTGGTTTATGGGAATGACAAGCATGGACAAGCCAGTGCGCATATATATATATATATATATATATATATAAATCTGTGTGTGTCTTTTCACAATACTGGGTAACAAAAGCTTGACCCTGAAACAAGCAAGAAAACACGGATTCATATTGAATTTAGAAAGTCGTTTGCTGCTTACAGGTAACGTCAACTGTACAATTAATTCATGTAATATTTTATGGGACAACGTTATTCTGAAGCATAACTTTCATCACGATGGATTACGGTGGACAAGAAGTGGGTATGAATGAATTCGTCACTGCATGATAAATCGTGTTATAATCCTGAAATATGAAATCAATAACGCAAATTATACTGAAAAGTCGTGAAAATAGCAGTCAGTAACGTCTGACCTTGCGGGAGGATGGCCAATTGCTGAACGATGATTAAGTGTGAGGATGGATTCAGACAATGTTTATCATAGTTACGTTTTCACTTAACAGCCCTTGCTGCATGCAAAATTGTGGACACAAAAGGTATATCGCAGAAATCAGCCAACTCACAGCAGCACACGGGAAAACTTTCGTTGCGGATAAAATGTGTGCACAGAGTCATACCATGGGACATGAAAAATAAATAAATCGATGCCTATGATCAAAGAATAAAAATAAAACTTTGTCTTTGGTAACGGTCGTGATTTACTGGATACGACATGATTTTTAGTATTTGAATTAACATTTTTCAAAATTGACAGAAATTTGCAGGGAAGAAGTTGGTTTATCGGTGTAAGGAAAGTCAGTTCTTCAGTGGAGTGGCAGTAGATTAGAGCTGTGCCACACGCTCAAGACCTGCCAGCTGTGGTAACAGTCGTCAGCACAGCGGACACGTCGGGCAACGACCGTAACCCTATAATTTCAGTCGGATATCATCTTATATTCTGACCAGAAAAGATGTGTAACAAAGTGGAATTTATTCACTGGACTGTGAGTAAATAATTTATGGGCGAATGCACATGATAATTAATAATTTTAATTTCCCACTTTCTGATAAGAACTCGTTTTTGTTGTCCCATTTTGGTGTCCTTATTTGAGCCAAAAATAATTTAAATTTATTTAATTAAAAAAAAAAACCTACTTTGGTTCAAGTGGTAGTTTCATCCTTACTATATCTCTTATGTGTGCTAAACAAAATGAACATGAATTGAAAGCATCAATCATTATCAGCTGATAATAAAACAATGAACAACATCTATCCCAGAAATCTCTCCAGTATTGTGAAAAGAGACAATATATATTTTGTTTGTGACATCAAGAATGAGTTCTCATCAAAAAGAATGCGGGAAATTAAAATGAATACTGTACTAAACTTATGACAACTTACGAACTGTAGTGATTAAATTAAGTTTTTGCTTGAAATTAATTTGATACAAAGTATATGTATGTGTGTAAAAAATTCAAAATTTGTTTTCTCTCTGACTGTACTCCTGACCACAGTAAATTTGGCTTCCTGTCTTACATAATTTTGGTCCTATGGATGGGCAGTTTTCCCTGCTGGGAGTTGTGGGTTAATTTGTATTATTGTAGGGATTTGTCATTGGATTCACTGTATCGTATTAACATATTTTGTGATGAGATGCAGCCCTGTACAAATGCGAATGCAGCTGGCCCTCTTTAGCGGCGATGTTTTCCAATGCTGTCGATCACTGTCCCACAGACTGCACTTCACAATACTTGCATTTGTTTAAGAGCCAATTTTTGAGAGATTTAGGCAAAATCAGGCACCTTGAATCGTTGACCCCCCTGGATTTGGCTGATTTTTTATTTTTGAGATGGGTATAGTACCCAAAACTCAAAACCCAAACCATTTCTCGGTCAACCCCTTCTGTTGACTGAGAAACCGAGGGCGAAAAAAGGGTCTCGGACCAAAAAGGGGTCATTTTAGGACTCTTTTTCTCAAAACTTCAAAGAGGTACCAAATGCTGATAATTACACATTGCACATTAATACTCATTATTATTATCGCTATAGACGTACTTTCAATGGACTTTGAGCTGGGACATCATTGAAGTTCAGAATGAGAGACGTGGGAGCTTGCAATTTTGTTAAATTGGCCAAAAAGGGCCAAAAAAGGGGTCGCTGTAGCTTGGGACAGAAGGGGTCAACAGAGGAACGGTTCAGGTTTTGAGGTTTGGGTACCATACCAATCTCAAAAATAAAATATCAGCCAAATCTAGGGGGGGTCAACAATTCTGACTGCCTGAACTTCTCAAAAATTGGCCGCTTATATCTTTCCCTCTGTCTTCGGCGATAAACTGAAACAGGCGAGAGCCAAGCTTTAACTCCTGTCAGCATCTGTTGATCATGGCCGGGTTTGTTCCAATTAAAACAAGCATCACTGCACCTCAGCATTGTTGCAATAGTTTCACCGTGGATGTCCTAGACTTGTGACTCAGTATTCAGATTGGAACTATGTTTTGTAAAGAAAGCCGGCATGGGGTGGACAATTGTTGCGAACTTCAGGAGGACAGGGAGAAACAGTAGAATGTGGTGACATCACAAATACTGCTGAATGGAATTTTCCATTTTTGTCGCAGGAAATCTGCCCTTTAGTATTTTGACATCTACCAATGACATTCTAAGCTAGCAGTGTCACTGGAGATCATATTTACAGTGGCTCAGACTTTCTAAATTTGCTTTATTTTATTTCACGAATTGAGAAAGTCTAGACCGTGCAGGTCCCTTTGAAATTTAGAATTTACTTTAAGTGTATGGTAACGTGTAATAGCAATGAAAATGGGGTGAACCTCTCCTACTGTTCAAAAAAGTTTGATTGCACAATTTTTGACGAAAATGAATTGGAGAATTAGGTTTAATATTAACTTTATCTCATTTCATGTGTGAGGAAAAAAATGTGCTTTTTCCTGCAGTCAGTTGTATTTTTCCTATAATTCACTGGCATAATAGACAGATTAATTAAATACAGTTCTTGATACCTGCTTTTAAAAAACCCATGTGCAATCCTTGTTGATACATTTTGTCTGTCTGTGATTATCAATGTAGAAATGAAAATGGCTCTTTGGAAAAATTTGATTTTACTATGACCTGGCAGGCATCAAATGATCTTCCAGTATTTGCTGGGAAAAAAAGGGACCCTACTGGGAATTGTGGGTAATTAGGTTAGTGGGTTGTCACTGTCAGGAAATTGAAAGACAATCCTAATCAGATTTGTGTTTCCAGGGAATCAAAGAATTTATATAAGAAGCAGAAATCTCCTGATTCCACTCATGCAAGATGAGACAGTTTTCTTTTCCTGCCGCTGAGCACAAGCCATGAGACACGAGTAGAGGTGGTGAACAGCAGAAAAAGTCTTTCTGTTTTTTGAGGGGCACTGCTTGAAAAATGTATTCAGTTTCATGTCCAGCCTCTGTTGCCACATTTAATCCCAAATATCGGCCTGCGTTTTTCGGATAAGATACATTTCACTTCCTGCTTAATGCTTACGAAGAGAAAACTAAAATAATACAAAGACAAATCAATTGCTCTGCATTTTACATGGACAGTCTAAGCCAAAAAGGCTCCTGTACACTTTGTTTTAGAGGAATGTTTTTAATATGACTTAGAAGCAAGGGTGGAAATATGCTTTAAAAATTGATCGTAAAATGACAATTCTTTTTATCATGAAGACATTTGTGTGGACCATGACATTCAATTTTTGTATTTTTACCTTAATTGTAATACTTTTGGCAAACAAAAGTGCAATGTATTTCATTCTAAATTATAAATAAATAAAACAATTTTGAACATTTATAAAGGTGCAAAATATCACCATACAGAAGATTGTTAGTGGCTGTAATAACAAATGAAATGCAGTTGCCCTCCACTGGCTACAAAAGGGGAACTTCAGTCGCATTAGCGCTTCAGATGCCTCCCTTCACTTTCCTCAGTAAATGGCTTTTGCATTCAGTTTAGCGCGGTGCTGCATTCTCCACATTAATCTCTAGAACGAGAGACACCGTTGATCTCGGGGTGCCTAACCCCCGGAGCACCCGCCCTCGGGCTCCTAATCCAATCAGGACCTCCCCCTTTTCCTCTCCACTCTCCCCAAACTGTGCCTGTGCCATCCGACGACCTCTAATCACGCTCCGTGGGGCGTTTGCATGCATCCTATTGGAGGGTAAATGTGGGAGAAAAATCGTATTAGCCTCATTTGCAGTAGTGCCGCATCGTCCACTCTTGACAGATGTAAAGTGATGAAAGCATTAAGCGAGTGCTCTGCCAGAGCATGGCCTGGCGGTTTTAGCGGAGGCTGTGTTCTTTTGTCCCGTGGCAGCGTCTCACTACCCGTCACATCACCAGGAACTCCCCTGCTCAGAAATGTGACCGAGGTCCCCTTTCAGGGCCATTCGCTTTTCAATATGGCTCCTTACTTACATTAAAGATGTTTGTTTAGCGGTCATGTGTGGCTTCTTTGCTGGAGGTTTACTGTATTAATGGGTCACTGTCAAATGAATTTCTTTTAAAAAGGGGTTACTTGGCGGGCGCTGCGGCTCTGCCTGAAGGATACTGCTGTATTACCCTTGCGGTGAGTGTGCGTCATGTCCAAAGCCCTCAAAATGCCACCTCCTCCTCAATCGATTGTTTTAGCCTCGAAAATGTGGTAAAATGCTGCCTGGTGTCATGGTATCTGTGTGGTTTCAACCGGACCGCAGGCTCAGAGGCAAAAATAGTCTTGTTTTTCAAGGGTCTCCAGCTGCTATGGTGAGCAGGTTTTAAGTCAGTATGATGACAAACATACTATGGAATGCTGTTAACTAGGTACTTGCCTCAATTAGAATCAAAACAGATAGATATTACATAACAATTATTCAGAATGAAATTAAATACATTTTATATATATATGTATATGTGTGTGTGTGTGTGTGTGTGTATATATATATTTATACACACACACATAAATGAAGTGATTCTATGGATGTTGGTGGTGAATCGAATGCAGAGAATGCTATGTGAGCCTGTTAAATGTAATAATGTATGATGAAAATAAATTGAATCATCCCTATCATGCAATGATATCATAAATAACATATGTTACGGGCTGCTTTGACACCTCCTTATTTGCAACTGTATTGGAGACAGTCATTTTATCAGCTGACCAGGGTGATAAGGGCTTGTGCATTTTCTATTAGGTTCTGGCAAAAATTAAACAATTTCAGGAGAAACTGGTTGTAAAAAATTTGTGCAAGCCAGCCTCACAGAGGTTTAGTTCCTCGCACTGGAATATTCTGTCTGCAGGTTGTGCCATAACACAGAGGGGGGCAAGAGTGTTGTGTACCTGGCTGCTCATTAGTATGCTGTCTGTCCTTCCCAAAAAGCTAAATAATTAGAGGGGCAGTCTGTGAGATCATTGACCCCACGTTAAATATTCATATGTTTAGAGCTGTGCCAGGCTTCGCCATGTCACAATCGACTAGCCAGGCGTGGTACACATATGGGAACGCACTCATTTTTCTGACACTTGATGCCCCCCTCCCTTTATTGACCATATGGTGACAGAAACCTTTGCTTCAGACCCCCGAATCAAGAAATTTTGGGTATTTATTTTAATTTTCCCTCAGATAGCGACAGGATGACACGTTGTAAATTCTGATTGTGCTATAATGTGGCTAGAGGGAGCAAGAGCAAGCGAGCGAGAGACAGCGAGAGAGAGAGATGGGCGGCGTCTGTGTTTCTGAGACGACGATTTACACATATATTTTGAGCGGCTGTTTCTGCAACATCTGCGCAAACTACACCTGTTCCTCACCTGCAGTCTACAACTTGGAGAATGCAGCACGAGTTAAACTTCAAAGACAATACTTAAAGACAAAACAGAAACACATGTGACATACATTAGAGTACTTGTGTTTGCATGTGGTTTTACATGTGCGCGGATCATATCACGCAGTAAAACAGTGTATTCATTTCCAGCCTTTAATATATTGCTTATTAATTAAATGTCCCCCAAACTAATGCCTCTCCATATCCTGTTCCAGGTGTGCGCCTGGACCGTGTGCGGGGTGGCAGGCAGAAGTACAAGAGGAGGATGGACGCCGAGAACACGACCTACCTTGGCCTCGCTCTCCCCCCTCCTGCCAAAAAGCCACGTGGGTAAACCCCTTCAGCCCCACCCCCCGTTCCCCCTCTCCCTGCTCCATAATCTCTAGTGGCCCTGTTCTGTCTCCCTCAGATTGACGAGGGCTGAGCTGGGACAGCAGTGTAAAATCATGACTGGGGGGGTCACAGGTTCAGTTGTCATTTAGAGCATCATATCGGCTCACTGGCCAGGCGGCGCATCAGTAGCAGCGCGACTGAATGCAGTACGCGCCCAGCACACCAAACACATGCGGCCCTCTGTAAGCACGCTAACTGTAAATGATGTGTCGCGATGATTCGTTTGTTCCATGGAGTGAGCTAACATCATCAAGATATTAACAATCTACCCCCCAAGCTGGTGGCATTCAGTTCTACCACCTATGAGCTCTACTTCCAAATTTTTTCAAATTTACCAACGGAAAGTGCCAGTTTTAATCACTGTCCAATTTTACAACATAACCATTGTTGATGTTAGATTCGCCATTCCTTTTTCTTCATATACTCTGCAAATAGGACAAAAAAATACTGCTAATGTGATGAGACAATCCAACTCATTGCTAGAATTAACTAGCTAATTCATCCATCTGTGAAGATTTGCGTTTCAGTCAAAACAGAAAAGGAACATTTTTCATAGATAATTACTGTGTTTAGATAGAGAAAACACTGGTCTGTGCTACAAATGTACACATGCCTAACCTGCTTTATTTCCACCAATCTGTCTCTGTCTACAAGCAGGGAATGATTGTTCTACTCCTGTTGATTTCTCCACACATTTTTTCTTAGTCCAGCTGAAACATTAGCCATTTATTTTTAAATTGCATTTGAAATTTGTTATCAATGGAAATTAGTTTGCCCCCTGTCATTTTAATTTTCATATTTTTCTACTGTTGATACTATGATATGGAGCTGAACACACTCACACACACATAAAGTTACACATAAAGCACACATAAAGCCATTACACACACTATTATATGATATGTTGACATACATGAATATATAGGGAAATGTAACACCCCTCTCACTCCTTTCTAGTCACGAAGATTGTGTCGCATTTGCTGGTAGCGGAGCCAGAGAAAATCTATGCCATGCCAGATCCCACTATGCCTGAGAGCGACATCAAGGCCCTGACCACGCTGTGTGACCTGGCTGACCGTGAGCTGGTGGTCATCATCGGCTGGGCCAAGCACATCCCAGGTACGGCTGCGTGTGTAGAGCGCGTCGCCTCCAGCGCTTCAACTGCACGCGACTACATCTGGGCACGCTCTGAAATCCACAGCCAACATTCAGTCATCAAAAGCAATAAAATGAATTTAGAGCTTCCGTAGCCTTATGTTGTGTAGCTTTTAGATTGTTTTAACCAATCTCTACAAACAATGTATATTTTTTAGTAACATGAATGCCATTTAAAATCTCACTGAGATTCTCTTTGAAGGTAATTAATTCATCAATCTGGATGTAAAACGTAAACAGGATATATTTTTAACGGAAACTGGGAAGAGTAAACCAAGTATGTATTGAATACTTGAAGAGTTTCATTGCAAAATGCGGTATGTCTATTTAAAGCGTTTGTAGAAATATGCTAAATTTTGTTATGGGAAAAATAACCAATGACGTGCTTTTTTATTCGTTGATATGTCTTGCTAAACAAGTTAAAACACTACACCATGATGCAATTAAATTTAAGAATAATGAATTTTGTGAAAAAGTGAACTTTGTTGTGGTATTTGGCAAAACCCAATATATCCACAAAAGTCCGATTTGAAGCAAATGCCTGCCAGTCAATATCATTTACATAAACATTTTCATGTTTCTACAAAAATTCGTAATACTCCACCACATAAAGTACACGGTCTTTTTTGTGAATCTGCTGCTCAATGCAGCCAAAAACTATGTCCACTAATGGACAATGCATTCTTGACTGATAAATTTGGGGATCTTTTTTCTGCAGAGCTTGCAGTATGGAAATGGCTCTCATATTTTTGTTTTGCCCAAAACAAGAGAAGATAAACAATTGATGCCTGTGGGGAGTGCAGGATTCTCTGTTGCTGATTGTCTGCGTGGATGTACCACAGTTAGCGGAAAAACTGGCTTGGCGTTTATTGCACTTTGGAGTGATAGCTGATGTTTAGCTGATGCTAAACACTGGGATATACAGCATGTTGCTAAGGGCTGAACATGGCGTGACTACTGGCCTGCCAATGACCGTCTTGCGGTGGTGTTTCAAAAATTTCAAAAATGGTGTTAAGTGCGTTTTGCGATGAAATTCTGAATTTTCTTCATTACTTTTTCTTTGTCTTGAGTGTTCATGATAAGATCTGAGCGTCTTCAGGATTTGCACTTGCAAACGTGCACATTCACACACACGTGTGTATACACATATATATATATATATATATAAACAGAAGTGTAAAATCCAGGGGTCAGAAAGTAAAAGTCCTGTCAAGTTTTTCTCCAACCACAGAATGAGCTGATCACTCATATTGGCTCTATCTCCTGTCCGAAGTAAATCCAGGTGGTTGGAATAAAGTTCTGGGGAGGATTTTTACTTTCTGAACCCGGACTTTACACCTCTGTATATAAATACACACATACAAACATGTATACACATGCAATATTTCTGAATGCACGTATAAACACACACATGCGAGTAAAGAGTATAAACACTCACTCACATGTGCCACACACATGCATTTGCACACACAATAATGCACATACACGCACACACATACACGTGCTTTACACATGCATGCACGCCCACATATGCATGCAAAGTGTTGCAAACACATGCATCTTTGCGTGCACACACACGCACGCACACACACACACACACACACACACATGCACGTGCGCACAGATAATTAAAATTTGTAGCTCAGGTGCACCATGGGGACAATAGGGATGCTTTAAAAAAATCAAATCAATAGAGTGCAGCTAAAACCTCTGATTTGAATGGGGGAGGATGTTGGGCCTGGTGTCACTGTAGGCCATAATCACTAGGGAGATTTAGAGGAGAAGACCCTCTTACTGAAATAAGAGAAGTACTTTGCACACAAGCAGTAAAATTGAATTATTGATGAAAGTAATCATGGATGCCCCTCTCCCCTCCTGCCAGAAATTCTCGCAGAGGATGTGGTGGGTTAAAATGCCACAAAATGAAATTAAGGGAAATAATCTAGATTGTGCTGCAATCTAATTTCATTCTTTTTTCCCCTTACAGCGAACAATCTTTATTTATGTGGGCATTTATTGTTTCATCTTCTGTATTCTAAAAAAAGAGAAATTGTAAAAAGAAACAGTGCTGTCATCCTAAAGAGGTTTTAATGAAACAGTGTTGTCAACCAAAAGAGGATTTAATGATCTCAGTAACATTCCCTTCATACGCTAAATCTAGCGAATTTGCTAGTGAAAGATAATTGCGTTTGAAAATAATGTTGTAAGCTTGGGCCTTCCCTTTTGCGACTACATGTTGCCCTCATACCACAATGAAGTCTTTGGCTGTGCTCTTACACAGAATGCACCAGTTCTGTTTGCCTCATGTTAAACCTTAGAAAGAGTTAGACTGATGGGCAGTAGCTGGACTCCGGTGATGGCGCTGCTCTGTTTTCGGAATGGGCTGTAATCGGGTACAGGAAGCAGTGTTATCGGGTAAGCTGATTAGACAGGCGGCTCCTTCCTTGCGCCTGGCCCCCAGTGTGCGGCGTCAGCACGGGACAGTTTAAAGGACAGCTTACCCCAGGAGTAGATCAACCACTGACCCAATAGCACAGTCCACTCCGCTTGTCTCTGGTTGGCTCCCGTCAGCTGGCCCTATTGCACGTGGATGACCGCTGTCTGAACCACTCTACTCAACCCAAATCCAAACCCTACCTCTGCAGCCTGAACCATAGGGATCCTCCTGGCATGATTAGAATGGAAATATATGCAAGATTTTTGATAGATCACCCCTCATAAATTGAAGACCCTGGTCCTAAAAGTACTTGAGTTACAATATGTCTGTTTTGGGGGGAAAGATACGTATAGTAGATCCATAAAATCTGCTAATTGAAGACCCCAGTGCTAAAAGTTCCTAAGTCACAAAATTTCCATTTTGAGAAAATTGATAAAATCGACTTGGGTAACTATGAAAGATGTTTTCCCATCCATACCTAGTCTCGGTATATGAAAATGTGACTTAAGTTCTCTTTGCGCAAGGCTCAATCGCTACCCAGACAATATTCAGTCTTTGATGCAATTTTCATGCAAATTCTTAAACATAAATTAATTGCTTTGAATCTTCAGAGAAAGAAATTTATTTAGTGCGTCTGTGAAGGACCCATATACTTAGTGTCACCATATACAAAAAATAGACAATGCATGCTATGCATGATTTTTACTGTGGTAGACCCTCGATCACGATATAAATACAAAATTAAAAAAAATCACTGAATTGTACTTAGTATATAAACAGTATGGTGGTAATGGTCCAACCTTTGAAATACAGGTTTTTTTTTGTAATGTTTTCTTTCTTTAAAATTCTTTACTGTTCTAAAACTCTGAGGAGTTAGATTTCTGGACCTCAATTGCTTTGAGTTATATGATTGGTACTTGGGCATTTGAATGTTTGTTAAGAACATTATCTTCAATTTGTGATAGTACTCCTGAATGGGTTAAATATGCATTGGTCTTGATAAAAAAGTATCTTGATTCAATAGTGCTCCTTTTTACCCTTTGATTTTTATATGTTAATCCCTAAGCATGCACCAATTAATCATATCATCCGAAAGGGAAAGGTTTGTCGCTGCTATGATTGGCAAAGAATGAATATAGTAATTATAATGGCTGTAGCTGGATGATTAGCTGTAAGAAGATTACTATGAAATGGTGCTCACACACTCTCTCACACTCCCTCTATCTCTCTCACTTGCCACCCCTCCCTCCTCTCTTCAGAAAACTGTTCCCAATTCCCTCAGGTAAACATTGCTTGAGAAATAAGTGCAAACATGCGTATTTACTGTATAGCTTATCCAAGGGATCGGCGCTGTCATAAGTGCCATTTTCTATTTTTTGAAACATGGATTCTGGATTCTATCATAAATGCTTAATTCCCCCTTGTAGCTCAATGCTAAAAGGCACAGTACTGAATTAAAATCTGAAATATAAGTCAGTTACAATCACTGGCTGCCTGGAAGTTACTTTACCCTGTTATGGTTTTATTTAATATTACAATGCATTTCTTCATCAATTAGTTGTTCGGGACTTGTTTCCTGTCTTTTACTCTAGAGTGTGCAACACCTCTGACAATGAGTCTTAATATGTCTTAATATGAGACAGTCATTTATGTGCGCTTCCAAGTTGGCTTTATTTGTTTTTGTCTTTGAAAACACTATGAGTTCAGTAGGCATAAATGGAATGAGAACATATAAAGCTGAAGCAGGGTAACATTGCAAAGAGACTGAACATCTAGGCAGGACTGAGCATTGGCCTTGATTTTTAGCTTTAAACTTAATGAATTGAAGTTTCTTTAGCCCTCATACTTAACAATGTGCAGTGCAGATGTCCAATAGAGTGCCACTGATCAATGGTAAAATTAATACCAAGAGTGCCTCTGGAATAGTGAGCCAGCAGTATACATGGAATGGCCATCAAAAAATATTGATTGAACTGTGCAGTACAGGGGAAAGAATTCAGACAATTTAGATACATAGTTAGAAATAGAAGTAAACATATCTCTCTCTCCCTGTCTAGGTCTCTTTAACACACACACACACACACACACACACGCACGCACACGCACACACAGGGACACACATCTACCTGCACACACACACTTCCGTGATGGTTCAGTGCTCAGTAAGGATTGTGTTGTATGTTTTTGCCAGCACAATTCGTAGCTCAGGGCAGTCCAACGCTGTTGCTCAGTGCCCACATCTGTCTTCTCACAGTGGAAAAAAAACTGCTGATTGCATCCTGATGGATTTTTTGGGGCCTAGGGCTGTGGAATTAAAAAAGATTAACAGTTCATTATGAAGTGGGGAACATTGATTAGGATAGAGGCAGACTGGCAACAACCAAGTCCAAAGGTAACAATAGATGTGTGAAGATAATAAGAGCTTAAGTTTCCTCATCGATTTTTCATAGCTCCCTCTCTCCCCAATAATATTTATAAATCGGTTTGAAATGGTTGGAATTAGAAACACACTGCCATTCCCATGGAGTGATTTTTTTGTGATTTGTACAGATTTCTTTTCCATAAACACATTGCCATGAAGTGCGGTAAAAATTACTCCTCTTGATCGTCATGATCTGAATTAATTTGTCTTGTTATCTAGATTTAGAGAATGGAAGGTGTACACAAATTAAATTACTATTCTGATATTGATGTTGATTTGTTTGGCTCATTTGTGCATCTGTGAGCATGCACTGTATTGCAATTAGATGCATTCTTTCAGCATTAGAAGGATCGATATTAACACATATAATCTTGTTTAAATGCTATACCCGATATTAAATATAAGTACCATAAGTGCCTTACCGTAAGTTGTATAATTACATTAATATAATAAGTGCTATGTTTATCATAATTAAATAAATTAAATAAATTATTGTCATCATCATTAACATCAGAATTATGCTTATTTATGGTGATTTGCATGGAATATTTTCTAATTCTTACAGATGTTAGTCAGAGGCAGTGAGTGTAAAGTCATACAGCCAAAGAATATTTTTGCTTATTTGTCATATATAAAAATCAATGGCTCCATATGGCCCTTCCCCTCTAGAAGCCTTCCACAAGTTCATTATCAGCCATGTTGATAATGTTCTCCTACTGCCACTGTGATTTTAATCTACCTCTGATGTACTAGTTATTAGGGAGTGATGCATAGAAAGCCTTTTCACTGTTTGAGACTCTGCAGCAAATGGCAGGGCACTTGTTTGTCTGTGGGTTAATTGCTTGGCGGCTATTATGGGCGATGATAGGGAGACTATGACAGATGGCCTGTCAGTCCTAACATACATATAACCTTTGACCCAATAGCACCTCCTCTCTTCAAATCCCTCCAATACCTCATCATTCCAAAAAGGCCTGGGTGTTGCAAGGGGTTAAGCAGGACATTGTTAGACTCAACAAGCATGTGCATTGGTGTCCGGGGGCTGTGGTATTTTCCTCTCAGTTGCGGCCTCGCAATTTAGCAAATGTGTGAATGTCATGTGCTCCCGTTCGGACTTCAGAATGCACCGGGACTGTATTCTCAGATGAGACAAGCATTTGTCACTTGCTGTCCCTCTGTCTGGATTTTCCGTTGGGAATTGCTGTGGCTTGATGCTGCAAACGTCTTTCCCTTTGTCACTGAGTTGATTTAAATCCATCGCGTATTTAGCTTGTCATTTTCTGCTCAACTTTAGCACATCAGGGCAATGTGGCACTATTTGTGATACTGGATTCGTGACTTTCATACCATTACACATCTATATTTACTCAGGCAGTCAATGTCAGCGAATTGATTTGTATTTACCAAACAGTCTTACTGTAATATTATGGAACATACAGCAGTAATAATATGTGGCCCCTAAAAACTGTTACTTAATATTATGCAGTACATTTGACGTAATTGCAGTATTACTAGGATGATTATTTTTCCAGCACAAATTACTGCTCGTTTTTAATTCATGGAGGCACAATAATTTAGGTTTAGTTCACTGCACTGACAGATACTTGAGAATAAGTAGGCGTGTGATAGATGTGTGTTAATGAGTTATAATCAGTATACCAGGGTATTTATTTGTGCCAAATGCAAACAGCAAGCAAAAAGACAAATGCATAGCATTGTAATTACTTACAGAGGAAGCACATGCTCCCCCTTAATTAAATTCTAATGCAATCAGTGATGTGCTAGGCAATGTAGGCATTGTATGCACATACTGCTCTGTACATTTTATTGAGTGGAGAAAGAGTGACTCACTGATCAATTGTTATTGCACCTCACTGATCTCACTAAATTTGACTATGCTTGAGAAGTACTCGGTCCTGACGCGATCTAGCATTGCAATGCAATCCAGTTTAATACTGTGAGTAATGCTAAGTTAGAAGGTCGTATTTGAGAAAGGGATACTTAGGTCTTCAGGCAGCTTTGTACATCAGCAACATATAACCGGAACTAAGTGTTGTATAATTCTATAATTCTGTGTTTTTCTCGTTGTTCATTTGATCTGTTTGGTGTGGCATTCACAAACAGGCTGAGCATTCATACATATGCACATGTGGCACAGGTAAAGTAACCTTATTTCTAGTATAGCTTTTTCTAATAATGTATTGGTATAGTATGGCAATGCCGTCATACCACTTTGGTTAGTTTTGAAGTTAATCACTCTGCATTTGTCATTTGTATTAAGTCATATGCGTGATTTCAAGTCAGATTACCAGACAGTCATTTTGTCTGGTACGAATCATTTTGCACTGTACGTGGCCACAGGTTGCAAACTATATCTGTTTAAGTTTTTGAGGAGGTACGTGACAGATGTCAGTTGAAACCTTCTCTCACACCTTACATCCGTGCAAACCCTACACATAGCCATTCATAGGCGAACTACAGAGAAGGATAAAACAGCCAGTGCCCTACTGTGCCTATATGCCGCATACTAAAAGAGCCATCACTTGCAGTCATAATGCAAAGGGAGATGTTTTTGTTTCTCTGCATGCTACTCATTCACATATCCCCCCCTCTTCTCCCCAAACTACCCCCACCTCCTCCACCCACCACCACCCACCTATGCCTGTTTTCCCTTTCCTATTAAATTGCAAAATCTACTTACTGTGTTGCCAGGCTGATCCCACTCAAGGAGCATAATCTCCTTGTAATAGAGTGTGAATACAGCCAGGCTATAAATCAACACCTCATCAGCGCACTTTATTAAATATAGAGACCAACAGACAGCTTTTAGTATATTCAATTTGCCGGCTGACGTAGACTTATAAAGATAGATTGAGTAGTCAGGAGGATGCTGCAGCCCAAAACCAATGCATGAAAATGGAGAAATGAGGCGGGGGGGGTGGGGGGACCTGCATGGAGGGAGGGGAGAGTCGCCGTGGCAACAGTCGGGTGGGGGCAGGAAAGGGGCGTTTAGCTGCTTTGTAGGATTTGGGGGCACGAGCCCCCTACAACATACATCCATATACCGGTAATCCATTCCACACATCTATAAAGATAGAACACCAATAATAATGAAGGAAGATGGCTGCTGGTGGCTTCATTTAGGAAGAGCTTGCTGAAGGTTTTGATGGGAAGAGTGTGTGACTGGCAATAGAGGGAGGAGTGGAGGTGGTCAGCACTGAAGGGGGGGATGCACATATGCCTGCTGTTGGGAGTGGGAGCATATTTGTGGTGGCCATTCGTAAATTTGAACTCATTCAGAGAAGTGAGCATTCAAAAACATGCCTTGGTGTTCACCAAAATACCTTTGGAATGGAAACCTTTGCCTCCTGGGCCTGTTGTGCTATACTGGGCCCAGTGCTAACATATTGTGTATCCCTCAGAATGTTCGGTGCAAGGTAGTGACTTAATAGAAGTCCTGTGTTTATACTCGTGATTTCTGGTTAAATGACAATTACTGTATGTGGTTTCAGCAAAAATTTAATCACCACATGGGCAAATTGTATGATAGGATAGTTAGATATGGCATTAAACCGTTTGTCTTGAACGTGACAACAAGTAAGATCGGGATTATTTTACAATGGAGTGCAAGGTGTGTGGAATCATTATTATAATAGAATCATCTCTCTTACTTATCTGGTGGCTGGTAATTGAAATTAATTTTGTGCTATGTCAGTGTAAATCAGTGCTCTCGGGTTCCCACCAGTTCCTTGGTTGGAGGCATTTTGTGTGAAATAAGGGATGCCAGACTCCCGGGAGTGCTTAAGACTGAGAAATCGGGGTCAGCGGGTCAGGGGGTGATGATTAAGACAAGGGGGATTACTGTATTAAATGTTATAAAACCAAGTTTCGTTCATAGTCCACTGGCTAAATTGCTCATTCTCGGTACCTTATCATGATAATGGGATGTCTATGGTTTTAGAAATGTAGATATAGTGCCATGTAAACTTGGTGTTGCATATTTTTCTCTGAAGCTGAAAAAAATTATTCTATAATGCTACAAGAACAGCACTGTACATTTTCACCCTTCCAAGTCCAAGACTTTAAATACTGTAAACAAGTATTTTTAATTTAAACAGATTTTTATCAACCCAGCATGAATATCAAGAAAGGTTCTAACCATTCCACTGAACGTGATTTTTGTTTTATGAAAATTAATATTGTACAGCCTTGGTAAGGTTTGAGTGCATTTGGCTGTAATTTATAACAATGTTGTAAAAATGCACAGTTGATTATAGCGGGAATAAAGATGAATGTGTGAAAGCGCAAAGCCATTTGTGTTGAATTACAATGCGGCCCCAAATATCAGAGCTAGGCCCACTGTTTTTAACATCAGAAATGGTGAAATATTCATCACTTCAAGGCTATTTTGGAGCAGCATTGCTTTCCACATGTGACCAGGGTTCAGGTCAAATTATTTGTGTCCAGTCCCTCAATTTATGACCACACAAGTATTGATTAGGTCCTACTGATGCTGTCATGTAAATTCAGAGTGAGTCATGGGTGGCAGCTGCAGGTTACACACACACACGTGCCTGCAGATACAGGAACGTGCGCACACACACACACACACACACACACACACCAGGCAGGCCTACGCAAACACACACAGCTGTCTGCACACAAGTCAACTCACAAGCCGTGCCCACATGCCCTCACACACGCAAACACATGCGTGCAATCACTACAACCATGATCTTTACACCAGCTCTGGCATTTTAACTCCAATTTTATTGTTTCTTTCCACCAAAAAAGATGCGTTTTATTACCAAGACCATGCACCTTACATCTCAATTTCCCCAGGAGGTGGTTCTGCTGCTGAACGCGCAATAGCCAACGACACCCCCGGAATCTCTTCTGATAAATCCGCTTTGTTTAAGGAAAATACGAGACCTGCCCGGCGCGGCCCTAAAAAGGGTGATTTGCATGTCAGCGGGGTTTTGTGGTGGAGCGAGATTTACAAAGCAGACACCTGGAGAGCAGCGGGCTGGTTAAAGCCAGATTGCTGGCGGAGGTGGAAGATGGCGCTTCAGGGCCGCTGGGGCTGTCTGATTGTGAGCCGTGATAGATCAGCCCCTGTCCAGCAAGAATTACTCTCTCTCACGCGCAGCCTGATTGAGGGTGAAATACGAGGGGGCTGCAGCTGCAGGGAGAGGCCACACAGTCTCATAATTACATCTCCTTTTATTACCAACACTAATGGCCCCCAGGGAGACGGCAACAATAATAAATTAATAGAATATGAACTCTCACTCAACGCAAATTTGGGGCTTTTAATTCCAGGGCCTGCTGGTTCTGGGGGGGAAATAAAATGCCCCGCCTTTGGGCCAAGCCTGGGTCGGGTCAGCCCCGGAGGGTCGGGCTTCACGCGCTGGCCTGTGGTGGCCCGACTGATGCCCGATGCGGCGGTTCTTGAGGTTTCGGGGGGGCGCAAACTGAATCACTGGCTCTCGGATACCATCCTCGTTGCATGAAAAATCCGATGAAGAGATTTTATGACAAAGGAAAGGATAGAGTTACGGCGATGTGAGGAGAGCGGAAAGGAGCGACGAGGAGAGGATCAGGAAAAGGCCTCTCCACTCCGGGGGTCTGGGCCGATTTGTTTGGAGATAAACGTGACAGTTTGAGATTTATCAAGTGCAGGAGAGATTACCCCCACCTAACCACCACCACCCCACCCCACCCCCCCGCAACTCCTCACCCCACCCCACCCCACCCACCACCAGGACCCCTCCCCCTCACCGCTGCCTTTTCTTCCTCTGGGCTTTGAAAGCAAATGAAATGGCCGCTCTACAAGGGGACCACCGAGCTCTCATTCACCGCCAGTGATGATTATACAGACACGCTCAATTTTAATCACGGGCAAAAATCTATTTATTTTTCCTCTTGTCACCTTCACTGTTTAATCTTCTTTTAGTCCTTCTCTCCCTCCCCCTCTCTTGCTCCTCTCGCTCTCTCCTTCTACCTGCCTCCGTTGTTTCCTGCTTTGAGGGATGGGGGTCTCAGGCACTGGAAGAGAGGGCTAGTGCTGTCGGAAATTTGCATAACAGACAGGGAAATTAGCGTTGCTGGTGTGTGAACAAATTTAATGGAGAGGGTACAGAGTCAGGTCAAGGGGTCAAGGAGGAGATGGCTGGAGGTGGAAGGCAGGCGGGATGTCGAGCACCTGGTGAAATGAGCTGGCAAAACAAAGCGTTCTCAAAAATACGGAAAGGAGCCCGACGCTGCTTTTTATTTCTCGTTGTATTTCTCGCTCACGTTTCCCTTTTTTTAGCACCCAATGCCAGATTGAGTAGCCTACTGGGGGGCAGAGGCTCGTATTGATGCACTGGTTTCAAAAAATATCACTAATGGACGGTCAGGCCTCACATTGTTGTGGAAGCTGTTTGCCGGCGCAAAGTTTATTGCACGCTATAAATACGAGCAGACAAACTGATTACTTTTTATGCCGAGAACCGTCCTCACTGTGAAAATCTTGGCTCGGGTAATAAAGCGGCGGGAAAAGGATAAATCGGCGGTGTGATCTGAGGCGTCTCGCCCTGCTGGGGGAGAGGAGAAAGGAAGTGGCTCTGGAGCATGTTAAGAGTGAAATGAGCGATTAACCTGCTCGCTGCGCGGCCACCGAGCGCCTGTCATTCTCCCTCAGCCCGGGGGCAGGCCTGTCACTTCCTGCTTGACAGCAGTGAGCGCCGCTCCCCGATAGTTGCGCACGGGTCCAGATAATGGGAAGTCTTCGGAGAGACAGAGATGCATGGGATCCCGTAATGATGTCGCACAGACATCTTCATGTTGCGGGCAGACAGAAGTCGCTTCAGTGCGGAAAAAAATAGCCTCATTTCGTGATTCTTGACAGTTTTTAAAAAATGTTTTAATTCTAAATGGTTTGCTTTTCTGCTTGTTTCATACTGGAAACCGAACCATATCATGGTTGTGACTGAGTAAAAAAGCACCAACTATTAAAACATACGTCCAAATAGTCAGTTTCGCTGGCACAGCTAGTAGAGCAGTGTTCAGATGTTCGTTTTGAGCCATGATGTCATTGGTTCGGTTTGTGTCATGTGTCTCCCTTTTCTTCTTTCCTCCTGATTCCTGTCTCTGTCAAATTTACGCTGAAAGAGCTCGACTGATATATTTACTAAACAACATGACGAAAGAAAAGAATGTTAGTGCACTGTTTACCTAGCCGTGACCCCTGGGATCCCTGTAGTAATTGGCCATTGCGGGGTGAGGTCAGGGCAGGCGCGAGCGACTCTGCGCACCGGTGTCTACAGCGGTATAGACTTTTCTCCTCATTTTGCTCGATATTGTGTCATGTTTGGTCAAACTGCACAAAAGCAGCTGGTTGGAAATGAAGATGTAAATATTGATATTTCATTAGAGGAAATCACCTGCTCGAGCAGCACTTAACTCCGCAGCACCTCCGAGCCTCTCGGCTGGAGCGCCATCTGACCCGAGGAGCCGGGAAGTCACTTCATTACTCGATTAAATTGAGTGGAAAACGGCAAGGCAAGACGCAAGATCCCATTTGGAGCGATAATTTAGGCTCCTAAAGAAAAGACGGAGGGAGCGGGGGAAAACATCGCCTCTCCGGTCCCACAACAAATTGCGTCCGAGGTTTCAATCCGAGAGCTTTTATTGTCAAACATAATTGCAGGCTGTTGTGCTTAATGTGCACACAGAGCTTTGAGTGTCTGGTGTTTTTTTGTAAAAAGTTTTGCATGGTCTGTTGTATGTAGGAAAGACAGTATGTTTCACATTCGCCGTCACAATTCGAACAAAGGACTATTTTTCCTTGCCAGAAAAATAGCAGTGCGATCAACTCTGTCTTGGTTGTGGATGCGATGCAAAGTCGATGCCCAAATCAATCTGCCTTGTGTCTGCACTCGCTTCACAATTTTCTAGTTGCCAACTCAAATCAAACAGAGCCTGATTTGCCTTTTTATTTTGGACAGAGAAATAACACAACAGACAAAAAAAATTGTGCATCAGTCAACTAGTGTTGGGACTCCACCACTGGGATGGAAGAGAATTGAGAGACAGAAAGTTCTAGATTTAGAATACATGGAAGTATGTCTCATACAGGAACTAATTTGTGACTTCTGCTATTCAGAACCTGAGAATTTTGTCAAATAGAGACGCAAAAACATAGCTTAGTCACGTCGTATGAATCATAAGCATTGCTAACCAGCTATGTTTACAAACTGGCTTATAAATTGACTGTTAAAGGAACAAATACGCTTTCAAAACAACTTTAATGAAAAGAAAAAAGAAATTGCAATAAATGCATTTTTGCTATTTGGTATTGCCTGTTTTATCCCTACATATTCAAATGGCATATTCAGATAATATGTGTAGAAATAAGAAAATGCAGACATTTGTTTATTGCTGGATTTTATTTTTTCAGTCCATATTATTCTCTGTATCTGTGACTGCTCAGATTACACAAAAATGGTGTGGTTAGAGTCTATTCAAAATTTTCAAACTTTATCCGGAGTGCTTCAAAGTTGGGGAGGGTGGAAATTAGGCTCTTCAGCGTGGCTGCTGATGTCCGACCTCCTCCATCAGTGCTCTCAGTTTGATCAGACGCCTCCCTTCTTGTGACTATTGATTCCCCTTCACATTGTGAAGGCCGATTACAATCTGTTAATTAATGTATCCTCCAGCGCTTCTTTTCCCTGTGTTCATCAGACTGATAAGAGAAATTGGACACTCAGGTACCCCCTTTCCCCCGTCTCCTCCTGAACTGTGCAGAAGCACTCCCAAAGTGTCAGGCCCAAACAGATAAACATCGCCCCCCTCCCCCCGGTCCTAGACTTTCCCTCAATGAGATAATATGTATTAAAAAGGGTTGGGGAAATGACAGGGGGTGGAGCGTTCCTCTGCCTGGTCAATACAGTAATCAACTGCCTTTTAATTATAAGGGAGCAGATAGCATTGCCACAGTAAACTTGTAAAAGCAATCATTTTAATCATCAGGCTGTGTGGAGCGGCTAATGTGCTGTCAGAATGGACCGCCTGCAGGCAAACAGCATGCTTAGAATGTGAGGTGTATGTGTGTGCATGCGTGTGTGTGTGTGGGGGGGGTTGAGGGGGAGGTGAGGGGCTTTAAAGTGTTTATTGGCAGCTGAAGGGGGAAAAAGAAAATCGGGAGCGATGGCTATCCGCTCCTCCTCTCTGCGGATTTCCTCTCCCCACCTTTGAATTTCTCCATCATTCCTCACAGTAGTTTCTCAGTTTTTTTAAAAAAGATGGTCATTTGAGTAGCTGTGGTAGAAGCGTGTTATGAAAGAAAGCAAGGGAATGATGTAAATGATATTAATAATGTGGCTATCCATAAATCCCCAAGCTGGGATGTTTAAGCTGTTATTTGTCGGAAAGAGGATTTGGGCAGGGCTTTCGGGTGCGCTTGACCGCTTGACCTTTCCCCTGGCGGGGCGAGCGTCTGTCATCACACCCTCATCACCTGCTGCACATGCTCGCCACCCTGAATACACACGAGTGCGCACACAAACACATACACATGTGTGCGAACGCACACATACACACAATCACACAAACACATACACCCTAATACACACAGACTCACAACATTCACGTACACACAAACACATGCACACACACACGCACACACACAGGCACGCCCATAAACACGCAAACGTTTGCGCGCAAACACTCAAGCATTCACACACACACACGCGCGCGCACACACTCAAAGTTAGCAGGAAGCTAAGCACTGTGGGTCACGTCCTCAACCTTCGGAATGAGGATCTGTCCAAGTGATTATATCACTTAGATGAATAGGAGTGCGACGGGAAACAGGGAAATGTGGGAAAGCCTCATGTTTCAAAGATCTTAACCCCCCGCGCTTATTTACTGCCTTCTCTTAAGTCCTTCTGCGGTGCGGTAGCGCTCCTTCTGAAGAGGACATTCCAGAAAGCGACTAAAAATACGCCGCTCCCAAACACCCGAACAGGACACGAGGGGTTGACCTGAATCGACACGGTCCAAACCAACTTTTTGTGCCATTTGCAGTCAGAGCAGTGCCTCTGCACAAATTTGAGTTTAATTTTTTTCTTTCTACTGATTTTGTCCACAGGAATATGGGCTGATCTCAGAACTGTTAGCAAGGGCATTTAAGCTCACATCGTACACCTGATACACATGCATCCTTTATAAGCAGATTCTGTTCATACTCACACACAAAACAAATTTCCAAAGGCCCTGCTAGAGATGACAGTAAGAGGCTTCTTACTGGCAGACCTAGATGTTGACTGAAGGAATTAGAGGCTTTATTATCATAGTGTCACAATGTATTCTATTCATATTTGGTTGTTAAGTCTCTGTGGTTCGCTCCATTGAGGAAAATACTCTCAAACTAAAGCTGTCTACATCAGAATCTGCAGGTATTCGCTCCTTAAGAAGTGAGCCATGCAGATCTCACAGCCCTTGAAAATGACGTCTCAGACTGGGCACTGAGTGATTTTGTAAAAAAGAAAAAACATTTTTGAATTAAAAAAAGTATAATCTACCACTTTAAGTGCGTGTAAAAATAAATGGAAAAATGGAAAAATGAGTGATTGCTAGCACAGAAGTGTCACTACAGGTCTACAGCAGGTCTGAAGCAGAATTGACCTGCAACCGTTGCTCTCCCTCCCCAGGCTTCTCTAACCTGTCCCTGGGAGACCAGATGAGTCTCCTGCAGAGCGCATGGATGGAGATCCTGATCCTGAGCATCGTTTTCCGCTCCCTGCCCTATGAGGACGAGCTAGTCTACGCCGAGGACTACATCATGGACGAGGAGCACTCGCGCCTGACGGGTCTGCTGGACCTCTACGTGTCCATCCTGCAGCTGGTCCGCAAGTACAAGAAGCTGAAGGTGGAGAAAGAGGAGTTTGTCACCCTCAAAGCCATTGCCCTCGCCAACTCAGGTAAGCATACCTGCCTGTAGACTCAGCCTTTTTATTTTGTAATGTAAGTTAAGACACCAACAGGGAGTTTGGGTATCATGACATTGTGATACGATGATAAGCGTTGTCTTCTCTGGTTTTAAAGGCTGCGTTACAGTAATGGGGTGCAGGTTTCTGCACTTTTTAGACAGTTGTAGCTCCTGCCTGTACCTTCATGGTCATTACGTCCACATTGCTAATGAATGATCATCAAAAATTACATTGTGTAAATATTTTCTGAAGCACCGTTGTTTATGCCTACTATATCCGCACAATATCAATATTGAGGTAATATCGTGTCTGTATTGCCCAGCCCGACCCAGCCAGCCAAAAATAAAAAATTAAATTTGGACTCATAACAATCCTAACAATGCCATGACGACCTACTTTTTACTTTAAAACATCCTGGCGAAAATATATTTACATATTTATTATTGTAAATGATGTTACCCACAATCTTTTTTATTAACACAGTGGTGTGCACTGATGGTTATACACCACCACTTTTGTCTGAAAGGGGTCCTAATATATTACTACTCTATGTTTTTTGGTGAAAATGCATTGAAAAATAGTATTGCAGGCAATGAGACCAAAAAAATCATTTCCACAGGTATATTGAAGTGAAAATATGGGTAAGAAACAAAAACACTGAAAACATATTTTTTATAACAATTAAAAGATGTTGCAAATTTTTTTGCATAGCATGAATACATGTTTGAAGGCGCGTTCCATAATTATTGATGCAAAAAAAAATGTGTTTAAACTGGTTTAAGGCAACATTATTCAGCTAAATTACCTTTGATGGTCAGTTGTTCCACTGAGGTGACATGAACTTTGGGCAGTGTCACAGTGTTAAACACAGTGGCACGACGGAAGGACCTCTCTGAGATTGCTCGTAGCCGCATTGTGGCCTTACATGATGCTGGTCGGTCACTTACAAAAAATTTCTGAAGACGTTAAATGCTGCCATGGCACTGTTTTAAACACCATCAAGTGTTCCAAAGAGACCAGTTCGCTGAGGACTAGTGGCAATAGAGGTGCAAAACGGAAGTGCCTCTGATGCTCATTATATTGTATGAAAAATGAGAAAAAAAGTCGGCAGTTGACAGTATGACAACTCTGTGATGATATTAATAGCGCTTGAGGTGAAGAGATGAAAGTATCAAGATCTACTATTTCCAGACGCTTGTGTGAAAATGGTCTGCTGCCAAAAAACCACTTCTTAGAGCTGGCAACAGCAAAAAGATAGGACCAATGGCCTTGTAGCTAACCAGCCCAACAACTGAGTCAGTTGTTCAGCATTTCTGAGAAAAGCTTTTCAGAGATTCAATGGTGTATGAATACAGCGTACTAAAATACATGTGGTGAATCTGGCCACCGGTTTCATAGGAGATGATCATGAAAGATTTTCCCTTTATAAGTAAAAGCGGAAAATTTAATTAGAGAAAAATTAGCAAAAAAATAAAGAAATAAAAATTTTTCAAAACTGTGAACATTCTTGCAAGACATTGTCCCAACGAAGCTCCATACCAAATTTGAAATTAATCAGTTCAGTAGTTTCAGAGAAAATTTTTAAAGATTTTGCTAACAGATGACGATCAAGACCAAGATCACGACTACGACGATGGATGCCGCCGGATCACAAAACAAGTCCCTTGGACAGATGAATCAAAATTAGAAATTTTCTCATCCAAACGCCAAATTTATGTGCACAGTAGAGTTGGGGAACGTGTCAAAAATGACTATTTAACCCCTTCAGTAAAACATGGAGGTGGTAATATTATGGTTTGGGGTTCAGTCTGCTCGAAAGGAGCCGATGATCTCATAAAAATCGACAGAATCGTGGATCAAAAGAAGTATCACAGAATCCTTATGAGGCACGCATTGCCGTCTAGAAAAAGACTGACTGGTTGGGGATTTTATTTTCAACAATTTAATGACGCTAAACACACTTCTAAGTTGTGAAAGAATTATCTCAGTCGGAAAGAATCATCTGGTGACATCGAAGTTATGATTTAGATGGTCAGAATCCAGACCTTAATCCGATTGAGCAAATCTGGGATTAGCTTGATACCAAGATAAACAAATCTTTTGTAAAATTGAAAGAATCCCTTTGGAATGAACTTCAAATCATATGGAATGGTTTAGCGAGTAAGAAATTAAAAAATATGTGAAAACTATGCCTAGACTATTAAATGCTGTAATCAAAGCAACAGATGGCCACACCCGATATTGATTTTTTTCTCTCAAAAAGACATTATCATTTTTGTTTTTTGCAAAATATTGTTATGTTTACTTATTTTCATATTATGATCCAATATTATATGAAATAAATACTTGAATAGTACTTGGTTTCTGATTTATTTTCATTTTTTTCAGTGTATAATCATCATTGCAGACTACTGTATCTCAGCTTTATTTTACGTCTAAAATATAGATATTTTGGATTTAGTATGAAATTCTGGATCAATAGTTAAAATATATATGAAAAAATTATGACATGAAATATATTTTTCCTCAAAAAATTGTATTTCCACCGAATTATACAGTTTGCTATGGCCCATATTTTAATTTATAAGTTCATGGCATGTTTGTGATAGTATAACTGCTATCCTGAAAACCATTTATGTTAATAAAAATATCAAATTATTTTCTGGAATATGTATTTTTGCAGTGCATGTGCCATTCTTCCCTTGTACTGGTAAAAAGAGAGGAAATTAGAAAAATAAAAAGAATCTCCTGGTTTTTTGTCTCAGTTTGAAACTGGACATCAGTTGCACATCAATCAGTGACAATTACAAAACATCATGTGAATTTCAACAATTTCTCAATGCACAGTTTGAGTAATTATTCAAATAAAAAGTTCCCCGACTCTGATGATAAATATAACGGTGCTAAGAAATGTCTCAGTAGCACTAGAATTACTGAAGCTTATCTGTACTGTATGTTTTTGATAATTACCCTCATGTTGTTTGATATTTTTTTCAGCTGTGAAATTGTTTGTTTTGTTGAATTTGCTGCTGCGTGCTTTGTTGAATAAACTAATAAGAAATGTCTGTAAGGTTGTGAATATGGGAAAATAATCTGGTATGTCCGCAACAAATCATTCACTTTCTCAGCAAAGCTCATCTTTCGCAATGTTGGGGTTGATGGCATTTTGACAATGAATGGCGCGAGGACGAAACGGCATCTACTGCTATAAACACTGCTCAAATACACGGGTGAAGGAGGACAGTTTGAAGTTTAAACAATAAAACAAATAAACAGTCACCTGTCAGGCAGAGGAGTCAACAAAACAAAAGGAAAATGTATAAAAGATTGGGGGGTGGGCTTTTATCTGAGCGAGGAATCGCAGTGAGGTTGATAAATTTGAGATAAACAGGGAGGGTGGACAAAAGGGCCAGGGAACGGGGTGCCTTTTTAATTGAATGCCTTCCGTGTTATGGTATTTCTCCATTCTCTCTATCTCCATAGCAGTAGCCGCGGGGCACAGCAAGCCACGGGAGATAAATTTAGCATTTCATTAGGAGCACAGGGGCTGTCAATAAAATGTGTTAAGTCGAATGGAATGAGCATCAGGGAGCGACGGGCCTCGTTTGTTCCAATGTGAAGACGCCGCTTTCATATCGACAGGCTGCTTTTCAGAAGGCAGGGCCCGTTCCCCCTCTGATCAATGCCTGCCCTGCCCGCCTTTTTCTTTTTTTTGTGTGTGTCCGCCTGAAAAATGAAAATGCTGATCGGGAGCTTTCCTTTACTTTCAGATGGCAGACCTTACTGGGGATGGTGAGGGGTGAAGCGGGGGGAGGAAGGGGGGGGTGATGTGTACCGTGGGGGGGAGTCTTTGGAACGTTTGAACAAGGACCCGGTGAGATCGCTCTCTCGGGATCCCCTCTGTCTGACAGCTGTGAAAATTCATAGCCATTGATTTTGTAATTAGCAGTTTATCAATCGGATCGACGTGGGCTCTCTGATGGATTGCAAGGAAATTGTTTCTTCAAAGTTATTTTTTACCCCCCCCCACACACACGCACCTCCTAGAAAGCCCTCCTCCTACTCTCACATATCCACGCTCATACATGCGTCTGCAAACACACACACACACACACACTAGCATATAAACATTCACGCCATTCCGCCGTTTCCTGATGTCCACTTCAGCTGTGTTCAGGATCCTCTCAGTTGTATGGTCACGTTGCACAGTATCCAGACTCAGCTTCCATGTTCACTCTACTATTATACACCTCAGGTCTACATGTATCTGCATTTCCTATGATGGTAGTGTATTGCACCGGCATGCGTGTATGACACTTGATCAATCAGTTAGGCCTTGTGAGTCTTGCACGGCCATGTTTTTACACCTAACATCTGAAATTATATGACTAAAGAATCCCGACCGGTGCTTGTATATCGATTGTCTCATCAGGGAGTTATTGATGATACATGGTCTTGTTTTTTTTTTCTCCTTATTTTTTTCTTCCCTTCATTTCCCAAACAGCTGTTTTTATTTTCCCTCCACGGGCTTTAACGATGGCAGGGTGAGAAATGTCTCAGGGTCCTGGGAATACAGTCATTCCAGTCAATGAATTCTGAGAGAATTTAAAAATCTGTTTTAGTCTTTTACCGTCCGGTGTGGTGAAATGTGCACCAAGGCAAAGCAAATCAAGGAGCTGATAGCCAATGCAAAGAGCTAGAAGCAGGTTACCCTCCAACTGGGCCATGACCCTGGGGGGTCTACCCCACAAAAAGGCCTTGCAGTGCAGGACCACAAACAACAGGAGGTATAATGCAGTCATAGGATGCAAGGACACTAACGGAGAGAATTTACAATAATTGATATACACAGGGAGGTTATTTTAGTTTGCCGTTGCGATTAGTAATCACTCAGGGCACTAGCATTACATTTTAAATTCTATGACTTTATGAAATGAATAAAGAATTTGTTTTTTTAATGTGTTACCATCACCAGGACTGTCTTCAGTTGAATTAAATTATTCTCATGCATTTTTGTTTATTATTGCTAGTTAAAATAAATGTAAGTATACGCAAATCCCCCCAGTATTCTGGATCATTGACTTCATTTTACTTGAGGGAACATATATAAAACAGCTGATTCATAGTTGCATAGAGCCATTTTATATTTAAAGGATTTACAAAATTAAATGTCTAAAAAAACATTTTAACTACTCAGCTGTATACATTTGTGTCCTAAATTAAGGTAAGATATTTAAATATTTGATGATTTCAGGTAAAAATTATATACTGTTAAAACAGGAATTGTTATTAAGCTCAATATCAGGCCCATTAAATACTAGTTCATTGACTCTACATTATGCAAATATAATGTATTCTTTTTGTCAATATAAACCAAATACTACAGTAATTATACTGTATATGCTCTAATTATAGGTTCCTGTCAATTTCAAGTGAATGTGTGCTTTCAGAATTTTTGGCCCTAGAGTCCAACTGAAATGTTTTAATTTGTTTTCACATAAATCTAATGCATTTGGGCTTAATTTTTCATAAATTTGCTACATTGTTTGTGTAGAAGGCATGAATTTGCATGATATTTCAATGAGTGAAAATACTAGGTAAAATTAATTGAACAAAATAAATAAGTTAAGGCTCCCTGCCTTTTGATAAAGTTATTACAGGGGCACTAGGACAAAACAGTCATGTGATACAGCTCAACACTGTATTATTGTAAAATAGTTGATTCTTAGAATTTTAAACGTACAAGACAAGCAAGCACACACAAAAAAAAATCCCCCAGACTCAGTGGATGCCATTTTGTACAACTCTTTCAATCATTTATTCATTACTTAGAGGTCGTTTATTTTTATTTGAAAGTGCATTAGCAGTGTATGCTCTAAATGTTAAAGAAGCACCCTATGCCTTTGGTCCCTAGAAGAGAGTGTTTATGAGAAAAACATAATGCAGCCCACTGCTGTATTAAGAAACGCTGTATATAATGTGCTTTTCTCCACTGCGGGTATTGGCCCTTCACAAGCTGATGTTCATTCCACTTGTGCTTGGCGTATCTATAGGACTACATTGATTTTCAGTCTTTTTATTCACAGCCAATATGAAATTCAGACCCAAGACACCAGACTTGGAAAAAATTAAGGGGCTGGGTAGATTGTATTGGATGTTTGTTTAAAATGTGTGCGCAGTGTTTATCTTCTCCAAAGCCATATGGAATTATTCTGTATGGAATTTATGGCCCCCAGCTGTCTATAACCATCTTGTCCTGGGAGGATGAAGTTCCTTTTTATTCTCTTGAATTTTATGTGGAGAAAATCAAGTGTCCTACAGTACCCTTCATACATGAAGAAATCAAAAATCTTACTTTTTGCCTGTGATAGTAGAATTTTTAAAACGTTAAAATGTTCACTCGTTCTGTCAACCCAGATAGTGTGGCGAACTCAAATGTTTTGCGGAAATCTTTTACCTCAAAAAAATTGTATACACCAACTTATTAGCATTGTGTTGACGGCATTTGAAGAAAATAAGGCAAAAATTTGAAAAGTTATTTTCGCCATGTTTTTAAGTGCTGTGAACACAAGATCATTATGTTGGCTTACACATTTATTTAAGGTAATCGGTTTCCACGAAACAATTGAGTGCACCACACTATCTGGGTTTACAGTGAATGAAAAGAAAGTCTTGTTTGATTTGGGCATTTTCACATGTGATTTGCCCTTTTAAAATACAAATGAACTTATGAAAAGGAAACATCCATCCATTCTCTATACCGCTGCTTCCTCACCGGGGTCGTGGAGGAGCCGGAATCTATCCCAGCTGACCATAGGTGAAAGCAGAGACCCACCCTGGACAGCTCACCAATCCAACACAAAGCGCATGCACCATTCACACTCCATTCACTCACACGCTCATACCAGAGGGCTGTTTAGAGTCTCCAGTGAGCTCGTCATGCATGTCTTTGGTCTGTGGGAGGAAACCAAAGTACTAGGAGGAAACCAATACAAATACGAGGAGAAAATGCCAACTCCATAAAGAAAGGCATCATGCCAGATTCGAACCCACAACCTTCATGCTGTGAAGAAACAGTGCTACCCACTGTGGCACCCAAAAGAAAACACAAAATCATGTGAAAATCTAATTTTTGAATTTGAACTACAATCTTCCCGTGGAAGTAAAACGTGCCATTTAAAGTGGCATTGGTTACCTTTTCCCTGACTTATCTGATTAGTTTTTTTGTTTTTTTTTTACTCGTGGTCTCTTCACATGTTGGGTGTTTACCTGCAGGTTATGGAGGCATGACTTCTGAACATGTCATTTTTTCAGATGGGTGTAGGGTAAAATGTCTTTTTTTCGTGAGGCCAATGAGGCAGCCTGTAACTTGGCAAAGAAGATTGATTTACAAAAAAAGGTTAATGGCAGGATTGTATTTATCTAGCAATATATTGGGATGACGTATGCAATGCAATGCATGTATGCTGGAATAAGGGGATAACCTGTGCCAATATATGAATGAATGACCAAAAAGAGCTGAATATATGAAAATACTCTGCATCTTGGGTCTACTGTCCAGATTCAAACACCATATAATAATTTGCTTGCAATTATTTGATTCGCTGCAGCCATCATATTTATGATGAATTATATTTTTCATGGCCGTACTCGCGTGATAAAAATGTGTTCATTGCTTGTGTCTCATACGTTGTCCAGAACCTGAGGCTGTCCTGCCTTGAAACCGTGATTATGGTGTCGCACTGAGCTGGTCTCACCGATTATTTCTCTTTCCCTCTTCCTCTCTTACCCCTCTCTTACTCTCGCTCTCGCCCTTGATTTCTCTCTCTCTCCCTCCCTCTGTTTCTCCCTGGCTCTTGCTCTCTCCCTCCATCTCTCTCAGACTCCATGCACATAGAGGACGTGGAGGCCGTGCAAAAGCTCCAGGACTCGCTCCACGAGGCCCTGCAGGACTATGAGGGCAGCCAGCACCAGGAGGACCCCCGTCGGGCAGGCAAGCTGCTCATGACCCTGCCCCTCCTGCGCCAGACCGCTACCAAAGCAGTTCAGCACTTCTACAGCATCAAAGTGCAGGGCAAGGTGCCCATGCACAAACTCTTCCTGGAGATGCTGGAGGCCAAGGTGTGACAGACAGATGGGGCGGACAGCGTCGCAGCAGTGACAAACATGGACCGGAGCGGAGCGAGGAGGGCGAGAAGGCGACCGCTCATGGTCAACCGCTATAGACTGCTGTTTCTCGGATTCCGAGAAATTTTTTAAAAAAGAGAGGGGGGGAAAAAGGGAAGTGAATGCAATCTGTGCTTAAAGAATAAATATAATGATGCAGATTAATTTAAAAAAATATATAACAAATACTATGTACAGAGGTAAGATTTTTTTGTTGTCGTTTTGTTTATGGTCTGTGGTTCTATACGAAGAACAACCCCCCCTCACTCTGACTTCAGGACGAAGAGCCTCGGCCTCCCATAAAACTATGAGCTGCTTTATTTTTTAATGATTTTGTTCTGAGTTTTGGAGACTGAAGTGTGAAACCAAGAAGCTGGCTAAAGCAAAGACTGTGTGTGTAACACAACTCATTTTACTTCCTGGATGGTGTGCAGATGCATACACAGTTATCACAATGGATAAGTCTATACTCTATACTGGTGCATTCGATGGACATCCCTCCCTCTATGTATCTCTTTATCTGTGAAAAAACAAAAGACACGAGGTCCATTGAGCCGGACGTCTGCAAACATACCTCCTCAGTACTTTTTTTAAAGTTTAGTCAGAGCATTTTGCTGAACAATTTACTCCTGGCGGAGAAAATAACACATAACCCGTAACATGTCTAATCAATCTAATAATAGACAGGTAGTACAGTAACACGTCTAACCAACCTAATGTAGATACAGGTAGTGACTTATATCCATTAATTAAGCAATAAAGGGGGGTTTGGGTTAGCTGGGTTACACATAGGTTTGCTTTCAGTGTCGACTCACTCAAACAACTTATACTTTTGCCTCTGCTCCAAATTTCAGCTGCTCTGAGATGTTGATGCACTGTGAGGTTTTGTGTGTGTGTGTGTGTGTGTGTGTGTGTGTGTGTGTGTATGTGTGTATGTGGAGTGTATATTCTGCCAGAGGTTAGCCACTCCATGCTGCAAGCGCAGTCCTGTTTTTGGCTTCAATTTGCAAGAACACGATCCCTTGGACCAAATTTTGACAGTAACATTCACATAATCCATTTTTGAAAAAGGTGTCCTAATTGATCTGGTTGACTAGGGGTCAGGGATCAGAGATCTGACATGGAGCAGTACAAATCCAAGAGAGTCTTTGTTCAAATAATCAATGGCCCATATATGACGGTTGCTCGCAATCCTACTCACAGGAGTAGGCTTGTGGAAGCTGCTTCTTTTGCTAATTGAGATGATCATTGCCAATGTAAGGTGAATGTCATTGGACTTGCTGAGATGGGAGTCTATTTGTTTTTCATCTCAGCCGCCAACTTTCTAAAGGGTCATGCTTGTGCATGGAGTGGCAGCTGAACCTGTGGGTTCCACCAACCTCGGTCAATAGTGACCAGCGAGTAATTTAAATGGGCAGGAATTTGAGGCACGCAACCACCAGCACGTCCTACATGACAGCTTCTTCTTGATTTTATTCAAAACTTGAATATATCTTTCAGCCAGGGTGGTGACATTTCCAGCAAAATGTTAGCTTGACGTCACGCCCAGCGCTTAAGATGACTTCCATTGTTCCCAAATGGAAATGTTGTGGACTCTCTCTGCCTTTTTTTAACTACTGAGGGGGGAGGACACACAATGGTGAGGGAATGCAGATGCTACTGAAGTGATTCATGCGATGATATTAACCGTAGAACTGTCGTAATCAGAGACTATGATCAAAGGACGTCCCGTCATTTTAAAGAGGACTGTGAGCTCTTGGCTTGGGATTCCAGTGGTCGGGGAGATTCCTTCCGTGAGCGCTATCAATGTACCGGGCATTCATTGGTTGCCTGATTGAGATGAACCACACCCCCTTCAACCCCCTCGGAGATCTCTACCAACGGCTGTTTCAACAAGTGTTGTCTTCCAGCCACAGACCACTCTATAGTTTCTATGTAACCAAGAGGATGGTGATAATGAACTTGGGGTTATTTTAATTTCCTCTATTGTACAAATGATGTGTAGAAAATCGGTGTCTAATCGTAGAAATAAGTGATTTCTTTTCCTCCCCCACTATAAATATTTATGATGTGCTGTATACCCTTTTTGGCAGAGGTGTAAATAGATGTCTCTGAATATTCATTTAACAGTACCTGTGATTTTATTTTTGTTGTTTGTTAAAAAGAAAAGAAAAAAATGAAGAAATATCCCAAAATACTGTGACTCATTTTTGTTGCTCTGTATCCCTGGGCATGGGAGAGAGAGAGAGTTGAGCAGAGAAATGGTGATGACAGTGCACATAAGAAAGCTTGCTTTATTGCTCAAACAACTGACAGAGACAGACAGTAAAACCTGATCTGTATCCTGGTACCCTTCTCATGAGAGAACACACTGCTATCCCAGAGGAAGCCTCATAAATCTTCTGCGTGTCTTAGTATCGTTAATGCATGTTTAATTTTAGCTTGATATTGCCGAGACCCCACACAGCTCCCATTCCTCGGCCACGCCTGGAAAATGGCCAGTCTATATGCAGTTTTGGCTCCCGTAATAAATTAGTAATCCAAATGTGTTGCAAAAATAGCACATTTAAAATTTTGTGAATAATTTTGTATTCCCTACAATTAGGAACTTTGTGGATACTGGCCAGGGTCTCTGGACTGAGGTGTGACCGTACTAATAACGCTGCTTATTTACTACAATTATTGAGCTAATCGGGGCCCTGCATATATGTTTCCAGTAAAAAAAGAAATAAAAATAAACAAATAAATATACCTGCTGTTGTACTGTAATAAATCTTTGTGAAAATGGTCAGATTCAGTTATAAACTGCACTGTTGGTGGATTCAGAGGTAAATACTTCAGTCTAAATGCTCTTTATTTGGATTTTCACCAATACCTAACAATATATAACTACTACTTATTTCCACTATGCTGCATAATCAGTTTGTAAGAACTATTAGTGCAGTATTAATATAGGTGCTAGTGATGCAACCAACCAAAGACAAGAGATGTCTTTTTAAACACACACTTAATCTCTGTAGTTAAACACATGCGTTTCAGTTTTTAAATGATTTCCTGCAGTTGTATATAATATAAGTAAAAATTTTACCAAAATGACTGATTTAAGCTTGTACAGAGATGATAAAAAATTTTCCTGAACAAGTGAGTCGCCAACTATGTCCAACAAGCCCTCTGTTAGCGTGGATCTACGGCTTGTCTTATCAGATGTCTGTGGATGGTACCTGAAATTCTTATGAGGTTTGTTCGGTTTTTTTTTGTTGTTTTGTTTTTAATTTTATGTGGTTCCACATGCCTTGTTGCTGTCATGTCTGTCTTCTCCTGGCACATAACACGGTGATTTGTTATTCACATTTGGTTCTGATTGCTCATCTTATAGGCTAGATCAGTGAAATTCTTGACTTAGCTTGGTTTCAGGGAAAATCTTTTAAACCTTGAAGAAGTGAAGACACTGCTTTTATGTGCTCTCAAGACAAGCTGTCATGCTTATATATCATCTGGTAATTACCTCACATGATGCAAGATCAATGATGTTGATCCGATCTTTGATTTCCGTGTTCATGAACTGAGTTGCACAATCACTATACTAAACTAAAATGACTTTCACAGGGAATGAGAGAGGCTAAATTTGACCTAAATTATTCTTTCTGCCATTGTACTAAAAAATATGCTTGAGATGGTTTGAGTTTACCACTCTTGAAATTAAATGGTTTTTAACCACTGGCTTTAAAGGGTTAATTATTCTTTGAGAATAAATATGTGCCATGTTTAAGGGTCTGTCTCAATGCTATATGTTTCTGAAACAGAACCACTGTTGTATAGCATTATTATCTGCAGAATTATTGTTGTGAAATGCCTCCTGCCCCCCCCCCATTCCCAATGCATGTCTATCACTGGGTCATAATTGTATTGTGAGGACTGAAGATATCATTTCTTTTCCAATGGAATGAATACCTACTGTCTGGTTTGCAGCCTGCAACCTCCTGTCAGCATAAATATCTCAATGCAATTCATAGCAAATTTGTCTTGGTTTGGATCCAAAGTACCCTACTTATGTCTGGGGAGTTATTATTATTATTATTATTATTATTTATTATTATTTCACTTTTAAAGTTGGACACACTGTACCTATACTTACTCATTTTCGGAAACCAGAGCCTGCAAACATGATGGCTTGTAAAACTGTAGAGTCAGACCCAAAAAATTCACTTAGCTTATGCGCCAGATTTAAATTTGACTACTGAGTGGGAGTAGAGCAATAGTAAAACCATGGAGGGAATTATTGGGTCATATCAATGCAAAGGATGGAGAAATACAATCTGAATTGCATTGAAACATTTGAACCGGAGGCGTGTTATGCTATGGACAGTAATCAGGCATTTCATCAGACAAGGTAAAAAGGAAAGAAATGACTGAAGACAGTTTCTGTCACTGCAGTAAAATATGAGATTTCTGGGACTAAGTATTCCCTGTTCTACACACTTCTACTGGGCAATTTAAGATAATTATTTTTTTCTTCCTTTTTTGAATGAGTACAAGAACATAAAAGAAAATGCTTAATTTATTTTAAGTAGCTAAAATGGTATATAACCAATTAATTTTAATCGTCTTCTCAACTGAGACCCTCTATAGAAATGAGACAATTAAAGTTCAGACTCGACACTGCCTTAGGGATAACCATGTAGGAAGGAACAGTCTATTCCTTCTCATCTACCATCATGCTTTTGGCTTATTTGTCTAAAATGTACAGTATAAACTATGTTATGGCCATTTGGATGGTCCGGGAGCAATGAGTCATCCAAGTTAGGTAATTCTGGCATCCAATTATTTGGTTACATGATGACAAATAATTATACTTTTTGTAATAATTGCACTGGCTCTCATTATGATGTGATTGCCATCCCGAGCGCATAAGGGTTTATGTTTTCATGTGATTTATTATTCTCAAAGAGATGACGGTGCCGGGGAAAAGAATTGCTTGTCAGTGTGAGTGATTAGATTTGAACAGAGGCCCTGCATACACTTTGCATCACCGAAAGGTTTAAATTACACTTAGTTTGGAAACGGGGCATACAAATGCTCCAGAGATCTTGCAGCGCGGAAATAAAACACGAGCAAGCTCTCTCTCTCTCTCTTTCTCTCTCTCCCTCCTTCCATCTCCCTTCCTCTTGCTATCTGTCTCCTCCACTCATGATCAGTATGTAACCACAGAAGAGTCGCTATTGTAGGACTGATTCCTTCATTGAAAGCTGCTTGTTCTCTGCCCCATTTGCGTGGTGCGATGCAGTGGTTATTTTGTGCCCGTGGCACATGGCTGCGACGCATAAAGTACTGGGCTGGGTGTCGGGTCCCAGGGCATTAATGTCTTAGTTGGAAATGGAAGGAGTATGGACACTGGACTGGGATATGAAATCACTCATTGTGTGTTTCATTTAGGTACCTCTGCTGTTGCCTTTGTACTAAGTTCTGGCTCTGTACTACAATGTGACAACATGCTTTTTTTAAAGTGAGACCGTTTTAGCAGTGCACTAAATGTACAATAATGAAAAAAAAATAAAATGATGATGAAGTTTATATCTTGCACATAGAATTGTCTGTTATTCAGTCTTACTGCTCTCATTGTCTTTTTTAGTTGAATGGCAAAAACACAGCAAACAGTCGAAGTACCACCATAAGGTGAACTTAGACAGTGATGTACGAAGGTATTTCAATACTGACATATAGTGAGGAATGAATTCACTCTGCTTGAATCATGTTGATCTGTGGGACGAGAACAACAGTCTGCTCACCTCGATGGGGATTATACGAAGAAATGTCCGTGATAACACATATCAGAGCATACACTTTTGCTCTATACAGTTCATAGTGAAGTGCATGCATTCTATACCTGCTCTATACAGTTCATACTGAAGTGCATGCATTCTATACCTGCTCCATGCAGTTCATACTGAGGTGCATGCATTCTATACCTGCTCTATACAGTTCATACTGAAGTGCATGCATTCTATACCTGCTCTATACAGTTCATACTGAAGTGCATGCATTCTATACCTGCTCTATACAGTTCATACTGAAGTGCATGCATTCTATACCTGCTCCATGCAGTTCATACTGAGGTGCATGCATTCATTACCTGCTCTATACAGTTCATACTGAGGTGCATGCATTCTATACTTGCTCTATACAATTCATACTGAAGTGCATGCATTATATACCTGCTCTATACAGTTCATACTGAAGTGCATGCATTCGATACCTGCTCTATACAGTTCATACTGAAGTGCATGCATTCTATACCTGCTCTATACAGTTCATACTGAAGTGCATGCATTCTATACCTGCTCTATACAGTTCATACTGAAGTGCATGCATTCTATACCTGCTCTATGCAATTCATACTGAAATGCATGCATTCTATACCTGCTCTATGCAGTTCATACTGAAGTGCATGCATTCTATACCTGCTCTATACAGTTCATACTGAAGTGTATGCATTCTATACCTGCTCTATGCAATTCATACTGAAATGCATGCATTCTATACCTGCTCTATGCAGTTCATACTGAAGTGCATGCATTCTATACCTGCTCTATACAGTTCATACTGAAGTGCATGCATTCTATACCTGCTATATACAGTTCATACTGAAATGCATGCATTCTATACCTGCTATATACAGTTCATACTGAAGTGCATGCATTTTATACCTGCTCTATACAGTTCATACTGAAGTGCATGCATTCTATACCTGCTATATACAGTTCATACTGAAGTGCATGCATTCTATACCTGCTATATACAGTTCATACTGAAATGCATGCATTCTATACCTGCTATATACAGTTCATACTGAAGTGCATGCATTCTATACCTGCTATATACAGTTCATACTGAAATGCATGCATTCTATACCTGCTCTATACAGTTCATACTGAAGTGCAAGAATTCTATACCTGCTCTATACAGTTCATACTGAAATGCATGCATTCTATACCTGCTCTATACAGTTCATACTGAAATGCATGCATTCTATACCTGTTATATACAGTTCATACTGAAGTGCATGCATTTTATACCTGCTCTATACAGTTCATACTGAGATGCATGCATTCTATACCTGCTCTATACAGTTCATACTGAAGTGCATGCATTCTATACCTGCTATATACAGTTCATACTGAAGTGCATGCATTCTATACCTGCTCTATACAGTTCATACTGAAGTGCATGCATTCTATACCTGCTCTATACAGTTCATACTGAAGTGCATGCATTCTATACCTGCTCTATACAGTTCATACTGAAATGCATGCATTCTATACCTGCTCTATACAGTTCATACTGAAGTGCATGCATTCTATACCTGCTATATACAGTTCATACTGAAGTGCATGCATTCTATACCTGCTCTTTACAGTTCATACTGAAGTGCATGCATTCTATACCTCTATACAGTTATACAGCATGCATTCTATATACTGAAGTGCATGCATTCTATACCTGCTCTATACAGTTCATACTGAAGTGCATGCATTCTATACCTGCTCTATACAGTTCATACTGAAGTGCATGCATTCTATACCTGCTTTATACAGTTCATACTGAAGTGCATGCATTCTATACCTGCTCTATACAGTTCATACTGAAATGCATGCATTCTATACCTGCTCTATACAGTTCATACTGAAGTGCATGCATTCTATACCTGCTGTTCATACAGTTCATACTGAAGTTCATACTGTGCATGCATTCTATACCTGCTCTATACAGTTCATACTGAAGTGCATGCATTCTATACCTGCTCTATACAGTTCATACTGAAGTGCATGCATTCTATACCTGCTTTATACAGTTCATACTGAAGTGCATGCATTCTATACCTGCTCTATACAGTTCATACTGAAATGCATGCATTCTATACCTGCTCTATACAGTTCATACTGAAGTGCATGCATTCTATACCTGCTCTATACAGTTCATACTGAAGTGCATGCATTCTATTCCTGCTCCATGCAGTTCATACTGAAGTGCATTCATTCTATACCTGCTCCATGCAGTTCATACTGAAGTGCATGCATTCTATACCTGCTCTATACAGTTCATACTGAAATGTATGCATTCTATACCTGCTCTATGCAGTTCATACTGAAGTGCATGCATTCTATATCTGCTCTATACAGTTCATACTGAAGTGCATGCATTCTATACCTGCTCTATACAGTTCATACTGAAGTGCATGCATTCTATACCTGCTCTATACAGTTCATACTGAAATGCATGCATTCTATACCTGCTCTATACAGTTCATACTGAAAGTGCATGCATTCTATACCTGCTCTATCATACATGCATTCTATACTGCTCTATAAATGCATGCATTCTATACCTGCTCTATGCAGTTCATACTGAAGTGCATGCATTCTATATCTGCTCTATACAGTTCATACTGAAATGCATGCATTCTATACCTGCTCTATACAGTTCATACTGAAATTCATGCATTCTATACCTGCTCTATGCAATTCATACTGAAATGAATGCATTCTACACCTGCTCTATACAGTTTATACTGAAATGCATGCATTCAATACCTGCTTTATACAGTTCATACTGAAGTGCATGCATTCTATTCCTGCTCCATGCAGTTCATACTGAAATGCATGCATTCTATACCTGCTCTATACAGTTCATACTGAAATGCATGCATTCTACACCTGCTCTATGCAATTCATACTGAAATGCATGCATTCTACACCTGCTCTATACAGTTTATACTGAAATGCATGCATTCAATACCTGCTCTATACAGTTCATACTGAAGTGCATGCATTCTATTCCTGCTCCATGCAGTTCATACTGAAATGCATGCATTCTATACCTGCTCTATACAGTTCATACTGAAGTACATGCATTCAATACCTGCCAGTGAGTTTTCAGGAAGCTCTTGTTCTTTCTTCACAAAATTTTGCTTCAGCTCTTTGATTGCATTGTTAGGGGCTGATTCGACTAAACACGCTTTATTGGTGTGGAAATGCATGGCGCATTTCTTGAACAATATTAATGGCAGTGGAGAACAAATTCCACCTCCTATCACTGTTGAACATTTTGAACAATTTTGGAGAAATAACAGTTGTATTGCTTGATTTTTCAAATAACAGGTGAGCGGTTTGCATTTGCTTTTGCTCAAAAGTGGAATGAAATTAGTAGAATTACTAAACAATTTTTGTGAAATCTTTTGTCACGGTGCCAAGACGGTGTGAGCAGTGACATCAGATTTCTCCATCATCTTTGTTTACAATTGAACCTTATGTAAAATAAAACTCTGCCCATACTTTCAAGTAATCGGAAAACAGGGAAAAAAGTGATAATGATGTGAAGCGCATTTTTTATTGAGGCGCCTCAAAGTAGGAATGTTTTCCACTCGCAGTGCACCAAAAAAACAGCAAGACGCCAGAGCTGCATAAACTCAAGGCATTCAGCACTCAAAAGCAGCATTGAAAATGCCTCAATTAATTAAAAATATTAATAACAAACAGGGCACCCTATGCCGATAAAGTGCATTTGGTGATTGGCCCGAAGTTCAGGTCTTTCTCACTCCATGCAGTTATTATCCTGTTTGATTGATTTCTGTGTCAAATTCTAATGCACCTTCGGCTTTGAACAACCCCCATAACAGTGTCTCAAGTTACATTCAAATGCAGAATTATTGGCACCCTCAATAAAAAAGAGAAAAAAGGGCAATACAGGTATACTTAACTCATTGTAATCAGGGAACTGCTTGTGATGATATGTGACACTGCATGTTATTCTGCTGGAATTTGCCATCAGAAGATGTGCAGACTGTATCTATAAAGAAATGCTCATGGTGAACAAAAATAGTCAGGTAGGCTGTGGAATTTAAATGATGCTCAACTGGTGCTGAGGGGCCTAATGTGTGCCAAGACCCACGATTACACCACTATTCCCAGCCTGAACCATTCACAAAAGGAAGGATGAATTCAATTTGTTAATGGCAAACACTAACCTCAACATCTGCATGTCACAGATTTGTCAGACCAGGCGATGTATTTCCAATCTTCCACTGACCAGTTTAAGAGAGCCATTTGTTATGTTCCAGACTAAGAATCAAGTGCAGAGGCAGAGTACAATCCAAAAGGTGGTTTTATTGACAGCTCTTACGGTAATTAGGGGACAGTACCCCAGAGGAGGTGGGGCCAGAACCCCAGATATGGATAACACAGTTCAGTACAGATTGTGTGGGCGAAGCTGAGCTGTAAATTGTTGGCCAGTGACTTCCAGGATAACAGCCAGGAGGAATGTGCACTTTGCCAGCACTGAACTGTCCCCATGGAGGATAGAGAGGCTTGGTTCCATTCCTGATGACTGCAGAAAAACTGGAAGCTTGCACCTGACAAATTGGATAGAGGAGCGGACTTGGAAGGGATAATTAGAACGCAGTCCCAAATCTCGACCCTGTTTAGGCGTTGGAGCTGGTTCCTATTAATCTGGACAGAGGAACTGACTTGAAAGAGTTAAAGGAGACATGTATTGATTTGAAACTTTGTAAAAAAAATTTGTCATATGTGGTATCATTCAAAAGGGCATGCAATACTCTCTAAAACTATCAGGACTTTTCATCCGGAGATCATAGTGGAATAAAGTAATCATGGATGTAAAATGGGCTTTCAGCAGCCCCCAATGTCACCCTTGAACAGCACAGTGAATTGGGCCAAGAGCTGTGACAATGCTCTAGGGATCAATTGTGACACATAGGCTATCGTATGAGCATTTTACATTGCAAACAAGATGTCAAAATCCACTAAAAATGTCAAAATTTTAGCTTGACTTGGACATCGAAGTTGAAGAGGATGATTCAAGTGCAAGATCAACAACTAGCGACAGTGATGATGACGATGGAGAGGTAGGAGAGGTGGAAAATGAGGAAGAAATCGGCAACAATAGGGATGCAGCTGAACGCCAACAACTACCGCAAGCATACCAGCACGAACCGGAGCCTTGGGCATGGGTGAGTGAGCGGGATGCAGGCTCTGGGATGCGTTTCCCAAAAGCATAGTTGCTAACAAAATTAGTTGGAATCATTTGCTGTATTTGGTTTAACTAGTTATGTAAGTTAGCAACTATGCGAGCACCCGGCTAGCTAACAGGAAGCCCTTAGGCAACAAACAATGCTATAATCCTGCTCTGAAAAGGCTACACTGTTACTGGTGTGACCAAAGCTCCGACCCAGGCCGTGGTGCTCAGTACTACTCAGTACGCAAAGCCACACCTTAACCGGGTAAGCTAACCCAGTAGCCAAACGATATCATAGTTTTTGACCATCATAAATCTAATCCGCTAGAAATATAAAACTAAACGAGACCAAGAAATGAACAAAGTATGATAGGCTGACGATGGTCGATGCACCAATACACCTATGTTGAAAAACAAGACGTTGAAATGACATTGCAAGTTCAATGTCTTCTCACTTTTCAAAATTGAATCAAAATTCAACAGTGATTTAAGACTGGCACATGGTGTTGATTCAACATTAAATAAACATTCAAATGGCAGCAGGGTTGTACCTATCAAAATGGTCGGAGGAACTGACTTGAGCTGGGTTATATTGAACGCTATCCCAATCCTGGACCCTGAGTAGGCTTAGATGCTTGTTTGAGTTAACTAAGTAAAGAGGAAAGCTTCCACAAATTGCTATCATTAAAGATATCATAAACTTAATTATAAACTTAATAAAGACAGAGAGTTTCAACTATTAACGATTACACGACACTTAACCTCTTATACCCGGGACCTTCACTGATTTGCTGTTGGAGGTATTTAAACAGTTTACCTGGTTCTCATGTACTTTATCTAATTATCAAACATTCATTTGCTTATTTGCAAAGATTACTTGGTAGAATTAGCGACCAATTTGTTTTTAGAGCATTGTTGTACGTTGCATCATGTAGGCTAGTTATCAGGTATTTTCCTATCCGTATCAAAGATGACTGAATGGAAATATGCCTTTCGAAGATGCTGAATTCCTATGGCACCAGTTCTCAATAAGCCAATAAGCCAAAGGTTTAATAAGCCGAAGAGGATGTGTCCCATTTGAACTGTTTTTTTTTTTTAAACAAGGGAGAAGGAACGTACACCAGAGTTGGAGAGTTGCTGGCCTCAGTAAAATTACAAATGTGAAAAAAGGCAGTCCCGTACTCATGGCCACGATGTAATAATAACCAATTTACTAAATTACTCAATTCGAGCAATCATCAATACACAAAAAAAAAATAGCCGGACCTAGCTTTTTCGCCATAGTTTGACACTTCCGATACTACTACACTTTTGGTGCGCAGCCTGCTAGTCCCTTGGTCTACTACATGCGCATCGTCTACATCAGCGCTTTTCAAACCTCTCCTGGAGCACCACTGCTCCTGCATGTTTTAGAGCTCTGTCTGCTCCAGCACAGGTGAGTCAAATGATCAGCTCGTTACCCGTGGGATGCTTGATAGTGAGCGAATCGTTACAATAATCCATGCTAGCGGGGAGAGATCTAAAACATGCGGTAGAGGTAGTACTCCAGGGGAGGTTTGAGAAGCACTGATCTACAACGCCAAAATTATACAACTCCCAATTCCGAAATGGTTGGGACAAAGTGTAAATTGTGAATAAAATCAAAACGCAATAACTTTCAAATCAAACCAGCCAGTATTTTATTCACCATAGAACAGAGATAACATAGCAAATGTTGAAACTGAGAAATTTTACAATTTTATGCACAAAATGAGCTCGTTTCAAATTTGATGGCTGCTACAGGTCTTTGGGACAGGGGCCTGTTTACCATGGTGTAGCATCCCCTCTTCTTTTTAACACAGAGTGCAGGCATCTGGGCATTGAGGAGACAAGTTTCTTGAGTTTAGCCATTGGAATTTGATCCCACTCTTGTTTAATACAGGCTTCCAGCTGCTGGAGAGTTTTGGGTCTCCTTTGACGGACTTTTCGTTTAATTATGCGCCAAAAGTTCTCAATCGGTGAAAGATCAGGACTGCAGGCCAGTTCAGCACATGGACTCTTCTACTACGAAGTCATGCTGTTGTAATAGCTGCAGTATGTGGTTTTGCATTGTCCTGCTGAAATACACAAGGCCTTCCCTGGTATAGATGTCGTCTGGAGGGGAGCATATGTTGCTCTAAACCTTGATATACCTTTCAGCATTCATGGTGCTTTTTAAAACATGCAAGTGTCCCACACTATATGCACTAATGCATCCTCATACCATCAGAGACGCTGGCTTTTGAACTGAACGCTGATAACAGGAGGGATGGTCTGTTTCCTCTTTAGCTCGGAGGACACAACGCCCATGATTTCCAACAAGAATAACAAATTTGGACTCGTCTGACCACAGGACACTTTGCTACAGTCCATTTTAAATGAGCCTTGGCACAGAGAACACGGTGGCGCTTCTGGATCATGCTCATCAATGGCTTCCTTTTTGCATGATAGAGTTTTAGGTGGCATCTGTGGATGGCACAGCGGACTGTGTTTACAGACAGTGGTTTCTTGAAGTATTTCTGGGCCCATTTAGTAATTTCAATGACAGAATCATGCCGGTGAGTGATGCAGTGATGTCTGAGGGCCCGAAGATCACGGGCATCCAGTAAAGGTCCTCAGCCTTGTCCCTTATGCACAGAGATTTTTCCAGTTTCTCTGAATCTTTTGATAATGTTATGCACTGTCGATGATGAGACCCTCAAAGCCTTTGCAATTTGACTTTGAGGAACATTGTTGTTAAAGTATTCCACAATTATTTTACGCAAGCTTTCACAGGTTGGAGAGCTTTTGGCCATCTTTACTTCTGAAAGACTCAGCATCTCTAAGACGTCCCTTTTATAGCCAATCATGTTTTACACCTGATGCCAGTTAACTTAATTACTTGCTCAATGTTCTTTCAGCTGATTCTCTTATATATTAATTGCTTTTTCAGCCCTTTTTTTGTCTGTTTCCCAACTTTTTTGAGACCTATTGCAGCCAAAACATTTGAAAGAAGCTCATTTTGTGGGTAAAAATGTAAAAAAAAAAGTCTCAGTTTCAACATTTGAAATGTTATCTATGTTCTATTGTGAATAACATACTGGCTCATGTGATCTGAAAGTCATTGCATTTTGATTTTATTCACAATTTACACTTCGTCCCAACTATTTCGGAATTGGGGTTGTACTAGAAATTATATTAATCTTCTGAATATCACCATGGAAGGCTCTTCACTAAACTTCAAGAAAATGACCGTTCCCCAGCTGTAAGCTTCTTAATTCGGCTTCTACGCTCAGTATCATACAGCCAAGTATCCGTAATCCTGCACAATAAGGTAGTGCTGGTGAGATGAAGCTTCAGTGAAGCATTGAAGCTTTCCAGCCAGATGTGTTGAAGTATGGTTCATTTCTTGATGTTTCAAATGCACTCTAGAGACCTCTACTGCTCAATAAAAACACTGATATTGAATTGCGCTCCATAGGAAATGATAGGAAAGCATAAGCCTGCAGCGTGAAAGTGGCAGAATCAATAAATGCAAAATATAATAAACTATTTTGACTACATGTCTCCCGTCCAAAGGCAGAACCTAGTAACTCACTTTTAATTGGTTTTGGGAAAACATCATTTTTTTAAAATATTAAGACCCATTGTATATTTAATAGGGAGATAGCGGCATATTAGACATTCACTGGCAATCATAATTTTCACCCACAAGTGTCAGTCTTAAATATCCATTTATTTTGGTGGGAAATTAGTTACTAGGTTTTGTCTTAGCAAATACCAAATAATGTCATACACATTACCAAGTCAAAACCTAGTATAAAAATGTTGTTTATTTCAAAATCTTTTCGGGCAATTCCACATGTGAGTTGCTAAAACAGCAATTTTTAAAAAGTATTTTGTATTAGAAATATATAGGTTTTCATGTAGATGATTCATTACCAAATCAGACACTAAAAACCGTTTTGAAATATCTTTGACGGTCTTCTCAAAATTTAGATTTGAATTTTGTAATTTTTTTTTAGCTCCAGGACAAGGATGAAAGGTTATAGCTGACAACGCCTAAAAGATATTTAGCTATTTCCTGATATTTACTGTATTTCCATACATTAGTAGCCAAAGTATTTGAGACTGTAAGTCATTGCAGGAAATTGAAACACACAATTCCAGTGGCTCATTGTGAAATTTGTCATTTTTCAATGTAATTCCGTTACCAAAATTGCAGTATAGTTCTCTTCATCATCTTATTTCTGCATTTATTTTATTGTTATTAAGAATTCTCTTCCTTCTATGTCTATACTGAATTTCAGACATTAACCTCTCTAATACTCAGCTGTAATCCTGGAAAATTTGTGGTAACAAAATTACATGGTAACGGAATTACACCAGTAACGGAATTACAGAATTATTCTGAAAGCCAGTGAAAAACAGAGGACAGCACAAGGTGGCATGAGGACTTTATGGAGCATAGTGGTTCATTGTTTTGGACATCTATTGTTGAGTGTTTCTTCCTGTGAGTTAAGTTTCCATAACCAGCGTATGAATTATACCATGGCCTAGCAGCAATTGCCGTGGTTGCCCCCCAGTGTGGCCGTCATGCCCGACTACCCGAACGGCCAGTTTGGCTTGCCCTTTATTCAAGTGGCCATGGTGCACAAAAATTACCCAAAGTGGCGATTTTCGATACAGCGACTGAGCTGTGCGGCTCCCGTCGTCAAGCTGCGCTGGATTTCTGAGCACTTTGTGTGACCAACGACACGCCCACTCACTCACGAATACGGCAACGTTGTGTGAGGTTCGTATCCTACAACCATACATCCTTCCTTCCTTTTGCCCAAACTTGTTGATCAAAATTTTGGTTCAACAGGAGGTCAGCAACAAAAAGATTATTTATGATACCAATTTTCAATTGCTTTGTTGTTTTGAGTATAATAAATTTAGTACATTATCAGAAAATGTAATTCTGTTACCATTTTTAAATTCCGTTACCGCTGTCTCTTTCTCATAAATGGCATCCTACAAAATATCTGTGAACATACCAGTCAATATAAACTTACCATGGCCTGGTCAACATCCTAGGCCACCAACTTAAGCTTAAACCTACTGCCTGTCATTGCCAGATTTCAGAGAAATGCCTGTCAAAGTAAATGCAAAAATAATGGCATTTTTTCTGCCGTAATTCCATTTCCGACACTTTCACCTTCGTCTAGCCTTCTACAAAATAGATTACCCCAAACTTTGTGTTATACAGCTCAGTAGGCATGCCAGTGGAACTGATAAAAGCACAGGCAAGTAGCTACAGCATTAGAGTAATAGATGGCAGGTAAATATGACATGAAAATTACTCTTGATCGGAATTCCATTACCGTAGAATTGCCCAGAGGTGTGTTGCTTTTAAAAGAAATATTTACAGCTCTTTAGTACTGCCTATATGCTACACTGTAATTTGGAATCTTTATCGAAAAGTTTTGTTCACTCAATCGGACATTCCGTCAGTCCGGTTTGAATTTCGTTCCTAAAATGTAGATCAACTTGGGGGAAGCCCCCACGTGATTCACGACGTCGCCACACGATATGGGTCACGTCCTTCAGGCAGGTTGTTTTTCCGCCCGCGTGTTTATAAGATAAAATTCTTGTAGACAGCGCAAATTCTTATCAAAGTGGCGATGTAACGTTATGAATCCTTTGAGTACTGAGAAATAAAATTATAGTGGTGCCAAAGAAAATTCTTTTCATGACTTAAATGATGTAAAAACGAAAGGCCATACAGCTTTAACGTGTTAAAGGAGCTGTGTCGCGATGACTTTGCACGCTCACAACTTTGAACGAAGTAAATCCACTCGATTGCAAATAAAAATCTGCATCCATCCTTGCAAATCTGTCATTGTATTTGTATATTTAAATAACTCAGGTATTACCAGTATGGTTTTTATATTAAGGAGTTTTCTGTGGAAATTTGAGGATTCAAAGCATTATTTTCTCGCTTTAGCTGAAGGATACAAAGAATGTACGCTGCTTTGCCAACTGCCAATAATCATATAAGAAGAAGGTATGCCTTATAATTAGGAAATAACCATGAAATGAAACACAGCCACAAGACGTAATTTCGTAAACCAATCAAAAGAGACATACTTCTGATAAACATGCAAGTTGTTGAATAGAAAGAGACATGAAAGGAATTCACACAAGGGTTGTGATAGCCTTTTTCATCTGCAACCCCAGTTCCTTGTTCCTGGCTGAAAGGAGTGGAACCTGGCATGGGCTGCTGCCCATCCACTTCAGAAATGTGCCTTCAGAGATGCACTCTTGCATAGCATTGTTGTAAGACATGGACATTTGAGTCATTGTTTGCCCTCCTGTTAGCATTAACCAGTCTGGCCATTGTGTTGTGACCTCTCTCATTGGCAAGGAATTTTCAAACCTGCTGCTCACTGGATTATTTTCTTCTGCACCATTCTCAAACTCTGGAAACTGCTGTATGTGCAAATCCCTGGTAATCAGTAGGGTCTGAGATGCTCAAATCATCATTTCCCATTCTGATGTTCTGTATAAACAGGCCTACCAAAGAAAATGGCCAACCTGTAACAAAAGTTTGTCAGATGTTTACTATTTTCAAAGAACCAGCAGCACACCATACGATGGAAGCCCCTAGTGGACAATATTCAAATGAAAATGTAATCCCACTATTGCATGATAATTTTCCACTTATGAATGAGTTATTTGAGACAATATTAAATTGAAAATGCATTAATCCAATTATCACTTTCATTTTCATATACACATATGGGAAATCTATGACTATATTCAAATGATAATGAAATGCTGATTGACATTTAATTTTCAAAGTCATGCTCTGCAATACAGTGGACAATATTCAAATGCAATAAGCAAAACAGCACCCCCAGCCTATTGCATTTACATTTACATGTCATCACGCTCTTTTAGGGTCAGCATGATAACAAAAATGCTGTTTTCTAATCACTTGGAAATAATAATGATATAATAATGATGACAACATTTGACATTTCATTTTCAAAGACTTATCCTGCAATACATGGGACAATATTCAAACGCAGTGAGGGAAACAGCGCCTCCCAGTCCATTGCATTTTCAAATACATGTCACCACGCTCTTTTTGGGACACAATGAAAATTAAAATGCAATATGTCAGCGTCTCATCAAGGCGGGTCTTCCGCTAGGACGTCACTCATTAGGGGCGCGAGCGGAAACCATGTTCCTTATTTGCATACCAACCGATCAGCTTCTGGGTAGCGCTTGCACGCGCAGAGGCTTAGTGATAATGTCATGATGGCTAGGCTGCTATGTATTGTGTGCCATCGCGCATTAGGCTATGTTGCGCTTTGGATGTAGCCATCTTGGCAGCTAGTATGCTAGCTAACGTTAACTAGGGAAAATATTTGTAAATGATCATCACATTAAAGCGATATGATTTGATTTTTGCCCCAACTCTATTAACTGAGCTAGCTGTAATATGCATGAACTTATCCGAGGCTTCGCGGCAGTGTTGTGCAACTGCAACCCAAGTGTGCTTGCAGCTTTCAGTGACGTTAGCTAGCTTGCTGGTAAGTCTAAAAGCAATCGCTTAGGTACAGCTAGCTAGCTATGATGCCTACTGGAGAAGCTCTTACAGCCCTGATTTGCCACTTTAAACGCCATCTCGCACACACGGCCTCTTTCACCATTGATTAGCAGCTTCTTTTACCTAAAGAACGAACTGACAGTTCAGCCTGAGACATGTTATTTCATAGCTAGTTAAAGCAGCATTATCCTTCCATGCGTGCTATAGCGTATTACACTACTCCAGATAAAACGCTATTCGTCTTCCCACCCTGCTGACGCTCGTTAGGGGAAATGTTTGTCATCATTTTTATACTTAATCGCTGTGATTCGGTTTTTGCCCTAGCTTCACAAGCTAGCTAGCCGACAGCGATTGCTCTTGTGCTTGCAGATTGTTCTTGAGCAAGCCAGGTAATGTGCTATCCATTTAAATCTCCCAGAAATCTGATAGTACTCTTGGTGATAGTACAAAAGGGCTGCCAAACATATCAAAGAAGTTCATATTTCAGCAGGTTAAGTTAGCAAGTGAGGAACATTGTTTTCAGCCAGTCATCAAAACTTCTCCCATTGCTACTTGGCTTCGGAATCGCGATTAAACTAGGAACAGCGGCAGCCAGACTGCTGGTCGTTTACAGGACCGTTCTGCATGATGTATACATTGTGCATGTTTCAGGAGTGGCGAACTTGCAACTCGGCAAGCACAAGAGCAATCGTCAGCTAGCAAAAACCGAATCACAGCGATTAAGTATAAAAATAATGACAAACATTTCCCCTAACTAGTGTCAGCAGGGTCGGAAGACGGATAGCGTTTTATCTGGAGTAATGTAATACGCTATAGCACGCATGGAAGGACAATGCTGCTTTAAGTAGCTCTGAAATAACATGTCTCAGGCTGAACTGTCAGTTTGTTCTTTAGGTAAAAGAAGCTGCTAATCAATGGTGAAAGAGGTCGTGTGTGCGAGTTGGCGTTTAAAGTGACAAATCAGGGCTGTAAGAGCTTCTCCAGTAGGCATCATAGCTAGCTAGCTGTACCAAAGCGATTGCTTTTAGACTCACTAGCAAGCTAGCTAACGTCTCTGAAATCTGCAAGCACACTTGGGTTGCAGTTGCACAACACTGCCGCGAAGCCTCGGATAAGTTCATGCATATTACAGCTAGCTCAGTTAATAGAGTTGGAGCAGTTACTAGACTTGGGGCAAAAATCAAATCATATCGTTTTAATGTGATGATCATTTACAAATATTTTCCTAAGTTAACGTTAGCTAGCATACTAGCTGCCAAGATGGCTACATCTAAAGCGCAACATAGCCTAATGCGCGATGGCACACAGTACATAGCAGCCGAGCCATCATGACATTATCACTAAGCCTCTGCGCGTGCAAGCGCTACCCAGAAGCTGATTGGTTGGTATGCAAATAAGGAACATGGTTTCCGCTCGCGCCCCTAATGAGTGACGTCCTAGCGGAAGACCCGCCTTGATGAGACGCTGACATATTGCATTTTAATTTTCATTGTGTCCCAAAATGAGCGTGGTGACATTTATTTGAAAATGCAATGGACTGGGAGGCGCTGTTTCCCTTACTGCGTTTGAATATTGTCCCATGTATTGTAGGATAAGTCTTTGAAAATGAAATGTCAAATGTTGTCATCATTATTATATCATTATTATTTCCAAGTGATTAGAAAACAGCATTTTCATTATCATGTTGACCCTAAAAGAGCGTGATGACATGTAAATGTAAATGCAATAGGCAGGGGGTGCTGTTTTGCTTATTGCATTTGAATATTGTCCACTGTATTGCGGAGCATGACTTTGAAAATTAAATGTCAATCAGCTTTTCATTATCATTTGAATATAGTCATAGATTTCCCAGATGTGTATGTGAAAATGAAAGTGATAATTGGATTAATGCATTTTCAATTTAATATTGTCTCAAATAACTCATTCATAAGTGGAAAATTATAATGCAATAGTGGGATTACATTTTCATTTGAATATTGTCCACTATGGGCTTCCATAGTACACAATTGAAAACTCATTTGATTTGTTTCTGGGTTTGTTACAGGTAGTACGATTTTTTGAGTTTCTTTCTTGTGAAAATCTATCTACTTCAAAGTGTTGTGGTGCAAAGTTTAGCGGGCATGTGGCATGTTTTCGATTTTGTGTTGCTGATTATTTGAGGTAGACATCTGACGAACTTTTGTTACAGCTTGGCCGTTTTCTTTGGTAGGCCTGATAAAGCATGGATGGTCTATTAAGATAGACAACACGTAATTGCGTTTTTATATGGTGAGATATGCGCGGCAAAGGAAGAATATTGAGTTTTAATACATTGAACGATATATAGTCTGTGTACGTTTTTATACACAACTGCAGTCCCTCCGAAAATCAAAATCCAAGCGGGATAAATAACAAGTAGATGAATTAATATTGTTATTGGTATAAGATTACCTTAGCCAACATTACTTCGGCCAATAATTCATTGGTGGATGTAATTTCACTTTCAGCGACTTAACTGGGAACGATGAATTGCCCATAGGCTGCCAAACCAAGGGGAGCTTAGCATTTACAGGTGTTGACACGCCGTGCCAGTGTAATATACTGTAATATAAATGTCTCTACACAGCGCATATCTCACCATATAAAAACGCAGTTATGTGGCCTTCCGCAGGCAGCACTGAGCAGCACAATGCAAGATTATGAATTTATTTCATTTTAGCTAAAATGGTAAACCTACCAGGTACACCAACAAGCTCTGCCACATGCCTCCTCATGCTGCTTCTTTTGTCATTGTCCCTGTAATTTGGCAGGGAACCCTCTAATAAAATCAGAAAAGACAAAACGGCAGTAATCAGCTTCTCCTCCTTCTTTTTTTGCGGGGAACTTGCGATAAGCAGAACCGTGGCCTCGAAGACAACGTACGCATTGTCTGCCATCACTTGATTGGATATTTGCCTTGCTTTTGCTGGATTCATTTCCATAAACCTGAGCTCTCCCAGCTTCTTCAACGCACCGCGAGTGAAAAATTGTATGTGGTTGTCGCTTTATTTATCAGTGTGTGTGCCTGTTTGCTCTCTACAGGCCACAATTCTGGACGGATTGTCTTCAAATTTGGTAGGGACAATCCTTTGGCGGAAGGGAAGAAATCATTAGTTTTTTGGTGAAGATCCGGATCAAATCCTGGATTCTGGATCAGTTTGAAGATTTCGTTAACACTGGGAGATAGGGCAGACTTTCCACTGCTTATAACTTGAAATTGGTTGGAGATAGGAATGATGTTACTATTAATCACTAATAGGAAGTTGGGTATGGAGATTCTTTTACCACTAAATGTTATGACCTTGGGCGACCTTGAAAGGTCAAACTCAAGGTCACCCATTTCTCAGGTTGCTCTAGGGGCCAAACGGTGGGAGATAGAGACATGGTTACTATTAACCACTAATAGAAAATCACATATGGGAAGCTAATAGCAACATGACCTTCACCTTCATGTGACCTTGAAAGGTCAAACTCAGCATCACCACTTTTCCCAGTGCTCTAGCAGCCAAACGGTGCAAGATAGACCCATAGTTACTATTGAAGACTAATAGAAAGTCATTTATGGGGAATGTAATGCTACCATGCCCTTGACCTTCAAGTGACCTTGAAAGGTCAAACTCAAGGTCAGCCATTTCTCAGGCTGCTCTCGGGGCCAAACGGTGGGGGATAGAGACATGGTTACTATTAACCACTAATAGGAAATCATATATGGGAAGCTAATGGCACCGTGACCTTGAACTTCAAGTGACCTTGAAAGGACCTTCATAACTTGAGGCTCTGTAACTGGGAAATTGACAGAGATAGGCCCTATGTTATGCTCAATCACAAATAGGAAACCATATATGAGGAAACCAACTGCACCATGACACTGACCTTCACGTGGCATTGAGGGCGTGGGTGGGGTGATGTGGCCTTCTGGACACACCCTCTAGTTTATTTATTTATTTATTTATTTATTTGACACCTCCAGATGCCAGCCTCCTAAGAGGTAGCTTCAAGACAGCAAATGCAAATTATAGCATTAATTCACAAGGTCAGAACGTTGCGGAGCTCAGCATGAGATAATTGCGTGAATACTTGTTGTTACATTCCGTGAGTAGGATGCACACTGCCCCTCAGTTCGTAAGGTGTAACGACAGATCTCACACACATCTGTTGCCAAGCATTTGATTACGGTACACGCAGGCAGCAAATCCATTTCGAATAGCCATGTTTAAAAGGCACGATTTACCAGGCGTAGCCTTCAAAACCAAAGTTTCAACAAAGTTTTAAAAACTCAGATTAAACTACACAGTGTAAATACGGTCTTGCAAACAAGTCCATACAAGAATTAATTGAAATCTCCAGAGGTTACATAAAGGAGCTTATTAACCACAATTAGAGAAAGATCTTAGCAATGCATTTCAGACTTGAGCTCAGCTGAATTAAAGAGAAATAACGCTTCCCAATCAGAATGCGCAGTTCGCTGGTGATGAGAAGGAGCACTTGCACAGACATTACAGGAGTACCAGCTGCTTCAGGCAGTCAAACTTCAGAGTTTAGTAACCTGAAAAGAGTGCAAGCATGAAATCAATCTACATCATCATCAGCCAAATTAATCTCCGCCAAATTGCGGTATGTAGATGATGAATGACCCTAGACATTTTATTTGTGAATATTATAATAAATTGCCCCTGAAGGAGAGGAAAAACCACAACCTCCATAGCAGGTGGACCAGATTAGCTTCAAATTGGAGAGGATGTGGAAAAAAAAGCTTCTCTCTTTGCCCCATAATAGTGACAAAAGTTTACCTTGGGAGCAATCGTCCTCACAAAAACAAAAAAGAAATTGTCACACCGCTTAGAGATGAAAAGCACATTTTATAATGGACCAGAGTAAGAGCAGTGTTGAGGACACAGAGCCAGAGAGATGAATGAAAGCTGCCTTGGCTATAAAAGCTTGCCGGTTAGGTGGAAGAAGCTAAGGTCATGGATGATTTGACAGAAGTGGGCTTGTGACCAGCCTGACTCCAGTACCTGACTTAACTAATCCTAAAGCTCAATTATCTACGGTTAAAATTTCCTGGAAGAACTAAATTCCAACATATTGCCTGTATTCCTCTTGACTGAAAAGGTTCAGGGGCTGCTTTACCTGGGGCAAATTGCTTATTAGGTCGATTTAGGGGTGGATGATGTATCAGCTACTCATGTCGAGGGTTCAAAAACCCACGCAAGACTTTTATTAGTACAAACCCCAATTCAAATGAAGTTGCGACATTGTGTAAAACGTGAATAAAAACAGAATACGACCAGAAAGCACTCAATAGAGCGCATACCTCTGCCAATAGCGCTATCAGTATTGGCCAAACTTGAATCATCCACAATCACTTTGACCTGAGATCGTACAATGTTAATGTTAATCAATTTGTGCTGCGCCCATAGTTCCTCCTTCCACCAAATTTCATCCAAATCCATTGGTAACGGCTTTTTATTTGTCAGTTCAGATTTATTTTGGTCTTCTGACGAGTTGACGAATGGGCTGCGGAAATCCAGGAACTCTGTAGAGTGGAAAATATGCAAGTAACAAAATATCCCCAAATTCCGCTAACCAGCGTTTCACACTCGATAGCAAAAAATCACAGTAGCGTTCAAGTACATTTCAAAAATGAAAAATGAATAAAAACCTACCGAAAACTTAAAAGCCACACACGCGATCCACTCATAGAATGCAAGCAGATCACCATTAACTCACGCCGTCTTTATCCTCACCTGCTTACCCCAGGGTCCTAATGCTATGCCGGCTACACATAAACCCAGGATCACTACTAAAAAGGGCCACCTTGACCTTGACCTTTGATGTACATGCACCAGAAGTGAATCAGTTTGTCCTTGACCCATACGTCATCCTTCCACCACGTTTCATCCAAATCCACCCCCAAGTTTTTGAGTTGTTCTGTTCGCAAACAAACCAACAAACAAGCGGAGATGAAAACATAACCTCCGCACTCCAACTTCGTTGAAGGCAGAGGTAACGATTTGCAAATCCTTTTCGACCTATATTCAATTGAGTACACTGCAAAGGCAAGACATTTAATGTTCAAACTGACAAACTTTATTGTTTTTTTTTTTTAAATATTCACTCATTTTGAATTTGATGCCTGCAACACATTCCAAAAAAGCTGGGACAGGGGTAACAGCAGACTGGGAAAGTTGAGGAATGCTCAAAAAACACCTGCTTGTAACATTCCACAGGTGAACTAGGTTATTGGAAACAGGTGAGTGTCATGCTTAGGTATAAAAGGAGCATCCCAGAAAGGCTCAGTGTCATGGTTTTTGGAGGCTGGCGAGCTTTCTTTGTTTCTCTCGTCCGGGATGATATCGTTTTGCCCACAATCGGATTCTTTGGCCAGCTGGCATTAATTGTGGGCAGCGCCCGGACTCTATTTAAACCCAAGTTCCGCCTCGCCGCCTTTGCTAGAGTGTCAGCGTTTCTATGCACTATAGCTGGTGAGGTCTCTAGCTAGAGAATTGTTTGAGGAATTAGCTGCAACGAGGAAAGTGCTAGTTAGCAAGGGAATCTTTCTCTCTTTTCTTCCTCTTTCTGGGCACCGTCTGGTGCTAAATCATTTTATCTCGGTTCCCGAGATTTTTCCCTTTTATTTCATTCTGTCGAGCTCACTTTGCTTCCTTTTGTGCCTGGACTAGATCTTTGTCCATTGGAAGCGCGAGTCTCTCTCTCTCCTTTTGTCGGTTTGTCTCTCTTATTTTGCTGGACTTCCTTTCGTTTTGGCCGCTGCTTTTGGCGTCTCGAAACACCAGCCATCACAGTACACTCTAGCCAACATGGAGACATCAGCGGTGGCCAAAATTAAAAGGGCTGTTACCAGCCAGCAAGATATGCTGTCTGGTTTTGGCAAAGGGCTCTCCAGCCTGGGCAATCAGCAAACTGGTTTAGCTGAGAGGCTCCACCTTCAGGAGAATTCGCTTCAGAAACAGGAGAGCGTTCTGTTAAGCTTGACCGAGAGTATTAGATCCCTGTCTACACAAGTTTCACAAAACGTTGCACAAGCACCACACCTTCCCCGAGAACCGAAGTTAGAATTGCCCCAAAGATATAGCGGCGAGGCCAGAAAATGTAAGGATTTCATCGCCCAATGTGAGATATTTTTTAAGGCTCAGCCGTCACGATTTGTTAATGAGGATTCTTGGGTGGCATTTATACTATCCCTGTTGGCTGGCACAGCACTCATTTGGGTCAGCCCACTTATCAGATCTAATTCACCGGTCGTAAATTCTGTGGAGGCTCTTGTTAGGGAGATGGTGTCAGTATTTGATCAAGATGTTTGTGGTCAGGACGCGGCTATGCGTTTGATGCACCTTAAACAGGGCAGAGAAAGTGCCGCAGAGTTCTCTATCTTATTTCGCTCTCTGACTACAGAGACTGGCTGGCTGGAGGCTCCTCTTATGACTATGTTCAGTCATGCTCTCACTAAGGAGATAAAAGACGCGTTGGCAACATTGGAGCCCTGTTCAACTTTAGATTCTTTGGTTTGCACTGCCGTGCGAATTGACAATCGCTTCCACGAACGTAAAAGGGAGAAGCTCAACAGATTGCCGCTTGCTGACAATGGGGCCAAAGTTGCTAGTGGCGTGTGTGCGGCTCCTATTCCACCCACTGAAAATTCTACTCCGGTTGAGCCCATGCAAGTCGATAGTTCGTTTGAGAGTCGGACTCATAAATCTACTCACAGAAGAATAATCTGCTTTAATTGTAATAAGCCGGGTCATACCCGTCCACGTTGCCCAAAGCTTCAGGGAAACGGGAAACCCCTCTCGCGGTTTGAGGAGCGCTAGAGGGGCAGACCCAATTTCCCTTCCGAACACTAATCCCTGTTGAACTGATTGTGGGGAGCAAGAGAGTTATTATCGAAGCGTTCGTGGATTCGGGCGCCGTAAATTGTTTCATGGATGTTGAGTGGGCTAGGAGGCACTCCGTTCCCACCATTCCTCTTTCACAGGCATGCTCTGTCAGAACTTTGGATGGTCGCCCGCTTGGTACGGGAGTTATGATCAAAGTTTCTGAACCGCTAAATATGTTAATTTCCTTTGGTGGCCATTCTGAGGAGGTTCGGTTTTTTATTATCAGTTCCCCTGCTTTTCCCATTGTTTTAGGGCATTCTTGGTTACGGGAACATAGACCTTGCATCATTTGGGGGGAACAGAATAATCCTATCGTCCACTGGGGCACCAATTGTAGGTCTCATTGTAGAGAGAATGAAACTTGTTTTCCCAGACATCAACCTATGGGGCAGGCTGATGCCTGGAGCGAGTGTGAAGAGGTTGTCTCACCATACCCTCCTAAACTAGAAAAAGGGGCAGAGGAGGGGTTGGTATAGGATCCTCAATTTAATTGGTGACAGCCAGAGGACAATTACCTTTTAGAGGATTTTTTCAACTCTGAATCAGTCACCGAGACATTAGATTCTGAGCAGGGTGAGGAATTTGGGGCCACCCTGAACTTCATTTTGCCGTCTAATGTTCCTAATGATTATGCTGATCTCGCTGAAGTTTTTAGTAAACAACGAGCATCGACATTACCTCCCCATCGTCCGTACAATTGCGAGATCAATCTCTACCCTGGTGCTACTCCTCCTAGGGGTTCGCTATACTCACTGTCAGGGCCTGAGCGTAAGGCCATGCGAGAATATATTCAGGAAGCTCTCGCTAATGGTTTTATCCGGCCGTCCACGTCTCCTGCCAGAGCGGGGTTTTTTTTGTGGGCAAAAAGGATGGCGGTCTGAGACCCTGTATTGATTATAGGGGTTTGAATAAGATCACCATTAAAAAGCGATACCTTCTTCCGTGAATGAATTGCGCGTTTGAACGTCTGCAGGAGGCATCATTTTTTACGAAGCTAGATCTCCGTAATGCTTATAACTTTGTTCGCATTCGGGAGGGGGACGAATGGAAAACGGCATTTAACACTCATGACGGGCACTACGAATATTTGGTCTTACCGTTCGGATTGGTTAACGCCCCCTTGGTGTTTCAGGCACTCGTTAATGACGTCCTCCGAGAGATGTTGGAGAAATTCGTCTGCGTTTATCTTGACGACATTTTGATTTTTTCTTCAACACACTCTGAGCATAAACAACACGTCAGACGTGTGCTTGAAGCCCTCCTTAATGCCAAGCTTTTTGTCAAGGCCAAGAAATGTGTTTTCCACGCCCAAACTGTCTCGTTCCTTGGCTTTATTGTTTCCAAGGGGTCGTTCCGCATGGACCCGGACAAGGTGGCTGCGGTCAGGAATTGGCCTGCCCCTCAAAGTGTTAAGGAGGTCCAACACTTCTTGGGCTTTGCTAATTTTTATTGGAGGTTTATCCATAATTTTTGCGCGGTTGCTGCCCTCATTATTGCGCTCACCAGGAAGAATACCTCCTCAGCGTTTTTTTGGTCTCCAGCAGCTGATGCTGCCTTTCAGGAATTAAAGAAACGTTTTAGTTCAGAGCCCATTCTGGTTTTGCCCGATCCCTCCCTCCCATTTGTGGTGGAGGTGGATGCTTCGGAGGTTGGCGTGGGTGCTATTTTGTCCCAGCACCCTCGTTGGGATAATAAGCTACACCCATGTGCATACTTCTCCCGGTCTTTGTCCGCCGCGGAACGGAATTACAGCATTGGTGACCGGGAGTTATTGGCGGTCAAGTTGGCGCTTGAAGAGTGGCGCCACTGGTTGGAGGGAGCTGAACACCCTTTTGTGGTATGGACAGACCATAAAAATCTCCAGTATATTCAGCAAACCAAGCGACGTAATTCCTGGCAGGCGCGGTGGTCATTGTTCTTTAACCGCTTTGATTTTATGCTGACCTACCACCCTGGCTCTAAAAACATTAAGCCTGATGCCTTGTTGCGGATTTACGACCGCTCTGACTGCAATCCTACCCCGGAGCCAGTTATTCCGGCTGCTCAGATTGTGGCGCCCATTCAATGGGAGATTGAGGCGGTGGTTCAGGAGGCTTTGAAAACTGATCCTGGTCCTGGGGGGGAGCCTCCTGGATGTTTGTTTGTCCCGCCTAGAGTTAGGCCACAGGTCCTCCAGTGGGGACATTCTTCCCGCGTGGCTGGGCACCCGGGGGCTCATCAGACTAAGCAGTTCCTGGCCCGACGTTTTTGGTAGCCTGGTATGATGAGGGATATTCGGGAATTCGTTGCTGCCTGTGGCATCTGGCACCTCCCTCCCTCTAGTCTGCTGCGACCATTGCCCGTTCCCAGGCGCCCTTGGACGCATATCACGCTGGATTTCGTCACTCGGCTGCCTGTGTCTGACGGCAAAACGGTCATCCTGGTCGTGGTTGACCGTTTTTCTAAGGCCGCTCATTTTGTCGCGCTACCTAAGCTGCCTTCAGCGCGGGAGACGGCCCTTCTTGTGGTTAACCATGTGTTCCAGCTGCATGGGCTTCCGCAAGATGTTGTCTCAGACCGAGGCCCACAGTTTATGGCCAGATTCTGGCAGGCGTTTTGCAAGTAGTTGGGGGCCACGGTGAGTCTCTCTTCTGGGTTCCACCCAGAGACTAACGGGCAGACTAAGCGTTCTAATCAGTCTTTGGAAAACACTCTTCGATGTTTAGCGGCGGATAATCCATCCTTATGGAGTCGATTTTTAGCATGGGCCGAGTATTCCCATAACTCTCTGAGTAATTCCTCCAAGGGTCTTTCCCCATTTGAAGCTCAGGTGGGTTACCAACCCCCACTGTTTCCTGAGACTGAGAATGATTCCGAGGTTCCCTCAGTCAACCATTTCATTCGTCGCTGTCGGTCGGTTTGGACCAGGGTCCTTTCTTTTCTGTTGCGCTAGGGGCTCAAACAAAAATCCACCGCTGATAGAAGGCGTCGTTTGGCCCCATATTATCGGGTCGGTCAGAGAGTTTGGCTGTCTACCCGGGACCTCCCCTTTAAGGTAGAATCCCGAAAACTGGTGCCCCGCTATATTGGCCCGTTCAAGATAGTGCGGAAGATCAATCCGGTCACGGTCCAGTTAAAGCTCCCGAGATCTTTACGCATCCATCCATCATTCCATGTCTCCCAGATTAATGCTGGTTAGCACCAGCGTCCTGGCACCTGCCGACACACCCCCGCCGCCACCGCGAATGGTTAAGGGGGGGCCGGTTTACACCGTGCGCCGCATTCTTGCCGAGAGGCGTGTTGGTCGTGGGGTCCAGTTTCTTGTGGACTGGGAGGGATATAGCCCTGAGGAGCGCTGCTGGTATATTCTGGATCCCACGCTTATTTCTGAGTTCCGCGCATGAGGTTCCTTATGGACTTCTGGAGCTGTCCCTTAGAGGGGGGGTCCTTTCATGGTTTTTGGAGGCTGGCGAGCTTTCTTTGTTTCTCTTGTCCGGCACGATGCCGTTTTGCCCACAATCAGATTCTTTGGCCAGCTGGCATTAATTGTGGGCAGCGCCCGGACTCTATTTAAACCCAAGTTCCGCCTCGCCGCCTTTGCTAGAGTGTCAGCGTTTCTATGCACTATAGCCGGTGAGGTCTCTAGCTAGAGAATTGTTTGAGGAATTAGCTGCAGAGGAAAGTGCTAGTTAGCAAGGGAATCTTTCTCTCTTTTCTTCCTCTTTCTGGGCACCGTCTGGTGCTAAATCGTTTTATCTCTGTTCCCGAGATTTTTCCCTTTTATTTTGTTCTGTCGAGCTCGCTTTGCTTCCTTTTGTACCCGGACTAGATCTTTGTCCGTTGGAAGCGCGAGTCTCTCTCTCTCCTTTTGTCGGTTTGTCTCTCTTATTTTGCTGGACTTCCTTTCATTTCGGCCGCTGCTTTTGGCGTCTCGAAACACCAGCCATCACACTCAGTCGTTCACAAGCAAGGATGGGGCGAGGTTCACCACTTTGTGAACAACTGCATGAGCAAATAGTCCAACAGTTTAAGAACAACGTTTCTCAATGCGCAATTGCAAGGATTTAGAGATTTAATCATCTACAGTCCATAATATCATCACAAGATTCAGAGAATCCGGAGAAATCTCTACACGTAAGCGGCAAGGCCGAAAACCAACATTGAATGCCTGTGACCGTCGTTCCCTCAGGCGGCACTGTATTAAAAACCGACATCATTCTGTAAAGGATATTTCCATGCGGGCTCAGGAACACTTCAGAAAACCATTGTCAGTTAACACAGTTCGTTGCTACATCTACAGGTGCAAGTTAAAACTCTACCATGCAAAGCGAAAGCCATATATCAACAACACCCAGAAAAGCTGCTGGCTTCTCTGGACCCGAGCTCATCCGAGATGGACTGACGCAACGTGGAAAAGTGTGCTGTGGTCTGAGGAGTCTACATTTCAAATTGTTTTTGGAAATCATAGACGTTGTGTCCTCCGGGCTAAAGAGGAAAAGGACCATCCAGATTGTCATCAGCGCAAAGTTCAAAAGGCAGCATCTGTGATGGTATGGGGATGTGTTAGCGCCCATGGCATGGGTAACTTGTACATCTTTGAAGTCATTATGAATGCTGAAAGGTACATACAGGTTTTGGAGCAACATATGCTGCCATCCAAGTGACGTATTTTTCAGGGATGTCCTTGCTTATTTCAGCAAGATAATGCCAGGCCACATTCTGCACATGTTACAACAGCATGGCTCCGTAGTAAAAGAGTGCGGGTACTAGACTGGCCTGCCTGCAGTCCAGACCTATGTCCCATTGAAAATGCGTGGCGCGTTATGAAGCGCAAAATATGTCAACAGAGGCCCAAGACTGTCGAGCAACTGAAGTCATACATTAAGCAAGAATGGGCCTACAAAGCCTCTACAATTAGTGTCCTCAGTTCCCAAATGCTTATTGAGTGTTGATAAAGGGAAAGGTGATGTAACACGTTGGTAAACATGCCCCTGTCCCAGCTTTTCTGGAATGTGTTGCAGGCATCAAATTCAAAATGAGTGAATATTTCCAAAAAACAATAAAGTTTATCAGTTTGAACATTAAATATCTTGTCTTTGTAGTGTACTCGATTGAATATAGGTCAAAAAGGATTTGCAAATCATTATATTTTGTTTTTATTAATGTTTTACACAACGTCCCAACTTTGTTGGAATTGGGGTTTGTAGATTTCTCCTCCGCTTTAAAGCATAACTAAACATTTTAGCTAAAAAATGACTATCCACTTTATATCATTATGCTGATTTGGTGAAATGGACATTGGACTTTTTAACATGCAGGCCCCAGGCAGTCAGAGCAAATCTACGGATCTGATCCTGTGGAATGGCTGCTCATTCTTCTGTCAGAGCCATGCATAGCTGCTGCTGAGTCTGTGGAGGTTGCTGACGCTGATGCAGTCATGTGCTGAGCAATCTCCATAGGTTCTCAATAGGGTTCAAGTCGGAACTCATGGCTGGCCAGTCGAGAACCCAAACATCATTGTCCTCCAGGAACTGGAGACACACTCGTGCCACATGAGGTCAGACATTGTCCTCTTGGAAGATGGCATTTGGCCCAACTTGACCGAGGAATGGGACAACTATTGGCTCCAGGATGTGATCTCGATATCTGACAGCATTATCAATGAAGTGAAGCTCATTGGTTAAGAGTGGTGAAGAGCATTGGTTAGCTGACACTGCTGCCCAGACCAACACACTTGGGCCACCCCACCTGTTGACCTAACAAACACAAGCAGGGGCATGTCTTTCATGCACTTGTGGCAGGCCGAAGGAGGGCCCGGGCGGGGACTTGAACCTCCAGACTCCCGGGTAATAGTCTAACGCGCTGACCACGTCGCCAAAGAGCCAGGCTCTTTGTAGCCAGGGCGCATACTTATTAGGAGACATTTCTAGTGACAGGACCCTTCAACTGTCACATCTCTCCCCCTCTTTCAGTTGAAGGGTCCTGTCACTAGTAATGCCTCCTAACAAGTACGCGCCCTGGGTACCTTCCCAACGAGCCTGGCTCTTTGACGACGTGGTCAGTGCGTTAGACTATTACCTGGGAGCCTGGAGGTTCAAGTCCCTGCCCGGGCCCTCCTTTGGCCAGCTACACACTCTTCTGTACACTCGCTGTCTACCATCAGCCCTGAAGCACTGGAACTTTTTCTCATCAGAGAAAACCACTGATGCCCATCGTTGCAAGGTCCAGCGTCGATGTCAATTGCGCCACTGCAGACGTTTGTCACATTGATGCCGTGTCAGAACAGCACCAGTGAATAGGCGGCATGGTACAATTCCTTCAGCACGGAGCCGGTTCCTAATGGTTCAGCCACTCACAGGTCTGTTGTGGGTGCCAGTGGTTTCAGTGGCTGTAGCTGTGGCTGGCAGAAATCTGTTCCTCAGGTTCTGAAGCCGTATATGGCGGTCTTGGTCACGGGTGATTAACCTTGGTCTGCCTGGTCTTGGACGGTCAGCAGAGGTTCCTGTTGCATCATAACGTTGTTGCAGTCGACATATGGTTGACTGGTCAACATTGAGTGCTCTTGCAATTTGTCTTGAGCTTTGACCAGCTTGCAGCATTCTAAGGGCCCTATCTCAGTTATGTTGACTCATTCAAACGAATGAGTCAAACGACAACTTTACATTAATATCAGTAAGAGTAAAAGTTATGGTGGATTATATAATAACACCTCATGATTGTTTAGAGTCTTGTGTTGATTTTAAAGTACTTACCTTGACAGATCTCATGGACAGTAGTGGTGCAACCTATATTGCTCTCATTGGAGAAAGATGTCATTTACCTGATCATTTCTTATTAATGTTAAAATTTAAGATTGGCGTTCATATAGGAGAAGAAAATATACTTGTTGCTCAACCGAAAAGGCGATGTAGAACTTTTCCTGAGAATTTTCTATTTAATATGAGTCGTTCTGCATTGTTGGAGTTTATTAGACAACTTGAAATTTTTAAAAGTACACAGAATAACATGGATGTATGGTATGATCAGTTTTGCAACTTGTTAATTCTGGAAATGGATAAATGGCAACCAAGAAAATCAAATCAGTTTGAGGCTTATGGGAAAAGGTGTTCTAAGCCCTATTGGAACTCCCATCTTAAAAAGTTGTGGAATGAAAGGAAAATGGCTGAAAGAAAATTTTTAAGGTGTACTGATCATCCGAGTAGACAGCAATTAAAAGATAAATATAGGCGAGCACAATCTCTGTTTGATAAGAATTTACAATCCTATAAAAGGAAGTTTTGGAGAGGACAGTCATTAAGGTTTGATTACTTACAAACTAATAATCCACAACAATTTTGGAAAGAGCTTAATAAATTAGGACCGAGGAGATTGCAGAAAATACCTATGGAGGTTGTCTTAAGTAATGGTGCTCTTGAAACCAGAAACGAGTTTGTATTCAAAAAATGGGGGCAAGATTTTGCTGATTTATTTTCAGGAAATCATATTCCGCTAATTTTGATGATAACTTTTTTAGATAAGCTTGTGAGTTAAAAGATGATTTGGAAAGACGTACGAATCAATATGGGTATTCATCAAATATATTTCTGAATTCTGATATTACTCTGGAGGAAGTGAGAACTGCTATAGACCAGGCAAAGTTGAAGAAAGCCGTAGGCGTGGAGGAAATTCCAAACGAAGTATTAAAGTCACCATCACTTCTAAATGTGCTTTTTTGCTTATTTAAATTTTGTTTTAAACATAGTATTGTTCCTTCTAGTTGGTATAAGTCTAGTATTAAGCCAATTCCAAAATCAGCTCAAAATGATCCAAGAATACCCCTAAATTATAGGGGAATCAGCCTTCTCAGGACTGTGTATAAACTATACTCCAACATTTTGAATGCTAGGCTAACAAAATACTTGGAATCTATTGAATATTTAGTTAATGAGCAGAATGGTTTTAGGAAAAAAACGAGCCTGCATTGATCATATTCACTCACTTTCAACTATTGTCAGAACAAGGCTTGCTGAAAATAAATGTACTTTTGTTTGTTTTGTTGATTTTCAAAAAGCTTTTGATTGGGTTCAGCGAGATTTACTTCATATAAGACTTCTAAACGCGGGGGTGGATGGCAGATTTTATAAAGCATTAAAATCATTGTATAGTTGTCCAGTTGCTTGTATAGAAGTAAATAATATACAAATGGATTGGTTTAGTACTCCTTTTGGTGTTAAACAAGGTGATATTCTTTCCCCTACTTTGTTTACCTTATATGTTAATGATTTGGCTCTTGAAATCAAGGAATCTAATTTGGGTTTACATCTGGACAATTTAACCCTGGGTATTTTGTTGTACGCGGATGATATTGCTCTCCTGGCTGAATCCGAGAATGATTTACAGAAGATGTTAAATTTGTTAAAGGTCTGGTGTTGCAGATGGAGGTTATCAATAAATCGAAGCAAAACACAGATAATTCATTTCAGGAAAAAAAGTATTCCAATAAGTCGGAAGATAATAACTTTTGGTTCTGCAACACTGGAATTTACACCTGAATATAAATATTTGGGATTAATTTTTGATAAATTTATGACTTATGAAGCAGGAACGAAAGTCCTGGCGGATTCTGCTGGGAGAGCACTAGGGTCTGTTGTTAACAAGCTTAAAGTATGTAAAGATCTTGGATATTCTACTTATTCACAACTTTATGATGCATGTGTTTCCCCTATATTAAATTATGCTTCAGGGATACGGGGTTTTAAAGCATGTAAAGTAGCAGACTCTATACAGAACAGAGCTGCACGCTGTTTTTTAGGTGTTCATAAGTTTGCTCCTATTTTGGCTGTTCAGGGTGATTTGGGTTGGATTCCCAGCTCAATAAGACGTAAATGTAAAATGATAAGAATGTGGAATCGTCTGCTCAATATGTCAGATAATAGGGTTAATAAGAAGGTTTTTATTTGGAGTAAATTGCATAAATCACCATGGGTTAAGGGGATTCATTATATCTTTGGAGAAGCTGATTTACAATATACATATAGTAATAATTTAACATGCAGTATAAATACTATTGGAAGAAAATTACTTAATGGATTTGAGATTAAATGGTTAAATGAGATTTTATTAAAACCAAAATTACGAACATATATTCAAATTAAACATAACTATGGCCCTGAACATTATGTTACTGCAAATTTAACGAGGAGCCAAAGATCTTTAGTTGCACAGCTGAGAACAGGAATCCTCCCTTTGAACCTGGAAGTTGGCAGATTTAAAAACATCCAGGAGGATGACAGATTATGTGAATTATGTGACTTAGGAGAAGTTGAGAATGAATCACATTTTCTTCTGTATTGTCCTTTTTATGATGAGCTAAGAATGCAGATATTCAGTGATATGTTTGTTCAAAATCCAGAAATGTTCTGGTGGTCTGATGACGACAGAATTGATTATTTGTTAAATTTTAATGTTTATAAGTTGGCTAATTTTATTTCTAAAGCTTGGAAGAAGCGCCAGGATAGGTTATTTGTTTAACATTAGTTGTAATTTATGTTGCTACTCTGGTTTCTGGTCTGTTTTGGTTATTAATGGTGTCTTGTAAGCCTGTTTGGGCTGGGCACTTTGTGCATGACACAATAATGAAATTTATTCATTCATTCATTTGTGGCATGATGTAACAACATTTTGTGTTCCTTTTCAGTGGCCTTTTATAGGTCAGTCTAGGGCCTGATCATTTGGAATTAAAGGGATTAGCAAAGGACTCGCACCACAGTGAGCAGTGCTGAGCAGTTGTGGACAGTAAACAACATGATCACTCATGCATAACCCAAAATTGTCATGGCACACTGTCCAAAATATAGACCCACAAATAAATAAAGCATCAATTTATTGCTAAAAATAAATTAGATCTCTTTCCCAGAAAAAAATATAGTGATGGGTTTTTAAATTCCTTGAGTGTATTTTAGAAAGTCAATCAAAATCCTCAATCATTAAATCTAAGTGATTTCATTGTTTAACTCCGAATTGCGCAGCTCCCACAGTGCAGACAGCTTTTATAAAGGACAGCTTTATCTTATCCAATCATATTTTTTCTCTGCCGGCTCCGAGTCAAAGCTGCTCTCTCTACATGGCTCTGGTCTCAAGTCTCAAGGCCATCAGAATGTAGATTGCTTCCTTCTCTCATTAAAAGGAGTGGGACGATTTTGCGGATATTCATTTTTTAACAATCCATTTTTTAACAATCCAACAGTCATATTTTTTGCCTGGTGGTGACCATCCCGGTGTCTACTGCCTCTGTCGAGCGGTCATTTTCAACTCTTAAAACACATCAAAACTTACTCGCGAAATGCGACTGGGCAGGCTCGACTGTCAGCGCTGGCCTCCGTGGCAATACTGAAGGACCTTTTATTGGAGCTCAAACGGACTGATATGCTGTGGGACCGCGTCATTGATCATATTTTTAAAGAAAGAGAGGAGGATGGAGTTCATTTTCAAATAACAAGCAGTTGTTGTGAGTTTAATAAATTTTTCATTTTATTTATGATAAGTTTTGGATTTTGTTTTAGATCGTCGCTGCTGGTGTGTGAATGATGTCCCTGGCTGCACACTTGCACACTGAGGCACGTGTGTGTTTATGTGCAGCAGCTTGGCTGGTGTCCCAGGAGTCTTTTCTAGGTAGTCTGCGTGGATGTGACTGGTTGCTTTGAGTTTTTTCTTGTTTCTTGGTAAAGGCAGTGATTGATTAATGCGATATGGCATTGTGCTTTATGTGAGAATGCTGTCACTGGGAATTTGTGGGGGGTTACGTTATGACATCATGCTGTTGCCGTTGAGTTACGGTGAAATTTAGGTTAATCGCGGTAGGGTTATTGAAGGCCTAGGTGTAAAATGTGAAAAAAATGCATCCACTGGAGATGACCAAAAAGAACACACAGGCTCCTCTCACATTTGCTAAAACATTTTGATGATCCCCAAGACCTTTGGAATAATATTCCGTGGACTGATGAGCCAATAGTGGAACTTTTTGACAGACATTGTGATGGCTGGTGTTTCGAGACGCCAAAAGCAGCGGCCGAAAAGAAAGGAAGTCCAGCAAAATAAGAGAGACAAACCGACAAAAGGAGAGAGAGAGACTCGCGCTTCCAACGCACAAAGATCTAGTCTGGGTACAAAAGGAAGCAAAGCGAGCTCGACAGAATGAAATAAAAGGGAAAAATCTCAGGAACCGAGATAAAACGATTTATCACCAGACGGTGCCCAGAAAGAGGAAGAAAAGAGAGAAAGATTCCCTTGCTAACTAGCACTTTCCTCTTCGCAGCTAATTCCTCAAACAATTCTCTAGCTAGAGACCTTACCGGCTATAGTGCATAGTAACACTGACACTCTAGCAAAGGCGGCGAGGCGCAACTTGGGTTTAAATAGAGTCTGGGCGCCGCCCACAATTAATGCCAGCTGGCCAAAGAATCCGACTGTGGGCAAAACAACAAGAGAAACAAAGAAAGCTCGCCAGCCTCCAAAAACCATGTCAGACATGTATTCCATTACATGTTGTGTAAAGATAACATAGCACTCCAGAGTAAAACAATAAAAAACATAATACCAATAGTCAAGACCCACTGCTTTGCTGCTTCAGGACCTGGCTGACTTGCCATAATTAATGGAACGATTTATTCTGCTCTCTACCAAAAGACCCTGAAGGAGAATGTCCAGTCATCAGTTTGTGACATCAAGCCCAAGTGCAGCTGGGGTAAGTGACAGGACAATAATCCGTAACGCATAAATAAGTCTACCTCTGGAAGGTTCCAAAAAAAAAAAAATTAAAGGTTTTGAAGTGGCGAAGTCAAAGCCCTGACTTGATTCCGGTTGAGATGCTGTGGCATGACCTTAACCTGGCAGTTTATGCTAGAAAACCCAGCATCATGGCTGAATTCCTCCAGTGATGTAAAAGACTCACTGCCAGTTATCCCAAAAAATTAACTTCAGTTGTTGTAACAAAGGATGGCACAAAGTGTTATTAGGTTAAGGGGGGCAATTTTTTTCACATGGGTGATATAGCTTTTGAGTAATAATTTACCTTCAATAAATGAAATTATCATTTAAATGCTGCATTTTGTAATCACTCAGGTTGTCTTTATCTTATATTAGGATTAGTTGGATAATCTGGAACATTTAATTATAACAAGCAGAAACAGAAGAAATTGGGATGGGGCAAATACTTTTTCACTGCACTGCATAACAGTATAACAAAGAATTCATGGAGTGAAGGAATCTAAAGAAATGAAGCAATGAATGAAGTTATTTTGTTGAAAAGTTTAAACGGGCAGTTCAGAGAAAAAATTAATATTCTAATTATAATTCAAAGGCAGCGGCGTGTTACTACGCTTTTCTAGCCGCAGTGTTCTGCAGTAATGCAGACGACAGTTTGCAAAGAGGTAATTTTTGGCAAAAAAGTAAAACAGAGAACAAAGTTAAACCATTAAAAGATCTGTTGCTGTTGATTATTTTATATGTAAATTTTCAGTGCTTTGAGGCAACAAGACCAACTGTATCCTGCGGTCTGCTTTGAGGCAAGAATACCAATGGTATCCTGTGGTCTGCTTTACTGGAGTGAGCAACAGAAAATCATTAGTGAAAGCAGCATAATTTAGAGAAACTGAAATAATTTAAAAAACTCATAAAATCTCATCTATGATGCAACTAATCAAATTAGTATTTTCAAATCGATGTGTAACGGTTGTGCTGCGTGCACACTGCACAGTTCGGATGCACGGAGAACGGGAAGATAAGGACTGGACTCAGGTGCAAGGATGGACTTAGTAGTACAACCCCAAATCCGAAATAGTTGGGACGAAGTGTAAATTGTGAATAAAATCAAAATGCAATGATTTTCAGATCACGAGCCAAAATGTTATTAATAATAGAACAGAGATAACATTGCAAATGTTGAAACTGAGACATTTTTAGCCACAAAATGAGTTTATTTCAAATTTTCTGGCTGCAACAGGTCTCAAAAAAGTTGGGACACAGCAAAAAAGGGCTGAAAAAGCAATTAAAATATACACTGCCCTCCATAATTATCGGCACCCCTGGTTAAGATGTGTTCTTTAGCTTCTAATAAATTCAGTTTTTTTCGAAATAATATAGGACCACAATAAAAAAAAGAGGAAAATCCAACCTTTAATTCAAGTGCATTTATTCAGAGGGAAAAAAATCCCACATTAAGAAATAATTCTTTTACATCAAATCATGTGTGCCACAATTATTAGCACCCCTGATGTTGATACTTTGTACAACCCCCTTTTGCCAATAAAACAGTAGCTAATCTTCTCCTATAATGTTTCACAAGATGGGAGAATACAGAAAGAGGGATCTTCGACCATTCCTCTTTGCACAATCTCTCTAAATCAGCCAGCGACCTGGGTCCTCTCCTCTGCACTCTCCTCTTCAGCTCATTCCACAGGTTTTCAATGGGGTTGAGGTCTGGGGACTGAGATGGCCATAGGAGGAGCTTGATTCTGTGTCTGGTGAACCATTTCTTTGTAGATTTGGCCACGTTTAGGGTCATTATCTTGCTGAAAGACCCAGTGACGACCCATCTTCAGCTTTCGGGCAGAGGCCACCAGATTTTGATTTGAAATGTCCTGGTATTTCAAAGCATTCATGATGGCATGCACCCTAACAAGGTTCCCAGGGCCTCTGGAAGAGAAACAGGCCCACAGCATGACCGATCCTCCCCCATACTTCACAGTGGGCATGAGGTGCTTTTCTGCAGACTCATCTTTTGTGTTCCGTCAGACCCACTTAGAGTGTTTGTTGCCAAAAAGCTCTATCTTGGGTCTCATCTGACCAAAGCACACTGTCCCAGTTGAAGTCCCAATACCGCTTAGCGAACTCCAGACGTTTGCGTTTATGATTGTGAGTGAGAAAAGGTTTTTTCCGTGCATGCCTCCCAAACAGCTTGTTGGCATGTAGATAGCGCCTGATGGTTGTTTTGGAGACTTTGTGACCCCAAGATGCTACCATTTGTTGCAATTCTTTAACAGTGAGCTTTGGAGAACTTTTTATTTCTCTTACCATCCTCCTCACTGTGCATGGTGGAAAAATAACCTTGCGTCCTCGTCCAGGCTTGTTTACCACTGTTCCAGTTGTTTTAAACTTCTAAATGATTCCTCTGACAGTAGATATGGGCAGGTGCAGGTGAGTGGCTATTTTCTTGTAGCCATTGCCTGACTTGTGAAGGTCGACACACATCTGCCTTACTTGAATGGTGTGTTCCTTTGTCTTTCCCATGTTGAAGAGTGGATAAGAGAATGGCCTCTGTGTCACGTCATATTTATACCCCAGGGAAACAAGAAGTGATGAATTACTAATTAAATGTTCCTAGATACTCAGATCAACTTTATAAACTACTGTAGAAATGACAGAAATACTTCAATTACATTTATTTCCTAGGAATTGTTAGGGGTGCCAATAATTGTGGAACAGGTGATTTTATGAAAAATAATTATTTCTTAGTCAGGGATTTTTTTTTTCCATAAAATTCACTTGAGTTGAAGGTTACATTTTTCTACAATTTTCAGTGTGAGAGTATGCTTCTGCAATAAAAATTGAATTTATTTTAAGGCTTTTAACACATCTTAACCAGGGGTGCCAATAATTATGGAGAGCGCTTTAAGAAAATCAGCTGAAAGAACATTTAGCACGTAATTAATTTAACTGGCATCAGGTGTGTAACATGATTGGCTATAATAGGGATGTCTTAGAGAGGCTGAGTCTCTCAGAAGTAAAGATGGCCAGAGGCTCTCCAACCTGCGAAGGCTTGCATAAAAAAATTGTGGAATACTTGAAAAACAATGTTCCTCAACGTCAAATTGCAAAGGCTTTGAAGGTCTCATCATCGACAGTGCATAACATCATCAAAAGATTCAGAGAAACTGGAAAAATCTCAATGCGTAAGGGACAAGGCCGAAGACCTTTACTGGATGCCTGTGATCTTCGGGCCCTCGGACGCTACTGCATTACTCACTGGCATGATTCCTTCATTGACATTACTAAATGGGCCCAGGAATACTTCAAGAAACCACTGTCTGTAAACACAGTCCGTCGTGCCATCCACAGATGCCACCTAAAACTCTATCATGCAAAAAGGAAGCCATTGTTGAGCATGATCCAGAAGCACCGCCATGTTCTGTGGGGCAAGGCTCATTTAAAATGGACTGTAGCAAAGTGGCAAAGTGTCCTGTGGTCAGACGAGTCCAAATTTGACATTTTTGTTGGACATCATGGGCGTCATGTCCTCCGGGCTAAAGAGGAGAAAGACCACCCCTCCTGTTATCAGCGTTCAGTTCAAAAGCCAGCATCTCTGATGGTATGGGGATGCATTAGTGCATATGGTGTGGGACACTTGCATGTTTCAAAAAGCACCATGAGTGCTGAAAGCTATATAAAGGTTTTAGAGCAACATATGCTCCCCTCCAGACAACCTCTATTCCGGGGAAGACCTTGTGTATTTCAGCAGGACAATGCAAAACCACATACTGCAGATATTACAAGAGCATGGCTTCGTAGTAGAAGAGTCTGTGTGCTGAACTGGCCTGCCTGCAGTCCTGATCTTTCACCGATTGAGAACATTTGGCGCATCATTAAACGAAAAGTCTGTCAAAGGAGACCCAAAACTCTCCAGCAGCTGGAAGCCTGTATTAAACAAGAGTGGGATCAAATTCCAATGGCTAAACTCAAGAAACTTGTCTCTCAATGCCCAGACGCCTCCACTCTGTGTTAAAAAGAAGAGGGGATGGGTGCCCCGGTGGCTCATCGGTCTAAGCGCGCATACCATAAAGGCTGTGTCCTTCCTGCAGCGACCTGGGTTCAATTACGGCTCGGGTCATTTGCTGCATGTCTACCCCCATTCCTCTCCCCAACCTTCCTGTCTCTCTACACTGTATAACCATCAAATAAAGGAAAAATTCCCAAAAAATAATCTTTAAAAAAAAAAAGAAGAGGGGATGCTACACCATGGTAAACAGGCCCCTGTCCCAACTTTTTTGAGACCTGTAGCTGCCATCAAATTTGAAATGAGCTTATTTTGTGGATAAAATTGTAAAATTTATCAGTTTCAACATTTGCTATGTTATCTGTGTTCTATTGTGAATAAAATACTGGCTGGTGTGATTTGAAAGTCATTGCATTTTGATTTTATTCACAACTACACTTTGTTCCAACTATTTTGGAATTGGGGTTGTATTTATAATGCCTACTGCACAACAGCAGGCACAAATGTTGCAATACAAAACAAAAATGGTAACAAGGTTCCTTTAACTCTATAAGTAATACAGACTTTGGGCTGTAGCTGCAGAGACAATGTACTGCAAATACATTTACAAAAAACAAAAGGAAGTAAGGTTCCTTAATAATAAAGTGCTGCACAAGGTTATAATAGTTTTGGATTTTTCATTATAGTTTAGTTTTATTTCATTTTGACTTTTTTTTCTCTAATTCAGTTAGTTTTAATTATTTTTTACAGCGGATTTGCTAGTTTTTATTAGTTTTAGTTTTTTTTCTAAATGCTTAGTTTTAGTTTAGTTTTTATTAGTTTTAGTATTAGTTTTAGTTTTTTTCATACTTTGGGTTATTTGTCAGGTGCAGGATTCAAAATGATCAGAGTAAGTATTGTGAAATAAAGCTCAACAAAAGACACCTGTAAAAAAAAAAAAAAAAATGTATTCACACACATGAACAAAAAAAAAACCCATTTGTGAGACACATGTCACATTTATGGACAGCCAGGAGTCTCAGGGAGCTCACTCTGAGAAAAAGATGAAGAAACTCAAAAACCCAATACACTCTACTGGTTTGAGTCACTTTTTGACAAAAATTACCGACTCAAAAATAAACTAGGCCTATGCTGTCGGTGGCCGACAGCAAGGGGTATATCCCCAAAATTCCCTAATCCTCGAAGCCCCCTTTATTAGATTCCCCTTTACTAGACCTACAATATGAGCCACATTTAAGGTCTGTTAAGGTAATTGTTCCAGAGATATGGTTAAAAAACTGATATTTTCAATATATAGCGCCACCTGGTAGCAAATCTAGGAGTGCATACTTGCCCAAAATCTAATCAGTTAATCCCCTTTACTAGACCTACAATATGAGCCAAATTTGAGGTCTGTGTAAGTAATTGTTCCAGAGATATAATTAAAAAAATGATTTTTTTTCAATATATAGTGCCACCTGGTGGCAAATCTAGGAATGCACACTTGCCCAAAATCTAATCAGTTCATTCTCTCTACCATATCTACACATACGCTAAAAATGAGAAGCCAATGTAAAGTATTTCGTGAGTTATCGCACTAATGGCTAAAATCTGCGGTGGCGGCGGCAACAGGTGGGGCGAAACCATGATATCCCCGAAACTCGTATTTCGGGGACATAATTAAGAACTAGGGTTCTCAGCACTAGATGCAGGCATAGGCGGCGCCAGGGAGGGGCTAGGTGGTGCTGTAGCTACCCCTGGAATAGCCATAGCACCCCCAAGAAATTCCAGCGATTTTTATACTACTTGTGTCAGCAGTTTTCGAGGTTGAAAAATTCTCGGCGAGTTTACGGAAGGACACTGTAGCACAAAAAAAGTTTCTTGAATTAAAAAAAGAAATGAACATTTCGCGAATCTTCATAAAAATACACTGTGTAAGTTTTGTTACCTTAGTGCTCGTCTTTATTGGTAAAATCTCCAGTGTTTGACATCGTCTGCACACGCGATGAGCCACCGAGCTATGTGATGACAGCAAGCAGTTTTTGAGCTAACCACCAGAGACACTGAAATCTGCAAGCCCATGTATCTCACCCCAAACCTCTATTTCCTTAAAAAATAACTTATTGGCCAACCGTACTTTTAAAACTGGACATGATCGTTGTGCCACCCGGCGATAATGTTATGAAATGAAAACAAAGCAGATCGCAGCGGATCTGCTTTCAGATTAGAAACAATTAAATCTTCTGACAACAGATGTTCTACACATATTTGTGTATACAATTGTGTAGTAACTAGCCTACCTTTTATTCGAAGCATCTTGGCGAACGTTTGAGTGTTTTCTTTGCTGATGAAACTGGGTCAGTCTGACCAAGATCGCAAACTAGTTTACAAAAAGATGGCAATGGCAACTGCCGACGCGAGTATAGATTTTAATGTCATGTAAATAGTTTTATTCATAATTTGAAAAAAAAGTAAATTAATGAATTTTAAAAATATATTATTTTTAGACTAAAAACATAAAGGCAAAACAGATGATCTGCTTCGGCCAATGGACGCAGCCCCCGTTTTACTTCTGACCTTAACGTGAGTCAGTCTCTTGACCGCAAGTTGATTCATGATCAGACTAGTGTTGGTAACTGGCTGTGTGACTTCGTGATCTCAGCATTTTGGCTGAAACGTGCAGTGTTTGCTGCTTCCCATGCTCAGGGCCCGTCTGTGGCAGAGTTGTGTGAAACTTTATTTTCAGAGGTTTATGTTGGCAGGCTTATGAACTTTATATCCATTTTTGTACAACTTATATCAGAGTGACATTGGCTAGTAATAGTCGGGGAACGGGCATCGTTAATGCAGCTGTGTACGCGCGTCTGTGTACGTGTACCAGGGTTCAGATGAGACCGACATAATAACGAACACCCCAAAGATTCAGAGCACCTTCCCTAAAGAGTCAAGCATCCCACAGCACCTGCTAAAGAAAAATTCTGCCGCTGCCACTGGATGCAGGTGCAGCTTTTGGCATATCGGTGCAATAGATTAACAATACAGTACCTCGACTGTAAACAAGAAGTGACGTGAGGTGCCGTATGGTGCCGCCAGCTCATGTAAAAAACAGCTCAAGCAAAATAAATCGATTTCATATCAATCCAAAAGGCTTATAAATACATGGACAAAGCCAAAAACGAAGGGAATTTTATCTATAATTTCAGTACGTTTTAGTTAGTTTTGTAAACACACAATTCAGTTTCAGTTAGTTATCGTTTTCTTTCAATTATCGTTTTTATTTATTTCAGTTAACGAAAATGTTTTTTCAATTTTAGATTTCGTTATTTTGTTCATTTTCGTTAACGATAATAACCTTGGTGCTGCAATAAACATAAACAGCACTAAGCTTCAAGAGTTTAGAGTTTTGATACACGAATATGAAGAAAAAGTCTAAACAAGACTAACAATGCCGCACAGGTGTGGATTTACGAGAGTTCACAGTGAGACTGAGTGAAACAGGGTCTTAAATACACACTGCTACCACTCAGTGGCAATGAGAAACAGGTGCGAAAGATAAACGAAAAATAAATGCAGTGCAGTCCGGGTTTTAGTAGACCGGTGAGCTGGATGGCTGGAGGCGCAGCCTCAAAGTACCGCCGCCCTGAGGCGCGACTCGGCATGCCTGATCTTCGACCAGGAGGGTGCCCTCTGAGGCAGGGAGCAGGCTGGTCCAGGTGGGCTTGGTGGAAATCTGCCAGGAGCTGTGGGTCCAAGATGTCATTGCGATCCACCCATCTCCTTTCCTCCAGACCATAGCTTTCCCAGTCTCCCAGGTACTGTAGCTTTCCGGCTCCTCTTCTGAATTGGAGCAAGCCACGTACCAGGTAGGCTGGGCCTCCGTCTACCTCGAGGACACGGGGAGGGTCTTCAGGGGGGGTAGCCTCTGCCAGGGGTCTAGCAATCATCAGCCTAAGCAGAGATGTATGGAAAGTGTTATTAATGTGGTCGTTAGACAGCAACTGTATAGAATATGCTGATTCATTGACCTTCGGAGAACATGGAAAGAGCCAATAAATAGTGGGCTCAATTTCCTGCAGGTCTGGTGGAGGCACAGGTCCCTTATCGAGAGCCAGACTCGGTCCCCCGGCTGGTATTGGGGGGAGTCCCGACGTTTCCAGTCTTCCTGGATCTTTTGGTGGCTGAGAGCTCTTTGGATCTGGAAGCTGGTCCTCTTTGCTTCCTTGAGCCAGGCATCTACTGCCGGCACTTCTGCCTGGCTCTGATCCCATGGGCACAAGGGAGATTGCTGTCCGAGCATGCACTGGAAGGGGCTGAGTCCAGTGGAAGCGCTCTTTAAGGACTTTGGGCGTACTCCGCCCAGGGCAGGTATTTGGACCACTTCCTCTGGCGCTGATGGCAGTATGCTCGGAGGAACCTCCCAAGATCTTGGATGGCTCTCTCCACCTGCCCATTGGCTTCGGGGTGGTATCCCGAGGTGCGGCTAATGGTGGATCCCAGCTTCCTGAAGAACGCCCTCCACACTCGAGATGTGAATTGAGGCCCACAGTCGGAGACGATGTCCTCCGGAAAGCCGAACTTTCTGGATACCTGCTCGAACAATAAGTGTGCTACTTGGAGAGCAGATGGTAATGCAACAAAAGGCACAAATTTACAGAATTCAGAAAATCTATAATCACCAGGATACAGGTGTTACCTTCTGATGAGGGTAGATCGGCAACAAAATCAACTGCAATGCGTGACCAAGGATAATGTGGGACTGGCAGTGGATTGAGTTTTCCCACAGGCAGCTGTCAGGGTGTTTTGGACATTGCTCAAAATGCACGAGAGCGCACAGCTGCTTCCACATCAGAGGCCAGGTGGGGCCACCAATACCTTTGGCTGATGATGTGTGTTGTTCTTTTGATTCTGGGGTGTCCTGCTTACAGGGATGTATGGGCCCACAGAGTCAATCGTTCTCAAAGATTAGCAGGAACGAACATCTTACTCGCTGGCTCTGAGGTAGTAGGGGGATTCCTCCTGATCTCCTTTGCTGTTTCCCAGTCCAACTGCCACTTGATCGGGGCGAGGATGCTGGAGGAGGGCAGAATCAGCTTTTCTGCTTCCAGATGCTTCTCTACCTCATATCTTTGGGAAATTGCATCTGTTTTGATGTTCTTCGAGCCTGGGTGATAGGTTATTGAAAAATTGAAATGAGTAAAGAAAAGTGCCCACCCGGCCTGCCATGGATTTAACCGTTTTGCCTTTCGCAGGTATTCCAGTTAGAATGAGGTGATCAGTTAGAATGAGGAATGGATGATGCGCCCCCTCTAGCCAATGCCTCAATTCCTCTAGTGCTAGTTTTATTGCTAACAGCTACGGGTTTCCCACATCTTAGTTGGCCTCTGCAGAGGTGAGCTTGTGTGAGAAGTAAGCACAGGGATACAGCTTTTCTGGTGTCCCCTGCCACTGTGACCGGGATAGCTCCCACACCCGCATTGGAGGCTTCAACTTCCACAATAAAGGGCTTGTCCGGGTCCAGTAATTTGAGTAAAGGAGCAGTAACGAACAGATTCTTGAGTGTGCCGAAGGCGTGTTGAGCTTCTGGATTCCATCCCAGGTTCTTGGGGTTCCCCTTGAACAGCCACGTTAGAGGATGGGCAACCGCACTGAAGTTCTTAATGAAGCGGCGATAGAAGTTTGCAAATCCCATGAAGCGCTGTAGTTCCTTTATCGTCCATGGGATTGGCCATGCCGTTACTGCCTTCACCTTCTTGGCTTCCACTGCCACTCCCTCTGGTCCAATCACGTAGCCAAGGAAGGAGACAGTGGATTAGTGGAAGACGTACTTCACTGCTTTGACATAGAGATGGTGTTGTTGTAGGCTTTTGAGTACTCTCCTCACGTGTTTCACATGTTCGTCATAAGTACTGGAGTAGATGAGGATGTCATCGAGGTAGGCGATGGCTAATCTGCTCAGCATCTCTCTTAGTACGTCAGTAATGAAGGACTGGAACACGGAGGGGGCGTTAACGAGGCCTTAGGCATGACGCAGTACTCATATTACCCGGAGGTGGTTCTAAAGTCTGTCTTCCATTTGTCTCCTTCTCTGATACAGATCAAATTATAGGCAATACGGAGGTCGAGCTTCATGAAGATTTTCTCACCTCGCAGCTGCTCCACAGCGCTGGGGACCAGAGGGAGTGGATATCGGTACTTCACCATGAGGTCATTAAGGCCTCTGTAGTTTATACAGGGGCGGAGACCTCCATTCTTCTTCTGGATGAAGAAGAAACTCGCAGACATCGGTGAAGTGGAAGGGCTAATTAAGCCCTGTTGTAGGGCTTCTTGTACATACTGCTCCATTGCTTGAGTTTCAGCCACTGATAGGGGGTACACATGGCTCCTGGGGGGTGTAGTGCCGAACAGGAGCTCAACTGCACGATCCCTCGGAGGATGCGGAGGTAACTGGGTTGCTTTGGTTTTGCTGAACACAGTTTGCAGGTCCCAGTACTCTTCAGGAATCTACAGCTGTTCTCCCTGGTCAGGACTCTCAGTAGCTGCAGAGGCAATAGTGAGGGGGCCACAGTGCCATCGACAAAAGGGTGACCGGAAGTGGAGATGTCTTGGTCGCCAGGAGATGGTTGGATTGTGTAGCATCAGCCATAGGAGTCCAAGGATGAGTTGGTGGCTTGAGTAGTTGAGGATCAGCAGCGTAAATTCCTCCAGATGGCAATCTTGGACAGAGAGGAAGATCAGTGCTGTCTGGTGGGTCATGCTGCTATTGCCCAGAGGTCTCCTGTCTATAGCTGCCACCATTAGGGTGGTTTGGAGCTGGTGAGCAGGGCCCCCCAGCTATCGCACCAACGGGCGGGAGATAAAGTTGCCCGCTGCACCAGAGTCAATCAGGGCCTCAGTAGTGATGGTCACCCCATTGCAGGACACCTTAACTGGAACTTTGAAGCATTGTCCGGTAACAGCATTAGGCGCTGTTCCTCCTTCATGACACCGGTTGCAGGGGCTAGTGTTCCTCCAGGGGCGACACTCGGATGGGTGAGAGGGCCCCACTTCCATAGGTTCCACCTCTTCGGTTGGCAGCTGGGTGGGGCTTCTGGGCTGGGCCTGCCGTCTCTCCTGCAGGAACTAGTCCAGGCTGACGGCTGCACTGATATATGTTGGCAGGGACATTTCCAGGTACCTGCATGCCATCTCTGCCCGTAGCTCTGGACACAGTCCCCTTCTGAAGGTGGCCAGGAGTGCAGGCTCATTCCAGCAGCTGGCTGCAGCCAAGGTGCGGACTTGGTTGTATTTAATATGCTTACTGCACAATAGCAGGCGCAAACGCTGCAGCACAAAACAAAAATGAAAATGAGGTTCCTTTAACTATAAGTAATACAGATTCTGGGCTTTAGCTGCAGTAGCAATGTTTTTCAAATAGGAAAACAAAAAGAAACAAGGTTCCTTTATAATAAAGTGCTGCAAAAAGCATAAACAGCACTAAGCTTCAAGAGTTTAGAGTTTTGATACGTGAATACGGAGAAATAGTCTGAACAAGACTAACCATGCCGCACAGGCGTGGATTTACGAGACTTCACAATGAGACTGAGTGAAATTGGGTCTTAAAGCCTCTGAAAACCCAAGTCCACAAAAACCTTTGAACTTCGTTACTTAGAGTTGTATGTACATAATTGTAAGCATACTAAAATATTAGAAATTATGTCCAATTCAAATATGAGATTTTGTCATTTAATTTTTAGCACCTATCCTCTTACTGCGGTTGAATTGGGCATGCTTTTCTAAGTGGGTTATTGCGTAATAAGCCAAACCAATTAAAAAAAACTCTGTAATTTGTCCCACCCCTAACTGAAATTATAAAAGCTCTCTGTGTCAAGGATTCGCTCCCACCGGATGATTATGGTAATCCGGCGGGAGCTAGGACCATGGGCCTAAAAGGAGAATGTAGACCCAAATGCCAGGCTGGTAAAAAGACGAAAGATTTAATAAAATAAACTCTTAAAACAAAAGCTACTATCATCACGAGCAGCACCACACACATCACCAGGATAAAACAAAATGCAGAGGCACTGGGGACTGACAATAGCCAGCCCTTTATACTCTGCAATCACCTCCACCTTAACGGCTGCACCTGTTGCCCGTTAAGGTGGAGGTGAAAGAATGCAACAGGGGGAGGGACTGCAAGGCCACACTGGCACACTGGCACCCGCCAGACCCGGAACACACTGGCACCCGCCGAACCTGGAACACACTGGCACCCGCCGGACCGGAACACACTGGCACCCGGCGGACCCCTGGGGGCACCACACTCCGCCGGACCCGGAACACATGGCACCCGCTGGACCCCTGGGGGCACCACACTCCGCCGGACCCAGAACACATGGCACCCGCCGGACCCCTGGGGGCACCACACTCCCGCCGGACCCGGAACACATGGCACCCGCTGGACCCCTGGGGGCACCACACTCCGCCGGACCCAGAAGACATGGCACCCGCTGGACCCCTGGGGGCACCACACTCCGCTGGACCCGGAACACATGGCACCCGCCGGACTCCCTGTGCACCACACTCCGCCGGAACCGGAACACATGGCGCCGCCGGACCCCTGGAGCACCACACTCCGCCGGACCCGGAACACATGGCGCCGCCGGACCCCTGGAGCACCACACTCCGCCGGACCCGGAACACATGGCGCCGCCGGACCCCTGGAGCACCACACTCCGCTGGACCTGGAACACATGGCGCCGCCGGACCCCTGGAGCACCACACTCCGCCGGACCTGGAACACATGGCGCTGCCGGACCCCTGGAGCACCACACTCCGCCAGACCCGCAACACATGGTGCCGCCGGACCCCTGGAGCACTACTCTCCGCCAGCCCCGGAACACATGGCGCCGCCAGACGCCTGGAGCTACACACTCCGCCGGTCTCGGAACACAACTGCTCTCAGCCAGCCTGGCCCAGTCTTAGGATGGCCTCTGCATTCTGTCAAGGATTCGCTCCTGTCGGATGAATATAGCAATCCGGCGGGAGCTAGGACCATGGGCCTAAAAGGAGAATGTCGACCCAAATGCCAGGCTGGTAAAAAGACAAAAGATTTAATAAAATAAACTCTTAAAACAAAAGCTACTATCATCACGAGCAGCACCACACACATCACCAGGATAAAACAAAATGCAGAGGCACTGGGGACTGGCAATAGCCAGCCCTTTATACTCTGCATTCACCTCCACCTTAACAGGCTGCACCTGTTGCCTATTAAGGTGGAGGTGGAAGAATGCAACAGGGGGAGGGACTGCAAGGCCAAACCCTTACACTCTGCCCCTTACGTCAACTATATCTGGGTGCGTTCCTCAGTAGTCGATCCAGACACCAGACGCACTATGGTTAATACGGATCGTTGTTGAACCAGTGCATAGGTATTGTCTGGCCTCTGAGGGGACGGAGCAGCAGAGCGCGAAGTGCAGTCAGTGAACGTTAGCTGTGGTAATGTTATGAATAGCGTTACACCAGACAGACGTTACCCTCAGTAGTCGCTAATTTGTTGGTTTCGAGTTGTTGCTCCCGTTAGGCTAACGGATAAACCGTAATGTGTCTTCTTATTCGCAACCAGTAAGTGGCAATTTCACTATATTCAACATAGCGGTATGAACGCACCATGAGACCCTTTTCTCACAACGAGTTTGGGTTTCTGTCTAGGATCTGTCCCGTGCACGCTGCGACCGGATATCGCGCCCTTGAGATTCAGTTGTTATTCGCGAGTGGCCAGTCAAATCGTGATGCGCCACGCCCACACTGTCTTGAGAAATGGACTGAACAGCAAAATGAGCAGTTTTTGAACTAGGTTTTCTAATAGTTATAAATGTTATTTTTCATTGTTTTTTGTAGATGCTTTATGAGACACTCAACTTTGATAATATACGTTTTTTTTTCACTATGTCAAGACAAGTTTCCAGAGGCTTTAAATACACACTGTTACAACCCAGTGGCAATGAGAAACAGGTGCGAGAGATAATTGAATAATGAATAGAGTGCAGTCTGGGTCTTCGTAGACCGGTGAGCTGGACAGCTGGAGGCATGGCCTTAAGAAATGCCTAAAGCCCTATTCGGACGGGATTAGTTTGACGTGATGACATGGGGTAATGCAATTATTACCAGGGATTTTAGTCCCGTCCGAACGCGCCAAGTAGGTAATCATTACGGACATTCTCGGTAAAATTTACGGCCACTTTTACCTTCTATAAAACGCTCCTGAGACAGTATCTTAGGTAATATTAATCCCGTGCGAATGCGACCCTCGGTAAATGTTGAAACCATGTATGTAAATATTCCGTCATATCTAAGTTTAAAAGTATTTTTCCGCCCTTTTATGAAGATGAATGCGCTTGAAGAAGCACTCGGTTTAGCGGTTAACAAAAGTCCGACGCATTCCTCTTTCGACGACAGAGGACGTCTAAGACGTATTAAAAAAAAAAGGTCGAAGGCACTCTTCATAGGAGCGAGACTTTTGGTTGATTTAGATAGGCCTAAATGTTAATACGTAATTGTTATAAACGATCTTGCTTATGGGAAAACGTTCTAGGCTAACCATTATTATTATTATCTATTTATTTATTTTATTATTGTTTTTATTAGCTATTATTATCCTTCAGCTAATGTAAGACGCACATGTCGACAGGGGAGTGACGGCGTAGCATATAGCGAGTTACTCCTCCTACTTCTGACAGAACTACGGAGATTTCTTGTTCCGTGCGAATAGGCCATTCATATTATCAGACATCCACTGGTAAAGTTACTTTACCGAAAGTCCCCACGTTAAACCAATCTCGTCCGAATAGGGCTTAAGAGGAAAAATTCACAACTTCAGCTATTATTACGTGGGGTTAAAGAGAGATTGCTATTCAACTCCCTCTATTTCATGTCAAAATATGTACTACAACAAAATATAATGACTTGCAAGTATTGGCCTCACAAGCTGTTGTGACTCCATACAGGTTCATTAGCATTCTCAAGACCTCCAGTTGGCGATGAAGCAGTGAATTGTCTGCCTAAAACCTTTAAATTAAATTGCAATATTTTGGTTTTTACCTGACGTCACAGGCCTTATATCCGCCATGAATGTGCCCCTCGGACAGTGAAATTCATGATAATAGTAAGGCGGTTCTTGTTGCATTCTCTGCTCTGTTCTGTGAATATAAAATTGAACTAGAGATAAAGCAATTTGAATGAAACTTTCCTATGCTTTTAATGGTGCATATGAGACCTCCTGGGACCACGCAAATAGTCCCAAATCCAAGTAGGAAAAGTGCTCTCGACCACTTCTCTTGGTAGCACTGCCCACTGGGGAGCTCCAGTATAATTTCTGAGCCCCTAGTTTGCAAACTTGATTTTTTGTTAATAATACAGAAATATGGTTCCATCCATTGGACGTGAAAGTCAATAGCTCCTAGTTAATATTTCCGACTTCCAAAGTGAATTCATTCCTGTACATCTGGTCGGGAAAACATGGACACCCGCTTTGAACTCTTGTTTGTTCTGCAAGTCATTCTATGAGCTCCATAGTCAGCCACTGAGGCACTTTAACCAGGACCACAGCGACATTAATGATAAAATAAAAACATATTTTGTAAAATTCAATTATCTTTTATCACCAAGAGCCATGTTTGAAACCTGATTAACAACCTCATTCCCAAAAAAAGATGGGATGCTGTGCAAAAAAGTTCATTTCAGAGATAGCTAACTCAAAAATAATTTTCTAATATTAAAGCAAAAATTGTGCTAACTGGGATGGCTGCAGGCCAACCCTTAAAAACTTGGAACTTTAGTGCAAACTATGTAGGTTGGTGACTTACTTAGCAACTAAGCTTTTGGGAAAGATAGCCCTAGAAGCTGTGGAGGGGTGTATTACAGAGCAAGTTCAGGTTTTCTTTGCGTGAGCTGGCTCGACAAACTCTTAACTTGCAATCAGAGATACCACAAGTAACCGTGGCAGAATGAAAGAAGTTCCATTGCGACACTGAATACACTGCACTGTCTTGCACAGGGTAAGTTACCTCAGGACTATTAGCAATCATTTCAAAGTGACAAAGAGACTTTGGTATAAATACACCCCCACTTCCGAAATAGTTGGGACAAAGTGTATATTTTGAATAAAATCAAAACGCAATGACTTTCAAATCACACCAGCCAGTATTTTATTCACAATAGAATAGAGATAACATAGCAAATGTTGAAACTGAAAAATTTTACAATTCTGATAGGACACTTTGTCAAAGAATATTTATTAAAAGCATACAAGCATACATTGAGTTTGGCGGTATGGCTCTGTTTGAGAGATCCCTGCCCGTCCAGCTTGGAACCGAAGGCAGGGAGCTGCAATTAACCCCCCTTCACAGAACAGAGCCTATAGCAACAATGACCTCAAAAAGAAGAGACATTGTTATTGTACAACAGTTTAGTCACAAATGAACAGGATTGCAGAATGCTAAAAATCGACGGGAGGAGCTGGGGAGGAGGAGGGATGTTAAGCGTACATGCTGCGGAGCCTCTGCTCAGAATGCGAGCTTAAGTAAACTAGCATATCAATCAAGCAATCATGTGACAGCAAATCAGATGACATTCATGAGCACTCAGGTGATTCTCAAGCTCGAGAAGCGGCTCCTATAGTTGGCAAGCTTGACTCCGTGCCTATCAGAATTTACGTCAAGCTCCATTTTTATCCACAAAATGAGCTCATTTCAAATTTGATGGCTGCTACAGGTCTCAAAAAAGTTGGGACAGGGGCCTGTTTACCAAGGTGTAGCATCCCCTCTTCTTTTTAACACAGAGTGGAGGCGTCTGGGCATTGAGGAGACAAGTTTCTTGAGTTTAGCCATTGGAATTTGATCCCACTCTTGTTTAATACAGGCTTCCAGCTGCTGGAGAGTTTTGGGTCTCCTTTGACAGACTTTTCCTTTAATGATGCGCCAAATGTTCTCAATCGGTGAAAGATCAGGACTGCAGGGAGGCCAGTTCAGTACACGGACTCTTCTACTACGAAACCATGCTGTTGTAATAGCTGCAGTATGTGGTTTTGCATTGTCCTGCTGAAATACACAAGGCCTTCCCTGGAGTAGATGTCGTCTGGAGGGAAGCATATGTTGCTCTAAAACCTTAATATACCTTTCAGCATTCATGGTGCTTTTTAAAACATGTAAGTGTCCCACACCATATGCACTAATGCATCCCCATACCATCAGAGATGCTGGCTTTTGAACTGAACACTGATAACAGGAGGGGTGGTCTTTCTCCTCTTTAGCCCGGAGAACATGACACCCATGATTTCCAACAAGAATGTCAAATTTGAACTCATCTGACCACAGGACACTTTGCCACTTTGCTACAGTCCATTTAAATGAGCCTTGGCCCACAAAACATGGCGGCGCTTCTGGATCATGCTCAACAATGGCTTCCTTTTTGCATGACTGAGTTTTAGGTGGCATCTGTGGATGGCGCGGCAGACTGTGTTTACAGACAGTGGTTTCTTGAAGTATTCCTGGGCCCATTTAGTAATGTCAATGACAGAATCATGCCGATGAGTGATGCAGCGGCGTCTGAGGGCCCGAAGATCATGGGCATCCAGTAAAGGTCTTCGGCCTTGTCCCGCGCGCACTGAGATTTTTCCAGCTTCTCTGAATCTTCTGATGATGTTATGCACTGTCGATGATGAGACCTTCAAAGCCTTTGCAATTGGACGTTGAAGAACATTGTTTTAAAAGTATTCCACAATTTTTTTACGAAAGCCTTCACAGGTTGGAGAGCCTCTGGCCATCTTTACTCCTGAGAGACTCAGCCTCTCTAAGACATCCCTTTAATAGCCAATCATGTTATACACCTGATGCCAGTTCATTTAATTACTTGCTAAATGTTCTTTCAGCTGATTCTCTTAGATATTAATTGCTTTTTCAGCCTTTTTTGCCTGTGTCCCAACTTTTTTGAGACCTGTTGCAACCAGAGAATTTAAAATAAGCTCATTTTGTGGATGTAAATGTAAAATGTCTGAGTTTCAACATTTGAAATGTTATCTCTGTTCTATTGTGAATAAAATACTGGCTGGTGTGATTTGAAAGTCATTGCATTTTGATTTTATTCACAAGTTACACTTCGTCGCAACGATTTTGAAATTGGGGTTGTAAAAGCATAATTGTTATGCCGTCGAACACAACTTTGATTGCAGGACAACTAAGGTAAGTTATAATCCATGGTTATGGCTGTTCGAAGAGCAGTTTATTTTTGCTATTTATCGGATGCTAAATCAGTGCATTTTAGTCGTAGAGTGATAAACCTTATATGGTTAGAATCCGTAGAGTCGGGGTGCCCCGGTGGCACATTGGTCTAAGCGCGCGCACCATAAAGGCTGTGGCCTTCCCGCGGCGACCCGGCTCGATTCCAGCTTGGGTCATTTGCCGCATGTCTTCCCCATTCTTCTCCCCAAACTTTCCTGTCTCTCTCTACTGTGTGACTGTCAAATAAAGGAGAAAATCCCAAAAAAAATCTTTAAAAAAAAAAAAAGAATCCGTAGAGTCTCTGCTTTTAATATGATATACCGCTTGTGCGGTAGAATTCGCTAGCACCACATATGTGACACATGCACCTTTAGGTTTTTTCTTTTTTGCTTATTGCTTGGTGCTGGAATTTTTTTTTTAATTTTGTCAAAATAGTTACCATGATAGCTAGTAATAGTAGGTATAGGTAGTCATGATGTTTCTCAAAAATGTATAATTTTTGCTAAGTTTCTTCCCGTTAAGTGGATATATAAAATTACTATGTTGTTACTCGGTTACCATGCCTTGTGTGGTGTTTGTTGTTAGATGTGCCGCTGCCCCCAGTACCTGGAATGTTCGAGTTCAAGAGGTTAAAACATACCCCACATCCAAATGATAAAGTGCGGAGGGGGTGTAATAGAACAGCCACATTGATAAAATAATTGGAAGTTAGATAAAGGTAAACAAAACCACAGTGATCCATGATCCCATCCTTCTGGATAGGGGCTGTATGCCTATGAATGCAATTATACTATGCAGTATCAGCGAACTGATGTCACTTCCGGTGCCACCATCACGGATATCCATGATTGTAAGATCCATCACTCCTGCAGCTATTTAAAGTTCAATATCTGTCATACATATTTTTCTGAGAAAAAAAGCAAAAAATATAAGCAGTTGCCTTGCATTCTCTTTCTGAAGACGGATTAGTGACCATTGTGGCTCCCCATTAAGCGCACGGTGTTGACTGCCAGTGTGGAAGATGAAGGACAGCGGGACAACGATGCACACAGGCAATATTCAACCATAAATAAATGAGCATTCAAAGATTGCATACTTTGCGGACAGATCATCCTCTGGTCAGCCTTAAAACAACTTTTATTCAATTGAGCTGAAGTCAGTGTTAAGGAGCTGAACAGTCGCTCAGATTTCTTCTTCACTACTGGTCGCTAAATATTTGTAACAGAACCTACAGGGTAACGGCAACAGTGTTGACTCTTTGTTATCAAGAAGGCACTTTTGGTTGGAAGGCAACAACAGAATTTTGATAAAAATGTCCAATTCTCAACTTCTTGTTGTGTTGAAATAGGCTTTAATAGGCCCAGCAATCAAAATACGTATACTATTTTTCATACGGCACTCTTGTTCAGAAGCATGTCATCAAGTTAAAAAACTATGTTTATGTTAATAAACAGTTAGAACACTCAGGGAAAATAAAGCTGATATGTCAATGTTAAATGTGCTTTTTATAGCTATTGAAGAGGTTCTGAGGTCTGTGGGACCTCAAAGAGGTTACAAGGTGGAAAACATCAGTCTGCCGGTAGCCTTTTCAAAGGGGCGCGCAATTGGCTTCGAGCTGCAGGGGGAAAAAAAGGAGGCAAACTGCTGGTTTGGGTCATACTGCATTGTTCATTGCTCAAGCACCTCCTGTTGGCCAGCCAATCATCATTAAGATTCTAAGCTTGCACATGTTCAGGTTTACTCCACCCTCGTTTTGAGCTTGCAAAGTTTCGAGCTATGAGTGCAAAAAAGCAGATTGACTGGCTTGTGCTTCGTAGGAGGGCAGTGAACTGTCTCTCTCTCCCGAGATGGCAAAAGGGGTTGCATACGTGCATGCTTGTGTACGTATTTCGCTTAGTGGGCATTCCAAATTAGGGTGGGATTGGAGATGCCAAAAAAAACAGTCTGTTACAAACAGAGACGATTATGTGAAACCCATTCACAGGCCCACTAGGACTGGATTTCGACTCCGTTATGATCCAGACCAGGAATCAAGTGTAGAGGCAGATAACAATCTAAAAGTAGGGTTTTTTGATAGTTCTTCTTCTTCTTTCGTGTCCTCACACTACGTTGGTCCACTGCTGGACACACTTCCGTGCCCGCTGAGAGTTCTGCGCCAGGTCCCTAACTGAGATGGTTTCCTCCAAGAGCGGGTATTGCAGTAAATGCTGCATTGTCTGTGGATCTAGACCGCAATCGCAAGTAGTTGGCTCACTGATATAGCCCCGTTTATGCAGAGATTCCTTGCATCGTCCTACGCCCGTTCGGAGGTGGTTTAAACATCTCCAGTGCATTCAGGCTTCGTTTGCCCCCGGTAGTAGTGATTCGCTAGGTTGGATTCCCATCTCAGTGACATCTGGGAGAGTTGATACTCGTTCTTTCCACATCTGAATGCGTGCCTCTGTCGGTGTTGTTTACAAGGGAAGTGTGCTTGTGAGGAAGCTTTTCCTTGACTTAAGCCGTCTGTCTGGTGGTGTATGGTTGTACAGAGGGTGTCTTTCATCTGTAGCTTGCTTACGACGTTCTTCTCTGCTTGCCGCAGCTTTTCTGATGTCTGGTGGTGCAATACCTGCCAGCAGGTAGACCTTGTCCATATTGGTTGGCTTAAGACATCCAGTAATGGAGTGGCAGCTTGCGTTGAGTACGGAGTCAAGCTTCCTGGCATGTGTTGATCTCTCCCAGGCAGGACAGGCGTATTCAGCAGTGGGGAAACTCAATGCTAATGCTGTGGATCGTATGGTATCTGGGCTAGCACCCCACTTGGTGTTGGCAAGTTTGCGCAGAATTTTGTTGCGTGTGCTGACCTTTGCCTTCGTCTTCTCTACATGGACTTTGTATGACAGGCAACGATCCAGTGTAACCCCTAGGTAGACTGGGTTAGAACAGAAAGGGAGCTGTGTACCAGACCAAGTGATGTTTAGCTGACGGTTGGCTTCTTTGTTGATGAGATGGAAGGCACAGACCTGGGTCTTTCCTGGGTTAGCACGCAGTTGATTCTCTTCATAGTATTCTCCAAGCCCTGTCAGTCTTTCGGTAAGTGTCTCCTCGATTTCATCAAAGTCAGTGCCTTGGCAGGTCACACACAGGTCATCAGCATATATGAAGCGCTCTGTTTGGTGGTCGGTGGGCTGGTCATTGGTGTATATATTGTACAGCAATGGAGCCAGGACGCTTCCCTGAGGGAGTCCATTCCGTTGCCTGCGCCGTCGACTTCTTTTCCCTCCTAGCTCAACGAAGAACCGTCTGTTCTGGAGCAGGGTTTGAAGAAGCTTTGTGAGGTGGACATCTTTTGTCATCTCTAGAACTTTGGCTAGTGACTGGCAATGGTTGACGGTATCATAGGATGCGGAAAGGTCAACGAAGACAGTCTTTTGAACAGTTTGTATGTATGGCACAGCAGAGATATGGGTCTAAAGCTCTTCGCCTCTGATGGGTCCTTACCAGGCTTCAGGAGTGCCATTACACGGGTCCGTCACCAGATCTTGGGGATTCTTTGGCTGCTCATGCATTCATTGAAGAACTTCAGAAGCCATCCCTTGGTGCGAGGTCCAAAATGTTTGATCTGTTCTACCGAGATATCATCTAGTCCACACGCTTTCCCATTCTTTAGGGCGGTAATTCCTTCCTCTAACTCATCCATTGAGAAGGGGGTGGTGAAACCTTGATCTTCATCATAGTCCTTCCAATCCAGCTTGACCTTCGGTTGTTTCGTGGTTGTTTTCCCATTTAGTAGGAGTTGGTGGGCTACCTGGTTAGCAGTGGTGTTATAGTGTTGCTCAGCTTCTTTTGGATTGTTGATTAGTTTCCTTATGAGTGACCATGCCTTTTTGCTGTTGTTAGTCATGTCAGTTGACTCAATCAGGTTCTGCCACGACTGGCGTTGTTGCTCTGCAATAGCTGACATCAGCTTTTCCCCTGCTGTAGTAGTGGCTTCATCAAAGGGGTCCAATTCAAACATGACTTTGTAGTCCTCATACATTGCAGCTGATTCCGAGGTGAGTCCTGGGATGTAGATTGTGCGACAGCCTCGTGGGATGTTCTTTCTAGCTGTTTTTTGATGACTTTTACAAAAAGGTCATAGTTCTCAGGTGATGCTTCTTTGTTGGTGGTTGCATCATCTAGGTCCGCGGAGAAGCCTTCCCAGTTAGCTTTCTGGTAATTAAATCGTCTACGGAAAGGTACTGGGGCTGAGCTTCCAGCTGCTCTAACTTGTAAGCCGATTGGTCGGTGCTGGGTGCGTGGGATGGGTTCCATCTCCATCTTGTGACACAGTTGGTCTATGCTGCTGCTTGTGAAGGCAAGGTCCGGGTTATATCCACGTCTCCATCGACTGCTATTGAAAGACTTAGGTTGTTTCGGGTCATGTATTAGACTCACCTGTAGTTGGTCTGCCCACTCTTCAACTGCCTCACCATCCTCATTGGTTTCATCATATCCCCGTTGCGTGCTATGGCTGTTGAAGTCGCCAATGATTACCCGTGGTTTGGTGTGAGGGTTTTCCAATGGGTCTTGGAAGTTGAATGGAGAGCCAGGAGGTTTGTAGATGGAGTATACGATGACCCCGCTGAGTTCAACTGAGAGAATCTCAATGTTGTTTTCGTCAGACTTGTTGGTGGCTTCAATAACAGTATTTGGTTTGACAAACATTGCACTTCCATATTGCTTATGTGGTCTTTCTAGAGCGAGTTTCATTCCACTGATCTGTGGGCGGATGCTATCAGGTCCCCGATGGGTCTCTTGTAGGCATAGGACATCACAAACAGTTTCCTTGCATAAGTTGGAGATGAGCTCTTCTTTCAACTTCGGGAGCCCCTCGACGTTGGCAGACAGTACTGTCAATGCCGGCCTTGAGAAAGGCCCGAGTTGATGACATTGACGCCTGTTAGAGTCTCGGGGCATTGCAGTTGGTTACAATACAGTAGTGTAAGGTGGTAGTAGAATTAGCAGATCTGTGTAACAGATCTGACGGGGGTCGCGACGAGAACGCTTCTACTATGACCCCCATATTACCATAGTAATATGGTAACAATGGGATGGAACCCAGGACAGGATAGCTCAGTACAGTTGAGATGTCATTTGTTACATGAGAAGGCGTTGCCTATCGCCGTGCAGCGGTTTTCCAGATTGACAGTCAGGTAGACTGAAAAATTCACAAGAGCCAAACTGCAATCTGTTTGCCCGTACAAGGATGTAGAAGGATTAGGAGTTTGTTCTTAATAAACTGGACAGAGGAATATACTTGTACAGGAATGAATGAGAATGTGGTGCCGAGCCCTGGACCCATAAGAGAGGCTTGGGAGCTTGTTCTTATTACCTAAATTGGGAAGATAGCTTCCGCAAACTACTGTCATTAAATGGTATGCTTTACTTTCAAAAGATGAAGAGTTTAACTAGCAGATACTGACTAGTTTTAAGTACACAAAGCAAATTAAGATCCAGCATCTTATAATAGATACGCAAGTTGCTGAATGAGAAGAGATACAGAAGGCATTCACAGGAGGGTTGTGACGGACTCGTGCCAACTAAGATTCTTTGTCGGGTTCTAAAAGCAGTGAGGTACTTATTGCTAGTTCAGTTGGAATCATACAAACAGACAGTAGCTATGTTTCCATTTAACTTTGAAGCGAATCTTGTGAAAATTCGCAAAAACGAAATGCGAATTAAGTGCGTTTCCATATGTTTCCCTCAAGCGGTTGAGAGCAAATAAACTACACTACGTAGGCAGTGACGTGCATGCGTACGTATGTCAGATAAACACACACGTACGTCCTTGCTGGGCAACCTCAAAAGCGAAAATGGAGAACGGTCTCTGGAGCGGCGTAAATGAGCTAGCGTCTATTGGGCAAATTGTAATTGTTCTTTCATTCCAATTATTATTGGCCATGGTTTCTGCTATGCCTAGACGTAGAAATGCTGAGTTAATGTACGCAGCGGCAATACGACGACGAAGGGCACCATACATCTGGGAGAGACAGCGTCAGCATGACTTCTGGGAGGTAATAGTGGATAGACATTTCACTCCCACCCTTTGGCAACAACACTTCAGAGTGTCCAAACCCACTTTTGAAATGCTCCGCAATAGGATCGGTCAATTCGTTGCGCCCAAGCGCGGAAGCAGAAACGTTAGAGTTTATTCGAAAAATGTGTTTCCGTTTCAGATTATGCGCGTTAAGTCTTTTTCGCATTAGTCAAAATCTACCTCAAGCGAGCGTAAAAACTTTTTTTGCGAATCAGAGAATTTTTTTTCGAATTATGCTGTTTCCATTACTGTTTTTGATGCGAAACTTCAAAATGCGCATTAAAACAGGGAAATGGAAACACAACTAATGACATCCTTTTGCAGAATTTCATCTTGGCAGGAGGGCTATTGAGAGATAATTTTCATTTAGATGATAATCCAGGTGAAATCAAGCTGCAGCACATGCCGTGGAATTTCTAGAAAAGGGATTGAACATTGTATCACAATACTATATAGTGAGCACCATAATTCAATTGACAGTGACATATTTTTTGTTACTCTGCGTCTGTTGGCCGACTCAATCACCAGATCTGAATCTAACTGCAGATACATTTTACATGCTGAAGTGGAGATTGAAGGCAAAGTTCTTTAAACAAGCATGCTGCAGGCTTGGCAGATCATCGTCAGGGAAGATACCCAGCTTCTGATGATGTCCTTGTGTCATGGACTTCAAGCAGTCATTGCACTCAAATGATATAACAAATATTAACCCTTAGTTGCATAGTGATTACTTAAGTTACTAAACCCACCCATCACCCTCAATAGGCTAAGTAGAAAAGAGGCATGAAAAAAAAGGGTTAAAAATTATGAATTGATTCAACAACATTTTAAATTGTCTAGTGTTTTTAAATGCGCCTGGAAATGAGGGACCATGTACAAGAGGTACAGACATTTGTAAACTGTTCATCCTTGATGGATGAAAACGCCCTCACATTATAGGTGACAGTCTGCACTTCAACCTCATCATCATTGTATCCTTTCAAAATCAAAGAGCTAGAGTATAGAACCAAAATAAAAATGTGTCACTGTCCAATGACTTATGGTGCACACTGCAAGGCATGCTATGACAGTCTTTTTCAGGTCTCCTGGTAGGAAACTTTGGAAACTGTTTCTTTGCGAGCACTGAAAGGATTAATTCGGGTCTTTTGGATTCCTGTGGTCTGAAAATACAAACAAGATTGTCCCACTGTAACCTCTGACCCCCTCTGGGCACAGAGTGACTAATCAATAGTGTCTCTAATAGGCACCCTGGCAGATTAGACCTCAGCTTTTCAGCGATTTCACCTCAGCCGTGACTATCTTTCATTGCTGGAAGCACATCGGTCAGTTTGTTGGCCCCCTTTCCCCCTTCATTGTAAAATACAAACAGAAGGGCAGCCTCTCCAGTTTCGTAAACCAGCCTGGAAGAGTGGATTGCTGACCACTCTTGGCCCTGTCTTTGCACAAGATATAGCTGGAGGAAAAGAATATCATCAGGGAATAAAACAATAAGAGAAGCAGAGAGTCAATTGCTACTCTCCTTTTTGAAGCTGATAAGGCTGTTAAGTTGTAAGAATTACATAGTCAAGAAGCCCTGCCGGGAGTATTAGTACGCACTTTGTCTGAAAATGTGTTATCAGTTCCCTCTGTCAAGGGTGCATAAAGTTGATACAGTTATTATAGGTATAATTAAGAGCAAAATCACTTAAGCTTGTCAAATTTCCCATTTCTTCCAGAGTTAATCTGACACTTAAGATTGCTGGGAAATGTAGCCATTTCTGTATTATCTCAGGCTTCTCATAGTGGCGCTTAGACTTGTAGCCATGAGGTGCAGATTCAACAAATGAAAAGTAAAAGCATACTATCCCAAATTGTAAAACAGAAAAACAAAAGTAAAATACAAAACAAAAACTCATACAGCACAATGCAGGGACCTATGAAAAGAAAACAGAAAAAACCTGCAGTGGAACACACTAACAAGCAAAAATGAGCATGAGATGCAGATGCAGCATAATATTAACAATTAAAAAGATGTATTAAAAGATTTATAATTATATTACCTTTTTGGCTGCTATGCAATTTGTGTATGCGCACGTGTGTGTGAGCACACTGATTTTCCTGCCTTATGAGACTGTTATGGTCCAGACCAGGAATTAAGAGCAGAGTCAAACATACAGTCCAACAGGTTGTTTATTGAGAGCAATATGGTACAGATCAGGGACAGAGCTCTGATGATGAAGTGGTGGTGGAACCCCAGACAAGGATATTGCAGTTCTGCAAAGGTGTAACAGGCAAGGCTGGGCTGACAGTCACCGGCCAGTGGTTTTCGAGATGCAGCCAGATGTTGCTCGGACTTCAGCAGCTATGAACTGTTCCAGAGGATGAGGAAGCTCTTGAGAGGAATGCGGTCCCAGCCCTGGATCCTGATTAGGATTGGAAACGTTTTCCTAACAAGCTGAACAAGGAGAACAAACTTGGAAGGATTAGCAAGACCGCGGTCCCACACCTAGACACTGATTAGGATTTGAAGCTTGTTTTTGAGAACTGAACAGAGGAACTTACTTGAGCTGGGTTAACTTGAACTCAGTCCCAATCCTGGACCATGATTAGGATTGGAAGCTTGTTCAAATTAACTAAATGACAATAAAGACAGAGAGAATGCTATCACTAAAGTACTAGTTTCATTAGACGAAGACAAAGAACTTTTACTACTAATAATATTGACTGGAATCTTGGTACGATTGCGACTTTACAATCCAGTAATATATATAAAGCAGAGGGTGTTAATACCCATCACACTGTCATTAGGAAACAACCATGCAATGAGATTCAGCCAGGCGGGGAAGACGCACAAGGGGTAAACCAATCACAAGAGACATATACCTAATAGACAGGCAAGTTCCTGAAATGTGAAGAATGGTTGTAACACAGACCTGTAATTTATACAACCTCAACCTGGAAAAAGTTGAAATGGTATGGGAATTGCACAAGAAAAGAGAAAGCAGAGACTTGTAACTTTACTTTGACTTGTATTTAATTGCAGCCAGTGGGTAGACAAGAAATGTACCCCCGAATTCATAAAGGGTGTTTTTCCCTTGATCACGGTTAACTTGGCTGAACAGTGTATAAACAGGTGATGATCGAGCGGACAAATTTAGGCCCGAATTCATAAAGAGAGATCAGATCAGCTGCTGTTTATCCAACGTACATGGTTAGTCACACCTGTCTAAGTAACAAAAGAAATTCTAATCGTCCCAAGGGGCTTGTTTATCTCGTGTACAAGCTACCAATTCTCTGTTGGCTTGCTTGTGTGGCTGGACGTATGACCATGGATCTCTTGCGCATAATTGAAATAGCACAGGAAGAGATGGCTGACCAAAGGCAAGGTGCTGAATTGAGGGTTTTCAAAGACAGGACGAATCCTTTAGAAGAGCATAGCGGCACGAAATTTGTCAAGCGATACAGAATTTCCAAAGAATCATACCGTTATATTCTAGACCTAATCGAAGCAGACATTGACCATCCCACAAGACGAAACCATGCCCTTCTTCCAGTACACCAACTATGTATTGCCTTGCGCTTTTATGCATGTGGTGCATTCCAAATGGTTGTTGGTGACACGTGTGGTGTATCACAGGCTACCTGCTGTCGAGTAGTTTGTCGCGTTACCGAGGCAATATGTGCCTGGAAAAACCACTTAATACCATGCAGAGTGTCACATGACACCACTACACATCGGCTAAGCGGGGACTTGTACACGGATGGGTAAACACCCGATTATGTTCTACCTGAATTGCGCTAGTCACAGGAGTTTATCCACACGTGTACTTCTCTGTTTTAGCCACCGTACAGTAGTTGTACGTGACTAAAATAATTGGGTGATCATCACCCCTTATGAATTTGGGCAGTAATGTTTTGTCTGTCAGCTTTATTTAATTTGTAAATATACATCTATTGCTGCTACTTAGGTCAACAACGCATTCTAAAAATAAGTTGAAACAGAGGCAACTTGACTAGTAATGAGGTGAAAATTTTGAAAAAAATTTTTGATTTGAACAGATGATTGTAATTGAACAGTTGAGATTGTAATCAGGATTTTGTAAAAAAGCAGCATCCAGTAAAGGTCTTGTCCTTCAGGAGCAAAGATAGCCAACATGCCTACAAATATGTGAAAAAATCATTGACAGGTTAAAAAACAATGTTCCTCATCGAAAGATAGGTAGCTTTTTGGATATTTCACACTGTACAGTGCATAATATAATTACAATATTCAAGTAATCTGGAGGAATTTCAGTGCATAAAGGGAAATGGCACAAGTCTAAGCTGAATACCAATGATCTCTGATCACTAAGACAGCACTGCATCAAGAACCATAATTTATTGAAAAGCAATGTTACCACATTGGCCTAGGATTACTTTGGTAAACCTTTGTCAAGCACTACAATACATAATTACATTGAGATATGCTAGTTAGAACGTCACTGTGCAAAAACAAAGACTTTGGTTTTCAGTGTCCAGAAGCACCATCAACTTCTTCAGACTTATAGGCATCTGAAATGTAACATCACACAGTGGAAACTTATATTGTGTAACGTCCTGGCACCCAAAGATTTTTAAAAGGGCACTGGGAGATTGATGGAAAAGGAGGACCCAAGTGCAGGAATGTGTATTTGTTAAATAAAGGAAGTCAACAAGTATTACAAGTACAAAACTTTAAAGGGGACAACAAAAAGAGTGCTCTAAACAAAAGAGTGTTACATGTTAAGGCTACCTGCCATTGAGGGGAAAAACTAAGGCTAAAATAGACAAAGGGGATAATACTCAACTAATGAAAACTAGGTGTCAAAATTAGGAGGGAGAACTGAGGGGTTGATGGACCTTTCCGACTAGCTCCGACCAGCTCCACCCCCCTTAGTTGCTGTTGCTACGCCCCACATGCTAAGCAGCTCGATTCCACATTGAAGTTTAAGCACCACTCTCTCATGCGTATTCCTGAAAATATTGCGGTTTGTTTCTCACCGAATGCATCCAACTTGTCCAGCAAAGTCGAACAGGGAGGCCTTAACTATTTCACGCAAGGATATATCCATGACATCCAGTGTTGGAGGACTCGAGGCCGGTTTTTCCCGGTCTTGGCCTCGGATTGCCGTGACTCGGACTCGCCCCATCTGGCCTCGGCGATTCGGGCAGAGGCCGGGTTGAGGCCGCTAAAAATTTTTATGTTTTTTTTCCCCAAAATATTTACCTGTAGGCCTAATAAGATTACAGTCGTTTTGCAATACACTGCAGCGACATTATACAGGCTGTTTCCTCTTCTTCATTGGAGTATTACGGCTGCTTGCAACCTGCATGTTGCACTACTGCCTCCCTCCGGATTTATTTGTCCACTTCTCATTAGTCCTACGTCATTTGATGGAATCACCACGATCTCTCAGCTCCAAACGTGGACTGTTTTCTCTTTGTAAACCATGTCTTCAACTTCGCGGATAATTAAATTTGCATACTACGACCACAAAGATTATGAGGAACAAGGGAGAAAGAAGCATCGGGCAAGATCAAATTCTGTAATCCATCATCCCCGAAACTCAGCGAGTTCAAGGGAACAACTTCAAATTTCACCCGGCACCTTCAACGTGTACACAAGACAAAGTAAGCGTGCCTGGCTGGTGTATAGGTCTATCAAAATCGGCCACCGCTCGAGATCGACCGTGGGTAACTTAGGTCTAGCCAGTTTTGTTTTGGAGAGTATTAAATGATGATTTCCTGGGCATTAGGCTATGGAGTGGTGATGATGACTTGTGCTGTCTAATGTTACCGATTGTTAAAGAATTTCAAAAAGGCAGTCTCTCAGTGTCTCTCAGCAGCGCTCACATAACATCTGGCAATACAGAAATACAGTATGGACTGCGGGAAACCAGGAATAAAAATTTAAAACTGAAATAATGCTTGTGTTTCCATGCTCAGTAATACTATTACTGTCACTGAGGTTGTATCCTTTTTAGTGGGGGAAAGGTATAGCTTATTAGATTGCCATGATCTTGTGCGGGGTTAAGATCAGATATTGAAAATAAATGTGTACCGTATCTTGCGTTGTTGTCCATGCATGTTAATACCAAAACCTTGTGCAGCAATAGGGTGTAAAAATAGGGACACGCTATCCATCGTCACTTTTCCCAAGGATGCATGCAGGTAAGAAATACATGAGCAACTGCCGTATTTAAGTCCAGCTTCATAAGATTGAATGATCTAATGTTTCGCTTTACAATGCACTTCAAGCTGGCAAATGGCCATTACAGTAATTCGCGAACGCCCTAGCTAGCCAGCTAAATCATATTCGTAATGGTTATTATTGACGTTAGCAGCGTAGAAAAAAGTAAAATAAAATATAAAGGCATCGTGCAGATATACGACAGATGCTTGTTTATTCCAACATTTACTGCGAGCAGAATGCTCAAAATATTTCCGCGACTGCGCTGGTCTTGTTGGCCACTATAACTCCGCCCCACATAATCGGTGCTTACACTGGACCAGCAAGGAGTTGGTGCTTTCTTTGGCACCAGTTTTGAGAGCCAGGAGCTGGTGCTAAGGCTGTGGAAAAGCAAAGAACTGGTGCTAAGTCAGGCTCTGGCTCCGAACCAGCTCTGGAGCCAGCTCGGTGGAAAAGGGGTATGGGAGGGAACCTTAGACATAACACGACCCTCCCAGCGTTCACATAAAATTAATTTCAGACATTAAATTTGGACTTTAACCCCTTGTTTCCCGTATATTTACATTGCGAGGACCACGCCTTTGCGGTCTTTTTATCATTACGCTTATCGCACTGGCCCGGAAACGTGTGTACTCGTATTACCGCTGACCAGCTTGAGTCCCGGATCCGTCTTATCACAATGTTTGCTTTGCGTCTAAATACACGGGACCGTAATGAATGTTTTTTTGCTTTTCATCTAAACGCAGACAGTGGTTTGAGTTCATGTGACATTATGATTGGTCTTGGGTGATATAAGAAGCCACGTGCATACAGTAAGAAGTCTCGTGCATACAATCCATTACTTTCAGTTTGTCAATTTTGTTTCGTTCATTTTCACCGTGACCACATTGTGACAGCCAAACGAACCGATGCTGGTCCTGCTGTGGTAGGACAAAAAGCTTGTGAAGATGCTGTCAACCATACACCAGGCCACCATGTGTGAAACAGTGAAGAGGATTTGTCAGGGTGAGCGAATGGTGAAACCACGTCGTATTCTTGATTACAACTACGGAATGATCAGCGTTAATCGCAGTAACCAACTTGCTATTTCGCACCCGTCGACTGCGAAAAGGTTTAGACCGTGCGAGCCTTGTGTAGTTTGCGCCAAAAACGGTGTAAAGAAAGAGTCATGCTACATACGCGTGAGTTATGAGATTCCATTTTGCATTGAACCGTGCTTCCAAACTTACCACACTGTCAAGAATTTCTGATGTAAGTTTTTCATGTCACGTCATTTTGTCATCTCAAAATCTGTTTCTATGTAAATAAAAAATGTAAATGGTGTAATTCATTGCATCCTTATTGTACATCACATGAACTCAAGTCAGTGTTTGGATGGTTTAGATGCTAAACAGCACAGTTCTTATCACCCATTACGCCAACGACCATAAGTGAAAATAATCCGGGCCATCGCGCACAGCAGCATTCACTGCTCACCTGTTTATACGACCTGCGTGAGCACGTCGAGCACGGCAGTTGTTCATGAGAAAACATGGCTCCGAGCGCTAACGGGTTAAATCATAAGGTGGTGACTAGGCCTCAGACTCGGCCTCGGAGGCTGGTGCCTCCGACTCGGTCTCGGCCTTGGAGGGTGGTGACTTGGACTTGATCTTGGCCTCAGAAGTTGTGGACTCGACTACAACACTGATGACATCATAATTTTTAACGGAACGGATAGAGATAAGAGAGTCACCGCGAAGTGCTGGCGATTGATGCTGAAAAGCCATACGCCCAATAAACTGCACGTTTAGATCAAAACAGGCAAAATAGAGGAATCGTACTGCACGTGTAAAGCAGGGTAAGTACTTTTCGGATTCTGTTGTCATCACTGAGCTACGTCAGTCGGCCATGAGTCAGACAATACGCTGGTTAGACTCTGTAATAGATCATATTACGCAAGGCAGCTAACCCTTAAACTAGCTACATTAGACATAATTTGAGTTTCTAATCTATCATTATATCGGTGCTTTCCTCCAATCCAATTTTCAGTGACAAGCTAACTTAACTCTTTTCGGTTAAGCAACTGACATTCTGAATCTAATTATAGCTAGTTAGCTGGCTAGCTACCTAGCCAACTTTTCTCATGTTAAAGTTTCTAAGCAGATTACATCATGCCATTACAAAATCCTTCACCATCTGGCTAAATGTTTAATATTATCTCTTGTTGCGAATGCCTGTGCTTGATGGCATGAAGGAATCATGTTCTCAGCAAAATAGCTACTGGTTTGTAGCTATATGTGGTATTGCGTTCAGAAGTCCACTGGGGAAAAACAATACTATGTTGAAGTATACATCAATGATGCCGTTGGTGTAATTATGTCTTCTTAGCAAAAAAATATGCATAGATTGCTGGTAACTAAGTAGTGAAGGCAAAATGGCAAAAAAATTCATTTGCTTACCTCGGAGCAGACAGCTTTGTATTTGTTGATCTTATTCACATTGAATTGCATGTGAGGCCTTCCACATGCCTTAATCCATCGCAAACACTTTTCCAACTGTGTTTTTGGCTTTGGAAAAAGGATTAATTGAGCTCCTTGTAGCCAGGCTGGGCAGGGTATCTTTTGTCAGTATTACACATTCTCCACGCGCATCTAAGAACCATTTTCGAAAAAGTCAGACACCTCGCCCCTAACACTCTTCTAATGACTGTATTGTTTGTGGGACAATATGATGGTGCTGTCAGGGCAGGCAGGACCTTAGTAAGATTAGGTAATCTGTTGGTGGTTATTCCACACTTGATCGACAGGTCAGAAAGGTCCATTTAATAATTAAATGAAGGCAGGTAGCCATGGAACTGGAATGCCTAGGGGGAGGGACATTACAGTTGTGATCAAACATATCAATATTTAAGGTTTTTTTTTTTTTTGAAGAAATGGACAACATATGCTCCGGACCACAGATAAAAAGGACCATCCAGACTGTTTCCAGAAAATAGTCCAAAAGCCATCCTCTGAATAGTATGGGTTGTTTTTGTGCTCTTGGTAAATACCTTGTATTTCTGTAAGGCATCATTAATGCTCAAAGATACACTGGGATTTTGGAGCGACATAAGTTGCCTTCAAGATGACATCTTTTCCAGGGACACCCCTGCATATTTCAACAAGACAACGCAAAACTGCATTCTGCACACATTACCAAGACATGGCTGTGTAAGTAGAGGTATACTGGTGCTGAACTGGCCTGCTTGCAGTACCGATTGATCCGATAAGGTGCATTTTGAAATGCAGAATGCGCAAGGAAGACCCCATATTGTTGCACTTCTTAAGACTTGTTTGCAGGAAGAATGGGACAAAATTGCACCTGAAATACTAAATCACTTGGTGTCTTCAGTCCCTGAACATTTATTTAGTAATGTGGAAAGGAATGGGAACATTCAGAAGTGGAGAATACTTTACTGTCCCACCTTTTTTGAAATAGATTGGAAGAATCAAAATTGAAATGTGTTTATTTTGAAAAATCAATCAAATTCACGTTGCGAAACAGAAAATAATGTGCTGTAATATAGTTTTCAACATAGTACAGGTCAAAGATACTTTAAAATCACTGCTCTCAGTTTTAAATTAACATGTCGTCCCAGCTTTTCTCTGATTTTGGGTTGTACTTCAGTAATACAAGAATGTGTTTTTGTATGTTGCTTATGGAATTTAATGGGCCACATTTTGTGTTTTTAGGTTCCATTTTCATTTGATTTTTATGGTGTTCACTTCAGAGCTTCCATACTATCTCACCTGTAATGCCAGGCCGGTGCATCAGCTTGTGAATGGCCATGTTCCACGGAGCTCTTCATTTTCATAGGGAAAAGTAATTGGCGCAGATTACAGAGGTGTAAATTGCACAGTGATACCGCTTGGTTGGTAAAAGCCGCACGACACAGAAGCGTGCTGCGGCTGCCTACAGACGCACAGGTCCAAGTAGCATAAAGCAGTGACCTTTCTGCAGCCTGTATTCCAGAGATGAAATGATGATAGCCTACTGCTCATGTGCTGATGTCATCCCAGGACAGAAGACTCAAGCAGCAAGCAGAGGGTCATTCACACCAATTGAAGAGACCTGTGTGAATGACCTCATCCTCTACGTGGGTCAACACCATAGGATGAAGTGATCAAAAAAAAAACCCATCTGACCAGTGACCCCAGAATGGAGAAAGAAATAGGCCTCAGGAGTGAGTACTTTTTTTGTAGAAAAACAGTCTATGAACTTAAAGACAAAACAAAAGTGGAAGAGAAAATTGGGTAGAAGTGGCTTTACACCTGTTATGAATGAATTTCAGCGCTATGCACTCCTTAAGCGGAGATTAGAAAAACAGAGCAAGAAAAACGCCACTTGATGTTTTCCTCCTTGGTTTGAGATTTATAAAGCCGACCGCACCTGTGTTGCCCTCTGATATGCTGCTCTGTGGGAGAGCGGAATATTTCAGACTATCTGGAGAGTGTATCTAATATTGCAGGAGCAAAACGATGCTTGGCGGTGGGAGTTTTTCTCCCACTGTTTTATTGCATCCGCCATTTCAAGATACTGCGCTCAGACACTCTTGTGAGATTTTCCAATTTTCCCACTGGTATGTAAAGAATGAGGTGGAGATAAGAAATTCTGATAAGCATGAATACACCTATCAAGCAGAATGAATTTCTAAGGTCCATGGTTCAGGGAGGTTATATCCCTATTTACAAGAGCTTTGCACATAATCTTTTACGCTCTCACCTTGTGTCTATGAGTGTGCAATTGTGTGTGCGAGAGATGCACTTGTATAGTTTTGTGCATCAGAACAACAACCAGTTGTGCTAATTTGTGCTCATTTTTTCTAATTGAAATGAGATCAGTGGAATATTTGATAAAATTTTTCATTGCTTTGATTTGCTGGCAATTTCATTCTTCACCACCACCAATCAAAACGCCCTGGAATGAAAACAATTACTGTGTGCATGAAGTCGTAATGGACCTCCTCTATAATTATGGATAAGCCTTATCCGTTTATTTCAGGTTCACACCTTGTAGTCTATGCTTGTTTTTGTTTCACACGTCAGTCCTTGTGAAAGCATCATGGGCGTAATAATATATACGTTGATAAGCCAAAAAATTGAAACACTTACAGATGAAGCAAATAACGTTGATTATCTTGTAATGACAGCACGTGTCAAGGTCTGCAGACAAACCTCAGATGGTAAGCAAATGGCCAGTTCTTGAAGTCAATGTGCTGGATGCGAGAAATATAGGACCTGAGCAACTTTGACAAGGGCCAAATTGTTATGACCAAATAAGTGGATCAAAGCATCTTTCAAGAGGCTAGGCTTGTGGGGTGCTCCAGTCAGCAATAGTGAGTGCCTACGGACAGTGGTCCAGGGACGGACAAATAATGAACTGGTGACAGAGTGGGCACCCAAGGTTCATCAATGCACAAGGGCAACGAAATGACAGAAGGGCTACTGTGGCACAAATTGTAAAGAATTTTAATGACACTTACCTGAGGAATGAGTCACAACACACAGAGCATTGCACCCTATTGTGTATATAGCGCTTTTTGGCTGCAGACCAGTTAAGGTGCCCGCTCTAACCCTGGTCCACTGCCAAAAGAGCCTATAGTGGGCACATCAGCATTAGAACTGGACTTTGGGGTATTTGAAGGTCAACTGATCCAGAAAGTCCCATTTTATTTTACATCATGTGCATTGGCGGGGTACATGTGCACCATTTACCGGGGAAAGAGGTGACACCAGGATGCACTGTGGGAAGAAGAAAAGCTGGGGGAGGGAGAGTGATGCTCCGGGAAATGTTCTGCTGGGAAACCCTGGGTCCGAGAGTTCAAATGGCCGTCAGTTTGTCGGAGCTGTTTTGACAGCAGGATGGGAAACAGGGCAGTGGTTTTAATGTTGTGGCTGATCAGTGTATTTATTTGAACCTAGTCCATATCCTGGGATGCATGCACCACAACGATGTGCAGACGCCGCGGATGAGTACACCACAACTCCATGCAGAATTGCCAAAAATGATCATAATTACCTTAAATTTGCCTATAAGCACCTTATCGTTAGCCTCATAGCATAATTTCCGGAGTCAAATTTTTGCCGAATTGAGATATCGGTAGCCTGTTCTTTTGTGTTGGCGACAAAATGCATTTTTTTTTTTCTCGTAACCATAAAAAAATCAATTCTCTTAAATAATAAAAATTAATTAATTAAAGAGCCCATTCTGCGAGAAAATGGACTTATCTGTTAGTATTTGAATATGGTAGGGCCATAATCAGTTTGTGACATGTCGTGGTTCTTGAACTCCAACACCACGTGAAGTATTGGTTTTTGCAAATAAAAGGAAATAGGCGGAGAATTTACTCCAATAAGAAACGTGTTGCGGTGTATCGTAACACCGCAAATTGAATATTCATGTTCTCGCTGGTTCTCGCCCACTCTGGAGTGTAACTGCCCACACAAAGATTCGATAGGCAACTGTCCGGGTTTAATCTCTAATGTGCGCATTGTAAAATTATTGATGTCTTGCAACTTTGTTGTAAAGCTGCACATTAAATGGGTAATGTGTGCTATACATTGCTAGAACTACTGATCTGGTTTGATGATTTGTCGTCGTCTGCTTATGCCAGTGTGACAATCACTGCATTACAATGTTCATATTTGACAGCTTCTGTTCCCCCCGCCTCGGTGGATTTCACCACTAGTAATACGAGAAGTGATTATGACTCTGGACCTCTTGTGCTATTTTTTTTTTTTTTTTACTGGGGCATTGAAAGCAATGCATGTGTTTTATGATCGTTTCGATTGTTTAAATGGAATAAGACAATTTGAAATGTCTTTATGAAATTCCATTGCTTCCAATTCCTGAGTAAAGAAAAGTGTGAGAATTCCAGAGTCATAATCGATTTCCACGTGACTAGTAGGGAAGTGAACCGTAATGCACCTGAAACTGATGAACTTTCATGCACAATGACTTCAACTCTGCAAGTGAATCTCTTAAATGTGCATTAATTGAATAATTGCTAACTACAGCACAGGAACATGAATGCCACAAAGAGGCGTGACACTCGCGCTGAATGCGTGAGGGTTAGCAGCTCTGTAATCGAGAGGGCTGCAAGATATTTCATCTAATTTGTTAGATTGACTCGTAAAAATACCACTCTGAAACATCCATTGTTAGACATGTTGGTGGCATTTCCTGCATTGCATCAGCCTCCTCTTCAGATTCAGGGTCATAGATAAGGCAATATTCGTGAACTTTGTATAGCCATTGCTTTGCTGAAGTCTTACTATACTACCTGTAAAATCTGTTGTATTTCACTGTCTATGGTTGTAGCTAGCTAGGCTCTGGGCCAGTAGGCCGTTGGGGCTGTTTACATATTGAATATTCACGAATGTAGCTGAACTATCCAATCAGCGCGAAGCTCACTTAAATGCCGGATATTCATGAGGTAACTCGCCCGTCTTCTCAGACTGCCTTTACAGTGATGCTAAAAAGGTCATCAAATAAGCAATCCAAGACACTTTTCCCACAAATACTGGTATGAATACGACGGCAGGGCATTGGGGATTAACACAAAATGTCGGGATATGTGTGGAATGGACACTTTAATTAAAAATACATAAAAATTAAAAAAATGAGATTGGCAATTATGCTATGAGGGTAACATTATGTTCGAGGAAAATGGAACAATCCGCTTCGTCAGTTGCTGCCTATGACAATGCTCACTACCTATGTGCAGTTTCAGATTGATTTGCCCACTGATGAGGAATAAAAAATAGATGTAAACAGAGTGACAGTTTTTTTTTTTATAGAATTATGTTTAACCTTACGTCGATGTGGAGTTGTTTTATTTGAAATTACTTCCCTTATTTTTCAGATTTCAGAGAAGTAAAAATGGTCTTAAATCACAAAACATGACTGCAACCCTGTTGTGCATTTTTAAATACAGGAAAACAGATCGACCTTCTGGATTTTTTTTAAACTAAATTTGAATACTTTTATTCTCTTTTATTTTCAAGTTGGCTACTGAACTGCATTTCCCATTTTCAATGAAAAAATTTACCCACTGCTCATCTGTGATGAGGTTAGCTTACACGTTTTCTGCATATCACCTTAAAGCCAATGTGCTATTTTCGAGGACTATTTCAGACTGAGGCGAAAAAACAGTCAAGCATCAGCCCACCTTGCCTACTGTATTGTAAAAATGAGTAGGCTAGACGGTGCTCTAAATCATAACCCAGCCCACATAAAAATAATCCTCACCCGAGTAACTTCAAAAAAATGACTAACCTGCTCTCATGTCCTGCTCTGCTCATTAAATGAGACACAAAAGCTCTGTGTGCTCCAGTTCCCCTCATTCTTCGGTGAATGTGAGACTGTTCCATATTAAATTGTCAATTTTATCATAACTGAACTGCCGTGTATTCTGAAGTGAGGGCATCTTAGCGACCTAATGCAGTGAGAAGGGAAACGAAGCGGGCTGCCCTGTGGGTCAAATGTATTTCCTCTGCGTCCGTCTCGTGGAGGACTGAAGTGGTGACTGAGCAGATAGGTGCAGTATTTTTCACAGGACTTCACACATGGGCTACACGACTCTGGATTTCGGTTTTGGAGGGACTTGCAAAGTTTAGGCTTGCCAGGTGCTGAGATGAATGGTCGGAGAAGACTTACGTGGGGAAGCTCGGGATGAACATGACCTTTTCTGCATGTCAACCAAAGGTTAGAAATCTCCACTGGCCTTAAAAGAAATGCACTTGTTTGCCATAATGGAGGAGCTTCCGCTTGTTTGTGGGACTCGCGGGAGACCTCGGCCTCTCCCAAGGGGAACCTCCCGCTGTGGAATTTCGCTCTGTTACAGCACATACATATCTCAGCTCGCACGCTGACGAGCATCTTCTACCATACGCTCTGTCAGGCCCATTTCAACAAAGCCATTTGTGCCCTTTTTAGTCAATATGGGAATTTATTGGTTTTCCTTTATGTTGGTGTCTAAAGTAGGCTGCATGACGGGAAAACAAATTTCAGCATTATGGGATTGAATGCTAGAGGACGCTTTCCCTTGCGTGAATTTGCTGTCAGAGACATTAGGGCCGGTCCTTGACATAAATGAACAGTGGAAATATTTATTTTTGGCATTTTTTGCATTTCATTTTGAGACCTGTAATTTACGAATGTATTTAAAGATGATGAAGAGTGCATGTAATCTATAGGCAGACCTGATATGTAAGCAGAAGCTGCAGATAATGCAGATGGCAGATAATTTATTTTTTATCCCCTTGAATTTTGAAAGAAATAAAAATCTCATAAATACAGTCATGGCACTTTGGCTGCGGCCCATAGACATATTACACTCAGTATAATACATAAGACCCATCGTAATTCATACATTTATATTCATAAATGTGATTTTGTATTTAATATATGACTCATAAACTGTGATATATGGAAATTGACAGATCATACATGATTCCTGAATTAAATATTGTATAGATCACATGCCTCATGTTCCTTTTTTTCTATCTCTTCTCCAGAGAAAGGAACCTTGACCACATAGGTAATTTACTGTGCTATGGGATGAGTGCAAAACATGCAGTAAATAAATACGAGGCGCTCCATTTCATTTTAAAATGGGGGTAGGCATTACCCCCGCTACCCTCATAATAGCAATACAGTGCCACAGTTCACCCCAAACAGGAGAAACGGGGTTGCCTGGGAATGGGGCTGTAAGTGACACTGCGCAGTTCATTTGCTAATTTCAATATGGTCTCCGTCCACATGGGCAAGGCCTGAGGCTTAACAGCCGCCCTGTCATCTCGCTCGTCTCTGCTCCGTCCCGTTTGACCTTGCTCTTGAACACTGAGAGTTTAATACATATACACACACAGTTACGGGCTATGTGTGTGTGTATGTGTTGGGTGTATTGGGGGGAGATGGGGGGAGTCTATAGAAATAATTCCATTTAGGGCTCTTTCAGACCCTGTCAAATGCTTTATCAGCACACGTTGCCCTATCCACAAACAAGTGCAGGCACACATACACTTATGCACAAACACAGACACACACACACTCACACAAGCACAGGCACGCACAAACACACACGTTAGTCCCCATCAGCCACCCTCAGCACAGCCCTTCAGTTGGGCTGCAGATTGAGTAAAGATAAAGATTCCTCTCCAATCAATTAATGGTATTCGCCAGCCAGCTTCTAAAGCCTGCATTGGCACTCAGTTGTTGACATACACAAGGAACATTGGGCTGCATATTTAACATTTCTTTTCATCTACCCACTAGCGTCTGGCTTGATAACTGCTTGGCTGCCATTAGAAGGATGGTTTTCCCAATCCTTTATGTGTCTGTGTAAATTGGGAAATACTAATTGGGAACCTGTACACTCCTTCCATTCAGGACACATTTCCATGGCCATGCTGGGGCTTTTTGGTTGAACCCATAACTATGGTATATTCATATAATCATATAAACTTTTGTTAATGCATCAAAAATATTTTTATCTGAGTCATGCATTTTCTAAGATTTTAATAATGGACTTGACAACAACTATGATATGTCACTGCAGAAAGATGTAGTAATTTTTAAATATGGCTGTTTAAACTCTGAAAATATGCATTCTTTGAAAATTATTATTTTCAAGTCCAAGGTTCAGGTTTTTAAGTCCTATTTTCTGGGTTATATTTAACTCTGAAGGTCTGTATCCCGCATAAAATTTTCAAAGCCTACTTGTCAATTCTCTTCATTGATCACCTGTATAAAGCAGTGCAGCTTCCCCAGTGTCTTTGTCTGCTGAAGCTTGTATATCGGCAGGCATTTTGGAGCTCTTTTCAGAGGAATTAACTGTGTCGTTGCATGGCTAATGACAATAGACAGAACATGGATTATTTTAGACATTCCAATAGCAGTGTCTGGAAGGGTAGATTTGCTTGTCTCTCAACTCCCTCTGGTATACCATGTCCACACCCAAATCCGCATAGTTACACCTGGATTATGATGACAAGATAATACCTGCCCTTTGCTGTTTGCGACAGTCATAGAGATGGGATATTGCATTTGTCGGTGCTGAGAAGAAAGTTACTTCGCAGTTAATTGATAATGATGTGTAGTGCATTGGAGGACAAATGTTTCCCCCTTTTTTAAAGTGAGAGCATGGAAGAACTGCCGGCGCCCTGAGAAGAAACTGGGAGTTGATGGATGAACACATCCTTGGTAACTTTCCAAGCTGGAGTTGAGCGGGGCTACAAACAAGGGAAAAATCTAGAAGGTTACCACACTGAGCGAGTGTTAGCATCGGTATTAGACCCTTTTCCTTCTCTGTTCTAGGAAAGTGCACTCTTATCTGCGTGAGTGAGGAACCTGCTCCCACTCAGGGCCGAAATGAGTGCGAGAGGAATTTGGTTGCATATAACCCAGACAGTCACTGCCGGCCTTCATTGTAACACAGCCTCCCTTTATCTATACTCATTTCTAGTGCTAAGAATGTTCTTTCCCTCTGGGTCCTCCCAACTCTGAGTGGAAAGCAGCCAATCGAACAAACAGGAAAACAAGCGCAGTTTGTGCTTTTTTAAGCATCTGGCTTTGAAACGGTCTCTGGATTCCTATTTGCCCGCATTTCTGCCTCCCTTCCACCGCCACGTCTTGAACACTTTTTTATTTACAGCCTTTAAAAACTTTACTAGGTCCTGAATCATGATTAAACCCCTCTCCACTGAAATTCTTTACTGCCACTGTTGTTGTTCCCTTTCAGTGTTTCGGCTCCACCCCCCTTGGTGACACGCAGAGCGAGACAGGTGCCTGCCAATGAGTGGCGAGTGATATTGCTCAATCTTCACCATGCATTATTGTAATTACATTTCCAAGGATAACGAAATTAAGTCAGTCCGGACCATGGCATGCCACTCTTCACAATTTTCCTTTTAGTTATAAAGCTCGAGTCTGTTAAGTGGAAAAAGAAAAAGAAGACACCTATCAATACATTCACAATATAAATTTAATCAGCCAATAAATTGCAGGTCTCCTGCATTGTGCACATGCTCGTGTTCTTTGTTACTCAAGGGCAGGTAAAGATGCCTTTCTCCTCCTTACCAAGGAAGCATTGGCCCTTGAGAAGGACGGAGCTGCCTGAAAATGCCTTTAATGTATTCTAATGAGAAGAGCTCCATCTATAGACCACCTGTTGAACTGCAATTAACACAAACTGCGTACGCGCCAAGAGGGCAATTTTTTTCTAATGCAGGCTGTTGGGATCCAAATTACAGTCGAAATTCTGAATTTATTTTTTACTACCTTAAAATTATTAAAATAATTACTGTGTTTAATTACCAAAATTTCCTGCTTGCGATTTGTTCAAATTCTTACTGTTGCCTTTGATTCTTCATGAAGCTTTTATTCTGTATTTCTGTTCAAACCATCTCTGCAAAAGGGTTGAACAAATGGCGGAGAGGCTGGCTTTTTCATTTTTATTTATTTGTGTGAATCTGTTGGAACATGAATATATTTTGGGGGATTGCTTGTCATGCCTTGTGACAAAAGGAGATTCAGCACTTTTGATGATATGTGGTTACATTACTGGTCTCAAGGCTGGTTCCAAGTTAAAATGCTTCAGTAACATTTCCTTTTATTTATATCTGTAGACCTTGGTTGAAATAAATGAGTTGAGACAAGTGTGGGGAGCCAGTGTTACGAACAATTTCTTCTTGCCATCAAGAAGCGTGTGTGCGCGAGACATTCAACTCTTTCATTGCCAAAGCCTGACAGCCGGCCCCTGCTAGAAAGCACATGTTTAAAAAAATTCAATGTCGGGAGAAAATGGCATCAATGTGAAAGTCGCTGTGTCATTAGCTTAAATCTTAACTATCCTCTGTGACAGAAGTGCGAGAGACAGCCATATCTGTCAAGGGGCTGGAAAGGATGGTTTATGCTCTGTGTACAGTGAGTGCACCTCCTCGTATGACAAGATTAGCAGTCTGGGCCTGTGGTTGGAGTGTCACACCGCAGGGGTCATTCCTCCAGCCCCTGTTAAATTTACTGCCTCTTTAATATTCCGTCATAGTCAAATTTTATTACACTCTTTATGATCAGATCCTTATGTCCCAAGCTTATGAACTTTTCTATGCAAATCACTCACTTCTCTCTTTGCGGCTCCTTAAAAGTGGTGCGGGAAGCACTTTGTCGTATCCAGTGGCCAGCCATTGACTCGCGCGTGGTTAAAGTGGCTGTACGCATCGTTATTGCAAGAACAATGAGGCCACCAGAGTGTAAGGATATGTGAGGCTCTAAATTGGGCCCCGCAAAATCGGTGTCCTTATGATATTCTTATTCTTGACATGCTAGAAGGTGCGGCGGTGTGGATTTTGACACCTTAATGATTTTCAAATTATGCTTACCCAGGCACTCACGCCGGCGTGTCATCTTTCACAAATGTGCTCAGCAGAATTTTTTTATATAAGATTGAAACTGCATGAAATGGAGCCATTTTGTTCTAATTTTGGAAATGGCTCATATACTCTGTGCCTTGAGTGAGTTTGCTAGTATGCGGTTTGACCCAGGTGCCTTTGCGGTGCGTTTAACCGCCGCTGTTTTACCGTCAACCCGGCTCTCTAGGAGTTAAGCACACAGAACGGTCCCACAGCACTCCAGCTCATTTATCAAGCTAAGACTGTGCTTTAACTTTGCAAATTTCCTTTTAATCCCCCAATTAAACTCCACCAAGACTTCACATTAAGAGAGAGGATGGAAAGGGGACAGCTGTTGTCAGTTACAAATGACAGAAGGTACCGGAGCCTACATCATCTGCAAAGAATCCATGACCTCACCTCTTCACTGTAACCCATTGTGCTCTTGGCCTAAAGGCTGTGGGTTAGCTTCACAGAAATGTGTAGCAGGTGCTCCGTTGTGTTGGGAAGGGGGATGAGTGTAAGTAAAATAACTGTTTCAGACATCCCCACACCCCATATTGCTTTGTTTCTAAGTGACGATCGCTGTCGCTGTGACTCGAAAACCTGTCTTTCTTAAGGAGATGGACATTTTGTGCCCCTCTGCTCGTACTCATATCACCTCTCAGGGTTTTAATTCGCTCTTTCCCACCCTTCGTCTTCAGCCTGTTTTCCTTTTATTTTGCAGAAAATGCAGGGAGGATGGCACACTGCGCGCTTGCGGAGAGAGGAACGATCAAGTGATTTACCGTCCGGGGAGCCGGCGCTTCAGGCTGAAGTTTATGAACAGATTTATATTTTGTCCCTGGACTTGGCTGGCTTTGCAGCCTGAGCGTGGATTGGGAGAAGAGGATGAAGCGTCCCCCCGGGGATGGCCCGGCTTGGCCCCTGCCAAATCGGCCGCGGAAAATTGTTTGGCCCCCGACAGCTGCTGAGGTCCCCGGTGAGAAGAGGATCGCGGATGGAACAGCTGTGCAAGGCTGAGACTACACTATGGAGAGCATGACCATCAGTCCCCATTGGAGACTCATTGTCCAGCCCCAGACCTACTCTCTAACACCCTGGAGTCCTGCCTTTAATTATTCACATGATGTTTATTCATAAAAATCAGTGGCCACTAGCCTCCGTAATGATTAAATAGAGTATAGTCAGGTACATTCTGTCTTGCATCCATTTTGTGTACAGTGGGGTCCATATTTGGACAGTGGCACAAATTTACATGGATATATTTCCTGCACACTTCACTCTATGTAGCTGTAACCACCTTTTAACGACAGGCTGTCAGTTTTACTTTTTATCCCATAATTAAATATCTTTAATAGTATTTAATTCTATGTCATGTAAACAGCCCTTTAAAATTGTCACTGTCTGCATACACATTGACGTTTTTGTATCATTGTGCCTCTGTTATAGAGGTAGATGCAACACCTTACCGTTCTATCATTTTTTTTCCTCAATTTGATGATTTTTGCATATGACAGAACTTAAAAATTTATTATAAAATTGCAATGACTTAAACAACTGCAATGACCTAAACTATACAATTGTGTTTAAGAAAAACATGTAAAAAGCTGTTTTGAGTTTACCCTGTCAGGCGCTTGGGTGAACTATTGCCCCATTGACCTGCCACAGCCTCAACTCAGTTTTTCTCTGGCATCGGTGATCTCTAGCCTGGCAGTGTCCATCAGTAGGTGAACACAGTGGAGGCTCAACTCTGACCTTAAAGATCTTGATGGCAGGATACTTTATTCATGGAGGTGCATGAATGACCTCAGCACTACCAGAGGCATGTTAATGAGGAAACTGTAATCCCCCCCACCAAGAGTGAGAAGTGAGAGACCAGCTCTTTAACAGGGAAAAACATTTCTTCACTTGACTGCACATTCACCATTTGTACATTGTGAACATTCTTCCCCCTGTGAGCACAGAACTGACTATGTTGGGCAGTCTAAACAAGGAAATTTGATACATATTTGATACATGCGTACTGTACATCGCAAATTAGTCGTGGTGTTTTGAGCTTGGCTCCAATCAACATAACTGTGGTGAAAACCTCCGTGTAGGCACTCAGGTGAAAACCAGGCAAACTTTGGTTGAAACGTCAAAGTTGTTTTTAATAGAAGAGGATACATCCAGCCTATGTACTGCTAAAACCTGAGCAACACTGGAGGTCATCCGAGTTGTTAATGCAGAAATGTCTCCCGACCTAGATTCCCACCCTGTGGGATTCTGGATTTTGCTCAGTGGGGCTGTTTTGACATCTTCCGCTATCTCTCGCAATTTCAGCCTGCTCTACAACTGCCAGTTAAAGTCAGCATTGTTACTCCAATATGCAGCACTTTATTTTAGCGGTGTCTGGTTGGCCTGGTTTTCAAAGGCAGTTCTTGGAATACAAAGCAATTCTCCTGAGGGAGATCTGTTTGAGACAAGTTGATACGCTGGGTTCCTCATAGCCTTTGTGAATGATACTAATGAGAGCAGCTAATGGAGGCATAAAGAGATTGTGGGTCCGTTCCCGGCTTCACTCTGGTATGCCAGCATAGTCTTCCTGAGCCCCTGAGTGGACTTTTGCTGAGGGGGTGACCGTGCGTAAAGTACCCCCTCCTTTTGAATTTTTCATGCTGATATTGACCTTGATAAGAAAATATGAAGGGAAGACAGGGGGAGAGGTTGGAGTAAACCATGACTCCTGGACTGACATACAAACACTGAAATTTTTTTTTTCTTTTATGGCTTACAAAGACATTGCCAAAAAGGCAGGGGGGTGTTTGAATTGGTCATAGGAGGCAAGGCAATTGATTCGTATTGTATTATTCATACACAGAGGTAAGTCAAAGTGCTTCACATAAGACAGACACACAGACTACAAAACAACTAATATAGTTAAAAAAACAAATTATAGAAAGATAATAAAGTACAATTACAGTGGATTTAAAAGATTATTTGAAGATGTATTTATTTGAGAGGTGATTCTGGAGTGTCAAACGAGGGTCTGTCCTCATAGCTCCAAACGTTCTCAGAACGTTTGTGTGTAGGGTGAATATGTTTCATAATATATAATAAAATTGGTCATACACACACACACACAAACACACCTCGCGCTGCTAGTGCTCTGCACGCCTGCATCCGCTGTCCTGCTGCTCACACTTCCCATACACAAGCAGTTGGAGGGAACGAAAAGCATGCCCCACAAATCAAAGGCCGTCGATAAACATGGCATCATAACCGCTCCAATCAATCGCTCCCTTTTCGGCCCGTGTCTTCGTGTGGCGCCATTGATCCTGCGACGGACCGGCTGAGGGACAGGAGCACGCTGCAATATCGGATATATGGTGGGCCTGGTATGTCGGGGACCCCTGGTCCCCCCCCCCCAGCCCCCCTACCGGTTTTCTTCGGTCTGACCCCGATCCATGTTTTGGACAAGTTCACCGTCCAGCTCTCTCACACACGCATTCAGCTCATGTCAATAATGTGGATCGGCTCAACGACAAAGGCAGGAAGGGGAGTCAATGGGGGCTGATAAGAGAGAGGCTGCCTTTGTTTTAGTAATGATGGCTTAACGGACTCACGGTTCCCTCCTGTCCGTCACACGCTCACAGTCGGCATCACAAACACAATAAAACATCGATACGTGGCTGAAAGCAAACCCTGCTCTGTGTGTGAGGTCATTGATACTGCACATCTGCTAAATACACACACTGTAATGACCAAAGGGCCCAACTCAGTTTTAGGGATCCTGCCATGAATTATGGGAGAATTGAACAGTGAACTCTTCTTAATGGCATTTGTATGGCATTCTGATGGCAAATGGTCCCCATTACTATGTTGACTGAATAAATTGTTTCTGCAAGGCTATATGAACTGAATCTATGGTTTTCTCAAAGTGATGTAACAGAATTCACTGTTTTCTCAAGGCTATGTGAACAGTTTGCCTGAAGTCTGTCTATGAACAGAATCTATGCAGTTGAGTGATATTACAGCTGTGGTCATTTCAATTAATGATGCTGTGTACATCAGAAGAGTATTTTTACTGTTTGTGTGAGTAGAAAATTATTAGTTTATTCAATTAATTACAAACCCAATTCCAAAAAAGTTTGCACATCATGGAAAATTCAAATAAAATCAAAAAAGACTGATTTGGAAAGTTACTACCTAATAATTTGAAAACACTACAACAATATTTTTAATGTGTTAATGTGAAATTAATTGCTTATATACATGGTGATGACTGCAACAGAGTCCTGAAAACTTGGCACATTCAACTGTTTACCACTGTGTAGCACTGCAGTGTCTTTCCATCACACTCATTAAGTGTTTGGGCCCTGAAGACACCAGTAGATCAAGTCTAACAAGCAGAACTTTTCCACAACCTTTTATTATGTGGGTCTTCAGCAGTGCAGTTGCATAGGGCCTTTGTCAACATATATTTTCCTTCAAAATGTGCCATATACTCTGCAGGCAGGCCAGTCTAGCACCCAAACTCTCTGATTACACAGTCTGTCACTGGTAATCCATATAGAACATGGTTGGCATCATCCAGCTGAAAAGCACAGGGACATCTCTCCAAAAGAAAACATCTAGATGGCAGCGTATGCTGTTCCAAAATTTTTAAATATCTTTCTGCATTCTTGCAAATGTGTAAGTGCCGCATTGACACACCTCCATACAATGAGATTCTGGTTTTTGGACATGATGCTAATAACCACTTGGATTGTCTTCGCCATCTGTGGTTTGGAGAACACGGGAGCGGTTTTTTATTTTTTTTTCAAAAGCTCTTGAAATAAATACTCATCGGACCACAAAACGCACTTCAAATATGCTACTGTCCATCTCAGATGTCATTGAGCCCAGAGAAGCCAGCGACGCTGTTGGACAATTGTAAAGCATTAGTTTACATCTTTGGATGGGATGGAGCAGTGAATGGTGCCGACTAACAAAAATGCTCCCAAGTGTTTCCGTGTCCATTTTGTAATATGTCAATTACAATTGCTTGACAGTTTTTAAGACAATGACATCTGAGGGATTAGACATTACAAGCATTCACAAAAGTGGTTTTCTTCCTAGCCTTTTACTCAACAAGATTTGACTGGATTCCTTTCATCTTTTAATTATAATACACACTGTGAAATGCCCAAAATCCTACTGATTTATTTTGGGGAACTTTGATCTCAAAATGATGGATTATAAGTTTCCGAGTCTTTTGGCAATTTGGTAAGCCTTGACCCATTTCTTTAGGAACTAGGCCTTATCTGGGGGCTCCTTTTGTACTATAACATGGATAGCTCACCAGTTTAGCATCACCTGTTTCACATCACCATATTATTGAAACTTGTCACATAATTATTCATTTAAGAAGCAGGATGGACAGATGGACAGACACACTGAAGGACTACACAGTATGATGTATCCATATATGAAATTATGTTGTCTAATATTGAACAGTTTAGGAGCTCTGGTCTGGAAAAGAAGTGTGACAGATGGACAGACAGACAAACAGACATGCGGAGGGACACTCATTCCAATGAAAACTCTGCTTTCCCAGTCCACTTGTATGCACTGAAAACAAATTTTTTGGAGATCATCATCCTGGAAGGAGTTTTCCAAGAGCTCAGCCGTCAGTGACTGAAAACGCCATTTGTGCGTGAACGCAAGGTCAAAACAGAAAATTCTACGTTTTCAAAAATACCTGCATATGTGTGGACAGGGCCTTAATCAAATCGCACATAAAATTTTAATTGCGATAGGCAAGATAAAAGTTTTAAAACATGAACTTGTATTTGAAGCTGACAGTCTGTTTCACTCTGTTTTGCCATAACCCATCATTAAAGTAGTTTTTTTCTTAAGGCTGTCATTGTTACATACGGTTCCCAGTTAGTACAGAAAGTTTCTTGTATCATAACCGCAAAGCAGGTTACCATCTTTTAGCACTCCCATTAAAAGCATCATAAGTCGCAGCTGCAAGGTAATGGCTTGTCCTAAACGTCATGGTGAGAGTGTGTAAGGGCTCTTCATTTGCAACAGAACAACAATGCACCTGAACAAGACATCCCTCCTTCTTTCCAATGACAGGGCTTTTATGGAATGACAGTCACTCTATACCTCCACAATTACTTTTCAATTAGAGCAATGAACATTTTCAACACCGCGGCGCAATTATTTTATAGCTCTGTGTCTTAGCCCATTAATGGTGCTACCAACAGCACAGGAGCGATAAACCATCTGGCCAGGCTCCCAGAGAGATAGTGCACACTTAATGGAGTGAAAAAGTAAAAGCAATTAATGTCACATTAATATAATGATAATAATGCCTTCCCTTGCAGTGCTGGCTTACAGGGTCTGCAGCCAACACTGCTGCCAGGGTGGGGGTGCTGACTGGGGAGGAGGTTTCCAAGCAATGCTGGGCAATAAGCCCCACTATTGCCACATCCCAGACAAGAGGTGCCCCCCTGACAAATTTTCACCTATGGCCCAAACGCAGCGAACGCTACACAGAGGCTGTCTGGAAGAATGCCTCCACTCGAGCAGATGGGAGAAAAAAGATTCAGCGTGCATTGTGTGGCTCAGACGGTAAGTGCTGATAGTGCATAAGATTGCAGCAGCGTCCGTGCCCATAGTGCCAAAACTCCAGGGATTGTATTATGCTGTAAGTATTTGGAGAGTGATACCAAGTTAAAAGGGTAGCAATTCCGACATGCACCACACGATATGGATATAAATACCCACTAATGACAGTTGACAGTCTCCATGAATATCTGATACTCATTGCTTTAAAGGCGCAATAAGTAAGATTCAGCCAGAATTTTTTTTTAAACATTCAAAAATTCAGTAAAATTATCATCAGAATGTGAAGAAATAACAGTTTTCACATTGTGTCAAAGACATCTTTATGTCTGTTGTGTTGCAGAGATACCTACTGAAGTTTGTATGCTAACCAGCTGACTCCAATTTTGTCTGGCCTGTTCAGTCTCGTAATGTCACTTTGTACCTGTAGCGGGATAGTGTGACATACTTTCTTTGTAGCATACAGTTTGCCCTCTGTCAGAGAGGAAGATAAAGTAGTGCCACTCAGGGGGCTTGCCAACTTACAACGGCTGGTAAGTTAACAGCTAACTGCTAGCTAAACATCTAATGTTGGTTATTTAGCTAAAGGGATCTTTAGTGCAACTGGCAACAACACAAATGCCGAAAAACATTCCACATGGTGTTGATTTGGTGTTTCGCTGAGACTGTTATTTTATGTATGGTCTAGCAAAATACTGAGGGAAGCGAGCTATATGTTGCAAAAAAACAGGCTGATGCCACCCGTGGCTTCTTTTAAAACGGATGATTGTAAAGTTGGATTGCATGGTCCCAGAATTGGATCAACTGGTGAAATGTTGCCCCCTGTGTGTTTGGGGCAGGCAGAAAATCTTACATATTACACCTTTAAAATCCAGTGTGCCAGGGTACTGAGTCAAAACGCAAAATTATTTTTACTGTTCAGATGCTCGTAGACAACACACTGCATAATAGGCCTAAAAACATTCTTTATTTTTTACATATTTCCTGTTTAATGTTTTTTTGTTTGTTTTTTTTTTTTTTTTTTTTTTACATTTTTACAATTTCCTTGGAGTGCAACCTTTCAAAAATTATGTCACATAGCAAGGGGTGAAAAGATCTGCAACATTTTAGGTTAGGATTACAGTGCAGTATAATCTTGTCATTGAGAAATTGTATACCCACATTGAAAGATTGAGTGCAGTTTTCAGCTGGCAAGTCAATGATTCAATTTCATCATGTAAATATGCAGCCTAATGCAACATCATTCAATTGCCTCTCACTGGACTTATTATCCACAGAGACCCAGAAACCAAAAATCCAATGGTCAAATGCAGGCCTACCCATCAGCAAGGTATGCCAAATGTCCTGAGCATAACTGAATATTAAGAATGATGGAGGCATTGACGGAATTATATTGATGACTGACATTATCAATTGAGATGCCTCAGTTACACAACCCAATTTTATATTTTTTATTGTGGAGGATGATTTTGTTATGTGTTTCCATGGTGAATTTCTATTTGGGAAAAAAAAAAACAGAAACAGTAAAAATACTGTGTTGTATGGTGCCTGTGTAGACCCTGTTGTCATTTTGCATTTTATGCCACAGCAATTAAAAATTCTAATGTGTTTTCATTCTATTGGAGTGTAAAAAGGAAACACTAAAAGTAAAAGGAAATATTAAAATTGAGCAGGGGAAATTTGCACGTTGTAATTGCTTGCTCGCTTGAGGGCAGGGATGGAAGATGGGGTGGTAGAGAATACTGAATATATGTCACATCCTGATTGTTTTCCTTAAGTGCTTCCCTGCAATCCAGTCGTCCACATGGTGTGTTCCAGTTTCCAGTGGTGTCTTCCTTGATTAATAAATTATTATCATGTTCTTCCCCTTGGCCCTCCGTGTGTGATTGCATGATCGCACGTCTCCCTTCCCTGTTGTTGATTGGTGTGGTGTGTACTTAAATTCACACGTTTGCGTCTTCCCTTTGCAGGATTGTCTTGTCTTGTCAGTGGTCTTCTAGCCTACCCTAGTTTGAACCTGGCACTCTCCTGTTTTCAGTATCTTCTGAGAAACAAGTGAATATTTATTAGGGGCACTCGTCCCCTGTTCTATAGCAGTCCTCTGAGTGGCAAATCTCTTTGTTAACCTCATGCTATGAAGCCTGTGAGTGTGCACAGTCCAGCGTGCCCTGCTGTCTCAAATTGCCTACCCCATTTTGACCACAGACTGACCACTGACTACGGCTTGCCAACCGCCGTGATCCTGTTTGCCCCACACCCGACCCGGACTGTCCCTGACCTCCCTTGCCAGTCTCTTTTCAGTTCTTCTGTTTGCATTTGTGCCACTAGTGTCTTGCTGCCATTATTAAAATGCCATAAAGGCTTTTTCCTGGATCTGCGCCTTGCTCCCTCTCCTGAAATTATACAATATGAAGTCATTTAATTTAACTTTATGACAGATTTAATGAAAAAAAAATTATGGTCCGACACATATCTTCCTTATATGGATATAATTTAGACAATAGAACTACCAAATATTTCTGTGCCTGTTTGCATTGGATCCTGTGACCTGGAAACATTAAAGCAAGAAAAATACTGTGTGGCTAGCCTGCAGTTTTGTCAATATTAACAGGTTATTGCCTCTTCTAATGCCATTCGTTGGCAAAATAATTAAGGGTTTTGGAGTGACAAACAATTATAAATTACATTGACTCGCTGGCTAGCAACTCAGCAGAGGCACGTGCCAGATTCCACTCTCATCAACTAGGAACAGGAAGAAGAGGCTACTGTGGGGTTCATTATAACAACACCTGCATGGTTGAAAAATGGCAATTTTTCACTTGTTTTGACAAATTTCTTTTTTTCTGAGGTATGCTGATGGTTGCGACAGAATTTAGTGTTAACAGCTCAAATCCATGGATTCTGCCTCCGATATCTCAACTGTGGTGGTTGTTTTAGTGGTTTACAACAGAGCTTTGTCGAAAACATGACTCTGATTGGTCAATCACGGCATTCAACGGTCTTTTTCTTTTTTTTCTGAAGAGCAGACCACAGCTATGAAGACTAGACCATTGCTTCGGGTGTGACACAGTTCAAACCTTAGAATCTAAGACTTTTTTTCACCAGAATTAATAAAAATCAAACTGAGATCAATAAAATTGTTCTTCGAATCAATATTTTGAGTCAAATTTTTGATTTCTTTATAAGTAGCTGCAGAATAAGTGGGGTAATGTACAATGAGCCAGTCATTATTGTGAAATAAACCCCTTCAGGATGATTCAAGACCCCTCCGCATCCTGCATCACACTTTCAGGATTTTTTTTGCGATAATGTTTTGTGCGTTATCCTGTAGTGGTGTAGGGAATGTCTTCATTGAACACATTATGCCCCTTCATACCTATTGAGCACAATTTGAATAACAGCATAACTAAGCATTGTTGCTGACCATATGCATGCCTTTATGACCTCTGTCAAATAAATACTTCCAGCAGGATAATACAAAATGTCACTGAGCACGCAACATTTCAAGGTGGTTCCATGAACATTGACTTGAATTTACTAAGACAGCCTGTATTGGCCCAGATCTAAACTCTAACGTAGTGCCTTTGAAATGAGGTGGATTGAGAGGCTTGTGGTCTGAATATACAGTATGGCTAAAAAATATGAAAAACTGCACAATTTTATTGAACCAGTACTTACTAATCCCAGGTGACTGTCTCATCTCCAACATGTGCCATAGAGAATTAACACAGTTTAGGAAGCTAAAGATGTATGAGTAAAAGAACTATCTTGTGTTAGACCGGTATGACTGAGGAGGTGATCAGAGAGTGTTTATTTCAGTTTGCCCTGTATTCAAGGTAAGAAAACAAATATGCATGTCCATTAGCCCACTAGAGAATATTGACTGAATTATTAAGTGGAAAAAACATTTGTCTGCAGTAGGATGATGTCCTACACATAACAACTTTTTGAGGAGACTAAAAGCGCATTGCTGCAGAACAGCTTCTGCAATTCATTGGAGTTTGTGCAAGCAGAAATAATGGGGGATTTCCAATCTGGCCAGAATTTTTCCCCCCAAATCAAGTGCTCCAAGGGTTGGGTTTCAGTGGGATGAAACATAAATATTATATTTACGAAAAAGATATACACGTGGGCATGTGCAATGGTTTTCTTCAATCTTTGTACTGGTAATCGTTCAGATATTACTTAGTCCTCACATTTATTTGTCTTGTATCAATCTAAATTATTGTAATGTGTGGTAAATTGAGTGATTTAATGGTATCTGTTAGGTTGGTTTTGGAGTCCCTGGTGGGTGAGTTGTTGCAGGAAAAGAGCAATATGATGTGAGCCTTGGAGAGTGTTGCATAACACTTTTATATGTGTAGTTTATTGATCTTTATTCCAAGAAATCTTTTTTACTGTTGAACAGTTTGCTCATAAATCATCCGGTATCTCAGATAATTCCCAGAATTCACTGTCAACCTCAAAATATTGCCAATATTGATAAAGATAAGCAAAAGAACAAAAGTGGCATGGGCAATTTTATTGTTTTATGCTCTTATGGAAAATTTTGTTCTTTCATTCTAACAAAAGTATTAATTTCATTCACCAACAAGAAACACACAAAGTTTTTATCCATGTTTTCTGTTCTTCACCTTTTCTGAGCAGTAAAAAACTCTAGTGAGTTAATACTAGACACCAATTATTTAGAGCACTGGGGGACAAGTGAATACACATGTATTGGGAAGTAATCTTTGACCATCATTCTATAAAACATCATTCAGTATTCTTCAGATCCTTTGACGTGTGGTTGTGGCTGGCAAATCAGGTAATAGGTTAGAAATTACGGGGTCTATAATACAGCAGTCATTTTGTGGTCTGTTGATCATTTTTGGCCATTTTAAAGGAATTCTCGATTAAAGATCCATTCATAGCTACTGTAAGTCTTCTCTTCTTGGTAGGGGTAAAATGGTAAGATGTCTTGATATTTCATGGAAGTCATAATTCCCCTTACTTTGAAACCACCCAAATGCATCAAAGATCCATCACCATATTTCACCACAGCTATTATGTTATTTTTAATGTAAGCTTCATTCCTATATCAAGCCTATCAATAATGTAGCCCTGCAAAAATACTAATTATGATATCATATTTACAGTAATGTGTGCAGTTGGCTCTGATGTTATGGGGTTGTTTTTGGTGTTGTTGCAACAGTTTCACACCCTTGCCTAATTTAGTCGGTATTTCAACACTGAGTTTCATCCAGAGCAGTGGGCTTCATACATATCCATTTAAATAATTAAGATGGTCTGCTCTCAGAAGTCCAATCAATCTCATGAATACCTTCCTGGGACCGTCAGATTGGCATGTAAAGCTGGGGCGAGTCACAAGCCCCGAGGTCCAAGTTCCTATCAGTTTGGGGATCTCATTTGTGTCCCATCGGTGTGGGTTGGAGTGTGTGGTAACGGCTGTCTCAGCACTGCTCCCCTGTCCCTTCCTATCTCCTGACCCCTCCATGTTCCTACCGCCCTGCTCTGTTTGTGTTAATTCCTCTACATCTCCAGGGTGGCTTACATTAGAATATCTTAACCAGCGGGCGGCATTAGCATAGCGTGATGGATGCTGCTGAATCGCCGCACAAGATAATGTCCACATTTTGCATTTTAAACTAAGCTACGACATGGACGTGCTATCCATTTTCTTGGAGGAAAATTAGGTCCTAGTAGGTTCTGTCACTCTCTCGCTTTTGTTTTCACTCTCTCCCTGCATATGCATTTGTAAAAATGAAGTGTGGTCTTTTGTTTATTTTTATTGATGATACCTTTGGAGTCCCATTTTACGACATGCAGGGAGATTATCATGATTACTGAGATCACCATCTGTAATGATGACCCATATTTATCTTTGTAAATATGAATGAGCTGTGAGTGGCATCTGTCTGCCAGTTTATAATGCAGACCATTGGTTGTCGAATGTTGCGGGGCTGTCCGGCAACTGTGAAAATCTTCAATTGTTTTTGGATCCCTCAAATAGTATGTTATAAATCTTGATCTCCAAAGATAATTTAAAAACCTGTGATTCCTATAGAAGTGGCCGTCCTGTATATGACCGGGCGTGGTAAGACTCAGTTTGCAAAGAAGAGTTCTTCATACTCTTGCAAGATCAAACCACCAAAAATTTTAACCTGCTGTATTTCCCTGAACTGTTCACATCTTTTTGTAAGTACAAAATAATCAATGTTAAATAAACTCTGAATGAATTCATCATTTGTTATCATGTCCATTGCAAACATCTGAGTAATCAGCACCAGTATTCCAAACTGGCAACAAATTGAGACGTAGGAAATTAACTAATGATAAACACTGATATTTGCTCAAGTGACCTACATGTTTGCTGAGCTATCAGGAAGGACCCAAACTAGAAAATTCTAATGTGGAGAACTCGAACAATTTCCTGTTTTATAGGGGGCACTTGCAAGATAGTCCAGAATTAATGGGAGTTGTAGCCTCAGAAATGATACGTTCATGGGGGGAAAAAATTGTCAATTTTTGTTATGTTTTGAATAATGGGGTCAAGAGAATAGATATAGTTCCATTTTCAGATATTTTTCTGGGCTTTCATTCGTATTAAAATACCTGTTTGTAAGCATTAGTGACGCTATGCACCATGAGCCACTTCATGGCATTTGCCCAGCCACTTGATATTCATGGACCTAGAAGCATATATAATTTTTTTTTAATTTAAACACATTCCGACGTTGGTTGCTGTTATGGTTTGGAAAATATGTAAGGAATATAATTTACTCAATTGCAGATACCATAATTATTGTAATTGTGTTCATGTAATTATCGTAGGGTATGTAAGTCATACTAAGGCTTTGTTGCTAGCAAACGAAAGACTCATTGTGCCATCAAGGGAGGGGTTTTGGTCAGAATCAGTTGAAAAGAAATACATTAGCAGAATTAGAGTTTTATTGACCAAATCGCCTGCCTGTAAGAAAAACGAAACGACATAATTATTTTTTCATCTCAATTCTGATTTATAATCAATGCCATATTTGCCACAACTAAAATAAAATATCGGCCTTATTCCCTAGAAGCAGGTTACCAATTTTAGCCCTTTAGCTCCATTCACTCCCATTCATTGAGGACTTTCTTGCAAGCACCCTCCAAGTGAATTACAGTCAACTTTGGTTCAATGGCATTAATATGGAATGGGCAGGCTCACTGTGGAAGGTTTCCGCCCAAACACTATCACTCAGCAGATGCAGGAACATCAGGGGGGCCCTATTCTGCCATCCAGTCTTGTCTCTTAAAAGTCATGAGGAAGAAAGCTAGAGATATACTTTATTGAACCCCATGGGGTAATTTGGCCTCTGCATTTGACCCATCCTATAGTTAGGAGCGGTGGGCAGCCACAGAGCAGTGCCCGGGGACCAACTCCAGTTCTAAAGCCACAGCCTTGGTCAGGAGTGTTTCTGTAGGCGGAAACCCGTGAAAACACGCAGAGAACATGCAAACTCCACGCAGAAAGGCCCTGGCCAGCCAGGGCTCGAACTCAGAGCTTCCTTATTGCCAGGCAGCAGTGCTAACCATTGATTCTTTGGATTCTGATAAATCACCATGTTCCAGACTCCTGCAACTGTGTGTGTGTGACTGGCCCAGTCTACACTTGTATTGTGAGTGTGTGTGTGTGTGTGTGTGTGTGCGCGCGTGTGTGTGTGTGTGTGTGTGTGTATGCATGTTTGAGTGATTGGCCCAGTCCACACTTGTATTCTCTCAGGATAAGCTGAGGTTTGCATTTGTTTGTGTGTGTGTGTGTGTGTGGGGGATTGGAAGCAATGCTGTCAAAACCATTTTGTTCAAGCCATAGAGTGTAGAAAAAATATGAGGCCGTAGTCATTGTGACCTCAAACACTGACTTTTCTTGGGCTTGGTGAAAAGCATTTCAGTAGTAGAACGTGCAGCTTTTAGGCTCCAATATGTTGTACTATTTGGATTAAAAGCCTGCACAGTACAGCTACGGAGTCCTAGTCACGCACGAATCATATGACGTCACATTACCTGCTCCTGATTTGTCCATGAATTTTTTTTTTATGGTCCAAATGGCACACAAGCTAAACTAAATGCACAAAGGAAGACGTTACTTGAGTTAACTGAGTGTAAATTTTCTTAAGGGAAATATTGACGTCATATTTTTGCTGATGTTTCCTCTTTTTTTTTTTAAGACAGAGGAGACCTGAAAATAAGCTGCAAAAACTGGACTAGATTCAGGCTAGTTGGTGCAATCACTCTGAGTGCTCATCAAGTTTATTCAGTGTGCCACCTCAGTACTCCAACGTGCTTACAAATCCTGCAGATGCCTACCTCTTTTATTGGTCAATCATTACAGACTTGACAGAAAAGATACAGTATACTGCACACACTGAGGACCTTGGCCTATTAGAGCATGCCTAAAGACATTTCAGTCTTATTACACCTTTGACACCTTTTAAGGTACATTTATTCATAGAATTTACAAAATTTATATATATACAGTTATTTACCAATTTAATTTATAAAAAGTCTATGGAACAAAAAACGTCAAGACTGTTCATCCATGTGTGGCAGGCCAAAGGAGGGCCCAGGGGGAATTGAACCCCAGACTCCCAGGTAAGAGTCAAATGTGCGGACCACATCGCCAAAGAGCCAGGTCAGCATGTGTGACTCTTACCTGGGAGTCTGGAGTTCAATACCCGCCCCCCCCCCTTCCCCGGCCCTCCTTCGGCTTGCCACATTCTTCTGGCGTGATCGACAGGATCTGGGGGATCCTAATGGATGGCAGCAGGTGTAAAGCATGGAGCTTGAGGACACGCTCCTGAAAGAGGGGGAGAGATGTGACAGTAGATGGGTTCTGTCACTAGAAATGCCTTTTTTTTTAATTTGGCATCTCCAATCCCACCCAAATCTGGAATGTCCAATTGGGGAACTATGTACAAGGCTTTTCGCATATGCGGCCCCCTATTGCCAACTCAGGAGAGTGAGACAGCTCGCGGCACTCCTCCGAAGCACGCGCCTGTCGCCACCGCTTCTTATATACCCATTCGTCGAAACCTCGCAAGTTCAGAACGAGGGCGGAGGATACCCGAACATGAACGAGCTTAGAATCTTCCTAACGAGCGCCTGTCTGGTCAACAGGAGGCGCCTGAGAACTTGTTATTTACAATCCCCTATCCCGGCAGACCCTTCCCAATTTGCATCCCTGTAGCGCGTTGGCCAATTGCGTGCCACTCTGAAAAGAGCTGCCGACCACTGCCGGCTGGTATGAGACGGGTATCGAACCCGCGCCGTGATAGTCACTTCTGCTTCGAAATGCGATGCTTTACCAAGTGAGCTATCCGCCAGCTCAGAAATGCCTCTGAATAAGTACGCGCCCTGGCTACCTTGCCAATGAGCCTGGCTCTTTGGCGATGTGGTCAGCGCGTTTGGCTCTTACCTGGGAGTCTGGGGTTTAATTCCCTGCCCGAGCGCTCCTTTGGCCTGCTACAATCGTCTGGATTTAGCTGTGTCCACTGACTTCGATGCTTCTGTTCCGCGGAGTCTCCTCCGAAACACGGAAGTAACAACTCGCATAGCTTAGAATTCCACGGATTGTTTGGTGCAACAGTCACTGCTGTTTTGCCTCGGTGTTGTTTTTGTTTCGATTTGTTCGTTTGTGTTTGTTTGATCATGTGAGCCTCTTCTGTAGCCGGCTCTGAACCAGCCTGCTTTTGGGCACGTTCGCTAGCGCTCTGCTTTGTATCGGAATAGGCTATTTGTCGGGCCAGACGGCGTGCAGGACTTGTGTAGCTGCTGCGTGCGTGGTGTGTGTATTACGCTGCGGGGCCTTGAGTCTTGCTGGCGTGGTTTCATAGAGGCGCACTTGTATCCCTCTGTTTCTTTTATTTTTTAGTCACTGAAGCAACTGGTATAGGTAGGCTGTTAGGTTATCCATTGGGCTCATAGTATTGCCTTTTGTTACAGAGTGGGCTCGGTGCTGATTGGTACCTGAGTTAGTTAATAGGGGTACTCCCCTCACGTGTTGGAGTGTTAGTGTTAATGGCACCTGAATCACATATAGTGTCACCTTGTTTGCAGCAAGGTTTGCTGTGAGAGAGCACCGGATGGTAACCGCACATTGGGAGCCTGTAAGGTGAGTGTGCCCCTTCCCATCAGCGTTGTCACCCACAATTCCTGAGCTTACACCAATCTATTTATACATGTATGTTCTGGTAAAGTGATCTTCAAAATAAACATTTTTACAAGAATATGAGAATTTGTTTTAACTTTATTATTGCCTTCCAGTTTCAGAAGTAGTTTAATAAATTAATTGCCTTAACTCTAGACCACGTCTCCGGCTTGTTATTAAAGAACTGTAGGGGGATGCCTCTGTTATATTGTGTGACAGGGCGTATTTCAGGTTGAACTTCAAATTTACGATCCGGTCATACATGCATTGGGAACAGAATTTTGGGTTTCACCTGTCACAGGCCTTAGCAAATATGGATATCTGCCATGTTTGTGCCCCTCAGACTGCGAAATTCTGACGATAGTAGACTGTTTCTACAAGCGCATTGTACTCTCCGCTCTAATCTGTAAATTTAAGATCAATTTATGCTCAGAAAAGGATAAATCTGACACAAAGAGGACCTGCAGACACATTCCTATGCTTTCTAATTACATACGTAGCTTCCTTGGAAAGCCACATTTTTGCTATCTTCCAAAGATTTCCATAGTTGGTATCAAGTCCATCAATACCCCAGCCAAGCAGCTAAACCATTAGTTTGATGCCAATGGCATAGTCTGATTCCTTTGTCTATTTACTCCTACTAGCATGTTGGCTATTAAGTGACTGATCAGTTTAAGAAAAGTTTAGAATCGTAGAACCAAGTGATGTCTGGATTTATGGCTTCATTACCTAGAAAGATAATATCAGAGATAATTCAAAGATAATTACCCAATATTTCATATCATATTAATATCAATGTAATGCTTATCCAAGATGGCTGTGGGCTTTCCTCAAGTGACTTGATGATCACGAACATGCTCACTTTCTGGTTACAATTTGCGCAGTCTCAGTATCGCTTTGACTCATGGCGAAGATCCATCGATTTCTATTCTCCCTTTTTAATTCTTCCCTCTTCTCTCCTTTATTAGAAATAATTTTGTGATTGCCACTTCTGCTGCCACGATTGGCCACAATAAATAAGAACTGTCTTGAAGTTTTGCAGTTTGATGATTCTAATCTACTAGTTTATTTACGATGGAGGGGCACAAAGAGAGCGGATAGCAACTGTTGTCTGTGTCAAGTCAATTAAAACCAAAAATTCGCTCTCCTATCATTGTGTTATAATCAAGTGGCAACCTTTGGGGCCGAAAGGAGAGGCCAATACGGATGTTCCAAAAGCTGCAGTTCCTCAAATGGCCGCTTGAGACTGGATGCAAAGCCAGTCAATCCTCATTGACCCCCGTGTTGAGAAAGCCCAATATTACAGCAGAAATAAACATGTTTACAGCCTGGCTCAAAAGTGAGATTTAGACTCTATAGCTAATTTTCTCCTCCATGAAAACTTTGGAGGGGATTCATTTTTTCATATCTCACCCATTTACATTATTGTAAGGCTCAATTTTATAGATAAAATTAGAGCGTGGCCACTTTGAGTAACAGCCGAAAACAGTCACATTAAGTGGCTAGCCCATGGCCTTGCCCAGCCACTAGCTGTTCACGGGGTATCACCTCAGCTAGGCAAATTCCAGTTATTGTCCTTGACCTCTAGGCTGTCTTTGACAGTTTTTCATCTAAATATCAGGACATTTTCATCTAAATATTGTGTTGCTGTGCAGTTAATTGTATGAACATTCCCAGGAATCTGTGCTCCATTTTCTTTGGTGAGAGAAATTCTACTATTATTTCATGTAACATTATATATTAGCAGTAACTAAAAGGTGTCAGTGTTAGGTTGTAAACTAGCCAATTCGCCTGAGAATGAAAAGCCTTCAGTTAGCCTTCGCTCAAGATACCCTGCTGTGCTGATGGGAGCTTATGCTTGCCACAGCTATTAAACCAGCATGCACTGAAGACACAACATAATAGAGAGGTGTCAGAATATAGCGTCAAAATACTTTTGAACAAAAGGAGTCTGTCTGAGGTTGGAAAGCTGTCATGACTTCCTGGTCAGGTAGCAGGCTAGTTTCAGCATTTCGCCCACCACAGGACACTATCAGAAGACTCCGTCCCTCAGCTGCTTCCCCAGGGCATTGGATGGCACCTCCAGGCTTTGTTTTAATTATACAGTCAATAAATGCCCACAGCAAGAAATTGTTGTGTGGCAACTGCCATTGCTTTGCCACAAATATATTCATTATATTTTCAATGCAATTTCTGATACGGTTTAATTATAATTAGACAGGCTGGCTAGCTAAATAATTAAACCTAACCTTTCATTAAAGGATACTTAAAATAAAATTATTGAAATGAAATAAACCTATCCTACATTACCTAGCCAGCTAGCTGTTGTTAAATGTGTTGCCTCATAATGTCTATCATCCACAAGCTAGCTAACTACATACACCAAAGTAATACTCCAAATGGTAACGGAAAACAATGTATTTAGTTAGCTACTTTAGACTACATTTGTGTCCAGAGGGGCTACATTAAAAAAAGCACAAAATTGTACGAGGAAAGGCTCCTCGTTGAAGTCTGGGAATACCATGAATTATCCAAGCCTAAAGAAAAGCGGCAAGTTGCAGGGATAACGTTAGCTAATACCAAAGCCATAGAGATTAGGTATCTAATAACTTAACCTTCGTTTAGCCTTGGAGCAGCATGCTCAGCCGTGCTAGCAATGCAAACAGGAGCGTATGCTCACAGTGGCTCAATAAATCGGCATGAACTGAAGTCAAAACGTAATAGAGAAGTGTTCGAATTTAGGGTGATAACACTTATGAACAAAATGTGCCTGCGTCAGGAGGGAAAATAAAGGACTACCACATTATTTAGCTAATATTAGGTGATGTTAACATTAAACTGACCATGCTACCATTACTGAGATCTTAATGCTTGACTTGGCTATTTTACATTTAAAAGCTGAACCGAGCAGTTGTTCGCTCTCTCAGGGAGTAACATTACAAAGCGAGCCAACCGCTACTGCTTGCCAGCTATAAATCGCATTCAAACCACCACTGCATGATATTAGACTTTGTTCTTTTGCTGCTTTTCTGAGACAGATATGACCAACCTTCCTAGCCATAGCCTACTTGGTAGCATGGAGCTAGGTTTGCATATTTCACATCCAGGCTTCATTTGGCCCGCCCCAGCTCCTCCGACGCGCCATCACTTTGCCCATTTTTGGATAAGCTGGGAGTTTGGCAGAGTCAGGCACTGCCAAGATGGTGATGGCTGAGAGCACTAACTGAGCTTCATTTTGGTTTTCAGAACTCAATGGGTGACATGACATAGACAACAGTATACAGTCTATAGTTATAATATAACAAAGTCTAATTTAGAGTTGGCATTCCATTGTGTATATGGTGTGTGCACATGGCCTTGGATATTTTCCGTTGCGGAGCCAAACATAAAGAAATTGGCTTTTAAGCACCTGTTTTGAGGCACTGATCAGAAGCATCCCTGTCTATAGTGTCCTTTCCTCTTTCTCATTAGGGCCTTGTTTAATGGAAAGAACAAAAGACATCTGAGGTCTAATGCCATTGTGAACCTGTTCTCCTGCTACCCTTGATTTAAGCTTTTGAGCCGCTGTGTTTTTGGCTGACTTATTATGGCATTTGATGTTTCACATACCTTTTAACTTGCATCACATGGGGCCGTTATCCATTTTTAACAATTAAGTTCATACCATACTGGATGTTTTACGACATTGAGAGGTTGAGAGGGATTTGGAGAAATATAGGGATTGACCAGGGTCTCTTTTTCTCTTTTATTACAGAAGCATGAAAAGCACTACATAACAACTCTCTAATTCTGTCATGTTCCACTAATTAAGTCTCGTTAATTAGTTTTTTTTATTATGCAGTATATACTGAGAGGAGAGATTTGCCTTCATCACGGCAGACCTTTCTCTGCTTGAGTGGGCATGATTAGAATATACAGGTCTCTTTTTTTGTTTATTTTCTAATTAGGCTTTGACCACTTTTGACGAAAATTAATCTATTAATCCTGCGTCCATGGAATGTCTGGTACGTGATCATGTGAGACTCATGATTTAATTGAATTCCTTGATACTGTATATTAGCCAGTAAGCTCCAAGATGAATGTGCTGAGCTGGAAGTATTCTACTTCAGTGTAGGGCTTGCTCAAGTTAAGCCATCACAGATTCTGTGAATCTAATTCACTACCTGTGACATCCATTCAAATAATCTAGAATTAAAATTAAAGTCATTTTTTTGTGGACTGGAGTTTAATGTGATGTATTAGTTGAGCATAGTACATTTTACGTATCGAAAATGGAAGCTGAGATGTTTATGGGGAGAAAAAAAAAATCTCTTCTGAAGAATTTCTGCAAGAATACTTTTCATACTGTTCATGGGCGCAAATTATTGTGAGTTCACCATTCACAGGGATGATGTTACACTGCGTTCATCCATACCTGCAGCGCAACTATGAAAATGGCAGGTGTAAAATCCAGGTTCAGAAAGTACAACCCCAATTTCGAAATAGTTGGGACGAAGTGTAAATTGTGAATAAAATCAAAATGCAATGACTTTCAGATCACATGAGCCAATATGTTATTTACAATAGAACATAGATAACATTTCAAATGTTGAAACTAAGACAATTTACATTTTCATCCACAAAATAAGCTTATTTCAAATTTTCTGGCTGCAACAGGTCTCAAAAAAGTTGGGACACAGGCAAAAAAGGGCTGAAATAGCAATTATTATATTAGAGAATCAGCTGAAAGAACATTTAGCAAGTAATGAAGTTAACTGGCATCAGGTGTGTAACATGATTGGCTATAAAAGGGATGTCTTAGAGAGGCTGAGTCTCTCTGAAGTAAAGGTGGCCAGAGGCTCTCCAACCTGTGAAGGCTTGCGTAAAATAATTGTGGAATACTTTAAAAACAATGTTCCTCAACATCAAATTGCAAAGGCTTTGAAGGTCTCATCATCGACAGTGCATAACATCATCAAAAGATTCAGAGAAACTGGAAAAATCTCTGTGCGTATTGGACAAGGCCGAACACCTTTACTGGATGCCGGTGATCTTCGGGCCCTCAGACGCCACTGCATCACTCACCGGCATGCTTCTGTCATTGACATTACTAAATGGGCCCAGGAATACTTCAAGAAACCACAGTCCGCCGGTAAACACAGTTCGCCGTGCCATCCACAGATGCTACCAAAAACTCTATCATGCAAAAAGGAAGTAATTGTTGAGCATGACCCAGAAGCGCCGCCGTGTTCTGTGGGCCAAGGCTAATTTAAAATGGACTGTAGCAAAGTGGCAAAGTGTCCTGTGGTCAGACAAGTCCAAATTTGACGTTCTTGTTGAAAATCATGGGCATCGTGTCCTCCGGGCTAAAGAGGAAAAAGACCACCCCTCCTGTTATCAGCGTTCAGTTCAAAAGCCAGCATCTCTGATGGTGTGGGGATGCATTAGTGCATATGGTATAGGACACCTGCATGTTTTAAAAAGCACCATGAATGCTGAACGGTATATAAAGGTTTTAGAGCAACATATGCTCCCCTCCAGACGACGTCTACTCCAGGGAAGGCCTAGTGCATTTCAGCAGGACAATGCAAAACCACATACTGCATGGCTTCGTAGTAGAAGAGTCGGTGTGCTGAACTGGCCTGCCTGCAGTCCTAATCTTTCACCGATTGAGAACATTTGGCACATAATTAAATGAAAAGACCGTCAAAGGAGACCCAAAACTCTCCAGCAGCTGGAAGCCTGTATTAAACAAAAGTGGGATCAAATTCCTATGGCTAAACTCAAGAAACTTGTCTCCTCAATGCCCAGACGCCTCCACTCTGTGTTAAAAAGAAGAGGGGATGCTACACCATGGTAAACAGGCCCCTGTCCCAACATTTTTGAGACCTGTAGCAGCCAGAAAATTTGAAATAAGCTCAATTTGTGGATAAAATTGTAAAATTTCTCAGTTTCAACATTTGCTATGTTATCTCTGTTCTACTGTCAATAGAATACTGGCTGGTGTGATTTGAAAGTCATTGCGTTTTGATTTTATTCACAATTTACAATTTGTCCCAACTATTTCGGAATTGGGGTTGTAAAAGACCTTCTTAGAATTTTGCTCCTGTTGCCTGGATTTGCTATTCAGCTCTATTACTCTACCAGGGACCTGTTCAACAAAGTGGGATTATTCAGTCAGCTGGCTAACTGCACCGAGTAAAAGCTGGAAACCTCTGAAATCTGGAATATGGACTGAAGTAACAAGAGTTGTTCTGGGTCTTACTTTGAGCAGTAATCTGGCTAACTCAGCAATCCTGTTCTATGGAGCAGGCCTCAGGAGATGAAACTGATATGTAAAATTAACTGGACTGGTTGATGAGGACAGGGCAGGATTTTTACTTTCTGACCCTTGGATTTTCTGTCTTGCCTGTAAGTACAACCTTTTACAGTTTGACTTACAAAGCAAGTAATGTAAATGATGCCCACCTGCTATATTGTGCCAGCTTCTTTTGAAGAATGCACGTTCTGCATATCCAGTTATGTGTCTCATGAACAGATTGAGGTTCTGCTGCATAAAATGCATGAGAAGGCATGCAAATCCTTTAAAAAATGTTAACTTTGAAGTTTTTTTCCACTTGAAGCTGTTATTGCAGTGTTGGAGTATATTTTCAATTGCTTACATTTTTGTTTATGATGAAGGATATATTAGATGACAACAGAGGTCTCCAACGACACACCACCTTTATAGTGGCTAGAGGGGTTTTCATGGGTTTTTTGCACACTTCAAATACCTGAACAGCAGCTTTTACAATTTCATCTAAGCTTGTTTAAAATACTAAAGTGGGACTAATTTCACATTTGTAAATCCATAGGCAGGGCCTGATCAGTGCACAGTGTCTCAGCAGACCGAGATAGCGGGGGTAGGGCAGGGGGTTGGGACGGTACTGCACTCGGGTCCCACTGATGATGGATGGCAACAGTGGAGAGAACAAAACCAAGCATCCCTCATGCTGTCACTGCAATGAAACCGGGACATAACGGGATTTGGTGGCGATGGGAGCGCGGGACTCTGGAGAGACGGTGGGCCATCATGCCACTTCTATTGGAAGCCAAAGATGCCATCCATCACTGTTAGGCCCTCATCTGACTGGTGTGCTGTGTCTGTCCGGGGGCTTCAGGGAGCAGCTCAGGTGCCACTTCTTTGATGTTGTTATTTTTGTCACCATTGTTTTGCTGTTGTGGTTGCTCTTTTCCATTCTGAAGGTGAGGGAGGGGAGGAAAATGGGATGGCTAGTGACGTCACTGGCAAAAAAGGAGCCTTTGTCCAACTGAAGAGGGTGACTGGACCATCACCTCAGATATCTCTTTCCCCGGGACATGAAGTGGTTTATCTGAATGACTCTTGATTTCAATATCTTACTTTTTATCTCCTAGCATTTTTTCTCATTTAAGACAGGCTTACCATCCAGTCACTACAGGCCAAATCTTTGACTGTTCATGCTAACTCAAAGTATACAGTGAAATACTTTGTAAATCGCCAAGCCAGTCCCTAGTCCATAGTGTTTTATTATTTTAATGGTTCAACTGACATATTGTCACAAACTGCAGAAATGCATTTATTTTACAAACAGGCTGTGTTAACAATGACCGTCAGGGTTAAAAAAAAATGGAAAGATGTCTGAAAATTAAAAATTACTTGGCATTGTTTGGCTAAAAGAACTACGTGATATTTGGGTTCATTTCAGCGAAGATTCAGTCAAGCAGCATCTGTATGGGATGGATGATAAAGAAGCTTTGGTCACACTTCTCTGTAAGGATACAAATCATATGCTTAAGAAATGCTCAACAAATGCATGACTTTCGATGATTTAATGCATGAATTAATGCAGGATACACCATGAATTCTTGTTGCTCACCACTTACAAATGATCAAGTCACAATGACATTATGTGATTTGATCACACTTAATAGCTCATTATTAACACAGATTTTAATTCACGGTTACTTCATATATTTAACCAAAATAGCTGAATTCCTCTTATATAGAAGTTTATTTCAGGATGATGCCTCTCTGATAAAAAGAGCATCTTCATATTTCTATGAGAATAGACCCAATGGTAGTTTTGACACATTTGCAACATAGTGGGTGGATAATTAGTTTTTTTTAATTGTATTTGTGTTGTTGAAAACTCTATTGCACATGTTGTGATGCAGTGCAAATCATTTGTACTGTATTCCAAGCACAGTAATGAATTTGTTCAACATAGCAAAATATATCTGTGTCATTGAAAGCAGTGGAGTGTGGCATGGTGGAGAAAGATGCACTAAGACCAAAATTATTTATCTGGTACGAACTGATAAATGTCAAGTTTCGCATAATGCCTCAATAGCTCACTTCTCATGTAATTGTGGCCTTCTGAAGAGCTGATCACTGACAATGGTGAGGCATTCCTGAGGCAGGACCTTCATGTTGCGAATGAAAAAAAGCTGAATCCCAATCTCCACCCTAAAGACTCAAGCCTTGTACCCTCGTGGACTTTATTGAAGTCTCCTGTGTGCGCAGCAGTAGTGCTTGAAAACTTCAGATCATGAGGGCTTGAAATGGTATAAAAAGGCAAAATGGGACACACCATCATGACATCACATGTTGCTTGGAAACAGCGCATAGTAATTAAAGAAAAAAAAAGCCACGCCTCCAAAATGTATCTGACGGCTGCCGCCCTGGGACTTTTTATCTTGCGCTTACTAATTAGAAGACCAAGGCATCTATGACTGGATACCCTATCCAGAAATGGCTGCCCGTACATTTCAACGGAAATTGCTCAATGGCGCAGCACGCCGAGATGGGGCCTTTTTTCCGGAGCCACATGCTTTCAATCGGAACATCCTTGCGCATTTGTGTAACCCTCAACATCAACTCGGACCTCAATGGTAAGACAGTATGAGAAGAATATTTCCATGCGATTCAAATCGAGCGTTACAGACACACAGGCAAGCTGAATGATTCAAACTGAGAAGAAACTAGATAACTCGGTCGCCACAGGGACCGAGTCGTGTATCTCCCCGATCCCCATGAGAGATCACTTGCAAATTTTTACAGCCGCAATGTTACTGTTTTTACTCTTTCTATGACATTAATATGCATCCCTGTACATGTATGTCCTCTGTGTGTAGGGAGCTCAGCGGCCTGTTGAATACAGACGGGGAACATCCGGCAAGACACCTAAGTGGCTTGATACTAAGGAAATATACTATATGAGAAGATATTATGTATAGCGACAAGCTTGTCGCATTTCCTTTGAATTCACACAAGCATGCATGACCTTCTCCCCTAGTTACAGGCAAATCAGCAAGCATGCTGAATGCAAACAGAGGAACATTTGGCAAGACACCATTAGAGTGACTTGATACAAAGGAAATATTCTATGTGTGCGTGCAAGTTCACTTGAACTGAGTGAGATTGCTTGCAACTCAACTGAGAGTGCAGAAAAAATCCCAAAACAATTCATGCGGGCTTGGCTCAAAAACTTTAGGCTAACATTTATGGCGCTTTGGAGCCAGAAACGGCGTGCTCTTGTAGTTACTGCATTAGTTCAACTAAGGTGATTGATGTTACTGCCAGACAGTTGAAGATATATTTCAAAGAAGGCAGATGTGGCCGTCGCTAATGAAGCATATAGATGTTGGAGCAGAGAACAGCATAGCCCTGGCTGTGGAAAATAGATACATAAATATAAATGAAGTTAAAAAACAAAAGAGCTGCCGGGTTTGCTCACTCGGTTAAGGCACCGCATTTGCGGAGTAGTGACTACTACGGCGCGGGTTCGATCCCCGGTCGTACCAGCCAGCAGTGGTCGGCAGCATTTTCAGAATAGCGCACAATTGGCTGAAGCGCTGTAGGGATGCAAATTGGGAGGGGACTGCTGGGAAGGGAAATTAAAAATGATTGCCTTGTTTGTTGCTCAAGCGCCTCCTGTTGGCCAGGCGGGTGCTCGTCAGTGAGATTCTAAGCTTCCTTATGTTCGAGTATCCTCCGGCCTCGTTCTGAACTTGTGATAGTTCCGACCAATGAGTGTAAAGATGCAGGGGCCAACAGGCGCGTGCTTCGAAGGAGAGCCGCGAACTGTCTCTCTCTCCTGAGCTGGCAATAGGGGGTTGCATACGAGCAGGACTTGTACATAGTTCTCGGATTGGGCATTCCACATTCGGGTGGGATTGGAGATGCCAAATTAAAAAAAAAAAAAAAAATCAAAAGAAAACAGAGTAATTTCAGGAAACAAAATGAGCTTGGGAATGTGTAGCAGAAACTGGCAGGGTATCAAGATGTAGAGAATTTGTTGGTACAACCTCCAGCTGATCACATATGAGGCTACGGAGCCTCATGTAGCGCACATTTCCAGCCGTGCGGCTGCATGGGAATATATGGAATGGAGTATTTGCATCCATCACCTCAATTTCCTGGACATTACGGCAAAAATGACACCAGCCAGGGGCAATGTTAAGACATTGATCGTAGCAAACGTGCTTCAAGACAGAGGATGGATTCCAAGAGGACCCAAGCTGCATGGTGCCAATTAATAAAAGCATTTCAATGCGACTACGATTTGGACCAGTTATTAAAGCACGGCCACATGTCATGAAACACTTAGCCTAATGCGGCGTCATTCATCCAAATAACAGCATAATAATCATGACCGAAAACAAGTCCCATCGCTAACCATAATGCTGCCTGATATAGCCGTAGATTCACAACTTCAAATAAGCAAGCAGTTTCCCTTTACATTCATGCTGGAATTCAAACTCCTGTAAAACCCTCACAGCTATACCAATGACGGACACAGCAGGAGGTGAAGGCTCAGCGCGTTCTTCTTGGCTGGTGTGAATCAAAGTAAAACATAAGTTAATTTTTCTGTTCGTAGGACCAGGGCACATGGCATAGCGGTTACAATTTATCTGACTCCATAACAAATTGAGAATATAAAATTTCGCTTTAACTGTGTGGAACTCGAATAATAATACACGACTCGGTCTTTCGTCAACCTTACACAGTTATGTTTCCAGACCAGCATAATCGCAAAATCTCAGTTTGGGAAGCCCTACATTGGATAGGCAGCACCACCATAATACACAAGTACCTTTCCCTCATGACAGTTACGGATCCGGGTTAGCTTGTATCTATCGGGCTCCTTAAGGAGAATTTGACAAGAACCGGCGTACAGCGCCCATGGGTCCTCTTACGCCAAACCTCCAGAGCCAATACCTCACCAATCCCGTTAGCGGTCGACCGTGGCCCCCATGCCAATTTACTAAAGCTCCCTAAAAACTTTCGCTGTAACTTGCTCCTGATCAGCGGGTCTCAGCCAGCGCATCGTTTCCCCTGAATATTTTAGATGTAATGTTGGCTAAAAAGAACCAAGATGAGTTTAAAATCAGAAAACCCCACAAATTAAATTAAGACAATGTATTAATTTGAAAGGAATATTTTATTTCACAGGCAGGTAGGTCAACATCGTAAATTTTCAATAGTCCATCGCATAATTTAAAATTTGTATAAAATAATTTTGCGTAACAGCATCTTACCCAACCGGGTTCGACTACGTTCATACAGAATACGCCCGGGAAGCTGAATACAGTCTCCCTAAACAATTTCAGCTACACACGGCATATAGCAGCACGTGTGGGAAGTTGTTTGCAATATCTTCCCCAAATGGATTGTCTCTCTTGGTCTTCATCAAATCACGTCTTTGATCCAGGCGGCATTGCCATAAATTACCTGGATGGGGGGTCGAATCCGGATTTTGGGTTTCCACCATTTGCAGGAGGTAATAAAACAATTTAACAGAGAGGGAGAAATAGTAAATGATTACCCAAGAGGATATTCTACTTTTTGACCAATTTTCAGGAGTTTCTAAGAGTGAATAAACCATAATTTCAGTTGATATGAATAATACTTCATTCAACTCTTTGAATTGTTCTGAGAACATCAATACCAAACACGATATGAATATGTATTATTATGATGCAGTTGTCATGAAAAAAACTCTTAAGCTGGATCATTATACCAGAAATTTTGGTTATGAGTACATAAGTCATTTCACAGTAGTACATTGAATATATCAGAAAGGTTGACACTTCCAGAGTTTCAGAATATTTAAACAGATAAATTAAGGTCCAGTTTCAAAAAAGACATGACCAGGGTAGAAAAAGATGTTCACAGGGGGAGAACTGTGATAGTCACCCCCCTCGCTTCACCAGAGTCCTGCTTATTGTTCCCTGCCGTCATGAAACCCTCAGTCCCTCACAGACACAACCATAAACACACCCCACTTCCCTAGACACCACTCAGCAAACATTTCGGAGAATTAACAGCCCACTGTCTTTGAGGATGGCCGAACAACTTATTGTTATATTGCAGGGCGCATGAGTCCCTTGAAGTTGATGAGCCTCTGTTCCCAGGCTCCTCCAATTTGTCAGCCTTTTGCTGCGTCCAAGCTTGATTCCATTCTACAGTCCAAAACAAAGCCAACATCAATGAAACACAATTGTTTTCATTTAGAACTAAAGAGCAAAAATTTCGGGAACAGCAAGTATAAATTAATTATTGTATATGAAATGTTTGATTTCCATTGTCGCCCGGTGCAGAAGAGATGGAGTTCCGTCGAACATCAGATGAAATAACTTACGCCAACCAATTTCACTAGAAAACAAGAGGAAACCATTCCAGTGCAACCGAGCTGGGGTGCATTTCCCAAAAGCGTAGTTGCTAACTTACATAGTTCGTCCATTCACAGTCAATGGGCCCAACTATGTAAGTTAGCATCTGTGATTTTGGGAAACGCGCCCCTGATCGTTTTAATTGCTGAGCCGTGTAAAGCATCTTTCCCCGCTTTGAGGCTGAGTGCGAAAAACCAACGCAATAAACCATAAGGCATTAGCAATCCAGCCAAATTGTTGTACATGCATCATACGCCATCCAGTTGGAACACCGACGCATTGGAGCGCAAGCTTGCACCATTGAAGCCTCCGGGCAACATTAATTTATTTGATACCAGCGAACTCCAGCCTCCTGGAGTTGCTCTCTTACTCTCTTACAAAATAAGAATATTTGAATGCAGCCTGTGTTTGGTTTTGCAATCATGTAAGGGATGGACAAAGGAGGTTGTGCAGGGTGTAGGCAAATTTGCCCACAGCCCAATTTGAACCATCTTCTGATAATATGCACCTACTTGTGGGACTGTCCAGAAAATAGATTTGAAATGTGATATTTGCAAACAGTAAGTGAACTGTGACCTATTTAGTGATTTCAAGATTTTTGTGGGGCAAGGCCTCGAAAAGTCCATATTTAAACCCATAAATGATTGTTCTGAAAAACCAGATGATTTTTAATGGCTACACAACAACATGACGGACATTTTGATACCAAACATACGTATATATGTGAAAAACTGAAGAAGTTTCAGACAATTTTCCATTGAAAAATGCATCTGTCTTGATGCAAAACATAAAGTTCATCTTGAAAAACAACCAGGTTCCTATGAAAACACACCTAAGATATTTTCACAAACATTGCCTCATATAGTTGGCTAAATAATGTGCGAGTGTCGTTGTGTTTCTACCCAGTGTCACCTCCAAAAATAACAAAGCAAAACAATAAAGAAGTATCCTGACGGAAGGATCGTGAAATCCAGCAGGGAACACTCTAACTAACCAGAGTAACCAAACAGCGTACGATAGGGCGAGATGAGCGAGGTAGTCAGACAAGTGAATCAAACATCGAGAATCTACCCAACAACCAGATTGAAGGGCAAAGGCAAAAATCTAAGTCAAAATTCAAGGAGCCAAGGGTCAACCACAACAATCCAAACGAACCAAAAACAGGGCAAGGCGAGAATCATAGGTCAAAAGCAAACTGGTCCAACTCAGAAGGCAACAAGGTACTCACAGTACAGGAACACTAGATGCGAGGTAGAAGAGCTAGTCTCCAACTGGCACTTGCAAGCAGCGGCCTTAAAAAGCACCAACCCCGAAAGTGGAAACATTCAATTAAGGCCTAGGGCAAAATGAATACTAGGGCAGAGGTAGTAACAATGATTAAATACCGCTGACTAGCTAGGTTTTGCCATAGCAAAACATAGGGAACCTGGGACTATTTTTATGTATCTTACTGTATATAATGAGGTAAAGCCTAGGAAGTGGAAATGTGGTCCTAACTCAGTTTTAACCATTTTTGGCGTCCTTATGTAGCAGGTAGTGTCAGGACCCTTCCTGGCCACCATAGGGTTGATCACACCCACTTCGTGGGTTTCAGAAAGTGTATAAATGGAGCAATTTCTAGACTCTGACCTTCGCAGGGAGTTAAAACGTGTGGTACGACAGCACCCTGACTGCAACCTCCAAGATGTTAGAGCAGAAGCCATATGCTGGGAACGAGAAGGAAGACTTGTTGAGCCAAGGGGTAGGAGTTATTCAGTCCCTTCCTTGAGCTATGCAGTTTCTGAGAATGCAGAAATGGCAGACTTGAAACAAATGTTTCAGAAACAACAAAATCAGCTTAACCTATGACCCAAAGTCTTTTAAAACTACAGGAAACTTCCTGACCCCCTGCTAGACAAAGAGGCCCAAACACTGTTATCTGTAGGCGTTGCCAATAACCAGGTCACTATGCCAGGGAGTTCAGTAATGAGCGGGTTAATTCCCAGGTTCAGCAGCAGCAGCCCAGAGTCCTACACCCCACAGCAGCAGTATCTGTGGCTCAGGATGCGGAAAACTTCTCCCCCCTGATGTGAGGAGCCAAGCATCTGGATGGGAGGACACAGGCTCAGATGTGCGGACTGTTGTCTCTAATTTGGTAGCACCATGCCCTAAGGTAACTGTTTGTCTGGGAGTTGTTTCTGTTTATCTCCTTTTAGACATAGGTTCCATGGTTGACTATTTGTGAAAATTTCTTCCTCCAGCATTTCTATAGGGACCGTAGGTCCTGCCGTTGGCTTCAGTTGCGAGCTGCCTTGGGCTAGAAATTCCCTATGTTGGCTGTGTAGAGCTGAAAGTTACTGTTTTTGCCAAAGTCATCCCACAGCAAGGTATTTTGGTTGCTGAAGACCCTCCAGACCAAATACCCCCCTCTGGTGTTCCAGGTGTCTTGGCTATGAATGTATTAAGAGTGCTATCACTAGTTGTTCAGTCAGCGCGGCGTGGACCTCTTTGACCTCCCCATTGCACAGCAGGCTCCTCCTTTGTGGCGTCAGGCACTCCAACAGTGCCACCAGGCCCAGCTTTGTGAAGCTCAACTTAAGACAACACTGGCCTGCGTGAGAGGTAGGCATCCCGTTATTATACCTGGGGGTACAATTAAGTGGGTTGCTGCTACATGCTCTTCTCAGTTCAGTGAGTCTTTAGGTGCTGCGTTGATTGAGCCCCCTGATGACGGTTGGTCCCTGCCTGAAAGTGTGCTCTTATCCCCAGCCATGGTTACTGTGCAGACTCTGGTATGATTCATAATGGTGAAATTGTCATGTCGTTTCTTAACCATCCACTTGTCTTTGGGAAATGTGAGGAAACTAAGGAAAGAATTGAACTTAGCCGAAGCTGTACATAGCGGCACACAGCAGTAGTGTCCTGAAGTGCAGTCCTCACATCTTGGAAAAGACAGTTTCGCTCATTTTGAAGGTCATACACGAATCGGAATACAATATGCAAAGAAACAAAATAAAATGTATTGAAAATTAATGCAGTTTAGGCCGTTTTAAACGAAATTATGTCTAGCATTCCTACACTAGCACAGAACATTGCGCTTGCCGTGCATAGAGCCCATCAAATATACTGGACTGTTTCTTGTTTAATTTGTTTATGCATGTCTCATGGCCACGTGTTCTAAATTGGCCAATCAGTATTTTATGTTCAGATCTGAACGTAGATACTCAAATCATCAAAGGATCATTGCAGGCCTACCTTTGCCTCCCTCGCCCCAATCCAGCCGTGGGTCTGTTTGCAGGCTACAGTGTGAATTTCTCCGTTCACTGTCTCAGGCCACTGCTGCCAATCCTCCAGCACACTTAGTTGATTCTTTTGGTTATTATTACATATATTAGACCTTACAGCATCTCTTTTCTTTTTTAGATTTGCTTTTACTTATTGAGTTTAATAATTGCTGTTTATTTATATTGTGTTTTTAACTTTAAATAAATTTGTAATCTTGGGGGAAATCCTTGTCTTGGTCCATCCTTTTTGTCTACTGTGTTTTTATGGGATCTGTGGTTTGAGTTGACTGGAGAATTAAAGGACTAGTGTCACTCAAATTTGCAGCCGAATCTCGGGCCTTTCTACAGCCACGGCCACATTCATTTGATGTTTATTTTAAACTGGCGTCAAATAAGGATGCCAAAAGCCTGCTTTTTGTTGTATAGTGACACTTGGCCAGGTGCCATCACTATATGACAAGTCGGGATGAGACCCATTGTCACTGAAGAAAATATTGGACTTACTGTTCACAAGCCACATATCTTCCAAACATTCTAATGCTGAAATAACATGTTTAAGACGGACAAATGAGGAGAAAATTAACTTTTTTTGAAACCTTAGTCTCTCAACAGCACTTTCTTTACCATCTGGCAATACAGGAATAGAGTATGGATTATGGGAAACCATGAAATAAGTCTAAACGAAGATAGTACTTGTGTTTCTTTGCTCAGTAATACTATTCTTGTCATTGAGGTTTAATTATTTTACAGAGGGTATAAGGAATACTATTAGATGGCTACTGTATGATCTTGTACTGGGTTGATATCAGTTATTAAACAACCAGAAAAAACAAGCAGCAGAAGAAGGCGCAACCATTAAATTTGTCCCGTATCTTACATTGTTGTTCATTGGTAATGCATGTTAAAAATGCCAAAACTTTGAGCAGAAAAAGGTTGTAATAACAGGAACACGCTATCCTATGGAGCCTGAGAACTGCAATGACATGAAAAAAATATTTTGTGGCCTCCAGAGAAGTCGTTCCCACGATTTGCTTAATTTGTGGCCTCAAGGTAATGCATTCTCTCAATATAACCTCTTCTACTCGGGACTTACCATCAGAGGGATTATTGCCCGGCTCTCACCTTGCCTAAAAGCGCAGTACTTCTCCAAACCCAGCCTCATTCACTCCACCTAATTAGAAACTTTTCATTAATTTGTTAAGTTGAGAGTATAAATCAGTAGAATTACTGTCCATTTCTCCTCAGCTTACACTATTGTTCATAGCAATAATAGTCAAGTATTTTTGTATCCACATTAATGGTGACATAAAACGTCACTGTCTTTCGAAGCTATCAGCCCACAAAACAGTATATATTTTTTCTTGCATCAGTGTCCAATTGGCTTGTCACGCCGAAGGAAACGTTTAAAAAACGCGTTTTTGCGAAGTCGGATGCGCATGTGAAGTTTGCTCATGTAAACCCTATTCCAGAGTGATGGGTGCATCAGGGTAAGAAAGGAAGCCCATGAAGCGATGCACCCATCATAGTGCCCACTGTCCAAGCCCCTGGAGGCAGTATTATAGTCTCGGGTCGCCTCAATTAGTCAGGTCTAAGCTCAGCACTGTTCTGAAGCAATAAAATGAATTCAGCAGATTACCTGAATATATTGAATGACCAGTAAGGCATCAATGGACTTTTTAATCCCTGATGGCACAGGCATATTCCAGGTTGACAATACCAAGACTCATTGGGGTCAAATTGTGAAAGAGTGGTTCATCAAGCATGAGGAATCATTTTTACACATAAATTGGCCACAGCAGCGTCTGAACCTGAAACAGTTGAAAGTCCTTGAGATGTGTTGGAGAAGGCTTGACTGAGTGGATTGACTCATCCATCGTCAATAGAATATCTCGGCCAAAAATGAATGCAAATCTAGTCAGAAATAAATCTAACACTATAAGATTGGCGAAACAATACCACAAAGAATGTGCGCCATGATCAAAGCTAAACGTGGTCCAACAAAATATTATACTGTGTGACTTTTTTTGGAGGTGCAGTGTCTATCAACGTACAATAGTACACATAACATCACAATGCCTGAGCATCCGCAGTGCGCATTACCAAGAAAAATAACTGGAAAGCAACAGTACATCTCTGAGACTTGTTTCAATCTTTTTTTAGACGACCACCAAGTTTTATGACATTGGATATGAGCTATAATGTTGGCTAGATGGACCTACTTGTTCGATGGAGAAATACATTGTAGATATTGGTCTTTTCATAGGCTATAATGATTTTTTTTCATAGCCTTTTTAGATAATATTTATTAAGGGTGCCAATATTAGAGGAGGGCACGGTAAGTCCCGCTGGGAAAGTGCATGCACAATACCTGTGAAATGAGGGGACATATTGACTGCAAGGTATACGGTGTGAGAGAACCGTATACACCATGATGTACCAGAGAGAGCAATAATATAATCCGTGCTATTATACAGATGTATACTACCAAGCTAAAGGAAAGGGAGATACAGTACCTGTCAAAAGTTTGGACACACCCACATTTTTCTTGCACGTTAAATAAAGAAATAGGTACTATTTATTTTGCAAAAAAGGATATCTAATTCTTAAATCCATCAAACTAACAAGCATTTTCTGCCATAGTTACAGAGCATACTCAGATTTTTTTTTTTTTTTTTTACAAGAGCAGTTATATGGCTATAATGTGTTTGCTGCTGAGTGGCCGTCTAAGTTCCCAAAGATGTGCTGCACTTGTGATTTGCTTTTCATTGACTTTTTTGCCCAATAAATTCCAAAACAGCTTGTCTTTAATTTGGCTGTTGGAAAATGGAAAGAGCTTGTTTGTCTGCTTACTTTGCAAAATATGGCTTCTTTGAGAATTCTAAAATTTTCAACATTATTCAAACAAGTAAATTATTCTCTTTTAACTTCTGACTGTTTACCTCTTACCAGATTCCATTTGAGATTATATAGAGAAGTTAAGCCATTGAAATTTCTCTAAAAATAGAGCGCTGTGACATTAGCAAAGTGTGTCCAAACTTTTGACTGGTATTGTACAAACCAATGTTTGCACAAATTTCATATCAGCCTCCAGTGGAGAACAGCTGATGATTCTGCTGTCCTAGCTGCATTCTAAATTCCTCATATGCAGCTCAAGGTAAGAAAAGTAACGGGGCTGAAAAGAGTGGCAATGGGTTGCCAAAAATGTTGAGACAACCAAGGAGTAGCAGCAGAGAGATCTGCTGAGTTTACGGTGTGTGGTGAAGGGGAGATCGCTGGTATGAAATCAACCCTTCAGATAGATATCAACAAAATACATTTATGTTAATGCTCGGTACACCCTGATATCTTTCCACACGATTAAAATTTATATCAAAGCTTTTTTCAGTATCGCCAAGTAATCTCTGACCGGATGCAGCCAATGCATTGTGTTCTACCGTACAAATTTCAGCATTGTTGAGTTGTCGAGACATCTTCAATGTACAGTATATTAGCTAATTAAGCTTTCACCCATCTTACATCACAGCAAAATATATTAAACGTTATTAGATTGGTCGCCGTAGTAAGTGAGGCCTATTCAGTGTCCAAATGGCTGGTATCAAATGAAAGGTTTATGGCTTTTGGCACCGCATTTGCACAAATGACAGAATTCACACACACAAATTGGAAATTACAACCTCCCAACCAAGAGCGGAGCATCCTCATTTGCTAGTGTCTCCACTTATGACCTCAACTGCATGCTTCATTGGTTTCAGACTAAATACTCTGCATATTTGATATGAGAAAAGCAAACTATGTACAGTAAGTTAAACAGTTTAGGCATCCAATATGAATGTATAAAAAAACACAATAAATATATAAATTAATTAATTAATTTATTCTGACCTCCACGAGGGAGAGATATAAGAAAAAGACATACAGCGAGTAAAAAACAAATAATTATAGCACAGTTAAAACATGCATCACAGAAGATAAAACAACGTGCATCAGAAAGGATAAAAACATGCTTATAATAAAATGCTGCCTGTTGATATTTTAATGGAGGAAAAAGGTACAATGAAGTAAAGCTTCAGTTATTTTTAAAAAATGAGGTTACCAATATTTGTGTATCTGCAGTTGTGAGAATCCATTTTGATACTTTTCAGACTATTGTGCACATCAATGTGTGCATATAAAGGGAATATTCACATTGTGAAAATTCAAGATCAAAATTGTGTATCAGCACAATGACACTAGTCTCTGGCAATTAGCTGTCATTGAAACATTTATTAATCTGAGTTTGCATTGCAGAGATGGCTAAATTGAGACAGCCCAGTTCTCAGACAGTCCAGTAATGAACTCAAATCTCCCTTGGCCAGAAATTTGATCTGTCTCAACTGCAGTGAAATTTCTACACAAACGCCAGCCTCTTAGGCAAATAGCCATGGCAAGCTTGAGATGGAGACTGATAGAGGGACAGAGAGATGGGTGGATGCTGTTGAGTAATAGGCAAAATAATCCATAAATGGGCAAAATTGGTTGGCTTGATGGTTTTTTAGCTGCCATACGGATATATGCATTGTGTTTAGGATGCATGGAAAGAAAGGGGGAGGGTGGCTTTCTTAAAATTAAAAAGTTGTAGCCTATTAGTCTGTGCTTGGTAGCTGAAGGCGCACCCATGCCTAGCGCAGCCGCTAATAGGAAGAGATGTGTGGAAGTGTGTGATTTATGGCGCACGCAAGCAGGGGTGGAATAATGTGGTGCGGAACGGGTACTTACTGAACGGCAACAACTTGGCTACTTATCCGCACTTTCTGGTGATAAATTAGCTCTTGTTTAAAGTAGCTGGAGCCCCATTTTTCATTTTGATTACTACACTTGATATCTCTTTCTTTCTTACTCTTTCTTTGTCACCAGTGGCCCTTAGCATTTTTTCGTGAATTGAGGCAATGTGTTTAAGTAACTCTGTGCACTGGCCAGCCATTAACCCTTTGTTGCCTGATACTGGTCTGCAGAGCCCTCCCCAAACAGAAGGTGTGGTGTTACGGATTTTGCTCTGTGGCCTTTATTTTGCCTGCGTTAGCACTACCACCGTCGCGTCACGCCTGGGATGCGTCCAACAGTATCTGTTCGTCTCATAAACATAAGCTTCCCGAGGAAACAAATGATGCAGTGGTGGTGGGCAGTGCAACTGGTTGTGTTTGTGTTTAATTCCTGGGCTCAGTGGAAGTGCAGCTCGATGAGTGTTTTAATGATAATAGGCAGCTATTTTGGACAGCCCGGGGAATCCGAATCTCTCCACTCATTTTGTTTTCATCATTCACACAGTAACCCCCTTTATGTTTTATTGCTGTATTCACCAACAGCCAGTCTCTGCCACACAAAGCCACAATATCAAAGGCAACACGCTTTCCTCATTGACCGTCAGCTGTCCTGCTGCCAACTGGAACCAGGCCCCCTGTCAGTCAGCCGACGAACCCTGCCAGGACCTTCCTCTGCCGGGGAGGGTTCCCATTGATCCCCGTTTCGCTGGAGTGACAGGAAGCAGACTCCATGGGGGAAATAAGCAGGTGTACTATTAAGTTATGGGGCAGATCCTGATCAATAAACAGAAATGCAACTTAGTGTTGTGTGTGGGGGAGGTAGGAAGCCCGCTCCATACAGCCCCTTTGGGTAATATGATTGTGAGGTGGCCCTGAGGTCCACTGGTGGTCCCCCTGTCTCTGATCTTTTGGACTCCCTCAATGGGTGATGACCGCAGGACTGGCATCAGCTGTTCCCTGCTTTTCCTGGCACAGCCTCTGGCAGGGGCGGCCATTGCTGCTGGTTCTGGACCCGCTACAGGCCGCATAAATAAAACATATGAGTGCTGTAATGAGGAGAGACCTGCAGGGCCAACAGAACCTCCTCCCCCTCCCCACCCCTGTCCACAGAACACAAACGGACCCCTGAGCTGTCCGAGGCTCGCCACCCAAACTACAATGACCGGAGCTCCTTCATCCCCTCGCCAGAGTTCAGCCTGTTTCTCTGCCTCCCACTACCAGTTGCTTTTGTCTCAGAGAATGTTACCCCATCTCCAGCTGTATGAGCCTATGTTATGTGACCCCTACTTTGGGTCCACGGTTGCGTTTAAAATGACTCACTATTCACTTTACAGTCCATTAAGTAGCGTGTATTTTTTGTTGTGTCTGAATTCCTGATGGTGAGTTTCATTCACTACACAATCCACTACTAAATAATCTGAATGCACTGCAAAGTGTTGTAAACAAGCGATGGTCACCGTATTAGTCTGATATATACCACAATGCAATGCTATCATGTCTTACCTGGTCTCCCCGGAGAAGGAAATAAACTAATGGGGGGACAACGGTCTGTTTTGCAACAGAATTTAATAGGTCGTACTTGTCCCTTAGAATTAATGCGCTTTTCTATGGTGTATTGATGTCTCAGATACTGTCTGAAATTTCCTTCAGTAGTTCGCTATATAGTTCACTAGTATGGCAAACACTATTTCGTCTATTTAGTGAATAGTGAATGCGTGAACCATTTTCAACAGTGCAATGAAAGGTGGTCAGGGAAAATAAAGCAGGAGAAGCCCCACAAAATGTCCAATAAAATTAAAAAAGTGGGTCACAAACAGGGGCCTCGAATACCCAGCTATGCCTTTTCTGCTACCCTATCTGTGTGGGAGTATGGTTGAGATCCCTGGAGGTCATGTGACTCCTCAGGTCCAATCAGCTCAATTGTCATTGAAACCCCCCCATTGAAATTACCTTCAATATTTAAACTGCTGCTGCTGTGCCCACCCCCTCCTCGGCCTCAGTAAACATTTGACTTTGGCGGGGTCGGGAGAAATCCCTTGTCAGCAGTGTGAGGTGGGGAAAGGTGGACTGCTCATTTCCATCCATTTAATTAGGTATTTCTCTCACAGCGCGCCTGGTAGTGGGCACGTGACTGGGGTGAGGCCCCTCAAATCATGCTCATATTCCCAGTTCCTCCCAACCGCTTCCATTTTACCCTCCAGGTGTGAGCCGTGCTTGTGATGTCATTTGTCATCTACTGGCCATTGAGTGGAACAGCCGAAAGTGGCGCCCGCTCCCCTGTTAGGCCCCCTCACTCGGCCTCAGGGCAGGCAAGGAAGGCCAGCGAGGCAACCAGCTGTCAGGATGGGGTGTCTTGGGACCCCGTGCCCTGTGGGTTTGGGCCCCCACCCGACTGGCTGGCCCTTGGCCGCTGACTGACAGCTATCTGCCAGCGATGGGACATGCACCCCCACACTCCGTCGCTGATAAAATGTTAATGTAATTAACAGATAATGGCTGTTGTTTTTAGCTGTCAATACTCGAGCTGGGAAGGGATAAAGGATTGAAGCTTGCAAAGTCACATTCAGATATCTGCCAGGCATTGTAGAATTTAATTATTTAGCCCGCACCCCAACCCCCCAACCTCCAAACCTCACCCCCTCCCTAGCACCTGTCTTTACCTCCCCCCCACCTGTCTTTGTCCTCATTCTCATTCTTTCACACACAATCACTGTGCGTGGTGTCCGCTACAAAGCCACGCTCAAGCCGAGTTCGACTTTTGGAGCGCTCGCTGTCCATTGCTTATTAACTATTTCCGATTTGCCGACACCTTAGCATGAAGGCGGCTGCGCTCATAAATCATGTGATCTAACCCAGCAGCCGCAGAACCCCACTCACCTCGGACGCGGGCACGTTGAGCCACAAGACAAATGTATTTATTTCTCGCGGAAAAACAGACTGCCTATCAGAGCGTTGGAAGTGGTGCCGTCGGCCTGGCTTCCTCAGTATGCCGGTATTTTAATAAGCATCAAACCAGAACAAGATTAGGTGCTTCCAGTTTACGAAATGTCAAGGAAGGCAGCACTATCACTCATAATAAATGGGCTTATGCAAACGGTGGGGTTTTTGCGATGCATAAGAGCTTGTTTGGTTCGCGCCGTGGTGATGCCTCGTGCTGATATGCAATTATTCTAAAGAGTATCAAAGTTCGGCCTGAGCCAGACATCTCGTTGTAGGGACTGGCTATATTCCTTGGTTCTGCACAGAGCTTTTGTACTGAACCGAGTAGAGTGATTGTTCTTGGAAGAATGGGATCTGTACCACCATCATGCCTTCACAAAATTAATTTAGCACCAATTCCCCACATCTTTATTGAAATCAGTTTTGTATCCCTGTCTTCAAGAATGTTTATCAGATCTCTGATTCAATATTAATGAAGAAAATCATGTAAGTGTCATTCAAATAGAATATTCCTCAAGTTGGGAACCAGGAGCAAGATAAATGTGAATTATTTAGATATCATTACTTTACATTACATTAAAATATGTATGGGGTGTTATTACTAGTATAATAGAATTCATGACATTTGGGTGGTTTGCTTGGTTGTCAATGTGAACTTGAACTTTCACTCCACTCCTACTAGTTTTTCTGAATTATTTGGGTTCCTGCTTCTTAATTAACCCTGTTTATGTATGCTAATGATGTCTAATTATCATTCGTGTTACAAGATTGCTGTTGACACTATAATGAGAAAAACTCCTTCAAACGTTTGGCTGCGAACGGTAGGTTTCTCCTGTTATTAACCGAATGTTTATGCAATTAATGTTAATTGAAGTGTTAATTAAATCAGGGATGCCATGTTTAAAATAAAAGAGTGGGGAGCAGGCACTGTTTATCAACCGAGGCATTTTTTTCATGCCACAAAAATCCATGGAACGCCCTGAATGAACTTCATACCTCCCCTCAACACTCGGTCCGGGGGAAATTCAGCAATCAGAGTTGATTGGCCCTTTGACCTGTCACTAAAATCAGTTTTCTCCCACCCACTGCTTCCTGTTTAATTGCCTTGCAGGAGCAGTGTGGGGCCAGTAATTCCTGACCTTGTCTGACATGTCAATAGGCATGCATTGCTAAATGAATAGGACTAATCATGTGGTGCTTTGTTATGAGGGACGCAGATGCACTGAAAAGCCACTTGGGTACTTTTTCTTAATGATTTAGATTCCACAATTAGTGCAAACAAAAAATAAAAACTCTACGCAGTACAGTGGTTGGGGGGCAGTCCGAGTCAGGCAAGGGGTGAACAGGATCAAAAGGGAAGAGACAAGCCATGGTCCAAGACAGGTCCGAGGTCTGAATCCGGGAAGATGGCACACTGAACTTCACACACTCTCGATCCTCAAGGCTTGAAGGAACTGATGCGCCACCAGTTAGCTCCAGGAGAAATCGCGAATAAATAGTAATGTGATTTTGTTTACTTTTAACTTCTACCAAAGTGGAAGATTCAGAGTACTAAACTGAATAAGCTCAGAGCACAATGAAGAGTAACAATCCAGCAAGAAAAAGACAGACTAGGAACTTAAAGGAGCTGTGTCATGTTCATGGCGCATGCTCACAATTTTGAACAAGGTAAATCCACTCAACTGCAGGTTGAAATCTAGAAGGTATTTTTCTATGATTATTGATGATGGCAACCAGCTTAAATTCTTGGTATCTTAAACTAGCGCTTTGAATCCTCGAATTTCCATAGAAAGCTCCTTGATATAAAAAGCATAATGCTGGAGTAACTATAATATACGTGCACTGTGTAACAAATTTTTTTTTTTTTTTTTTTTTGTTCCTGGGCAGAAAGTATTATTTCCCAATTGCTTATGCCTAAAGTAAATGGAAAGACCAATTTTTTCTCTTTAAACTTTGCTTTTGTGACCTAGGTGATGAAACTTTCAAATTTTTCTATTTTTCAGAACATTAAAGGTAGATTGAGTGCTGACTTGCTAATAGAGAATTTCCTTAAACTTACAAGAATTTTCAAAAACTTTCAAGAATGTTCTACAACTTACAAGAATTTTCAAGTATTTACATGGATGTTGTAGAACTTGAGAATTTCAAGAATCTTTTTGAGTTTTCTAGATCTTTCCATAGTAATATCACAGCGGCTCGCCACCTCTTCAGTTTAGTTTGAGCTGCCTAAGTGAACACATAGACATATCTGAATTTTACAAAGATGGCATCAAGAAGCTGCAAGCATTCTGTAAATGCATTCTGCTGTATTTGGCCAATTTATCAAAACAACAGTGATAATGTACTTTTTGACTGCATCTGCTAAAATTAGTGAAGCCAACAAGGCATGTTTTGGCAGGCCTGACAGGGATCAACACAAACTCTGGGCACCTCATTTTAACTGGAAGCATTGCATTAAAAAAAAAAAAAAAAAAAAAAAACTCTAGAGGGTATAACGGACAATTTTTGCTCACTTGAATCATAAGATTTTATATTGTACAAATTTAATAAAATTTGATTCATATGTTGTTTTAGTCAGACCTTATGTAAATGAAAATGTGCAAATGTACCCATTTTTATGTAGAAAATGAGTTAATTCCTAAATTTCATTATCCAGGTAACAAAAGCAAAGCTTAAAGGACATAATTGGCATTTTCTTTACTTTTACAAAATAAGCAATAAAGAAATAACACACACTATCCAGGAACAAAGTTTCAGTAACATAGTGTATATAAATACAATGGAAAAGATGGATTGGCAAGGATGGAATCAGATTATGACTAGCAGTCAAACAGATTCACTTTCTTGGGATGTAAGTTCTGAGCATGTGCAATAATCGTGACACAGCCCCTTTAAATATACACAGCATCAATTAACAACAAGAAACAGGTGAAAGCAGGAGCACAAAAAGAAGGGCGAAGCATGAGACAATAATTAAATACTGCGAAGTAAAAAGTGAAACTGACGGTAACACTGACAAGGACAGTTGTATTGGGGGGGAAAACAAAGCAATACTCAGGACATAATACAGTAATGCTCCATGTATGGCCAGCAGAATGCACAAAATGTAAGCTATTACAATGTTGGCCATTTTTGCACATATTTCAACAAACCTTCTATTCCCTGGATTCCTATATATCAGCCTTGCAGACTGCCAACCACCAGAAAGATATGCATTTAGGATCACGGAAAGCCACCTTGTGAGCTATTGATGGCAGATTCAGTTGCTATGGTTTCTCAATCAGTGATAAATGGACGCTCGGGGGAAGATTCATTGTGCTTCCGTCATTCTTCACCCTGGCCTCTCTCTTTCAGTCCATGCCTTGGCAAATGAGAGCCATCAGCACCCTGTTAGGGGATCTTGTAGCCACTCTGACTGCTGCAGCATCAGGTTCCATCCTGAAACTTGAGCATGGTCTATACTGGGGATACCAAAAAGTGCTGTCAGTGATTGATACTCATTTCAGATTAGGAAATGATATACAATATGAAAGAAAACAGAAATGATGCTTAAAGAAATAAAATGCTTCTACACTTACATTTTAGGTTATCTGATGCGGTGAATATGGGGGTGCTTCAACATTCTCTCAAGAACAAGAAACCTTCCTTGAGTATGGACATGACCCAGAAGTAGTTTTGCTGGCAGCCATGACGCAAAGTCCAAATGTCTATTTCAGGAGGCAATTAGCTCCTTTGTTGTTTCCTTCCAACAATGTAACACACGACAAACCTTGGAGGAAAGAAATGATTGATTGTGGACCACAATTCTCTGCAGCTGTTGAGACTGTTTACTAATTTGTTGTAGTTTTCGTGTTGGAACAATCATGTCATTGTTTATTGCCATGGAGCTCACAACATATAAAAGGAAAGAACACCTGATTTGTCTCAAACATGTCTGAAGGCACCTTAAAAATCTCCCTGTAACTTTCTCTTGAGCTGTGTGATGTTTTCTAATGAGGGTAAGGAAAAGGAAGAGAAGTGGAACCGTGGGACACATGGTGCTAAAAAACAGTTTTGTTATTATCTTGTCCGCCTGTTTGCAGTCTGCCACTCACGCATGAGAAGCGTGTTGCTATTATACATAAGAGAAAACAAAAACATAATTGTTGTTCAATGCGTATATGCAAAATTCTAATGTTTTAACACGCCTTGTTTTTGGTCCTACCCTGGTCTCCACTACTGGGTAAATACCAGATACTACACCAACCATTTCCTCACCAGATACTCAGTGCAATCATTGGATAACATTTAATTTCAAAGGAACATGCTATTTGTAATTGTTGAAATAAAAGTGAAGGCAATTGGATCAAATGCAAAGAAATAAAGACATTTATTTCTTCTGAAGCAGAGCTTTGAAAGAGAAGATAAGAAAAACAATGTGGGAGTGACTATTCCCAAATATTTACAAAAAATACACTAGACTAACAATAGTCTGCCAAATATACAAGCATCAGTTACAAGCAGCATGGTATCCAATAGGCGTTATGAGACTTCGCACCAGACTGGTGCGAGAGTCGAGCATTTAAAGACTAAATTGATTAATGAGTTAATTGAGAACAGATGAAGGGTGTTGCGCTGACTGGTGTGGGAGCAGGCTGGTCCTCAGAATTCTGGTAATGCGAACCATTGTGGGTGTGACACCATGAGATCAAGTCAGTAAGTGACACCAAACCAACTTCTCAACTACTTCAAACACAAAATGTACATTCCAGATCATGGCACTACCCTCTGAAATCAAAGCAGTTACCAAAATAATGCTTAGAAATAACAGGCATTTATCAAATTGGCCATAAAATATAGCATTACTAATAGTATTTCAATCATTTGCTCATGAATAGTTTTTATTGGGCCCAGTAAAGAAAATTGAAAGCATATTAAGTTGGAGTGAACTGCGTAAAAACAGTACTCACTACACGAGGGAGTTTGCATGTGCAAGAATTTATTAAAAATGGAAGGAGCGTGATACGTCTGTTGATAACACAGTAGTAACTCCCTTCTTTCTCTCTTAAAGCAGGTTTCTTTAAAAGTTTCTGAATTGATTTCTTCTGCCCTATAAAGCAGATCTCTTCCTCTCTGACAGTGGTAATGTGCACATTTGACCTTTCTTCACTGCCTCTCTTCTGGTGAATTGACTCTTAAGTGTTTGGCCCTGGCCTTTTCCACACTGTGGGGGCTGTCACTGCCTGCCATGTGGCACGGCCATCAACACACTGTCAATTCATTCCTCAGCGCACGCACCCATTTTCACTGGCTGCAATGGTAACTAATGGCGTCCATGATGCATCAACTCACTGTTGCTGCTGTTACCTTAGTGAGGGTTCCTGTTTATCTATCCATAGTGCTGTCATAAGTCCAGTCTGACTTTAAACCTGGTCAGAGATTGGTTATTCTTTGCCAAACAATGCTACCAACATGCAGTACAAAACCATTGATGAATATACAGTATGTGAATGGTTTCAAATAATTTGTGATGAGTTATCAAAGCCAAGAGAATTTCATCATCCCAACATATTATTTAGATGCAAATTTTTGAAGACTTTTGTTCCTTTTAACATTACGACTCATATGGAGCAGAGCTCTCCAACTTATGGTCCTGGATGGCCAAGGGTGTCCTCATATTGGTTGTTTTGGTTCTGGTAGTCAGCATTTATTTCACTGACTGAAGATGATAATTGCCTAAATTTGGGGTCACGAGTAGGCAAAAAAGGAAGCAGCAAACTCTTTGTTTCTGACAAAAGCATTGAGGGAACTCTGATCGAGTACAGTCCCAATTATCCATCTTTGGGAGCTTCATCAATTTTTTTCCGCGGAATTTGGTGCCTAATGTGGGATTCAATGTGTTAATTTCCTATCCCAATTTGGGATGTCCAATTACCCTTAACCACCATCAAGTTACTCTCCACTGCTGATTTGTGCCTTGACATCCACATTTCTCCTCTGAAAAATGCAGTTTTGCTTGGCTGCATTTTTATACACCACAAGGCTACAGTGAATTTTGCATAAGGAGGAATCAAAGGAACACCTTTTACAGTCAGCTCTGGCATGCAGTCCACTCATGCTGGATCAGCCAGCTGGGGTCACTGAAGAAAAATTTCACCTCCTAACCAACCCAAGCCCTTGTGCACTTTGGGTGACATAATCGCCAATCACGCTTCACTGTATGGGGCCAACATCCACAGTGGGCACTGGCATGGTCTGGATTGCAACTGGTTTTATATACCATAATATTTAAAGGGTCATTCCATGAAAAAGAGAGCCAAAGTGTGACATGACTGTTCAAATTTGAAATGAAGAATTTGCAAGAAGTACTGCTCCACTTTTGTTGGCGTTCCCATGAGTCAAAATGTGACACAAGTTAAATGGCAAGATCTACTGTGGGATGTAAGAGGCAAGATGTTGAATGTTCAGTGTTGCCGATGTAACAAGGACACAAAACTAACACAAAAGTATGCAATAAAATTTTCTTTTCAAAATATAACAAAGCCTCAACTTGTTCAATTAGTATAACAGAGAACAAACTTAAAACAAATCAGCAGTTTGGCAATGCCCAGTTGTGCTCTAATAAGGTCTGAACATGTTTGGCAGGGCTTTGATAAGTCACTCATTGGTCATGTTCATCTGAGAACGGAACAAATACAATATTCTGGACAAAATATAAATGAGAAGGCAGCCCATATAAGTACACATCAGCTCTGAAAATATTTTAGACTAGTTGCTACATGCAAAATTTGTCATCTGGATTGTACCACATGACAAATGTTGCGAATGTAACATGGACACGAAAAATGCTCGACTTAGCAAATGCATCACCTGTTTTCACCCTACGCCCTTTTTGATATTGGAAACCACTAGGGGTGGAACGGTTCACAAAATTCACGTTCTGTATGTATCACCGTTTTGGTGTCACGGTTTTCAGTTTCGTTCAGTATGTTTTTTGTACAGGAGGAGGGGAGGCATTGTCAATTTCAACATGCTTTTCATTTATATGGCAAAAAAGTTCACAACAAACAAAATTCTGGCTAAGAAAAAAACACTTGACACATGACACACATTGTCAAAAAAAAATTGAAAGAATTGGTTAAAGTGTCACTTGAACAAAAATTCAGCGTTATTGCCACCTATTGGACATGTTATGTATGTTCGGCATAAAAAGATGGAACTGAATTTGCAAATATTGCCTACTTGCAAATAGGCTATTGCCTACAAAACGCTGCACTCGACACTCATCCGCGCCAACTGTTCAGATTCACTTTTATTTTTGCAGATGCCTTGAAACAAACAATACATACGCGCCCGAACCGTGACTAGTTTAACCGAGCGGTTCAGATTTTTTTTTACTTGAACAGTTCCATCCCTAGAAACCACTAATTATTCCGCGGATCAAAAACGATGCACCACTCCTTAAAACACAAGGCCAAATTATGAATCCCAATAGAAAACATATTTGTTGAAAATCGGTGATTAACTAAAAGATTTTAGTGATTGAACGTCACTTCATTCGAACGTAACTTTCTGGGGACGCAAAAAATACTAACCTGCCCAGCTTCGCTGTGAAGACGATAGACTGGTCCCCGGATGTGAAGCAGGAGGTTTGGAAGGAAATCCGTATCTGTGACTACTGTGAGACTCCAAGGGGATACGGGAGATCGGACAGCGAGCCCAGCGCGTGTTGAACATAACTTGGTAAAACATGGCGCGAAAAATTTTGCTCCACAGAAATAAGAATTTTATAAAAACCCGTATATTTTCAGAGATAATATTTTAAATGGTTATGAAACGGATTAATCTCTACACGTTGGCACAAAAATCTAGATAATATATTCTGTTTCCTGGGTTTTCTCAGCACTGTTTCAACGTAACTTTTCAGGACACCATGAGTTACGTTCACAACAATGTTTTAAGCGCTAATTGCAGTGTTATACATCTGGATTTCCCAGTTAATTGCCGTTGTGGGTTAATCACTTGGAATTGATGTTTAGAACAAAAGCCATTTCAGCCAGACTTTTATTTTAAAATTCTGATAATTTTACATTCAAAGTCTGAAGGCAATGAATGTCACAAATTTGGACACTTTTTATCCACAAGTTTTTCAAAGACATGCAGTTTTTTTATTTATCTTTTTCAGAAGACCAATTATATTGCCTGTTTTAGCTTTTTTATATACTCTGGCCTTCATGCATGGGATTTTCTATAGGTGGCATCTAATTTTGTGAATCATATAGTCCTGTAAAAAATGCAGGGTCTCTGGCTCTCTATTTCATGGAATGACCCTAAACCTAAGTGTTTCCATTCAATTCAGAGTTACGCCCTGTTGAATGGCATTGGATTTTATCGTAAAGTATCCATTTTGCCTCAACAATGTATGTATCCTCTGTGTTATAAGACAGTTCCCTGATAAAATAATTCAAATTTAGGCACTTGATAATACTGGCACTGGACAGACATTAAATTGCTGGAAAACGACACTTCCTAGATACATTGTGTACAGCTGCTTTAAAAATCTTTCTTTTGCATTGTACACAAAAACATTTTACTTAGTTCAATCCAGCCTTGGCATCCGACACAGTTTTGTTTCCAGTAAGACCTTTTTTATTTGCTTTCCAAACTGTTTTTGATATCTCAAACACTGTAATAGAACAGAAAAATATGCTGATGTGCTGGATGCATTACCTCAATATGCCAACAATTTTGTCCCAAGCGTATTATGGCATCCAGGTGCAATGAGTCACGTTTATGGAAAAATACACAAATTTGATAGACTAAGCGAAAATAGGATAGAGAGGCTGACAGATTCCCTTCCCCTGCAACACTGAAAAAATATTCATCTAAAACCTCTTTGCCAAGCTGTCCAGCCCTGTCTTGAAACTAAAAGTTGTCCATGAATAATGAATAAAAATCTTTCATAATATGGATCAAACCCACAGAGCAGACACTGAAAAGTGTGAAGAACTGCAAGTTTTTGGTATGACAGTGCTTTCGGATTTTTTTCTCTCTTTGATGAGGAAGATATGATTGTCATCTTTCATGGCATCAATGATTTATAAAATAGTTGTTTAAACTGCAGAGTTTCTATGCAAATAATGCATGCTTAATCATCATGAACATGAGTTTAAACAATAGCTGCACCTGAACTTTGTGAAACATTTTGGGAGACAATCTTATATAGTGTTGCCCCCCCATTATCCATTTCATTATAATCTTCAATTTATAGGCTGAGCTGCGCAATCATTGTGCCTGATAAATTCAGCTTATGCATAGAAGAAGACTTCCAGCTTCCCCCATTTTATTAGTCATGATAAAATTGTTGGAAGCAAGTGCATACATTATTTAGCTGCACCCAATTTTTCCAGCCACACTGCTAGTTTCTACTGAGGAAGTAACATGTAAGGTTCAAAAAGGCTGGACTTAGTGCATCAATTAATTTACCGGTATTTCCTGGATATAACATGCAAATATATCAAGACTCTGAAAAAAGACAGACTTTCCATTGAGGAAGACGGCCTGCTCATGCACAAAGTCCTTAAAAATGTTTGTATTAAGTTTGAAGGAGATCTTGCGTTTGGCCTTGTGGGTACGTGTGTTCATGCGTCGATGTCAATATCTCTCTGCAGCTAATCTTGCATACTGCTAGACCCATCAGCCTAATAGCCTTTTGTTCACATTTATGACTATATGCTTAAGTACCTCTTGTGGTTGAAGTGATTAACAATTTTGGAAAACCTTCATGCCCACATTCAAAAGCAACCCAGAAGATTCACAATGTATGATAATTTTTTGAAAAATCTGTTTATGATTTTAAAAATTTTGAATAATGATGAAAAAAAAAGTTTTTATTAAAATTTTTGGACATGAGTGTGATCCGATTTCCATACTTTCAGCTAACTATCACGTTCTAAAGTCCTGCAATGGGGTGTCATTTGTATCTGGGGCATACATAACTTACGCAACAAAAAGCATGAAGAATATTGAGGTGATGTGAGGGCTGTAATTTTGCTCTACCTCATAAAACATCAGAATTGGGGTTTCAGTACTCCAAACTCCTGTCTATTAGGCTGCAGCACATATTGCGAGTTTCCTATTGAATAATAATTAACACAGTATGTAGGCTATGTGGCACCAGACAGATTTCCATTGGTCTACTGTGCATAAGTCTCAAAAGCAATTTTGTCAGGCAAATATGCTTGCAAAAACAATAAAATTAAACATTTCTAAAAACTGAGAAATGTTCTATAAAGAGCTGTAAACTGTTAAAACTTAATCTAACCAATATTTGGAGTGACTGCACTTTGTCTAAAAATTTGGGACACTGTTCTGTTGTGCTATAGTTTTATAAGATGATTGGCTTTTTGCTTGTTCCAAGCAGAGAGGAAAACTTGTCGCCGTCCTTGGGCAGACTGATGTCTCAAATGTGTCTATCCCTCCAACTAACTGCAGACAGCCATGATGACGTTGACATCAGGGCTCTGTCAAGACTATATTAGCTGAATCAACTGTTTTATGGAATGAAAACATTTACTTATAAACCTATTTTTTCTAATTAGCATTTGAATTTCAAATTTACTTTTTATCTTCAGCAAGACCAATGTGGAAAACAAAAAGTAAACATCAAAAGCCAGAATTAAACTTTAAACAAGACTAGGCACAACCTAGTATATGGCTGGGCCGCCAAGTGCTGTCTGAGAATGTGTGCCCAAGAAAAGGGTGCGCATTGACGATATTTAATATTAATCTAAAATTATAAACCTCCCTTCTCCCTCCTAAAAGGGCGTCCCCTTTTAAAATCATTCTGGCGAGTAAAAAGCCGAAAAAAGTGGAGGTTTGATACATAATTCTTTCCCTTTCTCTGAATCCCACCTCCCATTTCAGCATTTTTTACATTTAAAACAGAAACCTCTTCCTGTCGCACCCTATGAAACATCAGCGCAGAAGGACGTGACTTCGTAAGCCTAGCCATCATGTGCCGTTTTATGAGCTACTCGAGGTCTGCAGTCTCAAAAATAAACAAATAATCCTCGGACAAAATCCTAAATTTGAATTAAGTGATTCATCGCATTATAAAGGACTTTTTTAATTCAATCAACTATCTTTAAAGAATGTAACTTGTCACTTCCGCCAACAGAAATACATCCAGGCAGCAGAATAATCCCATAAAAGGCATAAAATAATGATAGCCTGATAATCGTTCCCTTTGGGCTCATCACCAGCATTCTTAAAATGCTCCGAAACCGGCGATTTTATTTTAGGCCGATGATATTCGCATTTATAGCCTACTTGTGGCCAATGCTGAATTTTTTTCTTGGCCACACTTTGCACTTATACCTGTGGCCAATGCAGAAATTTTCCTTTGGCCACAGCTTAAAAATAAGTTTGGCCAAGAAAAAAATTTTGGCTTTGAACACACTTAAAACAAGTGTGGGCAATGGAGCAATTTGCATCTTCGCCACACTTGCAAGTGCGTCTAACGCGAATTTCGATCAATTTTTGTGCTTGGACGCACTTAAATAAGTGCGATTAGTCACTTTGTTTATTTTATTTCCATCTTTTTACTGCGGATAAGTGAAAGCGATTCTCAAGCTTTCGGTAACTAGTGCATTCTCTCAAACATAAGCTGATGCAGTACTTGCCACAATGACTGTGCTCTCTGAGTGGTATTCTTTCATGGCCCAGGAATTTAGCAGAACTGAATAAATTTTACAACCCAGTCCTAGCAGTATGTTGATTCCTAGCTGCAAACTCCGACAGCATAGCGCTGATGAGAGTTACTTAAAATCGTTCTGGCGAGTAAAAAGCCGAAAAAGGGGAGGTTTGATATGTAATTCTTTCCCTTTCTCTGAATCCCATCTCCTCGTATAAAAGGGAAACTCGCTCATACCAGACAGCAGCTCAAGTCATGATTTTTCTGTAATGTTTTTCCATTAAATAAACATCGAATATATTGGATTTTAGATAACGGATTTTCGCTTACATCGGACAAATTGTCCTTCCCCATCACAATGCATTTCCATCAAAAAGTACTCGTGTATACGGACAAGCTGGTTTGCACCATGCGCATACGCTGTCGCAACAGAGCAACGGAATGAAGTTTGGCTTTCCTACACTGTTATAAACTGACCGAATTTAACAAAGTAATGCATTGTCTCCTTGTTATTTTAACTCTAAGTGGAGTGCTGTGCGCATTTAACCGTGGTTTACACTTAACATGGACGGAACTGTTGCAAACTTATTGTTAAATTTCAGTTAAAATAACTAGCAAAAAAGTTGCAAGTTTATAACAGTGCATTCACGGAAACTGAAACTGGCGCGGTTTCATTTACATACTTTAGTTTTTAGTCTTCTTCACAGATCCCAGTTGGAGCAACACACAATATCATTTGATATCCATTGTGTCAGGACAAAGACGGACTAAATGAAGACAACAAGTAGGCATGTGCACTTCTGAACGAAGTTGTTCTGATCTTAATACGCAAAGCATACATGTAAATTAATACATGTATATAACAGATATAATCTGTAAATAGCGGATCTGTAAAATGGATTATGTCCGTTTTATGCATATACCGGCTTTCGCTTATAATGGACAAAATGAGCTTGTCCAATTGAATCAGTTACATGCGAGTTTTACTGTAAGTCTTTTTTTTTGATGTTTCCAGCTTTTGGCAGCAACACGACCAATCAGACCATTTTCATACAGGTGTCTAGAAATACTAGATCTTCATACTTTCATCTCTTCACTTCTGGCACTATAAATATCATCATGGAGTGTATGTGCTGTCAACCGCTAATTAAAAAGAACATCAGAGACACTTAATGGTCAAATATACAGATTTAAATCTCAACTAAATTTTGATGTAGAGGAGTGGAAACTGAATATTAAGCATGAAATTTTGCTCCAATACCTTCTGGTAAAGAAGTACTTTGGCATGTTTTGCGTATTTTTCACAGCTCCAAAAGTTCAACCTTTTTCTCGGACCCACTCGGAAACTATTGCTGCCTGACATCACATGTGTCAAACTGAGACATGACGACAACGGACTGAACAAAACCTCTTACTCTCGGTCTTTTGTCATACTTTGATAGCACAAAAAGCAATTTTTTTTTATACACATCATTAATTTTAAAAAAATCTATATTTCTCTGAATTCCATCTCCCGTATTTGCTCTTTTGTTTCAAGTTTCTGTTGAACGCAATACAGGCTATAGTCTACTGCTTTTACAACAGTCAAGCTTATGAACACAAATCTGGGGTGTTTCATGCGAATTTCATGAACACAGCTATGCATACTTAAATTGTCCAGTCGTCTTTGTGATGACCCATTCAGTTAAATTTGAGTGCATAGGCTTTTAGTAGTGTAGCCAGAACTGAAAATTGGTGGTGCCCAGAAGTTTCCTTTGCAACAATTAGTCCTGTTTTGTTCTTAATCATTTTCCTTTATTAACGTGTTTTCCAATGAAAATAATAATTCATTGGCAGTCAAAGTCACGGCTTCTCTCTCCATGCCATCTATTGAAGACTCAACAATTTGCTAAGTGCAGAACAGAAAAATAATTCACTCAAAAATAAGCCTATGCTTTACAAAAGATAAACTGCTCTGAAACTTCCGCACTACCTTTTCCGGCAAAATGAAATAAAAGACCATTTGAAACGTCTTTATGCAATTTTATCCAACCCCAGAGAAAAGAAAATTGTAAGAAGTCCGGAGTCATAATTGGTTTCCACGTAATCATCCCCTGATCTAATTGTCGATGCAACTTGTTCTCTCCCTCTCCACCTCAACCCCCTGGCCTCCCTTGAAAGAGATTTCAATCTAAGTGGGACTTTCCTGATTAAATAAAGGTTAAACAAATAAAATAAAAATAATTGTGAAATCTACTGCAACTCATGTGAACCTGAAAAACTTCCATGCACAAGGACTTAAATTCCGCGTGTTGATCTCTTAAATACGCATTTTGAATAATGACTAATCCGCATTCCAATGAAATATCGTCTTTTACTCTTGGTATCGCGTGGGTTGATTGAAAAGTGGGACTCGGCAATTAAATACAATTTGGTCTGCCGAATTGAATTCTGATAGAACCACTTTGTCAAAAGAGAAAATTAATTGAAAGCATACAGGCATATTAGCATACATTGGGTTTGGCGACATGGCTCTGTTCTGAGAGATCCCTGCTCATTGAAGCATGGAATGGAAGGCAGGGAGCTGCTACTAATCTCCCCCCAACAGAACCATGCCAGGCATAGGCTAATTTTAATGCAGAATGAATTATGAAGTGTTCAGTGTGTAGTGGCAGCCCGGCGGCTGGCAGAATTTCTCTTGATGCCAGTAGACCAGTTAGGTTTAAGGCAGGAAGTCTGGGCACGTATGCCCAATATAGCTGATGTGGGGCAAAAGGTAATATAGTGGCTATTTGTTGCGTAGAGGGGTGCATAAACCGGTATCATAAAGACAGGGACATAAAGTTTTTCCGTGTTCCCAGTGGCAAGAGACAATGACAGGCGTGGATTCGAGCTATAAATCGGAGGAACTTTGTCCCGAATGATGACACTGGGTGCATCTCAAAGCGTAGGCTGCAGCCTTTGAAGGCTGCATTTTTAGGGTTTGTCACTTAATTCCATCCGCCAAACTGACATGCCCTCATTTTATCTCTGTTAAACAGCTTTGGTTCAAGTGCGTCATCTCTGGTTTCCTTAACTCTAACCCTAAACCTAGCCCCAAACCTAACCCTAAATTTAACCTTATCCATAAAACAGTTTGATAGATGGAAATAACTGATGACCCCTAAAAATGCAGCCTTCGAAGGATGCAGCCTACACTTTGAGATGCACCCACTAGACTCTGCAGTATTCATTTTGTCAGGGCTGTCCCGACTTAGTTGACCCAAATAATGTTGGCTTCACTCTGTGTTTCCCTACAAATGAAAGGATCTCACACTGATGCAAGCTAAAAGGAAACAGCGATCTGATCGGAGAAATATAGTTAAGTTACTGGTTGATATTATAAGTTAGTTAAGTTGGCCCACTAATCGTCAAATAATTGTTTAATCTTTTGTGGTTTAAAGGGGTTATTGTTTTGCAGTGTCCAGTTTTTGTATCCACATTTTGAAAAGGGACTGGCTTTGTTCGATCCTATAGACTATATACAACTTTAAGTAGATGTTAAACTCTACGCAAAAAAAATCAAGCCAAAGGGGGAGTGTTAGCGCCATATGACGTTTTCAGTCTAGGTAAGCTCTGAGGGGCTCACATTACAGAACTTAGCCCCTCACAGCTTAGTGTAGGTGTGGTTTTCATTTCGCTGCTTGCAATAATAATTTGGTTTCCTTGTCATTTCGATTTCATAATTATTTGCTATATATTGCCAACAAAGTGGCATTTGCTTGCCAGTTAGTTTTGCGGACGTGAAATAATGTCATTAACACCATTATGATTGGGTCCCACGCCTTAAGTCAGCTAATGGCTACAGTGTTCTTGCGACGAATTCGCATTGTTCAAAACAACCGGCAAGCACACATGATCCGAATCGCCTCTTAACATGGATAAGTGCGCAGGTACACATGTAAAATATAAGGCCATATCATTACTGTTTGACTGAACGCTACACATTTGATTTCGGATTTTCATCTGTGCTGAAAATAACAATGTCAAGGACTTGCCTTGACAGTATCTCGCCGATTTGGGCCTCATTTACATTGTCAGTGTAATGTGACCCAATTCCGATCGTTTGCTCTTATGTGGCACAGATCGGATATGCTCGTTGACAGTGTAAACAGGAAAAAGATGTATGCATTCGGATATTTTGAGATCGGATACAGGCCGCATTCATGTGTGGAAATAAATCAGATATATATCGGATATGTGCCAATGCGACCGCCGTGTAAACAGGCTGTTTGGATTTTCTTACACATTGCGTCTCTAACGTCATCAAATCTGCGACCATTTAGCTTATTTTGTCGAATAAACAGTGAACACACGGTAAATGAACGAGGTTTTATATTTGAGAAGCTGGCAGACTGAACATGGAGGCTGTCTCGCACCCAGACATTCCTATGAACGACTGAAGAGGCAATACTTGCAGCATATGCACAAGATGCTATTGTGGCCCTTTTCCTTCTTCTCTGCCTAAAAATCCTGGCAATGTTAGGCGAAGTTTTCATGCACCGCAACATTATCATCAAACATATCGTCGGCCTGCTGATAAAACCTCATATCTTCAAAATGATAAACTTTACAGGAAAACAAAAAATAAATAAAAAATAAATAAAAATATAAGTTAAAATATAAATAAAATAAAAAAATGTTTAATTTTGCATGTGAGAATAGTGGACATAAAAGTTTTTGTTTCTTATCAATTTGGAGATAGAAGGTTTTATCAGCAGTCCGACGATTTGTCAGCATCATCCATTTTTTTGGCTTAGCAGTTAGCGCTTAGTGCAGAAGTAGGCCTGGCCTAAAGTTTAGTAAAAACTAAAAGTAGGCATGCGCAATGTTTCAGATGTTGTAGGCAAGTGTAATCGCGTGAATCAGATATGGGCCACTTGATAAAATATGTGTAACCGCACCGTAAAAAAAAATCCGATTCAGGCAGCAAATCCGATCTGGGCATCAAGACTTACAGTGTAAATACGACCATAGTCTCTCAAGTCTGTTGCACTGAAGAAGTCAATGCTTTCAGTTTGTAGGAGAAAACTAATAGAGCTTAGTCTAGCTATATCGTCAGGGGAAAAGAATTTTGGATCCAGCCTCCATTTTTTTCCGGCTTTTTATTTGCCAGAACGATTTTAAAAGGGGGGCGCCAATATGTTTTAGTGGAGTTTTATCAGTGAGAAAGGGGGTTTAGAATTTAACATTAATATTTAATATTGCGAATGCATATGCTGCGCCTGCCCTAGCAACCCAGTGTGTCATCAGTGACATGACAGCCGCCTTTAACAACATGCAACTGACACGAATAGCAGCACTTGAAACTAAACTCTAAATTTCCTTAACTAGACGTACGCTTGATGTGTTTTCATATCCTAATGTTTCTCTGGGTACCCAAACATCAATGGATATTTGCAGTAGGTTGAATACAGAATTCTTAATCTCGCCATCCAGGTACAAAATGTACGCTGCACACCCTAGAATGTTCCCGAACGAAAAATGTTCGTGTTTATAGTCCGAATCCATGCTGTAAACTGCCTTTTACCATGGGGTAAAGGGAAAGAATTTATAATTCCCCACCTTTTAAATAGGATTTGTGCATCTTCTGCCCCACATAGTCTGCAAAGAGCATGCACCCTCCAAATCTCGCTTTTTCACGTCCTTAAACCGAAAGGGTCTATACAAGAAAAATATCCTAAGCAAAGTGTACTATATTTAGTGACAGCCCGGCGGCTGGCACGATCTCTCTTGATGCCGATACAAGAGAAATATACTATGTGAACTGTGCCATGTAGTAACAGCCCGATGGCTGACACAATTTCTCTTGAGGCTAATACAAGAGAAATACACTATATGAAGTGTCCTATGTGTCGTGGCAACCTGGCGGCTGGCACGATTTCTCTTGAGGCCAATACAAGAGAAATATACTATATGAAGTGTACTATGGGTAGTGGCAACCCGCCGGCTGGCACGATTTCTCTTGAAGTCAACACAAGAGAAATATACTATAAGAAGTGTACCATGTGTGGTGTCAACCCGGCGGCTGGCACAATTTCTCCTGATGCTGATATGAGAGAAATGTACAATATGAAGTGTGCCATGTGTAGTGACAACCTTGCGGCTGGCATGATTTCTTTTGATGCCAATACAAGAGAAATATACAATATGAACCATTTAGTGAACTAGTATCTGAAGTGTTAGATAAACTTGAGAGATAGGAAAATGGTGAGCTTAGCTGGGCTGAATGTCATGTCACATGTTATGATATGTACTATGCGTAGTAACATTCCAGTAGCTGTCAGAATTTCAGTTAAAGCTGATTCAAGAGAAACATGCTATAAAGTATACTGAGTAGAGACAGCCTGATGGCTGGTACAATTGTTTGAAAGAGAAATTGGAACCTTTATCATGAGTTGTGTAGTGGTGGATAAGTTGGCATGAGCTATGCAGTGTCACTGGACGACCTGCCTATGTGAAAGGAAGATATTCTATGCGACGAGTGAGGTGATAGTGAGTGCAAAGATGAATGTAGAGTGACTACCTGCGAGACAACCGCCATGTTGCCATATGATTTAACTTAATACAAGAGAAACCTTTTGTTTCATCAGAAAGTGCACATTTAAAAAAAAAATAATAATGAAATATTGCCACGATGAACCTCAGTAAACCTTGGCCTGAATCTCCTCAAAAGCAAGCCAGTGGCAACAGCAGCAAGGAAAAACTCCCTATGTGGATCAAAATAGGAATAAACCTTGGGAGGAACCAGGCTTAAGAAGGGCAGTCCATCCTCCTCTGACCGGCCTAGGGTATGAGTTCATGGTTGCTATTATGCAAAACAGCCCATTTGGCAAGCAGTCTAGGATTTGTATTTCGCTGGATAGACGCCATGGACCACACCGTTCCGATGGTGGAGACTGGGCAGCACTTGGACAGAGGGTCAGATGGCGATGATGGCGAAGACCAGCAGCAGCGTGCTCAGGGCAGGGCCCGCTGCAGACATGGAGGGAAAGACAAAACCAGGCAATAAGTGGAGAGCAGCAATTGGAAGCAGTGCTGGGGATATACCATGAAATAATGTTGTGTATTCAATAAAGTTGATATAACAATAAAAACACCAAATTGCAAAAATATGAATCTAAAAGCTGAGAAAGCTGCTAGAATCCCCCAAAACCAATGATGCAGGCATAACCCAAAGATCAGACGCTAATGACAGCGTGCCTTTAGAGCCAGAGTCTTCATTTATAGCTTCTGGGTTAACCAACTGGCACAGTAAGAGGCTATAGGACATTCTGAGGAGGCAGAGACAAACTATTTTGAATTAAATGATGGGCAGATGACCAAAGCACAAGCTAGTTTGCTGACATAGGGTAAATATTGGTGAAGCATCAGCAACATGTCATCGCACCATGGCATTGCTGAGCGTGCGCAAGATAAGCCACATTTTAAGGACATGAGCTTGATGTTGGCAAGCGACCCAAGGCTTACTTGCCGAGCAAACACACAGCAATCATAATTCTACCCAAACTAGGGCACTAGTGCATGTACAATGGTGCAAAAACATTGCTGCCAAATTATGAAGAAAACATGGAGCTTTGGCAATTGGAAAGGTAATGCAAATATGATAGCAATACATTTACAAATAAGGTTGAGTATGACCTGCTTGATAACAGAAATTCCAATGCCAACTGGAATGGGTACTCCGAGTCCAGATCATTCCACAGCATTAGGTAGAATTTTTGGTTGGAACCACATCCACAATTTAAAAAAAAAAAAAAAACTATTGTTGAGCACTCCAGTTGCTAGCATTTGGTGTGGGTTTGTCACGAGGTGTATGCAATTTGCGATTTGCAGCTTTTACCGTAACTGGACACTGCTACTAATGGCAGCACCTGCTAGGGATAGACGAATAACACTAACAACGGAGTAGTTGCGGCATGACTATTGGAAACAAGTAGGATTCAAGCAGCATGACAGCAATTGATTTAAACATTCATGGCAATCGCAATTTGGTCCAGTCATTTGGCAGCAGTAAGGCAACCATCATCTGTTTAACGCTTAATCTATTTTCGGCCACGGTTATTCAAATTATGGAATTGTGAAAATTAACATGAACAATTTCCTGTGCCAAACATACCGTTGCTGAAAGCAGTAATGAGAAAACAGCTTTAAAAGAACATGATTGAGAAATTGCTTTTTTTAATAAATAAATATATAAAAAAGACAAAGAGACAACTCGAACAGAAGGCCAATGCTCAATACACACTCCATGTAGTGATACGCTCAGAGGAACCAGTCGCAACTCAGGGATAATCCAAAAATCGTAAGCCTTGGTCAGGACCAGAAGACACAAGGATTGCCAAGCTAAAAACAATGTCCAAAAAGCGAAGTCGACAGGACAAGTGGGAGTCAAAACCAGTAAGGCAGATGTGCAACGGTACATAGACAGTAAGCCAAAACTCGTGGTCAAAATCCAGAAAGGTAGGTCATACACAGGGCATCCAAAACAGAAATCATGGTCGTACAAAAACAGGTCAAAATCCAAAAAGGCAAAACAGGAACAGAAGGGCAATGGCAAGGGTCGGGCAAAACAGTCGTGAAGAAGCAATAAACAAAAGGCATATGAGGAGCTCTGCACAGATGTAAATTGATCAACGTTCTGACAAGGAATGAACTGCAGTGAAGACTTTAAATAGACAAGAGGGAAGTCACATGCTATGCAGGGAACAGGTGAATTGGATAAGACTAATTACAGAGGTGAGCACACATGGGGAAGTCCTAAACCACAAACAACTGGCAAAAACCAAAATGCGGACAGGATCAACGCAGACAACCTATGACAGATAAACAGCTCCGGTCAAGGAGTTCTAAGAGCACAGTCAAGATTCCAGGACAGAGAGAGAAGCGCACCTGAGGTGCGTAAGCTGTAATCAAAGCAGAGTACAGGGAAAGCAAAAGGGGCGGAGTTACAGAGCAGAGCAGGGGCCTATTGCACAAAAGTTGGATCCTGAGATCCTGGATCAACGCCAAAGCGAGGATTGCCATATCCCAAACAGCGCGTCGCTGGCTTAATTGATTGCACAAAGCCAACAGCGGGTGAAGGAGGATAGGCTAAGTGAAGCCCAGTGCCGCTGATCCTGCTGAGTGCGCGCACACGGCTACCTCAAATAGACCCCGAGATCGATCACAGAATCGCTGATCATCACCATGGACACTGAGTAGCTGCAGCAGACGCATGCCCCAGCAACACTCAAAGACCACATTCAGACAGACGGACGATGGGATCTCTGAAATGCCTCTGCTTGCTATTCCTTTAGTTTCCGTCTAAATGTGCGAGACGTTTGAGAGGAGTATTAAAGTGAGCTAAACTCAAGTGAAAGTAAACTCGGGAGGTGTTTCAGCGCTGTCAAAAAAGAATAGCTGATGCACTTCAGCGTTACCGTGAACGAGATAAGCTGTTGCTATCAGACAGATTTAATATCAGCGAGACTTGATAACTTGAGCTTGTGTGTGTCATGCACATTGTTGAGGCATGGCTAAAGCTAATGAGGGTATAGGAGTATATTTGTGTTCGATATATATTACCTAATTTTGCTACAAGCCCTGTTTTGTCCTATACAAACTGAATTGATAGTCCGATCTAGAAGACGTTTACAGATTAGGTGAGTTTACTTTCTGCTTTTAATCACCTCTGATGGAGGAATACTCAAATTAAAAAGTAGAATGTTAGCGTCAGAAATTACGTCAAGGAGCCTCCTGAAAATGTTTGATTCCAGTATCGCGAAGCGAGCAACATTGCACTCGTGTCCAGCACTAAGGCAACGACTCTACCTTACCCGTCGCAGTCTGAATAAAGTCGGAGAAAACTAGCAGCAGTGCTGTAGGTAGCGGGTTACTGCAGCGATTTAAGACTGCACTGAAACACGGTAACCTATGCAGCACTGCTCATTTTCTACTCTGATGGAAGTCCCAACTTGGGGAATAAGGACAAATCTGATAATGACGGAGTCTAAATATGGTTAAAATGTGACGTGGAAGGGGGACTGATTGAACTGTGATGGTCACTGTCACATGGATACTTGAATATAATGATTGAATATTGGCTATTTTACTGACATCAATGGTCACAAGTTTCTAAGATAATTACTCTGGACCTACTATAACTGAGATAGCAATGGGTAGTGGACAATTCAGAATGACTGTTAAGGACATTGATTTTCAATTTGGGTGACTGCTGAATGAGGTGAGGTGAAATTGGCTGGAGGCAGGAGCTTAGCTAGTTCGTAAGCTTGCTCTGGAGCTGGCTAGCTCCACAGACTTTGTTTCCATTGTTGCCATGGCTTAGCTCACACGCTCTGTGCAACCGAAATGGAGCTTGAGATCAGGCTAATCCCATGCCGATCCTGGGCTAATCCCTTATCCCGCTTTCGTGCATTAGGCCCCAGGGCAGAGTTAATTATATTAGTAAACAGTGATATCTACACACCTAATCAAAATATGTGAATGTTAGTTGGTTAGTTTATGTTTGGTTAGTTTATGTACAGACAAAGGGATTAGTATACAGAAAAATTTCCAGTACTAAGCAGCCTAGCAGTTAATTAATATGGTAATTTCAGAACAGCGGGAAAAAAAGGTAAAACGAGACTTGAAGGAAGTTCGTGAAATACCGGAAAACTTCCGAAATCACCCGAAGCGTGTCTGCACGCAGACAGGGGAGTGCACTGGCATGAAAACACAAATCACATCAGACATTACAGGGGAGACAATGTGCAATGCAATGAAGGAATGAATAAATAAACATGAAAAATAATAAATACCAAACCAGACAGATACAGATCATAACAGTACCCCGCCCTCTACGAAACGCCTCTCGGCGTTATAGCAGGTGGAACATGATGTGTGGAATGAAAGTCTCTGATTAAACTCTTGTCCAGGATGAAACGAGCAGGGATCCAACTTCTTTCTTCGGGGCCGTAGCCCTCCCAGTCAATAAGGTACTGAAGGCCACGACCCCGACGACGACAGTCCGGAATTTCACAAACCGTGAAAGTACTCCCACCATCAATATTACGGGGGGGTGGGGGTGGTACAGGAGGAGCGCAAAGCGGGTGGTTGACAGAGGGTTTGATTTTGGAAACATGGAACGTGGGATGCACTTTACGCATGGAAGCAGGTAACAAAAGTCTGACAGCAGAAGGGCTAATCACCTTAGAAATGGTAAATGGTCCAATGAACCGTGGTGCCAACTTACGGGGGCCGCCTCTGAAGGGAATGTCCTTGGTGGACACCCAAACCCGTTGTCCCACACGGTAGACAGGAGCTGGAATGCGCCATCTGTCGGCCAACTCCTTCATGCGGGCAGCAGCTTTGCGAAGGTTGAGCCGCGTGGCTTTCCAAGTGCGTCTGCACCGGTGAATGAAGGAGCATGCAGACGGGACTGCTACCTCTTCCTCCTGGCTAGGGAACAGCGGAGGCTGGTATCCCAGGCAGCACTCAAACAGGGAGAGTTTAGAGGCAGACGTGTGGCTGTTAATAGCATATTCTGCCCAGGGAAGCTGTACACTCCAGGATGCAGGATTCTGGGAACATAAACATCTTAGTACAGTCTTGGTTGGACCGCTCGGTCTGGCCGTTGGACTGTGGGTGAAAACCAGAGGATAAACTGACTGAGGTGCTTAGGAGTGCGCAAAGAGCTTTCCAGAATCTGGCAGTGAATTGGGGACAGGGACCAGGGTCAGTGACGATGTCAGTGGGGATGCCGTGCAATCTGACTACGTGTTGGATGAGGAGAGTGGCGGTTTCTTGTGCAGAAGGGAGATTGGTGAGGGGAACGAAGTGTACTGCTTTGGAGAAGCGATCAACAATGGTAAGTATGACAGTGTTGTGATTGGACGGGGGAAGACCGGTGATGAAATCTAGGGAAATGTGTGACCAGGGGCAATGAGGTGTGGGAAGTGGTTGTAAAAGGCCTTGTGGGGGTTAGTGAGTTACCTTACACTGAGCACAGACCGAGCAGGCAGAGACGTAGTTGCGTACATCTTGATGCATCTGAGGCCACCAGAACTTGCGCTTGATAAAGTTCAGTGTGCAGCTGATGCCGGGATGGCACGAGAGATTGGACGCATGTCCCCAATCCAGGACTTGAGGATGCACAGCTTCAGGCACGAAGAGACGATTGTCAGGACAGGCGCTGGGAGCAACGTTGTCGGCTAGGGCTTCTTTAACAGTGTCTTCGATAGGCAGATTGATAGCGTTAATGAAGATTTCGGGCGGAGAATGGTATCAGGACAGGGGTCTTTGGCAGGCGTGTCGAAGCATCTGGACAGGGCGTCAGGTTTAATGTTCTTAGATCCGGGTCGGTAGGAGAGGTGGAAGTTGAATCTTGAAAAGAATAAGGCCCATCTGGCTTGGCGAGAGTTGAGGCGCTTGGCAGACTGTAAGTATTCGAGATTTCTGTGATCAGTCCACATCAGGAATGGAACTTGAGCGCCCTCTAGCCATTTCCTCCATTCTTCCAACGCAAGTTTTATGGCAAGCAGCTCTCGATTTTCCACGTCATAATTTTGTTCAGTAGGAGATAGCCGGTGAGAATAGAGGGCACAGGGGTGAACTTTATTATCCTTGGCAGATCTCTGTGATAGAACGGCTCCCACTCCAATATTGGAAACATCCACCTGTACAATGAACTGCGCCTCAGGATCGGGATGAGTGAGGATAGGTGCACTGGTGAATAGGGCTTTGAGCTTTGTGAAGGCGGCTTCAGCTTTCTCACTCCAGGTAAACTTGGTCCGGATGGACATCAGGGCAGTGAGTGGGGCTGCGATGGTGCTGTAGCCCCTGATGAACCGCCTGTAGAAATTGGCGAAGCCCAGGAAACGTTGTAGAGCTTTCCTGTCTTCAGGACGGTCCCACTCAGTCACTGCTTTAACCTTAGCCGGATCCATGCTTAGGCTTCCCGTGGAGATGATGAAGCCCAAGAACGAGGTGGTGGAGCAGGAGAACTCGCACTTCTCAGCCTTCACAAAGAGTCGATTCTCCAGAAGTCTCTTGAGAACAAGGCGGACATGTTTGGTGTGTTCTTCTTTGGAACTAGAGAAGATCAAGATATCGTACTCCACTTGTAAAACCATCATAAGTGCCAAGACACAATAGGATACAAAGCACCATGCGGAACATCAGATGACAAACCCCAGGTTGCTGTTCAACGATGTGGCCGCAGCAGCCCATAAAACGTAACGCCAGTGTTCTGACAAACTGAGCTGAACTGGATAAACAGTACTAATAAGACATTGGTGAGACGAAATGTGCATTATACTGATGTACAAATAATACCTGAAGAGGTGGCAATTTTGAAACTCAAGTTGATTTGTTTTGGACACTTACACTTCTGACAACATAGATACAAAGGGCTTAGTTTGATTGCCACCCGTGTACACGCAATCGATCCATGTAGCAACCGAGCTGTCATGCTTACTTCCCAAATGACGTCATTTGATGAATTTTTTTTAAACACCAGAGTTGAAGCACCGTGGGGAGGTGGGTTGGACTCAAGATAACATGGCGTCGTTGACATCACGGCAAGTTTGCAAATTTCAAGCTTTATCTTCACGATATTTAAAAAGCGTGAAGCAAATCAAAGCCATGCAAAAAATACATAAAACAATGCACAAAGTACATCCATGAATATTTCAACAGGAATAACTGACAAATTGTTGTAATTCTGCCAATGAATAATTCAAACTCTGCATTCAATAAAGCAAAAAATTCATCCATTAAAAAAGGCCTGAAACGAGGCAAATGAAGTTGGGTCCATAATCCACCAAACCTTGGATTGAACATGAGCAATCGATCCATATGACGGCATGTTCCTGAACCCAGGTAGAAGAGACAGTTTACCAATCAAGGGAAATTAAGCCAAAGCAGTTTGAAACTAACTTGACCAAGAATTTAGCATCCGTCCCAGCCATGCAAAAAATTTACAAAAGTTCCATGAATTGCAATCTCTAAATAACTGACAAATTGTAGTAATTCTGAATTAGGTCCAGCAGGAAGCCTGAATAGTTATCATTTGTAGTAATCACCAAACCTTAGATTGAGGCATGAAATCGATCAATATAAGCATTTGGTAAAGTAGCCAGTTTACCAATCGAATTAAGCCAAGCAGTTTGAAACTAAGACCAAGAAGTTAGCATCCATCCCAGAGATTGTTTACAAAAGTTTAAGATAATGGTCATGATTCATGCCAAGTGAATTTGTTAGGCTTGTAATCAATAAAATCGCATATACCCTGACCGTTTGGATGAAGAAACTATGGTAAGAGCATCCTGTATATTAAGAAAAATCCTGACCGTGTGAAGAAACAATTGTAAGAAAACCTCGTCGACAATTGTTCACACCTCGATACGCTGTTTGTGAATTAGTGACCGGTCATCCATGCCAAGATCGTATTTATCTTACCGCCCTTAGTCGTGCTAACTTGATTAGTGCATGGCGCTCAAGTCTCATCACAAAAACTCCTTCCTAAGCTTTTCTTATCCAGGAGTAAATAATGAAGAGAAACTAGCAGCTCAGGTCACTTCACAAAACGCAATATTACAGCAGCCTACTGCACTGCAAGTAGGCTGCTGCAATGCCCTGCACTGCCGCGACTCATGACATGTTTGCACTCCAGCACACGCTTGTTTGCAGGACATACAGGTCCAGTTAGCACATTCACAATTTTGGACAGTACCGCAGTACACTTACTGCATTATTAAAGCATCCACGTGCTTTTTCAGCACCCGGAAAAGACCAGGTTTCGAACAGTGGCGATTCACAATAGGTGAGCAGATTGCAATTCTTGCTCTTGAAGAAATTATTTAGCTACCGTCAATGAGAGTGCTGTCTCGCTAAGCGAGCACTGGAATTGTCGAGCATTCATGGCTGCATCCAGATTAGCATGTGCTGCTCTAAATTTACGGTTTGACAAATGGCACCAAGTACACCAAAGATTCCTTCAGCAAACACATAAAGCACTGTTTCGAAACAAGCTACATTTTAAGACAAGTAAGCTTTGCGCAGGCTGGCCTTCACAACCAAGCACTTCCAGCGTAGCAGCATAGCTAGGGCAAGCATGACATTAAAGATTAAGAGTCACATGAACTCCACCGAGGTGCGGTGGCCAAAATAAATGGAGCTTTGATGGAAATTCTGATAGGCCACGGAGTCAAGCTTGCTTAACGTGGGAGGTGCTACCTCCTGGAGAGTCACCTGAGTGCATTTGACTGTCATCTGACTTTGCTGTCACATGCTTGCTTGGCCAGTAATTTGTTGGGCTTATATAAGTTTGCCTTCCAGAGTAGCTGTTCCTCAGCGCGTTAGCTCAACAGCTCTCCTCCACCTCAGCTCCACCTGTCTTTTATGGCATGCATTAATTATGTTCTCTTGTGACTAAATTACCATTCAAAAAAACAAAGTCTCTTCCTTTTGAGGTCATTGTTGCTGTAGGCTCTGTTCTATGGAGGGGGGGTTAGTAGCACCTCCCTGCCTTCGGTTCTACACTTGGGCGGGCAGGGATCTCTCAGAACAGAGCCATGTCACCAAACCCAATGTTGCTTGTATGCTAATATGCTTGTATGCTTTGGTAACACTTTATAATAAGGGGACATGAATCATGTACTGTACAGGCCAGCAGATACTGCCTAATTTCCACGAGACGTCTCGTGTATCTCTCATGGATTTCTCGTGATAATCTCGCCGAGACAAGCTTCAGTAGGCGGGCCGCCGAACTGGCCAAACCTACACACTTATGCCTAGAGTCTGCCAAATGCGCGACGTAATGTAGTCCAAATTAGGCCTATGCACAGTTGTTACTGAGAATGACTTTTTATATGCGGATTTAATAGATATAATACGTTGTTGCGTTGCTGCGTTGTTGTTAGTAATCGCTAATCACTAATCCGTGAAAATCAAGAGTGGGCTGAACAAGAGTACACGATATCCAGCAGCGGTTGAAGAATTACTTTGAAAATCTCAGTATACATGTCAGTGGCGGGCGGTGGACAGAGAACAAGGAGGATGATAAACATGTCTTTAAACTGCTTATTAGTCTTGATCTGTTTTCAGTCAATTTCCCTGGTAAAAGACACTTGAACTCTCCCCTCTCAGGTGTAGCTAATTGTCTTCGTTAAGACGAGGGGCTCTAAATTCGTAGACCAGGCGCAGGCGTGGCGCAGGCAGGCGAAACGAGGCGTATGTTGCAATTTCGTGCGCGGTGCAGTTGAACTCCTCTGCAAAAAGTGGCAAAGAGGGTGGAGAGAAGGCCTGAATGGGTTTAACACAGCTTTTTCAAATCTTCACCAATCAAATGAGCTCCTCTCCTCACCTTTAAAATTGGAATAAAGAAGCCTCTGTCCTATATCAGCATGATTCGTTAAAGTTGCTTTTTACATTGCTGCTTTCAGGCATGTTTTCTGCTCCGATTACGTCTATATTAAGCATTACGAATATGAGTTAGCTGGCTAGCTGGGACATTTGAATTATTACCATTAGCTTTTTGAATTAAACTACGTCAGATCGTTCAAACTTCTGAAGTTGGAATGAAATACGACGGTTGCTCATTGATTTCTTCTCGTGCATCATTGGGAAGAGAAACGATGGATTGCGTGTTCCTATTATTACACCCTGTTGCTGCATAAAATTTTGGGATTAACATGCATGGACAACAATGCAAGATACGTTACACATTTATTTTCAATATGTGATCTTAACTCAGTACGAATCATAGCAATCAGGCTGTATTCCTTTCCCCACTAAAACGATAAAACCTAAGTGACAATAGCCATGTTACCATCCACACGTTCTTATCGCGAATTAAGTCATATCGAATAAAAAAAACGGTGAAATTTGACTTGATTTTCAAGATATCAACATTAAGTTTAACGGTTGATCTCAACGGATTTTCTTCTTGATCGGTAAAGGTTTTCAACTGCAAATGGAAATGTTATTTGCGAATAAATCTGCGACTGCATCGTGACAGTGTTTCGATGTCGTTGCCTTTCTGATAATGGTTTGCATGTTGCTAATAGCTGGCACATAAGCACTATTACAACTTATGCAATTATCATCATTTGTTGGGAGACGCGATCCATTATTGCGAACTAGTTAATTTTGTTGCAAACCACACAACTTCTGTTAATTCAGTGCGAAAATGAATTGAAACTGCTTAAAATGTCAGAATCTTTTCGATACAATAGCAGCAAGGGATTTACACACAAATTTTTATCAGCTTTAATGCTGTTAGCTGGAAACATTTTCACCGCCTTTATTCGCATTGAACTTCAGATAATTTGATTGACAAGTGGATGGTAGAGGACTGGAATAATTTTCATATTATGTTTCGCGAATACACGCGTGTATTTTTGCATTGACTTTGAATGTATTTCAATCTTTTCCAACTGCAGGGCACAAACCCACATAGCCTACACAATCGCGCCCACATGCACATCTCTCTCTCTCTCTCTCTCTCTCTCTCTCTCTCTTCGTCTCTTTGATCTGACATCAGGACGATCGATATAGATACTATAATTTATGTGCTGATTCAGATAGTTACATTAAAATGCAGTAATTATTTATTGCATTGAAATGTGCCTGACACTCTGGAAACCTTGTGAGGTTTTTTAAATTACCAGTGCAAAAGTAAACCAGGTTGAGCCTGGCGATTCACATCAGCGGAGACTTTATTTAAATTGTCACTGCGTCTTGATGAATATGTGACACCTTACCACGCCGCCACACCCAGACGTCCGTCTACCAAATTACCAAAGTGGCTTGTTGCACCGCAGAAATTTCCGCGGGAAAGATGACCACTGCGTGGGCTGCGCCACGCCGCCATACGCTGCGCCACCCTGCGCTGCGCCAAGAAATTAGAGCCCGAGAAATCAAACGCACCAGTTGAACGCAAAAACGAGAGCATTTCAATCTTTTTCAACTAAACAATCATTATGCACAGGTTTGACGACTTGCTTAGGATGTGACAAAATTTAACGCAGAAAATCCACAGTGGTTTTTTCGTGAAAAGTTGCTTATGAATTAAACATTTTATAGAATTTATTATTCACTCGCCTAAACATTTCATTATAAGGGAAACTAACATGTTGACCAAGAACAATGATTGAAATCGAGTCACTAATCTCATCCGTTTCAAGGGATGTTTTCCGCCCCCCGCCCTCCCCAGTTTTCCATCCACCGCCCATCACTGATACATGTACCGCTGGGCTGAATAAAACATAATGTGCTACATACATGTAGATTGTAATTTTGCATTTATTTCAGCCTGTTTACTGTTTCATCATTTCATCAGGTCATGTGGTACAGGGAGATAACTCATATTATGTTTGCTGTTTAATAGCCTCCTGTTTGACGATGTTGGTTTATTCTTAAACATTTATACTGTAAATGCACCGTAGAATGTTTTCTGTGTAGGCTACGTCTCATTGTGTCATAAATAAAGCAACAAATCTATCGATTCACATGTCAAATTATATTTAAAGCGACGCCTTGTTGCAGTATCCTGAAAACGACAGAGCTCACATGGCCGAGAGCCGTGATGTACCAGCTGCGCCGAGTTTGAAATTGTTGTCTCCGAAATCAATAATGGCCACGGACATAGATACACTGGAGGCCATTCGCTCTGTCGTGGAGAAAATCCTCGGTATCAGCGACTTAAAGCCACAACAAGAGGAATGTTTGGTTAGTTTTTTGCATGGAAATGATGTTGCAGCGCTACTCCCAACAGGTTTCGAGAAAAGTTGTCATATCTACTTAATATCCATCATGAAACATATGAAATAGGCACCCAGTTCATCTCTGTAAGAGACAGCCGAACCACCTCAGCTAGCTTGTAGCTTCTAGTGTTACATTGCCTGCAAATTTCACACTATTTAAGTTAGCAGCGAACTTTTTAAAAGCCGTGTTTTTGTTTGTGTCACAAGACCTATTTGCTGTCTCAGTGTAATGTTGTCATTATCCATGAATGAAATGACTGTCTGAGACAGCCAAACGCTTAGAGCCAAACTATACTATAAAGTTAGATAGCGAGCTGGGTATGATGTTAGCGCAAGTATGGTTAACGGTTCAGCTTTCGTGTCAATGCAGATTTCGTCCTAATGTAAATAATGCACTATTCCCACCAATTCTGCCGTTGGTTTCGGGTCTCTTACGTTTTTTTTTAATAGCAGCAGTATCGGCAGGATAAACGATAGCTCAACAGTTTGTTTCTTGTAAGGAGAACAGAAAGAGCACCTTTGGTTCTTTAAAGTGAATGAGTGAAGGCTAAAATGAGGTAGGTGGGCATATCTATGGGTATAGTATTAACTTTAATGTACTGATCAGTTTGTTTTCGCTGCATTCCTGGTATGAAGGACTGTGTTTACAGCGGAAGTACTAAGGCGGCTGAGCGGGCGCATAACATACGTCATTGCCAAACGTTAGTGATTAGTTTACGGGTACACCAATGATTTTAAACTTCTGACAAGCGCCCACCCACCAGGAAGTAAACACTTGTCAATGACGACTGACCAGACTCTGTGTACGAAGCAAAGCGAAGTAGCAGAGTCTGGTTTTACCAGGCTAACAAATTAGTTCATTTTATTAACAAAGTAAAATTGTTGCTGTATTAACAAAATATTGTGTAAGACTAACAATTAAGTAAAAAGTGTGTTTTGCTAACACGATTGGACCATAAATGATTTCGTTAGGATTTTTGTTAAAATAAATCTGCACAAACCGATTATACGGCCGATGTACATGTAGATGAAATAATTTAAGTCCGTATTTTTATTACTTCACAGTGAAGTGGTAATGCAAGAAGTGAACAGTAGCCTTAGGCGAGTTTTTAACCAACTTTTTTAACTCAGTTGTTGACAAATCAATCAGCTGTTAAAGGAACAAAAACAGGCATCAGAGGCAGTCTCCTCATGTTTAATGACCTGGTTTGCGGAAGATAAAATATGGTGGGATGGGAATATCATCTGCACACGCAAATATCTAGATTGCGACACAAAAATAAGGATAGAATAATGTTGTCGGTGTATGTTGCTAAGTATTAAAACTTAAAGAACGACGACATATAGTATACAGAGAAAAGATGGCATAGATTAAAACTCGCCTTCCCGTTGCATTCCTGCTCATTTCAAGATCCTTCGCAGTCAGACGACACTGAAATTGGTGCAGTTGATTGATTCTCGCCAATGAAAAGTGAAAACAGAAAATTCGCTGGGTCCTTGTGGAAAAGTAACAAATTTATTTTAAGACGACTGGACAAAATCTATTTTGTTAAGATTTTTGTTAGAATAACAAATCAGATTCTGTTGCATCAACAAATTAATTTGTTACAAAGGCGTAACAAATTTGTTTTTCTTAAATTTTAACAAAATAATATGTTGAGTGTATTATCAATATATAAGAAAATCAAAAACATAAATGACACTGTCCAGGAGCCATATTTTAAACGCGCGTGAGACAGTAAACCTCAAAACTGGATGTTAGACATTCGGAATCTCGTTCACTAACAATGCTGTTTACCGACACTAATTTCATGCAAGACTTAAGACTGTGTACTTATCGGCACTAGGCCTATTACTTTTCCTATGCACGATATATGTAATTTCGTACATTTTGTCATGTTCCGTATGCACTAAGGCCTAGAAATACTTTTCCTGCACAGTAGTTATCATGCATTACTTCATATGATTCACTCATGAGTTCATCATTTTGATTTCATGCATGAATGCATCATGACACATCATGAGTTAACATGATAATTCATGTCTGAGTTCATGCAATGACATCATATCAACTAAGGCATTACTTACTGTAATTTCATCATGAATCAAAATAATTAAGCATGATCATGATGAGTTCATGGTTCATTAAAGACAGTCGTTTCCCTTTTGGCAGAATCAAAATAGACGTTTTCATCCTGCACACCGCTTTTGGGGTTTTCAGAACAAAGCGGTATGCCAAAAACGGTAGAGTTGGCATGCATTATTAGCTTCCATGAATTTCATGTTTCATGATTCTTGCATCATTTGAATGCCATGAATTAAAGCTTAATTTCTCATGAAATACATCATGACATTTTTTCAACTAAACAATCATTATGCACAGGTTTGACGACTTGCTTAGGATGTGACAAAATTTAACGCAGAAAATCCACAGTGGTTTTTTTCGTGAAAAGTTGCTTATGAATTAAACATTTTATAGAATTTATTATTTCCTAAACATTTCATTATAAGGAAACTAACATGTTGACCAAGAACAATGATTGAAATCGAGTCACTAATCTCATCCGTTTCAAGGGATGCCCCCGCCCTCCCCAGTTTTCCATCCACCGCCCATCACTGATAACCGCTGGGCTGAATAAAACATAATGTGCTACATACATGTAGATTGTAATTTTACATTTATTTCAGCCTGTTTACTGTTTCATCATTTCATCAGGTCATGTGGTACAGGGAGATAACTCATATTATGTTTGCTGTTTAATAGCCTCCTGTTTGGCATGTTGGTTTATTCTTAAAATTTATACTGTAAATGAGAATGTTTTCTGTGTAGACGTCTCATTGTGTCATAAATAAAGCAACAAATCTATCGATTCACATGTCAAATTATATTTAAAGCGACGCCTTGTTGCAGTATCCTGAAAACGACAGAGCTCACATGGCCGAGAGCCGTGATGTACCAGCTACCTACCGAGTTTGAAATTGTAGTCTCGAAATCAATAATGGCCACGGACATAGATACACTGGAGGCCATTCGCTTCTTTGGAGAAAATCCTCGGTATCAGCGACTTAAAGCCACAACAAGAGGAATGTTTGGTTAGTTTTTGCATGGAAATGATGTTGTAGCGCTACTCCCAACAGGTTTCGAGAAAAGTTGTCATATCTACTTAATATCCATCATGAAACATATGAAATAGGCACCCAGTTCATCTCTGTAAGAGACAGCGAACCACCTTAGCTTGTAGCTTCTAGTGTTACATTGCCTGCAAATTTCACACTATTTGAGTTAGCAGCTTAACTTTTTTAAAAGCCGTGTTTTTGTTTGTGTCACAAGACCTATTTGCTGTCTCAGTGTAATGTTGTCATTATCCATGAATGAAATTTCTGAGACAGCCAAACGCTTAGAGCCAAACTATCACTATAAAGTTAGATAGCGAGCTGGGTATGATGTTACGCAAGTCTGGTTAACGGTTCAGCTTTCGTGTCAATGCAGATTTCGTCCTAATGTAAATAATGCACTATTCCCACCAATTCTGCCGTTGGTTTCGGTCTCTAAATAGCAGCAGTATCGGCAGGATAAACGATAGCTCAACAGTTTGTTTCTTGTAAGGAGAACAGAAAGAGCACCTTTGGTTCTTTAAAGTGAATGATGAAGGCTAAAATGAGGTAGGTGGGCATATCTATGGGTACAGTATTAACTTTAATGTACTGAATTTTTCGCTGCATTCCTGGTATGAAGGACTGTGTTTACAGCGGAAGTACAAGGCGGTTGAGCGGGCGCATAACATACGCCATTGCCAAACGTTAGTGATTAGTTTACGGGTACACCAATGATTTTAAACTTCTGACAAGCGCCCATCCACCAGGAAGTAAACACTTGTCAATGACTGACCAGACTCTGTGTACAAAATTAAGTAGCAGAGTCTGGTTTTACCAGGCTAACAAATTAGTTCATTTTATTAACAAAGTAAAATTGTTGCTGTATTAACAAAAAATATTGTGTAAGACTAACAATTAGTAAAAAGTGTGTTTTTAACACGATTGGACCATAAATGATTTCGTTAGGATTTTTGTTAAAATAAATCACTTTTTGATTTACGGCCGAAGATGAAATAATTTAAGTCCGTATTTTTATTACTTCACAGTGAAGTGGTAATGCAAGAAGTGAACAGTAGCCTTAGGCGAGTTTTTTAACCAACTTTTTAACTCAGTTGTTGACAAATCAATCAGCTGTTAAAGGAACAAAACAGGCATCAGAGGCAGTCTCCTCATGTTTAATGACCTGGTTTTGCGGAAGATAAAATATGGTGGGATGGGAATATCATCTGCACACGCAAATATCTAGATTGCGACACAAAAATAAGGATAGAATAATGTTGTCGGTGTATGTTGCTAAGTATTAAAACTTAAAGAACGACGACATATAGTATACAGAGAAAAAGATGGCATAGATTAAAACTCGCCTTCCCCGTTCATTCCTGCTCATTTCAAGATCCTTAGTCAGGCGACACTGAAATTGGTGCAGTTGATTGATTCTCGCCAATGAAAAGTGAAAACAGAAAATTCGCTGGGTTTAACAAATTTAACACGACTGGACAAAATCTATTTTGTTAAGATTTTTGTTAGAATAACAAATCAGATTCTGTTAAGTAACAAATTTGTTTTTCTTAAATTTTAACAAAATAATATTTGAGTGTATTATCAATATATAAGAAAATCAAAAACATAAATGACACTGTCCAGGAGCCATATTTTTGAGACAGTAAACCTCAAAACTGGATGTTAGACATTCGAATCTGTTCACTAACAATGCTGTTTACCGACACTAATTTCATGCAAGACTTATCGCGATGCACATGTGTACTTGTCACCGCACTAGGCCTATTACTTTTCCTATGCACGATATATGTTTGTCGTACATTTATGCGTCGCGATAAGTGTATGTTCATTTTCCCGATAATGTGTAGAAATGAATTGCCTGAAATCATTGCACAGAAGTTATCATGATTACTTCATGCATGATTCACTCATGAGTTCATTCATGTTTGAATGCCCCACATCATGAGTTAACATGAAAATATCTGAGTTCATGCAATGACATCATATCAACTAAGGCATTACTTACTGTAATGAGTTCATCATGAATCAAAAAATGATCATGATGAGTTCATGGTTCATTAAAGACAGTTGCTTTTGGCAGAATCAAAATAGACGTTTTCATCCATTACTTCATTCTTACTTCATCATCATACTCTATGCTTTTTTAACTCTGGGGCATTTTTTCGAATTTTGGGGCAAACGGTAGAGTTAACATTTTTTGAATGAAAACTAAAGTGGTAGGTATAAGCTTATCATTTTGTCATTGAATGCTATGAATTAAAGCTTAATTTCTCATGAATTCATAATGTTTGTGCCTATCAAAAAAGTATAAAATGTACAAATGTTAGTCTATTGGGAATATTGAACAACATGAACGCTCATGAATTCGGGGCCTACAAAGACATAGGTAGTTCTACTTTTTGGCAGAAATGGTAATTGATATTTTATTTGATTCTACAACTTTTTGATTATGAACTGAAGTTATGTACCATCATGCATTAGTATATACTGATTTAATCCCCCCTCATGCATTAGCTTCCCACGAGTTGGAATGTTTGTGCCCCTCAACTAAAGTGGTAGACAAACGGTAGCTTATTTCGTGTGAAATGCAGCAGTAATAATGAATGCCAATTGATATTTTACAAATGTATGATTCATATATTCAGCTTCCCATGAATTAATCAATAACTAAAGTGGTAGGTATATTAGCTTGTCATTTTTGTCATTGAATGCCTAAATGAATTACAAGCTTAATGCTATTGGGAAAGAATCATTGAATACCATGAATTCATGAGTTCAATGTTTGTGCCCCCCTCAACTAAAGTGGTAACTATACAGTAGCTTTCATTACAACAGATGTGTCAAATGCTATTTGGTAGGAATCCTTGAACGACATGAATTAAAGCCCAATTTCTCAGTGAGTTCATCATGTTTGTGCCCCCTCAACTAAAGTGATGGTTATAGGGTAGCTTTCGTCACAAACAAATGTAGTGTTATTCAACTATGAAAGTTGAACAACATGAAATAAAGATTAATTACTCATTACTTCATCATGTTTGTGGCCTCTCAACTAAAGTAGTGAATAGGCCTTTCTTCCCAACAGATGCAATTTGTTCTGAAAGACATCAAATCAGGCAACTTAGGGAGCTAAAGGTGTAAAATAACACAAAACTGTATACAAAAAATGTAATCATAATTATCGTGCTGTTCAATATTTAATGGACATTAATGATGGAACAAAAGATCACTAATGACATTAATGATGGAGCAAAAGATCACTAATGACAACATATAGAGTAGTTATCAAAAGCTACAGAAATAAAAAAACATGGGTGCCAAGACAACGGCCAAAGAAAAGTCTATTTCGAGTCTGCCAAAAGTGAAACAACTGTCTTTATGAACCATGAACTCATCATTATCATGCTTAATTACTTTTGATTCATGATTAATTCATTACAGTAAGTAATACCTTAGTTGATATGATGTCATTGCATGAATTCAGACATGAGTAAGCATGAATTCATTTTAACTCATGATAAATTCATGTATGAAATCATGCAGGAATCATGATGAACTCATGAGTGAATCATGCATGAAGTAATGCATGATAACTACATGATTCATGTCCCCTTATTATAAAGTGTTACCAATGCTTTCAATAAATTTTCTCTTTTTGACAAAGTGGTCCTATCAGAAACATTGTTATGTTGTAGAAGTTTGCAGCGATAACGAATGCCACGAACCTTGTAGCTGGTGGATCTGCTGCGAAGCAAGTGATTGTTGAGCTACCGCGCTGAGGAAAGCTACTCGGAAAGGCAAACTTAAAAGAGCCCAACATAGTACCGGGCAAGCAATCAGGTGACAAGCAAAGTCAGATGACAGTCAAATGCACTCAGGTGACTCTCAAGGAGGTAGCACCTCCTACGTTAAGCAAGCTGGACTCCGTGGCCTATCAGAATTTCCATCAAAGCAACATATGTTCAATTTTCACTTTAATTTTTAAGTGCAAGATTGCTGACTAAGGCGTGAGAACATGATATGCTACTAAAAAGAGCGAGACTCACGTCATATGCGTGAGAGTCCAGCTTTATTTATTTATTTATTTATTATTTTTTATTATTTATTTTTACTTATTTATATCTAGTTTTAAGGGCTGAGAGAGAGCCAGGGCAGATGCATTCACTGCATTTGAATGTACATTGTACTTTTTAAATGTATGTGACAATAAAAACTTAAACTAGAGAGTCAACAGGTCTGCTATTTTGAATAATGCTGATTTAAATGCACCAATTTACATGTCCAAATGAATGACTGTCATCTTACCTAAACGGGGAGAACTAAGAATACCTGATAGTGTAGGGTGTACTCAGAGTTAATCTATTGTTAATTATGAAAATGATTGAGAACAAATCAGGGCTAATAATTGTATTAAAGGGATCTTCATTGCCCCACCAAATTTTCAGTTCTCGCTATGCCACTTGTCGGTTGGATGACCTGAGATTGACAGTATTTACCTTAAAGGTGCACTATGCAAGTTTGTTTCCTTTCTGCGCGATTATATTTTTGTCTCAATTCGCCGACGTCTATCCACGATCTGCTAGCTGCCTGTCCCTAAATTCACTGTAAAAAAAAAAAAAAAAAAAAACCCGGGCTCTGGAGACCGCACAAGTGTCACAAACTGCAAATAAACACAAGGGGCACAGGCTGTGCCCCATAACATAACAAACCGGCCCGGCCAATCACCGATAAGAGTTGACAGTTGTGGAAGCATGGGAAGGAGGGAACTATGGGAGGGAGGGGCGAGCTACCTCTGTTTTGTTTGAGTTCGAATGTCAACAGAAGTGAAAGTAAACGAACTTGCATAGTGCACCTTGAAAGGAAAAGTAAACGCATGGTAAACCTTCATTGCCAGATAAAGTACATAATCTCTGCTATTCAAAACGATAAGCCATTATTTTTTTTATTTTGTTTACATCATGTAATCTGCTTTCAAACATCGCAGAAACCTAGAAATGTCAAAATCTGCCATTGCCGCCATAGAAAATAATCGACCAATCAAACAATAGGAAATATTCTGCCCAGACCAGTGCGTGACGTCACTTGGGCTCATCATGTCTTTCGAGTGTATGGAGTCAAAGAAGAAGTATTGAATGATGAAGGAACCCCTTGCGCTTCAGCCCCTCTATCAGCGGAGGTTGGTGCTCTCAGAACGGACAGTATATACAAATAAAGAGCCAAGACCACCTAAATAAATTGATGCAAGTGATTCGAGTGCGCCAGTCTCGTCTTCTATGCATTAGTATTGAAAGCTGAGTCTATGATTAAGAGCAGGGATGTGCCATCGGAGCTCAGTTAGGTGAGGCAGAATCCTCACCGTTAAACAAACGATAACTCCCTATTACTTTGCTTGATTCGCAATCAGAGGATTGATTAACTAATTTACAAGACTTAATGGCAGAATTAGCATGATTCCGCCAGCCTACATACTTCCACTCAATTTCATTTCGCTTCACCTGTGTACTAAGCAAAGCGAAGTAGCAGAGTCTGGTATTACCAGGCTACGGCAGAATGGCATGCCGTGCCAATTTCATCCATGACATTATTGCTCAGTGCGTGAAACTTAAAATGCCTACAAGACAGCAAATTTGTTCATGTTTGCTTAAAGTACTATTAACAAATATCAAAACCTTTTTTATGCCGCGTTCACTGTGTGGTCAATACCCAGACAGCAAATGGATCCGGGCCGGATCTGCGCCGAATACAGAACGGAAAACAATCCCCTCCAGATAATTTTTGCTCCCTGGACCAGATCCGGCACGGATCCACTTTACAGTTCTGGAACAGATCCGGACCAGATCTGAACCGGATCCACAAAAGACCAACTGTTTACAGCCCATATCTGGCACAGATCTGTCAGGCGACTGTCAATCTGCCAGATACGTTGCAGGTGCGTTCAGCGGGTCTGACTGGTAAACGGAGGTAGGGCGGAAGTGGCCGAATCCTATACGGACCTTTTTGCTGTCTGGGTATGTTCACGATAATGTTTCCCCTCTTAAATACAAACTTTTTAAATGACATTCAAAAATTATTTATATAGGGAGTTTATTTTCAGTCCTCTTTCATAATCTGATAAACAAAAGGTCAAAACACGGAATTACACGGTACACGGAATTACCGAGAGAGTTGAGATTTTTTTCTAATTAGCCTAATTATTAAGATTTCCATCCTTGCAGTCTTGAATCAAAGCATAAATGTAAATGAATCTTTTTGTCACTATCACCTCGTAATCATTACTGGCTGCATATAACCTAGGCTCGGTCTTAATTGTTTGATAAAACAAACAAACCAAAAAAGTTAAAATTGATTGATTGTCAATCAGGAAAAGAACGTGGAAACAGGTTGCGCGGCTGTTGGGTGTTCCAATGAAACAGGCCATCCAAACCTGACTGATGTGAGCCCAAGTGACGTAGGCATTCTCCTCTAGCCGATCGAACATGGCGGCTTGCTTGAGCGGTCTTATAACAGACATTTACACGCAGATTACTTGGTGTAAAAATAATAATAATGGCTTATCGTTTTGGATAGCAGAGATTATGTACTTTATCTGGCAATGAAGTTTTACCATGTGTTTACTTCTCCTTTAACTAAAATTAAGTTACTCAGGTAAGCAGGCGCAAGGTCATGCAGGGCTATAAAAGTAAACAGGCAAATCTTAAAATCTACACGATACTTGACAGGCAGCCAATGCAATATAGTAAGTTTGGGAGTAATATGAGTAGTGTGCCTGGTGGATTTATGTTAACATACATCCACCTCATGTAGATTTCTGTATACAACGGATCCACCGTGAGATAGAGATGACTGGGTAATTGCGTTCTCATGGCATGGGGAAGATTTTTTCTTTGGAGGAGCTGGCATGGTAAACATTTGACGCAAATGACATCAGGAATGCAGCAAAACCCAAAATCAGGCCAGATCAGAAAAGTGTGCAAATTGGTTAGTTTTTTACTTGATCCAAATAACCATCAGTAAAATAACTTTTTGGCAGCTTGATGGACGTGTATGCTTTCATCTGGAAGCATAATCTTTAAAAAGTCAGGAACCTGTCTATTTGACCTTGAACTTCCATATTGCACCTCCATTGCCGGTAGTTTTCAGCGAACTGGTCTCTTTGAAAGGCTTGCTGGTATTTCTTATAGTGCCATGGCAGCATTTAAGTCTTCAGCATCATGTAAGACCACAATGCAGCTACGAATAACCTCAGAGAGTTCCCTCTGTCATGTTTTCTTTAACACTGTGACACTGCTCAAAGTTCATGTCCCCATATAAACTGGAACAATTGACCAATGGAGTAATTTTGCCAAATGACTTTACCTCAAACCAGTTTAAACAATTTTTTAGCATCAATAATCATGAAATGAGCCTTCAAACATGCATTCAGGGTATGCGAGCACCATAAAAATATTTATTTTTGTAATAAAAAATTAAAAAAATATTTCATTGTTTTTGTTTACTATCCATCTTTTTACCTCAATATACTTGTGAGAATGATTTTTTTGGTTCTCATCGCCTGAAACAGTATTTTTCAATGCCTTTTCACCAAAAAAAAAATGAATGTGGCGGTGTATGATCATCACTGCACACTACTGTGTGTGTGTATATATATATAAAATATATATATATAAAATATGAATATCGAATACCTCCTAATAGTTCAAGTTAACTGATTCAATAAACTGAGCTAAAAAATATATCTGAATATGATGACTAACTATGATCCTTGTACAGGTACCGTATCTAATATTTAGCATCTTCTAAGAGGCTGAAATTGATGGGTACTAAACGTGAAATAATAAATATTTCAAGTAAGACCAGTGCTTCACTAATTATATATATGAATAATCCAGTTGCAAATACATTAGTCTTAGCAGGTTTTAGCATTGCAGATTTTGAGCACCACCTGTGGGCGTCTATGTTGATTTGCAACTGAGGAGCTTGTGTCAAATCAGAAATAATGTGCAACATATCAGAGAAACCTCCGTATATTCAGATTAGGATGGTGAAACGCATGTACTAACAAAGACCTCATACCAACTGAGTACCTTGGTCTACTCCCTTCCAAAAGTGCTGACACTTCTGAATTTATGAGTCAAAGCTCAATCCTTCCTCATAGTCTTGTTTAGGGGCGGTCTAATCATTTCCCGCTAAAGCCCATATCCCAGAAGTGAATCCCTCTTCCTTAAAAAGATTTGTATCAGCATTCTCCCTACAAATATAACTGACAATGTTTGTATTCTGCGAATCTCAGAAGACTGTCTTAAGATGATGAGTTACCACAAAAGGTAATTTCATGTGTTGATCAAGTTAATGAATATTTATTTGAAAGGACACAAAGAAAACCCTGCATAAGTGTTTGGAAGGTAAAGTTCTAAAAGCACAAAATATTTCCTATATTGCTAATCTTTAAATTGAATTTATCATATTTAGTGAGGAAGACAAAATTCTATGCCCAGCAACCCATTAAAAAATACTCACCCTTTTCACCTTAATGTGACCTAACACTGGTATTTCTTACGAGGAGTGGACAGTAACTGAAGTAAAATATAGGAATCGAGGTGAAATGCCACCCTCAATTTCATACTAATTTAGTTTTAGTATGTTATCCTAATGTTATCTCTCTAATGGACTGGTGAATTCCTCTGTATTGAGTCATACTGAAACAAAAAAGGACAAACGGTCTAGTTTTGGAATGACATTTTAACCTAGGCATCAGATACGGCAGAGCTGATGAGGTCATGTTCCCATCACATTTTGAAATGGTCAAATTGGTCTCCCCCAAATGACTTAGGCGATTAGTCCTCCCACCATTCCATGAAAGCTGATCATCTGTTGAAAATGAGACACAAAACAGTAAGCGGCAAGGACCTGTCTACAGAGCAGAGGAGACTTCTTCTTCACTAATTCTGTGCAGTTAAAATGATACATTGTATTTCACTAGTGGTTTTGCATACATCAAGATTGGTTGAGTTTCTCTCATGAGTCATGACCTCTTGAACTACAAAAAGCGCTGGCTCTATTCGCATTTTATAGGACTGTGAGGAAGTTGGAAAGCAAAGCAGCACCATGGAGAGCACTATTGCCTCATAGCAAGATGGCAGTGAGTTTGAATCCAGCCAGAGGCCTCTCTGTTTGGAGTTTGCATGTTCTCCCAATATTCGTGTGGGTTTCCTCTGTGTGCTCTGGTTTAGTCCCACAGTCCTAAAACATGAATGTCAGGCCAACTGTAGACTGTCTCTCAGGGTCTAGGCTTAGGACCATGTTCTTGGTAATCATCCCAGTCTTTTCCTTTGTTCAGTTTATTAGGAACAAGCTCCCAATCTTTTTACTGTCATCAGGATTGGAACCGCGTTTCTCCTTAGCTACTCCTTCCTGCCTTCGGATAGTTCAGCTCTGGCAAAGTGTGCACTCCACCTGGCAGTGAACTCAGGAAGCCACTGGCCAGAGATTGGTGACATTGACTTCACCCACGACATCTGAAGTGAACTGTGTTATCCTCTTCTCGGCTCCGTCCCACTGTTACAAGTATTAATATCAATGAACCCGACTATTGGATTGTACTCTGCCTATGCACTTGATTTCTGGTCTGTATCATAACAGCACAATCAAGCCAGAGGAATGGAATCAGTGGAGATGCCAAGCCTGGTTGAAGCCCTGAGGTACCTGGGTGTGCAGAGTGGGCAGCAGGAGGAAGAACTCCATCAGCTTTGCCAGTCCACTGGAGCCCTGTCCAATCAACTTGAGGCAAGAAGGGATATTTCGCTGACTCCACCACCACCACTCAAGCAACTGGCACCATTCTGCACTAGCCCTCAGGCGCTAGCCCATCAGGGACCAAGCCTTGCGTTCCTTGGCTCCTGCAACGGCGACCCCAAAACCCGTCCAGGCTTTTCATTAAAAACCCAACTAACAGGCGCACGGTCAGAAGTAAGAGGTGTTTGGGGCCAAAGGGCCCATCCCGATAGCGTGAGCTGTCAGGGGGAGGATATGGGAGGGTGTGCCCTCCCATACAGTTCACATGTCTGACTTGCATTATTGTAAGATTTTTTTGAAGATTAAAGTATATTTTCTTGAATGATTGCCTCTGATTTTTTCTTTTAATGTCAATAAATATAATTTTATAGTAGTTTGGCCAATGCATGTTATGTCTCAATGGTTATTCGTTAGCACTGAAATATTATCTACCCGGTACTGCTATCTCCAAATGTTATTTTGTAAACCTGCCAAGAGCACCATCACCACACTACACCACACCACTGAACACTTGAAATAATTCTGTCAAACTGAACTCACTCTGTATAATTAACACTGGAATGTTCCAAGACAATCACAGAATTAATCAACTTGACACAGTTAGAGCACTAGTTATACAGTCTAAATGTCTATAAATATAAATATAAACATCTATAAACATCCAACATGGATTCTTAAACCGGTTCGATGAGCTATTTGAATAAATAACTATGTACGATAATACGATTGGCTAAAAGGTGTTCACCTGTCCAAATACTACTCTACTCACTAAATCAGTCGGCACATGCCATGCCACAAGAAGCTGTGCATATAAACTGAAGTTTATCGATCAGTATTGACTTGCTACTATGATAAAACTGGTTGCTTGTTATCGCTACATCGAATGAGAAATCTGAAGCCGGTTCGATGACCTATTCGAATAAATGAATATCTTAGACAATATGTTTTACTGAAGAGTTTCCATCCATCCAAATACAATTCTACTCGATAAAGCAGTCAACACCTGCCAGATTTAATTTCTTATGCTTGCACAATGCAATGTGTTGCTGAGTATCCCATGGCCACACCACACTGTCCCAACGTTGATTCGTGGCAGATTCGATCAAATTTAAATAGCGTAAACGACAATATGACGGAGTGTGACCGATGAAACTTTTAAAGGTTCTCTAAGTCTTGTTACGGGGTTTTTAAGCAAGAACATTTTCTGTCACATACAGCAAACATCTCCTCACAATCTGCTAGCCGCCTGTCTCCTGAATACGCTGTAAAAAAAAAAAAAAAAAAAAAACATGGTCACGGTCCTTGTGGACAGCCCAGGCTCAAAAACTGCAACAAAAACAACCTGGTCCAGCCTGGACCATCCAGCCAATCACCGACGAGGGATGGGGAGTGGGGTTTAGGTTTTTGTTTTTTTTTTATCCCGCCACCAGCCCCCCGCTTTGGAGGACAACTTTATTAATTCAGTCAGTTATATAATTGTGTCCGAGTCCTCCTACATCACCCAACAAAACAAAAGACACACACAAAAAATTAAATAAATGAATGAATAAAAATAGAAATACAATACAACAACAATTACATTCACAATGCTTTACCACCTTTTGCATTAGTCGTTATTAGTTCACCTTTTCCATCCCTCATTATTCCCAACCTTACTTTATCCCATCTTTTGGCATGAATTTCAAGTCCTGTCTCATGGGCCATCACACACTCAATTCTGCTGTAATACTTGACAAAATTTTTGAATTTCTCAATTCTTAACGCCTCCACAGATGTCAACCCGAAAATAAATATTTTCGCTAATTTTTTTTTTTTTTTTTTTTAGAGGTTTGGGGTTGGACAGTTTCAGGAAGCACGGAGGAGGAAAGGGGGAGGGAGGGGGAGAGGAGGAGGGAGGGGCGAGCTAGCTCTGTTTTTTTGATAATACTTCAAACGTCAACAGAAGTGAAGTCACCCAACCGTGCTTAGAGCACCTTCAATATGAGCGTGTTGAAAGAGAATCTACCTTTTCACCCACCGTAGTCAATTAAACTTGTACAAATTGCAGGCTAGATTATCGGGAATAAGCATAACTTCCGATTGGTGTCTCAGCCCGTATATGTGTTGTTTGGAACATTTATTCTTTAAGTTGTCTCAAAATCAAAAACGTCCATTAAATTTCAAGTTTCCACTTACCTGTTTCTTTGGTGAAGAAATCTTTCATGGATTTCTTTTTTTTTTTTGCTTGATTCGTTATTTTGCTTCCATGGGCCCTCTTCATGGTTCCAATGTCTGGCCATGTGGTCCACTCATTCAGACTGTCTCGCTGACCATGTAACCTTTAAATGTGGTCGGTGGTGCTACTACTGAAGTTACCCGAACGGTGCTATTCAATGGTTCCAATTGGTTTCGTGCCAAAGGCGCCAGTACATAAGAAAGAACCGGAAGCTATTTGCCGAGACCTTTGTGGTTTATCACGACGAGTTTGGACGCTCATTGTCAATTAAATTCACAGATTTGTATTCTTATTACGTCTTATGCTTGCAGCAATAAAGATGACTGGCGCAGCACTAAGCGGCGATTTGCGCCAGGCACCAGTTTCTAATTAAAAGCCTGCTGTCACAGTTTCCTGGCTCAGTGTACGATTGTCTTTCAGTCACAGTCATCATCATTCCCAACTGAATGTTCCAGAGTAGCATTTGTTATCACTTGCCTCTGTGGACGTGTCAGGAACTGGGTTGCCGCATGCTGGGAGGCAGGGGATCTTGCAGTGTCAGTGTTTGCTGTTTTTGCCAAAGAGAAGACATGTTTGATTGATCCTGCTCTAGCCATGCCGCTGCCTGGAAGCTTCTACAGCTGCATCAAGGCAACCTGTCAGTGTTTGAATATTCCATGAACTTCCCCAGGCTCATCGATGGTGGCCCCAAATACACCGAGTGCTGGATCCTGGACATCTGGTGTCAGGGACGCGGCCACTAATTTTTGTTGGACTGGGAGGGGTACGGGCCCAAGAAGCGTTTCTGAGTCCCGAAGCGGGACATCTTAAACTCCTTCCTGGTACGCGATTTCCTGCTGAAATACACAAGGCCTTCCCTGGAATAGATGTCGTCTGGAGAGGAGAATATGTTGCTCTAAAACCTTTATATACCTTTCAACATTCATGCTGCTTTTTAAAACATGCAAGTGTCCCACACCATATGCACTAATGCATCCCCATACCATCAGAGATGCTGGCTTTTGAACTGACACGCTGATAACAGGAGGGGTAGTCTTTCTCCTTTTTACCCCGGAGGACACAATGCCCATGATTTCCAACAAGAATGTCAAATTTGGACTTGTCTGACCACAGGACACTTTGCCACTTTGCTACAGTCCATTTTAAATGAGCCTTGGCCCACAGAACCTGGCGGCGCTTCTGGATCATTCTCAACAATGGCTTCCTTTTTGCATCATAGAGTTTTAGGTGGCATCTGTGGATGGCACGGCGGACTGTGTTTACAGCCAGTGGTTTCTTGAAATATTCCTGGGCCCATTTAGTAATGTCAATGACAGAATCATTCTGGTGAGTGATGCAGTGGCGTCTGAGGGCCCGAAGATCACGGGCATCCAGTAAAGGTCTTCGGCCTTGTCCTTTATACACAGAGATTTTTCCAGTTTCTGTGAATCTTTTGATGATGTTATGCACTGTCGATGATGAGACCTTCAAAGCCTTTGCAATTTGACGTTGAGGAACATTATTTTTAAAGTATTGCACAATTTTTTTATGCAAGCCTTGACAGGTTGGAGAGCCTCTGGCCGTCTTTACTTCTGAGAGACTCAGCCTCTCTCTGACATCCCTTTTATAGCCAATCATGTTACACACCTGATGCCAGTTAACTTAATTACTTGCTTAATGTTCTTTCAGCTGATTCTCTTATATATTAATTACTTTTTCAGTCCTTTTTTGCCTGTGTCCCAACTTTTTTGAGACCTGAAAATTTGAAATAAGCTCATTTTATGGATAAAAATGTAAAATGTCTCAGTTTCAACATTTGAAATGTAATCTGCGTTGTATTGTAAATAACATATTGGATCATGTGATCTGAAAGTCATTGCATTTTGATTTTATTCACAATTTACACTTCGTCCCAACTATTTCAGAATTGGGGTTGTAAGTAGTACTAATAAAAAACAGCTGGAGGAGCATTTTGCGACTGATTAGGTTAATTGACAACAAGTCAGTAACATGACTGGGTATGAAAACAACATTTTAGAGAGGCAGAGTCTCTCAGAAGTAAAGATGAATAAAGATTCACCAATCTGCAAAAAATTTTTTCAGAAAAATGTTCCTCAATGTAAAATTGTTAAGACTTTGAATCTCCAGTACATAATATCATCAAAAGATTCAGAGAATCTGGAGGAATCTCTGTGTGGAAGGGACAAGTCCGAAGGTCAGTATTGGATGCTTGTGATCTTCGGGCCCTCAGGCAGCACTGCATTAAAAACAGGCATGATTCTGAACTGGTATACACTGTATGGGACTTAGGAATACTTCCAGAAATCATTGTCTATGAACACAGTTTGCTGTGCAATCCACAAATGCAGGCTAAAGCTGGATTATGCAAAGAAGAAGGCATATGTGAACACGATCCAGACACGCTGCCGTCTTCTCTGGGCCAAAGTTAATTTAAAATGGACTGAGGCAGGATGGAAAACTGTTCTGTGATCAGATGAATTGAAATTTGAAGTTTCTTTTTGGAACCACAGATGCTGTGTCTCACAGTCTAAAGAGGAGAGGGACCATCCAGCTTGTTATCAGCAAACAGTTCAAAAGCCTACATCTTTGATGGTATCGGGTTGCATTAGAGCCTATGGCGTGGGAAGCTTTCATATCTGGATAGGCATTATCAATGCTGAAAATGCAATATATGCTATATAGAGGTTTTACAAAAACATATGCTCCCCATCCAGACAACATCTCTTTCAAGGAAGGCCTTGCATATGTCAGCAAAACAATGCCAAACCACATACTGCATCCATCACAACAGCATGGCTTTGCAGTAGAAGAGTCTGAGTGCTGAACTGGCCTACCTGCAGGCTGCAGTCGGACCATTCACTAATAGAAAACATTTGGCGCATCATAAAACAAAAAATCCAGCAAAGAAGACCCAGGACTGTTGAGCAGCTAGAATCCTACATCTGGCAAGAGTGGGACAACATTCCTCTCCCAAAACCTCAGCAATTGGTCTCCTAACTTCCCAGACGTTTACAGACTGTTCTTAAAAGAACTGGGGATACTAAACAATGGTAAACATGGCCCTATCCCAACTTTTTTGAGATGTGTTGCTACCATCAAATTTAAAATGAGCTAATATTTTTCTTGAAATGGTAAAATGTCTCACTTTCAACATCTGACATGTTGTCTAAGTTCTATTGTGAATAAAATGTCAGTTTATGAGATTTGCAAATCTTTGCATTCTGTTTTTATTTACATTTTACACAGCATCCCAACTTTTTTTGGAATCGGGGTTTTATGATGTGCCACTTCTTAACGTGATTTTGAAATTGTTAAGCCGCCTAAATGTAGCTGCATTGACAGCCTTAAATGTAGCTGCATTGACAGCCTGGGCTATACTGACCTGTAAAAAGCACAGGCTAGTTAGCTAGTAAACAGGGGTATCACTGGTTTTATGGATAAAAAATGCATTCAAAAATTCACAGATCTTATACTGAATTAATCTTTACAATAAGGTATACAGGGTACATCTCAATCGGGGTTTTATGATGTGCCACTCTTAACGTGATTTTTGAAATTGTTAAGCAAGATAAATGTAGCTGCATTGTAAACACTGGGCTATACTGACCTGTAAAAAGCACAGGCTAGTTAGCTAGTAAACAGGGGTATCACTGGTTTTATGGATAAAAAATGCATTCAAACATTCACAGATCTTAGGTGACCGATTTCAATTAATCTTTACAATATTCAACAGGTATACAGGGTACATCTCAATTCACATATTTGTTTTGTCCTCTTTTGAACCGGAAGTTGTTCCACGTCTCCTTCCTCACTGGCCATCTCAATTCGCTTATTTGTGCTGAGAGAGAGAGGAGAGAGGATGGAGCTCTGACAAGCCAACAGCGAGGATACATGAGAGCAGCCTTCCTGGAACACTTTCAGCGGAAAGCCACAATGTCAATCGGTATCAACATCAGCTGGCAGTAAAAAATATATGCAGCGGGTCAGAAAACTCGCGTATCGGATCATGTTACAGTCAGGGAACAAATCGTTTTTTGATTTATATTTTTATATTTATATTTTTTCTCTCCATTTATTCTGTCAAAACTTTGGGTTAGGAATTTTTGCACATGGTCTTTATTGAAAACAACGTTAAATATGTTCAGTGTTTCCATAAAATCTTAATTTAGCCTAAATTAGATATTCAATATTCAATAGCTAAAATAAAGTACATTATGAGGCATGATACTCCCTTCCTTTAAACAGAGTGCAATGAAGAATTGCCTGTATCTACACCATGGAAAGTAAAAAAAACAAAAAGAGAGAAAGAAAGCAAAGTAGACCTCACTTTCAAAAAAAGAATTCTAAATGATGATGTCTAAATTGTTAGTTCATGAATTATGAATTAATTTTTATGCAAATGAACCTGTGTGAGATCGCTCACAGTTTTCCAACACCTGAATTTGAGGAGTGAAGTGTACACGTGTCAATGTAGGCAATGTCCAGGCTTATTGTTTGTGCCATGACTGAATTTAATTCCTAGAAATGGATTTTGAACTTGAATTCTGTGTAAAATGAGTTAAAATGAGATGAACTTATTCGTGGATTCCAGTTGTATAAATAAGTTATTTACATTAGATGTGTAATAAAATATGGCCTGAAAAGTATTCATACTGGTATTTGTACAAAGGTACATAATATATGGAAAATAAACCAGACCATCAACATGTTACATACACGCCTTATGTCGGCATTATTATAACATAGATCTGTACATATTTTCAAAAACTGCTCCACTGTGCAATTACTATGTGTCAAAGTATAAGTGACACAAACCATTTAATCCAATTGTATATACTTATTTAATTATTTTGTCATGGCTTGTGTTCTTGAATCAATATTGTCGACCAACTGTTATAAATCATAAAGTTGTGATTTTAATTATGAAGGACACCTCTGAGCAGAACCATTTTCTCTATGTAGCGACAGTTGCTTATAATAAGTGAATTAGGAAGAAATTGGTCCGATTGTCGTGGTCTTTCATGTACATGGGCGTATTTTGCCACATTTTGCACATGTTCATTTTGCATGTTCATCACTGCAAGCACAAGTCATGGCAAAACTAAGGAAACTTGTGCAAAAACCTACCCCCAATTTACACCAGAGGCACGTTTGGTCTGTCTGCATAGCTGTAGCAGCGCAGGTGATTGGTTTCACTTTAGTCAATGAGTGTGTCTACACCAGATCTGCTGGGTTGCATTTCTCTTCCCTCCCAGCTCTGGCAAACCAGAACCGTGCGCGGCAGATTCGCAAGACTTCTATTTTTGCCGTATACCACAGCACAAACGCAACACTTAAGCACAGCAGATCGATTGGTACACAGCAGGCATGGGGCGATTAACGTGCTGGATTAACTAGTTAAGGTAATATTAAAATTTTATCAATTGAGTTAAGTTAATGTCTATTTGGAAATTAAGTAGTTAATTTAATTTTGACAAGTTAACTAGTTAAGTTAAAAGTTAACTTTGTTTCTATGCGATCGACAATATTTTCAAATATGTCAACTACAGAGTTAAGATAAAGGGCTCTAATTTCTTGGCGCAGCGCAGGGTGGCGCAGTGTGGCGTAGCGTGGCGCAGTCCACGCAGTGGTAATTTCGTCCTGTGCAGCCTGCACAGTGGTAATTTCGTGCGGTGCAACACCGTGCGCAGCCACTTTGGCAATTTGGTAGACGGACGTGCGCCGAGATGGGTGTGGCGGCGTAGTAGGGGGAGGTGTCACATATTCATCAAGACGCAGCGACAATTTCGTAGAAAAAGTCTCCGCTGAAGTTGTGCAGAAAGCTCGCCAGCTCCAACCTGGTCTACTTTCTGTGCAGTGGTAATTTGGCTGACCGGCGCACAGTGCGCAGACGTCACCGAAACCTCACAGGCAGGTTTCCAGAATGTTAGGCATATTTCAATGCAATAAATAATTACATTAACCACTATTTAATGTAACTATCTGAATCAGGACATAAATTATAGTAGGGGAGAGCTGGTACAAAAGTAACATTTTTCACATAAACATCATTTTAAAAGATAACATTACAGACCGAAAAAAAAATTTGGAGCGATTAACTACTTTTGTGTGTGCTCTGTCAATATCAGGTGCTAAATCATCCCAATATATATTGACTTCGGCATAGTTTGCCGTCCAATGGAAGTTGCGCATTGCTACTTTCGCCCTCTCCAGTCGGGATGAAAGTAGCGCACGGGCGGGACAAAAGTAACCTGATCAAATTAACTGGAATCTTTTGAATTACTGTCGTTTTTCATTTGAAAAATTCAAACAATGTCTTTGCTAACATGCAATTGTAAATATACAATGCACTCATTTATTCAATTCAATCATAAAAATGACATTAAAACAGAAGCAAAAACAATCACACATTTGTTTTAAACATTTTCATCACAGTTGTGACAGATATAATGAGCTGCACCCTCAGTGCATGCCTCATGTGACCACAGCAGACAAAAGATGCACTGCACCCACACTTCTCCAGGCAAAGATGAGGCTCCACCATCTAGAGGAATGGCAGACTCATGGGGATGCAGCTCAAATGGGCTCTGGCTAGGTTGCTGGTGTCTTACGGGAGCGGGCGCTGGTGATGGAGCGGACATTGGTGATGAAGAGGGCGCTGGTGATGAAGCGGACATTGGTGATGAAGAGGGCGCTGGTGATGGAGCTGGCACTGGCATTGGGGATGGAGCTGATGCTGGTGCAGGTGCAGGACGGTCGGTCACAAAAGCTGGAGCAAAGTCTGTCTCACTGAAAATATCTGGATTCAAGGGCCAGATACCGGTACACTCGAACCCAGCTGAAATGCTGCTTGCTGTCGCAGCTTGAGGCAGAGCTTTAGCCACAAGACTTGGGATGTTGTAGATGGTCAAAGTTCTTCCAGGGTTCATTTGCATCCAATTGTCTGCTGCAGTGTTAATGTAGTGCTTCAGAAGTCCAAAAACGCTTCGGTCTAGCGGCTGAAGACGGTGGGAGAAAAAGGGGAAAAAGACAGGAGTACAATGCCATGTGACTTGCAAAAGTCAATAGCTACCACAGAGAGGTGTGATGGATGATTGTCTAAGAGTAGCAGCAACTTTGACTCCGGGGTCACGCGGGTGTGCCTTGCAAAATGCTGTAAAAATGCCGAGAAATCGGCCTCCTGCATCCACCCCGATCCATTGGCAGAACCAGTGCAGCCAAGGGGGCATCCCGGATGAAGTGGTGCTGGAACTTCTTCCTTGGGAAGATAAAGTAAGGGGGAACAAAGCTGCCTTGTGCGTTGGGAGCAAAGGCAATAGTCACCAATGTCCCTCTTTCCCCAGAGGTCACAGCACCGACCTGGCGCTGCCCCTTGGTGGCAATGATTTTGTCTGGCACTTGAACCATTGTGGTACCTGAAATAATAAATGAATTATAGCTGTTGCAAATCACTGTTGCTTTTTAATTCATCTAAATATAAATTTTTACCTGTTTCATCCATGTTCCAGATGTCCTTTGCTTAAAAATTATAGCGGGTGAGGACAGTCTTTAGGTTTTTAAAAAACGCTGTCACGTTGGTCTTGTTGAAGCTGGTGGAACGGGACATGCTGGTGGCTTGAGGTCGACGGATGGAGAGGTTTTTTGTTGTTTCGAGGAAGGAGGTGAGCCAGTCCTTCCCTGCCATCTGGTTTTTCTCCCATGAACATGGAGTTTTGAGGCCAATATTTTCAGCCAGCTCATATGCAAACTTTCGCACTTAAAACACCATGAAAAAAGAGTTTAATTCCCAGATAGCAAGCACCTCAGAGCCAGGGCAGATCCGGAGCTGAGGTGCTTGCTATCTTAGGCAAATGGCAGTAGTGGTGTAGCTCTGTCTGCAGTGTTACTCCGAGCTCTTTAGGACTCAGGCCAAAATATATATCAGCTGCTCTCTTTATATATGCCTGCAGTCTCTTCTCCTGTTCTTCTGTGAAGACTTTGTTGTGAGCCCTGTATCCTGGGGCTCTGGCCTGCTGCCCTCCTGCCTCTGCCCTCCTCTTGCAGTACCTGAACAGGGTGACATGACAAATGCCATGCACCTCTGCTGCCCTCCTTATACTCTCGCCTCTTCGGACATCAAGAAAGGCCCTTCCATAAACCTGCTGGTCAACCTTTCCTCTCTGGGTAGTTCTGACCCTAACTCTTAGCATTTTCTGTCGGTAAAATATAATACAAGAAAATTCGGCCGCATTAGCAGAGAGGGATGAACGTAACCGTTGCTACTTCCAACCCGACAGTGACTCCAGACATTAGAACCAGGATTGCTTCTAAAGTGGAAAAAGTCTGACATTTCAAACTTCAGGATGTGTTACAAAACTAAGTGACCTATCACTTCATCATAAAAATGACACATGGAGCAATAAAGACAATCTTTAAGTAAAAAAAGTTCACCATTTGTCTGAATTTACTCACCACCGTGGAAAAGGGTCTTCCCGGTCTCGTTCCGCGAGGAAGCGTCAAAACCTCAAGATTTTTCGCGGGTCTGGAGAGTGTCGCGAGCTGCATGTGCTGACCTAATATGACGCATCGAAGTGCGGATGGCTGTGAGTAAATCGCCTTATTACTTTCGTCCCACGTTACTTTCGCATCGGCTCTCCCCTATCTATATCGATTGTCCTGATGTCAGATTAAAGGCGGTTGGCATGCGTAATGGAAACTCAACCTGGCCAGCAAAAAGTAAAAGTATTGATATGAGAACAGATTTATTACGAAATAAAGAATAAAAAATATCACCAACAAGCAGAACATCCAAAAAAAGATGGCCCGCAAATAAATAAATTGCAGTGTTCATTGGATTTTTGGTTTGTTGTTAAAATGTTTATTTTTATTCTTTATTTCGTTATCAATCTGTTCTAATCGTCCTCTTTTTTTTGGCTGTCAGACACGGAGTATTTTGCATTTAATATCTGACAGGCATTGTACATTGTCCCGCACCAATGTCGACTCACTTTATTGAGCAGAGCTTAAACAGAAACATTGATTGAAATTCTCGGTACTCATCTTGAAGAACTGAGTCCTCTTATCAGAACATTCATGTTTAATATCTAAAAGATTCAGTAGATTTGACGAAATTAAAAACAATAATCGACTGTCGGAAACGGAGTTATATTGAAATCATCCGACTGTCGGACACTAAAACCCTGTCCGACTTTCAGACACGTAGACACTGCGTTCAACACAGCAACGCAATCTGTCGTGCGAAAAATTCGTTTCGCGTCCAGTGTGCAAGCGGCTTAAGTTAATACTACTATTATTGTCACTTCCCAGTAAGCACCGCGATGTAATGAGGATATGTGGGGAAGATGTCGTATTTACGTCGTTTGCTCATTGGCCCTACGTCGCTGAGACATCGGCATTTGTTAAAAATGCATTTTACCTAATGCTGATGTCTCGGTGATGTAGGGCCAATGAGCAAACGACGTAAATACGACAGCTTCCCTACACATCCTCATTACATCGCGGCGACGTACATGTGCTTACTGGGTTAGGTTTTATTGTTTTTGTGGGGGAAAGGAATACAGTCTGATTGCTATGATCTCATACTGAGTTAAGATCACATATTGAAAATAAATGTGTAACGTATCTTGCAGTGTTGTCCATGCATGTTAATCCCAAAATTTTAAGCAGCAACAGGGTGTAATAATAGGAACACGCTATCCATCATTTCTCTTCCCAAAGATGCAGGCAGAAGAAATAAATGAGCAACCGTCATATTTCATTCCAACTTCATGAGTTTGAATGATCTGACGTAGTTTCGTTTTGAAATTCCATTCTAGTTCGCTAATGGTAATAATTCGAGAATGCCGTAGCCAGCCAAGCTAACTCATATTCGTAATGCTTAATATAGACGTAAGCGGTGCAGAAAACGTGCCTGAAGCATCAAAGTAAAATGCAACATTAACTCATCATGCAGATATAGGACAGAGGCTTCTATATTCCAACACTTTAAAGGTGAGGAGAAGAGCTCATTTGATTGGTGAAGATTTGACTCGGCTGTGTTAAACCCACTTACGCCTTTTCTCCTTCCTCTTTGCCACTTGCGCCGGCAGGAGGGACAGAGGCGGGACAGAGGAGTACTTGCGCCAGGCTACGCCGGGCACGAAATTGCAACATACGCCTGGACACACCCCGTTGGCGCGGCGCTCCCCCCATTCGCTGCGCCTGCGCCGCGCCTGCGCCTGATCTACGAATTTAGAGCCCAAAGTCTTATTTCAACTGCATCTAGTTGTGTAAACACACAAATATATACATACATTTGAAAACAAGTCATCATATTATCAGCAATGTAACATATTGTAATCATGATCTGTATGTACTTCATACGTAGCATACAAAAACTCATAGCATACATTTACATACACTTGTGTATTTCATTCTTTTAATGTTAACACAAAAGATTATTGGCAATCTCCAGTGAATGTCAGACTTTCAATGTCTACTAGCCTTGTTAAAATTCAAGAACATAACACAGCTGATGTAGTACATATATATATATATATATATATATATATGTGTGTGTGTGTGTGTGTGTGTAGAACAACATCATATAAGTGAAGATTCTTTATCATTGTAAAACCATAATAATTATTATGAGGACAAAATCTCATCATTGCGGTAGTTAGATGTTTAGAAAAAATACATAAGTAGTCTGCATTATGAGGTCAACATTGTAGCAAAAATTGTGAAGTTAATCAAAACTGAATTGAAAATTAATTGAAAAAATCAATTAATCTACGGAAATCAATTAAGTTAATATCCCTTCTCAAAAGTTAACTAGTTAAGTTAATGGGATTTTAACTTAACTTGATTAAGTTAGCGATTTATTTATTTATTTATTTATTTATTTTTTATTTAACCCTTATTTAACCAGGGAAGTCCCGTTGAGATTGAAATCTCTTTTTCAAGGGAGCCCTGGGGGTTGAGGTGGGGAGGGAGAGGGCAATTTGCACAGCCAATTAGATCAGGGGATGATTAGGTGGCAGGTCGAAAGAGCCAGGTTGGGACTTTAGCTATGACACCGGGGAACCCCCTACTCTTATCGAAGAGTGTCATAGGATCTTTAATGACCACAGTGAGTCAGGACCTCGGTTTAACGTCTCATCCGAAAAAGACGGCGTCTCCTTCGTACAGTGTCCCCGTCACTGCACTGGGGCATTGGGGATTATTCCACCAGAGCAAGATGCCACCTACTGGCCCCATCCAGGAAACCCTCTTCCAGGAAGAGGTTTTCGGTGGTCTCCCATCCAGAAACCCAAGTTCCTCTGGTGGAATAATCCCCAAGTTAATTAAGTTAATTAATCGCCCCGTGCCTGGTACACAGACACAACATTAAAACATACAGTTAATTTTCAAAGTCCATACTGGCACCTGTTCGTGTTGTGGGCTTGGACAGCAACTGAAGTAAGAAAATATGTTGGCTGAACTTCATCCACAGAACACTTCTCAAACAAATGACAAACCCACCACAAACAGGAAATCAAGAACATTTATTGATAAATTGGCTACTTATCCCTGGTAGAATCACGAAATCTCGAGAAATAAACAAACTGAAGCAAGTCAACTGTTCCTCAACCCTTTCGGTAAAGAACAAAGGCTGTTGCCTGTTTGTAGTTGTGCTTAATACAACATGTATCATTTACGAGCGATTGTGCGTGATTCTGTAATTACTACGTGATCTCGTCAGACTTGGTCATTGGTCTTGCTTCTCTAGCTGTCTGGACCTGGTGTGCAGTAAAAACACAACCGGTGGGAGTTGATGGACGACAAAGCACGGATCAAACATGCAGCAGGGCGAAGGCGGACAGAATAGACATCTGGTGTAAATCCCGGGTCATGGAAGTGTTTCAAAGTATGGAGAGCTAGTATATGGGACAGGAATTTGGGGATTTAAACCAACATAATTAATTTTTCAGATCCGTAATGTAATCCCTATGGGCCAAAAATCGCATATTAACGTAACCCCTCTTCTGAAACTTTGAATGAATGATTATGCGCATCCCTCAACAAACATAGCTACAGCCAACTGACTGCGCATTTTCCACATAGGGCCTACCGCTTTCTTGCTCTGTAGGCACCCGGCCGAGGATTCATTTTGTTTCCATTGTTATCTGGAAAACTATGTCTTCATTTGTAACAGCTTACAATGGATAAGAAATGAAGATTCCTGGATGCATGAATGGATTTATATAGGGGGAGGTTCATTTTTTCTAATGACGGTAAAGATAGCCTGAATGCCGGAGTTTAAACTATTAATTTATGCAGGCTATATTTAACGATGGGACTGCGCACAACACAACATAATTTTAGGAGGAGTCAATAACTGGAGAACTTCAATATTTTATGAAAATATATGAACCAAAATTTTAAAAACTGCCACCTTTACAATTTGGGCTACACGATGGCGTTTTTGGTTGCATTCCATGCGGCACCTGAGTGGTATTTCACACTTTGATGATTAAATTTTGCAATTAATTCACGGTTTACAAGTGTGCTAATTTCTGCGGATCATATTCCAACAGATCCAGCTGAGAGCCGTCATCACAAATGAGTGTTGCCTCATGTTACGCAAATGAGGAAAGGACGTCACAGGTCGCTTAAACCATATGTCCTCATTTTGTCTGTCCTCTTTCCTATTTCCCGCATGCATCCTCGGTGGGAGGGACTAAGACACAAGGATAGGACGCAAGTGAGGAGAACAAGGATGCAATTTAAGAGACTTGAGATGCCGCCATAGTATCCATAGTATGGTGCAGAAATAAAGTTTTGTCTTAGTTAGTTAGTTAATTAGTTAGTTTGTATCTCAAAAGTTACGGAGGCTACAATAGTTTCAAAAATATCCATATGTTTGTGTTTGATGAAGTTATAGTTTATTAGAACACAAAAGAGAAGAATTAAAGTGGCAGCATACTCTTGCAAAATTGAACATTGACTTGAATTGATTTCCAGAGACCAGGGGCCTATTGCGCGAAGGCGGGATAAGGGATTGGCCCAGGATCGGCATGGGATGAGCCTGATCTCAAGCCCCATTTCAGTTGCACAGAGCATGTGAGCTAAACCATGGCACTAGTTACTATGGAAACAAAGTCTGTGGAGCTAGCCAGCTCCGGAGCAAGCTTACGAACTAGCTAAGCTCCTGCCTCCAGCCAATTTCACCTCACCTCATTCAGCAGTCACCCAAATTGAAAATCAATGTCCTTAACAGTCGTTCTGAATTGTCCACTACACATTGCTATCTCAGTTATAGTAGGCCCAGAGTAATTATCTTAGAAACTTGTGACCATTGATGTCAGTAAAATAGCCAATATTCAATCATTATATTCAAGTATCCATGTGACAGTGACCATCACAGTTCAATCAGTCCCCCTTCCATGTCTCATTTTAAAGATATTTAGAATCTGTCATCATCAGATTTGTCCTTATTCTCCAAGTTGAGACTTCCATCAGAGTAGAAAATGAGCAGTCCTGTATGAAGTGGGTTACCGTGCTTCAGCGCGGTCTTAAATCGCTGCAGTGACCCCCTACCTACAGCACTGCTGCTACTTTTCTCCGTCTTTATTCAAACTGCGACGGGTAAGGTAGAGTCGCTGCCTTAGTGCTGGACACGAGTGCAATGTCGCTAGCTTCGCGATACTGGAATCAAACATTTTCAGGAGGCTCCTTGACGTAATTTTCTGACGTTAACATTTTACTTTTTAACTTGAGTGTGCCTCCATCAGAAGTGATTAAAAGCAGAAGGTAAACTCAACTAATCTGAAAAACGTCTTCTAGATCGGACTATCAATTCAGTTTGTATAGGACAAAAAAGGGCTTGTAGCAAAATTGTGAGGCATATATGGGACATAAACTTTACTTTAACTTACTTTCACTTGAGTTTAGCTCACTTTAATACTCCTCTCAAATGTCTCGCACCACTCAGACAGAAACTGAAGGAATAGCAAGCAGAGGCATTTCAGAGATCCCATCGTCGCTCTGTCTGAACGTGGTCTTAGAGTGTTGCTGGCACATGCGTCTGCTGCCGCCACTTAGTGTCCATGGTGATGATCAGCATTTCTGTGATCGATCTCGGGGTCTATTTGAGGTAGCCGTGTGCGCGCTCTCAGCAGGATCAGCGGCACTGGGCTTCACTTAGCCTATCCTCCCCCACCCGCTGTTGGCTTTGTGCAATCAATTAAGCCAGCAACGCGCTGTTTGGGATATGGCAATACTTGCTTTGGCGTTGATCCAGGATCTCAGGATCCAACTTTTGTGCAGTAGGCCCCAGGATTGTAGTAAACAAAACAGTGAGCAGGGACAAAATCGAAAACAACAGGCAGAGAATCAAAAAACAGGATGGGCAGAATGCAGCTCAAGATCACAATCAGAAGTCAGAACCTAAAAGGCTAGGCAATAAGTCATAACAATAACAATTGGTCATGTGCAGTGGGCAGTCCAAAAATCAGAAACTGGCAAATGAAGAAAGTCAAACACAGAAGATCAGACTTGGAATAGAAGACTTGTAGACACAGAGCAAAGCAACTGAACCTGTGAAAGGAGGCTGATAAAAGGGAGGAGAGTATTGAGAACAAAGGGGTGCGGTTACAAAAGGGAAAATGACACAATTAACAGAGCACAGGAGCGGGAAGACAAGTGTACCTAAATGTGAACACATGGAGACACAAGAAAAAGGATAAACATTGAAATGGAAAACACCTCAATGAAAAGCAAAAACTTATGCACAAAAATTCCTCCAGATTGCTAGAAACCTTTAATTATGTTGTGCACCGCAGTAGATCAACTATACAAATTCCTTCTTATTTTTCTTTGAGGACCATTGATTTTAAAGCTCATAATGATTTTTCTCATGCATTTTTGGGCAAATTGGCAACCCTCAGCCCATCTTTGCTCCTGAAGAACTACGCCTTTCCTGGATGCTGCTTTTGTACCAAATCATGATTACAATCACCAGTTGACAACAGCTGTTCCAAATCATGTCATTAATTAAAATTTTACCTCATTGCTTGTCCTACATTGCCCCCATCCTAACTTTTTTTGTTGATGTACTTACAAAGAAAATGAAGTTGACCAAAAAAAGCATAGCATATCTTGTCTTTATACCGTCTGCAACAAAGCACAAGTCAAATTAAATTTAGGAATTACTGCTTTCTTTTTTATGTGAATTATCCATACTGTTCCAATTTTTATGCTACCCACACACCAGAAGACTTTGAATCGACTTAGAAAAGACTCTAAAAGACTATCAGCTCACATCTAAAGACTAGTGTTTAGAGTTTTTAGTCCCAGACTAGTCTCAGACTAAAGATTTTACAAAGGCTGTGAATCTTGTAGGGTCACTATCTACAAGACTACAACTAGATTTTTTAGCTTTTTTTCCCATCATGCAATTTTTTTGTTTGTTATTGACTGCCTGGTTTCCTGTTTCCGCTTTTGTCAATGCTCATCTATTGGTTGTTGATTGTGTTACGTCACTGCGACTTGCGATAATATTAAACACGTTTGATATGATCCGCAAGCCCAAGACTAGGGAAAGACTGGTATGAAACGCGGTGGCAGACTGCAGATTACCACCTTAAACTTAAAGATCGAGATGACGGGAGTGTGCCAAGACTCCAGTTAGACTCCTAAAGACTGTCAGTTTTTAGTCTGGCACTGTGAAAATCGTTTGGTGTAAGCCCAGCATTAGGGTTTTAGTTTGCCCCATTGTCTTGAGTACCTAAAATAGGTGGGGGAGGGGTAATTTATAAAAATGCTTGTAATTCCTTCTTGTTTTATACAATATTATTGACAAACCCCTCAAATTAAAGCTGGAAAATCAGTTTTTTATTTATTTCAAATCCATTGTGGTGGCATGCAAAGCTAAAATGATAAAAATCGTCATTGTCCAAATACTTATGGACACGCCTGTAGCTACCATAATTAGGTACCACTTGCCTAACCGTGCATAATATACAAATGACTTTTTTCTTTTCTTTTTTGGTCTGCAGATCTGACATTCTCAAAGCACCGTTTGTTATTCTTAATTCAATCAGGCTTCATGCATGTGAGTTCTGAGTATTTATCGATTACCACCATCAAATGGGTGCAAATATGTCCTTAGAATGTGTAAAATTATGCTTTCCAGTTTTAGATGAAGCAACAAAAAATAATTTAAAATTCCCCACTGCACCACTAGTTCTATTCTTCAAGCTTAACACTATATTCCCCCCCCCCCAAAACAATGGCAACGGACAGTACTTGTGGTCAGTATTCTTTTACTGCAGTGACCCACAGGGTAAACAGCGTCCAACTGGCCAGCATCCAGCTCAGGCTGTGCAACATCAACCTATTCCCAATGGAGCAGCTCTCATTTCAAAACAGTTTAATTCAGTAACAGCACCAAGCTGGACCTTGCGCTTTTCTTCAGCACTTCATTTCCCAGCTTTCAGCAAGTTTTCTTTTGATAGCAGAGAGAAGGGCTCCAGAAGCCTCGATCACACAAACCTTTTAGAGTAAGGCCAGCAAGATAGAAAAAAGAACACAAGAAATGTTTGACAAATGTTTAGCATGTAAGTCAGTACCTGTCGCGATATCCTGTTTTCTATATTCGTGTTCATGCCTCTGATAGTGTATTCTGATGTAGGCTACTGCACGCTAAAATCGATTAGATTTGTGGTGGCTATCCCTGTATTGTTACTCACAGAGCTGGCCCCTGCGTATGCCTGTATTGATTCGTGACTGGCCAGCACAGAATTTGTTTGATTTCCTCCATCCCAGCCTTGGGCACTCGTCCACTCCGCTTGGCGAGGAGATAAAGTCGGCCAGTGACAGGCACTCACCGCGCATCTGCCGCAGACGGACAAAGCGCTGCGTACGCGCTGTCATCGCAGCGGGCCTCGAGCGGCCCCTCACAGTCGACTGTCTGTCACGCCCAGCGTCCCGCGGAGTTAATTGAGAGTTGTGATCCATGTACCTTTTTTCCATTAGCGGCCCCTAATGACAGGCGGTGAGACAGCTACACGTGTCGGTGCGTCCCGCCGGAGGGCCGCGCAGATAGCGCGGGCCTGTCATCGCTGCCTAGCGTCAGTGGTGCTTAGTGCATTCTACTCTCCCCAGATAGCCTGCCGCTGATCACTCTCCGTAGCTGTGAGAGCTGTGTTGTAAGATGTGGTGCATATTACCAGTGTTCACTTGCCTGGAGCATTTCATCAATTTCATGCAACACATATCACATTACAGTACATATTCATCTTTAGAAATCTTTCACCAGAACTACTGCCATAACTGAACCACTAAAACTAGTACTGCTATAATAATAATAATAATAATAAGAAGAAGAAGAAGAAGAAGAAGAAGAGGAATATCATTTTTAATAGTTCAGATAATTTTTTTCATGATTTTATATAAAATCAAAAATTAAATTCTAACTTCTGTTTGGATGCTGGAACACAGAATATGTAACAGGCCCTTTCAATTCCATATTCCAAGTTGTTGGCAGCTAAATGGTAGGAGTGTGATCAGTTCATTTCAGGAATAACAAAGTTATCCATAACTGCAGAAAACATGGCAAGAATCTCAGGCTGCAGTATTCAGTGGTGACAATGGAAAATGGAATTCAAAAGTGTAAGCTGGAGATCACCTGTCGTCTGTTATCACTGGATTGAATGGATATCAGCATTTGTTATCAGAGGCATTGGTATAGGGTTCCCATCTACCATCTAGGGCATACAGTGGGTTGCAATCATTTATTGATTGAGTTGATAGGTGGTGGGATAACTTTAGATGACAAAGACACAACTATACTGTAATACACTGTATTGTCTCGGAAAAATATGATGATGACACAGATTTAAGAACGATCCCCCCAACCCCAGCTTTTTCAAGACTCATCTTTGAAATAAGACTTTTTAAAGACCAAATCTTATTTTACGATGAAATTAATTTTATTTGACAATATCTGTGGAAAAACACATGAAATAAACCGAGGAAAGCCGTTGTTTTTCACACCTTTAAAAAATTCTGTATTTACTGGGCTCCCAACTCTCCCGCATTCAGCATGAGATTTAATGGCATATTCACGTTCCCGTGCCGTAGTCAGCAATTATTCAATAAACGCAATGCATGAGTTTCACGATCGTTCAAATTGTTTAAATGAACTAAGACCATTTAAAACGTTTTTATGCGATTCCGTAGCTTTCAACCCCTGAATAAAGAAAAGCGTGAGAAGTCTGGAGTCATAATTGATTTCCATGTTACTAGTGGTGAAATCCACCATGACGCAGGTGAAACTGACAAACCTCCATGCACAAGGAGTTCAATTCCACCTGAGAATCTCTTACAAACACGCTGATTGAATAATTGCTGACATACAGCACGGGAACGTGAATATCCCACTAAATCTCACGCTGAATGCGGGAGAGTTGGGAGCCCTGTATTCAGTATTCTTTTAGATTAAATGGTCACACAAATAAAATCACATTTGCAAATTGAAGCAGCATTATGCAACTATCTTACCTTAATATACCAGTTACAAAATCATTTTTATGGTACACTGATTTGTAGTAGGGAGAATGGTCCATCTTTCCTTCCCACTCCATACCTCAAATGCCTGTTCTAGCACTATGTAACTTTGGCTGATTGGGTCCGATCTCCTAGGAAAAGTGCATCATGCTTTACAGCAGTAGTAATGTCATAACAGCAACCATGGGTCATTAGCTAGCAATAAGTAGATATCCAAGACAGAGTTGCGACAGCTCAAGAGACAAAGCCATTTTGAGTCCATCGCGCAAAACTGAGCCATTGCACATAATATAAATTTTTGGACTTTTTTGTTCTTTTAACTGTAGGAAAACATTAATTTCTGGAGAAAACCAATATCCAGTATCGATAAGCATAACAGACAAAAATGTTTGTACATAAGAAAAGAGAATACTGAAAAAATTATCAATGAACAGGAGTGGAGCCGTACATTTCTCCCTCTTCTTTAACACATTCCCTACGGTAAGCCGCTGCCAGCGGCGTGGATGACCATTCGCAGTCTGATGAAAACACGAAATCAGTTGACGATCGTGGTGATGGGCCACCTGTACTTCAATACTTTATAATGTGTAATTTTTTGGAAAAGTATTCCATAAATATGCGACAATTTTATATAAAAGTATTCCGTAGGGAATGAGTTAAAAGCATTCTGTTAAATTTTAGGTAGTTTCAAAATTCCTTCACATTCTCCATGTGTGAAACTAGGAACCATTTTAAACGCCATTTTCTCTGCCATCATTTACAATTATTATGTTTGTTTTATGGTGATTTTATGTCAGTTACTCAATCATTTGACTGAACTTTAACAAGCTCTTGACATGTAAGGAAAAGAATAGCCTAACTAGCTAGCTATATTTCTAAGGTCTACGGTTGAGGAAAAACCTTTGTTCAAAAGCCTGTCTGATGACAAGGTAAATCGGTGATAACAGTCTGAATATTGCTTACACTTAAAGTGCAAATTCATTGAATTTTCTCAAATAAAACCTAATCAGGTATACATTTGACCAAACAGCTCATGAACGGTATCCAGCTAATTAAATGCCCCAAATTGGCTGACAATCAACCTATTATCGATGTTCGAGTGGAGATATCCGAAAACAAAATGACAACTGACACAAATTTGCCAATTAGCGGATGTGGCGTAACGGGAGGTGTTCCAAACGTGGAAGTCAAGCTGAAAACAATAGGAAAACAAGATGTTGTCAAAGAATACTATTTCCATAAATTGATGAAAACAAACATTTTTCACATTAATGGGGGAAAGGGAACATTGTGACTATCAGCCTGTAGGCATGGTGCACCGAAACTATGTTCTGAGAGTTTTATGATGCCATGACGAGGGAAGGTGTCCGAAAATAGGTAGCCTACTTACATTATGACAACACAAGAACTTAAGAATCTATTAACTGTGATTTCACAGTGCATGCGCGACTAACAACACAGCCCATACTGGTCAAATGAGGCCCTGTTTGCACAGCTGGGGTGTGTTTCACGAACTATGTAAGTTGCTGACTTAGTTAGCAACTATGCTTTTGGGAAATGCACCACTGGCTGGCAAGCATGCTTAAACTTTTCGCTATTGAAGTATGAAGTTACACATGTAACATTTGTCGTAGAAAATTGAATTAATCAATGGTGAAAAGTGTTAGCATGCTAATTAGTGAATTATTTATTCCATTGACTTGAACAGACAAGAAGCGTACGCTTTTTTCATTCTCCAACTGCAGCTCCCGGTCTTGTTCCGACCTCGCTATCAAAGCCGAAATTTCGATTTTACTCAAGGTCTCGTGATGGAGGATAGATTTAGTTTTGTTTTGAGTCATTTTTTGCATTAAATAGTTTCTGCACTCATTTTCGGATGGGCTTATTAAGCGGCATCCTGGGCTTATTAGCCTGCTTTTCTGAATACAGAATAGATGGGGAAGATTCGGAACCAGAGCAGTTTGGGCTCAGCTTATTGACCGATGGCTTATTAAGCGGTGATTTCAGCAATCCCTCACCCACAGTGATGTCTAGAATTTCCCTGTGACTCGGGACCTGGTTGATAAAAAGCAGTCATCAGTGAAGTTTTTAGAGCAGATCACCGATCCTGATCCAGTGTTGCATCCGATTGAGTTCCCCATGTCAATTTGTTCTTCCGCAAACAACGCAATGCAGTGAATGTACATTTTATTCTGAATTTGATGGCAGAACAGATGGTTAAAGCATGCGGTAATTGAGTGATCACTGCTGAGCAGAAGAGTTCAATATTGCAATAGGACAAATAACAGGTGACGGCAGAATATCAAAATTCATCGCTCAAGGCATCATCTGTGATAACTTTCTTTAGAGTAGGCTGATTCATCAATGCTTGCTGTTATTACCCCGCCCCACCCGAAGGGTGAGGGAAGGGGTATTGTTTTCGGTTTGGTTTGTTTTTGTGTTTGTGTGTTTGTTTGTTTGTTTCTGTGTTTGTTTGTTAACACTCTAGCGGCAAAACTGATGGTCAGATTCACCCTAAATTTGGTATAGGGATTGCCACTGACCCAGAATAGATCCCTATTGAATTTTGTACAAATAGGTGAAAATATGTGTAAGGGCGAGGTTTGTTGTGCCTGGCACCACTTGTTTCTTTCATGATTTTCTTAAATTAGCAACAGTATCACAAAACTTTCTTGAAGGGGGAACACAATTCGACGGCAGAGCAGAGTCGGACACAACACCAGGCTCCGTGAAATCCTTTTGCTTTCTCTTCTCAAAATCCTGCTGTGCCTTTCAAATTGTGGGGTTTTTTTTTGTTGGAAATTTATGGAGTACGATACCTCTGCTTGCATCGGCCTTAATGTTGCAACCGTAAATAAGGCAGGTATTCGTTATTTTCCCAAGGGAATAATTTACAATTATGAATCATTCAGTCCAGTGCCATTAACACTGTATTCTCTGCTGCTGGCTTGGTTCCTCTCGCAATGTCATTGCCGAAGATGGCCGAAAATACAACCTCAATTCCGAAATAGTTGGGACAAAGTGTAAATTGTGATTAAAATCAAAACGCAATGACTTTAAATCACACCAGCCAGTATTTTATTCACAATAGAACAGAGATAACAAAGCAAATGTTGAAACTGAGAAATTTTACAATTTTATCCACAAAATGAGCTCATTTCAAATTTAATGGCTGCTACAGGTCTCAAAAAAAGTTGGGACAGGGGCCTGTTTACCATGGAGTATCATCCCCTCTTCTTTTTAACACAGAGTGGAGGCATCTGGGCATTGAGGAGACAAGTTTCTTGAGTTTAGCCATTGGAATTTGATGCCACTCTTGTTTAATACAGGCTTCCAGCTGCTAGAGAGTTTTGGGTCTCCTTTTATTGACTTTTTGTTTAATTATGCGCCAAATGTTCTCAATCGATGAAAGATCAGGACTGCAGGCAGGCCAGTTCAGCACACGGACTCTTCTACTACGAAGCCATGCTGTTGTAATAGCTGCATTATGTGTTTTGCATTGTCCTGCCGAAATACACAAGGCCTTCCCTGGAATAGATGTCATCTGGAGGGGAGCATATGTTGCTCTAAAACCTTTATATACAGTGCTGTGAAAAAGTATTTGCCCCCTTCCTGATTTCTTCTTTTTTTTGCTTATTGGTCATGCTTAAATATTTCAGATCATCAAAAAATTTTAATATTAGACAAATACAACCCAAGTAAACAAAAATGCAGTTTTTAAATGATGAGTTCATTTATGAAGGGAAAAAAGCTATCCAAACCTACCTGGCCCTATGTGAAATAGTAATTGCCCCCTAAATCCTAATAACTGGTTGTGCCACCCTCGGTGATAACAACTGCAATCAAACGTTTGCAATAACTGGCAATGAGTCTTTCACATCACTGTGGAAGAATTTTGGCCCACTCCTCTTTGCAGAATTATTTTAATTCAGCCACATTGGAGGAGTTTTGAGCATGAACGGCCTGTTTAAGGTCATGCCACTGCATCTCAATAGGATTTAAGCCCGGACTTTGACAAGGCTAAAATCTTAATTTCGTTTTTACTCAGGCCGGTAGGCCACGAGTCTAAGTTTTGGCTCCGTTCTTTTTTTTTTTTTTTTTTTCCAAGGTCGCGATTGTCCTGCTCATGCACAGTTTCGCGATTGGCCCAGGCCTAGACCCGGCCCGAGTACAGGCTCTGAGGAGCCTCTTGTTTTTAAGTCATTCAGAGGTGGACTTGCTGGTGTGTTTCAGATCATTGTCCTGCTGCATAACCCAAGTGCGCTTGAGCTCGAGATCACAATCTGAGGGTTGGACATTCTCCTTCAGGATTTTCCGGCAGAGAGCAGAATTCATAGTTCCATCAATTATGAAAAGTCGTCCAGGTCCTGAAGCAGCAAAGCAGCCCCAAACATCACACTACCACCACCATGTTTGACTTTTGGTATGATGTTCTTTTTATGAAATGCTGTGTTAGTTTTACGCCTGATGAAATGGGACGCACACCTTCCAAAAAATTCAACTTATGTCTCGTCAGTCCACAGAATATTTTCTGAAAAGTCTTGGGGATCATCAAGATGTATTTTGGCAAATGTGAGACGAGCCTTCGTGTTCTTTTTGGTCAGCAGTGGTTTTCGCCTTGGAACTCTCCCATGGATTTGCCCGGTCTCTGTCTTATTGTTGAATCATGAACACTGACTTTAACTGAGGCAAGTGAGGCCTGCAGTTCTTCAGATGTTGTTTTGGGTTTTTTTGTGACCTCCTGGATAAGTAGTTGATGCGTTCTTGGAGTAATTTTGGTGCCGGCCACTCCTGGGAAGGTTTACCACTGTTCCAAGTTTTCTCCATTTGTGGATAATGGCTCTCACCATGATTTACCAGAGTCCCAAAGCCTTAGAAATGGCTTTGCAACCCTTTCCAGACTGATAGATGTCAATTTCTTTGTTTTTCATCTGTTCTTGAATTTCTTTAGTTCGCGACATGACATGTTGCTTTTTGAGATCTTTTAGCCTACTTCACTTTGTCAAACAGGTTCAATTGAAGTGATTTCTTGATTCAACAGGTCTGACAGTTATCCGGCCTGGGTGTGGCTAGTGAAACTGGACTCAAAAAAATGTGGTTAATCACAGTTAATTCATGATTTAACAAGTGGGGGCAATTACTTTTTCACATAGGGCCAGGTAGGTTTGGATAGCTTTTTCCCCTTAATAAATGAAATCATCATTTAAAAACTGCATTTTGTATTTTCTCGGGTTATCTTTTTCTTATATTAAAATTTGTTTGATGATCTGAAACATTTCAGTGTGAAAAAGATGCAAAAAAGTAAGAAATCAGGAAGGGGGTAAATACTTTTTCACGGTACTGTACCTTTCAGCATTCATGGTGCTTTTTAAAACATGCAAGTGTCCCACACCATATGTACTAATTCATCCCCATACCATCAGAGCTTTTGAACTGAACGCTGATAACAGGAGGGGTGGTCTTTCTCCTCTTTAGCCCGGAGGACACGATGCCCATGATTTCCAACAAGAATGTCAAATTTGGGCTCCTCTGACCACAGGACACTTTGCCACTTTGCTACAGTCCACTTTAAATGAGCCTTGGCCCAAAGAACACGGCAGCGCTTCTGGATCATGCTCAACAATGGCTCTTTTTTGCATGATAGAGTTTTAGGTGGCATCTGTGGATGGCACGGTGGACTGTGTTTACAGACAGTGGTTTCTTGAAGTATTCCTGGGCCCATTTAGTAATGTCAATGACAGAATCATTCTGGTGAGTGAAGCAGTGGCGTCTGAGGGCCCGAAGATAATGGGCATCCAGTAATGGGCATCCGTCCCAACTATTTTGGAATTGGGGTTGTAAATTCTTTCAGAGATGATCGCGATTCACAGTGATTAAAATGCAAATAAATTTGTAATGGCTGATCAGTGGTGGCGCCAGAACTGGAAATTTTGGGGATACAGAAAATCACTTTAAAACAACAATTAGTTCCGGCTGTTTCTCTATCAGTTTCCTTGATTGACACGTTTTCCAATTATAGTAATAATCCATTGGCAATTGAAGACATGGCTTATCTCCCCATACGATCTAACAGTGTCAAAATAATGGGTTAAATTCAGTTCAGAAAAATAATTTATTTATAAATAGGCTTACGAAAGACAAACTGCTCAGAAACTTCCGCGCTACCTTTTCCACCCATCAGGCGATTTAACTTGCACTTCATGATCGTTAAAATTGTTTAAATGAAATAGAAGACCATTTAAAATGTCTTTATGCAATTTCTTAGCTTCCAACCCCTGAGAAAAGAAAAGCGAGAGAAGACTTCAATTCCGTGAGAATTTCTTGATACGTGTTGCCTGAATAATGACTGATCTGCGTTCCAATGAAATATCGCCTTTCACTCAGTATAGCGTGGGTTGATTAAAAAGTGGGACTTGGCAATCAAATATAATATTGTTTGCCAAATTAAAATTTTTTAATCTTCACTTTTGTTATTAAGTGTAAGATTGTAGACTATGGCGTGAGAACGGGATATGCCACTAAAAAGCATTAGACTCATGCCATATGCGTGACAACTGACAGGTATGCAATTTGGATAACGCTGATTTAAATACACCAAATTGCGCATCCAAATGAACGATTGTTGATGTCACACCTTCAGGGGGAGAATTAGCAGCGCCTGATAGTGTGGAGTGCTCTTGGAGTGAATCAATTGTTCATTCTGAAAATGATTGAGAACGAGCCAGGACCAATTGTTGTTATAAAGGGCCCCCAAATTTACAGCTCTGGTACTGCAACTGGCAGGGAACCTGGACAGTTTGTTTCCTTTCTCCGACCTGCTGCTGCACCCATCGGCGCTGCAACTGGTCATGTTTACAAATTTTGAATACTTGGCTATAGAATTAGGAGCTCATTCACAGATGAATTCTTCACTTTGAGACAGTGCCCAATAAAGTGATGGAGCAAACTGGCTTCATATGTCGCATGACAAGGTTTTGCTAGGACCTTCATGTCGCCTCGCTCTCTTTCTAGGAACTCTAGCTTTAAGACGAAGCTAGGCCAGTTTTTTCCATCTGAATTGCCTATGGACATCATGGCAGAGGCATAGAGACTGAAGAGATAATTGATTTATAATGGAAGCTGTGAAGAGAAAAAGAGGGAGTGACCGAGCAAGAGGTCGACAGAGAAAATCTTCCACTGGCTTTTGTTCAGAGCTACGCAAAATAAAAGTTTGCAAGATAGACTCCAAGCTGTCTTCTTGCTTGTGTTTTAATATTAGCTGACTGGCTCTCTCTTGATGTTTGGCTGTGTTAGCTATGTTGCACAATTGTTAATTTTGTTTTAATTATGATCCAGGTCAGCTCATTTTGACAGAGATTGAATCAATAGCTAAACCTCTGTCTAACATTGGTACAGGTAATACTTGCTGTTGTGTTGGTCTGTGTCTAGCTGGCAATGTTAGCTAGCTTGTCACCAGACACTTCCCTTTGTGCTAAGTGAGTCTAAGTTTTGTAATTTTAATTTAGCTAATTGACAAGTTAGCTGTTCTGTATCTCATAGTATCTCCCAGACATTCCTATATGTTACAGCCTGGCATTCGCAGAATAGCTATCGATTGGTCTCGCATACATCCCTGCTGATGTTCTCCAAGGGTACATTCAGTTGGGTAACACTGGGGTCAAGGATATCGGTTGCGGAGCATGTGTAGTATCAAAATGAATGGAACAGACAGGGTCCCTACCAAACTATCTACCTATCCACCATGTCCACTGAGCCAAGAGATAAGACCAATGTCTAAGGCAGTGAGCTAAGGCAATGTCTGTTAATCAACTGAACGTTAAGATTACTTTGAAATAAAGTTTCACTTTGCGGTCTCTTCATCCATGCGCACCAAAAATGTCAATTAAATCATTCAGTTTACTATTATTTCAAGAAAAGAGGTTGCAAACGTAACCAACTTCACCACACTCTGTCACTTTGGACACGGCCAACCCTGCAGAATCTGGGGAGAATACTCCTGAACTAGTTACGCAACTCGAGGGTCACGCACTGAGTGTTGTATTTAAACTCGAGTAGAGCCCGCGTCACTTGTGTTCCCTAATTTAATGCAACCTATGAAAAATTGCAGTGTAAACTGTAACTTTATTGGAGTTATCCCTGTCTCACGGATTTTAGTTCAGATGCCAAAAGTAAGCTATCTTACCTCCGATCTGTTTCAGGTTTGCAAGAAAATAAATACATTTGTTTAGTAAGTCTTGGACAATCTCACACCATGTAAGCCTTGAAAGTTTGCAATTTCGCAAACCTATCTCAGCTGGCTAGTTTGAAATCTGTCACACTGTCTGATATGTATTATGTGCAATGTAGCCTGTATAATTTATCTAACAGTAGTTCATTAGATTACTCACACTCCACATTCACTGTATGTTAGCATTCAACTCTGATGTCACCATAAATGAACTCCCGTAATATGAAACTTTTTTGGTCAACATGGTTATTTGGCTTCAGATGTCGGTATGTCCGATTTTAAATCCAGCATGCCAACAGATGCACACGTACTGCTTTCCATAAGGGGTGAGAAGTGGGGGACTTGTATCTACGACAGTAGTGTTAGACTTTGAAACTGTAGGGAGTGCTGTTTCGCAAAAAATATTAATCCCTTCATAGTGGGGCTTTAACTTCTAGTGGTATTTAACGCTTCGATCCCTATAGGTTGGTTTAGCGCCCACAGAGAGAACGTGCATTATCTCAAAATTCTGGAAAACTGGCCTCCAAATATGTGACCTTGATCACATGACTTTTGGTTGTCATCTAAACTTGTTTATGATCCAGTGGTTTGCCCATCACACTAAGCTGTGCTTTGGCGTAGGCGGGGGTCATGACCCCTTTATGTAATGCGGGGTTAAATGTGTTGAATACCATAAACATGCAAATAAACTGTGCTGTATAAAAAGATGGACGAAGCACCCGTGACGTCACCCATTGGTTTCAGCATACCATTTAGGAAGCCTCGATTTTGGCAATTTGAACAGTGCCATTTTGTCATTTTGAAACCGGAAGTGATTCCTATTGGACGAGAGCTTGAATTGAAGGGAGGAGAGAGGGGTGGACCTATGGGTGGATCTGTCTGTATCTGACGAGGACCAGAGGATAGCCACGCCCCCAAAGCAAATCTAGCTTTATCCTTTATTGTAGTCTATATGCGACCATAATTTACAAAAATGAACATCATGATATATCGAAGGAGACTTGACATTTGCGATAGATACCATAAAATAATGTGGAAAATCATCATTGAAATAATAAATCAGGTAGGAAAGTAGGGTAATTTTCTCTTTGACTTCTATAGCATTGAACTTCTTTCTGCAACCACCGACATCACTATCTGCTGGCCATTAAATAGAATGCAATTTTAAGGCAATTCCGAATTGGCTTTACTTTTCAGACTCGGGTGCTGCGTCCATCTTTTTATACAGTCTATGGTTTAGACCAGTGCAATAGCTAGCCGAGCTAGCCAGTAAGTCAGGCTGCCATAGAAAACCTAGTTAGGCTACACTTTTAGCTGAATGCACTTTTACAAAAGTTCAGTGAATATTTGTTTGCCGTAGCTATTTCCTCTTCATGTATCTAAGCGTTATCCTCACTCCTTCAAATCCTGGTTAATGCTGAAGTCCGGCAACTGCACCAGTATTAAAAGTTGAGCTATATGTGACAATGGGCAGAACTTAGAAAGCATGCACAATAGTAATCATGGATTAATTTTCACTGTGATATTCTTTTAACAAAACCATGTTTTGGGTTCCTGCCATTGCAACTCAGACAAGACATCCAACTGAACAACAGGATATGTTCATCTTAGTAAGTTCTTCATTATGCCTTTACTTAACTTGATTTTTTATGAGTGTATCCTATTCATGTCAGTGTTTTGTGTCGCCACTCCTGTGTGTGACGTAATTGCGAAGATGACAGACTATTGGTCTACACTGACTTTTAATAGTCTAGATCAGTGGTCTTCAGTGTCGTTCCTGGGGACCCACTGTGTATGCTGGTTTTTGTTCCAACCACATTGTAATCGCAGGATTTTAACAAGCTGTTAATGTCTTAATTAGGTGTTTTTCATGTTTAGAGTTGTTACGCTCTGTAGCCAAATGATACATAGAAACATCAATACATGCTATGAAGAAATAAAATACCCTAGAAGGTAGTGTGTTTATTTCCTCACTTCAGGAAATTTCAAGTGATATAACATATCAAACAGATCAAATTAGACACTGAGGAAATCAGTAAACCCCAAATTAGGCTGCCGGACACAATTCTTCAAGTTCTTTCAAAATACATCAGGTGAACATAATTAGATTAACATAACACAAAACTGGTTTGACTCTTTACCATTTGCTTTTCAGCAATTAGGAACCAATTACATCTTCAATTTGATTGGCTACATTGTTTTGTCCGGTGGCGGCTGGTGAACTGGTGAAAGGGGAGGCTCAAAACAATCCCTTTAAATTAATGATTGGCCACGACCTGTTTTCAATCATTCATTTATATTACAATTACAGAAACTCCGATAACTCTCAACATTATCAAATGTGGCCAGTTATATAACGCGTACCGATTACGACTCCGGACTTCTCACGCTTTTCTTTATTCAGGGATTAAAAGCAATGCATGTGTTTCACGATTGTTTAATTGAAATTAGACCATTTGAAACGTCTTTATGCAATTCCATTGCTTCCAACCCCTCCAGTGCACAAGGACTTCAATTCCGCGTGAGAATCTCTAACATACGTTTTGATTGAATAATTGCTGACTACAGCAGAGGAACGTAAATATGCCACTTAAACTCACACCGAATGCATGAGAGTTGACAGGTGTGCGCTATAAATGAAAACTGGCCACACCTGATACTGTTGAGAGTTTTCGGAGTTTCTGTAATGGTAATTTAAATGAATGAAAACAGGTCGTGACCAAACATTAATTTTAAGGGATTGTTTTGAGCCTCCCCTATCACCGGTTCACCAGCCGCACTGGTTTTGTCTCCTTTTATGCTGTTATTTCCAATACATCGCAATGTAGGTTTAGTATTTTTTATTCTTGATGGAAAACATATGAAAATGCTCATATGATATTCTCTATTAACTTGTGAGTTAAGAGGGCAAATAACTGCTCTAAACATTAAATGCACTTAAGACAAATTAACAGCTTGTTAAAATCCTGCGATTACAATTGTGGTTGGAACAAAAACCAGCATACACAGTGGGTCCCCAGGACAATGTTGAAGACCTCTAGTCTAGATTATGAATATAAACAACCTCACTTTTTCAACAAATTACCAAGGAAAAAACCCATCTAAATTCAGACAGATATGGTACTTTACACTACAAATTAATTTCAATATCAAGTTCGCACACTGTCAGTCGAATTATCAGAATCTTGTGGCGAAAAACAGAAATTCTATCCAACTGATCAATGCTATTAATCAATGATAATGACCCCCAACAGGTAGAGCAGCTCTTGTCTCTTATCTCTGGTGTTGATAACAGATTATAACTCCCATTCAATCGAATGGCAACATTCAAAGTGGCTCCTCGAGATACAACACCTGAGAATCAAAATGAAAAAAAGAATATTCTTTTAATTCAATGGTGTATCCGTCAGATTTATTCCCCATGCATGAGATGGCAAACGAATGGTTAGTTTGCAGTTGAATCAAAAACTTGACGGTTAAACCTCCAGTCTCTTCTGCACAGGGGAGGGAGAGAAGCACAAAGCCTGTTTCCCTCTGGTCGTGCTATCTCGGCCAGCCAAAGGAGGAGAAAAATAGAAATGCATGGCGGAAAAAAACAATGGAGTGATATCAGCAGTTTCAGGGTGGGGGGGGGTGGATTGGACACACTGCTGCAACTGCAGTCGCCCTCCTCTGAGGGAAGAAGACATATAACATTAATGGTATCCTTTAACATCTCCTTAACCCCTTCCCCCCTCCCTCCTGCCCTGCGGACCCCCTTTCCGGCTCCCCTGGGGCCTGTTTGTTTCCTTGCCAGCGGCACAGGCGGCGTAACACTGATGAGGTGCTCAGGCCACCATGAAATGCACCACAACCCGCCCGCACGGGTGCCCCATGATTGCGGTATTTACTTTTTAATCTGGGCACCTTAATACATGTGATAAAAACTTTGTCACGTTAGATGGTGACAGATGGGCCTGGAGATGTTATTACTGGTGGTAGTGGTGGCGGTGCCGGTGGCTTGCGCGTGTGTGTTGGAGGGGAGGGGGACGGTAGGGCTGGGGGATGGGGGAGAGGGGTAGATGATGTCCCCAATCACGATAATTTTTCATCACCCCAATTACATTGTTGAGTGCGCCGTCTTGCCTGCATGCGCGACCAGCCTCGACGCTGGGGGATGAAGTGGGGGGAGGAGACATAAATAAAGATAAAATGAGGTGCTTCGCATCTCCCATCCCAGCAAACTATTTCTCTGGGTTTCCCTCCCCATTGATGGAGTCAGAGTTCAAATGAAGGCTAAATCTTATTTAGATAAAAGTACTATGTGCCAACCTCAGGACAAAAGGCTTGTGGTCGGACAGGGTGGGGGCTGGGTGGAGAGAGTGAATAATGTACATATGTTTGAATGTGTAAATATCATGCAAATGCGGGTGTGGGTATTCAAATTGTATGCAAACGCGGTGTGATTGCGCATTGTACGCTGTTTGTGTGCCATTATTTATCATACGTATTCATAAATTAAGTCATACTCGACTCTTCTTCAGGTACATAAGTTAAATGAAATCACTTCATCAAATATGAAACCGTTTTAGGAAATTGTGTGCAAATGATTCCTTGGTCTAAAAAGCAGAGGTTAACTACATTGGCAGAATCCTGAATTCCTGATGCCGCGACTAAAGAGGACTGGACTCTTATGTGCTCAAAGATCTGAAAAAAATTGCTTGATTCAGACCCGGTCAGCTTCCAAGTTCCCTGACCCCGGATTTGGTAGCTCGCCCTCTGACATCGCACTCTACAGCCAGCTATTTGATAGCCATACTGTTGGCACGAGGACACTGAAATCTGCTCTTTGTCTGATAAGCCGTTATAATTGGCAGCGTTGGTGGCCAAGCATTTGTGCGTGTGTGTGTGTGTGACTGTGTGAGTGTGAATATCTGTGCCTGTGCAGTGTGCGTAAGTTAGTGTAAACGCTCTGGTCCCTTTCTCAATCAACATAAGTTTACCAACTTCGTTTTCCCCCTTGATTGTTGTTCAAATTAAATAAGAAGCAGTAATGTTTGGGACGTAAATATCGACAATAATCACAAATGCTGTTAACAGCTGCCGAGGCAGCGGGGCTGCGAATCATTAGGAAGCAGAAAAATCTCCCAGGTTCCACGCCACCCTAACCCGCTAATGAAAAGAATGTAGTCACAGATCTCATTTTTCAGCCAATTCTTGTGTAAACTGGAAATTTTCCAGTGTATGCGCTGTGGAACAGGGGGCCTCCATAAATCACCCAGGGCCTGCCGCCTCCGCCGCCGGGGGGGTTCCAGCGCTCGGAAATCACGCCGCCATATGTCGGAAAAAACCGAAAAACCTGCACAAGGAAAACCGAAGGAGACGACATATAACACCAACAGCCCCCTCCCACACACTCCACCTTCGTACAACCCACCACCCAGCTCCAGCAACCAACCCCCCTTTCAAACACCTTTCCCCAGCACTGGCCCAGCCAGCCAGCGAATCCTGCTTGCAAGGCACCGAAATGGGTCATTTTTTAATTAAATACAATATTAATTACTGCGAGCACCATTAACGATATGTGAGATTTGACTAATTAGTGTAATAGTTTTGGAGTCACGCTCATTAAATATGAAAATTACAGCAGTAGAAAGGATTGGTTCCGTGATCAATCTTGTATGGACAGAAAGGAAATGATTTAGAGAATAGCTTTTATTGTACAATTAACTCCATTACAACCCATCTGACAAGAATAAAGAGAGCAGGGAATTTCATCTGCTCTGGAGTTTCAGAGAAGTGGAGGCTTTGGCTGTTGGATTTTTTTTTCCTCTCAAATGCAATCCTTTCTGTTTAACCAGAAGAGACAACTACCAAAGCGTAGATTAATCTCGATGGGCTTCCTAGTATTACAGCGCATCGTAAAATCCACTAGGATGGCTGCAAAATTGCAGGCTTATTAATAATTTCAAATGGAAGCCTTGGCACAAGTTCTGATTGGCCACAGAGTCAAGCAGCACTTATCTACTTACATCAGCAGCTTCAATCTGCTGGATAGTCACCTGAGAGCTCATGACTGTCACCTGACTTCAGCGTCAGATGTTTGCTTGACCGGTAATATGCAAGTTTATTTAAGTTGGCATTTGTAAAAGTAGCTCCTCGCGCCGCTCGTGGCAACCCTCCTGCGCCTCAGCAAAACCGTCAAGTATATCACTCATTAATCCTGTTTTCTTATGACTAAGTAGCTGTTCTATAACAATGTCTTTTCCTTTTGAGGTCATTGTTGCTGTAGGCTCTGTTCTATGGAGGGGGGGTTAGTTGCAGCTCCCTGCCTTCGGTTCCATGTTTGGCCGGGCAGGGATCTCTCAGCAGAGCCATGTTGCCAAACCCATTGTATGCACTTATGTCTGTATGTCTTTAATAATTCTCTTCTTTTTTTTGAAGAAGTGGTCCTTTCAGGAATCATACTTATTTGTCTTATTAGAAAAGTGGAGCTACGGTGAGATGGTTAATCTACTGACCATACAGACACATGTGGTATTTGTGCTGTCCTCAGTAATGTATTAGACTTGCTATATTTTTAGTGACAGAAATTAATTGGCGCAAGAAATTATGAAAATCACTATATACCGTATTGTCTTCAAATGTGAAAATACTGTAAACAGAATTACTAAAAAATAACAAAAATTTGCACCTCTTGAACAGTGGTTCTCAAACTCAGTCCTGGTGCCACCTATGTATGCCAGTTTTTTATTCCAACCACAATTGCAATTGTAGGATTTTAATAAGCTGTTAATTTATCGTAATCAGGTGCATTTTATATTTAAAGTGATTATTTACATTAAAGACACATTTTGACAAAGATAACTATGTTTGCCATGAAGAATAAAAGACCCTTAAACACATTGCGGTTACATTTCTGTATTGCAAGCAAATTCAGGTAACAACATTTCTAAACAGACCAAATAAGACACTGAGAAAACCAGTATGTTCAAAACTAGGTTGCTGAATGCAGGTGTTTAGAGTTCTTTTAAAGTAATTTGCTTGAACGTAATTCAGTTAGTCAGTTAATTCTTTATTACTATTAAATTTTAAAGGTTGCCGATTTAAAAAAAAAAAAAATTATAGAGTGAATGAACACAAGATTGCCAAAGAAAACCTCTAAACCAGAATGCAGATTTGTGCATTTGTAAGAACAAGCATGCAGACATGCATTCAAAGCCATTGGCTCCAGCCACTGGCTTTCCACTGTTTGAATCAAAGACATTCTCACCGCAGTCAAACAATATATGCCATTATATAATATCTTTTTTCAGTGAATTTATTTTCTTCGTGGATTTCTGATGTCATCTTCTCGTGATCCCACACCTGGCTGCACCCTGGGGCTAAAGGTGAGACACCATGTCTCTTGCACTTGCTTCCCTGACCTTATTTTAATTTTTATTTACATTTTTACCATTGGTCTTCTCATCTATACATCCTTACAGAGGACTTCTTATCAAGTAAGTTGTATCTCACTTTACCAGCCAGTTGAGGATGGGCTCCCCCACTATAGCCAGGTTCCTCAAGAGTTTTCTTCCCAATGGGACATTTGTCACCACTGTTTGAGGGTTTTTCCCCTCTAGGAGTTTTTACCTCATTTGGTATTTTGGTTTTTTTGCCCACCTGTTTTTTTTTTTTTTTTAACTTGTAATTGTGACATCCACTATGTGAAAGGCACTACACAAGTGAAATTGAGTTGCATTAAATTGAAAATGGTTTATAGATGTTAATCCAGCAACAGTTATGAATTTGCAGTTGAAACCTTGTCACCATCCACCATCAGCATCCAGCAACCCAGACATGTCATTCCAGGCAGTGCAATTTTCAGCCTGTCGAAAGCAGAAAGGTGTGTTGAGTCACAAATGCATTTAAACTCATGGGACATAACAGAGTGTTAAGGTGCAAATAGAGCATGCCACAGTGAGAATCAAAAGGTGAAAGCTTGGAGACATCTGTTCACAGGCCCTTTCCCTATGGATTTTGCTAAGCAGTCCTTGTGGACACAACACTCATTCTTGGGAAGGCTGGCCCTTTGACGCAAATGGACCCCTCAACTCCCATATTGCCCAAAGGTTTGAACAACCTACAGCAGAGGTAGTCAACCATATCCAGAAAGGTCTGGTGTGGATACAAGCTTTCCTTACAACCAAGCAGTTACACACACTACTAATAAAGGTCTTGAGAAAAGATTCTAGGGGCTGAGTAGTAGAATCAATTGTGTAACTGTATGACTGGAACAAAAGTCTCCACCTAACTACACAGGCGCTTACAATGTTATCTCTCTGCCCTCTTTGAAAAAAATGTCTTTAAAAGGAACATTTGAGAGGTATAAGGATCAGTTTTACAGCTTTCATACTTTTCACTCCGATGACAGGATTCCGTAAAGAACTAAAAAGCAAAATTTTTTTTTTCCCCTGAATGTGAAAATAACAGTGGCACAATCATTCCTGGCCAAACCAAGCCAGGTTTGTAATCAGAAGCAGTTGATGATTAAAGGGGATTCGCCATGCTTACCGTCCATACAGACACAGGCTAGATGCCAGGGCGTGTCGCTGTGGTGTGTGCTCATGCACTATCAGGTTTTTCCCAAACACTTCAGTAAACAGGTTTGGGGGAAACCTCGGCCAGTTTCCTCTGCTGAGTTACTGGTATATTTAGATTGCCTATTAATGAACTAGTGGGAGAGCTGTGGAATTTGGCTCTGTTTTTGGAGTGAATTTGAATCCATCCAAAGCTGTGAAAATAAATGTGTTTACAGAGCATCTATCCTGCCCAGGTGCTCCATCAAATTTGGAAAGATGATTTTGCTTCTAAAAGGAGACTGATGAGCTACAACGAGAACCTTCACACTAATACTGGAAAGCTCAGACCTACTTTTGTGATTGTTAGTTTGAATTGAACAACTACAGGAAGGTGAATCAATGGAAACATTGTCATCAACTCCAGCTTTGTAAAGCTGACGTCAAAGTTCCTGTGTTGACACTGGTTCAGATATGAATTCATTCATCGCTGTGATGATTTATAGAGCAGTGTTTTGATGGTAGCTGGCAACTGCCCAGTCAAGTGTCTGTCTGTTGCAGTCAGAGAGCTTTAATTTGGGGCCTCATTTATTTATTTAGCTGTTTTTAAGTGTTTGCCATATGTTGGCATACTTCCTGACACTTTCCACCAAACCATCCACAATTATTTTGCTCTTTCTGTGACAGGTCTACGTGCAATTTGGGCTCCAACTATTTGGCCCTTTTGAAACTCTGCTAGAATCCTAATCCTGCCTTTGAGACGTACTAAGGAAAGTGCTGCTGGTTAGATCTCTTAAGCACTCAAGCTTCTAACTACTGTTCAAATTATTAGGAATCATCCATGAAAACATTTGTAATTGTGTTTAAATACATCAAAGTGAGAGCTATTTTTCAGGGATGCTACTGATATTTTGTATCACACCCTTCACTAAGGCTGAATAATGAGTTTGGATAAAAATGAGCACCAAGGTAAAATGAAATCAGCACAAAAAACACTTTCTCACTGAAACTTTATTCTGTTTTTCAGGCTAAGAATGACGTAGAGACAATATTTTTTAGTTTCAGAATTTTCAGATACTATTTTTTCCTAAGTAAAAGCACAAAGCAGATAAGGATGAAGTGCTGAGCTATAAAATATTTCTTAATATCAGTTTTCTTATGCTATTTTGCACTCAACTTTTATGCATTATTCAAGCCATGTCTGAAACACTCTGGTATGTCCCCAAATTCTTGTGAATATAAACATTCCTTTTTCTGTAATATATGCAAAACTACTATCTCTGTTGTTTCTTGAGTACTAGCCCTCTATATTATTTTAATGCTTCCCTCCAGACTCCATGCCAAATAGCCCACACTTTATCACGGCTTATTTTATTTTTTATTTTACAGGCCTCTGTCTCTTTTAAATGATTGCACCCGTTTTGATCTGATTAATTTCGTGGTTGCACAAACAATTACTTTTCATCTTTATCAGTTGGAGCAATCATCCCTTCTTATGGGTATCATTTATTACAAGTGGACAGCTACCTGTTTATTAGAATTTAAAGTAGCATATCGGCGCAGCGATCTCTCTTGGTCTGTATTTACATTTCAACTTCAGCTAAACAGGCATGACAAACACACATAGCGAAGGCTGGACTCAACAAGACTTCATTTTCATAAGACATTTTAAATTCAGTTGAGCACAAGTTTATGGGGAAAGTTGTGAAGCTTCGCAAAGGATGGGAGGGAAGGCGGGGGTAGGTGGCTCTCAGATGGTTGGCAAAGGTGCACTTTGCAGCCAAGGGAACGTCCATCATTTGAAAAGAGAGGATGCGAGCTTTGCCCTGAAAATCTTTGCATTGCTCAGGGTGCTCCCATTTGAAGGCTAGCATATTTGTGCGTCGCAGCCAGTGCTTCTTTTGACAACTCAACAGCTGTTAATTACCGACTGGCCAGGAGAGAGGGGAGACAGTCTGGCAAATGCACGGAGAGGCGAGAATTTGCGTGCCCGTGGAGCGCGGATGTCAGGTCCTCTCGGTGCCCACAGTGCGAGGACCTGCTCCCGATGCCAATCAATCACCGTCCTGTGCCGGCACCAAGGAGCGCTGCGCCATGGTTTGGGCAGAGCAAGCCTCTTCTGATAGCTGCTTAGAAATTATCTTATGGCAATCTTTTGTTTTAGATAGCGGCACACCAGCTCAGTGCCTCTCAAACTCAGTCCTGGCACCCCACTGTGTATGCTGGTTTTTGTTCCAACCAAAAATGCAATCTTAGGATTTTAACAAGCGATTGATTTGTCATAATTGGGTGCATTTATGTTTAGAGCAGTTATTTATCCTCTTAAGCCACATTTGACTTATCTATACATAAAAAATAAAAATTTCATATCCACATTGAGATATATTAGAAACTAGTATAAGAAGAACTGCAGAGGGCAATAATTTAACCGAACATTTAATCAATGTAAACAATCAGTAGGTTCCTCACTGGTGAAACTGTTGACACATGGTTGCAAAACTAACAATTTATTTGGCAAACAATAGAGTCACACCTGTTTTGTTTCATGTTTATTTTATTAATTTCATGCAAATTATTTTGAAAGAACTTAAAATGTGTTCAGCAACCCAATTTGGAGCTTACTGATTTTCTCAGGGCGTAATTTGATCTATTTAGAAATGTTTTTACCTGAAAATCCTCACAATGTTGAAAAATAAGCACAATTCGTTCAAGGGTTTTTATTCTTCATGGCACAATGGATATGTCCATCAAAATATGGCTCAAGATGGTAAATTACTGCTCTAAACACGGAATGCAGCTAATTAAGACGATTTGACGGCTTGTAAAAATCCCGCAATTTGGTTGGAACAAATACCAGCATACACTGTGGGGCGCCAGGACCGACGTTGAGAACCATGGCACCAGCTTGTGGTCTGTCTCATGCAAACGTCTGCCGAAACACATTTTTGGCCCACTCAAGTCCCAGAAAAAAATGAGGCAGGGGGACATTACAAAAAATGGTGCATGAAGCTTGACGTACCTACACAAGGTACAGTGTGGTGTCAAGAAGATCAGGAACAATGGACAGGATTGCCAGCCTGTTGCTGATTGGTGTGGCAATGAGCCAGCCTCAATTGCAGAGACACTTTGAGATTCCACCATCAATCTCCATGCTCTTCCCAAGCCATTCTTGTCACCACTTAAAAGCCCATATTTTTCCTTACAATATGTTAGACGAAATTCTCCGCACCACAAATGGCCAACAGTTGCAGAAGGTCTGCGCCTTTAATTTGTTGAATATCTTGAAGAATTTTAATTAATTTTCCACTCTTAGCTGCTGAATTTGCGGTAATTTCCCCCCCAAGGACTTTTATAAATTTCATCATTAATAAAATCAGACATTCAATTAGTCCAAAAATCCAGATTGCAGACTGTTTCATGACAGACCTACAATGATTTTCTTTTTCCGTTATGAGGTGGGGAGAGGAGATGGGGGAAAAAAAAGTTCTAACTAATTTCATTAATCTAATTGTCATCACTTCAAGCCATTTCTTAATTAGTACAAATTAATATGATTAATCAAAATAATGACAAAAACTCATTCAATTACAGGTTTTCAATGGCAAGTGGATGTGTTAGGGGTGATAGGAATATAAAAAATGGGGGCGGGAGGCAGAACCAAATTCTTAGGTGTTGATTGGTCCAGATTATTTAAATCAGTGACAGGTTATAAATCATGCCACACTTCTAATAAAGGAAGTTGAAACTTCAAAGGAAAGCATCCTCCCTTTTATTAGACCTGTTTTGTTTTCTTTCATTTTGGTAATAACCCAAACCTGCTCAGGCCTTCCATCAAACACAGGTTCCTGAAATATACTGCACAATGAAGAGCTAAATATGGGCAGCTGTTTTACATATTATTAAAACAAAATCACCAGTTTTTCTTTTACTTGTCCAAGCATTTGGAATGCTGTATGCCTATAATAGTGTGATATACTGCTAATATAAAGAAATATTGCTGTCCCCTAGGACCTGCATCCATTAATTACATGAGCTAAGCTACCTCCACTTCATCTACAATGCATTTTGCTCCAATGCCGAATAACCCGCATCTTCATTCCGGCCCAGTGCTGAGTTAATCATATATCAGGAAGACGGGTATTTTGTCTCTTTATCCCAAGACTAAATTAATCATATTTGATGAAAAGGCAGCAACAAGAGACAGTTCTATTCTCCTGCAGTGGAATTGGATGTATCTAATGAGCAGAAGAGAAGGACTATCAGGCAGCCTACTTATTCACTCGCCATTCCCAGATGCACAGTTTTCCGGAACACTGGAAGGGCAGACTGGGTACCAGTATTCTCCCACTCTCCGCTCTCTCATTCCCAGTATCGAGTCCAACGGGGAAGAACCCAACTGACTCACCCATAATATTTTCAAAACACTTCCTCAACACAGTGAGAAATCTTACAAGAGGTAGAAACATGCAAGAATCAATCAAATCCTTTATTTAATCAGATAAAACCAATTGAGACCAAAGTCTCTTTTTCAATGGTGATCTGGCAGAATGCAGCAAGTCACACACTAGTATTACATAAACACAACACAGTTCAAGACAATATCGACAAAACAGTACAGTATAATACAAAAACAAGGGACAAAATAGAGACTACCATCTGACAGGACAAAACTAAATTTACAGAAAAAAAAAAAAAATCACAAGTTCTGAAAATAGCTCATGATAAAAACAGTGGAAAAATATATCTAAACAGTACGACAGGAGTAGCTAATGGGAAAGGCCTCAGAAATCTTTTGTCTGAAACTTGGTATGGAGATAGGAGCAGCAATTTTGAGATGAATTTGAAGGTCATTCCATGACCAAGGGCCGAAGTAAAACAGACTCCTCTTACCAGCCTCAGATCGCACCGGAGGCACCTTGAATCGCAACCAGACATTGGATCTGAGGTTGTAAGGGTTCTGAATTAAAACAAATTTGGAACAAATGTACTGGGGTAGTTTGCCTAAAATAGCCTTGTATATTAAAACATACCAGTGGTGCAGCCTGCGCATGGCTAGTGAAGGCCAACCGACTAAAGTGTACAGTGTACAGTGATGCATCCTATAGGGTGAGACACAACTAAAATGACAGTATTAGAGAGACAGGCTGAAAGTGGCCACTGCTTGCTTAGAAGAGCCTGTCACTGTGTAACTAACCCATCCAGATAAGTGTCAGGAGGTAGATAGCCTTGCCATGAGTTAGGCTAATATTGACAATGTGATTTTCTATGACAGTTCACTTCCCTCACCTCTCTCTTGCATTCTCTCCAGCTCTCTTCCTCTGCCTGCTGGTGGGCAGATTTGAAAAATGGGAAATAGTGGATAAGATGGATGTGCACTGAAAGAGATGGATTTGAATAATGGGTAAATGTAAATGTTTAAAACTGTTAAATTGGAGTACTGGGTAGAAAATTATAGTAAGTGGGTTAGATTAATGGATAAATTCTAGTGGGTAGATTTGGGTGGTGAATAAATTAGAGCAGCTGGATTTGGGTGATAGATAAATTAGAGTGAGTGAGTTGGGGTAGTTGACAAATTGGAGTGGGAGAATAGCCTGTTGGTTACTGGGTAAAGGGGAGACATTGGTGTGCTTGGTAGAATAAAATTGTGGCTTCTACTGCAAACTGAATTGCTCCACTTATGTTACAAATAAGCGGCAGGTTATGAAAGCTGGTCTTTCCATGTCAGCTGTAAATGTAACACTGAGCGGTCCGCCCCCATTCACAATACTGCTGAGATGTTGTAGCAACACATTTAACATGAAACAGTAGCTGCAGCCACCATTGCTCTCCATAATATGGCTCACCAGTCCGGCAGGATGTGAAGGTCCCCTTCTGTTTCAGTGTCCGAGAAGCACAGTGAGTTTAACCAAGCAGGAAAGCGAAAGCGTGTCGCCATTTGTCACGCCACAGTGTCGCACAGGACCGAGCAGCAGGTACACCCAGGGGTGTGCTAACCTGGGAAGGGCCCAGCTGCCGCATGAGGGTAATCACCCTTCCCGGGTGGAAGAAGCTGGATGTCCCATGTACTTACATCAGGATGTCATCGCCTTTTGTGTGCTGGATAGGAGAACCTCGAAGAAAAAATATGGTTCCAAAAGACTCCTTCTTGATTCCATGAAGGAACCATATATAGTTTGAGTGGTCTTTTGTCTGGCAGAATGTTTTAATCCAGGAGCATTTTTCACACTCCCGGTTGAGGCTACTACTAACAACTGTTTTCCTTATTTATTAAAGTGCTGATTATTTTTGCTATTAATCAATTAATTGTTAAGTCGGCAAAATGTCAAAATATTGTGAAAATTGCTTATCACAATTTCCCAGAGCCCAAAGTGATGTCTTCAAATTGCATCTTTTGTCCAACTAGCTGTTGAAAACCCAGACTCCTTCCTCATTTACTATCATAATTGACAAAGAAAAGCAGCAAATCCTCACATTTAAGGAGCTGGAACTGACAATGTTTGACATTTTTGTTTGAAGAATGGCTGAAAGGATTAATCGAATATCAAAATAGTCGGCAACTTATTTTTCTTCGATCCACATATCAATTAATCGACTAAACACTACAGCTGTTCTCATGGTAGAGGGTAACATCAAAAAAGTTGTTGCAGAAAACCTTGTTATCTGTGTGTTTTGGGATAGGCCTGCCTTGTGAACTTATGTCAGGCATGCTCTGCTCCCAAACCCAAACAGTCACACCTTGGTTTATTTCCTTAGCTATTTAATGACAAAAGCATTCACTAAGCTAATGTTATGTGAGGTGAAGGAGTGGATGTGCTGTAATAGGCCCAACTGGGGTGGACATACTATCCTAGGACACCTCGACAAACCAAATATTTACTTGAAACTCACCAAGGTGTCATACAGTGAGCACTGTGGTCAAACCTCTCTGCATACCCAGCATTTGCCTTTCCAATGGGCTCACTCATTGAGCTTGCCACACAGTATATTGTTTTGACTTCTGAGGATGATTCACAGTACACAATAGCAGATGTTTTTTGTGGATGCTACTGGCGCATATTCATTCAAGTCAAGGGAGGGTGCTGAAATGGGAAAAAGCACGGTCCTGTCATAAAAATACATCCAGGAAACCAAGCGTTCTTTAGTGCAGTGAAACTCCTCAGATTCGACCCCACGCCGCAATGATAGGAGAGCGAAAATAACCAAACAGAGCAGCACTATTCTGAAAGGAGTCCTGCGACTGTACGCACGCCTGCAAACTGAAACGGAACCGACTTTTTTCCCGGTTAGATGAGCCAAGCTTTTTTCTGCATGAGAGGAGAACTGGAACATCTGTGCCAGACTGGACGTTGTGCCTTTGGGTCCTCGGCACAGACGATCAATACAGCCCTGGACACAGCCCACCACTTACAAGCCCAGATGAAAGATTTTCATAATAGCGCACAATGGCACTAAAACAACTTGATTACCCTCATACGTTTTAATTAGTGGAGACAATGAGCGAGAAGACAGGGACCTAGCGTACCCCAAAGACAGACTAGGAATAAGGGGAAGGGTGGCACTTCTCAGGAAAACTCCCCCCTCCAACGAACACACACCCTCCACAAGAAAGTGAGCAGGCTCTCTGATGCGCAACACAGAAATCAGCTCAGCAGTCCATATTTTCATTGCCAAAGTGAACCCAATTTACACGCTCTCCAGTTTAAGATCCCCGCTCTCCAACAACCAGCCGATAATCTCCTGCAGATTTCCTATTGTGTCTGCCATTATTGCTGAAATAAATAACCTTTCACCACAATCAGTTTGAGAATCTTCCCTTAAATTATCGCCCAGCAGATAGCTCACTCACGATCTGCTTCTATATCCATTAACTATCTGAGAAAGAGATTTATTGACGGAGAGAATGGAAAAAACTTCAAAAGGAGAAAGGCTATAGAAGAGTAATTCTGCCCTCTAGTGGTTACTGCTGGTAACGTTGTTTTTTTAGTATGCCAAATAAAACGGAAATTTGATTCTGAGCTGGGCTTGTTTCCAAAAGATTCAATACGGCAAAAATATCAAAAAGGCATTTTTTATGATTACTTTATTACAAAAGAAGACATCAAAGTACTGAGTTCAACCCACTCTCATCATAGCGATTTAATTTCTGTGATGCCAACTTCCATTATTCCTCAGTCACCACCAAGCATTTGAAGCGAAACAAAATCTAGTAAACTGGCAAGATGGCCTTCTTCATGTTAGCATCAGCTTTAGTAACAGAGCAATTGGGTCTTTAACACAGCACTGTAACAATGTTTTGAGGATTCCTTGTAATATCCGGTGTTTTCGTTTTCTGCACCTCTCAAACTGCCCCTGTGCTCAATTGGCCCGGTGCCCCTTCTCACCCACCCGCCAATCGACACACCACTCTCAATACCCCCAATCCACAAACCCCCCCCCGACCATGATGTGTCGTTACACGCTCCGCCGGCTCCTCTTCCATGACAGACTGTTACTTCCTGGAGCGGAAAGGGATTTGATTGTTAACATCTGGGCCATTACAATTGCAAACTAGGGCTCTGTACATCAATCAGGAAGTGATTTCAAAACAAAGAGAGCGTCCTCCAATCAATCTATTGGGAAGAAGGGGCATTACATGCTCCTGTAATCCTGGCTAATTAGCGGGATAATGGGAATGAGATTTATGAATCTGCGGTGGAGAGTGGAGGTGCAGCGAGCACGCACAAATTAGCAGGGAACCAAGCCAGGGCTTCAGCAGAGCGACCAAGCTTTTTGTAGCGTTTTTTTTTTTTTTTTTTTTTACTAACTCCATTTTACCAGTTTATTTCTGTTAAACACAGATATCTTGGGTTATAGCGTCAGAAGAATGCATTGTAGTTACGGGGCTGTTCAGAGGTATTGCAGGTTGAGTGAGAGTGAGAGAGAGAGAGAGAGAGAGAGAGCTAGTCAAGATTGCCAAGTGGCTAAAAGGAGGCTTTTTAACGTCTGGCCGCCTCAATTAATGACACAGTCCAAACAGCTTCAGTCAGATCTATCAGCAACGTCCTTCCTCCGCTTAGCAACGAGTGCTTTGCAAATCCATCAACACCACGTTGATGCGTTTCAGTCATTAAGGAGTTTCATTTCTGAGTGGACTTTCTCAGATTGTGACACTTCCTACTGTTGTTATGCGGTGTTTTGGCATATTGCTAGCTTATAGTTATTGTTTTGGTCAGTCAAGCGCTGCCAGGTCTTGTTTTGGTTGAGCACGCCTGTCGCTTTGAGAGGTATTCTTCTCTCTCTCTCTCTCTCTCTCTCACACACACTCTCCATGTCTCTCCCACAAACATTCTCTATGTCTTTCTCACACACATACTCTCCATATTTCTCTCTCTTGCTGTCCTCTCCCTCACTCTTTCCCTTAAATAATAATCTCAATTGGAATAATTATAAAGGCATTAAGCAGAGGTGGCTGCTCTGGGCGGTGGGGTAGGGAGGGATGATTTGGGGTAAGTGATGCAGACATATGGAGACTCCTCAGATGAACAAACAGAGAGTCAGGGATGCCTCCTCCTCTGCCATCCGGGGGGCAGCCAGGTTTACCCTCTAGATGTCCCCTCAATTACCCAGCATGCCCTGGGCCCACCACTTGTGGGGGAAGCCAGTAAATGGGACAGACGGTAGCCCTTCCCAGCACACACGTGCATACAAATATGCTTGCACACATACACAGGAACATAATGCACGAACAGAAAAACAAATGCATTCATGCACACACACACACACACACACACACACATGCACAGATGCCCACATGCAATAACATACCTAGACACACAGGCATGGCCGCCAAAACAAATGTGTACACAATCAAGCACACGAATATGTGCACACAAATGCACACATACACGAATACTTGCACACACATGCACACTGTATACATTTGCATGCATACACACATACATTCACGCTTACACGCATATACACACACACGCGCTTACATGTATGCAGAAACAGGTGACACAGATACAGTGCAAGCATCTGGCAGGGTTAATGCTGTTTCCTTCCTGAGTAGCTTTGGAAGAGTAGATTTTTTTAACAATTGTCAAAGTGAAGTTTGGACAAACCAGCAGTGATTCAGATACACACACTGGCTGACTCAGGGATGATGTCACTGTTCAGCCCACCGCTCCAGTGAACGCTAGTCTTTTAGTCTCCTGACAGAGCTCATCAGTGTATCCTAGTGCCTCCAGTTTACAGGCAGAGCAGAAGGCTGTTGGCTGACTTTTGGCAGTGACGAGATGTACATGGCATCCTCTCTCCTGCCCCCCTGCAGTGCCTCCTCTCCTAAGTATCTTTGGAAACGGACAAACCGCACACAGGTCACTGTGAGGTCCTTTACGGCAGCCATCCCATGCAGAGCCAGTGCTCCATGGTTACCGTTATCATTTCTCAACAGCAAGCAGCATACATCTGCTGTGTTGTTATTATTTTTATATTTTATCAGTAGCCTATTACATGAGTGTGATTATATAACTATAGACCAGTATGGTAATGTTACCATTTAAATTTTATAGTATAACTTTGTAAAAACATCATGTATAATTCAAATACTTGTATGAAATATGACAATATTGTCAGAACTACAAATGATTTAAGTATTTCATCTTCACTTCAAACATATTTCAACTAATTTCTTCTGTTCTTCAAATTTACATCCACAGATTTTGATGCCAGTCCTTTATTGTATGGTGAACGTACAATGAATTCTAATGTCCATCAGCAAGTTCAGTTTTGTTAATCTTGCTGTTAAAATCACAACTTGTTTAAAGCCCTGAAAAATCCTGGTTTAGGCTGACATAGGGTTTTTGTGGCAGTACACTATGATTTTATGTTTTTCTGATGCAGAATGACATTGATGTACAATTCAATCCTTGAGTTTCCAAAGGGCCCAACTCCAAGGAACATGGTTTCTCAGGAAAGCAAAAAAATAATTATCAATATAAATAATTGAAAAATAATTTTTCCCCTTGTATTATAACCCACACATTTTTACTTTATTTCCATATGAGAAGGTATTATTGGGATACTTTTAGCTGAAATTTCAAGACCGTTACCTTCTTTATTATAAGGTATGCAGACCTCTAAGTCATCGGAGTTGGGCTCTTTGGAAACTCAGTGATTCTTTTTCACTTTTGCTGCATGATTCTTCATTCTCACTGTGATCTTTCCAGTGAATGATTCAAAGCATAGCATTTTCACACTGTTATTGTGGTTTTCTTTTGTTGTAGTGGTGTGATGGTTGGTTTTTCGAGACGCCAAATGCTGTGGCCGGAACGAAAGGAAGAATAGCAAAATAAGAGACAAACGCAGACAGAAATCAGAGAGGGAGACTCACGCTTCCAAAGGACCTAGATCCAGTCCGAGTAACAATAAGGACACAATGCGAGCTGGACAGAACAAAATGAAAGGGAAAAGTCTCGGAAACTGAGATAAAAAGTACTAGCACCAGACGGTGCCCAGAAAGAGGAAAAGAGAGAAAGATTCCCTTGCTAACTAGCACTTTCCTCTTTTGCAGCTAATTCCTCAACAACTCTCTAACTAGAGACCTTACCGGCTATAGTGCAAACAAAACACTGACACTCTAGCAAGGGCAGCGAGGCGGAACTTGGGCTTAAATAGAGTCCAGGCGCCGCCCCCAATTAATGCCAGCTGGCCCAAGAATCCAACTGTGGGCAAAACAATATCGTCCCGGACGAGAGCAACAAGAAAAGCTCCCAAAGCCACCGCCAGCCTCCAAAACCATGACAAGTGGTTTATTTTATGACAAATACTGACACACCCTTGTAAAGTTACAGTGTATTTCCTTTTGTCACTATCTATTCTATGATTCAATCTGAAGACTGCAGTTTTGTAGTCACAGCGCATTTACTTTCGTGTGATATTTTCCATGTTGTGAATTGACATTACAGAGTAATAGCCTCCAACCTAGTTTGTTTCACAGTCAGGCACAAAAACTATGGTCTTGACAGAGTTGATTCAAGTGGAACTGATTCTCTGACAAATCAAGAGAGAAAGGCATCATACAAACAAGAGTGAGAGGATCTGGCCAAAGATATGCTCCCAGTCTACCCATGTAATGGGTCATGGGACCCACGGCTTTCCTTAAATTAAATTTAAAGGCCTCTCATCATGTCACCAGGTGCACCAGGTCCATTACCATGGCCGTTAAAAGTCAGTTCAAAATCTGTCCTTTGTGACATCACTCGGGGGAGAAACCACCCAGAATAAAGACGGAACTGAGTGACTGGTTGGCTCATGCTGATCAGTCCTTCTTGCCTCTTGGTGTCACTTCCCCATGTGACATCACCATGGAACAGAGTTTTAAATGACTTGAACTGGCTTATTGGCTGTGCACCTGATGACATGATAGGGGACTTTCAGAAAAGTAAATCCCAAACTCATAAAATTGGACTGATGGATCCCCTTCTTCAAAAAAAAAAAGAATGACAATATGTCCAAACTGCAACAAATGTGAGGTAGGCATTCTTTCCTCTAAAGTATCCAGAAACCTTAAATGGGACCTTCAGTTTGACGCATCAATCTGGGTAATCTCAATTGCCTGTTAATTTGAGAGATAGAAAGAGCAGGTGAACAGAAAAAAAGGAGCGTATCACTACTGTTGGGCATTTCCATCAGTTGCAATCAATTTTATCAGTCAGACTGATACTGCACTTTTTTTTTACCACTTTCACTGGTTGTTTTAATATACAGTAGACATTATTTAGCCATTGGTGTTTTTCAGCACGATGGCGAGCTAGCATGAGCTGAGATGTGTGATTTGAAAAATTCTTTTTTTTTTAAATCAAGAGACTCAAATGTATTTCAAATACAAATGAAGAACAGCCATTCATGTTCCGCTTATTAACAAACTTATATAAATGAAGTGCATGGAGGTTTCACTAAACATGTCACACCAGCATTAGTATGTCTCTCCTTTTGACTGAGGTTGTGCCCCAGATAGAAAACAGTTAGGAAATGCAGATCTATTTTATGATTCTGATTTATATTAAGCTTTTTTTTGGATGGTTACAATATTTTTTTTATGTTATATTATTTTTAATTCCAAATGCTGAGCGTGCGCTCCAGAGTATGGGTCACCAAAATGCCTTTTCGGGCATACTGTGTGATGCTCAAACTCTAAATAATAATTTAAAAAAAATAATAAAAATAAAGACAACATGGCTTCAAAAATCACCGTGATTTTTTTTTTCTTGCACTTTACTTACGGCCAGCAAATACTGCCCATAAGCTCTTATATTGGAGTTATAATATCCTATAATGGCTAATAACCTTATACAGTATAGTCACTTTACTTAAAGCTCGCTAAGTCATGCTATAGTCCCTTACTGATATTTATAATCAATTATTCCTGTTCAGAGGCTGATCATTTTTTATTTGTTATGAAACCTTAAAGCACTTCTCTTGTGTCTTTATAATCGGCTAAATTTTGTTAGTTATAATGCGTTGTGCAACTGAGGACTGGCTTTAAGGTAATAAAACATTATAAATGCTGAACTTCATGCGTTATGCCCAGCATAAACCTTGTTATAAGGCATCATGCATCATTATAAACATTTATAAAGAGTTTTATAATGCATTATGAATGTATTATAATGTGTTATGAATGTGCTCATAATGCATTATAGACATGGCATTCATAGAAAGTGTTACCCCGTTTTCTTCATTGCTGACTCTGGGCCAATGTATCGAAGCAAAGGTTTTTCTGCTGGTCTGAGAACAAACTGAAAGATCAGCATTACCAGTTCAATGCTGTTTTGTGAGAACTTTGTGCTGAATGACTCAGAGAGGTTTTGGGGCTTGGAGCTGTGTGTGGGTGAAGGGCTGCAATGATCAGCACCCTTTTCACCCCACTTTCACTGGCAAGTCCTACCTGTCCCCAGCGGCCAGGCCTCTGTGACCTTGCCCTAGGCCAGAAGGACGTCTCAAATTGAAGAACCGCATTCTGATAAGGCCATTTCTTTTCTTTTAGCATCTCTTTAATGTCATCCCTGAAATATGAAGTCATTAGGCGATATTAAAACAGTGCTGACAAACTAATTAACAGAAGACATTATACGGGATGGGCTCGATTAATCCGCTTTAATGGCTCTTTTAAATGGGGGCTCCAATTAAAATTAATAAAGATTTACCGGTGATCACACAAAACTATGCCAAGGAGCACCCGTCTGAAGGGCAGCCTAAAGTCAGCTTCCTGGAGCCTTAAGTTTCACGTCCCTTGCTCCCCTCACCCCTTTTAGCAGCCAACATCTTAGAAAAGGAGGGATCCTCAAAGCCAAAACAATATGGTGCCCAACCCCTCAAGTCAGTCCATGTCTCTATGGACTCTGTTCATGCTATAACTTTTTTGCACCATATGGGCATAATCCTACCAGAGTATTTATCAGAATTTTAACAAATACAATAAGCAAAATGAGAATTTTATATTTGCTAGAGAAAATTGCTAGAGAAAATTTAGCACTGACTGCCCAAAATCTGATCCAGATAAAAAAAAGTCCTGAAGCCACAGTCAGGAATGAGAAAAATAAACGTAAGGTGAGCGAAAGGAGTGCCATTAATCATCCCGAATATCACAGCCCTGGAAAAGTGTGAAATTAATTAGTGCAGATTATTAATTTATGGCATTTTTTTGATGAATATCTAGAAAATTAATATGTATCCTTTGTATGGCAGATAATTAATTTCCACATTCAAAGAAAAACTGAACAATTCAACCCCTGGGGTGTATTGTGTGTGGCAGCAAGTTCTCACAGGACTGGGCTTCCACGCCAACTCCAACTCCATACATGGTGATATGTCACCCGCTTAGGGGTCAACCTGTTTGTTCATCTGCAGTTTAGTACAGTTATAATGTTCCAGTTATCAGTAATGCCTAAAATTATTTCAGTTACTTGTCCATCATTGTTTAGTATTAGCCCTAGCTTCATTAGACCATACACAATTCAGGTGTACACCCCTTTTTGTTAACCTGATAATACAATATTATTTTTGATGACGGTATCATACAACAACAACAACAATAATAATAATAATAATAATAATAATAATAATAATTTGGGTTTATGCCAGGTGCTCCAATATTTTCCAGGAAAAATTCTAATACTTGCTTATTGTTGACAGTGTGTCATCATCAGAGGTGGGAATCCCAGTTTAGATAGAAAAAATCATCCCCTTTCTTTTGTCCCAGACACCCGTATTTCCCCAAAAAATCCTTCAGTCCAAAGGTAGAATTTACAACTAAACTCAGCGGGCTGAGTTCTTGTGCAAAAGAAATGCATGGTAAGACCTCTCAGAGTGTCATAAGTTTAAAGCTCTACATGCAGTATGTCTTCCTGCTCCAAACATACATGGTAATATGGCGGTTTCTGGAAAGAAAAACAAAATCCTTGTTGAACACTATAAAAGCATTTTATAATTCCCTGTAGTTGCACAAACTCATTCTTAAAACAACTTGGAGTTGAGGTTGAACAAACTGCTTTGTAGCCGGTTGCCTAACTTCTTCAAGTTTAGTCAACTTTTTAAAATTTTTACAGTGTAGCAGCACAACATTCATGCTCTTGCAAAAGTAAATTTAGTCAGTCACTTAGTTCTAAAACACTCTATTTTTCAAGCAACTATAGGTGTTCCTGACACTGTGAGAGATCAGGGAAGCCAAAACAACTTATATTGTAGTGCACAACATAATTAACTTCTTGACAATTAAAGAAAGCTAATTTACATCACATCAGTGACATGACCATATCAAAGAATTTATAGAGTAGGATTTACCTTCACACACGTTAAATCTGGAGTATATAATGATTGTTTCGCAAAGAAATATATGCCTACAAATTAATTTTTGGTGCATAGAAACAACCAATGAATACCATCTAAAGTCCTCCAGTTGAGTACGTTTTTAACGTGAGCATCTGGCTCCCTCTTGTGGGAAAGTTAAACACCAGGAGGAGAAGTGTTTCAGGAGACGTGCTTAAAATGACCTGCTTCAGAGACCCGGGTGGAATCTGTAAACATGTTGAATGAGTATTGTACACAGTACTGTTTTTTGTATAATAATAATAATAATAATGATAGATCTATTTGATAGATAGAATTTTGATACAATTTTTATAGAATCATGGGTATCAGGATTTTTATATGTTTATGGTGGGTACTGTCCCATAATCAATAGGAACCAGCTGAAAAGACAAATGCTGCACAAGCATGCAAATATTTCAATTTCAAGTTATATACAGGAAGCCAGTTTTTATGAACCAGGTTTAAATATTGTCAGCTGAACATTTTACGCTGGTGTGATCATAATGCACTTATTAGTGTTATTAGTTTCATGAGATTAAAATCATATATCATGTCTTTTGTACAGTTTTTGGTGAAAAGTAAAATCAAAGGTGAATTGATCATAAATAATGCATGAAGGTTCAGGCCAGTTCTGATTTGCTTGTGAAATGGATCTACAAATTCAGCTTAAGTGTTGCAGCATTATGTGCAGTTCATCAGAGTATATGGCACAGTATGTTCAGTTATACTGTATTTTAGCAGTTTATGCTTAAGACACCCAGGCAAGCATCTTAAAGACAAGCTGAAATCAAAATGCAGTCTATTTCAATTTTAAAAAATCAATTGAAATTTTTTTTAAAAGTCTATAAAAACTATGATATTACTAAATTTGGGCATTTTCACACCACAAACTATTTTACTTTTAATGTGACATCATATGTAGGTGTAGTGTCAATAAAATATCCATTTATTATCCATTCAGTTTCAGGGAATCTCACATCACCATGACCAATGCGTAGCAACCATGTGGATGATGCACGTATCAGCCATTTTACACCAGAGCGTTTGTTACACATCAGCTGAAGTGGAGAGGGAGAGGATATTTTATATAGCCAAAAAAACCAGGAGATGATTAGGTAGCAGGTTGAAAGAGTTAGTTTGGAATTTAGCCAGGACACTGGGAAACCTCCCACTTTTGTCAAAGTTTCATGGGACCTTTAATAACCACAGTGAATCAGGTACTGTGTAACATTTCATTCAAAACACAACATCTCCGGCGGTACATCCCAAACATGGTGTGGGGACCCGCTCTGTATGCATATACAATCCCAGGATTTTAATGAGCTGTTAATGCTTCTTAATGGCACTACAGAAGATTATAGGGATTATTTACCCTTTAAGGTCACAGTGTGTTAGAAATGGCTATGCATGCTCTGAATAGCCATACACTCAAATTGTATTATATTGCAAATGAATTTTTATGGTATAAAAAGGACAAAATGTATCTTTTGAAACAGAGGAATCAATGGGGTTCTAATTTTCGAAACTGAACACGTGGCCACTAAAATAACCAATTATTAGGTAATTAATAACGCAAACACCAAGTCAAATTTAATCAAACCTGTTTAGTGTCATTTTGTGTTTGGTTTTCAGGAAAACATCAGGAAACCTGCATTCACAGACATAATTAATGCCTTATTGATTCACCACAGTCTTGAATTTGGTCAGTTATTGATACCTTGGCTTGGCTGGGTTACTCAGAATATCACAAAATAAGCACAATTAGTATGAAAATTGTATGGTCACTGAAGGAGCAACAACTCCGAACAGCGACTGCACGCAATACAGGCAATACAGGAAAACAACAGAGTCAGGAGAAAAGTTGAGTGATAAACTTTCTCACAAACTCTGTAATAGAGCCCTTTTTTCTGAACTAAGGAAATGGGTAAACCGGGAAGAAGCGACAAACCAAGCCCGCCGGATCTTTCATCAATTACGGAGACCCTCGAAGAAATGAGAAATGAAATGAGGGAGTGGAGGGACGGTATGAAGGAGCAGCTGGACCAGCTTTTGAAGGAAAACTGTGATCTCAAAAAAGAGATTGCCAAGAAAGACACACAGATTAAATCTTTATCAAACAAACTGGAGGAGCTGGAGCAACAAGAGAAACGTAATGATGTAATCCTGACAGGGCTCAAAATCAAACCCAGGAGTTATGCCAGGGCAACAGCGAATGACGACGATCGAGACGAGGAGGACAATAAATCTGTGGAAATGCAGGTGATGGAATTCCTTCGGTCCAAAAGTATTTCTCTGGACCCCAGCAATGTGGATTCATGTTATCTGCTACCGAAAAAGGAATGTAAGCGGAGACCGGAGTACAGCACGGGCCGTGTTATTACGACTTACAAGCAACAAGCACAAAATCTCTCTGTTGAAGCAAGGGAAAAATCTCAAAAGGATCCAATGTTTTCATAAATGAAAACCTCACCAAGCACAATGCAACCATCGCATGGAAAGCTCGTCAACTAAAGAAAGCGGGTAAGATAAACAGCACTTGGTCGGCTAACTGCAGAATTTTCATCAGACCAAATGGGTCTTCACCGGAAACTACCAGACCGGTGCTGATCAAGATGATGCGGGATCTGGAGAATTTTGACCACTGAGGCAGGTTAAAATCCTTGACAAATCTCTATGAGCAGTTATCTGATGAACCAAACTGTGGATCAGGAAACTGCTTTTTTTTAACAACAAGTCACCATCATTCAGGAATAGACCCTAATGAAGAAATTGATCCGGATAACCATTTTTTCTACAACGAAACAAACGCATGCAGATACTTTACTGTAGACAAATTTAACAAGAACATTAAATTGGAAGGGAGTTTGTCCATTATCCACTTTAATAGTAGGAGTCTATATGCAAACTTTGACCAAATAAAGGAATACCTTCTGTCATTTGCTAATCCGTTCAACATCATTGCATTATCGGAAACTTGGATTAAAGAAGAAAAGGACAAGGACTTCTACATGGAGGGTTACAACTTCGTGTGTAAGAGCAGACTGAATAAAGCTGGTGGGGGTGTTGGACTATTTATTGATGAGGCCATAAACTTCCAGGTACTAGAATGCAAATCAAATGTTGTGGAAAATGTAATGGAATGCCTTACAATTGAGATTCCTAGGTTGAAAGGTAAAAATACGGTTATTTGTTGTGTGTACAGAGCACCGGATTCGCAAATTGATGTTTTTAGTAAATGTATGGGTGAATTACTCGCCAATATGAACCAGAAAAATGTTTTTATGTGTGGGGACTTTAATATTGACTTGATAAATCCAAATAATAGCTCTATAATAGAGGATTATATTAACACCATGTATGCCATGGGTATGCAACCATTAATCACAAAACCAAGCAGGATTACTAGACACAGTGCCACCTTGATAGATAATGTGTATACTAATGTATTAGATTCTGAAATATTTAGTGGCATCATGATAAATGACATTACTGATCATCTACCAGTTTTTGCTATTTGTAACTGCAAATTAGATATAAGGGACCAGGCTAGATCGAAAACCCTGGAACACAAAGAAATCAGAATTAAAAGCGAAAAAAGGCTAAAGAAACTAGAATTAGATATGTTGAACCAAAAATGGGAGAATGTATTAGCAGAAAACGATCCAAATAGAGCCTATGAGGCTTTTCTATGGACAGTAAACTCCCTGTATGATAAACACTGTCTAGTCAAAACAACGAACAAACTGAAGCAAAACAAAAGAGAAGACCTTGGGTTTCAAAAAGCACTGGCAAATGCCTGTAAGAAAAAAAAAAATACACTGTATAAGCAGTTTCTGAGAGAAAGAACTGAGAAAGCAGAAATTAGGTACAAAAATTACAGAAACAAAATGACACATTTACTAAGGAAACATAAAAAAGAGTATTATGAAAAGCTTTTATTAGAAAATAAGCATTATACCAGAAATCTCTGGAATATGATAAAGAACGTCTCTGGGAGGACTCCGAAGAGGGAGTACCCTGCATTCTTTAATATAAATGGCAAAAAGGTAGAGAACATGGAATTGGTCGTGGAGAATTTTAACAGTTATTTTGTAAATGTTGGGCCAGAACTAGCAAAGGGTATTAAATCCTCACACCTAAGATGGGACTACCTTGATAAGGATGAGGAAATCCAAGACACAATGACATTAACTCCTGTTACCGAATCTGAAATCAGATCAATTCTGAAAAATTGTACAGCTAAGATATCTGTTGATGAAAACCAATTAGATATGAAATTACTGAAAACACTAACTAACGCAATTGTAACTCCACTTACGCATATATGCAATCTATCCTTCTCCTACAGAGTGTTTCCAGATAAAATGAAGATAGCGAAAGTTATCCCTCTCTACAAAAGTGGGGATAAATATGATTTCTCAAACTATCGTCCTGTCTCGATTTTACCTCAATGCTCAAAGGTCCTAGAAAAGCTCTTCAATGACAGATTGGACAAGTACATTGATAAACACAAACTACTGTGTGACAGTCAGTATGGGTTCAGGAAAAAGCATTCGACAGCACTAGCCCTAACGGAATTTATTGAAATGATTAAAGATTCACTAAATTCAAACTTATATTCTATAGGCATATTTATTGATCTGAAGAAAGCATTCGACACTATAAATCACGATATATTGATTGAAAAACTTTACAAATATGGAATAAGAGGGACTGCATTAAAATGGATCAAAAATTACTTAACAAGTAGGACGCAATTTGTGCAGATGGGCAATAGCAAATCAAATTGCTTGGACATTACCTGTGGAATTCCTCAGGGCTCGGTCATAGGTCCCAAGTTGTTGGCTAATAATTGGCTAATAAAGAAATGTCTAAACCTCACACGTGGTTTAATGTAAACAAATTATCACTAAATCTTACAAAGACCAAATTTATGTTATTTGGGAAAAAAGGCCTAAAGGACGACATAGACTTAAAGGTAAATGGTACCAGCATTGAAAGGGTAAACGAATATAAAGTCATGGGAGTTATGTTAGATAATCTCTTAAGCTGGAAACCACATGTAAACTTGGTTCAAAGAAAATTAGCTAAAAGCGTGTCTATTCTTTGGAAAATGCAGAAATTATTAAAACACAAGTCTCTTAAAATAATCTATTCAGCACTCATAGCACCCCACTTACATTACTGCGCTGAAGTATGGGGACACACTTATAATAATACAATAGAATCATTGTTTAAACTCCAAAAAAAGGCCCTTAGAATTATTCATTACGTTCCTTATGGAACTCATACAAACGATTTGTTTATTAAGGCAAAGTTTCTTAAATTACAGGATATAATAAAATTCAACTCCTTGCAAATTGTATATTTAGGATACCACAAAGAATTGCCTAGAAATATACAATGCCTATTTCTTCAACGTGAATGTATCCATGACCTAAGAGGCAGAATGTTGTTGCAAACGAGAAGGGTCAAATCGACTCGGAGTGAGCACTCCTTATCTGTGGCTGGAGGCAGTGCATGGAACATACTTGAAGACAATATTAGAATGGCAGACAATCTGAAGGTCTTTAAGTATCTTTTGAAATGTGCATGTTTGAATAACTATAAACTTATCCAACAAAATGGCATTGGATAAATTAAACGGAACCATAACGGGCATAAACAATAAGGGTTGTTTATAGACACTCAGCTATATTGTGATTAAAATTCTTCATGATGTTCATAAATCTTTATGATCTTATGTTGTGACGCTTAAATCGTAGTGTAAATGGACACTCAGCTCTGTTGTGATTTATAAATCTTTATGATATCTTAACCATAATCAAACTGTTTTTCTGGGAGTTGGGGGCGGGACTTTGACAAGCGATCTCGCTTCTCCCGCGACCCTTTCGGTCATGATACATGTTGTGTTGAAATTGTCATGAAACGACTATACAATCATGCCGAAATAAAAACAAATAAATAAAGTTACAATAAGGACAGTGAGCTTTTAAACATCATGGAATGCATAGCCATTTCTGACAACGTAATTTAAATGTCTGAAACGTCTCACTCGCCTGAAAAGCAACTAATTAAGAAAAATTAACAGCTTATTACCTCTGCTTCTTACTTTTATCTCTGGCTTGTTGGTGTTTTTGTTTGTTTGTTAGCTACATTACGGAAAAACGTAAGGACAGATTTTTCTGAAATTTTTCCAAGAGGTGAGTCTTGGCCCAACTTAGATGTGATTTCATTTTGGGAGTAATCCAGATTAATGTTCAAATCCAGGAATTTTTTAACGGATGCTTCACCATTCGGGGATCTGAAGTTTGGAATAATAAATGCCATCCATCTTCAAATCCACTAGATGGCAGTAAAGTACCAAATGCCTTGGCAGAGGCATGTGCTCTCTGAGCACTCTCGTAAATTCTGGGATTAAAAGTGGAACAAAAACCAGAATACACAGTGGGTCCCAAAGACCGAGGTTGGGAACCACTGTACTTCAGCACAGTGTCCCCATCACAGCATTGGGAATTCTTCGACCGGAGGGAAGAGTGCCACCTACTGGCTCATTAACAACACTTCAAGCAGCAACTTAGTTTTCTCCGGTTGCCTCCCATCCAAGTAGCACTATCTAAGCCGATACCTGCTGAGCTTCAGTCACTACACCTGAGCAGATCGAATGTTGGTACAGCTGCTGGCCATGCAGTAATTCATGCAAGAATATGCAACCAGATTTTAAAAATTATTTCATTTTATATCAAATCGTCAAGTAATACTAGATTTGCCAGTAAACGAGAGGAACTATGTGCCAACAGTTCTGTGTGACAGCCCCAACACTTCCTGGTTGGGCTGGCACCTGTGGGCTTGTTCCTCAACTAACTATATAAGCAGCTGGAATCAAAATCACTTTCTCTGTCTCTCTCTCTCTCTCTCTCTCTCTCTCTCTCTCGGCAGCTAGTTTAGTTTGGTTCCATTTGTTTTGCTTTGCTTGGTGTTGTCTTCATACTATTTGCAGCTTTCGGCATTTCTAATATTTGATTACAATAAATATAAGTTTAATGGTCATGTGTGGTCTTCTCCTGTTTGTCTTGCCTTGGAACCAGGTAGTGACATCTGTCATTTCGAAATGATTCATCCTGTATGAATGACAACACCCTCAAATTAAGGTAGACAGTCAACACTTTTAACTCATTGTCATTTTATCCTTTCAAACTGGAAGTGCTCGCGTACAGAACCATAATTGATTATAGTGCTCACTGTACATGACAGTGATTTATGGAATTGACAGAAATGGTAATCTTTTCTGTAAATGCACTCCGCAGTATATCTCTAGTGCTGAAACAATTTCATAGCCTCTGTTTCTTATAAAAGATACAGGTGTACATTGCTGTGCTAATTTGCCTCTACAGGGAGGCACTGTCATCAACATCATATTCTGAATGCATGCAGTTGGAAAAATAATCAGTAGATTTAAAAGAAAACAGTGCGCTGTATTTGCTATTTTCTATGTCTGTATCTTTGTTTATTGAAAAGTATGCAAAATCTAAAACATCTTTTTTTAACGTGTATATTTGCAAAAATGACTCATCCTGCCCTTTCCAGTTTATTGATATAATTAAAATGCCTGTTTGTGAAAGGAAGACTTTGGATTCAAAGAAAGCACAAGCCTGCCATGGATGCTTCAGGAGGAAAGGTTATACCGCTTGGATTGTACTCAAAGAGTGTTATGTAATGCAGTCTTCCACTGCGAACTGTGAACCAGCTCACCAATTAAAATCCCTTGTTTGAGCTAGCCTCAGGGTCTTCATCGCCCGAAGCAAAATTGTTGTTGTGGCTTGAAAGCACTTTAACTTAAATCTCGGTAAAAACTCAAACTTGAACTGTGGGGCCCAGGGATGCAATTGCAGCCCTGAACAATGGCATAGATTTTTTATGCCAGTAAAGGGCTCTGTGCCTGGCACATATACTGAAGGACTTTAGTTCTGCATATATTAATTATGGTGTTATTTCTGATCCAACGATAGTTTAAGAACAAAATAAATTGATTGAACAAAAAGTTTGTTTAATTTCACATTCAATAGTGTTAGCCAAAAAAGATGAATTACTCTATTATTATCAAAATGCTGAAGTGCACTCTAGTTGGGTCAGAAATCGCACTGTAAATAATATATGCAGAATTAAAATCCTTCAGTATATTATGTAGAGAATGCACACTAACTGTTACTGCTCTAATAAATCTAAACATCAGCTGGATTCGGTGGTTGGGTAGTTAGAGGTGAGAGCCCAAGCTTTTCCATTAAAAAAGAGCCCTTTTATCACATGTTCACAACAAGTTAAAGTTAAGATACCAAAAAGATCTCAGTTGGATCCCACTTAACATTAGTGATTAAAACAAAAACAATTATTTTTATGGTTTTTGTGATTTAATGCGACTCAGAGGGTTCTCTTTTTGTGCCTTTGTAAGAGGAAATGCATGCGGCAGTCGTCTTATGCACAATTTTGTCAGTGGAAAATGACTATTTATTGTTATGATCCCTCCAAGGAACCATGATGCAGAGGCAGAGTAATTGTACAATCCAAGTGTAAGGTTTACTGATAAGAATATGGTCATAACAGGTAGGGATGTAGCCCAAAGCAGAAAAGGACAGTCTAGATCAGATACTGAGCTTGGTAAGGGGTGTGTTTGCGCCCAGCCAGTGGCGTCCTTGGGCAGAAGCCAGATGGAGATCAGCCTTGTTAGAGCAAAACTGTCAGATGGCAGGTATGAAGAGTTTAGCTGGAATGCAGTCCCAATCTTGATGACCATAGAAGGCTTGGGTGGTGTTCCTAATAAGCTGGGCAGAAGAACAGACTGAAAAGGTAGGATAACATGAACATGGTCCGAATCCTGGAGTCCAGGAAATTGGCTTGTTACTATTACACTTGTAATAAGCCCAAGAACAGTTCTGTTTTTCACCATCATTAAAGACTATGGTAATTTCCAAAGACAATATGTTTACAAACTAGGACGATACTGACTGATTGCTTTAAGGTGAATGGCAAGTGACGATCCAGCAACTAGACAGACTCAATGTGAGGTTTATACATGCCAGAGACATACGGGAGCGGGGAAACACAAATGCATTACAGCTGGCGGGGAGGCACGCAAGACACAAAACCAATCAAAGGAGACAATATGTCTATAAGACCGGCAAGTTGCTGGATAGTCGGAACATTAGGGATCTACACGAGGGTTATGACACTACCCCTCCTTGAGGGGCGCCACCTGGCAACCCTGTGGTGGATGCTGGCGCAAGAAATCACAAACCAGGAAGGGGCTCAAGAATTTTTGCTCAGACCCAGAAGCTATCCTCAGGTCCGTGCCCCTCCCTGTCCACTAAGAAGTGGCGTCCGCATCCCGTGTGCCGAATGTCCAGAATCCAACAAATTGTGCAGGCAGGGCCACCATTAATGAACCTGAGGGAAGGTGGAAAGTAGACTGGAGGCCTATAGGGAGACAAAGACATGGGTTAAAATCTCGAGACATGGAACACAGGGTAAATATTACAAATGGGAGGAGGGAGGAGGAGCTTAACAGTGGATGAAGATGATACTCAAAATATGGTGAATAGGCTAATGAACCAGGAGGTGAGCTTCCTCACTGTCTCCATTTGCGGGATGTTCCTTCCTGGAGTCCCTGGCGATTGGAGAATATTGAGTCCATCAGATGAAGAGCATAAGGATTTTTTGACAGTTGTGGAATCAGTCCCCGATAATGCAGGGACGCAGAGACCCATTTTTCTGCAACGAAGAAGAAACCAGCTCCAGCTGGTGAAGAAGAAGCTTTTATGATTCCAGGTGCCTGGGATTGATTTATGTTCTCTTCCATAGCCTGGGACACCTGTGTTCTTACAGAGTACTATAGACACCTGGGGGCAATATTTCGGGCAACAAGTCGATGACATAATTGTGGGGTCTACGTGGGAGAAGTGACGTTGCTTGAGCTTTACTGAGTGCCCATTAGAGATCATGATAGATAACTGGAACTTCCCTGAGGTCCAGCGGCTCCTCCTGTTGTTTAGAGGATGGGGGTGCAATCGCATTAAAAGCTGAGCAAAGACTGGACTGAGAGCATGATGAACTCCACTACAGCCCAGTCCACATGGGCAGTTTTGCTGCTTAAGCCAGGGCCATCCGGACACCACTGGGGCATGCAGTGAATCTATGATGAAGAACGCCAACTCTTCAGAATGGTTACCACAGGTGGCATGGGCACTGGTCTGGTTACTTCCATGACGTCAAGATGGACAATCCCTTTCAGGCCTTGGAACTGAAGGGGTGCTGGCAGTGGTTCAATTGGGACACTTAGGTGTTGAACGAGACCAGGATGGTTAAAGTTCCTGTCCACCCCAGAGTCAACTGAGGCCCTGATGGACATGGGTAGGAGTGGTCGAGAGGAAGAGACAGTAAATCCGGACAGCACCCCTCTCTCAGATGGTGCTAAAGTTTGCTGGAAAGGGCAATCAGGAATGATTTCCATAATACAGACATAGGTTCTGCTTAATTCAGCGCAGATGCTCCTCTGGGGGTAGCTTGTGAAGCCAGTCCCAGTCAACAGCCATAGGCATTGAAGAAGCCAGGTAAGATGTGGATCTGGGTTGAGCATCTTTGCATGCAGGCAGGGTAGGCACCTGGTAACTCACCGATCGATCCAGCCACGCCTCCTGCTGCCGTACATATATTCTGAGCGCCAGGTCAATGCGGCTGTCCAGGTCTGGGGGATGGACACAGGTGATGAATCCGTCCTAGACTGACTCTGCCAGGCCGAATGAGAAGGTGTCCTAAAGTGCTCAGGAGTCCCGATGAGTGGAGACAGCCAGAGTTCGGAAATCATTGGAATACTCACAGACTGACAGATTGCTTTGGTGCAGCTGGAGCAACTTCCAGGCTGGAGCGGGAACTGTCAAACTCCTTCCTCATGTCTTCCGCAAAAGCGGTATTGTTTTGTATTGCTGGATATCCTGCTTCCCAACAGGTGGCAGCCCAGTCCTTGGCAGCGGTGGAGTCCTGGGAAATTTTAGTAATAGCCTCGAGTTGACTGGAGAGGGCTCCAGTGGCATTTCAGGGGGACAGAGGTTGATTCACCAGGTAATGCGTTTTGTATGAAAAGATGTGAACGATTTAAACCATATACAAAACAGCACTGATGGCATTAAACCTGGGGTGAGACTGAAGTTAATTATTTATATTTCACCCACATAAAGAAAATATTTGCCTATTTAAACATGCCCCTTCAATCCCTTTTCCATTAGACCCCACCACCATTTTGTAGGCATTATCTACACGGTTCATGATGAAAGAAAAAATGGGAAGAAAGCTATATACATTCATGTGCAAACAGCTGTGCTGACTGCAATTTTAGTCCTATGAAACTACCATAGAGTGACAGCATTTGCGTTAAAAGGTGTTTTAGGCGTGTCAAGATGCAAACGAGGTCTGTGACAAAAAAAAAATTGCACAGCACCAGCTTTATGCATTTGACACGCCTCCTTTTTCACTGTTGAACCCCTGAAGATGCAAGTGCTTTTATTTTAGAACAAAAAACTACCAAACTGGGCAAAGGTGATAAATCTGCCATTTGTGACAAATAAAACTATATGTAAGTTTACCGCCACATGCTTTTTTGTGTGTGAAGGTAGGGTCCTGCAATTGACTTTACTAGTCAAAACATTTTATCCCAAGTATTAGCTTTTTAAAGACCTTACTATTTGGCCCCATTCTCTGAAAGGAACTGTAGGCAGATGACAGCAAATCTCTTATTACGAAAACAGAGGAAAACTTCTCTCTTGTTTCTATTTTTACTTCACCAAATCTCCCTCTTGCACGAAAAAAAAATTTCTTGGTATCATTTACAATATCAAATGTTAGTGTAATGTGCTGTTTTAAAGTGAATCAGTTTCACTTAACCATTTCTTTTAATTGAATTGTCTTATTTACCCAGTGAAGTTAATGTGTATATTTTTTAACATTACAGGCATGACTTGGCCATGGTACTTTTTGTGTTTTCCAATAAAATGAAATTTTAACGTAATTTTCCTGAAAATCCTGCTTATTTTAAACCAGCAACCCCCACCCCGCCAAGGAAGCAATAATTTTTCCCTGCATGTTTATGTATTCAAAAGAATTTCAACGCACATAGCCTGTTTTCACACAACTTCTTTCAACTACTTTACTATATACACTTAGCCTGACTCCGCCAGCCTTTGTACTTCCGCTTAATTTCATTTCGCTTCAGTACTCAGTCTGGTCACTCGGAGCTCTGCCCCGTTTACCTCGGCAGAAAGTACGTCAGACCAACCAAAGAACAGAAGGCGTGGCCGAGAGCCATGATGTAGCCGCTGCGCCGAGTTTGAAATTGTAGTCTCCGAAATCAACAATGGCCAGGGACGTAGATACATTGGAGGCCATTCGCCCTGTCATGGAGAAAATCCCGGGTATCAGCAACTTATAGCCACAACAAGATGAATGTTTGGTTAGTTTTTTGAATGGAAATGATGTAGTAGCGCTACTCCCTACAGATATCTACTTAATATCTACTTAATAACCATCATAAAATAGGCACCCTGTTCATCTCTGTGAGAGACAGCCGAACCACCTCAGCTAGCTTGTAGCTTCTAGTGTTACATTGCCTGCGAATTTCACCCTATTTACGTTAGCAGCGAACTTTTTAAAAGCCGTGTTTTTGTTCATGTCACAAGACCTATTCGCTGTGTCAGTGTTATGTTGTCATTATCCATGAATGAAATGGCGGTCTGAGACAGCCAAACGCTTAGAGCCAAACTGTGTTGCTATAAAGTTAGATAGCGAGCTCGGTATGATGTTAGCGCAAGTATGGTTAACGGTGCAGTTTTCGGGTCAACGCAGATTTTGTCCTAATGTAAATAATGCGTTATTCTTGCCGATTCTGCCGTTGGTTTCGGGTCTCTTATGTTTTTTTTAACAGCAGCAGTATCTGCAGGAAAAACGATAGCTCAACAGTTTGTTTCTTGTAAGGAGAACAGAAAGAGCAACTTTGGTTATTTTAAGTGAATGAGTGAAGGCTAAAATTTGGTAGATGGGCATATGTATGGGTACAGTATTAACTTTAATGTACTGATCAGTTTGTTTTTGCTGCATTCCTGGTATGAAGGACTGTAGTTTCCAGCGGAAGTACTAGGCGGCTGAGCCGGCGCATAACATTTGTCATCGCCAAACGTTAGTGATTAGTTTACGGGTACACCAATGATTTTAAACTTCTGACAAGCGCCCACCCACCAGGAAGTAAACACTTGTCAATGACGACTACCCAGACTCTGTGTACGAAGCAAAGCGAAGTAGCAGAGTCTGGTTTTACCAGGCTAATATACACTACCTGTCAAAAGTTTTTGCACACCCTGATATTGTCTGGAATTGGTACATTTTTTTATATTTTGTTCTTGTGTAATAGTTGCATATTAGTGGTATAACAGAAAGGTCGGAAAACTGAAGCCCAATATATAAACCATGTATCTAACAAAGCAAATTAATGAAAAAGCCAGGATCAGTCATTTTATCAATGTTTAAGCAGATCGGTAACGATGGTCTAATCCACTGCTTCTCAAACCTCTCCTGAAGGGTTATAGGACTTTTTGTCCCCAGACTTTTCATCCCAATGGACTTCTCGTCCCCGCATTTTTTGTCCCCTAATGATAAAAAAAGTGCCCCCATTGTTGACAGATGGATGTACAGACTGAGGACAGACAGATCACCATGATATAAGGGTTAAGGATAGGAATAGGGATAGAGTTATAATGCAGGAAGAGAGCAAAGCATTATTGGGTCAAACAATCCGGGTACGAAAATTCCTAGGGGACGAAAAGTCTGGGGACAAAACATTCGGGGACGAAAAGTCCGGGGACAAAATATCTGGGCTGGAAGAGACCATGAGCCCTCCTGAAGTACCACCAGTCCTGTATGTCATAGATCTCTCCCTGCTCCAGCACAGGTAATTCAAATGATCTGCTCATTATCAGGCAGCTTCAGGGGGTTGATAGCGAGCTGATCATTTCAATCACCTGTCCTGGATTCCTTGTGGATTTTTTCTCATCAAATTATTATTTGTAATGAACAAGTATTGGATTCCAGTGATTTCTTTGTTGTAAACATACACGTAAGATAAAGACTTGACAAGTTTTTAGGGTGTGCAAAAACTTTTGACTGGTAGCGTACATACATTCATGAGAAAAAGAAAGTACACCCTCTTTCAGTTTTATGGTTTTACGTATCAGGACATAATAAAAAATCAGCTAGTCCTAATCAAGTCCTGAAATTATGTAAATCTAGCCTCAGGTGTAAAACAACACATAGCAGATTCCTCCATTCCATCATTCATTTTACAAAAATTCAGCCAAAATGCAGAAGCCATGCATGAAAAACTAAGTATACGCTTACTGCTTCCATAGGAATTAAGAGGGTAATTGGCAGCCAGGTGTAGCTGATCAAATACACTTTATTAATTGATCATCTGTAAGTCTGCCCACCTCTATAAAGGCAGAGGTTTTAGCACTTTGCTGGTCTGGAGCATTTAGGTGTGTGTTAACACAATGCCAAGGGGGAAAGACATCAGCAATCATCTTTGAGAAACAATTGTTGCTGCTGCCCATCAATCTAACCTAGTTTACCGTATAAATGGAGAAAACTTGTAACCGGGTTGAACCTTCCCAGGAGTGGCTGACCTACGAGAATTCCTCCAAGAGCGCATCGACTTTTTGGAAGACATAGGTCTCATTACATCTGGCATAAAGCCAACACAGTATTCAGCAATAAGAACATCATACCAACAGTCAGGTGGCAATGTGATGGTCTGGGGCTGCTTTACAGCTTCAGGATATGGGAGACTTTCCATAATTGATGGAACCATGAATTCTGCTCTCTACCAGATAATCCTGAAGGAAAATGTCCGGTTATCCGTCAGACCTAAAGCTTAAGTGCAGTTGAGCTATGCAGCAGGAGAATGATCCAAATCACATGAGCAAGTCTACCTCAGAATGGCTCAGAAGAAACAAAATGAATGTTTAGAGTACCTAAGTCACAGTGCTGACTTGAATCTGATTCAGATGCAGTGGCATGACCTTAAACAGCCAGTTTATAACTGAAAACCCTCCAATGTGCCAAATTAAAAATTTTAAAACTAAAAACAATTCAGCAAAAAAGAGTGGGCCAAAATTCCTCCACAGCAATATAGTGGACTTACTGCCAGTTATTGGAAACATTTGATTGTAGTTGTTGCTGCCAAGGATAGCACCAGGCAATTAAAGAGCCTCATGCTAAAAATACAGAAGTCACATTTTCACACACTGAGGTAAGGACGGGAAAATGTCTTTTATGGTTACCTTTATCGATTCTCTCAATTTTCTCAAAATGGACATTTTGTGACTTAAGTACCTTTAGCACTGGGGTCTTCAATTGCTCTTTCAAATGGGTGATATATGTTTTGAATAACTCTATACCTTCAGTAAATTAAATGATAATTTTAAAGCTGCATTTCTTGTTTAATAACTTTGTCTGTCTTATACTGAAATTAGTTGGATGATCTTATTTGAATATAGCAAACAAAAATGGAAGAAATCGGAAAGGGGCAAATACTTTTTATCATAGCACTGTAGGTGAAAAAAATATTTTTATTTTAATGACACATTCATTTTATCATCAAAACAGACCAATTCAATTCCTCTATGGCTTACAAGGCTCACTCCTATTCTTTGAGGTGGAGGAAAACAGGATTCTGAGAATTTGTGTGTTTCATAATGAATGCTTAGCCTGTGAGAAAATTTAAGATGGCTACATCTTTGAAAATCCTTAGAATACAAGCAGCTCATGTGGGTATAGCTACAGCTAAATTAATCTTATCTTATTTAGACATGACTTTCCGTTCTTCAGTCTCCCTGAAACTGTAAAGAATGCATTCTCAATTGTGTTGCACGGAAATTCAAAAGCCTAAGAACACATTGCCCTTAAATTGGCTTCTGTCAACTGACTGAAATGTTCTATTGGCTTTAAAATTGCACCTCTTCCTTCGGTCACTCTATGTCCAGCACTGAAAGGCATCTGTTGGTATCAGGACTAGGGTCAACAAAAGGGATCTGGGCTTCTCTTCTGTGGTGCATAGGACTTTTTCAAGTCACACACTTGTAGTTGAGAGGCTATCCTTATGACATTGTGATTCTATTTTGTTTTATTTAAAATTCATGCAAGCACTTCATTTCACTTAGATTTTATTCAAGCCAATTTTATATGCCATCTTGATGACTCATTCATCAAGTAATTATGACGCAACACTGGTCACTATCTGATTTAAGATGTTTCTTAATCTTTTTTATTCTATGAGGGCAAATGTTAAGTATCCCAAGAGGCAGAGATAGACTTACCAAAACTGGCCTAAAGCTGAGCATAGAGCATACCTGCGGACATTCCTGACTGGGACCATCTTGAGACACATTTTGGCATGTTGTTAAAAATAGCCAACACCATGCCCAGAAGGCACTCCGGAGGTTGGTTGACTATTGCGGGACTCATCACTAAAACTGTCATCCAATACTGTGCAACAGTTTTAGATTTGTTTAATATACATTTACTATTATACGCTCAAAAATGAACTGTTGATAAGCAACACAGTATTTGTGTTATCACTACCGCAACACATTGGGCCTCATGCAGCAACATTCTCTTAAATTTTTCTTATATTTTCACCTATTTTTTTGTTAAGAGAAAAAATAAGAGAAATAAACTCCGGACGCACCAAATGCTCTTACCGTCCAAATCTGCTCTCACCCAGGTGTGCTGAATGTTGAATCCCACTTGATCGTAAATTGGAGGTGTGGCCGGTTGTTTTAAATTAGCATATATGACACCCACTAAACACCATATAAGGGCAGGTGACATGCCTTGTGTGAAGAGCCGACTGCTCGTGGCAATCTAGGGCGCTTTCACACGAGGTTCGATTGTTCCGTACCGTGCCACAGTACGATTGTCCCCCCCCTCCCCTCTCCTCTCCCTCCCCCCTTTGGTCAGCTTTCACACTAGTAATATCGTACTGTACCCAAGTACACTTGCATACATGTCAAAATTCTCATACAGTGCATTGCAGTATGCACCTAGGTGGTTTTGAATGGGGAACGATTTTAAAAAGGAGGCGCCAATATATTTTGGGGGGTTTTATTATTGAGAAGGGGGTTTAGAATATTAATATCGAATATTAATATCGCAAATGCATGGGCTGTGCGTGCCCTTGCAACCGGTGTGTCATCTGTAACATGGATTACCACGTGTAGCAGCACGAAAAATTAAACTTATAATACTTATGACTTATAATAAATTTTCTTGACTGAATGCTTGAAGTTTTTACACATCCGAATCTTTCTCTGGGTACCCAAACATCAAGGTAAGCCGAAAATGTACTGATTCGATACTGGAGGATGTTGCAAACGGAATTCTTTCGCCCTTGCGTTTATGGCCGATAATGCTGTCCACTGCCTCATACCACGAAAATTTATCACTCTCATAACTTGAGCTGCCAGACTTTCACACCGCGTCCCGCACTTTGAAATATCGCAGCCACATTTTCTTTAGTTTGTCACGGCATTGATCGATTATTCTGTGATAACCACGCGAATGTAACAACTCACAAATTATTCCATACATCTCCAAGTTTTTGCGTGTAGTATCCAGTTGTGAATGTATGTTTTCGTCCGCCTACATTTCGAGCAAGCATTGATTTTCTTCGTTTGAATAGAGATATCTTTTCGCCGCTGCATTTGTTAGAACAAGAGAGCCGTAACACATAAAAACTAATCTTCTGTGCTCAAGTACGGTTGCTTTCACATTTGGTACGAGTCGCCATTCATCTTTCTCAGGAAACAGATTCACGCGATCTCTAAAAACGCGCTCGCTGCGCACGGCCTGGATGGCCAAAGCGTCTAAAAGCAATAGGTAAGCCATTCGGAGGCAGAACCCACGCAAGTATCTAAGGGTTTTTATAGCTTAGTCCTAATTGGGATCAGCTGGCCAAACTCTTTAGCCCAAGAATTGAATAATAAAATCATTACAATTTCTCAAAAACATAAAACAATCAAAATTTGATCATATGATGTATTTTTAATGTTTAGGTTTTAAAACTTGTGTCTCTGTGCATTGGCCAAGCAATTTGTGGACAGAGATAACACTTTTCTGTTTTTTTCTTATCTTGGTAAGAGTGCTCTCGACCACTCGTAAAATTTTCTCGTACCTAAGAGAAGAGCAAAAATAAGAAATCCCAGGTGCATCCCAGAAATCAATGGGTAAGAACAAAATAAGAAAAAATCCGGGATACGAACAAAAATAAGAGAAAATTTGTTCTTATATCGCTTCTTGCATGAGGCCCACTGTGTGTCATTTAGCTACAAACTTGTGTTCAAACAGTTAATGAGAAAACAGTACAGCTTGAGTTTTTTTTTTTTTTTTTGCTGGTAATCCTTGTCAGCTTTTTCCTTCCTTTCCCCTAATTAACTTTCATTATTCAATTATGGTTTTGTTCATTACCTTGCATTTTGTGCTCCCACTCCAACCTTTTTCCCATGGTTACTTGTTGCTGCATGTATTCAAGTTCCAGGTCTGCGTTCCTTCCTAGCTATATTGTTTCCTCTCATTGCATCCGTCCAGCTCAGGTTTAAGTTCCCTTCCCTCCGTCTTTGGAAATGACAAAAATCTAGTGACCAATAATCAGGAATATCTCCCTGATACTGACCTCAGACCTGTCCCTGACCATGGCTAGTTTGAGTTAATTCAGTGGTTCTCAAACTCGGTCCTGGCGCCCCACTGTGTATGCTGGTTTTTGATCCAACCACAATTGCAATCTTAGGATTTTAAGAAGATGTTGATTTGTTTTAATTAGGTGCATTTATGCTAATATCCACATTGAGATATATTGTAATTATCTGAAGAGGGAAACAATTTAACCAAACATAACCAACATAAACAATCAATAGGTTCCTCATTGGTGAAACTCGTGACACATGGTGGCAAAACCCAACAATTTACTTGGCAAACAATGGGGTCACACCTGTTGTGTTTTATGTTGATTTTATTTGGTTCAGGCAGGTTATTTGGGAAAAACTCAGAACACCTGTGTTCAGAAACCTAATTTGGAGCTTACTGATTTTCTCAGTCTCATTTGATCTGTTTAAAAATGTTTTCACCTGAAAATCCTCACAAAATTGAAAATTAAGCGCAATATGGTCAAGAGTTTTTATTCTTCATGGCAGAATGGATATGTCCATCAAAATGTGACTTAAGATAGTAAATAACTACTCTAAACATGGAATGCTGCTAATTAAGACAAAGTAACAGCTTTTTAAAATTCTAGAATTGCAGTTGCGGCTGGAACAAAAACCCGCATACACAGTGGGGCGCCAGGACCGAGTTTGAGAACCACTGACTTAATTAATCTTTTTCAGGTCTCGGGCGACCCGGATTGCTCCCAAGTAGTCTTAAGCTCTGAACTGGTTTTTTTGTTTGTTTGTGCCAATTGCAGCTTTGTCTCCTCATTAAACATAGCCCTAGCAGCTTTTACTTATCTGTGCCCGGTTCCTTGGCTGCTGCTTGTCACAAACTAATCCAGCCACCCATGGAATTAGCTAATTTCACGCACCGCGCTGATGCCATCCGGTTTTAACGAATCTGTCTGGAACAACAAGAGACAGTGCTTCAGCAGCTTCATCAGCGTATCGATGCCACCTCCAATCAGCCAGCATCCATCTTTGAAATCTTCTGGGAATCTTCCAAAGCTACTCTACATTTGCTGTTCCTCTTACTGCGCTCACCTCCTGCAAGGTTCCCTTCTGCTGGACTCATCAGGCCACCTCCTCCTTTTACCAGCTGAGAGTTTTCCAATGCTCCTGTTTTGGCTCGCCGTACTCTCTAATGCCGATTCATTGAGGAGATCAATTCCTCCAATGTCAGCACTGGGGCTGTCCTCTCCCAGCGGGCAGCGGGTGGCAAGGTCCTTCCCTGCGCCTTCTTCCTTCGTCAGCTTTGCCCTGTGGAGAGAAACTACAGCATTGGGTATTGTGCACTCCTGGCCATCAAGCTGGCATTTGAGGAATGGAGGCACTAGCTTGAGGGAGCCCACCATCTGCGAGGACATTTGGGGGTATATCACCACCTATGATGCTTGTGCCTAGGCTAAGTCCAGTAACCAGCCTACCCCACAGTCCTCTCCAGCCCCGGGAGGTTTCCTACCAGCTGTGGGCTTGCATCACCATGGAGTTTGTGACTTGGCCGCCTGAGTCTGATGATTTTTTTGAAGGCAACCCTCCGGCGAGGCTGCTCATGGCCAAAGAGATGGCTGAACTACTCCTCCAACATGTGGTGTGGCTTCATGGGGTTCCTTGGGAGATTGTCTCTCATTGTGGGCCACAGTGGGTCGAGGGATGCCCCCTTTGAGTAAAATCTGGGTTTTACCCCCTTTTTCAGGTCAAGGAGAGCGAGAGATGGAGGTTTCTTTGGCTTAGTTCCTGGTCCTTTGTGCCCACTGGGGATGGAGAAGGGCTCATGCCTTTGTGCTCAAACACACCACAGCTTTCCAAAAGTAGAGCAACTGTTGACATCATCCTGGCCCCTGCTACCAGGTGGGATAAAAAGTGTGGTTGGCCACCAGTGACATTACCCTGTGAGCTCCAGTTCATTGGCCCCTCCCCCATTTTCTGTGTGTTCTCACCCTTGGCAGTAATGCCCATCCTTTTCCCTCCCCTTCGTCATATCCACCCAGTGTTTCATGTGTCTTGCATTAAGCCTGTTTTGTCTTCTCCCTACAGCCCCCCTCCTCACTTTTCACCACCCCTCCACAGAAAATTCATCATGGTCCAGCCTTCACCGTGCACTGCATCCTAGATGTTCAGCACAGGGGATGTGGTTCTATTTCTATCCTTTTCAGTTTTTCCCTTCTTTTTTACCTAATTAGTTCTCATAATTCAATTATTATCATGTGCATTACCCTCCCCTTTTTGCTCCCACCCCCAGCTGTTTCCTTTTGTTGTTACTACGTGTATTTCACTTCCTGGTCTGCTTCCCTTCCTCACTGGATTGTTTCTCCTCGTTACCTTCTTCTAGTTCAGCTTTAAGCTCATTTCCCTCTGTCTCTGCAAACAACAGCAATCTATCAACTTTTTTATTAGGATGTCTCCCTGTGCAGTCCTGCTCTGTGTGGTGAGTTAGAGTTGGAGAATGGGCATCACCCAGCGGTGCAGGTTTAATCTGAGAGTTGGTGGGGACATATGTAAAGCGAAAGCACGCATGCTGGAAAAAATTTTTATAATATTCAAATGCAAATATTGCCTTCTCCGTCAACAGAGATTACTGTTTGTTTCTTTACTGATTTCTGTGGTGCTTAGTGAGATACCTCTGCAATTTTCATTGATAGATGCCATATTCATAAACTTGTTTTTCTAGTTAGTATCCAAATACTTTTGATTAGGTTTCTGAGTATGACTTAACAACTGTTTTTTTTAGCTTTCAAACATTTCTTATGAAGCTTAACAATGCTGAACAATTGGTAAAATGTTTCACAATTTATAAGTAACTTAATTGCATATTATGGTGTATTATTAGCGACTGCTATAGTCATTGTACGGTATTTTTTTTAGTTAGCCAGACAGCTCGCTAAGTAGTGATCTAGCTTACGGTCTGATGCCAGTCAAACAATTAATGACTGTGCAAATCAGAGTTGGAAGTGCCGTGCACGGTTTCCATGAAGCCCAAGATCCCGCCAAGTTCCCACATAAGTTAGACAACTGTTAGCACTAAGAATTTTTGAAGAACTGTTTTCTGACCCCTCCCGAATTTATAGCACAGTAAAACTCAAATTTTTCCATTGTTAAGTGCTTTCTTGTAAATGTAAAATCTCCAAGTCAGTGTCCAGTCTATCTTCGAACAAAAACTGGGTACTTGCACAGTACTCACATTCAGTTCCTGACTGTCTTGCGTTTGCAGAATGGTCGAGCTGGAAACGATAAATAAGTGGCATATGTAGCAAAAAAAGAAAAAATTCATCATGCTGCACATTGCACAGTGAGACCAAAATAGTCCTCAGCTTTTGGCTGTTTTACCCTCGTCTCATCTTTCTTTCTACTTTTTCTCCAGTTTGTGAGCTTTTAATTTGCATTTTCAGTGATGTTAAGATGCCGAGAAAGGCTGCTATAGCTAATCAAAATAGCCTGCATGATTGGTCATTATTTCTCCCATAAATCTCGACAAAAAAAGCAAAGTATTTTCCGTCACATCAACAGAAAGTATGTAGCCTAACCACAGATTACGATAAGAAAATCCAATGATCTACCGTAGGTCTAACGGAGGCCTGATATATTTACATGATTATTAAAACACTGATTAACGTGTAAAGAATGTCACCTCCCAAGACCGAGATTTATATGGCTTTGCTGTCCATCATATCATAGAAAAACCACATCCTTAATCATATGCAGTACAGCTCTTATCTGATTCATTCCCTGATTATTGATTATTGTCTTTTTGACAACCACATCAATCATTTTGCCACAGCCTCGAATGATACCTAGCACAAGCGGGCTCCGATGCAACTGTGCGCTTGGTGTTTCTATCACTAGTGGGCAAATTTTCAATATCAGCTAATGTTTAAAATTTGTTAACTTTCCACAACCTTCACTGACCACAGCAAGTCACCTCCGCACACTCACGGAACCTGCTAATTTCTGGTAGAGAGGACTTTGCTACTAATTGCGTGAATGTAGCTACGTTAGCTAGCCAGCGAGTTTGCAATCTTTTCTATTCTCTGCTCTGTACTGTTTTCTTGAAACAACGTTAGTTATGTGACTACAGCCGAGATATACACTTCAGAGTTTAATGAAATTTGGACCACTCCCAAAGTGGAGGAGAGTATTCGGTGGAATGATGGATAGGAGATCGGGGCGAATGTGATGTTGTATGGACTTGTTCTATGATTGTGCGAACATTGGGAGCCCCAGGTGGCGAGACTCAGGGTGGGGCTCGCGTCTCTCGTCGGAGTCCGTGTAGGCTCCTAAGCCCCCAAAAAGTGTTAATGAATCAGCAAGAGATGAGCTCTACGTACGCTGTCAATATTATTGCGAACATAACTCGCGTAAGAGTTTGATGTCCAGCGGCTGAGGATTTTAATTTGGTGGTTCGAAACTCCTTGCTTGGATGCTGTAGTGGCAGCGCCGATGCGAAAGGCATGCCCGGAGAAGTATTTGGGCGGAATATTGGATGTAATTAGAACATGGCGGAAATGGTAGAGGCGAGGGGCGACGGCCCCGTGTCGGTCGTAAATAATGGGTCTTGAGGAGAAGCGCGGTAATTGTACCTTGAGCAGGCGTAGTTTGATATTAGCTCGAATGGACTGAGAGCAGAGTCTAGGCGAAATATCGAATAGGCCGAGAAATGCCAAACTGATTCCTTTTACTTCTCTTTATCTTGAACAGAAGTAGAACGAGATGTCGTTTAGGCTGGCGCGGCGAGAAGAATTGTAATTAGCGGAGAGAAGAGTGAACTCGGACCATCTCGAGAAACCTAAGAAGGCCAATAGGAACACGGCTTCTAGAGTGGAATCCATGGATGGAGAATGGTACCCTGAGCGCAGCGTCGGGACGCAGCGAGAGAGGAGGTCTGCAGTCAGAGGTGAACGTTTGGTCAGGGCAGGAGGTTCTTGTTTACGTAAACCTTTCAGTAGTGTTTGCACGTAAGAATGGGAAATTGAGGAGCACGGATATCTAGTGGCCAGTTTGACAAAGAGGTTAATGCCGCTGAGGTAGGCTTGTATTGCGGCTGGTCAAACGTGGTGTACGGAGTGAATGTACGAAATAAAGCTCGTGATGGAAACGACATTGAGGGCCGGGAATGGCAGTAGGAGGCCTGAGTGGAATTTCTTGAATCGTTTCCGTCCTGCGAGGGATGAGGAAAACGGGCGTGGAGTGAACCCGTTTAGAATGGCCTCTCGGGATAAAGCGGCGGATGGCTCGAGTTGTGGAGTCAGGGGTAGATGGTCACAGAAAACAGAGGAACTAGAGTGAGGTGAATATCCGACTGCGGTGCTAAGCGTCTGAATCTCCCGGGAGAAACGAGAAAGGGTGTCGGAGATGGCATTGGATGGTCGGGAATATGTGCAGCTTTGAGCATGAACTGGTGTTTTGTGGAAATTAGGGGTAGTTTCCTGAGGAATGGCATGAATGAGAGGGAGCGAGAACGGCCTTTATTTATGATGTCTACTGTGGTCGAGTTGTCATAATGTACGGTTATACATTTGGCGGTCCGTTTGTGACCCCAAATGAGGGAGGAAACGATGATGGGGTATGGTGAGGCGGACAGCAAAGTTATAGCACCCCTTTTAGAAAACGCCAAATGAACCCCCAGAAAAACATTTGTGATATCGGCTTTAGCCAACCAGGCGCCGCGACCGGCGAGGCAGATGAGTGGTGAGACGGAGGACAGTTAGTAAAGGGTGAACCACTGTAGGGCAAGTAGCCAATCGGATTGCACGGAGTGACGTAATTGAGCGTGGAGACGGCAGATGGACGGTGTGCAGGCGAGGCGGAATGATGGATTGCGAGACTGAAAGTCGGCCAAGAGCGTGAACCTTGCCACTGCGAGTGGCCGTGAGGTGGATACATGTAGTGTCCGAGAATGTTTGCCGGCAAGTCAAAGTGCACCAATAACTGAAGCGCTAGCGAAGCGCTAGTGAGCTGCGCCACTGCGAGTGGCCGTGAGGTGGATACGAATGCAGTATCCATGGATGTTTGCCGGCGAGGCAAAGTGCATTAGCATTTGTGATAATTTGGCAACTTTGGAATAAACATTGCGATCATTCAACAGCACCATAATTGTATGGCATTTAATTTGCGAAGAGCACGATGTGCATAAATAGCAAGAGTTGCTCAGACTAATTGGTGGAACCGCCAAAAGTCTAATTTATTTTTGAAAGCCTTGTTATATATTGCACTACGAAATTATATGGCGTTTTCTTCCACGCATCGATGACTACGAAAAATATCAATATGTCTTTATAATTTCTGTGCTCATGTAGCTTGTGAAACAACACAGATTTGCGTAAATTAGTTTGCGAGGCTCATAGAGCAATAAGCCGTGAGAATCCGTTCTATAGTCTGAATGAAGTGACGGCTAAATGGCGTTGTTAGGTAACGATGCACAGCTGAGTGATGGCGAAAATAATTGCTGCGAAGATAGCGAAAGTTTCGAATTTTTTGCAGACTGTCGTCCTTGCGGAGCCGCATCAATTACATGGACATAGCCAACAGGCAATCGCTTACCATACTGCCGATGCATAAACCGAAATCGAGAGCGAGTGTAAGGTAAACGTCTGGTTCTTGCCTCCGATGAGGAAAGGACTGGCGGATTGTGTCTGTAGCTCATGAAACAACACAGATTTGCGTAAATTAGTTTGCAAGGCTCATAGAGAAATAAGCCATGAGAATCCGTTCTACAGTCTGAATGAAGTGACAGCTAAATGGCGTTAACTGTGAAGTCAGCGAAAGTTTCGGATTTTTTTTGCAGATTGTCACCCTGCGGAGTCACATCCATTACATCAACATAGCCAACAGGCAATCGCTTACCATACCGCCGAAGCATAAAGCGAGATCGAGAACGAGTGAAATGTAATCGTCCAGTTCTTGCCTTTGATGAGGAAAGAACTGGTGGATTGTGTCCCGGTAGAGTGAAAGGGCAAATGCGAACTTGGCTGTAGTGAGCTCCCTGGAATGAGCGGGGGTTGGGTATTTGCGCTGGGCGGGGCCGAGGATGGTTTGGATTTTGCGACTGAAATATGAATGCGGAAAGGATGGTTGAATGAGCAGAGCCAGATCAACGTACATACTGGATAAAATCTGTTGTCTAAGAACGGGGGATAATGGCGAAGAGTTTGGAATAGGCCGCGAGGGGCATATAGGAGGTAGGGCGGTGGCTAGAGTGTACTGGAAGTGTGGCGAGGGAAACTGCGTGATGACGGCCGAAGTTGTTGGTCGGAGGGGCGGACCTGTAGAAGGAAGCACAGAATTAATAACGTTGGGAAACGAAGGGGCGGGCGAGGGGGGTGGGGAGAGAGTGCAGTGGGAAAGAGATGAGCAGATGAAGCAACGGCGGGTGCTTTTCTAGGTATAGGTGGGTTAACACCGGAACTGCTGGAGCCTTGGAGAATTCGGTTGGGGACTGAAGGAGCCGCAGAAGCTGGTTTTCGTCCGGCGGAAAGGATGGGGGGGGAGGGCGGGGGGACGCATGTGCATGGAGTAAAAGTGCAGCCTGCTAACTCAGGGAAGAAACAGGGGATGAAAAGAGACCGAAGGGGTCGTGAATGGCAGGAGCAGGCACAGGGGGAACTGGCTGGTTTGCGGAAGGAATGGCTTGCAGCTTGCGGAAGGAGAGGACGTTGCCAAGCGTGGTGACGTTGACGCTGGAGGCGCTGACGGCAGAACCCAGAAGAGCTGTGTGGTCTATTGCAGGCGGATGGGGAGGATCAGCTGCGTTGCTGAGGGAGTCGGTGTATAATTTTTGCAGTCTGGCCTTGTTGTCGGAGCGGTGGAAGGGGATTTTTTTCTGCTTGGGTGCCCGACGGAGTCTGGCGACGGTCCAACGTGGAGCCTCGGGTGAGCCTGGAGTGGGAGCCGTGGTAAGCCTTGCTGGGGAGCCGCGGGCAGGCTCTCACTTCTGGGCGCCGCGGTTGACGAGGGGCATTGCTGCTACGAGACGGCGCTGGAGACCGCCGGCTGGAATTCCTGCGGCTTGGAGCTCGGACGGGTGAATGGCCTCGGTGGTCACCGCGGGGGGAGCGTAGTCCGGAATACGAGCACCTTGGCTGGGGCAAGCGGGCGGTGCTTCGTGATGAAGGTGCAAAAATCACGTAGCGCAGGCCAGTGCGTGGAGAAGAAACGGGAGTTTCAGGAACGGATTGAGAAGATTCCTCTGGAGCATCGGAGTCTTGGAATAATTCTGCGTCTGAGGGATTCAGCAGGATTTCGGATTCCATGCTTCGAGTAAGCGAAGTCTTGCTGAGCGTTTGGGCTGTCTGGTTACGAGCGAACCACGTAGAAATGAGACGAGCGAGGATTGTGGGAATGTAGGTGGTATATATTGGTGTAAGGACGAATAGGAAGGCGCATTGGACGTGGCCCTGTTCATTAACCTATGTTATCAGGAACTCCCTATATCATTGACTGTTCATGAATTGGAAAAAGCCGCCAACCACGGATGCACTAACATTACATTGGAATGGGCCGTTACATTTACAATATCGTGTTTCTTCAATTTTTCCAATTGTTCGAAAGGAGATATTGTTGGAACAAGAGTTTTATAGATGTTAATCTTTGTCTTCAGGTGGATGCTCTTCAACTTTATGATGTTGTTCAGTTTCCCAAAAGCTGCATTTGATTTCCCGATTCTGGTAGAGATCTCCTTGCTGACAGATGCTTCCCAACTGATGTTGCCGAGGTACATGAAGTTATCTGTCTGCTTGTTTGGTACTCTGGAGATGCTGATGTTCGGTTGTGTTGAGCCTGTTGACATCACTTCACATTTCTTTGCATTGAATCGCAGTCCTACCATGCTTGCATTTACTGTAGTTCATTTGTGCACCGTTGGAGATCATCTTCTGAAGAATCTATCAAAACAATATCATTGGATGAGAATAACACTCATTAAGTAATAACTAAAAGCTTGATTTACCCCTAATGAAATGATCAGAGCAGATTTCACCAGACTTGGATGGTGTCCGCTGATCTCTTGGGATTGCAGACAGTCTAAGATGCTTTTCATCTTTTAATTGAACGAGGATTTGATTGCTTCTATCGGTGACTGTTAAAATGTTTCATTGAAAGTGGTAAAACTAATAAAGCCAACCATCAATGGATATGAATAATATGATCTTTTCGCTCCCCTCACTTTGTCTTGACCAGAGGAATTCTCACAGCCGAGTGCTATACAAAAACATCCAGTATTGTGTTTCTTTTTACCCAGTAATCGGAAAGTTTTGTCGGGATCCCCTATCATGGCCATTGCGAGTGTCAACTGGAAACTGCACGTCCGCGCTATGCATTATGGGCAATCGTAAAAAGGTCAATGGCATCACCCAATGTGCTGTATACCTCTGGATCACCTTCGTTGTACTGACCTCCGACCTATCCCTGGACACATTTAGCTTGAACTAATTGATCCTGTTTGCCTCTCGACTGACCAGGACTGCTCATAACCAGTGGTATACTGGCCATTGAGCTCACCGGGACAAATCCTGGTGGGCCGCAGTGTAAGTAGGCTGGTCAATTGATTTCATCGACCCGACTTTTCTCTTCACTGGCTCCATTATCCTATCAGCCAGTACTGACGTATCATCAAACTATAATACAAAAGAACTTCCATAATGTCCAATTTTGGGGAGCTCGTGGTCTTATGTACTGCTTTTGATGGTTGTACTTCACTATTCGGGTTGTCTTGCGTTGTAACCAATTTTTAGCTTACCTGGACGAAGTCCATGAGCTTATGTCATGGCCTGCTTGTCTGTCATCGTGCGTCATCGTCATGCGTCGTCATCGTCGTGCGTCGGCGTCTGTAAACATCTTCTTCTCCGAAACTACGGGGCCAATGAAGCTGAAACTTGGCATGCATATCCTACCCACGAGGACACCAAAGTTTGTTCGAGGCGTTCCGATCCAACTTCAAATATGGCAGCTTTGGCAGCCATATTGAAAATGCTATTTTGGCTCATTAGTCACTCATTTCTGGAGAGATTCAGCTGAAATTTGCTGTGTATGTGCCAAATAGCAAGACTGAACATATAAATTAGGGGTTTAGCTGTGCATCGCATTTTGACCTTCATTTGACCTCTGTCATTTGGCCACGCCCCTTAATTTCAGAAATACCTTTAAAATATTCTTCTCTGAAACTACAAAACTGAAACTCTGAAACTACGATGGAGCTGAAACTTTGCATATATTCTCCTACCACTAAGGAGACTAAAGTTTGTTCAGAGCCTTCCAATCTGACTTCAAATGTGGCGGCTGCGGCGGCCATATTGAAAATTACATTTTGGCTCATTAGTCGCTCATTTCTGGAGCGATTCAGCTGAAATTTGCTGTGTATGTGCCAAATAACAAGACTCAATATATATAACTCTGGTTTCGCTGTGCATGGCATTTTGATCTTCATTCTTCGTTCTGGTGTTCTGATTCGATTTCAAATATGGCAACAGCGGCAGCCATATTGAAATTTCCTTTGTAGATGCTAAGCAGCAAGGCTGAACACATTACAGGTTTTGCTGTGCAATGCATTTTGACCTTCATTTCACCTCTTCATTTCACCATTGGGCCACACCTTTTTAAAGAAAATACCAATAAAAGCACTCTTTCACTGATCATGCTGATAGTGTTCAACTGTATAAAAGTATATTATTGCTACAGGAAAATATAGAGCCATCTAGACTAAAATTCACTATGAAGCCAGCTGTTGTGGGAAGCCTCAGGAAAGAATATGGTGTGGTACAGTGAATATTAATTGGTAGATAAACTCTTGGATGCCTGTTGGAAATGATTGCCACAGAACATCCCCTCTGTCCTCTTTCTTTCGATCCTGGAGAGTATATGAATCTAATTAATACACTTTTCCAAACATGTCACATTTTTTATTTTTTCCCAATGCATTGAAAGTTATTTTAAACAGATCTACAAACATGATCACTTACTCTTTTTAATTTAGATATATGGATCTGGGAACAGAAAATATTTGCAAAATAATTCTGATTGAATTTTGTTGTTTCCAAAACATTTTTATCAATTAGAAATTGTGCCCAGCTTATAATGTACGCTGTAAGTTTTTTATTTCAAAAATATTTTCATGGTAATGTGTAGGGGAGGTAACTCGAGTTAGGGGTTTTAAACTGGGCGCCTGTCTAATATAATAAGCAAATATCCGCAATGCTTATTGCATTAGTCAACAAAGCAACCAGTTCATTCTGCTACAAAGGTAAAATGGCGTCATGAGGCACTTAGAATTTTATTCAAGATATTCATTGCTTGTAGTGGAATATGCCAACTTTTCACTGTTTGTCTAAATTGCCACATTTTTTATAAATAAATTGTAAAAATAACTTTAGTGTTTGTGTTTAATTGGCAACAGAAATAATACCATTCAATGGTTGACTTAAACAAAAGGAGTGAAAAACTTTGGTGGAGTGAATGTCCAGGTGAGCTACAGTGCTGTGGCACTATTTTTTGTATCTATTTATGCTGTTTGTTTGCCTTATGCCATAGAATGACCGAAAAACTGTTTTCTTAAAAAAAAAAAAAAAAAAACAAAACGGTGGGCTCAGGCTATCCACTGTTTATTGAATTTTATTGTTTCTGTGCTAAAAGTTTAAAAAGGCAGGCTTGCTGGGGAATTTGATTGACAAATGGCCTTGCTTGTCCTGTCGCGTTAACAGTCTAAAAATGCGCTTCCACGACTACGGAGATCAAACAAAAATTTTGAAAAAGCAATGGAGGAGCGGAACGGAAAAGCTTTGAAATAAAAGAAGCATGCATTGGAGGCTTAGGCTTCCAAATGTTAAACATTGACCAGCTGTTTGGCCATGATGATCCTCATGTGGCAAGCAGTTTTCATCTGAAGGGGGAAAAGGAAGCTGTAAGATTGACATTGAATTAAAAGGGTATCGCAAATATGTGTTCGGTTAAAATTTGCTTGAGCTTACAAAATGACCCCACTGATGGACAAGTTGTTAAATGGCTTACTATTTATTGCTTATTGATGTGTTTTTTACAGCATCAAATGAAATTAGTCCTGGAATACGGGAAGACTATTCAAACTTTCCATTCCAAAACACAGTCTTGATGTTCTGAATCACCTTTCATCATTAGACTTGCAACCAGCGAGTACTACGGTTGTGAAGCTAGGGGGCTATGCTATGTCTTTGTGGTCATATTTGATTCGGTAACAAGCGGGACGGGCTGAGGTTCTTGTGCGCACGCGCATTGCTTTTCCCAGTCAAACACGTGGAACAGTCCGCGTCTTCCAGTACCTTTACTATTTTTCCGCTTTATTTTTTTTTTTCACCTTCGCATGTTAGATCTACATGCGGCAATTGCGCATATTTACACTATGGCGGGGGGGAAATTACACTAAGGCGGGCCGCCATAGTCTCGTCAATTTATGGGAAATACTACCGCACACAGAAAATGAAAGTAGGGTGCATGAAAAGATGGCTTTCCAGTGAAAATCATTATTAGTCACAGAAAACACCGATACCATACTGTGTTCTGCTTAATTATTGGTAGTAATCATTTAAAACTTTCCCTGAATGACTGTCAACACCACTTTTAGCAGCCATGTTGTGACGTCACATTCCTAGTTGTTCCTGGTCTATGGCACTGAGAAAAAACAAGACCGCGTGCTCTTTATTCTTGGTGCATTCTGCCATGGTCATATACACCGTGTACGTAGGTGCCAGCTTCCGGTCATGGCAAATCCAATGGACCAAATGCAAAGTAAACATAGTTAACACCCTTGTTCAGAAATAAATAATAGAAATAAATAAATAAATAATAACAATAAGATTGCTACAGGGCACTTTTTAAATTATTTACATATGTATAAATGAAAGCTTTAAGGATATAACCAATATGATCAAAATCAGGTAAACAGATATTCAAAAAAATTGAAATATTTATGCATAAATATCAGTAAATCTACAGTTTTAGAGAGAAGAAAAAATGTATTTCTGCACGGTCCACACGGTTTTCACAGTCAACAGCGCAGCAGGAACTAACCATTTTGGCACATAAATCATCCACATCCAAACTGGTTAAAGCACTACCAAAGATACTGGATCCTTTACTAACAACATGGAGCAAAACAGCCTACTTCCTGGTCGGAGAATTAATGGCTTCTAGTGGCGATAAAAAACATTTAGGATTGCAGGCAGCTTCGGGTAAAAGCATCACATTGCGAAGCAAAAGTGACTGTCACGGCGGGGGTTCGAGCCCCGGTCGTACCATCCGGCAGTGGTTGGCAGCTTTTTCAGAATTAGCACGCAATTGGCCATTGCGCTACAGGGATGCAAATTGGGAGGGATCTGCCAGGAAGGATAATATAAGTTGCTTTGTTTGTTCATTAGGCGCCTCCTGTTGGCCAGACGGGCGCTCGTCAGGAAGATTCTAAGCTTGTTCATGTTCGGGTATCCTCCGCCCTCGTTCTGAACTTGTGACAATTCAACCAATGAGTGTATGAGAAGCGGTGGCTGACAGGCGCGTGCTTCGGAGGAGAGCCGCGAGCTGTCTTCTCTCTCCTGAGTTGGCAACAGGGGGTCGCATATGCGAAAGCCTTGTACATAGTTCCCCAATTGGACATTCCAAATTCAGGTGGGATTGGAGATGCCAAATTTTTTAAAACGAAAAAAAAAAAAAACCGATTGCAGGCAGCTGTTTCATTGTATTGAGGTTGATGGTGGACTGAAGTGACAGAGAAAAATATATATATTTTTCCCCTGCATCACACGGCACCCAATAGATGCAATTTTCAGAAAGTCAGAGGTCTTCCGATTATTTTTATGCCACACTTGAGACGACCATGATTAATATTTTTTGTAAAAATATCCTTTATTGAGGTCTCTGCAGGTTGTCCTTCTGGCGTTGCAAGGTAACAATGGGTAAACAATCACAACTGCTCTCGTCCTGTCCCAAGTGAGCCATCATTAGCATGCTGGCTAGCTCAATGAGAAAACTAAGGACATTATACATTAAAATTAAAATTGTTTTCTAATTTAACAGTTCTATATTTGTGTTCAGATTTTGTATGCAGAATGGTTTGTGTTCCTTTCTGTGTCCCGATAATCAATTTGCGGCTATTTAGCTAGCAGGCTAAGCGAGCCACATTGCTACTTTTATTTAAAAAAAAGAGCAGCAACTGAGTGTTTTTAGCAAGCTAGCAACTCGATTGACTGTGAATTAAAAAATTGTAGCTCTAACAAACGGACTGGCTGTGCCTAAATGATTGAGCAGCAGAGTGATTGAGTTCTCTTAATGCTAGCACACAGTGGGAATTGACATTAAGGCACGAATGAAAGTTAGCAATTCTAACACATAGTGGGAATTACCATTAAGCCGCTAATGGAACTTAGCATCGCAACCACGATAATATTAACAGTCAACCCATGCACCAGCTAGATTTTGACCAAACTGGCTAGTCTTGTTTAGCCAGAGGTAATGAAGAAGATGTGTTGAGAGGAACAAATTATTTGGGTGAATTCAGTTTGGGAGAATAGTGCCGCCATTCGAATAAATTGAATGTTGGCTAGCTAACGGTTGCTATCATGCAGATGCTAGCCAGGGCTCAATTTTAATGTTGGAGACTGAATTCCAAATGTGTGAATGGCTGTCAAATTTATTTAAGAAGGTAACCGCCGTCCTTGCTTGGCAGCAGATGTAGCTTTTCCACACTTATTTAGTAGTTTGATTGCCAGCTAGCTACCTCTTCAGTCGTCTGTATTTTCAGACTTGACAGCAAAGATGGAAAAACGGAGCTTTCATTTATTAGTCTCACCATCTAACCACTTAACATGCAACCACCTGCTGAAAGACTGAGCACAGAGAAACTGCACTGAGGGCAACGCCCACTTTTGGAGATCGGAACTGTTAGTAAATGCTCCAGCATCTTTGAGATTACATGCTTTCTTTTGCCATCACAGGATGTTAAAGCCAACTTACCACGAGAAAGTGGGCTTTGTGCAGTCTTGTTTTTTCCCTACGCCATTGTTCGTGGTAAATCGGGGAGTATGTTCTCGACACAAGGTGGCGACCCGAGTGCACTGTTCTTGGTGTTTGACACGCAAACACAACGCTAGTGTCGTGTTCTTGGATTGAATCAAATACGACCCTAGAGCCTGTAAGTAAGATAATGTTATTCATAAAGGCAATGTATGAATCAGTCCAAATAATGCAATGTTCTTATTGAAAAATTCTAAATGGCCCCAAAGTCACATTTTTTTTTGCATTCATTCATGTAAATAATAATAATAATAATAATAATATCTCAGTAAAATACATTACTTTATACTGTATGGTAACAATGTCATATTTTTGACAGCATCATTAAATTTCATTTGTTTCAGAACATCCTTTGGATAAATAGGATCTTTAATATAAATAGGATAATTTGTTTTTGAACATTATCCCCCGGGCTGGTTAGAGATGGAAAATGCCAGGGCTGAGTTGCACTCCCAGTACACCCCTGCTCCTGAATATTCTTCCGCTGTGAACTGTCACAGTTTTTTTCTCCTGTTCAAGCCTATTGTTGCTTTGACTCTACATTGAACAAAGCCCAAGCTGCTTTTGCGGATCTGCACCTGGTTCTTCACTGCTGCTCGTTACAATAACACATTGGTTGACTTAAAAGTAAAATGAAATGTGTTGTCCTTATTTAGACACACAGACATGTTGAGGAATAACGTATCAGGTTGTTTTGCAACATGTAGATGTTTATAGTTAATTTTTTGCAGTTGTGGTTCAGTGCAAATGAGGACATTCAACACATCCCATCAGTCATTTTTCAAAAAATATAGCTATGAAATTTTTTTTTAATATTTAGAATTATTATACCAGTGCCCATTACTTTTGCGCAGAACTGTATGTACAATAGAATTCTGACTTGGAGGATCCCTGTGGTAGAAAAAAAGTCGCACATTATGCAAAGGGATTTCAGAATAATGTTGTGGTCTTGTTTAATTTGCTTGTTTTACGAGGTCAGGATTATGATCCTAATACTAGATTAAATGATACAACTGTCAATGATTAGTCAGATATGTGAGTGGATTCCATTTACAGGCTGTAATGCACATACATTACATATAGTACCGCTCAAAATTTTGAAATTACAAGTGATTTTCACACAGATTATGTGGAGGAAATGTATTAAAGGTTGACAACAACCAAAAATATAAATCCAGACTCTTCAGGAACTTTCTGGGAAACAAAGAACATGAAGGGCAATTGCGAAATATAAATCCCGCAGAGCTTTCATGGGATCACCTGGATCATGAAGTTTGTGAAGTGTGCCCATCATCGAAGACACATCTGTGGGATATACTGTATTGCAGTCTATTGAGAAAATTGAGAAGTTCAGTAAAATTTGTATTTTTATTTTTTTATGAGGCTGAAGCATGCACAACTATCTAACCTAATTTACAGCTCATAACATTGCTCTGTTGGAACAATAGAATAATAATAATAAAAAAATAATAATAAATAACAGCAATTAACAATAAGGTTGAAATTCAAACAGAAATAAAGGACACTGAATATACTGTATTTGTGCCTCTGCTATTGTTATACACTGCCCAGCCAAAAAAAAAAGTCACTGTTTGGAAATGAATTAACAAATTTTATTATTGGATCATGATTGCGGTTATTAATATGTTTCAGCTGGCAATAATTACATTCCTTGATGGTGGAAATGATGTTACAGTATTATAGAACGGGCAAGTTATTGGCCTGTATCTAGCAAAGAAAACCATGAATGACAAAAACAAGAATGAGGAATCATTTTCACAGACAAATTTGCCACCACAAAGTCCTGACCTTAACCACATTGAAAGTTATTGGGACGTGCTCAAGAAAGACCACCGAGTGGTTCAACCATTTTGTCGAGAAGACAAGATCTGGCCAAAAATGATGGCATTTCTGATCGAAAATAAATGTTCTGGCATTGCATATGGTTGTCAAAACGATGACAAGACGAATTTGCACTGTAATCAAAGCTAAAGGGGTTCCAACTAAATATTTGAGTGCGCAACTTTTTTTTTTGGCGGGCAGTGTATCATAATCATATATTTGGAAAACAATTACAGTGCCCAATCTGTTTTGGGCCAATAATGATGATAACTGCATCGATTATTAATCATTGAATTAAACTTAACCACCTTTCAGGAATCTCTATTTTTGGGTGTTTTAACAATATTACCTTGTCTCTAGATTTCAAAATAATGAAAACCCAGATTTGTTTTTTTTTTTTTCTCACTTTGCTTAGGTATCTGGATAACATCCGAACCTGTCGCTTTATCAGGAAAAAGAGAATGTGGATTGCTTAGTACAAAAATCAACAAAGTAAAATGTTGGGAATTAATGTAACTCCAATGGCACCATATGTGCTAAGCAAGGTCTTACTTTCAATGACATCACAGAATGCACTGATGCACACAATCTTCTGACTGGTTTTCTTTTTAACCATTTCCCTGAGTAAAGCACTCTAAAGGCTGCCTTGTGTTCTCTGACTGGGATTCTGCTCAGGAAGTGGCTATAGAGAGCACTCTGCTGCAGTTATTGTTGTTTCACAGTTTGTGGAGTGATTAATGCTCGCTGAGCTGGTGCCTGGAAGAAAGCTTTCACGAATTGATGGAATTTTGCTTCGGTGGCAAACTCTGTTATGTGGTCACATTTGGCATTACTCATTAGGTCAGAATGCATTGTGTCTGCTTTTAAGACACAGCATTTGTTTAGGCCTACAGAGGCTACAGGATGAATGCAGGCCTTAGAATTTTAACTTGAATTAGCTCTTGTTAACAATGTGCACTGCACAGTCTGTAAGAATTCACACAGCAAGCTTTATGTCATGGATTAGCACCGCCTCAGCCTCTGAGATAAAGATGGCGAGTGATTTTGCTGAAACACGTCAACTTTCTGAGAGTAACCTCAGTTAGTGAAGCAATTTCATATTTTTTATTTACAAATAAAATATACAAAGACAAATAAAAATGGCAGGTGTCCCTATATCATTGTGAAAACCTTAGTTAGTTTTCAATTGTCCAGAATAAATTGCTCTAAAATCCTGATATTTAGTTCCCTATTTTTAAGTGTCTCCTTTTTTCAAAAATATGGTCATCCTATATTATTGTGTAACATGACAAAAAATGTATGGCTTTATTATAGTAGAAATATGCAGCAATTCCAGTTCGCAGTATGCTAATCTATTGATTTCTATTCTTTGAAATCAAAGCAATCTTTACTGGTCAAAATCTCTTATTTCAGGAATTTTTCCAAAGCTATGGTGTGAAAAAAACTAAATAATTAAATAACTATTAAATAAATAAATAAATAAATAAATAAAACAAAACATTATCTTCATATAGTCCAAATAATCCATAATCACTGGCCGGTTGAAAAGTGATGGACTGTCATAGCAGCTACTGTGTTTCCTCCATCTTGATCAAATGTTAGGTTCTGCATCCTCTATTAGTCAATAGGCAAGTTTAACTGGTTCTGCAGGTTTTTTCTGATAGTAGAGACTTCCATTTACAATTCTTTTTAAATACCAGCAGCTGTTGTACTTAAATAGAAGAGCACACAGGTTGTGGTCTTAACATAATATAACCCTTTACAAAGTGCATTTTAGGGTGCGGTGAAAGCTGTTTGCTGAGCCCATCTCACAGAAGGTAGGATTCAAGTTTGATCAAACATACCAAAAAACTGTTCTTAGTTTGTTTCAAATTCCTTACATAATATAAACTGCACCCAGAAATGTAACATCTGAGCATGACTAAGTGATTTGAAAAATTGCACCAGCCATTATTCTATATTATTTACAGCAGAAATTACTCAAATTGTTTTTCTAATAATCAGAAATTTGTAAATTAAATACTAATCAAATGTAAAGTTTCTCTTTTGACAACAAAATGTGAACATCAAATGGCAAATAGGTTATCGTAATCCCACACTGAAATAGCACATACAGCAATATATTGCAGATGTGTGGTTAAGATACCTGTATACTCGGACTGAAATACATTTCAGGGTACTTGAAATACAAAATAGTGTGAACTTGATTTATGAAATATGTATTGCAATGCCTTTTAACTGCAATATTCACTTTTTCCAAAGTACTGCCAAGTTACGAGGTCAAGAAAATGACATCACAAAAAACATCTGTAAAATAACCACTTCAGGATCTTTCCATTATTTTTCAATGATTGGTTGTCTTCATCCCCAGGAGGACCTGGTCCACAAATGCGCATGCGCACACACACACAAACACAATTTTTGTCATTGAACTCTTATCATACTGGCACTAAATATTGCAATGATACACATTGATCTCAACAAATGGCATTGTAAAAATTCTCAAGACAATTGCATGCATGATCTAGTGAGGGCATAAAATGGTCAAACTCACACGAGACAGTGACATTGACTAAGTGTGGGAGATTTTGCTCCATGCACCCTAACCTTTTGATTGCACTTCAAATTAATATATAAATAAATAATGATATGTTCAGAGTTACTAATGGGTTGTACAGGTTCTTCTGCATTGAACAGATTTAAGCACAATATTGTAATATTCCAGTTTTCCCAAATAAAAATCAAGACAGGAAATTTTTTAAATGATAATGAATCATAACTTTATTTTTAAAGTTTTCCAACTAAAAAAAATCACAAAATATTTAACTTAATAAAATAAATTGCACTATCAAAACAACAGAGAAGAAAAGTGTGTTAAATGCTTTTATCCCCAATTGGAAATAATGCAGCCGCTGCATATTGGAATATTGGAATTCCCCACATATGATGGAAGCATGGCCACCTTTTGATAAGTTCTCGCTGGCCAATTTTTTTTGCTCCAAAACTGAATTTTAATTCATAAGAAATATGCATTGGGCTCTACACTGACTTTCGATTGACTACTAAAAGGCCCTGGTAAATGGGCACATACTCTCCAAACTACTCGCACCATATAGATTACTACTTTAAAATCCAGCCATTTATTCAAAAAATAAAAACAGACCAAAACTGTTCTTCAGAAGATAAAATCCAAAGTTAAATATATATTTAATAATGAAGACATTCAACAACTCAGGATTTACACATCAATTTTTGCAGGAACCACAAGCCTTTGAGTTATTACTTAAATTATTTAAAGACTAAAGACTGATGTTATGCAAATCTAATAAATTGTCCCAAGATCCATGAAGGAGTCAAAACTCAAAATTCTAAAATTATGATGCTCCTTGTATCAAATACTTCACAACAGAGTGGTTGTAATTTATGAAAAAAGCTACTTAGCAGTCCAGCAAAATTTTAAAGAACAATGGGTTGAGTGTTGCAAGTGGTATGACCACAAATAAGGGTGTTTGAGATTCAGTACATAGGCCATTCATTCTGTCAAGGCTTATTATTTTCCCATGATCTACTGGAGATCAAAGATATTTGTGCATCAACATGCACAGAGGCCTCTGGCTATGAATTCAGGTTTCATGGACTTCAAAACTGTACTTACTAACAACAAAAATAATCAGTAGTTCAATACAATAAAATTCCAGGTCAGAGGAGATAAAAATGTTTTTTTTTTTCTTTTTAGAGAATGAGGAAATATAGCTACATATGATTGTTCCGCATAGAACTTGCAACATCTCATTTAAAGGTGCTATGTACAACATGTATTCATCGTTTTCTGTCCCTAATGTGGGAATGGATGATAACTTGATAATTGAAACCTTTCCTGCCTTTCCCACCTTTCTTGATTGCCTATAACTGCTTGTGGACTAATTTTCGAGTGGAGGTATTGGGTTGGATTGTCCATAAAAACCAAAAGGAAGTGACGTTTATGAACACTCCCAAGTGCTTTGCCTGCCTCTCTTCGGCTCCCCTACCTTACAAATGATGTCTGCTAACCCAACCAACAGCCGGTGACAGTGACATTGAAATGAACAATGGCAAGCTGTAATGATTCAGCAAGGTAAACTGCAATGATACATGAAATAATGAATACATAGTTTGCGTTCCAGGATAATACTAAAAACGCCTGTTCTATTACTTTGAACATTTTATGTACATTATCTCCAGTCTTAAGTCTTACTCATCCCACTCCTCTCATCTTTTTATGACTGACATTGATTTATGATTAAGTTTTGTTGTCTCAACCACTTGGTAGAACCACTCTGTACATTAACGATAGCTAAAAATAAAGCAATTTTTTAAACAGCGCACCAATTCAGAGTTGTGATGGGAGCTATCACGTCAATAAAGAAGTGAAGCAACCACTTTGTCTTCTGTGTGGTTCACTAACCATAAGCGATATCATACAGAAAATATGGGTATGCTGACATTGCTGAGCCTCTCGGTGACAGCTAATGGCAAACAGTGACTGATGAAGCTGGCGTGCTAGTTAACGCTGACGTTTCATATAAATGCAATCAATGTATCATGCAACAGTTAAGAGAATGGAAGAATTCAATGTCACTAGCCTATATTATGCTAGCTAAGGATATTTTGCTTTATATACCCCATTTCAAAGAAACATGACATTGTCAAACTATGGGAACTTTCCCATAACTACCCAGCTCATCTATCATGTTCAGTCTTATGTGCAAGTGTGAGCACAAGCAAAAGAATGCTGGTTGCAGTTCACTTAAAAGCCACAATGGTCAGTATTGCCAAGGATTTTCTATAAGTTGCACATAGCACCTTAAACTTCAGCCCTTGTTCTAGATTTGTGAGTGCTCCAAATTTTACCAACAGCATTTATTTCGCTAACTCAGTAATCTTGCTTAGTGAAACAGGCCCTAGACCTCTTGGTCTCACCTTCTCAAAACATGTTTTCTTCCCAAAGGTACACTCAGTCAGAAGCATAAATCAAAAATAAAACCAAGCATGTGCTAAACCACTTCTCAAAAGTAAAACATAGCATCTGACTCGCAAATACACAATTATCAATTGAAATAGAAGTGTCAAGAGCTCTTATTCAAAAGACAGAATATTTAATGAGTTTTTGGAATCTGTCAAAGTGCCATGCACATTCACAGAAAGATGCATGATATTTTCTGACATGTAGTTATATAAAATCACGAGTTCTCTCTCTCTCTCTACACGCAGTTGGATGATTTGAAATCATCAGGGACATCGCTGTCCAGCTTACAGATGACCTTGTAGATCGCCTTCTTCCACGAAGGATCTGTGTCTTTGGCTAAGGAAATGGCATTGAAAAACTCGTGCAGTGTAATTTCAGCAACCTCAAGAAATCTGTCTGGAACCTGCAGGGATAAAAAATGAACATGCTGAATCACAGTAATGCTCTTGCTAGCAAACTCAAAGCAATGAGTGGTTTGTTGGTCAAACAGTAAGCAGTATTTGGCTTTCCACCTCAAAAGAAAGGTTTGCCCAATTTCTATTTGTATTTTTTCCTTTGTTCTTCATATGCCATAGCAATCACACATACCCTCCCAGTCAGAAATTATTAAACAGCCACACATTTCAAGCAAAATAAAAAAAGAAATACAAAGCACTTCATCATAATTGGCACCCTTTACTAAAAATAACCAAAACAAGATGCAGAAAAATGTCCTATATCCTCATAGTCTTCCATTCAAAATTTTTTTTTTTTTTTTTTTTTACAAAATATAGTACCTTTAATTGAGGTAACATAATTGAAAGAAACATTAAATTCTTATTAAATTTTTTTTCTCAAAAATCGTGCAAAAATTATTGGCACCCCTTCATTTAATATTTTGTGCAGCTTCCCTTTGCCAACATAACAGCTCAGCGTCTTCTACTATAATGTATGATGAGATTTGTGAACACATGACTCGGGATCTGAGACCATTCCTCCAAACAGCAGCTCTCCAGATGCTTCAGATTCCAAAGCTGATGCTGTGGACTTTCCTCTTCAGTTCATCCCACAGATTTACTATGAGCTGTAGGTTGGAGGACGATGATGGTTATGGCAAAATCTGTATTCTGTGGTCAGAGAACCATTTTTGAGTAGATTTTAAGGAATGCTTCGGATTATTGTCCAACCGCGGCCCATCAGCCTCCTTGCAGAAACTGTAAGGTTTTCATTAAATACCTGCTGTTATTTATTGGTTAAGTATGTTATTGTTTGCATACAGTAAAAACGGTCTGCCAGTATATCCTGTATTGGCCGACCTTAAGCTGTATTGGCCGAGTTCAGCATGTGCACAAGTAGCCATTGGCAACTGTGGCATTCACTCTCTTCAAAGAAGCAGACGACAGTCGCGGACCTAGCATTTAGCTCTTTAATGAGTCTTGAAGTTGCGTACTTCAGAAGTCATAGTCATAATATTGTCATGATAGCACAACATACTTAACCAATTAATGAATATATTACAAATTGCTTATTTTTGCATTGCCTTGGTATTGGCCTGAAGGTCGCTGTATTCGCCCGAGGCCGCAGGCCGGAAATAAGCAATTAATAACATATAGTATATGCCAAAGTCCATAATACCATGTGACCCAACAAGATGTCCAGGGCCTTCATAAGAAAAACAGCCCTAAAACATCAAATATCCACCACCATCCTTCACAGTGGGGATGAGGTAGTTCTCTTTCTGGCCATGTTTCTGTCCACAGCAGATTCACCTTAGATGTTTGTCACCAAAAGGCTCTATGTTGGTCGCATCTGACCATATCGCACTGTCCCTTTGAAAATCCCAGTAAATGGTGAACTGTAAGCTCTTCACTATATTGTTGATTGACAGTAGAGACTTCTTTCTGGCAAATCCCCCAAACCACCTGAGGTGATGTTGGTGACATCTGATAGTAGATTTGGAGACTTTCTGACATCAAGACTCAACTAACCACTGCAATTTTCCTGCTGTAATCCTTGGAGGTTGCTTTGCTAGTCGAACCATCCTCCTCACAGTTTAGTGGAGTCAATGTACACACACGTCCTCTACCAGGGTGATTCTTAACATTTCCTATCATTTTAAACTTCTTTATTGTTGCCCTAATAGTGGAATGGGCATTTCCTACTATTTATGGATATCCTGATTAGTACAGCTCAACAACTTTTCAGCCCACATCATCACTCTGTTCTTAGGAGACGAGTCTCTCCCATAGTGAAGAATGACTGAGGGAATTTAGCCTGTGCCACCTCATATTTATGTTCCAGTTAAACAGAGACCATGATTGACCACCAAAAGAGTTCCTGATCAAACAGGTGAACTTAAAAATGTAAGATATGACTGGAAATGTACACTGATCAGCAACGAGATTAAAACAACCTGCCTAATACAGTGAAGGTTCTTCTACTGCTGCCAAAACCGCTCCATCAAACTGACGTCATTTAAATTCCCAAACTTGTGGTTTCCCAGCAGACCATTTCCTAGAGTATAAAACTAACTACAAAGTACTATCAAGCCTGTCTTCTTCCCACTCAGTACCCTGATGCCATCTCTTCCCAGGTTAATCATGTGCATGTATGCCACTGAAGTAGATGATGTAAAAGAAAATGGGACTCATGGGACCAGGTCACCCTCTTCAACTGCTCTAAGATCCAGTTCTGAAGCTCAGGTGCCAATTGAGAGCGCTTTTCAAGGTGGACCAGGGTTGAAGTGGACACTTTGACTGGTCGTAAGCTAAAAAGTGCAATACGCAGCAGAATAGGGTGCACTGTGTGTTGTGACACATTCTTTATGTAAATATTATTGAGATTCTCAGAGACTTGTGTCACAGTTGCCCTTCTGTCAGTTAGGACCAAACAGGATCGCCTCCATAGCCCTCGTGCAGTGATGAGTCTTGGGAGCCCAAAACCCTGTCGCCAGTTCATAGTTTGTCCCTCCTTGGATCACTATCGGCAGGATCTCACATCTGCTGACAGGGAGCTCCCCAGAAGTCTTGTCACTTCAAAGATGCTCTAGCCCACTTGTCAGGCCATAAAGATTTGGCTCTTGTCAAAGTCGTTCAATTCCGATGTCTCCCACATCGAACATGTTGAATATGAGAACCAACTGCTCGCTTACCATCTAAGATCTGTCTGCGGACCTTCACCAGTGCCGTTGTTATAATCAACATTATTCGCTGTGTTTGTGGATGGTTTAAATGCTTTGGCTGACTGGTGTACTTCAGTTAGATTTTAATCATTGAAATTTCTAGGGGTGCAAATAATTGTGGCACACGTTTCAGAGAAAAATATTTATTTAATGGCCTCATCATTTTTCTTTCAATAATTTTACTTCAATGAGAAAGTTAAATTTCAATGAATATTTTGAAAGACCAAGGAGATAAACAGCCAAAACATTTTTTCACCGTCTGTTTTGCTCATATTCATCAAGGGTGCCAATAATTTCTGATGGAATTGAATACACATACCCTTTGTTTGAATTGAAATATTACATTCATCAAAATACCCATCTTCTGACATAACTGTCGAGCATTTTCAGTCATATGGTGCTGAAGTTTTCACCCAACACTACAGTGGAAGTTCTCCCTGATGTGTTTCTCTTTTGGGTGCTTCTCCTGGAATATCCAGTCCAGTATGTTCCAGTGATCTTGATTCTGCTGCTGTTGTTGTTTGAATATAGAAATTTTTTTTACCTGTTTATAGATGAATCATAGCTTCTTTATGCCCTTCAAAATGTATGCTACTACCCTGTAAAATGAATGATCCATTTTGATTTCTCACTTGTGACAACTGACAATGTGTCATTTAAGGTTATTCAAATGAGTGAGGAGAGCTTATTTCCCTAAATCCCTAAATGAACCCATGACCTAAGTATACAGAAACATTTTACCAGTATTGTATATAGGAAATATTCTATCTAAAATAATGATTTTTTTGTGTGTGCCTGTGTGTGTGTGTGGCAACGTCCTGTTCAGATTACAGATACAACCCTCTCACAACTCATCTATCTTTTGTGTCAAACAATTGAAAAAAAAAAAAAACCACACACACAGCAGCGTGGGTAAATGGGGCCCGGAGGAAATAAAAATAAAGGATTGTTTTTGCCTTGGGTAAAACTGATAAAGATGTACAGATTATCATTGTGATGTAAATATCCTTATTACCCGGTGAAACCACAGGGCCAAGCTGCTAGACCCGAAGTTGTCAGTGGATATCCGTAAAATGCAAACTCTGTTTGCATGTCTTTCTATGATTCTCATTTCAAAGCAACATCATGTGAGAGAAACACAGTTAATCACAATCATGCTGCATTTAGGCATTTTGTCAGATATGGACATTAAAAACATTATGGCCCATATTTATTGCTCAGAAGCATGAGCACTGAACTCACATCATTTTCCCTGCGTACCCCATGACCTACTTCACAACGAGCGGAAAAAACAAAACTGCTCCTAAATCGATACACTTCTGCCGAAAATGTCTTTGAATGGTGTCAATATTTGATTTTTGGTTGAAGTGTAAGAGGGATATAACTGAGGCTCATGACACAGTATTGTGAGAAACCTGATGCATCAATGGATAGTACATCCTAACAATCAGGACAGTGTTCCAAACAACATGATCGTTCCCTCTCCGGCAAATTATTATCTTTCATGCACATACTTCAAAGAGGAGAGCTCCTATCCTTTTTATGGAAACATATAAAACATATACTGTAAATTATAATGTTAGATACACTAACAGGCCATGAAAAGGAACTGCCATGGTTCTTGAACCTCGTCAGTGCTCTATCAAACTCTGCCTTCAGAGGATATCCCCCTACTTTCTCAGTACCAGTGATTGAATTGGGAGGTGGGGGGAGGGGGGTACCCTGGGTGAAGAATCTATCTGGTGCCATTATTTCAGGCGGAATAGCTAACAGAATTGTTGTCGGGGTAAGTTATTTTCTTTCCCTCCAGCTTTGAACACAAAGTGGCCCTGGGAAAGGAATGTCTTGGTTCCAAGGTAAAGAAAACTGTCTCGGCTCTTTCCCACCGGATAGCCTTCTCCCTCGGAATTTGCTGCGTCTTTCTCAGCGTTCCGCGTCAGTAGCAATCCCAGCCCCGCTCAGGCGTGCCGGTATCCTTAATCCCGAGTTGTTTTAGCGGGATTCTACGGCTTCCTCTTCCCACAGTTAGATAAAGCGCTGAACTGAAGTTTGGATAGTGGGCTTTAAAGGCGGCTCAGATGCAGGTGCTGAGTGCCATGAGGGTCAGGGCGAGGACGCTCGCGTACGTGACCACAGAACTCAGCTTGGATTGCGGCCTGTACTACAGAAGTGACATTGCTTCATCATTAGATGAGTAGTGTATGCTCTGGAATTTGGGCAAATGAAATCAATTACTAACGCCTACAGGGATAGGAACATTGTTAAGAGGAATAATGAATTATTTTTTCCCGAAACTTGAAAAATGAAATTATCATTATCTCCATCAGTAAATATACATGAATTGCATTCTTGGAAATAATACATTTCCTTAATTTTGAATTTTTCTATATCCTAAAAATGTCTTTGATGATACTGTCCCAGTCCTTGTCCTAGATTTGCAGATGTCTTTAATCAGTAACACAAACTTACCTTAAAATTGTTCAATAAGAACCAATTAGTGATCATTTGATAACTCTCAATCTTTTATGACACTTTGATATCTCTAATGAAATCAAAAGTTAATTCATACAGCCAAATGATTGTGGGACAGCATCACTTTTTTTTCTTGTGGGTTAAACAGCATTTTCTTGTAAGAAGACATTTTAGTTTTAATTGAATCCAACCTCAAAACTAGAACTAAGTTTAACTAAGTTGTTTTACCGCTCAATAAGCTTACCCAATGATTTGAACTGGCAAAAAGTGAATACCGCTACAGCACAGCAAGAAGGGACCAAAGGTGCACAGTAAACACTATTGAATGAACACAAGCTGCAAGCTACATAGTTCACGATGAGCGTCATTACATACCTGGAAGTCATTTGCTTTGTTGTAGTGCATGTTGAGGGCACGGAAAATCTCTGAGTCTCTGGAGACCGAAATATCTTTTACATTGGTCACTCTGTCCACAATGGCTTGCCGGGCATACTTCTCCATTTGGATGTAGTAGAACTCGCGGAAATTGCTAAACCACTTGATAAGCTGGGAGGTGATGCAGCGATTGAACTAGAAGACATTGCGGAACTTCTGGTTAGCGCTCAAAACTGCTGATTACAATGAAAAGAAAACTGTAAATTTATAAATACTATCACCTTTCAACACGTTTAAAGAAATAAAAAAAATCAAGTCAAGTGGTATCTCATTACCATTTTTACAGTGAAGATCTGTATACACGTGATGGTAAAGTGCTCCTCTTTATCATCTTTTTATCATAAATTTTTCTTTTTCAACAACAAATATCATTTTGTGCATTCAAGTAAATATCGTTTGATCATTTTCCTCACTTAGTATTTTTCTTTTTTCATGCCATTTCGGTAAAATTAAAAACCGTCTGCAAAAGCAGCTTGTTCCTACACTCAGTCCTGTCATTATCCTTGTTATTTCATCTCTTCATCCAGAAAGAGCAAAAAGAAAATGCCCAGGGGGGCTGAGGCCAGGTCTTTATCAACACCCCCATCAAAGATGCTGCTCCTCCCTCAGTCTCCATCGTAAGGCCAGAGGGAGGCTTCCCTCTCACTGACTCTTTCGGGCTGACGCGAATGATTCGGACACTGAGATTAGGCCCCTTTTGTCCTGTGTGACTTCCCACAGATGGGTCATGGGCTTAAAGGAGGCACAGCCTCCCTTGACCCCTGGGGTCAGCGCAGTATGGTGACTCAAAGAGGCTCCAACAGGAAGGGCTTGAGAGAAAAAAGATGAGCTGTCCCGGATGCAGGTGCTCAACCCTCAGCTTATGATCGAGCCAAAGTGCCAGGCATCAGCACAGGGCCCAACAACAAATACTGACGTATTCTAACTATCCACACCTGGTGAATTGCCCCTAACCTTGAGTGGCAAGTCTAAATAAGAGCCACTCCCTGTAGATAGGAATATAAAATATTGGAAAAAAACACTTGTGGATATCTCTTATTCTGAAGTGAAGGAAAACATTAATGTTCATACACTGGACTCCACTCTTTGCAAAACCAAAACATTTACAATGCTGCGTATTTGCCCCCTCACAATTTCTTCTATTTTTCCGTATCTGACACACTTAAATGTTTCAGATCATCAAACTAATTTTAATATTAGATAAAGATTACAAAAAATGCAGTTTTTAAATGATGATTTCATTGATTGGGGGGGAAAATGCTATCCAACCCCACCTGGCTCTATGCAAGAAAGTAATTGCCCCCTTAGTTACAAACTCAACCAATTAAACCAATTTAATCGATAACTGGGAGCAATTTCACCAGAAACACCCAGGCATGATTACTGCCAGCCCAGCTGAATCTAAACATCACTTAAATAGAACCTGTCTGGCAGTGTAATGTAGGCAAAAAGCAGCCGAGATCCAAAAAAATTCAAGAACACACAAGACTCAAAGTCTTCGACATGTATCACTCCAGATAGGGTGACAAAACCATTTGAAAGCTTCTGGGACTCCAGTGAACCAAAAACCATTTCCTACAAATTGAAAAAAAAAAGGTCACAAAAGAACTCAGAATAACATCCAAACAACTGCAGGCCTCACTCACTGCAGGTACGGTCAATGTTCATGATTCCACAATAAGAATGAGACTGGGCAAAAATGGCATCCATGGCAGAGTAGTAGGGAAAAAAACTACTGCTGACCAAAAAGAACATCTTTTTGCTCGAAAAGCTCGTCTCACATTTGCAAAAAAAGAAAGAAAAAAACCTTAATGACTCCCAAGACTTGGGGGATAATATTCTGTGGACTGCTGAGCCAAAAGTGGAACTTTTCAGAAGACATGGATCCCAAAAAACCTGATGTAAAGCTAACAAAGCGTCCCACAATAAGAACATCATACCAACAGTCAAACATGGTGGTGGAAGTGTGATGGTCTGGGGCTGCTTTGCTGCTTCCGCAGCTGCCCAACTTGCCATTACTGATGGAACCATAAAATCTGCTCTCCATCAGAAAATCCTGAAGGAGACTGTTCAGCCATCAGTTTGTGACCTAAAGCTCAAGAGAATTTGAGTTATGCAGATGGAAAATGATCCAAAGCACACAAGCTAGTCCACCACTGAATGGCTCAAAAGAAACAAAATAAAGGTTTTGGAGTGGCCTGGTCACAGTCCTGGCTTGAATCCAATTAAGATGCAGTGGCATGACCTTAAACATGCAGTTCATGCTCAAAAACTCTTCACTATGGCCAAATTAAAACAATTCTGCAAAGAAGAGTGGGCCACAATTCCTCCATATGTAACGGAGTTATTTGGTTAATTCCACTTGCAGTTTATTACCAGTCACATATGCAGTGTAAATATATGGAGGATTCTGATTGGTTAGTGGGCCTCCCCGTGGCACAATAGACTCCGCTCTGTGCCAGTCGCGTTCGGAATGCGCCCATGGTAGGTTGTTCTGAGCACAGCTGCATACGAAAATTGAAATAACCACGTAATTCTATGACACAACTGTAATGTATCATGCAGGATGAAATGATAGGTGGTTGAGATCTTATTGCACTAGCTGAATTGTGAATAACTCTTAATATCTTGTCAGTATTTATCATTAGCCACGGTAATTAGCCTAGGTTCGTTTAAGCTAATAGCCTTTGCTACTCGTTGCTTTAGCTGACTGAGCTGTGCCGACTGCCGGGTGATGTGTGACCTGACCAATCGGTCTCCATATATATTCAACAGGCTAACGGCAGTAAAGTTTCATAAAGCATCCCTGGGTGTCGTCATTGTATCCAAAACACAACACAACGCAGAGTAACAAAAATCCAAAGGTTACACTTCGCAATGTAAGACTCATTGCCAGTTATCACAAACATTTGATTGCAGCTATTGCTGCCAAGGGAGGCACAACCAGTCATCAGGTCCAGGGGGCAATTATTTTTTAACATGGGTGATATACATTTAGAGTAACTCTTTACCTACAATAAATGAAATGATCATTTAAGAGCTGCATTTTGTGTTTACTCGCAATGTCTCTGTCTTATATTAAAATTAGTCAGATGATCTGAAACATTTATATATGACAAATTAGCAAAAGTAAAAGAAATCAAGAAGGGGAAAATACATTTTCACACCACTGTATATTTCGCTCAATTCCAATTGATTCAGTGGAATGTCTGATTTTTTTCTTTTGTATTTTTGAGATCAAAATAACATTAACTGGTGAATGTTACTGTGTGTAATGCCGCAAAATTTGAGAAGAAATACAATCCCCTGATATTGCTTACCTTGACATCAGGAAAGAAGGTCTTCAGCACATTGGAGCTTGGGTAACGGGTGTAGAAGAACATCAGCTTTGCTTTCTTCAGGTGGTTGGGTGTTAGACCTTCCTGAATGTGCTTTAAGTAAAGGACTCAAGATAATACAAAACCAAAATATACTCAAGTTTCAAATTAAAGTAGTTCCTCCTCAAGACTGAATCACACAGATTTTATCTTTCCTCACAGCAGTCAGCAAAATAACAGCATTACAGTATGACATTGCACCATCACAGGAGTCAGTAAAGACGCGATATAACATACATGAAGGCACAATATTTGACTAGTGATTTCAGTTAGAGGCTAATATGACCTGCTTTAAGGGCAATGCCTTGGAGGGCTGAAAAATTTGTATGGATAGTGAAAATAAATTGAGCATCTCATTACTGTTATTTGTATTTTTGTGGTCTAGATGGGTATTATAATAATAACAGTCATTAATAGTAGATGTACATGGAAGTAGCATGTTACCTGACTACGGATGAAATTAAATTCAAATGCTAATAGAAGGAGAGATCATTTATTTGCTATTGTTTTTTGTTCTATTACAGGTATATGTTAGACAAGCCCAAATCACTTGTCAGTGGGAGAAAGAGAATTATCAGAAAAAACTTACTAACCTCTATTTATCAAAGATCTGTTTGATACATGGATCATTTAAACTTTTATATGGGGATGCAGCTGAAACTTTATAGCTGAACAGCTCCCCTTAAATGCTAAGATGTTATCACGCTTGCCTGCAAGCACACACTGACACACATGACTGCACACATGCTCAAATCCTGTAGGATAAGTCAAATTTTCCCAAAAAAGAAAATGGTTGAGGTTATTTTGTATCATTGGGCAGTGCTTCATTCATAAAATATGCTCACATAATGCTTGGAATATCCCTATCATGCGATACTGGGAATATTCCTACGAGAAAATATAAGGATAATTCTGGGATTTACATGTGAGCAGACAACTGAATGCCAAGAGTGCGCCATAAATTTGAATTTAAACAGCAATTGACACAACAAACCTCCTGTAGACTGGCAGTAAGCTATGTTAGTGTGTGTATATATATATATATATACACACTAAGCCAGTAACTGGGGCTACATTGTTCTTACATCATAAAATCAGAAGACTAATTTCACATTACTCATATTCATTTTGAATAGTACAGTTGCATTTAAAAAGAATATTAAAATACAATGATTCCAGTTGATTTCTGATGAAAATTTCTGATGACCACCAAATATGCAAAGCAGCTAAATTACGCAGCATCTGAGACTGATAGGGTAGATCATCTATGCAGTTGTAAGACCACACCACCAGCCTTCCGGCTCACTGGTCTACTAAGACCTAGACTGCACTTCTAAGATTATTCAGTTATTACCTGCACCTGTTTCTAATTTCCACTGCGCGGTAGCAGTGGCCTATTTAAGACCAAGCTTCGCACTTACTCATTGCAAAGTCTTGTAACTACATGCCTGTGCTGTATTCCTAGTCTTGTATAGATGTATTCTCCACATTTCGCACGTATTATTCCGTAAATCTAACTTAGTGCTGTTTCTTGTTTTGAACCAGCACTTTATTTAAAGGAACCTCGCTTCCATTTGTTTTCCTATTTGTAATACATTGTTACTGCAGCTAAAGCCCACAGTATGTATTACTAATAGTGTTTATTTAGGAACCTTGTTTTCTTTTTGTTTTGTATTGCAACATATGTGTCTTCTGGCGTAAAAAAATACAACCCCAATTCTGAAATAGTTAGGACAAAGTTTAAATTGTGAATAAAATCAAAACGCAATGACTTTCAAATCACACCAGCCAGTATTTTATTCACAGTAGAACATAGATAACATAGCAAATGTTGAAACTGAGAAATTTTACAATTTTATCCACAAAATGAGCTCATTTAAAATTCAAATCCAAATGGCTGCTAAAGGTCTCAAAAAAGTTGGGACAGGGGCCTGTTTACCATGGTGTAGCATCCCCTCTTCTTTTTAACACAGAGTGGAGGCGTCTGGGCATTGAGGAGACAAGTTTCTTGAGTTTAGCCATTGGAATTTGATCCCACTCTTGTTTAATACAGGCTACCAGCTGCTGGAGAGTTTTGGGTCTCCTTTGACGGACTTTTCGTTTAATTATGCGCCAAATGTTCTCAATTGGTGAAAGATCAGGACTGCAGGCAGGCCAGTTCAGCACACGGACTCTTCTACTACGAAGCCATGCTGTTGTAATAGCTGCAGTATGTGGTTTTGCATTGTCCTGCTGAAATACACAAGGCCTTCCCTGGAACACATGTCATCTGGAGGGGAGCATATGTTGCTCTAACACCTTTATATACCTTTCAGCATTCATGGTGCTTTTTAAAACATGCAAGTGTCCCACACCATATTCACTAATGCATCCGCATACCATCAGAGATGCTGGCTTTTGAACTGAACGCTGATAACAGGAAGGGTGGTCTTTCTCCTCTTTAGCCCGGAGGACACGACGCCCATGATTTCCAACAAGAATGTCAAATTTGGACTCGTCTGACCACAGGACACTTTGCCATTTTGCTACAGTCCATTTTAAATGAGCCATGGCCATCAGAACTGGGCGGCGCTTCTGGATCAAGCTCAACAATGGCTTCCTTTTTGCATGATAGAGTTTTAGGTGGCATCTGTGGATGGCACGGCAGACTGTGTTTACAGACAGTGGTTTCTTGAAGAATTCCTGGGCCCATTTAGAATTTCAATGACAGAATCATGCCGGTGAGTGATGCAGTGGCGTCTGAGGGCCCGAAGATCACGGGCATCCAGTAAAGGTCTTCGGCCTTGTCCCTTACGCACAGAGATTTTTCCAGTTTCTCTGAATCTTTTGATGATGTTATGCTCTGTCGATGGTGAGACCTTCAAAGCCTTTGCAATTTGAACTTGAGGGACATTGTTTTTAAAGTATTCCACAATTTTTTTACACAAGCCTTCGCAGGTTGGAGAGCCTCTGGCCACCTTTACTTCTGAGAGACTCAGCCTCTCTAAGACATCCCTTTTATAGCCAATCATGTTAAACACCTGATGCCAATTAACTTAATTACTTGCTAAACATTCTTTCAGCTGATTCTCTTATATATTAGTTGCTTTTTCAGCCCTTTTTTGCCTGTGTCCCAACTTTTTTGAGACCTGTTGCAGCCAGAAAATTTGAAATAAGGTCATTTTGTGGATAAAAATGTAAAATGTGTCAGTTTCTGCATTTGAAATGTTATCTATGTTCTATTGTAAATAACATATTGGCTCATGTGATCTGAAAGTCACTGCATTTTGATTTTATTCACAATTTACACTTCGCCTCAACTATTTCGGAATTGGGGTTGTACAACCAAGTCCATCCTTGTCCCTGAGTCTAGTCCTCAACTTCCTGTCCTCCGTGCATCTGAACTGTGTACAAAACACAAATACTCCAGCAGTAAAGTTCCCCAAGAGTCAAATGCCTGCCAGTCAATATCACTGACATATACATTTTCATGTTTCTGTAATAATTGGTAATACTCCTTCATCTGCAGAACACAGTCCTTTTTTGCAAATCTGCTGGTCAATGCGGTCAAAAACTCAGTCAGCGGGGAGAAAACTATGTCTGCTTACGGAAAATGCATTCTCAATGGATAAATAAGAGAATCTTTTTTCTGCAGAGTTTGCAGCATAGAAATGACACTCATATTTTTGTTTTTGCCCAAAGCAAAAATCGCCTAACAATTGGAGCCTTTTGGCAGTACAGGATTCTCCATTGCTGATTAGCTGCGCAGATATATCGCAGTAAGTAGAAAAACTGGCTTGGCGTTTATTTCGCTTTGGAATGAAAGCTGATGTTTGAGCGTGCCAAACACTGGGATATATACCTTGTTGCTGGGGGCTGAATTTGGCAAGACTACTGGCTCGCCAAATCTTCTTGCAGTGGTGGTTCATAAATTCTAAAAAGGCGTTTGTTGTGTTATGCAATGAAATTCTTCATGTTATCAACTTAGAAACTGTCACAACCCTCGTGTGAATTCCTATTGTTCCTGCTCCCATTCAGCAACTTGCATGTCTTTTAGATGACTGTTTTAGCATCATGTATGCCTCCCCCACCTGGTGTTATACATTTGTGTTTTCCCACTCCTATATGTCTCTGTGGCGTATATAAACCTCATTCTGGGTCTGTCAAGTTGATGGATTGTCCTTTGCTACATGGCCTAAAGCAATGAGGTTTGGTCATGACGCCACAGGGGCAGGAGAAAACATAGAATCTTTTTTTCTGACAGTAAAGCAATCTAATGAGATGCAGTAGCCCAGTGGTTAAAGGTGCCCTGTGTAAGAATTGAGGTCAAAATATCCAAAAAAATGAGCTAGACACAACAAAAGAATAAGAAGAAATAAGGGCAATGATGTCATAAAAAAGATGACAAGGTATAGTGCTGCAGAGCTATCAACCTGAATTAGCACGCTAAATCACTAGCTGCACACCGTCCTGTGTCATAATACCAGTTTCTGCCATGGGTGGCGGTATGCGGGCAACATAACAACCAGCCAAACTGCAGTGCACGAATAAATCGCACGGCTTGAGGGCGTACTACAACCTGATGTCAATCGTGTGGAAGGTACATTAGCTAAGAAGCTTGAAATGGCTTCTATGATAATGAACCCTAAATGAACGCACGAAACGTAATGGAAAACATTGCATAATGTAATGAAACATGACAGAATGTTTAGTTGTGACTAATGATACTTGATTGCTAGAAGAGGTCTTGCTAATGAAGACTGCATATCAGGCAAACTGGTTGAATACTGTGAAATTATCATCAGGCGGGGGGCATACGTAACGTTCTAATATGATCTTGTCCCTAGTTTTACTTGTACATGTACAGCTAAGATTACTTCATAATATTTACCTCCGCTATAACTGTTTTGACGACGTACGGTAAAGTGATGGTCAGCTAACAGTGGCGATCTACTGGTCAGCTGATTTTGGGATCAGAGACTGGTTATGATAAAGTCCGGCATTAGATAGATTTATTCACGCAGATGTTGGTTCAGCATTAACGCTTAACATTAGTTAACGTTACGTTGACGCTAGCTTGCTCAACAGCAGTGAATGTTATCTAGCTAATGAATTTATTTCGAATGAACAATGACACGAAATTTGGACATATTTACTCGATCGGGTGAAGGGGAGTAGCTTGAAGATGTCATAGTACAGAATCACTTGACGTAAACTGACGTTCGTTCGTGTGTTTATATCTGAGTTCTGAAGTCAGAGCGGCCCTGTTTGGATTGCAGATAGTCGGCTATGGGGTCGTTGGGAAGGTGGGGGCGAATCATGGACAGTAGGCTTGATCGGAGGAGAGACTGTGCCGTTTCTCGATTATTACGCTAGGGTAGACCAACTCACTTTCTGCAGTTATACTGCCCCTCTTTTTTTGGAGTGTGTAGAATATGAATTTAATTTTTGGCTGTCCATTACACAGGGCACCTTTAAGTAAGGGCTTGATTTGGGATCAAAAGGCCCTGAGCTCAAGTCCTTGCCACGGCCTTTGCGGTGTGTTCTTGGGCAAAACACTCCACTCCCACAGTCCCTCACTCCACCCAGGTGTATAAATGGGTACCAGCAAATTGTCAGGGAAACCTGACTAAGAGCTGGGGGAGTACCTGCGATGGACTGAGAGGAGTAACAATACTCCCAGTTGCTTCATGCCACCGAAACCTGATGGGCCACTCGACTGGGAACACACTTACTTCTTACAGCAATCTAATGAGTGTCACGTCTTAAATGCAACCATGATTATGCCTGCAGTCAAAGTGGTCCAAGAACACTAAGCATTTTAGTTTGGGAGGAAATTGGCTCAAAAACGACTGCACTATAGAGGGTAAACAATAATGATGTGTACTAAACATGTATAATTTGTGTTATAACCGATAAATGTGTGAGTTTGAATCAGTGATTGTTAAACACCTCTATGAATTATTAATCATTAATTGACAAACTTTACATAGAGTGTATAACTGTGATAAATTACTGTTCCAAGAACTCCTCAATATTTGGAGTTCCCAGTTACTGGTGTGTTTATGTGCGTGTTTTTCAGCAGTATTACTCAAAAAATATTTTATGAATTACAACAACATTTTATGGGAAGTTGGACAGTATGAATGGGAAGAGGTTAAATTAAATTTCCAGAGCCAGATTTTGCAGCTGATTATCGGTGCTAGTGGATCAAAACCTGCTGGCGGAGATATGCACTCTCTAAGTGCACTCGAGTTTGGGAACATGTTTTTTGTATACTTGAGTAATATTAAAATTTGAAATAGTTAATAAACAAAGTTGACCATGTTAGATATAGCTCAATAAACCATGCAGAAGAAAAAAGCTGAAAAGCGGGGGGGGGGGCTGCTAAGTCAGCATCTTATCTAATGACTCCAGTGGAGCAGCCCCACCACCCCGCCCCCCCCCCCCTTCCTTGAATGGGTCTGAACGATATAATAGTTCGGTGTTTCTTTGGTGACCTTGGCCTTGGCCAATTAGGTCAAAACTTTTTTCAGGTGATGCTCGGACCACCATTCCTGAAAATTTAATGTAATTTGATCTAAACTTTTTTGTGTTAAACTGCTGATATATATGCAAACAAATGCCGCCTCCAGGCCGGGTAACAAAATTGGACTGTATCTTTTCATAAGATTTCATTTTTAAACAAAAATATTACTGTCTTCATTATTAATATAAGAGTGATGGCAAAATGCTAAAAATGAACCATTTCAAAAATACATTGTGCACACAATGTAAACATAAGTGCCAAAGCCAGAGTAAATAAACTATTTTTTCACCATGAACAACCAAACCTGAACTCCACAATACACTCCAATCACTTTGAAGACAAAACATTCAAAGACCATTTCTCCAAGTATAGAAAATATATACGTGCACTCAGAATTACCTGAACAGAAACTGATGCTTTTCCTTTGAAAACTGGCTTTTGTTCCTGACAATTCTTATCAAAGCCCTGTATTCCTTTTTATTTGTCTTTTTCTAGACTTAAAGTTATTACTCTGCCTAGATTAAAGAAGATGCTGTAATTTTTTTGGGGTTACCAAGATCAAAGGAAAAATTCTCCTTGAAGTCTGGACTACTGAAAGTCCTAATGCTATATCGAGCCTCACCGAGCCATTGTTAGAATGGAGAGGAAAGAAAGGAAAATTGCCATTTCTTTGTTGGTTCTCCGCTGTTTTCAAAGGCAGTGGATGGCAATAATAATAATCTTGTGGACAGACAGAGGATTATTGCCAGGCACTCTAAAACACAGGGCTAAACTATGTGAGGACATCGACAAATGTTTTTGTGAATCATTTACAATCTTTAGAGCACTGTGCCACAAACAAGCCCAGGGTTTCATATGACAATTTGATGACTTTCAGAGATGAAAAGGTGCTTTTATTTTATTGTTAGAGCAAACCACTGTAAGAAACCTTGCCATGTAATAGATAGTGCTCTCAGTGCCAATATCAGTTTGACCTCGGACACCCTTGAGGTAATATGTTTGGCTCAGCTTATATTTACATCTCCTTACAGGCTAGTACCTCTGTCATTTGAAAGGATATATTGAGTGACATGTAAGGGTTCCGCTCGGCCAAGCTTTGCAGGTCCCCGCACTCCATCTTAACATGTGGGAGGCAGAGGCTGTCCATGGCCCCGTGTCCCAAGGCTGTTGGTCGGGCATGGTGGGTCATCTGTGTGGAGCTCACCTTAGGTCGACCAGAAATGGTGTCCCATGGTGAGTCTACCAAATCTGGGGAAGACCTGTCCATGGGTGGGGGCAGGCATGGGAGACTTCCGAAATTGCTGTGGGGGCCATACTTGAGAAGGTGCTCCAGAATCTGGTTCTCGTGAAGGGGGGTGCTATAGCTGAACTGGAAGGGAGCCTGATGAACTGGGTATGGCCTTTTCACTGCCTGACTCACAGAAGTAATATTATGGTGGCTCAGGGGTTGCTTGCGAACCACCAGTGAAAGTGCCTCTGTCTGGTCCTCGGGTATTTGCACGTCAGCACTCTCGTAATATTCCATGGACTTCGTCTTCATAGAATCTTCAGCGTGTGGCTGCTCTTGCACACAGGACATTTGGGTCTTCTTTTCCACACTTAAGTTAACATGTGCTGGAACCAGTCCCATTTGCAGCTGGGGAGACAAAGTCGAGGAGAACTTTTTAAAAACAAAGTCCACACTCTTATTCACAGCCCTGGAAAGCTCATACTTGAGAGTCTCTGGTAGATTACTTCCTTCCTTATGGAATACAAAATGGCTGCCATTTGCCTTTGTTGCCTTTCTTTGGTCTGCTTTAAAGCTACCCATGCTTTTCTCAAAAGCAATGTCCTGGTTTCCATGATGATCAGAGTCAGACCCTTTGAAGGGTTCTTTGTTATGCGCAACGTTCTCATGCTCCACAGAGCCAGCTGCACCCATCTCTTCCTGGTCCTCCTGCTCAGAATCACTCAAATTATAAACCTGGAGAAACTTCGCCTGGAGCTGCCTGAGGAGCCTTTGCATGGTGTGGAGCTGCTCCTTCAGCCTCTGGCACTCCTCCTCCTTACTGCCACTCTCCCCATGACTGACTCCAGGGCCTCCACCCAGACTGTACTCCTGGTGCTGTGGGAGTCTCTGCTTCCTCTTATTCTCCCGGTACGCCTCTCTCGCATCCCTGGCATCAGCCTCGCTCTGCTCCCCTTCTCCTGGAACCCGAGCATTAGGGGATCCTGCCATGCCTCTAATGATGTTCTCCACCCGTGCGCGTTTTGCCCGGTGGTGCTCATTCAGGGGCCTGTCAGCTTGAGGGCTGGCTGTGATGGAGGTGTGGCTGCCAGGGGATGCCAGCTCCGTCATGCTCTCTTTGGACAAGTCACTACACTGGTCCTCCTGGCTGGAGTCGGCCGTGGTGGAGCTGGACACCACAGTGGCTGATGGCAGGTAGAAAAGATTCTCTTCCATGACCCGTTTATTCTGAATGGTTCTCCTCAGCAACTGTGAGATGATGGAGCCATTTGAGTAGGTGGTGAGGGAATCATCGTAAATGTTTCTTTGGAAACACGGATGCACCAGCTCTGCCTTTTCCTCCTCCATGTAACCCTCACTGGATGAATGCATGTTCTGGTCTGAGAGACTGAGGTTCATGCTCTCAATGCAATCAATTAATGGTGGTTCAAAAACTTAGAAACCACTTTGATTTTGGAGCCAGGAATTGCCTTGATTCTCAATTTTCTGCAAAAAGAGAAAAATACACCCACCAGAGCATTTGCAGAATTAGAAAAATGCTACATTTTAGTATATCCACAAAAAAAATCAACCATTTTCAGCATATGTGATGATCTGACATGCATAAATTTGTAATACGTTTTCGATGTAGAAGGCCAATACATACAGTAAATGTACCATTTTAGACTAACATTTTTGACTTTGTGTTTACTTTAAATGAGTACATCGAATAAGTTTGCAGATACAATTCAACTCCTTAATTAAAACAAACAACTGCAGATGGTTCTTTCACTTCCCTGTACATCAGGCACTCAAGTATACAGGTATCCTGCTCAATAAAGTCCCAACTTGATAGCTGATAACAGAAGGTAGCTTGTAGAGCTCAGTTTTCACTTTTGATTTTATAAAGACATCTTCAATAAAAATTAAAATTCCATCATTAAATATTAATCACAAGGGATATTAAAAGAGCTATTATATTTTAGGAGAAGAAGCAATTTCACAAAACAAAACATCAAGTTCTATAAGATTTGAGAGATGCAAAAACTATGCTTTCATCTGGAATTTCAAGGAAAGCAAAGTGTGATGACAAAAAAAAAGATTTATAAACTACATAAAAAGGCTACTTTAATTACAAATTCCAAAGGCAAAGAAAGGGCTTCCAAAGACCACACAGAAGATCAATGTACTCATTTTTGAGAACTTAAAATAAATTCATCATTTCTTATTCACATCAAGGTTAAAGTTACTGAAGTCAGCCAAAAAAGTGGAAATAAAAATTATATCATTTTTAAACACTGATCTGTTCAAAGCCTTCGTTTAAAATAGCTACAATATAAAATTACTGTGGGAAAATTTTGACATCATACTGTTGTTTATTTTTCAAGCAACTTCTTGTTTCTTACTGGAGCATGAGTCAGTCAGGATAGGCAAATGTTAAATATGGACATTTTATGAAACATTTATTAGAAATTATAGGAATAAAAGTACAATAAAATTTCTGACATAAAAAAACGTTTAAAATGGTTCCTTGGAATTCTTTTTTTCATTCCTTTTTTCCTTAAATTTGTTTGAGCTATGTAATGAAAAAAAATCATTCACAGTGTATTTTGCATCTTTGAAAAATACTTATTTAATTTCATTCAATCAGTTTTATAACCAACAATTGAAAACATTTTACTTCGGGTAGTATACTCATGCCAGAAAGTGAAACCATATGCAACTTCTCTTAAACTGTGTTCAATAACTGAGGGCATGGGGACAGATGGACAGGTAAATAAACAGATAAAAATGCAACTAATGCCACTGTAGACAATTAGAAGATCTTAAAAACTGGGTAAGTTGCACTCCTACATGTTGACAAGAATGAAGCAAGCAAGCCACGTTCTGCCAGCAAAAATACAGTAGCCTGCTGTGTGAATCAAATGGAGCAAATCTTTCACATTTATCTGATCATATATCGAATCAGATATGATTATATTCAGAATGTTTAGTTGTAAAATATTCCACACCTCCCTCTCCAGTTCTTTTTACGCACTGAACATAATACATCAAGGCAAGTTTGAATTTTTAATTAACAGTATATATTGTAATTTTGTTACATTGTTAAATAACTATGCATGGAGTGGGCTACCTTTTATCCATAGTTAATAGTTAATTATAAATGAAAATCGAAAGTTTGGTGCGCAAGAACCACTTGTACGGACAGTACAAGGATTTCATAATATTTCACGTGGGAATAATTTATTCCCACTTGAAATTTCTTGTTCCTGTCAGTATAAACATAAAAGTACAAGCTTACAAAATGTGTCAATACACCAGTGGTTCCCAAACTCGGTCCTGGGGCCCCACTGCTAATGCTGGTTCCTGTTCCAACCACAATTACATATGTGGGATTTTAGCAAGATACTAATTTGTATTTTATGTTTAGAGCAGTTATCATCCTCTTGAGCCATATTTTCACATATATCCATACATACCATGAACAATTAAAATCCAATTTCCACATAGTCATATACCACAAATAATTGTATAAAATGAGGAAAGAATAATCAGAGTAAACTATCAATAGGCTCCTAATAGATGAAACCGAGGGCACATGGTCGCAAAAACAAACAAGGACCAAACACGTCGCGTCATGTTAATGATGTTAAGTTCAAGAAAATTATTTTAAAGAAGTCTAAACTCCAGTGTTCAGTGACCCAATTTGGATCTTACTGATTTTATCAGTGTCTAATTTGATCTGTTTCAAAATGTTGTTATCCGAAATTGCTAGCAATACAGAAAAAGAAACATGATGTGTTCGATGGTCCTTTTTCTATCAAAACAATGGCTTAAGACAGTAAATAACTGCTTTAAACTTGAAATGCATCCAGTGTGGACGAAATAACATTTTATTAAAAATCCAAAGATAACAGTTACGGTTGAAACAAAAACGAGCATATACAGGGGGCCCCAGGACCGAGTTTGGAAACCACTGCATTACACCAGAGCTAGCAGACGTCGCCGAGTGAGTAGTTATGGTTTACCGCTACTTCAGAGGAAAACTGAGTCTTAAGCCATCGCATTCAAAGCGATTCCTTAAAGTTTTTAAACATCTTTATCAGCAAGCGCACATCATAAGCGCTCATCACAAACGCTCTACAAGAGCTGATACTCCCCTCCGGCAATATGCGTTGTGTGAGAAAGAGGAAACAAAAGCAACAAATCGTTGATGAACAACTTCCCAAAAAAATCAAGAATGACATTTATTATGCGGAGAACCTGTTTCAGTAAATTAAACCAGCAGGCAACAAATGTTTCCCAGTACGGCAGTTTCGATTTCAGAAACTAGTTAATATGGTTAATTATCATTGCAAGAGTAAGGAAACATCTCTAGTCTACAGTACAACTCCGTATCAAAAACGGCAAACCTTATAAAATTAGATGCGCAAAATGGGCCAGTAAAAAAGTTGAAGATGACATGTTCAAAATTTACAACAGCCGATTTATTTGCCCATAAATGTTTAATACTGGAAGCTGCTGAACTTCTATACAGTTCACAAGCCCAAATCGGCCGGCTAAAAGTAGGCTTATCAATAAAGAACTAGGCTTATCTCCCTTATTCAAGTTGCATGACATTCAAATTTAAAAAATTTGGGTTCCGCCGGATTTGTCGCGGCTTGAAAAAAATGGGTGGAATTCAAAACTACCAAAACAAAGCGAATGTGTTATATTTTTCACGCACAAACGGCACGTAATTAAAAAAAAAATCATCGTTCTTCAATCACAATGAGCGAGACATCCCGAGGTGAGAGCTTGTTCCTCTTTACGGTGCAGCCTACAAGTGAGCACTTACAAAGGTTACTTTTCTCTTGCTTAATCCAACATTCTCAGCACCAACTAAAAATTAATTTATGCCCAAATAAAAACAGAATACAGCGGGCTTCATCTTGATCGCGTTTATCCCACGATAAAATCATGCTTACAATTTAATGAAAATGCCATGAGAGGCGCCTTACCTGTGGCTTTAATGGGAAGGGATTGATGCAATCTCTCCGATCCGAACGAAATGAAACGTATACCCCATACACGCAGCAGACGCGAGGATGCGCTGAAGGTACTCAGGGATTTATGAAGGCGTGGCCGACGAAAACAAATAGGAACTCACATATGATAAAACGTAACTGAAGGGTGGCTGTCAATCACAATAGAGAATGTCTTCTCGCATTGGCCGTTACAACTTGGTGTCTTCTTTATTGATACACGCAGTAATGCATGTGTTAAGTTAAATCAAGCCAACATAAGATAGCCCTATGTCACAATTTACAGACAGCAGTTACTATCCGGCAAACTTACAGGTAATTACAACTTTGGTCCACTGTGCAACTAAGATCCTACATTATCCATCAATGTTGCACTGGTTTAGTTTTTCTATGAGGAATTATTTATTGGTCTTTTAATGAGAAGTCATGGACGGTTGAGGTGATATTGGGCCTAATCTATGATAATTCTATGATAATTGAACGAAGTTATAATATTCAAGACTTTTTTTCTGATGATACTGAGTGTACTGCGAACCAATCCGCGTCTATTTTTACTTGAGTGCGAGCACAGTGGAAAGAAACCTCTAGCAATCATATTTCAGTGTCACTGTTCGCTACCTGTAAGGTTTCCTTGAAAAAAAAAAAAAAAGAATTTACTTGGTATGACCATCAAATCCCCTGTCCCTTTGGTTCGTCCCATATTCCGCTTCCGGCTCTCGTCGAGTCTCAGTGGAGGCGTCGGTCTCTCATCTACTGGCGGTTCTGCTGGAGCTGTCACCCTAGCCATTATGCTGTCCCATTCCCGGTGTTTGACCCGGACTCTTGGGCGCTCGCTCTCTGCTCTCTCCCAGGTAGGTGATATGACAATGAAACGAACTTATATAATACGCGCCTGTATTTCTGGGGCTTCTAGCTAGTTTATTTGCTATCCAATTTACTAGCCAACTGTTAGCTAGGCCGTAAGTAGGCCGTATCACCACTAAAGCCCTTTCGCTGCCAAGGACAGAGGGACACCCTGTTCTCTCATCGGGCAAAGAGTGAGCGGTCGTAACTGTTAGCCCACTCCGCAGGCTAAAGTCACCTATCTGGCGATATTGCCCGTCAGTTTGCCTTAAGATATTATAAACCAGGTAGCTGGTGACTTAGAGTTATGTATTTAGCTTCTTCATGATTATCACCTTCGCGTTGCTATCGCCAGTAACTGAGGTTGGCTAAGTAGCCAGCCAGCTCTGCGAGTTGTTGGTAACTCAACTTTACCATAGCTATTAAGAGTAACGTGTGGTTAGCATTTGGGAGCAGTAAAAAGATTACGGACTGCATAATTTGCACAATGGCGTGAATAACATCATTTTGTCGTCTCCAGATGCTGCTCTTTAATGCATCTCTGCTGACCCTCCTCGTAAGAGGTTAGGTTAACTAATTTTGCACTCAAGCTACTCGGTTGGTGGCTAGGTCACGTTGACGTTAGTATCTTGTTAACTTAACGTTGATCGTAAAGGTAGGCTAATGTTGGGGAGCCGATTAGCAATAGATCGCGGATTCGTAAGCTAATTTTAAGGGCACTTTATCATCTGCGAATGCCACTCGCGCGTGCATGTGTGTTAACTTCTGCTTGCTCTCCGCCTAATGAGGGATCATAATGAGATCTAGTAAGCTAGGTCACTGTCATTTAAATGATTGCATACACGGTATGACCACAGGTGCACACGGAATCACGTCACTTCCGCCTAGCAAGCCTACTGCCCAAGCGACTGGCCCTTAACTTGGTTGAAAACGAAGGCTGCACTGCCCTAATACACCCTGTGAAATCACTTCCCTTCATACTGCAAATCTGAAGGGAAGCAGGGAGCAGGGTTTCCAAGTAATGGACGTTTGGAATGCCCTTCGACATATCTCGGGGCTGCCGCATTCTGTTTAAGCAAGTGTAAACAAAGGCAGTCTGCCGACTGGAGAACTGCTTTCATTGCCCATTTATCGGTTTCGCAGTTGCTGTATAACCAACCGCATAGCTTTCATAAGAGGACAAATTTCCTCGAATTAAAATATCAAAATGTCCGTTTATAACTAGTGTTAGTTAGCCTGTCGACGTCAGTAAGCCTCAAGCGAGGTTCGTTCGCTTCCTGTGCGCTAACTATCAGCCATCGTTGTCATTTTCTTGAATGACGTTGAGTTGCACACGTCACTAGGCCCGGGTCGTCGCAAGGCATTGTGGTAGCAAAGTGACCATCGCCTGCTCACTTCTTAAAGGTCCGATTTGTACGGCCCTTTGAAGAGATGAGTTTGACACACTTTGAATTGGAATGCCCTTCAATATGGCTGCGTTGGGCGTCTCTATGTTCACGTTGAAGTGAAAAACCCCACTTCCTGAAATACAGCCAATGATTGTTCAGTATTACACAGGGCCTTTGAACGATTAAGATCATCATTAGATTCAATGCATGTACAGCCGTTTTGAGTCATCGTGATGTGATACGATTATATCTACGTACAACCTCTCTAGTAAGACCAGAACTAGATACAAGTCGAAATTGGCAATTATTGGGCTGGAAGACAGTCCTTACGGACAACCGCTGAGATATAGAAAGATGATCCCTCAGAGGGGCCAGATTTTGAGTTAGAAAATTTGTGAAGCTATGCATCTTACAAGTACACCAGGATAGCTAGTATCACTATTTTGTTTTTGCTATCGTTTCACACCTTTGACCTAAGAAACCAGGGGCCTGTACCATAAAGCTGGATTAACATACCCAGGGTTTCTCTTAGTTATCTGGCTGCACTTAACCAGACTTCTGCATTCCTGATGAGCGGTACCACGAAGCCAGTTATCAACTCGGTAACTGAACCCAGGGTTTTCCAATCTAGGTATGTGCGTTCACATAAAAGGGGCGGTGTTTGAAGCAAATGACCAATTGCAAACATGGACAAACTGACTGGAAGCAAAGATGCGTACTTTTCAAATGCAGAGCAAGAGCTCTTTATAAAAATATGAAGAGAATAAACATATCATCCTGGCAAAAATTAACACTGTTGCAGCTGCCAAATACAGAAAGGACAGTTGGCAAAAAATCACCGACTGTGTAAATGCGTAAGTTAATTATAATGATAATTTCACTGCAAATAACTCCCATATTCATGATTGTATGTGGGCTATTGCTGTAATAGTGATGATTTAATTTTACTTGTGCTGCAGTAAATCATGACAACAGGCGCTATGTAGGCTAGTGAGCGCATCTGTCTCCTTTTCTGCTTTACAGGATATGTCTGATCCAGCACAAAGCCTATTGGGTATAGGGATGTGCGTGTCTTATTATATTGTTTATAATGTCACTGCCCCATCAGTAAAATTACAGTTGCGTATTTTATTAAATTGACGTGATGCGAGGATGTATTCTTATGGCGTGTATGGATTTTTTTTCCCAGCTGCAACCCCTGCGGTGTCAAAAGAGCTGGAGAAAAAATAATGAATTACTACAAAAACATAATTCAAAGCGGTCAGTAGGCTCTTTCATAAGTGCAACAAGTACAAGGCTTTAGTGCTTTTGCCCATGGAAAAAAATACAGCAGTGTGATACACTCAAGATAGTGAAAAAACTATACAAAAGCATTGGAGGTTCATGATTCATGGACCTTGTATGTATCCAAGTCTATCAAGTAAACATGTCAAACCCTCAGATGAGAACCTGTATTATACAGGTTATTGGTATTCATTTGACTTCAAAAACTCTGTGAAGTTGAAAAACTAGAATTTTCCGCTGAATAAAACCTTTCATTAATTTTCAAAGACGGTGATGGTCCATTTTGGTTTTCTCAGAGAACTGATTGGTCAGTAGGCGGTGCTTTTGCATGCTGTGATCTGAATCTAGAACTAAACCCGAAACCTCTCCGGTGATGCCAGGTTAGAACCGTTCAGCTCATGTTGCGCTGTGATCTGATATAACTAAACCGGCTAAGAAGTGAGCGTTCAGCTCATGTTGCCGCGGTGATATACCTCGGTAAGAAGTGAGCCGCCTTCGTGGTACAGTAAACTCAGGGTTAAACCAGAAGTTACTGCGATAAGCCAAAATCCAAATCCAGCTTTATGGTACAGGCCCCAGAAGTCCCACAAGCACATGTAATTGTGTTAACAGAATTGAAACTTTCTGAAATATTGTACATTGCGTAGCTTGTCCTCTTTTGAGTTTGAATTCATAAGCAACATTCGTGGCTTATGGGTCTCTCTCAGATGTGATAGATTGATGTATGCCTTTTTTTTTTTAGGGCAGTTTTTATTAGGGCAGACAATTGTATCATTTCTTGTGTCATTAATTTACATTGGTTTGAGCTTGGTGGACTTCAAGTGAGACTCGTCCTCGTTTTGCCTGTGAATAGCTGCCAGCATCTGTCCCTTTTTTTCAACTTCTATACTGTGGGCAGCTCAAAATACGATAATTTCTTTCTAGATATGATTGCTACAACCAACAACTATGCAACTTTTTAGGTATTTTGTTTCTTAGAAATGGTGATAAAACGGTGTGAAATCTTGCAATGCAACATAGCAAGCGACTGGCCAGACAGCTTTTTTCAACAGCACTTATGGTTGCTAGGGCCAACCATCCCAGAATTCGCCGTGGCTAGTGAAGTGCCCGTATGTCTGTGGGAACCTATCGTTGGTAATAATGTGACTTACACTAATGCCGGTCATCTGATGCTACGCTCCATTTACTTCGGAAGTTGGAAGTCGGAACTGGGAATGGCGTCACTCCAAGTTGACGGCATTCCAGTGCACAACATGTAAAACTGATTTGTGGTCGGTGTGGTTTCCTCTGACCAGGATAGCCATTGTTGGCAATTGTTAGCAATACTAGTTGACGGCAACACATTACGCAGTATTTTGCGCGTACGAACACGTTAGCAACATTTCCGCAGACAAAAGTTCTACAGTAATTTAATGGGACTCAAAGACGGAAGGGCTAATTACCAGTATATCACCACAGCTTTGACTCTGTTGAAACAGGGAGCACTGAACTCGGAACTTGGGGTTAGCGAGGTTCCTCCAGTTGGACTTCACCGAGGTTTCCAGTGAAAATTTTTGCCGGGGGAACTTGGAAATTCCGACTTCCCAGTTCTAATGAAACGCAGCATTAAAACATTACTTTAAAAACATCACAAAGAATCAGTTACTGCAAGTTACTTGACTTGAGAAATGGCATCTCTGAAAACTTTTTTTCTCTAATAACTCTGTTACCATGAGGTGTTATATGGTATCCATGAAGGGCGCCAGCCACATGTGCGATGAGAATATTTCATGTGATCGCAAAAGCTGTTGTTAAAGCGCACTTAAGTTACTTTTCATTCGTCATTCTTGTATTTTTGAAGTCTAAGTAACAATTGGCTATTGTGTTACAAATGTGGGACAACAGGACATAAATTTCAATTCAGCACTTCAGAGGCATACTGTGGTAATAGAAAGCCAGTGTAATACTCTTTTGCACCTTCCACAGCAAAAGATAGAACTTCACATATTTCTGAAAATCATGGTAAATTCATGCAGTTACTGTTATACTATACTGTTATACTACTATTAGGGATGCACAATATTGGATTTTTGCCGATATCTGACATGTTGATATTTTAAAATTCATTTTGGTCGATACTGATATTTAATTACATTTTTACCATTCCATACTGTACCAGTAATTTTTAGTATTAGTCGATTCTTTAGAAAAAGACAAAACAAGACAATCAACATTTGATTTTGATCAGAAATGAAGGGTGTATTGTTTTTTTTCAAATACAGACATACACTAATGGAAAACGTACAGTAGTGTCTTTGGGTCACATGAACATTACATGCTAAATGTATTTTTTAACAACAGTATGGTTAAAGTCTTCTGCATTTTTGAGAGCAATAAACAGCAGCTGAACAACCTACTGGCAGTGAGCTCTGAAGTGCAAAAAAGAAATGGCTAATAAATTTAGATTGATTCTTATTACTCGGTCAGTTTGCAGGATGGCTCCCTGAGATACTCCTGACAAAGTGCTTTGAATAACAACAAAAAAATAAAGATTCTTAAATGCAAAAAATCTAGCTGTAGTTCAGAGCTTAAAAATGCTTTAAAGATTTGAGAATCAAGGTGAACAAAATAAATAAAACTTTAGTAGTCCTCCTGATTCTGCTTCAAACAGCACAAACTAACTAAGCACTCAAGTTTAAGGCATTTCACTGTAAACAGCTCTGAAACAACACAGTGAATATGAGCTCTGAAACAAGATTAAATATTTGTGAAGAAAATGTATAAATCTTCTCCTACTTAAATGTAGTGCTTCACTGAGAAATTCCTTGCTTCACATAATACAGAAAAATACAACTGAAGTGAAAAAATTATATCAGCTGTAGTCCAGAAAACTTCAGTCTTTTGGAGTAAATACTTGTGTAAAACAATGTCAAATATAGCTGGATCAAAAACAAAACAAACCTAAGATCACAGCTTTGGTTCTTTATAACAGTCCAAACTTAAAACCCAGCGCCATAAGTATTTTTCTGTGAACAGTACAGTTACAATCTAGTGACAGACAGTGAGCTCTTAAGTGCAAAAATGTTGGACTTTATACTTAAAATAAATAAAATAATAAACTTAAGTCTTTGTGATGTTTGGCCAAAATAAGGTGATAACTCTCTGTCTACTTTTTCAGAAGCAGAGGTAGGTTTTTCTGTACAAAAAGAAGCATCTCTGCTTTTCCACAATCAAGACGATTTCTCCTTTCGTCTAAAACACGAGAGGCCGTGCTAAACAACCGCTCGCTATCTACACTTGTGCTGGGGGCACTTGGGTACTTGTGTGCTGCACAAGTGAGTGCAGGGAAACGGGCCTGGTTGATTTTCCAGCATTCATTATTTCAATATTTTTTCTCTTCTTTGGATTATCTTATTCATGGGCAAGCAAGCTACCGAACTTGAATCAAACTTGTTCGAACCGAACACAGAAGTTAGCGTGCGCTTTACAGAAAGGGTATTGCAAGGCAATGGCCTGTGCTTCGCGTGAATTTACATCTACGACCACTTTCTGTCAGGCCTGGCGCACTCGATGTAAATGCAAATCACAAAGTCTGTCGTAGTGCAACCATCCTGAAGCTGCTTTCACACCGGATGCAAAACAAATTTTTCGCACGACAGATTACATTCAAGTCAATGCCAAGACTTTGCATTGACTTTGAATGTACTCTGTCGTAGGTGCGACCATCCTGAAGCTGCTTTCACACTGGATGCAAAACAAATTTTTCGCACGACAGATTACATTCAAGTCAATGCCAAGACTTTGCATTGACTTTGAATGAAATCTGTCGTGCGAAAAATTCGCTTCGCGTCCAGTGTGAAAGCGGCTTAAGAGTTGATACTTACTTTTTCAAGCCTTGCTGGTACCCTCCACTCCAATAGCCGCTGTGGTTGATGAAACACTTGGGGCTTGAGACAGAACATCATCCTTGTGGAAGTCAAGGCTAGCCAACAGGCATTGAAGCTACTCAGACATGTTGGGTTACGGTGGCTAGCTAGCTAGCATATCTAATTCGGCTGGCGACCGATCAGTGATCGCGACTGGGTTTGGACACTATCATAGTCGCCCATCGGACATTATTTTCGATGACGCTGATTGGCCAAATTTACATTGCTATATTACTATCTTACCCCAGCAACAGTCCTTTATCGGTTACTCGTCTCTGCTTTAGGGGTGCTGTTTCCCACAATTCCACTGAACGTATTTATTCATATTTCATACAATATACGATATTGTGAATTTAAAATTAATAATTAATATTAGTAATCATCGCAAATGTTTTATTATTATTATTTTTTAAACACAAATAATGAAAAATTAAAACGTACTCTCTTCCACAAGGGGGGCGGTGCCCTAGCGCCCTCTACTGGCCAGCCACCACTGCGTCACACTATCGGCCGTACATATCGGCATAAATTTTAACATTGGCCGATACCAATAATTAGCTTTTTAAGCTATTTTCGGCCAATACCGATATACTACTGATAATATCGTGCATCCCTAACTACTATTGTACTATAATCCCAGCTGCACAAGGAAGAGTGTTAAATTCCCTCAAAGCTTATTGGTTTGGGGAGGCATGACTGCGGATGGTGTCGGGCCTCTCTGTTTTATCAAGTCAACAGTCACTGCAGAAATTTACCAAGAGTTGCTTGAGAGTTACACGATACCAACTGCTGAACATCTTTTTGGATCTAAAGACTTTACTTTCCAGCAGGACTTCGTGCCCGGCCATTCCGCCAAGAGTATGTCAGATTGGTTTCGGGTGATGATTTTGCAGACCTTAACTTTGCTCTGTTCAGCACTTTCATCGTTTAAACTTTTTATTTTTTTTAAATGTGGCGCTGGCATCAAATTAAGATGGCAGATATTTTTCAAAAAACAAAATTTCTTAGTTTCAACATTTGATATGTTGTCTTTGCACAAATTCCAGTAAAATGTAGGGTTTAAATGATTTACAAATATGCATTCTATTTTTATTTGCATTTCACACTGTGTCCCAATTTTCTGGGAAATAGGGTTATTTAAGGGAATACCAGTACAAGCCAATACATTAGAAAGTGTGGATAGTCCAGTACACAGTTGGCAAGATGGCATCATTTCAGTGCATGCCCTGGTTTTCAGAAAAAGGGCGCCCTCTCCATAGTCAGATGTGCACAGTTTAATTTTAGTCTGGTTGTGATTGGCTGGAGTTTTTTAGCTACCAGACCACCATTACCACTATTGAGCAGTGATCAATTTAGGGGCATTTATGATTTGTTGTTTATTGTAAATCATTTACTTTAGTTTTGTAATGTTTGTAATTCTTATGGATCTTGACAAAGACTTTGTATACTTGCTGGCAGTGTGCTATTGGTATTGCACTGCATTTCGGCTTTGACTTGTTAATCAAATGACTCTGTCCCACATGCACTGAATTTGTGCCTGAACAAACCCGTTCATTGTATTTTTGTATATCAAATCACTTTCATGTCAAGATATTGAGCTTTTTACCTTGTTGTACTGTAATTATTATTTCAAGTGTTGATTGGAGTTGTTTGTTATATAGGCCATTATATGTCATCACACCAGTGACACCAGTTGGACAAATTTGAGATTTTTTCCAGTTTTTGGACCCTTATTACTCACCAATTACTGGTGATGCTGAAGAAGCGACAAAAGAAACTTTATTTCAGATAGATCGTTGACACTTTTATAGAAAAAAAATTAAAGCAGAACATAGTAGTTTAACCCTTTCAAATTTGCTTACAACAGAAAAAGTCACAAGTTCAAGGGGTCTGTACATCCTTGGGGAAATGTTGCATCATTATGAATTTGCACCTGTTGCATGTCAGGTGACCTGAATTATACTGGAAAACACCATCGGGCCAGTATATAGGCTTTTTTCACCACAAAAAAAGACACAATAAGTGAAAAATCTCAAATTTGCCCAAGTTCAAACACAGTTTCCATGGAAACCAGAACAGATACAACCATTGTAAACAATGGTGGTGCTAGAGGAAGCCTCATATTACAAATCCATCCAAACCCCAGACCTGTGTGAAATAATAGGGCCAGAGATATAAGGGTTTTTCTACAGCATGTTTTGAAAAGCGCCCCCTACAGGCCATTTCTTCAGAGGTCCATAAAACCAATACCAGAGGGCAGTTTGCAAAAAAATCTGAGATATCCATTATTTGGGCCAAATGAGCAAATAGACAAAGTTAAAGTAAAATTCAAGACCATGATGGCCCAGATGTGTTTCCACTTGGCATGGAGTGGCCCTAATAAGGTCACTACAATCACAAAGAACATCAATATCAGGTTTTCTGCTCAAATAAAGCAACCCACATGATTTTCAAGCGGGTTTCTTTATTTCCAGCGCATAATAGTACATTGCCATGTACATTTAAATGCAAAGAAAAACAATGATTTTTACAACTTTTTAGGCCAGCTTTTTGGTGGGAAACAGGCCTATATACTGGATTTTTGGGCCATAGCAGTGTAATTCAGTTCATTAAACACTGCTCAGGTGCAAAGTGGTGTCAGTGCAACTTTCCGCCAGGGGCGAACCAGGCCCTTAAACTTGGGCTCTTTTCAGCCTGTGACCAACTTTGAAAGGGTTAAGGGCAGTTCCATGGTGTCGGACGTACATTTCAGACACTTCATAGGTCAATTAAGAGCACATTAAGGTATGCAGGGGTGTAGCTCCTCATCACAGTGTAGGAGATGTTGCTTTAAAATACCTCTGTGTCGGACATACTCAGACAAATGGCTTTAATGACATGTACATGATTTGTTTCAGGATCTCTGTGAAGTGTTTAAACTTTTTCCAATTATTAATCCATGACTGATTCCCCAAGACAGTACACTAAAACAAGATTACATAAAGGAATCCATACTTTTTATTATGAGCATGTAATGTACCACTAAACACGGTGTCGGACATACATTTTTGGTGTCGGACGTACGGCGTCTGAATGTAATTTAAAATCCAACTGGATCTTCATCTCTAACAAATGTATTTTAAACTTTATCATATAAAATGAACAAAATACCACAACTTCAAACCTCCACAAGTACATTTATGAGTAAGGTTACTAAAAAAGTAACACATAAAACCATTTTTGGTGTCGGACGTACAAGGTCAGAAGGTAATTTTACATCAACTGGATCCTCTTCTCCAACAAACATATTTTAAGCTTTATCATATCTTAATGAACAAAATACCGCATTCAAACCTCTGCAAGTGGGTTTATGAGTAGGTGACTAAAAAATAACCTATATAAAAACCTTTTTTGGTGTCGGACGTTCAGGGTCTAAATGTAATTTTAAGCCAACTCGATCCCCATATAATTAACAAAACACAACTTCAAACCTTGGCAAGTTGGCTGATAAGTAAGGTAACTCTACAAATTAATAACACTGCGGGAATTAAACACAGCTGGTATCAAATATTCAGTTTGCCCTATTGAATACATAACACTTTGCTCAGTAAATAAATTCAATCAATTTCCCGATTCTCACTTGGAAATGGGTTGAGTGTTAACCTGCATTTTGGTAATGCCACTGGTAGTAGACAGTTTTATTTTTACATGAGCAGCCTTAACATGCACCCTAAGTCAGCAAAACCACATTTTTACTTCTGGATAAGCAAAGCTTAGAAAGGAGTGCTGTGATGAGACTCGAAAATCACTCACTACTTGATCTATCTCACATTCAGCACACTGATGGGGAAATATGTAAAAATGAATATATTACAGGTTTCAATGATTATTTTACTTGCATTCAATAAAACGATTGTTGCTTTCATGAGCACAAACTCAAACAAAATGTTTGGATGAAAAATTCAGTTGGTTCCCGTTTATCAAATCGAAAAATTCAAAATGGCACTTGTGTGCCAATGTGTGAAGTACGTCATCAACATAAGACCTCCCAACAAAGACGCGACCAAAACAAGTACCAGAAAAAGCAGTACACCCATTTTGACTACCGTAGCGCAATCCAGCCGAGTTGCGATACGAGATCGGAGGACGCGCTGCGAAGCCCCGAATGACCTAGAGTTCCACATAGCCACCAGATGTTCATATGCCATGATTTATAATCAACAATTTAGACATATTCACTTTCTTATACTAATACTAACCTTTTTTCAAGTTCAGTGTCTTAAAATCTGTGGAATTTCAAAATCAAACTTCAAAATCAAATTTCCCCCCAGTACAAAGGTGATGGCAAAAAGAAGATACAATCACACAACATAGTTCCTATTCCAGCTATCAGATGGCAGCTGATCAGTTCCTATTCCTCTTCCTATCCCAATGAAATGCTTTCCTCCAATTCCAGAACTGGTGGTATGAAAGTAATAACTATTCTTGCTACCAGTTAGTGTTCATGAGCTTTAAACTGTTGGAAACTGTGGTGTCGGACATACACGGTGTCAGACGTACAAAATTTGACACCGGTATTCCCAGCATGTTGCAAATACCTGATGACAATAAACTAGTCCATTATAATAAAGACATTATATACATATTTAATCCAGGATATCAAGTTGGTTTGACAGTGCATATTGATGGGACAGTTATAAAGAATAATTTTTGGTGTCGGACTTACATGTGAAAAGTGTGTATGCTTAGTATGCAAATTAATTTTTTATTTTAAATCGAACTGATTTTTTATTTTTATAAAACTCACTCCCAACAAAAATTTGCAACAATGATAATCTTAGAAAAAAATAAAATAATTTAAATACGCATCAATCAGGGATATCCAGACTCCTTTATTCCATCTTACAAAAACACTGATATTTATATAAATATACATCTTCCGCTCAGGTTTACTCATTGGTTTTGAAAAATAGGGCAATAAGCCTTTAAAATGATGTATTACAGAGATGTGTAGCACTATTTTGAAAATTCCACCTATAGGTTTACTAATTGGCGGAATTGCCCTAAATCTGAACAACTATTAAGTTTTCTTTCAATTTTTTGATAGAAATGGCAAGAATCTACCTGAAATAGAAGGTTCCTGGCATCAGTGGATTGCTCCCTCAAACTATAAGCGAGTAGTTAGGATTGAAAAAGTGGAAAATATTTTTGTGAACCCCAACTTTGACCTTAATTTCCATGGCATTCACCATTGATATAAGCAACCTTTAAGATTGTCAGCATAGAGCAAAGTTCATGTCAAGGATCAAGCCACCTTCCAGATCTGTTCGAAGATGTAAGACTTTTTCTACAGCATGTTTTGAAAAGCGCCCCCAACAGGCCATTTTTAAGAGGCCCATAAAATCCATGCCGGTGGGCCGTTTGTGAAAAAATTGGAGATGGCCATCATTTGAGTTCAAATGAACAAATATACACAGTTAGAGAAAAGGTACCTTAAGCGTTTCCACTTGGCATGGAATGACCCATAAGTCTTTTTGCTCTGTGCCAGTGGATAGTCATAGTTTTTTGTCGATTCTTAATATTTTACTTTCTTTCATAATTTCTGAGTGCACATGATTCCAGTTGGTTGTGTGAATGGCGATTATGGGTAATATGAGTTCCTTGATGACAACCATTTTTCCTTCAGGTTTTCAAAAATTATTTTAAAAATGTGCTTTACTTTATTTCAACAGAGCAACAATGTACTGGGGCGAAGGACCATATCTGGTGAGTTTATGAATATCAAATCTGTTATGCATTTGAGAAGTTCTGACTGTGCTGGAGGAATGGGTTTTGTAATGACCAGCATTTAGAACCCTCTGTTCTTGGATAAATTTATTTCAAATCATTGTAGTGAACATTTTCCAGAAGATGATAATATTTTTTTGTTGCACGCTGAGGGTATAAAGGGATTTTGAGAGGTTAAGGAGGCTACATGTTACAATGAGCCACTTGAATACAGCACTCTGGAAAATACACTCTTCAGATGGCCCTGCTTCAGTAATGAGTCATTGTTGCCTGGGTCCTCATGTTTTTTTCGCTCTTTTGAAGGTCTGTCAGCCTGCATTCATGTTGCTTACAAGAACAACCGTCCGTAAGTGGTGTCTTTTTCTCAATATTTTCTTAAACTTCTTGTCTGTATAATATTTATTCATTGACTCATTCATTTTTCAGTGACCGTGTTTTTTCAACACAACCTGAACATTTTGTATTAAAGTGTATTAAATTTTTATTGTGATTGCAAGTTTTTGAACGCTGATAAACGATCACAGTTTTGTTCAAAGTGTGAAATTGTTGGTCATTTAAAACATTGTCCTCCTCTAATATTTGTAACCATGGTAAATATTAATTAAAGTGGTTATGAATGAATGTCTTTAAGTCTATCCTCTTGAAATTAAATTCAAAGTATTAAGAAAAATGTAGCCAATAATTTAAATGCAGCGAGTGAATGAAAATATTACTGCGGAAAAAAACATGGCACAATTATTGGATCTCATTCATTTAATACTTGGTGCAGCCTCCATTTGCCAAGATAACAGCTTTTAGTCTCTTATGAGTCTACAGCGAGATTGCAGAATACATGGCAAGGGGTCTGAGATCATTCCTGCATGCAAAATCTTAACCTGGTGTTACCAGACCTCAGAATATCTCCTCTCAAATGACGTATATGGTCTGGAACTCCCGGTATGTAACAGTTGGTTGAGTGGGCGTAGCCAACGGACATAGCCTGCTGTGACTGTGAACATAATTAGATCAGCCTTTATCCAATGAGAGTAACGAAGTTCAGTAGTGTGCAGTGATGATTATACACCACCATTTTCGTCTAGAAGTATATTGAGGTAAACATATGGGTAATGGAACAAAAACTCTGAAAATACCAAAAAAAAAATTTTTTATAACCATTGAAATGTCTCAAATTAAATTTTTGGACTCTTTGATAGCGTGTTTGAAGGCTCACCTCACGATAATTGATGCTAAAAATTTGTTTAAACTGGTTTGAGGCATCATTATTCTGTAAAATTACCTCTGATGGTCAGTTGTTCCGGTATATAAGGTTACATTAAATTTGAGCAGTGTCACAGTGTTAATCACGATGGCACAACGGAAGATGCTCTCTAAGATCGTTCATAGCCGCATTGTGGCCTTATGCCACCCTGACAGTTGCACGATTTTTGTTCCCGCAATGCCACGCAATGCGTTGTGGCTAGGGATGCACCGATACCACTTTTTTAAAAACCGATACAAGTATTTTATCTTGTGTACTTGCCGATACAGAGTACCGATACCGATATTTCTGAAATGTTTTCCAGGAAAATACAATGACAATTTTTGGAGTGCAGGTTTTTTTTCTTTTTATAACAAGCCTAAAGGAGGCCAATATCAAACAATTCACACATGGCTATTTCCAAAAAAAAAAAAACAAGGGTAGGCCTAACTGCTAAACATCTTTCTGTATTTAGGGCTAACAAAAAGCCTTTTAAGCACTGCCATCAAATGAGGCAAAACATTACTGAACCTTGACAAATGAAATTAAACTCGCTGCATAGGCAAGGTAACACACCCAACTTCATAAAAACTAGAACTATTAATTGGCACAGATAGTTTCCACACACATTTATAGGCACTCAATCCAACTAAAGTCAGTTGCTTGTGAATATTCAATAACTGATCCGGGTGTGCCATCTAGTGATAGAATGTTGTAACTGCGTGTATAAATTTGCAGCTCCATTTCCGCTGGCGGTCACTTGTGCACAAATACCCTGGCGAGCACCGTTGTTCTTCTCGAACACGTCAAATTCAGATAATCCTTAAATGATGAATTACATTCATATTTTAATTTGTAACGGGTAACGAAGTGGCCAGTGTCTAAGTAATGAAGTAAAAGTATAGGCCTAATTTTTATCTTTTAAATGTAGTAGAGTAAAAGCTCCGATTTAAAAAAAAAAAAAAAAAAAAAAAAAATTAGTTTTTGAGGATTTGTACTTAAGTACTGTAATGAAGTGCATGTACTTCGTTACTATACACCTCTTGTGTGTATGCGCGTATGCCTGCATGTGATATGATGACTAGGCCTATAAAGCTCTCTTTCTCTTATTATTTCTAACTCGCTGTCTCCCCCTAGACATAGAAGTCTGATAGTACAACATACTGTAGCCTTTGCGACTGTGAGCAGGCCGTTACCTTGTGTCTTACATTAAGTGGTATTGGTGTGTGGTATCGGCAGATGTCAACGAGTATATTAACGAGGTATCGGGCAGATACCCGATACTGGTATCGGTGTCGGCACAACACTAGTCGTGGCAATGATTAAAGTCTTCGGGAACAAACGTGAGGAGTGTGTGAAGGGTGCGGGGGTGCATGCCATGTCGTAGAGAGAATTTTGGAATGTTCAAAAATTCGGCACGCAGTGTTCATGCCATGTGCGTGCCTTGCGTGAACCATGCGTGAACACTACGCGAACTCGGCGCAAACACTGCCGACGGTGCTCGCCAATGCGTGCCGTGTTAGGCTGTTGTCAGGAGTTGTTCGCGTGATCATGGTCACGCATAGTTCGCGCACGTCACGAACCATTCGCGCATGGCAGGAACTTCTCACGAAGTGTTCACGCATTGTTTGCGCATAGTTCAAATTTTTGGCCGGGCATTGCGTACAACAGTGCGTAACTTATGCGTGTACAGTGCGCAAGCAGGGCGCAAACAAGGCTCTGTTGCGTACCACTGAAATGGCACGCCTTGCCATGACGCATTGAGCAGCATTGCGGGGACAAAAATAGTGCAAGTGTCAGGGTGGCATTACTAAGAAAAAAATTCTGAGAATGTTAAATACTGCCATGGCACTGTAAGAAACATCATCAAGCGTTTCAAAGAGACCGGTTTGCTGAAAACCAGTAGCAAAAGAGGTGCAAAACGGAAGTTAAGTGCCTCTGATGTTCGTTACCTGTGTATGACAAGTTAAAAAAAAGAAATAGGTGGTTGACAGCAAGACAATTCCATGATGATATTAATAGTGTGAGAAGTGAAGAGATGAAAATATTAAGATCTGCCATTTCCAGATGCCTTTTGAAAAAATGGTCTGATTGGTCTTGTTGCTGCCAAGAGCTAGCAACATCAAAAAAAGACTTGAGTTTACCAAGAAATTCTAGGATTGGACACCATCAGACTGGAAATAAGTACTTAGACCAATGAATCAAAACTCAAAATTTTCTCATCCAAACTCAGAACTTATATGCGCTGTAGAATTGGAGAACGTTTCAAAAATGACTGTTTAGCCCAGTCAGTAAAACATGGAGGTAGTAATATTATGGTTTGGGGTTCAGTCTGCTCGAAAGAAACCAGGGACTTATAAAAATTGATGGAATCTTGGATCAAAAGAAGTATCACAGCATCCTTGTTAGGCAGGCCTTGCCCTCTGGAAAGAGACTGTTTGTTTGGGGATTTTATTTTCATCAGGATAATAACCCTAAACATTTCTGGAGCTCAGTAGCTTTCAGTCACACATCATTGGTGTATTCTGGCACCTTGACCATGGTGATGGATGACTGCGGGAAACTGGCCTGAGTGCCACTTCATATTTATACTGCAGGGACTCAGGAAGCCTTGTTCTGCATTCCATAGTCTTGTATTTTGTGGTTTGTATGTCCGGGTGATTATGACTTCCTCCAACGAGGTTGGACAAACCCTATTTTTCTGCCCCGTCTGTCTCTCTCTGTCGGAAAAGTTTTTTTGACCGACTTTGATGAAACTTTGTGGGAAGGTTATGCATGAAAACCGTAAAAGGTGATTTGATTTTCACAGGTCAAGGTCAACATTACAGAGAAGGTCAAAAACAATGGTGCAGTCGTGCCCATGTACCCTTCTAGTTGTGTTCATTAAAGCGCACCCATGGCTTACAGAACTAGCGGAGGTTGTGTTTTTGAGTTCCTCTTTGTATAGCCTAAGCATTTCAGTTGTGAGACTTGATGCACGACTAGATACTTTCAATTTGATTTTGAGTTATTCTCCATGTTGCACTCCATTTTCAGTCAAAATTCTGATGACTATACCCAATTGCTCATATTTCTTTAAAGACTATTTAACAGTGATGTATTTCGAGAACGAGTTACTTGACAGAACCAAGGGTGTGATCAGTATTGTGCTGTATATCAAACCTCATTTTAAAGATGTTTGTTGGATTTTAGGTGCTAGCCTTTGTATATTAGTCTATGTATGTTCCAGTTCCTGCTTCATGTTTGTACTTGTTAATATGTAGGAGGAGGAAGGAATCTGTTCTTTTGTATGTGGGTGGCCTAAGTGTGTGAGCATATTGTACAGTTATATTGACACAAAAGTATTTGAATTTAATTGATGTGAGATTGTTGTTACTGGTGAAAATTCTTCATGGCAATAACTCTGACTCCATCAGATGAGTGATTTGGAATTTGTTTGTAATTTTCACAGATTAACATGAATTGGTTTACAGTTTATTTGCTCCAATGGTCACAGTGGCTATATTTTGCAACCCTATGAAGATGTGTAACAGTTTTAAATTGATGAGCAGCACATCAAACTGTTTGCAACAGTGATGGTGCTTTATCAGCATTGAACAAAGTACACTCTGGAGTATTTGGTTGCTTATTTTTTTTTTCCCTAATTGACTGAATAGCTTGTGGATAACCAAATTTGATTGTTTGCGCTACAGTTGCTTGAAGCATGTGGAAGCTTAATTTGAGGGATCGCAATTAAATTAAAATCTTTGCCATGTTGTCGCAACTGCTATTCTCGCCAAATCCATGCATGTGATTGGCTGAGACTCTGGAGAATAAAGGAGGTCATTTCTCCATTTCAGAATGTGCACTTCCCGTAAACACAGCAACTAATACTGTGTGCAAGCAACTCAACCCCAGGTTAATGTACAATATACAGCTATGGTATTTGCCTTGGAATGGAATCTAATAATTATAAAGAAACACTGGAAAACTGCTATTGGATTGTGTCTCCAGAAAAAAAAAAGACATTTTTAGGTCCAAAATGGCAACTCGCATTGCCTGTAGCACAAACATACAAAGGGGAAAAACCAGTTTTACGTGTGTCACGATGCAAATATTTTAGCGCCACCCTTGGCAAGGTTTGGACATTGAATGCGATCCCGAGAATATTGAGAAAATAATATTCTTGTGCAAAATTAAATGCTTCTCAATGCATTACTGTTGTTAAAACTTTAATTCCCCCAGAACCTGCACCACCAACAACAGACCCACTGTCTTCCAAATCAGATACTTCAAGACCTCTACACCCTACAGTATGTATTTGGTGCTTTTTCTTCTCTGGAATTCAGAGTTTTTGTCTGTGCTCTGTTACAAATATATCATCATTATTTATGAATATCCACACTATATCTCACTCTGTTTTTCCCAATAGGGAATGAAGTCGTCACAGTGAACACGCCTGCATTCGCTGAGTCTGTCACAGAGGGGGATGTAAGGTGGGAGAAAGGTGTGTATTCGGTTTGGGCCTTCTGTCCCTTTTCTCTTATGTGCTTAGGCCTTATTCACTATTGCTAAGTGCAGCAAGTCAAGCAGCTCATTTGTACATGGCCCTTTTTTGTAGCTGTTGGGGATACGGTTGCTGAGGATGAGGTGGTATGCGAAATTGAAACTGATAAGGTACAAAGCCTCTTTTTTTTTTTTTTTTTTTTTTTTTTTTTTTCTCCCATAAAAACTTGGGTTTCAATTGTATGTTTTTGCTGGTATGTGGTTCGAGGTGTTTGCATACTGTGTACTGTAATCTTGGCTCTGCATTGCTTTGTTGCTATGTTAGTGTCCTCTTCTCCAATAGACCTCAGTGCAAGTGCCCTCGCCTGCTGCTGGTGTGATCGAGGAACTCCTGGTGCCTGACGGAGGGAGGGTGGAGGGAGGAACTCCGCTCTTCAAACTCCGGAAAGGAGGTGAAAATGCCAGTTTAAATCTCAAATATGCTGTAACAAAAGTAAAGTGTGGTAACCTACTGCATGAGGCTTTTGGTACACAGAGGAATGAAGAGTTTTTTGTGGGTGGAATACAGCATTCTATCCGTCCATCCAACCATTTTCTACTGCTTATTTGGATACGGGTCGCGGGGGTAGCAGACTAAGCAAAGTGCATCCCAGGCATCCATCTTCCCAGCTACTTCCTCCAGCTCTTCCTGAGGGACCCCGGGACATTCCCAAGCCAGCCGGAAATATAATCCCTCCAGCGTGTCCTGGTCTGCCTCAAGGGCCTCCTCCCAGTTGGACATGCCGAAACACCTCTAAAGGGAGGCGTCCAGGGGGCATCAGAACCAGAAGCCCGAACCACCTGAACTGACTCCTCTTAACACGGAGGAGCAGTGGTTCTACTCTGAGCCTCTCCCAGACATCCAGGCTCCTAACCCTATTCCTAAGGTTCAGCCCAGCCACCCTGTGAAGAAGGCTCATTTCAGCCGCTTGTATTCATGATCTTGTTCTTTCGGTCACAACCCAAAGCTCATGACCATAAGTGAGGGTTGGATCGATCGACCAGTAAATCGAGAGCTTTGCTTTCAAGCTCAGCTCCTTCTTCACCTGACAGACCGGTACAACCTCCGCTTCACTGCAGATGCTGCACCAATTCTACTGTCCATTTCCGGCTCCATCCTACCCTCACTCATGAACAAAACCCCGAGATACTTAAACTACTCCCCTTGGGGTAACTCGCCCCCCACTCAGAAGGGACAATTCACCTTTTTCGGGCGGAGAACCATGGCCTCGGATTTGGAGGTGCTGATCCTCATTCTGACCGCTTCACGCTCCGCTGCAAACCACTTTATCGTGTGCTGGAGGTCACAGGACAATGAAGCCAACAAGACCACATCATCTGCAGACAGCAGAGATGCAATCCCGAGGCCACCAAACTGGACACCCTCCAAGCCTTTGCAGCGTTCTATTTTGAGGGATTCTACTGGTCAGTAATAGAATCACCGTGTAACGTAATTTGTATGCAGCTTTGGTATATAGTATATACCAAAGAATTCCTTCCGTTCGTCCATCCGTCCGTCCACACCAGTTTATGCAACCAATTTCTCAATAACCGCTCATTAGATTGTTTTCAAATTGCAGTCATGCATTCTGCACTTTATGGAGAGGTTTAGTGCCAAGTTTCATGAAAATGTAGTGATTTTTCCCAAAAATTACCTGTTTTCCATATTTTGAACTTAAAAAATTTACCACTGCAAATGTTGTCTGACCGATTTCTCTAAAAAAACTGCTTATCAGATTGTTTTCCTATTTCAGTCATGCATTCTATACTTCATGCAGTGATGCAGTGCCAATTTATATGAAAATGTCATTTCCGTTGGTCCATCCGCATCAATTTGTCCAACCGGTTTCTCAAAAACCACTCACCAGATTCTTTTCAAAGTCAGGCATTCTACACTTCATGGAGAGGTGCAGTGCCAAGTTTCATGAAAATGCATTGATTTTTTCAAAAATTACTTTTGTTTTCCATATTTTGAACTTAGAAAATTTACCTCTGCAAATGTTGTCTGAGCGATTTCTTATACTGCTATCAGATTGTTTTCAAATTTCAGTCATGCATTCTATACTTCATGCAGTACAAGTGCAGTGCCTATTTATATGAAAATATACCATAATCTCTTCAGTGTACAAGGATCGGGGGTATTAGTGAGCTGTGCTCACTTTTTCTCTTGTTTGCATTATTTTAGATATGGTTTCAATGGTTCAGTATCTACAGAAAAAATGAGTTGGGTATTTGAAAATCAGCAAAAAGAAGGTCCATGATTAAATTGGCATGTTGGAAGCATTACTGTTTTTTTTCATGATAATGTGGTTGAATTCTCCTAACCTTTTCAAAAATAAAAAACTTTGAGACCCTCGAAGGTTACCTGCTATGGCTGAATTAATATGGAACTACATCATTCACTGGTTTCAGATCATTAGCTTATTCAAACTTTGTCCGTGCTTGTAGTTCAACTATTGTTCATGATGGCATATCATTAGCAGCATTCAAGTTTTATGGACACAGGGTTACATTTTCACATGATTGTGAGGAAGTGCATATATTATCTCACTAAACGAAACGTACACCATCTCTGGCAACAAATTGAACCTGATTTTTGCCGATTTTTAAAATCCCATTCATTTTTCTCATAGGCACTAGACTGTTAGAACCTCTTGTGGAAAAAATGCAAGCAAAGCCCACAAAATAACGACAGGGTTGCGGCTCTCTATGGTATTTACTCTTATGTCATGAAGTTCACCATGTGTCCTGTGATGTCACAATTAGCTTAATTTTCACCCCACTGAAATGTAGGTTTTTTTGGAATGTCTGGTCAACATTGAATAACAATGTCCTAGAATTCCAGTACTTTCATGTGCCTGTAGTGATTGTAACATTGGCATTAGATTACCTTATTTAGAACATTCTAATGATGTATTCTATTTTAGGCAGTAAATCATGTTTTGCTGAATTCTCTCCTCAGCTGGTGCTGCCAAAGCTGCTGATGCCCCACCCCCTGAAACTCCCAAAGCTGAGGCTCCCGCCGCAGCAGCCCCCCCACCTCCTCCTCCTCCTGTCGCCGCCGTGGGTCCCATCCCCACCAGTTTGCCCCCCGTGCCGCCCGTATCGGGACAAGCCATGGATGCTAAACCCGGTTAGTCAAACTTCGTCCTCTGCAGATACCTTCTGGCCCAACCACGCATCATTCAGCCACACCGAGCGTGCATGTAATTGCAGATCGCGCTGCGGTGGATGTACGCTAATGTGACCGCTTTTTTCGTGGTTCGCAGTCTCTGCAGTCAAGCCCACCGTGGCTCCAGCTGCTCCCACTGGTCCTACTGACACCTCAGCCAAAGAGGCCAGATCAGAGCACAGGGTAAGGTCCAACCACAGCGCCTCCTCCACACATACTGCAGTACGTCTACCCTTTCCTCAGAATCCTTCCCTTGTGTAACATTAATTTGAAATCTTTTAGATGCTTCAGGGGTGTAGTGACCGATCAGAATTGACCTTTTAAGCTTTTATTAGCATGTACTGCCATAGTAACTTCACGTGTGAAGAGTTTGTTCCCCCCTCCGCCACAACCAGTTAAATTTGGAAACTGATCATTAGGGCTGACCCCGTTTAGTCGCCTGGTCGACTGTTCGGTCGGAGGGCTGTTGGTCAACCAGGATTTGTTTCAGTCGAGCAGTTGCTAATAATCTCTGTCCATGGAATGATCCATGGAGACTCTGCGGTGCAGGCAGTGACAATGCTTCACTTTTAACAAGGCAAATTTTCTCTTTAAACAACTTCTAACTGGCAATGAAGGTAATATGAATGTTGTCAATGATTCAGCAAAACTAATAAAAGCAACGTTTTAAAGTTATTGTTTTCTTGACATGTGTAACACCTGCTTTCATGCCTGAATTGGATCCTCCTTATGGGCATGCGAATGTGAAATTGAATTGAAGCCAAAAATTTGCCCTAGGCTACTGTTAAGATAAAGGATGTGGGCACACGTTAATTGTTCATTTCCATATAACCTTGCAAGAATTTATCAAAAAGAAAAATCTGGAGCATGGCAGCATTTTGTTTATCGTAAAAACTGGAGTGACTTTGCTGGCAACGTTTAACTTACCTCAACGATGACCATGACATTCCACTTGAAAATGGTAAATCTACTCCATATTCTTTCCTCGCATGAATGCGTTTCATGAGGTTTATTGCTGAAAATTTGATATTGCGTTGCTATATGTTGGCTACTTGTTAAGCCTACCGAGTTTTTTATTGCCCATTTAATTTGAAACTGTATGTGGTGCATCCCCATTACATAGCGGGTACCACTGCAACTTTAGGTTTACCACAAACTTGGAGCTGAAGCCCGCCGCTATCTCAGAAATAAGAAAATGAAAGATTACTGATTCTCTGGTCGCCGAAGCCAGTCGGATTAACCTAATCCGTAAAAGAAATTTAGAACCATGTAACCAAATAAAACTTCTTTTTTGTATTTGTATTAGCAGGATGCAATTACATCATATAGAACTTCAAGTTGCAGAACATTGACCATGCATATGTATGCCATTTTTAGCACAGTTTAATTGTTTATCATGAGAAGGAACTAAAAACGGTTACTGAAGGAGTAGGGCATATTTTACTGCAGGAGACCCATTTATGTTCACTCAGCATTGCAATTCACAAGTTGCGATTTGAAGCATTAAGTGTGAATTTGATTCATCCTATTTCGATAGTAATTTCTTTGATTAGTCATTTTGTTATTATTAATATCTACTTACTATTATTCAACTCTAAGCACACTTCAACTGGTTTACCTGGTATTGCAGTTTCATTGAATGTGGAAAAACGAGGCATCTGCTTCGGTAGTCCATTGGAATGGTCTGTAACATCTGCTGCTTTATTTAAGCACAAATTAATAACTAGGAATTGAACCACAGACAATTAATAGCTCAGTTGGGGAAAAAAAACCTTTTTGGTCCAACTCCATTCTTTATTTAATATTATTTCCACTTTGCATCTATTTTAGAGACATTATCAGAGTCCATGAGAATTTCAGATTTCTATATTGTTGTAGTTTACTATAAAGCAATATTTTTGCTAAAGAGACTCAAAATGTCAATGAGAACAGCCTGGTTTATTTGATAAAACACAGCCTGGGCATTAGAATGTTAGAGTATGTTACGCTTTGGTCAGATACAAGCATCTGCCTATTGTGCATTCATACTTCAACTTCTCAAGTGCAACAGCAGTATCTGCAAGGGCAGCATGAGGAGGCTCTGAACAGAGTTTAAAAATTTCAACCAATTGAAGAGGCGGAAAAAACGGCCGACTGTTGGTCGACCAAGATTTGTTTTGGTCGGGGACAGCCTTACTGATCAGTGTCTATAACGGGGTCTCAAATTTTCTAAAGAATGTCTTTGCTTTAAAGACTCATGGCTGCACTTCCTTGAGTTAATTTTTACACTTCCTGTTACTTCGGCTTCATTTGCTCAGGGCGGTGCTTAATTCAGTATAATTTGTTGGAAGTGTTTCTGAAAGCAGGTTACACTCAAAATCACACCTGCGCACTGAACAAATACCATCTGAAGTTTTGACTCTTTCTCACTGAAACATTCTAGCGCTGGCGTAACAGTCACTAATGGTAACTGATTGCTGTGAAGTTTTAGAACATTGACAAAAAAGTGCCAAAAAATTTACCTTCAGCAACTAGTCCAGTGTCCATTCAACTGCTGCTTGAGCAGTATTGGTGCTTGCAGCTTTCTCAATTTCTCAAGAACCGTTCAGCCAAGCAACTTTAAACTCGTCAGTCTTGTATTCTCAGCAATACAGCCACCAAGTGGGAAGTTGATCGGATGAATGGCTAAAATATGTGATGGATACCTGCATACACATATGCCCCCAAACAGAGAATTCTTACTTTATAGCATGATAATGGTATTTTGGTTTTTGTGTTTTACGGACCTGGGAGTAGCGGGTTTGATCTGATTTGTCCCTTTTGACACTGCAGGTGAAGATGAACCGTATGCGACTGAGAATTGCCCAAAGATTGAAGGAGGCACAGAACACCTGTGCTATGCTAACCACTTTCAATGAAGTGGACATGAGGTGGGACATGTTCTAATGCAGTCCATGTCCAATGCACTTACACTACCTACAGACTGAGTGCACTTGCATCCGTGCCTGTGTAAAACTGTTAGTTATTCATTCTATAGCATTTTTCCCTGCGTCATTTGTGGTAAAAATATTATATTGGCTTTAAAAAAGCATTTCAGCGTTTGATTAATGGAGTCAATACAGCATTTGCACTCATCCATTTCAAGAGCTTTGTGACACCCAACACCTTCTTAAGCAGGGGAATGTAAATATTTTGTTCTAATGTCGGTAAAACAAAGATAAGCTTGGTAAAACAAGCTTTATTAATTTATGGGTAAATGCTGCTGTTGATGTTTTTTTTTTTTCCCTCTCTGGCATCGTGACACTTTGAGCATTTCTTTTGAGGGAAAATAGCGGTGTCAGCTTACCTTTATTTGGGGTCTGCTATGTGTCGTAATCAAATTCATATTGACAGAGTGGAGGAAGTCTCCGAAGGACCGCGGTAATCTGGAGACTGAGGAAGGAGACTGGTTAGGAGACTAGCGCTTCTGCCGCGTCCACAGAGACCAACTCCCTGAGTGCAAAAGCTGCCTGAAACAGAATAGGCTTTTATGACAGTCCAATAAGATTTGGAGGGTTTTTGAGAGTGAAGATTTTTATCGCTTCTTCTCTGTTTTCTCGTAGAGCATGCGTCTTGGGAGGCTCTAACGCTATTAGCGGAGTAACCCTAGAGTTTAAATGAGGTTATGGGCAGGAAAACAAACAATTAAAAAGAAAGTCAACAGATTTTTTTTATCGTGTGAAGGAAAAATGAATGCTGCTTCTACAGGAACAGCTTGTGGTCAATAACTTGAACTTAATGGACCTTTTTTGTTTTTGCTGAAAAACTTTCATTGTTGGGATGGAACTCATGGAATAATCATGAATCTCTGTTCACCGGATCAACTAAACAACACGTTAGCATATACGCTCACAAATACGAAAAGAACCCTCCTTCCTTCTAAAATTTGTCACCATGGTGGTTTTCTAATTATGTCCCAAATTTCTCTTATCAGCAACATCCAGGAAATGAGAAAGGTGCACAAAGACGCTTTCGTGAAGAAGCACGGCATCAAGCTGGGCTTCATGTCTGCTTTTGTGAAAGCCGCAGCGCATGCGCTGACTGACCAGCCTTCGGTCAATGCTGGTAAGGTTTTATTTTTAACATTACCCAAGTTTCATTGGTTTTGAAGAACGTCAGTCGTCAAGTCTGAGTTGCCATTTACCAAGGGCTTGTGGTCAGAAGCTCATAACGTTCAATCTCGAATCAAGTTTTCTTGTTCACATCTTTCCTCTGCATAAGCCACAAAAACCAGCTAACTTTTTTTTATTTTTATTTCATACCTGTTTCAGCAAGCCACAGCAAACTGCAGGCAGTTTGAAATTCACCGCTGGCCTCTAAGTCTAAAACAGCGTTTAGTTTGTCTCCTACTGCTTGATTTTGCAAAATGTTTCATTCTTTGACTTTTGGCATACTTCATTTACCATTATTGTGACTTCTGGACCATTAGTTGCTGTGAAACTGGCAATGTCAGTATGTAATACTCATCGAAAAAATAAAATTTCTTCTTTTATTTATTTATTCCTAACTGCAGATCATTTTTTGTCTTCTCAGTCATTGATGACACAACCAAAGAGATTGTGTACAGGGATTACATTGACATTAGCGTGGCTGTGGCAACTCCGAAGGTAAGAATTTCTTTAGGAGCAAGAATGAAGCAAGAAAGGGTTAAAAAAAAAAAAAAAAAAGTAATTGTACACTTGACTGCAGAACATCAAACCTTGTCACTCGTTATTAATGGCCATAATTGGGGATGAGACTCGACCAACAATGTTGTCAATAACTCAAGGCTGGACCCATTTGATTTGCTGTTGTACTGAAATTCTGAACTGTGAAGTAACTGGGCTCTTGCTTCTTTAGGGACTTGTGGTGCCAGTCATCAGAGGAGTGGAGAACATGAACTATGCTGACATTGAGAAAGCCATCAACGAGCTTGGAGAGAAGGTACCATTTCCTTCAGGGCTCTTCTCTGATATAATAATTTTTCAAGTTGAATGTAGATATGCATTTCATACAGATGTGCAAGTCATGAAGTGTTGATGGCAGTTCCTTAAATCAACAGGACAAGCTGAGGTAGTCTTAGCTTCAAAACCATGATGTCTGCAGATTTGTTTCAACTCATTTCAAATTTAAGAAGTTATTTCTTTGTCTGGTTCAGTGCTGCTCTTCCACAATTGAGTCCTCTATTGTTGCATTTAGGCTCGTAAAAATGAACTAGCGGTAGAAGACATGGATGGCGGGACCTTCACGATCAGCAATGGAGGGGTGTTCGGGTCCATGTTTGGGACGCCCATCATAAACCCACCTCAATCTGCCATCCTGGGCATGCATGGGATCTTTGACAGGCCGGTGGCCATTGGTGGCAAGGTGCGCGCATAGTCACTTTGACAAGGTTTTGCTCTGCAAGTCCAGAGCTGGTGCTGTGTGTTCACTCCTTGTACCTTTCAACTCCTGCAGGTGGAAATCAGGCCAATGATGTACGTGGCCCTTACCTATGACCACCGACTGATTGATGGTAGAGAGGCAGTCACCTTCCTGCGCAAGATCAAGGCTGCTGTGGAGGACCCAAGATTGCTGCTCCTGGACATGTGATTTGTAGCACAAAGGCCAATTAAAAACTGCTCCCTTAATAGAAGCAATGGTTATAATTGCCCTCGCAATGTTCTCTACTGAAATTGATATAAAAATGTATTGGTGAAACAAAGGGAGAGAAGTGAATGTTTCATGGTGGTTTAGCGTTCTGCATGGGTTTGAGTGGTGAAGAATTTATTACAGGCGGGGGGTTTGAATGGTGAGGAGTGCAGAATTTTGGTGGACCAGGTTCCAACATGATGTGACACTTTTTGATCATTTTATTTGGTGGGGGGAGGAATGAACCACCACTTGAACAATTCATTTGTGAGAAGTTATTCCATACACTTCATGTAAGGCTGCCTTGCTGCGCAGGCTGTTTATATTGGCTACTTTGGTACAACTTTAAGTGGTGGATTATTATGTAAAATGCTCAAGTCAACAATGTATTTCACACAGGTCTGTTAATTTGTCACCCTCAGAACAGATTCTGACTGTTGTACAAAAAAAACTGTATTTAAGAAAGGATTTTAAAAACATTAAAAAGTGATAAAAATGTTGTGTGTATGCACAAACAGTGCTATTTTCAAGTTAAGATTGTGAACTTGATAATACCTGTACATTTCTGTGGTCTATTCATACAGAATTGGGGCTTAAAGCATTTTATGTGAGTGGCAAATTGCTCATATTTGAATTGTGATGGTGTTCTTGCAGTTGAAGCAAACTTGCCCAGTTGAGAGGTTTGCGTCCTTCATAGATCTTTGAAAATTCAGTGGTAAGGCAAGGCACGCGGTTGAAGGCTAAGATACTGCGAAACATTTAGCTTGCCAGTCTACCTGAACCAAAACCAACTATCATACTTCAAAGTTCCGTGCTAGATCCGACTTAAGTCTATAGAGGATGTGGTTATTAAGATGAATCATGGTACTATTTGGTCGAATATAGAGGGGCGGAAGTGTGATGAAGTGCGTTCGTTGTGGGAAATCAACACCTCTCCACTTAAGATCTCCATTTTATTCATGCAAGTTATTTTAAACCATTTTCAATTCGTGTTGAATAGCTTTTCATTAGACCCTTGAGAAACCTAAGTGTATGTAGAAGGCACATAGCGAGAAAGAGTTGGCATATAACTCGATGAGAATGAGCCAATCAGAATACGGTACTGCTTAGAGCATTTGCAGTCTTCAAAACGTGCGTCGGGCTCATCTTCAAACCAACGGAGTCGTGCTTTGCTCCTGCGAAGATTCTACATAAATGAATTCACTACGACAGTCTTAAAGCTGCATACTGTATACATTCACCTTTCCATAATACAAGGTTAAGTGCACGCAGCTGCAATGGAAACCCTTTACAACTTCGTTTACTTTTATAATTGCTGAACACAATGGGTTCTAATAAGCATCTTTGTTTCACTGTCAGCGCCTACGCAAACAGCGAAATAATGTTATTCTCAGAGAAACGCGGAATTCATTACGCACACAAAAACTCAGACCATTAGATTTCCATGAGAATGGATGGAGACACCAATACGGATAAATAGACGCAGCAATAATGGGCATGCAAGGGAATTATTTATTTATTTACCTTTTAAACCACTTAAGATTCCATTAGCGGGGTATGGAGAGTATTTAATGCACCGTACGTGCTCCAAGGTGCACAAATACCCGTGTTTTGTCGTTTTTTTTTTTTTTTGAAAGCATATTCTTAAACATTTGGCACAAGACGCGAATATCAAATCAGTCGTTTTCCTTTTATTTTTTGTAATCGGGCAGATGAAAGGTAAAATTATAGAAATGGGCAGTTTTTGATAGACGGCCATTTGTTTTCGTTCGCCTCATCACTGCGATAATTTCCCTAAATTATTCCTTCGTTGAATCTCGATAATAGGTACAACTCTCGGTTTTGGACCAAAACCAGATTTTGCATGGTCAACCTCTGGAGTCGAATTTCTCATCTCAAGTGACGTATTACGCGGTTTTCGTTTTCAATGCGGAACTACCTTCTGAATTGATCCTGGCCTTCCTTACGCTACTTGGCGGCTCTGCGCAGGCACTGACCCGCAATTTTGGGCGCTGTTTCCACGTCCCTATCGTCAATGCCTTCAAATTTCTTCGTAAAATTTTTTTCCGTTATACCTTTCGAGCTGTTAGCATTTTTATCCGAAAATGTATCATTTAAATTAGATGATGGCATGCAGCATGGTGTCTTTGAACAAAAGTTGCCAGGTCTTTATGAAGCGCTTATGTTCTATATGATCAAAGTTGCTACTGTACGCTGATTCATATTGAAATATAAAGGTGAAAACAAAGACTTTGATCGCTTGGGGCTACGGGATAATTTTTCGGTGGGGCAGCATAAATCGTCAGAACTCCGGGGATATTTCATATAAATTTCAAATATTACTACAGGGTAAGGTCTGTTTTTGGAGGGGTGCCACAGTGTTTACCTGTCTACCAACTATGAAAAAACGATTTCATTCTCCTATGCCAGAGTCTCGACCAGCAATAGTTTTGAAACCCGAACTCGGGTATGAGATCACTGTTTGGTGCAAACGGACGACTTTATGAGCATTAAATGAGAATTATTGTGTCTCCTGACAGGCTCATTGCCTCGCATTCATAGTATGTATCTGGTTCAGTAGGCCTACAGCAGACGAGAATTCCGGTTGCCCAGGTCTTTACCAATTTGTAAAGTTTCCGTTCCTTTTTCACAACACTAAATAAACATTAATGGTTTGGGGACTAGTGACCAAGTGATGCAATGTTTCGGGCGTAATTTTGTCCCATTCTTCCTCCAAACAAAGTCTTAAGGTTCCCAGCTGTATGGGTATGAAGGTAAATCCCTATCTTTATTTGAGAGCATGGCATTTCCACTTAGCAGCAGGCGCATCGAATTCATGCGTAGATTTTGCCTATTTTCCCCCAAAATTCCCCCGCTTGCGTTTGGATCTTTTCTCCCTGGGCACAAAACTGTCTCTGCGTGCTTGAACCATTTCGCTTGCCTTCGGATTTTTTTTTTCTTTGCGCTCTAAACTGCCTCTGCGCGCTTGAAACATTTCTGCTTGCACACGAAACATTTCTACACACGCTCGGATTTTTCTGCGGTACATTCATGTCAAAAATGGCCAACCAATCGAATGCCCGGGTCCATGTTGACCAATGAAATTATCGCCGTCTCGGTGCGGGACCATTCGTTTAACTTCAGACAGCGTGCCGTGGGGGCGGTGACTCTTACTGTATCTTTGGCTATGCTGCTGTGTGCGCGACCGCTTATTAAATTATGTTAGTCTTTAGATTATACAGCCATCAAACTAGCTAGCTAACGTTAACTATGGGAAATTGTAAATAATAGTCATAAATAAGCAGTGTCATTTGTTTCAGCCCTAACTTCACTAGCTAGGTAGCAGTACCAGAGACGGCTCTTGAGCTAGCTTGCGAGCTAGCTAGCCAACATCCCAAAAATTTGAAAATACAGTTTGGATGCATGAAAGCGCCGCTAAACATATCAGAGAAATTCATGCCTATTACAGCTAGCTTAGTAAAGTTGAGGCAAAACCAAATCATATTGCTTTAACATGACGATTATTTACAAGGATTATCCATAGTTAATGTTAGCTAGCTAGCTAGATGGCTATACAGTCTAAGGGGTAATGTAGTTTAATAAGCGGTCACGCACACAGCAGTACAGCCAAATATTGCATTATCTTCGGGAACATAGACTGTATAAGAAGATGGACGCAGCACCGGGGTCTGAAAACTGAGGCCAATGCGGAAATCTCTAAAATTTGCATTCTGTTTAATGGCCAGCATATGGCGAAGTCGGTGGTTGCAGAAAGTTGTTCAATCCTATACAAGTCTATGAGAAAATGACCTACTTTCCCACCTGATTTATTATTTCAATAATGATGTTCCACATTACTTTATGTTATCTATCGCAAGCTTCAAGTCTCCTTTGATATATCATGATGTTAATTTTTGTAAATTATGGTCCCAAATAGACAAGAATAAAGGATAAAGCCAGAATATGCTTTAGGGGCGTGGCTATCCTCTGGTCCTCGTCTGATACGGTCAGATCCACCCGTAGATCCACCCCTCGCTCCTCCCTGGATATTCAATTCACGCTCTCGTCCAATAGGTATTGCATTCGGTTTCAAAATGACAAAATGGCGCTATTCAAATAGCGAAAATTGAGGCTTCCCAAATGATATGCTGAAACCAGTGGGTGACGTCACGGTTGCTTTGTCCATCTTTTTATACAGTCTATGTTTGGGAGTGGTTCTACCGAAGAGTCACGCTGTATGAAATTAAACGAATGAGCCCGCAAAGAGGCAGCGATAATTTTATTAGTCAACACAGAACCTGGCATTCTATTGGTTGGCCATTTTTGACAGGAATATACCGCAGAAAAATCTGAGCGTGTGTAGAAACGTTATGTGCGCAAGCAGAAATGTTCTAAGCATGAAGAGACAGTTTTGTGCGCAGGGAGAAAAGATCCAAGCGCAAGCAGGGACTATTTGAGTACGAGAACAGATTTTGGGGAAAAATGTGTAAAACCTACTCATGAAATCAATGTGTCTGCTCTCAAGTGGAAGTACTATGCTCTCGAATAAAGATAGGGATTTATCTTCATATATGGGGTCCTTGTCACATTTTTTCATCTTTTCATAATGCACCACGCGTATACTTGGGACAAGGAGGCCAGTCCAGGACACACACCCTCTTCTTACGCAGCGACGTTTTTGTTGCACATGCATGTTGCATTGTCTTGTTGCAGTATGCAAGGGCGTCCATGGAAATGATGTGGTCTTGAAGGCAGCATATGACGCTCCAAAATCTCAGGGCACTTTTCAGCAGTAATGGTGCCTTCACAGGATTTCAAGTTACTCTTGCCAAGGTCACTGACACAAACCCATACCATGACAGGACATGGCTCTTTGACTTGTTAGTAACAGCCTGGATGGTCCTTTTCTTTGGTCTGGAGCACACAGCGTCAATTTCTTCCAAAAAAGACCTGAAATTTTGATTTGTTTGACCACAGTATACAGTTGTGCTCAAAAGTTTGCATACCCTGGCTGAATTTGTGAAATGTTGCCATTTATTTTGAAAATATGACTCATAATGCAAAAAAGCTTGTCTTTCATTCAAGGAAAGTGATCATGTGAAGTCATTTATCATCACATGGGCGTTTGGCTCCTTTTTAAATCATAATCATTTTAATTTAAAAATCACAAAGCAGAAGTCGCAGCATCGGCCCTTGATGAGGAGGATCAGGAAGCTTGTGGATGCACGGTATACATCATGACTCATGAATGATGTCAATGATTAACACTCTTCCTTAAAACTGAGCAGGTTTTCATTTCCCTTTTCCAGTATTGTGAATTGTCTGAGGAGCATGGTGGGGCAAAATGTTATGATGTGAACATTTGTGTGTGAGATCTTTTGGTATTGAGAGTGAGAATGCATGCTCTACATTATGCCTCAGTATCATTGGCTCTATCATGTAAGTTGACAGTCAAATTTGTTCTGTACAGACTGATCTTCTTTTCTGAGCCCCAATCCCAAACCTACTCAATTAGTTTTTCTGAAATTGTGTTTCAAGTATCTGCTTACCGAGAGGTTATGGCTTTCCAGAATGCTTGTGGACATTTCAATTTGATCAGAACTGAATCTAGTACACTGTCAAAATGAGTTGAACCATGAAAGTTCAGTATTAATTCTGATGCCCATACAAAGCATGAGGAGGCAAGATTGTACGAGCTTGTATTTTTTATTTTTTTATTTATTTTTAACCAAGAATGTCATCAATTATCACATGGTTCATCTGGCATAATGTAAATAGTGTACACAGGAAAAGCTTATAAAATTATTCCTTAGTGAATGCCAAAGAAAAGCAGGAAACGACAAGGCGTCAACACTTTTGAATTGCCTTCCTTGCACCAAGTCCTAACAACATGTATTCTTATTCAGGGTAAAATGTTAATTGTTTTCAAAGGAAATATGAAATAAAAGAGCTATTTTCCAGCATGTGCAATGTCTGTATATAGCAGTCACTGTCTTTTAAAATTTCTAGGCGAGTGGCTAAAAGCTCACCTAGGAATTCAAGCCGAGCTTTTTCTTGCGGCCCTCGCGGCTCGTTTCAAGGCTGGGGCAACCGGAAGAATGAAAAGATTGGATGTCTCTTTGCTATGATGGGCATGTTACTCCAAGATAGATTCATTCTGAGTTACAGGGCCCATTATGATGCATAAAAAGTTGAAACTAAGTTTACCTCTTACACAAAACATGCTGAGATTTTGAGAAGCATCCTGAACCTATTCTCCAATATAGGCTTAAACCTCTTAATGCAATTGTATGGGCCACATAGAAGTCAATCCTGAGAGTACAGAAACAAAGTGCAGATTAACAAAAAAAAAAAAAACTTTTTCATTAAAACGTTTTTATAATTAAAGAAGGCATACAATAAAAACAAATTCCGACGATTTTGTTTTCATTGTATGCCTTCTTTAATTATAAAAACGTTTTAATTGTCGGTGGCATTACCTGGGCTTACCGCAATAGCTGCTTAACCTAACATGGCTCAAAAGAATCACTGAATCACTATGAGAAACGTGGACTCCGTATCGTAACCTGACCAAATTTGGAAACCAAAACATACGTCACAGTCTAAACCTCGTCCATAGTACTCACGGACGCTTCAGCCAAGTAACACAACGCGTGCCCACAGCAAATTAATTTCTGGGAGCGAGAATTGTTAATCTACGCACATATCTGCTGTCGACAAGCATACTCGAAAGCCGTGATTCATCTCGGAATGTCCCATTTTGCAAAAGTTTCTTCCCTAATGCCATGTCCCGCGGCTATGTTCACCATCTACAGCCACTCCGAAGGCAAAAATGAGAGTGGCGATTGGTTCAGAGAAGGTCATTTGGTATGGGTTGCCCAATCACAGAACGGGTATCTCTCGCTTATGGTTTCCCACTATCTACGAAGACTGGTTTTCATCTTTTCTACAAAGCAGTGTTGGCGCCAGGTTGGCGCTACCGTTCTGTATCATACAGAATGTCTACCAGCGGAGTGTAACGATGGAGACGGAACTAGTCTAGTTTCTACGAGGCGCGCGTTTTTTTTTTTTTTCCCGAGCATTGTTCTTGTGAGGTGCGCTCTTATTTCCTCGCCTCATTTATTTAGGCGTGCTATGGTGCGCGCGCGCTTTCGCGCGCCTTAAAGGGATAGTTCACTTTTTTTTGAAGTGGGGTTGTATGAGCTACAAATTGCCACTACTTACATTAGATGCCGTAGAAAGCTCTCTGATGTCCTCCAGGTAGCCGCACCAGCGCATAGTGCTGGGTGGAAATTTAGGCGATACACTGTTGTGAACGGGACCAGGGAAACAGCGTATTTTTGCGGCCTAAAAGAGGGCCTACTTAAGAATAATAAACTATTTCAGTTGTACGCCATATTAAAAAGATTACAGCGCTTCACCTGCTCGGAAAAAAATCACAGTTGCTCTTGAACTAACCAACTGACATAGTCCATCGGAGTAAACTGCGCGCTGCAGCGATCAGCTGTTTGGGTCAGACTCTGAGCGGTTTGTGGCAGAGGCAGCATTTCAATGACATAGAATTACGTCTCAAATAAAAAAAAAAAAATCCCTATAATAACCAGCACAGCAGATTCACAGTATGTGGCTGCGTAGACCCTAATCGATATCAATTGGTGCTGTAATATTACATTAGACTTTTTCACAGGTGTTTCACACTCTTACCTGATGCATGGGTACAGCAGTGCTCTTCAGCGTGCACCGTTGAGATTTCCCTGAATGTAGCGTCACGAAATCCTCTTTGGAAAAATGAATACTGCAAACACGGAGCTCTTTTAGGGATACGGATGGCGTATCAGTATCCATGTTGAGCGCAGCTAGCCACTGCTGAAGTCCATCCCGCAGAGGAATGCGGTGGAAGCTGTAAGTGCACCAGGATACAGCTTTGCTTTCACGTGCAGGAAAGCAGCACACACGGACCATTTTCAAATATTTGCGCAAGTTTAACGACCGTCGACCTCAAGAACCACAGTTAAGCCGCTTGACACTGGACGCGAAATCCATTTTTAAGCAAGACAGATTACATTAAAAGTCAACGCGAAGACACATTTGGCGTGTATTCGGCGTCGCATTGACTTTGAATGGAATCTGTCGTCGCGAAAAAAATTTGTTTCAAGGCCCAGTGTGCAAGCAGTTTTACTGTGGTCCAAACAGCTGATCGCTACAGCGCGCAGTTAACTACGATGCGCCGCGAGGACTACGTCAGTTGGTTAGTTCAAGAGCAACTGTTTTTTGCCGAGCAGGTAAAGCACTGTAATTCTTTTTAATATAGCGTACAACTGACATGGTGTATTATTTTCAAGTAGGACCTCTTTTAGGCCGCAAAAATACGCTGTTTCCCGGGTCCCGTTTACAACAGTGTATCGCCTAAATTTCCACCCAGCACTATGCGCTGGTGCGGCTACCTGAAGGAGATCAGAGAGCTTTCTACTGCAAGTACTGTAAGTAGTGGCAATTTGTAGCTCATACAACCCCACCTCAAAAAAAGTGAACTATCCGTTTAAAAGACAGTGACTGAAACAAGATCCTTTATATACTGTACTGGTTTGAGAGACATTTAATTTCTTCTGAAAATGATTACAAAGATCAGTATGATGGTATAATGCCCAGAAGAATCTGAAATTGTGGCACAGTTCATGATAACATACGTAGACCTTGCATCATGAAATGCTGAAATGCATGTGGTGAGCTCCAGAGAACAAATGTATAATTGTTACTTCTCTCTCAATGCTCGGAAGGCCTTTTTTTTTTTTAGGTCATCCTACATCACTCAACTATGGGCCTTGGTGACAAAGGTGTGACTAGGAGGATGACCACAAGGTGGAAGAGCGATACACAGCAAACTGAATCAGAGGAAGTACAACCTGTGGCATTAGGAAGGAGGAGAGCCAAATATAAACCAGATGGTTTTCATTCTCGTGTGCTTTTGGTCCCTCAGAAACCTCAGTTCATTGTTTCCACCTGGGCTGAAGTAGTCTTGTCTCACTCTTCCTTATTTAGTCAGTCTGTGATTTAGCCCACATACATATTAGCAGAAAACTACCATGAAGTCTAGCCTTGGTGATTGAAGCGCACTGAATTTAAGGCACAAATGTTCTATATGGATGCGTCAGGAGAGCTGGGTTTGCAGATAGAAGTGTAATATCAGCATAGGGTCTAATTTTCAATTACAGGTATAGTGCAAAATATTTGAATCACTTGAACGTGTGGGGTGTAATCTTATGTAATGTTGCATTGTTAACAATAACTCTTTATTGACTGTTTAATGGCATGTACCACAAAAACGTATACTTTATTCCCAGTTAAGTGAACCCGTAAGTTGACAACCAATATTTATTCAGCAAGATTTATCAAGCATTAAAAAAATTATAATCGAAGCAAAAAAACTGAATCACAAAATCTTTGGTGCAAAAAACAGAATCAAACATGTTTATGTTACATATTGTCCATGTAATAGTTCATTTTAATCAATATTTGGTGGCTCTGCCTTTTGCATTGATTACAGCTCTAATTCTACGCGGCATGGAATGAACCAGTCTTTGGCATTGCTCTCTGGTAACAGAATTCCAAGATCTTTTCATGCATTCCTTCAGCTCAATAAGATTGCTTGGCTTCATTGAGACTAACTTTTTCTTAGCAATGTTCCACAAGTTTTCAATGGGGTTGAGATCGGGTGAATTCGCTGGCCACGGCAAAACCTGTGTTGTGAGCCCGAAACCAATGTGACGTACTCTTGGCGGAATGAGTGGGCGCTAAGTCCTGCTGGAAAGTAAAGTCTTCAGATCCAAAATGATGTTCGGTAGTTGGTATCATGTAACTCTCTAACTCTTGGTAAATTCCTGCAGTGACTGTTGACTTGATAATACAGAGAGGCCCGATGCCATCCGCACTCATACCTCCCCAAACCAATATGCTTTGAGGGAATTTAACACTCTTCCTTGTGCAGCTAGGATTATAGTATAAAAGTAGTATAACCGTATAGTATAACAGTTACTGCAGGAATTTACCAAGAGTTTCTTGAGAGTTGCATTATACCAACTACCGAACATCATTTTGGATCTGAAGACTTTACTTTCCAGCAGGACTTAGCACCCGCTCGTTCCACCAAGAGTACGTCACATTGGTTTCGGGCTCACAACATTGAGGTTTTGCCATGGCCAGCGAATTCACCCGACCTCAACCCCACTGAAAACTTGTGGAACATTGCTAAGAAAAAGTTAGTCTCAATGAAGCCAGGCAATCTTATTGAGCTGAAGGAATGCATGAAAAGATCTTGGAATTCTGTTACCAGAGAGCAATGCCAAAGACTGGTTCATTCCATGCCGCGTAGAATTAGAGCTGTAATCAATGCAAAAGGCAGAGCCGCCAAATATTGATTAAAATGAACTATTACACAGACAATGTGTAACATAAACGTGTTCGATTCTGTTTTTTTGCACCAAAGATTTTGTGATTCAATTTTTTTGCTTCGATTATAATTTTTTCAATGCTAGAAAAATCATGCTGAATAAATATTGGTAGTCAACTTACAGGTTCACTTAACAGGGAATAAAGTAAACGTTTTTGTGGTACATGCCATTAAACGATCAATAAAGAGTTATTGTTAACAATGCAACATTACATAAGATTACACCCCACATGTTCAAGTGATTCTAATATTTTGCACTGTACCTGTATTTTTTGTACCTGTATTTTTTATTTGCAGTAAATTATTAGATTAAAATATGTTGGTTTGCTTGCTATGACTTAAACCAACTGATTTCTTCCCAATATGAGATGTAAATCCTTCCCAAAAAAAGTCATTTATAAACTTTCTTTAGGCACAGGCCACTAGGTTGACACTGAATCAGTGGTGGCTGCTGAACTGAAAATACACGAGGAATATCCATAAAACTAAAGACTGGTCTTGACCTGTTTGCTATAATTAATTTAAATGAACATACTTGAACTCTGGAAACACTCAGCATTATCAGGTGTAGCCAGTTCTCCTTGTGAAGGAAAGACAAGAACTAATAATTCCTAATGATTTGAATAAGCCATCGGCAGTCAAACGCAACTCGCTTCTCAATGCAATGTTGTGGTGATTAGAAAATTCAATGCAGAAAAATGTTTTATTCACTATACAAAAAAAGAAAAATGATTATGTTAACTTTTGTGTTTGCTTTCAGCACCTTTGCTTCATGATTGTATAACCCCTTTGCAAACTTCAGCCTGAGGGTAGGCTGCTAGGCATTACTGCATTTTTAAACGTCAAATATTGAGTTACATTGTAAAACTATACGTGTTCGAAAGCTTTAGGACTCTGCATTCTAACTACGTAATCCATATGTAGTAAATACCATCACGAAAATAGTATTTAATATTGCATCATATCAACCCTCAGTCTGACTATGCAGTCCCATAGCTTCAGTTGTGTAGCATTGTTCAGATTTGTCAAAATGAGCTGAAATTGATGTTTTTACCTTGGTAGTGGTAATGCATTATAGTTCTTAATCGGCAAAACAAGCCAGCTTGGACAAACATCACTAAATCGACTTTGACAAAGAGGTAGTAGTTGCGCGTCTTTGAATCTTACTATAATTAGCTTTTTTACTCATGATGCAGTGCTGTAGATTGTACATTGGCCCTTTAGGAACAAAATAAGTGCACCCACTGGCTATGTGCTGATCTAACAGAACAGTCAGTGTTTTGGCCCATCAGCGCTCCAATATAATAAGAAAATCAAATTCTTTTACACAGCCAGCCAGTGGGATGAAACTTCCAGAAGACGGATGTATGTGTTAGCCAAGGGATTATTTTTTAACAAGCAAGAATTGTTTCAGTAGTTTCTGACAAGAGGGGATTTTGTCAATGTAGTAAAGGAGTTTTGGAAGCGACTTCATTACGCGTATACAATCATACACCAGTGCAGGGAACTGGAAGACCTGGAAGAAGGAAGATGTAAAACATTGTAAAAGCGAATATGACCGTGACCAGGAACGGAGGGAAATTTGGACTCCACAAAATTGTTTGTCGAAACCCGCATGGACGTAACACACACACACACACACAAAAAAAATCCGTAAAATATTCCGTTTTGATTACAGGCTCATAATATTTGAACCTGTGGGTATTCAGGCGTCTGGCTGTGGCTGTAATATTTTTCTAGGCTGATGAGGCTTGTCTCAGGGACAGAAGAAAACATGAAATCTTTTTCTGTCAGACAAAAACAAATATTTCCAGTGTTATTACTCAATTTGGGTAATATTCTCAGCAATTCTGGCTATTTGAGAGAAATCTGCTGAGTGTCACCTTTAAAAACTAGACCATGACTATGCCGGTAGTCAAAGTGCTTCAAGAGTAGTAAGCACTGCAGTTTTGGGGTATATTTGATCAAAAAAGCCTGCACTTTTAAGGGGTTAATAACACCAAATAAAATGAATATTGCAACAAGTATGCACAACTGAACAACACTGATTGAAATGCAGTTTTGTGTTAAAATGGCTTGTTTTATTTCTTGTGTCACCTTAATGACGAAAATGGCCACATGTAATAATGCTGAGAGTTTTTGAAGTTTACGTTAAGATAATTTAAATGAATGATTGAAAACAGAGCAAAACCAATCATTACTTTTAAGGAATGTTCTTTGCCTCTCAATTTTCAGCTCACCAGCCACCACTGCAATGAATATAAATTTAACACTTGTCAGTGTTAAATCTGACATTTGGGGCCTTCACATTGTAATGTTTGATTTGAATTCCAGTCCACCTCAAAGGATTGGTCCCTCAGCTTTGTCTCTAGCCCCAAATCCATATTACCAGTCATTCGAAGGGTGGTCACTCAGTTGGGGGGAGGTGATACAGAGAGCCCCAGAGAGTGTGGTCTGCTGAGTGGTTGTGCTGGTTCTTTGGCCACTTGAGGATGGTGCTGATACTGCCAGGCTTGAAGCAGCTACACTCCTCCCCAACACTGGGCTATTTGCTGGAAGGCTTTTTCTCTGACTGGCTAGTTGCTGAGTGCGTGCCAAGGAACAAGGCTGAAGAAGGGGTGACACTTGATGTCACTAACTCCGCCTCCCCCGGAACCCAACCGGTAGCCAGCATCGAACTGCAGAAGCTGTGAGACACGAAAGAGGTGGGTCAAACTGCTCAATGTTGTGTTATCAGTAATTAATGCCACAGATGTCACTGAGAACTGGGCCCTCAACTGCAGTTCTGTATGTTGTAGAAGTTGAGCGCAGAGCCCAGAGTGAAAACTTGGGGAAATCACCCAGGGCTTTAGCTACACTCAAAGTCCTGGGGTCTCATTTATAATTGGTGTGTAGAAATGATGTCAATGCTAATTTCTTTGCAGATTTCTGATCGATAGCTAAAAACAATCTTGTTCTAAAAAGCACCCAAAATTAAGAAGATTGTGCACATATGAAAAATTCCCTAGTTAATCCCGATCGAATAAACATTGCATGCAGTCTTTTTTACCCATGGTTTCATAAATTAAGATACTTCGTTTGTACACCATTTTTCTTTTATTGAGTGCACATACTATTTAGGCTTGAAATCCACACAATAAAACTCCTGGAATAGCAGTGAGTGGGCATACTTTTCAAAGCAATGCCTGACTCAGTTCTTATTTGTGGGAATGTCCTTTTCTGTGATGTCCTCTCAGATCAGGAGATACATTTTGTAGCAGTTCTCTAAAATGTATGGGCTAACCAGCTAATCAGGAACTCGTCATTTTGCAACCCGTCTGCTGATCTGTTTAGTCTCTTCGTCGCTGTAATGGACCACTAGTACAGCAGGTGCCAGTAGAGTATACGTTCCCAGTCTTTCTTTCTCTCTCTTTTTTTTTTTTTTGTGACCAGACCAGTGTACATTAATTTATATTTCCTGGATCTGGTGGCTATAGAAGCCACTGAAATACACAGAACTCATTGTCGTGTTCATGAAACCAGTTTGAGATATTATTATCTTTGTGACATGGTGCAGTGGAAGTAAAGCTGGAAGTCGCCACTAGAAAATGAGTAAATCATGGCTGTAAAAGAATGCGCATGGCCAGCAAAAACTCTAGGCTCAGACACTGAGGTGATGGTTGATTGGTATTGAGGGGCCAAGGGTGCCAAAAGAAAAAAAAAAAAACATTTCCCATACCATTACACCTCCATGACAGCGGCTGACATAAAAATCTGACCATGACACCTGCGTGATGCCGCAGAAATGAGGATTAATCAGATAAGGCTGAGTTTTACCCATCTTATCTCTCCAGTTTTGGTGAGGCTGTCCAAATTTCAGCCTAAAATTTTCGCTCTGTATTTACAGGAGTGGAACCCAATGTGGTATTTGGTTGTTGTAGCGCAGCTGCGTCAAGGTTCAACATGTTATGCTCTTTGAGATGCTTATCTGCTCACCACAGTTGCGCATAGTGGATATCTGGGTTACCATTGGGTTTCTGTCTGTTCTAACCAGCCCAGCCATTCTCCTCTGACCTCTGTCATAAACAAGGTGTTTAGTACTACAGAGCTGCCGCTCACTGGATACTTTTGTTTTTCACACCATTCTGTGTAAACTCTATACACTGTTGTATGTGAAATTCCCTGATCATTATTACTCAAATCAGCTTGTCTGGCTCCAATAACAAAGCCACAGTGGAAGTTATTGTGATCACATGTTATTCCCATTCAGATGCTTGATGGGAACATTAACTGAAGCTATTGACCTGAATCTGGATTAACTCATGCAAAATAAGCAAGTGTCTTTAATAAAGTGCTTAGTGAGTGCATGTATCTCTTTAAATAACAATCACTGAACAATCAATCTGTTGGAATACTCAAGAATATGGGATGACATGACGTTATTTTTGCAATTTTCCTGCGCTCCGCATATACTTTTAAATAATGACAGATTGTTGTTAAACTCAGAAAGGGCCTGAACTGACGCGAACAAATGACAATATTACATGTAATCCACTCAAATTGTGTCATTTCTGAAGGTGAAGTACTAACAGAAAATCCTATCACTATAAAATCGTATTAAATTTAGCCAGATAAAAGGGAAGCATCCAATAGATTCAGCCCACGTGAGTGGAAGTGATCCAAAATTGACAATGATAATCAAATCATGCATTTCAAAATCAGGAGCTAAACTCAATTGGACCTGTGAGGACTGTCTGACTGGATTCACACCAGCAGAGGGCACTGGAGGTGCTCACTGTGTTTTTACCAACAGAGGGCGCAAGTCTCACCTCAGTGAGCAGAGAGGCTGATGCAGTGCTCAAGTCGTCTGGAATGAGCAGCTGAGTGTGTGAGAGGACTCCGGCAGGATGACACTGCCAAAGGGGCTGCAACAAAAGGGAAAGTAAGGGTGTTATATTTCTATCAATGTCCCACCATAGGAACATTATTATTTTTGGGAAATTATTGGGGTTTTTTTCCCCCCTGAATTTGAATTTGTTTTCCTATTTGCTTAGATATGTACTGAATTTATGATGTTATTTAAAGACTTTCATCCTGTCCTGCAAGCATGGCGTGACAAGCAGGGTTGTCCAAATGTGCATTGTATTATGTTTATATTTAAAACCTGAACAAGCTAATAGTCCTCAAACAGAAACAAAATAATTTTTTAAAATATAAGCAAAATGATGTTTGAACTCCACATTTCCTGAAAAATTAGATAAAAACAATGGAGGGTTGCGGCATTATGGTATTCACATTATGGAAATGGTCTGATGTCAGTTTATTTTTCTCTAAAAATCAGAGGAACAAGGTTAGGGCCTTCCAGTGAAGGACTTTTTGTTCCAGATCAATTCCCACAATGGAAAGTGATTTCTTGGGGGACAGAATACACTCACAGAGCACTTTCTTGGGAACACCTGTACACCTGCTCAGTCATGCAATGATTCAGTCATTCGATCATGTGGCAGCAGTGAAGGGCACAAGATCATGCAGGTACTGGTCAGGAGCTTCACTTAATGTTCTCATCGCAAATAAGAACGGGGGGGAAATGTGATTTTGGTGGCTTGACGTGGTTTTTGGTGCCAGAAGTAATTCTGAAACGGTTGATCTCCTGAGATTTTCAGATAAAACAGCTGCAGGAGTTTACTCAGAATGGTGTGGAAGACCAAAAAAACATCCAGTGAGCAGCAGACCAGCTGACACTAACAACTGGTTGATGAGAGAGGTCAGAGGACAGTAGCCGCACTGGTTAGTGCTGAAAGACAGACTCCGGTAACTGAGATAATCGTTCTTTACTAATGCAAGCATAAAAGCTTTTCAGAATGCATAAGAACATTGAAGGTGGGGGCGGATGGGCCGCAACAGCAGACAACCACGCAGTGGTGTTGTGGTCCCTTAAGAAGTAGTATACTTCATTTGGAGTATGGGTGGATCTCTACGGAGAAAATGGGTATACTCTCCTGTGCATTTCAGTGGCTTTTTGGCTGATAAGTGGGTACACTGTAAATTGACTGAAAAAGAGGTGGATATTCCTGGTATCTCCATGTATTCCCTCCACCATACCAATGTGACCACATTGGGCTAAACTTCTGTCAGCCAAGAGCGCAAATCTGAGGCCGCAGTAGGCATAGGCCCACCAAATCTGGACAGATGAAGACTGGACTCTCTATTTCTGCTGCATCATGCAGACGGCAGCATAAGAATTTGGTATCAAAGGCAGAGTGCATGTACCCAACCTGCCCTGTGTCAACAGATGAGGCCGGTGGGAGTGCAATAGTGGAGAGAATGTTTTCTTGACGCACTTTGGGTCCCTTAATACCACTCAATCATAGTTTTAATGCCACAGCCTATCTTAGTGCTCTTGCTGACCATCTGCAACCATTTGTGACCTTAATTTACCCACCTTCTCACCGTGATAATGCACAATATCACACAACAAAAGTAATCTTAAATTGAGTTTTTTCTCCCCAGGAGAGTTTTATTTCTCTTCCCGTAAAGGATTTTTTTCTGGCCAAGGTTGCCTCTGGCAGGCTCGTGAAGATCTTGTTATTGGTCTGACATCTGTAAAGTGCTTTGTTTTTATTTATTATTTTTTATTTTTATTTATTTATACTGGGAGTCCGATTGAGAGCAAGCTCTCTTTTTGTGGTAATGCCTTTTTGTTATAAACGCAAAACAAATAAATCAAATTAAATTGAAGACTGGTGTCATAAACATGACAATGAGTCCAGTGAACTTCAATGGTCTGCCCAGTCTCCAGACCTGAAATCCAAAAGGGCATCTCTGGGATGTGGGACAACAGGTGATTCACAGCCTGCATGGGTAATGTAAAAATCTGCCAAAATAAAGAGATGCGATGACGTCAAAAAGTCTACGCAATGTTTCCAAAATCTTGTGGATTTTGCTCACAGAATTGTGGCTGTTCTGTGAGCAAACGGAGGCCCTACCCCAGCATTAATATTATGTTCCTCATAATGTGCTCAGTGAGTGTAAAACTGACAGACAATACCTTGTGCAAAGAAAGCTATTATGAATAGCTTTTTGAATGCAAAAGCACAGAATGAAGACTTGTTTATTACATGTAATATGACTGTTTTCAAAGGAATGCGCAAGGATGTTTTTTTTCATACCATTCCAGTCAGGAGTTCATATAGAAGTGCTCCAAAACTCCACCAGTCACAAGCGTCGGTGAGTTCTAACACTCCTCCCACTTCTACTTGAGGACAAAAATATACAGGATTATATTAGTTATCTCATCTAGCATAAAATGAAGAGGAATTTCCATTATAAATGGCAGCCATTTGGAGTTGGTCTTTGCTGAGGTCCAAAAACGTTTTTTTAATGATGACCATGAGATTGCATCTGCACTGGTGTAAAAGAAAGCATATTTTGATTTTTTGAAGTATAAGGGCCTGTTTTCACAAAATGATTGCCAATAAATGACAAGGATTCTCTCATTTATTGGTTAAAGTTAATTGATTTTGTGGTAAGAATGACTTTTTTGAGTAATGTAATATCTGACGGTAGCACATTGTACACTGCTCATCCAAAAAAAAAAAGGTTGCAATTTAGATTTAAATAAGCAAATTGTCAAGTTCCTATGTTTATTCCTGTGATTAGTATGTTTCAGCTGGCAATAATTCTAATCCAGACTGATTCAGTGTGTAACTTGTCATTTCTTAAAACAAGAGGCCCATGGGCCTTAAAGCTGCTGTTGGTAACTTTGAGGAGAGAGAGGACTTGGCATCAAAATTTGAAAAAGTGCAACTTTCAGATCCCTCCCCCTCCCTCTCCATTGCACTCCTAAGACCCTCCCCCAGAAGGCTGCCGTGCATGCGAAGGCACGCGAGCTGTTATGCATGCGACAGTGGAGAGATTTTGCACGTTCATATTATGAAAACGGCCAAGTTGCCAAGGCTAGATGTTACTGTTGTGAACAGTCAACACTGCTGGCCAACAAACAGGCGCGTCGTTAGATCTGAAAATTCCGGGGCTAATATCCCTCCCTTTATTGAAAATAATTAGTCCTGGCTAATTCTAGATGGTTTTCCTTTATTAACACGTTTTCCAAATCAAGAATAATCAAGTGGCAATTGAAGACACGGCTTCTCTCCCCCATGCGATCTAAAAGCGGCAAAATAATGGGCTACATTCAGTACAGAAAAATAATTGATTATAATTAGGTCTATGCACCGTCACTCGGCGACGGCATTTCAGAGCTCTTCATTGAATGAAGGTAATTTCGGCGACAAGTACGTACACCTGTTTTTGCAGCACGGTCACTCAACTCGCTGTGAAAAATTGACAGCTGTCCGATTGTAAAATGTAAACGGACGAAACCACGTACTAGTCACCAAAATTACCTTCATTCGCGGAAGAGTTTTGAAATGCCGTCGCCGAGTGACGGTGCATAGACCTAATTATAATTATGATTATCATTGTCTAATTGGTTCTTTTTAGTCGGTCCGAACGATTCTTTTAAATTGCAGTAGGAGCAGTAGGTGGGTTTAAAGGCACCTTTTTTAATTACAGAGTACTAGTTTTATGTAATACTGTCTGTACACAGTGACAGTTTTAGCAAAAATGACAAAAAGTTACTTTTATAAGACTTACCAACTGCAGCTTTAACGGTCACCTGAGTTGTATAAAAACAGATGTTATTGATGTCAATGAACCAAGTATACCCAAAAGTTTCCTTTTCCTATATAAAGTAGAGTAAATTTCACCCCCTCCCCAGGGGCAAACATGGAGCCTGGGGGCCATGAAATTAACAATTTTGATAAAGCACCTCCAGACCCTTCCATCTATGAAGAGTATTAGTTTCCAGCCTATCTCAGTCTGGAGAAGAAGATTGTTGAAATTTTTGGCAGTATGACCCCATTTGGGCCCCACCCCTCAGCCCCTTGGGAAGAGACAGGGTTAAAAATGTCATAGTATCAAACTGTTATCTTATGGTTATAATGCCAATCAAGTTTGAATGATTTCCAGTAGAAAATGAACAAAATATACCCAAAAGTATCATTTTCCTATATAAACTATAGTAAATTTCACCCCCTCCCCAGGGGCAAACATGGAGCCCGAGGGTCATGAAGTTCACAATTTTGATAAAGCACCTCAAGAGCCTTCCATCTATGAAGTGTATTGTTTTCAAATTTCAGCGAATTTGACCACTTTTAGCCCTGCCCCTCAGAGCACCTGGGGGTGGGCACCATATAACTCACAGTTTTGGTGCATATTTGACCAAGGAAGGTTCCTGCAAAATTGTATTTAAATCGGATCAGCGGTTTCTGATAAGAAGTGGAAAATGTATTGACCAGATTTAGCCCGGCCCCTCAGAGCCCCTGGGGGTGGGCAGCATTTATTCACAGTATGGGTGCATATTTGACTCAGGAAGGTTCCTGCAAAATTTTATTGAAATCGAATCAGCGGTTTCTGAGAAGAAGTGGAAAATGTATTGACCAGTTTTAGCCCCGCCCCTCAGAGCCCCTGGGGGTGGGCAGCTTTTATTTACAATTTTGGTGCATATTTGACCCAGGAAGGTTCCTGCAAAATTTTACTGAAATCGGATCAGCGGTTTCTAAGAAGAAGTCGAAAATGTATTGACCAGTTTTAGCCCCGCCCCTCAAAGTCCCTGGGGGTGAGCACCATATAATTCACAATTTTAGTGTATATTTGACCAAGGAAGGTTCCTGCAAAATTTAATTGAAATCGGGTAAGCAGTTTCTGAGAAGAAGTGGAAAATGTATTGACCACTTTTAGCCCCGCCCCTCAGAGCCCCTGGGGGTGGGCACCATATAATTCGCAATTTTGGTGCATATTTGACCAAGGAAGGTTCCTACAAAAATTTTTTTGAAATCGGATCAGCGGTTTCTGAGAAGAAGTCGGAAAATGTAAATTGTGACCACTTTTAGGCCCTCAGAGCCCCTGGGGGTGGGCACCATATAATTCGCAATTTTGGTGCATATTTGACCAAGGAAGGACGATGTCGAAAAATGTAAATTGTTTACGGACGACGACGGACAGACGCAACTGACGGACAAAGGCGATTAGAATAGGTCACTTTGAGACTTTGTCTCAGGTGACCTAAAAAACCCTGTCGGAAGACCTATCTTGTTTCTGGTGAAATGATGTTACTGTGTTTCAAAAGGGGCAAAATACTGGCCAGCATTGAGCAAAGAAAACACATACAGAGATTGCTGAAATCCCTGGAATTGGGTCAGGAACTGTCCAAACAATTTACTAAAAGCTAGTGGTGAACTGTCAACTTCATCGAAGAAATGGGTTGGAGAAAAATCCTGACTGATCCTGATTGGATATCACTAAAATGCTCGGTGAAGTCTCATCTTTAAAAAATCAACAGTAAAACTCATGACTATGTTTAATTATGCAGGTAAGAGCATTTCCACACATGCAATGCCACAAGAACTCAAAGTATTCAGACTAAATAACTGTGTGGCCACAAAAAAGCTTGTGAGGCTTATTGGGGGAAAAAACAACTTCAATTTGCAAGGGGAGTGTAAAGATTGGACTGCAGAGCAATGGAAAAAGGTCATGTGGTCTAATGAGTCCAGATTTGCCCTATTCTAGAGTGGTGGGCACATCAGGGTAAGGAAGGAAATCCATGAAGCGATGTATCGGTCATGCATAGTGCCCACTGTACAGGCCTCTGGAGGCAGTTATGATCTTGGGTTGCTTTAATTGGTCAAGTGTAGGTTTAGCACTGTTTGGCAGCAAATAAATGAATTCAGCAGATTACCTGAATGTACTGAATGACCACTGACCCATCAATGAACTTTTTATCCCCTGATGGCACAGGCATATTCCAGGATGACAATGCCAAGCTTTATCTGGCTCAAATTGTGAAAGAGCAGGTCATTGAGCATGAGAAATCATTTTTACACATGAATTTGCCACCTCAGAGTCTGGACCTTAACCATTTGAAAGTCTTTGGGATGTGCTGGGAAAAGCTTAGCGAAATGGTTTGACTTGCCCATCATCATTACAATATCTCAGCAAAAAATGAATGCAAATCTGGTCATAAATAAATATTGTAACCTTGTATAAGATTGTTGAAACAATACCACAATAAATGTACACCGTGATCAAAACTAAAAATGGCCCAGCAAAATATTATAGTGTGCCACTTTTTTTTGGACGGGCAGTGTACAATAAGCATTGAAGAAGTGCTTTAGGACTATTTAATGTGTTAATTTTAGACAGATACAGCCACAAAAAGAAGGATACTTCTGTTATTACAGGAATAAATGCATGATTCACCTGGGGCACAGTACATTTGTTCCATTGCTTTGGTACTGATCTCTGTCTGCACTTCAGTCCATTGACCAAAGTATGTCAGACAGGCCTTTCCTGTTTAAAACAGAAAAAAAACTTTAAATCACACATTCAGGATGACCAACAAGTAAGAATCAAATATTTCTTGTCTCATTTATATCATAATTTTGACTTAGTGTAAACTAGTAGGCCTCAAACTAGAGTGGCTAGAGCCGTGGTTAGAAATTCTGGGATCAGTGAAAAAATATTGACCAGCTCTTCCTCACCTCCCCCTTCCCATTTTTTAAGAAAACATGTAGGTTCTGGGCCCTGCCAAATCTTTGGAATCATCAGCACATTTTACCGTAGTGAATGGCTTTGAAGAAGATGGGAATCAATGTGATGGACAATGGGAATAACTGACCATTGCTGTCCAGCAGGATGTTTTTAGGGTTGAGGTCTCGACACAGAATGCCCTGCTGGTGCAGGCTCTCCAGGCTTAGCAGAATTTGGGCCGCCCACATCCGCACCTGCCCTTCTGGGAGCCCCCAGCAACACAGTCTGGCCCTATTGGTGGGCCTCCTGGCAGGGAACCGAGGCAGAAGGCACCATCCATCCACCTCAATGGGCTGATCCATGGGCAGCCTATCAGGGTCGGCCGCCTCGCACGGGGGGGAGGCCGTTGTTGAGATGGCTGTGTCTGGACCCCCACGAGACTTTCCTGTCTGCTTATCCTGGGGCCTCATCACCGCCCACCTTTCCTTCTGGACCCTTGCCCCTGTGCTATCCACGGAGATGCCTGCACGAGGCCCATCCTGGTGCACCTCAGAGCAGGTAAGAGTGACAGCGAGAGACTGAAAGTTCCCTGAGGTTGTCCCTGTTGCACTCTCCACCAAACCAGCGCAGGCTGTGAGAGCTATAACAGACTGTGAGCTTTCAGCTCCCACTATGGGCTCTATATTGGCCTTTGCCTTGTGAGCGGCTTGCCCTCCCACCTCTTCCCCTCCCTTTCTGATATTGTGCATGGTGAGAACCAGGCCTGTTGTGCCGTCTGCAATTTCATTTACGCCGCAGTCAATGCCCTCATTGGCCATGTTCGTCTCCACACCAATATCCTGGATTTGGTTTCTGAAAGGCAATTGCAGCGTTGAAAGCGCCGTGTAACTCTTCCCCGTATGTAACGTAATACCACAATGCAAGTCTTTCTCTAGACCTGCATTTGCTGCAAAAGACTGTGTCATCTGAGGTACTCTGTTGGCTCCCACTGTGCCATGGTGTGTATTAGTGGATAAATCAGTGGTAAGACCTTCACATTCCTGGAGTAAAGTAGTACTATTCCACTTCCTTGCACTGTCAAAATCCAGGTGGGACCCAATGCTCTTGATCTGCTGTGCTGGGGCAGACGTTACCTGCTCTGCAGTCCCGTGGACACCTGTAGTGTTGCAGCATTGAGGGTGAGGAGGTGAATATTCCTGAGTTTCAGAGAGAGGGTTAATGCTGGGGGACAGATCGGTAGGGCTGAGGGTTTCTGAGCCCAGATGCCTGAGCTCCCGTGCTGATGCTGATCCGAAGCGCTGGGATCCAGACCTGGCACTGTACAGGCAGCCTGTCTCCTCACAATATGCGTGCGTCCGACAGCCCTGTAGGTGACGTTGGACCTCTTCCCAGGACGCTGGGGAATCAACATCCGGGCTCTCCGTCTGATCTTGCAACCTTTCTTCACCCTCCATCGGCGGCGTCACAGCCCTGTCACTCCTTTGGCTCTGCTGGTAGTCAAGGCTGATGGTGGGGGTGGTGTAGCTGGTCTTCAGTCGGATCTTCCTGTGGTTGGGGCTGCAGCATTCAGGATGTTCTCTCATCTTCTCACTTCTGGACTTGTGTAGTCTGGAGAACAGCTGTCCTCCTGAAAGAAAGGAAAAGAAAATAAATTGAGGGGTACCAGGTTTTCACACAGTGAGGTTTGAAGAGATAGCAATGTACGAAGCAGAACAGTGTTGTAATTTCTATGCAAAGCCCAATTGTATGAAAGTACCCTGTAATAAAAGCTGAGAATGTACGCTTCAACTGCCAGGGAATTGTTTCATTTCAAATTGAAATTTGTGGACTTCGGAGCTAAATTTAAAATAAATATTACTTTGCCCCAAAAATTATGGATCACGGTAAATATGATTTCATGCTCCTGAGCAATTCATGCCAGCAGACACAGTACTGGTGCATACATAGTAACATGGCCGTAGACTCATAATGGTCACTCAATTTGTTGCTCCATTTTGCCATTTAAAAAATTGTTGGAATTATTTCAATTAAGTTAGACAATGTACTTGGGTCAGAGTTTATCTGAGTTGTGGTGCAAGTATATTTAAAATATTTAGTAGGCTATATGTCAATGCAGCAGGTAAAAATTGACATTTCATAGCACTTGGACTTTTTTGACTTTTTGTTATATTTTGTTGTATGTACCTATAAAGTACTTAATGTCAAAAAATTGGAGTGATTCACCAATTAGTTCAATGGAATCAAGCAAGATGTTAACCGCAGATCAAGTGAAAAGTGCCCAACTTTGACAGCTTTTATCTCGAAATCACAAAGTGTAATTTTTTACTTGATGCATTCACATATGCTAGCTGCCAAGCTCATTCGCATAGGCTGTGCTGCAGTAAGTGTGGTTCACTCAGTTGTGTCTCACCTTTAACATGCTCCAGATGCAAGTACACTGTATCCTCGCTCACATAGTACCGCAGGAGCTTTACCATGAAGGGCACTCCCTGGGGAATAATGGTGGGCTGGTCCCGGCTGTCCCAGCTGGACTTGGGCAAGCTCTGCAGAGCACAGCATCGCAATACTAAGAAACACAGGCTAATTTAGTGACAAAAAATGTTCTCTCCCTCTCCACCTCAGCTTGGAGTGTGGTGAACATTATGCAGCAGCGCATTACCCAGGAGAGAGCTACACATTACTGCTTGTTGCAGCGAGTTTCCCCCTCACGACTGTATGGTGCTTTGAGAGTGAGAAAAGCACTGTATACGTGTAATGATCTATCAATCAATTAGAACCAAAAAAGAAAACCTTCCATGATGGTATCATGCATTACCTTCATTCATTCAGCTTTGTATTTTCAACATCCTCAATCCAGGACATGCGTCCCAGTTTTTGAAAATTTTATGTGTAGGCTACGTAAGTTTAACATTTTTAAATGAATTAAAAAATTTTCTGAGATGTGAGCCAAGTGTTTTTAGATTATTTTATAACCATTCATGAAAATATATTAAAAAAAAAAACAGTGGCAGAACTCTATCTTTCTCTCTTCCACCATCACTTCTTACAACCCATTACGAACAAGGCTTGTTCAATGCCTGCTCAAATGCAAAAATATATATCTGGTTACCAGACAATAAGAACATCAGAAGCCATGGGAAGGTCAGAACAGACAGCTTTTATCCAGATCAATTGGGAAGGATTCCTGGGGACTGGGTGTAACCTAAGTGCTTTTCCATCGCCAAGATCAGATCTCTGTTTTTGGCCAGGCTCCAGATGGCTCTGCAGCAATAACATCTATAGCAATAATTCTGCTTTCTTCTGTTAGTGCCCTGCAGTGCCTCACTGTCTGTCCACAAAATAAAAGCCAACTCTCTCGCTCTCTCACTTTCCGGTGGATAGTGGAGTTATTTGTGGCAAGGAAAATACTCACTTTGACGACAAAGGTCTCATTAGTAACCAGGTTTTGGACAGTGAGAACCTACAACAAATCAAGGAGGAGAAAGGTGTGTCAAACTCACAAATGCGCAATAACAGCTGCAATGAAAATTCATGACTGCTCATGTGATGTCAATCATTTATTCACGAGTCATTCACAGCATGGGAAAAATGGTGAACTTAGTGTTATGACAAATTCTATTTGATTTAATAAATGTAACAAATTTCACAGAATTCGGACAACAGAAGTGCTATGGAGAGCACTATGTCATGCACACAAAGAAAAGTAGGCAAGTAAAGGCAGCAATTACAGATAAAAATTTAACCGGACTAGGTCAAAATCTAGTTGGTGGCTGGACAGTGCAATGCTGTTAAATCCTCCAGATGACATAATTGATGTCTGTTCACAGCTATTCATCTTGAAAGAGCGACAGACAATGGGAAAACTCCAACACACAGCTGACCAATGGTGTAACTTCTTTACCCTCAGTACGTTTACGAGCACAGTTAAGTCAAGCTACAGTAATAGCACAATTAGGCCATTTAATCAAACTACTGTTCTTGTCCCAGTATACATGCACAAGAAGAAAATCAATTTATTGACCGCAGCAGGACCGTCTTCACTACGATAGGTGGCTATATGCCTCCTTTCAGCTTGTTCGTGTTGAACTTTTGGCTGGTTGACCAATTACGTCACAGACCAAACAATTGACAAACAAGTTAGCTGGTGGCAAACTGGTAGCATGTCAAGTGGTGAGAACATGGACAACTTTACTGCTTAGTACATTTCATACGGGCTGTACGCTATGCTTTTCGCTAATTGAGATGCAAGCTATCCCTGGCGGTTATGGCATTAGCCGAAGCTAGGCAGCAATGCCGCTGTGCTCTACTATGTGCCCTCCCTCCTACCCTGGAGTGAGTTTCCCAGAAGCCTAGTAGCTAATTAAGTTAGCAATTAACTTAGTTCGTCCATTGACAGTCTGTGGTTCCAACTATGTAAGTTAGCATCTGTGCTTTCGGGAAACGCAGCCATGGGCTTCCCATGCATGTAGGATGCGGGTCAGGAATAAAGACTACTGGGAGAGAGTCATTTTGAAAGTTTTCTGATGGCTAGTGGAAGGAAAATTTTCTAATGACGAGCTAGTCATTTGATAAACTATGCGGATTAATGGAAGAAGTTATGGGCCCCCAAGGCATGACTGTTCAACCACCAAAACCCTTGCAGACGAGGATTGCCACTGTTGTGTACAGTTGTTGGGCAGAGCAGAGTTGTTGCTAGTCAGTTTAGTGTTCACAAGTCCACAAGACTTCCGGGTCAAAGCCCTGCACGATGAACTGTGGAGCATGCGCAGGGCACATAGTCCTGTTCGATTCGATTCAAGCATATACATGGAGGAATAGTGCAACTAGTAACTGCATTCTCTGGGTGTGTTGAGAAATTCCACAATGAGAAATTCGATTTAGTTCGATGCCAGTCAGACTAACATGTTTATATTGATTCTAAAAGTCCGGTTTTAGTGGGACTAAGGCAATAATTTGATTTTTTCTAACGTCATGCAAACGCAGTCACTGTCACAACCCTCATGTGAATCTCCATTCAAACGAAGAGCAAAAATGACAAAAATTGCCCTGTGCTCCTTACTCATGGTGCAAAAATCTGATTTTAGAAATTCATACTATAAGGTGTATTTTTTCATGGTCAAAGTTTGTGTTTTTCAATAAAATGCAGTAGGTGCCAACACAGAAAAAGCTGATTTTCTCAAAATGAGTAAAATGGATATATTGCGTTTTGGAGACAGATTGTTTATATCCTTAGTTTGAGTCTGTGAAGTTGCAGGGTTGTCCCTTGCTATATACCCAAAAGCAACTAGTCAGCATCTTATTTGTCTAGAGTTCATCGTCTTTGAAAATGATTGTTTTCATTAATGAAATACGGGGTAACTCTTCTTATTCTTATTGATAGGAACAAGTTCCCAAGCCTGTTTCCCGGTCTCCATGATTGAAATGGCGTTCTTGCTATCCCACTTCTTCAGTCTAATCCCCTGCTCAGTTCATACAGAACACCTTCTAAGCCTTCTGCGGCCATGAGGATTCGGAACGTGTTCCTATTAATAAGACTAAGAAGAGTACTTCCATATTTCACAATTATTAAAGATAACAATAATTTGCTGCTTAACTCTCCGAACTTGCCATCTGACAGTTCTGCTCTACCAAGGGTCTTCTCCATCTGGCATCTGCCCCAGGACGGCACTGGCTGGGCATGGACACACCCCTCACCAAACCCCATCAACCATTTGAACTGAACTGTCCTCATTCTATTCTGGGCTTTGTCCCACTCTGCCATTATTGTATTCCTATCAACGCACCCAACTACTGGATTGCACTCTGCTTCTGCATCTGGTTCCTTGTCTGGATCGTTACACACTCAGTCACACAGTAACCGACTTTCGTGTTTATAGGGCTGGCCCCCACTTTGCTGCTGTCCAGCCAAAAAGAGGATCTGCAACATTTTATGATGCAAACTGATACAATAAAGAAGTGTGTGAGGTTGAAGAGAACTTGTGCCTTTTTATAGGAAGTGAAAAACAAAACAAACAAAAAAACAACTCCCCAACGCTTTTCTCTTGCTGTGCTTGAAACTTCACTTCATGAAATCATGACTTAATGTCTGTCCTTCATCAGAATCGGGTCGAAAACACAACTCATTATTTCATGCAATGATGTCACCCACACAGCAAGCCAAAATGTTTCAGTTTTTTTTGTCTTATTTTTGCTATTAGCTTGTTTCTAGCACTTGTAGTTGTCACAATCAAGCGTGAAAACTCTTATTCTTATACTTGGCATAGGAAGTGAAAAAAAACAAGAGAGTGGTCTGGTTCTCTTTCGGGTTTTTAACTGAAGCATATGTGCTCTCTCGAGAACAACTTTCCCCTTTAACCTATTAATAATAGCAAGAATACCAATAGAGGACCTAGATTACTATGCACCAAAACATCCATTGCAAAGGCATACAAGTATTTTTGCTACATACTCAATACTGCCACAATAATAGCATTCAGCTGTTTACCTTATCAATGACCCCAATGACTTTGCACATCTTCAGATCCTCGACTGGTGAGCTGAGGTTTCTAATTGGGCGAAATCTCAGGCTGCTGTAACCCTGGTGATTAAGGTCAGAGAGAGAGAGAAAGACCCCACATGGATTTGTGAAACCATGTGTCTGTGTTATGCATTGGAAGTAGAACCATCTTAGCTGAAATAAGACAACAATGTTGAAGCATCTATGATTACCTAACTGCTCTGCGAATAAGCCTTAGGTGATCTACTAGCCTAGAAATGATCCAGTTCTTCCCGTTGATAAGGTATAACTAGCTCTCCGTTAGTGTGCTTTGCAGCAGTGGGGGTGGGGACGAGCATGCATCTGTGGCTGCACTCTAGAGAGCTATGGGCGGTACAGACTAGTTTGAGTGGAGGAAGCCTGCTGCAGGCTATTACAGAAGGAAATGGTGCAAGAACAGCTTTAATTATCGGACTGTAATGTTGTCTCACAGACTAACTGGTCATAGGAGGGCCTATGACCAATTAAAATAAAATAAAATAATTGCAAGACAAATCAGAGACTCAAGCTTGCCGTTTGGGGTGACATAGCTCATATACACAAGGCATGGACTGATTTGACTGCTTTTGTTGTTGTGACACAATGACCAACATTTTTGAGTTCACAACTTAGTGAAAAGCTACACTTTACACTTTTAGGCCTCTATCTTACACCCAGCGCAGCAGGACGCAAAACGTGGTGCAAGTGTCTTTGCTACTTTATGACCAACGAAAATACCAATTTCCCATCCAGCGTCCTCGCTGCATAAATAGCCAATTCGTTTGTGCCAAATTGAGCACCCATGGGCGTGCTGGTCTTAAAATGAAGTGTGGTCAAGCACATTGCTATTTTGAGACCGCAAAAAGCAATCGCGCTATTGACCAACAAAAACCTGGTCTAAAGTCAATGGTCAGTTTTTGACTGTTCATTTTAGGGCGGATAGTTAGTTTACGCATCTTTGTAGGCGACTGCACAACATACGTACACTCTGCTTGTTACATACCCACGCAGGGATGAGCAGCAGTGCCCACTTATGCAACCAAATAAAAATATAGACATTACAATGTGAAAGATTTTATCAAGATATTTAAAAAATGCATGTCAGAATGGTTAGTATGATCAATGTCCGCACATCAGGGCATACTGTGATACTGGCTATTTCATTCATAAGTGATCCCATTCCATCAAGTAATTTCTGTTCTCCAGAAGATCCCTCCTGGAGGGGTGGCTGTTCAGGGACAATGATTAGCCTATGTATTTACATGACATATCGTCTAAAACAGTGTGTGGATTTCCCTCCCATCATACAAAACACAAACTGTAACAGAACGAATGTTTAAAGTACTGAAAATGCGCTGGATAAGTCGTGCATGGGACAACTCATTATCCATACATATCTGAAAAATCAATTTTGAATCCGACCTGATTCATTTATACATTGCCTGCAACCCATCTGTCCTGTTTCTATTATCAAGTACAAAACCCCGCATTTCATTTGAAATGTCTTCATTATTATTTACAGTTTAGCTGAAAAAAGTAATGGCAACAAAGAAAAACGACCCTTTTAGTAGCAGCAAAAGTAACTGAGACATTGTCACCATCTATAATTAATCCAAATTTCTTCCATGTATCTGACTTGACCTTCAATCGTCAGCCAATTGGAAGCAAGGTATTTTCACTCCTGTCGGATGCTATTCAAGAGGTTACGGTGGCGTACTCAAAACAACATTATTTTCGCCTCTTTCTCGCTGGCTGTTTTTTTTAACTCTTTAATTTCTGTCGGTTGTTCCCCACTAGTGTGTAATTATTTGTTACCCGTGACCCTGAATTAATCAGGTTTTTTTTTCATTAGCTTGTTTTATCCACAAGTTGTAATGTAATGTTAAAGTGCATGTCCTTGCTGATTTGAAACGTAAAATGCACCCAATTTTGAGATACTATATAGGATTTTTAGTCACTTTACGCATTTTAACCAATATAAGAAATTGGTCAGTGTAAGATATACCTGGTTTAATATCAGAATTTTAGGTTGAATTCGTCTGGCGCCAAAAAAAAGCTTGCGATTTGAATCTCCCAGGGAAAATGACTTTCTCTGAAGTCACGTGCGGTTCCCGCAGCCCATAGGTGGCGCTGGTCATCTGTTGATAGTGGATATACTCGGAGGGCGTGTTACTGATCGTGGTGTTTATTTCTGTGATTTTGGGCGTTATTTGAAGTATTTGGCCGGAATGGTCAACAGGTGTGTTGTGGAAGGGTGCAGTAACACCAATAAGTACAGTATGTTACGGTTCAGTCTGTCTGCCCTGTATCTGTGCTGCTGCATGGCAGGCTTACCTTCTGTTTCAGTTTTAGGTGCAGCTGCCTGATTTGTGATACAGGGCACCTGCGTGAAGGCGTGGCCTTGGGCTATATAATAGCCCCTTTTGCTCCGCCCTCTCTGACTTCCTGGATCTAGACCCTGCCATTTCAGTGCTGTGTGTTTGTGGTCTTTTCTTTTTCTCTGCTAAACTCTACTAAGGTTTGATTCTCAGCCTTTCGGTACCCCCTAAACCTCTGTCTGTAGGCCTCAGCAACCAACTCATAAGCTCGCAAGATGGCCGCCTTCACAATCTCATATTCAGTGCTCTGTGTTAGAGCCTACGAGGAATAGGCCTCTTGAGCTTTACCTGACAACACACACTGTAATAACAACTTCCAGAACTCTTTCAGCCATGCTAACATTGTAGCTACACGCTCAAAATCAGAGAGGTACTTTTCCACACCCTTCTCACAGAATTGAGGAACTAAACTGATGTTTTTGGCTTCATCAAAATGAGGAGTGACAGGTGTACGAGAGCTTGAAGTAGCAAAATCAGTCTCAGCTCTCGACCTCAACTCCAACTCCCTCATTTTCTCCACATGTGCCTGCCGTGACCTCTCCATTTCAAACTTCCTCATCTCCTCTCTCTCCTTTGCTTCAAGTTCTGGCTGTTTTATCTTGAACTGCAATTCCAGTTTTCTTAAACGTACAAATTGTGCAACTTGAGACTGTAATTACAATTCCTCTGTCTTGCCACCTGGTAAATCACCTGGTAAACTCATGCCCAGCTCCTCATCAATCTGACTAGATGTCTTAGCCAGTACTCCATGTTCATCCAGTGCATGAGTTCATCATTTTTAACTGAAGTCTGAGTAGTAACATCAAGATTATAATATTCAGCAATTATCTTAAACTGGGCTTTGGCAAACTCACATTTGGCTAAGTTCAAGGTTAAAGCAGCTTTTGTTGAGCTGTAATCAGTAAATGTCGGTGACCGAGCACTGATCCATGCAGGCACTGGGTCTCTCAGCGCCCTGGATATGGGGGAACCGCAGGTGACGTCACAAATCTGGATCAATGTGGCTAAGGACTCCCTGGGGATTTTTCCAGACGCCTCTGGTAATTTTCAAAAATTGCTCTATACACGGACCACCCATGGCAAAATAACCCTTAGGATTTGGTGTATAAAGGCACAATCTTTTACATAAAAAAAGATGAATTTGGTCCAGGATATGCACTTTAAGTTCAAATGCAGCCCCAGAAATTCACTATGATGATTTTTAACATCAGGACATGAATAAAACAATTTTGAACAATATTTTAAAAATGTTTTTATTACATTTTTGGAGATTACTGTGGTACGGTTTTCATACTTAAAGTAATGGTTTACTTGTGCGCCTCGCAGACCCTTACATCTGCAGCCTTCTCTTATTTTTCCCCACTGCTACTAGGCAAGTGCGCCCTTATAATAGCAGTTTGTTAAGGTGCAAGGGCATTTGGCTTTTAAAGGACATGGAGGATGACACTCTGATTGGCTTATTTTGTGTTGCGCCCAAAACACATCTATGAATAATTAAGAGATTAAGTACGACCCCTTTGAACCTTGCACCTTGCATAGCGCCGGATAGCACCGTGAAACAAGCAAAAATGGATTTGGCCATGCCGTAAATGCACTCGCGCCACGCGCTTCAGACTATGCACTTAGATTGTTAAAATAGGGCCCATAATGTTCTTGATCCACTCTTTCCCTGAATAGTTTGAAGCACCCCTCTCTGCAAAAATGTATTAATGGTATTACTCAATCACAATATCACATGGCCCATTGCTTATATGAGTCAGTGTGACAAATCTCCTGCATATGAACCACAGTTAGACATGCACAGCTCACGCTGGCAAGTTTATTTGAGTCACAGACTGACAGTATTTTTTGTTCAAAGTCTAAGCTATAACTTATGATGGACCTTGATCATGCACTTATGAGAGACTGCATGGCAATCAATCTGGGATTGTTGCAAGGTAGAAAATCATAACTTATTATGACTCATTCACTTGAGATTTATGCGTGATAACCCTCAGATATAGATGTAGCTTTCTCTTATTCACAAGTGTCCTGTCTTGTGAAGAACACTTTCACTGCCTTTATTTGGATACTGAACTGACACCTGAGAAACATACTTCCCCAACAGCATTTTTAAAAAGCAGAAAAACAGGATACCTCAGATAAAGAAGTTCCACTTCCTGGAGTGCCTTGCAGGTGAGAGTTGAATATCTCTTCAGCTCTCTTCAAATACTGAGTGGTCTTCCGCTTCACTGCCTCCCGTCGTTCCTTGTTTGGATCTACTGTAAGCAAGATATAACAATGTCATACACAATGGTACAAGTACTCACAGTAAGTCATGCCTCCAAATCATGTCCTGAAAGTAACTCTCAACATGAGGGACAAAAATATGCATGGAGTTTTCATGAGTGCCGGTGTATACCATACATGCACTGTAATAATGATATCCCCATTAACTTACGATAGCTTATTTCTTCTCTTTAACTTCCCTTGAAGTTTTAGATATTGAACTTAAGTTTAAAAGTTAAACTGAAAGTTATCCATTGTCTTGATTAATTGAAAGTTATGTCTGAGATGAAACTGAACTTATCTTCAAGTTGAGTTTACTTGCATATTTAAGGCAGCAATGAACTTTCATTTCTAAAATTAACCAACTTGAAATATGTCACACTGTGTGGGAGTGTCATAATGCAAGTCAAAACATGATATGCTGCCGATCAGCACTTAAAAGCCACAAATTACAACTAAAAAGATATTCACAGAGTGTGACTAGAAGGGCAGTCAGTAGAGCGCATTCCTCCGCCAAGCCATAGTATTGGTCAGTATTATTGTTCCTGGATCCACATGAACATTATCCAGATCACCAACAACTATAATCAATTCTACATTAGTGTAGATTCTATTTAACACTGAAATTTTATGAAAATCTGTTCATTCCATAAGAAACAATCATTCTATTCAGGTATAATTTAAATTCATCCAGATCTAGAGTCCAGAATATGTTCAAGGTCACTTCCAAAATTGATTCAACTCATCCTTGGACTACCATCTACCATCCTACCAAATTTCGCGCCAATCCGTTTATAACTTTTAGAGTTAAAAAACAAACACGGGTGAAAACATAACCTCCTTGGTGTAGATAATAAGAGCTGTCTACCATAAATGTTTATTTTGCAACTCCAATAAAACAGCTTCCTTTTTATGAATGAAAGTTATTATTATGGTATTGTTTCTTGCCTGAGCTTAGCAAGAATAACTGAATTGTGATATCACAGGCCATACTTATTTTTAATTACCCACTCTCAATGAAATAGAAGTCCCTGTAAAGGTGGGTATACTCTATTATGAAGACAGATTGATGACTAAGGAGAAAACAGGTGTGCTCTCCTGTGTGCTTCAATGACTTTTTGGCAGATGGATGATTTTACTGTAAATTGACAGAAAAAGAGGTATATATAATCTAAATACCAAAGTATCCCCTTCACTACACCACTGCTTATTTTGGATGTACAGAGGCTGAATAAAGCCGAATGGGTTGTCATCCCAAATTCTTAAAAATTACATTTGTCTTTTCTTTCACATTTACAGGGAGGAAGGACTGTGCACACAATATCAAGTCTGCATAGACTATCCTTTCAATAGTATAAGCACAGGTTATCTCTGTTGTACCACTGCCCGCAAGTGAAGGTGATCAGCAATATCCAATACCTTGTACCCCATTTAGGAGAAGATCAACACCATTCTTGTAGTAGTTGAACGCTGCCTCATAGTCCTCGCTGACTTCCCGGTCAAGGGCCAAACGGATCTGCTTGGCTGCGTCTACCAGGTAATCTCTTTTGGCCATGACTGGCCAGGTCCTGCCAGATAGGCCCAGAGCCCGAAAGGAATCAGCCCCCAGGGGTCTGTGCGCTGCTGTCTCCCCAAGCCGAGCTGCATGTCCCAGGCACTCATGGCACAGCTGGCCTCGGCTGTTTCACCAGCATGCCCACCCTCAAAGCTCTCTCCTTTGGAAATTTTTTTTTCCTGCAGGCTCAAGAAATTTCAGGAACACCTTACAGAATGTTAAAAAATTCTATAGTTTTATTACTGTATTACAAGCATACAAGCATACTTTGGGTTTGGCGACAAGGCTCTGTTCTGAGAGATCCCTGCCTGTCCAAGTGTGGAACCGAAGGCAGGGAGCTGCTACTAACCCCCCCTCCATAGAACAGAGCCTACAGCAACAATGACCTCAAAAGGAAGAGACATTGTTTTGAACAGTAATTTAGTCACAAGAGAACATAATCAAGGCATGCTATAAAAGACAAGGTGGAGCTGGGGTGGAGGAGGGTTGTTGCACTAGCGCGCTGAGGAACAGCTACTCTGGAAGGCAAAGTTAAATGAGCCCAACATATTACCAACCAGCAATCATGTGACAGCAAAGTCAGATCACAGTCAAATGCACTCACGTGACTCTCCGGGTGGTAGCAGCTCCTGCGTTAAGCAAGCTTGACTCCATGGCCTATCAGAATTTCCGTCAAAGCTCCATTTATGTTCTATTCTATATTGTACTCTAATGGTAAAAAATAATTAAAAAATTAAAAAAATAAATGCTGCTATGACAGCAACGTGTGTATTCGCATCTTTGCATTGACTTTGAATGTAATCTGTCGTGCAAAAAAAAATTTGTTTTGCTTCCAGTGTGAAAGCGGCTTAAAATTTCAGGTTGGATTCGAGGTGATGCAATGATCAGGATTGACAATTAATCGTGTTGATCGTAGGAAATTTTTGAACCATCCAAAACTTTTCTATGATCAACACAATTGCCACGACTGACCTCAAGATCTGATCAGATCTGATAGGATCACCACGATTATCCAACAATTAAGACCACGATTTCAATCGTGCCACGAATAGTGATAATGGGAACCTAGCATTATCAATACCAGCATATAGTTAAATGCAATCCCTGAAAACTTGTTACACGATGTAACTTTTATGTGGAAAAAAGCACAACAAACTGACATAAAATCGTGAAAATTCTGAAGTGGGAACCTAGCATTAAAACCAGCATATAGTTAAATGCAATCCCTGAAAACTTTTTTAACCAGATTTTAGTGGAAAAAAGCACAACAAACTGACATAAGAAAATTCTGCAAGCCACTAAAAGCCCAATATGTTTCCCCAGTCTTTTTAACCAGATAATAGTCTGACCTTCAATACCTCTGTTCTGTGATTCCACAGGTGACTTGCTTCATCCCTGCTGCATGTACAGTCAATGATTACACACGGTTATCTTCAAACCGATGGCAACAGTCAGTGTGTGAGATGAGTGATGACAGCAGCCCTGAGAATGGAGGTGAGGTGCACCGATGGTCAACATTAAAGAACTGCGGTGAGAACGGAGAACCACTGAGAGTGAATGAGCTCATTTTTGATGAGCAAATCTAGAAGGATGCTGCAGCCCGGATGAAGGCCAGTGGAGATGACTCACACCACAGAAATGGCTTTACTATCCCCCTTCACATTGATGGGTACAGAGGTTCTTCCCCCACATACACACACCAGGGTGTATATGCGGGCAGATTGTTGCAGTGATGCTGGTAGAATTCTCTTTATGCCCGAGTCACTGCAGACTCAACATGCCTGTGTGCACGGATAGGAAATGACCAGGATGTCTGAGCTCATTCAGCCCGATTGATGTTGTTACCTGTCAGTCAAATGTTACTGATTCCATAAAACAAAGATGGTGTTCATTGATCAGCGATATGGTGTTGAAAATACATGCCCGTTTATTTGGTGCTAAAACCATGACAGCATCTTCAGTGAGGAATAAAATAGTCCTTTAAAAGGATCTTAGAAACGCTTTTTCTAAATTTTGTGTCAGAAGCTACAGACCCCATTGCTTTTAGTTGCCAATATTGATTTACCCAAATGATTATATTCAGTTAAGAAAAATCTTACATTGAATGTAATCTTACACTAAGCAGGATGAAATTGAACCAAAAGGGATTGCTCTTGTAATTGTGTAATTTAATCATTCCAGAAGTTTTTGCATTGCATGCCTATCAAGCCCAGTTTCAAAACCTCTTGTGCTCAAATATTTTCTCAAACACATTGATGGAATATTACAGCATAACATACAATTGTGTCTGAAAAGCCAATCATCTGACCAGGACTGATTAATGTTATTAATTGGAAATTAATTGTTTCTCATATTAGACTGAGAAATAAGATAAATAATTCCATCCAAGAAACCAGTGGAAAAACAACAGAACAGAAACATTAGCCATGTTGAGGCTAAAAGCCAATTTGATGCCATACACACTCCAGTATAATACACAAGAACAGAGGCATGCTTCCAGGAAATGAGTCAGTCCCTTGACTGCACTGCAGTGCCTGCTGTAGCGAATCCTCATTTCAGTCAGTGCACCCATTGAATCAATCACACATAAGCACAGAGAGGGCAAAAAAAAAAAAAAAAGCCAGGATAATGCAAATGTAAAAACGATTCAAATGCTCCCAACAAACAAATCACGCCAGCTTGAAACTGAATGGCTCAATAACTGGCTCTTGGGATGAAACCCCTACGTCTACATACAGAGAAGCATCTTCATTGAGATGACAGCAGCATGTGCTGAACGGGCACATTTTAAGCCACAAAGATTTGTCCCACCAATCATGCTGCATTTTAGCCCCATATTGTTCTGTGCCAACTGAAATTAAAGGATGTATGTCTTACAAATTAAATGGAAACAAGTGTATCTCATACCTTTTCAGAGACCAGCATGCCCCAGATGCTAGCAACAGCCTGTATCTTTGTAGCCTGCTCCAGCAGAGACCATCACAGAAATAGGAAGAGGCTTAACATTGCTTTTTATTGGATACACATGATGTCACCCCAGCCCCCTCTCGCTCATCACCATCAGCCACAACCCTTCCGTTTCTCCCTCCCATTTAGAGAGCAACGGTACACTCTTAAAGAAACAGTACACATTGCAATAATCTTGTGTTTCAAAGATTTTTATCGAACTCCTCAGGAAAGCATCATTAAAACAACAAATAGTGTGTGCCTAATGCGTCCCAAAGTCCAAGATCATTGACTGCAATTTACACATTTAAAATACTTTTAGGTCATAACTTGTTGATAATGCATCACAACAACAATGAATATTCAAGTCTTCTATTTGCTAAATGAAACATATTGCTTCTTTGTCATGATGCATTTGACATTACACTCTCCATCAAAAGTATGCTTTTTTCAAACACAAGACTTTGACGTTAAATTGAACAAATTATCATAGGGAGAGCGTATGATATAATTGCTAAAAAAGTGTTAGAGGGAGAGATTATGGTTCATTAATATGATGTTAGAATGGTTATGTGTGAGGGCTTCCATTGAGCGTATGCTTGTTTCCTCAGTACCAGCAGGAGTCAGCCCGCCCCCCTCCATTTCAGGACAAAGAGAACGGCTGTTCCTGTTTATATGGTTGCATTTGGGGAGGATCTGATTCCCCAGAGAGGGGATGCCACCCCTCCTCCTACCTTGCCAGCTTCTCTCCAACCCCTGCCTTATGTTACGCCAACCAGCAAGTCCATGTCCAGTGGGAAAAAACCTGACACAACACAATAGCACCAAAGAACCCAGAATGTATTCCAACAGGGGGAGTTCGGCTTAATTAGATCACGCGGTCAGTCATAGTAATGCTTGCTCAAAGTTTTATTTAGTGTGGCAGGAGCAGAATAATTATGTAGTGATATTTCAAAACATTTATGACATTGATGTTTCATTAGCTACAGGTAAACATGATGAATGACAGTACAAAGCTTTCCTTGACAGAAATTCTGATTCTATTTCAATATTTGGACTAAAAACACACACAGATGTGAGTGCTCAGCCCTATTTTTCCAGATTATATTTCAGCAGGTAGGACACATAATAGCCATTGTTGTACATATATAGTTTCTGATCAGCCGGGTTATAGTCTAGGTTGACATAGTTCTCTTGGAACTTCTCAAAAGGAATGCTGATGTAGCTCTCCTTGCTTGTGTTGGTGTCAAAGGAGTAGAAGACCTCCTCTGTGTCAATGTTCACTGAACGAGTGGCGTAGAGAACCCCACACACCATGAAAGCATTGCCCACTGAGGGTCTGAACAAACTGGTTTCCCACACCTGTTCTACCCCAAAGCTGGCTACATCTATTTTTGCAATGAGCATGATGCCTTTAGAGTTCTCTGAACTGTATGTCACCCACAGCCCATTCTCATCAGCTGCAAAGTCTAAGTCCTGATCTGAAGAGTAGCTGTATGAGAATCGGCGGCTGGCCTGGGGAAGCACTCTGGACTCAGAAGTCATTGAGGTGAGATTCATTCTGCACATGCTGGCTGAATTATGGCACTGGTAATAGAAGTTGTTTTCATACACAATGTAATTATTGCCAGTCCCATAAAAATTACGTTTTGATTTAAATGCATTCCTTAAGATTAGTCTGTGGTAGTCGCTGTATAGGTTAATGTGGGTTGTTAAGGTGTTTGACTGCCCTGAAAACCAATACATTGACTCAAAGCCTGGCAGAGGTTTAGAATCCTTCCCCCAGCCCCCATATATGTATGAGGTGCTCAAATGAGCATTCAGTTGGCTGACGATCGGTTTGCTGATGCTTGAGATTCCGCCATGTTTGCAGGACCCTGTAAAAAATGCAATGGGGTCAATGATTGTAGCCATATCCCTCACCATAGATCTTGATTCAAATAATACAGGGTGATCTCATGATATTAGAGCAAGGCTAAAAGTTACCAATTTCTGGACCGACGACATTCTCGTTCAGGCTTTGGCAGACCTCCAGCTTCTTCTGCAGTTTAGCAAACTCTATGCGGATCACCTCCAGGTTGCTCCTGTCGTAACTCTCTAGCTGATCCACGATGATGGTCATATTGATTATCTATAGAGGCACACAGGATTCACAGCAGGAGGTCAGAAAGGCTGTACTGAAACACAGTGAACAATTTGAAACACTTCACACAGCATCAGTAAATATAAAAATGATTCCTGGTGTAGAATTCCTCATATTTGCCAGATTATGAAGTTCCATAATTCAAAGTTCAGAATGAATGTGAGCATGCAAAAGTTTGACAAAAAATGTCCCACTGGTCAAAAAGTACAACTCCATTTCCATAAATGTGTAATGCTGTGTAAAATAAAAACAGAATGCAATGATTTTCATATCACTTAAACTTTATGTTTATTTGAAAATAGTACAAAGACAAAACATCAGATGTTGAAAATGAGATATCTTATTGTTTCTTGGAAAATATGAGCTCATTTTGAATTTGATGCCAGCAACATGTTTTTAAAAAGCTAGGACAGGACAATAAAAGACTGGAAAAGTTGTATGATGCTAAACAAAGACAACTGGCAGAACATCTCACAGCTAATTAGCTTATTTAGCAACAGGTCAGTAACATGACTGAATATAAAAGTCTTTCATAAGTAAAGATGGTGAGGGCTTAACCGCTCTATGAAAGGCCGCATGGGGAAATAGTTCAACAATTTAAGAATAACATTTCCAACTTAAAATTGCAAGGAATTTGGGGATTCTATCCTCTACAGTACATAATATCATTAAAAGATTCAGAGAATCCAGAAAAATTTCTGTCTGCATGGGACAAGGCCAAAATCCAATTTTGAATGGCTGTGATTTTCAGGTCCTTAGGTGGCACTCCATTAAAAACAGGCAGGATTCTGTAGTGGGAATCACTGCGAGGACTCAGGAATACTTCTGTAAACTATCGTCAGTAAACACAGTATGTCACTGAATTCACCAATGAAAGTTAAAAATCTGCTATGTTGAGATTAAACCATACATAAACAAGATCCAGAAACACTGCCGCCTTCTCTGGGCTTGAGCTCATTTAAAATGTACTGAGGCAAAATGGAAAACTGCCCTGTGGTTTGACTCATCAAAATTTGAAATTCTTTTTGGAAATCATGGACGCCACGTCCTTTGGGCTCAAGAGGGGAGGGGCCATCTGGCTTATTATTGGCACACAATTCAAAATCCTGCATCCATGATAGTATGGGAGTGCATTTGTATACATGGCATGGGTAACTTGCAATTCTGTGAAGACACCATTCATGGTGAACAATATATGCATTATTTGGTGGAAAATTCACTGCCATCCAGATGCTTTTTTTTTTTTTAGGAAGGCCTTGCTCATTTCAGCAAAACCATGCAAAACACCATACTCTGCACGTATTCCAACATCATGGCTCTGTAGTAAAACAGCCTGGGTATTAAAGTGGTCTGCCTGCAGTCCAGACCTGTATCCACTGACAATATCTGGCTCAATATGAAGTAAAATATAACAAAGGAGGCCGCAAAGTACAGAGCGGCTGAAATCTTAAATGAAGCAAGAATGGGAAAGCATTTTGCTTTCAAAACTACAATATTTGGTCTCCTTAGTTCCCAAACGCTTAAAGAGTGTTGATTAAAGAAGACATGATGCAACACAGTGGTGAACATGCCCCTGTGCCAACTTTTTTGAAATGTGTTGCTGGCATCAAATTCAAAAAGAGCACATATTTTCCAAAAAACAATAAAATATCTCAGTTTCAACAACTGATATATTGTCTTTGTACTATTTTCAAATAAACATAAAGTTTAAATGAGTTGAAAATCATTGCATTCTGTTTTTATTTACATTTGCACGGCGTCCCAACTTTTTTGGAAATTGGGTTGTAATTTAAGCAATTTATCCACTCAGAGATAATAGTTCATTACTTGTCCTGTCCAATAGTATTCAATATAAATGAAATACTCTGTGACACTAGACAATACAAAATATTTCTCTGTAAAAAAAAAACATTTTGAGGTCAAGTATAGTTCACTGACACAATGGCCTCATACTTGATCACTCATGAAGCTAAGAACAAGGCTCTGCGGATGTAGATTATGCATTTAGAGGTAAAACTAAAATGGGCGCAGTCCACTCTTAAGAAGTAAAATTAAAATGTTTTTAAGGTCTTGATTATAAAACTCATGTTTTCTATAAAAATATTTGTAATGAATCTGTGTTGTTTTATCAAAAGCAAGCATCTACAAATAATTTTGCATAAGACAAATTCTACTCCAATCTGGAATCAATGACTTGTTTCACCTTTTAGTGGGCCTCGCTCTGCTAGCACGCAAGTGAAATAGAAAGGCGTCATAACACGCTTCCTGTAGCCACCCGGTCTGAGTGAATACTCACCTCAGTGTACAGGCTTTCAAACAAGGGTGAGGATGAATTTAGTGATGAATACAGCTGTGAAACAAGTGCTTCAAAAGCCTTAAGTTCCACCCTTAGAAGCTCAAATTCAAGTTTAATGTATTTATCCAGACCACTCTCCAGAATCTCCAAGCGTAAGGTCAGGTTTGACAGTTTCTCCAAAGACAGGACCAGCTTGCTTTTGTGGCTGACCAGCTGTAGAGAGAATACAATTCAGAGCAATTAGGAAATCTTACATCCTCATTATTTAGAGCCCAGTGTTTTTTTTTTTTTTTGTCATTGCCAAGAAAACAGGTGAAAGAATTTGCTAATCCTCTGCGTCTGCCTGAATGTTAGTCTCGGCTCAGTATGAAAATTGGATTTACCATGTCCCAAGTGAAGCGCCACTGGAATGATCCCTGTATACCACCATGGCTTATTTAGGTTGGTTTATTTAAGTTCAACATTGAGTTGGACATTCTTTATGGGAAAAGACTGAGGAAAATGGAGTGAAAATAATGGAGTGAAAAGCTATCTTCATTTACAAACAATCATGTCCATAAAAGTACTGTACAACAAATACGCAAAGATTATACACATAAGATAATGTATTTCTGGAATAGATATGAATGTGGTTTTTCTGATGGCGATATGAACAATCACTGATGAATTAAAGAATTTACAAGTTGTTACACATTTTGTCTAATAATTTCGTCATTTTAACTTCCTAAAGCCTGATGTCACCCTTGCGGTAACGCTGGTGTTACAGGATTTTCAATGACATGCAGTAAGCCTCTAACCCTTAAACGCATAATTGCTTTCAAGGGGCACCTGTTTAAGATTGCTGGATTAATAAACACACAATTTATTTACTGAATATTGAAGACCAATATATAAGCCTGCAATTATTAAGAAAGTATTAAGAGATGACAGAGATCACAGAAGGGCTACATGATTACATGTTAGTGAAAATGTAGGGATGGGGGAAAAAAAGATAATTAATTCATTAATCTGGTACTTTTCCCGAATTCCATCTCCCATTCTAGTATTTTTTTTTTCAGCAGTGCAACCTAATTTAATTTTAGATTGCACTTAATCAAAATGTTTTCAGCATTCAAAATGGGCTACATTTGAAGAGAAGTGCAGTTGCGCACTGGTTGCCGCAAAGCGATAATAATTAATTTATTTAATTACGCTTACCAACGCTTATTGCGTTGAAGAGTTGGTAATTGAATTACTTGGTAAACTTTCATGGTAGCAAAATAATTACTCAGATCTTTATAGTTCAGCTTCTGAGAAAGTTATAGGAAGGCTATAATAAGAGATTGTATGAATGACAATTATGTAATTAATTAATAAGAAACAAAATCTAAACCTTATCTAAATACAATCTTCAGCAGCATTTACTGCATAACATTCCACTTTAAGATGGAATTAAGAAAATTCAGTTAATTGCCATTCATGCAATTTCATTCATGCCTTCCTCTTTGACGCAAAGTTACAGTGGGCGTCAAAAATTTGTGCACCCCTGGTTTAAATGCCTGTTGCAATTAATTTCCAAGTGATTGAAAGCAAACCTGAATACTAAATGCTACAGAGTTAAACATGACACATTTCATCACATTTTAAAGCAAGAATAATTTTTATTTTTAACTTTTTACAGTTTAAAATAATAAAACAAGGAAAAAGGCCTTATGCAAAAGTTTGGGAACCCTGTCAGCTATTACTGCGTAACTCCTCCACGGGCAGCTATAACAGCTTGCAAACGCTTCCTGTAGCCAGCTAAGAGTCTTTCAATTCTCGTCTTTGGAGTTTTTCCCCATTCTTCCTGACAGAACACCTCTACCTCAGAAATATTCTTCAGCCTTCTTGCATGCACGGCATGTTTGAAGTCTCTCCACAGATTTTCAATAATATTCAAGTCTGGGGACTGTGATGGCCATTCCAAAACCTTCATCCGTCTTTCCTGGAGGTACTTCATGGTGGATTTTGAGGTATGCTTCAGTCATTGTCTTGCTGGAATACCCAACGTCTCTTCAACTTCAATTTCTGGACTGAGCTTTGAACATTAGCCTCTAGAATGTCTTGATATTTTGTGGAATCCATTCTTCCTTCCACTCGCACAATATTGCCTGTGCCCCCAGCTGCTACACAACCCCAAAGCATAATGGATCCACCTCTATGCTTAACAGTTGGCAATGTGTTCTTCTCTACAAATGCTTCACCCTTTTTTCTCCAAACATACCTTCTTTGGTTGTGGCCAAAAAGTTCAATTTTGGTTTCGTCAGTCCAAAGCACATTGTTCCAATAGGCTTGAGGTTTCTCAAGGTTTTCTTTTGCATACTTCAGACGCTTAATTTTGTGTTTAGGTTGTGGGAAAGGCTTCTTTCTTGTAACTTTGCCATGTAGGTCTTTGTTGTTTAAGGTATGCTGTATTGTTGTCCTGTGAACAACTACACTTGTGTCAGCTACTCTTTTTTGCAGCTCTTTTGCAGTGATCTGTGGGTTCTTCCGAGCATTTCTCACCAGATCTCCGGCCATTCTATCTGAAATTTTTCTTGGTCTTCCAGATCTTGCCTTGACTTCAATTGTTCCATTTATTTTCCATTTTCTTACATTTTTCTGACAGTAGAAATGGGTAGTTTGAAAACGTAAGAGAGTTTTTGTAGCCCTCTCCTTGTTGGTGGAAGTGAATTATCTTGATTTTGACATCCTTGGACAACTGTTTAGAGGAACACATGGTTTTTAATACCAGACACAATAGTCACCAGAGTCGGATACTTTAGAAGGCACGGAGTGACTTCAGAATATATAGTTCAACCCTGGAATTATATTCACCTGACTATTTGATTACGTTTACAAGTAGTCAATAACCCTTTCATAAGTGGAATATTGGCGATAACCTGGTTGCGCACGGCCATGTAAACACCAATAACCCTTTTGAAAAACCGGAATATGCTCATATTCCGTTTTTAAAACCCAAAAATGACCCCTGGGTTACTCCTTTTCTAACCCGTATATTTGGTCATGTGTACGCCTATCGGGATATCCCCATCGAAAGGAACATTAATTTGTGTTCTGCGCATGTTCAATTCGCAAGGAATCTTGGTCTTTTGTGTTTTTGGATACAGGAAGAAGAAGCGGAAATGACGCGCATTACGTCATGACGTTCTCCGTGCGCGTCGAGACGATGCCCGTGCGTCGCTGTTTTGATTGGGATATCCCAATTGATTACAATTGCCATGTATACAGGAATAACCCTGTTTGCTCACGCATGTAAATGGGTTATTCCGAATGTTTCAGAAACCGGAATATTGACCTTAACCCGAATATTGACTGCATGTAAACGTAGTCACTGAAGCCCTATCAAGTAAATCACTTGTAACTGGGCCTTAGTAATCATCTTCTTAAAAGGTAACAAAGAATAATCCAAAAGGGTTCCCAAACTTTTGCACAGAGCAACTTTTTCCTTTCTTATCATTTAAAAACTCAGAAAAATTAAAATAAAAAGAAACCTTGCTTTTAAATTTGCAGAAAGGTGTCATGTTTAACTTTGTTGCATTTAGTGTTCAAGATTGCTTTCAATTACTCAGAGATCAATTGTAACCGACAATTAAACCAGGGGTGCCCAACTTTTTGCACCCCACTGTATGTCTTAATCATTAATGCCAATACAGCTTATTGGTAACCCATTTGCTCAGTAAATTCATTCAATTAATTATCTCATTCTCATTCGGAAACAGGTTGAGAGTTAATCTGCATAATGGTAATATCACTGGTTTTAGACAGTTTTATTTTTTCATAAGCGAACTTAACAGGCGGACCTGAGACGGCCGAACCATTTTTTAAAATATTTTCTTGGACAAATCACTGACACTGACACAGAACAAAAAAAGCATGTACCGTTTTGTGAGCTACAGGAATTCAGAAGCTTCAAAAGACAGTGACGTTTTGTGTCACCATTATTGTCGACTGGAAAATTTTGGAAGACTTTTAAGTCCTTGTCTCAGTCCCCTCCTTAGCTTTACCCAGTAGGATTACTAAGGATTCTGTAATTACTTCAGATAAGGGGAAGCTTTGTGATATTTTCAATGAGCACTTTGTGAATGCGGGCCATCTCTTTGAAAATTTAGGGTTATTGCCGGCTGTTCCTAGCTGTGATAACACGCCTTCTGTGCCTGGGCCTCATAACTCCTATAGTTTTTCCCTCCATCCTTTTTCTGAAGGGAAGCGCTTGAAGCACTTTGTAGCATTGACCCTAAGCAATCCACTGGGGTAGATAAATTAAACCCAGGCCTTTTATTGCTGGCATCACCCTGGACTGTTAATATCTTGACACAAGTTTTTAATTTAACCCTGTTGACAGGTTCAATTCCTGTCTTGTGGAAAGCAGCCTTTGTCCTTCCCTTGCATAAAAGTGGCTCTTCAGATGACCTGAATAACTATCGCCCAATTTCAAAACTGCCATGCTTAGCTAAGGTTTTAGAGAGGCTGGTCAATAAACAAATTACATCATTTCTATCTGACCTTGCTATCTTGAATGTGTTTCAGTCAGGCTTCAGACCGGGTCATAGCACTGTGTCAGCTGCAGCTAGGGTATTAAATGATATTGTTTCTGCCTTGGAGAATAAGCAGGATTGCGCTGCCCTTTGTATCGACTTATCAACGGCTTTTGACACAGTTGACCATTCTATACTCATGAAGCAGCTAAGTGCCATTGGGTTTGATATTAAATCTCTGAATTGTTTAAAAATTATTTAACTGGTAGGTGTCAAGAGGTTGTGGCTGATGGCTATCAATCAAATTTATTTATCTTAGCAAGGGGGTTCCACTAGGTTCTATTTTGGGGCCTTTGCTATTTGCATTTTTTATTCATGATCTTGGTGCTAATTTTATCAACAGTACAATCCATCTATATGCAGATGATACAGTCAGCTACTCAGCTGCTCCTTCTGCTGAGCTAGCTCTTCAAAATTTACAGTCAGATTTCCAAATCTTCCAACAGACTCTTTTAGACCTTAAATTATTATTGAACTCTGGAAAGATTAAATGCTTGCTATTCTCTAAGAAAGCTGCTGCTAAGCAGAGGCGTTGCCAGGATGCCAAGCTTGGGTAGGCATTTGTCCTCTTTGGGGGGGCAAAAAAAGAACCTCTAAATCGGCGTAAAATACAACATGTACAACATCTTGAAAGTTTATATATATATATATATATATATATACACACACACCGTATATGACCATTTAGTAGCCTGGGCGTTTATAAGAACCAGGCGGCTATTTGCAACAGGCCATTATTTATTTTTGCACCGACCTGCACCAGGCCAGTTCGGCTTTGCTACACAGTTATAAACAAGCTGAATTTAACCGTTAAATTAACGCATTGTCTCCTTGTCATTTTAACTGTAATGGAGTCCTGCGCGCATTTAACCGTGGTTTACACTGAACATGCACTGAACTCTGTGGTAAACTTATTGTAAAATTAGTTAAAATAACTGGCTTAAAGGTGCCAGTTAAATTACCTGGCAAAAAAGGCTTCAGTTTATTCGTTTATTATTAACAGTGTATTCGCGGAAACTGAAACTGGCGCAGTTTCATTCACATACTTTAGTTTTGAGACTTCTTCATTGATCCCAGTTGGGGCAACACGCAATATCATCCTGTCATCCATCGTGTCAGGGCAAAGACGGACTAAATGAAGACAACAAGTAGGTATGAACACTTCAGAATGAAGTTGTTCCGATCTTCATACACAAAGCATACATATAAATTCATATATGCATATAATGACTAGTTTCTTCCAGGTATAGACCTGAGTCAGACTTGCAGGCACAGCTGAATGCTGTACATATATATTATGTACATATATATATATATTTATATATATCAGTGGCGGCTGGTGAACTGGCGATAGGGGAGGCTCAAACCCATCCCTTGAAAATAATGATTGGTCATGACCTATTTTCAATCATTCATTTAAATTACCATTACAAAAACTCAGAAAACTCTCAACATTAACAGGTGTGGTCAGTTTTCATTAATAACGCAGACCTGTCAACTCTCATGCATTCCGCGAGAGTTTTAGTGGTATTTTTACGTTCCACTGCTGTAGTCAGCAATTATTCAATCAACGCATGTGTAAGAGATCTCGCACGGAATTGTGGCAAATATTTGGCTTGTCAGCTGCAGCAGTTGTGAAGGATTGGACTGAGATCTTTATTTCGCTCCGTGCATTGGTGATTTCCAGCATGCGAAGTGAAGCTTGGGGACTGTACTTCCATGCTCTGAATAATGATTGTTGCCAACAGCTAATGTGATATCATTCTGTAGTGGAGCAGGTGACGGCTGGGTTTTTACCCTTGTGCAAAACAAAGAAACTGCTCGCCAGACTATTTTTGCATTTTGAATCTAAATCAGTTCTTTATGATTGCAGCTCGCCGTCTTGTCACGCTTTTTTTTTTACTTTTTGAACTAGCTAAATAAATAACGTCTTCAGTTGAATTGCATATTTGAATATAACTGCATGTATGTGTATGCAGCTGTCGCCAAGCTTGTCAGTTCGATGAAAACGGATGTAAGCAACAGTTTTTTCAACCACTATGATAGGGTGTAGACGTGACCACAGACTGTGTGAAGATGGCAGTCTAAGAGAATGGGAGGGTCCCTAAATAAACCCATTGGTTAGTTTCACATCAGAATAGACTGGCAAAGGAATCCACCAATCACATAGTGATAGATAAAAAGAATGTTTTGGCTGAATGAATCACGTGGGATATTGCATGTTTGCTGTCAAATAGTAGTAAATCAGTTTTTTATCTTGAGTTTTCATTGGGTGGGCAATCTCAGGGTGAGCACTGCCCACCCCTGTCCCATTGTACGCCCTTGTATAGGTTTTATAATGGTAGCATTACTACAACAAGTGGAATACAAATTGAAAGAGTTCCTTACCTGGGCATTTGGGTTGATGAGAAGCATAAATTTAGGAAGCTCGTTGATGAGCTAACTAAGAATTTGAAAGTTAAATTGCCTATGCTTTATAGAAATAAAGCCTGCCTGCCAAGTTGCAGAAGGCAGATTGTGCAACTATTCTCTCTAGAATAGATTATGGTGACATAATTTATATGCACTTTGCTCCCTCATCACTGAAGCTGCTTGATGCAGTATACCATGCTGCCTTAAGGTTCATAACAGGAGATGGCTTCAGAACGCATCACTGTAATCTTTATTTGAAGGTTGGTTGGTCTTCGCTGGCCAAGAGAAGGGAGCAACATTGTTGTCTTTTTATATACAAGGCATTGTTGGGTAAGGATATACAGCCAGTCTGCTTAATTTTGGAAGGGGGGAGTACCATCTGCTTGCTTGTGACTATTTGGTTTTAGATCCCCAGAGGGTTCATTCTGAACTAGGTAAAACTGCTTTTAGGTATTATGCCCCACAGAATTGGAATAGGCTTCAACAATTGCTGAAATTGGAAAAACTTATTTCATTTGATTGTTTTAAATGTCTGTTATTGGATGCCATGAAGCTGGAATGTACATGTGTTCTGTAGTTCCTTTGTTTTTTTTTGTTTTAATTTATTGTTGTATTGCATGTTTTTCTATGGTTCACGACTGGGCTCCGTTGTAAAAGAGAGCTTACTCTCAGTCAGACTCCCAGCATAAATAAGTAACTAAATAAATAAATAAATAAATAATGCTTGATAATTATTGCTATGAACAATATGCAAGCTGAGGGGAATTGGACAGTAATTCTACGAATTGATTTTCACTACTGAATGAATTAACTCTTTGTTACTAATAAGGAAACGGAATTAGGAACGGGTTTGGAGAGGTAATGTGCTTTAAGGCGAGGTGAGAGGAGGGCTATAATCCCTCTGATGGCAAGTCCCGAGTAGAGGCGTAATGGCCAGTAGTATACGGAGGCCAAGCGCAACGACAGAGAGAAAGAAAGTAACACAAACACAGAGAATAATATAGACCAAACGCAAGTACTCACGCTTCCAAGGGACATATAATAGTCCGAACCACGGAAGCAAAGCGAGATAGAAAAAGGGAGAAGAAACTCCAACAATAAGAAGATAGACAGTCATACAAAACCTGACTACAGATATCTTTGGCTATAGTGCGAAGCTAAAAACAGACACTCTAGCGAAGGAGGCGTGCTGGACATCCTGCTTATATAGATTCTGGGGAAGCGCCGCCCCGGCTCAATCAACCAGCTGGGTAAAGAATTAGATGGCCCAGGAATTCGATATCGTCCCGGGACGAGAGCCGCAAAGAAAGGTCCAAACAACACGCACACCTCACAAACCATGACAAGATGAGGTTAAACTCATGAATTTATTAGAGGCCAGGCAGTCTGCAATTTTTTTTTTCCTGAACTTTTTGGGCTTCTGACGTGTCCCTCAGCCAATCACAGCAGTCATGACATCACAATACACCCAAAGTGGCTGGGAAATATGTATTAGGTTAGATGACAATCCTGATTCGATGTCCTGTGAATTTTAAAGTGGATTTTTTAAATCAAATAACCATTTTTCCTGCAGTTCCTTGTAGGGTTTGTTGTGTGTTTTCTTTGGGTTGTTTTACTTGGAAATATTATAAGTCAAATATAAGTCAAAAATACTTCTGTTTTTAATTTTTCTTTATGTTTCAATTTTATAGTCATGTAATTTCTTTAAATACTGAATAGTAAAATACTTTTAGCTTAACCTTGCCTTATTTATGAACAAAATGCCCTTAGTTGAATTTACAAACATGAGACACACTTCTTAAATTCACACTTAAACTTGATCTCATGGGAAGGCAAATAAATAACACGTCACTAGTGACATTTAGCGTGTCATATCTAAGCAGCTGAAATCTTAAATGAAGCAAGAATGGGAAAGCATTTTGCTTTCAAAACTACAACATTTGGTCTCCTTAGTTCCCAAACGCTTTAAGAGTGTTGATTAAAGAAGTGATCAAATGTGATGCAACACAGAGGTAAACATGCCCCTGTGCCAACTTTTTTGAAACGTGTGGCATCAAATTCAAAAAGAGCACATATTATCCAAAAAACAATAAAATATCTCAGTTTCAACAACTGATATATTGTCTTTGTACTATTTTCAAATAAATATAAAGTTTAAATGAGTTGAAAATCATTGCATTCTGTTTTTATTTACATTTCAAACTTCAAACTTCATTGCAGACGACATCAAATTGGGATTGTTATCTGACCTAACTTAATACATATTTCGTCAGCCACATTGGGCGTATTGTGACGTTGGGACTGCTGTGAGTGGCTAAGGAACGTGTTAGATGCTCGAAAGGTTCAGGAAAAACCCAGCTACAAATCCCTCTTGTAGTATGAGTATTATTATTATTATTATTATTATTATTATTACCACCACTACAAGGAAATCTATCTTCACAAGCATGAAAATAAACCAAAATTTGCTTGATGCTTGATAACTATTGCTATGAACAATATGCATGCTGACGGGAAATTGACAGTAATTCTACAAATTGATTTTCACTACTGAATGAATTAACTCTTTGTTACTAATAAGGAAATGGAATTAGGAACATAGGTCCAGTCCTTTGCCAAATTTCCGCAACCAGCGTTGTAGGCCAATAGTCCTGATGGTGGCGGAACATTAACTGTTTAAGGGGTGATCTGGGGTAAATGGGCAAAATTTGATTATTTTTCCAAAAAAATTTTTTTGAATAAAAATATTCTATAATAACCCACCTTTAATAATCACTAATTGCTACAAGGATTAAAAACTGAATTTTGCCATAAAATCATGATTTAAAAGCAACTGTGATGATGAAATTTATGCTTTTCACTCCAGGAAAGTGATAAACATTTGAATAATCAGATAATACAGTCTGAAAAATGAGTGTAAGCCACAGACTAAGACTGAACTCAACTTTTCAATGTGGTCTAATGCATTTTCCATTGATTTCCTGAGGTATTACTTTTTCCACGTTTCTCATGTTTGTGGCAGCCATAACTTTTTTATTTATCATTGAAAATCAATGAAATTTAAGCTGCAAGTACTTTACTTCATTAGAAATGCAATGACATAGGGAAATTTTGCCTGTCTGTTACATACTTTGAATATTTTGAGTATTCGTCAGATTCTGCGCAAAATAATTTCAAAATTTGAGTAAAATGCCCCAAAATCACAAAACTGATAAATTGGGCAAAGAATGGCTATGTCATTGCATTTGGATAAGCAATTGCTTTTAAATGATGAAAGAAAAACTGAATTCTATCATAGAGTTAAAGAGGAATTGGTGCCAGAAGTTTTCTGCACATTTAATGAGCTTGCTTGGTTACCATGGCAACCGCATAAACAGAAAAATGCCAACTTGTATCTTTTTTGGTGGTTATTACATATACCTCTTTAGATTAATTCTGAGTTGTTTCCTGGTGTCATTTTTCATTTAACCCTAGATCACCCCTTAAAGTTGATTACAATTCATTTGTATTTGCAACAACTTTGCTGTTTACACCAAAATGTAGCCCCAAATGAGCCAAAGATTTCACAAGCTCTGAGATGGCAGCAATTTTGAAGTCCATCACTGTTTTTTTCTCGAAAAGTGTAAAACTTGAGAACTTTTCTTCCCCCATATTTTTTGCTCAGCTGTCACCAAACTCACTACACTGCATCTCCACACTTTCCACCACGGAAATTCAGCTAGATGTTTGATTAATCAAAAATTGAGCCCACAATTCATTAAAATGTTCAAGCATATACAGTACACTAAATGGCTACAGCAATTTTTTTTTGTGGAATAAATCCCTGATGTCTATGGAAAAAATGAGAACATTTTAATGTCATGAGAGAAGTAGTGTGGTAAATTTCAAAAATCTCAACATGTGTTTTGAATTGCACCCTCATGTGAACTTTGCAGTCAATTTTAAATGGAGTATTTCTAAACATCAGTGTGTCACACGTGGAGCAATCAATCATTGTGAAAATAAAATGCAGGCATTTCCATGTTGCATTAATGAATTTTAAAAAATTTCTGAATTTTGTCTTGATTACTCCATTTTTGACACAGTTTTAAATTTGCTCTTAAATGCAACCCTGCTGGTTGGCCTATTTTGTGGTCTCTAACTTGAAAGGTGCCGCAAAGGTGCTGCACTGGCTAAGTAGAATAAGCGGTTGCTTCTGAACCAAGAGATGGAGAGTTCAAATCTTGCAAACCTGCTGGATTGAACCAAGTTGCCAGATATTACAAACTGCACCTTCAACTGCTGAGAAAGAGTGGTCAGTCTGTGCAGAGGCTATTCAGGTGATACTCATGCTCAATCAGCCCACCATAAAAGCCCTGCTTCCCCATTCAATTAAAAAAACATCCATCTCCTTAAATCTTAATGTCTATGATGCCAAAATTGAGACAGTGCATAGATTTCCATGCCAGGCCTTGACTGTTTGCTGCGATGCAGCCTACAATTTTACTGTGGTTTTTGTGCCTATGTGAATCCTCTGTGCGTCCTGTCAAAACTTACTGTGAACCTTAAACCTTCACATTGCATATAGAAACCCAAAGAGATCATACATTTGCATTTGCTTGCTGCCTTACCTTGTTTAATTCAATCTCCACATCCAGCCTCAGCTCTTTTGAAATTTCATGCATGAGTTCTACACGGTCAGCTGGGAAGGTAACATCAGGAAGAAAAACCTTGCAGATGCACTTTCCGGTCACATCCTTGGAGGCAGTCACATTTCCAGACCCCCAGTCTTCCATGGGCTGTGGACATATGCAGATTTTTCTGATTTTGCGCGGCTACAAAATCATGCTAGTACAACAAATCAAATTCTTGCCAAGGAATCCCTTGGTAGATTGTATGTTCATGAAGACACTTACCAGCCATGCAGATGTGGGCCCAAGGATTGAGAGCAACAATAGCACAGGAACCATTTTGATTCAGTCTTTCTCTTTCAAGTCTCTTGAGCTAAAGCACTGTGCTCACTTTTAAATGTCTCCTTTCTGGCTATCTTTTTCACTCCTCTCACCCTCTCACATTTATTGCTATTTGTTTCATGTGTCTTACAACTGTTTGCTAACTGTAATACTGTGATCCTCAATGTTTTTTTATGATCATGGTCACTACGGAATTTCCGTGTCACTTAAATTATATGGACATTTAAATAAAATAAAGGCTATTATTACTGGTAATCCAACACAACAAATATTACCTCTTGTTTGGTAATGAAACACATATTTGAATAGGTGGGGTTTTTCTCAAATGGTATCAAGATTTTCCAAAGATTTCTAACCATCAAGGTGTATTGATTGTCCTTCCACATCTATATCCACTTTATTTCATTTGCACTAGAGGAACATGCATATGAACTAAATTGGGGCTCTTTTATTGTCCTCACACTGTCTTCACCAGACCTTGATGTTACCTTGATCCAGCTGTTGGCTTCACAGTACACTTGTCATGGACATGACGATTACAACTTTGAGGTCATGGAACATAGAACATCTAGCACTAATGAATAACATGATCAACGCTTCAGCAATGTTGCCCTTTGCCTTGTCTGTAAATGGCAAGAGAGTGTATACATAACACATACCCATGAATGAAAATTTTCATGAACGCCATGGGTCAGAATACCCTCCCCATAACAACCTCTATGGCTTTTTTATCTTTAAAAAACAAGAAATAAAATGCAGTCGTAGAAATCATGCTAGAATGGATCTCTGAAATCAGTTATTTGCCTTTTAACTTTTACTGTGGTACATACTAAGGAAAAATGATTTTCTTGTAATTTGCAACCATTGCCACTTGCCACTGGAACTGCATGCTCACACTTCAAGCAGAATTGTTCATTGTTTCTATGAATTAGGTCCACATATACGCACATTTTTGATTCATATAAACTATTATCGGATGGACCTTCAGCTCCCTCTTTCAACCTTTTTTCCTTTAACATCTTTAAATTTTGGCCAAGACCCTGTTTCAGCTTACAACCCCATTTACAAAAAAAGTTGGGATGCTGTATAAAATGTCAATAAAAACAGAATGCAATGATTGGCAAATCATTTAAACTCATACTGAATTGTTTGTAGTACAAAGACAACTTGTCAGATGTTAAACTGAGATTTTTTTAATGCAGAATATGCTCATTTTGAATTTGATGCCTACAAAACATTTCAAAAAAGTTGGAACAGTGGATGGTTGCTATTTCAAAAAAGTTGGAACAGGGGCATGTTTACCACATTGTAGCATCACCTGTTCTTTTAACAACACACTGCAAATGTTTGGGAACTGAGGAGTTCAGTTAATAGGAACAAGCTCCCAAGCCTTTTTCACGGTCTGCAGGATTGGGGACGCATTCCTGTTAATCTTTTCCTCATCTTTCTCTGTCCAGTTTATTAGGAACAAACTCTCAATCCCTCTACAGTCATCAGGATTGGAACCGCGTTCCTCTTGAGCTCTCCCATCCAGCCTTGGACATTTTAGCCCCAGCGAAGTGTGTGCTACACCTGGCAGTCATCCTGGCAAACCACAGGCCAAAGATTGGCAACGCCAACACTACTTTACCCAAAACATCTGAGCTGAACTGTGCTATCCTCTTCTGGGCTCTTCCCCATGTTATTGTATTACTATCAATAAACCCTACCATTGGATTGTACTCTGTCTCCGCACTTGATTCCTGGTCTGGATCATAGCAACCATAGTGGATGGTTGCTATTTCAAAAAAGTTGGAACAGGGGCATGTTTACCACATTGTAACATCACCTGTTCTTTTAACAACACACTGCAAATGTTTGGGAACTGAGGAGACCATCTGCTGTTGTTTTAAAAGCAAAATGTTTTCCAATTCTTGCTGAATGTAGAATTTTAGCAGCTCAACACCTTGCAGCCTTTTTTGTCATATGTTTCCCTTCATAATGCGCCAAATCCTTTCAGTGGATGACAGGTCTGGACTGCAGGCAGGCCAGATTAGCACCCACTTATGAGCCATGTTGTTGTAATACATGCGGACTGTTGTGTTTGGCACTGTTTTGCTGAAATAAGCAAGGCCCTCACTGAAAAATATTTCTAGAAAGCAATATACTTTGTACATTGCTCCAAAGCCTGTATATATCATTTGCAGCAATGGTGTCTGCACAGATGTGCAAGTTACTGTGCCCTGTGTACTAATGCACTGCCATACTATAATGTATCCTGGCTTTGGAACTCTGCTTTGATAACAAGCCTGATGATCCCTCTCCTCTTTAGCCCAGAGCAGGCTGCGTCCATGATTTCCAAGAAGAATTTTACATGTGATTTGTTAGACCCCAGGACAGTTTTCTACTTCACCACAGTCCATAAAAAATGAGTGAAGGCCTAGTGAAGGTAGCAGTGCGTCGAGATCATGTTTAGATATAGTTTAATCTTTACATGGTGGAGTTTTAACTTGCATTTGTGGCCGCCACGGCAGCCATCTTGAATTTAGTTTCCGTCAATTTCCAGGAGAACGACTTGTCCAGCGGAATTCATTTTGGCACTGTGGATTGGGGTTGAGTAGAGGAAGGTTGCTTTCGAAAATAGGCGGGCTCCGATATTCAATATGGCCGCCGTTTCCGTCAATTTCGAGGAGGACGACTTGTCCGACGGAATTGATTTTCCCTGTGCATTGGGGTTGGCTAGAGGAATGTGCGGGCGTATATGCTCCACCTCAGCGAGCTCTTGTTGCATATTTGTCACACTTTAATGTTTCAGATCATCAAACAAATTTTAATATAGACAAAGATAACCCGAGTTAATACAAAATGCAGTTTTTAAACGATGATTTCATTTATTAAGGGGAAAAGCTATCCAAACCTACCTGGAGCTATATGAAAACATAATTGCCCCCGCTTGTTAAATCATGAATTAACTGTGATTAACCACATTTCTTGAGTTCAATTTCACTAGCCACACCCAGGCCTGATTACTGCCAGACCAGTTGAATCAAGAAATCACTTAAAAAGAACCTGTCTGATAAAGTGAAGTAAGCTAAAAGATCTCAAAAAGCAACACATCATGCCGCAACATAAAAAAATTCAAGAACAGATGAGAAACAAAGTCATTGACATCTACAAAGCCATTTCTAAGGCTTTGGGACTCCAGCGAACCATGGGGAGAGCCATTATCCAGAAATGGATAAAACTTGGAACAGTGCTGAACCTTCCCAGGAGAAGCTGGCCGACTAAAATTACTCCAAGAACGCATTGACGACTCATCCAGGAGGTCACAAAAGAACCCAGAACAACATCTAAAGAACTGCAGGCATTACTTGCCTCAGTTAAAGTCAGTGTTCATGATTCAACAATAAGAAAAAGACTGGGCAAAAATGGCATCCTTGGGAGAGTTCCAAGGCGAAAACCACTGCTGACCAAAAAGAACACAAAGGCTCGTCTCACATTTGCCAAAATACATCTTGATGATCCCTAAGACTTTTGGGAAAATATTCTGTGGACTCACAAGACAAAAGTTGAACTTTTTGGAAGGTGTGTGTCCCGTAACATCTGGCGTACGGCACTCACAGCACTGTACATCCATACTCCAGGGGTTCATAATGTTTACTTTTTGGTATGATTTGGAATAAGAGCAAGTTGAAAAATAGGTCTAGTCTATGTTCATCCACTACTGTAGCAGGTCATACGGGGCAGGCTGGAGTGGAAAACAAAAATACCTTTATCAAGCACGCAGCTATGGAAGGCTTGTATTGACATCAGAGGACAAAAACTAACTGACAATGGTCATCATGTTTTATATATATTCTTGATGGCTCAAGAAGAGAAAACATGAAACAAAAAAAATTTTGATGAGATGCTGCTAGTTTATTACCCTGATGAAAAACAGTCATGCCCTTACCCCCCCCCCAAATGATGTTCACACAAGATAATGAGGCTACAGTAACTGGTGTAGTCATTCACACATTCTGGACAACACTGGCAAATGTTGTTCACCAGGCATTGGAAATAACACTGAGGGATTGCTAGCCATTCTGTGACTTATCGCTGGGCCAATTGATGGAGGTTGATGGCAGGGACGTGATGTGATCGAAAGTCGCTACCAGAGTTCATCCCACGCATGCTCAATGGGTGATAAGTCGGATGAATATGCAGGCCAATCCATGCGGTGAATGCTCCACTGGTGCAGGAAACAGAAACAACATAAACAATTTTTGTTTATTAGCTTAACATTCAGGCTTCATGAAACACACTTCAAACAATTTAAATTAGATTATTTCATTAAAGGTAACCAATTCGTTCCTAATGCTCAACTTTTTTTTTCACAGTTTGCCAGGCTATTCCAATAAAAAGATTTGTGTGTGAGTTTTAATGTCGTCCTCGACCCCTAAGAAGGATAAATTCCGAAGGAAAGCAATCGCTCGACCGTTACGATTAGCCATTATGGCTGCTGGACTGCGGCCATTTTGACATGCCTACTACTTTATATGCATGAGCGATTTGCATGAAAAGTCACATCAGATCAGTCATCAGATTCGACTGCTAGTTAATAAATTACCTATATGCATTACAAACTCATTACTATAAATATGTCTAGTTACAAATAGGGGACAATTTCAAGTACATTAACGATCTGAAAGCACAAGGAAACAGGGAAATTGGCATTTTGCACCAGGCATCAAGTTTACTTACGTATCCAGAAAAAGTTTGGCCACATCTTCATCGTAAATTTCTCTAAACCTTGCTTTAAAAGTTTGCCAGCAATTACTTTGGCCTTTTATATTTATCCTGGCCTTAAATCGATCTTCTCCCTGGCCTTTTCTAGCACTTTTATGGGCCGAATGAGTCAGATATTTCTTTGGCCATGGCATTTTGTTGTTGGCCAACTTCTCTTCATTTCTGCGTCCACCGCGCACATCTGCTTTTGCATGACATCATTTTTGCATACTTATGAACACTAATAAGGCGCGGGGAGTTTTTGCGGGTCGCAAAAACTATTTTCACATTCAATATGTGGGGGATTGCTAGCGTTCTCGGAGAAAACATTTATTTTTTCCCGTTTGTTTTGGTCATATCTATTATATTATATCACAAAAAAAAAGATTGGTTACCTTTAAATGGCATAATTAATGATCAAGTAGAAGAAAAAAATATGGCATTAGTCAATTTTGAGGAAAAAAATTACGGTATCATCACCGAAAAAATCAGAATTAGTGGGATGCCTGAGTGGCTCACCGGTTAAAGCGTATGTTCCACATACAAGGCTGAGGCCTTCCCGCACTGATCTGGGTTCTGGTTCAGGTTTGAGTCCGGCCTGGGCCCCTTGCTGCATGTCATCCCTGCTTTTCTCCCCATCTTTCCTGTTTTCCTTTACTGTCAAATAAAAGAGAAAACTCCCAAAAAAATTTTCTAAAAAAAAAAAAATCTGAAATAGTACCGTTTCCCCTTCTCGGCTTTTATAATGACCTGAATACTTCAAGGCATGGACTTCACAAATGAAAAACAATATTATCCATTAAGCTGGTTCCACTTTTCTCGAATAGTGGTAGAGAGATCAGCTTTGCAAGATGGGGCCGTGTCATGGACCAATTTTTTAAAACTTTCCACCATAAATTTTCGATTGGATTGAGATCCGGGCCATCTGCTGGCCATGACGTTGAGTTGATATGCCTTTCCTGAAGTAAAACTTTTACACTCTTTGCTCTGTGGCAAGATCCATTGTCAATGATCTGCAATGCCGTCCCCATCAAGGAAATATGCATCAAAACAGAGAAGCAAATATACAAATCCGCATGTGTCTTCGCGGACGCAGTTTGTTAAAGGGCACTGTCAAATGAGCAAAATGCAAAGAAAACTAACATACGTGATTTGTGGATAGGGTGTGTCATACAAGTAACGGCGGTTGCACCAAGGCAGGTCTAGAGATGTACCATCCAATCAAGACTGACTCACTGGATGTGACCAGTTAAAATCACTAAGCGTGCACATGATTACAACTCAATTTGAAAACAGGGTCCATTAGAGTTCACTAAAACAGATTCAAATTTATGCTCACAAAGGCTCATCAGATCCAAAATGGCGCAACGTGGCTGTCAGCTGCACATATCCTGCTACCTTGACAACAGCAATTCCATGTTGTTGTTGCTGAAGAAACTGATCCTCGTTTTGATCAATACTTGATGGGATTATTTTGCCTTTTCTCCAAAAGCTGTGAAGTTTGTGGCGATAGGCTGTCAGGCGTACAGTAGCAAGTTGTTGTTGGCAGCTTTGTTGTTGTTCATCAGCTGCCAGAGATTTTTGTGCCATTTTTTCAGAATAAACAAACTGCTCTCATCACTGTCAGACACTGATCAGCTCTAACAGTTAGAGCTGAGCAACAAGTCTCGTAACAGGCTGGTTAGCACACAGAACTTTCCAGTTTTGAAATATAGCAAGTTTGCTGGCTAGCTCTTTCATTATCAGCAGAACAATATTTACTTTGAAGTAAATTTGACTGACAATTAACTTCACATTTCTATAGCTAATATTCTAGGTTCAAGTGCATTATGAGCTAGCAAGTGTGATGGGTGGTGAGTTTGAGACGCCAAATGCAGTGGCCAGAAATAAAGGAGGAAACGCAGAAGGGAGAGAGACAAACAAACAAAACAGGAGAGTGAGAATCGCGCTTCCAACGGACCAAGATGTAGTCCGAGGCAAGGAAGCAAAGCGAGCTCGACAGGACCAACAGAAAGAGGAACACACGGAAAGATTCCCTACTAACTAGAACTCTTCCTCAAATATGCAGCTAAACCCTAAGAGCTCTCTTACTAGAGACCTTGCCGGCTAAAGTGCGAAACATAGCACTGACACTCTAGCAAGGGAACTGAGGCTTAAATAGAATCTGGGCGACGCCCCCAATTAATGCCAGCTGGCCCAAGAATTCAATTGAGAGCAAACCGATGTCGTCCCGGACGAGAGCAGCAAAGAAAGCTCTCAAAGCCACCAAACCATGACAAGCAAGTATTTGCAAATAAATGTGAATCCTTAAAGCAAGATAACGGCAGCAGGCAACCTTCAGTTACTGTGTAACTTTCAAAATACAGTAAGATAAAAAGCTGCAGTAGCTGTATAAATGCGTGTTTTTTACATGAATTAATGACTACAAAGGTAAGATCATCAATTGCAACATATTTTGACAAACCTGAACAATGCTATACAATTGAACTTATGGGACTGCATAGACAGGCTGCGGGTTGTTATGATTTTCACTATTGTATTTGCATCGTAAAGCGGCTAACACAGTTATAAAGTCATCAAACTTTCGAACATAATGTGGTTCTCCAACATAGCACAATATTTGATGGTATAAAAACACAAAAGCCGATCGCGGCCCACCCTGGGGCCGATGCTCGTGAAAGGGTAAGTTAGCTGTGCTCTACTTCTACTTAGCAAGCTAGAAAACTTCTACACACAAAACGGAATTTCTCAAGTTGTAAAAGATGACATGGGTACCTCTATCCTGGGATTTATTTTCCTCCTCCTCCTTCCTCTTTTTTCTATACTGCGCACCTGATGGCTTGGACCTTTTCATTGCGTGAAAATCAAATGTAAAAATAGCAATAACTAACCAATTGACATCTGTCATTTGGACTTATCTCTCTCTTAAGATTAAAATGCGCATCAGTCTCCTATTCCCCACCTCCAATACAAACACGCGACAGTGCACCACAAGAGCAGGCCTGGTGGAGCCTGTTCAAATGATGAGACACTACCTGGGTGCAAAGCATATTATTTTTTACTGCTTTTTTCATTCGTCAATTTGTTTATTTTCAAGGTAAAAAAGAAGACAGGCGCTAATGGACGCTGCAGTGTTTTTTGCAATTTTTTTTTTTTGCAAATTTTTTTTTTCCCCCTGAGGGTGACCAGCGGCGCCCCTCCAGCACGTGGCGCTTTAGGCGACTACCTTTATCGCCTATGCCAAGAGCTGGCCCTGCGTGTCAGTTTAACCAGCATTGCATGGAAAAAACTGAATTCTATCATTGAAGATTAGCTGGAATTATTTCTGGAACATAATAACATCCTGAAGGATAGCCAACATGGTTTCAGTAAAGGAAGATCCTGCCTGACAAACCTTTTGGGCTGCGTTCCAATCCGAAAAAATGCTTGCTTCTTCATGCTCACTCACCCTCTAATGGAGGGGGGAATCCCCAAAATATGCTGAAGGTAAGATGGCCACCACCAGAGGGATGATTCCAATCCAGTTTTGCTGAGGGAAGGGTGAAATTCCATTTGCTCAAGCCCTCGGTTTTCCACCCTCAAATTGAGCTTAGAAAAATCATCCCTCCAAGCGTTGATATTGTCCATGATCCTTTGCTTATTCCCCCTTGGTAAAATTTTCACCACCGCTATTTTATTTTTGCTGGCAAAATTAAGAATTATGGCAGGGAAAATGGCGCACAAATCTAAGAATTGTGTCTGAGCAGTGTGTCAGTGTGTAATATATGACATGTGCATATGCAAATAGCAATATTTGGGGGTGGGAGGCATCTACTTTGCATTTTTTATGTACGCAACTTTACAGTTCATTTTTGATGTCGCCTATTGTACCCGTAAGGGCTGTTGCCAGGACAGCTGAAAGGTTTGCCAGGGCCTGGGACAACGCGACCCCAGAGGGCCCCCCTTCACCATGCCTTGCCCTGACCCAACTCACACACACACCCTATTTCCGAGATAAAGACACAAGAGGCACACTCTTACATTATATCAATTACTATTAATAAACCACCTTTGTTTTTTTTCAGCCAATCTTTCAAAAGTAAATATGTAAAACAGATACTGGTTGTGTTACATATGCTAAGCCCAAAGACTAATACACACAGTAGTAATGAGCAAAATAGGCATGTTATTGTGATTAACAAATGTAGCCCATCATACCATTCCATAACATTCGTGAAATTTCAGTGTTACAAGAAGCCATCACAACCATGTCCTGATAGTTCCACTGTCTTTTGCAGGTTTAGGTTTTAACTCTAAATGCATACCATGCTTTCAAACTTTAATGGTACTGCAATCATTGATGAAGTCTTTTAAATTCAGTTTCTGGGAAAGCTGTAGGAAGGCTACAATATGAGATTGTACGGACGGCAATGATCTAATTAATTCATTTCAAATGAAATCTAAATACCATTTTCAACAGCATTTGCCACATAAGTAAAAATATTATGTATGATAAAAATCATCAACATGATCTCTGTATTCCACCTCTGAACTACCTTCATCTAGATTTCTCAGTTCCATGCAAGACAACAAAGACTCTTTGTAATGAATGAATGTTAAGAGTAAGGCATCTTAACACTTAACTATCTTTGATAGGTAGGGGAGCATTGTGGGTATCAGGGGGTTGGGGCATGCGCGGAGAACGCTAGCCCTTGTAAGTTGTTATTGAGCGAGATGCTTTTGAGTAAAGAACACGGAAACGAAGCCACAGACTCAGTGAGTGTGTTTTTATGTCAGTTAGTAAAATCTACAAGCATTACACTCTTGAAGAGCAAGACTCCCACCGAAGAGTAATTTGTGGTATCAGTCACGTGGGTGCCCCGGCCCTTTAGATAGACTTACAGCGGTCCTGAATGTATTGATTCCAATGGGGGAAAGTGAACATGAGCACAGATTATCACTGATTATTTTGCCCCATTGTCACGGACCATTTCTTGGTCCTGGTTCGCTGCACGACTTAGCCTAGTTTGCCAGCTGTGGCCTCTCCCCTCAACTCTACACTCCCCACTCCTTTCGTATTGGAACTGCCACAACCGCCGCTTCTGTTGCATCTGTCCCGACACTGAAGGCCATGGGATGTTGGTCGTCTTCAGCATATGTTTTTGCCCTGGATTCAAGGACATTATGGAGGCCCAGAAATTAATGAGTAAATTGTGTAAGATATGTCTGGTATTTAACTGTAATAATGTTAGCATGTCCAACACGACACACTAAATCTCCACTCCTACACACACTTCTGCTCATGCGTCGTCTAGCATTTCTTCTCATCACATAGTCAGGGTAGCAAGCGTCACAACAGTGTTCTACGCCATCTCATTCATCATCACTCTCACCTTCATTGAGGGGATGCTACACCATGGTAAACAGGCCCCTGTCCCAACTTTTTTGAGACCTATAGCAGTCATCAAATTTGAAATGAGCTCATTTTGTGGATAAAATTGTAAAATTTCTCAGTTTCAATATTTGCTATGTTATCTCTGTTCTATTGTGAATACAATACTGGCTTATGTGATTTGAAAGTCATTGCGTTTTGATTTTATTCACAGTTTACACTTTGTCCCAACTATTTCGGAATTGGGGTTGTATAAAACACTAGATGCCGCATGCTGATTGGCAGGATGCGTGTTTATGGCCGCCATAATGAGGCGGCTTCTATCAGCGGTTCCCACAAACGTAACCATAGGAAGGAAAGTCTGAAGTTGATCCAAATTAGTAGGAAGCCGCAGCTTTGTGTACAGTTTGGATGCATTAATAAGCGTATGAATCACTTTCCACAAGTAAGTACACAAAATTATCACTGAATTATGGAAGAAAAAAATTTTAGTTCCCAAGTTGAGCCTAAATCATGTGAACTGTGCGTCTGCGTCTCTGTGTTAGTGACATTGTCATTGATAAGCGCAAGGCCATTGCAAGTTGTTAGCATGTCTGTGGGTCTATAATGTTTTGATAACTGGCTGTGGGTTTTGACAATTGTACTAAAAAGTGTGGGATATCATCTTACTCCTGTTATTCAAGGAGAAATTGTTGGTAGGCTCAATATAAATCAATACAAAATGTGGTTTCAGTGCTAATAAGAGACTTAACGGAAGAAGCCACAGGGTTCACAGAGGTGAAGGTCGTCACTTATTTTCATCCATCAAACAGACATTTAGGGTTACGGTGAAGTTTAGGGCTCGCGCTAGGGTTAGGGAAACGAGCAACGAGCTGCATTAGCGTTTACTGACGATCATATCATGTCATGTCATTTGGCGGATGGAATTAGGTGACAACCGATAGTACACTGGATTCACTATTAGTCGGAATTGTCAATATTTCTCGTAGGAAACCTTCAAATATCTTGGAAAAGGCCATCTATTTATTTCTCTCTACTGCGTACACTTCAATTGCTAAGGAATCATCGCAAGCATACTCATTTCCAATGAGAAATACTAGACTTTTGGACTTTTTAACTTGCATTTGTATAGGCGTCTAGGCTGACTTGAGCCAATCTAATGTGGCGACCATACACACGTATACATCACAATAGACCGGGATAGTGCGTGCAGCATCTAGTGTTTTATATATCTATGATTGTCACCCCCTGTCGGCGGCCCTGGCTGTTGCAGCACATAATTTTTCAAGAAAACATTAACTGGGAGCTGATATACATAGCAAACATGATGGTAGTTTGGCAGCTGACCAATACTCCGATGTAACTGTGCTGCAGTGATTAGAGGAGCACGCCTTCTTCTTGCCACAAACATGCAATACAGAGTCCGTGTGAACTGAGAAAGGTACAGCATACAGACAACTATCTCAGTCGGCTCCATGGAAACAAAAGCCTCCCGATGGCTTGTTGATAAATGTTGAAGATCAGAGGAAATGCGGGGGTCATTCCAATTCAAACAGCCGCAACTTTACCCCTCCACTACTCTCCCTCACTCAGGAAGGTCCCCTCGCCTGCTCCGTCACTCGGAGGGCTTCCTCGCTTGGAGGGAAGAGGTGAAGGGAGCATTTTATTTTGGATTGAAAAGCAGCCTCAAAATTCTTAGAGGAGGCCACCAAGACTTATGATCAGAACAGAGCCTATGATATCATATAGTTGGATTGTCAGAAAGCATTTGATGCAGTACCGCACAAGAGACTAATTTTTAAAATTAGGACCATAGGAATTATAGGAGGTATTTTGGAATAGATTCGGAACTGGCCTAGGGAACAGAACACATTGCGATCAAAGGGATCTCATCCAAGCAAGGCATTGTGGGAAGGAGAGGTTCACAGGTGTCGGTGTTTGGACCTATGCTCTTCCTCATCCACATTTGACAAGAAAATTGAAAGCAAATGATTTAAATGTGTGGATGATACTAAATTGGGAGGTTTGGTGAACAGTTTCGAGTTTACTAATGTGATTCAGGATGATTTAGATAGAATTCAGAATTGGGCAGAAAAGTGGAAAATGAAATTCAACATAGCTAAATGTAAAGTTCTACATTTTGGAAATAAAAAGATTAGGTGAGATTATGTTATGGGAGATTTAAAACTGGAATGTGCTCTATATGAAAAAGATCTGGCTGGGATTGTTAACCTAACCTTTACAGGTTCTAGCCGCTGCTGTAGCAGTTAAAAAGGCTAATAGGATTCTGGAATATGTAGACAAAAGTATTGAGTATCCACCTTATTCCCACGTCCCATGATCCCTTGTGCGTATATTGGGCGTAACTTCCGCTGCATCCTGTCACTGAGCTGTTTACTATGGTAGCGGCTCACGCTAATCCTCTTTTTTTAAGCGATTGGAAAATAATATATGAGGGAACATCACCTTTTAGCCCTCAGGCGGGATAAAGTTACGGTACCGCTGCCTTCTACTATCGAAGAATGGGAGAACGACCTGAAGCAGTGGCCACACTAGCGCATTTGGCTACATTAGCGACTCCGTTGCCACAGACTCATGAAGCTATGAACAATCTGCAAAGCTCGAAGCATATGCAGTACTTCCACAGCAACAAGGTCAGTCGCGTTTTGTTAAAGGAGGTAGTATACGACCTTATGTACCTTAAAACAGATATACAAGTACTTTCTGAGACTATTTATGAAGGAAACACTATATTTATGTAAATATTGCTCTACATATGAAACGTAATGGATTGTTATACAGAGTAAATGAAAGCACCAGAGGTGCTGATTTCAGCCACTACTGGTAAATAGTTGTACAGTAACATAAAAGCAAGCTTGAATACATAAACAGTCAATAAGTGCGGTCCTTGTGCCAGAATCATGTGGGTGTGGCTTAACATTATTGTATACTGAAACATGAAGTGCTACAAAAAAATCAAAATTCTGGCACATTTAAAATCAAGAGAACAGTGTTTGTCACTCGTTGGCATTGTTACTTTAGCTTGGATGCACACGCTGTCGCAGTTATGATGGTAACAGACAGACAAACAAACAAATACACAGACTGAGTACCGTATGCTCGCTGTGCACATGCGCACACCGAGGCATAATTAAGCCATCCGACAGTACGAGTCAAATTAGCTCTACTCCAGCCAACTACATTATACGTTATTAAGTTGCTAGCTAATCCAATACTATAACATGTAAAACACAGTGAATCCATTTTTCCCATGCTTATAATTTTAGTGAAATGAGGTTTGGAGTGCAAGACTATTGTTTGGAACAGAGTAGGCTATTTTCAAATTGTAGTAGACTACTGCTACTTCTACAGCCTCATCTTAAACTGTACAGGATGAAACGTTAGTTACACTGACTGGCATTACCGGACGAATACAACAATTTTCTGTCCTCCCTACGCGTGAAATCATACCTTGTGCTCTCCTGGCACTGCTGTCAAAATGCTTCTGAGGACACGGTGTCTCCTCTGCGGCAGTCTGTCTGAGCCTAGCCATAAAGTAGGAATCGTTGTTTGTCAACATAATGAAATGAGCACCTAATGTTTTTGGGGGTCTTTTCAAATTCAGGTTTTCAGCCAAATTCTGGCTTCCTCTTCTGTAGGTAGGCGATGGAAACCGTTTCGCTGAACACAAGAACAATCCCCTATGTTCTGGGTGCGTGTTCAAAACACTGTCAAACCATAAATTTAGCTTCCTCTGGTTGTTAGTTCAGCCTCGAACAGCACAATAGGTGCCGGAGCTCTGAGGGGACATTTTAAGAAAAGCAAGTTAATTTGTTAAAAAAAAACGAGCTGTAATCGCTAAGTTAACTGAAAGAAACGCCGCTATTCTTGACTAAAACTAATGATAAAAACTACTTCCGCCGGAAGTTGCACCCCTCATCATATCTACAGTAGCGCCCTCAGGAATAAGGTGGATAGATCTGAGGAGGTTATACTTCTCTTCTACAACACATTTGTTAGACCGCATTTAGAATATTGTGTGAAGTTATGGAGATCACACATCAAGACAGACATAGAGGCTTTGGAAAAAGTTCAAAGAAGAGCCACAAAGATAATTCCTGGTATAAAAGATAAAAGCTGTGGGCAGAGGCTGAGGACTCTTAATCTCTTCTGTCTTAGTAAAAGGGGACTTCGGGTGATCTGATCAAGGTCTTTAAATATGTAAAAGGGATTAACAAAGTTAATTACGCAGGAGTACTTATGCAGAAAGCCAAGTTCTGTTAGCAGAACTCAGGGTCACAAATACTAGTCAGCCAGGGGTAAATTTAGCACTAATATTTGGAAATATTTTTTCAGGCAGGGACAATCTCAGTGTGAAATGGCTTGCCTTGGCCATATTATAGAGGCAGAAACTCTGCAAGTTTTCAAGACTAGGCGTGATTCAGTGCTAGATTCCACTTAGTGCTTAAATATCTTAAGTGTTAGGTTCAATTTAGTGTTTGGAAAATGGCAAGCCTAGCTGGGCTGAATAGCCTACTGTTGCCACTCATGTCATGTCATTTCATGTCATGTTATGATGTTATTTTATGTTATGTCTTTCAGGTTCGAGGATATCTCCTTACCACATGTGTTGTCTATATCTCTGATCAGCAGTGCAGTTGTTTCAGTGGGATACATGCGGTTGCTTAGGGGAGAGCTCATCGATTAATATTAACAGGGCTTGCTCAACAAAGAGAAACCACTTTATCAGCTCATTGTCTGAATTTAAGTCCAGTGGGGCTGTCTGATCGCGGACAGCTCATTGTACTCTGAATGCCCTGTCATTATTTATGTTGTTCAACAAGACGTGCTGCCATTTCCGTTTTTCTTTTCTGGTTGCATCAATACAATTGTCAATTTTTCCCATTTTTGGAGTCATATTAACAACTTTGACTTTCCAACTTACGCATCCTCTATATTAGCCTTCAGAAGTTACATCCACAAGCATCACATAACAGGGCTGAAGTCTAAGGTGCACTAGTATAACCTTAAATTGGGCGTAACATTCAGTTCTTAGTCAGATGCAACGTAACATCTAGGTGTATGCCCTACTGGTGCACTCTGCTCCAAAGAATTTCAAGTTAGAAAATCTCATAAATATTTGTGAGGCATTTACTTCATTTAAAGAGAACAATAAATAAATAAAATCCAGAATTAAAGTGTTGCTTTGTGAAAAGTTTATTTGTTATAAGTAACAAAGAATTTATTACATTAACAGTGCGAAGAAGAGGAGAGGAAGATTCAAATAATCAGTGCTGGCTTTATTGGTCCTCAATATTTTGCAAGAAGAAGAAGAGAGATCTTATAAGACATTTCACCGGTGAAATCTCAAAAGGAGTGTCAGTGGATGACTGGCATTTTAAAATTCTGAATCTTCATACACATAGGCTTGCAAATAATCTGGATAACTGATTTCAGATCAAAAGTTCTGGTGCATTACAACTGTATGATCAAACCACATATGGTAGGCCACATAATACCCACTGTTGTACATATATAGCTTCTGATCAGCCGGGTTATAGTCTAGGTTGACATAGTTCTCTTGGAACTTCTCAAAAGGAATGCTGATGTAGCTCTCCTTGCCTGTGTTGGTGTCAAAGGAGTAGAAGACCTCCTCTGTGTGAATGTTCACTGAACGAGTGGCGTAGAGAACCCCACAAACCATGAAAGCATTGCCCACTGAGGGTCTGAACAAACTGGTTTCCCACACCTGTTCTACCCCAAAGCTGGCTACATCTATTTTTGCAATGAGCATGATGCCTTTAGAGTTCTCTGTGCTGTATGTCACCCACAGCCCATTCTCATCAGCTGCAAAGTCTAAGTCCTGATCTGAAGAGTAGCTGTATGAGAATCGGCGGCTGGCCTGGGGAAGCACTCTGGACTCAGAAGTCATTGAGGTGAGATTCATTCTGCACATGCTAGCTGAATTATGGCACTGGTAATAGAAGTTGTTTTCATACACAATGTAATTATTGCCAGTCCCATAAAAATTACGTTTTGATTTAAATGCATTCCTTAAGATTAGTCTGTGGTAGTCGCTGTATAGGTTAATGTGGGTTGTTAAGGTGTTTGACTGCCCTGAAAACCAATACATTGACTCAAAGCCTGGCAGAGGTTTAGAATCCTTCCCCCAGCCCCCATATATGTATGAGGTGCTCAAATGAGCATTCAGTTGGCTGACGATCGGTTTGCTGATTCTTGAGATTCCGCCATGGTTGCAGGATCCTGGAAAAGAGAGAGGAAATGTGGGCCAAGATTGTCAGAATGTTGGGAAAAAGAAAGCCGAGGCATTGGACAAACAACAAACGCATTTTATAGTTTTAATGACGGAGCTACCTATGCTGGGATTGAAGATCTCGTTGTATCTCCTCTCACATTCCTCCAGTTTGAGCTGGAGCTCATCGTACTCTCGGCGAGTCACCAGCACGCGGTTTGAGTCAAAGCTCTCCAGTTGAATCAGCAGAACAATCATGGAGGAGATCTGCAGGCAAAACACTGTTCAGCCTGGGAAATCATCACTACATGGTGGGTCCCGCAGGGAAGAACCAAAACATGAAGGTCCCTGCAGAGCCGGCTGTCTTATTGTATTATAATTTTTATTTTACCAGGTTGTCACATGAGATCATTGATCTGTTTTTCAAGTAAGATCAGACCAAAATGGTGGCATAATTTAAAAAAAAAAAGAACACACAAACACATAAATAAAAACAAAGGCATAAAGAGCAAAGTGGGGATGAAGGCTCTTCAGGGGGTTACTGGGGACAAAAGGTAAAGTTAATGAATACAGCACCACATTATACAATAAAACATCAACATCCCCCCCCAACTCATTCCTTAAAATGTCCAAAATATGAGCATAAAATCAGATATGGCAGTGAAAGTCTGTAGTTTCAGGGTCTTTTGAAGTCCATTCCAAGCAGAGGGAGTGGAGTACATGAAGGCCCTCCTCCCAAACTCAGTAAAAACACTGTGCACTGAGAGATAGTACCGTAATCGTAAACTGTAAGATGGATTTGATGCGATAGTAACTAAGGTAAAAAGGGAGCAGACCAGTTATAAATTTTTAAATGAAGGTATACCAATGGAGCAGCCTGTGGTCAGCCAACAATAGCCAGTTTACTCTAGCATACAGAGTGCAATGGTGGGTAAGTGATCTATAGCCGGTAATGAATCTTAATGCACCATGGTAATCACCGTCTAACGTGAAGTGAGGAGGAAGAAGCATTCATGTTTAAAACATCGCCATAATCTAATATTGGTCTAAAAAGTGGCAGCAACCAGTTTCTTTCTAGCATTGAAAGAGAACCACAACTTGTTTCTGAAATAGAATCCTAACCTAACTTTTAGCTTCTTAACCAGAGTTTCAGCATGTGGTTTTAACAACATGCTGTCATCAAGTGCAAAGCCAAAGTATTTTAAAGACAATACAATCTAAATTGGAATACCCTGCGATGTGCGTATGAAGGCAATACAATCCAAAGTTGGATTTCTTTTTCATTAAAAGCATTTTGGAAATTCTCCACAGCCTTTTTCAAAGCAGCAAAACAACAGTAAATGACAGTGTCACCAGCATGAAAATGAAAGTTTGCATTTGCAGCTCTTTTTCCAAGATTATTGATGTAGATTGCAAATAACAATTGTCCAAGAATAGAACCTTGTGGCACCTCCTTGTGGACAGATAACACATCAGAGTAACAACCATAACCATTGAGTCTTATCAGCGAGGTAATTACAGAAACAGCCAATGGCAGAAATGGACAGTCCTATCTTAAATAGGCTATGCTTCATTACAACTTGGTCCACAGTATCACATGCTTTGTGGAATCAATTAAAAGGAGGCACAATATTGTTTGCAATCATAAAGCCCTGTACTGTAACATTTTCTAAAACCAGACTGACTACTGGATAATATATCATTATTATACAAAAACTCTTTCAGCTGGTTACTTACCAGAGTTTCCAATATATTGGCTTGATCTGACTAGTTTATAAATTGGCCTATAGTTATTTAGCTGTGAAAGTTCACTATCTTTTAGCAGGGAAGGAGCGTGAGCCCTTTTTTGTGACTTAAGTTTTAATTATGATTTTGTTTTTTACAATGCAAGAACAAACCACCTTCAGCCATAAAAAACAAGAACCAGACAGCAGTGGGCACAATTACCCAACAGAAACACAACAAAACAAAGCAAGAAGCCCAAGGCAGTGTTGGTGTGACTGAAGTAGGAACTTCAGCATAGGGGTTTGTCCAATGTCCACTGTACCACTGTCGCAAGAGGGATCATAATCCTTAAACAATGAAATAGTGTCCATATTATAATGTCTGTATGCTCACCTGTGAAGTGCCATCACCACATCACCCTCCCTACATCAAGAACTCATAAATGTTGCAGGAAAAAAAAAAAAAATTACAATAATAAATAAATAAATAAGTAAATAAATAAAATACACATTCACACACACACTACAAGTACAGATGATTTGTTGAGACCGAGGTTGACACAGATGAATTAAGTACAAATTGACAATAAAAACGTAGGAAGATGATAATAGAGAAAAATAAACAAACAAACAAGCAAGCAGAAAAAAAACTGGAAATGAGCCTGTCAGGTCCTGTGTAATGAGTGAAATTGCAGAAACTTTCTCCATTTATCATTATACTTCTGTACCTCATTCATCAGACTGTATGATATTCTCTCAAATGCCGCCACCTTACCTAGTTCTAAGACCCATTCCTGAAATAATGGGCCCACAGCATCCTTCCACTTTCTCATTATTATCTGTTTGCCAATCATGATGCTTGTCTGGACCCAGTTAGCTAAAGGTTTTACCATGTGTTAATGACTTTAGGGTTCCCAAATATATTTAGTTCGGGACAGAGTTTGTAGTCTATTCCAGCTATCTCTGAGATATAATTATAAATCCTGCTCCTAAAGGCCCGCACCCTTGGGCATGACCACAGTGCATGTACTAGATCCCCTGTCACCCTGTTACATCTCCAGCATTCTGGGGTGTCTTTCAGCCCTAATCTAAATAACTTGCTAGGGTACCAGTAGTATCGGTGGAGAATTTTGAACTCTATTAGTCTTATTCTGATGTCTCTAGAGACATGTTTAGTAATACCAATAATTTTAACCCAATCTTGTTCTTCGATAAAAATGTCCAAATCTTTTTCCCACATTACTTTTAGGGCTGTGGTGTCATTATGGCCTGAATTATTTATAAGCATAGAATAATAGCAGCAAGCCTCTTGTCCTGCCTCTGCAGTGCGTAAGATCTCTTTCAAAAGGTCCAGGCCCTGGGGAGAGGTCTGTGGAGAGAAAAAGATGCTAACCAGGAGTTGTCTTAATTGGAGGTACCTCCAAAATTGATTATTATCCAAATCAAACTGCTCAACCAGGTTGCTGAAAGACTTAAGTATGTCTCGTAGATCGAATTGTTCAAAGTACTTTGTAGGGATATTCATGGGAAGAGACTGAAGGATATCATTTATTTTGGAAGCACAGTTCATCTTGATAACATTAACCCTGCCCCATAGAAGGCCTGTCTCCACCGAAGAAGTTCCTGGTAGTATTTGGGGGGCAGGAACTACTACAGGAACGTCCTCTCACTCAGCCCTCTCAACTGCCGTGTCTCCACCGAGAGGGAGAAGCAGGAGGAAGGTTCCTGTAAAGTTGTGCGACGTCCTTTTAAAAATGCGACCCCTCATGGTCTGCTGAGTTTTAAAAATGCCGGCTATTTTGTTGCTTTCTGTTGACGTCACATCCCGCCCTGAGTAAATTCAATCAGCGCCAAGTAAACCCCAAGCCCCACCCAGGAGTTTATCGGGGCCATTCAGAGTACCTACTTCGAGGCAGGGACTTTTTTAGCCCCTGTAAAAGTTCCGGAACTCTGTCCTTTGGGGGTGGTTCCGGCGGTGGAGACACGCAACAACGGCCCCGGCCCCGTAAAATTACCCCGAAGTTCCTGCGGTGGAAATGGGCCTAGAGAGCGGTGACCACCTTTCCATATTCATGTTGATTTTTTCTAGGAGTGCTTCCAAATTGCTTTTCACTATATCACTAAGTTGTCTGGGAATAAGTATTCCTAAGTATGTAATTCCCTTGAGAGGCCATTGGAATGAGCCAGCTTGAAATAATGATTTGGGGCAATATGAGGTCAGGGGGAAGGCCTCAGAGTTTGCCCAGTTCACCCGATAGCTGGAAAAGGAAAAAGATTCTATAATTCGGAGTAGAGCAGGAACGGATTTGCCTGGGTTTGTGATGAAGAGTAAAATATCATCAGCATAAAACAAAAGTTTGTGTGCAGAATCTCCGATCATGATACCAGGTATATCAGAGTCCTTGCGAATTGCCGCAGCAAGGGGTTCTATTGCTAGGCAAAATAGCCAAGGAGAAAGCGGTGAACCTTGCTGGGTCCCGCGGCCGAGCCTAAAATAAGGGGAGGCCACCCCATTTGTTTGAACTGCTGCCTTAGGTGCGTTATATAGTAGTTTCACCCATTTCATAAATGTTTGTCCAAAGCCAAAAGTCTCCAGGATCTGAAAAAGATAACACCATTCTACTCAGTCAAATGCTTTTTCAGCATCAAGGGAAACAGCTGCTATTGGTAAGTTATTGTTCCTGACTGACCACATCACATTTATCAAACGTTGAATATTATCAGAGGCAAATCTATTGCAAATAAATCCTACCTGGCCAGGGTTTATTAGGGTAGCTATGACTTTCTTCAGGCGATTTGCGAGGATTTTGGAGAGTATTCTGGTATCGAGTGACATTAAAGAGATTGGCCGATAGCTTCCACAGTCAGTAGGTTCCTTGCCTTTTTTCAGTATAAGGGTTATCAGGGTCTGGCAAAAGGTGGGGGGCAGTGTTCCCAGGCTGAAAGCTTCATTATACATTTGTAGCAGTAGTGGAGTGACCTCCTCTCGAAAGCATTTGAAAAATTTGGCCGTGAGACCATCAGGTCCTGGTGCTTTGCCTACCTTCAAAGTCCTAATGACCTCAAATATTTCACTGGCTGTAATTGGGGCATCTAGTCTATCTCTCTGATCAGGATTTAGTGTAGGGAGATCCAACCCCTCCAAAAATTTGACAATTTCCTCTTGTGTACTGAGTGATTTTGAATTGTGCCAGCACTACAGAAAACCTTCCCCACCCATCCTTTACACATTGATTTGCATCTTTCAGAGACAGGTGGCACTCCTGTAGGAAAACAATAACATATCTGACTGCTTTCAGACTGTGAAGTATCTTATTCCTCTTAGTGGGGTTCCCCAGACCATTCACATTCCATGTGGCAAGGTGCAAATTATTATCAGCAATAGACATAGCAGAAAAATGTGGACATGTATGTCTGTGGTACCAGAACTATGATATGCCTGGGGTACAATGCATAACTACAAAACCTTATGAACTTAAATCTCAAATTATATAATAAAAACTGTGCAGAACTCTGAACAAAACGCAGCTTAACTCACTTCAGGTTTGTAAACTGTCAGTAAAGTGACTCTGACCAGCCAAGTGCATTAGCAGTGTCTTAAGGGAAATGCGGCACTTAAACATGTGGCCGAATTTTTATCTTATTGTCAGATAAACAGCCGGAGAACGCGAGGAATGCAGGTGGGAGAGAAAAGTTCAATCATACCTCTTGACAACAGTTGTCCGTTCACCCCGTAAAAAAAAAAAAAAAGGGTCACCTCCGTGGTAAGATGATGATCAGTCAGCGGCTTCGGGTGGTGAGGGTAGCTTGTTCCTGATGAAATCCATGGCTTTCCTCAGGTGCACGAAGCGGCGCGGACCCTCTTTTGTGTCGATTTTGAGTGTAGCTGGGTACTGTAGGGCAAATTTCACCCCGCGTTGGTGCAGCATTTTTTTGAACTCCTTGAAGGCATCGCGTTTGGCCACAGTTACCCTGGAGAAGTCTGGAAAAAATCATAACTCCTTTTCCTTCCCACCGGATTTCACCTTTGTCTTGGGATGTTCATAGGATGCGGTCTCTGTCTCCTGCTCGCATTAATCTTGCAATCAAAGTTCAACCATTAACTTTGCTCCGGTCAGCTGCAGACCGGGGGCTGAGTCTGTGTGCGCGTTCAATAAACCAACCCCGCGACAGTGTGGTTATGTCTAGCATTTCAGGCAAAGCTTTCTCTAAGAATGCAATTGTATCCCCAGCCTCATAGCCCTCAGGGAAGCCGACAGACGCAGATTATTACGCCTGCTTCTGTCTTCCATGTCGTCCACCTTTTCGTGGAGGGCTTCAAGTTCGGATTTCATGATGGGCAGGTTAGCCTTTCGTTAGGCTTCAGCGTCCTCCAGGAAGCCGAGTCTCCCTTCCACGTCGCCAATTCTTGTCACGAGTGCTGTTAATTTCTCCTCCATTGATGACGTTGCTTTGCATATTTCCCCCAAACTTTGCATCTCCCCGAAATCTGTTTCAGGATTGTAAAAATGTTTGCGATGTCCTCCGCTACATTTCCTGATGGTCTGTTGCCATCTTCACTCCTGTGTATTGGTGAACTGCCGTTAGCACCTTTGCTACCACTCGTGTAGCCCCCGGCCACGAGCCTTGTATTTGGCCGATTCGTATTCTTCTGTGTGCCTGACATTATAGACTAGAGTATCGCCTGTCGTCTGACTTGCGTTTGGAAGAATTGTGCCGTATCCAAATGTGAATATCAGATAAAAATATCAGACATTGCAGTGCAGAGCTCGGCTAGGCAGCCATCTTCTCCACCGCGTCACGGGATTCCCCAAGTGCCAGTAATTATCATAATTTTATTTTTGACTGGATGCAGAGGAGGCTGATAAACAAAAACTCTGGGCCAGATCAGCAATGATTCCACCTGGCCTGATTTGGCAGAGATTTACCTTGAGTTGCTGGCTGTCCGGGTAACAGGTTGTCCTGATTGGTCATCAAAATTAATCTTGGCTGCTTTCTGAGCTAACTTGTATTAATATATGTTGTAAAAGAAATGCTCTATTGCATAAAACAAGCTAATTCAGAAAAATACAAGGGTCATACATTGAGAAAGTGTCTTTAGCTTATTTTATTGCACTTACCTCAAGACTAATAGTCTTTAATGAGGAGGATGAGACTTGGATGGATTCTTTCAGCTCTGTGATAAGAACCTCCTGCTGTTTTATCTCAGTCTTCACCTCCTGAATCTGCAGTTCACTGTAGGAGTCTGGATCTTTCTCCATCAGTTCAACTTGTACGGTCAGATTGAAAATCTTCTCAACGTAGATTGCCAGCTTGCTTTCATATGTTATAATCTATTGGGAAGATAAATTGCAATATTCATCAGTCATTGTTCTGTATGGAGAACACTGACAGGAGGAAAAAATTGAGCAGACACAGCTAAGTCGAGGTACAGAGGACTAACAGCTAGTCACACCTTACTTATCTCCAGCTCTAGACTGTGTCTTATCTCCATGGTGGACTCCTCTACCATGACCAGTTGTCCCATTGGGAAGGTGGTACTGGGCAGGAAGGCTTCACAGGCACACTGCTCACCATTTTCTGCTGACCCATTCCTCACGCTCCAGTGGCCTGCAGGCTGAGTCAAGGCACGAATGCACAACTGCATGATCAGTACTTTTACATTATTTCTAGCTGAACTTATCATTCATACATTCTGTCAATTGGCCAACTGTATTATTGTGCTGCACTTAAGTCCATCATTATTGGGACTCTGACATAATTTTTTGCCTTTGGGCTAAGCACTCCAGCGCATTGGATTCGGAAACAATGAATATGAAGTTACTGTGTGGGTATGATGGTGAAAATTAAATAGAGTGTTGTGAATTGGCAGTAGTCTTACCCCCCAGGCACAGGTGAGTCTAAGCAGAACAAAGAATAGCAGGGTAGAAATCATCCTGTCTCGGGCTGTAAAGATACAACTCTTCTGAGTCCACAGGCTTGTGTCTTTTAAACTCTGTATTATCTTGGAAATCATAGGCATCTGCTTCCTTCCCATGACCGTGGTGTACATATAAGATCATTATGTGTAAACCCATGCAATAACTTTTTAGCAGCACCTGTAATCAGCAATGAGATTTTACTGAATGGTAAACATATAATTTGCTGAGATAGTGTCAGCTGTGACCACTGAATTTTCAATGACCACAGAGGAAAAAAAATGTTGCATGCCATTGAATGGAAATTCTGGCTTCTAAAGACCTGAAACAAGGTTATTTCCTCATTTTGTCACAGCTGGTAAGTTGCACAAGCAGTAGCTACAGCTAATAACAAAGGTTTGTCTTGCTAATGAGTTTGATGCGGTCATTTAAGTTCTATAAAATCATTTTGAGGTCACCAGTCAATGGTGGTTGAAAATAGTTGAATTACCAAAGTAATTCTAAATGGAATATTTTCTGGCAGCATTCCCCAGAAAGAGAATTGTGGGGGAGAAGGGGGTAATAATGGACTTGGGGTAATAACGGACACGCCCGTTCCTCCTATTTCCTGATAGATGGCGTTCTTCTTATGCGCAAGGCAATTGAGGGTGGGAAACGTGTTTGCATGGGAGCCGCATTTCGTTGTTTTGTCTCTCGAGGACAATAATATCCAATGGGAAGGTAAATCTGACCCTCAAACTCTGGTTTTCAGTATGAATAGTTTGTGCTGCTGATGAAAACTGAATGCGTGATGCACGGATATAACAGGTCGGATAGATTCAGTATATATCACGTTTCCATGAAACAAATGCATATAGTGTACACCGTATGCATGGGAGAGGCCGTTTCCCTCATCAAAGTTGTCATGGGGTACTTGCGGACAGGTTTCCCCATGTATCTGGTGTCAAAAAATTCTGTTCAGAGAGAGTTCTTACTGCACTTTTCTGATGCAAGAATGTTTTTGAAACATACATGTTTATTTGGCATTTTGATTTGTGCATTTCAATTTGCAAGTCTGCAATGATTGCACTTCAAGCAGTGGGCCAGAAAGAGTGTCCCTGCTCAAAATTTTAAATGAGGAGAGACCGGATTTGGGCATTCTGCTAACAGACTGAGCCCTACAGCATCATACACTTACTCCAGCTTTGGTGTAACCTTGTCTAAGTTGTTTGACATGCCTCGGCCCTAATTTGAAGCACTGGGCTTGGACCTTTTTTTTGGTCAAACCTGTGGTCACCTTATAAACATTTGCAATTGTGGTATTTCAGTTTTATGTTTAATTTCATTAGACAACTCATGGCGGCAGGAAAGCATCATTTATATTCTAGTTCTTACAGTTGCTAAGGAAGGACATTTCTGGCGACTTGTAGGCCGATGCTGCACTGTTTTATGTGATAATTCAGTTTTTATACAATGTTACTTCAACTGTTCATAATTTTTTTGTTTCTTTGATGTTTTAAATAAAGATTTACTCATTTATTACCAGCTTTTTGGTCATTAGTCTAATTTAACCAATCATTTTTACACCGTCTGGTGAGCGAGGCATAACGGACATGCTGAAAATGAGTTTTTCAAAGATTAATTCATAACCTAATAATCTTGAGCATATTTCTTACATGCATCTTAAAGGGGTACCCCACCGTCATCTAACACTAGAAGAGCTTTGACATAGAATGACCTGTGCTTTCAAAACGTCCGTTATTACCCCATTCTCCCCAATGTCACAAAGCAAAGGCAAAACAAAAATCATGCGCACAAAATTTATTCACCTCAAAGAATTGAATGCATAATTTCAGTTATTCTTGTAGGTCACAATAAAAAATGGACCAAATTTGTGACAGCAATGAAGAAAGACAGTATGGGACAAATGTGCATTGGTGTACTGCAAGTATTGTTATTTGCTCACGAAGTGTTTGCATGGAAAAACACAATTTACTTAGGTTAACTTTCCTTGTTGACAAACAAATATGCAGATACAGTATGCAAATATTTTCAATAAAATGCTAAACTCCTGTAATCATACACAAGAAAATCATTGGAAAAATGCCTTTATGAGGCTCACAATGCACTCTTTCAGACAGATTTAAATGTGGCATTATTCAATTAAATGTCGATTGTTTGAACTTTGGTTCCGCAGTTATTTGCCATTAACACCCAAGTGTCCATCAGTCCTTCAGTTTTGTTTGGTGGGGAAGGCTCTTTTTTGCTGTTGCTGTTTTTTAGTGTTTGGCATATGTTGTCAAAACTTTTGAGACAGTATTTTTTGCCATCTAAAATAATTTTGCCGTTTTTGTGTCCGAGACACCAGCAACTTGGGCCCGTTTTTTCCCCATCTTGCTCTGGAAACTATCCAAGCAGAATGGGGGCTGTTACCTAGCCTGGTAAAACCAGACTCTGCTACTTTGCTTCGCTCCGTACACAGAGTCTGGGTAGTCGTCATTGACAAGTGTTTACTTCCTGGTGGGTGGGTGCTTGTTGGAAGTTTAAAATCATTGGTGTACCCGTAAACTAATCACTAACGTTTGGCGATGACGTATGTTATGCGCCTGCTCAGCCGCCTAGTACTTCTGCTGGAAGCTACAGTTCTTCATACCAGGAATGCAGCAAAAACAAACTGATCAGTACATTAAAGTTAATACTGTACCCATACATATGCACATCTACCAAATTTTAGCCTTCACTCATTCACTTAAAAGAACCAAAGGTGCTCTTTCGGTTCTCCTACAAGAACAAACTGTTGAGTTATCGTTTTTTCCTGCAGATACTGCTGCTGTTAAAAAAAACGTAAGAGACCCGAAACCAACGGCAGAATCGGCGAGAATAACGCATTATTTACATCAGGACGATATCTCCGTTGACACGAAAACTGAACCGTTAACCATACTTGTGCTAACATCATACCCAGCTCGCTATCTAACTTTATAGCAACACAGTTTAGCTCTAAGCGTTTGGCTGTCTCAGACAGCCATTTCATTCATGGATAATGACAACAAAACACTGAGACAGCGAATTGGTCTTGTGACATGAGCAAAAACACGGCTTTTAAAAAGTTTGCTGCTAACTTAAATAGAGTGAAATTCGCGGGCGATGTAACTCTGGAAGCGACAAGCTAGCTGAGGTGGTTCGGCTATCTCTCACAGAGATGAACAGGGTGCCAATTTCATGATGGCTATTAAGTAGATATGACAATCTGTAGGGAGTAGCGCTACAACATCATTTCCATTCAAAAAACTAACCAAACATTCTACAAGTCACTGATACCCGGGATTTTCTCCACAACAGAGCGAATGGCCTCCAATATATCTATGTCTGTCGCCATTGTTGATTTCGGAGACTACAATTTCAAATTCAGCGCGGCGGCTACATCATGGCTCTCGGCCACGCCTTCTGTTCGTTGGTTGGTCCGGCGTATTTTCTGCGGATGGGAAACGAGGCAGAGCTCCGAGTGATCAGACTGAGTGCTGAACGGTGCTGAAGCGAAATGAAATTAAGCGGAAGCACGAAGGCTGGCGGAGTCAGGCTAGCTGTTACCCCTAAATTACAGATGTGTGTTTGGTTAGTCTCCGCTCCGCCACGGCAGCAGAGTGATAGGTTTCACTTTAGTCAATGTGTGTGCTCCGCTGCGTTACATTTCTCCTCCATTGCAGCACCGGCAAACCAGAGCCCTCCGAGCAGATATGCAAGGCTTCCATTTTTGCCGGATGCCAGAGCACAATGCAACAATTTGGCGCAGAGCAGATCGATCAGGACACAGACATTACATTAAAACATCTAGGTAATTTTCAGAATAAAACACTCTGTCTTGATGTCAAATCATGTAGGGTAGAACAGATACAAAAGTTGGAAAATATGAAAATTTTCTCAACATAGCACTTTCCAAACAAATAACAAACTCAACACAAACAGGAAATGAAGATCATTCTATTTATAAATAGGCTACTTATCCAGGGTAGAAGCACAAAAATTAAAAAAGACAAATCCAAGCAAGTCAAACATTCTTCAACTCCTTTGATTGGGAACAAGACCATTTGCCTGTTTGTAGTTGCATTTAATACCACATAAATCGTGTTATCTTGCGCAGTCGCGCGTGATTCAATAATTATTGTGTGATATCCCCAGTCTCGCTTCTGTAGCCGTCCAGCCCTGCCATGCTGTAAAAACGCAGCCGATGGGTGTTCTTGACAGGCGACACAGCACGGAGCAAACAGGCAGTGGAGACGGATCAAACACGCGTCTGGTGCCATCCCGGGGTTAGACGTCTTTTAGGTACTAGAATTCCGCTATGTACCAATAGAAATCACCTGGATGCTTTTGAAATTGTGGTTTATTATTATTATCCCCCGGCATAAAATGCGGGGGGATATAGGCATGGCCTCGTCCGTCTGTCCGTCCGTCCGTAATCATTTTGTTTCCGGAGCAGAACTCGGAAACTATGCATGATATCAGCACCAAACTTGGTACATGTATTCTATGTATAGTCTAGATGTGCCTTTTGCTACGTTGGAAATTTCAGGATTCCTATTTTTGTCGTTTCCATGGAAACAAATCTGGACTTAGTGCAAATTGCACTGTGTTCATTTCCTGAGCAGAACTGAAAAACTATGTAAGATATCAGCACCAAACTTTGTACATGTATTCTATGTATAGTCTAGATGTGCCTTTTGCTACTTTGGAAACTTCAGGATTACTATTTTTGCCATTTCCATGAAAACGAATCTGGACTTAGAGCACATCAGGCCTAGTTCGTTTCCAGAGCAGAACTCAAACACCGTTCAATATATCTTACTGAAACTTTGCATGTGTATTACCCACATACTGAAGTGGTGCCTTTTGATATTTTCAGATTTCTGAAAAAAACATTTTTTTCATTTTCATGGAAACAAGTTGGATTTGGACTCTGTACAGAGATAGGTTGTTTCCGGAGCACAATTCAAAAACCGTTCATTATATCTTTCTGAAACTTTGCATGTGTATTACCCACATACTGAAGTGGTGCCTTTTGATATTTTCAGATTTCTGAAAAAAATTTTTTCCCCCGTATCCATGGAAACAAGTTGGATTTGGACTCTGTACAGAGATAGGTTGTTTCCGGAGCACAACTCAAAAACCGTTCAATATATCTTACTGAAACTTTGCATGTGTATTACCCTCATACTGAAGTGATGCCTTTTATTATTTTCTGAAAATGTTATTTTTTTCCGTTTCTATGGAAACTAGTTGCATTTGGACTCTGTACAGAGATGGGTTCATTTCCGGAGCACAACTCAAAAACCATTCATTATATCTTTCTGAAAATTTGTATGTGCATTACCCAAGTACTGCCTTTTCATGTTTTCAAATTTCTGAAATTTTTTTTTTTTCCCCCCGTTCCATGGATTTGGACTCAGTCGCAGGGCTGGGTTTGTTTCCGGAGCAGAACTAAAACACTGTTCATTACTCGTTTTATTATTGCCTTTATCAACATGTGGTTCATAATCTTTGGTAGATGTTGCCAGAACATACTGCCAGATAATTCCAGAGGAAAATCACCTCAACATTCTTGTTTGAATTTCTTTGAAGGTGTAGGATTGACATGACTTTCGCAAATAATATGTCATCTTCTGATGACTCTTGTTGATTTTAGAGTTCAGACTATTTTTTTGAGGTGTTCCTGATATTTTGTTCACCCCCACGTATGTCAATAAATGTAAGTTGGTATGAACTTCAGTGAGGGAACCAGGCACAGATCCACTGAAAACAAAAAGGTCTCTTCGCACTTTTAAGAATGATTCTAAGCCACAGTTGGCACTAACAGAAACATGAAAAAGGAAAGATGGCTCAAGGATTAGTCGGAGTCAGGAGAGGACTGAACAGAATCCACTCGGAGTCAGAAGAGGAGCGAACAGAATCCAATTGGAGTCAGGAGAGAAGCGAACAAAATCCAAGAGGACGTGGCAGGCTGCGGTCAGAGACAGGTCCAAGGTCTGCACCGGGAAGGGAATGTGAGGCATCGTTCAGGAACCAAACGCGAGACCCAAAAGATCCAGCAAAAAGGTGTTTTATTGAAGCTGGGGGGTGAACCCCCGCAGGGCAGAAGGCAACGGTACAGAGTCCACAATCCAAAATCAGAATCCCAGGGACGTAATCCAAATCGTACACAGGCAGCAATCACAATAATCAGGGTTGGGCAAAACAGGTTCCTTACACAGGTGCAGAGAATCCAAGACAAAGCCACAGTCGTAAACGGGGACAGTCCAGTCAGAAGTATAACACAAAGAGTACAAGGCATAGAATCACAGCACAAGGAAAACGTTCTGACAGGGACTGGAAGTGAACAGACTGCTTAAATACACACAGGGGAAGTCACATACTATGATAGGGAACAGGTGAATAGGATCAGACTAATTAATGAGGGAACAGACATGAGGAAGTATCTAACCACATGAAATTGGCAAAAGCCAAAACGCGGACAGGGATCACAAAGACAGCCTATTGACGAGCGTACGGCTCCGGTTAGGGAGTTCTAACGTGCACAGATAATGAGGCAGAACAGAGTTAAACAGGTGCGGAGGATCCGCTGAAGCGCAGCAAAGTAAATTGAGTAAAGACAAGGGGCGGAGACTAGAATAGAGCAAGTGCTGAGAGCTCGTGAGTCAATTAGTAAAGTGCAGCTATACAATCCCTAGTGCACATTAGTAAGTTAGTACCATAAACAATGTTAGTTTTGGTTAGTAGATTTAACTAAAATAACAAACTGTTAGTAATGTTAGTAATGACAGAACAGCAAGGCGAAAGAAGCAAATAGAAATTAGAATGAATTATTGAAAACCCAGAAACCATGAAATCACCAGAAAGCGTGGCACGCAATACCGGGGCAATGAGCTGTCACACGACATAAGACCAGACAGGGGAGACAAAGTGCAATGCATGGTATGAATAAAGACAAGAACCGGAATGTAACTGTGGGAATGGATAATGGCAGGAATACAGACAAAGCAAAAACAAAAACATGGCATGGAATCAGGATCATAAGCAAAACATGGTCTGACAAAGCAGAATCATAACAGGGAATTTGTGGGTAACAGGGCACAAGGGGCTGTGCACACTTTCAAAATCCCAAGCTTGGAGGAACAGGTGAATATTCCACTCTAAGAGCCACTAAACACATGGAGAACTATCCCAAATTAATACTTACCGGTTTTTAGTTCAATTAAGACAAACCGAAGATGGAACATGTCAGAGCACTTGACTTGAAATGGCTTACAACACTATGAAGAGAACAAACACAAAGAAAGGAAATGTGCACAGCACAAAGCACATGACGACAATCCAGTGAAGAGAAGGTAAAACACAGGAATTGAAATAGAGAAAACAAGGTACATTTGAAGCAAAGGGAGAGAAGAATGCTCAGAAGGAGGGGACAGGAACGAGACAATAATTAAATAACAGGGATCAATTAACAGAAAAGAGTCTGAAATATACACAGACTGCTGGATTGCTGGGAAAGCAATTAACTCAAGGAGCAGGACATGACAATAAGTACCATACTTGTAATTATATGAAATCTCAGATAATAGTATCCTCATCTAAAAATAAACTAAATTGGAAGGGAAACTTTGTCCACTGTCAGCACAGTGCTCTACATGGGAACTGCTTATCATGATTTAAAAGAAGCATTTTTGCAGTTAGCCTTTATAATTTTTTTTCATTGTGCTGTCTTATCCAGTCGTTTCTTTGCCTTCTTTTTCTTTGACTTTGAGGTTCTGACTTTGGATTTTTGTTGTTTGTTTGTGATAGCTGGTCTAGATCTGGTCAGGTGATTCGCTGTGGCACTCAGTTTTAGTTGGTCAACATCAGGGTTAGAGCTGGATTGCATACCCAGGGCAGAGGTTAGCTTGGCAGAGGTGGAGTGAGTGGCATCGGTAAGTAGGCTCGGCTGAGAGTAAGAGCGCAATGCCGGAGAGCTGAGGGGGCGGGACTTTGGGGCCCCTGCAATCGGAGGCAAGTGAACGTGCTCGCCACTCAAGTTTGACACGGAGTAGTGGCTGCTATTGGACATGACCACATGGTGCCAGGAGCTGAGGGGGGTAGCCAAAAACTGTGGTCCACTCGAGTCCTCTTTTGTGCCTCCTGGCGACATGACCATGGAGCTATGGGAAGTGCTGGCTTCCACTGCGCTTTGGAAGGTCTTGAGGATGCGGTCACTCTTCTGCTTCTCCTTCTTCTGGCGGGATTCCACCTTCCGCAGCTGCTGACGGTGGTCACGCATCATCTGCTTCCTGGTGTTGGCGAGGCCCCTGCACAGCAAAACATTGTAGGAAGAGAGTGAACAGTTTCCACAGTCAAACGTTTGCTTTTTTTTTCTTATATCACTGTCTTCATTTAAAATATCTTAAACAATTGATCTTCAAAATATCTTAAACAGCCAGACGCTTCCATTCATTACAAAACTTTGCAACACAAAACAAATCTCTATTTGTAATCCATGATGGGCCTAACGGAAAATATTTTGAGTGTACGCAGCGGACGCCTCTGACGAGCATGTGGACTCTTACCCACAATTAAGCCGGGCATCCGCAGGCTGTTTTCTCTGCAGACTCCCTCCCAACACTATCTGCAAAAAGACATTCATCCGGACACCCTTTGTAAAAATGTCAGGGCATTTATTATTATTATTATTGTTATTATTATATAGGGTTTCCACAACTCTCCATTGCAGATGCCTGGCAGATGCTCTAGAGGGTGTCTAGAGAATTTTCTATTCATTGACAGCGTTGGGAAGTTGTTGAAACGGCCAGTGGGTGCCCGGCTTCATTTTCAGTAAGAGTCCACATGCTCACCAAGGATGTCCACTGCATTCACTCGCAATATTTTTTGCAGTGGGGGGTATTCCTTTTCAATTTTTTTGCTTTCTGCAAAGAGAAGTTCAAGCAGTAACTGCTGGAATAGGACTTCAGAACTTCACTGGCTTGAATGGACCATGGATTAAAGTAGGCAGATTGGCTCCTTCAAGGACATTGCTGCTGTTATCGTGAACTAACCAGAGGATATCAATCAGAGAATCTGATTTGTGCACAACGGGTTCACTAAAACAGTAAATATAAGGAGACAAATATGATGTAGCTCTTTGAGGCTTTTCTATGTATTTGTATTTGTTTTCCAGTCTGCAGTTAGCCATTGTGTGAACTTATGTGAATCCAATTTGGCGTGAGACAATCCCACCTGTAGTCGACCATGCCAGTCTGCTCCCTATCAAGTCTGAGTATCAGCTCCTCAATCTGAAACCGATCCAGGGGGATGCTGGATTGCTGAAATAGTTATACAAGAACAGAAGGAAGAAAAGCAGAATTTGGGTGTTGCCTTTTATTCCACAATGTGAAGGGACTTTTCACAATGTAAAGTCCCTTCTCTGCTCCAACACCTGCCTTTCTAAAACCCTTCATATCATAAGAAATTTCTGCCTGGAGCTTAAAAATATTCTTCATATCACATACACACTCTTTTCCAATCTAAATATACACCTAAGCTTAGGCTCTTAAGTTGTTCTGGTAACTACAATGTTTTACCGGTTTTACAGAATAGTATGTGTACTGCAGAGTTAGAAGTTTGTAGTGATCAGTCTAAAAAATCACTCAAGCTGGTAAAACAACAATTTCTTAAATTTAGAGGCTAGTTGTACTTCCTAGTGCATTTGTTAATCTGCATGTCCGGTGTTGCAGAAGCTTTTTACGGCTTGACCCTGAAATCATTTTCTATTCAATTGCTCATTAAGAGTGGCTGGACATGAACAGCAATAGACACAAATGAATGAAATTTATTTCTCCTGCACGGGAATCCTTTTATTTATTTATTTTATTTATTTAACCCTTATTTAACCAGGGAGGTCCCATTGAGAAACCAGAATCCTAATTGAATGTCTGAACAGTAAATACATTTTCTGGGCAAAAGAGTGCATGAGAGTGAGATTTCATCAGCACTGCAAATCCCATATGAATGTTCCAGAATATTGCAATGGAAATTCATTAGTTCAATAGAGTTGGTAAATGTCAGGGAATGTCCTCTGTTCCAGGGCAATGCATTTGTTCTCACCTGCACTGCCTTCCTGAAGTCTGAGACAGGCACACGCATGGTCCCATCTTTATCAATGTTCCGGAAGAAGTCCCAAAGACGAAGCTTGCGTACGTCAAGATAATCCTACAAGAAAGCAGGGTGGGGTGGGAAAAAATGAACTGATAAACTCCTGCCCTGAATAGAAGCAAACATATTTATCGTTCTGTCGGGCAATGACATGACATTCCATTTTATAATACCTGGATAATTTTCATGGGATCAGGACGTTTGGGGGGCTTCTTGGCGATGAATCCGCCAACACCCCCATATTGCATGTCCAGACTGGGGTGTTCCTGGCATGTAACTTCCAAAAGCTGTACAAAGTTCTCATTCACCAGTACATTCTATGAACAGAAACAAAGACCTCAAAAAGAGCTAACAGAAAATTTCCAGTGATGAATGTTACAGCATGTTTGAGTCATCTGTCACATACGTGATTTAGGAATAATCAAATTCAAACTGAGCTAATATTTTTCATGAAATGGCAAAGTGTCTCACTTTCAACATATGATATGTTGTCTGTGTTCCACTGTGAATAAAATGTGAGTTTATGAGATTTGCAAATCATTGCATTCTGTTTTTATTTACATTATACACAGTATCCCAACCTTTTTGGAATTGGGGTAGTATTTATTTTATGTTTGGAAAACAAAATACTTTAAGTGGATCATGATGTCTGGCTTTTGGGGGATGCAGGACTAACTGAGCTCGTAATGGATCCCACTGAAAGCTCAGAGAATGGGGGGGACAGCACTCACTGAAATGTTGATCTCTTCCAGGGCAGATTTAGGGGTGTTTCGGACTACACTGAGAAGAGACATAGCACCCTCTACAGTCAGTGAGTTGTATGCCAGCTACAGAAACAAACATAAATGGTTAGTAATTCCTAAACAATAACATCAAAAACCGAAAAATAACACCAAAGAAAGAATGTCACAAAACACTTCTGATTTCATTGTGTTATTGAAAGGGTATAGACAGACTACCGGACAACTCTGCAGAATAAAAAACGGTAGCATATTGACAGTCCCATTGGAGTGTTGCTGCTGTTATTATTCAATTCTTCAGCACAATTTACAGTAATTTCATCTGTATAGTGCTTTTTACGGAAAGACTGTCACAAAGATGCTTTACTGAGTTGCAGAAGAGCAGATACCCGGTCAAGTCGACAAAACAGCAAGTGAGATGACTATGACAAAAATACTGCTTCACTGTTAGAACACATCCCCACCAACCCGCAGCACTCTCAGCGTGTCATTGGCCTCCAGGCCCCTGCACAGCATTCGCGTCCCTTCATTGGTGATGCGATTGTAGCTGAGGTCCAGGTGCACCAGGGTGTTGTTAAACTTGAGGGCCTCCCCCAGGGCCAGGGCCCCTTCATTGCCGAAACCGTTCCATGCAAGGTCCAGGTGTTTCAGGGTCATATTCACCTGCAAAGTTTGTGGTGAGATGAAGGTTTGTTTTCATTTCTCATTCCCAGTAACAAGTCTAAGTTACTAAGGTTCAGATGCTGTGTCCACATTTCCGCTGACATCTCAACAAACACATAGATTTGTCGAAATTGCTTGAAATTATTTTTTGACTTTCGAGATGAGCAAATCAGTGTCAGTGTGCATAATCTGTCATCCACATGTACAACAGAATATGTGTATATGGCAGACCAACCACATATATTCTGTTTCATGGTACACAGACAGCTGCACACTTCTGTTTTTTTTCAGAAATCCACTGCTGCATGTAGGGTCTGCCCTCACCTTCAGTCCAGCACACAGAGCCACGGCCCCTTTCATTCGCAGCTGGTTCCAGCTCAGGTCAAGCATCTCCAGCCCTTCATTGTTTGCTTTGGGACAAAGCAAGTCACCCAGTGGATGGCAATTCCACGATTAAACAAAATTAAATGGCGTTCCCTACTATGCGAACAGAGCATAGTGTAATTACAGTAACTGCCGTGAAATTATGATCAATTTGTTTATACCTAACATATGGCCCAAATGCTCTCCACCTCTTTCACGAAATTCATTGTGACTTAGGTCCAGCTCTTTTACCCTGTAGTTGTTCTATTGGAGGAAGAAATCATAACAGGTGCATAAATGATAGATACAGTACACGCACTTCAGTCCATAAGTATTGGGACAATACCACGTCTATTGCCGTTATGGCTCAATAATCCAGCACATTGGATCTGAAACTAACCAAAGATAGGAGGTTTATACGTAACTCCTTGTAAGAAAAACTGTGTCCTACTGTTATCAATAACAAGCTAGCAAATGACTTACCGCCAAGGCATCAGAAAAGTGTTTTCCATCATTGTCTGTAAACTTGTTACCTGGTATGGAAAAGATTGTGGATGATTTTACTGCCAGCTGTTTTTATTCCAACATATGCCACATGTTAATATACTGTACCTGAAAGCTTAATTGATCTGATGGATATGTTTTCTGAAAGCATTTTTGTGATGTATTCAGCACCTTCACTCTGGAGGTGATTGTTGGAGAGATTCTATGCCAAATAAGGAATGAAGACAGAGTCAAGAAATTGCAGACCGCAGGTTCACCAAAGAGCAAGTAAATCAGCAATCTATTGCCATCTTGTGGCTACATGTCGCAACTGTCTCACTAGACGCCTCCAATCAGAGTACCAGAGGAACCAGCTAAGACATGGCTGACATAAATGATTGATTCTACCACAGCCAAGGATATGTCCTGTTTTCCTATCATTCCAGCCCACTTTCGTAAACTTGCCCAAAGTTCTTCCAATTTTGAGTTAGAATGAGCTATACATGTTGAAAGATCATATTTTGACTTTTTTCATCTCTTACAAAGTGTTGATGAAGAATGAGAGTGCATGAGTTAAAAGACACTGTAGGCTGCAGTTCACTGTATCTCAAGTCAGTTGAAACTTTAAAAAAACCTCATTAGAATTTTCTTACCTATTTTTTGCAATAATGTGTCCAAAACTCATATGAATATTTACACATAATAAACAATAAAAATAGGCAAAAATGAGGTTTTTTTTTTTACATGACTTCATGAGATCTGCTAAAGTGAACAGCAGCCTACAGAATTCACTTCATCACACTTTTAAAAGTTAAAAAGTCCAAATGCCCTCTTCTAGGATTCTAATCATGTATTGTTCATACTTAACTCAAAATTGGAAGAACTTTGGGCAAGTTTATGAGAGTGGGCTGGAATGATAGGAAAACAGGACATATCCTTTCAGATGAATTTCTCATATTACAGGTGACAACCAACCGTTTGATGTGGGCCAAAAAATGGATGTATCATACATAGTCTACAATTATTTCACCTGAATCAAAAGAAACAATTTACACGTTATATATTTCTCATAAAGCAAGTTATGGGCTCGTGGAAGCCCCTTCTCCAATCACATTATGCTTGTTCCTCAGTCATGCTTACCAGATTCTGAATGGTGATATTTGCCCTCAGCATTTCCACAAGATATTGTGTCCCTTCAGCCAACACGTAATTGTCCTCCAGTTCCAGGGTTGTGATCTGCATGTCAGTCTGAATTGGTGTTAGTGTGCTAAATATGTCTGGTCATAAAATTAATATAGGTACAGACACATAGGACAGTCAGAGGGCTTACCACTAAGGCAATGGCCAGTGCCTTGCATCCCAGGGGTCCCAGACCATAGTGGTTAATATTAAGGGTGGCTTTACCCAGGTTCCGCAGGAAATAAGACACGGGGACAACACCCACCATCTTGCACGCTTGTAGATATATATCAGCAGTGGACACTTCCCTGTTATTCTTCTCAGTCTCTGTGTAGATGGAGACACACTGGTGCAGTCATGTCCAGAGAACAATAACCATTGTACCTAGTACTTGGTTTTTTTTTTTTTTTACCTAGGGCAGAACTGACTGCTCTGGAGTCCATTTCAAAGTGCTATCATGGGGCCCCAATTCATTTAAGTTTATTGTAAAATGTGTTGGGAAGCCATCAGGGCCCCTCTCGTGGTTGGGGACCATTCCATTTGAAACAAGCAAAACATTGGTTGGTCTGTCCCTGTTTTTCGTATTGCACAGCTGCGATAAAACTCAACAGTAAATACATTAATAAAATATAATTGTGAATTACATTAACTCCAAATCATCGAATGAAATGATTTGTTTAAAATATAACACTGTAATATCCCTTCCTGCATGGTTTGAGAGGTTTGTTTTACCTTCAGCCTCCAGGTCTGTATTCCACTCATCGCTGCTGCTTGAGTCCTTTGTTTGAGGCAACTCATTTTTCTCATCAAGACTGAGGGACTCGAGCGATAGGCTGCATGGGGCCATTGCCTCCCCATCCTCTGCATTCTCCAGATCCATATGATGAATACAGGTTTATGCCATAAAAAAACTACCCATTTGGGCGGCCCGTCTGTTGTACTTATTACCCACAGACTACCTTCCGCAATCATACATTGTATCTCGGAGTAGCAATGTGTTTCAGCATGAAGTCTGCAGGTAACTGTATCCAGCAAGAAACTTTATCTGGACATTTGGTCATTTGACCCTGAAAATGTAATTGGATAGCAATGAAATATTCATTCCGTACGGTATGTGAATTTTGCTTTCTCCTAATAATAAAAGATTTGTCTTTGTAAGGAGGAACTAACCTCTAAAATGGGCGCAACTGAATCTTCAAAAGTTGTTAACACACAGTTGTTTCTTTTTGTTTTTGGAAAGCAAAACTTCCATGTAATTTCAAAAATAGTAATGAAATGACATGTATGACAGATTTTTATTCACTCGTGCTTTTGACTTTCATTTAGCAGATCCTTATGCAGAGCGACTTATAATGAGATAATTCTTGAAAGAAAGCGAGAGGGTATACAGATTACAAGCACGCATATAATTTCACAAATAAAAATACGCTTAGCTACATGACTGTTAATTCAAAAGAAGGAATGTGATATCATTATTGCAAAATTTGATTGTGAATAGAATTCAGGAATGAAATGATCTCCTTTGCAAAAAAAAAAAAAAAAAATATATCCATATGTTTTTATTTTCCACATGATCGAAAAATATATTGAGAACTAATTTCCCCCATAAGCAGCACAAAAATGGCCCGCAAAGAAATAACAGCATATAAGCTTGGAGTAGCTTGTCAGCTGCGAATGGAGCTTGTGCAGTGTTGAGGTATGTCGGCAGTGCTATGAATAAAGTTTTTACGTTACAGGAAGCACAAGAAGTACGTCGATAAGAGGATGATTGGAAGTCTCGTCTATTACGTACTTTTCCCGTTAACACGGTTTGTACACAGAGTTTCAGGTAAATATGAGCAGGGTAATTCGAAAAAAAACGCGACCATTCGTTTCGGTGTTTGTATTGCTGATGTTGTATCCTAGGCCACGGCGTATCTTCTCGCTTAACTGTTACGTGCTGTCACTCTGGCGAGGGCGATAATTCCAGAAGTTAAAGGAGCGATAGTATGTGTCATGACTGGTGCAGACTGCATAATAGCGTGTGCATGGCTCTTAAAGTTCCTCCCTAAATGCAGTGTGCTCATGCACATTTGAGGTAAGGATTGCGTTTGTTTAATGAAAAGATTCGCGTGCACGCAACCTAGAGCACTGCAGCTGTTGCGCGTTAACGTATACGAATAGCGTACCTATTTATCCAAGTTGGTTAGCGAACGATATTGCTGTAGGCCTTGTCACGTATGAATGCTGAAGCTGCCGAATGATAATTTGTATGCGATGTATAAATAAGTTGTTTTTCGCGGCATTTTCTCGGCAAAAATGTAAAATTATGTTTCATGATCTTTTGAATATCCTGATGTGCAATGTATGTGAACTTTTAAAATCAGGAATAGTCTCTGTTGCAGTTAATTAGCAATGATACGTACCAGTTTTATTGAGCGCACTTTAGGTGTTATTGAGGATTGACCCATTTCGGGGTAGGGCTAATCTGCTGAAAAACTATAACCATCTATACTTTCCTTCATAATTTCTTTATTTCTTAATATAACTTGATGAAATTTTCACCATTTATTCTTGAGATGTATATTTTGAGTTGATGGAAAAAAAGAAGAATTAGCGAATTTTCATCAGAATGTTTTCAGCAGATTAGTCCTACCCCTCATTTCAGAGAGAACTGGCAGATGCAGATGCCGAAAGAATTTCGCCCGTCACCCCTTCCTTTATTTGAATGTATGTAAATACATAATTATTAGCATATATTCAAATGATCACTTATAGATAGAAGCATTTATGCATGGCATGACTATTTATTTGCATGTACAGTTGTGCTCAAAAGTTTGCGTACCTTAGCTGAATTTGTGAAATGTTGCCATTTATTTTGAAAATATGACTCATCATCCAAAAAACTTGGCTTTTATTTAAGGATACTGATCATGTGAAGTCGTTTATCATCATATAGGTGTTTAGCTCCTTTTTAAATCATAGTGATGAGTGAAATCACCCAAAAGGCCCTGATTATAAGTTTACATACCCTTGAATGTTTGACCTTGTTATATGGACACAAGATGACACACTTAGGTTTAAATGGCTACTAAGGGTTCCACACCTGTGGCTTTTAAAATTGTAACTAGTGTCTGTGTATAGTCATTGAGTTTGTTAGCTCCCGAGTGGATGTACTGATCTGGCTAGACACTCAGCCATGGGGAGCAGAGAAGAACTGTCTAAGGCAGTGCTTCCCAAACCTCTCCTGGAGGCCCACCTGTCCTGCATGTTTTAGATCTCTCCCTGCTCCTGTACAGGTCATTCAAATGATCAGGTTGTCATCAGTCAGCTTTAGGGGGTGACTACCGAGCTGATCATTTGAATGACCTGTGCTGGAGCAGGGAAGATATCTAAAACATGCAGGACAGGTGGGCCTCCAGGAGAGGTTTGGGAAAAACTGGTCTGAGGACCTCAGTAACAAGGTAGTTCAACTTTTTAAAGATGGGGCAGGATATAAAAATATATCCAAACACTTGGAAATGTCAGTCCATACTGTTCAGTCCATGATTAAGAGGTGGAAAATTAGGGGATATGTTGACACCAAGCTGAGGTCAAGTAGGCAAAGAAAGATTTCAGCCCAAACTGCCAGGAGAAGTGTTTGAGACACAAAGAAAAATCCACAAGCTACCTCAAGAGAAATACAGGATGTTCTGGAAAAAGATGATATTCTGGAAAAAGATGATATGGTTGTTTCAAGGAGCGCAATAAGGAGTTACATATCAACAGTGTTTGAGTTGCTAGAAGGATGCCATTATTGTGCCAATCCCACAAAATAGCCCGCCTAAAATATGCCAGACAACACCTTGACACACCTCACAACTTCTGGAATGCTGTTATTTGGAGTGACAAGGCCAAAATAGAACTTTATGGTCACAACCAGAGCTGTGTTAGGAGAAGCCCGTGGTGAAAAATATACCATTTCCACTGTAGAGCATGGTGGTGGCCTTCTGATGTTTTGGGGGTGTGTGAGCTCTAAAGGCACAGGGAATCTTGTGAAAGTTGATGGCAAGATGAATGCAGCATGCTATCGGAAAATACTGGCAGACAATTTGCATTCTTCAGCACGAAAGCTGTGCATGGGACGCACTTGGACTTTCCAGCACGACAAAGATCCAAACTACAAGGCCTAGTTGACCCTCCTGTGGTTACATAGGGGAAAGCTGGAGGTTCTGGAGTGGCCATCATGGTCTCCTGACCTCAATATCTTCAAGCCGCTGTGAGATCTCAAACGTGCATGCCAGACAACCAAAGAATTTGCAGAAGCTGGAGGCATTTTGCAAGGAAGAATGGGCAGCTATTCCACCTGAGAGAATTAGGGGGCTCATTAACAAATATCACTTAAGACTGTGCTGTTATTGAGATTAAAGGGGGCAATACACAGTATTAAGAACTAAGGGTATGCACACATTCGAACAGGGTTCATTTCATTTTTTTCCCGTATTGCCATGTTTTATGTGATTTTTGTGCCATTCTACCTGACCTGTAGATGGATATGAATCTAATAAGAAATGAAAGATTTGTGTTTTGCCTAGCCATTCATGTTTTCTTTAAAAGATGTGACCTACTTTAGAAATTTAGCCAGGGTATGCAAACTTTTGAGCCAACTGTATTCAAATCAGCTTATTAAACCCCAGGGGTTACAGATGGAACTCTTGCCAATGGGGAGACATAGATTCAGTTAGACTTTCGTTGGCTGTGGCGAGTTGTCTCATTCAAAACCCAAGTGTTATATGTGATGTCTGTATCTGCAATTGACAGGCAGAAGAGCAAAGCATGCCCTTGTAACGGAAAGCTCTTCCGTCTTGATGAATGGCTCAGAAGTGTGGGATGGAGAAGGTGCGACTCTACAAGTCCACAGTGAAGAGCAGACCCCCTGTCTGGAACAGGAGCACAGTGTGGGAGGTGCTCCTCAGAACCTGGTGGAGGAAGGGGAACGGGCACAAGAAATCATGAAGGAAGCCCCAGAGCAGAGGACCCAAACTCTGGACTCAGAAAGTGAAGAGATGGGGGATGGGCAGAAAGAGGAATCCGCTCTGGGTGGACATAAATGCAGAAGTGGTGAGGAGGTCCCAAGGCAGATGGAAGGGAAGGAGGTGCAGGAAATGGCGAGTCTATCAGATGTGGGGAATTTGAAAAAGGAGCGGACCGAAGAGGAAGAGGGAGGAGTGAAAGTGTTGGAGAGGTTCAGGGTGAGCGAGACCCAGGCTTCTGAGAAGGAGGATCTGCAGGCAAAAGGAGGGAGCAAGGAGCTGGAACTCCGGCAGGACACTCCAGCAGGCTCGGCAGGGCTGGACTCTGATCAAGGGGCAGAGTCTGGTAAGGCTCAACTCCAAGAGCAGCAGCAAGGGACATCCAGCACAGTGTTGGACCTGGGTGCACTAATTTCTAAGTCTTATGTGCAACCCTGGGAGAACTTTGCCCAGCCCCTCTATACTGGCTGGCACTTTCCCACCGGCACTGGACTGGGGGAAGTGGTCCATTGCCCATCTTGGCAGTTTTCTGGCATGAGCTACTACCCTCAGCAAGAAATGACTAACTTTGAAGGTGAGTGGATTTTTGTGCAGTCTGCCTGGTATTTGTGAAATGTGCAGTCTTTAGTTTGTAAGTTTGCCCACTGCACTACAATAGTTCAGGTTTCCATCAGTTGTCATTTCTGTGTGCTTGATGGGTCAAAAGAGTCCTGCTTGCTCTGCAGTGGTATGGAGGGTGTGGGAGAACCTGACTGAGCCTCACACTGAGTTGGAACCTGACATAGTGGCTGGATTGGGTCCTCCGGAGCCATTCAAATTCACAGTCATGTCCTACAACATCCTTGCTCAGGACCTGCTGGAGGCCCACCTAGACCTGTACCAACACTGCGCCCCAGAGGTGCTCGCCTGGGAGTTCCGCTTTCCCAACATCCTGAGAGAGTTTGTGAAATGGGATCCTGATGTGAGTGGAACCTTTCCACACCTGAGCAGCGCCACTGTAGTACCTGCCGTGATAATGAACTAATGAGTGTCTGTGTCCATTAATTTTAGAGTTTCAGTGCACTTTGAATTGGATTCACTCGCTCCTTGGGTTAAGGATTTGATTTGTCTTTCTCATTGTCCAGTGTTTTCCCTATTATGATACTGGCCTGGCGGGCTCCCAGGCTTACATGAACCCCTTCCAGGCTAACAAATTCTTGAAAGTTTTTTTTTTTTTTTTTAAATTGCAGATTTGTTTAAAAATTGATAATTTGCACTTTGGAGCTGACTGTACACCTGTACATTCTTCTCTTCACTCTGTTCGGGACACTGGTTGTGCCTTACTAGCTACGGTGAATGAAGTCTTAAATCTTACTAGCCATTGATTCGCCAACAAATTCATTAAATGGAGCTTTAGCATTAATTTAGTAAAGCATGGAAGTCAGGCTGGTCACAAGCCAGTTTCTGTCCAATCATTCTTGACTTCAGCTTCTCCCACCCAACTGGTGAGCTTTTGATAACCAAGGCAGCGTTCATTCATTTCTCTGGCTCCATACCCTCTGCACCGCTCCTACTGTGGCCTTCAAAAAAATCTGCTTCTCGTCTCCCCCACCTGCCCAGCCTCCTCCTTTATAAATAACAGTGTTTATCGCAAGCAGCATCCGTTCATATTGTGTTCAATAATTTAAATGTTAATGAAATTTAAAAGAATCTCAGGCTCTACTCAGGGGGTTCATGGTCTCAGGGACTTTATGTGTCATGCTTGCTCAAATTGTCCAGAGCATCACTCGAACAGATCACCACCAAACTCAAATGCATGTTGTCCTGTAATGAATGGTTAAATCTGACATAGGTGTCCTGACTGTAAGTACAGAGATCAGAACTAACTGTGCCTCTTTTACCGTTGTGGACACAGACTTTGCAACGCCACCACATGGTACGCAGCTAAATTAATCGAAAATTGACTATTTAATGATACCATGAATGTGTGGTTCATGGTTTTGTTTTGGGTTAGGCTACTATGTGCTATGTAATTCACACATCAGTATTATGATTAAGTTGTCTAATATGAGGACAAAAGTTGAGTAGCTAGTCGTGCAGTTGCAAAGTCTTCGACCTTGAGAGACTGCCAAAGTATACAGTGCAGTAGCCCTGCTCCAAAAGCTGGGTTGTTTCCCGGGAAAAGAACGATGCTGCTGTCCATAGAATTCTTTGCTGCCGTCACCCAGTTGGAGAGCTGGCGTTGTGGAGCCTTTGGGATGTAGCCAAATACTGGAGTGATTCCTCTTCAAGTTCACAGTTGATAAGTTTATATTGTAAAATATTTCTCATTTATCTGCATTGCCTGCATTTGTCATTATAATTGTCAGCTTAGCCAAGTAACCGCTACCTTTAGCAAGCTATATTTTTCTATTAATAATGCTAATCTAAGCCATCTTTTGTAACATTATTGCGGAAATGCATTACGCAACTTATGAACAAACTTTCATATTTTCTCCAATTTTGATTTTGATTGATCATGGGCGTTCAAATATTTTATCAGTTTTCTCTCTAAAAATTCGATTACAAATCATATTGCAGAGGGAGAGGGAAGGATGTAAAATAGACGGGGTAATGAGCGAGAGGCAGAGGCAGATTAGCCAGAGGAAGAGCAAATTTGCAGCCACCAGACACATACAAACAGGCAACCACAGTAAATCAGGCTGGGACCCAGAGTTCTAAGGCTAGGTTGACATTATGTTCCCGGCAGCCCCGTTTGCCCGATACGTAGTGCGCCGTGGGATTTTGGCCATTTTTTCTCTGTATTCAAGTCTTGGCAAGTTTTTTTCACGGTCTGTCATTGTATCTGTGACGGGCCGTGGGGGGAAAGGGGCTGCTGAGTCCCGGAGTCTCCAAGGCGCACTACGGTTCGGCCTGCGGTCTACCACGGATGCCAGTACGTTCCTTCCCAGCCTGTTGCGTTCTAATGGGGTCCCTCACATTTCTCATGTTCTGATCCAAGGTCCGACACGTTTCTCACGTTCTGATCAAGGTCTGACACGTTTTTCACGTTCTCTCAAGGCTTTCTTCGGATGAAAGGTGGACGCCAGGCAGCTTTGGAACACGTTTGTGCCCACGGTATAAAAAGAAGGCCTCCCAAGCATTAGCAATCATTCAGAGGTGTATAGTAACGAAGTACTTGTACTTCTTTACAGTACTTAAGTAGTTTTTTTTTGAGGATTTGTACTTTGCTTGTTTTTTTTTTTTTTTTTTTTAATTTTTAAACTGGGACTTTTACTTTGACTCTACTACATTTAAAAGATAAAAAGTATACTTTCACTTCGTTACTTTGACACTGGCCACTTCATTATTCGTTACAAATTAAAATATGAATGTAATTCATCATTTAAGGATTATCTGGATGTGGCGTGTTTGAGAAGAACAACAATGCTCGGCAGGGTTTCTTAACACCTTTCTGCAGATGTAGACGCTTGCGGACATAGAGCAGCTCTTTTTATGGAAGCAGTTGCACTACTCTATCACGAGATGGCACCCCCGGATCAGTTATTGAATATTCACAAGCAAGCAGAGCTGGAACACAGTCTAAAATATTGACGAGTTCATTCCTATCCCTGTTTTTCAGGAGTTGCATAAATCAACTCCTCAGCTAAGCCTGATGTGCAAACTGCTCAATATCCTTGCCCATAGTATCTATCCAGCAGTTTAAAAAAATGATCTCTTGCAACAGAAAAATCGTTGTCCTCTGTAGCAACCACTTCAGTTACAGTGACCCAATGGTATTCCAAGTAGTTAAAAAAAAAATCAGTTTCCTGTGGCAAAAATTCGCCATGGTATTGACACTATGTCATTCTACTATCAATTTCAGTCATCACGTATTAAACGCGCAATTTCCTATCGTGGATTAATGCGTAGATATGTCGGTTGAAGAATTTAGCTGTCTTTTAGAGCCTCATACAAGCTCTCACGGAAATCCAATCACTTTACTGGTGATTCAGTGGTATCTGCGTGAAAGCCCAGCTGTTGTTCACTCCCACGTGAAATTCTCCTTGTAATTACCAGCTGGTTGACACGATTTTTATCCAATTGCAGACAGTGTAAGCTTTCCTCAGTAAGTGAAAGACATTGATTGGACCTTAAAAAACATTAAAATACTTGCGTAATAGGGTTACATTAATGCAGCTCAGAATGACATGGTTGCATGGGAATAAAAAACCTCCAGAACTGAGCCTGGAGAGCTGAGCTTATTTGCGGGATGGAAATGTGATTCTGAGATGGAAAATAGCAGTTGTTATTCTGAATGGAACAGACAGGAGGGCTGACAGCATTGATACTTTTGAGGAGCAGCTCAATAATTCTATTGAAAAGTGAGTGAAGCTGTCTTTGTATGGTGTAGCTCTATCTTACTTTTAGCCTGCTAGCTAACTAGCCAGCTATTTCTTATTTTTGGTTTACCACCGAGATCACAGAGCTAGTTTGTCACATTGGGTAACAAAAGAGTAGTCGATACTGCAGTGTGCTGGCATTTTTCTTAACTAGGCGATCAGTTTTAGAATTTATACCATATTCAATGAAACGGAATGCATTGCATTTTCGCTCTTTTCAAGTGCGAGCAGCTATTACTGTGACCTGAGTTATACTTGTTCCATAGAGGGTGTGAAAAGCGTACAAGCTTGCGTTTCGCTGGGATGATCGGAATTGTAAACTGCAAGCTTTCCGTCGGAGTGAACGATCTGACCGTAAAATAAGCAGTTCCTCTAATGAGTACGTGTGCTTGCTTAAATGGACGAGACTCTGAACTTTATCGTGGAGAAAAGGCATGTTTTTGGTTTGGAGAGGTCACTGGTGACCAATGATGTCCAGCTGCGCCTATATTGATAAACTCATGCTAAATTCAACCAGAAAATCATCCATTCATATTGAACTTCATGAGTACAAAGTTAATTTGCGTGAAAAATATGATTATTTTATGAATTGAAAGTGCGCCATTTTCAAGGCTTTGGGAGTTTGGGGAGCCACCTGGATAGCTATCTTATTTGGCTTATAAAAAGTGGATAATTTAATATTTCATGTTCAGATGAGGAGTACTTGTGGTCTTGGAGTTTATTATCCTAGAAATGTATTGTTTTAATCCCCAGCCATTTTTCAATCCTCAGAATTTTTTTTTTTTTTACAGTTTCAATGGTGAATTCTCATGAAGATTTTTTATGTTTGCAGCCCATTTTCTCTACCAAAATCATGAAAATAAACTGAAATACGATGTAATTCTAAATGCTGTAAGTGTCTTTTCTGAGTTGAGCCACAGTCGTCCTCTTTATGAAGCTTAAATCTTGAATTAGAAAGCATCAAATTGGGTAACCCATAAATAGCCATATTTGGCTTCTGCGCAAAGGGGTTAAGCGCATTGTGCAGATGTGTCTGCCAGTGGACATGGAGCTGCAAATTTATGCACGCAGTTACAATATTTTATCACTAGATAGCACACCCAGATCAGTTATTGAATATTCACAAGCAAGCCGAGCTCGAACAATTAAACTCCTCCGCTAAGCCTGATGTGCAAACCGCTCAATATACTTGCCCATAGTATCTATCCAGCAGTTCAAAAAAATGATCTCTTGCTACTGAAAAAAATCATTGTCCTCTGTAGCAACCACTTCAGTTACAGTGAGCCAATGGTATCCCAATTAGTAGTTAAGAGAAATCAGTTTTCTGAAGCAAAAATTCAACATGGTATTGATACTATGTAATTCTACTATCAATTATAGTTAATCATAGTGGTTTTTAAAACCGCCAGTAAACTCAAAGAAGAAGAAGTATGTAAAGGAGAGACTGCCTGTTTGTTTTTTGAATACTGTATCTTTCATTCACCTGAAAATGGATTAAAGAGCACGAGGAGAGAACAATGCGTGGTAATTTTGCTTCTTTCTATGCGTACTATGAAAAATACTTCGTACTTGTACTTGCACTTTTGATACTTTAGTATATTTTTTCACAAGATGCTTTTGGTACTTAAGTACATTTAATGTGAGCTACTTTAAGACTTTTACTCAAGTAATTTTCTTATGGATGACTTCAACTTTTACCAAAGTAACTTTCAGTTATGGTACTTCTACTTTTACTTAGTTATTTTTTTCCAGTACTTTATACACCTCTGCAATCATTGTATCCTGAGACTTCGACGTGACGACATCATGAATACCCAAGATGAAGAAGATTTTGTGTTTGCATGTTTGCTGGGTGCATACATCCAGTTTTTTTGCGTCAGCAAGAAGGCCAGCAGCAGGTGCAGAGAGGGAAGGCCAGAGTGCAGTAATATAATACAGTAATATACAGTAATCTGCAGTAATCTATCAAAGATGATGTGTCGCGAATGCTCAGACTCAAATGAAGCTGCCCTGCCAGGCCCGGCTTTGTACTCCCTCCCAGACCGCGCGTGCCAGACCGTAGTAGAACGCAACGCGCCAGCCAGCAAACCGTGACACGCTGGGACGCGCCGTGATTGAACGCGACAAAACGGCTACCATACACCCTAGCTTGCTGTAAGAACCGTGGCAAAACGGGATAAAATGCATAGCAACTGTGAAGCAACCGTGACAAAACGTGCACTAAACGCGGCAGAACGTGACAAAACTTGAAAGGACCGTGAGATGCCGGGAAATACACATGCTTCCCGTCCCACTACGGACCGCCTCCAAGTTTTGTTACGGCCGATTACATACTGTCAAATTTTGTTGCGTTCACCCCGTTTCACTATGGCCTACTAGTCTTCTCCGCACCGTGACTGCTGCGGAAAATTTTTTTTACAGTTTAAAAATCTGGCCTGGCATCCACGGCAATCACGGCCTGTCACGTTTGCCCATCCCGTCTTCCTGCGTTGTCTCACGTCCATCCCGTTTTGTCCACGATGGCCTGAAAGGTGATTGCCGTGGCCGCCGGGAGCATAATGTCAACCTAGCATAAGAGCCCTAAATATAGCCCAAGGTCATACTGTTCCGTCCATAAAAAGTTTTCATTATGTCCCAATGAGGAAATTAACCTTTTTGGACTTGCATTCAATATAAGTAGGAATGTTTGGCTGCTTATATGCTGCTAACATTGGCTGGCAGTAAAAAGAGGAACATCAAAGAGGATGTTCATTGAGGTCCCTTCTGAAGCATTCAGGAAAAATGTAATTGATTCATTCATGGGGTCGGACCACCACACTGCATCGATGTTTCTGTCAGTCTGTTTGTGGACAATTCTTGTGAAAAGGGAAGCGTCACACCCTTATAAGATGCATCCTTCAAATTTCACTAGTGAATAGTTGTGCTAAAAAGAGGTTTTGATAGGCGTGTTCTGAGCTATACTGTAAGCAATTATCGCTGTGCTATCACGGCAGATTCAATGCCAAATGGTCTCTAGTTGCTACTGTGAATCTGTAATTTCCCTGGTCACAGCCCTCAAGCTCTTGAGGGAGCAGGAGAGTCAAAATTCAGCACAGTTACAAGGCTTGCCAAATTTGTCACTGATTCACGTAATGGCTTATACCCTAGAGTGCTCAGGGAAGTTCGTGAGATCATCTCTAAACCACTCTCTGCTGTCTTCAGACGTTCTTTAGATACTGGAGAGATACCAAATGATTGGAAGCAGGGCAATATAATACCAATATTTAAGAAAGGGGACTTTACTGAGCCAGGAAATTACAGGCTAGTCAGTTTAACTTGCATCGCGTGCAAAATACTGGAATCTATCATAAAAGACGAGCAGGAATTACTTCTTGAACGTAATAATATCTTGAGGGATAGCCAACGTGGTTTCTGTAAGGGAAGGTCATGCCTGACAAACCTTCTGGAATTATTTGAAGAGGCCACCAAGACTTATGATCAGAGCAGGGCGTATGACATCATATACTTGGACTTTCAGAAAGCATCTGATACAGTGCCGCATGAGAGACTCATTTTGAAAATGAGCTCCACTGGAGTTTCAGGAGGTATTCTGGAGTGGATTCAAACTGGTTACAGGACAGAACACAAAGAGTGGTGGTCAGTGGAATCTCATCTGAGCTAGGTATGATGGGGAGTGGAGTCCATTAGGGATCGGTGTTGGGACCCCTGCTCTTCCTCATCTACATTGCTGTGAGAAAGTATTTGCCCCCTTCTCGATTTCTTATTTTTTTGCATATTTGTCACACTTAAATGTTTCAGATCATCAAACAAATTTTGATATTGGACAAAGGTAACCCGAGTGAAGGCAAAAGGCAGTTATTAAATGATGATTTCATTTATTGAGGGAAAAAGCTATCCAAACCTACCTGACCCTGCGTGAAAAAGTAAGTGCCCCCTAAACCTAATAACTGGTTGTGCCACCTTCGGCGACAACAACTGCAATCAAGCGTTTGCGATAACTGGCAATGAGTCTTTCACATCACTGTGGAGGAATTTTGGCCAACTCTTCTTTGCAGAATTGTTTTAATTCAGCCACATTGGAGGGTTTTCAAGCATGAACGGCCTGTTTAAGGTCATGCCACTGCATTTCAATTGGATTTAAGTCTTGACTTTGACTAGGCCACTCCAAAACCATTTTGTTTTGTTTTTTGCCATTCAGAGCTGGACTTTCTCCTGTTTTGAATCATTGTCCTGCTGGATAACCCAAGTGCGCTTGAGCTTGAGGTCACAAACTGATGGTCGGACATTCTCCTTCAGGATTTTCTGGTAGAGAGCAGAATTCATGGTTCCATCAATTACGGCAAGTCGTCCAGGTCCTGAAGCAGCAAAGCAGCCCCAGACCATCACACTATCACCACCATGTTTGACTGTTGGTATGATGTTCTTTTTAATGAAATGCTGTGCTAGTTTTACACCAGATGTAACGGGACACACACCCTCCAAAAAGTTACATTTTTTTCTCATCTGCCAATGGAATATTTTCCCAGAAGTCTTGGGGATCATAAAGATGTTTTTTGGCAAATGTGAGACAAGCCTTTGTGTTCTTTTTGGTCAGCAGTGGTTTTTGCCTTGGAACCCTCCCATGGATGCCTTTTTTGCCCAGTCTCTTTCTTATTGTTGAATAATGAACACTGACTTTAACTGAGGCAAGTGAGGCCTGCAGTTCTTTAGATGCTGTTCTGGGTTCTTTTGTGACCTCCTGGATGAGTCGTCCATGCGCTCTTGGTGTAATTTTGGTTGGCCAGCCACTCCTGGGAAGGTTCACCACTATTCCACTATTTTCTCCATTTGTGGATAATGGCTCTCACCATGGTTCGCTGGAGTCCCAAAGCATTAGAAATGGCTTTGTAACCTTTTCCAGACTGATACATGTCAATGTCTTTGTTTCTCATCTGTTCTTGAATTTCTTTAGATCGCGGCATGTGTTGCTTTTTGAGATCTTTTAGCCTACTTCACTTTGTCAGGCAGGTTCTATTTAAGTGATTTCTTGATTCAACAGGTCTGGCAGTAATCAGGCCTCGGTGTGGCTAGTGAAATTGAACTAAAAAAATGTGGTTAATCACAGTTAATTCATGATTCAACAAGGGGGGAAATTACTTTTTCCACAAAGGGCCAGGTAGGTTTGGATAGCTTTTTTCCCTTAATAAATGAAATCATCATTTAAAAACTGCATTTTGTATTTTCTGGGGTTATCTTTGTCTAATATTAAAATTTGTTTGATGATCTGAGACATTAAAGTGTGACACATGCAAAAAAAAAAAAAAAAAAAAAAGAAATCAGCAAGGGGGCAAATACTTTAAGAAAGATATAGAGGCTCGAGAAAAAGTTTGAAGAGCCACTAAGCTAATTCCAGGTATAAAAGATGAAAGCTATGAGAAGAGGCTGAAGATCCTTAATGTCTTTAGTCTTAGGAAAAGGAGACGTAGGGGTGATCTGATTGAGGTCTTTAAATATATTAAAGGGATTAACGACGTGAATTATGTAGCATTACTTAGACCAAGTTTTGTTAGTAGAACTCGGGGTCACAAATGGAAGTTGGCCAAGGGTAAGTTTAGCACTGATGTTAGGAAATATTTTTTCACCCAGAGAGTAATCTCAGTGTGGAATGGTTTGCCTGACCGCGAATTTGCGATTCCCAAACCATTCAGCTATGGGAGACCTTTTCAGCGACGTGATTGGTCGAAAAATGTATAATGACACGCCCACAGTCCATTCGATTAGTTCGTAACTGCAGGCTACACGTAACTTTGATCAATACGACCCCTTTCCTCGCACAAGCGCTAACTACATGTCCTCGTATAGCCACAGCTGCGGTGTAACGACACTGTAGCTGATGCACGAAGTCATAAACACGACCATGCTGTGAACGATGCGATGTGGTGTGTCGCACTTGATATTCCTTTCTTTATTCAGGGATCATGCAGTCTTTAGAGTTACTGCAGTATTGGAACATGTACATAATTTTCTGAACTCTCAACTGCTGTTACGATGTATGAGAAAGCCGAGCTATGTTTCAAAACTGAATTGTGAACAGACCACAGTCACAGTCATTGACAAAACATGCAAGAAACTTCAACATGTACTCACACAATGAACGGTGTTCATGTGCTGCACTGGTGACTGAATTGCTTTTTTCTTTCTCCTTGATCTGTTCACCCCTCCTCTGTCTTGTCCCACTCATGCACACACACCTGCGTATCTGTCCTTCACTGTTCCTGTACTGTGTCTGTGTACAGCATAAAAGTTCTGTATATTGTGATCTATAGTTTACAGTCAGGCGTGAGCGCGCGACCGAGTGAGTTAGTGAGACCTTTTGAGCGACGTGATTGGTCGAGATGAAAAATAAATGTTACGTCATCATAAACTGCACACTAGCTCGCTCGCTCGGTCGCTCACGCCTGACTGTAAACTACAGATCACAACAATACGGAACTCTATGCTGTACACAGACACAGAAACAGATGGGGGGGAGCGAGTGAGTGAGTGAGTGAGAGTGAGTGAATGTGAATGTGAGTGTGAGTATGAGTGTGAGTGTGAGTGAGTGAGAGTGAGGGTGAGTGAGTGAGTGAGAGTGAGTGAAAGTGAGTGTGTGAGTGTGAGAGTGAGTGTGTATGTGTGAGAGTGAGTGTGAGTGAGTGTGTGACTCACACTCACACACACACTCCTCTCACTCTCTCTCTCTCACTCTCTCTCACTCTCTCTCTCTCTCTCTCTCTCCTCCCTCCCTCCCTCCCCTTCTGTCTGTTTCGGTGTCTGTGTACGGCATAGAGTTCCGTATTGTTGTGATCTGTAGTTTACAGTCAGGCGTGAGCGACCGAGCTAGTGTGCAGTTTATGATGATGTAACATTTATTTTTCATCTCGACCAATCACGTCGCTCAAAAGGTCTCACGAACTCGCTCGGTTGCGCGCTCACACCTGACTGTAAACTATAGATCACAATATACAGAACTTTTATGCTGTACACAGACACAGTACAGGAACAGTGAAGGACAGATACGCAGGTGTGTGTGCATGTGTGGGACAAGACAGAGGAGGGGTGAACAGATCAAGGAGAAAGAAAAAAGCAATTCAGTCACCAGTGCAGCACATGAACACCGTTCATTGTGTGAGCACATGTTGAAGTTTCTTGCATGTTTTGTCAATGACTGTGACTGTGGTCTGTTCACAATTCAGTTTTGAAACATAGCTCAGCTTTCTCATACATCGTAACATCAGTTGAGAGTTCAGAAAATTATGTACATGTTCCAATACTGCAGTAACTCTAAAGACTGCATGATCCCTGAATAAAGAAAGGAATATCAAGTGCGACACACCACATCGCATCGTTCACAGCATGGTCGTGTTTATGACTTCATGCATCAGCTACAGTGTCGTTACACCGCAGCTGTGGCTATACGAGTACATGTAGTTAGCGCTTGTGAGGAAAGGGGTCATATTGATCAAAGTTATGTGTAGCCTGCAGTTATGAACTAATCGAATGGACTGTGGGCGTGTCATTATAAATTTTTTGACCAATCACGTCGCTGAAAAGGTTTCCCATAGCTGAATGGTTTGCGAATCGCAAATTCACTGTCTGGCCATGTTGTTGAGACAGAAACTTTGGAAATTTTCAAGAGTTAACTTGATTTAGTGCTAAATACCATTGAGTCATTGAGTATCTGAAGTGATAGATTCACTATAGTAATAAGAAACTGGCAAGCCTAGTTAGGCTGAACAGCCTGTTCTCGCCACTCATGTTGTGTTGTCGTGTTACGTTATGTTAAGTTGGCACTGGCACTATCACATGATTGAGCTTGATTTACATATTCTGATTTTGATTTTTTGCACATTCAGTGCACTTTATTTTTATGTAATTGCGTAATTTGATCTCATCCAGGTGTTATTTCCATTTCACTGAATGCAGCACTGTGCCAGAAGTTGTGTTGTCTTGATTTACTCATGAAAAATATCTTTCATCATTCTTTTCTTGTGATCTCAAGTGCAAGGAACAGTGTAAAAATTGAGTTCATGTGAATATAAATTGCAGACAACCTGCCCTGTAATCAAATTGACTGCTGCATCTGAGAAGGTTCTCTTTTGGAGGGTCCTACCAGCCCTGAAAGAAATTCTTGGGGAAATGGTGTAATCTCTATGGACTTCCATAAAAGAGTGATTTGTACTAAACCTGTCAGTTCTGTCTTAGATTCTGTGCCTACAAGAAGTCCAGGAGAACCACTATTTGGAGCAGCTCTACCCTGCACTCTCAAACATGGGTAAGCATATACTGGTAATATGGGCTCTGTGACCAGGGCATTTTTTCAACCTTTTCAGTGTCAGCTAATCCTGCTGGTAAAAGTATAATTCCTCACTCCAATCACGCCCATGATATTTCAGCTAGATCTTTGGAAGGACTGAATCATTTAAAAAAGGTGAAAAAAATTCACACAAGAAAAAACATGTATGTACCTTAATATCATGGAATGTTTTCAAAACTATTTACCTTTTTTTTTTTTTTTTGAAAATGCAAATGGAATACACAACAAACACTTGAGCTAATTCTTGCTCAATTGACTGAAAAAATACTGTAGAGCTCCCAAGTATTATACACATGCTATTCTGCTTGACATTGGTAGCAACAATCTCATAAAGACATTCTGAAACAGTCGAAAAGTGTCACTGGAGTTTGAAAACGCAACAATTTGACCTTCTTGATATAGGTTATGACTGTGTTTACAAGAAGCGCACTGGCACCAAGACGGACGGATGTGCCATATGTTTCCGGCGGACTCGATTCTCCCAACTGTCACTCCGGGTGGTGGAGTTCCACAGGCCCCTGACAGAAGTGTTGGACCGGGACAATGTGGGCTTGGTTCTGCTTCTTCAACCTATCAGCCTGCTGGGTTCAGAGGTTACAATGCTGGGTTCGCCTCTCTGTGTGGCTAATACACACCTCCTGTTCAGCCCGAGAAGGGGCGACGTGAAGCTGGCCCAGCTTGCTATACTTCTGGCTGAGATTGACCTGATGGTAAAGAGCTTGCCACATAAGGGGGCTGGCTGTGCTGTCATTCTGTGTGGAGATTTTAACTCTGTTCCCAACATGCCCCTCTACAACTTCATCACAACCCGTCAGCTGTACTTCCATGGGATGCCAGCCTGGATGGTGAGTCTAATGGCATTGTAACTTGTGCAAGCAGTTGTTTAGAAGCTTTGTGAGATGCCGTACTGTATTCTGTGTGGCGCACTGTTATAGGTAGTTATGCAGCAGCATTTGTGATTCAGTTTATCCCCTGTAACAAAGCGGTAATGGGAGATATTGCAATGGAGCCTGTCCATCGGTCAGTCTGTCTGTCTGTTTGTCAGGATAAGTTGGAACTAGTTTTTTTTAAGAAACTACTTTACCTAGATGAATGAAATTCTGTGTTTGTATGTTACCAGACATAACCTTGATTGGGTTTGAATATGGAATTCCACAGAGGCAGGGGATATTAATGATATTATCTTCTGGATGACATTGCTAGGATTCCTCCTACTTGTGGCAGGAATGATTCATTTGAGTTTGTGAACCAATCTCAGACGTTAAAATGAGGAAAAATGGCGACAAAATGGCATTATCAAACACTTCAGCGCTGTTCATTTACAACCCCAATTCCAAAATAGTTGGGACAAAGTGTAAATTGTGAATAAAATTAAAACGCAATGACTTTCATGTCACACTAGCAAGTATTTTATTCACAATAGAACAGAGATAACATAGCAAATGTTGAAAGTGAGAAATTTTACAATTTTATTCACAAAATGAGCTCATTTCAAATTTGCTGGCTGCCACAGGTCTCAAAAAAGTTGGGACAGGGGCCTCTTTATCATGGTGTAGCATCCCCTCTTCTTTTTAACACAGAGTGGAGGTGTCTGGGCATTGAGGAGACAAGTTTCTTGAGTTTAGCCATTGGAATTTGATCCCACTCTTGTGTAATACAGGTTTCCAGCTGCTGGAGAGTTTTGGGTCTCCTTTGACGGACTTTTCGTTTAATTATGTGCCAAATGTTCTCAATTAGTGAAAGATCAGGACTGCAGGCAGGCCAGTTCAGCACACGGACTCTTCTACTACGAAGCCATGCTGTTGTAATAGCTGCAGTATGTGGTTTTGCATTGTCCTGCTGAAATACACAAGGCCTTCCCTGGAATAGATGTCGTCTTGAGGTTAGCATATGTTGCTCTAAAACCTTTACATACCTTTCAGCATTCATGGTGCTTTTTAAAACATGCAAGCATCCCACACCATATGCACTAATGCATCCCCATACCATCAGAGATGCTGGCTTTTGAACTGAACGCTGATAACAGGAGGGATGGTCTTTCTCCTCTTTAGCCCAGAGGACACGACGCCCATGATTTCCAACAAGAATGTCAAATTTGGACTCGTCTGACCACAGGACACTTTGCTACAGTCCATTTTAAATGAGCCTTGGCCCACAGAACACGGCGGCGCTTCTGGATCATGCTCAATAATGGCTTCTTTTTTGCATGATAGAGTTTTAGGTGGCATCTGTGGACGGCACAGCGGACTGTGTTTACAGACAGTGGTTTCTTGATGAATGACAGAATCATGCCGGTGAGTGATGCAGTGGCGTCTGAGGGCCCGAAGATCACAGGCATCCAGTAAAGGTCTTCGGCCTTGTCCCTTACGCACAGAGATTTTTCCAGTTTCTCTGAATCTTTTGATGATGTTATGCACTGTCGATGATGAGACCTTCAAAGCCTTTGCAATTTGACGTTGAGGAACATTGTTTTTAAAGTATTCCACAATTTTTTTACGCAAGCCTTCACAGGTTGGAGAGCCTCTGGCCATCTTTACTTCTGAGAGACTCAGCCTCTCTAAGACATCCCTTTTATAGCCAATCATGTTACACACCTGATGCCAGTTAACTTAATTACTTGCAAAATGTTCTTTCAGCTGATTCTCTTGTATATTAATTACTTTTTCAGCCCTTTTTTTGCCTGTGTCCCAACTTCTTTGAGACCTGTTGCAGCCAGAAAATTTGAGATAAGCTCATTTTGTGGATAAAAATGTAAAATGTCTCAGTTTCAACATTTGAAATGTTATGTTCTATTGTAAATAACATATTGGCTCATGTGATCTGAAAGTCATTGCATTTTGATTTTATTCACAATTTACACTTTGTCCCAACTATTTTGGAATTGGGGTTGTAAATGGAAATAATGCATCAGAAATAATGTGTTGAATGTTTTCACGAATGCTGTATGCTCCCCTGGTAAGGCCAATCCACAGAAATGGACAAATATGGCTGATGTAGTCAAATGAATGTGACTTTGTTTTGCCTCAAACATGTCAGCTGAATTTTGTGTTTTTTTTTTTTTTTTTTAATTTGGCATCTCCAATCCCACCCAAATCTGGAATGCCCAATCCGAGAACTATGTACAAGGCTTGCTCGTATGCAACTGAATTTTGTGTTTCTGGTTGCATTTTCTGTGCTAGATATCGGGTCAGGAGGACTTGTCCTATAAAACGCACCCACGGCGGCTGTTCGCCCCCTTGTGGCCAGACACCCTCGGTATCACTGACACCTGTCAGTATGTCTCAGAAGGCAGAATGGACAGCCATGAGTCCGGTAGGAAGAAACAGTGCTGTATTTTCTGTTAAAGCTACCAGTGTGTGCTCATTAATTACTTTACACTTGTTGTGCTAATATGATTTGGTATTTTAGATGATAAAACCCTAGAAAAGAAGCTGCTGCTTCTTTTAATGCCTCAAACCACATTACAAAATGACCAAGCAGTTCAAGTCCTAAATAAGACATGACCATCCTGGCCAACTGTTTGTTTCAGAGATCGAGCTAATGGCTGGATGAGCTATCTAACACCCCTAAAATTAACAGTTGTACTGTTAAATTCTCAAGAGAAATTTAACTCATAAATGTACTGAACCACATGAGTTTTATACTACCCTACTCTACAGTTCAGGCATCATGGCAGAGAGTCCTGATGGTGGAGGAGAAAATATAATGACAAAATATGAATATAATTATATGCAAGCACAAGCAGTTATTTTAGTGTCACATTGAAATGGTTTTCAAAATGTTTTTTAGGTCATGCGTCGATAAGGTGGGCCTGTGTTTTTTCTTTTTTTTTCACAAGCAGTTAATTAAACTTTTCGCGCCGGCATGCGGAAATTTCAGTATTGTGCTAATTGACACCTCTGCCTGAACGCAGATTTTTCAGTGTTTTTCGATTGCCTTGGGGTCCTCAATCTTATCCAGAAAAGGCCGGTGTGGATGCAGGCTTTCTTTCCAACTGAGCAGTTTGTCCCATGAATAACAAAAGGTCGCCAGTGACATTCCTGATGAAACTTGTTTTTCTGCACCACGAAAAACTACAGCGGTGCCCCCTTTAGTTGGCAAACAAAGGTAGCAAGTGACATGACAAAGTACTTGGAAAGCAGTGACCATCACATGGTAGTAAGTGTAACTATGCTTAGATGATGCCTAACACAAGGTCATAAGTGCACACTGTAGAGAAACACGAGGTCGCAAGTGACATCTGGGCGTGCGCAAAGGACGTCTTCCTGTTTACCCTGAGGAGGAAGCATGGCTTCAAGCAGAAACAAAAGACTCACTTTTAGCCAGGTTATGGCTGCAATCAATGCTTCAGACTCAGAGTCTGAAGAAATCCCTTCATCAAAAGATGACTACGTCCCATGAATAACACAAGGTCACAAGTCACATTTTGTTACTTTTGTGCAAATTCAGTTTGAAACTTTGAGGAACTGTGAAAAATCAGCCATTGAAGGAAATCACCCACATATTCATTTTTGTTACATTAGTTCTAAAGGGAGTAAAGTTGTATATCGGTGCACAAGGGCAAATACTGAATATACAGCCTTTACTCTCTTTAGAACTAATGTAACAAAAATGAATATGTGGGTGATTTCCTTCAACGGCTGATTTTTCACAGTTCCTCAAAGTTTCAAACTGAATTTATACAAAAGTAACACAATGTAACTTGCGACCTTGTGTTATTCATGGGACGAGTTATACACCAGATTTTACTAATCAAGATCTTCATCATAGATTGAAAGGGATCATGTATCTCTGTGTATCTGTTCTCGACATGTAAAATCTGGTATGTTTTGCTGTAAATAAATGCATCCAACTTGTGCTGAAATGTATATTCAACATTTCATTTTGCTTTTTCATCATGCCATGAAATGATATGATTGACTCAGAATTTAGTAAAAACTTGGAGCATATCTGAATTGGATATGACTGGTCTGAATTAACTTGGGCAGAGCTGTCATGTTTGGTTTTGTAAAAGCTGGGTGTCAAAGGGTGAAGAGCCAGTTTTTCTAAGACTCAGGCAGTTTACCATTAGGGGGTGATATATGATGGTCTCAGATTTTCCTAAAATTTTTGCTGGTGAAAGATGGTTGGTTCAACAGAAAAATGCAAATTTTTAGGTGCCAATACCCTTCAATTTCTTTTTTAGGAGTACCAGAAGGGCCAAAGATACCAAGATGAGAAATGAACGCTGCAAAAAATTCAGTTTTGAAATGCAATTATATCATTGTGCCTACAACAGCCCACATTAATTGTAGCCCCTGGATGAAGTCGGGCGGCTACTATGGATTCACGTGTGTCGTCTCCGCCGCCGCCGCATCCGCATCCATAGACAATTGCTTGTGGATGCAATTCAGGCTGCAATTTTTGACTGATTACTTTCATATTTGGTATAGACATGTATTATACTTAAGTTATAACACGTATCGATTTTGGTTGCCATGGCGACAGTATTGGCCAAATTACATGCAACTTAGTGGCAACATAAATTACCTTGTGGACGCAGTTCTGTCTGCAATTTTTCACCAGTTACTTTCATATTTGGTACGGACTTGTGTTACACTTCACTTATGACGCCTATCGATTTTGGTTGCCATCGCGACAATATTGGCCAAATAATGCGCAAATTTGTGCTGAACATACACACTTCCTTGTGGACGCTGTACTTTTTGACCAATTACTGTCATATTTGGTATGTGTTATACTTCACTTATGACAATTATCAATTTTGGTAGTCATGGCAACAGAATTGGCCGAATAATGCCCAAAAAAGGGGAGACCGGACTGTCTAGTTTTCACATATCAATCTACTGTGAGTAGGGCTCGCAGTAGTCAGAAAATTTTTGCGGGCTGTCGAGGGCACACCCTATAGGCGCTGCAAGAAGCTACTTTTGGCCATTTGAGCAGTAATATCAGGGGCATTTCCAGACTGTGCCCTCGACAGCCCAAGATGGTTTATTCATAACACGATACCTTAAGAAGTCCTTTATATAATCAACACAAATTAAACGTGGGATGTTGAGGGTGCAGGAGTATGGGTGGTGCTTCAGTTGGGGAAAAAGTGAAATTTGGTATTTTCGGAGGTCAAAGTTCTCTATGCGCCCTCATCCCATTTTTATGAAACCTTTTCAGTTGGGTAGCCCTATATGTCTGCTATTTGTGATGTGAAGATTACTCAGGGTTTCTGCTGCATTAACTCTTTACAGTCCATCTGAGTAAGAAAGGTTTATGAAATCGTACAATGAATTGTGAGGTTTCATTACCTCAGCACTTAATGCAGTACATGACACACATGTACGTAAGTGCACGTGATACTGGCAGCCAACTTTAACCCCCAAAATGCCAAATTTCACTTTTTCCCTGACTGAAGCGCCACCTATACTCTTGCGCCCTGAACATCCTACGCTTCATTTGTGTTGATTATGTAAAGGACTTCCCATGGTATCATTATGAATCATATTATTGTGATATAATTGCATTTCAAAACTGATTTTTTTTTCAGCACTCATCTTGGAATCTTTGTCCCTTCTGGTACCCCTAACAAAGAACCCATAGGTTATTGGCACCTAAAAATTTTGAGTTTTTCTATTGAACCAACCATCTTTTACCAACAAAAATTTTAGGCAAATCTGAGACCATCATATATCACCTCTGCCTGATTCTTAGAAAAACTGGGTCCTAAGATAAATTTGATTCTCCTGGCTCTTGCAGTATTTGAGTTTATGATTGGTTACATTTGACTTGACATTGTCCCCATGTTTCCTGTTTAGGGAAGATCCGTTATGATCACACGTATCTCCTTGGGCTGCGTTTCTGTGAGGCTGCCCTGACTCGCCCTGAGAACCTAGAGCTGATACCAGGTGTTACAGACGCCAGCCCAGGTAAGCAAAGGCAGGTTTCAGACTCAAATTACGCCTAGTCTTCGACAAATTGAGTTTTGTGTGATAAATCTCCATTCAAACTTAAATTTTGACCAGGACAGGGCTCAATCTATGACTTGAGTTAGTGTTTATCCAAGGAGCTTATTCATGCTTGTATGCACTTTGAATTTACTTTTGTGATTTATTCATTACCTATTTCCCTCCATCAGACCAGCCCGAAAAACAGTCACAGCTGGTCTCAAGGTCAGTTTGACTTGGGTCACAGTTTTCTGAATCGATCCAAGTGCATGCATTTTACACCAAAAATATAATACTGAGTTGCAAATTAGTTTTTCAAAAGTCTGTAAAACACTGGTCTGATGCCTATGTGACTAAACGTGTCTCTATACAGGTTTAGAAACACTATACGCCATGGCCTCAACCTGAGGTCTGCCTACTGCCACTTTATCACTGACACAAATAGGTCAGAAGTCACCACCCTGCATCCTGACTTTGGTGCAACAGTGGACTACATCTTCTACTCTACCAGGCCAGTAGGTGGGTTACTAGGCAATTTCTCTGGTGGAGTGCTTGCGTTCAAGGTGGTTAAACTTATCTTCCTTGTAGCATTCTTAAAATTTAGTAATTCATTATTACGGTATAGTATGTGTTTGCTGTTATTACGTGTTGCTAATCTTTTAGACACACACTACTGTTTGAGCATTATTTGTTGATCACATTGGTGTCGTTTGTAGGAACTGGTCACTTGCAGCATGGGGGCCTAAAGTTGCTTGGCCGCCTTGCCCTTCTATCACAGGAGGATCTGTGGCCAATGAATGGACTTCCCAATGAGATCTTCTCCTCTGACCATCTGTGTCTCTTGACCAAGTTTCAGCAGGAGCCAGACAGTTTGTGATTGGGGTTGTGGCCATGTAAAAAGAGTTTAACAGTGTTCTCATTCTAGGTTTTACTTCCAGTTCGAGTTCATTTGGTTAAATATTAGGCCTCAAGTGTTTAAAAGTGAGTGGGCTTATAGATGGAGAAGAGCAGATGTTTGGAATCATGCAAGATGGTCAGGTTACCATTAGTTACTCTAGTCCTGGAATAGCATTTTTTTCTGAATACCCGACAGTTTTGTCTTTTGCACAGGAAAGAAAATGAGCCAAGACTGATTAGCTTGATGGAATTTCGCTTACATTTTCTTGTCTGTATTCATATACCAGTTTCATTGACACAGACCGAAGGGAAGTACTTGAACTCAAATACTTTCAAATTTTAAACAAAATTGTTTTTCTTCAATTGCATCGCTAAGTTGCTTTTCTCTGGCTTTGTGTTTGAATGAGAGAGTAATTGAGGGAAAGCCTGTCATAAAACCACTTGGCTGCTTGTTGTTGCTCAGAAAAACTTTTATTATTGGCATAGCATACAGTGAAATTACATCTTCCTCATGGATTTTTTTTATTTGAAATCTCTTCTCCCTCACTGAGTAAGGGTTAGTGGGGACTAATTTTGCGAGTGGTTGAAAATGTACTGAAAGAATACTTTGTATAAAATGTGAATATAAGACATAGTTTTGAGTATTAATGTTCCATGTATATCAGGCAGCTGATGAAAGTCCAGTGTGTGCATTGTTTTTTGGGTTTTCCTACGGCTACACTCTGAATTGAAAATTAAAATAAATATCCCATTCAAGTCGAGCACGAGACTTATTTTGGTAGAAAGTGAGAGCTTCTATCTAATTTGAATCCTTCACACTGTCACACGTCATACATGTAGCTTTTTTTCACTTTTGTCATTTGCTGATGTCTTGACAGAAATGGATATATAAAAGGGAAGGTCAGGGTCAGTCAAAATGTGCTAAAGTGAACTCGATTTTGTATGATGCTGTAAAATTTTCATCAGCCAAGTGTTGGTCCTGTGCCTCTACACCTCTCATTGATCTTGAGCAAGTAATTCGAAGGATCTGCTTCTTCGGATAGTCCGTGAAATGAAACCATTATTCACCGAGTTTCAGTTTGTGGGAAATGTATCCATGATTTCTAGTTAGTGTAAACAACTGTGGGATGTCAGAAGATACTATTGCAATAAAAAAAAAATTTGTAGATAAGTGAAAATGCAAATGCAACTCCCAGCTTTGACTGTGCAGCCACTGCATATTTCCATGCACAGCGCACAAAGCCCCAGACGTGCCAGATGCACTGTGGAGAAGTGGGTCAGAATGCGTTCAAAGTAGGTTAACATTCCATGCCTCTCATTAGATCGGTCATACACAGGCAGGGTTGTTTGAATTAAGTTGTTTTTTTTCTGGTAGCGACAATGAGGAATGTTGCTCCATTTGAATGTTGTCATTTCTGTGGGGAGGTTGTAAAGCAGTGGTCACCCACCCTGTTCCTAGAGATCTACCATAGTGAGTTTTCAGTCCAACCCTGGCAGAGCACACCTGACAATACCAAGAGATGTTTAGCTGCTAATAGGTAAAGTCAGGTGTGCCGGATAAAGGTTGCAATGAAAAACTGCAGGATGGTAGATCTCCTGGAACAGGGTTGGTGACCACTGTTGTGGAAGATTCTGAACTGTTACTCAAAACTAACTGTTTTCCCATTGACGCAATGCAGCCCTCCACTGCACACAAGCATCACTAAAACACACATCATGCATCTCAGGGGTCCAGTACAGCAGAATGGCGCCCCCCCACCCCCACCCCCCACCATACAGCCGCTTTGCTAATCTCCTGCTCAATGCATTCTCCCATTTCCTGGCTCCAACTTGGAGCAACAGCCAAAGCGCTATGCTTTAATTTGATAATGGAATGTGTCAGCCGGGTAAGATCTCATTAGTCAGGCCTTGCATTAGCGGATTACCCTTCTGTCAGGCAAGGTACCCATCTGACAAAGGCCCCATTTTTACTCAACGTCAGTGCAGTTTCCTAAGGTTTATGACTTGGCTTCACCAAAGCACAAACTGAGTCTGTTCTCGCTAGGTAAGACTGTTATAGTCTACCAGTGTAAACTGGAGACAAATATTTGAGATTGTTCAAGGAGCCATAGCCACTGCTCTCTACCTCCCAGACAATCTATGCAGTTGTTACATTGATATACCATATTCAAAAACTGCTGGGAAAGTGTACAATTTAGTTTTTTTATATCATGCTTGAGCGGGAACCATATTGCATTGCATGAACATGTAATTGCCATTTTTTCATTTATAATATACATTTTTATCACAATTCTTCAATCTTTTAAAAACATGCCAAATAAATTATAGCCTCCAGCCTTTTGAAATGGCTGAATATTAAAATTTTTTTTTAACTATTTGGATAAATGTAAAACAGCACTTGTGAGACAAAACTGTTTACATTCCCCCTGAATGGGGGGAAAAAGATTGAAAAAGTTTGACTGCATATAAGTCAATTTAAAATCTACATTTTATTTGATGGTATGCAAATAATTCAGTCCCAGAGTTCATACACCAAAACCTTATTTTATTTTGGATTCAAGTGTCACAAATTCATACTGATGATTTAATCTTTTTTCTGAAGAACAACCTACACATTCATAAGTTCCATTCCAGAATTCCTTGATGTCGAAGACAGAAACCATGAGAAACGCATAAACCATTAAAATGAATTTCAATTTTATCAAGCCATTACTCAACTCCAAACATTGAACCGTGTGTCATGGCTGATCCGGTTCAGTAAGGTTATGTTTCTTAAATGGTCAAGAAGGCTTGAATCGCCACCAATAGCCAGAGCATTAAAATGGAAACCAGGTTCCATCATCAAAGGAAGACATATCTTTACTTCCTTTGCTTGGCTAAGGAATCTTATTTGATTGAGGTTTTTTGTGTTTTTGCTAAGGTTCTGGATGTCTCATCACAGATTACAGTGCAAGCCAAAACAACAGTAAGACGACACTGATCTATTGACTAAGCTTTCACTGGGTTTAAAATCAGGTTGTGAAGGGGTTGGGTGACCACATACCATCTTCATTATACCACTAAACAGTATCCATTGGTTTGTTCAATTTGGGTTTGTTCCCCACTTTACAGAGGGGTCAATCAGATGAAAGTTAAGAACAATTGCTAACATCATGGAGTACGTCCAGTACCAGTCAACGGTTTGGACACACTTTGCTAATGTCACCATACTCTGTTCTTCGAGAAATTTAAATGGCTTATCATCTCTACATAATCTCAAATGGAATCTAGTGAGAGGTAAACAGAAGTTAGAAGAGAATAATTTATTTGAATAGTTTCCAAACTTTTGGAATTCTCAAGGAAGCCATATTTTGCAAAGAACACAGACAAATACGCTCCTTCCATTTTCCAACAGCCGACTTAAAGTCAAGTTGTTTGGGAACTTATTGGGCAAAAAGGTCAATGAAAAGCAAACCACAAGAGCAGCGCATCTTTGGGAAGTTAGACAGCTATGCAGCTGCAAACTCATTGTAGTCATATGACTGCTTGTGGGGGAAAAAAAATTGCCAGTATGCTCAGCAAATATGACAACGAACGCTGGTTATTTTGATGGATTTAAGAATAAGGTTTTTTTTTTGCAAAATAAAGGGTGTTTCTTTATTTAACATGTATTGTAAGAGAAACGTGGGTATGTCCAAACTTTTGACTGGTACTGTATATACATACATGTAAAAGATGGTTCTTTCTAAAACTAAAACTCCTGATTTAACTGCACAAAACTTTCAATCCGTTCACTGAGAGCAGTCAGCCGTGCATTCAGCTCTACCCTCAACACTATTGGCTCATTCAGGTGGAGCACAAGTAAGCAGTTTGCCACTTATGCTCTCATAGAAATGTCTGAGAAGTGAAAATGGATTACTACCAACACTGGTTGGAGCAAAAACACTAAAAAACCTTTCAAGCACTCAGATCCTCACCAGGTACAACAGATTGTTTCTCTGTGAAAACTGGTTACAGGTAAAAGTGATTACAACATTGATACATTTTGCGTAAAATGGCCACAATGCCCTCTGTACAGTGTATATAAAAATACTGACAAGAAAACTGTAAACAAAGCACTTTCTTGAACCTTGACTCCAATAAGACTTCAGAAACTTGGCAAATATTTAAAAGCGAGCAATAATATCCTGATGTCACTGTTGAAAATAACAATGCACTGCTATACCAACTACAATCCTTCCCAATCATCAAAAGTCAACTTTGTGAGATATTTAAAATCTATCTACTCATACCAAGCTACAACTCAGGTAATGATATTCCTGAACTATTATATAACACTACAATATATTCTCCTCTTCAGTGAATATGGGGATTGTGGTCATAAACAAATGGCAGAGGACATTCTCTTTTTTCTCATGGTAACAAAATTCAATCACAAAGGTCCCGATATTTTGGAAACATTTTTTCTTTGTTCAGTCCACCTGTATTGTGGTCTCCACTGGACCTAACATTCCAGAAAAGGTTCACTTTGAGGACCCCGCAGATGAGAAGTTAGACACCCTTTTCCACCCCAGCATCTGACACAAATCCTGCGTTGGTTTTTTTTTTTTGTCACAACCACACCTGCGCAGCATAGTTCATACCTACCTGTCTGAGTGCTCTCCTGCCAACAACCTTACCTGACCTCCTCACCTCTCGCCCTCATTGCACATCTTTTCACTCCTGTGCCCTCGCTTACTACTTGCTTTTTGTGAATTTACATCATGGTCAGTGTCCTACGCCACAGCTAAACAGTAATTGTATGGCACAAGGCTACATTTCCTTTACCAACTGCTGAAGACACCAAGATTTTTAAAAACATTTTCAACAATAATGTTCTAGCTGATGTTAATCTGAGTCTGCTTGTGTGCGCTCATCATTTTACGGTGGACTGTTTTTTTTGAATGAGGTCGAGTAAAACAGTGGATTTGTTAGAAAGTTAACAGCAATCAAGCTATCCTCTCTTTAGAAAAGCTTCGTTAGCTTATCAAATTAATGCTTCCAGCTATACTCAAACATGTTACTCTGTAAGCACAGCATTGGAAAGCACAGAAAATGCCAATGAGTGACCTTTTTAGAAAGCAAGAGCACAGTGAAGTGTAATGGTTTATTTCCAAACATAGCTTTTCAAAAACTTGGCTAAGTGAAAAGCTTACTCTGTACAATCATTTTCTGTCATTTCGAGAAATTGCCTATTTTGTATTTTCCAATGTTGTGCTCAATGGAGTGCCATAGTAGAGTATAGCTGCACATGGGATTTGAGGAACAGATAGTTTGATCAAACTTTTTCTCAAATGAGGACAGCTTGACTGAAATAAAAAAAAATATTCATAAAGATAGGACGGCTCTATTCAAAGTGCCCTGGAAGAAACTGAAAACTTGTAATCTGTTAAAGTATTTCTGATTTCTATTCATATTAAAAATGAATTCCAAGTGTAGTTAAACTTGCATGTCACACTTAAATTATGCATCTATGCTACCCTTAATGCTGTTTAGTCTGCACACATTACTTTTTTATATTGACTGAGTAGATTACTACTATATCAATTCATGTGTATATAAAGGCTGTCACTTGTTAATCCTGGGTATTTTTAGGTATTAGTCACTATCTGTTGATACATTGTGCAAGAGACTGGTCACGCTGTTCACCGGCCATTCAAAGAACAGCTCATTTCTAATGAAGGGAGTGCCCATTAAGAACTGCTTTTTTTCAGAGGGGAGTGAATGACAGGATGAGAGATTATTGATTTTCATGGGGGTTTTTGCTGAGAAGTTTATAAACCACCCTTTTAGACAACCAAGAATATAGTCACTTGCAAAAAATTCTGCGTAAAATTGGACCTTTAAGGGAAACGGTTTCAACAAAATTTATTTTTCTTTCAAAGTATCAAAACGTGCTGTCCACAATTTGGCCCGTTTTAAACTTCTAATGGATGCATCCTCTGCAGTTAGTCACAGGGAGTTAGTGAACTGTGTAAAACAGGGCTACTGTTGATGATTGTGTATGTGTTTTACTGCCACCAATTCTCCCTGGCCAAAGCACTTCACCAGAGCGTTCCCTTAGCTTACCTAGCAGATTGCACATCTCACTGCCCCAGTTCTGGGGTTGATGAATTATACAATACCCATTCAATCTTACATGAAAGGCACCAGATGCTTGGTTGGCAAACTATACTACAAAAGCGCAATTACTGTCCAGCAGGCTATGTAGTTAATTCTATTTACATACATTTGTCATCAAAATTGCGTTCAAATTCCAATACTGCAAAGCCAATGATTTGTTCATTGGACACAAGTGACCAAAAAAACCCTGTGTCCCAGTTCACATTTCAGCCCCTGTCTTGTTTCATTGCTTTATAAATCGCCCTGGTGCTTGTCATTCTAAACAAACAAAGCAAAATTCTTTAAAATTCAGGCCTGTCTTCATCATTTTTAAGTTTCGACCACCACCATGGACCATAAACACCTCATGATTCATCCTCTATGCAGAGCCTGCTGCAGTTGCCTAAATGGTCTTCACACAGCTCCTCCAGGTGCCCTGGTTCATCCAGTCCTCCTCATACCCTGATCTGGTACCCATTCATGTCCACAGAAGGCTTTGGATCCAGGACCTTCTTTTCCCCAGAAGGTCTACAATCAATCACAAATAAGGTTTATCACGCATTTCTCCTGTGATCTGGAAAAACCTAGTGAATTTATCAGTAGCAAGTATTCTTGCAACTGAACAAATTCCTTTAGATTCTGGACTTTTCCCAACCGAAAAGAAGAATAAAAACTTGATTTTGACAGTTCAAATAACTCTAATAGTTAGTGTTTTAAGATTCTCACCACTTTTAATTACTGCAAATAAGGTTCAAACTCAGTTTCTCCCAAAAGTGACATATGTACTAGGTTTTTCCGGATCACAGGAGATTTCCAGCCATGACACGGTTCACAAAAACATACTTGGTTCTCTGTTTATTGTGCGCAAGCTCTATGAAGCTCAGAAACTGACCTAGACTTTTAATTATAAGATCCCTATTTAAAATGAGTGTCAACTGCAACCTTGCCATTTAAAACCATTAATGTGCTGCCTTGTATACGGCTCATAGAAAAGTATACACTCATGACTGTCCACTTTTGCCATTTGAAGACTACTTTCCTGTACCAAGTACCCAAGGGATAAAGATAATTGTTCTCTAGAATTTAAAGTAAAGATGCAATATTTCTCCAGGCAGTACCTTCTCTCATTGCGGCTGTTCTTGCGCAAAGGACTGGGTGGGACGCGATGGGGGGAGCCAACGTCTTTCTTCCGGTCTTTGGTGGGAGAGTGAGGTGCACCTTTGCCAATCTATAATGTATTCAGACACACTAAATTCAAACCAGGGCTCAAGTTCTGGTTTTAACATTGGTCTGTGAGGGTTTTTTCCTCCATTGTTCCACCTTTATGCAGCCATGTAACAGCTACTCCTGCTCACAAACAGCTTGAAAAATGACTGAGAAATTCCATAAAACCCTACGGGTCTTTCCACAGTGGATTGGATTACATGGGTAGCATTGATGGAAGTATACAGTATAGGTAAAGGGCAGAAAAACCTCAACAACCTGAGCACCAAATTCCATCAGGCAACAGGAGTGGAATGACCATAAAAATGGAAAGTGGGGGGGTTGCACCAAAGGCTAAAAATTACACTTGCCATACCTCTGACAATGAGCTAACTATATTCTGGGCGGGCAGTACACCATAGCTCAGCATAAAAAGAATACTGCAGTGCCCCTGCATGAAACACAGCAGTGAAGGCTGCATTTCAATTACCTAAAGAGCAGCTCAAGGATTAGGCATGTGCTACAAGAGACTGAAATGTGCTGAAAGTAGCACAGTCAATAGCTGATGGCCAAATGGTCACCAGCTTTAATGTAATTGCCCATGTCTGATCAATGTGTGGGTAGCGCTCTGTAAAATACCAGCCGCTGACTGATCATTTCTGCTTACGCATAGAGCATGCCAACACCCTCTAATGTGGTGCAACTTGTTCTCATTATGCACAAGAAGGGAGCTTTACTGCTGCCCTTCTCATCATTATTGTTCCAAATAATAACGTTGTGACGGTCATCATTTTAGAAATGATGAATCCAGTAGCAAAATACCAGCATTGGCATCATGGGTATTATGGCATTGGTGTTTACAAGCAGTCATAAATAACTCCCACAAATTGGGCCTCACATCTGCCCCAGCTAGCTCTCTGACTAATTTCTATTGTGATCCTCAGTGCATGACCCAAATTGCAGAAGAGTCCAGATGTTCAAATATACAATGCAGCACTAATTTGTGTACTATAGTGGTGGGCAGGGACTTGTCATTTATGCCATGATGGCATAATGCTTACTGATCAGTGACCAAAATGGCCAATTTGTCAGCAGGTTAATGGGTGCAATCAATATCCTTTTGCTGAGAATTGCAATATTCGAGACTGCAGGTATTATGTTTTTCCATTCTCTGACTAAATCAATAACTCATCTTAAGCTCCATATTCCTGCACTGAAGTTGGCAGGGGTTCAGAGCAGTAATTTTTGGTAAAGGGGAGAAAATGTCCTCAACAAAAAATCCAAACTCAAGTCTCGCTTAAATATTGTAAAACACACGTAGACCCTAGAGCCCATCTCTAACACCTGTTTATACACCAAAGGACTTCCTGAACTGCTTTTAAAGACCTCCTCCTCCCCCGTTACACAGATAACTTTTCCACCAAAGTCTCACCCCCTCACCTTGAGCCGCATGTCTCGAGTGTGCCTCTCGAGCTCCCGACGCAGCTCGTCCCGCGAGAGCTTGTCCAAATCAAGGATGGAGTGTTTCCAGTCAATCTGCTCCACACTGTGGGGGTCATGTGACACATACTGGCCAATCTTGACCTTTCGCAAGGTGTGCCAGTAGCCACGGTAGGCGCCCTCAAACTCCTGGACGAGGTCAGCCAGAGTACGGAACTCCAGCGGCTTAAACATCAGGTCCTCCCTCCGGCTCATGCCCAGAGCCCCAAAGCGGCCCCCGCTGTGCACCCCTAACACTATATGCCGGAAGTGATTCCCTGAGAACTGAGTCTTAAAGCTGAGAGGAAAGCGCTCCACACCCAGTGTGTTGTTGGTGAGGTAACTGGGGAAGTCAAAGTGAAGGAGCCTCATGTCTATCAAGGAAATCCTGCTCATGAGCCTGAGAGATCACACTGGTCGGTTCTCCATTTCATTCTGCTATGGTATAATATAGTTAAATGAAAAAAATCACTTTAAACCACGCAGCTGACCGTTTATGATGCATACAGTAACTGTTGACCAACTCCAGGAAGGGTTTTTTTTTTTTAGCACAGGCAAGATACTAATGGTACCTGTCCCAGAAAAAAAAGTATCAACAGAAAAGTTAACAAATGAGGGTGCTCGACTTGATCCATGGCTGCAATTGTAATGCTGACTATTTGAGGAGGAAAAAACTAAAGTATTGGCTTCTCCATCTCATTTCTGGATCTCATGAATTGTCTGGGCAAAGTTTTCAGAAATACTCATGGAGACTATGCACGAAGGACAGGCATCTACATGAACTAGATATAACAGTTGTTCCTCTGAATAGTTTCTTCAAATTAAACTTGTGAGGGCATTAGCTTTCTGTGCCAAAATTACACAGAATTGTTCATTAAGCTTTGAAGGTTTTTTGGTATTCATACTAGTTTGTGTCATTTCAACCCTTCATATGGTTCGCTCATCAAGACCAGTTTCTCTGTGGGCACTTGAATAGCACAGTGACTAACAAAGAACTTCATTCCAGAGACATCAGTAACTTGATACAATGTGCATCGATTATTACTCTGCTTTGCAAATATAGTTCCATATGACTCCTATATTTTTGTCTGATTATGAGTATTTGCAACAAATGAGTGAAAGACCACTGTTTAAGGATACATTCCCAGGATCACTGCTTCCAGACATTTGATTGGTAGAGACTCGCGGATCATTTCCTTAGCGATGTCCATCAACCTATAAAAGAAAGATTAGGTCATCTGATCTGCTCTGATTTGCACATAAAATCTGCTCTGACCTTCCCATGACAAGCCAAGCTTCCCAGAGGCATTCTGTTTAATTACCATGAGCTCACTGTGGACAATTCCTGGATTACACACATTCAATCCAAGAAATGCAAAAAAATCTTTGAGTCATGAAGTGCTATCCTCATCAAAAAGATGATAAAAAACTGAGCATATATCTTCCCATTTGCCCCACCCGAGGTTCCAAAACATTATGCCAAAAATGACTGAATGGTTTGCCAATAAAAAACTTTTTAATTTTTCTGTACTGATATTTCTCCAATATACTTCAGACAAGGCATATCATCCATAGAAATGCATTGAATAGAAGGAGGATAGATTCCTTGGAATGCTATGGCTATAATAAAACATGGAATATCCTGAATTTACAGTCATTTTTCTATGATGCACATACCTCATATACAAACAAGGACAGCTGTATTGCAATGCTAATTAAAGGTTTCCATTTTATGTGACCAGCATGACATTGGAAATACAACATCATTACCAAGCACTTTATGACCCTTGAATACAAATGGCTTAATTCACAAAGACATTTTTTTTAACAACACCCAAGTGTTGGCCTAAGATCACAGCTATTTATACAGACATCTGCTGGCCTTCTTGCATGAGCGCAAAGTGATGCGCAAACTCGAGTCATTTTTCATGAATAATCAACCATGTAGCTGCTGGGAAGTCCTTTCTCTTGAGCTGGTACATATTACAGATGGTGCCATCTGGTTTTAAGTTTATGGACCATAACTATAAAGACAGTAATCCGTGGATTCTACCATACTAAATATACTGCTGTTATATTTAATTCAGCTGGATTGTTACATCAGAATTTAGTTCAGCCAAGTTGGAAAAATGTTACAGACCAGGAAACCAGACTCAAATTCATCCTGTTCTTTAGAAGCATAAAAAAAACTACAGCAGTTCCCCTTTAACAAGGCAAAGGAACAGTACTGATATGCTGAACTGTTTGAAAGACACTGAATTAAGATTCCCTGACATGCAGCACTGCAATTTCCATTTAGTGAACAGCTATTTACCAAGCAAGGAAGTCTTATAGAATGTCCTGAATCTGACTGGCAATACACTTACAGCCCCATTTCCAAGGAAATTGGGATGCTGTGTAAAATCATTTGAACTTTATATTTATTTGAAAATAGTACAAAGGCAATATATCAGATGTTGATACAAATAAATTTTATTGTTATTTTAAAAATGTCTGCTCATTTTCAATTTGATGACAGCAACATGTTTTATAAAAAGTTGGGACAGGACAATGAAAGACAGGAAAAGTTGCATGATGCTAAAAAAAGACAACTGGCAGAACATCTCACAGCTAATTAGATTACTTAGAAACAGGTCAGTAACATGACTGGGTATAAAAAGTCTTTCAAAAGTAAATATGGTGAAGGCTTAACTGGTCTATGAAAGACTGCATGGGGAAATAGTGCAACAATTTCCAAATAAAGTTTTCTACTTAAAATTGCAAAGAATTTGAAGATTAAATCCTCTATGGTGCATATTATCATTAAAAGATTCCAAGAATCCAGAAAAATCTCTGTACACATAGGACAGGGCCAAAATCCAATTTTGAATGGCTGTGATTTTCAGGTCCTCTGGCGGCACTCAATTAAAAACAGACATGATTCTGTAGTGGAAATCATTGCACGGACTCAGGAAAAGTTCTGTCAACCACTGTCAGTAAACACAGTTTGTCACTGCATCCACAAATGCAAATTAAAGCTCTGCCATGTAGAGATTAAACCATATACGTATAAACAAGGTCCAGAAACACTGCCTTCCTCTCTGGGCCTGATCTCATTTAAAATGTTCTGAGGCAAAGTGGAAAACTGCCCTGTGGTTTGACTAATCAAAATATGAAATTATTTTTGGATATCATGGATTCTACATCCCCAGGGCAAAAGAGGAGAGGGGCCATCCGGCGTTTTATTAGCAAACAATTCAAAGGCCAGCATCCATGATAGTATGGGGGTGCATTAGTACACATGGCATGGGTAACTTGCACATCTGTGAAGACACCATTAATGGTGAAAAATATATACAGGTTGTCATGCAACATTTACTGCCATCCAGATGCTTTTTTTAAGGGAAGGCCTTGCTCATTTCAGCAAAACCATGCAAAACACCATACTCGGCACATATTACAACAACATGGCTCTGCAGTAAAAGAGTCTGGGTGCTAAAGTGGTCTGCCTGCAGTCCAGACCTGTCACCCGCTGACAATATTTGACGCGTTATGGAACGAAAAATATGGCAAAAGAGGCTGCAAAGTACTTAGCAGCTGAAGTCCTACTTAAAGCAAGAATGGAAGAACATTTTGCTTTCAAAACTACAGCAGTTGATCTCTTTAGTTCCCAAACATTAACAGTGTTGATTGAAGAAGATGTGAAGCAACACAGTGGTAAACATGCCCCTGTGCCAACTTTTCTGAAATGTGTTGCTAGCATCAAATTCAAACTGAGCACATATTTACCAAAAAACAATAAAATTTCTCAGTTTCAACACCTGATGCATAATATTTATTTGAAAATAGTACAAAGACAAAGTTCAACTGATTTGAAAATCATTGCATTTTGTTTTTATTCACATTTTACACAGCTTCCCAACTTTTTTTGGATATGGGGTTATACTTGTACAGTTGCTCTGTCTGACCAAAGCTTCCCAATTTGCTCAACTAATCCTCATCTTCCCCAAGGACTATATTTATCCAATGCTTTGCAGAAGCTATTCACCAATTCCTTATTTTGGGGTGGTCATATCAGCACCATCCATTTAGTCATAAACAGCATTCCAGACCACTTCCTGTGACTCCTCTCTCGCATCCTGCCCAGCTGGCCACAGTACAGCTACACGCAATACTTCTTCACAGAGCTGTGCACTGTAACAAAACCCTTTATCTTTGAGTGTCAAAGAGAAAATTGAGAAAGCATTAGAATATGACATTGCACCAATGCCAAGGTACATACGCAGTAAGAGGCCGGCTCTTCTTGATTTCAAAAAACTGGGTTCCAGTGTGATTGTACCTGTCAGACACGTTAAGGACTAACAAAAACGTTAGCCAAATGTCGACATAAATAGTACATAAGCAAGAGACAGCTGAGGTTAGACACTCTTAATCGGGATAGAGTAGGTAATGGAGAGGAGGTCTTTATATATAGTGTTCTACAATATTTATATCCATGTCTGAATTATTGATGCATTTCACAAGGCTGAGGCCAGGTCTGAAGATCTTCACTCAAAACTAATTAAGTTTTTAAAAAAATATCAAATTACACTGACAAGAACATAAAATGGTGAAAATACCAAATTCACCCACATTTACTGCAGCGTTCTAGCCGCTGCCCTCGGAAGAGCCATGTTCAGGCACAGTGCTTTAAAATTATTCACGGGTAGTGACCTGGTCTTATTTATATGGCTCTTCTATATTTTGGAGGTAGCCGTCATCAAATGGAGTGTATCATTTTGTTTAATTTGCATACAGAAAGTTGAAGTCATAAATATACCTGCGCCACGAATACAACCCCAAATCAGAGAAAGTTGAGATGGAATAAGAGCAGTATTCTGTTAATTATCTGACCTATATTACATTGGAAACAACACAACAGGACATTGATGTTTGACATCAACAATTTACTGATTTAAAAAACAAAAAAAAACACATTTCAATTTTGAATCTTGCGACATTATTTCAAAAAAAGTTGGATAAGTTGGGTACTTAATACTTTGTAATATTGCCATCCCTTTTCACAACAGTCAATAAATGTTTTAAGATTGAGAACACCAAGTGATGAAGTGTTTCAAGAGTAATTTTGTTCTATTTTTCCAGCAAACAAAGTTTTAAGGTCTGCAACAGTACGCGGTCTTCTTTGTCACATTTTTGCATTTCAAAACACTCCACAAGTTTGCTAATGGGGACAAGTTGGGACTGCAGACCAACCAGCCCACACCCTCTTTATATACGGCAATGCGTGCACGATGCCATTTTCCTTTGTCTTGTAGAAATATGCTTGCCTGTCCCTGAAAAAAATGTTGTCTTGAAGGCAGCATATGTTACTCCAAAATCTCAGCACACTATTCAGCATTAATGGCGCCATCACGCAAGCAGAAGTTACTCTTGCCAAGGCCACTCACACAACCCCATTCCATGACACAGCATGGCTTTTGGACTTGTCCCTGGTAACAGTCTGGATGGTCCTTCTCTTCTTTGGTCCAAAGCACACAGTGTCTATTTCTTCCTCAAACAGACCTGAAATATTGATTTGTCAGACCATTGTACACATTTCCACGGTGTCATGGTTCAGTGCAGATGCCTCCGAGCCAAGGGACGTCGACGGTGCTCCTGGAATCTTAATATATAGCTTGCTTTCTGAACAGTGAAGTTTTAATTGGCATTTGTAGTGGTAACTTAATATTCTAGTACTTGACAAGGGTTTGCCAAAGTAATCCGGCACCCATCCAATAAATAGTGGTCCTTGGTGTAGTGCCGTCTGAGCCATCAGTGATCACTGATATTTAGCGCAGGCTTGCACCCCAGCCCTTTATGTACAGAAATCCCTCCAGATCTTTTAAATTTCTAAAATTATGATATGCAGTGTAGAGGGGTAAACAGCCAAATCCAATCCTATCTTTCCTGTTTTTAAACTTTTCAATGATTTTTTTTTTTTTTTTGGGGTATTTCAGAGCAAATTGATGATCTGCAGCCCATCTTTGCTCCAGAGGGACTAGACCTTTCCTTCAAGCTGCTTTTGTACCAAATCATGATTACAATCACCTGCTGACATTTGCTTTTTCAAATCACATCATTATTCAAATTTTTTACTTCATTACTAGTCCTAAATTTCCCCCAAACCTAACTTTTGGCGCGCTCTGCAGGCCCGTATGGCAGCAAGAGATGCATGTGTAAAAATAAAATAGAGCTGCCCGGATAAAACATTAAAAGTTTTGCCCTCATATTGTCTGCAGTGAAACACTAGTCAATATAGTTTTAGAAATCATGGCTTTCTGTATTTATTTGCATATTCCATACCATCCCAACTTTTTCCAGGTTAGGGTTGTAAAATATGAAAGAGCAAATAGATTTTTCAAGTTTTGAGTGGAAATATCATGGCTTGACAGCATATTTCAAAAGATATTTCTGTGGATCTTATTATTATAGTCTTATTGCGGGCAGCCTCAGCAGCTGCTTCAAATTGTGTTAGGCAGGTACATTATAACCATGGTGAATCTCCGGAGCCAACAGTGGGCATCAAAACTGAACATCCAACGATATGGCCAGACTCACTGATGGCGCTTTAGGACTGACAAAATCTTGCTCTGTTGCCTTATCATTCGTGGCAGCATCAGCCTCCATCTCTTAGCCTCTCCAAGAAGAGGCAGTAGGGGAAAGGATACTGCAAATCCCTGATGTATCTCTGTATGGCTTCCAGGCGATGTGGGACAGTGGTGGCTGGCTGGTACGTAGGCACACTTGGTATCGGAATCTGCAAACAAGAACAAGACCCATGCAGTTTCTTTTCCCCCTCGTTGCACAATCCCCATATTCACCACAGCTGGAGAATGTGCCCTTGTTCCAACTGTCATAAGTTGCTTTACCAATGTGTGGAATTTCAATTTCTCCCTCGCAAGCTGCACAAGACATACAAGTGTGTTCTCCCATTCAAGCTTACGTATATCCACAGATTGGCCATCGCTAACCCAGACTTCAATGACTTTCATTGACTAATTAATTCTTTATCTGGATAACATAACATAAATTATACTTTTGCAAATAAGTGATGTTAGAAAATAAGCTATATTTTGTGTGGTGGCGATTTAAACGTGTGGTATCCGAGCAACATACCTTGTACAGATCAATATTTTAATCTGATGGTTCACCAGTAGTGACAGCAAAACTGAAATCTGCAGCCTGTGCTATCCTACAGCTAGTTTCAAGCTGCATTTCTAGGGTCTTTCAGGTACATGGTTTTTGATCATGACTGGTGTAAAATCCATGGAGGACTCAGAACAGAGTACATTACACTCATTGTGAAACATCAGATGTGTTCAGGAACTATAATCTCAAAGATAAATGTCTGCATTGTTTATCAAGTTTTTCATTTCCTTGATAAAGTACAGTGCATTTTAGAATTCACAGTGTACACAATACCATCACTGAATTATATTACAATTTTTTGCAATCAGCCATGTGGAATTACGTCAACAATAAGAATTGATAGTGCCAAACTGCAGTACCTACTAGACAAGCACACTGCAAGTCATCTGTTGAAAGGAGACATGATGCGCCAATGGAAAATGACAATCCCTCTGACTGGAACCCCTTCTTGCACAAATGGTGCACAATCTAATTATGCCTAGTTCTATAAATTTATGGTCACAGTGAGCACTGGCTGTCCAGTGATTGTGTCTCTAAGGTTTACCATCCTGGAAGTAATTTCATCGTCATACCACCCTCCAGTTTGCATGGTACGGCCAATATTATCCACAGTAGCTAGCATGGGTGACAACCCACATCAAATTGCTAAGACCATAATAAGTATTTACCTACAGATCCGGTGCAGTTTCGCATAAATGAAAGGGAAAGCCTACCTTACCTTAGGCAGGTCGCTAGCTCCCCTGATCCTCCGCCCCACAGCATCTCCTTCAGGGTGAATTCGGGCCACATGCCGCCACATCCGCTCCCACGTGTCCTCGTTCACTGGCAGGCCACCCCGGTTCACAAAAAAGGGAATCCCACCATCCCGCAAATCTTCATCTCCCTCATCCTCCTGCTCCTCCTCTCTCTGCTCAACTCCCTCGTACCCCGTTGTCCTCCGAAGCACCCCCCCAGCCCCGGCATTTCTGTCCCCGGACATTGAGGGAACTTGCCTTCACTCTTCGATAGCCCCCCTCTATAAATCCGTGACAATCCACACTTACCACTGCTGCAACAGGTGAGGACAGGCAGACCAACTCACAGTTCGACAGCGGTTACAAAAAAGGCAAATGCTATAATCAGTCATATCAAGACATTGACTCAAGCACAGCCGCCGAAATCTAAATCCTAGATGAAACTATATATAAATACAATACGGATTACTCGAGATTATAGTAATGTAAACAGAAATCTTTCAAATCACAGCGACGAGTAAGATTTGACATTTTCAATACTGGTAGCAAACCACTACCTCGCCATAATGAGGGTTTCGCGGTACAGTTGAACTAAGTGTGACAGAATGTAATCAGATCTACTTCTAATACATGAAGACAAAAGCCATGATATCGTCTGGGGGGAAAAAACGGGAAAAGGCAGGTTGCTCACAACAGTAATTCACAAACAATCGTAATATTCTCAGCTAGAAGGTAAAACGAAAAATATAACTTCAAAACTCACACAATGCGCCCATACTTCATGAGTAGCCAACAATGTAGTATACTTGAATCGAAGCCAGCGCATTGCTGGGTGAACAGTCATTCTAACCACGGAATACAAATAAACATTACTGTCACCCTTACAGCTCGCATCACAATATATAAAGAGAGCAACATAAATAAAAGAAAACGGCGGCCGCCGACTGAAGACAAAAAAGACCACTTGCGTTGAAACCAGAGGTCAACCAAGCCTAGTTAGCCCCCATACAAAATGCTTCAGTAGATAGCGAAATTGTCCACAATTAACCGGATCGCGGTATCTCAAGTATCAAATTGCCAATGTACGACGTTCTTCATAACGGTTTTCATTCGGCAATTAGATTCATTCTCCAGTCCCACGATTCTTTGCAGACGGCATGCCTCTTAAATTCTGCACCGCTCAGACACTCCCAGATCCCTTGTCTTCCGCGCATGCTCAATATAAAAGGATTACCGTGTCTGCCGAGACGTAATACTCGTTCACTTTTCCCTTGATATCTAAGACCAAGTGAGATGAGTCGTGAATAGCAGACATAATAAAAGCTACCAAATTCTAAATAATTATATCATCTGTCAATTCATAAAAAGTAATTTTATTTTGAGCGCTTATTTCGTCATCATAAATTACATTTCAACCCCCCAAACTACAGTAAAAGATAAGGCCATTCCATCGCCGATAGAGGAGGTTCCCTCTCGAGAAACTATCGTTACCTAAGCAATCGCCACCTTGAGATATTTAGATGAAAACGGATGATGCCTGTTTATAGTAAAGCTTACTTAGGACAAGCGCTATATAAGAATTAAGTGATTTTTGACGGAAAAGAAACTAAATAATAATAATAATAATTTTCCACTGGACAATGTAAATTTACAGCTTTAGGACTGAAAAAAGTGAATAAAATGAATAAATATAATGATTAAGTAGGCCTGAAAAGCCAACTTACTGGTCTCCTTAATCATCATCTTATTATTGCGATCACTTGTGTGCGTCTATATGTTTGTGTTTGTCAGCAGGATTACTCAAAAACTGTCCAACGGATTACAACAAAATTTTATGGGTAGTTGAACTGGATGAATGGGAAGAGGTGATTAAATTTCCAGACCAATCCAGATACAGATCCAGATTCTGCAGCAAATTATGAGTGCTCGAGGATCAAAACATGCTGGCAGAGGTAAGCAGTCTCTGAGTGCTCTCTAAATATTATTTCTTATTCCATGCCAAATTTTCCAAAACAATTCCTTTCAGGTTCCTACAGCTTGGAAGCTACAAGCCCAGAAATTTGAGGAAGCTTAAGGATATGCCAAGGCAGGTTACATTTGTTTATATTCTCCCCCTTTACTCAGCTTTTTCATCTTTTTTTCCCCTAGTAGACTTATAATGGACCATTTTTAAAAAACTGATCGTACTCATGCAATTTAATAATCAGAAACATCAAACTTGCTTTGTAGCTTCATGCTGGGTCATATTTGACATTTTCAAGTTTTATTTTTATCCCTGACCTCCATCCTTCCTTTTTAATCTCCTTTTAAGCTCCACAGAAACCCTTTTCAAAAGCCCTAATACTTCCACAGTTTGAGGGCAAGAGCCTCCTAACTGTCTATACCGCTTCCGATTGCTCTGAAAGACAGATGTTGATGTTTCCATTGAATTGCCCCTTCCAATTCTTTTCTTTCTTCATCACTTATTGAACTCCACATTCATCTACCAGGTCTCGCAACTTTCCAGCAGAAACCTTCAAACTTGCTTCACACTTAGGAGCACTATCACAAAATGCACATGAGCAAATCTTGGCTCCAATCTTGTAATCATTCATCTAAGGTTTTCAAGAGATGCAAAGAATTTTGAGGATCTTCAAGTATTGGGGGTTATCATTGCACTCCCTGCACTCTAGAATATTTCTGTTGTTTATTGATATTGGTTTCATATTTTTGAACTGCTTTTTTTTTTTGTTTTAGAGTCCTAACTTGCTTGTGAACTGCATTTCGTTTTCATCATTTTGCATTCTTGGAAGTTCATTTAACAGATGAAAAGCCATTTCAAATAAGACTCAGCTGGTTTGAGTTTTTATTTTTGCTGGTTTGACATAGTATGACAACTGCAAAAAGAGCAACACTCAAGATTCCTTCCTTTAAACAGTCATCCCCAATTCTTTGTCTTTGTCAATTTTCTTCATAGAGCAATTACTCTCACACTTGCAAGAGATTCAAGTTCCCCAAGATAATAATATCTTTTTCAGTTTTAGTTCTGCAAGGAAGTAAGCCAAAACCGTAAATATTTCAGCGATGAAAATAACTTTGCCCAACTTGTCTCCTCTGGAATGGTCTCCTCATTCTTCTCCATTCGTCAGATGCAAATCTGTATGGTTATTTATTATTATAGTTAGTGAAAGCTGGACTGTAAAACACATTCAAAATCCATTCAAACACTAAGTTCAGAACATCCACAAAATTCTCCCAGAAACACTTTCGAGTATGTGCGTTTTGCAAATCCTTGCATATATCTAAAGTTCTTGAATTGGTGTGTTGTGACAGTGCCCCACTAAGACTTTACCATAAGAATAGATGTTGAGGTCTCTGCCCCCCTCCCTCCCCAACACCATATGCACAGACACACAGCATTTCTTCTTTTCCCCCCATCACGCTATCCCACATATTACCCAAATGGACAATCTTTGATCTTTTTCAACTTTTGAACTGTTTGTCACAGAGTTGGAGATTGAGTTGTTGGACTGAGGAAATGATCACGTTAAATGGTGCTGCCCCACCCTCTTTCCTGACTGGTTGATATTTGATCATTCCCAACTATTGAGCCATTTGTCATAGGCAGTTGGGGGCTTGGGTGTTGGACTTAGGGAAGGGTTTGTCATAGAGAGTTGGTAATTTGGATGTCGGACTTAGGAAAGGATAACATGTAAAATGGTGAGGCCTGCCCCTGATTCCTGATTGGTCAATATTTTACTTCATGACCATCGAACAATTTGCCATAGAGAGTTGGAGATTTTGGGTGCATCTCAATTCTCTTATTTGTGCGTCCTCACTCCTTTATCCTCTGTCGAACCAGAAGCTGTTCCGGGTCTGCCTCCTTGCTGGCCGCCTCAAAGTGCTTATTTCTGCTGAGTGGAAAGAGGAGAGAGGAGTGAGCTCTGAGCAGCTACGGGCAAGATTACCCAAGAGTACAGCCTTCCCGGAACGCTTCCAGCTGAAAGCCATGACGTCAATCGGTAACGACATCAGCTGGCAGTAAAAAAGGGTTCAAAGGATTAGAAACTCACTGATCAGATCTCTTTAAGTCATGGATCACATCATTTTTCAGATCTACAAAATAAATTTTAAAAAAGGGGCGACAATTATATCTTTGTTTTACACTTAATGTGTCAGAACTGTTGCACATGGTCTTCATTGAAAAACAACATTAAAGATGTTCAATATTTCCATAAAATCTTAAAATAGCCTAGATAAAATATTCAACATTCAACTGTTAAAATAAAGTACAATATGAGCCTTGATAATCCCTTCCTTTAAGCATAGTAGAATGAAGAATAGCCTGCATCTCCATCATAAAAAGTAAAAAACAAAAAAAGCAAAGCAGACCCGATCTTATACTTTCAAAATTTTTTCAAAATGATGTCTACATTGTTAGGAAATAGACTATTTATTACTTTTTCACAAAACGAATGTCTGTAAGATGGCTAAATTTGAATAAATGGTCAAACGTGTCCCTCAACAGACATTAAGCACATTGACTATGCATTCTCCACAGACTGCATTCCTGCTCTGCAGGCACTTGACAGAGGTTTTTATTTTCTGTTTCCATTATGACCAGAAGAACTACGTCAAGTTATTCGTAACAGAATGGATAAAAAATGGAGATGCGTGAAAATAAGTCCATTTTTACATAGGAGGAGGTTAATTGTATCTGATGACATTAGATAGCCTAGAGACTAGGCCTAAATGCCCGGGTTCAAAATAGGAATATATCTTGGCTATATTCAAAAATAGGATCGCGCACAAAACAACACAACACATTCTTATGAAGAGTCAAAAACTGGAGGACTTCAATATTTTATGAAAACACAATAATCAACTATTTTTAAAAAACTGCCATGATTAAAATTTAGGCTACCCTATGGCGTTTCTGAAGTTAAAAATCATCCCGCAGTCAATCATTATTTGCATCTCTACATGCATCCTTGGTGGGAGGGACTAAGATGCAAGGAAACGACGCAAGTGAGGGGAACAAGGATCAAATTCAAGAGAACTGAGAAGCACCCTGGGTTCTTGGACTAAGGAAAAGATATCATTCAACTGTGAAGCCCCACCCCCTTTCCTGATTGGCTGATATTTGATCAGTCATACCTATTGAACTGATTGTTGCAGACTGTTGGGGACTGGTTTGTTGGACCCAGAAAAAGATCATGTTAACCCTTAAATGCCCAACTATAGTAAAAGTTGAAAGAAAAATCTATGTATTCTGTTAATATGTCCTGGGGAGGGGCTAATAACAACCCAATAGCAATTTTTAATTTTTGGTGACCTTTGACCTCATTTTAGTTTTGTGACATATATGTCACTCTAAGTTTCTAGGATATAAAGAGAACTTTTGTCCATCATTGTTTTGGTAGTTGACATATAGCTGAAGTATTAGGCATAGCTTATTTTTCATTAGCTTACCTGTTTGTATACTTTATCCAGTGATGAATGGGTGCTGATCTACCATGTGGATTCCACCATGGGGGCGGCCATATTGGAAAGGTTAGCTGGTGCAGCCAGTGTAGTGTTCCACTTTTATGCATCAGATGGCAGCACTGATAGTCTAAATATGTCACTATGGGCATGAGGTTGCAAAATTTATGTGGGGTCAGTGGTTTTGACAACCCTCAAAATCGTGTGACAAATTTGTCACAGGGGGCATTTCAGGATTAAATGGTGAAGTTGAGCACCCTTTTCTCATTTGTTATTTGATCCTTCGTAAATATTGAACCGTTTGTCATAGAGAGCATGGGATTGGCTTATAAGATCCAGGATAAAGATCATGTCTAATGGTGAAGTCCCAGCCCCTTTCCTGATTGGTCAATAATTTATCTTGCATATCTATTGAAAAAATTGTCATACAGAGCTAGGGCTGTTGGACTCAGGAAAAGATCACGTTAAACAATGAAGCCCCACCCTCTTTCCTGATTAGTTCTTGATACTTCCCATCTACACGTGCGTTCAGCTGATGTAGTCAACTTCTGACGGGGTAGTATTTTTGTTGGGTAGTTCGTAAATTATAATGCAAGACATGAAATGGCTGTTAGCCGAATTGTCCGACTGGCTGAGAGGTCTATCCACATGATATGCATGTCAAGATGTGCCATTGAACTCTCGAGATCAAGTCGGATACGCAGTCAATCGCAACTGCATGGAGGCATCTGCGGTACTGTGGCTGTCGGCGGCTCACCCTGCTTGGTTAGGTGCTTGGACCCTGAAAACCTGATTTACAAAAATAACTTCTCAATCTTCCAAAGCTGTGTGATGTTAAGATGTTCAGTTATATACTCTAATTTTTAAATGCATGTTTCATGCACCTTTGACAGAACAATTCTGTTTAACTGGTTGCACTGTTTCAGATCCATCCAACATTCTTTCACTCAGTTCTATGTTGATGATGTACGCACTATAGTAAATCAGTAAATGATACAATACATGCACTGTACACAATTTAGTTGGGGGGAATTCAACCAGATTTCAAAAATTCAGTTTGTATAGATGGAATAAAGAAAAATTGGCAAAAAGTTGATCAGAGTTGGATAACAGATTAATCTTTGTGTGGGAGAAATTTCATTACAATGACTAACTGGCTGTACTTGATACCCAAAGCAGGGAGAATAAATACTTTATTTTTTTTCCACCCATGACCAATTTCAGGCACTCAATCATTTATTTACTCTCTGATGAAGCTATAACTAGTCCTGACCAAACAGGTGATTTTGGAGCCTTAGGGCTACTGTTGTTGATTAGTGAGGCTAGGACAGTTGTAAAAAATAAATATCAGATCAAAATTCACTTTTCCCATGCCAATATCCAGAGAATGGTGCATTCTACACACTTTCTGAGACCATTACGATCTCCTGTGTATTATTAAAATTACAAAGAAAATCAGGGTTTTCTACAAAACATGGTGCTCGCGGTCGATCATAAGAACCAATCAGCTCTTCAATCAGGGGACAGCCAGGCATTTCCCCATCATGCCTTGATCCTTGCAATCAGTGGAGGGCAACTGCGGCGCCTGGATCTAAAAACTGCCGCCTCTTTGATCTTGTGAGAATACCGTTGTCCGCGTGCGCAAGACATCACAGCAAGTCGGAATGCAGTCTGACACAAATCTGAAACAGCAGGTTATTGATTCTGCGCAGGCCTGGCTCATTTCAAATGAGCCTATAGAGAGTAGAGGGTTGGGCTGTTGGACTGGGGAAAGGGTCACATGACAGTTGACTAAGCCCAGCCCCTTTAACTGATTGGCTTAGCTTATAACCTTCATAACCATAGACTGAATAAAAAGATGGACGCAGCTTCCAGGTCTGAAAAGTGAGGCCAATGCGGAAATCTCTAAAAATCGCATTCTATTTAATGGCCAGCAGATGGCGACGTCAGTGGTTGCAGAAAGAAGTTCAATGCAATAGAAGTCTATGAGAAAATGACCCTACATTCCCACCTGATTTATTATTTCAACTAGATAACTCTGTCGTCACAGGGACCGAGTCGTGCATCTCCCCTATCCCCAAATTTTGGACAAATGGCTGCCGGCAGCCATATTGGACGTCCAAAATTGCCGAAAATCAGTCTTGAGCATTGTCAAATAAATATCTTTGCCTCTGCAAAATAAAAAAAAATTCCTGCAAAAATTGTCGCTTCCAGAGCCCAGAACAGAAAATCTCTGCAGGCGCGGCGGTGGTGGTGGCCTCAGAACTAAACCGTAGTATCTCCCGACTGTCGTCGTCGAGGAGGTACTATAAAATAGTTTGGAAAATCATTATTGTATCTATCACAAGTTTCAAATCTACTTCAATATATCATGATGTTTATTTTTATAAATTATGGTCCCAAATAAACTAGAATAAAGGATAAAGCCAGAATATGCTTTAGGGGCGTGGCTATCCTCTGGTCCTCATCAGATATGGTTAGATTCACCCGTAGATCCACCCCTTGCTCCTCCCTGGATCTTCAATTCACGCTCTCGTCCAATAGGAATCACATCCAGTTTCAAAATGACAAAATGGCGCTCTTCAAATTGCCAAAATCGACGCTTCCTAAATGGTATTCTGAAACCAATGGGTGACGTCACGGTTGCTTGTCCATCTTTTTTACAGTCTATGTTCATAACTGTTTGTTGTAGAGAGTTGGGGAATGGGTTTTCTGAAAGGTTAGCATCATTCTAGTAAAAACAGTTTGGCTTTGTCAAGCCAACTTTCAGTTTGTTCACAAACTTTACATTCTAGTTTCATTGACTGTAATTTATTGCAATACAATAATGTAAAGGCTTTCAGTTTGTTCACAAACTTTACATTCTAGTTTCATTGACTGTAATTTATTGCAATACAATAATGTAAAACACAACATTTGTCACAGACAAAGCAGAAGCTACAATTGTTGGTCTCATCTTGATTTCAAACCAAGTCCATACATCAGTTTGTAGGGTTATAACAAGGTCCTGGTCAGCGGCCCACTATGAAAGAAGCTACAACATTCACCATTCTTTCACCGAAATGAGCAAAGACTATTCCTGATATGATCTTATCATCTCTTGATCCATGTTTCCATCCAAAGAAATTTAGAATCTTGGAGCTCCATAGTCATCAGGCATTCTTTCAATATTATACCTGTGAATGGAAAAAAGTTACTTGACAAGGTGAATCTTTCACATACTAATTCCAATTATGCATTTATTCCAATGGTTATATCCCACAGCTATAAGAGTATATTCAATAATCACATCTGTAACCATTAGCTTGCTTATTACATAATTTGACATTCATCATTCAGCCAGCACCAACATAACCTGACAAATTTTGAAACTAGTTGATCAGCATTACATGTCTTTTTCATTTTCATTTACAATTAGAAGCAGTTTTAGTTTTTTTATTCAATAGCAATGATATATCATTTGCATAATTCATAAAATGTAGCAATTTACCAACTAACACAGACAGTAGCATAGCAGTTTAAGGTGTCAGTCTCAACCTTGTTAGATAAAAATGGAAGTGACTAGAAACTCTTTAAACAGTGCTCCTAAGTATTGAGAATTCATCACTTAAACTGCAATTCGTGCAAGTGGCTCAAGACTAAAATTTCCCAGGTCCTTGCCATTTAAGTGTGTTGGGTACTAAGGCCAACTCTTCCACCAATGTCAGCCAGTCAGGTGTAGAAATTAGAAGCAAGCACAGAACCAGTAGATGATCTGGTAACCTTACGATGTTCCACATATCGAGACCCCAACACTTCAAAACTGCTTATCAAATTCAAAGATGTTTTGTAGCGACATAATGCTATTCGGAGGACTGAATATTTAACTACAAATACTAATGATATCATCATAGATGTATAACACTGAGTTATCTGTATTATTAAACTGCTTCTGAAAACATTATTCACAATTAAGAGTGCGTCAAGAACTTCGGTTAAGAATATATTAAACAATATGTATTGAATGCTTCTATATATTGAAAAGGTGTTGTGCACTGTAATAGTACACAACACAGTATACCAACATAATCGCAATAATTACTGTTGTATGAGGCACCTCCCAATATGGAGAGTTATTGATAAGCAGCCTGACAATCCCATAAATTTACAACTTAGCTGGTTATTTAGAATTTGCTTCGATGCAGAAGACACTAATGTTACCTCTTTGGTATCTGCCCTCTTGCTCACCTTAGCCACCCAATGTGCTCTGGACTAATGGAGGATTTTATTTTTGCCCAAAAATTATATAAACATAATGTTCCACTCTTTGATAGTACTTTTGTGAATAAAAATTACACCAAGCCAGAGAGCATGAAAAAAGCACCAGTGTCCTACTTTTCCCAAGTAAGTTCTGACCTGTGGTTGGAGATGTACATGATAGGCACCCCTGGAATTTTCCGGATCCTTCTCTTCAAATCTCGGTCGACCGTAGCTACAATGTAGCACTTGTGCTGTCAAAGACAAAATACTTAGAATGTGCCAAGCATAATGCCTCATTTCATGGCGATATGATGCAAGCCCGAGGCATCCCATTTGCAGAATTTCCCATGGTTTCATGTCTGATGACTCCAAGAGAATTTCCAGTAATGTGTGGCACACAGCACCCCTGTACATTTGCTATTAAAAATTTAACATTTGACAGAAACATAGCTATACCCTTTGGATATACACTACCTGACCAAAAAAAAGCAGCGATGATACAAGTTATGAAAATTTCATGTGAAGTTTGACATTTGAATCAATGAAAATCAATGCCAAGGTCACTAAACAAAAGTTCATACATTTATAAGACCTTCTGTAATACAATCCTAAGCTCTGAAGCAGTTTTGGTGATACAAGTCATTAGAATATGTCAATATGTATTCAATATGTCAATTGTGAACTTTAAAAGGTCACAGAATGTCAAGTTGTGGTCAGCAAATGGACTTCATATATGAATTTCTAAAGGTCTCCATGCAAACCTTGGCTCAATCTGTGACCATTTTGGTGATATAAGTCATTGTAATTTCACTGTAGAGTTTGACGCTAAAAGGTCACTGACAGTCAAGTTGAATGTCACCAAATGAAAGTTCATATGTGACTTCCTAGATGTCAGTAACACAAACCTAGGCTCCATCTGTGACCTTTTCAGTGATAGAAGTCATTGAATTTTCTCTAGATCAAGTTAGACCTTCGAAGGTCAATATGAAGGTCACCAAATGAAAGTTCATACATGACTTCCTATACGTCTGTAATACAAACCTACGCCTTATCTGTAACGAATTTGCTGATATAAGTCATTGAAATTTCACTGTATAGTTTGGCCGTTCAAGGTCACTGAAGTTAAAGTTCAAGGTCACCCAATGAAACTTCATGGATGACTTCCTATATGGCCACAATACAAACCTAAGCTCTATCTGAAATAGTTTTGGTGATCAAAGTCATTGAAATTTCACTATGTGAAGTTTGACCTTCAAAGGTAAAGTTCAAGGCCACCAAATGAAAGTTCATGAATGACTTCCTATACATCTCGAATACAAACCGAAACTATCTGTAACCATTTTGCTGATATAAATCATTGAAATTTCACTGTGAAGTTTGGGCATTCAAGGTCACTGAAGGTCAAGTTCAAGGCCACCAAATGAAAGTTCATACATGACTTCCTATAAGTGTTCAATGCACATATGTTCCCAATCTTCAATATTTTCAAGCCAAGAAACCTTTGAAAATTGTAACATTTTGCTTGACCTCAAGTTTGACCTTTCAAGATCATCTGAGGCCAACTTTAACACAGCCAAAATATAGGTCATATATTTCTTCCTAAATGTCAGTAATACAAACTTAATCTCTATCTGCAACCATTTAGCTTCCACAGGTGATTTGGCCCATTCTCCATAAGACCCAATGTTAAAGTACAGCACCCCCACTAGAGCCACTTCCGTCGATTCAATCCAAATGGCACTCACACTGTACATAAAGTGTATCAAGGGGAGTTGATTGCCAGATTTAGAAAAAAATTTATCGGACGGTTTTTGAGAAATAATTTTTTGAAATTTCAAGTCATATCTTTTAACATTGTTAATATATTCCCTGACCTCGAGTTTGACCTTTCAAAGTCATCTGTGGTCACATTTAATATTGCCAAATTATAGGTCATATATGACTTCCTATCGATAATACAAACTCAATCTCTATCTGCAACCATTTGGCCTCCACAGGCCATCTTGCGTATTCATAAAGTACAGCGCCCCCAATAGACCCACTTCCGTCGATTCAATCAAAATGGCGCTCAGACTGTACATTGACGGCACCAAGGTAAGTTGATTGCCTGATTTAGAAAAAAATTCATCTCGCAGTTTGAGAAAAAATTTTTAAAATTTCTCAGTCCTATCTTTAAAATTGGAGCCAAAATTTCAAGGGCCCATAAAACGGACAAAAATAATTCAATCCAAAATCCGAGGAAAACAACTGGAGATATGGTCTAGTAGTATGTTATTGCAAATTTACACGAAAATTCATCAGGCCAAAAAAAAAAAAAAAAAAAAAAAGATAAACAATGTTCCGGACGATGGACGACGGACGCCACACCACGACAATAGCTTATCGGCCCATAGGGCCGGTAAGCTAAAAATCAACATAGGACTCACGGCCATGTTTATATAGAAAGTAAAAGCATTTCCACGCGCACAAAGTGAAGAGAATTTAAGGGATTGGGACTAAACAGCTGTGTAACCTCAAGAAAACCACTCGTCAGTGCGGCTAATCGAATGAAAAGGTTTCATTTTGCAAAGGAGCATTAAGATTTTACTCTGGAGCAATGTATAAAAGGTCATGTGGTCTGGTAAGTCCAGATTTACCCTGTTGCAGAGTGATGAGCGCATCATGGTAAGAAAAGAGGCAGATGAAGTGATGCAACCATCATGCCTCGTGTCTACCTTGAAAGCCTGTGAGGGCAGTGTCTGATCTGGGGCTGCTTCAGTCGGCCAGGTCTAGGTTCAGCAATGATATGAGCCCAAAAAATAAGGTGAATATAATAAATGACAAGGTTTTTCCATGGATTTTTTTCTTTCCTGATGGAACAGGCATATTCCAAGATGCCAATGCAAAGATTCACCGGGCACAAATGATAGTGCGAAAGAGTGGTTCAGGGAGCATGAGGCATCATTTTCACACCTGGATTGGCCACCACAGAGTCTAGACCTTAAAGTGGTAATCCATAAGATTTCCGTCTCGTTACTGTCTGTTAAGTCAGTGTCTATCAGAGAGGGGGGATAAAACAACGGCGATTGGGCCTATGACTCACTAATGAAAGCACTTGTATTTCATTCTTTGCCAGGTAAAGCAATCAGTGTGTCTGTGGCGAAATTCCCGCGCTATATTCAAATACAGGCGCACATCTAGTAACGCTTTTTACGTCAGTAAGCAGTGTTTGGTCTGTCCAGAAGGTAGGAGGAGCCGCAAGCTAGCTTGAAGGAAGTAAGGAACCCCGGGAGAAGCAATGGCAAGGTAGACGTCAGAAGGGATCCAGTAGCGGTACTTTCCCTAACCTGAACCTTGGCTCTATCCCCTAACCATAAATCTAACTTGTCCCTTACACTATATGTCAGTTTTACAGATTGAATTAAGGGAGGACCGTTAAAAATGCAGCCGTACATGAAGCCGAAAGTACCGCCACTGGATCCCTTCTGACGTCTACCCAATGGCAATGGCAAATACCATACTGTGTAGCTATACTGTGCGCAGTAGAAACTAACGTTAGCTGAGTCTCTGTTGAGGCTACTACTGAAACTAAAATTATACAGTAATTTCAGGAAGCAAACAGGAAAAAAGCTACATTAACCGCCTCGACAAATTATTTTTATTTATTTATTTTTTTAAAAAAAAGAAGTTATAACGTTACTTGTTAACCAACTACCGTTTTCATTATTTACACAGGGCTCTCAGCTTTCACAAATAAATGACATATTCACGTTCCCGTGCTGTAGTCAGAAATTATTCTATCAGACTGTTTGTAGAGATTCTCAGGTGGAATTGAAGTCCTTGTGCATTGAAGTTGATCAGTTTCACGTGTTACGGTGGATTTCGCCACTAGTAATATGAGAACAATTATGATTCCAGAATTCTCACGCTTTTCTTCACTCAGGGGTTGGAAGTAGTGGAATTGCATAAAAATGTTTCAAATGGTCTTATTTCATTTAAACAATTTGAACGATCATGAAACACTTATTTTGTCGATTGAATAATTACTGACTACAGCACGGGAGCGTGTTTGAAGCACAAATTCTCACAGCGAATGCGTGAGAGTTGGCAGCCCTTTAAGTTAATCGATTCATCATAATAGCCAAACATGTTCTGGAATGAGATGACGCTAATGGATGAGTAACGTCACATAATTTTTACTTTTATTGAGTTCAAGTGCCGTGTCAAAGAGCATCTTTCCCTTCTGCATGAGAATTGAGGAGGCATGGAACTGGTAAGAGCCGTCAATTTACCAACGTCATACAGGCGACACTGTTGTGTCTCGACAAGAGTTATGGGAAATGAGGTCCAGACGCGCACCTGCAATTACAGCTTACTGCCAAAGATGTCAATATAAACAAGCCAATTCAAATCTTATGAATTACCACTTTAACCCCATGGAGAATCTTTGGGATGTGTAGGAGAAGATTTTACGCCCCAGTGCGACTCTCCCCATCTTCAATACAAGACCTTGGGAAAAAATTAATGCAACTCTAAATGGAAATAAATGTTCTGACACTGTGTAAGCTTATCAAAACAATGTCATAGCAAATGCGTGCTGTAATCAAAGCTTAAGGCGGTCAAGGGAAATATAGAGTGTGTGACTTTTTTGCCGGGCAGTGTAGTTTTTTTGGTCCACAAGTGGCATATAAACTGATCACATGCAAGACAACCCTCTAAACAATACTAAAAACAGACTAGAAAAAAAAATTGCATTAATAAACTGCAAATCCATCCATTGAAAAAAAAAAAAGAAAAAAAAAAAAGCCCAGTTTACCTGTGTGACTCTCTGGACCAAACAGTCATCGGCATATGTTCCCTTGTGCGTGCAGGGCAAGCGCTCAAATCGAGGATCCTTGGCTATCCTGCGGAAATGACGCAAAAATCAAGATTTCTGGTCACCGATGATATGGTTTTAAACTTAGACCAGCCAATGTCAAAAACACATATTTTTACTTACTAAATATTAGAGGTGCAACGATTCATCGACATTGTCGACAAAATTCGATAACCAAGTTCTTTGTTGACTAATTTATTCATCGATAATTTGTCGTTAGGTCATTGCAAACGTATTTCACGCATTGGAACTGGACTAAACGTCGTTTCACAGGAGCTGGAGGTAAAGGCAGCTGCAGAGTGAGCCATCTGACATAATTCGCAACTCTCAGTCACGCCTGCGCAAATGCGACTGGTGGGAGGAGAGAGGAAAGCGACAGGATAATGCGGACTTGGAGCTGCAAATTTATGCACGCAGTTACAATATTCTATCACTAGATGGCAGTCTAGGATCATGTATTGAATATTCAAAAGCACGCCGAATACGGAATACCGTACTTTTCACTCATCTTAAATTTGATTAAAGAGAACAAAGAGTGGTTGCTTTTCTTCATTCTGTGCATACTATGAAAAAAACTTTGTACTTGCACTTTTGATACTTAAGTATATTTTTCACAAAATGTTTTTGGTACTTAAGTAAATTTAATATGAGCTACTTGAAGACTTTTATTCAAGTAATTTTCTTATGGGTGACTTCAACTTTTACCAAAGTAACTTTCAGGCATGATACTTCTACTTTTACTTAGTTGTTTTTTTTCCAGTGCTTTATACAACTCTGCAAATACCTGGTTTAATATCAAAGACTCTAGACCAGTGTTTCCCAACCCTGTTTCTGGAGTACCCCTGCCCTACATATTTCAGATGTCTCCTTGATTTAACACACCCAGATCAGGTCATTAGGTACTCCACTAATGAGCTGACCGGCTGAATCAGGTGTGTTAAATCAGTGAGGCCCAACTCTGCTCCTGCAGTACCCCTGTCATGCACATTTTATAGGTCTCCCTAATTTCACCTGATTCAGCTGATCAGCTCATTAGTGCAGTACCTAATGACCAGATCTGGGTGTGTTAAATCAAGGAGACATCTGAAATATGCAGGGCAGGGGTACTCCAGGAACAGGGTTGGGAAACACTGCTCTAGACCAAAGAATGTTGTTCACAAAATGCAGATTTTTTTTTAATTAAAGGAAAACTTTTTTTTTTTTTTTTTTGCTGCTGCTGCTGCTACCTGTCCTTGGTGAACAGAAAAAGAATGTATTTAATTATTTATATTCGCACTTTACCTGGCAACAGTTCAAAAACTTGAATTCTGGCTTGAATTTTTGTTTATCTTTTGTCCACAAGTAGCCTAATGAGCAGCAAAGTTGAATAAAATATTTTTGGAAGAAGTATTAATCTTCATTGTTTTTATTGTTAGTTAGCACATGGCTAAAATGACCTCAAGCTAAATTGAAAAGCTAATTGCTCACTAACCGTTGCAATGTGCAAGTAAATCTGACTAGTCGATTAATTTAACTAGTCGTTTTAATAATCGTTGACGAATCGACAATCAAAATAATCGTTAGTTGCAGCACTACTAAATATCAAATAGAACACAAAGTTTATGAAGAGACTTTAAATTGGCTTGAAAAAGCCAAATAATTATCACTAGAATTCTGCTAATATTTCAGACAACCCAACCCCAAATCTCTACAACAAACTGTTAAATAGCTATGATGGGTAAAGGATAAGCCAATCAGCACAAAGGGCCAGGCACAGTCACTTAATGTGACCATTTCCTGACTCTAACCCAACCCACAACATTATGACACAGAGATCAATGGTTACAAAGGAAAGAAGCAAAGCCTTTCAGGAAAGGGGGCACGGCTTCATCAATTAACATGTAACCGCTTCCTACGATTTAAAAAAAAAAAAAAAAAACCCAAAACCCCCAACTCATGACAAAGAGTTCAAAAGTTGCGATAGATTAAAATTTGGCCAATCCAGAAAGCGGGCCAGACTACTTGGGTCATTCCACGTCAAATCATCCAGGGGGTGCCAGGTCACTTCCTCAAAATTCTTTGAAAAAATTCACGAGTAAATATCCACACAAAATGAAAAAATGCCAAATATCAGGCCAGAATCTCAAATAGTTTTCAAGTTTTGACCTTTGAAATTCTAATAATATTTTAAGTTCTTTGGCGAACCCATTTTCAGCCAACTTTGGCAACTTGTTGCTCCAAATTGATTGCTTATACGAGGCTGAAATTGGGTATACAAACCAAATTCATCCCCTAGAATCTGAAAATGGCCTTAGCTTTTGTATCTTGATCCACTTTTGTATGGTCAAGCCTCAAAATCAGCCGAAAACACAAAACGCCCAAAAACGAGATCACATTTTATGACCTGTAACTCAGGAACTAAGATAAAAGGCTAGAATTCATTTTTTATGATTTTATGATATATCTCTCTGTAAAAATGCAGTAATCCAAGTAATATCATTTGTAGAAGTTTTTTGATGAAATAATTTCTAAGTTTTCTGGTTTTCCCCCAAAATGCCCTTTTTTGGAGCAAAAAATGACCATGGCACCAGTTATTCATCTCTGAAATATTTACTGTGCAATCTTATAAATGTGAACAATGTCTGACAAAAAAATTAGAATGATGCTCAGCTTAATTTTTTTATGAATTTTTAAATTGTTCCAACATTTTCGTTACCTAAACGGCTATAGGCCTGCTGATTTTTTGTGGTGAATGTTTCTGGGATCTGCACAGTACCTTTGATTCTCTCATAACAAGTTAAAAACACTTTCTCATGATGACAACACACAGAATCAATCTGCGGAACACCAGACTGCCACTGCATTAAGGCATTATCCTCACTTGAGAAAGCCCGAGATTTTAGGTTTGTGCAAGCGCAGAACCGCGAGGTAGCATAATTTATCAGAACACCGCAACATCACAGCGGTGTACAGCGCTACTGCCTCACGGATACGAACAACGTTAGTCTCGCAACCACTTCACGAATATAAACAGCGTTTGACCCACCACCGCAAGCAACTTGGCAGGATCCATTCCTTTACTAGGACAGATATTACCCTGCATCTCGGCCTTAGCGAACCATGAAGCATCGAGCTGAGTTGGCTTTTTAGTAGAGTATGGAAGCCGGAACTAGCTTAGTAGCTGCGAGCTAAGAGGGCATGTTTCAGCAAACCGGCTCCATTCGGCCCTCCCACTGGGCTCGCATCAGCTCCAGCAACGGCCCACCTTTTTGCCCATTTTTGGATTACCCGGGAGGTAGGCGGAGTCAAATAAGTGCCAAGATGGCGACCAAATTTGCTTCAAAATGGATATTCAGAAATCTATGGGTGACGTCATGGAGGCTACGTCCATGTTTTATACAGTCAATGGTCCATACCAAATATGAAAGAAATCAGTCAAAAATTACAGCCTGCAGAGCGTCCACAAGAAAATGTCTAAGGACGCTGACACGCCGGTGGCGGAGACGACACACGTGAATCCATAGCAGCTGCCAGACTTCGTCTGGGGGCTAAAATAATATCATTCCCTGAGTCCAACAACCTAATCCCCAAATCTTTGTGACAAATCGCTCAATAGTTATGATGGATCAAATATTGACTGATCGGGGAAGGGTGCAGGGCTTCACCATTTCACATGTGATCCTTTCCTAAGTCCAACAACCATATCTCCAACTCTCCATGAAAACCCATTCCTGAGTAATACTCCAACCCCCAACTCTCCAAGACAAACAGTTCAAAAGTTATAAAGGATGAAAGATCTTCCATTCGAATAAAGTGTGGGAAGGAGTAATGGGAGAAAAAAAGAATCATCCATGTGTCTGTGTGTGTATGCATGTGGGGGGGGGGCAGAAACATCAACATCTATCTTTTGGGAAAGTCTTAAGTGTGGAGCAAGTTTGAAGGCTCTTGCTGGAAAGTTGCAAGACTTGTTAAATTAATGGATTTAATAGAGGATTGAGTGATAAACCTGTATAGCAGGTTTGGAAGCTCTAGCTAGTGAGAGTATAAGGGCTTTTGAAAATGATTGGAAATCAATAAAGGTGAAAAAGAGGAGATAAGGGAGGAATGGAAGTGGGGCATCACCCAAAAAACAAACAAACAAAAAAAAAGACAAATCTAACACAACATGAAGCATCACAGTAAGTTTGATCTTTCTAGCTATGAAATTGCAAGAATATGAGCAGTTTTAAAAAATGGCCCATTACCAATGTATGGGAAATAAGGGATGAAAAAATTGGTAAAAGAAATTATTCAAGAAAGCTATCCACTCAAAAAGCACAAGCAACCGGCCTTGGCACATCCTGAAGTTGCCCTCAAATGTCTGGGCTTGGAGCTTCAAAGCTGTAGCAGTTGCTTCAGCCAATTCCGTTCAGAGTAATAATAATATGAAGAAAATCAGCTTTGTCAAGAAAAACTTACTGATCTTATTATAAGTTATCGCCATAAGATATTTTACAGATACAAGATGGTAATGATGCATCTTAATCTGTCAGGATGCATCTTGACCTGTTAAGGGGTGATCTGGGTTAAATGGGCAAAATTTGATTATTTTTCCAAAAATTTTTTTTTTTTAATAAAAATATTCTATAATAACCCACCTTTAATAATCACTAATTGCTACAAAGATTAAAAACTGAATTTTGCCATAAACTCATGATTTAAAAGCAACTGTGATGATGAAATTTATGCTTTTCACTCCAGGAAAGTGATAAACATTTGAATAATCAGATAATACAGTCTGAAGAAGGGGTGTAAGCCACAGACTAAGACTGAACTCAACTTTTCAATGCGGTCTAATGCATTTTCCATTGATTTCCAAAGGTATTACTTTTTCCACGTTTCTGATGTTTGTGGCAGCCATAACTTATTTATTTATCATTGAAAATCAATGAAATTTGGGCTGCAGGTACTTTACTTCATTAGAAATGCAATGACATAGGGAAATTTTGCCTATCTGTTACATACTTTGAATATTTTGAGTATTCGTCAGATTCTGCGCAAAATAATTTCAAAATTTGAGTAAAATGCCCTAAATCACAAAACTGATAAATTGGGCAAAGAATGGCGATGTCAATGCATTTGGATAAGCAATGGCTTTTAAATGATGAAAGAAAAACTGAATTCTATCACAGAGTTAAAGAGGAATTGGTGCCAGAAGTTTTCTGCATATTTAATGAGCTTGCTTGGTTACCATGGCAACCGCATAAACAGAAAAATTCCAACTTGTATCTTTTTTGGTGGTTATTCCATATACCTCTTTAGATTAATTCTGAGTTGTTTCCTGGTGTCATTTTTCATTTAACCCCAGATCACCCCTTAACATGAAATACTGAAAAACTACAGTAATGACTGGCAGCAAGAAACCAGCACTTAAAGCGTTCATGCCACGTATTTATAACAATTTCTGATTATGTACGACATATATAGAAGTTTTTAATCCACGAACATAATCGGAGGAGATCTGACCCCTTTGTCGAATATTTGACACACTTCAATTTCCTGCTGCGAGAAAAAAAAAAAATTTCAGCTTGGGGAAAAGCCAGAAGTCATAAGGAGCCATGTTGGGAGAGTAGGGAGCCTGACGAAGCACAGGTGTGTTGTGTTTGGCCAGGAAACTCAGTATAAAATGTGAAGAATGGGCGGGTGCGTTATCGTGATGGAGCTGCCAATTGCCCGCTGCCCACAGGTCCGGCCATCAACCATCACCAAGCAGTACCACCAAGAGATTCTGCGACGCCTTCGTGCCGCTGTGACTTCTGGCTTTTCCCCAAGCTGAAAATGCCTCTGAAAGGGACCAGATTTCAGTCCAGAAAAGACATCATGCAGAATGCGACGGCCCAGCTGTGCGCCATCCCAAAAGAGGCGTTCCAGCGATGCTTCCGACAATGGCAGGACCGTTGGGAGAAGTGTGTGGCAGCCCAAGGGGACTACTTTAAAAGAGATTAGTGTAAGTTTGTTGTATCTGGATACAAGTATTTTTTATAAACAAAGGTTGGATACTTTTTGAACACACCACGTATGACTGAAGAACAGTCTGATTTATCCAAAGATATCACACCCTGCTCTTTATGCTTTCGTTGAAATGTGTAGCATGGGTTTGCAAGAGTTCTGCAGATGATGTCACAGTCAAGATGGTTCGGCGCGACGAGACTCCCTTATTGCGCAAGAGAAATATAATTTTGAATCGCTTGGTCTTTGTTATCATTTCTTTGTGGCTGGAGCAGCTATGACACAAACCATCCAGGGGCACGTTTCCCAAAAGCGTAGTTGCTGACCAAGTTAGCAACTTACATAGTTCATCCATTCACAGTCAATGGGCCCAACTATGTAAGTTAGCATCAGTGATTTTGGGAAACGCATCCCAGTACGTTCCTACTTCAAATTCTTGAGGTCTTTTTATACTTTTATTTTCATGTCTTTAAGGTTTAAAGGAATGGGATTGCAGCAAATCACTAAGAGGAAGCATTCCATCACTGACATGCAAACACGCATAGAACAATACAAAGTTGCACTCTTTCCATACCTTAAAGCAACTCGATATTTCATTCCCAGTTTTTCAACCTCAGCCATGACACAGTCTGTGATACAGGGAATACCTTAATAGAGAGGGAGAATGAAGACCAAAAACATCACACATCACATTTAGATTATGTGTATTCAATGCCATTATAGTTTTTCTACTCTAACAACTTACACTTGGCATACAGACAGTCCATCATTGACTGCATTATGTCCAGCTTGGCCTTGATAGAGAAGTTTATGAAATTTGTGTCGACTAGTATGTGGTAGGGGGGACCGAGTTGTGTATTGTATTGGAAGAAAAGACATGATGGGTACTTTGTCCTGAAAATGAAGAGAAAATATTCATTAATCAAGCAGCACTAATTATCTCTGATTGCTTGGAACTGAGTTAGTGAGGACAAAACCGTAATGAAAGTACAATTTTTTTTTCACAACGATAGGAGATGAAAGATGGATAATTATATTGCTTTCACAAAATCATATGCACATGCAAAGCTGATCATTTATGGTCCAGTAATTCATACGACAACACAGACAAAAATTTTAAACACTGCTTGCATACATAGCGTGTTCAGAGATCACCGAAATATTCAGATATCTCCCATGCCCAACGCTGCAACAGCAGTGTTCCATCAGGAAACAGCATGAAGCCCCACCAGCACTGCAGTGTGGTACCACACGTAAAAGTCCACAATTAATCACAAACACTAGATACTCACACTTCCTTCTGTTTTATTGCAGATGGGTCTTTCTTTATTCTCTCTTTTGCTTTGGCGCGATCCTGTTGTTTTCTGAGAGGAAACATGAAATTTGTACATACAAGAATCTTTATTTACATCACAGAATGCAAGGATATAAATACTGGGACATTGACATTATTTTAGTGGACAACCATAGAGTACTGGAGTTGAAATTAAAAAATAAACATGAGTTCAAAGTGAGGGCATTCTGCTTCAGGTTGATGGTTAACACGGTTTAGGGATGGATGGTATAGGAATTGCATCATTTTTTTTTTTTTTTAAGAGGGCCTCCCATTTTAAGGGACCAAAAGTATTTGGAAAATTAGATGCTCAGCTGTTCCACGGCCAGGTGTGTTTTATTCTCTAATAATTTCATTTAATACTGAACACATAAAAGATCTACACTTGACTTTAAGAGCAACATTTTCATTTAAAATCAACTACTGTTAACTCACAATATGAAATCCAAAGAGCAGTCAGTGCCGACAAAGCATGCAATTATTAGGCTGAAAATCAAAACAAACCCAACAGAGACAAAGAGAAGCCATTGGTTGGGGCCAGCTGAACTTTTTGGTGTATTCTTAAAAATAATAAAAGCACTAATGAGTTAAGGAACACAAAAGGACCAGGAAAACCACAGAAGACAACTGTGGTGGATGAAAGAAGAATTCTTTCCCTGGTTGAGAAAATCCCTTCACAGCAGTTGACCTGATCAAGAACATTCTCTAGGAGGTAGGCGTATCAGTTCAAAAGTCAGCGATCAAGTAAAGTCTTGAACAGAGCAAATACACAGGGTTGATTAACATATAAACTATTGGTAAGGCTCAAAAACAGGAAAATAACCAAAAATGCCAGTATAATTGAGGATCAATATCCTATAGACAAATGAGACAAAGATTAACTTATACAAGAAAGACAGGAAAAGAGGGAGAAGGAAAGGAACTGCACATGATTGAGGACGTACTACTTCTTCTATCAAGAGTGGTTATGTAAGTATCAGAAAAAGTCTGACACCGGGCCCATTACAAACAGCTTAAGATTGCATTGAGTGTGGGACAATATGGAGGTGCTATCGGAGTAGGCTGGACCTTAGTAAGATAAGGCAATCTGATTGGTTGTTTTGCTACATGTGTTTGACAGTTCGGAAAGGTCCATTGAGCGAGTTCCTTTGTATCTACTGGTGGCGAGACTGCTGACAACGACTGGAGGATGAATTTGAATTGTAAAGACCATACGACATGCTTAGATTCAGTCAAATGCATTAGAACTAATTGGAAAATGCTTTACAGTGCAAATGGACAGTGACTTAGGAGCATACTGCAAAACAGCCAATGATTTTTAAGGCAAAGAAGCTGAAGGGGTCATTCCAGCTCAAATCAACCAGTGGCTCCCAGGTCACCCCTTTAGATTCTTCTGAAAAAATTCACAGGTGCTACCATTTTTATGCAGGAACCCAAAATATTAGCTCTGTATCTCAAATAGTTTTGACGTTACAGCCCCTGGAAATTTTGATTAAGTTTTTTCCATTTTACCAAACTTGCCTCTCGGTGCAACTTCAAGGTTGAATGTCAGGAACTGGTGGTAAGAATATGCCGGACTCGTTGCACTCCACCCAAAATTTTCAGATACAAATAAAATTTTCTATAAGTTAGAGTAGGACAATTTCATCAAATCGTGTCATTTTCTTCCATTTGATGTTTTCTTTATGATTCCAGATACTTTTTTCTATTAGTTGCTGCTAGTGGCAGTAAGAGGCAAAATACTCAATAAAGTCAGGGCCGGACCCCTCTGCAGCGGAGTGTGGCAGAGGTGGAGTGAAATGATTAAATGTGGAACTACACTGAAATGTCTTTCTTTTTCTGTTCATCCCATTACTAGTTCTCTAATTGGCTAAAAGGTGATTGATAGTGGTAATACTGAAGTGATTATCCCAGCAGCTTGTGTGAAAAGTCTTCACACAAGAAAGTCTTCTTCACTCATTCCTTCTACAGACCCAGGACCATGAAGATATTCTGCATTTTTGTTGAATATTTTATTAGGCAGATAGATGAAGAGTAAATAGAGAATGGTGTGAGACTGAAGACCATAAATATTCTGTGTCAGGTGAGATGACACAAGTTTGAATGTTGCATCTCGGGAAAGTGACGCTGTCTGATAAAAATCTTTGGGTCTGAATTGGGTCAATAAGTGAGGGCCTTTCTATTTTTGCATGCGTTTTTCATTTAATTGTGTTTTCATGAAAGATCTACTTCTTCAGGTCATTTAGCAAAAAACAGCCTTGGATTTGACTGAAAGATGGCTGAGCATTGCTATTTTGAAAAATTTACGTACGAACTGAGAAAACTGCAAAAATGTGCCCGCAATGCAATGCATTTTCCATTTATATTCTGATGTTTGATGCCACCTATTGAAGAATAAAAAGTATTCCTATAGTTTCAACTGCTGTTTTTGTTAGATATGTTGTCCCACAACCCACACAACCAAATATTGAAAAATGGTCAATTATGACCCTGCAACACTTTTCACCACCAGTTCCTGACATTCGACCTCAAGCAAGAATATCTCCAAGTGTTTCCAGTGTACAGCTTCGAAATCAAATGCCTAGGGCTAACTTTTTCTGTAGATTATGAAAATACTCTCAGATTTGCTGTAGCTTGTACCCTTTTCTTCTCACAAGGCTCTAAAAATGGCCAAAAATCAAAAACGTTAAAAATCACTGCTTCCTTCGAGCTCTAATAACTCAAAGGGTATGCTAGATAAAACAATGAAATTTCTTCTGCTGTAATTTTTGACATATTGGGCCACATCTAGAGGACAACCACATTTATCAATACATAGGTAGAGCCAGAACAATTTTTATAATTTTGGTTGAGTTTGAAATCTTCTAAAAATGGCTTCTTTTCACATCCTTATTTGGGCATGTGGCCAGTTATGTAACAATACCATAGTTTTACCATGAATTCCTATATATAGATATGATGAAAATATGTTGTTGTTACCAGCCTTCCTTCTTAAGTTAAGTTTTTTTTGTGTATATGAATTATGAGTGTTCTATTTGTTATATATTAATCATACAGAGAGAAGCACCTGCATCATTTGTAATGAAATGGTTCAGGTAATAATCAGGCACTATGCTATTTATTTGAGAATTTTCATCATTTCCATGGTCATCAGTGTTTCAGTGGTCAAGGGTGGTATAAAAAAAAAAAAAGTGAAATTCTTTTTTCCCATTAAAATGAATATATTATCAATTCAATTCAACAAACTTTATTTATCCCAAATTGGCCAATTCAGTTTGCAGGCTCCACTCAAATAACACGAACAAAAAAAAAAAAAAAAAAAAAAAGACAATACGCATCAACCAAACAATTCATTCTGTCAGTGATAACAAATTAGTGTGGAGATAGCAGCAATATCCAGTCCCATATGGACCATAGTGCAATAAATCACACAAGAATAAATAAAGCGAATGATAATAAATACATTTTACACATTATGGCTTGGTTTACAATACCTGGTCTGTGTCTAATTGCTGCCATCAGCAGCATTTAACAGCTTGATAGCTGAAGGAATAAAAGAACTGACGTATCTATTTGTTTTCCTTGGGGGGGGGCAAGATACCGCCGTCCTGAGGGCATTAAACAAAACTCCTGACTAAGAATATGGTCAGGATGGCCCATGACCTGTCTGGCTTTCTGGACTACTTGTTCTTTCCAGAGGGAGCTCAGGTCTGTCAGTTGAACTCCAATAATCTTGGCGCAAACTTTAACAATGCTGCTGAGACTATTCTTCTCCTTTACTGACAATCCGTAAAACCAACAAATAAAAGAAAAAGTCAAGACTTTCAATAAACAAATAATAAAAGCTACACAAAATGCTCTTAGAAACATTAAAAGAACTCAGCTTACGCAACAAGTATATCCTTTGTTGACCTCTTAACAATTGACTCTGTGTTTATATCGAACTTAAGTTTGGAGTCAAACATGGTTCCCAGGCACTTATATGTTTCAACGATCTCAACATCATCTCCATGGATGGTGCTGGCTACTGGCTTAGGGCAATTCCTCCTGAAATCAATCACTAAATCCTTAGTTTTTGTCACATTTAGATCCAGGAAGTTATCATCACACCAGTTCACAAATGAAGAAAGTGCACAGCCGTGGTCTAATTGGGCTCCCTGCAGAAGTGATACAAGGACAGTGTCGTCCGAGAATTTTACAAGATAGCTGTCCTCTCGCAAAGACCTACAGCTGTCTGTGTACATGATAAATAACACAGGAGAGAGGACACAGCCCTGTGGAGAACCTGTATTTGAGGTGATGACAGTGGACATGCTGCCATTAACAAATACTTGCTGAATTCTGTCAGTTAAAAAGTTTAAGAGCAACAATAAAATCTGATCTAGTAGATTAAAATAAGATGAAAGCTGCTCAATTAAAATATGAGGCTGCATCTTATTAAAAGCTGAGGAAAAATCACCAGGTAAAAGCCTTGCATGTGCTCTGGGTTTTTCTGTTTACAACCTGTCCAAGATAAAAATCTTAGCATCATCTACACTTTTCCTGGACTGATAAGCAAATTGGAGAGGACCAAGTTTGCCATTAATCAAAGAGACAATTTCCTCTTTCAATATTTTTTCAAAAACTTTCATCACAAGGGACGTTAAAGCGACTGGCCTGAACTCATTTAACTCCCTTGGATTATTAATTTTTGGAACAGGGATTATGGTAGATGTCTTCCATATAGTTGGTATCTGGCAACTCTCGACACACATTAGGAAAAGTAATGTAAACACTTTGCTGAGCTGGTCAGCACAGTGGCGCAGAGTGCGTCCACAAATAGAGTCTGGGCCAGCAGCCTTATGTATATTTACCCTCTTAAGAAGATTTGTGACATTATCCTGAGTAATCACAATATCATTCTGAGGCGACAAAGACAAAGATTCCCGCAACATGGAAATATCACTCAAAAAAAAAAAAATCAGATCTTTCAAACCGAGAGAAAAATTAATTAAAATAGTCTGCCAAGTTGTCATCATCCACACCATTTACACGAATGGCCTGTGTGGTCTCACAAGATAACTGATTAATTGATGCCATAGATTTTATTCCTCTCCTGGCTGCTCTGAGGTCACCACTGCAATACTGACTTTCGATTTTGTTTTTGTACTTCATTTTAGCCTTCCTTATTTCAACTATGACTTCCCTAGAAGCAGTTTTTTTTTTGCCAGGGGATCTCCTGAATAGAAAATTATTTTCTTTTTATTAATCACTGCTTTCAGTTCTTTAGTTACCCAGGGTTTGTTATTTGGGTAAGTGACCACTTTTTTAGTTGGTATTACCAAGTCCACACAGAATGTGATGTATGATGAGATGATATCAGAAAGATCACTTATATCATCACACACATCATAAAAACAATGCCAGTCTGTACACTCAAAGCAAGCCTGGAGAGAGGAGATGCTGTTCTCAGACCAGATTTTCACTGTTCTCTCCTCCTGCTCCAGACGTCTGAAGGATGGTATGTATACAGGCAAGAGATACACACTACTGTGGTAAGAGGCACCGAAGGAAGGCACAGGCAGGGATTTGTAAGCCCCACTTCCAGACCCATAGCATAGATCCAGTACAGTGTTCTTATGTGTAGTAGAACAAGTCACATTCTGCTCATATGTCTTCGAAGTTTTTTTTAAGTTATAATGATTAAAATCTCCAAGGAAAATTCAAACAAACTTGGGTGCCATTTCTGGACAGATGGAGTCCAGTTTGATGCTAGAATATCTGGGGTTGACGAGTTAAAATCTCCAAGGACAAACTTGGGTGATCTGGGCAGATGGAGTCCAGTGCTGCAGCAGAGGCATTTGCTCGTGGGTGAATGTACACTAATGTGTAAAAGAGTTGTTGGAATTCGCGAGGCAAATAAAAGGGGCGCAGAGAGATGGACAATAATTCTACATCAGTGGTGCATATCTTCTCTCTGATCACTACAGTATTACAGTACATCTGGTTCACGTAAAAGCAGATTCCTCCTCCTTGACTTTTGCCGGTGATCTCCAGTGACCGGTCCATACGAACTGGGCTTCCAAACCCAGTTAAGATCAGGTCAGAGTCTTGATCTGTATCACCGAGCCATGTTTCGGTGAAGGCAAGAAGGCAGGTATCTTTTACTTCCCGTTTAAACTTGGCGTATGTCTCCAGTTCATCTATTTTAAGCATTAAGCATTTTGTATGATTCTAATGGTAATTGTTCATGCTGTGCAGTTTTTCTGTTACAATGCTACAACTAAATGTCTCAATTGCTCCAATACTGTGTGATGCTACAAAGTAAAATTATAACTACAAAGCATTTGCTTGAATGCTGCTTTTCAAAATACTGATGTGTATTGATTAACCCCTTAAGCCCTGAGCCTCTTTTTCGAAAAATGGCAAGCCAGCCCAAAATGAAATGAGTATATCTCTGCAACTATTTGGTCCATTTGAATGATCTTGGTATCATAATAAAGGTAAAACCATTTGGGATTTCTTCCATGGTGTAAAAATCATTATATATGTCACTGAGTCAGAGTAAATGAAGATGGAAAACAGTATAAATCAAAGACCTCATTTTGCACCAAACAAAGTTTTACTTCTATCCCTTGTAAACTTAATTATTTGCAGTCTGAAACCTCTAAAAATTTACAGCACAGAATCTCACCATTATCTGTGCCAAAGTTTATTCTAATCAAGTAAATCAGAACAAAATTAGAGAGGAATGTCTAGGTGGCTTCTCCAAATTGGCAATTCAGGTACCTTGTGTGCCAAATCAGATTTCTCAGATATTAAACTGTAAAACTCATCTAATTTCACTTATATGTCACTACAGGCATACATTCCACCCAAATACAACCAGTTTAAAATTTTTAGAATTTATAATTTTTTTAAATTATCATTTCTGCTAGTCCTATAGGCTATACAATTTCCCATTCGAAGACAATAAATACAAAGAAAATGAAGTTTGGCTCCACTGGGGCAATTTTATTTTAAAAAAAGCAAATTAATAAGATTATGAATTCAAAAAGGGTTAAAAAAATTGGGAAAAAAGTCAAAAGAATAAAAACCCCAACAATTATTTATACAAGCAAAATGTTACTATTGTCTTACTAAAGCACGTCTGACCAGGGATTTGAACGCTGGTCGCCTGCGCTGTAGCCCTACCCCCTAACCACCAGGCTACACCATTTGACAGTGAAGCTGCTCTCAAATTGCCTTCATAAAGAATGAGTCAAAAAAACAAGTCACTCACCTTGTTTGTACTGTTGTGCCCTTAGTATTCACGCGTTTCTGTCAGAAAACGACTTTGAAAACGACGGTTGAATATTTAACGGATAATTATACTGAAAATACCACAAACCAACCTGTTAAGCATTTATATTGTCGCGCTATTTCAGCACATTCGAATGGCCCATGGACTCTGTTTGATGCACTGGGAACGCAAGGCTCTAGCTCAGGCTAGCTTTGTGCGATAAAGGTGCTTTAGGGCTCCTTGGAAACGTCAGAAGCCATAGAATCAAATGGCTACCGGCAAAATCTTACTGACAGCATCACAAGCTGATCACAGAGAGGAAAATACATTGCAAGCAAGCCGAATGCTGAGGAACTGAGATCTCTGAAGCGATACTCGAGTAGAAAAACATGCTTCGAGACTCGCAGATCTAGTTTTGTAATAACACGGACACATTGAGCTAACAATAGCAAGCGTGGATTTACCCTCAAACAGTTTTTGATTACAAAATATCAAAGGTAAGAAATTTCTTTGCTCATCTCTGTTGACTGTAAAGTGTATGCCTGCTTTTCTTTGAGTGTGGCGTCGGTTTAAAATGACAGGGCTCATATCGTTGGATTCTGTGGACTTTCCTCTTTCATTTGAGGTATCGTATTTATGCATAGCACAAATTGAGGAGAAATTCTAGCGATTCAGCGCTGATATGATTTTATCCTATGTTTTGCTACATGCTTATTTACTTGCTTGGTGCTTGAATTGTGTTCGGTTGAGGAAAAAATGGTCTACATGAACTTTTTGCATAGTTTCTTCGCGAAATGTGGATATGCCGCATGACAGTGTTGCGATTTGGAAACAAGCTGTACTTATTATGCGTAACCACTGCACCCCTGTACCAAGGCGTAGGGCTTAAGGGGTTAAATGCTATGGTTTTGAGTATTTGTAGAATTACTGAAATATGAATTCATGCTGTGTATTTCTCCTTAATTGCTTTGTTTGTGAAATTTAATAAATGTACTTAACTGGTAAAATATTGTCAGTTATTCATTGTTTGCAGTCATAATATGAATGAAAATTTGTTTCGGGATGTGGAAAAGGCTCTTCTGATGTAGTATCTTAAAAAGGAATAATTTCATTCTTAATTTTACATCTGTCAAATGTTTAAAATGACATGAAATTAAACAAATCTTAACTTAAGAAGGAAGGCTGGTAACAACATCATATTTTCATCAAATCATCTTTAGTTATATAGGAATTCATGGTAAAAATATGGTATTGTTATATAACTGGCCACATGCCCAAATAAGGATGTGAAAATAAGCAATTTTTAGAAAATTTCAAACTCAACCAAAATTAAAAAAAAATTGTTCTGGCTCTACGAATGTATTGATAAATGTGGTTGTCCTCTAGATGTGGCCCAATATGTCAAAAATAACAGCAGAAAAAAATGTCATTGCTTTATCTAGCATACCCTTTGAGTTAGAGCTCAAAGGAGGCAGTGATTTTTAACGTTTTTGATTTTTGGCCATTTTTAGAGCCTTGTGAGAAGAAAAGGGTACAAGCTACAGCAAATATGACAGCATTTTCATAATCTACAGAAAAAGTTGACCCAAAACACTTGTTTTCAAAGCTGTACATTGGAAACATTTGGAGATATTCTTGCTTGAAGTTGCACCGAGAGGCAAGTTTGGTAAAATGGAAAAAATTAATCAAAATTTCCAGGGTCTGTAACTTCAAAACTATTTGAGATACAGAGCAAATATTTTGGGTTCCTGTATAAATATGGTAGAGGAGCATTTGTGAATTTTTTTAAGAAGAATCTGAGAGGGTGACCTGGGAAATTCAGGGTTTCCGCTACATGTAATTGATCGTGGCGCACCGCCACAGCAAAATGAAAGCCGCCACACCTATGTAAAATGACTTTACATAAACCCCAAAAATCCAAAGGACAATCAGGTGTCGCCAGTTCTCATTGTTAAAGGGGACCTATTATGCTACATTTCCAAGTTTATATTTTGATCTTGGACTCCCCTAGAGTACTCCTGATCGTTCAAAGTCCAAAAAAGGGTCCTTATTTAGCTCATACTGCCATCCTCAAAAAAACCCCATTTATAGTCCATTGTAGTCTCTGCCTGAAACGCCTCGTTTGGGCGGCTCTTCCGCTATGGCCCCCCTTCTCCGTGTGCCCACTTTCTTCTGATTGGCCAGCTCTGTGGAGGGCGGAGCTGGGCAGGACTCGGCAGAACACAGTTTTCCAGGTCAGCCTCCCTACTGTGAAACGTGAGACGCGTCTGCCATCTGAGCCGCGGAATCGGCGGGGAAATTCCACATTCAAACGCAGTACATGTGTATAGATCTAATGAAAAGAACTTGTTCTTATAAACGCAGCTCGGCGAAAGTGGAGGACGCAGTGCGAAAGTCTGGCAGCTCAAGCTCGAATTTGCCATCTACCTACGGCATGGTGAGTACACCGGTGTTTCCACTTGTGGAGAATTTTCTCAGTTTGAGTCGTAATAAGAGAGTCTTAGACCAGGTTAAAAGAAACATGATCAACCGTTTATTGCAATATAATTCTGCAGAATGAGAGAGTGAACAGGGACTCTGTGTGTACAGCAGTCAGAAGTCAGTCTCTGCTGAATAATTTTCACATGCAATTCTTATACTCTTCTAGCCAGGTATCCTTCAAGCAATCAATCACAAAATTACACAACCATTTTATTCTTTGAAGATTTCTGCTCTAGGAATACACTTAGAGGAGTCACATCTTGTGCTTAGGGGCTCGGTTTCAAGGCCTGTTACAGACAGAAACAATTCCGTTATCTTGCCAAGTTGGGACATTTCCCAGACATGAGTCGATAACTCCTATCCAGGTGCATGCACCCCTCCTATCAGTACTTTCCCACAGACAGTTTCCTTGGAGCCTGATGCTGAGAACAAAATAAGCATTTAAATTTCTAACAAGTATATATTATTATTTTTTTAAGCAGTAAAACTATAATGTAATAAAAGTGCACTAAACACTACAACAAGGAATTTTAAAACTATAACAGTAACAACAAAAATTCCTTCACACCACTCTATAGCTAGGATTGAGGGAAATCTTAGAATCCACCCCAGACAGACACATTTGTAGAACGGGTTGACATACCCAAGTGTAGACCGGAGACCGTAGAAATCCGGTGGCTCTGAGTTTAGAGGGAAACATGGACAGTGAGGAACAGCAAAAACGAACCAAAAACTTATTGACTGCTTAAGTGTGTACTATAAGGACCTACTGCTCCATGTGCATAACTGTGGTGTGTCGTTAGAGTGGAGTAACGAACAGCTTCTGTGCTGGTATATGACCGAGGGGCGAAAGCTCCAGGCTAAACGGTCTATTCGGAAATTGCCCGTGGTAATGGTTTACTTATTGCCTCGGAATGACCAGCGTTTGCTTGCGGAAAATGGGCCCGTTATGGATAGTAAGCGACAGCTAGAGAGCGCTCCGGTTATGTTATGAACATAATACAGGTTTTACAGACCATAACTTCCATTAGCGTGAGCAGTTTCTTATGTGGAGCTAGTGAATCGATAACTTTTACAGGAAAGAATTTCATATTCAATCTCCGCCTTTTTCGGCTTTTTATTAGCCAGAACAATTTCTAAAGGGGGATGAAATTAAGCCAGGGCAATGCTGCAGAAAAATCGTTTGTTATACCAGACACGTTATAGTTTGTGCTTTTCACGACTGCTTTCACCTTGGTAGCATCAGAGAGCTTGCCCAGATATTGGTGCAGTATTCGGCTGACCCCGGTTATGGATAAGTAGAGCTGAGCAATCGTTCCACAAGCACCCAAACACGCACCCTAAGCTCTGCAAAACCTACGTCTGGTCTAACTGCAGCCTTTTACAGCACCTCTCTGGTTAGCTTCAACTGTAGTGGCTACAATCGGGCAACGTTATGATGAAACTGCCACATTGATGCTTACCGAAGTAACACAAGCATACCAAGCAGAATTACTGCATATAAGTTAACCAGGAGCATTTTTAAGCAGCACAGCAGGCGAACTAACATGGAGTAGCTGGTATCCGAGTGGTCAAACAACAGACACAAATGTTACCCTGCGATACTGGTTTTACAGACAGCAAGTTCCGTTACCGTGAACAGTTGTACCAAGCATCCAAATTACAAACAAGTAGAAAAAGTTAGCTTCAAATGAGGTTTATGTTCACAAACCTTCTGTTGAATGTCCCGATATTACTCTTGCATATTTAGGACACAAACATTAGCAACATTAACTTGGCTGCGTTAGCCGCTGTGCTACAGCCACATTCAACAGGCTATCACGTTAGGTAGGCTTATGCCGTAAAGCAACTTACAGCTTCAGCGTCTGTGAGTCACGGACATTCACTACCGATCCAGGCTTTATCTTCAGATATTTTACAAAGCCTGCATTTGAGGCCAGTTGTTAGTGCTAACTATCGTTAGCAGTCCTGCTAGCCACCTGTAACACGTTAGCTTCACTTACATTATTTGCCGTTATATCGTTACTTATAGCTTATGGCTCCGAGCGCTTGATCGATGCAACTTCTTCAGGTTTGAGAAGCAGCTGAAAAGCTTATCCAGCGTTGAATTATCCTTTATTGACAAAGCTGTCTTTGGTGAAATACTGAGCACAAACAGCTAACGTTCCCTTTGGCCGTGGCGGTTTGCTGCCAGCAAACAAAAAAGCTACCCACTGATTTTTGGTGGCATCGTCTTTTGGAAGAGAAAATAGTTGGGCTTTTCTTCCCGGTCAAAAATAAATGGACGAGCAACTTTGGGAGAGATACTGAAAAAAACTGCACCTCAAATGATCTGCGGTTCTTCTTTTGTATTTCCAGAAGTGTAGATGCTACTCAGGTATAATATGATCCGTGGTTGTTTGTGCCTGCTAGAATAGTTTCCGGGGTGGGCAGGTCCGGCACTGTGATTGTCTCTGGCTAGGTCTGTATTAATTGGACGGCACAACCTGACGTCAGGTTTGGCCCAGATCTCGTGAACATTTCGGGACGAGCTGTTCAGAGAGGAAATCACGCTGACGAAATCATGTTCTTGGATTACGGCAAAACCTCCTGTATCTAATGTTTAGAAACTTTACAGAGGTTGAGTATGGACTTCCAACATTATAACATTACTGATATGTATTAAAAGAAGGATCAGCATAATAGGTCCCCTTAAAGTTAAAATGAGCGCTAATAATTCTTGACCTGTTGTCAATCATTTTGCTTGATGAACACGTTTTCCAATGAATAAAAATTAGCCATCAGCAGTAAAATGCGCTGCTTTCTTCTTAATGCAATGTGTGCAACTATTAGAGAAAAAATATTTTGTTCAATTTGCAAAACGATAAACTACGATGTTAGTGAGCACATCCTGCTCTACCTAATCTTCATGATTATTTAATTCCAATTCCGGAGTCCGGAGTCATAGTCGGTTTTCATATTATATGTGAAATCCACCGCAACGCATGTGCGGAACTGATAAAACCTCCGTGCACATAGACTTCAATTATTACATCACCTACGTGCTGATTAATGAAAACTGGCCACACCTGATAATGCTGAGTTTTGACCCGATGCTGAAGCCCTCCGCCACAGTTTCAAAAAATCCTAGAGAAAACCCTGAAATTTCTTGGAAATTGGTTGATTTGAGCTGGAATGACCCGAAGGCAAAACATCACAACAAGGCAGGAACTGAAAACAGCTGCAGTGAAAGCTGGACAGAGCATCACCAGGGAAGAAACTCAGATTCTGGTGAAGTCTAAGGGTTCAAGACTTCAGACAGTCATTGCGTGCAAAGGTTTAGCCACCGACCATCAAAAATGCTTATTTCTTTATTGAACATGTATTATAAGAAAAATATAGGTATGTCCAAACTTTTGACTGGTGCTGTATTTTGGGTAAATCAAAGGGTATATTTAATTGAGTCACAAGAATTTGACTGGTAGAACAAGAAATTAGTCTGTAGATTAACCAACTAATCATAAAAGAATCGCAATAAAAATCAATAGGAAAACTAGAGCTGCACTCAGAGAGCACAAGTACCTCCGCCAACAATTTTCAGGAATTTTTTGTGACCTTGACCTTTCACCTACGAAGGTGAAATTCATCAGGCTTCTATTCTGGGGTGAGGCCAGGCGATTGTTAAATTTTGGTGATAATGACATCAAAACTGTATCCTGCAGGTTGTTCACAAACAAACAGACAAACAAACGGCACCGATCACATAACCTCCAGCCGACTTTGTTTGGTGGAGGTAATAATCGTTAGAAGCAGCCCTAACTGTAACATTGGTGTTCAAGGATCAATCTTGGGGCCTACTTTGTTTAGCTTGCATAAAAATGACCTGCCTCACATCTGTGTCCGTCAACATACGAATGCATGCTGATGACGCACTTCTCTTTGTACATGCTAAAAACAAACCACAAGCTACAAGCAAACTAATAACAGCCGCCAGCAATGGGCCATGTATCCGAGTGGTTGGGTAACTCTTGTTTTGACCTGAATCTAAACAAAACTGTGTCCACTTTTTCTCAAGGAAACCCAGCAATCTGATGTTTTTGTTAACTGCAAAAATCTCGAAGTGGGGTCTGATTTTAAATGATCTGCAATCAACTCAATATAATTCCACTTTGCCAATTTTAGGCACATAAGACCACAACTAACAATAGGGATGGCCAAACTCTTTATGCATGCTATGAATCTCCACCCCCCACATTGCATTGCCAGCAGGTCACAAACCAACATGACAACTCTGAAGCTCATAAAATCCCTTTACAAGCAGACACTTCAAATCTTTGACCAAAAGCCAACAGCTTCCAGTATTGCCATATAATACATAAGTATAATTTATTTAATTTGGAAAGTTTAAAACATTTCTAAGATGCTTGCCTTATCCTTAGATTTTAAATGGGCTCGCCTCCTCTAATGAGCCAGTTCATTACACTGAACAGCAGCATGGCCACAAGCGCCATCAGTTGGCCAAGTCTCGGACATCTGAGTCACTTATTTTCTGGTTCGCTCACATCATTTGTGTACATTGTCTCATGAAATGGTGGTAGGGAGTCACCATTCACATGTGACCTCCTGTAGAATTTTAAAAGAAACCCTGATTCTTTCACAACTCGTTCTAAACAATGGACCTGCAAGGTGCCTGGCACTGCCTTGGACAACGCTTCATCAATGACTGGCTGAAAGCAATCTTCACCCACCAGTTGGACCTCTATACCTTTCAGAGATTGGTTGGCATACTCAAACGTTTTCACTGACGCAATCACCACTTTGTTAGCTTTCACATGAAAAACACTTTTTCCCCCCACACATCCACTCAAACCATTCTCTTTCTTTTGTCAAGCAAATGGAAGCTTCAAGAAGATTGCACTGCTGCCCTCTGAGAAAATATCTGCATTAAAAGCAGAGCCATCTATCAAACAGAAAGGTAACTACCCTTAAAAGAAAGACAACCACGAGAATCCAGTGGACTTGATCTTTGCATGGTGTTCATCTCAGGAAAAAGTTATGTTTTAGATGGACAAGGAGTTTTGGTGTCCGATGGACGTTTTTTCACCCAGTAATATCCCAAGGCTATTTAATCAAATCACACTTTTTTCAGCATAGGGGTAATCTTTAGCATAAAAACTAATAGCTGATGTGGATTATCCATCTCAAAAACTTATATCTGTGATTAAATAAAACTTTTAGTAGCTGAGATTTATCCTTCCAATGAGCTTTGCATAAATTATGCTAATTATTCCAAAAATGCAAAGACAGTAATGGCCAATTGAAAGCTGAAAATTTTCCTCATCAATTTCCACTAAGTTTGAGAACAATTTTAGTTATTTCGGTCCAAGTGATTTTTGGGGGCAATTTTTTGAAAAATGTCCATCCGACACCAAAACTCATATAAAATTTTCTCACTTTGGTCAGGAAAAACCCCTACAAAATCAACAGCGAACAAATTATCGACAAGTAACAAGTTATTCCTTAAAGGGTAGTCTTATAAGTGTTGGAAAAAGTATAAAGATTCCTTGAAATATGAATTTTGAATTTTGCTTCCTGGTGAGACGACTTTTGAAAAACACCCCTGTGGAGCTGCCCTTGCATTCTCTCATCGTTTTCATTGGTTTATGCTGCTTTTGTGGTATGTTATATGTGTCTTGTTGTCAAATTTTTTTTAAAAACCCACTCAAGGACTATGGATGAAAATTACTTTAATGGCAAACTGACGCATTTACACTGATTTGGAACTGATGAGTTCATTACTGTGAACTGTAAGTGGTAAACAAATAAAATAACTAGTGTTCAGAATCTTTCCCTTGTATCTTCATCAGTTTCTGAGATACAGAGGCTTTAAAACCAAAGTTTTGGCCCTAATATTGAGTGTTGCAAAAAATGCACAAATATCCAGAAGTCAGGACTTTTGAACTATTCAAGCTACACACTTGAAATTTTCATGGACTGTTCTGCACCATCAGCCACCAATTCAATCTGGAAGGTAGAAAAACAATTTCTCTGCTTCGACAATACAATTATCAAAACAAAGTACTATGTACATAAGTTTTTTATCGATTACTGGAAGATGGTATACATTGTATGCCCATTCATTTTAGTAAAACATTGAGTGATTTGACACTTTTGAAAAATACAGTTTCCTATAAGATACCAACTTGATATTTGGTGTATTTAACAACTAAAATATGCTCCTTCCAACAATTTATTTTATGGTAAAATCTGTCAAACCTTGGTAATGTACAATTGCAATATGGTTCAGACATGCTTTTTTTTCCCCATTGTACAGGGCCTATAAATCAGAAAGTTCAAATTCCTTGGCATAAATGACAAGTTGCTACAAAAGTACTTCTACTATAATATTACTAATGAATTCTCAGACTAGAAAGATTGAGTGCGTTTCTATCCAGAGGCATTGAGAACCAAATCTGGCCCCATGCACGAAACCAAACCTTTATGAGTCATCCAATTACCGTATGTGTTCGCAATATAGCCCAAATGGCACCAAATGTCCACAGAAATGTAAATGAACATATCATAAAACGCTATTTCTCACGGACCGAGTTTGGGAACCACTGCCATGGGTAGAGAAACTAAACCATTTCGCCACCAATGCAAGTTAGCTTACATCTGAGGTGCAAATGTTTGCCAAAAAGACAATAATCCCAGACACCCTTATAACAATTTGAACTTACATTCTCTGATCCTTCAAGCTAATCATCTTTTTCATTGCAGCATACTTCTTTTTAGCCTTCGGTTTCCCCTTAAAAAGAAGAAAACATGGAGTGGAACTTCATTAAGCCGCAGAAACTTAAGTTTATTTGACATTCTAGCTAACATTAGCTAGCAATCTCGGAAACATGTTAGCCAGCCAGATCTAACGCAATAAAAATTAACTTTCGCCAGACTATATTTTACCGACAATAATGTATACAGAAACTCATATGTCGCATTAAGTTCAAGCTATTTTATCATCGAATGCACATGACAGCTCACCATTTCGTTTTAAATCCTCAGTTCTGTCCGCGTGTGGGTCTTCTCAGCTTCCCTGTAACCTAAACGTCATCACTAATCGACCAGCTTTGCCTCTTGGCCACATTTGGCGTTGAGTTTGTACGTACGTGTCTTCCGGTCGTCCAAAGGTAAATACTCTCAAGGTAAGAACTGTGTCTACATAAAGATAGAATTTTTCGTATTTTTTGTTCGCTCCTGCAGTTTGCACGTTGGCCAATATTATACGCATGTCATGGACCGAAGCCAGTTGTATGAACGAGTAACATAAATTGTCAGTTAGATTCGTATTTTAGTTGTCAGGTAGCTAGCTGTCGTTAATGATACAATATTCAGTTTAGATGGCTAGCTAGCTAGCTACCACCTTGTTTTCAAGAGCTAACGTACTAGCTTGATAGCTTACCTGCTGAGCTGAATATTGAGAGCATGCTGGCTACTGTTGCACCATAGCTAATGTCGCTGGCTTCATTCATGAATTAATATCGTGTCAGTACATCGATTCGCTTCGTGACTTTATAGAACCAGAAGTGATATAAATATTTTCTTTTTGCAAATAAAACATCGTTAGCTTCTTGACGAGGTTGTGGTTCAAGACGATGGTTGTCGAGCTTAACGTTTAACCGTTCCTAGCTAGCTTGGTATACCTGGCACATTATTCCTCCAAGTAACTTAGCTGGCTAGTTAGCAATCAAGCGTAATTGGCTAACGATTTCTAGCCGACTCTCCTGCAGCAACCACGGTACTTTTGACGTCATATCGGTAATTAGCTAGTTGAGGCTGAATGACATCTGAGAACTAGGTTGGTCATTCATTTGTTTTTGTTTTTTTTTTTTTTTTTTGAGGAGAGTGAGCAATTGTTCATCTCTGATGTGCATTGAAGTTGTCTAGATTAAATTGACCGGCAACTGTCGTAAGCAGTTTTTCGGTTTGCTGGAATAATTTGGACGGCTGGCTAGCTAGTTAGTTATTTAAGGCGAAACTTCAAAGAAGTCTGTCTTTTCTCGAATGTAGTTGGCGTTTTTTTAACCATGCGAGCTAAAGATGCATGTAGATCCTCTCGATTGCTAATGCTAGTTATTTGTACTTAAGTCCTTTAAAGAACGGATCAAACCATTAAATTCGATGCATCGTATAGCTTAGTGAGTTTCGTGTTGGTGTAAAACATAAAGGGGCTACCATGACTTGGAATTGCGGCTGCGTGATTGAATTATTTCTTAACCTATTGATACTAGGCTACCATGGATTGAAATCCTTCGATAACAGTAGCTGTACTGACTGTCTTATTGGAAGGGGTCATATGCAAATTACTGCTGCTATTTTTGATCGTGATTAACATGGTTGTAGTTACGGGCTAAATACAGTGGGAAGGTACCCTCATCTATGTACAATGATACTCATTAATGAGTTTGATCATAAATAGAGCTCGTGTGCAATTCTTACTAATGTTCGAAATGTCGAATTCTTGGAAGTTGATAGAACAGGGATCATCAATTTCGAGCAGATATATCTAGTATCATTTTTACTGAACTCTGTTAAACTCTGTTTATAGGGAGTTAGGGTGATGCATTTTTAATTCATCTAGATTATATATCCAACCCATCACCCTACACTCTCCCAGTGTAGCGCTTATAAATATTGATGCCCTACTTGGCTGTAGCGCAAGACTGCGCTTCAAGTGACAGCTTTACCTCTGCAAGAGCTACCACTTAAATTACTTGACAAACTGTAATGCACAGTGTCCTACACTAATTAGATTTTTAAAATGTGTGAAAATCGCAAACAGGATCTGCTTTTGGTTTGCTTGTTGATAACTTGAAGCACTTTGTGAGTAGTCGTGTTTTTCACTTGGGGAGGACGTAAGCATTTTGCTGCTCCCGAACAGCGTACGCATTGAGACCAGGGACTCGGCCGTATGAAGCTCTTTTCTGCGGACGAAGAGAAGTTCAAGCCAAGGCTGAAGATGGTCTGATGGACCGGCGCTTCTTGCTGACCTTTGCCTTCTGCTCGGTCGCGTGGGTCTTCTTCTGGGAAGTGCGCTGGAAGAAAGGGAAGGAGAGTCAGATAGAGGAATGGATTCAAGGGCACAGCCTTTCCGAATACAAGCATTTATTTGAAGGTAAGTTTTGAGGGTGAGCTCTTGATGTTGTAGTATGTACGCAGGATGATAAAGCTTGTATCATATCAATAATTTCATTTGGACTCCAGCATCATGAGGAAAATTCACTGAGACAGCACACAGCAAGTGGGCTGTGCAGCTGTGAGTGGAAGTACTGCTGGGCAATTATGGTTTTTCAGTGGTGCCTGTCATCTCCTCAAACACTCAATCTCACTAGCCATGTCTCTGTCTGCAGAGAATGCAGAAATGCATTTGGTGTTTGCTTTGTTAAGCCCATTACGTAAGTGGAGCATCTGGCAAGATGACCAGGAATTGTATTGCTGTTCTTAACCTACTGACCTACTGCTTACCTCAGATTAGCCCATGCGTGTCACATTGGGTATTCAGCCATTAGCACTCAGTATGTGGAAGGACCCAAAGAAGTGTTTAGGGGCTGGTGAGTCACTGTTGGCATTTATTTTTATTTGGAAAAGTTGTTCTTCTCTCGTGCACTGTTGCCACTCATGCTGCTGAGGGTTTTGTTGTATTATTATGGGTGGTGAGGGTATTGCTATAGCATTACAGGTGGCAAAAGTGCTACTTCTCTATGAATGCTGGTAAATGCTAATGTATTAAATGGTGTATCACTATTTGGAAAATTGTGAGCAAATGAATTTTGCATATAATAATGGGAAACTGCAGAACTTAGAGTTGAGGCTTTTCCAACTCCGATGTGAAGTTGGGAAATTGTCAGAGCCTCTGTGCTATTCTTGAACTCTGATGTGGTCACTGATAACCCTAATAGTCTTGCCCCAATAGTGCCAATTTCGATAAATGTTGCTGCAAGGCATACATCCTAAGTGCAAGCCTTGCAACATCAGCAACACAAACTGTCAAGCTGCTCCTCTCTGTTTCTTTGCACTTGCTTTTCAGTTTTACCTTTTGAAGTTCTCACAGAAAACTGCATTGTTTTGACTGAAACGTCCTCAGTGACTTTATAAAATGAGTGTCATGATTCATTGGACAATAACACTGCGGCTATTTTAGTTCCTGCTTGCTTCAAGGACTTTTTGCATTCAGTGTCCTTTCCAGCGTGTAAAATACATGTTCAATTGGATTCAGATTTGGTGATTGTCTCAGCCAACAGAACCAAAATAACCAAAAATGTGTCACTGTCCAATGAATAATGGTGCCACATTCTGCTCACTAGATGCTTCTTTGCTTTGAAAGTGCTTATACTGACTTTTACCATCACAGAAAGCTCTCGACATTCTATGCAAAATACTTTACAGCCAATTTGCAAATTCAACATGCAAATTAATGAATGCTTATAAGAATGTGGGTGGAACTGCTGTATGTTAGATGGTGACATGTATAATGTAAAACACTGGGTAATGGTTGCCAATGTGCTGCTGTATAATTGACTTGGGAGTTATGCCATAGTATGCTTTAAGATGTACTGTGGGTATATTTAGTGTGTATTTGGCTGCTGGCAGGTCATAAATGTTACATAAATAAACTAACTGAAATTGTCAATGATTTTGAACTGAACTGTTTAGACAATTAATGTTACTTTTATGGTTGGTAATAGTCTATGACGAATGCAATGTTGTAATATTTCTGGTAATGAGATATTAGTGTAATATAGCGGTGGGAATCGCCAGAGGCCCCACAATTAAATATTATCATGATTATTGAGTCACAATATGATATTATTGCAATATTGCGATATGTTTCTCCGGTTGCGTGTCTCCATCCACCATCTTTGTTCCGGCCAACTTCCGGCTGAATCTCGTGAGAGTCACACCTTTGCTGTGCTGTCCTGACCAGACAGCACTAAGCTCCATCTTAGCAGTCAGCTGGACTGAAAAGTCAATTAGTTGTTATCATTCTGGTATTCAAAAGGTGAATTGGTATTTGCAACATTTATTTATGTAATAAAATCACGATACTTGGGATCTCTAAATGGATACAGTATTGTGATATTATGCTGTATCAATTTTTTTTTTTTTTTTTTACTTCATTTATTAATTTATTTCACCCCACCCCTAGAGTAATACTGCAGATATATGAATGTATGTGAGTATCACTGCAGTCTGGTGGTGGTTGTTGCATTAGCCCAAGTCTGGCTTTCCCACTGTGCGTCTCCAGATGTACTGACCTTGGAGGAGCTGAGCCTCACTGTTCTGACCCGACTGAAGGAGGCAGTGAAGGAGCGCCGGCGCTGGAGGGACATTGCAGAGGCCCACAACCAGCTACTCCGGGACTTCGCCTTCCAGGAGTGGCTCTGCTCGCAGAGCCTAGAGCACTACTACCACACGTACGCGCATTTTGTGCCTTGCACACCAAGGTCAAATCTAAAAGGGCAAGCCTCTGCTACGGTTGAGTGCTGCCTTATTAAATGCTAGAATATTAGTATATATCATTTCAGGTTAGCTTGTTTTCAGTTTGATTGCTTATGAAGGATGTTGCAGTGTTTTCTGCTTTCCAGCAGAGGGCAGCACCTTCCTGCGCATGGCTGGATGAGCTGGGTGACTTTGAGCTCTGATAGCTGCAGCTCTGTGAAGGATAATTGGTACAGGCATTGTTTTTCAAAAGATGCTGTGCATTCACTCGGCACATTTTCCTGTAACAGCAATATAGTCTACTGCAGTGTTCAAAGCCTTTCGTAATTGCTGACATTCGTTGCAAAAGAGATGTGTTGCTTCCGCAGCAATAGCTGGCCAAACTGAAACAGAATATCCTCAATGGCAAGGTCACACAAGTAGCATAGATTCTTCCTCAGCAAAATGTATGCTGTGCTTTCTTTCATGCATTTCTGTAGGAGTGCTCTGTTCCTATACTACTAGTTAGAATATGAATCAATTCAAAGTGGAACTAATTATTGCAGAAGATGTTAGACTGCAGAATCAAGTTCAGAAGGCGTAAATGGGGTGCCATCTGTCTTCATCCAAACATTGGTGCTGACAACCTTGGCGCAGTTCCACTAGGACCGAAATACAGCCCCTTGACATCAGCAGAGCAAATAGCCTTGCGTGAATGACTTTAATATGTCCTTAATTTTTAGCTTCCATGAGGACTGCGTCATTTCTGCTGTATGAAGGGGTTGTGATTTCCGCGCAGCCTTAGTAATTTTGATTGCGGGCGATATTAACCTCATGACCCAGGAGCCGTAATGGACGTCGTGATTGCATTTTGGCAGGGAAACCAGACAGCCCCATTGCGCTGGATGTCAGTGCCGAGAGAGGCCCCAGGTTTGACAGGCTATGTGCCCGTGTTGACAAGAAAGAAACGGCAACTCAGGGGCCAAGAAGAGGCCACACTGTTTTTATTTTACTTTATTTTGAGGTTTATTGAGTCTACCATGGGCAGTTGTTTCAGTGTTTTCCCAAGTATGTTTACTTTCTGATTGTTTGTTTTGTCTCTGTTTTGGCTGAAGGCTGAAGACGTTGGGGTGTAGAAACCTTGATGATTTAGCCAAGTTTGATAGTCAGCTGCAACTCTCTCTGGCTGCCTGGGGTTATTATTACGAGGACTACATCAAACTGTCCACTGGCATAAAGGTGCTCCAGGCATCTAGGGGGAGTCGTGACCAAGAATACGAAATACAGCTGGTGCACAGCCTGGCTGAGAGGCGCCTGAATGAGAAGTGGTCAGTTGGTGAGTCCTAACGGGGAGACCTGTCTGTCTGGACCAAGAAACGCATGCAAATTTGACTAGATTTACTGGTCAGTTTGGGCAGCTTACTTTGAACAGTCGAGTTTTTTTTTTTTGCAATTTAGCTTTGTTAAAATATGCAAAGCACGATCATTTGCAAACCATTTATAATATCATAAAGGAGAAATGAAACTTCCTCTTAGCCTTAATGCATTTACAATATTGGCTGCCCTAAGAGTGTGTCTCAGTGAAGACTGTATATTATTTTGGTGCGTGATCTTTGGTCCGTGTGGTGTAATTTCAGTGTCCCATTAATGCATTCTGTTTGATGCAAGTCAATGTTAGATGCTTCTGTTGTGTTCCTGAGTGTGCTTATGGTAGTCAGTATCATTCACATGACTAACCTAGATCTGGAATATTTGCCAATGTAACTCACTGTAAGTGTAATTACAGGTCTTGTTTCACTAGTCATGTGTACATAGCGCCGATGGTATTGCTTAGTCAGATAATAGGTTTGTTGAAAGTGAGCAAAGGGCATGTCTGGAAGTTCAGCAATGGGTGTGGTTAACACGGGCCTATCCTCTTTTACAGCCTCACAGTAGCTTTATGTATCACTATGATAAAGGCAGCAGAAAGACATGGAGTGTGGGTGTGGAGGAAGTAAACTCTTTAGAACTGTAACTTACTTTCTGGAACATTTACTTTGGCCTCTCTAGCCTCTGAAAGGCTTTGTGATGTTTGTTCAAAAGGAGCCGGAGCTGTCTTTCACTTCTCTCTTTGCCCCTCAGCGGGAGCTCTGATATTTGGCTGTACTGTGGCACTGTGCTTCCTGATAAGGGACCTCATGTTTTACGTGATTGGTGAGTAGGCTGCTGCATTGAATGGGTTTGAGCTGAGAGAGTGTCCAGTCCACCTTGAGCATAAAGCATGAAATAAAACCACTTATTTGCACCGCTAATGCTCAAGAAACCAGTGGGTTGCTACGCCTAACAATTTTTTCTTTTACCTCTGGGGGGCTGGTGTTTTAGCTCAATCATTGTCCTGCTGCTTGGCTTGAATATTTCAGAAATATTCCACCACTGGAAAGAATGGTGTTTTCATAAAACTTTGCTGTATATGTGGCAGAGAGGCAAACAAAATTTGAAACTGATGTATCAGGACCTGAGAAAACATAGAAAAAGGCTGTGGTATTCAGTTTTGTACAAAAGGTAGAAGACCAACAATAACCAGAATGTGCTGGGCTCTTTGCTTTCCCAGAACTGAAAATTGGGTCGGCACTGAACACCCGTTTACAACAATTACTAGTGCTGACTTGTTCTCTGTCATTTACTCTTATTTACATGTTTTCCAATTATCAGAATAATCCAATGACAATTAAAGATCGCATTCTTCTTAATGGGATCTAAGGGCAATTGAATAACAGGCTAAATTCAGTTCAGTAAGATAATTTACTCCCATGCTTCACAAAAGGTAAACTGCTGTGGAACTTTCGTGCTACCTTATTGGCAGATCAGGCTGTCTAACCTGTGCCTTATGACTGTTGAAATTTAATTGAAGACAAAGATTTGAAACACCATCGTACAATTTTGAATAAGGCTGATTGAAACGCACCAAATTCTGCATCAAATGAGTTATTATCATTTTACCCTAATGAGGAGCACTTGCAACTCCTGATAGTGTGAAGTGTTTTTGGGCGAAAGTATGGTGAATGATTGAGGAAAAAGTCAGGATAATTTTTTTTTTAAAAGGGATGTTCTGTGCCTAGTGCCTACCCAATCTACGAATCTGGCTACGCCAGTGTTGCAAAGTACCAAGATAGGTCAGGTCTCATGAATAAAAATGGACATTGCATGATTTCATAATATGCTGTAATACTTCCTTGTTAATTAAAAAAAAAAAAAAAACATTTTTATGACTGCACTTACTCTACCAGTTATGTCAGTTTTGCTCATCTAGCTTCGATGGTTGATTGTAGTTTCTATTTGGGATCCTAAAGTTTCCAATGTGGAAGTACAATCTGTCATTCAATCAACCTCCCAAGAGCCAGAAATTGTCAGCCGAATGACGCGTTTCTGATGCATAAACAGAAAATTCTCAGTCCAGGCAACACTGACAAAAATTAAACATTGTTCATTTGCATTCACTAATTACAATGTAATTATACAAAGCCGGCTGAAAATCGGCAAAGTATCCCTTTAAAGATGTTTCTCAACATGTAGTTCTCCCTGACTGTTTGTTTCCCTTTGTATATCACTTACCAGTTGCAAATTGAACATTGAAATGTGATCAGATCATTTCTTTCTGCTTCATAGGTGGAATTACTGTTTCCATCATAGCGTTCGTCTTTACCATCAAGTTCCTTTGCGAGCTTGCTGCGCGAGTGGTTAGCTTCCTGCAGAATGAGGACCGCGGTCGACGGGGTGACCGCAGCATTTATGATTATGTGCGGGGCAACTACCTTGACCCACGCTCCTGCAAAGTGTCCTGGGACTGGAAGGATCCACAGGAAGTTGGCCAGACCATGAGCTTTAGGGTTCAAGTATGGCCCTCTATCATACCTCCTCTTCTTGTCATAGCCCTTTACCCAATGGGAATTTAAATGATAAAACATGCTGGGATACTCATTTGAGGTGTTGGGGGGGTCATATTGAAACAGGTTTTATTATTACATTTAGTTAGTGCTTGAAGCCGATTAGCTGTGTGACATTGATGATCACTTTGGATTTAGGCATGTGGGTATCTTCCTTCGTCCAAGTGCAATAGATGTGGGAAACAAGGCTAATTCTTGGGAAACTTCTGGTAAGATCCCTCACTAATGGAAACTTGAACTTGATTATTTGTGCCCTATTTTGCTAGCTCTTCTACAAGAATGGCCAGCCATTTCCTGCACACCGCCCAGTGGGGTTGCGGGTCAACATCACACACATCGAGCTGGCGCTGGACATCCCGGTCACCCAGGAGGTCCTGCAGGAGCCTGAGTCCAACGTGGTCAAAGTGGCCTTTACCGTCCGCAAGGCCGGCCGTTACGAGGTAGCTGTAAAGCTGGGCGGCCTCAACGTGGCCTACAGCCCGTACTACAAGATATTTCAGCCAGGTATTTACCTCATAATTTTCCACCTTGGTCTCTTAGCTAGATTTTCGTATTCCCATTTGCTGCATTTTATGAGGTAAATAATTGCCACTGCTGCTGTTTTGGCCTCCTATCGAGATTCCACTGCTGCCTGTAACCATTTTATGTGCTTGTTACCCTCACATGAGCGATCCTTTGTACCTGTTATAATTCTTTTGCTGTATCGTTGCCATATTCAGCTTCTTTGTGCCAGCAGCCCCTGTTTTACAGAGCTTACTTGCAGTTACTCCCTGTGGAGTTCATTGCATGTGAATTTGGCCTCTATGCCCTTTGCAGGAGTAAAGGCTGTTTTGGTCATATAGAATGAACTGAGGTAAACTGTAATTTGTGGTAATTAAATCTAAAATATTTTTTTCTCGAATGAAAAGTTCCTAAGAATATGGTTAACACTTGCAAAAAATCGGAGGAATCATCAACCAACTAAGTCAAATTCTTGCTGTTGTACAATAGTGACAGTTGGCCTTAGAAAAATGTTTTTGATGTTGGCTTTCAGTACTTCTGGGAAGTTTTAAAAGTAGAAATTTAAAAGCTTTGCCTTCTATCATTTCGTTTTCAGGAACGGTGGTTCCATCAAAGACGAAGATTGCCTACCACTTCTCCACCCTGGTGCTGACCTACGGGCAACAGCACACGCTGCAGATCGAGCCTCGCGACGAGTATGGCAACCCCACCAGTAACTCCACCTCGCTCAATGATGAAGTCAACTACAGCGTGCATGTCCACCTGGTAAGAATGAACCAAACCATTAACTGTTCCTTTCACGCTTATTCAGTGAGAATCAGCCCCTCCAGTAACTTATTCACTACCTAACATTACTTCGCTATTGTGGAAATTGACACCTTGGAAATTCTTTATTTTCTGATGTGCTTACGAACTCATTTGTGCAGCCTTTTGACTGTTCACACCTAGGCCCTGATCTACCAAAGCTTTGCGTGTATAGAAATGCGTGCAAATGCCATATCACCTGCAAATTAACCTGCAATCTCATCTACTAAGGGTGTGCACTGATGATTGCGTCTTTGAAGTCTGCAAATTTGCACATTCTATGCAGTTAGTACTTTTGGCCCGAATGAATATGTAATAAGGGGTGTGCCTATCTTAGTGTGCAAAATATGGGAGGAGAAAATGAAAATACAAAATTTTAGCACATGCATAGTGACTTATCAAGCTCGAAAGCAATTTCAGTGATGGCGATTGCGTTCGCTGTTTAATACCTTTGAAGGGTAGGTGCTAATTGGCTCTACGTAATTGTGCACAGACAAGGCTGCCATTATTGCCGCAAGGAGAAGACACAGGCGGCGAGTACACTGAGAACGGGTGTTCACCATCCGTTTGGGATGTCATAGGAGGGAATAATCCAGGCATATCACCTATCCAGCAATGACATTTTGGAGCTGTTAGATGAAATAAGGGCTGATTTGGAGCCAGTCACAAGAAGTCATGCCATACCTGCAATGACAAAACTTCTTGCTGCTCTCCATTTCTCGCAACTGGTTCATTCCAGCGTACAGTAGCTCCCACTGCTGGGATCTCCCAACACAGTTCTCGTGTGTACTGTCTCAAATACTGGATGCCATGTTGCGCAGGATGGGCCGGTACATAAAGTTTCCATCCACACGGGAAGCACTGAATGAGACCAAACACGAGCTCGCTTCCCAAGAGTAAGTGGAGCGAGTGACTGTACTCATGTGCAAATTGTTCCCCCCCTCAAACACTGAGCATGCACTGTTATAAACTTGCACCTTTTTGCCAGTTATTTTAACTGTAATTTTACAATTTGTTTATAACACTGGTTCCGTGTATGTTAACTGTAAACCACAGTTAAATGCGCGCAGGACTCTTCTTACAGTTAAAATAACAAGGAGACAATGCGTTAATTTAACTGTAAAACTCAGTCCATTTATAACAGGATGAAATTATGGATGAAATTCTGTGGGTGACCAGTACTAATGATCCTATTGAATGAGTTCGACAGTTGATTCCGAGAAATTTATTTCTACGGAGTTATGGTCCTTGTTTCTGTTCGTCGACTTGGTGTATTGGATTTGCGATGGGGACAAGTTTTCTCGGAAACTATTGCATCTACGTGAATGAAATTTTATATAATGCCAGTACTGATGACCCTACTGAATGAGTTCGACAAATGATTCCGAGAAATTCATTTTTACAGAGTTATGGCCCTTGACTCTGTTCGTGGACTTAAGTGTATGGGTGTTGCAATGGGGACAAGTTCTCTCGGCAACTCTTGCACCTACATGGATGAAATTCTGTGGGTGACCAGTACTAATGATCCTATTGAATGAATTCGACAGTTGATTCCGAGAAATTTATTTTTACGGAGTTATGGTCCTTGTTTCTGTTCGTCGACTTGGTGTATGGTGTGTGGCCAGTTTTCATTTATAACGCATACCGATTACAACTCTGGACTTCTCGCACTTTTCTTTACTCAGCGGTTGGAAGCAATGCATGTGTTTCGCGATCGTTTAAATGAAATTAGATCATTTGAAACATCTTTATGCAATTACATTGCTTCCAGCCCAAGGACTTCATTTCCGCGCGAGAATCTCTTACATACGCGTTGATTGAATAATTGCTGACTACAGCAGAGGAATGTAAATATGCATCTTAAACTCACACCGAATGCGTGAGAGTTGACAGGTATGCGTTATAAATGAAAACTGGCCACATCTGATAATGTTGAGAGTTTTCGGAGTTTCTGTAATGGTAATTTAAATGAATGATTGAAAACAGGTTGTGACCAATCATTAATTTTAAGGGATTGTTTTGAGCCTCCCCAGTTGCCAGTGCACAAGCCGCCACTGTCTCACTGTACTGCCTACCCTCTCCCAGGAGTCTTACTAAAGGGCAAGAGAAAAAAATCAAGCTCCCCTGCTTCTGGGCAGTACATAACTCCTCCTGTTTGTGGAGTATGCCTGTAGTAAAGCTCAGAAGCTCCAAAACACAATCATTTCTATCAATTATCTGAGTAATTGCAGTTGCATCATCCTAACCGTAATTGCACAGTTAAGTTGTCCTGGTCAAAGAGAGACTGTATCCATCTGTGACAGACGTATAAAATATTGAATGGTTTGTCCTTTGTTGGAGGTTTATACCATTTCTGTCAGAGGTTAAGCACTGACATCTGGACCCCCTGGAGGAAATCTGTCTCGGAAGTTTTGTGTGTACTTGGGGGTAGGAGTGGGTGATACATCAGCATGAACAATATATCACAAGAAATATGGTGCCAGATGAATATGGGTGTTACACCAATACTGGCAGAAAAAATCATTTTGATGTTTACATTGGAGCACCAGCATCAGTTCAAAAAAATTTATGAGGAAAATATGGCTGAACTCTTGGGTAACTGGATTTGATCAATTTTGGGGAGACGGACAGAATAATTTGATAGGTGATATCTTGCTCTTTCACTCTCTTGCGGTTAAGTTTACTGTCCCCACTTAACCGTAGAAATATTACCTGTTTTTGTCTAAGCTTCTGCGCACAGCACAGCAGGCGCTAAAGGAGACCTTTTTAGAATCATTAGAGGCAAACAACATATCATAAAAATTAGTCCTTTTCACCCCCACTTAAAGTTGTACCCCTTTTCGAGACTACAGAGAACATAACAGTCTTATGCTACCAGCGAGAGAATGTGTCCTTCATCATTTTATTTACGTATTTGCAAGCTCGAATGCAACCCAGTGTTGGCCTTAATCATGCTTGTTATCAGAAGCAGTCTCAAACTTTTTACAGGAGTTGATGACTGCGCTTTAGCATGTCACACAATATTCATGTTTGGTGTCACTCATTAGAAGGAATCTATGAATAATATTCATAATATTCTCTATTCATAAGTCCATGAATCTCATGATAAAAATTTAGTGGTGTTTGGTCCTTATACTTATAATGGAATTGAACTTTAATGTATAATTGCTAGTTTCGTGGAAAACCGTTTGGCTTCTCTTGCAGTAAAACCCCTCCACAGATCTTCCAATCAGCGCATCTTCCTTTGATCATTAAAAAAGGGGGCAGGGGGAGTGCCTTCCATCCCTTTCGGGTAACCACATAAAAGCATGGGCCTTTTCTCAGTGATTGGCTTTGCACACTCTGAAAATTAAGTTGTAACATCTGTTATTGAAGTATACTGTTACCATTGGGAGATTTTGCTGTCTTTTGGTTCCCAAACCTTGGTTTTGGCCTTATTTGGGACTAATTCAGGAAAAGCAAGCTTTAGTGTGATGTTCTCTTTTTTTCATTTTTGTCTGTGAATATTCATATCCATTTTATTTTTGTTAAAAGTACTGGATCCTCGTCTGTATATATGGACATTTGATACACTGTTTAGTCTCTAATAAATGTCTTCATATTAAACTAGACTCTGAGTTGCACATTTTGTTAAAGGTTGATCAAACTGGTTGTTCAGCTTGATAACTGATATCATTTCATAATTGGCAATTTAATTATATATATTTTATTGTGCTTTTTGGATAAGCGAGTGCTTTTAAAAGTTGATTGACTTGTGTTCAGTGTTCAGAGTGTCGTATGTTTAGCAAGGATGTTATCTGTTAAAACTGTTGTATTTGAAAATTGCATCATATTTGACCAAACCAAGACACTTCCAAGACACAACATCAAGGATGAGCTACTGGTCTGGGACTGCTAAGAAATTGGTTCAGACAAGTTGATTGATTTTGCCACTTGCCTAATTAGGCTCGTACCCTAATTCCTGTTAAATACCTGTACTCCTTTTGAGGCACGATCTCTTAAAATTTGGAGAATAAGTATTTATTTCAATCCTCTAAAATACAAATTATAGAATTGTCTGCACTTTTCTTCTCACTAGCAACAGCCCTAGTTTGTGTGTAACTGCTACCAGCTTACAGCAATGAGCTCTCTGTGTGTGTGTGTGTGTGTGTGTGTGTGTGTGTGTACATGCAGCTGGGCACGCAGGATGATGAGAGTGCGGATGAGTACTACAGCAAGGGGGTGTCCTCCAATAAGCAGCTGTGCCAGGTGCTTCTGCGCCTCACCCTCAGGAAGAAGGGCTGCTTCCGCGCCTGCATCTCCTACCAGAATCAGCCCCTCTGCAATGGCGAGTTCGACATCATTGTGCTGAGCGGTGAGCAGCTTCCTGTCACACGCCCCGTCCGACAAACTGAGAAAATGTGCACCCAATATTTCCTTACCACCTAAATGGAGTTTCATGTAGGTTAGAAATGAGGTACAAAATCCAGAGGTCAAAAAGTAGAAGTCCTGCCATGCATTTCCTTCACCCATGAGCACAGCGAACTGATTTTACTGGTTAGTTTTACCTTCTGGCTAGTGCTCTGCAATTAGTAATTGTGATAACCCATAAACCCTTTCTCTGCCTGGGTATTTTTTTGTTAGTTGCCAGCCACCCCCAGCATTTTTGATAACAGTCACTGATCTTTTAACACTCCCAGTATATTACGTTTTATGGATTTGTAAACGTGGAATGTATCAAACAAAAAAAAAGGCTCTAGTTTTAGACACGAGAAACCACTTTATTTTACAACCCTATTTCCAAAAAAGTTGGGACACTGTGTTAAGCGTAAATAAAACAGAATGATGATGCAAATCAATTCAACCCAATGTTTAATTGAAAAAAGGACAAAGACAACATTTCAGATGTTTAAACTAATAAATTTTATTGTTTTTTTTGAAAGATATCTGCTCATTTTGAACTTGATGACAGCACATGTGGCACTTTTTAAAAAGGTTGGAACAGGAAAATAAAAGACTGGAAAAGTTGCACAATGCTAAAAAAGACAACTGGCAGAAAAGCTCACAGCTAATTAGATTATTTAGAAACAGTTCAGTAACACGATTGGGTATAAAGAGTCTTTCATAAGTAAATATCGTGAGGGCTTAACCACTCCATGAAAGACTGCTTCGGGAAATAGTTCAACAATTAAAAAAAATAGCATTTTCAACTTAAAATTGCAAAGACTTTGGAGATTTTATCCTCCACGGTACAAAATATCATTAAAAGATTCCGTGAAACCAGAAGAATCTTTGTACTCATAGGACAAGGCCAAAATCCCATTTTGAATGGCTGTGATTTTCAGGTCCTCAGGTGGCACTCCATTAAAAACAGACATGATTCTGCAGTGGATATCACTGCATGGACTCAGGAACTCTTCTGTAAACCATTGTCAGCAAACAGTTTGTCACTGCATCCACAAATGCAAGTTAAAACTCTGCCATGTGGAGATTAAACCATATATTAACAAGTTCCAGAAACTCTGCCCTCTTCTCTGGGCCTCATTTAAAATGTACTGAGGCAAAGTGGAAAACAGCCCTGTGGTTTGACTAATTGAAATGAAATTCTTTTTGGATGCCACGTCCTCTGGGCTAAAGAGGAGAGAGGCCATCTGGCTTATCTGCAAACAATTCGAAGGCCAGCATCCATGATAGTATGGGGGTGTATTAGTACACATGGCATGGGTAACTCGCGCATCCGTGAAGACACCATTAATGGTGAATGATAGATACAGATTTTGGTGCAACGTTTACTGCTAACCAGATGCCTTTTTAAGAGAAGGCTGTGCTTATTTCAGCAACACCATGCCAAACGCCATATTCTGCACGTATTACAACAACATGGCTCTGTAGTCAAAGAATATCGAGGCTACTCATCACAGCTTGTAAACTCAGGTTTCATGAAACTGCAGGAAGAAAGGAAACTTCCATCTTTACATGCTTATGAGATGTGCCTGAACGCACCATGTTCTTGTTTATTTGACTTGTTTTTGTCAGAAGATCCGAAAGGGCGCCGCCCACTATATAACAATGTAAAGGTGGATTGCAGGAATATCTCATCAGTGGCTGGGTGGCATCCCTTCAGGATTAACGAGAAATCTCAATCGCGCAGAAAGCGTCAAGCGCAATAACATTAAATGCCGCAATGGGGCGTACAAGTGACCTTGCTCCTTTTTGGTTTTTTTTTTTTTGTTTGTTTTTTTGAGCCGTACTTCCATACCTCATACGGCCTTGAACGGCAACTAAACTTGCTAATCATTAGTTTGTTCATACAGCTTCTATCAGTTCTGAACATATGATTACTCATAACCAGTTCTTGTGTACTTTGGCTGAATTAAAGTCAAGCTATTTATGTGCTGATTAATCAAAACTCACTATGTAATCTTTAAATATTAAGTAGTAATAAAGAGACGTAGAAAGGTCTAACTAGGCTACTTTTGGGCCTTTTACCCCAGTTTGGTTCCCATTCACATACCTCATTTTGAACCGTTTGGTGCATTTACACTAAACATTAAAACGTTCAGATCTGGAACCAAAAAATAGTTGGTTTTTCTTGCGAACAGTGATGACCTCAGCAGGCATGGTTATAGAATAATAGTTTGCCATTGTCACAGATTACTTCCCGCATGGATGTGGAGGTGGAAAGTGAATACAGGCCTAATCAAGGTATCACCAACATGAGTAAAACAGGTTGAATGTAGGGCTGGGCAATAAATTTATCGCAATAATTTAAAAGTTACTTCCGTCATCGAGCAGACAGACGAGCTTGCTTTCTATCTTTATGCCGCATACCTGGTGCGGTGTTGAATGAAACATCAAAGGCCATCTGAAATGCTTCCGGGAATAAAATTCCGTTTTGAAGTCAGCCAATTACCAGCGAGCTTGGACAGCTTCCATCACCTTGGCATAATTGCCCTACCTTAAATCTATAGACCTGTACTTAGCCTACCTAACAGTCAAGCCATTTATTTAGCCTGCTGACTAATTAAAACCGGTATGTAGCCAATAATGATTAAGAAGTGATAGCGAGAAACAGACAGACCTAGCCAGTCTACCGTGTTAGATTGAAAGAATGCCACTAATCTGTATAATTAGGGTGAAAAGACACGTTCTTTGAATTCTACCTTTCATCGTAGAATTTTTACGTATTAGAATGAATTTTGTTTTAATAAACCTTCTATAACCCTGGTCCTCAAATCGTGGTCCTCAAGGTCCGAGACCTGCTGGTTTTCCACCCTCCCTTTACCTGGAACTCAGGTGTAAAGACAGTCTGGCCAATCAGGGGCATTAAATGTTCATTTACTTACCTGAGATAAAAGAAAACCTGGACTGAATTTGGATTCGAGGTCCAGATTTGAGGATCCCTGTTCTATAAGATGGCCCTGGTTTTTAAGCATCTAAAACACAAAGTGGAAAACCTTTTGAGAGGCATATCAAACATGAATGGGAATGAGAAATTTTCTTTTCGCATTGTACGAATGGTCTTAATGCACCAAAAACCTGGCAAACGCATTTAGGCAAGTCTGTTCCGCAGATTTGTAGTATTTTTTTATTTGATAATTGAGAATAATAATTAAAAATAAAGGAATTCATAGCTCTTGATTTTGGTTCTTTTGAGCTTCTAAATGGCCTGCAGTGAAGTTGAATATATTTTGTTTTAGTGTATCAAATGTGTCATATAAATTATCGCATTTGCAAGAAGTGGCCATATGTCAGAATAGAAATGATCCAGCAAGTGCATTCATGCAAATCTGCCATGTTTCATGGTCATTTCAATTTCAAAATGTGACGAACAAAAATGTTATCGACATAAATTACACTGTTAACCAATTTAAATTGTAAATTGAGCTAATGAACTATTTGATTGGAAATTGAGCAAAGTAAATGGCAGCGGGGTGAAAGCAATTGTTAGCTAGAACGTGATGATTCTGTAGACCTTAACGTTGCTCTGTTCAGCACGTCGCTGATAAACGCTGAGGTTAGTGAAGTTGTTTTCCGGAAGCATTTCCTATGGCCTCTGATTTCTGGCAGTCGTTTGTTCAACGCTGCATCAGGTATGCGTCATAGAAAAGATAAAAGGCAAGCTCATCTGTCTGCTCCATGGCAGCAGTTATCGTGGTACATTCATCGCCCAACCTTAGTTGGATGTCTGAATAGACCCTTTCGGTTTAAGGGAGAGAAAAAGTGAGATTTGGAGTGCGCATGCTCTTTGCAGACTATGTGGTGCAGAAGATTAACAAATCGCATTGAAATGTGGGGGAATTATAAATAATTTCGCTTTCCCCATGGTAAAAGGCAACTTACAGCGGGGATTTGGACTATAAACAGGAATAATTTTTGTTCAGGAACATTCTAGGGTGTGCAGCGTACATTTTCTGTCCGGATGGCGAGATTAAGATTTCTGTATTCAGCCTACGCCAGTATCAATTGATGTTTGGGTACCCAGAGAGACATTAGCATATGTAAATACGTCAAGCGTACGTCCAGTTAAGGAAATTTAAAGTTTAGTTTCAAGTGCTGCTATTCGTGTAAGTAGCATATCGTTAACGGCGGCTGTCAAGTCACTGATGACACACCGGGTTGCTAGCGCAGGCGCAGCATATGCATTCACGATATTAAATGTTAATATTAAATTCTAAACCCCCTTCTCACTGATAAAAGCCCCCTAAAATATATTGGCACCCCCCTTTTAAAATCGTTCTGGCAAAGAAAAAGCCGGAAAAAGAGGAGGTTGGATACAAAATTCTTTCCCCTGACGATATAGCTACACTAAGCTCCATTAGTTTTCTCCGACAAAGTGAAAGCATTGACTCCTTCAGCGTAACATAGACTTGAAAGCCTATATCGGTGAGATACTGTCAAGGTAAGTCCTCGACGGCACAAATGAAAATCCGAAATCAAATGTGTAGCGTTCAGTCAAACAGTAATGATATGGCCTTGTATTTCACATGTGTACTTGTGCACTTATCCATGTTGAGAGGAGATTAGGATCATGTGTGCTTGCCGGTTGTTTTGAACAATGCGAATACTACCATAAACATGAATAGGCAGTTAAAAACAACAATTGACCTACTTTCTGGACTTAGGATTTTTCCGAAAATATCCAAAAATAGTGCCATATGCAAAGGCTTAGTTGATAGTGAAGGAGTTTGATAATCAAAGTTTTTATTGGCTCAAAACATTGATAAAGGGTGACTGTTGATGGGGTAAAAAGCTCATTCCAGTCATCATGTGCCCACATGGCCAACTCGGGGCCTGAAGTAAGGGGTACCAAAGGGTAATTTTGTCCCGAGGCCATATTTGGGACCCTCCTGTACCCCCATCAAGGCTCTGAGTGCCCTGAAATTCTCTAAATACACAGTAGTGTACCCAAATATGATGATAAATTAGTTGAAACCCCATGAGGACAAAAACTTTCCAAGATATAGACCCCCAAAGTGCCCCAAAAATTTATTGCATCATTAAAAAATCCACTTTTAAGGGGTTAATATCTCTAAAAGTAGTAAACTTATGCTAGTTTTAAGTGCAGATTCTGATAGACAGGGCCAGAATACATAGATATAGCAATTTACAGGCCTGTAGCTAGCTTAAAACAAAAGATATGGGTCTCCAAAATGCTTGCAAATTAAGTGTGCAATTCCCAGACCCCAAAAGTGGGCGTGGCACCCAAACTTTGAAGGGCCATAATTCAAAAACCATTTGAGCTAGGAAGCTCAAACTTCAGATTATTTCATTTGACATCATAAGGCACTAATAGAATAAAAATCAGGCAAATTGAAGAGGTGTCACTGGAGAGGTTTTGGGGATTTGTTTGAATTCCCATGGAATGACCCTGTAAGAAAATGGAAAATAAATGAAACAATTGAAGCTAAGGCAAGATCTGGAAGACCAAGAAAAATTTCAGATAGAATGGCCCGAGATCTGGTGAGAAATGCTCAGAAGAACCCACACATCACTGCAGAAGAGCTGCAAAAAAGAGTAGCCGACACAGGTCTAGTTGTTCACTGGACAACAATACAGCGTACCTTAAACAACAAAGACCTACATGGCAGAGTTGCAAGAAAGAAGCCTTTCCTACGACCTCAACACAAAATTAAGTGTCTGAAGTATGCAAAAGAAAGCCTTGAGAAACCTCAAGCCTTTTGGAACAATGTGCTTTGGACAGACGAAACCAAAATTGAACTTTTTGGCCACAACTAAAGAAGGTATGTAAAGAGAAAAAAGGGTGAAGCATTTGTAGAGAGGAACACATTGCCAACTGTTAAGCATGGAGGTGGATCCATTATGCTTTGGGGTTGTGTAGCAGCTGGGGGCACAGGCAATATTTTGCGGGTGGGAGGAAGAATGGATTCCACCAAATATCAAGACATTCTAGAGGCTAATGTTCAAAGCTCAGTCCAGAAATTGAAGTTGAAGAGCCGTTCGGTAACCCGGCAAGACAAAGACCTGAAGCATAACTCAAAATCCACCATGAAGTACCTCCAGGAAAGACGGATGAAGGTTTTGGAATGTCATCACAGTCCCCAGACTTGAATATTATTACCTCCGCCAAGGAGGTTATAAAATCACCTGCGTTTATTTGTCTGTGTGTCTGTTTGTCTGTTAGCAGGATTACTCAAAAACTACTGAGCGGATCATCATGAAAATTCGTACACATGTGTATCTTGAGCCAAGGCAGAACCCATTCAATTTTGGTGGCGATCCGGATCAAATTCTGGATCTTGCAGAGGTCAGAAATCTCTGATTGCTCTTGTTGAAAATCTGTGGAGAGACCTCAAACATGCCGTGCATGCAAGAAGGCCAAAGAATATTTCTGAGCTGGAGGTGTTCTGTCAGGAAGAATGGGGGAAAATTCCGAAGACAAGAATGGAAAGACTCTTAGCTGACTACAGGAAGCGTTTGCAAGCTGTTTAGCTGCCCGATGAGGAGTTACAAAGTACTAGCTGACAGGGTTCCCAAACTTTTGCACAAGGCCCTTTTCCTCGTTTTATTATTTTGAAACTGTAAAAAGTTAAAAATAAAAATTTTTCTTTCTTTAAAATGTGATGAAATGTGTCATGTTTAACTTTGTAGCATTTAGTGTTCAGGTTTGCTTTCAATCACTTGGACATTAATTTTAACAGACATTTAAACCAGGGGTGCCCAAATTTTTGCACCCCACTGTATATATGCGTGCATGTCGCCATTACATTTTGGTCAAGAACCCTCTAAAAGGACAGAAAGGAAGGATAGGAGATCTATTCATTGAACTTAGTCCTATCTTTAATGGTAAGGTTGCCTTCATAATTCTTTCTTGAGATGATGAAGCGCAGATATAGTATGACTGTGTTTAATTCATTTAGCTAGCTTGCTAGTATTTTATTAGGAATGACTGCCAGATACTTGGAGCTGTCACAACGTACAAAACACCATACAATTCAATGGACTCTTGAACATCTTTCTGCCACTGCTGGGCGCGTGACATATTGTTTATAAATGTTATGAGTAGTGGGTTGTAGACAGGAGAGAGAAGGATGGTCAATGTTTATTCTTTGGATAAAAACCAATATCTGTAATTGCAAAACAAACGCTCTGAGGTAACCGGTGCGATCCATCATCTTGCTTGCTGTTTACCTCCATTTGTTCTGTAGTGTGCCCTTCATTGATAATTCATTGGTTCTGCTCAAAACTGGTGGGAATGCAGGCTGTTGGGTAGAGTGAACCAAGGTTCAAAGAATTTTGAACGGGGCCGGTTCAAGAACCAGAACTGGCTCGGTGGGAAAACGGTACGTGTGACGCTATGCACATTTTTGTCAATCGCAAAATTGTATTTATCGTCTTCGACCACTTTGTGCTTTGACACAAAAGCATTTGCGACACAGTGGGTTGGCCTGCGCATTAGAGCGCGTTTCACTGCATAAAGCTATGTTTCCATTAATACGGCTGAAGTCCGGCTGCGACAGACTGCGAAAGACACGGGACATCGCATGCGTCCCATGGTGCGTCCTCAGTGTTTCCATAGAAATGGCTGAACTACGCTATTCATCCGTTTTCGTCCTCATGGTAGGACCCAACACAGCACTACTTAAACAGCACCTCATGCTGGACAAAGAGCTCATCATAACAATTAAAAGCTACATTTTAATACCGAAGAAGAAACGAACGAAAAGAAAGCACCGTAGGTGGGTGCAAGATATACCAAAAAAAATCAGTCAAAACAAGAGGTATTTCACCAGATGGAAGGGTACTATCATACATGGTTTAAGGAAGTCAGCAGGGTTTGATACCTGCTGACAAATAGCAAAAATGTCAAATAAAGTAGAATATCATTTCGGTAAACCAGTGTAGTTCTAAGAATCGGAAAGCACCCATTTGGGAGACGTTATCAGGAATTCGAGGAGTTATTAGGAATTTGTGTATAAAGATGAATGGAATTATGTTCTGTTGAGTAATAAAGTATGATATTCTGAAGATTTTGCCTCATCCTCTAAATTACAAGAATTAGATGAAATTCTATTCGAACTCCGTAAAACTGTCGCATGAAAACCACTAATCTGTAGGGCCCTATGAAATCCGTTTTATTTTTTTCCAAATTCCGTTTTATTTTTTCCCAAATTCCATTTTTTCCGTTTTAATTTTTTGGAATTTTGTTTTTTATCAATTACACCAATTTTACCATCGGAGAGAGTGTGCTATTTATGTTAATGAATAAGATGTTCACTAATTAAATTGAAATAACCTTAAATTAGTTGATGCAACCCTCCATTTTCCTCAGTACTTAAAGTCAGAACAAGTACTGCACAATGACGCAATATAACATTGCACTGTGATGAAAGAATTAAATTTTTTTTAACCTAAAATAATACTACAAAATAAAATTGTCTCTTTGAAGGAAGCGTAAGCTGCAGTCAAAAAGGCAGACAACGGCCGTACTGACGTATTATTCTGACTGCCCCTTTTTAATCATTTATAATCTTATTGTACATACGTTCTGTATATATATGAATATATGAGAGCAGCAGTAATGACACTCAGTTTCCCCCACGAATCAACAGTTGTCTGATTCCGATGCATCAGCTATATTTAATTCTTTTTTTTTATTTTTAGGAAACTTTTGTTCAGTAATCCCAATACTGTGTATTCCATCCTAGGACAAAATTTTCTACAGTAATGATTTAAAGGAGCAGTATGTAAGAAATGTATGTTTATTAATCATGAAATGGCCCTGATATATCACCAGACATTAAGGAATGATGTTAATTTCAAATACTTATATCACTGACAACAGTAGTCCAGCCAGAATATTCTCATTACAAAAGCGAAGTTGTAGCCCACAACTAATGTTGATGTTTTCATTTTGTGTTTTGGCCTGTTGCGCCGCCCTCCACCTATCTCCCAATCACGAAGTCGGTAGCATTTCGGCATCCAGGTTGCCAGTTACCACTGAGCTGCAGCTACCAGCGTTTCGGAGCACAAATGTCTGACGTTACTAAACCTAAAAGGCCTCGTTATGATTCCGAAATACGTCGTGACAAAGTCAGAAACAAAACAAGGATCTGTATAGGACATGCCTTTGAAAGATGGAGACGGCTGAAAGCGGAGAAGAATTTGAAGACCGATAACCGCAAAAGTTGCTAATTTTCTCCTGGGCAGGTAAGATTCAGCTAAGTTTGGCTAACTTAATTCTATTTAATGTAGGCACGGACATTTCAAATATTCTCTACGTCGAATAACGTTATGTATGTTCGTTCATGGTACGTTAGTGCGTATGCAGGTGGGTCATCGAATTGACTAGGTAACAAATTGTTTGAGAAATAAAAACCGTGACTCTTCATTGCTAACATTAGCAATGCATTATTAGTCCGTTTCTCTGCCATTATGCTGAGACGCTGTGGAAACCGCTCCAACGTTAGCACTGCCCTTATGGCAAAATTAAATGTAATTGAGACAGTACATCGGTCAAATGAGTCCTCATTCATTCTTTACACATATTATAGTATGGACTTTAGTGGGCTATCCACACAGAAGAGTGACGAGCAAGTTGACCAATATGACCATTGCTGAAGTTAGTTAGTCATTAGTCTCGATCTTTTCTGAACTGAACTGAACTGAACACAACCCTGTCAGAGCAAATCATTGGTGATATTGAAACGTAGCCATGGTAGCTCCGTGTAGTAGACGTTCTTGCTGGATCCGGCAACCTAGCTGGCAACTTCTCGTCTGGGGGAGAGGTGGAGGGGATACTGCGCTCTGCAGTATTTTGAATGTGATTGCAGTACCAGTTTTGGCCACAAACTTACATATTGCTGCTTTAAACATGAACAAACTGACACAAAGATGCATCAGCTATTATTTCACCACTGGGGGACGACGTTACGTCATAATTTGCATGCACACAATTCACTAAGTAGACTGTGAAAAGAAATATTGTAGGCATTTTTACAGTTATATAAGTTGTTAAACTGACATAAGATGACAAATGACGATGTTTAGGACCCTGCAATCCCTGGCATCAGTGGCCTCGTCTACAACAATGGAAAACTTCTTCCCACAGATCTTCTGTAGCACCGAAGAGATGTGTTGCTCGAACACTCGGGGCAGGTGAATTTGATGAAGGCTGCTCACATTTTCGCGTGCATTCGCGTCTTTACATTGACTTTGAGCGTAATCTTGACGCGCAAATATTTTGTTTAGCATTCAGTGGAAACGTGGCTTTACGCACAGCATTTCAGTCAAATTATGCCGATTTCCGCGAAATTCCGCGTTTATCAATAGATTCCATTTTTATTGGCCAATTCCGCGATTCCGTGATCGCGGAAATCATAGGGCCCTAAATCTGTTATCATCTTGTAACAAACTGTTTGTGATATTCAGGAACACTTCTGATACACAGAAATCACAAAGAGAACATGGCATCACAAAGCTCAGATCATAATTTAAAGGGTAGTAAATGCTTTTAATTCACTGAGAATGGTAAATACATTATGCTGCTGCAGAAACCTCAGCTCTGCTCTGAACAGGGCAATAAATATACATTGCTTCAAAGGTACTCATTTGTTGACAAAATAAAGTTGGGAAACCCCTTTGAACTATAGGGAATTCCTTGTGCTATTTGTGTGCGCTGGAGCTGGAATCGCTCCCTGGTCCGATCGGAAAAACACGCATGCGACTCCGCTCCACGAGCCGGGTGAAAATCACATCGATGGAAACCCTTCATATAAAGACAATGATATGCGATTTTTGACGTACCCGTGTCTGCACCGGCACCTGACTTCAGCCGCATAAATGGAAACATAGCTTAAAACTGTCGCTGTGCAATTTTTGTGTCCATGAACTTGATTGCGTTTCCACTCAGACAGACCTCATTTTAATGCAAACGTGGTCTTTCCATAGTAGTTTCATGAGAATGAATCCCAGCCAGTGGAACTGTTTGCAAATAAGCGCATATAGTTCATATTGTTCTTTCCTTTCTTAACTTTTAGTTTCATTACATTGGCTTGTCCTGGAAATAGGTTAATGCCAACAAAATTATGTTGGGGTCTCATGAGAATGGGAAGGTGAATGGGGTACATTTACAGATGTGGATATTTTGTCTGTGTGGGGGGAAATAAAAATAATTAACTTCAGTCTTGTTTTAAAGCCATGAGTGACATTTTGTAAATGGTTTGAATGGCCCACGTCATCTCATACAAAACAAATTACCTGGTGAACTGACCTTTATCCATGATAAATGCAAAATCCATCTGTGCTTGGGGTCCGAGGCTCTCATGGGGAACATTAAGCAGCCGGGGGAGAACACCAAAAGTCACGGGAAAGCCCTTGATTTGATGTGAATGTTTATTTTGGCACATGCAAAACACCCTCTAATTTAAGGCAATTAACGGCTGACTTTTATGGCTGGAAAATTATTCATTAAAAAGCATTGCTGGCAAACAAAACCAACTGTGAAAATGGATAAACAATCAAATGTACAGTATCTGCGGTCGATAATGGGGCACGTAAGGCTAAACTGTGCTGTTGTTTTGGGCTGATACCAGAATATGTCAGGGAAAGATCCTGAGTCCATTGCAGGTGAATTTGCAAGCACTCTGCTGCAAGAAACACTGTCAGTCTATAGAAATAAAATCTAGAATGTTGATTGAAAAATCCAGCCTCTTAATATTTTGTGTCCATGGGCCTAATTATTGATGGTTGATTCTGTGCGTTTATATGTGTTCCTTGCATATGTGATTATTTTTAATGCTAGACTTGTGCTGTCTCACTGACACTTTTATGTCAGATTGTGCACTTCGCCTGTAATTATTTGTATTCATGAAAACTATTTTACTCAATGTTTCTCTTACCATAAATTACGTCATGTTCTGGTTTGTATCATTTGATGAATCTTTGATATCAACACTCCACACTCTTTATTATTTATTTATATATTTATTGTTTAATCAATTTATTTATTTCTTTTTTTGAGTGGTTGCTGTTCATTTCCTTGGCGGTGAAATGACTGCAGTGGTAAATCCCTTTACACGCTACTTCATAGAGTCCGCTATATCCTCCACTGGCATGCTCATTCTGTATCTGAATAAATTGCTTGTTGGCAATGGCATTAGCACACTTATTAGCTCACCTGGACCGAAGGTCCGGTAGGCTTATGTCATGGGCCGTCTGTCCATCGTCGTTAGCGCTGGCGTCGTCCGTAAACATCATCATCTCCGAAACCACTGGACCAATAAAGCTGAAACTTGACACGTGTTTCTACCCATGAGGAAACCAAAATTTGTTCATGGTGTTCTGATCCGATTTCAAATATGGCCGCTATGTGGAGGCATTGTGAAGCAGTTTTTTAAGCGATTAAGCTTACAGCTATAAGGGTAGATGGAAGCAAGCCCTAAAACACATTTGATGGGTTTTGTGAAACCTTTAAATTTGATCTTCGCACTTTGGCCATACCTACTTTCAAAGGTGTTTGCTTTAACCCTTTCCAGCCCATGGGTATATTGGTGAAATTCCACCTGTTTTTGACAACTGGGACAAAAAGCCCTGTATCTCAAAAACTATAGATGCCAGAGATGTGGTTCAAAGCTTATTTTAAACCAGAGAACTGCATCTTTCTGTCTTAACTGTCAATTTTAATCATACTCCAGTTACTAATACTTCTTTTCAACATCTTGTGTGCATAAAATGTCTAAAAATCTAGAATCAAAATTCAAATTCAAAATTTGGAGATTTTTTGTCGATGACCAAAAGCAGACACGGTGGAACTGACACTCCTAGCATTGGTATAGTACCAATTAGTTGATACAGATAACTGAAACAGATTACCAGCGGGGATTTTTTTCTTTCTGTACCAGAATTTGGCACCTCTGCTTACAAACTCTTCTAATTATTCCCTCTGCCATTCTATTTAACCCTTCATTTGTCCTCTGGGTCATTACAGTAGTTTTTGACCACTTATTCACGCTTGGTCGCTTGTGTATGTGTACTCAGCAATTGACGTCAATGGATTCAGCCGCAGGGGCGCCCCACTGCCCTCAAGCCAAGTGCCTGTTGACTTTCTAAGCGAGAATCTCTCTCGGTTTCCCTCCCCTGCAGAGAATGAGAAGAACTGTGTGGAAAAGAACGTGTCCACCCCAGGTATCAGCATCTACTTCGAGGCGTACCTCTACAGCACAGGGAACTACAGCACCTCCTCTTGGCAGCTCCCTGCCTCCTCTCTGCTAGCTCCTCAGAGACGGCCCTCTACGGCAGACGAGGAGGAGGAACGCGACTCACCTGTGGAGGGCCAACCTGAGAAGGTCAAGAAGCCCAAAAAGGTCTACTGTTACATATCGCCAAAGGTGGGTCTCATTAGCTTTGAGTTAGATGGCAATCAACCCTCTCAATCCTGATGGTACCAATACACAACGTCCCCATCTGCTAAGGGGACGACCTGTTGAATTTTGCTAAAATCTGGCTAATTTAATTTCCTATTCGTACATCAAGCTGGCATTCAGCAAGAGGCTGTGTTTTTATGTTGCGGGCATAAAAACTGCAGGTCGATGCTCATCTCCTGTTTGCTAAGATTCTACCGTTTGCTTAAGATTGTGCCGCAGTCAGGAAGTGTGAGACACCATGTTAAAAATTGTGCTCCCTCAGTTCTCCTGGTGTTGAGTTGGATTAATGTGTCTGTTTGCGCTTGGTGCTCGCATTGGTTTTATGGCCTCGTGGGTAATCTGCAGGACTGAGATGAGAGCAGCTCTCTGTATGCTGGCATAGATTTGTTATTCAGGGTCATATTTACCAGTGAGATCAGACTGTTGACCACTGAAGACTGGCACTCTTTTGAGAGGCACTGAGCCTTTGTTCGAGAACGTATCACCGATCAGTCGCAACATTAAAACCACCTGGTTAATATTATGTACAGTACCAGCGTGGATAAAGGTTCCGCTTTCGCCAACGCGCCGTTGACCGTGTGTCAGCCGCAAGTCAGGTAGACTTGCCCTGCTCACTGAACTGGGAAGTAGAGTGAGTGAAAAGGTATGTTGGCCGGCCGTTTCACACATATCTTAGTGTAAATCCCCGTCGCAAAGAAGTCCATATAAGTTGAGCGTTAAAATTTTTTCGTCGGACAACATGATGTCCATCATATTTGTAGTATAGTGTAAACGCTTGCGCGCAGTTGACGATATATTTATTTCCAGGAAAGTTAATGTCTGCAAATTCATGTGTTTTTGCCATAATATTTTTGCCGTAATATTTACCGATAAGAATTAAAAAATGAAACCTTTAGTTCTAAAGCACCGTTATCGGAGAAAGCAAAACAACAACAACTTGTTTTGCTACCACTTTAATATTATTTAAATTATGAACAAAATCGGCACTTCTGAAAATAGAAATAAAATATGCAAATATCTAGGCTATGTACTTGTAGCTTACAATAATGGTGTCACTTTTTCCTAAGTCCGCAATAAATGTTTCGGCATTTGGAAATCCGGAGGTTATAGTCCTTGCTGTGCAAGCCGAACAACTCTCAGTCAAGAACCCGGTGACTTGTTCAGTCGGATCAAACGGTTGAACGTAAAGTGTGCTAACTTTTATCACCTTTACTCATAATTTGAGAGCTAATCTCAAGAATAAACTTTGGCTGTTACCGACAAATTAACGCGATAAAGCCCTTCTCAGTTGCACGTGTCATGGGGTAGCGCGGATTAAAAACTGTTCTCACAGCGGGACTGATTGTGTTTTCACGTTTGTGAGAAATGATCACTTATCCGCCTTAGGTATAATGTGTAAAACATTTATATTCAGATTTAATGGTATAGTTAGGCTATCAATTTTGCGAACTGTGTGCAAGCCAATGTCTTACATTATTAAGACCAATAGCTATTTCGCCACGGCAAATAATCGACATTTACAGTGACACGAGCAAGATTAAAAATTTTGGGCATCCAACGAGAATTAGTAAATATTTTGTGACAATAAATGCGTAAGTTGTCATCCATAAGGAAAGCGTTTCTACTTCATGACTACTACTTCTAACTACCTCTTATAGAATTAGATATTTTAAAACTCTAATAACAAAAACATCGATTGACTTGTAAATAAGTCGTATCAGAAACAGTTGCGGTAGTTTATTCTTGCCAAAATTCAAGGCCTGCAATAACATCTGGTACACACCAGGCATACCTAAAAACCGCCCTCCCCTATCCCCCCAAGTTCTGCCTGCCAGGACTACACCGACACCTGTTGTAATCCTCCGCCACCCGCCAGGCTGATTAGAGAAAGGTGGACGAAAACGCAAAGCCAATTCTCATTAACTTTAGCGGTACCTTTATCCACGCTGGTACTGTAGGTCCCCCTCATGCTACAAAAACAGCTGTCAGTCTGATGTCCACTTGAACTCCTGGACCCAGAGTTTCTCAGTTGAACATTTCCCAGAGCATCACACTCCATCAGCCCGTCTTCCTCCCACAGCGCATCCTGATGCCATCTCTTCCCTTGGTAAATGGTGCTCACTCACTGGTCCAATGTAAATTATGCAATAGAAGACAGGACTCACTGGGCCAGGCAACCTTCTTTAATCCCATGCTCCGAGCCATTGTAGGTGCTTTTGATAATGGACGGGGGTGAGAATGGGCACTCCGACTGGTGTGCCTTTACAAAGTGCTATACGCACCAGGGTACGATGCATTCTGTATTGTGACCTATTCCTCACGTAAGTATCATTAAAATTCTCTGCGACTTGTGCCATGGTAGTCCTTTTGTCGGATTGGACTGGACAGCATAGCCTGTGTTGGACCACTGAGTACTGCTAATCACTACTGCTGACTCGGGGCACCCCTGAAACCTTGCCGCTTTGGATGTGCTCTGATCCAATTGACTGGCTGGAACGACTCGTTCCTGGTCAGTGTTGTTCATATCCCATTTTTTCCGCATTCAACACGTTGACAATGAAAATGGACTGTCTGCTTAACGTCTAAGGTTTGTCTGCAGACCTTGATGTGTTCAGTTGTTACTGGATGAATAATGTTCTTTGCTTCATCAATGGGTGGTTTTAATGTTTTGGCTCATCAGTGTATGTTATGGGGTTTTGTTTTCCCATTATAGTCTCCATTTTATTGAGGAGAGCAAGGATATTCAACTTATGCCAATCATTCTTTTTCTAGCAACTCTCCGTGAAGGAGTTTTATCTGAAAATAATTCCATGGCGCCTTTTCACCTTCCGAGTCTGCCCTGGGACAAAGGTATTGATTTGCATTGCATTAGACTTACTTGCATATGGTTTGTGTTGTGTCCAGGTGAATTTGTGCATGGCATGGCAAAATTTATTATATAAATATTTAGGTGGAAACTAGAGCTGTAAAAGCAATACCCAACATTTCAGATAGAATTGCTGTTAATATGTGCCACGCTAATGAAAGGTTGAAAGAAGCATATATACATAATATAATATATTATATATTATATATATTATTATATTATATATTATATATATTATATATTATTATATATTATATATTATATATATTATATATAATAATAAACAAATTATTATTTTGCACCAGTTCACATACTATGGCCCGGACCCCATTCACAAATACTTGACATTGTTGGTGGATGACGGGATACAGCCACCGGTGGAGTTGAGCTGCAAAGACAGGAACATCATGGCTGCCACTTTCATCCGCTTCCTGCACAAAAACATTGGTGAGTCTGCACAACCGCTAAAAAAAGAAATTACTGATGGCCTTTGAAACTCTGTTCGATGTAAAGCAAATAAAATTTATGTTGTATGTAACAGTTACGAAAAATTCTCTCCTTGGGGTCCCCCTAAAGGACCGTAAAAATTGAAAAAGGCTCCCAACCGCCCTCCCGCCTCCCTTGGGCATTGAATAACACCTCCAGGTTGTAGAGTACACTATTGTTTGGGCTCAGAAGCCTCAAAACTGTTCTCTGAGCCACATATCATCCTGAAAAAAATATTTTGCTGTTCTGTCTCCATTGCATTTGTAACAATGAGAAAAAAAATGGCTGACAATCCTTGTTACATCTTTGAAATGGTTTATTAATAGTCAAGTAGAAAGCCTCTGTAAAAGCTCAATGCAGCTGGCTGTTTGTGTGTGTGTTTTTGTGTGTGTGCATGCACGTGCGCATACTTGCGTCTGTCTGTCCATCTGTGTGTGTGTGTGTGTGTTTTTTCCATGTGTGTTTGAGTGCTCACAGGAGGTTCAGAGACTTTTCAGGACAAAGTGAGCTTCTTCCAGCGTGAGCTCAGGCATATGCACTCCAAGCGTCCCCGTACGAAGACCTGCCTGAAGATTGCCCGTCACGCCATCCTAGACTCTGTGAGCACCCCCCCCTTCCTCCCGCTACTGTAGCACTCTGATACCGTCGGGGCGCTGCCCCTACAGGGCATTCTCATTCAGAGGTGGACAATCCAGGTTCAAGAAGGTATAAGTTCTCCCCAAAATTTTGATCTAACAACCTCGGTTTGCTCATTAAAACAAACAACTGTTCTGCTAGGATGTTGAGCTGATAAGTGAAGTTAGCTGCCCGAACTCATTGGTGGAGGTAAAATATGGCAGGATTTTTACTTTCTGACCACTGGAATGTCCACCTCCGTGTCGCAAGCCTGAGGAACTGGTGAACAAGATATTAACACAACATCTTTCAGGCCCAAAGTGTTCCGACATTGAAAACATTTATCTCTATCCCTTGAGCTTTACTGCCGCCCAGAAGTCTTACTGGCAATCTGTGTTCTGCTAGTGATTGGGTTGCTTTCTCTCCGCAGTCTCTTAAGGCCACCCGGAACTTCTCCGTTTCGGACTGGAGCAAGAACTTCGAGGTGGTGTTCCAGGATGAGGAGGGTAAGCAGATGTCCGGTATGGATAGGCAGCAGCACGTGAAACTTACAAGGGTTGTATAGCGGCATTTCCTCAACATTCTTGGCTGATGAGTCCGTGATTCTTCAGTTGTTGTCATCAGCAAGGTCTATGAAGTGAATCGACCTCTTTGCATAAGCCCCCTAGTGGTGATGCTGCCTGTCTCCTGGGATTGAGCTGCTCTCACATTCACTTCTCATGAAACTGTGCATTCACTTTTCCTTCTCAAGAAAGGAGGCAACCAGTTCTGTGTTCTAGATAATATTTGCTACAGTGGCAAACGCTGAGTTTCTAAGTGGCTCACTTATGTAGGTAGTCCAGTTAAGGAGCTGGCCATCTACTCTTGCATAATGATTTGGCAGGATAATTGACATCTTTTTTTGTGCAAGGTATTTATTTCTGCCTGTTTTTGCCTGTCTGTGCAGCTCTGGACTGGGGTGGACCACGCAGGGAGTGGTTTGAGCTGATCTGCAAAACCTTGTTTGACACGTCCAACCAGCTCTTCACTCGCTTCAGTGACAACAACCAGGGCCTTGTATGTTCTGTTACCTTCTCAGTGCTTTTCTCCGTAACAATGGGAACAGCATAACCACAGCTTATCATTTTGATCACTGGATTGTAACAAACATATGGGACGTATTGCTATTTCTGTTTAGAATGCTCAACCTACCTTGCCTCTCTGAGCATCAAGCAGTTTAAATGGATATGTGGATAGCGTTACTGCATGGTTACATTTTACTCTTTTTTTTTTTTTTTTTTTTTTTTAAATGATAATCTAGAAGCCCTCCATATGCCGAGAAAATGTGTATGCCGGTTCAGTTAAAGGGCTGTCAGCGTGTTGAGCCAAGTAAATCAGACACTGTTCTTAACGTACTCAAGACAAGCAAACTAACAAGGGGTAGTTTTATCCTCTGACGATGAGTTGTTACGCAGAGTCCGTTGCGATTTCTTGTAAGCGCTCTACAGGTCACAGGTCTTCATGGATTCATTATATATTTGCCATGGACCTTGCGTGTGGTAAGGTCATGAAGCCTTTTGATTTTGGGAGCAATTGCTTTATTAATGATAAGGTTTTTACAGCTCCACATAGGATGAGCCGGCGTTTTCAGATATAGGGCATCCAGAGACGCATGTTGATCTGCAGGCAACCGACTCCCTAGTTCACGTTTTTGATATTACTTCAGCTTTAATATGCATTTCCAAAATTGCACAGAAACCTCTGTGGGTATATAAAATCTTTATTACATCCATGAACTGTCAGGGCTAATCAAAATCAGACAGATATTGAAATAATGTTAAAATCTGTGCCTTTAACACTGGCACTGACAGCTCTGGTTAAATGGGTTCCCTTTAGGTGAAACTGACCTGGCAGCACAAGAGTGCTTTTACTACTGCTGGCTGCATTAAATATTGGACAGCTTACTTACCTTATCTCATGTTGCCGGTAGTAATGGCAGTTTTTTTCCCTCGCAGACTTTCAAAAACTGCTATTTTAATTGTGCCATTTTAATAGTTATGAGTCATTTTCCTTGGAAAGCACCTCAGGCACTTTGTAAGAATTAGCTGTATAAATATATTATTCTCCGTATTCTTATCCTTAATAGTATTTGTATTTTATTTATTTGATGGGTTCCACTTGTAATATATTTGACGTGCATACTTTAACAAATGATTATCTGGTTTACAGTTGTCACATTTAATCAATTTTGTTTTCAGTTGAAAAGTTCAGCAGAATGTTTGTGTTGCCTTAACCTCTGCCTTTGGTGGTTTCCTTGGTGAAGAAACCACAGAATCAAAATACTGCTAAGGCATGTTGTTGAGAATCTGCCTTCCAGTGTGTGGCTTTTATTTGTCAGTTATTTCCAGACAGCCAGGTCCTGAGCACAGACCATTCGGCACTGGTAACACTGTACATTCCATTAACACCTACCCATTCCTGGCAACGCGTGGATTAAAATGCCATTTCCATCATACAGGTGCACCCAAATGCGGACCGGCCGGCCCACCTGAGGCTGAAAGTATATGAATTTGCTGGCAGGGTGGTGGGGAAGTGTTTATATGAGTCTGCCCTGGGTGGGGCTTACAAGCAGCTGGTCCGGGCCCGGTTCACCCGCTCCTTTCTGGCTCAGATAATCGGCCTCAGGATGAACTATAAGGTGAGCCAGCCTGCAGGCCCATCCCTTCTCTGCCTGAGGGAAGAACAATCCAGAACCTCTCCCATCCTAAGCGTTAGCTTAATTACTGTTGAATTCCAGACATCATTTCAAAAAAACCTTGTAAATTGGGTCTGTGCATTTTTTTGGTACAGAAGTCTGGCCATGGTTGTGGTCATGTTTACGTAAGGCGTGAAGACCTCGATCTGCTCCAAGCGAGCGGGTCATCCTTGTTCTTCAACTGGGATGAAATGTGTTTATTTTAACATCTTGCTGTTTTGATTCATTTTGCTTTCCATGGTAGTACTTTGAGACAGACGATCAGGAGTTCTACAAAACAAAAGTCTGCTTCATCCTAAACAATGATGTCAGTGAAATGGACTTGGTGTTCGCTGAGGAGAAGTACAGCAAGTCTGGCCAGCTAGAGAAGGTGACGCAACATCTTGAAAACGACTCAATGCTTTGTGAATGTGCCTTACACCCAATTAGTTCCAGGAAGAATTTATTTTACAAATGAACCATGATCAATGAGAATATTTGTCATCGCAGTTCTAATGCGTGTATGTGCCTTGGAATGTGCGTGCAAGCATGTGCTTGTGTGTGTTTGTGCTTGCGTGAGAATATACAACCCCAATTCCGAAATAGTTCGGACAAAGTGTAAATTGTGAATAAAATCAAAACGCAATGACTTTCAAATCACACCAGCCAGTATTTTATTCACAATAGAACGGAGATAACATAGCAAATGTTGAAACTGAGCAAAATGAGCTCATTTCAAATTTGATGGCTGCTACAGGTCTTAAAAAAGTTGGGACAGGGGCCTGTTTACCATGGTGTAGCATCCCCTCTTCTTTTTAACACAGAGTGGAGGTGTCTGGGCATTGAGGAGACAAGTTTCTTGAGTTTAGCCATTGGAATTTGATCCCACTCTTGTTTAATACAGGCTTCCAGCTGCTGGGGAGGTTTGGGTCTCCTTTGATGGACTTTTCGTTTAATTATATGCCAAATGTTCTCAATCGGTGAAATATCAGGACTGCAGGCAGGCCAGTTCAGCTCACGGACTCTCCTACTACGAAGCCATACTGTTGTAATGGCTGCAGAATGTGGTTTTGCATTGTCCTGCTGAAATACACAAGGCCTTCCCTGGAATAGATGTCGTCTGGAGGGGAGCATATGTTGCTCTAAAACCTTTATATACCTTTCAGCATTCATGGTGCTTTTTAAAATATGCAAGTGTCCCACACCATATGCACTAATGCATCCCCATACCATCAGAGATGCTGGCTTTTGAACTGAACGCTGGTAACAGGAGGGATGGTCTTTCTCCTTTTTGGCCCGGAGGACACAACGCCCATGATTTCCAACAAGAATGTCAAATTTGGACTCGTCTGACCACTGGACACTTTGCCACTTTGCTGCAGTCCATTTTAAATGAGCCTTGGCCCACAGAACACGGCGGCGCTTCTGGATCATGCTCAACAATGGCTTCCTTTTTGCATGATAGAGTTTTAGGTGGCATCTGTGGATGGCACAGCGAACTATGTTTACAGACAGTGGTTTCTTGAAGTACTCCTGGGCCCATTTAGTTATGTCAATGACAGAATCATGCCGGTGAGTGATGCTGTGGTGTCTGAGCGCCGGAAGATCACGGGCATCCAGTAAAGGTCTTCGGCCTTGTCCCTTACGCACAGAGATTTTTCCAGTTTCTCTGAATCTTTCGATGATATTTTGCACTGTCGAAGATGAGACCTTCAAAGCCTTTGCAATTTGACGTTGAGGAACATTGTTTTTAAAGTATTCCACAATTTTTTTACGCAAACCTTCACAGGTTGGAGAGCCTCTGGCCATCTTTACTTCTGAGAGACTCAGCCTCTCTAAGACATCCCTTTTATAGCCAATCATGTTACACACCTGATGCCAGTTCACTTAATTACTTGCTAAATGTTCTTTCAGCTGATTCTCTTATATATTAATTGCTTTTTCAGCCCTTCTTTGCCTGTGTCCCTACTTTTTTGTGACCTGTTGCAGCCAGAAAATTTGAAATACTGTAAGCTCATTTTATGGATAAAAATGTAAAATGTCTCAGTTTCAACATTTGAAATGTTATTTATGTTCTATTGTAAATAACATATTGGTTCATGTGATCTGAAAGTCATAGCATTTTGATTTTATTCACAATTTACACTTTGTCCCAACTATTTCGGAATTGGGGTTGTACATGTATGCATTATGGTTTTTGTATACTGAGTTTCATCTCCTGCTCTCACAGGTAATAGAGCTAATCTCTGGAGGAGCACAGATTTCAGTGACCAATGAGAATAAGATGCATTATCTCAACCTCCTTGCTCAGTACCGACTGGCCAATCAGGTGCGAGAGGAGGTAGAGCATTTTCTTAAAGGTAAGTCAAAAATAAGCTCTCGTTCCAAGGTCAAGATGACTGAGATATAGTATTTTAAATAGATAAATTATGCATGTATTGTATAAAATTGGAATATTATTTTTTAAAATATAATCACTCTGTTTTTGATTTCTGTGTTGAATTCAATAGCAAAGTGAATTTCATCTCGACAATAAGCAATTTAGATGGTATTCATCTTTAAATCAAGCGATCTTCCTCACTCATGTTGCAGAATGCTGAGCATGAATAATTTTGTCGGTTTTAGGGTTAAATGAACTCGTTCCTGAGAACCTCCTGGCCATATTTGATGAGAATGAACTGGAGGTATGGTGAATTATCTAATCCAATTTTCCTTATATTATTGCTGAAACATTGCATATTGTTAAAACACTGTTACAGCACTGTGAAAAAGTATTCGCCTGATTCTCAAACTTTTTCACAGCACTGCATGTCCTGACTCCTTTGGAGACGGGTGACTGTATTGTGAACGTGTGTTTCTGTCAGTCTTTCATTTGCGCTAATGTCCTTGTTTCTGCAGCTCCTGATGTGCGGCACAGGAGATATAAATGTGCAGGATTTCAAAGCCCATGCAGTGATAGTTGGGGGCTCCTGGCATTTCAGAGAGAAGGTTGGTCGCAGCCTCTTTGAGAAGACTTAAAGCGTCCTATGATCCTTTTACAAAAAACTGAAATCATTATTCACTTTTTCACTATTTCCCCAAACATATGCAAGCATCTTAAAAGTATGTGCTCACCAAGCTCTGTATTACGGACAGCATAATAATACTGGATAGTCCCTCCTTTTTTCATAACTGCACCAGTTCTTAATGACATGGATTTCAAAAGATGGTGGAAACATTTTTTTGGGATTCTGGGCCTTGTTGATCTGATTGCATCACATCATTTTTTAGTTTCTTTTGATATCGACGTCCGCATGCAAGAAGGGCGTAAGTGACATGTTACAAATTTTACAGGAGAGCCAAAAAACTGCCACAACACCACCTGTTAAACATTTGCTTGTTGATACAACTTTTTAAAAAGGCATTTAAACCCCTTTAGGATATGAATTGAGACTCCAGATTTGGTCAAGAAATGGGCTACTCAGTTATTCCAAAACAACCAAAAAAAAGTCATTTTTGACCGAAGTGTTACTTACGCCCTTCTTGCATGAGACCATCGATATGTGTGCTGAACTTTCATGTCGTGGGTCTCCAATCTCCCTATTCTGCCTCATCCGAAAGTCGCTCTGTTGATTCAAATCTGGTGCCTGGGGTGGCCATTGGAGTACACAGAACTCATTGTTTTGTTCATTTAACCAGTTTGAGTTGACTTTTGCTTTGTGATGCGGCAAATTTATCATGCAGGCTGTAACCTTTAAAGATGGGCAAATTATGGCTATAAAGGAGTGCACACACTCAGCTGCAGGATAAGTGATTGGTTGAGAGGGATCCAGAGTATGCTGAGTAAACATTCCCCGCACGTTTTAATCTGTCACCAGCCTGAGCTGTTGACACAAGGCAGGTTTGGTGCATGTATTCACTGGGTTAAGTCCAAACTCAGCCCCGTTCATCTGTATGATGCCGCAGAAATCGAGATTCGGTTGTCCATGCTATGTTTTTCCCATTTTTAACGGTCCAGTTATGGGGAGCCTGTTGTAGCCTCAGTGTTTGTTCTTGGCTTACAGGAGCGGAGCTGCCTGCCTCTGGAACTCTTTAGTTTCTTTCACCGTTCCGTGTGAGCTCTACAGAGTGTTGCGCAGGAAAATCCCAGACAACCAGTCGTTTCAGAAATGCTCAAAGCAGCCAATCTGGCATCAACAGCCATGCCACGGCCAAAGCCACTGAGATCAGATTTTTCCCCGATTCTTAAGTCTTATGTGAATATTAACTGAGGTTCCTGTATCTGCAAGGCTCAGGATTGGCTGATTGGATAATTGCTTGAATAAGCTGCTGTGCTGGTCTTCTCAAAAGAGTGCTCAGCGAGTGTATGTACTACAAAACTTGCGTATTTTCACACCAAAGAGCATTGCACTTTCAAATTGGAATCGTTGAGTTGACCGTTAAAGAGAATTAGTCAATCTTGATTTTCTCTCCAAAGTCCTTTGTTTGCTGTCAGAGCCATTGTGTTCCAGAACGCGACTTTACATTTAACGTCAATCAAATCAACTGCCCTCTCTTTGAAAATTGTGCCAAAGGATTTTTTTCCTTTGATAAACAACATGGTTTGGAAGTTTATTATACTTTAGCTTACTTTTCTCTTATTCTCTCTGGTCAGAAATATCAGTATAGTCCAAACCGAATATTCTAACGGGTATGTGACAATCTGTGCTTATAATTGACTTTTTACACATTGATTTGAAATTAGACAATATTCTGCAAACCCTCATAATCAAAATGTTATATACAGGATGGTTTTTGTGGACAGACGGTGAGTGGCTTTTGGGTTTTTTGACTCCAGGTGATGAAGTGGTTCTGGGCAGTAGTGTCTAGCTTCACCCAGGAGGAGCTCGCTCGCCTGCTGCAGTTCACTACCGGCTCCTCTCAGCTGCCCCCTGGTGGCTTCAACACGCTCTGCCCTTCCTTCCAGATCATTGCAGCCCCCACACACAGCACCCTGCCCACCGCACACACATGGTAAGTATCACACACACTCCACACCTCCCACTGAGCACAGCTGGAGACACGCTGCACACCTCGACACAACCGCACACGGTGAATATCACACGTACTGCACACAACATACTGCACACACGCGCGCGCGCACACACGCACACACACGCACACACAACACACACTGCACACCTTGCACTGCACGCAGCTGGACACACTGCACACCTCGACACAACTGCAAACAGTGAATATCACACGCATTGCCCAGGGGTCATTCCGTGTCAGCTCAGCGAAGGTGGTTGCTTGACCATCTCAGAATCTGTTGAAACTTTGTAGGAATGATCTTGGCATCTGAAACTGACATCTTCCAATATTTTTAGCTGCAATTCCAACATTTTCATACATTTTTACCCAGTAGAAATTTTTAATAAATCACTTGGGAGTTGGAAATTGAACGAGATGCCACTGTCAGATATCTCTTGAAGTATATGTCCTACAGTCTTCAAATTTTCAGGAGATCTTCCTTGAGATGATACTTCCATCTCTTACTGTCCTAAATCTCATCAGCCCACCCATGATTCAAGATGTCCCTCTGGCCGTTTGGAAATTAATTACTTTTTTACCCATGTCAACTTTGATTGGCCATAACTCCCATTTTTACTCACATATGAAAGCTTTCTAAGCATAATAAATAATAAAATTGATCAAATAGATCCTATGTATTATAGATATATGTTTCCTAATTTTTTGAAAATCCACTTTACTCGCAATTTTTAAACAAATTCTGAATTTGAGAGGTCTTAAGCAAGAAATTGAGGCTTGATTGCCTGAGTTTGCTGCATTCTCTCCATTCACCAGAAATTTCTGAACGTATGAAAATCTGAAGACTCAAGGACATATACTTCAAGTGATATGGACATCTGAAGGTGGCATCTCTTTCAATTTCCAACTCGCAAGTGATTTATCGAAAATTTCCATTGGGTGAAAAATTATGAAAATGTCGGAATTTCACCTAAAAAATTGGCAGATGTCTGTTTGAGATGCCAAAGCTCATTCCTACAAAGTTTCAAGAGATTCTGAAGGGGTCAAGCAACTGACCTCCCCAAATCTCGCTGAGTTGATACGTAATGACCCACACAGCGTACTGCACACACTCCTCATACTGCATGCTACCTCACACTCTGCAATCCCTTTAACACTCACAGGCAGAAACACCACACAACTCGTACAGCACACTGCCATAAACACTCCATACCTCATTCTGCACACAGCCCCAGACACATTGTGGGTGCAGTCAAGGCTAACCTCATAGTGTGCAAAAACACTGCAAGCTATATGCACACATGGTGGGAGTCACTCGCTCTGCACACAGCCGCACACGCTGCACACATCATACTCAACACAGCCACAAGCACTTCACGCCCCTTACTCCACACAGCCACACACACTGCTCACCTTGTGCTCATGGCCACGCACATTGCACACCTCGTGCTCAGTACAGCCCCACGCAATGCACACCTCATTCTGCACACAGCCACACACACACCGCACAACTTGGGCCACACACACGGTAAGCGTAGCGAAGGGGAACCATATGCCCTTTACTGCACACTGCCTGCCTTGCATCCGTTGTGAGTATCACTCGCTATGCACACCTCGTACTGCAAACAGCCCCTCACAACACCCTGGTCACTGCACATGTGTAGTTTCACATTAGCCGCACGCAGCACACTGACCGGGGCATGCATTTTTGTCACCCCTCCTAGCTTCAACCAGCTGTGCCTCCCCACTTACGACTCGTATGAAGAGCTGCATAAGATGCTGAAGCTGGCGATCAGCGAGGGAAGCGAGGGATTCGGAATGCTATGAATCAGATTTGTGCTCCTAGTCAAGGGGAGTCTCGGGGTTGTGGCACCACTAGCCGCGTCGCGGCCATAGAGACTGCAGGCCTTATTGCCTCTGCCACCCACCACCGACTTGCTCCCGGCCTCCTAGCATTCTCCACCGGGGGTTAAAAGTACAAACAGGACGTCTTTGAATGCACAAGCATTTCAGGTGTATGCCGGCACTGTGTACATATGATTTTTTTTTTTTTTTTTCCTTTTTTTGTACTGGGGGTTACAAAATGGTTAAATACAGTACAATGGACTTTTAATGTAGATGTTGAGAAGCTTAGTTTCTAAAGCTTGAGGGGAACTTGATGTGCGGTGATGGTCGAGTGAAGTTTTTTTATTATTATTTCTGAAATGCACCTCCATTGGTGTTCTGACATAGCTTTGATAAAGCAGATCTATGCGCTATGTTTCAGACCAAGTAGCAGTCTGCATACAGTGTGGCTATATTGTACTCCCATTGCACTTCGGCCTTAACTGATCAGGGAAGGATGTGTATATATTGCTCTTATTTAATTGAAGTATGTAAATATTTCGTGATACACTGAGATCGGCGTCTTTTCATTTGCTGTTGAAGGACAAGGAACTGAATGCAATGGGGAAACTGCAAGACAGTAAGAGTGGGTTTGTCTTTATATATTCAGTTTTCTACAATTTTTATTCCCAATCCAGCTCGTTTATGTAGTTTGTCAGATATTACCTTATTGGAGCAATGGGAGCTGCAGGTTGACTCTCAATGTTCAAACACCTCTATTTGTGTTATTTTCTTTTAAACCTGCCTTATTTTATCCTCTGCCTCCTGTTGTACCCAGAGTTAAGCACATCTGAATTGTAGGGAAAAAATTATTGTGGTAATGCCATTTTTTAAACTTAGTGTTCGTGAATAAGCGCATTTAGAAATGTAAATGTTAAAAAATATCAATATAGAGCATAAAGCTAGGCACGCAATGTCTTATTCCTGGCCCCAGGCTTATGGTTGTTCACACGCAAAGTGTGAGGCTACCTCGGTCTCTGGATTTCCCCTGTGCGCTAAAACGGTCTCAACTGGGAGATTTTCAGCATCTCCTCTGGGTGTTCATCTCTGAGTTGTATCCAAAGGTACATGACACCTCAGACTTCTTCCAAGAGATTTTACGGCAAGATGCTAAGATTGTCCTGTGATCATTAAATTTACACTTGGGTGAGTATTTGGACAGTGAAAATACAATGTTAATAGGATGTAATTTCTACATGGTTCTCAGAGCATGGGTCTTAAATGGGTTGCATTCAAATTAAAGCATGCACACTGCACTTTAATTTGAAGGTATTTGCATCAAAGTGGAGTGGACGGTCTAAGAAGCCGTTCGAATTAAATTGTGGAACCTTCCCAATAATTATGGATCGCACTGTACATGTCTGTCTCTCTTCAAGGGACTTTGTCGACCAAGACTCGAGTTTTAAGGAATTGGGATTGTTTTATACTTGATAGTATATAGACTTCGGGGTGCTGATTTGCTTGTAAAAAGCTTTGGCCTCTTGTTCACCTCCAACCATCAACGCATGCAGTCATAATTCCTTGGGGTTGTCCCTCAGAAGAAAGTGAAAAGCAACCATTTAACTGCATAGACTGTTGACAATGCTGAAATATGCAGATGTAGACCACAAAAACATTGAACCCATGTGTACATATTCATTCTTGATTAAACCATTAAGGTATGTGTATACTTGATGATGTGTGCAATTACATGACTGAAGAGTGCACTTGACCCCTATTCACTGTTCTCTACAAAAAGACTGTACTGTAGCATTCCTGGAAAGCAACTGTAGTGGCCTGACTGTAGAACAAGCTACAGTCCATTATTAATGTGTCTTCATCTACACACACAGCTCGCCCAGTCTCTGTGTCCAAACCCCTCTCTATATCTACGGTACTTCGACATTTGTCTCATCTGCCTCAGCGGTAGAGATTTCAAAAATGATCAAAGCACCCATTTAGAGTCAATTATACTATGATTTAGTTAAAGAAAAAGAACACATTTTTTTTTCTGATACAGTGAGTTGAGTTGAAGTGTTGCTGATGTAAATAATTGTGCTGCTAGCTACCGAGTGTGGGGTAGGTAAAGCATTTGTGTAGCATGGTCAGGCCTAATCTGTTAACCGTGTTTCAAACATTTTTGGTGTTATTCCTTTTTTTTTTTTTTTTTTTTACTTCAGGAGTGGTCTGACCGATGAATGGTGTTTATGAATGCTAACTGTGTCAGTGTTGTTAAAGCACTCATTCTTTTGCAAAAGCTAATGACCAACATGCAGCACTGCAATGAATGCTAATTGTGTGAGAATCAAAATATGAAGAGTTAGTTGTGTAAAATGAAAAATGTTTGTGCCTGGATCAATTATGGTGAGGGCTGGAGCCTAGAAAGTTGGAGATATATGTCCATGAAAGAAAATGCTATTAAGGATTGAGTGAATTTCATATTCCATATGCAGAATTTTCCATCTGTCCATCAGTTTTCCTGCAAATATTCCTCTTTCTATCTCCCATGATTTGGAGAGCTTCAGCATTCGTATGAGGGTGGGTTTTGGATGTGTATCAAAGTCCTGTACATACTGTGAAATAGTTGAATATAGTTTGGAGGTGTGGTTTTCTTTTTTAAATATGTTTTAAGAGATGGTTTGGGCCATCTCCAATGAATGTCTAGATACACTGCACTGTTACAATGTTCTGATGGCCCAGACAACTCTCAGGTCCTTTATAGGACAAATAAAAGTAAACAATGGACTTGAATGGCTGTTGTGTTGCATAATGTATCACTGTGGGTGGGGGAATCATAAATATTGGCAAATAAAATGTCTACAAAGAGACACAGATGATCAGGATTTTATTGAATAAATAAATTCAATAAATGGCTGAACTGTGGGTGTAACTAAGAGTCACCTCTTATATTTGCGCATTCCTGAGAGAAGTTGTAGCAGTGCTAGATCATCCCACCAGGTGGCGCGGTGCACTACTGTTGGCCTAGCTCTCCTTGACTAAATGTACAGCAGGTTGCAATGGATTGAATGCAGAGCAGCAGCTGTATGCTAAGGCTCCTTAACCTTACCGAGAGACCTGCTTAGAAGGTGGCGAGTCACTGGTGGCTTCAGCATTCCAAATGAGGCAACCGGGTATGGTGTTGGGCAGTGCCCAATCTTGTGCCATGGAGGACCGAGAGGATGCACGTTATCATTCCAGTACCAATCGCTACCCCTGATTTCGCTGATTGGAAGCTGCTTTGCTTTTTCATGATTGCTGGCCTGATTGGCAGGAATGGATGTTTATTTGCGAATGAAATGAAATCGACCAAACAAAATATTAAACAAGTGTCTTCATGCTGTCTGCAATGAAATACAAGTCAGAGTTAATTTAGAAATCACAGCTATCTGTTTTGTGTTTTCCATGCCATCCTAACTGGCATTCCTGATTTGTATGACTCTGTTGCTAATGGTCTTGGTACTATATGGGTCAATGGATTGACCTCATTTTCTGCTGTGTAACTCTAATGAACAAAATTCTATTAGAAATTGTATTTTTCTCTAACTCTGTCAACAGATTTAATGACCTAAAAGACAACTGTGAACCAAATTCGTCATCAACACAATCCATGTTTGATGGTGCTTTGAGTTCAGCTCAGGTTTTTTTTTTTTTTGCAGACTTGACTTTCTGAATACTTTTCTGAATAATGCATATTATCCTAGCAAATTATATCATTTTGTAATGGCCGATTGAATTGAGAGGCCAAGTGCAGTGGCAAGAGGGAAAGAGAGCAGCACGGACTTAATACAAGCACAGAGAATGATACAGACCACACGACAGGAACAGTTCTCACGCTTCCAAAAGGATGTCCAACCATCCGACAATACGGAAGCAAAGCGAGAGAGAGAAAGAAGAAGTATCTCAGGAACGGAGATAAATAAAGCTCCTCAAATGGGGCGATACAAAGATTAGAGAGGAAAAGGGAATAACCCTAGAGAAAAAGAAACTCTACAAATAAAGAAAAGATCTAAAGTCAAATAAATCCTGACTACAGATATCTTCGGCTATAGTGCATAACTACAAACAGACACTCTAGCAAAGGAGGCGTGGCGGACTTCCGGCTTATATAGAGTCCGGGGAAGTGCCGCCCCAGTTCAATCAGCCAGCTGGGTAAAAAATCCGATTGAAAAGGAATACGATATCGTCCCAGGACGAGAGCCACAAAGAAAAGTCCAAAACACACGCACAAACATCCAGAACCATGACACATTTATTTAAACTGCCTTGCCTGTTGACCGTTTTAATGGGTACTCCATGTTGCCTCGTCTGCTCATTTCTACAGTTAAGTGATAATTCATAATCTGACCTGGAAGAGGTTACTGTCAATCAATGAACCAGTTGATCCCAAGGCTGAGGTAAATCTGTTAAGCAGATAGCTAACCACTGATAAATTAAAAATGGACTTGGCAGCCTGGGATTTTTCAACAGGCTTTAGGATTGAGGCTGGGTTTTGTCCTGTTGCTGTGTTTACAATAAATGTCCTGTGCTTTGTCAGTGTGGAGATTTTGGACGAGACTGGTTGGAGCTCTAAGCCATCCACCCATCCTATTCCCAAGCCTCATAAGCTGTCTGTCCCACAGTGTAAGTGACTGAAATACATGACCACTCTACCCATTTTAATGGGATATTTGGTCATGGGCCTCGCTCATCCTGAAATAGCTATAGAGGCTTGGTGGTGAGCTTTCTGCGAGTAAATTGGAGCCAACCTGACTTCACTAATACTGCCAGCCCACTACAGACTGACGGGCTGTTTACAGGTGCTGAAGTAGGAGTCGCTGCTCAAGTTGTGTCAAAGATACGTTTGCATGTTATTGCGAGAAGTGAAGTGTGGTTTAGCCTGTAATCACCACGACTTTGAAGCGCTGTGATAAGCACAAGCCCATTGGTCTTCAAATACAATTATGTCCTCCTTAGAATTCCTCCTGTCTTGGCCTGCAGAAACCACCTGATTTTCCACCCAAGATGCCAAAAACAACCGGATATTCAACATCTTCACTTTGCTACTCTTATTGGGTGGTCCTAGGTATTGATGATGATTTAATGGTAGCCAACAATGTCTGCTGACAGCAGAATACACTTTTTACTGTAGGTTGCACTTAAGAAATGAATACCGCGGTTGTCTGTAGCTACCTGAAAAACAATGGTCCTCCGAGTAGAACAAGCTTTGCTTCATGAAAGTGAGGCAGTCTGTTATCATTAAGAAAATGAACAATAACAAAATGGATGGAAACTTTCATCAACCTGCAAATCAGAGTGGACCCCAGAAGCAGAGAGGGAGTTGTGTTAAAATCAGAGCCAAACCACAATACTCCCTCTCAGCAGAAAATCAAGTGTTGAAATGGTTATTACAGTTCTGAAACACTGGAGTAAGGCTGATTGACAGGACCTTTCAAGAATTCCTTTGTTCTATCCGGTTTTACATAATAGTTAATACATCCTGTAGACACGCAAGCACGTTTTTTTTTTTTTTTTTTTTGTTATACTCTCCCACAATAAGAGGAAACTTCCATGCTCTATTATAGCCATGTGTGATTTTCTGCAACCACAGTTACTGGGCTTTGTTGTTCAATAATGGTAGTGATAAGTAATTTGGTGATATTAAGCAGTGTGCAATAAAGTCAATACCAATGAGCGCCAAGGGTATAAATGCAAGGGGTTCAATCCTATTTGACACATAAGATGATTCATCATTTACCTTCACGATTTTAAAGCTATAGTGCGTAACTTCTGTCGCCCTCTAGAGGAATTTTGCGTTATTAGAACAATACAGCCAGCACTTCCATATGACGTATGCCCATGTTATCGATTCGCTAGCTCCACATAAGCAACTGTTCACGCTAGCGGAACCTACGGTCTGTAAAACCTTTATTATGTTCATAACATAACCAGAGCTCTCTCTAGCTGTCGCCTACTACCCATAATGCGCCCATTTTCCGCAAGCAAACGCTGGTCATTCCGGCGCAATAAGTAAACCATTACCACGGGCAACTTCCGAAAAGACCGTTTAGCCTGGAGCTTTCGCCCCTCCGTCATATACCAGCACAGAAGCCGTTTGTTACTCCAAGCTAACGACACACCACAGTTCTGCACACGGACCAGCAGGTCCTTATAGTACACAGCTAAGCAGTCCATAAGTTGTTGGTCCACTTTTTGCTGCTCCTCACTGTCCATGTTTCCCTCTAAACTCAGCCCCACCGGATTTCTACAGTCTCCGGTCTCCACTTGGGTATGTGGACGTGTTCTACAAATGTGTCTATATGGGGTGGATTCTAGCTTTCCCTGAATCCTATTGAGTAGAAACTGCAACTTGTTTTTTCATCGAGACCATTAAATCAAAAATGGATGAGGGGGGTGTGATTGGAGCTTTGTTTCTAGACCTGAGGAAGGCATTTGACACCATTAGCCACCATGTGCTAGCTACAAAGCTATCTCTGTTCAATTTTTCCCCCGATGCCTTAAAATGGTTTAAATCATATCTGGAAGGCTGAAAACAATCTGTCAGAGTTAATGGTGAATTATCACCTTATCTAAAATATGATGTGGGGGTGCCCCAGGGATCGATTTTAGGCCCCCTACTGTTTAGTCTATAAATGATTTGCCTTCCGTTTGTGCTGGTTCTGAAATTCAAATGTACGCGGATGATACTGTAATTTATTTACATGGTAAGAACAAAGCAGAGGTAGCAAAAAAACTTTCAACAACTATGGTGCAGGTATCTAAATGGCTCCACGATTCCTGTCTTCATCTTAATGTAAAAAAAACTGTGTGTATGTTTTTCTCAAAGAAAACGTCAAATACATCTGACCCAAATGTGTATGTTGCAGGTGAGAGGCTTCAAGTGGTGACAGAATTATCTTGGAATTATTCTAGACTCAAATCTTACATTAAAAAAAAAAGGTGAAGAAAGTCACGCAAACAATTAAGCACAACTTGGTAAACCTCAGATATATAAGAAATTGCTTAAACTCTGAAGCTGCAAAATTATACTTTAATGCAATGATAATGCCCCATTTAATATACTGTCTTACCAGCTGGACCCAGGCCGGTAGAACAACATTAAAACCAATTCATTCTGTTTATAAGCAAGCCCTAAAAGTCTTAGACAAGAAATCTTTCCGATATCATCACTGCAGTATCCTGAACAAGCATGTCCTTTTAAGCTGGGATAATATTGTAAAATTTCATGATGCAAATTTAGTCTTTAAAATTCTCCATGGTTTGGCCCCACCACCACTTGCTGATTTTTTTTACACTGGGCAGCAGACTTACTAGATCGGTTACCACAGGTAATCTTATCGTACCACTGAGAAAAAGTTCCTTCAGTCAGTCAGCCTTCTCAGTGCAAGCGGCCCAGTTTTGGAACACTATACCACCACACATCCGTAGAATTGTAACACACAGAGCATTCAAACTTACATTAAAAACATGGTTAAAAGATAATCAGACCTGTGATCACAATCAGTAGTCTTGGATTTCATCCATCTCAATCGAATTCTGTCTATTTGCTTGCTTGCCTCCTCGCCTCGATGTTGCCTGCTTATATACCTGTCTGCTTGTCTGTCTTGCTTGCCTACTTGTTGCTAAGTGTACATTCGTGTAGAATATTTTGTTTTATATTTTATGGTGTTTTGCCGATATGTTGTATGGCTACTATGTCTGTGTGTCTGTGGCCTCATGTAGCTTGCCTACTAGCCGAAGCCCCTTTCTTATTTTAATGTGCTATTTTTGCGACTTATTTCCTCTTAAATGTGATGTATGTCCTCACTGTGATGATTCACTCCATATTTGTGTGTTTTTTATCTGGCAATCAACATCTTGCCCGGGGACTACAGTTGAAAATTAGCTACTTAGCTAAAACTGGCACATTTACATTTACATAAATGTTGTTAATGTGCGCTGTCCCTGTACAAATAAACCAAATAAATAAATAGATAGAAACACCGCTATACTCACCACAGCAGCCATAGGTAGATAGCAAATTCGACCCACTTTAATCAGAAGGATGCAGCACCGGATCACACCGCAGAAGGCTGATGACGACTGACGACAGTGCTCGCACTGTTATAATACTTGTGTTATTTTGGTTAGTATCATGGTGGTAGTTTATCATAATGATACATGACCGTAGCCGCAACAGTTGATGGAGGTTGAAAACGGAATACTTTCGCCCTTGCGTTTTTGGCCGATTATGCTGTCCACTGCCTATACCGCGAAAATTTATCTTTCTCATAACTTGAGCTGCCAGACTTTCACACTGCGTCCTCCACTTTGAAATATCGCAGCTGCTGTTTCTTTAGTTTGTCACGGCACTGTTCTACTGTTCTGTGGTAACTACGCAAATGCAAGTACTCACAAATTATTCCATAAATCTGTGAGTCCGTAATATTTAACCAATTTAGTTTTTCGACGTAAAGTCCAACGTTGTTTGAATTAAAGTGAGTTGTGAACTCAGAAGGCTTGAAATCTGCGGCGCTGGTCTAAACAAAACAAGTCACATGGGGTCTGGAGCTCTCTTGCTAGGAGACTCTCCACTCTTCCTCCCCCTCCCTTCTTGTTTTGAAATAAAACGCGTCATTTCCTGCGTGCCAGCGTGGGAATGTCGCCGGTCGACACACAATACAAAACAACAAATACTGAAAAATACGAGAAGGATCTAGCTGCAGCCGCAGCTGAGTGCAAACCACGCCCCGTACAGAACACGCCCCCTACAAGAAACGCCCTAACCCTATCCCTAACCCCAACCCTGTTGTAGGGGGTGTGTTTTGTAAGTGGCATGGTTTGTACTGTACCCGCACGGTTTGTAGGTGGCGTGGTTTGTAATTTACCCGCGGCTGCAGTTAGGTATTATTGGAAAATACAGCAAGATGTAAGAGGAGCCGATCAGCTTAATCAGCATTGTGTCATCTCCTCTAGTAGTGGCTTGGATGAAACAGACATGTAAAAGTTACATACTATAGCTTTAATAAATCATATTGAAAGTGCCTTTCTAATATTACTTTGTAAAGAAACTCAAAGTGAATTATTGGCTTTGTCCATTAAGGGGACTGTGGGCATTTATACAGAGATCTCTGTTCACTTTGCCAACACCAAAATTTCTAAGCAAGGAAACACATTTTTTGAGAAACGTAATTATGAGGTGCTTACCGATCTTTCAGCAAACTCATTCTGCCAAATTTATCCTTTCTAGCCATGTGTAGTTTAAAAAAAGCAGCAAGAAATAAATAGTTTCTGTAACAGGCATCTGTGATTTATTTGGGTTGTGTGGTAGAACTTAGCACTACACAAGCCCAGACAGGCCTCAGTAGCATTTAAAAATAAAGATGTTTCATTGAGTCAGCTTTAATTTAGGTGGTATCCACATTCTTATGGTCAATAGCTTCATGATTTGACCAAATTTGTTTTGTGCTGTGCCTGGCTGCCTGATGCCCTGCCACAGAGCCATTTTGGGGGTCGAAAGAGAAGGGTGTCAAGATTCACAGGCCCTGTCAATCCAATGTCCTGGCACAGGAGGAAAGCCACAGCGCAATTTCCTGGTATAGAAGGGATGGCAAGACCAGAAGTTGCATTACTTTTACCAGTTCTGTGGAATCTAGAGGGTCCAGTTCTCTGAGAGTGCTCTTCTACTCGCAATATTCATTCTGATTTTTGGTGTTGTGATACAGCTCAAAGAAAGCATGCCAATGGTCGGTGGGGGAACAGGAATGAAGACACAACCAAGTTTTAAACATGATGGGATCTTCAAAAATTATTTTACCTTATTGTTAGAAAAAATAGCCCAGAATCTCAGGTGGCTGAGCATTGATGTTGAACACCAACTGCAGTCCTCCTCTGAGCCTTTAGTTCATAACTGTATTGAGACTTTCTATTCACAACCACTTTATGGCACATTTAAAGCAACATTATGCAACTATTTTACTTTAAAATACCAGCTTTAATATCATTTTAATGGCACAGCATAGATGGGAGGTTAGCCTCCTCTTAGTGACTCTAGTTTCTGTGTCACTCGCCGGGTCAGTCACCCAGGGCCTGCAGAATCCAAACAGACTGTACACCAGACAGTGGAGTGCACACTCGCCGAAGTTGCAGTTTAAAAAAAAAAAGTAGTGGTTGCAAACATTCTTTCTTTTCAATGACTAAATAATTACCTTTGGGGGATGAATGTGAAGTATAGTGTGAATGCCATCCAAACCGTAAGAGATTAATGTAAATAATAAATTTATTTTTGTTACATGTTGCAAAATTACCCCCCTTTTTAGTCACAATAACATATTTAGCTGGGTGGAATTCCTTGGCAAACATTGAGTCTCCCTCGATTGACATCGCGCAGACGAACTGCAGGAGGAAGCTTGTGTGCGCGTGCGTGAAGTTCGAAGCTCACCTGTGACCTGACCTATTTCTCTTCATTCTGCCAGCAACTTACAGACTTAGCCCTTGATCAACACAATCTCCAAACTATAGCCTTGTATTATCGCCAAACTGATGGATTCGCCGCAACAGACAGAAGTAAGTTGGTTTTAAAATACAACCCCAATTCCAAAAAAGTTGCAATGCTGTGTAAAATGCAAATAAAAACAATGCAATGATTTGCAAATCTCATGAACTGACATTTTATTCACAATCGAACATAGACAACGAATCAGATGTTGAAGGTGAGACATTTCACCATTTCATTAAAAATATTAGCTCATTTTGAATTTGATGGCAGCAACACATCTCAAAAAAGTTGGGATAGGGCCATGTTTACCATTGTTTAGTATCCAATCTTCTTTTAACAGCAGTCTGTAAACGTCTGGGAAGTGAGGACACCAATTGCTGAAGTTTTGGGAGAGGAATGTTGTCCCACTCTTGCCTGATGAGGGATTCTAGCTGCTCAACAGTCCTGGGTCTTCTTTACCGGATTTTTTGTTTTATGATGCACTTAATGTTTTCTATTAGTGAATGGTCCGGACTGCAGGTAGGCCAGTTCAGCACTCAGACTCTTTTACTGGGAAGCCCTGCTGTTGTGATGGATGCAGTATGTGGTTTGGCATTGTTTTGCTGAAATATGTGAGGCCTTCCCTGAAAGAGACGTTGTCTGGATGGGAGCATATGTTGTTGTAAAACCTCTATATTCTTTTCAGCATTGATAATGCCTTTCCAGATGTGTAAGCTCCCCACGCCATAGGCACTAATACAACCCGATACCATCAGAGATGCAGGCTTTTGAACTGTGCGCTGATAACAAGCTGGATGGTCCCTCTCCTCTTTAGACCGCACGGCACGGCATCTGTGGTTTCCAAAAAGAATTTCAAATTTTGATTCATCTGACCACAGAACAGTTTTCCATTCGGCCTCAGTCCATTTTAAATGAACTTTGGCCCAGAGAAGACAGTGGTATTTCTGGATCGTGTTCACATATGACTTCTTTGCATGATACAGCTCTAACTTGCATTTGTAGAATGCAAGGCGAACTGCGTTCACAAACAATGATCTCTGGAAGTATTCCTGAGCCTGTGTATTCCAGTTCAGAATCATGCCTGTTTTAATGCAGTGCAGCAGAGGGCCCGAAGATCACGAAAATCCAGTATTGACCTTTGGACTCGTCCCTTGCGCACAGAGATTTCTCCAGATACTCTGAATCTTTTGATGATATTATTTACTGTAGATTCAAACTCTACGCAATTTTACATTGAGGAAAATTTTTCTGAAATTGTTCCACAATTTTTGGACACATTTTTTGCAGATTGATGAATCTCTGCCCATCTTTACTTCTGAGAGACTCTGCCTCTCTAAAATGTGCTTTTCATTCCTAGTCATGTTACTGACCTGTTGCCAATAAACCTAATTAGTTGCAAAATGCTCCTCCAGCTGTTTTTTATTAGTACCACTTCATTTTCCTGCCTTTTGTTGCCCCTCTCCCAACTTTTTTGAGATGTGTTGCTGCCATCAAATTCAAAATGAGCTAATATTTTTCATGAAATGGTAAAATGTCTCACTTTCAACATCTGATTTGTTTTTGTTTTATTGTGAATAAAATGCAGGCTTATGAGATTTGCAAATTACTGTATTCTGCTTTTTTTTTTTTTTTACAGTTTACACAGCATCCCAACTTTTTGGAATTGAAATTGTAAATATGTACAAGTCCTTAGTAGTGCCTGCAACATACTACGCTGTAATCTGGCATCTTTATCGAAATTTTTTGTTGACTCAATTGGACATTCCGTCAGTCCCTCAGACTCCCAGTCTCAGTCAGTTATTGTTTCTTTATGCCGTATACCTGCTATTCTGGACTCCTCTGATTTGTAAAAATAGTATGGTACTGTTTTGTTTTACTCGTAGTAGAGTGAAAACAAATACTTTTTTGTTCGACCAAGCATTTTGCTATGATGGTATCATTGGTAGCCTACATTGACACTAATAAATGTTAGACTAACATGAGTATGTTAGCAATATTTTTCATTTTTACCTACCTCTATAGAGTAGACCAACGAAGAAAATGATGTAATTAATTTTGAGTACAAGCTGTCCGGTTTGAATTTCCTTCCCAGAATGCAGAGCAGCTTGGGGGAACCCCCCCTCATGATCTATGACGTCGCCACACGATACGGGTCACGTTCGTCAGGCCGGTTGATTTTCCACCCATGTGGGTTAAAAAGATAGTATTCTTCTTGACAGCGCAAATTCTGATCAAATTGGTGATGTAACATTACAAATTCTTTATTTGAGTGCTTAGAAATAGAATTATAGTGGTGCCAAGGAAAATCCTTTTTATGGCCTAAATGGTGAAAAAAACGAAAGGCCGTCTCACTTTAAAAACAAGGTTCTACAGAGGAGGGGGATATTGATGGCAATTTTTTCTTGTTTGGCTTCTGATGTTTTTTTCCAAATTCCAATTCCCAAATCTTTGAACTTGTCAATAAAATCCGTGTAAACCGCTTTCCATTAGCATAGCAGGGGCTCCATCTGTCACTACATGGACTGCATTCTGGCTTCGTCACCCAAGCAGGGATATTGACATCAGGCCTGTCTGCAGCTCAGACAGTGCGACTGAGGAGGCCTTCCCCTTCATCCTGATGCAGCCTCGCCCACAATGCAGCTTTTCAATACATGATCAAACAGATCCAATGCTCTCAATTATTTAATTTCATTTGTAATGACTGTAAGTCTCCCTCCACTTGGGATCACGTTGGCTGTTGTACAGCATACAGTATGTGCTGCAAATTTTATTAATGTGACCATATCATTTCATTGAGTTGACCTTGCCTTCAGGGGCCTATTTGCAAATGAACTGAGCTGGGATTACGTCAGCAGATCTTGCCAATTTTTGTCAGTTTTGTTCTATTCTTGATATCCCACTTGGATGACTTCAGAGACAAAAGTAAATAAAATTAATGTGCGATGTTTTTATTTGATCTGATTTCATGAAACTTAACAACCCAGCTCTCGAGTATTCTTCAAGAACAGGCTCTTAAAATGGCAAGAACAGTGCTCTTACCAAAGGAACACATAATTGCTGTTGTAGAATTGCAATTGCAGTGCCGGGGAGACTACAAAACAGAAGATCAACCATACACCCCTACTTGCCCCCCCCCCTTAAAAAGGATGATTTGTCTGTTTGTTTTCACTCCCTCACCTGAACAAGAATCCTAATAAACACAGGACACAGGACCCTTTCAGTCAGTAATGATTCCGCCCTTGGTGTAGGCGACTCTGAGGTGTAGTCTAGTAAGATGAATCTACAGATATGGTGAAGAAGGTTGTTGAACTCTGAAAATCTCGCCAGTTAATCAGCATGGCTGTAATGCATGGATTTCCATGAAAGCTCTAAATTACACTTGACCACTGAATTCTCTGGAAGGAGGGCCTGGGGGGTTAGCAGGACCTGGCGGTGGATTGTGGGGGTGGGGGGATTTCACTTGGCCTGCTGGACCGTGCTTGCATACTCAGGCCGGCTTCCCATCATTGTTGTGTAAACGAGAGTATGGCTGGGCCAAGGCATCTTGAAACATTTGAAAAAGGCAGCCCAGTCCTTCATTCTTGGCAAGAACCCTTATACTTTCATAATTGCCTTTCTCCGCTGTCTAACAGGGATGTTTCACAGGCAATGACCAGCCCAGAGGCTATGAACTGGGGCAAGCACCACTGACACTTAGAACCTCCCGGTAAATTTTATTTTCTGTGACACTGTGTCTCTAGAGTCTGTCATCACGGGAAGAATAATTGTCTCAGATTCTCTCCCTGAGCAATGTAAGCAGTGACTTCATACCTTCACTCGTGTCCACAGCCCATTGGTTAAGGGGACTGAATGATCTCTACCGGTTAGTTTAATTCTTTGTATAATTTTTTGGGTTGATGCTTCATCACCACTGACAATTATGGTGCTGCTAGTAAATGTAAAAAGCTTGACTACTGTCCACACCGTAAAGTATTTGTTCATAATTTTGTACAACTGCGTACACCTGTCAATGTATACATTTGCGGGCCTAACTCTTATGCGTATAGACACAGATCGCAGCTTATCATGGTGTTCTAAAAGTTTCCATGCAAGTAATCAAGTTAGTGTCTGTTGTTGTTGTTTACTGTAGTAAACCCACTCCTGCTCCACCCAGCTGTGTGGTGATGGTCTCAGTACACTCAGAACACACTGGCTAAACATGGGAGGCAGCAGGAATTTAAATATTTATTCCACATCACAGACAGGGCATTCAAATAAAGCAAAAAGTATAAAAACAAGACCCCAGAATAGCTTTCATTCTGAATGTAAACATATCCTCAGTGTTTTGAAGACTCTAATGTTTGTTGACAACCAGTAAAGAGTCAGACCCTATTTGGCAAAAGCTGACATACCTCGATTCCAAGACCTACCTCCATTTATGCCCACATTTTTTAACTTCTATTTTATTGGCTTTGATATGCTCAGAATGAGGGTTGAGAAAAGCGCCTGCCTTTTCCATCTGAGGAAATGTTTTATATAACAAAGTAATAACATCCTTTCCGTTGTTGAAAGCAAACAAGGCTGTTTGAGGACACATGCCAAAGTGACTCTGCCTGCCATGCCCTGCTCTGAGAACACTGCGGTGGTGTTCTTTGACCTCCCTGCAGAAATGTCCTGCTATATCCTGTTGGGATTCTTTTAAGTTTTGTTTTTAGAATTGTTTTTACTCTGGAAGATGGTCATAGGCATCAGCAAGATTTGGTAAGAGAAATCAGACCCAAAGCAAAGATTTTAAATAGGGGGATTCCTCCATGGGAATGCCCAGAGTACTAAAAGCTAAGTTATCTCACCCCTCACAAACATTTACAGATGCTAGAATCTACACACACAATACATGCAGTACACATAGCTACATACTCTCCTTATTCCAGAGATTGAACACACAGTCCACTTCCAATAACACTTCCCCTGGTTTTTATCAACGGCACTAGCACCAGTCAAACATTTTAAGAGTAAACTTTCAAAAACAAAATTCTTTTTTTTTCAGCATTTGAAACAACTGGATTAAGCAAAGTCAGTAAATTGCTGTTGATCAAAGGTACATGCAATACAATACTATTACAGGTCACCAAAATAAGAATGAAGCCATGCCAAGCAATGTACATCCATCTACCATATGTATGGCTTCCAGTCATATCAGCGTGAAGAGATTAGAGCATTATGTTAGATGGAACTCAGCTGAACTCATCACCTGACTGTATTAAGCATAGGCTATAGTTGTAGCAGAAAACAAGGGTTTGGTAGTGGGAGGGGTTGAAAACACTCCTTTAAAAAGTTGATTATTCTTGACCTGTTTTCAGCCATTTTACTTGATGAATGACACCTTAATTCCGAGAACATTCAACACTCTCAAGTGCAGCCAATCATCTTAGTTCATGTAAGTCATGAAATAAAATGCTTCATTATGAAGCAAAATTGGATGCAATTCAATCTTCATGTGCTTTGTTTTGATTAAAAAATCATAAAGCATAGGTTTGATAGAGCGCATTGCAGGATCAGACACAAACTAGAAACAGAAGTGCTTGAGTAATTTTTATAATGCGTAGGCTATTTAGTCTTGTGAATAAAACAATAAGTAATTCAATATTTTAAAATGTAATATTTTATTGGCATTACATTGCATTAAAAAAGCAGGGCTCTCAAATCTCACGCAATGGCCCTCATTTATCAAACGTGCGTACACCAAAAAAAATGGGTGTATGCCAAATCTCCCGCAAGGATCGGCATTTATCAATCTGAACGTGAGCGAACGGTCCGCAAAAATCTCACGCCAGGTCTGACCAGGTGTACGCAAATTTGAAACCCGCGAACAACATGCAGGAACGAGTGCAGCTGTCAAAATGAGTAATAAACCATATGCAGTGATGCGGGCATCATGCTGTTGTTGCTCTTATTAGTAAAATGAATAAATAGACTGAATAGATAAACAGGCTAAATTAATAAATGAATGAATAAGTAAATAAGACACCTGTGTTGAGAAATTATTAAACTTACATTTTGAGACAACCTGCTTGTCAGGCCAGACGGCTGACATTTGCAATCAATTTGATTAAGCGCAATGCGTGGCTTGGCAGATATGCAGTGTGGTATGTCAGATGCTCATCCAGTCAGATACATACTGAACAACAAAAGAAACGCAAGTTAATTAAAGGCAGGCTGGAAAATAAGTTTGCGCGTAATTATTTTAGAAAAGCAAATTTATTACTAGCGCCTGCACATTTACACTCGTTTCATCAAACTTCTCTTTATTTTGCGGTCACTGACTGAGTAACCATAAGAGTACATTGACTAACTAGCTAACTTGCGTTTCTTTTGTAGCTCAGTATATACAGGCCTACGGACACTTTGGCCATGATCACATTTTGACAATGGCAGATCTTCTATTGTTATTGGAATAAGCTTCTGTCCAACGTGTGAGGAACTTTCGGCACAGAGAAGATCTCCTCCGGGAAAGTGACGAGTGGCTGCTCGTTTTGTGTGGCACCCAATAAAATGTCGTAATAAAAGTACAATGAAGAGTGATCTCTGCAGACTGTATTTTAACAATTACCCTCATGAAGCTCCGATCGAGGCGGTGGGGACTCATCCGTGTCCGCACCACCTCGTATTCCCACAATGGGGGTGGGGAGCAGCCCTGCTGCCATGCGCTCCTGGAACGGTGACAGCTGGAGGTTTGAGCCTGATTGGCCTCCACCGGTCCGTGCACAGCTGCGCCTGAGCACCGCAACCCGTTTTTTGATGGCGATCTTAAAATCGGACCACTTTTTTTAACCTACATGTAAGCATTTGGATCTTCAATTATGTAGGCTATATAACCTGAAATATCATGGATCTATAAATTGAATTTATTAAGGCCGATGTTATTCGCACTTACACGTGTGGCCAATGCTGAATTTTTTTCTTGACCGCACTTATAAGTTGATGACCATTCCAGTGCCGCTTATAGAAAGTACCGCTTAAAATAAGTTTGGCCAAGAAAAAAAATTTAGCTTTGGATACACTTAAAATAAGTGTGGGCAATGGAGAAATGTGCATCTTGGCCACACTAATAAGTGCGTCTAACGCGAATTTCGATCAATTTTTGTGCTTGGACGCACTTAAATAAGTGCGAGTAGTCACTTCGATTTATTAATGAATTAAATCAAACGTCTGCTGCACTCCGGTTTTCCATCTCAACGGTGTTTACCGCAGCAGCAATAGTTTTCCAAACTGCAGCCTTCTGGGCTCCCTTTATGCCACTCTTAAGGCTTCCAAATAAAATTATCTTGTTTTTCTCCACCTCGGACGTGATAATTTATATTTCCTCCTCAGTGAAGTTCTCTCTTCTTTGCCGTCTTCCGAGAGTCCATGTCGTAAAGTGGGCAGGACCATGCCTCCCGGAGAATGAATTTATAGGGGCGTGTCATGTTAATTACGATGGTTTCAGCCGCCAGATTGATCAACGCCACATAGATATATACACCTAGATGCCGCGTTCGCTGCTTCTGTCCATTGGAGCGATGGGTCTATGCGGGCGCCATCTTGTGTCGGTGGAAGCCGTGCGTACCTACGGCATTAGTTAGTGGGGGTAGAGGTTAATCAATGATTTTTATCATCACAACTCAACAAATTTTCAAACAATTTTAACACGTTGACTGCCGACTACGAGATAACTCGTAATGGCGGGTGAGGGCCAGGGCTAGATCTGAAAATTCGGGGGCAAATATCCATCCCTTTATTGACAGCAATAGTCCTGGCTAATTCTAGATGGTTTTACACGTTTTCCAATTCAAGAATAATGAAGTGGCAATTGAAGACACGGCTTCTCTCCCCCATGCGATCTAACAGCGACAAAATAATGGGCTACATTCAGTACAGAATAATAATTTAATTACAAATAGGTCTATGCACTGGCACTCAGCAACGTTAATTTCTTTTTCCAGCGAAAGGCATTTCAGAACTCTTTTTAGCGAATGAAGCCGCTTTCACACTGGATGAAAGCAATTTTTACGACGACAGATTGCATTCAAAGTCAATGCACGCAAATACACGCGTTTTCGCGAGTATTCGCGTCTTTGCATTGACTTTGAATGTAATCTGTCATGCGAAAAATTCGTTTCGCGTCTGGTTTGAAAGCGACTTTAGGATGTTAAATACATTGGCATGCTAACTATAACATTATAGATATCGATGTCTCTTTATCTTGCTAGCTAGGTAGCCAAATAGCTCGCTCGCAAGTGTTCCATTGTCAGCAAACTGTAGGCTTTTTTTGCTCGCTAGCCAGTTGGCTAAGTAGCTAAATACATTGGCATGCTAGCTATGACACAGTTCGATATCACTTTGGCTTGCTAGCGCGGAACGCGTGTATTTGCGTCTTTGCATTGACTTTGAATGTAATATGTCGTGCGAAAAATTCGTTTCGCGTCCAGTGTGAAAGCGGCTTCATTCGCAAAAGAGTTTTGAAATGCCGCCCTCGCTGGAAAAAAAATTAACGTTACTGAGTGCCAGTGCATAGACCTATTTATAATTAAATTATTTTTCTGTACTGAATGTAGCCAATTATTTTGTCGCTGTTAGATCGCATGGGGGTTACTACGTATTAAGCTGTATTATTTGTTACATATGGCAGCCACGTATTTATGATACAGGATACTTGTTTAATTTAAAAATGCAGGTTTTCATTCAAAAAATGCTTCATTACGGTAAATATTAGTTCTATAACGACCTAAGACAATTGACTGAGTAAAATTTTGTTATGTTCAAAATTTAAATATTAATAACTCATCAGTAAGCTAATTGACATTTAAGGTTTAAGAAGGTGAAAATAAATGACTGGGGCTGCATTCAAAGACATTGACTGAGTGGCCTGACCGCGCCTGAATCCCCGACACAATATGGTGGCCGTGTTGACCCTTCTGACAAACCGGGAGGCGGCATCTAGGTGTATATATCTATGTCAACGCCACGCCAGTGCTACACCGAAATCAGCGACGTACACACTTTCAGTAAATCAGACGTGACACCTGGCGAACGCTGATATTAACACCAGAATCTACACCAGATCCTACGCAAGTTTGATAAATGAGGGCCATTGAGCGTGAGACACACGCATTTCAATAAGTTCACACGCTCTCACGCCACACATGACATTTCACGCTGAGAAGTGATAAAATCGCCGCACATTAGTAACATAGACTGTATATAAAATAGGCATGGGCAACGCTCTGCATAAACTCTAATGGAATGCGTAACAGCTGAACTGGGGCGGTAAACAAGCCTCAGAAAACTTATTTAAAAAATGATGTAAATACCATTTTCAGACAAAAAGAACACCATGGTTTGATTAAAAGCAACCTTTTCAATAGGATACCCGCATTTCATACATGAACTCTGCGATTACGGCCAATAACGCGATTTGAACAGAGCTATTATTCGCCTGTTGGATGAATCGTGACCTCAATTTGCACCGTGTTTACAAACTTTCAAGTGCATGGCAAAAAAAATATCCATTTTGGAGGTAGATTTCAAACAGCCAGCGCTGACGTGATATCCCAGCTCGGCCCTTATTGACTTACAGCCATCTAATTTGAGAAATTACGAGTCTATTCGTCCAAACTAGACCTCCAGGGGATGTGAAATAAGTTCGACATAAGTTGTTGAAGTTCGTCGCGAGTTCGCCGTGACTTCTTCTCAACAATAGCAATAAAGGTGAGTGTATTTTTTACTATTACCTACATAGTTAGTTGACAGAATATCCTGTGACCCTATTTGTGAAGTTTCAGTAAAATATACCAAGGAATAAACCAGCGCCAGGCGTTCAAATCCTACCAGTGTTCTGACAAATTTTGCTACCTATCAAAATATGCCGCCTTCGAACACCGGTCACAAGATTCATTCACTTATACCCTTCAATTCGAGACTGCGAGGATGGAAATCTGAATAATCAATTAGGAAGAATTCTCGGCTCTCGGTAATTCTGTATATCGTTTAAACATTTTGTTAATCGGATTATGAAAGAAGACTGAAAATAAGCGCCCGCTTTTTGTTTGGGTGTAACAGGCGTATTTAAAGGAGAATCGTTGTATATTGATTAAGCATTGAACTCTGCATTAGTCGAACTGTTTTAATATTTGATGATGACATTGCTTCGGCTTCCTGGAAGCAAATACGCGCAAATCTGCTGTCTAGTGAGCATTTCAGGTTCGATGTACTGAGTAATAACGCCCATGAAACTTAAACTGGCCCGTCATTCTGCGAATAGTCTTACTAAACTAGTTAATCGTCTGATTGCTAATCAAGCAAAGGGAGGTTTCTGCCTCACCAAACTAACCTCCGACTGCACGTCACTGTGTTTTACTATGAATTATTCGCAGTAGCTCATTGAAACTATCATGGAGGAGGGTATATGGACATTGTAAAAAACAATGCAAAGGTTTTTTTTTTTATCACCACGGGTTATTGAAGGGGAACGTTTGATTCATTTAAGTAGCAGTGGGAGGGCAAACAACTGCCGGCATCAGCGACTTCACTGCATTTTAAAATAGTAATGGGCGAGTAGCGTTAATGTTTGCCCTCCCACCGATAATTTTGACATTTTTGCAGGCCATTGATCCAAAAAAAAAAACTTCACAGGCAACCCATTCATACCATTTTTTAATATCAACGCAAAACCTAATGTTTGTTGAACATAATTGGGTGAAATTCAACACATTTTCCATTAAAAAGGGCCTAGGGGGTGCTGCTGTACTTCAGAAAAGGGGTTGATGACTTTAGCATCAATTATTTCTGTTAGGGTACCCTAATGGATAATTTGGCCAGGTTTATTTCTGAGTAGACTGCATTTTCGAAAATGCCCTCAGGCTTCACCCCCCCAATTTTCACAATGGGTTTTGTTGATAAATGCCGAAATCAGCCATTTTTGGGACCCTGTGGCTCTGAGACCCTTTCCTGTAAAGGCGTTGGACTTGCGGCAATCTCTTCGTCTGTGTCTTCTGTACTTACCTGCAAAAAATCATTAGAAAATAATAAAAACTTTTTTCTCAGCAACTCAAGAAATGTTGTCATTTTATTCATTTGTATTGCCCATGCCTATATAAAAGAGATTAGTAGTCTATGAATGGATGAGGCGAAGGCAGACTGCTCTGCTTGAATCAGCAACCTATCAGCCAATCAGAAAATATTATCTCTTGTTGCTAGGTGAAATAGCAGCGCCGTAATCACATCCTCTACACGCGCGCGAATGCTGCTTTTGTGTGCACACGTCAAAGAAGAGCTGGAAGCGGAAGCCCGAAATCAGGTAACTTAATCACTTCATCACTTAAATTTTTTTTTACAATAGCTGCTTATTAGAGTCGAGGAACTATGCAGGATATTTGCTTTATGGATCATTTTTGCCTCAATTTAACAGCTTTGGACGGTTATGGTTGGATGCCAGGGCCGTAACTACCATTGAGGACACCGACGTCATGTCCTCGGTGTTTTTTCTCAGTGAAAAGAAGGTGATAACTGCCGACGAAAACTCATGGCCGTAACCACCATTAAGGACACCGAGGTCCGGACCTCGGTTAATTGTCCCTATATTTTCATTTTTCCCCCCACCTATTTTTCCCCTCACTGTGCTCGTTTATTCAGCAAATCGTTTGTGTGTGTGTGTATGTGTGTGTGTGTGTGTGTGTGTGTGTGTGTGTGAGAGAGAGAGAGAGAGAGAGATGCCGCATCCTCATAGTGCTTGAGTAGGCTACACGTCACCGTGCGTTTTAAATACCACGGCTTTCGCTGCGAATGCGCAGCAGCTCAGGTTGAGGTAAACGGATAAACTCATTCGCGAGTCTTGCGAGAGAGAGTTCATTGTATCGTTGTTGTGAAGGGAGACCATATGCTATCCTGAGACTGACCCAAAACGCGCAGAACACTAAGGCAGACAAAATTGTTATTTTCGAAGCCGACCGAAGAACAGGCAAAGAGGAGGCAGGGCTGTTTTTAATGCCGGCTAGAGTGAGATTTTCTCCGAGGGGTGCATGATAGGCTACTCCCGTTTTCAAAGGTGCATAGTAACGAAGTACATGTATTTCGTTACAGTACTTAAGTAGGCTAGTTTTTTTTTTTTGAGGATTTGTACTCTACTTAAGGTTTTTTTAAAGCGGGACTTTTACTCTACTACATTTAAAAGATAAAAAGTATACTTTCACTTTGTTACTTTGACACTGGCAACTTAGTTACTCGTTTTACATTAAAATATGAATTTAATTCATTATTTAGGGATTATCTAGATTTGGCGTGTTCGACAAGAACAGCGGTGCTCGGCAGGGTATCATTAGCGCTTTGTGCAGATGTGTCCGCCAGCGGACACGGAGCTGCAAAGTTATGTACGCAGTTACAATATTATATCACTAGATGGCACACACGGATCAGCTATTGAATATTCGCAAGCAAGCTGAACAAGGTTTTAGAATATGGACGAGTTCACTCCAATCCCCGTTTTTCAGGAGTTGCCTGAATAAAACTCCTCAGCTAAGCATGATGTGCAAACTGCTCAATATACTTGCCCATAGTATCTATCCAGCAGTTAAACAAATAAATAAAATAAAAAAATCTCTTGCTACAGAAATAATCGTTGTCCTCTCCAGCAGGCACTTCAGCTACAGTGAGCCAATGGTATCCCAATCAGTAGTTAAGAAAAATCAGTTTTCTGAAGCAAAAATTAGACATGTTATTGATACTATGTAATTCTACTATTAATTATAGTGGTTTTTAAACTGCCAGTAAACTCAAAGACGAAGTATATTAAGGAGAGACTGCCTGTTTGTTTTTTGAATACTGTATCTTTCATTCACCTGACAATTGAGCGTACATTATTTGACCTCGGTATTTCAAAAATCCTGGTTACAGCCCTGGTTGGATGAATTGACTTGTAACTTGTTACGGGGAGAGTGGGGGCTCTCTGCCCTCCATGTACTGTATTTTGGCTGAAAACAAACCCTCCTCCGATCCGGCGTCACAGGTGGTACCGCAACATCTCTTGTTTGTGACAGGCAAAACGATACAAATACACAAAAGAATTATTTAATTTAGCCTTTATTATACTGGGGAGTCCCACTCAAATAAAAAAGTACAGGTATGGCTAAACATTATCTTGTTCAAAATCTAACAACTACTCCAAGGGTAAACGCTCGCAAGTTGAAATCAAATTTATAAGCTCATGTCAAATAGCATTCACGAATGCCGTAGCTGGCCAGCTAACTCATATTCGTGACGCTAAGCACAGCTGTTAGCTGTGTTGTAAAATGCTTGATGTTGCAAAGTAAAAGGAAATATACACGCAACATGCAGATATAAGATAGATGCTTGTATATCGCAACGTTTAATTGCTCGCCTACTTGAGCTACCACTTCTGACAACAAGATGCGACGGATAACCCGGTCAGCATTCATTCTGCAAATAGCCTACAACGCGCGCAAAACTTCTGCGACCGATCCTGGTGTGCTATCTAGTGATAGAATATTCTAACTGCGTGCATAAATTTGCAGCTCCACGTCCACTGGCGGACACATCTGCACACAGATACACCGTTGTTCTTCGCGAACGCGCCAAATCCGGATAATCCATAAATGATGAATTAAATTAATATTTTAATTTGAAACGAGTAATTAAGCTGCCAGTGTCAAAGTAACGAAGTGATAGTATACTTTTTATTTTTTAAATGTGGTACAGTAAAAGTCCCTGTTTAAAAAAAAAAATTAAGTAATGTGCAAATCCTCAAAAAAAAAAAAAAAAAAACTTAAGTGCTGTAACGAAGTACATGTACTTAAAGCCGTGGTTCTCAAACTCGGTCCTGGCGCCCCACTGTGTATGCATGTTTTTATTCTGACCACAATTGCAATTTTAGGATTTTAACAAGCTGTTGATTTGCCTTAATTAGGTACCGTTATTTGTCCTCTTAAGCCACATTTGACAAATCTGCACATGCCATGAAGAGTTAAAATTTCATATCCACAATGAGATATGTTAAGAACAAGTATAAATAACTGCAGAGGGAAATTTGACCGAACCCTTAATCAACGCAAACAATCAATAGGTTCCTCATTGGTGAAACTGTCAACACATGGTTGCAAAAACCCGCAATTTATTTGGCAAGTCACACCTGTTTCGTTTTATGTTCATTTTATTAAGTTCAGACAAATTATTTTGAAAGAATTCAAAACACCCGTGTTCAGCAACCCAATTTTGAGCTTAGCGTAGGGGACAGCCGGTGCGAAAGTAACGCGTGGGGCCGAAAGTGTCTGGCGATTTACTCACAGCCATCCGCGCCGATCGTCATATTAGGTCAGCACGTCCAGCTCGCGACACTCTCCAGACCCGCGAAAAATCTTGAGGCTTCGACGCTTCCTTGCGGAACGAGACCGGGAAGACCCTTTTCCACAGTGGTGAGTAAATTCAGACAAATGGTGAACTTTTTTGACTCAAAGATTGTCTTTATCGCTCCATGTGTCATTTTTATGATGAAGTGATAGGTCATTTAGTTTTGTAACATATCCTGAAGTTTGAAATGTCAGACTTTTTCCACTTTAGAAGCAATCCTGGTTCTAATGTCTGGAGTCACTGTCGGGGCGGAAGTAGCAACGGTTACGTTCATCCCTCTCTGCTAATGCGGCCGAATTTTCTTGTGTTATATTTTACCGACAGAAAATGCCAAGAGTTAGGGTCAGAACTACCCAGAGAGGAAAGGTTGACCAGCAGGTTTACGGAAGGGCCTTTCTTGATGTCCGAAGAGGCGAGAGTATAAGGAGGGCAGCATAGGTGCATGGCGTTTGTCATGTCACCCTGTTCAGGTACTGCAAGAGGAGGGCGGAGGCAGGAGGGCAGCAGGCCAGAGCCCCAGGGTACAGGGCTCACAACAAAGTCTTCACAGAAGAACAGGAGAAGAGACTGCAGGCATATATAAAGAGAGCAGCTGATATATATTTTGGCCTGAGTCCAAAAGAGGTTGGAGTAACACTGCAGACAGAGCTACACCACTATCACAAATAAACAAATAAATAAATGGAACCATAACGGGCATAAACAATAGGGGTTGTTTATAGACACTCAGCTATATTGTGATTAAAATTCTTCATGATGTTCATAAATCTCTATGATCTTATGTTGTGACGCTTAAATCGTAGTGTAAATGGACACTCAGCTCTGTTGTGATTTATAAATCTTTATGATATCTTAACCATAATCAAACTGTTTTTCTGGGAGTTGGGGGCGGGACCTTGACAAGCGATCTCGCTTCTCCCGCGACCCTTTCGGTCATGATACATGTTGTGTTGAAATTGACATGAAACGACTATACAATCATGCCGAAATAAAAACAAATAAATAAATAAATCACCATTTGCCTGAGATAGCAAGCACCTCAGCTCCGGATCTGCCCCGGCTCTGAGGTGCTTGCTATCTGGGAATTAACCTCTTTTTTCATGCTGTTTTAGGTGCGAAAGTTTGCATATGAGCTGGCCGAAAATATTGGCCTCAAAACTCCATGTTCATGGGAGAAAAACCAGATGGCAGGGAGGGACTGGCTCACCTCCTTCCTCTAGCGCAACAAAACCCTCTCCATCCGTTGACCTCAAGCCACCAGCATGTCCCGTTCCACCAGCTTCAACAAGACCAACGTGACAGCGTTTTTTAAAAACCTAAAGACTGTCCTCACCCGCTATAATTTTGAAGCAAAGGACATCTGGAACATGGATGAAACAGGTAAAAATGTATATTTAGATGAATTAAAAAGCAAGTGATTTGCAACAGCAATAATTCATTTCATTTATTATTTCAGGTACCACAACGGTTCAAGTGCCAGACAAAATCATTGCCACCAAGGGGCAGCGCCAGGTCGGTGCTGTGACCTCTGGGGAAAGAGGGACATTGGTGACTGTTGCCTTTGCTGCCAACGCACAAGGCAACTTTGTTCCCCCTTACGTTATCTTCCCAAGGAAGAGGTTCCAGCACCACTTCATCCGGGATGGCCCCCTTGGCTGCACTGGTTCTGCCAGTGGATCGGGTGGATGCAGGAGGCCGATTTCTTGGCATTTTACAGCATTTTGCAAGGCACACCCGCGTGACCCCGGAGTCAAAGTTGCTGCTACTCTTAGACAATCATCCATCACCTCTCTGTGGTAGCTATTGACTTTTGCAAGTCACACGGCATTGTACTCCTGTCTTTTCCCCCGCACTGCTACCACCATCTTCAGCCGCTAGACCGAAGTGTTTTTGGTCCTCTGAAGCACTACATTAACACTGCAGCAGACAATTGGATGCGAATGAGCCCTGGAAGAACTTTGACCATCTACAACATCCCAAGTCTTGTGGCTAAAGCTCTGCCTCAAGCTGCGACAGCAAGCAGCATTTCAGCTGGGTTTGAGTGTACCGGTATCTGGCCCTTGAATGCAGATATTTTCAGTGAGACAGACTTTGCTTCAGCTTTTGTGACCGACCGTCCTGCACCTGCACCAGCATCAGCTCCATCCCCAATGCCAGTGCCAGCTCAATCACCAGCGCCCTCTTCATCACCAATGTCCGCTTCATCACCAGCGCCCTCTTCATCACCAATGTCCGCTCCATCACCGGCGCCCGCTCCCGTTAGACACCAGCAACCTAGCCAGAGCCCATTTGAGCTGCATCCCCATGAGTCTGCCATTCCTCTAGATGTGAGTGTTTGTGTCTGTGTGTGTCTTTTAAATGTGCATGTTAAACCTTGCCAAGCATTTATTTTTTTGAAATATTATCTATCCAGGTATGCTTGTGGTTCCAGGAACATCTAGTGGCGCGCCAATACAGAGGTTCAGCCCAGAAAAGGTTCGCCCATATCCAAAGGCTGGCTCAAGGAAAGAAAATAAAAGAAGAGGCAGAAAGAGGTGAGCAGAGTGTCGTTTTTAACTTGTCTTGATTTTCTTGCTTGTATAAAAACAAGCTGATTCTGACTACCATCTCATTGAATGTTGCAGGTCAACAGCAGTACTGACCGACACCCCAGTAAAAGCTGCCTTGGAGGAGGAGACTCGGCAGAGGGGCCAGAAGAAACAGTCCTCTTCAAAACGCCCAAAGAAGACGTTGTTAAGCGGATACACTGCAACCACAGTTTCTCGGGGCAATGAGGAGGAATGTCTTGTTTGTGGGGAGACATTTGCCTCATCTTTGCCTGGAGAAGTGTGGGTGCAGTGCATCTTTTGTCTGCTGTGGTCACATGAGGCATGCACTGAGGGTGCAGCTCATTATATCTGTCACAACTGTGATGAAAATGTTTAAAACAAATGTGTGATTGTTTTTGCTTCTGTTTTAATGTCATTTTTATGGTTGAATTGAATAAATGAGTGCATTGTATATTTACAATTGCATGTTAGCAAAGACATTGCTTGATTTTTTCAAATGAAAAACGACAGTAATTCAAAAGATTCCAGTTAATTTGATCAGGTTACTTTTGTCCCGCCCGTGCGCTACTTTCATCCCGACTGGAGGGGGCGAAAGTAGCAATGTGCAACTTCCATTGGACGGCAAACTATGCCGAAGTCAATATATATTGGGATGATTTAGCACCTGATATTGACAGAGCACACACAAAAGTAGTTAATCGCTCTGAATTTTTTTTTCGGTCTGTAATGTTATCTTTTAAAATTACGTTTATGTGAAAAATTTTACTTTTGTACCAGCTCTCCCCTACTGATTTTCTCAGAGTCTAATTTGATCTGTTTAGAAATGTTTTTACCTGAAAATCCTCACAATATGGAAAAATAAGCATAACGTGTGAGGATTTTTATTTTTCATGGCACAATGGATACGTCCATAAAAATGCGGCTAAAGGTGATAAATAACTGCTCTAAACATGGATTGCAGCTAATTAAGACAAATCGACCCCTTGTTAAAATCCTAAGATTGCAATTGTGGTTGGACCAAAAACCAGCGTACACAGTGGGGCGCCAGGAACGAGTTTGAGAACCACTGACTGAAAGCAACACTAAGGAACTTTCATTTTTGGTTGAGTTTGGCGGTGCCTGTGGCCCAAAGCGGTAGTGTTTTGCCTGAAGGAAGACCCCATTTCCCATGAGCACCAGCGCATAGCGTCGTAAACATCCTGATCTCCCAGTCTCGTGCAGTTGTTTTGGAAATTATCAGAAGAGGTTCAAACTACGTTTCTGTTTGAGGGATGAAAAGGGATAACTCAATGCACACGGGTTTTGTTTTACTGATTATTTAGAGCAAGCAACGCGGTTTGACGCGCCGACGCATTTGATACACTTCTTTTCCAATCACTGTACTCAACTCGACAAAAAACACGACAAGAATCCAGTTTGTCTCTGAAACGATTACCGAACAATCATCAGAAACGACTTGGTTAAGTTCATACAAACTGAGACGATAATCCCACAATGATTTTGATAACCCAAATAGTGACTGTGACTACACACGATAACACAGCCAACAAAAAGAATGTGTGATAAATACAATGCATGAACATATAACTCACCTCTCAATCAGCAACATTGCCAGCTCGGCGTCCGACTTGCAGCCCTCTTTTGCCATGAGCTCTCTCCACTGTGAAAAAGCCGGTCCAATATTAAGTCTGGTTTTGTGGTTATTGGTCAATCTGCTCGTCACTCTTCTGTGTGGATAGCCCACTAAAGTCCATACTGTAAAATGCCAGTGTTTCCCATACATAGACGAGACTATGGCGGCCCGCCATAGTCTAATTTACCCCGCCATTGTCTCAATATGCGCAATTGCCCTGTGTAGATCATAGATGCGCATGTTTGGGGACCGGAAGAATAGTAAACGTACTGGAAGACGCGGAATTCGCGCAACTCATCAAATCATTGCGGAATGAAATGCCCCCCGCTCAACAAAATGAGAATGATCCCCCCCGCTCAACAAAATGAGAATGACCCCCTCTCCCCCATATTCTCCAAAAATTCTGTGGGAAACGCTGAATGCGTAAAGAATGAATGAGGACTCATTTTACCGATGTACTGTCTCAATTACATTTCATATTGCCATAATGGCTGTGCTAATGTTGGAACGGTTTGCGCAGCGTCTCAGCATAAAGCCAGAGAAACGGACTAATAATGCATTGCTAATGTTAGCAATGAAGAGCCACGGTTTTTATTTCTCAAACAATTTGTTACCTAGTCAATTCGATGACCCACCTGCATACGCACTAACGTACCATGAACGTTATTCGACTGTAGAGAATATTTGAAATGTCCGTGCCTATATTAAATAGAATTAAGTTAGCCAAACTTAGCTGAATCTTACCTGCCCTGGAGAAAATTAGCAACTTCGGCGTTGGTCTTCAAATTCTTCTCTGCTTTCAGCCATCTCCATCTTTCAAAGGCATGTCTTGTACAGATCCTTGTTTTGTTTCTCACTTTGTCACGACGTATTTCGGAATCATAACGAGGGCTTTTAGTTTTAGTAACGTCAGACATTTCTGCTCCGAAACGCTGGTAGCTGCAGGTGGTACTCTGGGAGAGGTTTGAGAGGCACTGATCTACATCATCTGTGATTCTTAACAGCAACGCTGAAAATTATGCTAAAAATTATATAAATCATCTGAATATTGCTATGGAAGGCCCTTCTTGAAAATTTGGGAAAATGACCATTCTCCAGCTGAAAACTTTTTTTGATGGAAAGACGGATTCCTTGCCAAGGAGCTGCGTGAGACCAGAAATGACTTGACTACCGAACTATCCCATAATGCCCTGGAAATGGGGCTTGATTGTAACATCCGGGTATTTTTTTCATATTGGCGATGGCGAGAATTGGCTTGAGGTTCCTGCTGCGTTGGCTCACTCAATGAAGGCACCACTCTCTGCAAAGACTGACCAACATAGCCTTGAATTAAATATAGTCATGCCCTTGCCAACTGTGACCAGCAGCCTCAAGAGAGCAGAGCATAATTGGCTTTGCGCTGCTTTGGAAATGGGAAGGATACAGTCAGTGTAGTTCATAGCTCAAATGCCTCCTACTAACCATCTGGGCACTTGTCAGTTGGACTCTGAGCAAGCGCATGCTCATTTTTCCCCTACCTTCATTCTGAATGTGACATTAGAAACCATGAGGGGTGGCTGACTGGGGCCAAGGTAGGCAACCAGGTGCTTTTCCTCCCACTGGTATTGCTCCAGTGATGGTTCCCGGTACCTTTTTAGGGGTCAGTTGAGTGGATTGTAAGCCTGGCATTGCTGGACCAATTCCCAAATACAAATTATTCTGGAACCTCTCAATTCATTTTCTATTTCCAAGGAGCATTATCAACAGGCTCCCACCAAAATGACACTGGACGCAACTGGATAAACCTACAACCAATGAAAGCTACGAAATGTGAACAGCTCAGCACAGATGAAATGCAAGTTTGTTAGCCATTCGTAGTTTAAAGAAGCTAGCTACTACCAAAATTAATACAAAGAGCCGTGCGAATCGTGACCTGCTGCTCTGTTTGTAGTGGTGTTGTGAATGTATCCATATCAATACTTCTAGGGTCAATCCATCTCAAATGTGCCAGTGCCAGAAAAAAATGCCACCACTAAATCACAGATTTTGCTAATTTTTTCATATATTGTTGGTACCTGTAAGATAGGAAAAAACCCCAAGTTTGAGCAGTCAATTCCGCCCCGTCTCGGAATGGCGGCCAACTTTAAAAAGGGGGTGTGGCACTTTGCGACACGCCCTTTTTTAAAGTGGTTTTTCTCCTGTAATTCAGCTATAACACATGCTATGAAGGTGAACTTTGGCAGATTTATGTAATTTTTCATGGAGAATCCAAATATGCAATCAGATTTCCGATAGGCATAATGGTTATAGGGATATTTGACAAAAACAATTTTGGGGGTATCCAACTTTGACCCCCTCCCTCTGACATTTGACATAAGTTATGAAGTCTAAATTCTAATATGTTGTACCTTATGACCTCATCTAACAAATATATGAAAATGAGGGAGGTAATATTTCTCAAAGTTGAGAAATGGCTAAACATGTGTAGTGCATGATTTTCTCAATGTCGGCCAATCTCTACAGTACAAATGTACAAGGGAATGTACATAATCCATACAAAGAGCTTGAAAACATACTAATGATTGCTAATTGACTGCTCAAACTTGGGGTTTTTTCCTATCTTACAGGTACCAACCATACATGAAAAAACTTAGCGAAATCTGTGATGTAGTGGTTCCACCCCCTGGTTGATTTGAGATGGATTGACCCTCTACCAACCTTTGTAAGCGAGCTTCCATAACTACCTGTAGAATACTAGGCCATCCAGGTCATGCAGATTCTAGTTCAACATAATTCACTAACATCTGGCATAAGATAATTTGGCTAGTAGCCAACACTTAATGTTACCATTTGAATGTAAAATAAACAATAGCCACAGTTTTTTTCAATCTGGCTGTTGTTCTTTTTCTTTCTGGCGATGAGCGGATTCAGTTGGTTAACTGGAGGCACTCGTAGAGTGCAAACCTCCACCAAGGCAGCACAATCCAAATGTGCATGAGTGGGAGCAAAGTTGAGTAATCGCGTGTGATAGGATTTCAAGATGGCTGCCGTGGCAGCCATATTGTTTCACTGATCGCGGTCAAAATCAATAGGGTCCATCCTTGATGTAATAGCATTCCAACCCCAAAATTTCAGACAAATCCGTGCATTACTTTTTGAGTTATGTTGTTCACAAACAGACAAACAAACGGGCGAAAACATAACCTCTGCCCCAACTTTGTTGGCGGAGGTAATTATACTTTTACCAAGTTCTGTCTGAAGTACAGCAAACGCATCTTTCTTAGTAAATATTGCTTTAACTGCATTTGTTTGTTCTTTTTAGATAAAATATCCAATCCAGTTTGTACTATTGCAATTGCGGATTCCACAGACTGTTCAACAACAGGGCCAGCTATCTTGATTATTCACGAAAACACTTCAACATCATCGTATCAAACCAAAATTATATGGGCTGATGGGAAAGTGTAAAGAAATGAACAGTTTGGTACCAAAACGCTCCATCTCTTTTCATTCTTTCAAGAAAAGTCACTTTTTTCTGGTTTGGAAAAGTGGGAAAACAAAATGTACTAACAAAATACATGGAGTGCATCAGAGCCGAGGCCTTCATCTTGTGCACTCTAATAATGTAAAAAAGTTTTTTTTCTATGTTATTTGTCAGTTGGTAGCTTTCGTAATATATAGGGCAAGTTGGTTCGGTAGATAATACTAACGTTGTGTCGGTTTGCTCACTTGCTTGGCTGATGTAAAGCCTTGTTTCTCTATCATCTTTTCATAACCTAGCATAATTTCAATGACTTTGAGATGGCGTGGTATTTGTGTGCAAGTAACATTTAAATGCTCAATGGTTACTTTATGTTATTACCAGTGTGTCTTCCCTCACAATGAGACATACTGTACACTGCTGGTGTACTGATTTCTTCTTTCTGTACATCACTGGCATACTGATCTCATTAGCGACCATGAAGGGCTTGGAGGGATGTGCTACAGGAGGTAGCAAAAGAGCAGAGAGGGAGGGGTGGTGGTGTTTATCAAAATTTCTTTCTCTTGCTCTTTTCTCCTAGGTTACTAGCTGCACCTTTAACTGAAGTAATAAATTTTTTTTGGTTCGTTATATATTTATGTCGTGGAGTTTCCAGTAACAATCCATCTGCAGTATCAGACGTCTTCGATAACCTCACCCTTTAATGCTTAATTACCTGATCCTATCACCGTTTGCTTTGCCTGATTAGCTACAGTTGCGAAGACCAATTGACTGTTATTGCTGTACATTCCATCACAAAGATATGAGGCGTTCTCTGGTGCACTGCACATGAATGAGGACATAAAACATTAATATGTTTTCCGAATATTCTAAACTCATGTAGCTGATAAAATGGCACAGATTTTCTGACATTAGTTTCAAGGCTTATTAAGCAATAAGGTACAAGAGGCCGTGGTATATTGTGAATATAGCCTAGTCACGGGTAAGGGCATTGCAAGACACGATGCACAGCAGAGTGACATTGTAAGGATGGCGATAATTCAGATGAATGCAAAAAAAACAAAGCAATAGAACTTCCATGTTAGAGCCAAGACATTGGGCAGCTTGACAGTGCACATTTTGAGAAGCAAGTTCAGAGCATCTTGTCAGAATTTGAGAGGCACTTAACTGGCTTTGCGTCAGTTGAGCCTGTTGCAAGCTATCTTCGCTCCCCATTCGGTGGGTTAGTTGATGTGGATTGCATTTCCTCTGAAGTAGAATGACTGTTCCGCCTGGACAGCTGTGTTGCTGAGAAAGAGATTCTCACTGTGCGAAATGACAATGAACTCAAATGCAGGGCAACATCTGTCATGGATGGGGAGTTTTGGAACCAACTGATTGGAAAAAAATTTTTCTAATCTCGAAAGATGCACCTTGAACTTGACAGCACTTTTTGGGTCAACTTATTTGTGCGAGTCTGCTTTTTCTCACATAAAATTCATCAAGTTAAAGCACAGATCCACAATGATGGATTACTACTTTGTTTCCTGCTTAAGGCTTGGAACCAGCTCCTACTGCCCTGACTACAAAAAACGAGCTGTCTCCTCCCTGTGCCAGTGGTCCTACTAAGGCAGAGAAATACATCTACTTCCACTTTTCCTTCCACCTGTTATTATATCTGGATTGTTTTTATGTTTGTTACGTGCATATTTAAAAGATATGCGTGCTATCAGTAATACAGCTCCCTGTTTTGGACTGGTTGATCTTGGCAGACTGGCAACTGTTTAGAGTTGGTTCAGCTTTTAAAGTATTAGGTTCAAAAAAGGAAAAAGGTTGGGTGCCCTTTGAATCGGCAATAACTTTGTCAAATTTCTTAGTCATTACAGGCCATGAACTGGTCTTGGCTATTCTTTTTTTTTGATAATCAGGCAAACTGTAATGAGGAGAGCTTGAGAACAATCATGCAGTAAAAGCATCATGCTGGAAAACCTCACGTCAATGGTGGCTTCTGATTAGTTGATGGGAGGTATCGTGATATGTGCAAAAGGGTCATGGCGCTTGTCCTGTTCGGAAAGAAAGTGCATAATAAAGTGTGCTTCTCAATAGCGGATATCGCATTTTGACAAAAACTGAATATGGAATTAATAAGATAAATACAGACTTATTAGTGGCAGGAGTTTCAAATTTGCCATTAATCACATTTTGGAACCAAACTCCTCAAATGCCTGTGTGACAAAGTCATCTTTCAAATTGTTTTTGGAACTAATAGCCATTGCGTTCTTGGGGATAAAGAGAAGAGCCAATGGTCAAAAGCCAGAGTCTGTTATGGTCTGGGCCTGCATCTCCAGCACTTGAGGAGAGATGGAAAAAGACACCTATCGAGTCCAGAAAGGAGCCAGAAACCCATTTATTTGTATATTTATATATTTATTGCTTCATATGTTTATTTCAGGATTTATTTCAAAACCAAGTTTATTTGTTTCATGGGCATATTTATTTGTTTTTTAAATAATGACTTAAATGGCATTCCATAAAACATCACTCAGTTTTGGAAACTGTTACTCCAAAATTGCCTTCATTAGATGATCACGGCCTATTATTAAAAATGTGCAATAATATGGCCCAATTTGTCTGTAAAATTAAAATTAAAAAATGTTTCTCGTGTCAATCCAGGGCTCTGTGAACCTCTGACAACAGATAAAATATTACAGATTATTGTATTTTAAAATATTCATATGTGAAACATTCAGTATAGCCCAGTGCAGGCATATCAAAAATATTATTTTTGAATTTCAACCCGAAGTTAAAATTTCTCAAACTTTCAGCATTTTATATACAATGGATGAAGTGGTGTGGTACATCTGACCTTATTTTGGAGAAATAACATTTATGAAAATCCCCTGAGGCCTTGTTTCTGAGGCTACACTGGCCAGTCATAAAAATCTCATTAGGAATGTATTCCCAAAATTAAATGTTTAAAACCTCACTGCAAGAAGGTTTAAATCGAACCAAGGGCCTGTCTGTGTCAAGTGCATGTTCTACTTTGTGTTGGTTTTCTCCCACTGTTATGATCCAGACCAAGAACTAAATGCAGAGACAGCACAATCCAATAGTACAGTCTTTTTGATAGTAGTATGGTAATAACAGAGGGACAATGTTCAGAGCAGAATGGCACAGTTCAGTTTAGATGGAGTAAGCTTAAGTATGGGGGTATGTCGGTGCCTGGCCAGTGGCGTTCAAGATCAAGAGAGATTATGCCAGCCGCTGGGCTGCCACTACACATAGTACACTTTTTATAGGATATTTCTCTTGTATTGACATCAAGAGAGATCATCCCAGCTGCCGGGCTGCCACTATACATTAAAAACTTCATCATTTATTCTGCTTTCAAGTAAGCTTATGCCCGGCATGGTTCTCTTTGGGGGGTTAGTGGCAGCTCCCTGCCTTAGGTTCCACACTCGGATGGGCAGGGATCTCTCAGAACAGAGCCATGTTGCCAAACGCAATGTATGCTTTAATGCCTGTGTGCTTTCAATAAATTTTCTCTTTTTGACAAAGTGGCAAAGTGGTCCGATCAGAAGTTTCACTGGGAAGATACTGATTGCTTGGTAAAGGGCATACTGCAAGTGACAATACAGCAACTTAAACTCTAAAAGTAAGGGGTATATAGTATGCACCAAAACACATGTAAGGAAATGGGAAACACAAATACATAACACCTACTGGGGAGGCATGCAGGACATCAAACCAATCAAAAGAGGCAATATATCTAAAGTCACAAGCTGCTGGATGGGAGGGAACACGAAAGGGATTCACAAAACGCTTGTGACACTCACTGTCCAAAAACATGAATGTCAGGACTAATTGAAGACTCAGAATTTCTCAGAGGTACTTTATGGGTGTGTCACCCCTGCAAAAGATTGCCAAACTACTGTAGCTGTGTTCCTGCCCCTCCCCCATTGTATACTGACCAAAAAAACAGACACAATTACGAAATACCACCCCAAATTTCAGAGTGCTGACTGAGAATGTCCTTTTGTGCATCATTCATTTATTTTGGGTGAATAATTATTTTTAAATTGTCATGTGTTCACTGTGCACATTATGGCGACTGTACTTGTCCATAACAAAAAATTGGGAGTGGGTGCATTTGAACATTTTCATTGTTGGAACGCTTCCAATTTTGGGTTGAGTTCCTCCTTTGTACCAAGGCCTATAAAAGTTAGTCCAAAATTTCAGCAAATCATTGTGTCTCCAATGCCACGATTAATGGCAGTTCAACAAACAGCACCCTGAACAGCGACTGACATTCCAGGGCCACATAACAACCGAATCAGCGATCAAACAGTCCAAAACAGTCTATACAATGCCAATCTACTGGCATGTCGACCTTACCCTGGCTTGGTGCCTACGTCACAGAAGAGAGACTTGCATTGTTGTTGGGTGATGACTTACAGTTGATAGAATCTAGCAAACTGGTCAGAAGTCTCGATTTTCACTGTCTGGCACTGATGAGAGATCTCATGTGTGGGGATAAAGAGAATGCTATAGAGACGCATGCATACTTCAGCGAGATTGCTGTGACGGACCAAGAGTGATGGTATTGGGTGGAATATCTGCTACACATCGAACTGACCTTCAGTTTGTTGACAGAAACCTCAACACTGTACATTACTATGAGGAAACACTGCATTTCATCATTATTCCGTTTGTCCAACGTCACAGACTGAAATTCCTACAGGATAATGTGTGTCCACATGTAGCACGTGTCTATGCAGTTGTTCCAGGCAGAAAATGTACTAATTCTTCCCCAGTCCGCTTTTTCTCTGGACCTATCACCCATTGAACACTTATGGGACACTCTGGATAGATTGATCTGGAGACATCAACCACCACCAGCTACTGTACATCAGCTATGTCAGGTGCTGACCCAGGAGTGGAATAGCATCGCACATGCCGCATTATCACATCTCGATCTTGTGATGTCTGTGAGATGGAGGTGTAATGCTGTATGTGATGCTAGCAGGGGACATACTAGATACTTGCATTGCAACCTCAATAGAACAGGACATCACACACCCACTCAACCAATACCTCACACTACTACCCTCAGGACGCAGATACAGGACTTTAAAATTCTGGAAGGCAGGCTTTAGGAAGCCTTTAATCCCAGCAGCCATAGTTACTCTCAATAACAGGCCTCGTTAAATCTGATTATGCACTGCTGAACTTTTATTCATTACATTTGTCATTGTGTGTTATGGCGTTATTGTCTGTGTATGTGTTAGATTTGTCATGTTTTATGATGATATCGGTGATGTCAACTGTGGATGGGCAGTGACTGTGAAGAAGAATTTCCCCTTGGGGACAATGAAGTCTAAAGTCTAAGTCATACTTATCATGTCATTGACTGTTTTGTAATGGCCAAAATCTTGTTGATAAAGGAAAATATTGCGATTTGGCAACATTTTTGTTGTTTCTCTTCTTCTCAGATGTGTCTTTGATCCAAACGAGTGTTAACTGATGTTATTCTTCCTTGTTAAAAATTATGGAATATAAAATTGCGTTCCTTTTTTTGGTCAGTAAATTTTGGGATGGGCCTCAGCCCCCTGTGACCCTGGCCAAGAATTAGTGGTTTATATAATGGATGTATTTATTACCTCTGCCAAGGAGGTAATGTTTTCTCCCGTGTTTGTCTGTTTGTCTGTCGGTTAACAGGATAACTCAAAAAGTTATGAATGGATTGGACTGCGATTTAGTAGGATGGTAGGTGGTAGTCCAAGGATGAGGTGATTACATTTTGGAAGTGATCTGGATTATGGAAGAACTAATAATACTGACATATGGCGTGGCGGAGGTATGCGCTCTATCGAGTGCCCTTCTAGTTGGGATTGTATCTATTGTGGTTAGAAAAAATAATGTTTGAGTGGGCTGTTTGCGAGTTATGAAATGGCAACCTGGTAATGAAAGTGTGTTTTTTTTATGGTCAGCAATTTTGAACGGCATGGAGAGGGGAAAGTTTTACAATAAAATGTGTGCTTAATCATGTCCAGTAAAGCTCTTTCAGGAGCAGTGTCTGCTGCTGAACAAGCAGGATATTGTTCCCTCCTTGCTGTTTCTGGTTAATGCTTGACTGCTTTTAGGGGAGAATGATGTTGCTGTATTTTCACGGTGGGCAAGAAACGCTGTTGCGGCTCCCAGTGCCAAGGGAAAGCATCATGAAGTATGGTCTCTTATGTTGGGGTTGTCTGGGGCTATGTATTGCTGTGTCTTGTAAGGAGTCAGTGGTGGTGGTGGGGGGGGGGGGAGCAAGATTGGCAGGAATAGCCTGCACTACACGTCTCTCTCTCTTCTGTTATTTCACCAGGGTTGACAGAATGGACCAGTGATGCATGAGGAGGTTTCTTAATCCTCACACAACTGTCACATGTGCATACTGTTCTTGCTAGGTCATTCCGCACACCAGTGCTTGCATTCATAAAAGATCAGAAAAACAAAAACTCTGTCGGAATGAAGCAGTTCGAGGTCACACAGCACGATTGTGAAAACCTCTTTCTTATATCTGGCAGTAGTCCAGATTACACTTTGGTGCAGGCTCTGCTAAGAAACCCCAAAGAGGGAAAGGGCAGCGAACCTGCCCCATAGATGAAGGTTTACGGTACAAAGTGCTACATTATTCTTACTTCAGGTTTACCATTTTTAGGGCTGCTTTCGCACTGCGTTCGCTGCTCCATAAGCCGAGACATGGCTAACACGGCCTTCCTGATCTGATTTTAGAAAAGAAGACAAATTGCATGTGTGTGAGCTATACCTGAGGGGAGGATCTGCCAAACCAAGCCCTCAACTGAGCTAGGAGGCGGTCTGCTTTTCATTCTACTTGATTATGTAATTGAAGAAACTGATTGGATGAGAACTTTGCTCATTTGAGGTATTAATCAAAAGTTGATTGGTGAAGCCTTGACTGCCTCTGATCCTAGAAACCAGTTTACCAGAGGGAGTGAGGGAGCAGCTTTATTTTGTCTCAGGAGTGACCTGTCCATCGGGCTATAGTCCAAACCCTGGCAAATGTCAAGCTTGACAGGTTCTCAGACTAGACAGAGTGTGCTGTCTAAATGTAACTGCAGCACTCACAGTGTGATGGATGAACTCACTTCATGACCATTTAGCACAATATTTAGGTTCTGTTACCTTTGGCCCTGGCAGAAAGACCAAGATTTCTCTATTACGTGGGTACCCCCCATCTCAGGAACTTTTGCAGGGCAAGTGGGGCTGACAGGGGGGACCAGTTACAAGCAAACTCATTAGTTTTTGGCGCCAGATTGATCAGATTGAGTGAAATGGGTTGATGCTTTCGGTCATGGAGCAGTCTGATGCCTACTTACATTGGAGGGTAGGATGAGGATGAACTTACAGGATAGTGATAACACATATTTCAGTATAAAAATAACTGGTCCAAGGAGAACTAAAACTCTCTGATTTGACTAATGATTTAGGTGGCGTTCACATCTACCTAATTTGGTCAGGACTTTCAGACTTTTTAGTTTTCCTGAAACAAAATTGCAGGTTTGCAACCTCCCCCACACCGAACCGCCAAAATCTGGATCGACCAAAAGAGGTGGTCCCAGTCCAAAGCAAATTGAATCATGATTTGGTTTGTTTCAAGTGTGAACATGTTTATCGGATGGTTCGGACTTCTGCACCAATCGATGTTCTGGCAAAGTATCATCCCAACCGGAGAAAGGAATTGAGGAAAAACTAGGGATCACAATTTCAACACTCAAGTTCGATCCTTTTCAAAGACATTTGAAAATTCCGATATCTTTTGTCATGTGAACGAGTATCATCCGTCACAGAGAAAAAGTCCTTATGCACAGCAGGAAGGTTTGAATGCTTGTCGAGAGTTTATGGCGTTATTGCTTGATAGATAGAGCTTGTTATTGGCAATTAAATTGAAGACCTATGTGCAAGAAATATAAATAATACTTTTGAAATTTTGAGAATCAAAGTTCTCATAACATGTTGCAGATCTTTTTTTTTTTTTTTTTTTTAATGGTAGCATACTATGGAGCCTATTGCTGCTTCCAGGGGCTGCAGAGAGCTGACAAACCCTTTTCTTGTGAAAAAAATACTCATATATTATGAAATAAATAAGAAAATTAGTTTTGGACGTAAGTGCTGCTAAATACCTGGACATAAGTACTTTTTACCACTAAAAAACAGGACTTGAGTACTTTTAACAGATGAAGCCAACTGTTCAGCCTCCATGATCGCCGTTTTCACAGCTACTCATATGACAAATGCTAGCGTTTTGATTGGACTGGTGTCAGCTCATTTTTTGCAAAATGTGACTTAAGTACTTCTTCCACGCAGGTCTTCAATTTGAGAGACATATGTCGGAATCTTCTCAAGCAAAACAGAAGTTTAATAACTTGATTTTGCATCCGATTCTGACCTTTCTAACAAAAACAGCAAAAAAAAAAAAAACTGTATTGTTCAATAAAGAAAAAAGTTTGATTCCTGATTTGGTGGGCAAAATAACAGTCACTTCAACGGGATTCAAAAGCACACAATGTGGATGTAAACAAATCAATTCACTGAACAAATTAATTAGCCTACACTGAGTACCTGGGTCATTGTCATGAAAGAAACAATACGCTATTTCCATGATTTGTTAAAGGCCTTAATGACTAACCCCGAGAGCGCTGAATGCACCTGTTGTTGCTCAATGGTGTAATATATTAAAATCAAAGCTGTTGAAAACCTATCATGTGGCAACGTGTTTAAAAGAGCTCCCACAGGGAAGCTCTTTTAAACACGTCGCCACATGATAGGTTTTCAGCAGCACAAGATAATTAAACTTATATTTTTTTTTAAAATATTTCAGCACTCTAAGGGATAATAAATATCATAAGTTATATATCATTTCAAAGACCATGCTGTCTACATCTTCGATCATATCATTTTTTAACTTTGGAAAAAAAAATATTTTTTTGTAATTTATCACATTTATTGCTAAAAATCTCATTCCTGTAACCTGTCCGCAGCTGCATTTTTTGATAACAAATGGATAATTTTTATGCAAAATTCTTTTTTTCCTCTAAAAACTAAGATATTACTAAAAAGAGTGTATTTTATGTGTTTAAGCATGAAAAATTATTTCCATCTGTACCAAAAAACATTTTTTAAGCAAAAACCTGGTGTTCAGCTGCCTCATTATCTCATTATCGTAACATACGTTCAACACCCAGTCAAAGACACAAGGGTTTTTTTAAAAAATAAAGATTTATTCTCCTGTAATGCATCATTACGCAAAGAAGCGCAAAGACAGAGACAAAGTGAGTTGATGCGCTCCCATATTACGCATCATATACTGTTTCTTTCCTCGTCCCTGTACCAGTGGTGTCACCAGACCTTTTATTCTGGGGTGCACAATTCCAATTCACTCACAAATCTGAGAACGATTGCAAAGTCTCAGAGGCTGAACTGTCCAACCCCTTCTGATGGAAAGGCCTAGCCCCATCACTGTACAGTCCATGCCCAAGACCATTCAGTTCAGAGCGGCTCTCTTGGGACAAAACAAATAAGATTTTCTTTTAGTTCTGATAGATTGCTGGAATTGTCCCCACTCCTGTATACTTACTGTACATTTGTGTACATTGCTTGTGTACAATATGTAAGTGGGTTAGAACCCTAACATAGGCAATCTTCTTGATGAAAATACACATAAAAGGAGGCTTCAGACACATTTCTACCCTTTTCCCCTGTCAAGAAAAGGCCATAAGCCTTCAGTATGGGTTATCAAATTCAAATTTGGAGTAATCCCCACTTGACTTTTGACTCCCCGAAGGGGGGTCACTTTTGAGTTGTGACCGTCTTTGGGCCCTATTATAAAAATATCAGAGCAGGTATCAAATGTTCTTTTTCAATGGATCAGTCAAGCACTCTGGTCACTATCAAACAAAACAGACACCATTAAAAAATTCTGACCCGTTGCCGATTTATGAGGTTGGCAAATTGCCAAAATATGTGAAAAAACCTAAATTTTGGCAACTTTTGAGGCCATACTATTCAGAAAGTAAAGGGTTAATGGCTCATTCTTCTGGTTGATAAAATCACTTGGGTACAGCTTGTTATGTGCTAGAAATTTCAGCCATATGGCATGTATAGCCGCTGAGATATTGAATGAAAGAAATGGTATGTCCCACTTCAGGGTCGAAAATTGCCCTACAAGGGGTGGAATTCTGGAAGGCCATAAAATCCTAGGGAATTTGCTGATGGTCCTAAAATTTTGCATGTGGGCATTTTTTAGTTCCACATACACAGGATTAAAATTGGAATTGAATCGGGGCAACGCAATGTCCTACCCCGTACCCAGTTGACATGGAACAGGCCTAAATTATGAATGGGCAGTACCACCATCCAAACAGGTTCGAGATTTCACTCGTCATCAATAGGGATGTGGCATGGTAATTAGAAAGTTCAGCCATAGAATAAGCAGCTAAAAAAGATTACCTTGCCAGACTTCTATTTTGCTTGTTTTTAGCCTTTGTTTCTGGCTGCCTGGGTCTTTTTTTTTTTTTTTTTAGCTCTTTTGGGTTGAGTCCACACACACACACATCCTAGCCTGTAAAGTCAGCCATTTTGGTTAGGTAAGAAAGCTACAGTGGCTGTTATTGGTCAATGAATTTTCTAAGCGATGCTTTGATTGGCTGATTGGACTTCTGTAATTGTAGAAGTTTTAGACTGGACTTGGTCACCGCTAGAAAGAGCTTCTTGGGGTATTTCCAATTCACTGCTCATTTTATGTTGTACTTGAGTGCTTATTGGCCAGAATTACCTTATGTGGCTTTTTCCTCATCAATGAAAGAATGGATTTGTTGTGTTATCTGATTTTTAATGAATATTGACTTGAGCACTTATGGAAATAACCCCTTCATTTGTTCATTTTTCTCCATACATTCAGACTGTAATGCCCTGAATTGACAAAACACTGACATCTGATGCATGACCATCCATAAGTCAATTGATTGCAAGTATAGGGAGCTACAGGTCATGTACATGATGATTGAACATAGTTACGTCCATGTGTCTGCTCTTGTAGCGCTCACTTAAGTACAACGTAAAACCAAAATTACCACATAAAATGTAGGCATATACAAATGTAATAAAATCCCAAACCTTAGTTCTACACTTTCAGATATGAAAGTCTCCTTTGTTGAAGTTTGCGTGAGGGCCTGATTTGTTGAAATCAAAAGCATCACCAGAGGGTGATATAGACACTGCAGTTATACAGATGTGTTTCAAAAAGATGGACCCGTTTTGAAAATATACTGCACTGAAATTGGGTCCATCTTTTTGAAACACCCTGTACTATACCCGCATGCTTTTCAATTGAGTATTCAGAAAGAGACATGATTTTATATTAGCTCAAAGGACTGTTGTTAAAGAGGTTCTGTACTTTTAAATGTTTTTGAGCTTTATACTAAATTACATTACCATACTGTGATGAAACATATCAATGTTACTATTGACAATCCTTTCCAAATGTATAATAAAAGATCAGTGGACGAATCTTGATGCCCACCATCGAACATTAGCAACTTTTCTAAAAAGTGCAAATTAGCAACCGCATCAGTTGACTAGGTTTAAAAAATATTTTAAAAAACCTTCTTGATTGTATATACGTGATATACATTTTTAGTCGCTTTTAGTGCAGTTTACAAACACTAGCTGAATGTAAAGATGACTAATATTTGCACGTGCTTTACAATGTCAGTGATTCTTTTCACGTCTTTGTGGCCTTAAATATCTGACCTAATTTATTCTTGACACAAGTTAGAATAAGGTGTATGTAATACTGCAAACAAAGCTATTTTGAAGATGCAAATGAGGTAAAAATCAAGCAGTGCAAAATGGCACTCTTGAAATAACCCGTGGTGCAATATTGGATAAAAAATACCTTACGCGATATTGAGATAAACTTCGGAGTCAAAATTCAGTATGTAAGCCTGGTGGCCATTTTGCGTATGCAAACTAGACAGTAAGGGGAACCTGTGTGCAGGATTTGGTAAAGGTCCACACTTGGTAGTTTTATTAGATTAGTGATGACACATTCATTCAACAAGGCAGGGGGTACTACTATGCAGGATTTGTTGAGGATCCACTTGGTAGTTTTCGTGGAGTTGTAATATCAAATTAATTGAACATGACAACCTGGCAGCCATTTTGAAGATATGAATGAGGTTAGAAACCACATTGTGCACAATTATACCTCAGGGTGAACAAATATGAGCAGGATCAAACCATCCATTTTATTTGAATGACAATGACAAACTTTAGAATCAAAATTAAAAATGAAGGCCTGGTGGCCATTTTGAATACGCAAGTGAGGCAAAAATGACATGGTGCACGACTAAACCATGGGAGAGACCTTTGAGCAGAATTTGTTGAAGTTCCACTCTGTAGTTTTTTTTGGAACAACGATCGCAAATCAATTCCACATGACAACCTGGTAGCCATTTTAAATTTGCAAATGAGGGTTTAAAACATCATAGGTTAACAACAACACCTCAGGGAGAACCTGTTAACGAAATTTGAGAAAGATCCATTCAGCAGGTATACCTGAATAGTAATGACAAATTGTAGTGTCAAAATTCAAGATGGAGGCCTGGTGGCCACTTTGAATATGTAAATAAGGTAAATAATCACATGGTGCACAACTAGACAGTAGAGGGAACCTGTAAGCAAGATTTGCTGAAGATCCACAAGGTAGTATTCTTAGAGGTGCGAAAACAATTTCATTCAGCATGGCAACCAGGCAGCCAATTTGAATATGCAAATTTGGGAAAAAATTACATTGTGCATAACCAGGCTCAAGGGGAACCTGTATGCAGGATTTGATGTAGATCCACTTGGTAGTTTTGGTAGTTTTCTTGGAATATTGGTAAAAGGAATTTTGAGGGGATGGATGATGAACTAAGGGTAATGGACCATGGATGAAAAGTGATTTGGCCAGCCTATCATCGGTGACAAGCAAACCATCTACTGGTTTAACCAGCTGTGACCAATGCTGAAGTAAAGTTGACCAGTTGCGACTCATCTACCTCATGAAATCTGAATTAAAAAAAAAAGAATGTTGATGCCGTCTAATCAGAGGTGGGGGCCCACCTCCCCCTGGCCCATGCCCTTCAGTGGGAGACTGAGAAATAATGCTCAGAATTTTCAAAAATATGCTGATTCATGCTGATACACTCATTATTCACAGCAGTTTAGTTTAGCCTCGCTAACGTCGCGCCTTTATTATATATTCTACCAACATTTTTAATTAATCTTAGTTTACAGTTAGTCAATATTTGAAGTGAATTCCAATGCACTTATGATTTTTTCAATTTTGGTGCAATGATTTGAACTTGTGCCTTGTGCCCAGCTGTAGAAGCACCACCAGACTGCATTCTTTCCCTTCAGACCCATATATGGCTTATTCATAGTTGCAGAGGGCAGGATGTTCCCCACAACAGAAGTGCCACTGCTATGGACTTGATGGGATGTATTATACCTTATAATAATGCTGCAATGAAATCTGTTACGTCAGTTTACATTATTGTCCTGCTAAATCTCCATAAATGTGAGCAGAAAAACACACGTACTCTGATAATTCACAGTGGTCCCAGCTGACAACAGTAACGTTCTTTGTTCATAATTCTGTTCACCCTAAAATGTTAATCCTGTCATAATTTTATACTCCAATTGATGTAAAGCAAGTGAATGCTGATTTGACGTTAACTTTTTTACTATCATTGGTGGCCATATGAAAAATGCTGTTACCCTGCTCATTTCATGAAGGTGTTTTGCTGCATTCACGTCATATACTACCCAAAATTTGATAGGGATCATAGGAATTTTTTTGTGAAATGACATGCAAATTTGGTCACTGCCACTGATGAACAATATATTGGATAAATGACATGCAGTCAGACACAAAACACATTTGCAAGTGCATTTAATGACATTAAATGAGCGTGCAGCCTCACACTTTTGGCTTTCACGAACACTTCATGGTTTCACCTCTGACATGTAAAGTGAAAACAGACAGTGTTTGTTTGATGTTTCATTACCACAGTTAATGTCAATAACGGGTATGGCCTCCCCTAGCTTGAATGACGGCTTGACAACGTCGGGTCATACTGTCAATCAGAACCCGGATGTTTGCAATTGGAATGTTGTTCCATTCTTCAACAAGGGCATTTCCGAGCTCTTCTAGAGTTGTGGGTTTGTGCCCCACGACCGAAATGGCGACCTGCAGCATGTTCCACACATGCTCGATAGGGTTTAGGTCCGGCGAACGCGCGGGCCAGTCCATGCGGACAATTGTCTCCTGCTCTAGGAATTGATTCACCACCCTAGCACAATGGGGACGGGCGTTATCATCCATCTAGATGAAATCAGGGCCAACAGCACCTGCGTATGGTCTTACGTACACATTGAGGATCTCATCCCTGTACCGTCCCCCTGTCATCGTCCCTCTCCCCATGACATGCAGGTCCGTTCTGCCATTCCTGCTTATTCCTCCCCAGACCATAATTGATCCGCCACCATAACGGTCGTGTTCGTTGATGTAGGCATCATTAAATCGCTCACGTTGTCTTCGCCACACCCGTTGCCTCCTGTCAGTAAAGTCCAAGCAATATCGGGACTCATCAGTAAAGAGAACTGGAGCCCAATCGTTGTGTGTCCATGTGACATGATCGTGAGCCCAATCCAAACGGTCACGCCTATGACGCACGGTCAGTGGGATTCGAACACATGGCCTTCTTGAGTTGAGGCCGGCAGTATGAAGACGATTCCGTGATCGTCTGAGTGGATACCCTGACCCCGAGGCGTTATGAAGGTCATTTCATAGGGTGGTGGCTGTCCAGAAAGGATGACGTCGTGCCTGAAGTGTGAGAAAGTGGTCTTGTCATTGTGTAGTCGATCTCTGACGACCACCCCCCATGACGGTGTGCTGCTGTACCAAACGTTTGATGCCGGTTCCACGCTCTGTTCACAACGCTTTGGCTGGCGTTATGCATTAGCAAGCGTGACGTTGTGAGAAGCCAGAGTCAAGCATTCCGATGCATCTTCCCAATTGCTCTGAAGTCAATCAACGTCTAAGACGTTGAGGAGACATTGTTATTGCTAAATGTAAGGCAAAAAATTTGGGAACTTCCAAATTTTCACCAACAAGCAACACACACGTCTGAGTTGAAATGGTGAAGTGTTAGTCAAAGCCAAAATGTGAGGCTGCACGCTCATTTAATGTCATGAAATGCACGTGCAAATGTGTTTTGTGTCTGACTGCATGTCATTTATCCAATATATTGTTCATCAGTGGCAGTTACCAAATTTGCATGTCATTTCACAAAAAAATTCCTATGATCCCTATCAAATTTTGAGTAGTATATGTTATTCGCCGTGAGTACCAATTTCCGACGTAAAGTATTCACGTCAACATCTCATAGTTACAACTCAGAATTTCGTATTTTTCCGAAGTAAGCAACGCAGAAGTACTGGGAAATGGCCAAAGGCATCCTCATATCAGTCGCATTCCACCAGGAAGGCAGCATAAATAAACTCATATGTAATGTTATTTCTTTGGTTCTCATAAAATGCAACATATTTTTGTTTTATTAATGGATTGGTAGTGGAAACGTTTGATAGGTCACCCAGGTCCATCTGAATAGAGACTATATTTACATTATGGCCACTGACGTCGTGCTCAACTTTCAAACTGACATGAACACTTGCAAGTCGTATCAATGGGAACCTTTCTGACTTTCTCCATGTGAAGCGAATGACATACACTTGTTTCAACCTCATGAAAAACATGAGTCAGAAATCTCAGACCGTCTGAGAGAGTGACCCTGAGTGAAATAAACTCAAGTCAAAGGCATAGGTGCCTTGCAATTCTGTGTTGTTCACTTGCTCTCCATTCCCTGGCCAGGGGATGTCACTCCTGCCTCACACATCCATGCCCCCCAACCCCACCCTCCTCCTCAGCCCCGCGATCCCCGCACCTCCTCTTAACCCCTTGCCCGCCACTTAGCATTTATTAAAATTATGCAGTGGATAGAGTTAGGCTCTGTTCTGGGGGTGAAGTTGCAATGTAATTACATAATCCTCAATTTGTTCAAATGCTTTTAAAGATATTGTTCCTCTGAAAAAATCTGTGGCTCTGTGTCATTTTAGTTGGTTATGTGGTCACAGTCAGAGTTGTCAAGTCCGCTTATAATACGTGACTTTGGGCTTCTTTTTTCCTGAAGTCGCTTTAAAAAATTACAGGTCGCGGGTTGCGGTTTTTTGGGCTTGTTTTTAAAAATATGGTTTCTCGTTAGGAAAGACTTACAAGTGGCATAATTTTTATACATTGCCATTTCCCCCCAATTCATTGATTGACACTGTCTGCTCACAGCCTCAAGATTAATATCAGAGCTGTAACATATTTCGCCCTTCTACAAATCCCCACGGTGACCTCCCCCGCCTCCTCCTCGCCCTCATTGGATAAAAATCAACATCATGCTGCTGTTTGCCGATCTTGGCTTGAGCGAGTAACATTATTTGCGTCAATTTTATAAACACGTTGTATATATAAATAAAACGTTATTACTGTAATAATTATTATAACATATAATGTGTTATATGTAATATATATTATATTACAAGCTTCCCCTTGGTGCCCTTGTCCTTTTATCCTATAGGCCTGTACCGTATTAGTATTGTCTAATTTATTTTGGGCTTGTTTTTGAAGCTGCGGTTGCTTATTTGTCTTGCAAGAGTTGGCAACCCTGGTCACAGTAAATAATGTTACATGTACCACAAATGCCACACATTGAAAAGCCATTGTATTAGATGTCTCTTGGCCGCAGAAAGGTTTCAAAAAACTTAATCCTCCAAAGTGCTTCATGCAACATGTCTCCGTGAGGAAAATTACATTATACAACCAAGGGCTTCCATAGTGTATGCTGAGGTCAACCATGAATTGAATCTTTAATCTTCTTTCATCTGAAATAAAAACGTTTTTGGAAAGGTATTGGGGAGGAGATGAAGTGTTCCCAAGCCTGCAGCTGTCTGTGTTATATATGGTGTTGGAGTGGCCCTCGTTGATACATGGGGTTAACCGTCCTGCTGGGAAATGCAAGGGTATTATTTTCTGTCTGTGTCAGAAAACATTTACGTTCCTCATATTTCCTCTTAGTTGCCTGGATCTCCGTGACTTAGGCTTGGACTTATCTGCATGTAAACCCCCCACCCCCCCAAAAACCCATAGTTTCCTCAAATCAAGGTCAAGGCCTTGTAAAGTGCGGGGCAGGTCTTTAAGATTCATGTAAAAGAGTGAAAAAACAAACATTGAATGCTGCTGCGCTTTCTCCTCATCTCCTAAACATCTTTGATTAAAACTGCCCCTTAAAGTACACCTCAATGAATGTTTGAAAACTAACTTCATAGCCTCATAGTCTCATTCATGACTTGTAAGGAACCTTTTTTTCTCAAGCAGAAAAAAAGAGCACGCCTCCCTCTCATCAGACATAATGGCTGAAAGATACGGTCAAGGTCATTCTCTTCAAATTGAAGCTGTGCAAAGGAGAGCGTTTGAATAGTCTTTTAAGCCTAATGATTTGTAGCGCCCATGCCGAGGTTGAGAGCTGCATTAAAAAGCGGTGGAAGGAATGTGGCTCTGGAAACCCTGTGGACCTACCCCTGGGCCCCTGATGTGGCCCAGTAAGCGCCAAGACTACATCAGGTGCCGCTTTCTTTTCCAACAGCAGCTGCTGCAGTTTGGACTGGAGCGCTCAGCCTCCTAGCAGGGGATCTCCTTCACCAAATGCCTCTCTGTCTCGAGTGGGTAGATCTAATTGAGCATCTATTTGGAAGAAATCCTATGTCTTTTGGTCTTTGCTGCTTCTGTTTTCCCAGATGTTCTCCCCACAAATCACCTAGACGCAGTAACTAACACACATCCTTTTTGCCATGTACAATAAGTGCAGCAAGTGGATACTGGAGGCACGTGAGGAATTATCATTCTGGAAATTCCATCATAAACTAGGTAATACCATGGACTGTATATAAAGATGGACAATGCGACTCCATTTACTCCCATTAATCAAAAATGGAGCCAATATCCCGTTAAATTTGGCTAAATAAGGTAATGCAGTCTGTGGGTAAATAGACCCCCGCTGCCATCTGTTTCGCAGTTAGTTACGACTTCATAACTCGCCAGCAATGATGTCTTATCAGTGAATCTTACTTATTAACAAGCTAGCTAGGTAGTTACTACATTAGCTAACGTAGGTAACAGATATTTGCAAGTTCTCAACCAGATATAGCTGCAATCGGTGTTCTCGACTGTAACTTACCCCATTTTGCGAATGGCGAGCATTTTAACGCTGAAATCGCTGAATTTTCTAAATCACATTCCACTGGGAAAGCGTCATTTTGTTCGTGTATGCTACTAACCGAGTAATAGGTCGAACATGTATCTTTTATTTAAGTTGGGACAGTAGTTCGAATTTTGAATTTAAAATGAAAAGCACATCTAACCACGTAGTTAGCTAGGTGTATTTAAAAGTCGCTCATCCTAACAATAATGCTGTATTTTTAAAAAATATGAAAAACATAATTTCATTAATGCAGTTGAATATAACCATGATAATTTGGTGGACTGGGAAAGCATTCTGTGCTGGCAAAGTTAGCGATGCCACCCGCCTCCACTTTTCTCAGGTGGGCTCAATATATTTGAATGAATTGTCATTGTTTAATTTTTATCCTAATTTTTAGACTACGAAATGGGCTCAGCCATTTTGACTTCCTCCACAGAGGCCAAGACCATGTACAAATACCGTGAGAATATCTTGAAATCGGTGCCTGTTGTTATTTCTGCATCATACTTCTCACTTGGGAATTTTATAAACAGACTCAAGTTTATATCATTGTTACATGAGTGTATGCACAACGAGCACAATAAAGCCTGGTTAAAATATAGAATAATAAAATATAAATATTTTATTTTCTTCGGGAAATATATTTTAAAAATATTGTTATGTGTCTGAAAGACCAAATCCAGTAGGGTGATGCGGGATTTAGATTTTCGACAAGTTATGGCCGCAATAAATGCCATAATTTCTCTGCTTTAAGTGATGTTTGATCTTTTTATTTTTATAATAGGGTAGCTATCACACTTGTCATTGCTGTCACAGCTCTTCCTCTCTCTCCACGGCTCCACCCTCATTTCCCTCTCTCTTCCTCTTCAATCTTCTCCAAACTATTTGCTTTCCCCTAGCCTTTCTACCTGATGGACTTCCTGAATCGCATTTCCCCACGGTGAATATGGCCAAGGGGTTGTCTTGGGGCCCCTCAAGAGTTAAGGCCTTTGCATAGGTTTTGTTTAAATAAATATTTTTATTTTACTCTCGTTTGCACACCTCTGATTTACTGTAGCAGAAGACGTAGTATATGAGAAAGAATTTCAGAGTAAAATTTTTTGCTCCATATACATGTAAAGACCTTTATTATAAGAGGTTTTATTTACTGCCATCAAAGAAAAAGTACATTGAATAACAAAACATTTCTCATATACTCCTAGTCCTTGGGGAAATGACTAGAGTCATAGTTGGAATACTGAAGTTGTAATTGTCTCAATACTTTGTAATCAGTGGCGGCTCATGAACTGGCAATAGGGGAAGCTCAAACAATCCCTTAAAATCAGTGATTGGTCATGACCTGTTTTCAATCATTCATTTAAATTACCATTACAGAAACACGCTTTTTTTCACTCAGGGGTCAGAAGCAATGCATGTGTTTCATGATCGTTAAAATGAAATAAGATCATTTGACACATCTTTATGCAATTCCATTGCTTCCAACCCCTCCATGCACAAGGACTTCAATTCTGTGCGAGAATCTCTTACATACGTGTTGATTGAATAATTGCTGACTACAGCAGAGGAACGTAAATATTTACTTAAACTCACACCGAATGCGTGAGAGTTGACAGGTATGTGTTATTATGAAAACCGACCACACCTGGTGATGTTGAGAGTTTTCTGAATTTCTGTAATGGTAATTTAAACACACAAAATGAGTGACAGTTTTTGCCAATAATTGTCGATGGAAGCGTGTTAGGAAGGTGAGACTGGCAGAACAAGCATACATTGCAGAAGCCAGCTATATGTTCATTATTATTCAATCAACATTGACTTGTCAATCTCCAAGAGTAAATTACTTGCAAAAAATTGCAAATTTCACAGACAATGCATTGTGTAGCATTTTTGACAACTATTTTCATCGGTGTTTCTTGAATCACTTCAGAAGTATACTCCAACAATAAAACAAAAGAATTGCTGTAAGCATTCTCCAAGTCCTCGCTGGGTAATGCTAAGGTCTGAATTTGAGAGCAGCTTCTGTGATCACATGAAAAAAAAAATCATCAGAAAAAGCAGAAGTTATGTTGCGCAGTGGTTAACATAGCATAGGCCGTATAAGAAGAGACACCAAATTTCAAAATAATCCCCTGTAATTTTGTGAAATAATAAAGCTGATCATGTAAAACATTTTGTCTTTGTACAACGCCATATCCCAGCTCTAACTCTCTAAATTCAGACAATGCATGCATCACTTTCACAAATATGTTTCAGAGGCTGAATTAATCATTAAGTGCCTTGTGCTAGTTAAAGGCTTGTTAGCAGTAACCAAAGTCAGCTAATAAGCTAGTCAAAGTTAAGATAACGTGACAGCAAACGCAGCTATAGTAATGTAGAATTTACTACTGCCGCATCCATAGCGCTGTAACATACTTTTTTAATGTTATGCTTCCGTGTTTACTGCACTCTTTCCTTTACATTATGTGCCAATCTCCTTCACGGCCAAACTCGAAATGTTGTCGATACTTTTTCCAACCAGTCTTTTAAAAGTTACCCAGCTAGCTATCTAGCCAGTTCCACAAGAGTAGATGCATCAATTCCAGATGTAATTTTGCCCGAAAACTGCCGCTTCTATATTGTAATTATTGAGCGACTGAATTTGCTCTTGGTATGTTTCATTTTTGTCATATTCTCGTTATTCAAATAATCTGTGCCTCTTCGATCCGATTCGTTTTTCCTACAGTTTTAGCAGCTATTCAAAAGGTTGTAACAAAAGGTTAGATTTTTGCAGTGTTTTCTGCTGAAAAACGAGACGTTGGCTTGCTGGTGTTATGTCCCAACTGGTTTTCAAACTAACTGGTTCCCTTGCGCGTGCACACGCTGCATTCGCTTGAACGGCAGCAGTTGTGGTGGCGTCTGTCAGCAGATTCATCACCATCATATTACTGGTGAGATTTTTAAATGGTAGCTCATATCTTCTACAGTAAACATGATTGTATCAATGAGAATTACATTAACTGACACCTATGAAAAATAAATTGTTGTAAACATAGGGCTCTAAATACGTTGACCAGGCGCAGGTGCGGTGAATGCGGGGAGTGCCGCGCCAACAGGGTGTATCCAGGCGTATTTTGCAATTTCGTGCCCGGCGCAAGTACTCTTCTGTTCCGCCTCTGTCCCTCCTGCCGGCGCAAGTGGCAAAAAGGGAGGAGAGAAGGCGTGAGTGGGTTTAACACAGCTGAGTCAAATCTTCACCAATCAAATGAGCTCCTCTCCTCACCTTTAAATATTGGAATAAAGAAGCCTCTGTCCTACATCTGCATGATGCGTTAATGTTGCATTTTACTTTGCTGCTTCAGGCATGTTTTCTGCACCGCTTACGTCTATATTAAGCATTACGAATATGAGTTAGCTGGCTAGCTAGGGGATTCGCAAATTTTTACCATTAGCGAACTTGAATGGAATTTCAAAACGAAACTACATCAGATCATTCAAACTTATGAAGTTGGAATGAAATACGACGGTTGCTCATTTGTTTCTTCTGCCTGCATCATTGGGAAGAGAAACGATGGATAGCGTGTTCCTATTATTACACCCTGTTGCTGCTTAAAATTTTGGGATTAATATGCATGGACAACAATGCAAGATACGTTACACATTTATTTTCAATATGCGATCTTAACTCAGTAGAGATCATAGCAATCAGGCTGTATTCCTGTCCCCCCTCTAAAAACGAGAAAATGTAAGTGGCAATAATAGTAGTATTAAGCCGCTTGCTCACAGGATGCAAAACGAATTTTTCGCACGACAAATTACATTCAAAGTCAATGCAAAGACGCGAATACACACGTGTACACACGTGCCGAGGCAGTTTGTGGTTGGCTGAGAAAGATGTGAAGTCGTGAGTTAGCATCAAAGATTCAGCTGCGTTGATTAAGCCAGGTCGAGTTTCCATTACGCGTGCCAACCGCCTTTGATCTGACATCAGGACAATCGATATAGATACTATAATTTATATCCTGATTCAGATAGTTACATTAAATAGTGGCTGCTCTGATAATTTATTGCATTGAAATGTGCCTGACATTCTGGAAACCTGCCTGTGAGGTTTCGGTGACGTGTGCGCACTGTGTGCCGGTCAGCCAAATTGCCACTGCACAGAAAGTAAACCAGGTTGGAGCTGGCGAGCTCTCTGCGCACTTTCGTCGGAGCCTTTATCCACGAAATTGTCACTGCGTCTTGATGAATATGTGACACCTCCCCCTACTACACCGCTACACCCATCTCGGCGCATGTCCGTCTACTAAATTGCCAAAATGGCTGCGCACCGCACGAAATTACCACTGCGCGGGCTGCACCAGACGAAATTACCATTGTGTGGGCTGCGCCACACTGCGCCACCCTGTGCTGCACCAAGAAATTATAGCCCATAATGTTTCAAAGATTGCGCCAATCTGGATTCGATCCCCTTGAGCAAAAAGACATCATGAGTGCGTTGCTTTAACCTTTATGCCATTGTGACACCACTGACATCTGTTTCCAGTCTAGTATTAATTAACGTTGCCAGCTCCAGGTATCATTTTGTTTTGAATTGGTCTAAAACAACAGGTTCCCTTTAGAAAACACTTGAACGTATTACTCAAGCTCTTCTCCAGCTGCGGTCACATTGACCGCAACATTGCCACTCTGCACTTAGAACAATTACTTTTAAACAGTAACAATCAAACGCTGTCAAGTAGCGGCGCATATACACAGCAGCTATTGTCTTTGTAAAACTGAGAACTGCATTACTGATACCTACTAAAAGAAATGTAAAATTTAATGTTTACAATACAACAACGAGCTGGATTCAACCTCCAATGAGCAAAATACGGAACGCGTAATTCAAACGGGTGCATTACCTTGAACTTCACAGATCAATTTCATTATCCAGCGTGCAGTAAAGTATTCATTAACTACGTCAGCATCCAGGCAACATTTTGTTTTGAGTTGACTTACAATAACTGGTTCCTGTGGCTTCACTAAGAAAATATTTGAACATATTTTTAAAGCTCTTTTACACAAAACTGCAGACACATTGACCACAACATCACAGACCCCTACAATGTCGTGTGAATGTGGCAGGCCGAAGGCAAAGGAGGGCCCGGGTGGGGAATTGAACCCCAGACTCCAAGGTAAGAGTCAAACGCGCTGACCACATTGCTGACCACAAAGAGCCAGGCTCCTTGGCAAGGTAGCCAGGGCACATACTTATTTGGAGGCATTTCTAGTGACAGGACCCTTCAACTGTCACATAAGAAGAAAATGAGAAGAAAAAACAAAAACATTTTGAAAATCATGGAACATGCCAGGAGATCATTCGCCTCTATAGGTTTATACTGAATTTTCTCTGTAATTGAGGCCCTCTTTTTTTTTTTTTAGGCCAAGCAAAAATGGCTGTGTATTTGAGCAGAAAAAATGCAGTAAGTGAGAAAGCAGAACAAGAGGCAGTACCAATTTTTAAATAGTTAATACTAAGCAGAATCAGAATTGACTTTGCATACTATAAGGGCATGAGTGCACTTGATGAATTTAAAATGATTTGGTGTCATGAAGAGGCGATTTGTACTGTTGTGTGTGATGAATTAGTATTTGTAGATGCCCTGGGGTGAGTCCTGCTTTTTTTTTTTTTTTTTTAATGTATTTATTATTTTTCTTTTTCCCTTGTTTTTGATTTGTTGCTTTGTGCTTCATGTCCTGATCTTTTGTTTGCTACGATTTCTCTGAAGTTTGAAGTTCGTTGATTTTTGTTAAATAAAGTGTGGTTTTAAATTCAAAATTCAAATTCTTTTTTGACACTCATCACACTGAGCGACTTCAAAGTTCAGAGGCTACATGTTTTTTCTCTTAAAATCAAAAGTCTCCTTCACATTGCATGGGTCCATGTCAGTTTCCTCTGTCATATCTTCCTCTGTACTATTGAGAAACAAACGTCCTACCACCTGCCCCATTCTCCTTTTAAACTTACTCTCCTGTGCCGAGTGTTGGTGATGAGTTAATTATAATCCTAACCAGGTTACCATTCACCACATGCAGCTAGTGCACTTCTTATTTTTGGCACCTCTGTATTTAGAAAGCCTGAGTCAATACACATTGGAAAAGCATTGCAAGAAAATGTTGAAACAAATGGGTGCCCAATATTTTACCATAGGTTATACACAAAAGAAGGTAGAACGATTTAGTCCATTCCCTCGGTGCAGTGTTGTGAGTGGATTCAATGAATGAACCCCATTTCCAATGAAGTTGGGATGTTGCGTAAAACGTGAATAAAAGCAGAATACAATGATTTGCGAATCCTTTTTGACTTATATTCAATTGAGTACAGTACAAAGACAAGATATTAATGTTCAAACTGATAAATTTTATTGTTTTTTTTTTTTGGAAATATTCTCTCATTTTGAATTTGATGCCTGCAACACATTCCAGAAAAGCTGGGACAGGGGCAACAAAAGACTGGGAAAGTTGAGGAATGCTCAAAAAACACCTGTTTGGAACATTCCACAGGTGAACAGGTTAATTGGAAACAGGTGATTGTCATGATTAGGTATAAATGGAGCATCCCCGAAAGGCTCAGTCGCTCACAAGCAAGGATGGGGTGAGGTTCACCACTTTGTGAACAACTAGGTGAGCAAATAGTCCAACAGTTTAAGAACAACGTTTCTCAACGTGCAATTGCAAGGAATTTAGGGATTTCATCATCTACAGTCCATAATATCTCAAAAGATTCAGAGAATCCGGAGAAATCTCTACACATAAACGGCAAGGCTGAAAACCAACATTGAATGCCCGTGACCGTCGGTCCTTCAGGTGGCACTGCATTGAAAACCAACATCATTCTGTAAAGTTTATTACCATGTGGGCTCAGGAACACTTTGGAAAACCATTGTCAGTTAACACAGTTCGTCACTACATCTACAAGCGCAAGTTGAAACTCTACCATGCAAAGTGAAAGCCATATATCAACAACACCCAGAAACGCCGCCGGCTTCTCTGGGCCCGAGCTGATCTGAGATTAACTGATTTATGGTGGAAAGTGTGCCGTGGTCTGACGAGTTCACATTTCAAATTGTTTTTGGAAATCATGGACGTCGTGTCCTCCGGGTTAAAAAGGAAAAGGACCATCCAGATTGTTATCAGCGCAAAGTTAAAAAGCCAGCATCTGTGATGGAATAGGGATGTGTTAGTGCCCATGGCATGGGTAACTTGCACATCTGTGAAGGCACCATTCACCCTCTCCAGGCTCATGTTGCAAATTTGCATCAATAAATCAATTGATGACTGATTATAAAATATAAAGACCACATGGGAAATGGTTCGATAAAAGTTACCCTTCCAGCTCAGTATTGCAAAAAATAGAATGTTAGTTCCACCTGCAGCCACTAGAAGTCACCAATATCTCATTGCAAAATGGAAGCTTCCATGAGAACCAAAGTTCGTTGAGAGTGGATCTGCATTTTTGAGGTAAGTATCATGAATATCTTATTAAGATCAAAAAATAGTTGCGTAGAATTTAAAAGTAATGCTTGTAGATGATAATAAACTATAAATGATAATTTGCAACAACCTCAAAATCCTTCAAAATGTGACATATCTAATTCTGACCAATTCTGTTAGTTATTTTAGTGTATGTGAACTATTCTCCATGAATAAAAGATTTTTCATATCTCAAAATAATAAATTGGGCTGGAGAGGGTTAATGCTGAAAGGTACATCCAGGTTTTGGAGCAACAAATGCTGCCATCCAAGCGCCGTCTTTTTCAGGATTGTCCCTGCTTATTTCAGCAAGACAATGCCAAGCCACATTCTGCACGTGTTACAACAGCGTGAAGAGTGTGTATTATAGACTGGCCTGCCTGCAGTCTAGACCTGTCTCCCATTGAAAATGTGTGGCGCATTATGAAGCGCACAAATACGACAAAGTTGCTCAACGGACTGTTGATCAACTGAAGTCATACATCAAGCAAGAATAGGAAGGAATTCCACCAACAAAGCTTCAACAGTTAGTGTCCTCAGTTCCCAAATGCTTATTGAGTGTTGTTAAAAGGAAAGGTTATGTAACACAGTGGTAAACATGCCCCTGTCCCAGCTTTTTTGGAACATGTTGCAGGCATTAAATTCAAAATGAGTGAATATTTCCAAAAAAACAATAAAGTTTACCAGTTTGAACATTAAATATCTTGTCTTTGTTGTGTGCTCAATTGAATATAGGTCAAAAAAGATTTGCAAATCATTGTATTCTGTTTTTATTCACGTTTTACACAATGTCCCAACTTCATTGGAATTGAGGTTTGTACTAGACTGACACCACATAGTGTGTAGCTTGCGATGGTGTCAAGGTAAGAGCAGGCAGTATAAAGCGACATTTTGTTTATGGTGGATCGAATCTAGTTTGGCGCAATCTTTTTAACATCATATTTCCTTAAATTTATTTATTCAAAGGTGCCTTTAAAAGTAGTTCACACTGATGCAGTCATATTTCCTGTAAAAGATAAGAGCTGCGACTTGAAAATCGCCAGTACTATGTTTGCGAATGTTTAAGGAATCTGTGGACAGCAGCCACCACAGCTGCAGCTGTTCAAGCGAATGCAGCGTGTGCACGCCTTAGGGAACTAGTTAATTTGGAAACACTTGCTCTAATGGAAACAGTTGGACCTAGGGGCTTTTCTACTGAACATGAGACTGCAAGCTTGCCAAATCATTTTTTTTTCCAATCCCACCCGAATCTGGAATGCCCAATTGGGGAACTGTGCACAAGACTTGCTCATATGCGACCCCCTGCTGCCAACTCAGGAGACTGAAGGCAGTTTGCAGCTTTCCTCCTAAGCACGCATCTGTCAGCTTGCTGCTTCTTATACACTCATTGGTTAAATCCTCGCAAGTTCAGAACAAGGACGGAGGATACCCGAACATGAACAAGCTTAGAATCTTCCTGACGAGCGCCCGGCCGGCCAGCAGGAGGCCCCTAAGCAACAAACGAAGCAACCATTTTTATATATCCTTCCTGGCAGACCCTTCCCAATTTGCATCCCTGTAGTGCGATGGCCAATTGTGCGCTACTCTGAAAAAGCTGCCGACCACTGCCGGTTGGTACAACCGGGGCTCGAACCCGCGCCGTGATGGTCACCTCTGCTTCGCAATGCGATGCTTTAACCGAGTGAGCTATTCGACAGCTCAAGCTTGCCAAATCATTTAACGTTGCCCTGGTTTCCAAGCCTCAGCAATTTAAATCTGTTACGAGAAACATTGAAGGAATTAGCTAGCCATGTGCAAGGATCTGATCTTGATCTCCTGGGTAAGCAGAATTTGCGCTTTAAAGGCAATAGTTATCGAGCTAGGTAACTAGCAACTGTGTTCGGCTTGAGATTTGGGGTTACAGGATGCAGAGCTGGCAAGCTAAAGGCTGTGACTACTTTGCCACTGGATTTACAGTATATAGCTTGCTAATTCAAGTTCAAGTACAGAAGAGTGACAGAATATAACTTCATTCAAATGTTTACATTCATAGATATTCTCTGAATGAAAAATATATATATTTTGCAAGATGTGACTGGCTACCTATCGCCATTTTCCCTCACAATAAGCATTAACATTACACTGATTGCCGCCTTAACGTTAGCTAAGTTAGCTAGTTAGCTAGATGATAACTTAACTTGGCAAACTGTTCAAAGTTAGCTAACAAAATATAAAATTGACTTACCAAAAAAAACCGCAGAGATCCTTTAGATCGGTCAGATCGGCTAGTTCTGTTCACTCCACAACAACTCATTTCGTCGTTTTTTAAAATAACTTTGTGGGGCTTGAAACATGCAATCGCGGTTAGCCAGCCCTTTGAAAATTTTCACTGAGCGTAAATCTCCTGTCTATGTTCCTACTCTAGCTACGTAAAGATACTATTCTCTAAAAAAATGTCTGCAGTGGGCAGGGGCCAATGAGACCCCGTGACGCACAGCTGCTGTCAATCACTTCTGCCATGCGCATTTTCAATAGTATCAAATAAATGGTTAACTGCAAACTTATCAGAAAAATGAATACATGATCATACATCAGCATGGTATGAACTTGTAAAAAAGGCAGCAACCAGGTTTTGAAAAAAATTATTTGACATGTACTTGATTTTTTTGTATAGCCTGTGTCCCATCTACTAACATGGAGAGGGCGGGTTTATAACTTGTACTGCAGGCAGCCACTGGATGGCGATCGAGACGTTTTGGCTTCACTTTTCAGGAGCTGTTCGGTTGTCCATCTTTATATACAGTCCATGAGCCAATACAATCGAGCTCCAGTCACCAGTGCTACACCCGTCCAGAACTACTTAGTTCTCTTTGATCAGAGTTGTCTCTTCAGAGATATGCAGCCGGCCGCATAAGTTGTCATCTGCAGATGAAATACCCTCAAGAGGGGAAACTGAGAGGAGACCCCGGAGTCCTGAAGTGGAGCTGGTGTTGACAGTTCACCTGTGCAGAGCAATCTCAGTTTAGAATAGTAGTGGTTAAAGTGAATGTGCAGAATGACTTTTCCCAGACAATTGCCATAGCATGAGAACACATACTGCTGTGGTGTGTTGCTGTTCTCTTTATAACGGATGAGAAAGCAACTACAGCAACCATGAAAATGACCGTATCAGTTGCTGCATGAACAGAAACCCCTGCATCTGGCCTGCACGTGTTCCCAAGGGTGGCACCCTCTGTTCAGGGCAGGGAGGCCTTTCAGTTATCTTGGGCAGGCAGTGGCCTCTTGTCTGCAGTATTTCTCTCTTGGCAAGGAGGAAAACACTGGGAGAGGACAAATTCCACCAGGGTTTTAAGTAGAGTATCAGACGCCGGACATTGAAATGAGCCTCATAAGGATGTGGCTTTGTCTGGCATTTGGCTTGGCAAAAACTGACACTCATGTGCTTTGGCTGGCATTCAGCTTCAGTTTGCAGCATGCGCGGACAAAATGGTAGGGGTGAGGGGGAGTGGGGGATGGTACTGAGAAAGGGGAGGTAGCACATTGATGGAGGTTATGGAGAGATCAGGAAACCCACCTGCTGGAAACTGCTGACTGAGCAAACACATTTCAGTCTAGCACCCCCCGCCCCCCTCACTCCACTCCACCTCTCATGAGACACAAGGCCATACCTCTGCCCAGCGTGAGAGTGGTACTTCTTTTTTTACAGCATTACCTAATTTGATCAAGGCTTATTACCCTTTGCTGGGCAATAAAAAATATGCAGCCTGAGCTAAATCCTGTTCCTAATACGGATATTTTTGAATTATGACTGGTACATTTGAGTCTGGTTTCAGCAGGTCAGGGTGGTTCAACAAAAGCATACTAATTGTAATGTACTGTAAACTCTGCTGGAAACACCACCATGGCTTTGTCATGTTCACAACATACTGTTTCTGTTGAGACTGGTCCACTTTCTATGAATCAATTTTGTGGTCATTCTCGAGCTGTAGTTCAGTGGTCATTCGCAGCTATCCATGACTTCTGGCCAGCGTTGGTTTTTTTTTTTCTCTATGTGTTTGGTAAATGTTATCACAATTTTTTCACATCTTAATGCCGGGGTGTCCAATCTAATCCACAAAGGGCCAGTGTGGGTGCTGGTTTTTGTTACTCCCTGATACTAACACACCTGATTCTACTCATTGAGGTCTTGATTGACCCCCCTGATCGGTTAATTAGTGGTATCAGGTGTTGTGGCATTGGGAAAAAGCAAAAACCTGAACCCACACCGGCCCTTTATGGATAAGATTGGACACCCCTGTCTTAATGTAATACTCTGTTGACCCCAAAGTTGGAATAATTTTGTATTCAGACACTTTTTCTTTCAAAAATAAATCACATTGGAACAATCTTTTCATGAAAAGAGGGGAAAAAATTTATTACAACTATATGAGCAACAGTATATTTCTGTTTGCTGACGCATTGCAATTCCTACACCATTTATTTTGCCCTTTTGGACCTCTGTCAGTATCTTCATCTTTTTTGGAAGACATACCAAAAAAAATACAGGAGTTAAAACCTCTTTTAAGCAGGTATGTTGCGCAAATTAGCATTAAGAAACTTCAAGGTTACATATATTTTTTGGTAGTGCTTTTAATATTTTCTCCACTTTCTGTCTGTCCTGACAAACCCCATGGAGTAAAACTGACTGCATAAAAATGCTAAAGAGAATAGCCTATTCAACTCCTCTGGACTCATTTTCCCACACACTGGAGAGTATCAGTGCTGCACAAAGCCAGGACTTGAATACCCTTAAGATTTCTGCATTTTCAGTGTGACCTGGAAAACTTTTCCACGCAGTAAAAATTTTGTGCAATAAAATACATGAAAAATATCACAAGGGCTTACATTTATCTAATTTTCATCCATTGCCCCCCAAGGTTACTAAACTGAAACATGTCTCATAGTCCCTTTTCTAATCCCTCATGAATTTGAAAGTATCTTCATAAACCAGAATAGATTAAGCCTCTTAAATATTTCCACATGATTTTTGTGTGCATTGCATGTATTGCAATGTACTTTTTCCAAGAGCTGCTTTTACTTCATGATAATTTGATGCCCAAAACTGCTTATAATACTGGTTATATTAATTGACATTGCATGACCAGTGGCAAAAGAATTCAAGATGATGGTTCGCGAAGGAATCAATGAACAAATCAAGTGTTTTCTATCACGATCCCTGTTCAGCTCATACCCAGTTATGCTTGCATTAGTGGAGTCATCCATAGTAATAAGCAAAACATTCTGCCCCAGATGAGATCAAATGTCGCAAAAAGGGAGTATGCAACATATGCAAAGTATAGGGGTGCCACAAAAAGTGTGGCCATGAAATTGTAGTTTTCAAAAATTCATATGCTGTGTAATAACCAGAAGTTGAATCTTAAACAATCATAATATAAACTTTATAACTTGTATAAATATAAATTACTGCTTCATGGTGGTATGCCTCTGTCAACCAGTCAAGTTGCAGTTTACATCCATGTCTATCTAGATTCATAAATTATACTATGTAGTGAAGACATTGATGGAATTTAATCACAGGTATTAAGAGTACTTTTTGGTACAATGGAAGTTATGATGATTGTGACAGGTGTGATTCCAGGGAATAATTTCCAGTGAGAAAACATGTTAACTTCACTCAGTGATGATTTTTACGCAGGAGCACAGAGAACTGATAGACATCTTTGTTACATGGTGCAACAATAATCACGTGGAGCTCAAGCTTAGCAAAATTGACGAGCATGCAAAGTTTGTCAACAAACTAAGTTGGCTTGACAAAGCCGAACTGCAATCAGTAGAATGATGCTAACATTTCAAACAACCCAAACTCCAGCTCTCCATGACAAACAGTTCAATACTTATGAAGGTTAAAAGTGAAGCCAATCTGGAAAGGAGGGAAGACTTTGTCAAAAAACATGTGCCAGTAGCTGAAGAGAGACTGGTAGGCTTAATGTTAACTAGTGTTGCACCGATACCGATACCAGTATCGGGTATCTGCCCGATACCGCGTTAATATGCTAGTACTCGTACTCGTCCACATTTGCCGATACCACGCACCGATACCACTTAATGTAAGACGCAAGGTAACTGCCTGCTCACGGTCGCATAGGCTACAGTATTTTGTACTATCTGACTTCTATGTCTAGGGGGAGACAGCGAGTTAGAAAAAATACAAGAAAGAGAGCTTTATAGTCATCACATCACATGCAGGCATACGCACATACACACAAGAGGTGTATAGTAAAGAAGTACATGGAGGCAACTTCGTTACAGTACTTAAGTAGTTTTTTTGAGGATTTGTTCTTTACTTGAGTTTTTTTTTTTTTTTTAATCGGGACTTCTACTCTACTACATTTAAAAGATAAAAAGTATACTTTTTCTTCATTACTTTGACACTGGCCATTTCACTACACGTTACAAATTAAAATATGAATATAATTCATCATTTAAGGATTATCTGGATGCGGCGTGTTCAAGAAGAACAACGGTGTTCGGCAGAGTATCTTAAGCGTTTTGTGCAGATGTTTCTGCCAGCGGACATGGAGCTGCAAATTTATGCACGCAGTTACAATATTCTATCACTAGATGGCACACCCGGATCAGTTATTGAATATTTACAAGCAAGCCGAGCTCGCACAAGCACACACCAACAATCACACACACAGAGACTTAAAATTGTGAATCTTCTTATTTAACTACAAATGTATTAGTAACATATGGTTATCTTAAACATTTTAGTTGTGGTTAAGTTAAATCTTCTTCATTTGTCATTTGTGTAATTGAAATATGGCGATACCACACACTTTAAGTGATGCCTTGTTTGCTTGGAAAGCTATTATTGACTTTAGTTGGATTGAGAATGCCTATGAATGTGTGTAGAAACTATCTGTGCCAATTAATAGTTCTACTGACTTTTTATGAAGTTGGGTGTGTTACCTTGCCTATGCAGCGAGTTTACTTTTCATTTGTCAAGCTTCAGTAATGTTTTGCCTCATTTGATGGCAGTGCTAGTTCACAGGCTTTTTGTCGGGCCTAAATACAGAAAGATTTTTAGCAGTTAGGCTTACTCTTTTTTTTTTTTTTTTTGGAAATAGCCATGAGTGAATCATTTGATATTGGTCTTTTTTAGGCTTGTTATAAAAAGAAAATAAAACCTGTACTCCGAAATTGTCATTGTATTTTCCTGGAAAACATTTCAGAAATATCGGTATCGGTACTCGGCATCGGCAAGTACACAAAATAAAATACTCGCACTCGTATCGGTTTTTAAAAAAGTGGTATCGGTGCATCCCTAATGTTAACCTGTTACTGAAAATCTTAAGTAAGGCTTATAGTTCGCCAACATTTAATATTTCAGAAACTGAAAGGTCAATACTAGGTAATAAGTTAAGGTAGACTTTAATATAGCTAGCTAGCTAGCTAGCTCTCTAACCTCACGCGTGCCAATGTTAGCCAGACTGTGTTCACTAAAGCTACAAAGATTTGGTAAACAATATAAATTAACTTTCCACTGGGTGCTAATGCTGATGTCGAATTTGCCTTATCAAAAGGGTGATTGCTCCTCTGGTTGTTACACCCCCCATGCATGATATCATCCAACAAATGTAATAACCACAAGCTTGATACAAATGTGTGGGTTTTAATGTGCTGATCTGGCAAATGCAATAAGTTATCCATAAATGTGATGTCAGTTGTTTAACTCAAAAATGATGCACAGCTTCCCATAAACATAACAAATATTACATTTATAGGCATTTTTTGAGCTTATGGTGAGCAAGTGCTATTATTAGCTCATCTGGTAGTGGTCCAGCATCCGTCATCCAACTGTCCTTGAGTAGTTTGTCCGTCAACTGTTTTAAATGACATCATCTCACGTTCTTAGATCACATTTGCACCAAATTTTCTTCTCATGGCCCTAACTAACAAACTAGGCTGAAAGTAGCACTAATAATATCACAATTTTCCCTCAATCATTGCTTCCGTTGACATGGTGGCTCTGCCCGCTGGCCAAATGGAACCAAGCTCATTCGGTAGAGGGGATGCCCTCTCAGACCAGCCCGTTTTTCAGAGGGTTAGGAGCGACAGGAATGAAATTGCTAAGAATCTTGGAATTTTTACTTTTTTTTTTTTTACTACAAAGTTTGTAAACTTTCTTTTAAGATGTCTGAGAGAATTATAACTTATAAAAATATAGTATAATAGGTCCGCTTTAAAGTGGTCTAATTTAGTCCAAAGAAGTATTGAACTAGTGTACTTACAGGTATTCTACCAGTACTTGGGAAATACACTACCGCTCAAAAGTTTGGGATCACTTGGAAATTTTCTTGTTTTCCATGGAAACACACATGAAATTAGTCTGAATAGGAAATATAGCAAATAAACAGAACATGCTGACTTTGTCTGAGTTAGAAATAATGATTTTAATGGAAAATGATGAATGTGTACTTCAAACTTTGCCTTCATCAAAAAAAAACCCACCTTCATTGTTGATACTGAAACTGGTGTTTGACGGGAACTATCTAGCGCAGCTGCTAGTTGACAACCTGTGAGGCATCTTTGTCTTAAACTACACACTCTCAGATATTTGTCTTCTTGCACAGTTGTGCATCGGGGCCTCCCACTCCTTTTTCTGTCCTTATTAGTGCCAGTTTGTGCTGCTCTCTGAAGTAAGTAGTTGACAGCATGGTAAGAGATTTTAAGTTTTCAATTTCTCGCATTGAATAGCCTTCTTTTCTAAGCACAACAATAGACTGACGGGTCTCTAAAGGAAGTTCTTTCTTTCTGGCCATTTTGAGCCTGTAAACAAACAAACAACTGCTGATGCTTCAGGTACTAAACCAACCTCAAGAATGCCATGCTCCCTTTTGTGCTCCCTTATTAGTTCAACGGTTTTCAGCTGTGCAACATATTTGCAGAAGGGTTTTCTAATAATCAATTAGCCTTATAAAATGCTTAACTTGGATTAGCAGCCATACCAGGATATTGATGCAGATGACTGACAGTTGCTGATAACAGGCCTCTATGCAAAAATGTAGATCATTCTTTGAAAATCATCTGATTAATTTTAATCGTTTGTGAAATGGATAAAAATGTTTGTGAAATGGAAAAAAATGTTTGTGAAATGCATAAAAATTTATTTTTCTTTGGAAAACAAAGAAATTTGCAAGTGATCCCAAACTTTTGAGCGGTAGTGTATACTTGGAGTTTCTTAATAAAAGGAACATGAAGTATACTTATTTTTTTGTAATGGACTGCATAACTGAAAATAATTTTTCTGATATCTAACCAGGTGAGCAATGCAGGCCCCATGGGCCTTTTGTATTTGTGGCAGGCATTACATTTTCAGGAGCGTAAAAGCTGGGCAGATTATGGAAAAATCATGCATTTAGTGATGCAAGCACCAAAATTGGCATGATTACTCATCATGGTCCACTCTTTTGATGTAAGTCGCTAGCCACTCAAAAAATTCAAAATGGCCACCATTTTTCAAGATGGCCACCTTGTAGCCAAACAAATTTAGTTTTCTGTCTAAATAATATGTTATCAATTTCTGCAATGTATGTCAAATTTTATGTTTTAATGGACGTTAAACCCAATTATGGCAAAATAAAAGTGATATTAGTTATATTTTGTATAATAATATACACATTTACGAAAAAATACCGTTATTTTTTTACACCAAACTAAATATTTCCTACGAATATGAATATTAAATGCTGTTTTATGTTTTCTCTTTTGTATCTCCTTGTGCTATCAAACAGCATTCTCATGCCATATTGACTATATATAGAGTGAATGTCATGACACAACCAGGGTACACTGGTGACATCACTGCTGTGAAACTCAGCATGGGGTCCAGTATCAGCTAGATTATCATCGATATTTTAGTGTCCCAAATGCTATTTAATGCACCCCTTGAAACAACTCATAGTTGTTACACTAAATGGCCGCACCTGAATTGACAGGATGCACCAGCATGGGAGAGCCAAGCCAAGGGTAACAGGGCCTTAGTTACCTGGATGGTGTACAGATCGCATGGGACTTAAATGGTACTGGATGAACAATTGGGCTACATGTAAGGAGAACTTGTACCTGAACCTAGTTGCATCCAATACCTGAATGTGTCTCTATATTCAGTGATTTATGGCAACAGGTGGTAAAAGGATAAGCCCTCGGCCTGAAGCATACAAAATGTAAACATCTAAGTTGTTCAACACAAAAACTGACTGGGATAAATGTCCTGGTGTGTTTGATACTTTTGCAAAAATGAGCACCTACCCTCCACAAATCGGAACTGAAGGCCAAGAGGTTATTGAGCAGTTCGTCATTGCAATGTATGACAGACCTTGTTCTCTAAGGCTGGATTTACACTGCTGGTTAAATGTGACAGGAATGTCACACGAATCGGATCTTTTGCTCAAATGCGGCCAATATCCGATCTGTCACATGGCTGTGTAAACAGAAAAAAAACACATTGATTCCGCCCTCAATCGGATCCGTCAAATCGGATCCAGGCCTCATTCAAATGTGGTTTTTGTTTATCATTGAAACTGCGACGATTTGCATACTGATGACATTTTTCAGATGGAACGGCGGGAGTTGTATTAGTTTTTAGGCTATATAAAGCCTATTAATATTTTGACAAAATTGCTATGGTGCAAATGGTGCAAGCAGGCTTGTGCACGAGACCTGACGTCAGCCATAGCAACGGGGCTCTTGTCCTATCTTTAGAAGTCGCCGTTTTCTTACCTAAAAGTTGGTCTCAGGGGAGCATACAGTTGCAATCAAAATTATTCAACCCCCATTGCAAACTGGGTTTACTGACAAAATCTACAAACTTTCAGCTGTTAGTGATAAACAGATTAAACAAAAATATTTTAAATAGCTAAACACAACTAATATTACAAGTGGTTTTTCCAAATTTAACACAAAATGCCACTTTTATTGACTAATGCAGTCTCAAAATTATTCAACCCCCTGAATAGAATCCGTCATAAGAGCACATTTGCAAATCAGGTGTTGTCTCAAGGACTCCTAATGCAGCTAATCAAGAGCTTCATTAGTTGCATCAGGCTTGCTTGAGATAGAACACAACAAATACTTATACTTCCTAGGGATTTGTTGACAGTACATTTGATTGCATATTAGAAATATGGCTGTCAAGAGAATTGTCCAAAAAACTAATAGAGGGGGATCATTGCCAGGCACAAACGAGGAAAAGGATACAAAAAGGTAGCACAGGCACTGAATGTTCGTAGAGATACAGTTGGAAGCATAGTTTGCAAGTTCAGAGTTAAAGGAAGAGTGGCTACAGTACCAGGATGTGGTAGAAAGAGGAAGCTATCGATGGCTGTCACCAGATCCCTGAGGAGATGGGTGGTCAAAAACCCTCGAGTGATTGCAGGAGACCCGCAGCAAGACTTGGAGGCAGGAGGCACTGAGGTTTCAGTTTGCACAGTAGGGCGCATACTAAACTTTGAAGGTCTCCATGACATACAAGACATACTCCACAACTGATCCAAAAGCACAAGCTCAAATATGCTCAAAACCATACAAAGAAGCCACAGAAGTTATGGGATACCGTTCCGTGGAGTGATGAAACAAAACTGGAATATTTCGGGCTTATGAATCAGTGGTATGTCTGCAGGAGGAATAAAGAAACATGTGCTGAAAAGTACGCCAGCTTACTATAGTAAACAATTGTGGGGGCTTTTTGATGCTCTGCGACTGCTTTGCTTCCTCTGGCACTGGAAACCTGCAAAGTGTGGAGGGCAAGATGGATTCAGTAAAGCACCTGGATATCCAAGGAGAAAATGTCATGCTGTCTGTTTGGAAGCTGAGGCTTGGGCATCATTGGACCTTCCAACAGGACAATGATCCTAAGCAGTGGTTAAAGTGGGATTTGACAGGTGGGGGAACCCTAAAATTTGGTGTCGCAGCCCAGTGGGGGAATATGACACAAATGATTGCAAATAACTGTATTCGCTTTATTTTTGGCCCATTGGGACTATGACGTTGAATTTTTGTATTCACATAATCAGGAAGTGGGCATAACAAGAGAAAAGCAGTGATGGATTTGGCTGAAAACTTGCAGAATAATGAGAGGTGTGACAGTGGAGATATTCTACTGTTACAGTATTTTTCATTTCCTAAAACAGTAAATCAAAACTACTACATAATTACCAAAATGAACAAGTAACAGAAATCTATGAATCTTTCTGTGGTTTCAAGACACTGTCCTTACACTGCACACATAAACCATATTCTACTTCCAAAATCTTCTGTTTTCTAATGCAAAATTATGGCTAGATGTATCAAGATGGATCTGTTATGCTCTAATGCAGTTATCGTCTATGTTTTTGGGGAACGCATTCCTGGATAGTACAGGACGCTGCGATGCTGCCAGCATAATATAGCTTGCTGGCCAGCTACATAAAAAACGTGGTGCTCAGCGTAATGATTTTCAAGTAGCTCTGCCACTAACTAGCTGGCGACTGTAGATGTCAAAGAAAGATATGCCCAAGTAACGTTACTGCTGAGCTAGAAACACAAACCAACATTGCTCGCATAACTATCGGTGCAATTGAGCCTTTGTCAGACGTTGACTGAATCGCTAATAATTTTATTAATGCACTAGCTAGCTGGTAAGCAGCCTGGTTAGCGTTTTGCACATAGCCTAAAGCAGCTGACGTTAACATTTTTTAAATTTAAATTCTTTTAGTTAGCCGGTTTGAATGGTTGAATATTACAAAACTTCACCATCGACTTCAACTGAAGTTAATCCACTTACTTTGGCTATAAACGCCGTTTCAAACATTGACAATTTCTCGCAGGCAGGTACTTGACCGATGCACTCATTCAAAAGAAATACAGCATACGATACAGCTGCGTTTTAGTGAAGGAGGGGCTGGCAGAGACTGATGTTGCGCTCTGATTTGTTGAGCATCTTCGTGCTTTTGAGAGAGTGGCAGGCGGGCTGTAACTGAAAGCAGTATGCGAAAATGATCTGTAGTCCGCTGCGCTACTGTTAAGGCCCTTTCACACTGGACACCAAACGATTTTTTCGCACGACAGATTACATTCAAAGTCAACGCAAAGATGCGAATACACGCGAATCGTCGTGTACGTGTACACGTGTAATCTGTCGTGCGAAAAATTCGTTTCGCGTCCGGTGTGAAAGCAGCTTTAGTCAAATAAATATTTCAATTCAAACTAAGGTGGCGGAACGTAGTTCCGGACCGTTCCGGCCCGCTTTAACCCCTGATCCTAAGCATACCTCAACATCTACCAAGGCTTCATTTCAGAAGAAGTAAGGGAAGATTCTAGAGTGCCCATCGCAGTCGTCTCACTTGAACCCCAAAAAAAAAAAAAAATTCTGGTAGGATTTGAAGAAGAGAGTTGCAGCTTGCAAACCCTAGAATATTAGTGAACTGGAGGAGGCCGTTGATCATGAAGACTGAGCTAAGATTACTTGGGAATGCTGCCAAAAGTTGTTGTCTGCCTATGCATCACATTTCCAGCAGGTCATAGCGGTAAAAGGGTGCTCTACTAAGTATTAAAGATGCTTGTCATGAAGGGGTTGAATAATTTTGAGCCTGCAGTAGTCATTTAAAGTGGCATTTTGTGTTGAATTTGGAGAAGCCACTTGTAATATTTGTTCATCCATCCATCCATCCATCCATCTTCTTCCGCTTATCCGGGGCCAGGTCGCGGGGGCAGCAGTCTAAGCAAGGATGCCCAGACTTCCCTCTCCCTGGACACTTCCTCCAGTTCTTCCGGGGGTATCCCGAGGCGTTCCCAGGCCAGCCGAGCGACATAGTCCCTCCAGCGTGTCCTGGGTCTTCCCCGGGGCCTCCTCCCGCTGGGGCATGCCCGGAACACCTTCCCAGGAAGGCGACCAGGGGGCATCCGATATAGATGCCCAAGCCACCTCAGCTGGCTCCTCTCGACGTGCAGGAGCAGTGGCTCTACTCTGAGCTCCTCCCGGGTGACAGAGCTTCTCACCCTATCTCTAAGGGAGCGCCCTGCCACCCTGCGGAGGAAACCCATTTCAGCCACTTGTATCCGAGATCTCGTTCTTTCGGTCATGACCCAAAGTTCCTGACCATAGGTGAGGGTAGGAACGTAGATTGACTGATAAATTGAGAGCTTCGCCTTTCGGCTCAGCTCCTTCTTCACCACAACAGATCGGTACAATGACCGCATTACTGCTGCCGCTGCACCGATCCGTCTGTCAATCTCACGCTCCATCCTTCCCTCACTCGTGAACAAGACCCCAAGATACTTAAACTCCTCCACTTGAGGCAGGAGCTCTCCTCCAACAATATTTGTTGTGTTTAGCTATTTAAATTGTTCTTGTTTGATTTGTTCATTGCAAGCAGCTGAAAGTTTATAAATTTTCCAGTAAACCTAATTTGCAACAGGGGTTGAATAATTTTGATGGCAACTGTATGTTGCTCTAAAACCTTTAAATACCTTTCAGCATTCATGGTGCTTTTTAAAACATGCAAGCGTCCCACACCATATGCACTAATGCATCCACATACCATCAGAGATGCTGGCTTTTGAATTGAACTGAATGCTGACAGGAGGGGTGGTCTTTCTCCTCTTTAGCCCGGAGGACACGACGCCCATGATTTCCAACAAGAATGTCAAATTTGGACTCGTCTGACCACAGGACACTTTGCCACTTTGCTACAGTCCATTTTAAATAAGCCTTGGCCCACAGAACACGGTGGCGCTTCTGGATCATGCTCAACAATGGCTTCCTTTTTGCATGATACAGTTTTAGGTGGCATCTGTGGATGGCACGGCGTACTGTTTTTACAGACAGTGGTTTCTTGAAGTATTCCTGGGCCCATTTAGTAATGTCAATTACAGAATCATGCCGGTGAGTGATGCAGTGGCGTCTGAGGGCCCGAAGATCACGGGCATTCAGTAAAGGTCTTCAGCCTTGTCCCTTATGCACAGAGATTTTTCCAGTTTCTCTGAATCTTTTGATGATGTTATGCACTGTCGATGATGAGACCTTCCAAGCCTTTGCAATTCGACGCTGAGGAACATTGTTTTTAAAGTATTCCACAATTTTTTTACGTAAGCCTTCACAGGTTGGAGAGCCTCTGGCCATCTTTACTTCTGAGAGACTCAGCCTCTCTAAGACATCCCTTTTATAGCCAATCATGTTACACACCAGATGACAGTTAACTTAATTACTTGCTAAATGTTCTTTCAGCTGATTCACTTATATATTAATTGCTTTATCAGCCCTTTTTTGCCTGTGTCCCAACTTTTTGGAGACCTGTTGAAGCCAGAAAATGTGTAATAAGCTCATTTTGTGGATAAAATGTAAAATGTCTCAGTTTCAACATTTGAAATGTTATCTATTTTCTATTGTAAATAACATATTGGCTCATGTGATCTGAAAGTCATTGCATTTTGATTTTATTCACAATTTACACTTCGTCCCAACTATTTCGGAATTATATTTTGATACCTAGTTTGCAAAATTCCGTGAGATATATCAAGTTTAGGTCAAAACTTAGATTTTGATCACCAGGCGGCAGCCATCTTGAAAAATGTCCGCCATATTGAATTTTTCAAGTGGCTAGCAGGATCTATGTACTCTGCACTCCCCAAGCAACAATCCTACCAAGTTTCATGCTTGCATCACCAAGTGCACGATTCTTCCCAATTTTTGACTTAATCTGCTTAGCAATAAGAGTAAATCCTGAAAATGTGTATAATGCTCATGGTTTATTACATTTTTAGGACAAGAGTACGTTCTTTCCATTTGTTTCCCTTCCTTTACTCCTGCAAAATATTGCTTTGATCCTGACTAACTTTCAATAACTTAAACTCCGAATGATTTTTCAAATGTAACGCGCTAAGTAGCTCCACTAAGAATAAAATATAACATGATAAATATGCCCTGAATCTGCTAGCATACTCGAGTCTTTTAATTAAACTTGTACAGTATGTCGTTTGCTAACTTTCTGTCAATTGACAACTACTGCATAAATATCTGTTAATTACATTTGTACATACAAACTGTTTAGACCATGCTAAATCCCTGAGTTTTATCCTGTTTGCTCATTTCTCCCTATGGTGCTGACATTGATAGTTCACAAGCAAGGACCACACCATTAACAAGTTAAGCTGTAGTTACTGTTAGTGGGCAGTATGGGCCCCAGACGTCCCAGTGCCAGGAGCCCAGGTTAAAACAACTGCTGTGGTTAATGCAGATGGGCAGAGAGGACCCCTGGCATCCTGGTGCCAGTATCCCTGGTTAAAATGGACTGCTGTGGCTACTGGAATTTTGCATTTGGGGGTACTGGCATTCCAGTGCTTGAAGCCCCAGTAGGACCAAACTGCTGCTGTTACACAGAGGGCAGCTGGGCCACTGGCATCCTGGTGCCAGGAGCCCTGGATAAAACAAACTGCTGTAGTTACTCAATTGGAGCTGTTGCTGAAAGGGCTGCAGGGAGCACTGACATCTTGGTGCCAGGAGCTCTGTTTGAAGGGGATGGCTGCTGTTGCTGGGTGTGGGCAGCAGGGGGCAATAGCATCCCGGTGCTAGTTGTCCCAGCTGGATCGGGTTGCTGCAGCCACTGGAGGTAAATGGAGAAGGGCACTGGCATTCCAACTGAGGCTAGCTGATGTCGCTGCTGGAGCTGAATAGGCAGTGAAGCTGATATCCTGATGTCAAATGCCCTTAATGATGTAGGCTGCTGGTGCTGATGAAGAGAAACACAACGGGAAGATGAGGGCTCCGGAATTACGATGTTGGACATTCTGTCTTTGGTGGGTGGTCACAGTCCAGTCTGATCATTTTTTAAGTTTGTTTGTCAGAGCACCTGCTGCAGCGTAGTGACAGTACAATCCCCTACACGTGGTGTGGCCGGAATGGTCAGGAAGATGGCAGGAGGCTGGGGTTTTTCAGAGGTGATGGGATCAAGGAACCTCAGAGGCGGTGATGAACTGTTTTGAATAGTCTTGTCTTCTCTTTTCTAATGAGGGAGATGGGCTTGGAGACATGGAGTCTTCAGATGAAAAGTAGTAATTTATATAATTTAAAGAGATGAACCGGGCAGGGTATGGAATGAGGAAAAACTGAAGCCATGTTTCCATGTATTGTACAGCAAATTTATTTATCGATGTATTAATTTATTTTGCAAACTTTTGATACATCACAAAGTAAACGCAAATTAAGGGATGTTCACCCTTGTGATGGGACTATCGTTAACCCAGGTGGGATGTAAATTCAACCAGAGGTTTCATGGTGTCTGGGCTGATGTTGCTTCCCCACTATACACAAACTGGCAAGTGAAAATTTGGAATCAATTCATTGTAAATGGGAAGTGGCTCATTAACTGAACAATGCATGCCAAGATACCTGGCGATTTGGGCCAAACCGGTGATGTTGGGAGTGTGCGTAAGATTCAAAAATTCAAACAGCACTCAAGCCTCAAGACCGGGTTTTTTTATTTTGTTTTTTTGAATAGCAGGGCTCTCCCTGTTCCCAGTGCAGGTGGCTGAAATCACCTGAATCATGCTGTGAACATTCCCAAGTGACATATTAACATCATGGTCGTCCCCACATTAAAGAAATATCACGTTTTGTTGCTTTATGGGCTTCACAATGTCGGTTCGCAGCCAGGATCTACAACCCCAATTCCGAAATAGTTGGGACAAAGTGTAAATTGTGAATAAAATCAAAACGCAATGACTTTCAAATCACACCAGCCAGTACTATATTCACAGTAGAACAGAGATAACAAACCAAATGTTGAAACTGAGAAATTTTACAATTTTATTCACAAAATGAGCTCATTTCAGATTTGATGGCTGCTACAGGTCTCAAAAAAGTTGGGACAGGGGCCTGTTTACCATGGTGTAGCATCCCCTCTTCTTTATAACACAGTGTGGAGGCATCTGGGCATTGAAGAGACAAGTTTCTTGAGTTTAGCCATTGGAATTTGATCCCACTCTTATTTTATACAGGCTTCCAGCTGCTGGAAAGTTTTGGGTCTCCTTTGACGAACTTTTCGTTTAATTATGCGCCAAATGTTCTCAATCGGTGAAAGATCAGGACTGCAGGCAGGCCAGTTCAGCACACGGACTCTTCCACTACGAAGCCATGCTGTTGTAATGGCTGCAGTATGTGGTTTTGCATTGTCCTGCTGAAATACACAAGGCCTTCCCTGGAATAGATGTTGTTCTGGAGGGGAGCATGTGTTGCTTTAAAACCTTTATATACCTTTCAGCATTCATGGTGCTTTTTAAAACATGTAAGTGTCCCACACCATATGCACTAATGCATCCCCACACCATCAGAGATGCTGGCTTTTGAACTGAATGCTGATAACAGGAGGGGTGGTCTTTCTCCTCTTTAGCCCGGAGGACACGATGCCCATGATATCCAACAAGAATGTCAAATTTGGACTCGTCTGACCACAGGACACTTTGCCACTTTGCTACAGTCCATTTTAAATGAGCCTGAAAGTAAAGCCCTTTATGAGGCAGTGAGCTACAGCACACAAGTTGCCGAAAGTGGCCCTACCTGTTGGGCAGGTACCGGTATTGCCCTCTGGTGCACAGCACCCCATAATATTCTTGCCTGGTCACCACAGTGCCTTTACAGCAGTTAAACTCACTGCTTTCTTGGTCAGCTAGCCCTTCTGGTCTCTGCTTCTGCCTGTACTGCCAGAGATTCAGTGCATCTCACCCTGCTCTTTGTAAAATCAATTTTCTGTTGAAAAGTGTCGCCACTTGTGGGAATGATGTGGAAAACACACTACCACTCATCAATAAAAGCTAAAATTTATAGATGCGTATGGGCCACTGTGTGATTGGAGCTTGCCCGCTCTTGTTTTCGGCGGATGGAAATGAGAGCAGATTCTTATTCCTTTGGCTGCGAAACCACATATATGATTACAGCGAATTACTTTGCAGGTATTTTTTGCTTATTATTACTGCATAAAGGAGGGAACCTTTATGCTGACAATTAAGGCTTCTTTATATTGTTGCCATTGTTGGTACTCTGTTCCATGCCATACCTGACTGCAGTCCTGTCGCTGCGACTGTATTACACAGCACTACAGCGCCTGTTGTATTAATCAATACCAGACTGCTGCCTGAAGGCATCTTGTTCAAGGACCCAATGAATCTGGCCAAGGTTTTAGGTGTACAGCCTTTGAATTACAAGCCTCTTAGTAAACTCTTTGATGACTGAACTGTAACCTTTGCTTCTCTGTGATCTTCAGAAGCCTGGCAAAATAAACAGGTTTGAATATACAGGTATGCTGATGACTCTTTTTTAGAAATTCCCTGAGAATGACTGAAGTATCTACAACATTCTTGATAACACTGGGAAGTTTCTTGGTAAAATTTGACCTTTTACCTTGCCTAAAGCAAATTTCTGATTATGCACACTTCAAAAAAGTATGGGATATTGGAATTTCAAGGTTAATAACAAACTAATCAATTGTGTTATGGATATAAAAACTGACTGCAATGAAGATAACATGAACTGCCCAAAAACAGCACCAAAACACAGCCAATGGTGCGCACGTGCAGCATGTGGAAATCCCGAACACATGGCCGGAGTGCATATTCAAATTTGACACTTTAGAGAAAGGTCATCTACTCCCTTGTGATCGAGACAACTTTCATTCTGATAGCTTCTGACTGTAATCCATTGTTGATTTTGTTTATCTGAGACATCCTTTGATTTTTTTTTTTTGCAATGCGACATCTCCAATGTGCTGAACGTCTAAGAGCAATTGGTATGCTTGAAACTGGCAGCCGTCAGTCTGAGGTTGCCAATTTCTTCAATGTTTCCCAGTCTGTGATTAGCTGAGAAATCCCAGTCTGAGAAATCGCCCTCAAACAGCAAATCAGATTGCTGCAAACCTACACCAGGGTACTGGTGTCTGAGTGACAGATCAGATGCTCATCTTCATGCTAAACAGCCTCGTATAATGCCGCCATTGACCAACCACCACATTGCCAATAGACGCAAATGGTGTATGCAACATAGGAATTGTGGAAACCGTCAATGGTCACGTGTAATGTTCTCAGATGAGTCCTGGTATACTTAAGACTTCCTAGACGTCGCCAGATGCGACCACGCCTTACAAACGCCATGCCAATGTTAATCTGAGGCAGCATGACAGATTTAGTGGTGGGTCTTTTGTGGTGTGGGGAGGGATCACTATGACTAACCAAACCCCACTCCATATCGTGCAAGGAAGAGTCATACTCACACCCTATGTTGTTCCGTTTGCACAACGTGAGGGGCGGTGTTTTGTCTTTCAGGAGGACAACTGCGTCACCCTGCTAGATAGTCAACAATCACCTTTAACGGCACAATATCTATGGGATGCTCTTGCCAGCAATGAGCCCTAACCTTTCCCCCATTAAAAATGTCTGGGACATCTTGGGTCGATGTGTGTGTCAACGTGAAAGGCCACCAGCCACGCTTGATGAACTTGGCCAGGCGTTGGTGGAAGAATGGGACAGACTGCATAAAATCACCATAGGTAGACTCATACACACAATGCCTCGATGAATCAATGAGTGTTTGGCCAACACTATTATGCAATACTGATGCAAAAATGTCAACTTTCAATTTACATTTCTTACATATTCCTTCTTTCACAGACCATGACAGCAAGAGAAACTGTTTAGGTAATGAAATATCGGGTGGATTAAGAATTAGTTCGGGACCAATTATTCTTTATCATTAGTTTGTTATTGACCTTGCAATGTGGGCGGCACAGTGGCATAGTGGTTAGCACTGTTGTCTCACAGCAAGAAGGTTGTGGGTTTGATTCTAGCCTGGGGCCTTTCTGTGTCGAGTTTGCATATTCTCCCCATTTTCTCTGGGTATTCCGGTTTCCTCCCAAAGACATGCATGTTAGGTTAATTAGAGACACTAAATTGCCCATAGGTATGATTGTGAGAGCAAGTGGTGAGAAGATTTGAATAGTATCTTGTAATGAATTGTGGAGGGCAGCATTAAGCTGTACGGTATACAGCCTGCCGGAATCTTAGATGAAGAAGACAACCTTGCAATGTCAATATTTCCTACTTTTTTTTTTGAAGAATATACGAGGCCTGTGACATGGTCATGTATTTTAAACATGACCAATCGAGAATATTGCCCTCTAGAATTTAAATGGATGTGAATTGCACTAATTTCTTTTATTGATGAGATGTTTTTCTATGAGTTATCCAAGATCAAAGACCATCTGGAGATGGCTTTTAATCCTGAAATGCTCTTTGATCCAGCACCATTCACCTCTCAGTGTTACTGTCACGTAGACCAAATCATATGATTGAATCTTGGGTAAAACTTCAAAGTGAATCAGAAGAACGCAATTAATCTGGAGTCCAACAAAAAATTTATTTTTCTGTTTGAAAGTCTTGAAAGTGATTTCATGCTATGAAATAATGACCCACTCATTAGGACTTACAGTGATGGTCAGGCTCAAAACGCTGAGGCTACAGACAAGATCCCATATCGTTGACTTTGGGTAGAATTGGCTGTAGCTGGCTAGAGCCTGTAGTGGATGTTCTCCTGGCAATGCTGGCACAGGACCAGTGGCGGACATTCCTTAATTTGAAGGATGCTGCTGGAAATGCACCAGTGGGAGTGATAACATCTGTTTGAGGGGGGAGGAGAGTCAGAGGCCGAGATTCAAAGCTGCATGGTGATTGATGAGCAGGCGCAGGGACTGACCCGGAACAGGCAGCCAGTTTAAATTAACGCTCACACTCCTGCTGTCACGAGGAGGCCTCATCACGTTTCATCGTCCTGTACCCCAAATTGTGGGCTGTTGCTAGCCCTCCACCCTTCTGTAGTCACCTGGAACTAAAATATGGCTCATGTGTCACTATCTGTTTGAATAACCACCCCCACCACCTCGCCTCTGGCAGACACTTGCAAACACATACACAGCCCTTGCCCTCCACCCTTGCAGCCCTCAACTGACCCCAGCTGCAATCTTTTTTCCCCCTTAGTCTCCCAGGGCCATGCTTTAATGTTACAACTTATCAGAACAAGAGCCAGATCACAGAAAAAGCAAAAACTGGCTGCTTTTTTCCAAAGAAGACATACACACAAAGGAATTTTTAATATCTTTGTCATGAGACAGTCCGGAATTAGGCTGGGGCTGACGGCATGACAAAGGGGTTTGGCTTGGAGTAGTCAAAGGTGCTGGTCCAAGGTCAATAAACGGGATAGTAAGCTGAATAACCAGGACCCACAGACAGGCACACTCTCTCAAACTCAAGTGCAGGAGTGTCTAGAAGCCACTCGCCATGACAGCAAACTGGGGAGAGAATCTCAAATAATTTTCAGCTTACAAAGTAGTTATAGAAGTTTAACACTGAGGACAGAGGAGGACATTTCAGCAAGGGGAAGCACACAGGCCAGAAAATTAAAGTAGACATGTACTGATTTGAAACTTATAAAATTGTCATATTTGGTATCATCCGAAACGGCAGGCAATACCCTCTCTAACTATCAACATTTTCCACCCGGAGATGATAATGGAATGGAGTAATCGTGGATGTAAAACTGGCTTTTAGTAACCCCTAATATTGTCTTTGAACAGTATTGTGAATAAGGCAAGAGCTGTGATGCCACTCATGTGAGCAATTGTGACACATAGGCTATTGTATGTGTATTTTACATTGCAAGCAAAACGTTGAAATCTACAAAAAATATCAGAATTTTTTCAACCCCTTTTTGACTTGGACATCGAATATATGTACATAGACGATCTCCACTGAGTGACCCTGAGATATCAAATTTATGCAACGAGCCTTCAGTTGACAGTCTATTCACGTCAATGGGATGAATAATTCACTATCTAGCATGCTAACATTTTTCTCCATTAAATTAATAAATTCAAGCATCTATGACAACAGTAACATTATGTAACTTATTACTTTATTGGTCAAAAGTGTTCACATGCCAGCTAACAAATTATTCATCCCATTGACTAGAATAAACTGTCAACTAGAAGCTAACGCCAGTGATGGTGAACAGTTACCAGCAGAAGTTTGAACATATTATTTGACATTTGTCAATGAACGGAATCTGATTAAGCGTAATGCAAGAAAGCTGTATCACTCCTGTGTGATACCAAACCTGCATCTCATGGGTTGTGTCACACCGATTTTTAATCATTAATGGGAAAATATGGGTGTTTTGAGCAGTTAGCAAGCCCAAATCCAGAAGATTGTATGCAAAATAATTGCCCACCAGTTCCACTGTCCGAGTTTGGGATTCGAATGAAGTTCTCTGGGAATGGTCCAATGTACATAAAACTTCAGATATGTTGATAATTATATGAATTGCGGCTTTATTATTGGTTATACGGACTTTTTAGTTTCCATGTGGTAAAGTAAGGCAGACTCTTGCGACCCAGAACTTCGTCAAGGAAAGTTTTACACTTCTGCTTGTCACACGGAAAAAATTTGAAAAAAGATATTACAGGGACTTGTGCTCTGCATCATCAACAATGACATAATTTTTGACAAGCATTAATCTAATCCACTAGAAATATAAAATGGAATGAGGTCAAGAAATGAACAAATTACAACAGGCAGACGATGGTCGATGCATTCGACTTCCTTACTGTGTGCCCCTGACTTCCATGAATTACATTGTTAGAGAGAGGCTATTTTCGCTTGGTATTTCTGGGGATGTTCGCGAGTTGAAAGGTTTTCAGAATCCTTTTTTATTCTCCTCCTATTTGAGTGAGTGTCCAGAAAGTGTTTTAATCATCATCTCCATGACATTAGCTTTCCGTAGAGTTATAGTTTGCCCATTTTCTAATCTCTCAATACATGTCTACTTTAAATACATGCAACAACAATTAACAGGTAAGAGCTGGAGCACAAAAGGAAGGGTGAGGCATGAGACAATAAATAAGTAATGACAATTAAGGGAAACTTACACAAAACCAGCAAAGACTGCTGTATTGCTTGGGGAAACAATATAGAAAAACTCAGGATTTAAAGGAGCCATATGTAAGAGATGTATGTAGATTAATCATAAAATGGCCCTGATATATCACCAGACATAAAAGGTACGCTAGGCTCCCGCAGATTTGTTACAATTTTTTAAAATTCTTATTCTACCTCTACAGTGATCGATAGAGCTATGAAACACAAAATGTTTGACACTGGAATGAAAAAAATACGTCTATCCTGTAAGGGGCAAGAGCTAAAAAAACAACAGCCAATCAAACGTACGACCAACTCAAATGATTGGAATGATACAGCTGTCAATCAAACCCCACGCGCACAGATTTTCAGGCGTGGCTTTGGAAGCATTATGGTGTGCTGTGATTGGTGGTGGGCGTAGTCGCATTGAACTGCAGGATTTGAAAGTTCCGCCCTCAAACCCACGGGTGCCTAGTGTTACTTTAAGGAATGATGCTAATTTCAAATACTTATATCACTGACAACAGAAGTCCAGCCGGAATTTTCTCATTCCAAAAGCGAAGTTGCAGCCCACAACTAATGTTGATGTTGTCATTTTGTGTTTTGGCCCGTTGTGCCACCCTCCACCTATCTCCCAATCACGAAGTCAGTAGCATTTCGGCATCCAGGTTGCCAGTTACCACTGAGCTGCAGCTACCAGCGTTTCGGAGCACAATTGTCTGACGTTACTAAACCTAAAAGCCCTCGTTATGATTCCGAAATACGTTGTGACAAAGTCAGAAACAAAACAAGGATCTGTATAGGACATGCCTTTGAAAGACGGAGACGGCTGAAAGCGGAGAAGAATTTGAAGACCGACGCCGAAGTTGCTAAATTTCTCCTGGACAGGGAAGATTCAGCTAAGTTTGGCTAACTTAACTCTATTTAATGTAGGCACGTACATTTCAAATATTCTCTACATTCGAATAACGTTATGCCTGTTCATTCATGGTACGTTAGTGCGTATGCAGGTGGGTAATGGAATTGACTAGGTAACACGTTGTTTGAGAAATAAAAACCGCGACTCGTCATCGCTGACATTGGCAATGCATTATTAGTCCATTTCTCTGGCATTATGCTGAGACGCTGTGGAAACCATTCCAACATTAGCACAGCCATTATGGCGATATGAAATGTAATTGAGACAGTACATCGGTCAAATGAGTCCTTGTAGTAGATGTTCTTGCTGGATCCGGCAAACTAGCTGGCAACCTCTCGTCTGGGGGAGAAGGGGAGGGGATACTGCGCTCTGCAGTATTTTGAATGTGATTGCAGTACCAATTTTGGCCACAAACTTACATACGACTCCTTTAACACTTTTGAGGGTCAGATTATTGCTTAGAGTCATGAAGGTGCCCTGTCTGATACCAATGGCCCTCTCCACAGTAGTCACCATTCCCAGTTATGATTATTACTTTTTCCCTGCAAAAGTCAAGATAGCAACTCACCTCACAATCTTACAATTTTAGCCAGAGCTCCAAGCTTCATGCTGTTGTTACTGCTAGTGAGGTCAACTTTCAAACTTTTGTAAAACTCAGACAAGTCATAGAGCAAAGAGCAAAAATTGTGACTAATAGGTGGCCTGTGTTCCAAAGGCAGGATGTGTTCCATTTAATTAATGCATGCTTGATCTTTCCTGATCTCATCAGAGACTTAGTAATGAGACTAAAGATAAAATTAACAATGCATAAGCATGTCCTTTCTCTGGAAGGCTTTCCATTGATGTTCTACATACAGCTATTCTCTGTTATTCTCGCATTACTTAATATGCCATTAAATAACAATTTAATTAACATTTAGCGCATCTTGATCACTGCTCAACAATTCAGATCTTTACCATTTCATTATCATTCCTGCGCTGCCTTTAGAGAACCAGAAATATCTCATTGAGCTCAATGAACGAGTTAACTTTTCAAATGGCATAGTCACAGTATCCCAGAGTAACAGATTTTTAATCAGCTGCTCTATACATTTTCTCAGACAAGTCATGGTGCTGTTTCAGTTGGTAAATTAATGTAGATCTTATCAAGCCTTCAATTCATTTTTGACTATCTGATGCTTCGGTCGTGTACAGTGCAGTGCAATGTGTGTGATCTCTTATCACCTACAGTAATGCTACACTTTCCCCATCTTCCTTTGTAGGTTCCCAGCTGCAGTGAGCGTCCTTTGCTTCAGTTTCAACGTTTTACCCTTGACCTCTTGTAGTCAGGCGAGAAACATGCTGTCCAAAGGAAATTTACGATTCAACCTTCTACTCTCCTTACCTTGACTTTAAACAGCAAAGGCACCCATTAATGCATACGGAATTAATTCAGGATGTTATTGCAGCATGTTCGCTCCTTACTAAATGGAGTGAGCCTGGATACATCTGCATTTTATCAAGCAACACTTCAGCGGCAGGGACTGGCACTTCAGCGGAGTGTGACTGTTCTTCTTTGAGAAAACAAAACGCTTTTGTCAGCTCGCTCAAGATAAGCAATAGCCAGTGAAATAATTTACTGCCTTACTGATGTTTCTCCAGAAGTGCCCTCTTAGTTGCAGGAGTCGCACGGATAGGCCCATATAAATTCTCATTCTAAATTATAGTTCCCGCTCCAACGCGCTCTGGCTTTCCAAGACCTTTGTGCTGTGTAGGGGCGGAACATTCCGCTGAAAGGGCTGTGCTCCTTACTAGATGCATAACCCCTCTGAGTGAGGAATGTGAAGGTTTTCAAGGGTGCTTGACTTTTTCAGGAGCGCTCATTCACCCATTCATTTGGCTTTATTTAGCCTTGGACTGCACTGGACACCAGGATACTCCATGTCTTCCGCAGACTTAAAGGGGAAGTTATGCTATTTTGAATTGAGACCAGGCTTTTTGAACACATTCTTTACTTGAAAGCCCTATTGAACACCTGTAATACCACCTATTGCTTGTGCCTTGTGGCCAGTACTTTGTGAAATGTTGATAGAAATATTATATTGCTCATTTGTAGTTTCTGACTTTCACGGCATCCATCAATGTTTGTTTTTCCTCAACCTGTCATGCAAGTGTTTTGCCCTTTGTTATTTACCTTTCCCCTCCATGTGTCAAGAGGGCAGGTCTCTGGACTGAACAACTGCTACAAATGGTATGCCTGCAGTAAAGGCCAGAACATCAGAGTAGAAAGTCATCTTTTTCAAGGCCAAGCCATGAAAGTGTGTTACAATGTATAAGCAGTTACTATTGAAAGAGTCGAGCAATTCATTTATGTTACGCGAACATAAACCTAAAATTCTAATTCTAAGGAGAATGTTCTGCTCTTGCGAATGGCAAGGAAATGTATTGCTTTTGGATTCAGAGGTTATACTGAGGTCACTGAAGGCTTTTGTTCAGCTCAAGGAGGGTTCGCCCTTTTCTCTCCTTTTAGAATAAAGGACCATTCAAACATTGAATATCCATCTCTAAAACACAAGTACATCACTTTCCATTCTCTTAAATGCCTTTTGCTTTTACCCCATTTACTTTGAATGGATGGGGTATTTTACGGCATGTGCATTTCAAGTTGAAGCAAAATGAAAAAACCAAAACTATTTAAACTATTCCTTGGGGCGAAGGCTTCAGAGCACATCTGGTGTAAATGTGTCAGAGGCTCCAGAGATTAGGATCCTCGTTGTCTTTATTGGCTGACTCAAACCCCACCGCTTGGCCCCTCCCCATCTCAAACCTCCCAATAATGTGAATGCTTTGCTATTGACCTGACACTAGTTTCCCCATATATTGTCTGATAAACCAATCGAATGATATGAAAGAGTCAGGCACTGCCCTGGGTTCTCCCTGCCAGTCAGTCCCTCTGCTGCTGGTGACCTGGAAAAGTCTGGAGGTGGTGGCAATATCTCAGCCTCTGGAAGAGGTTTTCCGATGACTGTGTGTGAAGATCTGACTCTCGGAGTGATGAGCTGTTCATCAGTGTGTCTGTTTGCGGGCTTGTTAAAACTTGGCTCTTTGGTGGGCGGTCTGGCCTTGAAGCCTGGTGTGTGGCCACAGTCAAGCGCAGTCCTTCTGTGTGAAGCTGAAAGTACAGGTGGAATTACCACAGTGGTTCTCAATTCCAGTCCCACAGCACTATACATTTGTGTTCCAGCTCAGCAGTGGGATGATTCACTTAATCAGCTAATACTAATTGTCAATCTCTTAGTTCATTGAATTAGGTGTCCCCAATAAAGAAACACTGCCTTCAGACATTAAAATTTCTGATTAAGAACAGCATTTTACGATGACCTAACTTTAAGCACACTAAGTAGAACAAGTTGCAATAAAAGTAAAAAGAAAACTAACTTCACCATGTGGGTCATTTTTTATTTCATGAAGTACCCTAATCCATTAAATCTGGAGGCCAGAATTAAAAATAAGAATAAAATATTTTATATTTGGTCCCCTAAGCTTGAGATAATCATGAAAATCTATTTTTAAATAAAGAATTGTCGCTGTGACATCAAATTTCAATTTTGTCAACCTGCAAATCCTCTTTAATGGTGTTTCTTAACTCAAAAAGTAGCCAAAGTATCATGTATGATTGTACTAGCCCTGGTTTACCACACCTATTTCAACTTAGCAAGAGACTAATGATTAGGATTTGATTGACTGAATCATGCCATTGCTGAGCTGGCAGACAAATGTGTAGGGCAGTGGGTCCCCAGGACTGGAGTTGAGAAACACTGAGTTACAGGAACATGTGACCACTCACTCATGTAGTGATCTTCCAGTTCTTTGGGTGGGTACAAGCAATGTTTGGCTAGAAACATTCTGTGGTTCTTCCCTGGTTGAATTATAAATGGTGACAGTTTGAAAAGAAAAAATGGCCTTGTGTATCATACATGAGTTCATGTTGGTCTGTTAATTTATGCAGGGATTCATTCAGTGAATCTTTATTTTCCATCATTATTTTTTTCCACATATACTATATGCCTAGATTTTCTGTTTTTGTTTTTTTTCAACCGTGTACCAAGAGCCACCCTGAGGTCATATCCAGCGCTCGTTGTCATGGTTGATGCCTCTGTGATCCCAGGAGGGAGCATGTGGGATCAGTCCTGCAGGATCAGGGGTTTGGCAGTTATGTCAGGGAGTGAATGTGAGCCTGCCTTTGCATTCATATCTGCAGATGACCGAGTGTCCATGTGACTTCAGCCCATGGACAGTGTCTGCAGTGTGTGAAGTGGATTACACAACACTTCTGCTCCTGCCCAGGGGACTGTATATTACTGAGGGCCGTGATGAGAAATACTGGGGAGTTGCATTTAAAGCTTTGCTGAGGCCAATGAAATTCACACATTGTTTGATAAAATCTTTTCAAAAAAGTGCTCTATTGCTGTTGCTACATTGCACTTGGTATTCAGGAGCTCTGTGCATTTTTTAATTCTAAAAATGGAAAAGAAAAAAAAAATACAGACAATATGCACAAGGCCCATAAGCTTTGTGCTGTGGCAGCTTGAGCTTAATGTGATGATGTTCCAGCTTAAACCAGTTATGTCTCCTCCCCCCCAACCCCCCGGAGGGAGAGGGGAGACATATTGTTTTGGGCTTGATTTCCGTGCACATTTGCGTTCCCACTTCGTTTCCGGAGCGTAACTCCAAAACCGTTTGCATGATCTTAACGAAACTTTGCACACTTACTACTCAGGTCCTGAAATGGTGCCTTTAGGTATGTGCCTGTCTGTTCGTCCGTCTGTCTGTCCATCCGGACACGATCAATTCTTGTCCGGAGCATAACTCCAACACCGTTTGCATAATCTTAACCAAACTTCGCATACTTACTACTCAGGTCCTGCAGTGGTGCCTTTTAGCATGTGCCTGTCTGTCCGTCCGTCCATCCGGTGGGTTAGGCAGGGAAGGGGGCCGGGGGGGGAGACGTCTGTTTATACAAGTAAAAACACATTCTAGTTTATGATGGGTTTACACCGCTAGACGTCAACCTGGTTGAAAAGCTTTGTGCCCAATGATTTTCTGAAAATATACTCCAGCTGTTTGGCCACGGTCTCACTGCACCTGCTTAATATACTTTGACCAGCAATAGGCAGACAGTGTCTTGGTAGAGTCAAAAGTGTGGCTTAATTAACCATTTCAGAATCCAAGCTGGCCTTGGAGCAAACTGACCCCAAAAAATAAGTTCAATGGCAACTATCAGAATATGCTGATGAATGTTTTTTCCACATTACTGCCTGAGGCAATAATGGTGCTTTTGTTCCTAGGATTCATCCCGACCAGTGCCTTCCTGCCTATCTTTGGTCCAGAACAAGTGACTAAGACCATCTCCCATTTTGAGGCTTACTTGAAAGACTTATTTACTAAGTCTTTCAGCCACCTGTTTGAATATAGGAAGTGCATTTGGCTGTGAATTACACCATGCTAGTGCTTATGCTGTACTCTTGAAGAAGCTGTTTGAGTGTTTTGAAGCTGCAGTAGTTTAGTATTTTGTAAGGTCAAGTAGTCTGGGCTGGGCTCTAGCTCAGTGTGATTGACAGCTTGAAGCCAGTTCCTGGTCATATTTAAAGATGTTATTTGCTAGCACCCATGCAGAATAAGTCTTTCCGCCCCGTTTGAATGGAGGAAGTTGCTTCAGGCTGTCTATTACACTGTGCTTGGACCCAGCCCAGACTTCATGACTTTATAATACACTGCGCTTTTAAGGCTTCAAAACATTTTTCACAAATCCACGGAAAGCTAATGGATAAATGTTACTTTGTCAATATTTCTCTGTAGACCATTGTGATTTCCCTGATGTGCTTCTGCCCCAACTCTATAACTAATTATGAACAGTAAATAATCTCCATGCATTTATCACTCTTTGGATGCTGTGGTGTATTCTGGAAGGGGAAAAGATGATCAATGGGGCCCTAATTCCTGAGTTGTGCCAAGCCCCTTGGAATGTGATGCTAATTTATGCCTTGTATGAGCTGCGGCCTCTCTTTTTTCCCAATTAAATGTTATTTTTCCTTGTTGCTCCACTTATATTTTGCCACACATTTCTGAATCTAGATTGCTGGCTCTTTTGATCCATATGTAAGACAAAAACCACTACCTCTGGAGTTTAATGTTACCAAATTATATGTTTAATGGTTTGAAAAATCATAAATTTGTCCAGCGATGGAATTATGAACCAACCTGAAGAGAGTATGTGTTATAATCCAGAAAAGGAACAAGATCCAGAGTCAGAGTACTATCCAATGAAGGCATTTATTGACACGAATACGGTAATGAGGGGATGGGAAGGAGCCCAGAGTAGAATGAGCACAGGTCAGTTCAAATGGTATAATGTTTGGGTAAGGGCGTGTCTGCACCAGGCCAGTGGCGTCCCAGGGCAGAAGCCAGATGGCAATCACTCTCGCCAGTGCAGAGCTGTCAGTTGGCAGGACTGTAGAGTTTAGCAGGAATGTAGTCCCAGTACTGGAGATTGCAGAAAGCTTGGGAGGTGTTCCTAATAAACTGAACAGAGGAACAAACTCGAATGACAGGTTAACAGGAATGCAGTCTAAGTTCTGGAGACCGGGAATTAGGCTTGGGAGCTTGTTCCTATTAATAAAGCCTCCATATTATTCAACCCCATTTCCATAAAAGTTGGGACGCTGTGTAAAATGTAAATAAAAACAGAGTGCAATGATTTCCAAATCATTTGAACCCCATGTTTAATTAAAAATAGTGCAAAGACAACATATCATGTTGACATTTTTTTGTTTTCTGAAAAATATTTGCTAATTTTGATTTTTATGACAGCAACATGTTTCAAAAAAGTTTACCCTGTGTTGCATCTCATTTCCTTTCAACAATACTCTGAAAGTATTTGGGAATGGAGTGACACACTGCTGTAGTTTTGGAAGCAAAATGTTTTCCTTTTCTTGCTTGATATAGGCTTTCAACACATGATGATAAATTCTTAAAACTATGAAGAAACAATCTGATAGCTGAAAGAGGAGATAAATTCATTTCAAACTTTAAAAAAAATTGTCGTATTTGGTATCACCCGAAAGGGCATGCAATACTCTCTCTAACTCAACACTTTTCACCCAGAAATGATCGTGGAATAGAGTAATCATGGATGTAAAACGGGCTTTTAGCAACCCCCAATATCGCCCTTGAACAGCACTGCGAAACGGGTCAAGAGCAGTGAGGTCGCTCATGGGATCACTTGTGACACATAGGCTATCGTATGTGTACTTTACATTGCAAGCAAGATGTCGAAATCCATGAAAAATGTTTAACCAGCAGTCCCTCCCAATTTTTCCCCTGCAGTGCAAAGACAATTGCTGCCATGAAAAAGCCACCAAGCACTAAGTAAATAAATATGAATAAATTTATTTATATGGCACCTTTCAAGCAATACAGCACAAAGTGCTTCACAAGCAGGTAAAAATACATGTACATAAAAGCAATAAAACAAAATGGGAAAAGTAGGGAATTAAACATCAAAATAGGAAGAATTAAGATAACACAACCCCAATTCCGAAATAGTTTGGACAAAGTGTAAATTGTGAATAAAATCAAAACGCAATGGGCTCTAAATTCATAGACCAGGCGCAGGCGCGGCGAATGGGGGGTGCGCCGCGCCAAGCTGCAGGGTGAAGTTGCCTTCAGACGTGGACTTCCAGGCTGCTCAGCCTGTCAGGCTGCGTAAACACCGCCCCCAAGTACAACCAATCAGCTTATGAGCTAGAGCACAACCAATCAGCTCACGAGGCAGCCAATTCAATTCGGAAGCCTTTACTCGAAGTGGGCTTAAGAACAACAATATTGTTAATAACGAATGCGTTCAATCTTCTTTTTTCATTAAAGAAACTGATTAGTGAGGTAATGTTAGATGTTTCAGCTATTTTGATTATGTTAACCAATGCAAACAAGTGCTTTTTTTTTTGTCTTACAGTTAACTTATACACTGAACCTTAGCTAAACAGGTCATACTTGTTAACTGAAACACTTCTACAATATAACTTCAAGTATAACTCTGTTTGAAACATAAAATGGCCTACTTGTGAGATATATTTTTGTACAATAAGCTGTTTAGCTGAGCTACTTAAAAAACTTCAACTGCCAGTTGCTGTAACGTTAGCTGCCTTCAAGGCTGATTGTAGAGACTAGTGCTTCCGCAAGCTGCTTAGAAGGCGAATGTTGATTTGATATTGTATAATCTTTTTAATAGTATTCAGTCAGATGCCTTCAAGGCTGATTAGAGCTACATTAGTGCCTTCCAGGCTGATTTAGAGACTAGTGCCTTGCAGGCTGGTTAGAAGGCTAATGTTGATTTCATATTGCATAATCTTTAATAGTATTCAGTCAGATGCCTTCAAGGCTGAAGGCTGATTGTAGAGAAGTGCCTTGCAGGCTGGTTAGAAGGCTAATTTTGATTTCATATTGCATAATCTTTTGATAGTATTGAGTCAGATGCCTTCAAGGCTGATTGTAGAGACTAGTGCCTTCCAGGCTGACCGTAGAGACTAGTGCCTTGCAGGCTGGTTAGAAGGCTAATGTTGATTTCATATTGTATTGATTTTTGATAGCATTCAGTCAGATGTCTTCAAGGCATCAGGGCCTGGGGTGGGTGTTAGGGCGGGTGCTGCTGCAGGAACATCAAGGCCCCGGGTGGGTGCTGGGGCAGGCGCTTTTTTTTAGGGGCAGGGAGATAGGGCTCCACGACAGCGCCAAACATCGCTTGAACTCCTAAAAAGAGTGTAAAAAAGTAAAGACTATGTCAATATGCAACAACACCGCTGTCATTTTCTGAATATAACTGTAGTAAATCTATGGGCTGAAAAATAGAAGATTTTAAATTAGCCTTGAAATAGAGGCCCCCCCTCAGTAATGCTGAGGGAGACTCTACTGTCAGCCTTGAAGGCATCAGAATTACATACAGTTGTATGCAAAAAGTTTGGCCACCCCTGATCAAAATTTCTGTTACTGAGAATAGTTTAGCAAGTAGAAGATGAACTGATTTTTGAATGGCATAAATTTAAAGATACAACTTTTTTTTTTTTGGACATTTTAAGCAGTATTGGTGTATTACTTTTTGTTTTGTACAATTCTAGAGCAAAAAAAAAAAAAGGAAATGAGCATGCAAAAGTCTGGGCACCCCCAAAAGATTTGAGCTCTCAGGTAGCTTTGACTATAGTCTCAGATCGTATTTAGCTTGTTAGGGCTATGGCTTGTTCACAATCATCGTTAGGAAAGGCCAGGTGATGCAAATTTTGAAGTTTAAAAATACCCAGACTTCTCTATCCTTGGCCCAACAATCAGAAGCCATAGGGTCCTCTATGCAGCTGTCTAGCTCTCTGAAAATGAAAATAATTAATGCCCACAAAGCAGGAGAAGGCTATAAGAAGATAGCAAATGTTTTTAGGTTGTGATTTCCTCAGTTCATAATATAATTAAGAAATGGCAGTCAACAGTTGTGGAGGTCAGCTTGAGGTCTGGAAGACCAAGAAAACTGCTCATTGGATTACTAGAAAGGTAAATCAAAACACCCGTTTGACAACAAAAGACCTTTGGCAAGATTTGCACACCATGGTGTCATGGTGCACTGCCCTATGGTTCAGCGACACTTGCTCAAATATGACCTTCATGGAAGAATCATGAGAAGGAAACCTTTCCTGCATCCTCACCATGAAATTCAGCATCAGAAGGTTGCTAAGGAACATCTGAACAAGACTGATGCATTTAGGAAACAAGTCCTAGATGTCTTTGGCTGCAATGAGCAGAGGTATGTTTGGAGAAAAAAGGATGCAGAATTTAATAAAAAGAGAACCTCTCTAACTGTCAAGCACATGGTTGGATCAAAACCAGGTGGCACAGGAAACATGTCACTGGTCGAAGGAAGAATGGATTCAATTAAATTTCAGAAAATTCTGGAAGCAAACATCTCACCATCTGTCAAAAAGCTGAAGATGAAAAGAGGATGGCTTGCACAACAGGATAATGATCCTAAACACACCTCAAAATCCACAACTGACTACCTCAAGAGGTGAGTTGAAGGTTTCACCGCAGCCCTCAAGGTAACTTCAACAGCATTGAAAATCTGTGTGAATGGACCTCAAAAGAGCAGTCCATGCAAGTCAGCCAAAAAGAATCTCATAGAACTAGAAGCCTTTGAAAAAGAATAATGGGCAAAATCCCCCAAACCAAAATCAAAAACTCCTAGCTGGCACCAAAAAGTGTTTGCAAGCTGTGATACTTGCCAAAGGGAGTGTTACTTAGTACTGACCATGCAGGTGCCCAAACTTTTGCTTTTGGGCTGTTTTTTTTTTTTTTTGCCATTTTGAAACAGTAAAAGGATGGAAATTAAAACGTAATCTAGTTTTAAAATATAAAGGAAATGTGTCCTCTTTAACTTTATGCCTTTTGGAGAGCAGTCATTTTTACTTTTAGCTATTCACAGTAACAGAAATTTTGATCTGAGGTGCCCAAACTTTTGCATACGATGTGTGTGTATATATATATATATATATATGAAATCATCAGCCTACCAACCAGCCTGCAAGGCACTAGTCTTACGGTCAGCCTGCAAGGCATCTGAGGCAATACTATTGAAGATTATACAATATGAAATCAACATTAGCCTTCTAACCAGCCTGTAAGGCACTAGTGTTTCTACAATCAGCCTTGAAGGCATCCGAGGAAATACTATTAAAGATTATACAATATGAAGTCAACATTAGCCTTCTAACCAGCCTGGAAGGCACTAGTGCTCTACAATCAGCCTTGAAGGCATCCGAGGCAATACTATTAAAGATTATACAATATGAAATCAACTAACCAGCCTGCGAGGCACTAGTCTTCACGGTCAGCCTGGAAGGCATCGGACTGAATACTATCAAAGATTATACAATATGAAATCAACATAAGCCTTTCTAACCAGCCTGCGAGGCACTAGTCTCTACAGTCAGCCTGTAAGGCATCGGACTGAATACTATCAAAGATTATACAATATGAAATCAACATAAGCCTTCTAACCAGCCTGTAAGGCACTAGTCTCTACAATCACCCTTGAAGGCATCTGACTGAATGCTATTAAAGATTATGCAATATCAAATCAACGTTAGCCTTCCAACTAGCCTGCAAGGCACTAGTCTTCACGGTCAGCCTGGAAGGCACTAGTCTCTACAATCAGCCTTGAAGGCATCTGAGGCAATACGATTGAAGATTATACAGCCTTCTAACCAGCCTGCAGGCACTAGTCTCTACAATCAGCCTTGAAGGCATCTGAGGCAATACTACTGAATATTATACAATATCAAATCAACATTCGCCTTCTAACCAGCCTGCAAGGCACTAGTTTACAATCAGCCTTGAAGGCAGCTAACATTATAGCAACTTGCAGTTGAAGTTTTTCAACTAGACAGCTTATTGAACAAAATATCTCACAAGTGGGCCAGTTTTATGTCTCAAACAGAGTTACACTTGAAGTTATATTGTAGAAGTGTTTAAGTTAACGAGAATTACTTGTTTTGCTAAGGTTAGGTCTATAAGTTAACTGTAAGACAAAAAAAAAATAGCACTTGTTTGCATTGGTTAACAAAATCAAAATAGCTGAAACATCTAACATTACCTCACTAATCAGTTTCTTTAATGAGAAAAGAAGATTGAACGCATTCGTTATTAACAATATTGTTGTTCTTAAGCCCACTTCCCGAGTAAAGGCTTCCGAATTGAATTGGCTGCCTCGTGAGCGGATTGGTTGTACTCTAGCTCGCGATCTGATTGGCTGTACTTGGGGGCGGTGAGCCTGACAGGCTGAGCAGCCTTTCTGAAGGCAACTTCACCCTGCAGCCCGCGCCAACGGGTGTGACCAGGCGTGTGTTGCAATTTCGCGTCGGTGCAAAGTACTCCTCTGTTCGGTCCCTCCTGCCGGCGCAAGTGGCAAAGAAGGCGTGTTTGGGTATAACACAGCCGAGTCAAATCTTCATCAATCAAATGAGCTCCTCTCCTCACCTTTAATGTGTTGGAATATAGAAGCCTCTGTCCTATATCTGCATGATGCGTTAATGTTGCATTTTACTTTGCTGCTTCAGGCATGTTTTCTGCACTGCTTACGTCTATATTAAGCATTACGAATATGAGTTAGCTGGCTAGCTAAGGCATTCGCGAATTATTACCATTAGCGAACTTGAATGGAATTTCAAAACGAAACTACGTCAGATCATTCAAACTTATGAAGTTGCAATGAAATACGACGGTTGCTCATTTATTTCTTCTGCCTGCATCATTGGGAAGAGAAACGATGGATAGCGTGTTCCTATTATTACACCCAGTTGCTGCTTAAAATTTTAGGATTAACATGCATGGACAGCAATGCGAGATACGTTTCACATTAATTTTCAATATGTGATCTTAACTCAGTATGAGATCATAGCAATCAGGCTGTATTCCTTTCCCCCACTGAAAACGATAAAACCTAAGTGACAATAAATAGTAGCCTAGTATTAAGCCGCTTTGCGACTGGATTGAAACGTATTTTTTTAGACGACAGATTGCGTTGAACGCAGTGTCTACGTGTCAGAAAGTCTGACAGGGTTTTAATATATCTCCGTGTCCGACAGTCGATTATTGTTTTTAATTTCTTCAAATCTACTGAATGTTTTAGATATTAAAGGTGAATGTTTTGATAAGAGGGCTCAGCTCTTCAAGATGAGTACCGAGAATTTCAATCATGTTGCTGTTTAAGCTCTGCTCAGTTAAGTGAGTCGACATTGGCGCGGGACAATGTACAATGCCTGTCGGACATTAAATGCAAAATACGCCGTGTCTGACAGCCAAAAAAAAGAGGACGATTAGAACAGATTGATAACGAAATAAAGAATAAAAAGAAACATTTTAACAACAGACAGAACATCCAATGAACACTGCGATTTATTTATTTGCGGGCCATCTTTTTTGGATGCTCCGTTTGTTGGTGATATATTTTTATTCTTTATTTCGTTTCAAATCTGTTTTCATACTAATACTTTTACTTTTTTGCTGGCTGCCGAACATGGAGTATTTTGCATTTCGCCTCGGACAGTTTTGATCGTGCATGCGATAATTTGTTCACACTGTCAATGGTCATGGAATTGATTTGCTCTCTCACTACAAGCACTATTTTATCTCCGGTGTGGAAATAAAGCATGAGTCTGTTCGATCCATCTGACTAATTTTCAAAAGAGCGACCGAATAAAGACTGTTGTATATCTTCAACGGTAGAAAACACACGAATAAAAAGACCAAGAAAAGTCGATAGCTATCAATTTGCATTTTGTGAAGGTCGAACACAAATATGGCCAAGTTAGCACGTCTAATAATTCCTGGAATACTCGAAAAATTAGAACTTTTATGACTTTCGGACACGGAGATATATTAAAACCCTGTCCGACTTTCGCGTCTTTGCATTGACTTTGACTGTAATCAGGCGTGGGAAAAATTCGTTTCGCGTCCAGTGTGCAAGCGGCTTTACTGAGCATAGAACACAAGCATTATATATAGGCAGTGTGTGGTTGGCTGAGAAAGATGTAAAGTCGTTAGTTTGCATCACAGATTCAGCTGCGTTGATTAAGCCAGGTGGAGTTTCCATTACGCGTGCCATCCGCCTTTAATCTGACATCAGGACAATCGATATAGATACTATAATTTATGTCCTGATTCAGATAGTTACATTAAATAGTGGTTGCTGTAATTATTTATTGCATTGAAATGTACCTGGCATTCTGGAAACCTGCCTGTGAGGTTTCGGTGACGTGTGCGCTCTGTGCGCTGGTCAGCCAAATTACCACTGCACAGAAAGTAAACCAGGTTGGAGCTGGCGAGCTTTCTGCGCAACTTCAGCGAAGACTTTTTTCTCTGAAATTGTCACTGCGTCTTGATGAATATGTGACACCTCCCCTACTACGCCGCCACACCCATCTCGGCGCACGTCCGTCTACCAAATTGCCAAAGTGGCTGGCACGGTGTTGCAACAAGCCGAAATTACCACTGCGCGGGCTGCACCGGGACGAAATTACCACTGCGTGGGCTGCGCCACGCTACGCCACGCTGCGCCACCCTGCGCTGCGCCAAGAAATTAGAGCCCAATGACTTTCAAATCACACCAGCCAGTATTGTATTCACAATAGAACAGAATTAACATAGCAAATGTTGAAAAATTTTACAATTTATCCACAAAATGAGCTCCTTTCAAATTTGATGGCTGCTATAGGTATCAAAAAAGTTGGGACAGGGGCCTGTTTACCATGGTGTAGCATCCCCTCTTCTTTTTAACGCAGAGTGGAGGCGTCTGGGCATTGAGGAGACAAGTTTCTTGAGTTTAGCCATTGGAATTCAATCCCACTCTTGTTTAATACAGGCTTCCAGCTGCTGGAGAGTTTTGGGTCTCCTTTGACGGACATTTCATTTAATTATGCGCCAAATGTTCTCAATCGGCGAATGTTCAGGACTGCAGGCAGGACAGTTCAGCACACGAACATTTCTACTACAAAGCCATGCTGTTGTAATAGCTGCAGTATGTAGCATTGTCCTGCTGAAATACACAAGGCCTTCCCTGGAATTGATGTCGTCTGGAGGGGAGCATATGTTGCTATATAACCTTTATATACCTTTCAGCATTCATGGTGCTTTTTAAAACGTGCAAGTGTCCCACACCATATGCACTAATGCATCCTCATACCTTCAGAGATGCTGGCTTTTGAACTGAATGCTGATAACAGGAGGGGTGGTCTTTCTCCTCTTTAGCCCGGAGGACATGAAGCCCATGATTTCCAACAAGAATGTCAAATTTGGACTTGTTTGACCACAGGACACTTTGCCACTTTGCTACAGTCCATTTTAAATGAGCCTTGGCCCTCAGAACACGGCAGCGCTTCTGGATCATGCTCAACAATGGCTTCCTTTTTGCATGATAGAGTTTTAGGTGGCATCTGTGGATGGCACGGTGGGCTATGTTTACAGACTGTGGTTTCTTGAAATATTCCTGGGCCCATTTAGTAATGTCATTGACAGAATCATGCCGGTGAGTGATACAGTGGCGTCTGAGAACCTGAAGATCATGGGCATCCAGTAAAGGTCTTCGGCCTTGTCCCTTATGCACAGAGATTTTTCCAGTTTCTCTGAATCTTTTGATGATGTTATGCACTGTCGATGATGAGACCTTCAAAGCCTTTGCAATTTGACATTGAAGGAACATTGTTTTTAAAGTTTTCCACAATTTCTTTAAGCAAGCCTTCACAGGTTGGAGAACATCTGGCCATCTTCACTTCTGAGAGACTCAGCCTCTCTCAGACATCCCTTTTATAGCCAATCATGTTACACACCTGATGTCAGTTAACTTAATTACTTGCTAAATGTTCTTTCAGCTGATTCTCTTATATATTAATTGCTTTTACAGCCCTTTCTTTGCCCGTGTCCCAACTTGTTTGAGACCCGTTGCAGCCCGAAAATTTGAAATAATCTCATTTTGAGGATAAAAATGTAAAATGTCTCAGTTTCAGCATTTGAAATGTTATTAATGTTCTATTGTAAATAACATATTGGCTCATGTGATCTGAAAGTCATTGCATTTTGATTTTACTCACAATTTACACTTCGTTCGAACTATTTCGGAATTGGGGTTGTAAAAGGAGACATACATGAAAACACACCCATACAATAAAGAATTTAAACTGTAAAATCAGCAAAAGCAAGCCTAAAAAATGAGTCTTTAAAAGAGATTAAAAAGACGATAAAGACTCAGCATTTCTAAGATTGTTTGGGAGGCTGTTCCAGAGTCTTGGAATCAATTTGGAATTGAACTGGCAGCCAATGCAAAGATGCCAAAATTGGGGTAATGTGGGCTCTTTTATTTGTTCTAGTGAGCAATCTTGCGGCCGAATTTTGAACTACTTGCAGTTTGTTCAAAGATTTCTTATTCAGACAAGTAAATAACGAGTTGCACTAGTGTAATCTTGACAAGATAAAAGCATGAATAATTTTTTTGGTATCTTCAAATGACAGAACAGACCTAATTTTAGCTATATTATGGAGTTGTAAGTAGCATGATTGTACAAGCTTCTTAACATGGAGCTCAAATTTGAGTTCAGTATCAAATATCACAGCGAGATTTCGGGAAGAGGGCCTAATATTAGAAGCAAGAGGTCCAAGAGATGATTGGATTTTATCAAACACCAACTTTGGACCAAGTATAATGACTTCAGTTTTATTTGGGTTTAACTGCAAAAAAATTATTAGCCAACCAATTTTGAATATCAGCTAAACAGTCATGCAACACCAACACATTGCTGAAATCAGTGGATTTTACAGAAATATACAACTGTGAGTCATCAGCATAACAGTGAAAAGCTATTTTATGCTGACGAATGATAGAACCCAGAGGTAACATATACAGTAAATACAAAACAATATAGGCCCAAGTATGGAGCCTTGAGGTAAACCTGAAGTAAGCAGCACAGGCGAGGATACATGTTCACCGAGGGAAACCAAAAATTTTCTGTTCGACAGATATGAAGAGAACCATTTCAGAACAGTCCCAGAGAGCCCGACACAATTTCTCAGCCTATCAATCGCGATAACATGATCAACTGTATCAAAGGCAGCACTAATATCCAAAAGCACCAATAATGAGCAGTCATCAGAGTCAGCATTCATCAAAAGATCATTAGTGACCCTGAGAAGAGCCGTTTCTGTACAATGTTGACGTCTAAAGCCTGATTGAAATTTCTCAAAAGTATTGTTGGTTTCCACCACTTCAAAAAGTTGCTTTGCGACCATTTTTTCCAAAACTTTCGAATAAAAGGCAATTTTGATATTGGTCTAAAATTACTAAGAATGGCTGGATCAAGATTTGGTTTTTCTTGAAGTGGTTGAATGCAGGCAATCTTAAAATAGTCTGGAACACAGCCAGTAGAGAGAGAACTGCTCACCACAGAAAGCAGGTCAGGGCCAATAGCCATCATTACTTCTTTAAGAGCCTAGGGGGTATAATATCCAAGGGACTGGATGAGAGTTTCATACGTGACACAAAATCAGCATGACTCGGGCTCCAACCTAGGCCGTGGTGCTCACTACTACCCTGCAAAGTGGTGCCTTTGCTAGGTGAGCTAATCCGGTAGCCAGACAATAATACACTTTTTGAAGATCATAAATCAAATCTGCTAAAAATATAAAACGAAACAAGACCAAGAAATGAACAAATTAGGACAGGCAGACGATGGTTGATGCACTCGACTTCCTTACTGTGTGTCCCTGTTTCCCATGAATAACGCCATCAGAAATGGGCTATTTTTGCTTTTTTTTTGGGGGGGATGTGCTTGAGCTGAAAAGGGGGAGGCACACACGACACTAATCCTAATAAAGGAGACAATACTTCTAATAGACACGCAGGTGTCTCAATGGTAGGAAGAAACAATTAGGACTCACATGAGGGTTGTGACAGTACCCCCATCCCTGACGGTCGCCACCTGGCACCCCTTTGGTGGACCCCAGACACCGGCGAAGGAAAGAATGGACCAGGGAGGGGTCCAGAATGTTGCGCTCAGGGACCCAGGACCCAAGTGGCGCCTGCATCCCCTATACTAGACCTCCAGGATCCAACGCTCAGTGGAGGCAGGACCATCAATGAGCCTGGGAGGAGGTAGGGAGCGGGAGGGAGGACTGAAGGGAGTGATTGTTGTATGAAGATGGTTGTAACTTGAAGTCCATTGAACTCTGGGCCAGGAAACTGCGGTCGGAGGAGGGGTTGCCATAGTAGGGGTCCAACATCACTATGTTTGGTTCTTGATGGGCGATCACCTGTGGGAGAGTCTGCAGCAGATTGAAGCTGGCTGCGTTAGGGGCAGCAGTGGAGTCCCGGGAAACATTGGTAATAGCCTCGAGTTGACTCGAGAGCGCTCAATTGAACTGGTGTACCTGCTGGGGCTCTTCCTCCTGCTAACTTATCTGTACACCCTGGTACTTCAGGGCATCAACCGGACTGAGCATCTCTGCAGGTTCCATTACAGGCTGAATTATACTATGATGATCAAATCACGAAGAAACAAACTGACTGGTTGCTTAAAGTGGACCTATTATGCTGTTTTTATAACCTCCACCAGGGAGGTAATGTTTTTGCTGGCGTTGTTTTGTCTGTTTGTCTGTTTGTGTACAAGATGACTCAAAAAGTAGCAAATGGACATGTCTGAAATTTAGTGGGCGGGTTGCTATTACATCAGGGATGGACCCTATTGATTTTGACCACAATCGGTCAAACAATATGGCCGCCACGGGAGCCATCTTGAAATCCTATGACACGCAATAACTGAACTTTGCTCGCTGTGATATCACTCAAATTTTGTGGGTTGATTGGTTTCGCATCAGGGATTGAACCTATTGGTATGGAACGCACTGCATCAACCAATATGGCCTTCATGGGAGCCATCTTGAAATCCTATGTTGCAGATGACTTATACAGCGGGGAAAATAAGTATTGAACGCATCAATATTTTTATCAGTAAATATATTTCTAATGGGGTGATTGACATGAAATTTTCACCAGATGTTGGTGACAACCTAAGTAATCCACACATACAAAGAAATCAAAACAAATTAAAGCTGCAAGCAGCGTTGGGCGGGCCCTGGCCCCGTTGTGCACGTTGGGGTGGGGGCGAGATGTGGTCGGGTGCTGATGAGCATTCACAACCATTGGACAGTGCTAGACTGAGTAAAATGTTATATGTTGAGTGGAGTGCAAACACCTTTCCTGAAATAGATTTTTCTTGTATAAATTGGAGGTATGAGCCATGTGACCTGATCAAAGTTTCCTTTGCAGATTTTATAATGGCTGTGTATTGTGGAATCTTCCCACATTCATGAACAAGGCAGAAAGCAGACGATGTGATTTGGGATTCCAATGTTGATTGCTTGCACGCCTTCCACATGCAGCTCTTCAACAATGCGTAAAAAGTTACATGTACATCCTACAAACCTGAAAATTTAGGAGGATTTCCACTGAATACAGACAAAACTTTCATACAATGCAACCTATTGTCAATTCAGAAGTCCGTCACTGTATAATTTTCAAAATATGAAAATTCATAACATGTTGATATCATAGCCCATGTTGGTACAAGTAAAAAATTACATTATGGCCCCACCCTAAACCCAACAGGAATTCGGCCATATTGGGTGGAAGCGTGGACATATAAAATCACACCCCTCATACTTTCAACATCTACTCCAAGGGTTTTCATCCAATTTGCACCAAACTTGGTGAAAATCACCTAGATTTGTGGTCAAAAGTTATCAATTACATTTTTGATAAAATGTAGGGCTTGGCTGTGACAAGATCACATTGAAGCGGCCATTGTCAGAAGTATAAAAGTGTGTCTATCTCACACTTAGAGTTTTGGATTGAGTTGGACCCAATGTAACATCTGTGCGGAATGACAACCTGAACACAATGATATGTAACTCGTATAGCTGTATGGTAAAATGGCTCTTTGACGCCCCCTACATTTTTTGAATGGGAGAAAAAAAATATTTTGACACAGTTAAAAGAAATTTGGTACACACCTCTCATGTCGAACTGAACCAAAAAGTAAATGCGGACACACCCCTATTTTTATTCGTGTTCCCATGGCAACAACAAAAATGCGCAATTGAAATGAATGGGTTTTTGGCAGAACGATGTCACTGATGAAAAACTTTTTGTGTTCCACTAACACAGACCTAAAATAACACTTTGTAAAAAAAAAAAAAAAATTTCCAAGAATAATAATTTTCACAATACTGAAAAATGAATCAGCCCCACCCCCTCAAAAATCAAAATACATTATGCAGATGGGATCCCTCCTCAAACTTTTTCCACGTAGAAAAATGAAACTGGGCAGCGACATAGCCCATGTCGGGACAAGTAAAAAACTACACTATGGCCCCACCCTAAACCCAACATGAAGTCAGCTATATTGTGCAGCAGCACACGAAAATCAGAAACCATTCAAACAAATAGTAGCCTATACCAACACTAAGTGTCATTGTGGACTGAATAAGCTCTGAAAAACGATTTGAGTATCTAAAAACGACCCCTATAATGTACACATGTTTAAATTACATAGGAAATTGTGCACTGAAAGACAATGCTGTCCTCTCATTGTTGAGTGGCCCCATCGGTCGTAAGGGAGGTGATCGGACGAGAGGGCGAGGGCCATAACACCGCTTGCGGTTTTAATTTGTTTTGATTTCTTTGTGTGTGTGGATTACTTAGGTTGCTACCGACATCTGGTGAAAATTTAATATCAATAGCCCCATTAGAAATATATTTCCTGAGAAAAATGTTGATGCGTCCAATATTTATTTTCCCTGCTGAGGCTATTCTGAGTGGGTGTTCCCTCCATGACATGAGCGCTGTTCTGATTGGCCAGCGAAGAGAGCACCTTTTCAGCGGAGACTGACAGCAGACATGGGTCCAATTATGATTATAATCATGATTATGGATGACGATTAGGATTATCGTGTTATCATAATCATAATCGTAATCAGAAAGTCTAGAAAGTGTGTAATCGTAATCATAATCGTAATCAGAGATTTTTATATATGTGTAAAATGTGGTGTCAACAGCAAAACTGAGCCACTTCAGTGGCTTCCAGGTGGCACTTTCGGCAGGCAAAGTGAGATACGGACCTAAAAATTCGGCTTTGTTTGTGAGACACCCATATCTACCTATTTGCCAAGTTTCATTCAATTCCAGGGGGGTCAACTGCGCACCGAATGTCAATTTCTCATGGAATGGCTCTTTATTTGTTGTGCTGGTTTTGCTTTAAGGTAATCAAGGAAAAGACATACATACGTTTTGCACTAAAGTGCAGTTGGACATAGAGCTGTTTTATCTTTTATAAATTGCATTCAACTATGATTCATCTCTTTTAAAAAATTGCTGTAATCAACCGTAATCGTCCTATAATCATGATTTTTTAGGCTGATTACGATTACGATTACACATATATATAAATTCTGCTCCTATCCATGTGTCCCCAACAATGAATCCAAAAAAAATCTAGCTGGCTAACTAGATACCCACAGATTCTCCTTGAAAGTAAATCACAACTTCTTTCTGTCTTCCAAAAAGCATCATAAGTCCCCTTCAATATAAATTTTGTTGCCAGTCCTGTGTTGTACTGTTCCAGGTTAGTAGCATAAAGCAGTCAGACAAAAAGTGGTTAGCACACACATATAGGTTTTTCGCCAGTTGAAGCTGGGATGTTGCCATTAAAAAAGGCTTGGGTGGAGATGTTCAAATGAGGGTCGGAATGATTATCCCAAGCCTGCATGTGATGTTGGAAGGGGGGCCAAATCTGAATGGCATGCCAAATGCCATGTCTTTTGCAAAAGGCCGCCCTCAAGAAACTGACAGGGTTGTTTTATTTCACAGTTTGTGGGTTGTCCTAGAGTCCCTTAATACTGAGAGTAGCAACATAGGGGGTACGAAAAAACGTGACACGTGGATCCATTTTGTATCCATCAGGTTGATCAATTTCTACGACTTCCTAAGGAATTCTACTATGTCCCTGCATTTCCTGCTTTGAAAACTGAAAAAAATGACTGATTGTTGTGCCTTTGGGTGTAACAATAGATCTAAGAAGGGGTTTAAGATGTTTATAATGTATTCAACCACTTTCATAACTTTCTCATTCTGTTTATCACATATCTGAATTGCGGAATTTCATGGAAAGCAAATGCAATTTCCCTTAGTGCCCAATTTGTGTTAGCACTGCGCTAATTACATCACTCTGCTTACTCAGTCTCTGAGTCACAGACATTCGTGGCTGAACGAGCAACGCTTTGTAAATTCAGTCAACTGAGTAGCTGGCTAATGTTAGCTCGCTGGGTAACAAACGGATGTTACCTATTGGTTTTGAAAAAGTATTGCGTGCACGCTGCCCAGCTAAGTAACGTCAACTTAGTTATGTCAGTGGCACTTAACTAGCCTCCTGCAGCACTGAGCCATACCTATTCAATCAACGTTACACTCGGTATTCAGTTTGGCTTAGTAGAAACAGCGAGACGTAACGCTAAGTGATTTCTTTCCCCTCACACTCTCAGCCAATGCGATTTTTGCGAAAGTGATAAATAGGGTAATATCTAAAATATGTCATGAGCTGGGCTATGGGAAAAGTACTTCAGTTATGCAATGAACCTTAAATATCTCAAGAGCCATGTTCACTCAGCAAGATTACGACTGTGCTGCCTTGGTGGAGGTTTGCACTCTTGGAGTGCCTCTCGTTAAATTCTGCGCTTTTTAGCTTGTGAAGCAGCACAGATTTGGGTAAATTAGTTTGCAAGGCTCATTTAGCATTGTGACACCAGAATCGGTTCTATATTCTGAATGTAGTTACGGTTAAAGGGCGTTGTTAGGCATGATGCGCAGCTGAGTGACAGTCGTATGAATGGCGGAAATAAATGCACATTTTTTTCGTGCGCATTATTCGCAAAAAGGCATCTGGTGTGTAAAGACCCTAATTGTTCATATTATTATTATTATTTTGTACGTAGATCTGTGCTCGTCTGGGGGGGTAAGCTGACAGCTCACTGTGCCATATGCACGCACACTGAAAGATGGAAACAAGATGGCGTTCAAATACGGAGTTGTCTCTACTCACAATATAAAGGTACTCTAGGCAATCCTAATACCGAAATGTTTGTGCACAAGCACTGAAATATGGGTTTTTCATAATATGTATGTCTCGTTTAAGAAAGAAAGCATGGCCAATCCAGCAACTCTGCATCACATAAAGTAGGGTTATATGCACAACAAGAACACAAGGGAGTGGGGCGCACAAATGATTACACCTGGAGGGGGAGGCACACAAGACGCTGAACCAATAAAAGGAGACAATACATCTAAAAGACAGGCAGGTTGCTGGATGGCTGGGGGAAAAAATCAGGACGTACACGAGGGTTGTGACAGTATGCTTCCCTCTCACCTATGCATTCTGGGATAAGCCCCAGCTTCTAGTGACCCTGACCTGGTATTTGCAAGTTTGAGCATGAATCAAAGAAATATGGAAAATTCCAAATTTTTCGAGCAGAATAGCAATCTATATTTGGATCTAATTGACACTGGAAAGATTATATTACTCTAAAGCCTTCTGAAGTTCACCCCTCCTAATCAGTCTTCAAGACAAACATATTCAGTTCTGTAATCAAACCCACTCATTTACTGTTTTCATTTACAGTGCATTGGGTGCATGCCTGTTCTGGTGCTATTTTCTTTGGGGAAGAAACTCATACAATACTATGTCCTTATACAGTATTATAAAATTCATGTGGCACTTCGTTCACCAACTTGCAAATTCACTGCAAATTAATAATGACAGAATTTCTTTTGCATTTATTGTAAATTATTGTGTTAAATATTGTAACTGTGTCGCAATGACACATATTAAGCTGGTCCTACTGCTCAAATGTTTGAAAACACAGATTTAAAATTATTGAAGGAACAGAAATGTTTACTTTCTAATACAAGTGAAAACAGACCCTCTGTATTTGGTAACATCAAAACAAATTATTCATAAATCAATAAGTCCTTCCACCAGGCAAATGATTTGTGTTAAGCTTTTCATCTTGAATTCACTGGGAAACTCATTCTAAGAAAGTAGTTCACAGACCTATGGCGAGTCTTTGTTTGCTACATTTATCATGTGAATCTGTCCTCAAAAATAATCCACCTTCTCATCTTTTCTTTTAATTTCTTTCATGCTTGGCTCTGTTATATCTTTAGTATGAGTCTTTGTGTGTGGTTGTGTCATTAATCAGCTCGCCAGATATTGAAAACAGACCACAACTTACACTAATAAAATAGAAAAAAATGCAGTCAATTGCCAACATATTTTGAAGCAGTCTTCTTGCAAAAGGCACATTTCTGATACATAAAGACAGCTTTTTGCGTGGGTTTGCTTCCTGTTTTGGCTTTTGACCTATGACAGAAAGTACTCCATCCTCTGATTTTCCAACATTGCAGTCAACTGAAAAAAATTCAATAAAGTAATGTCCACAGAGGGTCTTGTTCTTGCTTTCCTCACACACTGACTCTCCAGTGAATGGCTTCTCAAGAACTTCATGAGCTAACCTTTTCTTATGGATATTGATTGTTTGTAGATGACTGTTTCTTCAGAATGAGAATGGCTGTGCCATTCATTTTCCAAAAATGCCATGAAATACTTTTAAAAAACTGTCACAAAAAAAGCTAAATTGAACATTTCTTCTCCTCTCATGAAACTATGACTGAATCATGATGGACTGGACTGATTTAACTTTGTAACTGAGTCTTTTACATCGCTGCAGAGGAATTGTAGCCCACTGTTCTTCAGAGAATTGTTTAAATTCAGCCACACTGGAGGGTTCTTGTGCATGAACTGCCTGTTTTAGGTCATGCACTTCTGTGGGTCCCAAAGGAGTTTTTGTTCCTAAGATGAAGGCAGTTTAGTTTTGCGGAATTCGTCAGGTTGGGTGAACGCTAGCATGTTTTGGCTGCCGCTGCTCATTTGGACGCTTGATTGTGTGTTTGTTGTTTTACCAAACAGAGCTGGTTTTACTGAATATTGGATTGAAGGTGTTATCATGGTTAACTTCGAAGTGCTGTAGTGGATCATATTCTACCATGCCATTATCCATCGCCGCAGCAACCCAACTGAAATACTCACCAGAGGAACTGTACTGACTCGAATCACACTACGCACCTCCAAGAGATCTATGTGTCCATTGAGACATTCTTTGCCTGTGTCTTTGGCTGGTACACCCACCAGGGTTCTTGTTGTAACTTCTGTTTTGGTGGTAGCAATGCCGGGACTATTTGCACCTACTGGACCACTGATTCACTGTGTCCCAAGAGCTTTGTCTGGTGTGAAGACCACAGTGTGCTAACTCCACTAGCTAAATCAGCTGTACAAACGCCTGTGAACTGTCATAAGTTTGCCTGCTATAACATCAATCTATCAGCAACAAAGCCCTTCTGATCAATGACTTAATTTCGGATCATAAACTGGATTGTTTGTGTCTTACTGTGAATGAATGGAGAGCCCCCTCAATCTAATACCTCCACTCCTAGAGTGCCGATTTCACTGCCAGAAGCTCTCAGTTACCCAGGTCATAGTTAGGCTCTGCCGGCATGAGTCTGCGGGAAAAGAATGCACAAGGGTAAAGTTTCTCTGGTGAACCATGACGTTGGGAGAGGACAACCACCACACCAGCATTAGAGGCGTCCACCTCCACTACAAAGGGCTTGGTAGAATCTGGTAGCTTTAGGATGGGGGCTGTGGTTCACAACCATTTTAGTGCGTCAAAGGCGCACTGGGCCTCAGGATTCAAGACTAGCCCCTTGGGCTTTCCTTTGAGGAGTGTGGTTAGTGGTTGTGCAACCATACTGAAATTCTTTATGAACCAGCAGTAGAAGTTGCAAACCCCAGGAAGCGTCATAGCTCCTTCGTGGGACATGGAACTGGCCAGGCTGCTATCGCCTCAAACTTCTTTGTCTCCATAGCTACCCCCTCTGGTCCGATCACGTATCCCAGGAAGGAGATTGTGACCTAATAGAACACACACTTTTTGGCCTTAACATAGAGCTGATGGTCTAGAAGACGGGTAAGTACCTTCTTGACATGGTGAACATGTTTGGGATAAGATGGAGATCAAACTAGGATGTCGTCGATGTAGGCTATGACAAATTTTCTCAGCATGTCTCACAGTACGTCATTGATGAAGGACTGGAACACTGCTGGGGCATTGACAAGCCCATAAGGCATGACGCAGTACTTATAAGAACCAGAGGAGGTGCTAAAAGCGGTCTTCCACTCATCTCCTTCCTCGATACGGATCAGGCTGTAGATGCTGTTGAGATCAAGCTTGATGAAGTATTTGGCACCTCAAAGCTGCTCCACAGAACTGGGGACCAGTGGAAGGGGGTAGTGGTATCCCACAGTAACTTCATTCAACCCTCGATTGGGCAGAGACCTCCTTCTTTCTGCTGGACAAAGAAGAAGCTTGTCGATGCCGCTGAAGTGGTGGGTTGAATGAAGTCTTGTTGGAGTGCTTCCTGAATATAATGTTCTATAGTTGTTTTCTCACGGAGAGAGGGTAGACTCAGCTTCGAGGGGGTGAGGCACCAGATAGCAGCTCAATGGCACAGTCCCACGGGTGATGCAGAGGGAGCTTGGTGGCCTTGGTTTTGCTGAACACCTCACTGAGGGACCAATACTCCCCAGGGATCTTGAGGGTGGCATCAGTGTCTGGGCTTCCCACTGTAGTGGAAACAATGGTGAGGGGACTTCAGTGCTGGTGACCAGAGCCGGTCCAAGCCTCTGAGGGGCCCTAAGCAAATTTTGATTTTGGGCCCCCCTCATACCACCTCAATCTCATCTAAGCTTGACCATTAACAATGCTGGAGAGTTACATACAAATGTTGCACTCATTATCCGCTGTATTAATTGTAGTTTTGTTATTTACACCATACCAGTTGTGTTATTTATACCACACTTCTTTTATTGAATCTTTTGCATGTAAAGCACTAAGGTGGGATAGGCCTTGTTCAGAAAAAGTAACGAAATACAACAGCAGACATTGCATTCTGTTAACTAGTAGTCCCATTTAATGGCTTTTGCTTAGGGAGACAGCAAGTGCAAATATGCCTAAATATGACATAGGCTGGTATTACTATGATAACAACCCTCGCTCAATAGCCTAATAAAATAATTCATGCATAGTAGGAGGAGGTACAGCACCAAAGCCACTGTCCCCGAGCAAGTGGCATCCCGCAGGCACATAATACCTGTCAAATAATTGGCATAAGCTGCTTTCCATTAAAATGCAAGAGTCGTGCGTGCATGGATCCTGGCCATTTCGCAACAATGTCCAAAATATTGTATTCGGCATCAAATACTATCTGGGTATTGATGGAATGAAATTTTTTTCTGTTTACAAATACCTCTTCATCTTGGGTCGGAGAAATAATTAGAATATGGGTCCCGACAACAGCACCGATGATACCGGGCATACCTTAGATGAGCATGAATTCAAGTTTGATTTTGTGTTGTTGGCGAATGTCCATTGGAAACCGCATAAACTGTCGGATGATATGAGGTTCACAGAGCGCATTGATTGTTTGTTGAATAGAGCGACTGACAGATGATTGTGAAATTCCTAAATTGTCCACGTTGGAAAGTTGCATTTTGCCGGTGGCCAAGTAAGGAAGTGTTGTCAAACATTTTATTTCGGGGCTTATTGGGTTGTTTCTCATAGTTGGAGGCGTAATTCTCTCCCTCAGCAAGTCAACAACAAATAAAATCCCTTCACGGTCGATCCGATATCTTTTCAACAACTGCACCTCATTCAGAATTTCCAAGTCATTCCGTCTTTCAACAGCAGCAGCCATTTTCTGATTCTTTGTGAATAGGTTTTAGCGAGTTAGGAGTCCTCTTGAGTACTTTTAAGCTCTCCCAGACTTAGGAGCTACTTTTAGGCCTAAATGCTTTGTGAATAACACTTAGTAAGAATAATTAGGAGTCCTAAATTTACGACTGACACGCCCATTTTTTTTTAGGAGTTTATCCTAAATCCGGCAGTTAGGACCTACTTTTAGCACTAAGATGCTTTGTGAATACGGGCCCAGGTCTAGACATACTGGCTTTGGGGAGTTCAGGAAGACTCTTCATCTCTATAGCCAGTTCACTGCCATCAACATCAGTCTCCTCTCCACTAGTGAGTTTATCAGCAAGAGCCTTACATTGGTACCTCAGGGTCTCTGAATCTAGCTACCTAAAATCGACAAGCACTCTAAAGTTATCTCTAACTTCTTTTAGAGACTGAAAGCAGTCCTCCAGAGACCGAATGCTACACCCTACTGCAGCATTAAAGAAGGACACTTGCATTCTCTTTATTGCATCAGCTATTGGTTCGTCTGCAGCCTCATAGGCAAAGTGCCGTTTTGTTGACCGCAATCTCTTCTCTTTCAGTACAGCCTCTGTGTTCATCAGCTCACATATCTCTTTGGCAGACACTTGTGCTTCAATAAAACCTGTAGTTCTGTAACTGATGAACTCACTCTTGCTTTTGTTGATTAGGTTCAATGCAACAGCAACTTGCAGGTTAGCAGATAAGAGAAGCTTGCTAGTGATGTTAATTTTTGATAGAATGTCATACCAGACAACACAGCAAATCTGGAATCTAAATAAGCCAATTTCCTCAGCAAGGGACTGAGCCTCAACTTGCACTAGAGTCCTGAGTATCATTCCTAATTTCCAACAAGGCTTCCCTCACCTTGTCTGACTGGTAACGCAAAGGTTCAATGCTTTTAATTCTGCTTTCCGTGCGTGTTTCACTCCAGGATTTGAGGAAGAGATCAACATATTTCAGTAAGATTGCCCACCTTTGATGGGGAACCTGAGAAAAGTTTGAAGACCTTTTCCACATTGCCAAAAAAACAAGTGGAATCTTTTGATGCCTTCGCTGCATCAGATACTGTCAAACTAAGAGTATGTGCACTGCAAGGCACATAAAAAGCTCTTGGATTTTTTGCCAACAACCTTGCTTGGACACCTTTATTTTTGCCCCGCATTTTTGCTCCTTTGTCATATGACTGGCCCCTACAATCCTGAAAAGGGATTTCCGATTCCTGAGGCCTGTTAAGGATCAAATTGGACAAACCCAAGCCGGTGGATTCAGGAGCTATCAAGAATCCTACAAAGTGCTCCCTTATTTCAGTTTTCCCAAGGCTAACTGTGAGAACCACAACAGACATCTGTTCTTGGTGGGATACATCTGGCATAGAGTCTATTATTAATGCATAATACTTAGATTCCTTGATTTCTGTCACAATTTTCTCCATTATTTTGTCACTGATAGAGCTTATCAGTTCATTCTGGATAGTTTTGCCTAAGTACGTGGTATGTTGTGCCCCACTGTCAATACGCTTAATGTGATCTTTCAAGACTGGATCAAATTTTGCCATCAGCTCCACCTCTTTGAGAAAGTTGCCATTATTGTCATGATTCAAGGTAGCAACAGATCCCCTTAGTGCAAGATTGCTTGCTGCCAAAGACTGAATGATGCTAATTAAACGGATGAGAACATCTCTCCAACAATTTTTTTCAGCCTCTAAAAGGGCCATCTCTGTTGCATCAATTGTCTTTCTTTTAGAAAGACGAAGACTGAAATCGTTCCACTTAGTCATATTCTCACAATGATCAGAGCTGTTCTCATGCTTTTTAAGTAGTGCACCTATATTTACCCAGTCCCACAGGCCCTCTGATTACAGTTTTGCAGACGTTCAAGAAAATAATTTACAGCAGAAGCAGTAGACAGCATCGTTTGTCTTTGAATAAGTGAGCCAGCTTCTCTTAATTTTTTCACCATTGACTATTTGTCTGTAGACATAGTGGTAGTGAAAGCTTCGCCATCAGGTTTTTAGGGAAATTTGAAGTTGTCACTTATTGGCAGTGGCCCACGACTCACCAAATCAGTCCTCTCTGAGTCAGACAGGGTAAGTGACCATTTTGCTGGATCAACTGGAGGTGCTGCTGACCCGTCTTGAGAGCTGGCACTTGTTGAGGGAGTAGATAAGGCATCTATGGCAGTGGGTGCAGATGCTGAAGGTCGGTATGTCAGAATAATAATGAGAATTATACCATAACAAAGGATAGTAAAGTGAGTTATCAAACAAGCTGTTCTGTTGACTGACCTGCCTCAACAGCTGGGGTTGAAGCAGATGTGGCACCTGGAAACGGCTCCTCGTCTTCAGGTGCTGGCGGCTGCTCCTCTAGCCTGGTAATACCAGACTCTGCTACTTCGCTTTGCTTCGGAAAGGGTTACAAAGCTATTTCTAAGGCTTTGGGACTCCAGTGAACCACGGTGAGAGCCATTATTCACAAATGAAGAAAACTTAGAACAGTGGTGAACCTTCCCAGGAGTGGTCGGCCTACCAGAATTACTCCAAGAGGCATCAACGACTCATCCAGGAGGTCACAAAAGAACCCAGAACAACATCTAAAGAAGTGCAGGCCATACTTGCCTCAGTTAAAGTCAGTGTTCATGATTCAATAATAATAAAGAGACTGGGCAAAAATGGCATCCATGGGGGAGTTCCAAGACCAAAACCACCGCTGAGCAAAAAGAACACAAAAGCTCGTCTCACATTTGCCAAAAAACATCTTGATGATCCCCAGGACTTTTGGGAAAATATTCTGTGGACTGATGAGACAAGAGTTGAACTTTTTGGAAGGTATGCGTCCCGATACATCTGGTGTAAAACTAACACAGCATTTCATGAAAAGAAGATCATACCAACAGTCAAACATGGTGGTGGTAGTGTGATGGTCTGGGCCTGCTTTGCTGCTTCAGGACCTGGACAACTTGCCATAATTGATGGAACCATGAATTCTGCTCTCCAGCAGAAAATCCTGAAGGAGAATGTCCAACCCTCAGTTTGTCACCTCAAGCTCAAGTGCACTTGGGTGATGCAGCAGGACAATAATTCGAAACACACTAGCAAGTCCACCTCTGAATGGCTTAAAAAAACAAAATGAAGGTTTTGAGTGGCCTAGTCAAAGTCCGGACTTAAATCCAATTGAGATGCTGTGGCATGACCTTAAACAGACCGTTCATGCTCAAAAAACCTTCAATGTGGCTAAATTAAAACAATTCTGCAAAGAAGAGTGGGCCAAAATTCCTCTACAGCAAGGCAAAAGACTCATTGCCAGTTATTGCAAACGCTTGATTGCAGTTGTTGTCGCCGAGGGTAAGTTTAGGTTCAGGGGGCAATTACTTTTTCACACAGGGCCAGGTAGGTTTGGATAGCTTTTTCCCTTAACTAATGAAATCATCATTTAAAAACTGCATTTTGTATTTACTCAGGTTATCTCTGTCAAATATAAAAATTTGTTTGATGATCTGAAACATTTAAATGTGAGAAATTTGCAAAAAATTAAAAAATAAAAGAAATCAGGAAGGGGGCAAATACTCATTTCACCATTAATGTTATAAATATAATGTGTATTTCTGTTATATTGGAGGATAAGAGCTGATTAATAAAATTAATGTAGATTATCCTTGTAATTCTGTATTGTACCGGACGTTTCAAGGCAAACTGTAGTGCAAGCATATCGTGTTTGGTATCATTTTACTCCACTAAAATTCTGAAATCTCATGAAGCATATTTCGAAGGGATTAAAATTGTTCTAAACCCTCATTCAATTAGTGTGAAAAGAAATACACTTCTACTTCTCCTCGTGGTAATATCCCCTCCCAAATTCCCTCTGAGGAGGGGTTGCCTTCCTGATTACCCAAATGATTTATGATCCTGCTGTAGGAAGCGCTTCTGGAGTTTGGGCATAAAAGGTAGGAAAACAAGCTATTCGGGGAAGACCATAACCGACTTCCCACGCGTGCATCTCCACGCCGTGTGTAGACAATAGTAGTTATGGAAGACCGTAACTGACTTCCCACGCATGCATCTCCATGCCGTGTGTTGCCAATAGTAGTTATGGAAGACCATAACTGACTTCCCACACGTACATCTCCATGCCGTGTGTAGCCAATAGTAGTTATGGAAGACTGCAATCGACTTCCCACACGTGAATCTCCATGCCGTGTGTAGCAAATAGTCTAAAGTTATGGAAGATCATAGACGACTTCCCACACATGCATCTGTATGTGTATAGCCGTTATCACAATGGAAGATTGCATTCAACTTCCCCCACGCGCATCTCCATGCCGTGGTTAGCTTTAATCTAGTCATGGAAGATCTTAGGCGATTTTCCACACGTGCTCCTGCAGCTGTGTGCAGACATGATATAGCTATGGAAGCTTGAATTCATCCTTCCCACATTATACATTTTGTGTATATGTGTAGTTGTGAGCTGTGCCAGGTATGATTTGACTTCTTTACATTTTCTGTAACGATGTGATTGGTTCTTGTGATTTAAGCTTGTGCCTGCCTGGCGAAATAAATTGGTAATTGCATTCTTTTGTGTGTTTCTGACTCTAACTAACTTATATCTTTCCAGCCCGGAGTTCAATCTCCTAATTGGGTACCCAAGACTGTAGTCGCGTGCCTGATCGACACGCTTGGTTTCTGCGTTATAAGGTGGATTTTCCATGCTGTGATTGGTGTTATTTTTTATTTTTATTATCATTATACTTTTAGCTTTGTGCTCCGTTTGTCAAGTTTTGCCATCAGCAGTAGCCATTGCCACTGGCGGTTCGTCGGCCGTAACAAAGGGAAGCCAAAACCTAGCCCTTCAAGGCTTAATGAGTAAAACCTTTTGCAGTTTACTTTTCTTGATCAGCAGTTGCTCATACGAATTGGTAGAAGGACAGTCAAATTTATTTTCAATAGCATTGTTATACATTGCATCACAAAATTATGAGGGTTTTCTTTCACACATAAATTAAGACGTAAATTACCATAGGCCTACGTCTTTATAAATTCCGCGCTCAAGTAGCTTGTGAAATGGCATAGATTCGCAAATAGATTAGTGAGGCTCATTAAAAATAAGCTGTGCAACATCGCATTCTTTACTTCTATATTAAGATTGTAGAAAAAAAAATTCGTGGCTTCTTGCGAAAGAAGCCTTGCAAACTAATTTATAAAGACGTATTGATAATTTGCGTGGTCATTTGTTTGCGAAAATAAATTTGACTGTCCTTCTACCAATTCGTATGAGCAACTGCTGATCAAGAAAAGTAAACTGCGAAAGGTTTGTCATTAAGCTTTGAAGGGCGAGGTTTTGGCTTCCCTTTGTTACGGCCGACGAACCGCCACTGGCCATTGCTGGGATATAAATCAAACTCACAAGTTGTAAAGCAATCCACTGTGAGGAGCTTTTTCTTCGTTGAAGTCTTGATTGCTCATAGCAGCCATTGTGGTAATCAAATAGTGCTATAATTCGAAAACTTGAAAAGAAATCAGGCAAATTTAAATCCAAGAGATCATGGCATTTAACCCATAGAGCCAAATTCTAGGACTTGATTTTGACCGGCATAGCAGCTGTCCCAGTAACAGACAGAATGACTGAATGAATGACACACAAATGAACTACCGTATACCTTGCTTGCACATGCGCACCGAGGCATGATTACTGGCTTAATAGGACTGCCAGCCTCTGAGTTCTTCCACCGGACTGGGCTGTGCAGATGTTTTGGTCTGGCAGACGTAAGGTACAGATGTTTTGGTCCGGCGGACGTAAGGTATTGACCAGGTATGAGTCCGACACACCACGGAGCACTAAATTAATTAACTGGAGTCAGATCAATTTTGTGTGAACGCACAATTTAATCATAACCACAAATGGTTATAACTAAATTTTCAATCCTAAATTTGATATGGAGTCAGATGTATTGTAACCGCTAAGATATAAGAGCTGCAGCAACCGCGAGACGCGCTTCAGGCTTACTTGAAGGCAGAACGTGAGTCGACGTTATCATGTTTGACCTGAGGCAGTGGCCTAGTGCTGACGCTGTAGCCAGACCCCATTTTAATAATGACACTGGTAAGCCTTTATTTTCCCTTGCAGTTTAGGCAAACACGCTGAGACCTTCCACCTCATCTAGGACCCTCCTTGGCCTAGTTGCACGGTGTTTACAGGGCGCTTGTCTGAAGTTTAAAATCATTGGTGTACCCGTAAACTAATCACCCTAACGTTTGGCAATGACGTATGTTATGCGCTGGCTCAGCCGCCAAGTACTTCCGCTGTAATCACAGCCTTCATACCAAGAATGCAGCGAAAACAAACTGATCAGTACATTACAGTTAATACTGTACTCATACATATGCCCATCTTTAGCCTTCACTCATTCACTTAAAAGAACCAATGGTGCTCTTTCTGTTCTCCTTCCAAGAAACAAACTGTTGAGCTATCGTTTTTCCTGCCAATACTGCTGCTATTCAAAAAAAAAAAAAAAAAAGGTAAGAGACCCGAAACTAATGGCAGAATCGGCAAGAATAACGCATTATTTACATTAAGACAAAATCTGCGTTGACACGAAAACTGAACCGTTAACCATACTTGCGCCAACATCATTCCGAGCTCGCTATCTAACTTTATAGTAACACAGTTTGGCTCTAAGCGTTTGGCTGTCTCAGACAGCCATTTCATTCGTGGATAATGACAACATAACAGTGAGACGGCGAATAGGTCTTGTGACATGAACAAAAACACGACTTCTAAAAAGTTTGCTGCTAACTTAAATAGTGTGAAATTCGCAGGCAATGTAACACTAGAAGCTATAAGCTAGCTGAGGTAATTCGGCTGTCTCTCAGAGATGAAAAAGGTGCCTATTTCATATGTTTCATGATGGATATTAAGTAGATATGACAACTTTTCCCAAAACCTGTAGGGAGTAGCGCTACATATCATTTCCATTCAAAAAACTAACCAAACGTTCATCTTGTTGTGGCTCTAAGTCGCTGATACTGGGGATTTTCTCCACGACAGAGTGAATGGTCTCCCGTGTACCTATGTCCGTGGCCATTGTTGATTTGAGACTACAATTTCAAACTTGGTGTAGTGGTTACGTCATGGCTCTCGGCCACGCCTTCTGTTCGTTGGTTGGTCCAGCGTATTTTCTGCTGGGGTAAACGAGGCAGAGCTCTGTGTGATCAAACGGAGTGGTGAAGCGAAATGAAATTGAGCGGAAGTACGTAGGCTGGCGGAGTCAGGCTACTGCTCCTCACTCTCTTGCTCCTCATTCTCTGGCAATTGTTCCTCACTTTCTGGGGCTAATAACTCTACTGTGGATGATCCTGCAATGATAAAACGGATACCAAGAAATACCTATGTTAAATGTGTGCTAATAGATGTCTAGAACAGAACACAATGCATTTACTGTCATTGCACATAAGTACAGTGAAATTCAATACATTTCCCAGGTGGTTAAGACAAGAAACATTATAAAAAGACATAATGAAGTAGAGATAAATTAGACATAATGTGCAACATCAAGAGTAAGGAGCAGCCATAACTCATAAAGCAACTTTAACTAAGAGCACTGCATATTGTGTACCACATATTGTAATAAATAAATAAATGATAAAATAAATACATCTGGTTGTACCCCTTTACTTATATATTAAGCTCACCTGCTGTACTGTCATCAAGCACTGGCCCTTGGTGAGGCAGGAAGGGCTGGCTGCGATGGCTGTGCTCCAAAATACTTCAACAGTGCACCTGAAAAATAAATGTTTGAATGCTTAACTGATGGAGTTCAATGTCATTATTTTGAAAAATAATGACATTGTAGTAATAATTTTAATCAACAGTTCCACACATGAACAAACCATTATCAATCTATTTATGCATAATTGGCAACTCTAAATTTAGTTCTACCATATTTTTTGGCCATTCTAAGAGTCATATCTAAAATTAGGGAGAGTGAGTGTTAGTAAGGAAAATACCATGGTCACTCACTGGCAAGTTGGCATTGGTAGCCTGGCTTCTAACTGTGAAATGTTTTCATAACAGAAATTCAACCAAACTGCCAAGGGCTACCTACCAATACGTCATATTTTATCATTATAGCTGTAGCCTACTTCAAAATTTAAGACATCAAACATGCTAATTTTGGTGATAAAAAAAATCCTACCGCCGAATACCACTTCATAACTCAATGCAGAACCTCCGCCAAAATTAGTTATTACCATCACAACGTTGATGTGTTCTCATGGGCAATCTTTCCAACTAGCATTGTTATTGAGATTCAAGCCTATAAAATTACTCTTGGTTGCTGACAACAACTAGCGATGCCTAGTTTCCAAAAACGTGCTCGTCATCAGTATGTGACGTTAGACCAGGGCTATTCAACCTTGTCCAGAAAGGGCCAGTGTGGGTGCAGGCTTTCATTCCAGCCAAGCAGCTACACACCTGATTCTACTAACCAAGCTCATTAGCAAAGACTCCTGGGGTTGATCAGTAGAATCAGGTGTGTAGCTGCTTGGCTGGAATGAAGGCCTGCACCCACAGTGGCCCTTTCTGGACAAGGTTGAATAGCCCTGCGTTAGACTATTGATGCTACCTAGGAATTAAAAAAAAAATTATCTTTCCAATAAGACAAGATAATTTCAATTTACCACCAACATTTTATTCGCCTAGTACCAACAGTCGGTCAGTTGGCTGATTTTAGCTTATAATATATGCCCAGCTAGCATGTGAAAAAGATGAAGTTGACTGATTTCTGAACATTTTAAATAGCCTTGGTGTTACAGCCCTGTTGGTCAGTTAAAGCTCAGATAAGTGTGCGTGCAAAAATTCCACTTTGCTGATTAGTATCAGTATTCAATTAACTCATTTTCAGTGGATTGATGAAGAGGCAATTGAAGTTCATTAGCTCCACCTGTGTAAAACATTATTTAATGAGCTGCCTTCTCCCAACTGGGGGAAGACTGGATTTGTTTGTGACCATGGGGCTGGTGGTGTGTTGATTTTATGGGTTGCCTCTGACTAATGTGCCTGGCCAAATAAATTACTTTTTTACCTTTGTTTCCCTGTGTGGTCTCCCTTCTTGTTATGACCTTTGAGTTGGGTCGTAACACTTGATAAATATGATTTGCATGGATAAACATGTATTAGCTGGACCGATTTCCCTTTTGATGGCGGGGGAATATAGGATGGTTCTTTGCATTTTTTGGGTAGTTGATACAAATGCTTCTAGTCTAGATCAATACGATGCCTAGCCAGTTAGCTATGGGGTAGTGCACAGCACAAAATAATGAAATTACCCATGCAAAGGTACCTTTATCCTCTTGCCTTCTTTCCTCCTCCAATCTTCTCTTTTTCCTCTTCTCTGCCCCAGAGGGATAAGTCCTTTTCTGGGACATTGTAAACTTGTATTCTCCTCATCTGCCAAAGAATACGGACGTCCAGAACAAACTTGGGGCACTGCAATCACGCATGTCTGGTACAAAAACAACCCCAATGCAGACTAACAGGAGTCAGTCAGCAAGTAGGCTACCACAGATAATAAAATTTGTAGAATAAAAAATGGACCGTTTTGGAAAGCTATAGCCTATACCACCTTTTCTCTCAACATAATCAAATCGTTTATTAAATTTTTTTTTTTTTTTAAATTTCTGTTTATTGACATTTTCCATTTTACAAATGTTAGGAAAAACATATGAAAGCATACAAAAGTAGAATTCTCTTCCCTCTCCTGTTGCCCCTCCCCACCCCAACATCCCGCCAGGCTGGCCCTCACAGGGACATCCTGCACAACTAAAGACATGGCATATATATCACAGTCTGAAGTGCACACATATACCCGTACATATACCTATGTCATTGTTTTAAATATAGAGTAATTATCATAGACCACTCTTAATTAAGCTGTTACTCTCCCAAATGAGGATATAGAACAGGTTAATATGCATACCTAAAATACATACAAATACAGTTTGCGCACAGGCATCCACGCATGAAGGCCAAAATATACAAAAACAAAAAAAAAAAAAAAAATAATAAAATAAAATAAAAAAAAGGGGAGTTAGCACTAAGTAAAATAATAATAACATACAATAATAATAAAAGTAATTAGTACTAATAATTATTTATGAACTCTCCCAGTCCGCTATTTGAGTTAGGTTATCGTAGTAGATAAGAAAGGGCCTCCAGACTCTTTCAAATTTACCTGAATCTCCCTTCACTGCATATTTAACTTTTTCGATTTTCAAATAGAACATAACTTCTTTAAGCCATCTTGTATGTGAAGGTGACACCGATCTCTTCCAGTGAAGAAGGACAAGACACCGAGCTAGCAAAGTAGTAAAAGCAACTACATTACACATTTCAGTTGGCCACACTGTGTCCTCAGGCCTCAATCCGAACAGAGCAATAACAGGATGGGGTTCAATTGTCATTTTGTAAATATCACTAAAGGTTCAAAAATCTTTTTCCAAAAAATTTCAAGACTTGGGCATGACCAAAACATGTGCAACCAAGTTGCCGGGGCAGCCTTACACCGGTCACAGGTGGGATCAATATTTGGGTAAATCCTTGCCAGTTTTTCTTTTGTGAAATGGAGACGATGTAGTATTTTGAATTGTATTAAACCATGTCTCGCACATGGTGAGGAAGAGTGCACTAAAGCAAGGATTGAAGTCCACTGATCCTCTGCAAGGGATATGCTCAAGTCTTGTTCCCAAATTGTTTTGAGATTACTCAGAGATTGTGGGCTAATGGTAGTAATTATATTATAAATCCAAGAGATGGCGCCTTTGAGACTTGTATTATACCCTAAAATAAGGTCTAAGGGGGTATCTGGGGGTTGTTCAGGGAAAGAATGATAGCCCCTTTTTACAAAGTGTCTGATCTGCAGGTATCTAAAAAAATTAGTTCGTGGCAAAGAATACTTTTCTGATAGTTGTTCAAACGGCGAATATCCCATCTACATATAACTCTTTGATTGTTTTAATACCATTCCCATGCCAAGCCCGAAAAGGCCAGGTCAGACATGGAGGGAGTAAACAAATGATTTGCAAAAACAGGAGCCAGAAGTGAGGGTTTTTGCAACCCGAAATGTTTCCGGAACTGAACCCAGATCTTAACTGAATGAGCAACTACAGGATTTTCAAAAGAGCCAGAATTAAGAGGTAAAGGAGTGGCGATAAGCGAATGAAGATTCAAGTTGAAAGATTCCAATTTTACCCAACTCAGGGATTCGATGCCAATCCTGGTCCACGTTATAATATTTCTGATATTACTAGTCCAATAATAGTATAGAAAATGTGGCATGGCCATACCTCCCAGCTTTTTTGGCCTTTGTAGAAACATTTTTCGGATACGCAGAGCCTTGCCTTCCCATATAAAGTCATTAAGGATTTGGTCCAGTAATGTAAAATGTTTTTAGGGATAAAAATTGGGATATTTTGAAATAAGTAAAGAAATCTAGGAAGGATGTTCATCTTAATTAAGTTGATCCTGCCAATTAATGACAGAGGCAGTGAACGCCAACGATGTATATCCTGCTTGCACTGGTCAATTAGGGGCGTGAAGTTTAATTTAAACAACATTTGGTAAGAACGAGGCACCACCACCCCCAAATATTTAAAGTTGGACGATACTCTCCTAAATGGGAGCACTGCAGTCGGATACGTGAGGGCCGCACTATTTATGGGGAAAAGTTCGCTTTTTTGTAAGTTTAATTTGTAACCTGAAAACCTTCCGAATTGTTCTAAAATAGACAGGGCATGGGGTAGTGATAAAGCAGGATTGGCTATGTACAAAAGGAGGTCATCAGCATAAAGGGATAATTTGTGCATATCATCTCCTCGAGTTATTCCCTCCAAGGCCTGGCACTGACGCAAAGCAACAGCAAGGGGCTCAATAGCAAGTGCAAAAAGTAGAGGACTCATCGGACAACCCTGTCTAGTACCCCTATATAACGGGAAATATCTTGAATGCGAATCATTTGTTTGGACAGAAGCTACTGGAGACGCATATAGCAATTTGACCCACGATATGTAGTCAGAACCAAAGCCAGATTTTCTCATAGTTGTGAATGGATGTTCCCACTCCACCCGGTCAAAAGCCTTCTCAGCATCTAACGATATCACAAATTCAGGAATATTTGACCAGGTGGAAGTGTAAATAATATTAAAAAGTCTACGAATATTGAAGTAAGAATGCCTGCCTCGTATAAAGCCCGTTTGGTCCGAATGAATAAGGTCAGGGAGGACTTTTTCAAGCCGCTTTTAGCAAGGGATTTAGCTAGGACTTTGTAGTCCACATTCAAAAGAGAGATGGGTCTATATGATTCACAAAGCAGAGGATCCCTGCCTTCTTTATGTAAGAGACAAATGGAGGCTTGGTTCAATGTTTCAGGGAGGTGTCCAGTTGTCAGTGCCTCAGTAAACATAGATAATAACAGTGGAGCTAATTCGATCACAAATTTCTTTAAAAACTCCACTGGAAAACCATCTGGTCCTGGGGATTTGGAAGACTGCATACTTTTAATGGCTTCTAAAATTTCCTCAAATGTCAGGGGGCAGTCAAGGTTACCCTTCTGACTATCCTCTAGGGTCGGTAAAATTAAATCTTGAAAAAAAAATTCTGATTGAGAAACATCCTTATCATGGTCAGATGAGTATACATTAGCATAAAACTCTGCAAAGGCATCATTAATCCCCTTGTGATCTGAGATCAAGGAGCCCAGGGCAGTCTTAATCTGTGTTATCTGCCGTGAAGCAGCCGTTTTGTGGGCTTAGTGAGCAAGCAGCCAGCCTGCTCTATCACCAAACTCGTAAAATGTACGCTGAGATTTTAATAGTAGTTCTTCTGCCTTTGAGGTAGGAGCCAAATCAAACTCAGTCTGCAACATAATTCGTTTTTGGCACAGTTCTGGGGCGTGAGATAATGCATATTGATTATCTAATTGCTAAATTTCAGTTGTGAGCTCCTTTAACCTAGCCATCCTCGCCTTTTTGGCACTTGATGCATAACTAATAATTTGACCTCGGAGGTACGCTTTTAATGCTTCCCATCTAGTGCTATGGGGATTTATTTAAGCAGGGGGCCTGACTGAGACCATGTCTCCTTTTCAGCAGGGCCCTGGTTACAGACAATTAAAAAAAGTTTTCAAGGACATTTGTAAAAAAAAAACAAAAAACAAAAAAAAACAATGCCATTATTGAAAAATTTAAAACAACAACAAAGACAAAATAATTTGATCAGAGTTTTAAAATGTCCAAAAGGAACCAGTTTTTCAATTTCAGTTCCTTGCAACTGGTTCCAAAGGACATTATAATAAAAACTAACCAAGCTCTGTTTTACACGAGGAACATTGAGACAAATAATTCGTGTCCCATGGCAACCCACACGCTGCATAAGTAGACTGGCTAGATAAGGAGGATTTTCATTAAAACACATTTATAAACAAATAAAAACCAGTGGTAGTCACGTCTAGCTTTCAATGACCCCCACCCTACTGACTTTATAAAACACAATGGTGAGTCACGGAAATCAAGACCAGTGATAAATCGAATAGCGGAATGATAAACACAATCTAAAGGTTTTTAGATGCATTTCTATAAATCACATCACCATAATCAAGCATATAACTGAGTGCACAATCTTCTTTTTTTTTTGAAATTGAAACAATATTCAAGCCAATTTTGCTCCTTATCTTTTTTTGTTAAATTTTCAAATGCATGTAAAAAGTCAGCTTATCGTCCAGCCAAATGCCCAAGTATTTATAATGGGGGACGTGCTCAATTCACACCCTGCAGGGTACAAATTTGAAAATCAAGGGGTTTTTTTTCTTAGCTTTGGTGAATACCATGAACTTGGTTTTGTCCTCATTTAAGACAAGCTTCAAATCAATTAGAGATCTTTGAATAGAGCTAAAAATCATGCTGCAGATTAGATATGGCCTTCTGAATTGAAGAAGCAGTCGAGTAAATTATGGTATCATCAGCATATAAATGCAGTTTACAATGATCCAAAGACAAGCCAAAATTATTAATATAGATAGAGAATAACAAAGGGCCAAGAATTGAACCTTGTGGAACTCCTCTGCTGATTTGAGCACTTCGAGACTGAATGTTTTCAAATGAAATATATTGAGTCCTATCCTCAAGATAGTTTTTAAACCAATTAAAGCAACACACGTTTTAATCTTTTTCAAAAGAAGGGCATGAAATCAAATGCCTTAGACAGGTCAATGAAAAGGGCTGCACAATGATGTCTGTTATCTAGTGCTTTTACAATATCATTTATAACTAAACAAGTAGCAGTAACAGTGCTATGCCCAGACCTGAAACCAGATTGGTGAGTATTCAAAATACAATTTTCAGTTAAAAAAATTGTAATTGAGAATTAACTAAGGACTCCATTTTAGCCAGGCAAGCAACCTGGATATTGGACGGTCATTATTTAAATTACTTGCATCTCCCCTTTTAATAAAGGGAGAACATTAGCAGTTTTCCATACTTTTGGTATGTTGCTTGTCATAATAGACATATTAAATATATGAGTCAGAGGTTTGGCAATGAGTGAGGCAGAGAGTTTCAAAAGATATGGATCTAACAAGTCATCCCTTGTAGACTTATTTACATTAATTTCATTTAGAGCTTCAAGAACCTCCTCAGTTGAAATGCAATAAAGAAAATACAGCATTATTATTCAACAAATAAGAGGTTGTAGGACAGGCAAATAGATCAGAGGTGCACTGTTTATCATTGGTCTGCTCCCTTGGGTCTGCCGCTTTGTTTGTCTCAAAAAGATAGCCTGCGGAAACAAAATGCTGATTAAAAGCATTACTTATTTCAACTTTACCAGTAATCAAATTTGAGTTAAAAACAACTTGCGATGGAAGAGAAGGAGAGGAACTTGAACTCTCCAGTATTTTTATAGTTTTCCAGAATTGTGTGGGGTTTCTACCAGCATCTGCAAGGGATTTTAAGTAAAAGTCAGATTTTGCCTTTCTAACTGACACTGTGCATTTGTTCCTAAGCTGTCTAAAATAAAGCCAATCTTGGGGTAAGTGGGTTGATCTGAGGTCCCTGTCTCTGGTAGAAACTGAATACCAAGGACTCTGTCTTAATTCTCAGCGATTTTAAAGGAGCATGCTTGTCTGCCACAGAGTTAAATATAAAGGAGAAAAATTCAAGTGCCAGCTCTGTTTCAGGAATAGCAGAAACACCCAATTATACAACATCCTTGAGCATCAAATTTTTATAATTTCTCTTTTTAACTTGGAACCTTTGGAGTTTTGTTGTTCTTAATGCAATGGGACAATGATCACTAAGATCACAAGCAAAAACTGCATTAGTCCTTGTGAGGATTATTTGTAATAATAACATCAATTAGTGAAGATTTTCCTGGATGTTTTAAGTTTGGGCGTGTGGGCTCTGAAATTAGCTGAAACAGATTTAGTTGAATACATATATTCTTTAAAGATACTGATAAAAAGATACTGTCCAAGTTTTCCCAAGAATAACTAATTCCATCAAGTAAGTCAAATAATGCATTTTCTTAGATCCAAATGCCGGTAGACTCGATATATAAAAATGTGAATTAACATTCAAAATCAATTTTTAAAACCTCAAATTGTTTCTCAACCTGATCACCCTGATTTTTTACGTAAATGGCTATACCACCACCTCTTCCTTTCTATCACATCTGAAAATATTAAAACCATCTACTTTAACAGTATCATCTGAGAAGTTATTCAGCCATGTCTCAGATACAACTAAAACATCAGGATTTGTGTCTATAACCCAAATTTTTTATCATATCCAATTTAGGAACTAAACTCCTCACATTTAAGTGCATTAGACCAAGCCCATTCCGTTTGTGAAAATCAAAAGGAGTTTTTAAGGTAAACATCCACTGTTAAAATTAACCACAGTATTCATCTTAATTGGGATTAAATTCCCAGGGTTAGCACCATTTGGCCTTGATGGGTGCATTAAAACTCCCTTGTAGGCTGTAGAATTAAGACCACCATACCTGCAGGGGTGTCAAAGAGTCTGAAATTGGATGTAACATTCAAGGGGTGATTCTTAGAATTAGAGTTCAAGTCACTGTTGAGCAGTCATCCTTGCTGGGAGTTCAACACGCAGTAGACTATGTTTGCAGTAAGCATGTGAGTTCCACTGTGAGTATTTCCGGAGATGCGTTGGTTTCTATAAAAATTTTTATTTGGGTTTTGATGAATTTCACAAAAGTGTTGTCAGAAAGGGTTGTCAACTCTCCTCGTTTTGCAAAGGATTACTAAAACACGTTTTGGGGAAATATTCTGTGCCACGCTTGTTAGTCATATATTCTAGCTCACTTGTAAGCACTTATATAACACTGTTTCCTCTCACTACTAACTTAGTTTGTGCCTCGCCTTAAATTATAACTCACTTGTAGGCATATCAATAGCGCCTCTCAAACACAGGCTTATCGTTGGCGCTTACTCATTCACATCCGACAGAATTAGGATCATAATCAACGGCGACTTTGCCGATGTACCAATTACATAGCCAACCATGACGCATTAGGAAAAAAAACAACACCTTTTCTTAGCCCCTTCAACAACGTCGTATATGAACACAGATTGCTAGCTGAAAATAGGCTGAGCAGCCATTTTCTAAAATGAGTCCAGCCAATGTTTTACCTGATTAAAATTATATCAAACCTCAGTCATTTTGGGAAGTGTTTTTTCTGCCTCCGGCAGAATCTTGCTTAATAAAAGCAGGACGATGAGTAATGTTTTGTCGTTGTGAATAAACCTCAGTTTAGCCGGGTGCAAGAGGGAGTAATCCGCTCCAGCCTCCCGAAGCAATTTCTTCACCGGGAGAAAGGTGGCTCTTTTGCGCACTAAGTCAGTACTGAGGTCCGGGTAGAAACTGATCTTCGCCCCTCGATAGTTAAGTTGCCCCTTTTCCCAAGACATCCGTAGAATTTGTTCTTTGGTTTAAAGTGCATACGAACCATTTCTGAGAGTTCAATGAAATCGACTACTGGGGGATGAACAAAGCTGTCCTTCCCAAAAACTTCCGTCAGGAATTTCTCCATGAAGGCCGAGGGACGATTCCCTTCGATCTTTTCCTCCGCCATGACTGATGTTATTCCTTCGAAAAGAATGTCCATCTTAGTAAATTCTCTGCCTGCAAAACTAATGTCTTATTAAAAATGTCCGCGATTTTTTCCCCATGAGCAGAGACCGAGGCTTGGAGGTTTGACACGGTAGAACGTTGCTCTGCTAGAATTTCTTCTTTCAGAGCCGCCAAGTCCATTTTAATGCCCTCTCTCAGCTCCCTCAGCGTTTGCGTTAGCTCTGAGTCTGAGTCAGCAGCGTCCATTGTTAGCCTACTCGCACGTGTTCCTGCTAATGAGGGCTGGGTAAGTTTGTCGATGTTTTTAGCCCTGCCGCTGCTATTGGACATAATAACAGGATAAATGTCAACAGTTCCCTCAATAATTGCGTAGCTTTAAATGTAAAATCAGCGTGTTTTTCTCTAAATAAATTTTAAAAAGTAAGGAGAGCTCTTGAGAGACGTCCTCACTCCGCCATGACACTGGAAGTCCTCAAATCATTTCTTAATTTTATTAAAAAATATATTAAAATTGCATGCTCTTGGGGGCCCCCTGGTGGTCATCGGGGCCTTAAGCACCCGCTTACCCCGCTTATCCCGCGGGCCGGCTCTGCTGGTGACAGTGCTTGGACCAGAAGGTGACTTGTCTTAATGGCCAGGAGATTGTGGGGTCGTGCTTCTTGAGCTAGGGTAATCCAAGTATGAGGGCATGGTTGGAAACAGGGAGGACTAGGAATGGAATCCTCCTTGTGGCTCTTCTTGAATGAGAGGGAGATCGGACCCGACTGGGAGAGAATGCTAATATTCCCCAGAGGCTTGCCATCCAGAGCTGACACGGTGATCGATGTCTCAAGCCAGTGAACTGGGACCCAGAGCCGAGGAACCAATTGGGTGGAGATGAAATTTCCTGCCACACCAGAATCAATCAGGGCTTCTGCTGGGAGAATGATGTCATTATATGCCACCTTTACTGGGCTCAGGAATCGCTGAGCAGAAGATGGTGTGAGGTGACACAGTTACCTTGACTGGCGATGCTTGCTCAGTCTCTGGTCTTCTAAATGTTTGGGCAGAACTCCCAGTAGGTGATTGATGGTGTTCTCCACAGCAAGAACTTGACTCTGACTTCCTACAGTCATGAAGGTCGGCCTGTGTAGGCTTGCAGACACTGATCTCCTTGGGTTCTGGCAACGGACTGGGCAGATAGATGGCATCTCTGGGGTGACCCTGTTGTCTCTCCTGCAGGAGTTGGTCTAGGTAGACTATGAAGGCATCCAAGGTGGTCCCAGCTCGCCATCCCAGCCTTTAGTTCTAGCTGCAACCCATTGCAGTAGATGGTGAGTAGCACTGGTTCGTTCCATCCGCTAACTACTGCTATTGTCCTAAAGGCAAGAGCGTATTCCGCTGCTCACCTGGCTCTATTCTGTGGATCCAACAGGCAGTCCCCAGCCTTCTTCCCTGGGTGATCAAAAATGGCCTTGAACTGGGTGATGAAGCTGTCATATGTAATGAAGGCAGCTTGGTCCCAGACAGCAGTTGACCATTCAAGAGCCTTGCCTGACAGACAGATGATCATGGCTGCGATCTTCTCAGGATCACTCAGGGCAAGGTGGTACCTGAAATACAAGGAGCATTGAAGCAGAAATCCCATGTGCACTGTGAGAGACCCCTCGTAGCGATCCGGAATGCACACTGGTGATTCACCATGGGGAGAGGCTGGATGAGCCGGTGGAGCAGCAGGTGAGACAGGGGTAGTGGGTGGTGGGGGTGAATGAGAGGTGTTTAAGTCCCGTAAGCTACGGACAAGTTCATCCAAAGTGGCTCCTAGTCTGACAATGTCCTTCTGTTGTGTGACCACCACATTAAAAAGGTTGGGCGAGGAGAGTTAACAACCATGGCAAACTCTCCGTCTTCGGGAAGAGAAGTCTCTAGTGAATCCATTTAAGCAGCAAAGTCTGCACTGAACAAAACTTGAGGTGAGAGGATCCAAATGCAAATAAAACAATATGCTTCTTTATTAATTATAATATTTTCACCTGGATAGCCATCTTCTTTGGCTCCTAGAGTATAGGAGGGAGAGGGAGACATATTGTTTTAGGCTCGTTATGTCTCCCCCCTGGAGGCAGAGGGGAGGCGTATTGTTTTAGGCTCGGTTCCCATTTGTGTTTGTGTTCCCACTTCGTTGCTGGAGCGTAACTCCAACACCGTTTGCATAATCTTAACCAAACTCTGCATACTTACTACTCAGGTCCTGCAGTGGTGCCTATTGGGCTGCACTTGTCTGTCTGTCCGTCTGTTCGTCCATCCGGTTGGTTAGGCAGGGAAGGGGGCCGGGGGGAGACATCTGTTTTTACGAGTAAAAACACATTCTAGTTTAGAATGTAATGCTGAGATGAATTATACTTGTGGTCAAGGAGTTTATGATCCCAGAAATGTATAGTTTTAACCCCCAGCCATTTTTCAATTCTCATTATTTTTTTTTTATAACTTCAATGCTGAATTTTCAGACGATCTTTTTATGTTTGCAGCCCTTTTTCTCTACCAAAATCATGAACATAAACTGAAATACGATGAAATTCTAAATGCTTTAAGTGCCTTGACTCAATGGAGCCATTCCCTTCCTCTCTGTGAAGCTGCAGTCTTGAATTATAAAGCCTTAAATAAGGTAACACAGAAATAGCCAGATTTGGCTATTTCTGTATGGTGTGAAGTAGAAAGAGCTTCAAACACAACTCAAAAATTGCACTTAAACACCTCTACTTTTCATAACCATTCTCTTCTTTCAGGCGATATTCCATTTTCATCTCCATAATGGAAGAAAAATGGAATTCATATCCTAGGAGACATCTACGACAGTAACAGACTCCGCTGTTTCAATGACTTGTGTGTTACATCTACCTGCCTCATCATTTTTCCTTTACCTCCAGCTGCGGTCCTCCATGCAGGCCGATGGTGTTCCCTGGAACACGGCTTTAACAACTTACAAGATGCCCAAAATACTAAATAAACAAAACCACACAAAGAGCTTAGTGTCGAAATTTTACTCTTTGTTGTTAACTTTTACTCTTTTTCACTCTTCTTGGCCAGGTGTCTCTTGAAAAAGAGATTTTAATCTCAATGAGACATTACCTGGTTAAATAAAAGATAAATAAAACACAAATCAAAAACCACTCAGTGTTTAGCAGGTGTGGCCCAGGGACCTGGAGTTTACCTTGGACGATGACAGCTGGAAAAGAATATGGAGAACCAATATAGACTCCTCTAAAAATCCAAACCATCAATTAGTACATTTTAATTTTATACATAGAACTTACCTGACACCCAGAAAATGTTATCTTATGAAACAAATTTCTTCTGTTAATTTTGATCTTTGCCCAGAGAAACAGGTTCTTTCATGCACATGTTTTGTGAGTGAAGAGATGTAGACAATTTTCGGCATCAAGTTTATTTGAATTTGTCTAAGATACTAAATGTGGAGATATTATGTTCTCCTAGAATTCTGCTCCTTAATGACAGGTCAACTCTGCCATTAAACCATTCTCAGAGGAGAATAATTCCAGCTGGTTTAACTGCTGCAAAGAAGATGTTGGCTCTTCACTGGCAACCACCACATCAGCTTTCATTTTCACATTGGTTCTACACTTATCTCAAAGTATTAAATATGGAACTTCCTGTTGCTAAAATGCAATGAATTTTGCTACTCACAATAATTATGGGTTTAATTCAATTTTTGTTCTTAATAATTTTTTACTATGTTTACTCAATTTGCTCTCGGGTAAGAGGATCATAACCCCTGGAAATAATCAATAGACTCTTGAGAGACTGATAAAATATAAAATAGAAACTTTATTTTCATATATACATGGAGGAATATGTATGTTTTGTAAGGATGTGGTTGCTTATGTGTGTATATGGAAAAGGTGTGTGGATGTGGATTTGCATTTGTGTATGCATGTACATGTGTTTATACTTTTTTATACACATACACACACACACACACAAATTTTATATATATATATATATATATATATATGTTATTAATTGCTTATTTCCATATTGCCTTGGTATTGGCCTGAGGGTCGCCGTATTTGGGCGGTATTATAATACCGTGACCCAAAGGCCAATACCTAGGCAATCCGAAAATAAGCAATTTATAATATTTTTATTAATTGGTTAAGTACAGTATATTGTGCTATCATGACAATATAATGACTATGACTTCTGAAGTATGTGACTTCAAGACTCATTAAAGGGCTAAATGCTGGGTCCGCGACTGTCGTCTGCTTCTTTGAAGAGAGCGAATGCCACAGTTGCTAATGGTTACTTGTGCACATGCTGAACTCGGCTAATACAGGTCGGCCAAAACAAGATATATTGGCAGGCCATTTTTACTGTATGCGGGCAATAACATACATAACCAATTAATAATATATATATATATGGGAAAATAGGTATTGAACGTGTCAATATTTTTCTCAGTAAATATATTTTTAATGGGGCTATTGACATGAAATTTTCACCCGATGTTGGGAACAACCCAACAAAGAAATCAAAACAAGTAAGTCTATAAATTAACTTTTGTGTAATAAAGTGGAATGACACAGGGATTAAGTATTGAACATATGAAGAAAAGAAGGTGCAAAAAGGTATGGAAAGCATAGACCCCAGCTGAAATCTGTCAGTATTTATAGAGCAGTCCTGCCCCCTATCAGTGCAAAATAATATCAGCTGGTTTAGTCCTAATTGATGGCCTATAAAAAAGTTTCTCATTACCAAGGTGTCACACAAGAAGCATCTCATGATGGGTAAAAGTAAAGAGCTCTCTCCAGACCTTTGCAACCTTGTTGAAAAACATACTGATGGCATTGGTTACAGACATATTTCTAAACTTCTGAATGTTCCAATGAGCACCTTTGGGACCATAATCCAGAAGTGGAAAGAACATAATTTCACCATAAACCGGCCATGACCAGGTGCTCCTTGCAAGATTTCTGACAGGGACCACATCACACCTATCCTCCGTGAACTCCACTGGCTTCCAATTAAACCCTGCATTGACTTCAAAATCCTCTTGCTCACCTTCAAGTATCTCCACAGACTTGCTCCCCCCTACCTTTCTGAACTCCTTCATGTTTACACACACCACCATTCACTGCACTCTTCCTCCGCCAGCCTCCTAATCACCCCCCATGCCTGCCTGTCTTCTGTTGGAGCACGCTCTTTTAGTCACTACCAGAGCCATTGAAAAACAGAGTTACGACACTTCCATAGACTCCTATAGGAATCGGGGAATGTGGAAGTAATGCGTGTCATGGGGCAAGCAATAGTTCCAAACAATGAATAGTTCCTGCACTGGCCTCCATTCATTTTCATTGGAACACGCTTGCAGGTAAGTTGATCAAATGACTGCATTTTTGGGTAATTTGACACATTAGCTGACCCCTAATGAGTTTTGTCGATAGCGTTATTTTCTGTACCCAGCTTTAGTTTATGTTGATTGTGAGATAACAACCTGTTAAATTCTTATTTAAGTTATCTTAGATGACGTGAGCAGCTCTTAACGATCTAGCATAACCAGATGTCATTTGTCCTTCATTTAGCTACCTTAAATTAATTGCAGTTATTGGTGTTCATTTGGATACAAAGTTTATATTCGTTTATTAGATTTGCTGATAGTTTCGACCGCATTAGCGTACCCGATTTCAATAAATGGCAGCTAGTTTGTATATAGCTAAGTTTTTGTTTGGTTTGGTCATTCATTGCACACGTTGTTTATGAGACACTGCACCAGTGACAGGAGATCAGTAGCATGCATGTCAAAGATCAACGTGAAGAAGTAAGACGGGAGTGTAAATGCTGATAGCTTAATTACTTAACATTTTTTTTCCGTTGAAGAGCTGATGTGAACCACTGGAGGCTGACATTGATAACCTGGAAAGCTGGATATGTACTAAGTATCCAAATATGCATTTGCCAGTTATAAGGTATGAAGCTAATTGTCAGAAACAACTCACCAGCTCTCTATTCTCCAAAATAATCAAAGTTGAATCAACACCTCAAAACAATGATTGAACGTTATAAACTGCATGAGGGTAAGGTTTATTGCAGGACTATTTGAATGAACAAGTTTTTGCTCAGTGTACCTCATGTTCAGGCAACCATATCTGCAGTTGCATCTCTCAATAAATTAGAATATCATCAAAAAGTTGATTAATTTCAGTAATTTGATTCAAAAAGTGAAACTCATATTATATATAGATTCATTATACACAGACTGATATATTTCAAGTGTTTATTTCTTTTAATTTTGATGATTATAACTGACAGTTAATGAAAACCCAAAATTCAGTATCTCAGAAAATTAGAATATTACTTAAGACTGATTTTAAAAAAAAGGATTTCTAACACTAAAATATTGGACAACTGAAAAGTATGAACATGTACAGCACTCAAGACCTGGTCGGGACTCCTTTTGCATGAATTACTGCAGCAGCGTGGCATAGAGGCGATCAGCCTGTGGCACTGCTGAGGTGTCATGGAAGCCCAGGTTGCTCTGATAGCGACCTTCAGCTCTTCTTCATTGTTGGGTCTGGTGTCTTGCATCTTCCTCTTCATAATACCCCATAGATTCTCTATGGCAGGGGTAGGGAACCTTCTCCAGAAAGAGCCACTGTGGGTGCAGGCTTTCATACCAACCAAGCTGCTACACACCTGATTCTACTAATTACGTTACGAGATTTCCTGAATGGCGGGTCACAGCGCTAGACTTTGAAATTGGGGAAATTATCATCCCTTTAGGACAATTAGTCCTGGCTAATTCTAGATGGTTTCCTTTATAAACACGTTTTTCCAATTCAAGAGTGGCAATTGAAGACACGGCTTCTCTCCCCCATGGTCTAACAGCAAATAATGGGCTACATTCAGAGAAAATAATTAAATTATAATTAGGTCTATGCACTGGCACTCAGCAACGTTAATTTTTTTGGAGGGCGGCATTTCAGAACTAGTTTGCTGGTAATTCAGCAAGTACCTACACGTGTTTTTGCACCACGGTCCCAACTTGCTGTAAAAAATAGACAGCTGTCAGACTGGAAAATGTAAACGGATCTTAAACCACGTATACTTGTCACCAGAATTACCTTCATTAGGCTGAAGAGTTCTGAAATGCCGCTCTCGTGGAAAAAAAAAAAATTACCGTTGCTGAGTGGTGCATAGACCTAATTATAAATAAATTATTTTTTGTACTGAATGTAGCCCATTATTTGCTGTTAGAATGGGGGAGAGAAGTGTCTTCAATTGCCACTTGATTATTCTTGAATTGGAAAACGTGTTTATAAAGGAAAACCAACTAGAATTAGCCAGGACTAATTGTTGTTAAAGGATGGATAACACAAGAGCGCTGGCCCTGATATAGTTATCAAGCTGTTTGGCAGTCAACGTGTTAACCTCTGGAATGTTTGTTAAGGGCCTTGATTAGTGGAATCAGGTGTGTAGCAGCTTGTTTGGTATGAAAGCCTGCACCCACAGTGGCTCTTTCTGGAGAAGGTTCCCTACCCCTGCTCTGTGGGGTTTAGTTCAGGCGAGTTTGCTGGCCAATCAAGCACAGGGATACCATGGTCCTTAACTCATTCCCTACGGAATACTTTTATATAAAATTGTTGTGTTTGTACGGAATACTTTTCCCAAAAATTACACAATATCAAGTATTGAAGTACAGGTGGCCCATGACCGCAATCGTCAACTGATTTCGTGTTTTCATCGGACTGCGAATGGTCATCCACGCCGCTGGCACCGGCTTACCATAGGGAATGGCAGAATTTGCCGCGCTGTTGGCAGCTGCTTGCCGTAGGGAATGAGTTAAACCAGGTATTAGTACCTTTGGCAGTGTGGGCAGGTGCCAAGTCCTGCTGGAAAATGAAATCAGCATCTCCATAAATCTGGTCAGCAGAGGGAAGCTTCCTGCTAGACGGCTGCGCTGACCTTGGACCTGAGAAAACATAGTGGACCAACACCAGCAGATGACATGGCTCCCCAGACTACCACTGACTGTGGAAACTTTACACTGGACCTCAAGCAACTTGGATTCTGTGCCTCTCCTCTCTTCCTCCAGACTCTGGGGCCTTGATTTCCAAATGAAAAGCAAAATTTACCTTCATCTGAGAAGTGGACTTTGGACCATTGAGCAGTCGTCCAGTAGTTTTCGTCCTTAGCCTATGTAAGACGCCTCTGACGTTGTCTTAAGTTCAAGAGAGGCTTGACACAAGGAATGCGACAGTTGAAGCGCATGTCCTGGATACGTCTGTGCGTGGTGGCTCTTGAAGCACTGACTCCAGCTGCAGTCCACTCCTTGTGTATCTCCTCCAAATTCTTGAATGGGCTTCCTTTCACAACAGCTGCGTCTGTTACGTAGCATGCGCAAAAGCAGTACATTGCATTGATCATTCCCAGACTTCAGGAATGAATTTGAGATAAGGAAAATGTGACTGGTTTTCGTAAAAGAAAGTGAAAGTGACGGTGTGTCTGTGCATAACATGCGCAACGACGATCCACAAAAAGTAGCACGCCATTGATCATACCCAGACTTCAGAAATGTATATGAACCAAGGGTAATGTGACTGGTTTTCGTAAAATCAAGAAACAAGAGTGCGTTGACAGTTATAACTCCTTTATGGGAGGAGTAGATACAGCTACCAGATACCAGCGAATGAAAACTACAAACAATGCCATCTTGATAGGTAGACAGATTAGGCTTCTGTGCTACTTGGCTGGTGGGCTACTAGAAAACTACATTTTATTGTCTTTAGTGTCTTTTTTACCTTTTACTGACTCCTTTTCCTTATTTTGAGGATGAGAAGACTAATAATAATAATAATAATAATAATCTGTGTAAATATGTTCAAAATTCAGTTTTACTGAGAGTTGTGTTATTCAATATTTCCGCCGCCTATAGACATCACAATATGCAACTTAGATGAGTAAATTTACTCCCATCACTAACTTTGGGTCATAATGAATATTTTTGTCATTTACAGTATGCCTTTATCTCTCACCACTTTCAAGCCACATCCTTTTTAAATCTTGAAATGAAAATGGAATATTTTCCTAAATTAACTCTGGTGCCTAAAGGGTTAAAAGAAATAAACACTTGAAATATATCAGTCTGTGTGTAATGAATCAATATAATATATGAGTTTCACTTTTTCAATCAAATTACTGAAATTAATCACTTTTTGATGATATTCTAATTTATTGAGATGCACCTGTATGCTTAGAGGCTTAATAGAAACATGCCAAAAGTGTACATTCGTAAAGAAGTGGAGTGCAAATGCAATGTCTTTACAACTATGGCTCAGGCAAGCTCTTCCTCATTTCAGAAAATATGTAGACAGCGAGCGTACATTACATTTTTTGATAATACATACTTTGGAAAGGTTTTTAAAGCTGGACTTTTATTTGTAATGGAATATTTTGAGTGTGGTATTGGTACATTCCCTTTGTTAAAGCATCTGGATACATCTTCCACTACTGTATGCTTTAAATGCCCTGTCCGAAAAATTTAAACTGTAGCATTACTTGAGCCGTGGAGTTTGCCATTATTTTATAAATAAGCATTTGACTCAAGATTCTTGCATGTTTATGTGGACGTGTTTTGAGCGATGATCATCTTGTGAAGTTTATTGCGTGCTCAAGGCCAGGGGCCTCATGTATAAAGGGCGACGACAAAAACCACGGTTTTCCACGGCAAGGTTCAGATGTATAAAGAGTGAAATTGGCAAGTGTGGGCCAACTTCATAGTTGGCGACGACGTTCTACAGCTATTGTTCCTTTGCTAGAGGTGATGCTGGGAAACTGTTGATAATGTAAAAAACAATTAGACCTCAGAGTGATGTGCAATCTGAAACACATGAACAATTAAAATTGATGAAGAATTAACACACCCATGTGTCTGCAATTAGATGAGTGGATATAAAAGCAGGTGCAAAGTGATGCAGAAAATACTGTTAACAATGGCTGCTTTGGCACTACTGGAAGACATTGCAAATGGTGCAATAAGGAGAGAGCGTGTGTTTGGAGACAGAGAGGATCTTCTAGCACATGATGACGACTGGCTCATCAGCCGCTTTAGGTTCCCGAGGGCAATCCTCCGAGAACTGTGCGCGGAGCTGCGGCGGCCTTGGAGCTGCACGGCGAGGAACCATGCGCTGCCTGTGCCCATACAGGTTCTGACCACACTGGGGTTCCTAGCAACAGGGGGCATTCCAGAGGGAGTTGGGACGATCGGGACTGTGCCAGACGACCTGAGCCGAGCCATGCCAGCTGTGTGGGACGGTATTATCCGAATGTCAGCCAGGTACATCAAATTCCCATACAATGCAGCTGAACAGGCCAACATTAAAGCCAATTTGCAGCGAAAAGTGTTTCCTAATGTAATCCAATCGACTGCACACACATTGCTATAAAAGCGCCATCACAGGATGAATTTGTGTATGTGAACAGGAAGCATTTTCATTCGATCAATGTTCATATGTGATGCGCAAATGCAGCTATCCAACATTGTGGCAAGGTGGCCTGGTTCAACGCATGACTCATACATTCTGAGTAACAGCATGGTTGGGAACAGACTACAAACTGGCACGCGCGATGGGTGGCTTTTACGTGAGTAAACAATTAATTTGTTTAATTGTCTTAATATTATTCTCCCTCGCGGCGCATTGACCACGCGCCCACAAATATGATCCTGTCTTCACAGCATCAGTACTAGTCAATGGTTCAAGTTTGTGACTTGCTGTTTTTTTGCTGGTTAAACTACAGCTTCAGAGCTTTCTGACAGGCCCCTGATTGTCTCTGTGTGTGAAGTCTCATGTGAATAAACCCGTGCGTAAAGTGTGAAATATCTAATCAGCCTCAATGGCGCACTTCTGCATTCATTCACGACATTAGTGTGTGATCCACTCGTGGTGTATAAAATTAACAAATGGAAACTGCACATCCAGTTCACATAATTAACTGACTTTCAATTTAACCCAGGCGACCGTGGCTACCCACTGAAGACCTGGTTGATGACCCCTCTTGCCAATCCTCAGACTGACCAAGAGCAGAGGTACAACGATCTCCATTGACTCGGGTCAGCTGTTGAGAGGACAATCGGTCTGCTTAAGAGACGGTGGCGTGTGGACAGAACAGGGGTATGCTGCTCTATAGCCCTGAATTGTGATGGCGTGCGGCGTCCTCCACAATGTGGCACACCGCACGCCTATACCACTGCCAGAGCATCATATCCCCCCACCAGACGAACCAGAAGCTGTGCTCATCAATGCTGCACATCCTACCCTGGAGGCCATTCGGGCCCGGCAACATTTGATTTCGACCATATTTATTTATTTTATTTATTTATCCTTTATTTAGCCAGGAAGGTCCCATTGAGATACAAGATCTCTTCTTCCAGGGAGTCCTGGTCAAGGCAGCAGCATGAGCAGTTTCACATGTATACATACAAAACGTTTAAAACATTAAAAAAACATAAAAAAACAATTTGACACGTACAATACATCAAAGCAGCACAGAGGAAACAGCAGGAGGAGAGTTGTACAGGCCAGTCCAATATAACTGTTCCACACTCCACATCAAAATCTCAGATTAATAAAACAACAACATGTTTCCTTCCAGGGCGGTTTGTAAAAGTCTTTAAAAAGATGTAAAGAAGGAATGCTCCTAGGTTAGTACTTTTTTGCAGCTCATTCCAGGCCCAGGGTGCATAAAAGGAAAAAGCAGTTTTACCAAGCTCTGAGTGCACCCTGGGGACATGTAAAAGAATACGATTATTAGATCTTGTACAGTAGTTGCCTGTATGATAAGACAAAAGGTTGAGATATAAGGGCATTTTACCTTGTAATGACTTGGCAATAAATATCAACATATGTGTTTCTCTCCTCTGATATAGAGAAGACCACCCAAGTAGTTCATATAAAGTACAATGGTGAGTGTGAGAACCAGCATTCGTTATAAAGCGTAATGCAGCATGATATGCAGAGTCTAGTTTTTTTTCAGGAGGATGAAGCTGCATGCATATAAATTACATCACCATAATCTAAAACTGATAAAAATGAGCTTTTGCACAATTTTCTTTCTGGCCTCAAATGAAAAGCATTTTTTAAGCGGAAAAGAAAGCCAAGCTTTGGAGAAGTTTTTTTCAATAGATTATCAATATGCATGTTAAATGTCATCTTATCATCAAGCCAGATGCCCAAATATTTGTACGAGGTAACTCTCTCTATACATGTACCTTCTAGTGTTGACAATGTGAAATCAGTGATCTTTTACGAGTGAAGGTCATATATTTGGTCTTTTTTGGATTAAGGTCCAACTTCAGTTTTAATAATGAATGCTGCAGGGACTGAAAAGCATCCTGCAAATGCTCTATGGCTTGATTCAAAGAGGGTGCTACCATATAAATAATTGTGTCATCAGCATACAAATGTAGCTTAGCAGGATTTATTCCATGACCTAGGTCATTTATAAAAATAGAGAATAAAATGGGGGCTAAAATAGATCCTTTGCGGGACACCTTTGTTTACTGTAAGAAAGGTTGAGGTATCATTTTTTACAGTGATGCACTCATGTTCTTTCAGTTAAATAGTTCTTAAACCAATTTAAAGCCATGTCACTAAGGCCTATACAGGCAAGTCTCTGTAATAGGAGTTGGTGGTTAGTCAAATGCTTTTGACAAATCAACAAATAGAGCTGCGCAGTCTCTAGAGCTTTGATAATATCATTTGTAACTAGCATTGTCGCTGTTATAGTACTGTGGCCTGATCTAAAACCTGACTGACAATCACTGAGAATATTATTATCAGATATAAATTGTTTCAATTGGTCATTCACAAAAGATTCAAAGACTTTGGCTATAACAGACAACCTGAAATGGGACGGTAGTTATTAGGATCGGAGGGTTCACTCTTTAATAAAGGGAAAACCATAGCAGATTTCCATGTACCAGGTATGATATTAGAGGTTAAGCTCAGATTAAAAATAGAAGCAATTGGCTCTGCAATAATATCTGCAGCAATTTTTTAGAAAATAAGGCTCTAATTTTATCAGGGCCAGAAGATTTCTTACAATCTAAGCTCAATAGGGCTTTATGAACTTGAAGAACAGAGATGGGAGTAAATGTGAATTGCCAAAGGGGTACAAAGGACAGACTCTGAGTTTCCTTCATCACCAGGACCTCCGTAACACTGGGGTCATATGTTGAACCAGAAGAAATGGACCATATAAAACAGGCAAGGACACAAATCATTTATTAACCAAAGCATTTATTGAATTGCTGATGTTTGTTTTGAGCTGATCCAACTGATACCGCCGATTGCCCTCACGATCTCCTGTTGTGACTCCAGCACAGCACGAGTGAGGACACGGCCAGTCGGACGGGCAGCAGCAGCCGGTGGTTGCACTGATGCCGGAGACGCCGGAGACGCGGGGACACTGGGGATGCTGGAGACGCCGAAGGGATGGTGGAGGAATCCCTCGACTCATGAAGCCCGAGATGATGAGGATGCTGGAGACGCGGAATGGCAGAGGAACTTTGGAATCTTTAATGCTGGACTGTTCCTCTCCTGTCTCATTGTCTGTTTTAGAACAATAAATTCAGTATTTAAACACGAGTCAATCTTTGATGTCGCTTTTCATATGCTGGCATGTTTAAAGTTAAATTCAAAAGATTTATGAAATCACATAATACCATGCATACATTTACGATTAACGCCTGTTATAGGACTGTGAGCAGGCTATTGAGCTGTATACTCAACACGTTTGTTTGAGTTACCCAAAAGAGATGGTAATGTCTGAAAAGAGCAGTGTCACCCACAATGGTACCCTTTGCTCAAACGGGTGAGCTCCTCCTCTCCTGTCCCTCCACCTGTTTGGGCCACACTTTGGCGGTGGGCAGCCGCCTCCGCTTAACCCCGACCTTTATGTCGGACCACTTTTTTCACCTCGGCCAGTGTGCGCCTCCGACCCCACAGCATTGACCGCCGCACACACACTGTCCCACTCCTCTTCCGTTTACAGGTGATGCCGGACGAAAAAGCGTGCCAAACAGAACATTTTTTTTCTTGCCTCCACTTCATTTCAACCTCGCAATCAGTGAAATACTCATCTTTAGTTTGTTGTTTTTGATCATGCAGAGAGGGGAATCTCAGGAGGGCCATTTAAATATGATTTGCATATTTAAATGGGGGCCTGAAAGGGGGGTCAGGTACGCCAACATGTGCGCTCAATTCCACGCTGATTGGGATGTTCAAAGGAAATGTGCTTGGATTCATGTGTACGCACAGATTTATACATCTGATTTTTTTTTGTGCGTGCCGTTTTTCTGGATTTGAGACGCCATTTTCTAGTAGGAAATCCACGCAAGTCTTTATACATGAGGCCCCAGGTGTCCGGATCTCCGTTTCTTTGCATTGTTGTGATGGAAGAATAAAATGTCTATTTAAAACACTTGTATGTATTTCCTGGCTTGCTTTCTGACACCTTTTGTTCCCTTTAGGACATAAAAAGAGTTTTTTTGAAGACTGCTCATTCAAGGAAAAATGTATCTACCCTCTCTCTGGGTATAATGTTTAATAATGTATAATAAAATGGTTCGTTTAATGCAATGGGTCACCTTGTTTATTTTGTACTATTGACAAAACTCTTTTATCAGCATAAATTGAGCAGTTGCTTGCATCAGTTGATATCCACTTGCTGTACATGTTTACGTGAATGTCTTGACATGATATTTAGATGTGAGTAATAATGACCATAGAGACACGAAAAATATAAGTTCATCCAATCTAAAAATCATTTGCATTATGATAGGAATCTTTTCCCTCCAAAATGAAATGGAGAAAAAGTGATTAATTCTGTAAAACAACACTCCCCAGAAAAAAATCCTACCATAATTGAAGCCAGCATCGTGATCACTGAACATTATGCGTATATACTAAGCCAACTGAAAATTTCTACGAATATAGTCGCCGCTGTCTACGTATTCTATGTAATTGGAGAAATCTCCCCTTTTTTCCAAAATCTGAGCAGTCTAACTGAAAAATGCTGTCTCTCCGCCATTCCCCGACAAAATGCTATTCTATCTATTGAGCAGAAGTGTAGCCAATGTGGTCAGTACACATTTTACGTTATCATTTTCCAAAAACTGCCGCAAATGTAATCACTGCTTCTATCTGTCCCGCTTGGAACCATTCAAACTAATTGACAGCGCGGGTCTATATGGAACTATTTGGAGCTACGTGGACCATGTGACCACGTACCGACAAGATCAAAGCGTGTCGTCACTCTGTTTTTCAACGGCTCTGGTCACTACGCCCCGCACCTCTGGAACTCCCTGCCGTCACACCTCAAACAGCTAGATTCCATCTCTACATTCAAAGCCCAACTCAAGACTCACCTGTTCAAAATTGCATACACAGAGCCCCTGCCCTTCTCCAAATTCCTGACCTGGACAACACCTACCTTCTGTCCTTCCGCTCTCTCAGGTCAATTCACCATTATCTCTTTATTTTTATTTTATTTTATGTGTTTTATCCTATTTTGCATTGTCATGTACTGTTTTTACTTCTGTCTTTTTATGTATGCCCTATGTTGTTTAGTTTATTTGTTACTTCTCTGTACTGCGTTCTTTGGTTTCTTGAAAGGTGCGCTACAAATAAAATGCATTATTTTTATTTTATTAGAGGAGTCAAAAGAATAATCAGAAGAGTTGTCCAAGAGCCAAGGACCACTCACAGAGAGCTTCAGAAAGACCTGGAATTAGCAGTTACTGTTGTTTCAAAGAAAACAAAAATAAGTAATGCACTCAACTGCCATGGCCTCTATGCACGCTCACCATGCAAGACTCCATTGCTGAATATAAAGCATGTTGAAGCTTGTTTAAAGTTTGCTGCACAACATTTGGACAAGCCTATGAAGTACTAGGAGAATATAGTCTGGTGAGATGAGACCTGAAACTGAACTCTTTGGACGTCATAGCACACACCATGTTTGGAGGACAAACGGCACTGCACATCTCCCCCAAAACACCATACTAACAGTGAACTTTGGAGGTGGGAACATCATGGTGTGGGTCAGTTTTACAGCATATGGTACTGGCAGACTTTATATAATTGAAGAAAGGATGAATGGATAAATGTACTGAGAGATACTTGATAAGAATCTGCTGCCATCTACCAGGATGCTGAAGATGAAAGAAGGGTGGACATTTCAGCAAGACAATGATCCCAAACACACAGCCAAGGAAACACTCAACTGGTTTCAGAGAAAGAAAATAAAGCTGCTAGAATGGCCCAGTCAATCACCAACATCCAACTGAAAATCTATAAAAAGAACTGAAGATCAGAGTTCATAGAAGAGGCCCCCAGAACCTTCAAGATTTGATGACAGTTTGTGTGGAAGAATGGGCCAAATCACACCTGAGCAATGGATGCGACTAGTTTCTCCACACAGGAGGCGTCCTAAAACGGTCATTACCAACAAAGGCTTTTTGACTTAGTATTAAATAAGTTTCAGTAAGCATGTTCAGTACATTTTCCCTGTGTCATTCCACTTTATTCCACATAACTTAATTTATGGACTTATTAGTTTTGATTTCTTTGTATGTGTGGATTACTTGGGTTGTTGCCAACATCTGGTGAAAATTTCATGTCAATAGCCACATTAGAAATACAGTACTGTGCAAAAGTCGTAGGCACATTTAAAGCAATTTTGTAGGGCAAATATGTTTGCAAAAATGATGAAATTAAAAATTGGTGAGACTGAGAAATGTACTATGCAGAGCTGTAAACTGTTAAAAACTAAGCCAAAGCTATATTTGGTGTAACTACAGTTTGCCTAAATATTTGGGACACTGTCCTGTTGTGCTATAGTTTTATGAGATGACTAGTTTTTGCTTGCTTCAAGCAGAGAGGAGAACTTGCTACTGTTCTTCTGCAGACTGACTGTCTCGCTTGCACCTCTCCCTCCAAGAAACTTCAGACAGCCATTATGATGCTGACATCAGGGTTCTGACAAGACTAGATTATCTGCATCAACTGATTTTCAATGACACACAAACATTCATTAATTCAACTTTTCTTTAAATTACCTTTAGGAATTTCAAATTTGCATTTTATCTTCAGAAACTTTAATGTGGAAAACAAAAAGTAAACATCAAAAGCAGATTAAAATTTTTAAAAGTGCAGGGTGCCTAAGACTTTTGCATAGAACTGTATATTTACTGAGAAAAATGTTGACGCATTGAATACCTGTTTTCCCCGCTGTATCTATATATTTATGTTTTTCTTATTTTTTTTTTCTCAGCATATTAGAGAGATCTATGATCAGAGTGAGGGGATTACTTTTTGGTCGCCAGGGGATGGGATAGGGATATGGGGTAAGGTTAAGATTGATGGAAAAAGTGACTCAATGGATGTAGGGGAGACCGGCGTTACTTCAGCCACGGGGTTAAGTCTGTCACCCCAGTTTTTTTCATTGCAAACGCACTGACGGGAAAACGAAAATGTGCAAATTATGTGACATCCCAGCGGCTTCATCTCTTGGAAAGAAGAAGGACTGGTAGTGTCATGTAAGTGTATTCCGCCTAAATAACTGAATTTTGACCCAAACTGTAAACTTTAAGTTTTGGAAAGAAATGCGTCTAGCTTCTTTGAAGACAAAGATTTCCGCGGTGGTTTTACTGTTTCCTAAACGTATGTAACTAGAGTTATTAACAACACATCTGATAAAGGCCTGCTGCGATCATGAGATGAGAGATGTGGCCTCATTTCCAAAATGGCCCCACGGGGCTACACTGGCCAAGCAGTATGGGGTTAGTTCCTCAGGGTTAGTAGCCCCGGGTATGCCAAAGTTGCCCCGCTTGTACACAGCTTAGCTGTCAGGAAGCCTCAACCAGCCTCTCTTGCCCGCGCAACGGCCTTCATCGAACACTCAGTTCATGATTTCTTCGTCAAGTTGGGTGAGCTGTATGACAAGCACAAATTTGAACCCAAAGACATGTGGATGACATAAAACCGGTGATACAACGGTACAACAGCCTGAGTACGTAACCTCGTGAATAAACTGTAATAATTTAATGTATGTAATGTAATATAATTTTACCCCACCCATCTGACGAAGTAACCCCGGGTATGGGGTTGCTTCGGCATGTTTGTGATATATCGAAAATTGAATATTGTGACGTAAATATATGTTATATTGAGATTGTATCAATACAAGTTTTGTAGGCGACATTCTGCACTACACATATACCATAAAGGTATTTCTCTAAGTTTTAGCAACAAAGAGTTATGGAAACAAATACAAAATCATGATGAGGTAACCCTGGTCTCCCCTATACTTCAGTGACCAGAGCTGTATTTTGGTGAAATGTATTGTAAAATATGTTGATGGTTACAGTGTTGCTTACAAACTCTATACCATGTATGAACTTTGCCTGTTTTTGGGAAAACTAAATAAAAAATTGATCACAAAAAAATTTGGAATGCACTGCATCAAACAATATAGCCGCCATGGGAGCCATCTTCAAATCCAATGCTGCAGATACCTAAAGTTCTTATGAGCCATGCTCACTCAGCAAGATTTCCACTGTGCTGCCTTCGCGGAGGTTTGCGCTCTCTGAGTGCCTCCAGTCTTCTATCTCTTTTTATCTGCGATCTGCTTCGAGCTCTTGTTCTGAAATCCCTGAGATTGTTTCTATGAAGGTCACCATGATGATTAAAAGAGATAGCATTTTATCATGTAACTGTGGTACTTTTCCCATAGTCCAGCTCATGACATATTTTGATATTACCCTGGTGTAATATCACTTTTGTGAAAATTTAATTGGCTGAGAGCGAGGAAAGAAAAAAAAATCGCTCTGCATTACATCATGCTCTTAAAGTGCTTGTTCATCCAAAAATAATATTTGGACCACAGAATCCTAAATATAATTACATCCTTTGTGCATTGGTCATTTCAAATTCTAATCAGCCGCTACAAATTTATTCGTATTTTAATCACTGAAAATCGCGATGATCTCGGAAAGAATTTATCTTTGGCAATGACATTATGAGAGGAACCTACCCAGCGGCAGAGAATACTTTCTCAATGGCATTGGACTCAGTGATTCGTAATTGTGTGTATAATTGCAAACAGGGCCTCATCTGACCTGCATGGGCCACAGGCTGATTGTCACTTGGTTCCTTTTCACCTTCTGATGTGGAAAATATTTATTTTCATTAATTTATTGAAATAATATTCTTTAACAGCATCTTGTTTTCCTTTTGTTTTCAGCTTTACTTCCGCATTTGGAACTCCTCCCATTATGCCACTTCCACTAATTGGCAAATTTGGGTCAATCTTCATTTTGTTTTCGGAAATTCGGACCTCAATAAAAGGCTAATTTTCTAGAAAAAGCAGCAAATTTGGGGTATTTATCAAACAGGCTACTGTTCATGAACTGTTTGGTCAAATGTATACCAGATTAGTTTTTCTTCGAGAAAATACGATGAAATTGCATATTTACCCGAACTGAATACGGAGAGTAACGTTGGTTAAATCAGAATGGCTTAGCGGTGTAGCAAGCCAGCTAAGTACCACTCTCATAACTAAAGTTTGCAACACTGAGCTAACCAGCTAGTGTGTAAGGAGTACCTTTCCATCACTATTAGGCCTATGTAACATTAGTTTTTTAGCTAGCTAGCTACTCAGTTGACTGTGAATTGAAAAACCATGGCTAGTTCAACCGCGAATGTTTGTGATTCATTGACTTACAGAGCATCATAGCAATGGCGGCACACGGCGCTATGGAAATTAAGTTTGTTTAATGGTTAAATTACGCAATTCAGTTTTGTGATATATACAATCTTATACTCGTGGTCTCATCATATGAAAGTTATGAAAATTGTTGAGTAAATTTTGAGTTCGTCGCTTGCAGCTCGCAACAAACACAAAATTTACTCAACTCGTTTCATAACTTTCATATGACATGCCCATTCGTGTAGTTGTAAGATCCTCTATTTAGCTATTCCTTGTTGTTATCCTGATGGGCCCTTGGCATGAGCCAGTGGCACTTGCCACCTGCTAACCCCCTTGCTCATTTTTATGTGGGTATAAATGTGTCCTTTAGGGGCAGAGAGGGAGATACCATACTCATGCTAATGGATGCAAATAAGACTGTTGCACCCAGCAGGCAATTTTGTTCTTTCATTCTTTCCCTGTGTGCTCATTATAATCTACCCTCCCCAGTTATCTGATGTTTGCTTAGTGAGACAGTCAGCATCTCTGCCCTTCTCCCAAAGGGTTCAAGAGTGCAATTGTTGAGATGTCAATGAATTTTTGGCACCAGACATTGGCACTGAGTTTTGAGAGATAAGTTCTGAAGGCTACCATACAAGCATTCATATTCAGGATCTCTTTGCTAGCTGTGCTGAGAAGATGATAGCCATGTTGTCTCATCTGCTTCTTTCTTACATCTGCATCTCCACACTAATGCAGGCCACTACTTCAGTTAAACGAAAGACCTGCATGATGCCTGAGCTGCCCCCAATGGAAATTGAAAAGTTAGACCCACACTTTCAGTTAAAGAAAATAATGGGAATGGGCTTGACAGGGAGTCTCCGGAAGATAGTGGATATTCAAGCTACTTGCTTCAGCTTCAGTATATCACAGTACTCTTATTGAAGACTGCAGTCAGCATATGATCCTTGCTACTCTGCCTAGGGCTGTATGAGTTGTGTTTCCTCTAAACAACAGCAGTTTGTCTTGAACATTGATTGCATTGCTTATTCTACCCTCATATAAGAGGCTTGCATGCTTCCTTTATCGGTAATGTTACCTGATAATGTTCTACAAAATGTGATTCAGAATATTTTTGCCACACGAAGCCTTAAATGCCTCCTCAATCAAGAGGAAGAATCTTTGATGTGCTTAACCCTTTCGCAGGCACAGCGACATTTTTGTCGTTTTAACCAACGTGTTTTATAAAGTCTTCTTTAAATTCCCCGATTGCGGGAATTCCCTTGTTAGTTACACTCATTACCATTGGCTGTCTCTCAGGTCACCCAGCACTGTATTTTTAGCCGTGAAGCGAGGCATGGGATTTCTAAAAACGCTAAATCTGAGACTACTTCCGGTCAAATTGTGGGACATGTGAACATGGCATCGATTTAGTACAAATAGCCGGCATTCTAGCCGTGTTTCTAAACGTAAATACAACGTGGATGAAGTTTTTGCTTTATTGAATGACTCTGACGATGAGTTTGAATATCCAGAGAGCGGGAGTGACTTGGATCCAAACGATTTTAGCGATTCTGGAGAGGATTAAAACATAAAAACATCAGTTATGGGAAACTTATGAGATTTGGTGTTATTTTATTGTTGTTTTGAATAACAATCATATTTTGGTAAAAACCCAAAATTAATCCGTCCGTGGGGGTATGCATCTGGGCCAAAATTTGCCTGCGAAAGGGTTAACAAGCAGTCTGGCAGCCAACTACTGAATGTGTTGTATATCTGAGTATATATGTATATCTTTGTCTGAACCCTTGTATATCAAAATAATTCTCAATACATAAAACAGCAGCTGTGCTGGCACCAAGTCAAACACTTGTGCTTATTTTGTTATCTTCCTGAAAGATGGAAATCCTACAAAAACTCTCATATCTATCAACGTACGGGAGCCAGGGGAGCTTGGGTGGTGGGGAGCTGCTCTCGGAACCCACTTGTATGCAAATTTATAACATACAGTTGTGCTCAGAAGTTTGCATACCCTTGCTGAATTTGTGAAATCTTGCCAGTCATTTTGAAAATATGACTCACCATGCAAAAAGCTTGTCTTTGGATAGTGATCTGGTGAAATCATTTATCATCACGTAGTGTTTGGCTCCTTTTTAAATCATAATGATAACTGAAATCACCCAAACAGCCCTAATCATAAGTTTACATACCCTTCAATGTTTGACCTTGTTATATAGACACTAGGTGACACACTCAGGTTTAAATGGCTATTCAGGGTTCCACACCTGCGGCTTTTTAAATTGTAACTAGTGTCTGTGCATAGAGTTTGGAAGCTCCCAAGTGGAGTGGATGCACTGATCTGGCTGGACACTGAGCCATGGGGAGCTGAAAAGAACTGTCTAAGGACCTTTGTAACTAGGTAGTTTAACTCCTTCAACCCCACAGCCCTCTACAGAGGGCTGACCAACATATTCCCTTCAACCCCAAATTCCTGTAGGGAAAATTCAAACAATCTGACTAATTGATTGGAACATATCAGGTTACATTTAATGGGATTCCAGAGATAACAGTAAGATACAATGTCCAGATAATGACCAGCCCTCTATAGAGGGCTGTGGGGTTGAAGGGTATAGTGATGCTAGAATATCTGGGGTTGAAAGAGTTAACTTTTGAAAGATGGGAAAGGATATAAAAAGATATCAAAAGACTTTAAAATGCCAGTCAGTACTGTTCAGTCCATGATTAAGAGGTGGAAAATTAGGGGATATATTGATACCGAGCCAAAGTCAGGTAGGCCAAGAAAGCTTTCAGCTGAAACTGCCAGGAGAATTGTTCGGGACACAAAGAAAACTCCACAAGCTACCTCAAGAGAAATACAGGATGCTCTGGAAAACAGATGGTGTGGTCGTTTCAAGGAGCACAATAAGGAGGCACTTAAACAACAATGAGCTACATGGGTGAGTTGCTAGAAGGAAGCCATTATTGCGCCATTCCCACAAAAAAGCCCACCTAAAATATGACAGACAACACCTCGACACAGCTCACAACTTCTGGAATACTGCCATTTGCAGTGACAAGACTAAAATAGAACTCTATGTTCGGAGAGCAGTCAACAAAGCCTATGGTGAAAAATATACCATTCCCACAGTAAAGCATGGTGGTGGCTCTCTGATGTTTTGGGGGAGTGTGAGCTCTAAAGGCGCGGAGAATCTCATGCAATTTGATGGCAAGATGAATGCAGCATGCTATCAGAAAATACTGGCAGAAAAACTGCATTCTTCAGCGGGAAAGCTATGCTTGGGATGCACTTTCCAGCATGACAATGATCCATAGCACAAGGCCAAGTTGACCCTCTAGTGGTTACGGATGAGAAAGGTGGAGGCTCTGGAGTGGCCGTCACAGTCTCCTGACCTCAATATCATCAAGCCGCTTTGAGGAGATCTCAAGTGTGCAGTTCATGCAAGATGACCAAAGAATTTGCCGAAGCTGGCGGCATTTTGCAAGTAAGAATGGGAAACATTACCACCTGAGAGAATTAGGGGCCTCATCACAACTATCACAAAAAACTGCATGCTGTTGTTGATGCTAAAGGGGGCAATACACAGTATAAAGAAATAAGGGTATGCACACATTTGAACAGGGTTCATTTCATTTCTTTCCCTTATTGCCATGTTTTATTTGATGGTTGTGCCATTCTACATGATCCATAGTTGGCTATGAAACACATCAAAGAAATGTGTTTTGCCTGGCCATTCATGTTTTCTTTAATAAACATTATTCAGCCAGGTTATGCAAACTTTTGAGCAAAACTGTAGTTAAGCTAAGATTACGCTTTTTCTGCAAGGAAACCCAATTGGAGTCACAGTTAATCATAATTACACAACATTATGAATGCTTGTTCATTAACAACAATTACAATTGCAACTCATTATTGATGTTGATTATCTTGTAACAACGGCATGTTCAGGCCTGCAAACAGACCTTAGATGGCAAGTGAACCATCAGTTCAGGACTCTTTTTGAAATATGATTTGCCCGTGTCTACTTGTTGTGTAGTCAAATTGGAAATAGGTAATCAGTTGGTAATCATTTCAGGCACATAAATAATTTTTGTATGGTTTGAGAACCATTTTGAGTCATTCTCTTCTATTGTAATGCAGCTGTCACACCTTGCCGGATAGCGTTAATGAATGTCTGACAGAAAACAAAATTTTCAATCCATTCGTCTCCGTTTGCATGCGTTTCTTGTCCATTTCTCGTTCGGCGAATGTGTTCTTCGTCAAGCGGGGTCCGTTCAATCCGGCGGAAAGTTTCGTGCATTTTGAGCCTCGAGCGGTAACGGCTCGACTTTCACCACCGGATAATTTTCCTTGGCAAAGTTTCTATTCGTCGGACATTCGTCCATGCTATCCGGCAAAGTGTCACTGCTGCTCATACCATCCATCCTAAGAAAATCAAGGGAGGTCTATACAGTGTGTTAAAATAGAAATGCATCCAAGTGCATAGATGCACACAAAGTGTAAAGGGTGCACCTTCATGTTTGTAATATAGAGGGAGCTTTGATTGTTTTACTTGGCAGGTATCCATTTCTATTCTCCTGGGTTGGAAAAACTCAATGTGGAAAATGTTTGACCAGGCTACATGGCACTGATTTCTGGGGTGTTTTCACCTCCAAGAAGCAGCTAGTCTGGAATGCAAAATGATATATGGAAGCAAATTTAGCAGCTTTAAGGAGGATTGGATTTTGATTGTTGCTTAAAGGTGCACTGTGCAAGTTTGTTGACATCACTTCTGTTGATATTCGAACTCAAACAAAACAGAGGTAGCCCGCCCCTCCCTCCCATAGTTCCTTCATCCCCATGCTTCCGTAACTGTCAACTCTTTTCGGTGATTGGCCGGGACGGTTTGTTATGTGCCCCTTGCGTTTAATTGCAGTTTGTGACGCCTGTGTGGTCTCCAGAGCCCGGGTTTTTTTTTACAGTGAATTTAGGGGCAGGCAACTAACGGATCGTGGAGAGATGTCGGCGAATTGAGGCAAAAATATAATCACGCAGAAAGTAAACAAACTTGCATAGTGCACCTTTAAGTTTCAGGAAAAAGCAGAAGAATGAATCCCCTGGGTGCTTTGTCACCTGGTGGCTGAGCGCATTGCTCAAAGGGTAGACATTTCCCAGGCCCCTCCCAAGGTCCAGCCATTGCACTCAAATTACTTCACAAAAAACATCAACCCTGACCACAGCAAAGACGATCAGACCATGTGGTCAAGGAGCAATCAGCCCTAAAAAGGAAAAAAAAATCTCAAGGAGTATGAACAATATTTTGCCGTGGGAAAAAAAACCACTCAGAAATTAACTAGTTCCTTGAATTTTGCTGTTTTCAATTCATTTACCTTAATTCTATCTGCTCCTGACTCTGAGGGATTAGGTGTAATTCAGGCTAAGCAGTGGTTAGTGTCTAATTTTTGGAGAGTATGTAGTATGCTCACTGGAAAGTCACTTGAGGATTTTACTTAGCTCAATTAGCCAGTAACATTATCCATCCATTGACTGGGATCCATTGGAATTATCACTTTGGGTCAAGATATCATGGTGAGAATCATCCATACAGCATTGCTACAAACGGGGCAGATGAGGAGCCAATTGCAGAATCAAAAATGAGCCACCAGGGACTGTACCGTATATAATGAGGAGAACAAGAAAGATTGGAAGAGGGATTGAAGAACCTGCGGTACCCAATAATTTAGCACTGTGGAAGGGAAACCAGAGAGGAGACCTCAAATTTAGCATAAGAGGTCAACATTACCCATCAGGTATAATAATGCAACCCTAAATGAGGCAAAACCCACAAGCTATGTACACAGCACAATCAATAGCTACAGCTGATTGCACTACGGGAATAATGAGCCAATTAACCAAAAACCAGGATCAACCCACAAGACTGCTAGAACATATTAAGCAGCCATGTGGGTTGTGACACAGCATGCTTCCAAGTCAAACTATTTCTCAAAAAATACAGTATAGCGGGGCTACTTCAGTAGGTGTAATGGGTCTCTTGTGTAATGTAATGGTTCTTTGAGGGAATCCATTTGTTTGTTCAGTGTTGGTGCTACCTTCAATACTGCTGAGACTCCCAAGCACAGAGCTAAAGAAAACACTAGAGTGGACACAAGACCAGTTTTGGCGAGATTCACATCCGCCATCTTACCAAAGGATAGCGTCTTGCATGAAACTGTGAGAAACCTTTGACGAAGGTAGTTCAGAGGTGGAATACATAATAATAATAATAATAATAATAATAATAATACAATAAATTATGTTGATCATTTCTATCATACTTAATATTTTTACTGTGAAAGAAATTATTAATACTGGTAATTATTATGAACCAAGATGAACATTTAAATAATAACGTAAAAATTGCCATAATCTAGAAAAAAGAGCACTATAGGAATTCAAGGTACAAATACGTGTTCAAAATATGAAAACAGCTTTCCTTAGACATAAATATACAATTCTTTTATATATTATATATATTTTGTATGTACAGTTAATTTAAATTTAATTTTTTGAATTTTAACCAACAACAGACACCCGTAAACAAAGTAATAATTTATAAAATAATGTTTTTCATTTCATTCTATCTAGTCCCATATACACATGTACAGTGTTTGATTGCGCAATTCCTTCTGCCAATTCCTTACACAAGATGGCGGACGTATCTCACGTTTTGCGGTTGGTTCAGCCAATGACGTTGTCCTCTCTAGTGTTCTCTTTAGCTCTGTGTTCCCAAGTTTTTATTGGCCAACTTAAATTTTAACTTAAAGCAATAAATTTGTAGCAAGCTATGCTTAATGTATGAGATTGCATATGCTATTTTGCTTTTAGTCATGCTATCCTGCTGATCTGGCTGCCACTGGTGCAGGTAGACTTATTCCTACTGTTCCTAATTTTAACTGAGCAAAACATACTAAAAATAAAATGGACGAAGGCAGATGCGGGTAACTGGGGCAATTAAAACATACCAATTTGATCTGTGTAAATTATAGTCAGCTGCTGTGGTCACACACAAAATGACGGAATTAAATTTGGTAAACAGGGCTCTTATGGGGTCACAGAGTGAGTAGTCTGGAGAGGAAAGATGTTTATAAGCAGCCCTCAATGTTCCAGAGCAAAGATTGCCCATTGTTTTCAGCTGTTTTGCTCCACTCACTTGAACTCACTACACCTTCTGCTCTATCATGCCCTCTCTTACCTCTAATTAGTAAATGCTGTGATGGCTGATCCTCTCACTCTCTCATTTCCACACTTACCGTCGCAGACAGTGACTCAGCCCAATGGTCATTCTCGTAAATACACACTTTCACCGAGCAATAATCTTCACCCAAACTCATTGCACCATAGAATCACTCTCCCTTCCTGTTTCCCTAAAGGGACTAAATCATAAAGTTCATTCTCCATTACTCTCAAATTCTTTAAAACTGTCCCCTTCGCTCAATGCACACTCTGCCTTATTCTCTAGTTTCCCATGCACACCCTCCCTTACTCCCAAGTTCCCACCACACATTCTTCCTCTCTCTCAATTTCCATTCACATTCTGCTTTACTTCCATACACAATTCCCTTGCTCTCATTTTTAAACAAACTCCCCTTACTCTCAATTTCCATACACATTCTTGTAGAACTACCTCAAATGGCAAGTCGGTGCAACACCGTGCGCAGCCACTTTGGCAATTTGGTAGATGGACGTGCGCCAAGATGGGTGTGGCGGCGAAGTAGGGGGAGGTGTCACATATTCATCATGACGCAGTGACAATTTTGTGGCAAAAGGCTCCGCCGAAAGTGCGCAGAGCTCGGCAGCTCCAACCTGGTTTACTTTCTGTGCAGTGGTAATTTGGCTGACCGGCGCGCAGTGCGCACACGTCACCGAAACCTCACAGGCAGGTTTCCAGAATGTCAGGCATGCAATAAATAATTACAGCAACCACTATTTCATGTAACTACTATCTGAATCAGCACATAAATTATAGTATCTATATCGATTGTCCTGATGTCAGATCAGAGAGAGAGAGAGAGAGAGATATGTGCATGTGGGCGCGTGAGTGCGTGTGTAGGCTATGTGGGCTTGTGCCCTTCAGCTGCTTTCACACCGGACACAAAACAAATTTTTCGCACGACTGATTACATTCAAAGTCAATGCAAAGACGCGAATACACGAGTGTATTTGCGTCTTTGCATTGACTTTGAATGTAATCTGTCATGCGAAAAATTTGTTTCGCGTCCAGTGTGCAAGCGGCTTAATACTATTATAGTCTCTTAGGTTTTATCCTTTTTAGTGGGGGAAAGGAATACAGCCTGATTGCTATGATCTCGTACTGAGTTAAGATCATATATTGAAAATAAATGTGTGACGTATCTTGCATTGTTGTCCATGCATGTTAATCCCAAAATTTTAAGCAACAACGGGGTGTAATAATAGGAACACGCTATCCATTGTTTCTCTTCCCAATGATGCAGGCAGAAGAAATAAATGAGCAACCGTCGTATTTCATTCCAACTTCATAAGTTTGAATGATCTGACGTAGTTTCGTTTTGAAATTCCATTCAAGTTCGCTAATGGTAATAATTTGCGAATGCCCTAGCTTGCCAGATAACTCATATTCGTAATGCTTAATATAGACGTAAGCGGTGCAGAAAACATGCCTGAAGCAGCAAAGTAAAATGCAACATTAACGCATCAGGCAGATATAGGACAGAGGCTTCTTTATCCAATATTTTAAAGGTGAGGAGAGGAGCTCATTTGATTGGTGAAGATTTGACTCGGCTGTGTTAAATCCACTCACGCCTTCTCTCCTCCCTCTTTGCCACTTGTGCCGGCAGGAGGGACAGAGGCAGGACAGAGGAGTACTTGCTCCGGGCACGAAATTGCAAAATACGCCTGGATACACCCCGTTGGCGCGGCGCTCCCCCCATTCGCCGCGCCTGCGCCTGGTCAACGAATTTAGAGCCCATAATCTTAAAATGACTCCAAAGTGGTCAATCTGTTAAGTGCAATGATGGATTTAACTCACTGTAGTTCCCATGCTAAACAATATGTGGCTCATATGTTCCACACTTCAAGAATGCATTAAGTGTTCAATGGAATTGTGGTCCAAAAAAAAAAAAATGTTAAAAATGAGTTGGACCACTCTTGTTCAAAGAGGCTCAATTACTATACATGAATGTCGCGCAAGAGCTTATGTTAAAGAGTCCCCCAGAACCATTCCATTTCTCCAGTTATATACCAATGACAAAAATGCACAAAAAGTGCTAAAGTGCACAAAAACAAAATAAAAAAAAAGGTGAAAAACAAAACCAAACGTTTTGGTCCCTATCAGACCATCATCAGTGCTGGAAGTGCATCAGTCACAGGCACATAAATAAAGAAATCCTGTTGGGTGTGTCCTCTAAAGCTAGAGAGCAATCACCTGTACCAGAGGTAGCCTTTTTTCATTTTTGGACTCCAGTTATATTCCCAAAGCAAGAAACACAAGGTCATGAAAATATGAGTAAGAAATGGCTACATCAGTAATCATACGTGCATGATGCTTACATGTGTAACACACTGGTTACCCCTTGCCTGACACCATTAATATAAACAAAAATGACCCTTACACTTCCCTGCAAAACATTGCACAATGGTTGTCTATCCTTATGTTTGCGCAGAATTTGTATATACAACATAAAGATGGGGCGACAGGGCAACATGACCGCACAAGCGTCCCTTATTACCCCTTCATGTCAGCTCTGTAAACAGTGTTGTTTCCTTTTGGGGGACTGACAAGAGCGCATTTCTGAAAACACCCTACGCTCTCCCTCACTTTAAATTCATATACACAGACTGCCTTCCTCTCTATCATCCCATGTACACTCTCACCTCCACTGCTTTCCCAAAGTACACTCTCCCTTCCACCCAAGTTCCCAACATACGTTGTACATTCTCCCTTTCTTTCATATATTTCCATACACTCTCCCTTACTTCCAAACATACTTTCCGGTACTTTTATTTTTCATACACTCTCTCCATTCTTCCCACTTATCGTACATACTTGTCCTTACTTCAGTTTCCTGACACGCAAACTATATTACTCTCAATTACCCAACACACACTCTCACCTTACACTCTGTCAGAGTGGAAGTGATAATATGAGACCAATGCAGCTGAGGGAAAAAGGGAACTAGTTGAAGCGTAGACTCCACAGGGTTTCTCCTGTCCTTGGCCTCACTCTACCATAGATGGGTTTATTACTGGCTCAAAAGACACACAAACTAACCAGCAGGATTTGTGTCAACTGATCTCCACAATCAGACAAAAGAGCTCATTCTTCAGAGAAGCAGCACCCTCAGCTGGACCCATTAATGCACACACACCCCTTGAACTCAAGCAGAAAGGCTTTTGGTTCATTTCAAAATTTTGCTCACTTTGCTTTTGCACCTATGTCTGTGTGGCGTGTCTAACAACACAAACTCATGAAAAATCAAAGAAAAAAAGCAGTTTGATGAAATAAGTCTTTGTTTCAGCGTAGAAGATGCTGACTTCATGGTTGATGTCATTCTCTGCAGTTGGCCTCTAGCTCCTTATAATGCTGCCAAAAAGTCATTCATGTCATATATATTGCAGTAGGAATAACACTCAGAATAAATTATGCCATTCACCCAACAGATGGTAAAATCCAATGTTTTTGCGTAAGTCCATGGAGGCCACACAGGTCATTTGTTCTTTACTGGAAGTAGACTTGTGCTTAAACAGGAAATGATCAGATGCACTTCTAGTATTTCTCATTTCATTATACAAAACTTTTTGCAGAAAACTTAAATCATTTTAAAGCAGCAACTTTCAAAGCACATCCACAAACAAGAGGCATCTGTGAGGTTACGCTCAGGAACCAGACGCGAGAACCAAGTAATCCAAAAAGCTTGTGTTTTATTAGGAAAGGGGGCGAACCCCCGCAGAGCAGGAGGCAACAGTACAAAGTCCACAATCCAAAAATCAGACTCCCAGGTACGTAATCCAAGTCGTAATCAGGGCAGCAAACACAAAACTCGTGGTCGGGCAAAAAAAGGTTCGATACACAGATGAAAACAAATCCAAGACAAAGCCAAAATCGTAATGAGGGACGGTCCAGTCAGAAGTGAATCACAGAGAGTACAAGGCATAAACAGTCGCAGCACAGGTAAACCAGGAGAAACGTTCTGACAAAGAGCTGGCTGTGAAATGACTGCTTAAATATACAAACGGGAAGTCACATGCTAAGATAGGGAACAGGTGAGCTGGATCAGACTAATTAACAAAGGGCTGAACATGAGGAAGTTCCTAACTACATAAAATTGGCAATGCATGGTGAAAAACAAAACACGGACCGGAATAAAACTGCAAAGATGAAATATGGAAGACATACACAGACAAAGCAAAAACAAAACATGGCAAGGCATCTAAATCACAATACAAAATACAGAGCATGGTCAGACAAGACAGAATTCAAAATAAACGTGGCAAACAGGGCAGAATCACAACAGCATCATTATATTCCAGCAATCTGAGGTGCATATGCTCTTACTGGCTTTGTTTTACACACTTAAACTACTCTACCAACTTTATTGATGCTGGTTTCCTTGGTGAATTTTAGACATATTTGAAAGTTACTCATTTAAACAAATTGTTTTATTTTTTCACCTTGCTTCCTATGTTCTTGGAAATGAACAATGGCTTAAAGGCAGAGAAAACCTTTTTTTTTCAGCTTTTACTCCATAAAAGTACACCGCCCCTACTATTCAAATATATATTTTTGGGTAATTTTTGAAAAAATTTTAACAACTAAATCAGCTCGAGAAGGTCAGATTTATACATTGTTGGTGATGCGGTAAGTTTTTTTTTTTTTTTTTTAAATTATTATTTTGGGAATTTTCCCTTTATTCGATGGTTATGCAGTGTAGAGAGACAGGAAGGTTGGGGAGAGGAATGGGGGAAGACATGCAGCAAATGACCCGAGCTGGATTCAAGCCCAGGTCGCTGCGGGAAGGACACAGCCTTTCTGGTACGCGTACTTAGACCGATGAGCCACCGGACCCCGGTGGTGCGGTAAGTTTGTTGGAATCGGAGAAGCTTGCCACGTGACCCGGACACCGGAACTCTTGACACGTGGAGGTTATCAATGAAATTAAACATGGCTTCTGCAGCAGGAGTTTGTCTGATGAATTGTTTGTGAACCAGTATGACAACAATGACAAATTATAAGCTGATATAAGATTTGGAAAGCCTGCCTGTATTATCTGTAACTGATGCTGTCATTCCTCCTTAGCCAAAGTTGACAGGCGTTTGGGTTCAGGGGGCCTGCCAATGACTGAATTCCGTTGGCACAGCATCATCTTTCAAAATATTTTGATATCAACTGGGCGATTCAATTCCATGTTTCGCGTAAATGTGCTCCTTGAAACAACTTGGTAAAAAGCATGCAGAACACAACCAGTGACTCTTTGTTGAATCTGATGCTGTGCAACCACTGTCGTAACAAGTCAGGCTTTGCCATGGGAAATTTGTGCAAGCTTGCGCCCTCAGGTTGGTCCGAGTTTCCAGTTTTGTTTGAGCAATTAACAACCGCACACAGTAGCATTATGACTGATTTCGTCGCTCAGGTTCTAATAATGATTGGTAATATCAAACCTTGACGTTTCGGTGTAAAATTAAGCTGCAGCATCAGTGATAATCAGGCTAATTTGTATACACTTTAACCTCTTCCATTCGGGACTTATCATCAGCGGGATTATTGCCGACTCTCACCTCGCCTTAAAGCGTATTACTTCTCCAAACCCACACCCATTAACACTTCCTGATTAGCAACTAAGCGTTAATTCATTCAGTTGCAAGGATCAAACAGTAGAATTACTGTCCGTTTCCCCTCGACTTACATTATTGTTCATTGCAATAGTAATCAAGCATTTTCCTAACCACAATAATAGTGACATAAAACATCATTGTCCTTCAAAGCTACTGAATGAGCTCACAAAGCTATATATATATATATATATATATTTATTCTGCGTCAGTGTCCGATCAGCTTGATATGCCAAAAAAAAGAACTCTTTAGAAAATGCGGTTTTGCTGACTCAAGTCCGTGTGTTAAATTTGCTTATGTAAAAATAAAACTCTGTCTGCAACCAGTGACATCCTAAAATAAATTAGGTTACACTTCTGAAAAAAAATTGCTAAAACGGGAGATGGAATTCAGAGAATGTATTGGATGATTAATTAATAAATTTTTATTATTATTTTTCCATCCCTGCAATATCACTCTCAAGAACATTGTAAATGTAGTCCATCAGTAATCTCTGTCATTTCTCTATAATTTCTTACAAATCACAGGCTTGGATGACACGATGGCGCAGTGTTTAGCTCTGTCACCTCAGAGCAAGAAGGTTGTGGGTTCAAATCCAGCCTGGGGCCTTACTGTGTGGAGTTTGCTTGTTCTCCCTGTGTTTGCTTGATTTCTACCGGGTACTCTGATTTCCTCCCACAGTCCAAGGACATGCGCATCAGGCTAATTGGAGACACTAAACTGCCCATAGGTATGGGTGTGAGAGTGAATGGTGTCTGAATGCTGCGTGCGCCCTGTGATGAGTTGGCAAGCTGTCCAGGATGGGTCCCTGTCTTCGCCCATTGTCAGCTGGGATAGACTCCCGCTCCCCTGTGACACTATTGAGGAAGAAGCGGTATGGATGGATAACAGGCTTATATATTGGTCTGATTGTTCAGTAAATAAATTGTGTGATTATTAATGAAACGATCTTAAACAGGAACAGATTGAAAGCAAATATGTGTTTAAGGGTCAGACATTCACAGTGTGCCATTAAAAATCCCGTTATCGCCATATGTTTAGGGAGTTAAATAGATGGTTTACGGTGGTTTCGGTACTTTGGCTTTTTGCTACTGCCGTTTCGTTACTGCGCGCTGCACTTTTGCTATAAACATAAATATTACTTAAGAATCAGCAGTAAAACTTTGTAAAAACCTTTCGCATTACAGCTGAGAATATTTTTTCAAGTTCTGACTCAATACGGACAATCAAGCAAAGATCGGCAACAAACACTTTGTTTGATTATGGTTGTGAACGGACTTGGACATATTAGTGAAAGTACCATGTGTAGTAGCGAAAGTGCAGTGGCGAAAAGCCAAAGTAGCGAGACAACTAGTTACCAAATAGATCAGTTGATTTTCTGGTGTCCAAGCGCGTCGTAACATCCGGTGTTTTTTGATTGGCTAAAATATCAGGAATGGCGACATTAATGAACTTGTGATAATTAGTTGTATTTCAGCGGTTTGCCTTTTGATTACTCGGTATCTAAAAATTGCCAAAAAATTGCCCGTTTCTGTTCAAGATCGCTTAATTAATAATCACTCAAAGTATTTACCGAATAATCAGGACAAGTGGTTCCCAAAGTCGGTCCTGGGGACCCACTGTGTATGCTGGTTTTTGTTCCAACCAGAATTACGATACCAGAATTTTAACAAGCTGTGAATTTTTTTAATTAGTTGCTTTTCAGATTAGGGGGACTTTTTACCCCCTTAAACGTCATTATGACGGAAATGGCTAGGCATTCCATGATGTTTCAAAGCCCAACATTCATATTTTTTATTTTGATATATTCCAAGTAACCACACCAAGCCAAACTGGCAGTATGTTTTACATATGTGCTCAAATGCAAGACTACGGTCAAGCTGCTGATTAGGGTGGTTCTGAATGCAGGTGTTGAAGTTCTGTCCTGAAACCAAACAGGTAACATTTAACAGGTTTGACTCATTATAATATGCTTTGTCCTTGAATTTATAATTGCCTAATAAGTTAGTTTAAAGCCACGTGTCCTCAATTTTATCAATTAGTGGCCAACTCATTGGTTCATGTCACCAGTTGCAAAGGAGGTTTTGCAGGGTATAGGCAAATTTGCCCACAGCCCAATTTGAACCATCTTCTGGTTGTATGTACCTGCTTGTGGGACTGTCCAGAAAATAGATTTGAAATGTGAAATTTGCATACAGGAAGTGAGCTGTGACCTATTTAGTGATTTCAAGATTTTTGTGGGGCAAGGCCTCGAAAAGTCCATATTTAAACCCATCAATGATTGTTCTGAAAAGCCAGATGATTTTTAATGGCTACAAAACAACATGACTGACATTTTGATACCAAACATAAGTATATATGTGAAAAACTAAAGAAGTTTCAGACAATTTTCCATTAAATAATGCATCTGTCTTGACCAAAATTGATGCAAAATGTAAAGTTCATCTTGAAAAACAACCAGTTTCCCATGAAAACACACCTCAGATATTTTTACAAAAGTTGCCTCATATAGTTCGCTAAATAATGTGCGAGTGTCGTTAAATTGCGAGACTGGTAACATGGATCTGGATTGCGAAAATTGGAACCATCCCTGTATTTAGAAATTACTACTATCTCCTTTGGGTGTCGAAATAGGTCACTAAATAATAAAAATGAAATGCTTGTTATAGATACTTATCCAAATTAAGAGTCTTAGAGTATATGTACATGATTAACGAGACATTGGCCTTCCGGATCATTCTGGATCATAACTACAATACATCTGAAACACATTTTCATTTCTAAGTTTTGACTCTGTTCTTCTTTTTTTTCGGGGTCGCGATTGTCCCGCTTATGCGCGCGTGCGGTTTCGCGATTGGCTCAGGCCTAGACCCGGCCCGAGTACAGGCTCTGAGGAGCCTCTTGTTTATTTTAAGATTGCACTTAATCCTAATGCTTTCAGTGCTCCAAAGAATAGGTTGCATTTTCAGGGAAGCATAGTTGTGCACTGGTTGCCGCGCCAAGTGATAATTTATTTATTAAATGACCAGCACTTCTTATGTCGAAGCGTTGGTAATTGAATAATTAAGTAAATTGGTTATCAGAGCATTGTTAAAGTTCAACACATGGCTTGCATTTAAAATAATTTAATATTCATGCCATGCATCAAACTTTCAAGGTAGCAAAGTCACTCATGAGATTTCTCCAGTCTAGTTTCTGAAACAGTAATTATCAAATTAAACGAAATCTGAACCTTATCTAAATACCATATTCAGCAGCGTTTACTACAGTACATTCTCCTTCAAGATGAAATTTTGAGCAATTTCAGTTAACTACCGTCCGTGCTATCTCACATCATTGCCTTCCTTGTGAACGCAAAGCTGTATGTCTTAATTGTTAATGGCAACACAACTTATTGGAAGCCCATTTGCTCAGTAAATTAATTCAATCTGTTACCCGATTCTTACTTGGAAATAGGTTGAGTCAGGGGCGCAGGAGATATTTTCAAAGTGGAGGGACCAAATTGTGCGCTAAAGCTCAGATGGCAAAATCAGATTTCCAGATATTGGACTACCACTTCTGGCCCACTGTCGGACGACCATACACCATCATATTTTTACATGGCTTGAATACTGAGAAAATAACATTAATTGTTCATAAAATGAATTAAGAAGTATGAATGAATGATTTAAAAGGTGTTTTGATCAAAATTGGCAAAACTGTAGGCTTTTTGACAGTAACCCACCCGTGGACCACCCTCGAACTGATGAGCAAAATGCACCAGATCTGCCCCAGCGGTCCACTGGTCTCTTGCTATGTGGGAGGTCTCAAACTTTTAAGGTAATATAACTTTATTTTTACTATTTTGGTTGAGTTATTCTACATTGTTTGGGGCTAATGGTTTAACACTACAAATAACATGTAATGCTGGCAGGTTGTGAAGTCATGGATGAACAAGAGTTACCATTAATCAACACATAGCTACACTTGTTAATACACATGATCAAATGATTAGGTCTACTTATTTGTCACACTTAAATGTTTCAGATCATCAAACAAATTTTAATATTAGACAAAGATAAACTGAGTAAATAAAAAATGCAGTTTTTAAATGATGATTTCATTTATTGAGGGAAAAAGCTATCCAAACCCACCTGGCCCTCTGTGAAAAAGTAATTGCCCCCTAAACCTAATAACTAGTTGTGCCACCCTTGGTGACAACTACTGCAATCAAGCGTTTGCGATAACTGGCAATGAGTCTCTCACATTGCTGTGGAGGAATTTTGGCCCACTCTTCTTTGCAGAATTGTTTTTATTCAGCCACATTGGAGGGTTTTCGAGCATGTGGCCTGTTTAAGGTCATGCCACAGCATCTCAATGGGATTTAAGTCTGGGCTTTGACTAGGCCACTCCAAAACCTTCATTCTGTTTATTTTAAGCCATTCAGAGGTGGACTTGCTGGTATGTTTCAGATCATTGTCCTGCTGCTAAACCCAAGTGCGCTTGAGCTTGAGGTCACAAACTGATGGTCAGACATTCTCCTTCTGGATTTTCTGGTAGAAAGCAGAATTCATGGTTCCATCAATTACGGCAAGTCCTCCAGGTCCTGAAACAGCAAAGCAGCCCCAGACCATCAGACTACCACTACCATGTTTAACTGTTAGTATGATGTTCTTTTCATGAAATGCTGTGCTAGTTTTACGCCAGATGTAACGGGAGGCACACCTTCCAAAAAGTTCAACTTTTCTCTCGCCAGTCCACAGAATATTTTCCCAAAAGTCTTGGGGATCATCAAGATGTTTTTTGGCAAATGTGAGATGAGCCTTTGTGTTCTTTTTTTTTTTTTTGGTCAGCGGTGGTTTTCGCCTTGGAACTCTCCCATGGATTCCATTTTTGCCCAGTCTCTTTCTTATGGTTGAATCATGAACTCTGACTTTCACTAAGGCAAGTGAGGCCTGCAGTTCTTTAGATGTTGTTGTGGGTTCCTTTGTGACCTGCTGAATGAGTCGTCGATGCATTCTTGGAGTAATTTTGGTAGGCCAGCCACTCCTGAGAAGGTTCACCACTGTTCTAAGTTTTCTTCATTTGTGGATAATGGCTCTCACCATGGTTTGCTTGAGTCCCAAAGCCTTAAAAATGGCTTTGTAACCCTTTCCAGCCTGAAAGATGTCAATGACGTTGTTTCTCATCTGTTCTTGAAATTCTTTAGATCGCGGCATGAGGTGTTGCTTTTTGAGATCTTTTAGCCTACTTCACTTTGGCAAATTTGTTCTATTTAAGTGCTCTCTTGAATCAACAGGTCTGGCAGTAATCAGGCCTGGGAGTGGGTGGTGAAATTGAACTCAAAAAATGTGGTTAATCACAGTTAATTCATGATTTAACGGGGGGCAATTACTTTTTCACATAGGGCCAGGTAGGTTTGGATAGCTTTTTTCCCTTAATAAATTCCCTTAATAAATCCCTTAATAAAAGTCAACATTTAAAAACTGCATTTTTACTTACTCGGGTTATTTTTGTCTAATATTAAAATTTGTTTGATGATCTGAAACATTTAAGTGTGACAAATATGCAAAAAAAAAAAAAAAAGAAATCAGGAAGGGGGCTAGTGCTTTTTCACAGCACTGTAGACTGATTAAAAATGTAGTAATATTAGTTCCCGTCACAGATTTGTTTAGCTTTGGTTCCGTTTACATTACTATAATTACTCTCACTGGTTAACCATGTAAAACAGTATACTGTTTTCTTAGAAACTTATCATTGTAAAATAGCCTCACTTTTACTTGGATCTGCCACAGCATTCATTTCACACCATCAGGGGTGTAAAGTCCGGGTTCAGAAAATAAAAATCCTCCCCAGAACTTTATTCTAAACACCTGGATTTACTTCGGACAGGAGATAGAGCCATTATGATTGATCAGATCATTCTGTGGCAGGGAGAAAAACTTTGGCAGGACTTTTACTTTCTGACCCCTGGATTTTACACTTCTGGCCACAGTCATGCGTTTTCTTGTCCAAAAAGTCCCCATCGCATGCTGGTCGGGTGCAACTGCACCCTTGGTGTTTCCACCACTGGTCATCAAGTGCTTGAAAATTAGCTAATATTTGAAATTTGTTCACTTTCCAAAATCTTCCCTGACCATTGCAAATCACCTCTGTGCTCTCCTGAAAACCGCTCATTTCCATTGACATTAAAACTTCTAGAGCAGTGGTTTTCAAACTCTGCCCTGGGGGACCCCTGTGGCTGGTTTTCATCTCAACCATGACTGCAATTCCAGAATTTTAACATGCTGTTAATTTTTCTTCATTCGGTGTTTCTAACGTTCAGAGAGGTAATTTACTAAGTTAATCCACAGAATGCCAAACATGGCTTTGCAGTGCCCAAAGATTACCAATTTTATACTGTGCCCATTGCACTACAGGCAAAAAATTGAGTAAAGATGTAACAAATGAATAATGTTGATTGTCCAACTTCATAACTGAACAGATAACTTGCTTAATTGTTGTATTTGCAATAATTAGCCATTTTTTTCCTTGTACTTCAATGTCAAACAGGTGGGCCTCATTATCATTTGCTTTGTGTGGCAAACTCGGGTGTGGCCACGCCCCTTGACTACATCAGCACGCCCGAAACAGCCAATTCTCCCCCCCTCACTCTCAGTGCCGAGTGGAGCCTCAGCACCCTGGACAGCGGCTGGAGAGCCAACGCCCGCCCAGCACTCCCTAGACTCGCAGGACCCTAGACAGTTCCCACCAGCTGCGAGTCACAAGGCTAAGCGGGCCTGGGAAAAGGTCACACACAGAGCAGCAGCTGCGCCTCATTGCGATCAGAGCTGAACAGAGCTCAAAAGAGGGAGCCGGTTAGTTGCAAGGAGGTGGGTGAGGTGGAGAGACCGGGGGTTCGTGCAAAGACCTACAGCGGTGCCTAAAGACACGCAACCGGCCTCCTGAACCAAAAAATGAAACTGACGATTTAAACCATTTATGAAATACATTTATGTACGCAAAATTACAAGGGACTTTTTGTGTTTGAGTTAATAAAAATAAAATAACCGCCCTGTGGTCAGGGTTTTGACCCATCTTCTCGCCTAGTCTGTGCCCTGTTTTCTAGTATATCACTACATTTGTTGTTGAATTCCTCATTATCATCATGGATAGGATAGGTGGCCTGACGTACATACTAATTCAGAGCTTTCTGATTGACCTCAGTCTTTAGTTTTATTAGATATAGGTATTTAAACAGCCTGGTGCTAAAAGTACTTAAGTCACATTTTCACACGCTGTGTGGTAAGGATGGGAAAATGTCTTTTATAATTACCCGAGTTGATTTCCTCAACTCTGTCAAAATTGACCTTTTTGTGACTTAAGTACTTTTAGCACTGGGGTCTTCAATTCATCTTTCATCATGCATATCGAAATTAACTGTTTGAAATTCAAAGCACTAAATACTAAAGCCCACAGAAGATACATTTTTCATCACATTCATGACCGTTTCAGGCAGAGCACCTGGTTACACAGCTGCCAACTCTCGACTAGGAATGGCATGCTGACTGTTACAACGCAAGTGGTAAACACGCCCCAGTTCAGTCTCTTTTGAAATGTGTTGCAGGCATCAAATAGATTTAAAAAAAAAAAAAACTACATATTTTCTCAGTTTGAACAACTGATTTGTTTTCTTTTTACTAATTTCAATAAATATTGAGTTTAAATGACTTACAAATCATTGCACTCAGTTTTTATTTACAACCCCAAGTCCGAAATAGTTGGGACAAAGTGTAAATTGTGAATAAAATCAAAACGCAATGACTTTCAAATCACACCAGCCAGTATTTTATTCACAATAGAACAGAGATAACATAGCAAATGTTGAAATCGAGAAATTTTACAATTTCATGCACAAAATGAGCTCATTTCAAATTTGATGGCTGCTACAGGTCTCAAAAAAGTTGGGATAGGGGCCTGTTTACCATGGTGTAGCATCCCCTCTTCTTTTTAACACTGAGTGGAGGCGTCTGGGCATTGAGAAGACAAGTTTCTTGAGTTTAGCCATTGGAATTTTATTTCACTCTTGTTTAATACAGGCTTCCAGCTGCTGGAGAGTTTTGGGTCTCCTTTGACGGACTTTTCGTTTAATTATGCGCCAAATGTTCTCAATCAGTGAAAGATCAGGACTGCAGTCAGGCCAGTTCAGCACATGGACTCATCTACTATTAAGCCATGCTGTTGTTATAGCTGCAGTATGTGGTTTTGCATTGTCCTGCTGAAATACACAAGGCCTTCCCTGGAATAGATGTCGTCTGGAGAGGAACATATGTCGCTCTAAAACCTTTATATACCTTTCAGCATTCTTGGGGCTTTTTAGAACATGCAAGTGTCCCACACCATATGCACTAATGCATCCCCATACCCTCAGAGATGCTGGCTTTTGAACTGAACGCTGATAACAGAAGGGGTGGTCTTTCTCCTCTTTAGCCCAGAGGACACAACGCCCATGATTTCCAACAAGAATGTCAAATTTGGACTCGTCTGACCACAGGACACTTTGCTACAGTCCATTTTAAATGAGCCTTGGCCCACAGAACACGGTGGCACGTCTGGATCATGCTCAACAATGGCTTCCTTTTTGCATGATAGAGTTTTAGGTGGCATCTGTGGATGGCACAGCGGACTATGTTTACAGACAGTGGTTTCTTGACGTATTCCTGGGCCCATTCAGTAATGTCAATGACAAAATCATGCCGGTGAGTGATGTAGTGACGTCTGAAGGCCCGAAGATCACGGGCATCCAGTGAAAGGTCTTCGGCCTTGTCCCTTATGCACAGAGATTTTTCCAGTTTCTGTGAATCTTTTGATGATGTATTGCACTGTCGATGATGAGACCTTCAAAGCCTTTGCAATTTGACGTTGAGGAACATTATTTTTAAAGTATTCCACAATTTGTTTACGCAAGCCTTCACAGGTTGGAGAGCCTCTGGCCATCTTTACTTCTGAGAGACTCAGCCTCTCTAAGACATCCCATTTATAGCCAATCATGTTACATACCTGATGCCAGTTAACTTAATTACTTGCTAAATGTTCTTTCAGCTGATTCTCTTATATATTAATTGCTTTTTCAGCCCTTTTTTGCCCGTGTCCCAACTTTTTTGAGACCTGTTGCAGCCAGAAAATTTGAAAAAAGTTCATTTTGTGGATAAAAATGTATAATGTCTCAGTTTCAACATTTGAAATATTATCTATGTTCTATTGTAAATAACATATTGGCTCATGTGATCTGAAAGTCATTGCATTTTGATTTTATTCACAATTTACACTTCGTCCCAACTATTTCGGAATTGGGGTTGTACATTGAACACAACGTCCAACTTCAGACAGTATGTCGTTACCTTGTTATTTGCATAGTCATTTGCGGGATGAGCCAGGGTGGGGTTTATGGCTTGTGCATGTGCTCATTACATTAACTTTGATGTATCAAGGAAAGGTATGCAGTACCTTGCGTGAGCATGGCTTGATACATGTGGAGGTGCCTTGTCAAACATACCTTTCCAGTTTTGTGAGTAAGTCATCTTTTAGCATGAAAGCTGTTCAGGCTTTGATAAATGTGGCCCCAGGAAACTATGCAGGCTATGCATTTCCTGAGAACACACTAATATGCCATTCCGGCATGGTTATATGTCTGTCTGTAGTGAACCAGCTTGCTAGAGATTCATGCTTCAGCTAGGACAGCTTTTTAGCATCAATGGTCTTAGCAAATTACATCACAATTTCATTTTGGTGCAAATCTAATCCATTGGCAGAATCATTGGCAGAGTCATTGATCAGCAATGGGAAGGCTAATTCAATTAACAATACCGGTACTGTCTGCTGTAGCTTGCTGTGGTATAGCTTTAGTTTAGTAATGTAATGTACTTTAATATAATGACGATGTGCTTGCTTTATTGCACGATCTGGCATCCTTGCTCTATTTTTGTTAGTAGCAAACAAATGCACTCAAGCCTCTCTTGGCTGACAATTGCAGAAAAAATATATTTAAATCTCTTGATGTTCCTGAGATCAGTTATAAGCTCTGGTACTCCAGCCTGTTTTGCAGATAGCCTAACGGGTATGTCTAACAGGCATAGTTATAATATGAGGGGCGCATGCAATGGACTCCTAATACTACCCAAACCTAGGACCAACACACTTAAAGGTGCTGTTATTTATAGATCAATCTCATTATGGAATGCTTTACCAATGTTCATTAGGTCAAGTGTCAATAGAAAGCACATTTTTAAAAAGCAAGTGAAAAAACATCTGGTTAATATGGCTGAATGACAGTACAGTTCTCAAACTTGTGTGCATCTTTCTTACATTTTCATTTTATTCTTTGCATTTTCATTTAATTCTTTTTCTTTTTATTCTTTTTATAGTAACTTATCTTTTTTTCCTTTCTGAGTAATTTCCAATTTGTTTTTGTTTTGATATGTCTCATTGGAAACTATCATTCTTTGATTGTTTTGCTTGATTGATTTGATTATTAATTTGTATCTGTTTGTCTGGACCCCAGGAAGACTAGCGCTCACTCTGGTGTGTCGCTAATGGGGATCCTAAATAAATAAATAAATAAATAAATCCTTGCTAGCTACTGTATACTTTCTATTGTTTGCTTTATCTAATCTGCCAAAGTTAATCAGTGCAGCTCTTTATAAGTTAGCCAAATGTATGCAGGTTATAAACAACAACAACAAAAAAAAACTCAGTAGTTTTCATTCTAGTGTTTTCAGGGATCTGAAGGAGAACAGAACTTTTAACAGTAATCTCTGGTGATTCCCCGGGTTAACGTAACTGAAGTAAAATCCATCATTAGATTCTGTTTTCATATTCTGCAAAGATGTTCCAAAGCAGTGTCCTTTTGCAGTAAGACAGTTCAGCATGGGCACAGGGAGAATATCCAAGCCTAGTAGAGACAAAACAGTCAGAGAACAGAACAGAACATGGAAAGTAAAATGAAAGAGTATAATACTGCGATAGGAACACATGAACTTGTTTTTGCACCTTTTTACAGTTTTGACCAGTTATGTATATGTGACCGCCATATGTGATATTAGCAGCAGAAGCAAAGAACCAGGCGCAGATCACAGTTCAAGCCTCAAAAGGCATTAAAAAATTGGATAGCGGGGGTGCCCCGGTGGCTCATCGGTCTAAGCGCACGTACCATAAAGGCTGTGTCCTTCCTGCAGTGACCTGGGTTCGAATCTGGCTCAGGTCATTTGCTGCATGTCCTCCCCCATTCTTCTCCCCAACTTTCCTGTCTCTCTATACTGAATAACTGTCAAATAAAGGAAAAAATCCAAAAAAAAAAAAAAAAAAAAAAATTGGATAGCAGCTATAGGCACTTTAATAACTGAGGAAAAACTCAATAGGTGCTCAGACGGAACCAGGGGCCGGTTCAAAATTAGGCGGGGGCAATAGGTACACAGGAGGTCATGCTAGGCATTGTGGAGGACATTGGTCTGAGGTCACCAGGAAGTCAAGCCATGGGCATACGGCATGGACTGTGCATACTCTCAAACACCAATGCAGGAGGAACTGGAAGGAGCACGTCTCACCAGGACTGGTGACACTGGGAATATATCACTAACAAACTGGTTACTAGTTTCTTTAAGGTTTTCTTATTAACCAAAGATGGAAGACTTAGAATAGACTGGTTTGGTACAAAGGACAATGAAGCGTAATAATCCAGCGAAGGGGAAATGAAACACAGGAACTTTAATACACAAAGACCACAATCAACAGATGAGAAAGGAATATGCAAGTGCAAGGAGAAACATGGAGGGAGGGGAATAGAATGGGATAATAATCAGTTAACAAAATGGGACTGAAACTGATACAGATGCTGGACTCTCTAGACTGTTATAAACTGGCACCTTTTTTTCCAGTTATTTTGACTGGCATCTCTTTTGCCAGTTATTTTAACTGTAATTTTCCAATAAGTTTATGCAGAGTTTTGTATTTATTAAGAGCCATATTCTGAGAGAGTGGTGCTGGCAGTGGAGTTGACAACTCAAAATTGCATGAAATTTGGCAGAATGGTGCCCATACATGTCTAACAGGAAATCCCAGAGTTTGAGCTCACAATGTTTATCGATATGGCCACAGTGCCATCTAGAAGTGGGTAAGTCAGGTATCAGTTTGAACATTTTTGAGGAAAAATTCCCATGTTTGAAGGAATATTGTGGGTAACACTTTATAATAACGATCATTTATAAGACATTTATAAGATATTAGTAGATATTGAACTAATCATGAATAAACCATTTATATACATTTGTAAATGATTATTAAACCATTTATAACTAGAGTTGTACAACATTTATATATGATTTAGACATCGTAAAAAATGTTGCATCAACATTGTTTGTACATGATTTATTCATCATCAACTAATGTCATTTAATATGTAGGAAAACATTTTTGAACGATTTAAGAAAATATTCTTTGATTAACTACATGTATTGAGTTTTTCATGGTTAATAAATGATTTGTTAAGTCAGTATAAATCATGTGTTAAGTCTTTGTTGCAGCCCAAAGCATTTTTGGAAAAATCATCAGTGCCAAATTGTTTATTATTAAACCATTTCTATATATTTACAATTTATTTGTACATTATTTGTAAATGTGCTACTTTATCATTCATAAGTGATCTGTAGATCATTTTTTCAGTAAAATCAACCGTATTAGTAAATTATTAGTGAAATTGTGTAGATGTGTTAAAAAAACCCCTGTACCACCATTTGTAAAATCATGTTTAACAAATGATTTGTTAGACATTCATAAAAAATCTATAAATCATTTGCAGATGTTATTATGTCCCTTAATCTAAAGTGAAAACTATTCATTATTAACGAATGTCTGTTAATGTTTGTAAATGATTTGTGGACCTTTTACTCACCTCTTATGAACGATCTGGCTTTTATGAATACAGATACGAAGCAATTACTTACTTGTCTTTTCATGTTTAACAAATGATTTGTTAGACATTCATAAAACATCTGTAAATCATTTGCAGATGTTATTATGTCCCTTAATCAAAAGTGAACCCTATTCATCCTTAACAAATATCTAATAATGTTTGCTAAAGGTTTGTATACTTTTTCATCACATGTAATAAATGTTGTAGACAACTTTTAGATCCATTCTTCTCATGAAATGCCATAAAACCATGAAAAAAATCAATACATGTAGTTAATCAAAGAAAATTTTCTTAAATCATTCAAAAATTGTTTTCCTACACATTAAATAACAGTAGTTGATGATGAATAAATCATTTACAAACAATGTTGATGCAGTGTTTTTAATAATGTATAAAACATATATAAATGTTGTACAACTTTAGTGATAAAGTGTTTAATAATCATTTACAAATGTATATAAATGGTTTATTCATGATAAGTTCAATATCTACTAATAGCTTATAAATGTCTTGTAACTTAAGTTATAAATGATTTAATAATCATTTACAAATGTATATAAGTGGTTTGTTCATGATTAGTTAACTATCCACTTATATCTACTAATATCATATAAATGTCTTATAAATGATTGTTATTATAAAGTATTACCATATTGGGTATAACTGTTTCAATATACCAAACAAGTTACGATTGTATCTGATACTGGGATACCCAAATTTTTAAAATGTGAAAGTGCCACATAGTGATCATATGGTTAAACGTGCAATGACAAGAAATTTGTGTACAATGTGAAAAAATATTTTTTTACAAATTCAGGCATATTTTAATTTTTAAACCAGACCAGAGCCAAATTCATCTTATCTGTTTCGTTTTCAGACATTAAGGGTGAGAAAAATTTTGAGGTACAACTGTATTTAGTCTGGCACGTTTTTGGTTTTTTCGAGATATTTGCTCCCAAATAAATTTTTTTCCTGTTTTACAGTGGATTAACATTAATAACCAGACACCAGTGGTGATGGGTAGACCATTCATTTGAACCTTCCTTTGCTGAACACAGGACACCAAAACATCTTTGGCACTATAAATCTTGGAGTTACAGACATTTTGACAAAATCTCCCGGCCTATTTGCAGTGATGCTCAGGGGCCCATAAAAATGTTAACCAAGAAGATATATCCTTGAAATTAGCTAAATCTCCGGCCCTTTCAGGATATTTTAACACGCCAAAGGAAGTTTTATGACACTCTTTGCCAATGTCTGGATATAAGGGGACGAATGTTCAAAAATATATCAGTGTAGGGGCGCTGTTTCCAGTCTGTCAGATTTGAAAAAACCAGACATGTGCCATGGAGAAGTTTCTTGAAATGGAATGTGTGTCTTATGTACATTGTGAAAACACTGATTTTGTTTTGGCACTATGTAAACTAGTAATGCCAATAGGTGGTGCCCCACCGTACCACCTTATTCAGATCTTGCAAAACTAGAAGTGCCACAGAGAAATCTCTCAAAATGAAATATGTGCAATGTATACATAGGGAAATCGCTGATTTTGCTTTGGCAGATGACTGGTTCAACTAGTTACAGAGATAAGTGGTGCCCATAGAGGTACTGGTGCAAGATAAATTTAAAGGTTTCAAACAGAGGAAAGCAACATATTATTTTGGTACATTTGGATAGTATATTGGAACAATAACTACAACAGAAAAATTCATGAGAGTTGAGTTTGTTGGTTGTGGTATATGTAAAAAATCAGTCAATTCTAGATACCAGTAGGGGTAACAATTAACATTGTGCAGTCACTTAATACTTCTGAATACAAGTAAAACGTTGAAACCTCAAGGGATAGCAGGGAAAAGTCTTCGTTTTTATTTTTTTATCCAAACTGCACCATTTTTGGTTGATTTTACGTGCTCTGTTAAAAATGCAAATTATTTGTTGGTATGTTTATTTTGCTAAATAGAATTAACCTTAAAATTTTGGTCACTATCCTTAATGTGCATATCCTTTTTGACTTCTCTCTATTTAACTCCTCTATTCTGCCATTTAAGATTATTTAGATGACTGTAAACTGCTTATATTTTATTGCAACATGGAATAAAAATACAAGTACAGTATTCAAATAATTTTGACCGGTAGAGCATAAAGCTCACTGATCAAAGAATTATGCATGAATATAGGCAAGAGGTCGGCAACAAGGGTTCTTTCTGCCATTAGTTTACACACCGACTTTAATCAGTGAATTACCTTAATTAGCCAAACCATTTAGGAAATCTGACGTTTATGCTACATTTCTTTAAATTCTCATGAATGACCTCCAAAGATTGTTCTTGTCTCCTGAGTGAAAAAATTTTCTTTGATTTAAGGGGTCTTCAGGGTTAAGTGTAGAAACAACCATAATAATGTAAAAACTAAGAAATAAAACATACTCAACATGATTTTAACCTCACAAAATGTAGTATTTTGATAAAAATTTACATGGTTGCCATGGAAACGGCACTTTAATGACAAAATCTGAAAATATATTGTGGCACTTATATTTCAATAAGCCATGGTCGGATTTTACTCAAATTGGTCTCATATAAAAGGTTTATGAGTGACCTAGGATTTTTTTGTTTGGAATATATATGAATATTTACTGAGCTCTGTTATGTAACCATAATGAAAATCGCTATCATCAACTTCATTTTCAAAATTAACCCCCTAGGGATGCACCTATCCAAAAAATCCTATGTCATTTCACAGAACAACAACAGATACAACTGCAGTCCAAATTTCAAGTCAATCAGATGAATATTAATGATTTTATGAATGCCACCAGGTTGAAAATGAGGCAAAATTGCGATCTTTGGTAATTTGCATTTAAAGTCACAAGTAACAATTGAGGCAGAGGAAAAACATAGATTCTTGGTGTTTACTGGCATCTCACTGCATTCCTTTATTTTATGTGAAAATCAAAAATATAGAAATTTTCAAAAAAAAAAAAAAAAGAAATTTTTACCCTGAAGACCCCTTAATGCATGAGAAAAACCATGTACACAACCAATTATGTCAATTGGTCAGGGTAATTAGTGAAAATAAAAAAATGCATACACACGGGCCATCCAGGACCAGAATTTCCCACCAAAGGTACAGGACATATACTTGGCCCCTCCATGTAAAGTGTGGCCCCTTTTTAGATTTAGAAAAATACAATGTATTTGATCTGCCCCTATGCCTATAGTCTGGTTTTGAATCCAGACCACACCAATAATAATGACCCAGAGCCCAGCAGGGATTGGCGGGTTTGACTCTCCTAGGGTGAGCTTGACATCGTTAACCTGCAAGTGTGCATGTTAAGCCCCATGTGAAGCTCTGGCATGTGACTGTATCTGACATGCATGACTTTAACTAATTGCGGTGTGATAAGAAGAAATGGCTGTCATAGTTGAATCAATAGCTAAGATTACTTCAAGAAGCGCTGACAAAAATATAAGAATTGGAAATATTAAATTGTGGAGAAAAACAGCAATGAAACAAAAAAAAATACTGCTCTTTCGAATGAGTTCTTGGTTGTACAATGCCAGCACAAGACATTTCCTGCGTCAGTATGTTTTGCATGTCCTGTTTGTGCTATCGCAGTGAAGGTGGTCTCATCTCCACCACCATCACTGCCCCTCACCATAAACAGCATGTTCTGCAACCTCCACAAATCAATTCCTACTGTGAGGAGGAAAGTTAATGACAACTTCATCTCCATTCATCACAGCTATTATCCATTTTTGTGGTACTTACTGCTATAATTGCTATATTCATTTTCTTGAAATCCAAGAAGCGTGCCTGCGGTTAACTTGGATAGGGTCCTACATCAGTGGATTTGCCTGCTGTAATCCCATCACCTCTAAGCTGCATGTGGGACCTCCAGCTGGAACTCCAGACTCTACAAAAAACACTGGCTGAGAAACTAGTGTGATTAAAGGACAAGCTGTCACATAATGACCACCGTGACCAACTTCCGTCAAGTATACGGCACCTAATTCAGAGAGATGCCAAAACTCCCTACAAAGGAGTGCCCAGCACTGTGTGGTCATCAAGCCTATCAGGACAACTTTTTTTTTTCTCGTGTTTTTATGTTAAAACTTACATTATGTAAACCAAAACTCTAATCTGGACTTAGAATTGTACACGACTTCTAGTTATTGTTATTCCACCAATTTTTGATCCATGGAGCTTAAGAGCCTGACTCCAATTAAAAGACTCCCCTATATCCACTTATAAGCATTCAGTCTTGTCTACTGAAAAAATTGCAATAGACTTCAATTTGACACGGGCTTGCAATAAAGGGCTGCCCTGCCAAGACTCACATTTCCTTTTAATTAATTTGTTTTGCTACCTCCCCAACCCCCACCCACTCCCTTGTTCTAAGGTCTTGACTACGGCCTAAAAATGAACAATATCAGTATTATGTTTGCGACAGAAGCCTTGGAAAGGGAGCTGAGGACATTGTTGGAAAACAGCAAAAGGTAAGAGATTTACATTCTACATCTGTCCCTTCCGCCTGAGTCCTCACAGGGGCTTATTCAGAAAGAACACTTAAAATTCCAGAGCCATGGCTTAGAATGTACTGTTGATACTTTGTTACAATGAGGGCCCTGCATTATGAGTGTAATGATACTGTTTGGGTTTCCAATGGGCACACTTGAACTCTCACCCGATGGCAGTACTCTAATAGTAAGAAGGCATTCAGTCATTGTACTCCTGACCAAATAAACGCAAATGCGCTTCTCCTGGGAAATTTTCAACTGAAGGGACAATTCCAGTGGCTTTTGTCCCCAGGATGAAATTGACTAAAAGGTGTGAGGCTTGCAGAGTATGTGAGCCCTGTCAGCCATACAATGCACTTCACTGGTGACACGCAGCCACGAAGGCGTTCCATTTTCGGGCCGCAGTATTTTCAGTGGTTTCAGAGCAGGGGTATTCAAGAACCTACAGGACTGTGCACACCTTCTCTTTCTTGCAAACAGAAAAATTCAAATGCATCCACATTCTTGCACAGTCATCACATGTGTAATTTATTGCAGAAAAACAGTTTGCAAACGGACAGTTGTTCATGCCGGTTTGGCGGTAGAAGGAGTGCTGAGCTTATGGTATTAGCATTTGAGGCTGCATCAATGGTTTCATCACTTCTCATTAACACTAAGCTAACAGCTTGGATGGTACAGGTTCCAGAGAGGAAAAAAAAAAAGTTCTGTAATGGTTGGACAAAAACAATGAATTCTTGAATTCTAGCAGTGCACCGACTGGTCAAAAATATGGAAATTCTGAAAGAGAAAACATGGATTAGAGATAAGGTCCTGCGTGTATTTGCACAGAATTGCGTAAGCTATTCAAATTTGCTCCAGACAAACAAAGATGTTTTAAATTTATATTCAGCAAAATATCAAATCAGAACAAGTCACATGGGAGTAGATGGCAATTGATCTGTTTTCCTCAAGAAAAAAAGTATTATTTTCTGGAATGTTGTTTTCTCTGTATTATTATTCTGCAACGTGGCCTTTGAAATGGCCTTAATTTAGTTTGTGTTAATTTGAAAATGCAATTGTGAGGACTGGCTCCATGGATTGGACCATTTTTCAGAGGAATCATTCGGCAAAGCTCTGATGGACCCTTCTGGTATTGAGTCACTCCAGATGCAGCAAATTGTGTGAAACTGAGCCAGATTAAGCGCTTCTTTTATGTCACCTGCTACTTTTATGGTCAATGGCAAAATGCACACAACACATGGGTTGTAACAAGCAACCCTGGGAACCCACGCTTCCAGAAAAAAAGGGCCAGACCTTACAGATCTGCAACACCAGTAGTGGGGCATCGCTCAACGACGTTGTAGAATAACCTTTATAACAAAGACACACTCAAAATGGGCGCCTAGAGGTTTTCTTCTCAATAGCACAGTGATTGATCTGGTCATAACACAAGGGAGAGGACGGCTATGATTTTGGCCCCGACCTCCCTTGTCTTTGCCAGACCATCTGGTCTTAGATGGAAAGAAACTCTCTTACTCTCACCCAAGGTCCATGTCCAGGCCTTCTTGAACAATGGAAGCCGGCAACCTCCCATTGCTGTGGTCAGCACTCCAGGGAATCAGACTGAGCACTAATGGAGCTTATTGAATCACACCATGACACAAATTTCCTGCAAAGTGAAATCTCTCGTGGACGAGAGAAAGAGATCTAATAAACTATTCAACATTTTATAAGTCGCTTATGTTCATAGTTCAATTGTGTTCAGATCAAAAATTAATTTGGGTAAATGAAGCAGGGTGAAAAGCGGTTCTTCCATAAAGGGTTGCTTTATTCTCTCTCAATTAGTCCACCTAAAATGATGACCCCACAGTAAATTAAGAACATTGCTTCCTTTTTGTTGAATACACTCTTTACTCTCCCCGCAAGAATGTTCTGGGGTGTCCTTATTCAGTTTTTGAATGAAAATTAAAACAGAAGACTGCTACTGCAATGTCTGTAGACCTCACTGAGACCTCTTAGTGGCATAAAAGAATGATAATTTGCTATAATGTAAGAACTCGATGGATATTTGAATTACTTAGGTTACCAGATCCTAGACAACAGCTCTAAACCTTGAGAGAGAATAGAAAAAGGCCAATAGGTGGAACATGATGATGTTGCAAGGTTAGACTGTGGTGTCGATGGATTGGTGTCATTAAATATTTGCATTTATCAAAACACTCTTTTTATACTGTCCCCTTCCAGAATTGCTATCCACTATGTAGAAAACATGAGAACCTCATCAAAGAAATTCTGCATGTTTCATGAAATATTTCGGAAATATTGAAAGTCATTCAATACTGTAGAGATATAACAAAATCAGGCTCCTGACCAATTGTTAAAATTTGACTGCAATGGCATTTTGAAGGCAGCAAGAGGACATACTATCTAAATGTTTTCAGCAATTACTGCTGGTTTTAAATATAATGCAGAAGTATGCCACATTGATAAAGAAGACATGTTTATACTACATCTTTCCAACAAGCACTCAGGCGATACATGGCATAAATGCCAGCAGCAGACAAAAACAGTAATGGGTAGTGGGTCTTTTTTACCAGATTTTTCATTTTTGATGCGCCAAATGTTTTTTATTGTGAATGGTCTGGACTGCAGGTAGGCCAGTTCAGCACTCAGACTGTGCTACTGTGAAGCCATGCTGTTGCGATGATGCAGTATCTGGTTTGGCATTGTTTTGCTGAAATATGCAAGGCCTTTCCTGAAAGAGACTTTGTCTGGATGGGAGCAAATGCAGTTGAAAACCTCTATATACTTTTCAGCATTGATAATGCCTTTCCAGATGTGTGAGCTCCCCACGCCATAGGCACTAATGCAAGCCGATACCATCAGAGATGTACGTAGGCTTTTGAAGTGTGCACTGATAACAAGCTGGATGGTCTCTCTCGTCTTTAGACAAAACGACACGGCGTCCTTGGTTTCCAAAAAAAATTTCAAATTTTGATTCATCTGACCACAGAACAGTTTTCCATTTGGCCTCAGTTCATTTTAAATGAACTTTAGCCCAGAGAAGACGGTGGCATCTCTGGATCGTGTTCACATATGGCTTCTTCTTTGCATGATACAGCTTTAGCTTGCAGTTGTAGATTGCATGGCGAGCTGTGTTCACAAACAATGATTTCTGGAAGTGTTCCTGAGTTCATGCAGTGTATTCCAGTGCAGAATCATGCCTGTTTTTAATGCGATGTCTCCTGAGGGCCCAAAGATCACGAGCATCCGATATTGACCTTCAGACTTATCCCTTGTGCACAGAGATTTCTCCAGATTCTCTGAATCTTTTGATGATATTGTGTACTGCAGATTCAAAGTCTTCGTAATTTTACACTGAGGAACATTTTTCTCATATTATTCTACAATTTTTAGACAGTTTTTTGCAGATTGGTGAATCTCTGTCTATGTTTACCTCTGAGAGACTCTGCCTCTCTAAAATGCTCTTTTTATGCCCAGTCATATTACTGATCTGTTGCCAATAAAGCCCAGTTAGGTCCAAAATGCTCCTCCAGCTGTTTTTTATTAGTACCACTTACTTTTCCAGCATTTTGTTGCCCCTCTCTCAACTTTTTGAGATGTGTTGCTGCCATCAAATTCAAAATGAGCTAATATTTTTCATGAAATGGTAAAATGCCTCACTTTCAACATCTGATTTGTTGTCTATGTTCTATTGTGAATAAAATGTGGGTTTATGAGTTTTGCAAATTATTTCACTGTGTTTTTATTTAAAATTCACACAGCATCCCAACTTTTATGGAATTGGGGTTGTATTTAAACCACTGTTTTAGGGTTATATTTGCCATATTTGTCCCTTTCATTGATGCAATTGGAAACTTATCTTGTCATGGTTCTGGATGTTTGTGTGGTTAAGGACTTCTCTTTGTGGCTCTCGTCCCAGGAAGGTATAGAATTCCTTTTCCATCGGATTCTTTACCCAACTGGCTGATTGAACTTGGGCGGCGCCTTCCCACTCTATATAAGCCGGAGGTCGGCCACACCTCCTTCGCTAGAGTGTTGTTTGTAGTTATGCTCTATAGCTGAAGATATCTGTAGTCAGGATTTATTTGACGATATATCTTCTCGTTATTTGCAAAGTTTCTATTTCTTTAGGGTTATTCCCTTTTCCTCTCTAATCTTTGTATCGCCTCATTTGAGAAGCTTTATTTATCTCAGTTCCAGAATACTTCTTCTTTCTCTCTCTCGCGTTGCTTCCGTGTTGTTGGATGGTTGGACATCCTTTTGGAAGCGCGAGAACTGTTCCTGTCATGTGGTCTGTATCATTCTCTGTGTTTGTATTGAGTCCGTGTTGCTCTGTTTCCCTCTTGCCGCTGCACTTGGCCTCTCAATTCAATCGGCCATTACACATCTAGGGGAGAGAATGGACTACATAGTTTTTATATATTATCTAATTGTTTATTTGGACTCAGGAAACTGTGCTGCCAATGCTGCACTTCAAAACAAACTGGTTCCCATTTATTTTCAGTGGAAGTTATTTTTCCTTCTACATTTTTCATTTCATAAAAGTATCAAAATTGAGTTAGCATTTGTCTCGGGCCATTCAGCAAAATGACAATACGGAACCTGAATTTGAAGGCTTAACTGCCATCTGCACTGTTGACTTAGTACTGATGTGAGAGCAGGATATTATTCACAAAGGAAGGAAGGGTCATTGAACAGACAATGATCTTCAGCTACTCCTCCCAATGCCCCCTCGAATGACCATAATTCATTTGCTGACAGCTTTGTTACGAACAAACTTAAGGGCTGTGTAAATACTCTCCCCTTTTAAACTGTTTTTTCTGTCACATATAAAAAGGGCCTAATAAAGATTATCCAGGTCCTGGTCATATTCTCAGTAAAGATGGATGGAAATCACCAAAGCTACTGTGATAGTCATTTGGATGGATCAAGATACAGGGAGCCATACCACAAAACACTTTTTTCTATTGTCAGTAAAAAAAAAGAAAAGGAAATCAGATTTTAAATAAAATCAATATGGTCATGATAAAACTTTCATCAGTGGTTTTGAATGGTGAGCTCATATATTGTTCACATAGCAACATACCAAGAGTGAAATATGGGACAAACTTAAGCTTTGTTTAACCTCGTTTATTGATTTAATTTTATTGTACATTTGTGACACTTATTTTCTATATGTATTCCACCTTATTAAAATTGGGAAGTTGAGTTGATCTCCCCACAACTCTGGCAAGTGGTATGTTCGATTCAATCTAGACTATCTTTGAAACCACACATATTCATTAAAACTGACTTTCATTTCCCATCTGCAATTTCCAAAATCCACTGGCAAACAATGCTAGAATAATGCCACTGATGCTTGGGAGCTTTAGGGAGCATGCCACCTGAATGTTTTATTACAAATTACTTCATTGCATGGGACAATCAAGACAGATTAGAAAAATACATTAAGGACATAGCGCACACTTTTCGACACAGGTTGGCTAAGTTTCTCATCACAAAATACATTATAAATTGGAGATCTTTCAGATTTAACGTGCCTCTTCATCAAGATCATGTGTAGCTCAATAGGCGGCTTTATTTGCATTAGAATGCAAAATCTCTCAGGGGGGATTGAATAAGGGGCTCTTCAGGAGCCCCTACATGTGATATTGGTAGCCAGTTGGAGGGAAATCTTCCTACTGAGCAAGGTGGAGCCCAAACGGTCCTTAAATCAATGGAGATGCTACACTCTCTGAGTGAATCCAAATGCTCAAAAGAGCATATGAAGAGTTTGTTTCCAAAATGCAATAGGTGCCAAAATTACAAAAATTGAGATAATACAATGGAGTGATAGCCTGTGCTTCTTACACAAGGTGCAAAAATCCATTTTTAGAAATTCATACTATAAGATATATTTTTTCATGGACAAAGTTTGTGTTTTTCAATAAAATGCAATAGGCGCCAACACAGAAAAAGCTGATTTACTCAAAATGAGTAAATTGGATATATTGCGTTTTGGAAACAAACGTTTCATATAACCTTCCTCACGATCGAACAAGAACCAGAAATAGTTTGGCTGGTGGCCATGACCGGGAGTGTTTGAATTGTCTATTTAACGAAGGAAAGGAGGCAATTAGCTCCTTCATTGCTACCTTCCAGAAAGGAAACACAGGACCAACCTTGGAAGAAAGGAAAGACTGAATATGGACCACAATCCTCAGCAGCTGTAGCAATTGGATACGTCATTCCTGTCATAGAATTTTGCGATAAATTGCAAAGGCTATCTTTGCCATCAAGTTCCAGACATACTGAAGGAAAGGACATCTGATTTTTCTCAAACATTGTCCAAGGTACCTTTAAAATCTCCTTGCAACTTGCACTTGACCCAAGAAATGCTTTGTAGTGAGGTCAAGGATAAGTGAAGAGGAGAGGAGAAAGGCCATCCATTTATGAGAATTTGTATGCAGCCTTAATTTGCACCAATACCCACTCAAAGCCCTGCAGTCCTCCTCAAAGTGTGCACTTGTGTGATGTACAAGAAGTGTGGACCAAAACTGAGAACCTCAGGTCCGCAATTCTACAGCGGTGAATCAAAAATTTTAGGGCAGCATCTCTCGCAACTTTCCCTTGATCAGCATAAAGTTTACTATCAAAGTCAAGGAAAAGTTGAGAGGAAAGGAAAAAGGCCACCTGTTAAAGAGAATTCGCTTTCATCCAAGAGAGCGCGATTGGTAATCCAAAATCCTGTGGTTACTTCAGATATATTTCAGGATGTTCTCACAATATGACATGCACCAAATAATCAGTTGCCATGGTTTTGCAGTAGCTTGCTGCAAGGTATTGTACTTTTGAGCAAAGTATGATGAGATAATTTGAAGCTCTACACTATAAAAATGGTCAATCATTCAATGTTGTCTTTGCCCCAGTTCACCTTGACGCATCTAAGCAATTTGAATCCCTGTAGCTATTTCATAGAATTGAACATGCAAATTTCACATTGCTAAAATATGGAAGCTCCTCTCAAAACACTGGATGTTCTGTATCACAATCAACGATTATGTGCAATATTAAATTTACTTTTTGGAAGACGGGGATAAAGATGTCCGAAATTTATGATCCAGCTCCTGTGCACAAGTAAAATGTCTTTCATATGAGTCACTTAGACACCGTTTTTACGTAAGTTTGAAGATAGGCGATGGTGAATGAGGATTTTTTTTTTTAAATTGTGAGTTTTCGTGTGCTTGTGCGTGAGAGAGAGAGAGAGAGAGAGAGAGAGAGAGAGAGAGAACCGACGCGGCCAGGCGCACTCAAAGGTGATTTGTTATTAACTCCAAATTTCAACACTTTACGGGGACTTGTTAGTTGGCTGATTTCAAAAATACGCACGAGGCTCTCAGTTATTGTATTAATTAAAATGGTCAATAAAGCTACGCTTTAAAGTTGCCTACGTTGAAAGTGCTAGCTTGTGATTAACGCAACTGCGCACAGGCTACTTGCTGTCTTTCTAGGTCTGACCTAAAACCGGAGAACAATATTTCGTGCTGCATTCAACTATCATGACCAACCAATTTTTACATTTAGTTAGGAACATACGTTGGTTAAATACATCAACGGTTGTATTAACTTTCATTCCGCTTACTTCGCTTTTTTTAAACTAATATCGGATTTGATAGCAATGTTGCCCAATTACGTAACACGCAGGAGAGCCCGTCACTGGAAAAAAAGAAGAGAGAGAAAAAAAACCATGATTCAACATTTCATGGTAAGCATGAAGCGGAGGAGTAGGTTAGATTTCAGGGGGCTGTACGTATTCTAAGCATGCAGGGATCAAAAAGACAAAAGTGGGAGTTTCCAAAAATAAAACCCTTGCAAAGCCTCAAAAATTTCCCGGTGACTCTAGATCCAAGGAGGTGGTCAGATCTGTGGGAGCACGATTCAAACCAGAGAACTAATAGTTTGAGCCGGAGTGCAGTTTCAGGGTTGGAATCGCATCTATGCGTGCAGACTTCACTCTGGAGACAAGGATGAGATGTTACGAACGGTGAACGTTGAACTATATCAATGAGATACATTTCAAACTTGTGATAAGAGAGCGCCGCAGTGGAACGATTTAATCATATATCGTTTTTGCATTTCTGTTCTCGTAAAAATTTTGCTTCCCGCTTTTATTTGCATCTGCGCATTGAATGTTTACCTGTGCATGATGAAAAGGATACATCGTTGAAATATTCACGCTTGCGCGTGCATTTTTGTTATCAGCTGTCTTCGTTAGGGTGAAGGGAAATCCGATGTAGTTTGGAATTGTGGATTTCCAAAGTTAAATTATCGCGAGTGATTAAAAAAGCAGGCGCAATATCTTAATTTTTTATTTTATTTTTTTTGATAGTTGTCACTGACTGTTTTATTTTGGCTTTGAAGATGGACCGATTGGGAACTTTGTTTTTTACGGTGTTAACTATTGCACTAGCACAAATGTGTCTCAGTCAAATGGACTTCGCAGGTGGCAGGCACGAGGGTGCAAGCGCTCGAGCAGAGTGGGATCAGGGACGGGCGCGAGTCAGACAGCAGGGTCGCGATGCACGGGGTAATGGAGATGATTCTTCAAGTAGACAACCGCTGCAGAGTTCGAATAAGACAAGCAACAATTCTCTTTTAGGCCGGGGTATTGAACTGCTCAAGACCGCTCTGCGAAAAGAAAACAGACTTGCGGCAATATCTGAAACTGGTAGCCCTGTTGCATCAGAGAAAACCAATGCACCGCATCAACAGTTTAACTCCACCGTTCCTTTGGACGTCACGCGCGTAACCCCAAAAGAGCGAAGGGCACGGAGCCCATCCCTGCACAGACATCGGATAAGTACCGGGCAGAACCCCATCGGTAACGGAAATAAACCTAGGACTAGTCTGAGACGTCTATCTGGGTAAGATACACATGTAATGTAATTACCGTTGCAGTGTAAACAATATGACGTATGCTATTTCAAAATATATCAATAATTGGTCCAACAATGTGAAAGTGGATTATTTATTTATTTATTTATTTATTTTTTTGTGCGCAGATCCACTCCAACAACAGCAGCAAACGTTATGCGTGTATACCTTTCCCATTTGACCATGCTTGTCATGTGCTTCCGTTGCTTCTATGATTGGTTTGAAGTACAATGCATTGTTATGCATTGCATTTGTTCGTGTCAGTGCTTTGCACGGCACTATCTTGAGGTCTGAACTCATGTAAGGTTACTGGCTTACTCGCTAGCTCTTTAACTGTTGCAAAATACTGCGCAATACATCGCCAAATTATCCCTTGCCAGTGGAATAATCGGTGCAGCTATGATTTTTAAGGAAACTTGCCACCACATGGTTTCTGTAAGCTACTGTCTGCTAAGTATATTCTCTATCATATGAGCGATCTTTTCAACTCAAAATTAACATATTCTGGCCAGTAGTGAAATAGTGTGCAACGATAAGATCAGGGCAGATTAAAAAAAAAAAAAAAAACCCTTATTTATTTATTATTTATTTATTGCTGCTTCTGTTTTCGAGATGTATGTTACAAATGTATTTAAAATGTATTAATACCCCTACTACCCAAATTTGTCCTCAAGGGCTAAAAACCACAGGCTTTCACCTCTCTTGTGCCAGCTAGTCAAGTCAGTCTGGTAAATCTATGGCACTTATTAATCAGTTAATAACCAGTGAGTGAAGAAAACCAGGGCTGCATTTGCATTCAAGGCTTGACCACCCTTCTCGTATACCTTGCACATGTAGATTTTTTGACAATCTTGTGTCTTTACCAAGAGCCCTGGTGGAGACTGAGACAGACCTCATGTTCTCCAACAGGACACTGGACAGAAGTACAAATTAACTTTTCCACATCCTTCCTCTTGTATGCCTGCAGGCTTAACCAGATGAAGTGTCCTTGCTCGATTCAAGCAGCTGTATTGCATAATGAGGCGCTTTTGTAATTAAATGTCTTGTAGGAATACCCGCTAGGATCCAGCAGGATCTTCACTGTACTGCGTACACATGTATTCATTTTTACATAAATATGCATTTACATTTGGTGGATAAGGAGAAATCTATGGGAATTAAAGAGCACGGTTACAGTCCCTCGCTGTACTCCTCTGTTTCCTCATGCCACTTGTTTTTCTTATGGGATGCAGTCTGCAGTGGCTGCTCAAAGCCTTGGCAGGCATTCATAACCCTCTCAGTGATCAGAACCACCTGTTTCCCCTCACCACATTCTCCCTGCGCTTACAGTCGCCAGAGTTTTGTTTTTATTTTTTCTCTGAATATTGCTATGAGTTCTTTCCATAAATATAGCGCATGTGACTGCATGTGGTTTTAGTTTAATTAAGCATCAGTAAGCTGGCATTTGTGACCATTTAGTGGATGAATACTGCGGGAATAATTGTAGTGTTACTGACTGACCTTAAAGGTTCATCTTGGGCTATGGTGGCAGTGCTATTTTCATATTCTGCAATTGAAGTCATTATGAACACAAAGCCTTGGGGGAAGTAAATCATTTCATGCAACAGGCACAGATTTAGTTAGATTTTGTCTAAATATTATATACCAGGCATGGTAATTAGACAGCTGCAACCAGTAATTTATCAAGTGATGATCTGTTTCATGCCCCAACGTGGAGTGGCCAGTTATAACTTTCAGCCCATCGTATCAGTACGACATGATTGTATCGAGGCAAATATTCACCAATGTATATTCTTCCAGGGATGCCAGCACACAGCTCTTTCGACTTATTATTAGGTATTTTAAAAGTTGCCTATTGCACGCGATCATACATATTAAACCTGCTGTGTAGGCAGACCAATATTTAGTATTTTTCTCATAGATTAAAAAGAGACACAGGGACAACCCATATCCGTGATTTGCTCAGACTATAGAAGGTTGTATAGTGTGGCTGCTGGGTCATTGTGCAAGGATAAGTAATATGTTTTCACTCTCTCTGATTTATTACCTTGAAGTGAAACATCCATGAGTTTGCAGCCGAATTAGAGTTGACACATTTCCTTCCAGGATTCCCGCTGCTCTGACTCATTCATTGCTTTTGGTTCAGGCCCTACAGGCAGAGGAATGTGTCATGTGCTGTATACAGCACTGTGCCTGCCCACTCATGCTCCTCAGTAATAAAGCCCAGTTTTTAAGCCTGCGTAGATTGTACTGGTCTGGAATGCCGGTGCCTTTGGATGATCCAAGTGTGCTGTACCTGCAAGTAATTTGTATCAATTTTGCAGACACACTAGTGTGTGCTTAACCACCTGAGCTTCTATGTAAGCTCTTCAGTCACTATACTGCTGATGTTCAAATATTGTTCTTCTGGATGTAGATGCCTTGTAATATCTGCAGTCAGGGAATTTCAGGTCTCCTCTGGTGTGGACCATTACTGGGAGGACCATAATTCATTGGATATTGAGATTTTCTTTCATTTTTGTTCAGTTGGTCAAGTCAATTACCAGATCTGAATCTAATTGAAAATGTATTTTACAGGCTGAACAAGAGATTGAAGGCATAATGTCCCCAAAAGAATAAGCGAGCTCACAGTTCCGCGGCCTTGCAGGCCATGCGCAAAAGGTCAAAGGTCAAGGCACATAAACAAATCAGTGCATCCATTGCTGCCATACTTTAAAACATTAGTTTGTTAGCTAGCGAGCCAACGTTGGCCAGCTACTCAGTAGACTGTGAATTTAAAAACCAAGGCTAATTCAAACACAATTGTCCATGACTCAGGGACTGACAGAGTATCACAGTGAAGGTGTTAACTCAGTGCTAACATAATGGGAATTAGTATGAAGACGTTAGGGGGAATTACGGTTTTTTCTATTAAATTACGCAATTCAGTTATGCTCGCTAAAGCTGGCAACAAATTAAAAATGTACTGAACTCGTTTTATAACTTTAATATGACACACCCACTTTTTTAAGATCCTCTATATCTTAAGACTGATCCAAACAAGTCTTCCATTTAAAGATTAGTCAACACATACCTGAGCATTAGATAGCCTGTTGTTGACTGATACAAGGGGGTTGTGTTGTCATTGGCACCTTCTTGACTCCCAGTTTCTTCAACATTGGGTGTAATCAGAATGTGGGAGGCTCTTTGCTGGCCACACTAAGCACATCATTTGTCCCCTTTATTTTAAAGGTTTACTCAATTAGAACATTTTTTGGCTATTTTTTGAAGAAATAGGTCATATGTAGCAAATCAATATGCATCACACATTTGTAAATGCTTTCTGTAACTTTTTATCATTATTTGAAAACTAAAATTTGGCTGGTTTGTACGGTCCTAAGCCCTGCCCCTCAAAAAAGTTGTTGCACGGACCTCGTAGTCATGTGACCTGTGACGTGTGAGAAGTAAGTTGCAAATGTTCCCAGCTGATCGACCAGTGGTTTGTTCTATACTGATAATTGATTTCGCCTTGATCAATCCTTGATTTGTTGATTTTGTGATAACATTCATCAACATGCCAAATAGGTGTGTAGTGGCAGGCTGTAACAAGACTCCAAACAATGGTGTGAGTTTACATCACTTCCCAAAAAAGAGATGCCAAGTCTCACGCATTCTCACCTCTTGGTGGCATTCACCTTCCTGTGCCGTAGTCAGCAATTCTTCAATCAATGCGCACTGGAGAAATTCACTTGCGGAATTGAAGTCATTGTGCATTAAGTTATTCAGTTTCACGTGCATTACGCTGGATTTCCCCACTAGTGACACGGAAATCGATTATGACTCGGGAATTCTCACGCTTTTCTTTACTGAGGGATTGAAAGCAATGGAATTGCATAAAGATGTTTCAAATGGTCTTGTTTCATTTAAACAATTTAAACGATCATGAAACACATGCATTGTTTCCAATCCCTGAGTAAAGAGAAGCACGAGAAGTCCGGAGTCATAATCGCTTTCCATGGTGAGGTCCACCTTCACGCAAGTGAAACTGAAACTTCAAGGCACAAGGATTTTAATTCCGCGTGAGAATCTCATTAATAAGCTTTCATTGAATAATTGCGGACTGCGGTGAATAAGCCTAAAAAATGCATAGGACCTACGTCGAATGCCTGAGACTTGGCATCTCTGAGATCCGTTCTCGTGCTTACTCCCCACTTGCTCAGCTGCTACCCCCGCCGGCCCGGGCGCTGGTAGCCCATTTGCCCAGCCCCGCTGCGGCTTAGGGTGTAAATGTCTTTGTAAGAGTGCTGTGAAGACGAGCTGACAACTGAGCTTGTGTTTACGTTGCTTTGTTGTTGTTAGTAACTTAGTATCGTTGATCATTGTGGTTGATGATGACATTCTAATTTTGCATTTGTGTTTGTTTCTGAAACACTGGCCATATCATGATCCTAGTCACTGGGGACTACTAGGACTTCGGTACGGCACATATCCGAAAGCGAAACCCAAACATAAACACAAGCGACCGGTCCATGCAAGCATGAAGTTGCCGTGTTTCTCAGTCGCTTCTATGTTCGAAGTCCAAAATTTGCACTCATTTTGTGTTGTATACAATGCAAGAACGTGTAAAACGACTGTACACGCGTTTACGACCAATGCAAACTTTTCGTTTTGCAATCCCAGATGAGATCAGAGCTTTGTTCACGGAAAAGTTAAAAACCCACAAAATCTAGACATTTTGTGTCAAGTCATTTCATTGAGTATGTAGAAAATATATCGATAAGAATATTCGTCCAAAATAAGATAACTATAACTTTTCTTTCTTTCACAAATTGGCCGTTGAAATGAGGAGTCAAACAAGTCATTTTGTGCACAAGCTCCGGTGCAACTTACTTCTCATACGTGACAGCCGATTAGCCAATCGCTCGCGAGTTTTAAGGAGAGGTCTCAAAGTGTCTAGTTTCTTCATTTTTTTGCCAGTATGACATACAATTATGAAAGTTAAATGCTGGATTTGTGAATTACAGGCAATAATACATGTCTACAGAGTTTTTTTTTTTTCCTAACTTAGTAGACCTTTAAGCCTCTCCTTATCCTTCTTTATTTTTCAGTTCTCCTCTAATGTTTTTGCTCCAGGAGAAGCATAATTTATCAGGTCCGAGTACAACCTGCACAGGGCTTTTCCCTGACCCTCGACCTTCCGCAAAAACTCGCCTATTGATGACACTGCTCCATTCACTGTGACCTCTCGTTCCATCCAGGCCCATTTGAAACGGTTCTTCTCATCTTCGTCGATCTCGCAAACTTCATCTTTCCATTCTGTTGTTTTGGCCATGTTTGAGGCTGTAATCTTTGCATGAACAATGTTACTTTGTTTGCAAATGGCTGAGCTTAGATGACATTGCGGTAGATGAATGTTAGCCTCCTTTGCCATGATTTTTGATGCCACATTGAACACTTGTATCCCATACACAAGAGCTCTGAGCTCCTTTACCTTCCCAGTAACAGGCAAGCCCCGGTCACACAAGTATTGCTGCAGTTTATCTCTTTTCCAGAGACATATATCGCTATAAGACTGGTTTGCTACCATGGTGTAAACATCAGCGCATGCGTTTTTTATTTGCCTTGACCTCTGACATGGAACCGTCATGACATGAGCACTTGGAACTGTGAGGTTGCTTATTAGGAACTGAAGATGGCTGCAGTCCCAAGCATCAACTGGGAAGATACCCAGCGTCTGTTGATGCCTGTATACCACAAGCTTCAAGCAGTCATGCAAAGGATATGTGACCAAATATGTAAAATGGTGACTTTTTAGTGCATTATATTAAACGGTGCAGTATTTTCTGATGCACCCAAAAATGTCGATGGGGTTTTATGAATAGAAGGTGCTCTCATTTTTAAACAGTTCATCCAATATGGATGAAAATACCCTCAAATTAAAGCTTGCAGTCTGCTCTTAAACTTCATTATCATTGTTCATCCAAAAATCTATTATCTACACCACTTCTTTCTCGCTGGGGGGGTGCTGGAGCCTGTCCCAGCAGACTACGGGTGAAAGACAGGAACACACCCTGGACCACTTGCCAATCTGTCACAAGTCGCACACACCAATGAGGGATTTGAGTCTCCAATTACCCTTCAATATCTTTGGACTATGGGAGGAAATAAGTACCTGTAGAAAACCTCTGCAAACACAGGGGAGACATGCAAACTCCAAACAGAAGAGTGCCAAGTTAGATTCAAACCCTCAACCTTTTTGTTGTTAGACGGCATGGATAACCACTGCGCCACCATGCTGCCCCATGATCATTGTTTCCTTCCAAACCGAAAATGCTAGAGTACAGAACCAAAATTAAAACCCCTGGCAATGTCCTTTTAAATTATAGTACTTAATGCATTTGCTCAGGGTTTTTTTTTTCAAATGAAAGAAGACAGACATACAGGATCATTTAAAGAAGTTATTTATAAAATAATCGAATTGGAAGGGGACACATGTCTACTGGTTGGTTTATGAAGGTTTTTGTGGGGTTTTTTGTCTCTGCAGTTTTGATGTCTGTTTGTCTCTGATGACCTCAACCACAACTGCATTATTATTTCAGTGCCATGATAATCTGTTGAAAGATACATCTTTTTTTTTTTTTTTCTTTGGAAGCATATTTTTGTCATTAACTGTGAAATAAATAAAGCTGATTGATTTGAATGCATCTGGGGGAAAATCAAGATGGTAACATGATTGCATGCTGAGGAGAGTGCAAACTGTTTCACACAAAAACACATGTTCAAGATGTCTCTAATCACTTTGCTATCAGCAAAAGGAATTTAGAGACAAAATGAGTGATTGAAGGCAACCTGGATGGGAGGAACCAGACTTTCATGTGGTAGATGGTGGTGTACAATTTCTCTAATTATAATGAGAGGTCTCAGTGCCTGAAAATGTGCGCTGTTTCTCAAGTGCTGGTTTGAGATTTCTGTATATCAGACAATAACTTGTCTTTCATTAACTCCAACTGAAGAAGCTCTTTTGTCTTCTGGCAGCCAAATGCCTTGGCCTGCTTTACTATGTGGAATTATAGCAGCGTGAGCCTATCTTGTAATTGCTTTTATTTGAGGTTCGTGTGATGTGTCTACTTAGACACAGTTATCACTGCACTTAAATTATGCAAATGCATAAACTTCAGTAGTCAAAAATAGATGACCAGCCTGGGTAAACATAAACTCCTTAAACCATATTCATAGCAAATTCAGATTGTCTTTCTCATCCTTTACTGGATTTATAAGGAAATGTTACATTTTAAACCAACAGCTGTCTGATATAGCATTATCTCAGTTGAATAACGAAGATGTCACGTTTCCATGGTAGCAATTTTCCTGGATCTAAACAATCATCTTTGTAGCTATAGACTTACAGGAGCCCAATGAAATACCATTTGAAACAAATGTTCACTAGCAAGCTTAAACCTTTTATATAGGCATGGGCAATACAAATGAATAAAATGGCAACATTTCTTGAGTTGCTGAGAAAAAAGTTTTTATTATTTTCTAATGATTTTTTGCACGTAAGTACAGAAGACACAGACGAAGAGTTTGCCACAAGTCCAACGCCTTTACAGGAAAGGGTCTCAGAGCCACAGGGTCCCAAAAATGGCTGATTTTGCATTTATCAACAAAAACCCATTGAGAAAATTGGGGGTGAAGCCTGAGGGCATTTTCGAAAATGAAGTCTACTCAGAAATAAACCTGGCCAAATTATCCATTAGGGTACCCTAACAGAAATAATTGATGCTAAAGTCATCAACCCCTTTTCTGAAGTGCAGCAGCACCCCCTAGGCCCTTTTTAATGGAAAATGCATTGAATTTCACCCAATTATGTTCAACAAACATTAGGTTTTGCGTTGATATTAAAAAATGGTATGAATGGGTTGCCTGTGAAGCTTTTTTTTGGATCAATGGCCTGCAAAAATGTCAAAATTATCGGTGGGAGGGCAAACATTAACGCTACTCGCCCATTACTATATAAAATGCAGTGAAGTCGCTGATGCCGGCAGTTGTTTGCCCTCCCACTGCTAATAGAAAAATGAATCAAACGTTCCCCCTTCAATAACCCGTGGTGATTAAAAAAAAACCTTTGCACTGTTTTTTACAATGTCCATATACCCTCCTCCCATGATAGTTTCAATGAGCTACACAATAATTCATAGTAAAACACAGTGACGTGCAGTCGGAGGTTAGTTTGGCGAGGCAGAAACCTCCCCTTTGCTTGATTAGCAATCCGATTAACTAGTTTAGTAAGACTATTCGCAGAATGACGGGCCAGTTTAAAAGGTGGCGTTATTACTCAGTACATCGAACCTGAAATGCTCACTAGACAGCAGATTTGCGCGTACTTCTTCCAGGAAGCCGAAGCAATGTCATCAACAAATATTAAAACAGTTCGACTAATGCAGAGTTCAATGCTTAATCAATATACAATGTATTCTCCTTTAAAATGGCGCTGTTACACCCAAACAAAAAGCGGGCGCTTATTTTCAGTCTTTTTTCATAATCCGATTAACAAAATGTTTAAACGATATACAGAATTACCGAGAGTGAGGGAGAATTTTTCCTGATTGATTATTCAGACAGGATTCCATCCTCGCAGTCTTGAATTGAAGGGTATAAGTGAATGAATCTTGTGACCGGTGTTCGCGAGGTGGCATATTTCGATAGGTAGCAAAATTTGTCAGAACACTGGTAGGTTTTGAACGCCTGGCGCTGGTTTATTCCTTGGTATATTTTACTGAAACTTCACAAATAGGGTCACAGGATATTCTGTCAACTAACTATGTAGGTAATAGTAAAAAATACACTCACCTTTCTTGCTATTGTTGGGGAAGAAGTCAAAGGCGAACTCATGACGAACTTCAACAACTTCTGTCGAACTTATTTCACATCCCCTGGAGGTCTAGTTTGGACGAATAGACTCTTAATTTCTCAAATTAGATGGCTGTAAGTCAATAAGTTCTCGTAGCTGGGATATCACGTCAGCGCTGGGCTGTTTGAAATGTACCTCCAAAATGGATATTTTTGCCACCTGATTGTGCACTTGAAAGTTTGTAAACACGGTGCAAATTGAGGTCACGCATTCATCCAGTTTTTTTGGTGTTTTCTTGGCGAATAATAGCTCTGTTCAAATCGCGTTATTGGCCGTAATACGCAGAGTTCATGTATGAAATGCGGGTATCCTATTGAAAAGGTTGCTTTTAATCAAACCATGGTGTTCTTTTTTTGTATGAAAATGGTATTTACATCATTTTTTTTTTAATAAGTTTTCTGAGGCTTGTTTACCGCCCCAGTTCAGCTGTTACGCATTCCATTAGAGTTTATGCAGAGCGTTGCCCATGCCTATTTTATATGCCGCGTTCAATGCTTCATCAATGTTTAAGAGGTTTTCCACTTAAAACATATCGTTTACTGCCATTTAAAAAATTATGTGGAGTTTATTTCCATTCTTCTTTCATAATCTGATGAACAAAGGGCTACAACTAAAACACAGAATTACCGAAAAAGCAGAGATTTTTTTCAAAGTAATTATTCGGATATTTTGCATTGAAGAGTAATGTTTGACCATTATCAGCACGTCTCCTTGTGTTTCATGCAAAATAAATAGCTAGCTACTTTATCAGAGATCACGAGATCTCCTTTGAACTAGATTTTTATAAAAGCGATTAAAATGCAAGTATGATTTTCTGATTGATCATTACACTCCGGAACTAAACACTGATCCATTTACCCTACCTTATCACCACCATTTGAAGAGTTTGTTTACATCCAGAGAAACTGATATCATAGGAACGTGATGTGACACTACGTACTCTATCAGAGCTTAATGAGACTTTCAGTGCTTGGTGTCTTCAACAAACCCACAAAAAATAATAGACTTAAACTAAGGAATAAGCCATGGCTACATTGCCTACTTTATGCTGAAACATTCTTCTTTAGGCAGAAAATTTTGTGGCACACATCCATGTCCACAAACAGTTGGAATGAATAATCGCCATGCAAATGTAATGCTTTGCAGGAATACTATCCATTTATAATTGCTGGTAATGTAATATGAGGCTGAAAGAAGAGGGACCAAAATGTGCCTGTCTGGTGGGTACAGCTTCTTGGGTCCTTCACAGTGTATAACCTTCAAGAATTGTGACTCATTTAAAAGTTGTTGTGTATTAGATGTTTAGCCTCTGAGGTTCCCATTTCTTACTCTTTAATAAGATTGCTTGTATCCCATATCTTCACCAATAAGAGCAAGCAGAGACCAGGGTGGACTCTTCCCTGTATGCTTCCAGCTGCCCCATCTAATCACTCTGCAGTCCTCCAGTGAGTTGTGCCATCAGTTTGTCTGCAAGTCCATGTCACATATAACTGGCTGAGGGAAACTGCAGGCCCCTGATCTGTCTGAGCAGTTGTGAAGAGACAGGACAGCCCAACTGAATTGCTCAAATAATGAACTAACCTATGAGGCTTTGAAGAGTGCTTGGGCAGCTGAGATTCAATATCAGACAGAAAGCGGATATCATATAGACTCTGTTTTTGAACTTATTAAGCCAACAACCTATTTGATCCCTCTTTTGTTTTCTCTCTATTGTAGAAGACTTGTGTTCTCTGTATTGAGAAGACTCCTTCGCATCAGTCGTAGGGCTTGTGAACTCCTTTAGCTGTAACTGTTGATTTTGTGGATTTGATTACCTGATTGTGTTCCTGCATTCTCTCAGCATAAAATGTACGTTTACTTAGTGTTAGAAGAAATTTTAGTAAAGAGCAGGGCTCAGTGCATTTCTTTTGGGGATTTGCGCGAGCCAAGTTTTTTGGTGTTTCTTGTCCTCTTTGTATTTTCTAATGTATTCCTTTGAAACACACCAGTGCCGTGGCAGTAGAATAAGGTGTGTTTAGAACCTGGTTGTCACACTTTTAAAATTGTCACCCTTCATTTGACATGATTTATGCGAGGAGTAAGACACATTTCTACCCAGTATTTCTCTTTTGTCCCATTAAGTTTCAAATAACGTGCCATATGTTTTCACAGAGGCTCCATATGCAGCCGAGGGGACTGTGCTGCATTGCAGACATATAGTTGCATGCTCTGCTCTAAAGCATTGGTCTCAAACTCCTGTCCTCGAGGGCTGCAGTGTCTGCAGGATTTTTGGATTTCCTTTCAATCAGCTGCTAAAATCAGGCCTAATAAACCAGGTGTGCAGACTCTGTAGCCAATCAATGACTTGAATTAAGCAGTCAAGTGCAGGAACAAATCAAAAACACAGCACCGTCCAGGATTTGAGTTCAAGACCTCTGCTCCAGTGGCAGATCTAGAAAATTTTACATGGGATGGCAAGGGGGGGGGCTGGGTGTCTTTGCTGGGTAGCATGGTAAGACAGTGGAAGTCCCCAATGTTAGATCTAACTGTAAGGGTTGTGCTTCGCACACAGTTCAGGTGCACGGAGGACGGGAAGTTGAGGACTGGACTCAGGTGCAAGGATGGACTTGGTAGTTTATAATTCCCACTGCGTGACAGAAGGCACGAACAAAGCAATACAAAACAAACAGGAATCGTGGTTCCTTAATATAAACACTATTGGTTATATAAACACTGAGGATCGACTGCAGTAACAATGTATTAAAAATACAAAACAAACCGGAAGCGAGGTTCCTGAATATAAAGTGCTGAAAAAAACAATAAACAGCACTAAGTTAGAGTGTAATTGCACGCGAAAAGCGGGGATTACATCTATACAAGACTAGGAATGCAACCAGGTATGCAGTTATGAGACTTCGCAATGTCTAAGTGTGAAGCTCGGTCTTAAATAGCACACTGCTACCACACAGAGGAAATGAGAAACAGATGCAGGCAATGATTAAATGACATGAGGAATGCTGTCCGGGTCTTAGTAGACTGGTGAGCTGGATGGCGGGAGGCGTGGTCTTACACTAATTTTATGTGTATATGCAAATGGTTTCAACAGAAGAGCCATAAAAATACTTTCAATGGTTTGTTGTTAAATTAGGTTGCATATTAAACACTTTGTATACTTTCTTAATTATGCACAGCGGGAGCAACAGACCAATGTTCAAACAAAAAACTTTGTCGGTCGAACTTGTTTAAATTTTGAGATCCTTTGCTAAGTTTAAAAACTAATTCACTGAAAAACTTTGCAATAATGTGAGTGCAAATACTGCCTTTTCCGTCCACAGAGATTATTCCGATTTTTTTTTATACTGCTAAGAGAGGTGCCTCTGTGATGTTCATAGATAGATGCCATATTCATAAACTTGTTTTTCTGTCTTGTATCCAAATACTTTTGATTTGGTTTTTGAACACAAGTTTATAACTGTTATTTATGTTGTGAACATTTATTATGAAACTTAATATTGAAAAAGTGAAGAAACCTCACAATTTTCAAGTAACTTCATTACATGATGGTATTTTGTATTATTAGCAACGGTTATAATCATTATACACTAACTTGCTAGATAGCTCCGTAGCTATCCTAGTTAGTGATCTAGCTACGGTATGATGCTAGCCTGCACCAATGACTTGGGAATGCCTTGCTCGGTTTTTGTGTTGCCCAACATCCCATATAGCTTCCACATAAGTTAGATAACAGTTTTAACAGTAAGAATTTTTTTTGAAGAAGAACCTATATTTGGCGTTTTCAGCTTTATATCGCACCACCAGCCTAACGAAGACATTTTAGCATGGTAGGCTAATGAAAACAATCCATCTTTCGACAGGAATGAGCTATTACAGTACTTATCTTTACAATTATATTTGGTGATAACATAATTTTTGCTATACATAATTACTTCGCAAACCATCACGCATGAAGCATAAACATAATTAACAGACGATACTTACAGTGTAGGACTCGTTGCTTGCCATGGTAGCTCCTTGTAGTAGACGTTCTTGCTGGATCCGGCAACCTAGCTGGCAACCTCTCGTCTGGGGGAGAGGGGGAGGGGTTACTGCGCTCTGCAGTATTTTGAATGTGATTGCAGTACCAGTTTTGGCCACAAACTTACATACGACTCCTTTAAAACTGTTACTTCCCACAAATGAGATTTGTTTGGCTTTGCTGTTTTTTTACAATGCTGAAAAACAACTCATTCATACAAATTATGCTGACCCATCACCCGGCTTCTACAAACCATGTGAAGTCTATTGTAGATACAGCATATTCTCGAACTTTTTACTGTCGCAATCATTATTTCGCTCAGCAGGGATAACTTGTCTGCAGACTCTCATCACACTGCATCATACGCGAGCCTGGGTGCAAATGCTTCCCTGGAGTTTTGGCCACTGGTCATGAACTACTTGAATTTCAGCAATTGTTTGAGATTTGTTAACAATCCACAACTTTCACTGACTGCTGCAAATCACCTCTACGCACTCCCAAAACCTGCTTGGTTCTGGTGGAGAAGACATTGAACCCAGTTGAATGGGTATGTGGTTATGTTAGCGAGCTAGCCAGCTCGCAGTCCTTTCTATTAAGCATCTATGTGTGAGTTATTGTTTTCTTGATACAACATTCGTTACACAACTACACCCAGGATAAACACTTCAAATCGGACCATTGACTGCTTATCGATTTGACAAAGCCAAAAACTGGAGGTATTGATGTTACATTGACTGAGGCATGCTAGATTTATGATTCTGCATTTCTTTCGTCCTCCCCATTGATCCAAATTTGGTGGAGATATTCTTGCTACGTCTGATCCCTGCCCAAATCTACGCGCATGAGTGAGCAAATATTTACATATTATTTACAAGTATTTCTCACTTAATTTATTGAACGATTTTAGCAGTTTGTGGACATAGTGTCAATTTGTTTTTACAATGGCCGTTTTACCTTCAGATACGTTGGGGGAGGGTAAGTTCTACAGTAGGTGGGGTAGCTGCCCCCTTTTCCCTCCTATAGATCTGCCCAAATCTACGGTGATTTTGAATGAAGTGTGAGCACCTATATTTTAAAGAGTTTTCTCTTTGTAGGCTGTCCCTGTTTAATACAACTGGAGCTATTCAGTCTTTAGTCTTCACAGACTAAATATTTTTAAAAGCAAATGCTGAATGGTCATTAATCCAGAATTGCACACAGTTGTCTCTGTGAACATACCTTTACTGTTGCCATCGATTTTGTGTTCTGCAGCCCCAATGTATGTGGAGGACAGCAATGCTGCTCTGGATGGGCTGTTGCCCCTGGGACAAATCGATGCATCAAGCGTAAGTATACACCCATCTTTGAGGTTTTTTAGCAAAAGTGATGTACAACACATAATACTACGTGTTTGAAGCCTGCTTTTGGCTGAGGCTATGTTGTTTGTCTGTTAGCAGACCAAAGCTGATGAATGTTGTTTGCATTACACTACTCCTCATATACTGTACTACATCATGCAAACATGTCAGAAATTACGATGGACTTCTCATAATCTATGGGCATGATCAAGATTCTTGGAAGAAGATGAACATCTTCATGCAATAGTGCAGGCTAATTTATTTGAAAATTTCTTTGGATTGTCTGAATAAAAATCTATCCCTGTCTTTTTGAAGGCTTGACAGTAAATTGACAGAGGGTTTTTAGTTGCAGTCAGGGTCAAAGTTTGCCATTTCTCTTGTCAATAAGGAAAATTGTAACTTTTGAAATTCTAGTTTTAGTTTCCTGAAAAAATTGTCTGTACTGCTTAAGCCAATGACCTTTAAAGTGCTCAGTTTTATGCTTGCAAGCCAACAAGAAGCTGATTACTTTTTTTTTTAAATAAAGATTCAGACCTGACAAAAGTATTGCTAGCATCATTGCTGAGGTCTTGCGTCTTCTGAAAAAGATAAAAATTGAGTAGAAGGTTTGAGTTTTCATTGGGCGTAAGAAATTCAGCAAGGCCATGAAAGCTGTGAGAACCTTTGTCATATATAAACCCCAATTCTGAAATAGTTGGGACAAAGTGTAAATTGTGAATAAAATCAAGATGCAATGACTTTCAAATCACACCAGCCAGTATTATATTCACAATAGAACAGAGATAACATAGCAAATGTTGAAACTGAAAAATTTTACAATTTCATCCACAAAATGAGCTCATTTCAAATTTCATGGCTGCTAAAGGTCTCAAAAAAGTTGGGACAGGGCCCTCTTTACCATGGTGTAGCATCCCCTCTTCTTTTTAACACAGAGTGGAGGCGTCTGGGCATACAGGAGACAAGTTTCTTGAGTTTTGCCATTGGAATTTGATCCCACTCCTGTTTAATACAGGCTTCCAGCTGCTGGAGAGTTTTGGGTCTCCTTTGACGGACTTTTCGTTTAATTATGCACCAAATGTTCTCAATCGGTGAAAGATCAGGACTGCAGGCAGGCCAGTTCAGCACACGGACTCTTCTACTACGAAGCCATGCTGTTGCAATAGCTGCAGTATGTGGTTTTGCATTGTCTTGCTGAAATACACAAGGCCTTCCCTGGAACAGATGTCATCTAGAGGGGAGCATATGTTGCTCTAAAACCTTGATATACCTTTCAGCATTCATGGTGCTTTTTAAAACATGCAAGTGTCCCATACCATAAACACTAATACATCCCCATACCATCAGAGATGCTGGCTTTTGAACTGAACGCTGATAACAGGAGGGGTGGTCTTTCTCCTCTTTAGCCTGGAGGACACGACGCCCATGATTTCCAACAAGAATGTCAAATTTGGACTCATTTGACCACAGGACACTTTTTTACTTTGCTACAGTCCATTTTAAATGAGCCTTGGCCCACAGAACACGGCGGCGCTTCTGGATCATGCTCAACAATGGCCTCTTTTTTGCAAGATAGAGTTTTAGGTGGCATCTGTGGATGGCACGGGGGACTCTGTTTACAGACAGTGGTTTCTTGAAGTGTTCCTGGGCCCATTTAGTAATGTCAATGACAGAAACATGCCGGTGAGTGATGCAGTGGCATCTGAGGGCCCGAAGATCACGGGCATCCAGTAAAGGTCTTCGGTCTTTTCCCTTACGCACAGAGATTTTTCCAGTTTCTCTGAATCTTTTGATGATGTTATGCACTGTCGATGATGAGACCTTCAAAGCCTTTGTAATTTGACGTTGAGGAACTTTGTTTTTAAAGTATTGCACAATTTTTTTACGTAAGCCTTCACAGGTTGGAGAGCCTCTGGCCATCTTTACTTCTGAGAGACTCAGCCTCTCTAAGACATCCCTTTTATAGCCAATCATGTTACACACCTGATGCCAGTTAACTTCATTACTTGCTAAATGTTCTTTCAGCTGATTCTCTTATATATTAATTGCTTTTTCAGCCTTTTTTTGCCTGTGTCCCAACTTTTTTGAGACCTGTTGCAGCCTGAAAATTTGAAATAAGCTCATTTTGTGGATAAAAATGTAAAATGTCTCAGTTTCAACATTTGAAATGTTATCTATGTTCTATTGTAAATAACATATTGGCTCGCATGTGATCTGGAAGTCATTGCATTTGGATTTTATTCACAATTTACACTTCGTCCCAACAATTTCGGAATTGGGGTTGTAACAATTCATTTTGGAAAATTCAGTATTACATAATTTAGCAATTCATTTGGAATGTGTTATAGAACTCATATTGACATTCTTTTTATCTTTTTTCAAAATTTGAGAATGACAAAACCTTTGGCTAATTTGCTGTGTGTTCAGATAAGAACCTTTTGGCACACAATCACTATACAATTTAAATTATTTGTTCTGCTGTCCCTCTTGGTTTTGAAACAAGTATTCAAGAAATGTTCCTCCAGCCCTGATAACCCATTCCCCCAATTTCAAAACCACACCTTTGCTCTTGCCGGCTGGTAATAAGATAATGAGCCAAAACAGAAGTGAACATGGGATGAATACAGAGCTTCCATTCATAAGAATAAACTGAAAATGCAAAGCTGTCTGCTCCTCTGGCAGCACTCAGTCACCCATGTAGAAATTGAAGAGCCTAGTGCTAAAAGTACTGAAGTCACATTTTCACATACTGTTTGGTAAGGATGGGAAAACATCTTTTACTGTGACTGAAGTTGATTTTTCTTGATTTTCTCAAAATTTCGTAACTTAAGTACTTTTAGCACTGGGGTCCTCAATTCCTTCGACCAGCGCATCTTAGTATCAGGCAAGCATTGTTTTGCACCACTGGACTTTATTCGTACATCCCTGGGATGTTGTGTGTAGTGTCGGCTGTACTGCTTCTGAAAATTTCAACAGTGTAGTTGACGCTCTCCCCAAGGAAATCTTGGCTATGGAGCAGAGAGGAAACCTCAGACAGCCTGTGAGTTACTCTCATATCAAACATATGACTTCTCTCATCTGTCTTTTATTACAGAAAGAAATGTCAATGTTTGGTAAAGATATGCTAATAATCCAGAAGTTCAGTTATTGAAAATAGTATTAAACCCAGTCTTCAAAGTTTCCGACCGACCTCTTGTATAATGCCATCTTAGACACTATAAATATGTTTCCTTTACCCCTTCAGAGAAAACACCTTGGTATCACTAGATGACAAGCAGTACCAGTGCACCAGTGTACATTTTCTATTAAATAAATAAAAAAATAAATTGAAGAACACTCGGTAGAGAACATACGTCCGCCACGCCATAAGTCAGTATTATTGGTTCTACCGGATCTAAAATCCAGAATATGATCTGGATCACTTCCAAAATTGAATTAGCTCATCCTTGGACTACCATCTACCATGCTGCCAAATTTCATGCCAAGCCATTCATAACTTTTTGAGTTATCTTCTTAACAGACTGACAAACGAACAGGGGTAAAAACTTAACCTCCTTGGCAGAGATAATAAATAAATAAATGCATGCTCAGCAGAAGGCTTAAAGTCAACTTTGATTTTATTTGGGAGCAATAAAAAAGGTCATTGTCACAACCCTCATTTGTCATTAATTGGCTCCTCTCCTGTTCCAGTGGTCTGCATGTGTTTTTGTAGTTTGTCTCCTTGTCTCCTCTGTTGATCCCAGGTGTTATCATTTGTATGACTTGGCCCTTTTGTGAATGTCCCATCAATATAATTTAATTGAGGTTTCAGTGTGGTTGCTGGATTGTCATGGTTCATACCCTACTATCCCTGCTTGTCAGTTAGTACTAGAATGGCCACTGGACTGGGCGCGGACATGCCCCTGCCCTCTACAGCATTACTAACATAGCTTAAAGGCCTTTTTGCAGTTCTGGGCTATTCCCTCTTCTATTATTGTATTTATTACCATATGTTGACAAATTCTCCTTTGTGGATTGTACCCTGAATCTAAATTTGGTTGCTTGTCTGGAGTCCCTGTGGAAATGATAGTTAGGTCTGCTATAGTTCTGTTTATTTCCTTGTTGCCATAATTCAGTCAGGGTGGGAGGAAGTTTTTCTCCTTTAATGCATCCTTTGCTGACCCAAAATATTATTGCATGCAGAATATGCAATGACAAAAAATGCAAGACAACTGCAAAACAGGAAGGGTTTGAGGTCTTGTTTCACATGTCACAGGTCATACTATGTCATAGCTTTAAGTCCCAGAATCCCAGTTTGGAAAGAGTGCATTGTCAGTCACTCAGCAGCTGCAGTTCTTTCATTTAAGAGTTGAGGTAAGTGAATGGGGTTGCATTTATTGTAATGGCAGAGGAAAATATTCTGTTGGTGGGAGGCAACTTCTCAATTCTCAGATTAAGTGTTTGCAGATCCATAATAAAGGGTGAATATTATATTTACGATCACAGGTCTGTATTGATTTTAGGTCAGGTTTCATATAAAACCCACTGTATCGAGGGCAAGGTTGCTTTTTAATAGCCACCTGATTCTGCATTCCTTCCTTTGCTATTGAGTTACAGTTTTATTTTATGCATGCTGTTCTAGATGGTTAAATGTAGGTGGTCTGAGTACCAGCATGGATTTGTGGGGGTGGAGTTTTTTTTTGGGGGTGGGAGTTGTAGCATGTGTACTAAATGAAAATGACTCACTTTACATGGACCTCACACAAAATGAGCCAATTGCATAGAGTTTCAGGTAAACAAACAACAACAACAACAACAAAAAATATTAAATGAAAAAAAAAAACTTAAATGAATTTTAATGCACTGAATTTTTATTTTAATAGTAATGCAGTGCAGCACCCATTTTTGCCGCTCAATTTGAGCATCCTACCATATGCCTTGATAGATTTTCATTTTGGCTGTTATTTGGCATTCTTGATCCACCTAATAAGCAGCTCAGGGGGATCTCATGCATTATAGTGAAGGGTGCCTTGTTGGGGTTATATTAAAGGTTTGGTAGCCCCACTCTAGAAATACCGTTCTATAAAAAAAAAAATTGTAAAGAAATAAATTCCCAGACTTATAAAACCGTCAGAGGCCCCAATTATGGTCGGAACAACTCTCTGTATTTTTGTTTGACTAGAAAAATGTGTGATGTGCAAGTTGATACGTAATTAGGGTTGAACTTGTGGATTTTGGTATTTGAATTTGTGTAATTTGAGCAGAATTCTAATCATTTATTACTTTTTACATTGTACCAGTGACATTAAATGGCATCTAATGCAAAAGCAGTTAAACATAAATACTTGCTGATGTAAAATGGTTTTGCTTGTCTGTGAGAGGATGTAATTAAACTTCTCACTGACTAGAATGACTGCTACCAGAATAGATTTAACAGGATAAATAGGTATTTCTCACGTCAGCTTTGTAGACATTCAAAATTCATTGAGACTGAGGTTTATTTCTTATTTTTAAAAAAACTATTGTTTGTTTTAAACTGAAAATAGCGGTTTTAGAAAGGTTATCTTTACATTTTACCGACAGCAAACACAAAAGCCACATTTGCGCTAAAACATGTTTATGTGAACAAGTCATTCAGAAAAGTGTTTTTAAATGAAATTTTACTTCCCCTTGAAATTGCTCAGCTGCCCCTCATGGTGCAGTTCGGCCAAATAAAGGTCATTTTATGAATATGACTACGCCTCTTCATATAATAAATTCTATACACACATCATGTCATATCTGCCTCAGGCAACATTATTCTCTGCGCTGTGTAACTTGCATTATGCATTATGTAGCTCTGTACAGAGACCTCTAGCTTTCCAAAGTCATTATGTGCTTCTGGTGTGTTGCTACTGATACTACTTCTATAACTAGTACTACTACTATGTCATAATAATAATAATAATAATAATAATAATAATACTAGAGTGGCATGGTGGTTAGTGCTGTTACCGCACAGTGAGAAAGTCATGGGTTCATATTCGGATGGGGGCCTTTCTGTGTGGAGTTAGCATGTCCTCTCCAGGTTTCCTCTGGGCACTCAGTGCATCAGGCTAGCTGGAGACACGAAAAAGCCTGATTTCATGCTGTTTAAGGTGTGTCCCTGCCTTTACCCCATAGCTGACGGGGATAGGCTCCAGCTCCCTCTTGACCCTAGTGAGGAAGCAGTGGATTGAATAATAACAATGATATTAATAATAATAAAAATAATAATAAATGATTCAGAAAGCACTACTACTGAAACTCCTTTGACCAGTACTCACAGAAATGGATATATTCCCAATGCTCTGTGGAGAGGAAACTGAAGTAGCAACTCAAACTCAGTTCACATGTAATTATGAGTGGTGTGCAAATTGTGCCATATCTTCAAGTCTGTCATAAGGGTCACCAAAATTACATGTGCAAATATATTGAGTGGGAAAAGAAAATAAAGCTCCTCTTCAAAACTTAGAACACAGAGAGTCAGCAAGTCCCATTTGCGCCCCAGCACTACATGATCTAGTTCCTAGTCTAAATCCAGGTGTGATAACACAATCAACAAAATGACTCCCACACTATGACCCGGCCCAGCACCTACAAAAGCGACATAGCCTGCCCTGCAAGCCCTCACCTTGCAGACTTCCATCGAGAACGAGACTCCTCTGCCCCTCTGACAACTGGGCTTGGGGCTCGATTCACGAGAGCAACTGAGGTTTAGTTCCAGCCAAACAGATGTTTGAAATAGTAGGCTCACAAATGGGGGACAAGGGGGAAGGACTGTCGTAAGAAGAGGTAAAAAAAGACCTTTGCCAAGACCAGGGGTGCTTCTGCGAGGAAATATAATGAAAATGGAGCTTTGGAATGTTGCCTGTTATTGAAACTGTCATCCCAGCGCTGAGTGTAAATCACAGGTAGAACTAATGCAGACAGAACTGCTGCCTCTGCAGGTTTTTGCAGATAGGGGCTGATTTGATGTCTGGCCAGAGGACTTTGGAACATTATTAAAAAGACAGATGCTTAAAAATAGAAAACTAGTTGTTTAAAAACAAACATTTTTTGATAGAGGGGTAGAAAATGTAGCTTCAACTTTGAGTGATTCTGAAAGAGTCTTTCTTGTATTAGCCAATGCCGGTATATGAGCCTTACGAGAGATGGTTATTGTTTGGACGGACGGCACTTCTACATCTTGCACAATATCATGTTTTCTCCAAAGCAAGCTGATTATTGGCTGAAGTCAGTTATGTTTTTGATATTCATCTTGAATTTTTCTTTTTTTTTGTTGAATTTTTATCATTTTGGAATATTTTGCATGCAAATTATTTAATCCCTGTGGGATGACCACTGAGAGAACTCAGGAATCGGGAAGTAAGAGCAAAAAAAAAAAAGTCTGAGTATGATGCATTTGTTTACCTCTGAGCACTCTGCTTTAATCATGCTGTTGTGGTTAGCTACTGAATGTCCAACTTTTGAAATGAAAACATGTTTTGGAAGAAATAACAAAGTAGCATTTTTTTTTTGTTTGTTGTGCCATAAAAGTGAATACATCAACATTGCTCCATTATTCATATAGAAAATGCAAATGCAGTTGGTTTTTGAAATTATCGACTAACTAAATCTGTATTTCCAATATTCTCTTTTTTGCCTGCTCATATTACTGAATGGACGTGCAGCTGGTTGGCTTGCGTGAGGATGTGCAGCTGGCTGCCGTCTCGGCTGCGTGTGCCCTTCTCTTTATGGTCATCATGCATTTGGACCTTTTAACACATTATCACCTACTTATAACTACACATGGAGAAGGCTTTATTCAGTATAAAACTGGAGCTTTTATTTCCATTTATCAGGAAGGAATATTTGAGGACAGCATTGCACTTCATCCCATATGTAAACCTTTCTCCGGGCAGGGGTCATAAGCAGTGCAAGCACTGAATTTTTCCCCTGGCTGGCCTTCAGGTGGTTTAATTAGAGATCAAAATGAAATTCATGAATAGTGCTGAGTTTCCCGAATGCTGGCGTACTAGGAACTGCCAAAATATTTTATTAGCTTTTCTTGGAGATATTGGAACCTTTTTTTTATCAATGGGCCATATTACTGAAAGTTGTAATTTCACATTTGCTGACATATTTGGACTGCCCGTGAAAAAAGAATTTACATTATTTTTTGAATTGTGGGAAATTTTTGTGCAAGTAACATCTCACTGCTTTCCAAATAAACAGTATTGATTGTCACCTGACAAATTAAGCCGGTCTTCATTACTCTTTGTTTTAAAAAACTCATATGGTTTGCAATATTAAAGGTTGTATTAATGGGTGCATCACTGATTGGGCTTGGGAAAGAATTGTTTTAATAATCCTTCTGCTTGGAAGAATTGATGCAATCAGTGCTTCTTATGATGGTTCCCCAAAGAAATAAGTTACTAGGATGTTTCTGGACCATGTTGGCATGCACTATAAAATGGAGCCAGGTGTGGCAAAGCCTTCAGCTGTAGAGGGCCGCTGTTTATTTTTGTATTTATTTACAAGTGAAGCTGAACCCTCGAGGCTTAGAGAGTGCATCTGGTTTCTGTATCTCCTCCGCTCTTATGAGAACAAATGCCAGATCCTCACATCTGTTCGGCAAGAATGTGAGCAGAAGCCACGCAAGTAGAAGTGGAAAGCATAGAGCCATGAGCGTCCCGCATGCTTTCGCAGCCAGCTAGATAGACGGAAGCACTGCATTTTGTGCGCATGTACTACTCTTGGTGTGTTCAGTGACTTCTGCTCATGCACATATCAGCTGTTGCTGTAGGATGTTGCCCTGAAATAGCCCTCCTGTCTCTTCAGGACGTATGGACAGGGGACTCCCTTAATTACAGCTCTAGGTAGTTGCAGCAATACAGTGGGGGTTGGTGAGCAGAAAATTGGTGAATCACAGAACATCTTTTAAAAATCATAATTGGTCTTGACCGGTTTTCAATCATTCATTTAAATTAACATTGCATAAACTCAGAACACTCAACATAATCAGGTGTGGCCAGTTTTTCTCAATAAGGTAACGTTTTTCATTTGCAGATATTTGTTGCTCATTTTTGCTTCATTTATTGTAATTAAACAATCATGAAACTAAGATTAGATTAAAGCAGCCACAGAAGTTAACATAGTAGTCTTTTTTTGCATAGTGAAAAATACATGTTGTATTCAATTGTTGCAGAATTTAATTAAACTGTGTGTTTAACTGCTTATGGCTTATTCTGATCTTTAGAAAACTTGTTATTCTGGAATGCCCAAAGTAGAGAAGGCTCAATCAAGCTAGTACCCTCATGAGAGTGTAGTTATGCCTGTGATAGTTGGACTCTAAGGCTGCCATTTTCTTTGTTGCCCTGGGCTATGAATTTCATGATGACAGCATTTGTGGTCAGTTGCTCCACCTGGTTGGCCAGGCCTTAACAGTTGCACATAAATCATAAACAAAACCACACGGAAGAGCTGGGGTGTTAGACTGACAAGTATTTGCTTGGTATTGCAGAGTGAAGGTACCTGGAACTTGGAAGCAACCCAGAATAGAAGGTGACTGGAATGCAACTTGCCATTTTTAATAGTTATTGCAGAAATCTGGATAGCTGAAGCTGTTAGATTTCTAACGTTCCTCAGGGCTGGATCATAAAACACCCTCGGCTCTTGTGTCTGTCCCACCGCTGATAGACCACTGCTGCTGGCAGTGATGGGATGAAAAGGAAATCTGCTTAGTTGATGTGAGGTGGATTTACCCTCTAGTGGTGGATGTGATTCATATGTACTGCATCAGTTCTGTCAGTTCAAGTTCCTATACAAAATATCCACCTGTCTTTTCTGTACCTATGAGTGACAAGTGTAGTAAATAATTTTAGACTTGCCTGATCAAAACGGACTTCATCAATATTTCCTTTTGTAACATGAATACATTCACATATAAGTGGTAATCCTGCTAGCTCACTTGCCATGTTTAGTTATGAACTGTCAGAACAAATGGTGCGCTGTAGGCAAGCAGGGTTATCCACACTTTTAAAATCACCTGTCAGTACTGTAAATTACAGGTCTCCGACGAGCGTAGCCAGGGGTGTGGGGGCCCCCAGCCGCCAGGATGTCGAGACACTTGGAAATGTGTTCTCAGAGATTTTAAGCACTAACAGAATACAAGCAAAGTAATCCCATAATCATTGACATTCACAGTGAATATTCATAGGAATTATCAGTCATGGATAAGGTTCTGAAAAGCGCGTTCTTCGTCACGGCATTCATTGAGGGCTAGAGGTCTATCTGGCAGTCGTTGATGCGGATCAGAGTCACATCAAAACAGAAACGACGCGCCCCGGTGGCTCACCGGTCTAAGCGTGCGCACCATAAAGACTGTGTCCTTACCGCAGCGACCCAGGTTCGATTCCGGCTCGGGTCATTTGCCGCATGTCTTCCCCATTCTTCTCCCCAACCTTCCTGTCTCTCTCTACACTGCAACTGTCAAATAAAGGTGAAAATCCCAAAAAAATAATCTTTAAAAAAAAAAAAACAGAAACAACAGGAACCTGGTTAAGAGGCCTTTCCGTGCCAGCGACATTGGCCGCACACAATAAATACCAGGCAACTCTGTCTTTGAGTTAACAATAAATATTTCAAAATTTGCTGTCAAAAAAATCAGGTACGGGTTTTTCTCTAAGCTCTTTAAAGGGATACTCCACTCATGTATCATATTTGAAAAGGTACAATTGAAGAGTTGAGGTGCAAAACCCACAAAGTCCACTCAACCTATATAATCATATAATGCTGAGTAAAAAAAAAAACTCAATTTAAAAGAAAAGTGGTTGAGTGAACTTTGTGGGTTTTGCATTCCAACTCTTCAATTATTCACTAGATTAGCATAATCCCTACCAATCCTGAAATTTCAGTTGATTTCCGAGGTCGTCTACCATTTTAAATTGATTTTTACTGCATTTATGATGAGTGCTGCCATTCTTGATTCCACAAAAAAGAAAGTGACAACAACAGTGCTGTAAAAAACCGGGCAGGGCAACTAATGTTCGGCCAAACTGTTAGGATTGCAATAAATAAAAATGCGTATTGAATGATTTCATATTGTAACACTGCCATTTTAGTCACATAACCCTGTCGCTATTGCACTTACTCTACGAAAGACGCTATTTTCACCCGCTGGCATAGGACATTTTTCTAGTTTCTGTTCAGGATTCAGCAGTATGCTAAGAATGCGTTAGTACAAGCTGTACTTTGTTCAACTGCCCAAGAGCCAGAAACTGTGCACCAAATGATCAAAAATGCATCAGCAGACAGTTTTTGGCCAATAAACAGAAAATTCTTGGTCCAGACAATGTCGATGAAAGTTAATGTTGGCTTATTAGCATTAGCATACACTGACCACATTGTAATAATACAATGCGTGTTGAAAATTTTAGCCGATACACTACTGTTAGGTCCTAGCTTGTGTGCCAGTAAAATTAACTGCATAATTTCCCACCCTGTGAGGCTAGTTAACCATCTTCCTAGACTGGGATGCGTTTCCCAAAAGCATAATTGCTAACAAGGTTAGCAACTTACATAGTTCATTCATTCTCAGTCAATGGGTCCAACCATGTAAGTTAGCATCTGTGATTTTGGGAAATGCACCCCTGGTCAGTACATTGTCAATTATTCATTTGAAACGATGGCCAGTTTTTTTTTTTTTTGTAGAGACTTCGACTAAAACACCCAGCGGTACATCGGAAAACAGCTGTACATAAACTGTTGGCCTCCGGCCTTTATGGAGAACCTTGATAGGGCCTTGGCTTTGTTCTCTTAAGCACAGTTTGTTACTTTTTTCTCAGTGGGTCATGTTCATATCCTAGAACACTTATAATACAACAACTTATTGAAGTGGATTATAGGTACAAGTGATGTATCTTTGAACGGGGGTGCAAGCTTTCAATCTAGCCTTGCAGTAGCACAGCTGATTCTACTATATCGACCCCTAGACCTGAGGTTCCCAAATTTGGTCAGTCCTTGCCTATGCTGGTTTTTGTTATGACCCCAATTACAAGCAGAGAATTTTAATGAACTGTTAATTTTTTGTGAATGGGTGCTTCTGATATTTAGATGGATTGCTTATCTTAGTCACGTTGTCAGAAATAGCTTTGCAGTGCCACAAAAACTATGGAATTGATGTAACGATTACAGTGTTCTTCTTCAGTGGCATCAGAGCTAATAGAGGGGACTGTTAGGAAAGCCGGCAAACTTCAAAGGGCTAAACAATAGAGCATTTTCTGATGTTGTACGTACCAGTCATGATACCTTGACCATGCACAACAAACTAAGATTGCGCCAGAAATTGAGGAGTTATTTGTTTTTGGCGACAAATTTGAAGTGATTTTAGATATTTTAGAGGAAGAGGAAGAATTGGAGGAGCAATTTACAGCTACGGCTAACAATGTTGAGTAGAAAATATCTGAATTTTGTGTAAATTTTCTGGCCTATTACATCAAAATTCACGTAGAGCTGTACAGAGTTTTAGGTTAGCGCCATGTGCTCTAAACGACAACAAACTTTACTTGCGGCAGAGTTAGCTATCTCTGCTTACAGGAAATTCTTGTGTTATTGTGCAAGCATTCAATGAAACTGCATGAGAGTGCTTTTTTTAAAATAAACAAAGGATCTCTAATGAGTGAGCCCGAGATATCAAATTTATGAAACAAGAGTAGTAATTCTTGTTTTAGCAATCGTTTATTCCGAGCCAAAAATGTCAGCATTATATTGTTTGGAAAATTTAAGAAATGCATTAGCTTTTAGTTGGCAGTCTATTTAAGTCAATTATGTAGCTAGCATGCTAACATTTTTCGCTGTTAAGTTAATTATTTAAAGTTTCTATAATAACAGTAACTCATAACCTATTGCTTTAATGAAAAAAGTGCTAGCTTGCTAGCTAGTGAATTATTCATCCCACTGACTTGAATATACCACAAACTAGAAACTAATGCTAGCGGTGGTTAACGGTTACCAGCAGGGATATTGGTAACATTACCGTGTAAGTAATGAGACAGTGAGCTGTTTGTAGCTATTATTTATAACTGAGGCAGTTAGCTATATTTTTATTGCTTACAGTTAGTATAGTCGTATATTGCAGCTAGTGATGCTGGAACACAGGGTATACTGCCAGTTTATTGCTTTAGTTTTCCATTTATTTTAAGGAAAGCCATCACTTGGAGTGGCCCTTCCTGGATTAGGCGCTGAAACCCTGCCATTGCAGTTACGGCTCCAGTGACTATTGTTGCTCAACAAGTACAAGTTTTACAAATTGTTTTCTGACAGTGTTCACCATTGTCAATAAAAGATAAGTCTTCTTTCCTGCTTAAGGATTTAATAATTGATCTAGACTGAAGTAGTTGACTTTTAGCAGCTGGATAAGCAGTACTGGTAGTGATTTGTAGCTCTTGCGAATTTACCACAAATGTGCCTTTCTGAACTGGAAAACTTCACACTTCTTGATGGTAGTCAATTCCTTGCCCTAGATCTTGAATTTAGTGCAACAAAGGTCACAAGTCTATGCATGTTATATGAGTAGTTTTTTCTTGGAATGGCATTTGCCCCCATTCTTTTAAGGTACTGAGATGGTGGAGGTCTGTTCGCTATCCCCTTACAAACCAGCTGGTTACAGCCATGTGATGCACCTCAGCCTTCAACACAATGAATGTTAGCCTCTTAAAAACTTTCAGAGTCATAATCAATCACTGTTAGTTGTGTGGGGGAAGGCTTGTACTCTTGGCCTCTCCGTGCTGGTAATTGGCTTAATGACACCGTTTGCAACATGCAAAGAGAACTGTACTTACCGTTTCTCACCATGAAGCCATGATGTTTTGTTGTCCTTCTTTAGTCTGTAAGTATAGTCAGCACACGCACTCAGAAAAAAAGTATCTGCAATCTATAATGATGGCTGATTTTCAGCCATGCTTATGCCTTATTATGCAAAAGAAAGAACAACATTCACATAAGTGTTCAACTGCAGTGCTGTTCGTTTTATTTTTTTATTGTGAATGCAAATTGCCTGGGCTGAAAGTGCAGGAAATGTCCTATAAAAGTGGATTGCGCTTGATTTAATGAACAGCCCTTCATTGAAGCATGCAGTTGAAAGGTACATCTTTCAAGCAAAAGAATAAAGTTGTTTTCAGCCTCAAAAAGAGGCTGGTGATTGACATTTGGTTAAAAACGGTGTCTTTTTGATTGCATTCCAGCTTTCTTTGGCTGGCTGAGCCTCAAAGAGCCCCATCCAACCCCAAAATAAGTCATGGAGAAAGTCTGCCATCGTGCCTTAAATCGCACTTTCTCACAAAATTCTTCCCTAATTTGATCATATCCTCATTGCTATTTGAGACAGATTAGAAAACTTCCTGTTTGGAGACATTTGGAGGCAACATTAGTAACCCTCTGTATGTTTTTTCCATTCAGTCGGAATACTTAGGCTACAGTACTTCAATATGCAGTGACATCATTATCAGACCATACAGTCTATGTCCAAGTGGCTGGTTGGGAAACTAAAATGGTCAGAAGGCACAAACCAAGAGTCACTTTTTTAAAGCAATAACCCTTCTACTCATACACTGCCTCAATTGTACTTAGAGGAACATGACACAGTTACTTTGAATAGTTTTTTTTATGTCCAATGTTCAATAGGCCTTTTTATAACGGTGCTCATATCATAGTCATTCCCCAATTCCCCTTCTATGATTCTCTTGCTTCCATGGCATTTTTGCTTGTATGCCAAGACTGTTACATTGGAAATGAGAAAGCCAGGCATCTATTTTGAGTTCAGTGGCAAAAAATAGCACACCTGCAATGGATGATCTCTAAATTTTATTCATGGTCAATCACAATGGCAATTGCCACTTCATATAGAGGACAATAAAGCCCTGAACAGTTGGCAGTAATTTGGAGGATTTGGCTACGAACATGTTTTGTGTTCATTCCAAAGAATGTAACTTGTGCCACTGATTTTTGTAATGGGCATAAAAACCCTTACAAGACATGGGGAAAAGGGCATTAAAACTCACAACAACAGTGCTGTTTTCTGAATTTTAGACAACAAAGTCTGTTCTCCCACTAAAACTACACCACAATCTAATCTTATGAGCTGCTGCCTGCAGGCTTGAATTCAACCAAAATTTCTTTGATAATAAAATTATTTTAAAAGATAACAGTGTGTTTGCTGTTCCTAATCAGCGCATTGTATCATAATTACACACATCTGTGTTGGATTGAGTTCTGCTTTTTTTGGGTTCCTGATGAACTATATAATTTGTGCATTTACTGGACTGTTGTAATCTGGGCATTAAACCAATTTAGGTTGTATCCACTCTTGAAGGGAAACCATTTGATACTACCATAAAGGCTGAAATTAATTCTCTTTTGTCTTCGCATTAGTAGTTTCTCTGGGTAGGCTGAGGTCTTATTCAAAGCATATTTCTGTTGTTTTTGCCGCTATTTGTTGAAGTATACAACCTTTTTAATTGTGTTTGAAATTGGACACAAATGTTGGTTAGATTATTGGTTTCTGCAACTCATAATGTATACATACAGAATATCATCATTATTAATTTGATTAAATACCAAAAATCTACAACCCCAATTCCAAAGAAGTAGGGATGCTTTGTAAATTGTAAATAAAAAACGAATGCAATGATTTTCAAATCTCATAAACCCATATTTTATTCAGAATAGAACATAGACAACATATCAGATGTTGAAAGTGAGGCATTTTACTATTTCATGAAAAACATTTGCTCATTTTGAATTTGATGGCAGCAACACATCTCAAAAAAGTTGGGAGAGGGGCAACAAAAGGCTGGAAAAGTAAGGGGTACTAATAAAAAAACAGCTGGAGGAGCATTTTGCAACTAATTAGGTTAATTGGCAACAGGTCAGTAACATGACTGGGTGTAAAAAGGGGATTTTAGAGAGGCGGAGTCTCTCAGAAGTAAAGATCTGCAAAAACTGCATCTGAAAATTGCGGAACAATTTCAGAAAAATGTTCCTCAATGTAAAATTGCGAAGACTTTGATTCTACAGTGCATAATATCATCAGAAGATTCTGAGAGAGAGAGATTCTAGAGAAATCTCTGTGCACAAGGGACAAGTTCGAAGGTCAGTATTGGATGCTTGTGATCTTCGCGCCCTCAGGCGGCACTGCATTAAAAACAGGCATGATTCTGCACTGGAATACACTGCATAGGCTCAGGAATACTTCCAGAAATCCTTGTGGGATAACAGTTTGCCGTGCAATCTACAAATGCAAGCTAAAGCTGTATCATGCAAAGAAGAAACCATATGTGAACATGATCCAGGAACGCTGCCATCTTCTCTGGGCCAAAGTTCATTTAAAATGGACGGAGGCAGAATGGAATCAAAATTTGAAATTTTTTTTTTGGAAACCACGGATGCCGTGTCATGCGGACTCGAGGAGTGGGACCATCCAGCTTGTTATTAGCGCACAGGTCAAAAGCCTACATCTCTGATGGTATCAGGTTGCATTAGTTCCTATGGCGTGGGGAGCTTACACATCTGGAAAGGCATTATCAGTGATGAAAAGTATATAGAGGTTTTACAGCAACATATGCTCCCATCCAGACAATGTCTCTATCAGGGAAGGCCTTGCATATTTCAGCAAAATAATGCCAAACCACATATTGCATCCATCACAGCAGCATCGCTTCACAGTAGAAGAGTCTGAGTGCTGAACTGGCTTACCTACAGTCCAGTTCATTCACCAATAGAAACGATTTGGCGCATTCTTAAAACGATGAATCCAGCACAGAAGACCCAGGACTGTTGAGCAGCTAGAATCCCACATCTGACAAGAGTGGGACAGCATTCCTCTCCCAAAATTTCAGCAATTGGTCTCCCCACTTCCCAGACGTTTACAGACTGTTGTTAAAAGAAGAGGGGATGCTACACAATGGTAAACGTGCCCTGTCCCAACTTTTTTGAGATGTGTTGCTGCTATTAAATTCAAAATTAGCCAGTATTTTTCATGAAATGGTAAAATGTCTCACTTTCAACATCTCATATATTGTCTATGTTCTATTGTGAATAAAATGTCAGTTTGAGATTTGCAGATCATTGCTTTTGTTTTTAATTACATTTCACACAGCATCCCAACCTTTTTGGAATTGGGGTTGTAAATTAAAGGCATATGGTCCTCGGTGGTATTATATGCAATTATCTATCATTGACAGGCCAAGTTGATGAATGATGTGGATGTTGATGAACTTTTTGTAATTGTTTATATGATGCCGCAGAAGTCAGTCTCTCCATTGGGGTATGTTAACATTTTCAATTTGTGGTTCAAAAAATCCTGTGATGAATGGGAGAAATAAATGGAGATTATACCAGACAGCTAGTTAGCTGCATTTATGGTGAGCCCAGTCTCATCCTGACTCGTCAAATAGTGACGCTACCTGATCAAGCATCAATATACAATGAAAAACAAGGCTTTTGGTATTCTTATTTGATGCCAGTTTAAAATGAACCATACCCCCTAACCTTTAACCCAAACCCTAACCCTGAACATCATATAAGGATGGCAAAAACCTCCTTAATCTTTGTATATTGACGCTTGGTCAGGTAGTGTCACCATATGATGAGTCGGGATGAGAATGAGTTGTTCTGGCTGGCGTTGCCAATTATTACCCAGTTAGTTGAAACTTTTCTCCCACACCCGCATAAGTGATTTTATGATGCAAACAAAACAGAATGTCGCATTGTTTACTGACAGCACTTAGTATTAACTTTGTAGTCCTACAGATGTGATTGTGTAGCATTATGGAGATCAGTCAAAATATGTTCATATTGAAGTTCTTACATCAGTAAAAGTCAACATTCAAAATCCATAATAATAATCATTAATTCTCAAAATGAGCTAACTTTGAGAAACATCACCATCAAACCTTCAAAGTTTACTATGACATACACTGCGCATCCAGAAAAAAATGTTGCACACTAGGGATGGGAACGTGTTCAAGAAATTCTTAGCGTGTACACACGCCGTATAATTGCGTGTACAGCGTCTTCAGAGTTTTTGGATTTTGACTGCTATACAACCATTAGAGGGCACTGTCACCATTCCAATAACACAGTCCACACATCCATTAACGCAGTTATCAGCCAGATACGATTATTAAATCAATAGACGGTAACAGTGAATTTGTAGGTTACTCCAGTACAAAATTACGGCCTACATCAGATAGGCATAAAATCATAACTAAACAGGCATTCGGAGAATTCATAGTCTCGCCCAACAGCCCGAAATTTATGTCATGCCGTGAGGTCAGCCCAAGGTGTTTACATGTGAAAGATGAGTGAAATCACTCAAGTGGTTCTGGAGATATCTGCCTGGAAACACACATACACAGACAGACAGACAGACAGACTCACAAGGCGATTACAATAGTCTCGCAAAGCCCTACGGGGGCTCGACTACTGAATAATGTTAGGCCCTTTCACCATTGTAAATGAATTAATCATAAACGAAAATCATCATTTTGACAAGCAAGAACATGGACGTGAATGAATTCTAACAGTTTAGCTCTGCTTTTTTGTCATTATCCTTATTATTGTACCTTGCTTTTGCAGAATTTGATTCGTAAACTTAAACAGCAAACTGCGATTGCACTTACACTAGGCACAGTGATGCGGAGACGAGAAAAACGCTCTTCCGAACTGTATTCATGACTGATCATTTCTATGAATATTCACTGTAAATGTCAATGATTATGGGATTACTTTGCATGTATTCTGCAAGTGTAAAATCTCTGCGAATACATTTCCAAGTGTCTCGACATCCTGGAAGCTGGGGGCCACAGGCCCCCAGTCCACCGGCTAATGAGAATTTACATACTGAATCTGTTAGGATTAAAAGATTGCCAGCTGAAACATATTCATTACTGCAATGATGATTCAATCATAGGCTCTTAAAGGTGCACTATGCAAGTTTGTTTACTTTCTGCGCGATTATATTTTTGTCTCAATTCGCCGACATCTCTCCACGATCCGCTAGCTGCCTGCCCCTAAATTCACTGTAAAAAAAAACATGGGCTCTGGAGACCGCACAGGCGTCACAAACTGCAAATAAACACAAGGGGCACAGGCTGAGCCCCATAACATAAAAACCGTCCTGGCCAATCACCGACAAGAGTTGACAGTTATGGAAGCATGGGAAGGAGGGAACTATGGGAGGGAGGGGCGAGCTACCTCTGTTTTGTTTGAGTTCGAATGTCAACAGAAGTGAAAGTAAACAAACTTGCATAGTGCACCTTTAAGTATTTGCTTATTTAAATCAAAACAGCGATTTATTTTTTTTTTTGGACAGGCAGTGTGTAGTCGGCTGTATATCTTTGTGGATTCCACATAGTTAACTCTGCTTTATATGCAGATAATGCTTTATATCTTCGACAATAGAGCAGTCTTTCAGCAACTCTGCTTTATATGTAGGACCTTAGACAATACAGTAGCCCTTCAGGAACAATATAAGCCTTCACTCTATCTATTATTGGCTGATTTCACAGAAAACAAAGACTTTTTAGCAAATCAGCTCTCACATGAATCTTTGAGGCTCATCAACTTATTTTAGTTGACACAGACAACCAATGGCCTTGAGCTTCATGAATACAGAAATAAATGATTGCTAATTGGGTAATGCTTTGGTCGATCTAGAGCGTGAATGGTTTTTGCCAATGAATTTACAGTTCAGTAGATGATACCATGACATTATGCGTGCATGAACGCGCGCTGTTGTTTGGAATTTGAAAGATTAGAGAATGAATATTTAGCATTAGATAGACAAAAGGACCCCAAAAACATGCCGGGCAAGTTGCAGAACTATTGACCCGAGACAGCAACGAGGAAGAGAAAGAAATTTGGAGTCTCTAAAATTGTACCTTTGAGAAATGTATGATCATTACCCTTGGGAAAAAAAGTCTGTAAAATATTTGTTGTTGGTTGATGATCATCATATTTGAACCTACCATTGAATGAGGATGGTGACCGTGGTTCCATTTGTTTTTTGGCTGATGACTTTTAGTCACAGGGCCACGGAACCAGAAGGAAAGGCATATTCTTTTACTGCCAAACAATTTTAGGAATATTCTTTGTAATTCTGGCTGTTGGAGAGCAATTTCCTGGGGTTCACTTTGCAGAAAAGACCATAATTATGCTTGTTTTCAAAGTGGCTCAAGAGCAGTAAGCACTTTTTTTTTTTTTTTTCTAATAATTTGGCATCTCCAATTCCACCCGAATCTGGAGTGTCCAATTGGGGAACCATGTACAAGGCTTTCGCATATGCGACCCCCTGTTGCCAACTCAGGAGAGTGAAGACAGCTCGCGGCTCTCCTCTGAAGCACGCGCCTGTCAGCCACTGCTTCTTCACACTCATTGGTCGAATCCTCGCAAGTTCAGAACAAGGGCGGAGGATACCTGAACATGAACAAGCTTAGAATCTTCCTGACGAGCACCCGTCTGGCCAACAGGAGGCGCCTATGGAACAAACAAAGCAACTTGTATTTACTGTTGTAAATACTGCTGTAGTTATTGCTATTTGTTTTATTTTTTGCTGTTCTCTTTTATCATTTAATGAAGTTATTCACCTCCGCCAAGGAGGTCTATGTTTTTGCCAGCGTTTATCTGTTTGTCTGTTAGCAGGGTATCTCAAAAACAGCCTCATAGATTTTAACCAAACTTTGCAGGATCTTAGAGTAGCACAAGAGGAACAAGTGATTAAATTTTGGCATGTCTAGGCCAAAGTACAGATGAGATATAGGCCAAGGTTCAAATCCAGCTATGCTGGCAGAGATTTGAAGTCTTTCCAATGGGCCAGATTTCTGATCGGCGTGCTTTTGGGTTTTGCTGCGACCTGGCGGTGGAATGCAACAACACCTTACATCAGCCAACGAAAATAACTAATGCACAGAGTTGCCTTGGCGTGGCGGAGCTGCTGCGCTCTCTGAGTGCTCTTGTTTGCACTGTGTCTTAAAATTTTTTTGCAGGCCTGATGTAGCTACCAGGGGTCATCACCATGTCAGCTTGTGAAGGACATTTTTTCAAAATCTAATTTTTACCAGAGACATACAACACTTGAAGAGGTCAGTTTTTACCAGAAACACATAAGTGTATGCTATACCTTGCAATGTGCCTATGTAGCTACATATTTTAAAATACTACACTATTTAAAATGATAAAAAAAGTATAGCATTTCTAAGAATAATGATAGTATTTCCAATGATTAAAACCAGTGTCTGACCTTGTTATGATGAAAACTTTGAGGCTGGGAAGTCATCTGTTCATCTGTCATCTTTAAGGGCAATAGAGAGACCTGACAAAAATGCTAGGTTGGACTTGGGTGAGCTCAAAATGTTGTGCTTTTGGAATCCGAACTAGTGGAATTGTCAAATGTTTATTTGAAACATTTAACTCTTAAGATTTCCATTAACTGATTCTAAATTGAACTTCGGGTGAGCTCAATGTTTTGTGCGCAACTTGTTGGAATTCTTAATTTAAATCTCAAATGATTGGGGTTTCAAATGTTAAAAAATTCAGATTACTTCTAATTCTGATGCCAACAACTAACAAGTCTGAGTACTGGCACCCTCATCCACTTCTCTCTGAGGAGTGCTTTCTGGTTACTGTACTGTGCAAAACCACCATGTGATGCTAAGCTGGTGAACCCAAACCCCCCTAGAGGTAGCGAGCGCCACGGGGTTTACATAAGTCAGTCAAACACTAATATATAATTGGCAAAACATCAAAATTGGCTCAGGCATGGATAATTACACCACCAAGCCTAGCCGATTAAGACTTATTGTTATTGGTCAAAAGCTTGGCGCCCATTAGGTCATAAGGTGCAGTCGATTTTTACAAAACCATTGCTTCTGCTTGCACTGAGCTTTTAAAAATCATTGAATGCATCGCCATTTCAGTCATAATGGAGTTTAAAAGAGTGAAAAGTCCCTCTGACATTATAAGGCGCTCATTAAGAAAAATTAGTGCTTGCTGCTCGTTAAAATTTTGCGATAGCAATTCTGGTTGGAGCAAAATCCATCACACACAGCGTCAACCCCAGGACCGAGTTTGAGAACTGTTGAGTTGGGCTACAGTAAACTACCTTACTGGCCAATTATTGCACTGGCCTAAACACATTTTAACAACAATTAGTCCACAGACAACCACCCAGTTGTGTAGGAACGGTTTGTTGTCAATACGAAGTTTTGATCATTGTTGATGATGAACAAGATATAGTATAGCACTGTCTTGTGCTGTTAAAGCTAACTTGAAAGTACCATCTTTCGCATAACGTTAGCTCAGAAATTGCCAGTCATACGGTAGAAAATATGACAACAAATGGCATGATTGTACGCATCAAGCGATTGTTGAGTTGTAGATTGATCAAACAAATATATGACGTGTAAAGATGCGCTTGGTGTGTCAGTAGGTACGCGAACATGAGGCCGTTGAAGTTGGGTCTCATACCCACGGAAAAAGACGGAAAGGTCAGATGATCAAACGTTAACGTTAGTAATTTATTCCGGTTACTCAACATAAGTTCACCATCATGCATGTCGTTTTCTTGAGACGACAGAGCACAGAAATGATACAACTACGCTGAATTAATTTTGCTCACGTACTTGCTAGTTTCTTTCACCTGTAACATCTGTTTCGGAGCACCAACGAGGCGCTAAAATCTGCGTTGCGATTCGGTCTGGTGAGAACGAATTGTAGAGGAACCGGTGCTACATTGGCAGCAGGTTTCGTCACCAAATCTAATGCTACTGTAGTTTTGTGTCGCTTGTGAAGGGGAGACACACAGGGCTCGCAAAATTCTAAAATGAACGGTAGCCCGTTGGGCAAGCACAAGTGAATTCCTGGTTGCCCGAAAAGTTTTCTCCTTGCCTGAGACCTTGCCGAATTCGGCCTTAATGCCTCATTTCCACTATGTGGTACCGGCTCTAGTCTACTCCACTCTCCTCTCCTCAACTCGCCTTGGTGCCGGGTACTTTTCTGGGGGATCGTTTTCCATTGGAGGATAGTACTGCCTCAGTGTAGCTGTTCATCATAGCGACGCAGCACAAAACTATTTATGAATGACACACAAATGAACTACCGTATACCTCACTTGCGCATGCGCACCGAGACATAAAAATATCTTTATGCCCCTTTTTGGATGCGGTTGATTCTTTACCACTCAGACAAATGTGCCATGCCATCGCAGTGATTTTTTGAAGTGGTGTTTTCACACATTACGTTAATGGTAATCATCATGCATTTGTTTGCGCTATGAGCTTCACAAACCACGTAACCAACATATCAGTTCCCGTTTGAAAAGGTTTTACAACTTTTGCTGTTCATTACGAACATAGAAAAAAATCATCAGCGCCGAAAAGTGTATAATTAGCGAGAAGAAAATCATTTATGTAGGCGGCATTTTCATAAAGGAAATTTGCATTACGATGTATATTCATCAACACCAACAAACGTTCATTATTACCATGCATTCTTTCACACCACTGAATGTTTAATTCAATAGAATTTCAATAATAATATATAGGCCTACATCTAATGCTCGAAATAAAATGTAGTGTTTAATGACTTCTCCCTACTCCCTTTTATGCAACTTAAACAATGGAAAAAAAAGCGGGTAGAGTCGGTACCATGTAGTAGAAATGGGGTATAAGTTACTCTTATATTTTGTCCATTTAATGGACTTAAGTGTGTTCTACATGATATTCTGATCATTGATGTGCGAGCACACTCATCAGAATATCGGTAAAACATAGGCCTATAGACTATGTACTGATGACCTGTTGCAAACGTCTGATGGCCAAATCAACTATTGACATTTTACGGCGGCACACGATCGAAATATTCAACAATTGTTGGAGGGTTGTGTAATTAAATCTTGTAAGTGGTTGAAAGTGGTCATGTTCTTCTTGAAAAATCATTTACAACCTTATGGCTTTCCATTTTGTTTCTGTTTTGGAATGGCGTTTAAAATAAATTTTTAATTCGGTTGTTGGAGACACTGACTTACGTTACAGTCTTTTGACTCTAGATGAAGGAAGAAAAAAACATAGAACGCAATGCTAAAGTGCCCTCGGCCGTATTGGCATAAGACAAGGAATGACAACATATAAAGGGTTTTTTAATGTATGCCTATGTAACACAATGTGTTTTATACTTTTGGGCTTGAGAGAAGTTTCAGGAGTGAAAAGGAAGACAGAGGTAATTGTCCAATTTCATGTAGGACTTGGCAGGTTATATGGAAAGTGTGGGACAGGACAGCTGGGACTTTACATTGTTTGGCATTCAGAATATGAAGTCTGACATGATGCGCAGTCATCAAAATTCGATGTTATGTTGAAGGTGACTGAACAGTTTGGTTGATAATGTTGCTACATCAAATTGTTATTAGAAGGTATTTAAAGTAGGTGAAGGCCATGTAGCTTCCATGTCCTCCAACTTGATTATCCAGTGAGTACACCTTATGAATTTGACATAGCTACACCAAAAAATGTCATGGTAGTGCAAAGGCGTAATGAAAGTAACACTGTTCAGAAACAATGTGACCTTTTGATCCCATTAACCAGGTGAAAGATCATCCACCTTTAATGTTCTGCAAGCTGATTATCCAGAACATATACGCTGTAAATTTTACGTGGCTACAGCAAAAATAGTGGATGTAATCAAGGAAACAGTGTTTACAAAGAATGTGACCTTTTGACCCCTTAAAGTTGGTCAAGGTTACTCATCTTATGACTTCTCCAAGCTATATGTCCCAAGAACAGTCCCTGTGAATTTCATTACCCTGAGATTAATAGGAAAGGAGTTCTTGTCTACACAGACGGACGGGCGGACAGACAGACAGACAGACAGACGCAAGGTCTTCGCAATACCCGATAGCCATACTTTGGCCTCGGGTAAAAACAATTATAAATGCCTCATAATCGCTTTTGACCGACAGTAAGCGGCACGTGTACAACTCTAAAACAAAATCAGATATAGGTATTATAGCACCCGGATTGTAGTGATTTAGGTGATATATTTATGAAAGCTACATTTAACTCTTAATGAATGAATGAATGAGCACCAGGCGTGCAATCGGGGGTGTGCAGTGAGTGGTTTAAACCAGCACCTGTAAGACCTCGGACTCACGTCGTGAAGTGAAATGACAACGAAGCATTTTGTCTTACGGGTTGTCTTGTTTTGCTAGATATTTTAACATGATGCGCGTTCTCTAATGAACACGAACAACTTCTGTATAATATTCAATCAGTCATCAAAGTGTATCGAAGTGTTTTACAATTCCACATTAATTCAGTCTCTGGTTCCAATGTCTCATTTTGAAAATTGTATGTTGCTCTGACAGTAGCCAATTAGCTTCCTCAAGTGCAACATCACAACATATTCTTGCTTGTGATAGTGTTGCTGGTTTTAATGGAAAACGCGCCCTCGTATAGCTGTAAGATTGCTGGGTAGAGAGTTTAAATGCTCGCATTCATAGTCCCACACCCACTCCAAGTCTGCAGACACTGTCCGGTCACTCCCTCTGTCCATGTGGCCGCCACTACAAAACTGAAAAAAGATTGTGGAAAGTTGTGTTAATTATCCCTCTCTTCCCCTCATGTGTAACCACAAGCCTGTCGTTTCGGCTCTGAGGCGGTTGAAACGAAACACAATGTGGGAAAGATGCGAGTCTAGAACACGGCTTTAGATGAATAACTTTAATATTAAATAAATATATTCACTTTGCTGCGGGCCTTTTTAAACTACAGCAACAACAACAACACACAAAAGCAACAACAAATGTCGATAAAAGTTTTGCTTCTCTCACTCAAACATTATATTATAAGCATGTTTAGAGAAAGTGATTTTGTGAGTGACCGTTCAATGGAATGGCCGTCCGACATGATTCCTAGCACCAGCTGCAGGTATGCCTTTATTCCCCTGGTTGATGGTTGGGAGTCAAGTCATTGCATATGCCTGCACCAACCAAACTAGACCGCGGCGGATCAAAATCCCGCTATTTGGCTATGGCACTTGGCAACCAGTAATTGGAAAGTTGTGACAGTCATGCCTAAAATATTGTGAAATAGGCCATAGGTTTTCAGCAACAAGTAAGTTTTTGTTTCAAATGAATTTAGTGGCCACATTGGTACAGTGAATAAAACGTTAAGATCGGAAATAAATTACTATGTGGCGTGAAATTTTCAGCCAGCCCCTCGGGCAAGCGCCTCTTAATTTCTGCTTGTCCAACAAAATTTTTACTTGTCCCGGGCGCTCAGAACAGCGATTTCGCGAGCCCTGACACAGCAGATAAGCTGTATAATTTATGATCCACTCATATCAATCACGTTCACGTAACTAGGGACTCATATAGAAATTTACACACATTGTTTTCCTAGTTCATCCTGAGGGGATGATTGTGCTTCAGCTTCCACCGTTTTACGGGTAGAACAAAAATCCGCTTATGTTCACTCCCTCTCACTGACTGACTGCGTGGTAACAGTTTTTGGCTTTTCAACAACTCGGAGACCAGTCAGCCAATAAGACCGCATTTGGACATATTTTCCTGTAAAAACCCTCTCTGATTGGTCTTTTTTGGCTCCGTTCATTGAAGATAAAACAATACAAAAGTGCCATCCTGCTTTACTGACATTCAGTTACGAAGTAAACTGCCCAAGGTGGAGAACTAATCGGGGCAAAAGAAAAAATCTTGGGGGGCTACAGCCTCGAATTCTCTGGGCAGGACACCACTGTTTGCCATTGAATTTTTATTCGTCATTAAACAAATACATTTGCCACTGTGACTATTGCTCGTAATTTTCTCCTCGTTGTTGATGAATTACTTTTGTCAATGAGGGAAATGACGAGCGCCAGCGGGAACCCTGACTAAAGCCTGAAATGAACCAAGTGAGCTACAGTGCCCATTGCACTATTTTTAATGTTGCGTGTTATGCGGGCTACTGTCTAGTTTTGTGTGTAATCTAACTTTCTAATGAGTTTTTCAGTTGGCAGGTGAGGAATAATGTACCTCAAGGCCATTTTGCATTTTTGTGCAACAATACAATGTTGAACTGATCACTGGCTTTTTGATTGTTTAATCATTTTGGATATCTCAGTAATTGTGCCTTCTGAAGAAGGTTTGAAGCGAATCTGTGTTATTCCACCTTTCAACTCAAATTAATTAATTATTAATTAAATTAATTTAGTTCTTTTGCGTAGCACACTTTTGAAGTTAGTGCTCAGCAGTGTGATTGGTCATATTGGGAGCTGGCTCTCAGAAATGAATTTTTCCACGTAAGCCCTGCTAACAGCTCCATTTCACATGGCTTAATTTTGAACTTGAACATGAAGCAGGTTTCATATCTCCTGCTCTTTCTTACCCATTAACTTACTTACCTGGCAGTCATTTAGAAATGATTTATGCACTCTTTGGAGGTATTGAGATGATCTTTGGTGAGAACAGTCACTGCCCTGCACAAACTCACGCTGTAATACTTTCTCTTTCCAAAAATGTTTCAGAGCTCCACTCATTATGAGCTTAGTGTGGAGGGCTGTAGGCTCCAGTCTTCTGAGAAAGTGTGGCTAATCCCAAAAGTGCACAATGTTAGGGGTCAGCGTTGAGCTAAAGGCACAGCGGCTGTACAAGCAGAGAAAAACCAAGACGTAATAGAAATGTAAGAGTTTGACACCCTAGTTGTGTGAAAATACTGACCCATCAAGAGATGGAAATATCTAAGTCTTACCTTTTACTAACTGTTGGACCCCACAGAGAGTATTTACTTGGAAATAATTATTAACCACAGGAAAAGTAAAGATGGACTAGATTTTTACTGGTGGATTCCATGCTGAATGATTATAAAGGAAACTAAGCTTTTGATGAAATAACTGAATGACTATTACAGTTTAACATATCAGTATTTTTAACTCTGTATAATTCAGGGAGCAGAGACAGTAAGGGAAAAGCTGAGTTCTGACTGGAGGATAATGGTTTGACTTCCATAAACGTGCCTAAATGGCTGGTGGTACATTGAAGTGGTATATGACAACCCCAACATAATTTGTTTCTGCGTAACAGAAATCACATTGGGAATCCAAATAATCCTTTGTGGATAAACTGGTTTCATAATTAGATTTATTTGAAATAATTTCCCATTAAAAGCGATGTCCTATTGCATTGTTGTCAATTTCTGGCCGTATACATCGGAAACCTTATTTAAGGATTTATATTTATTTTTATATATTATTTTCATTGAAATAATACATGTAAAGATTAAAAGAAATTTTGCAAATGTGTTTCTGTCTCTGCAATTAGATGGTGCCTGTTATTTAATGAAGTCCAAACTGCTGATGAAGTGGAAAAATTGGCCTCATCATTATTTTTGACAGGACTCCAGCTATTTGGGAACACTGACCTCTGTATCTCTCATACAATGAGTTCAATGGCTTGGAAATGCTAACAAACTGCCAAAGAATATGCTCTCATTTCCTGTTTATTTCAGTCAGTTTTGAAGAGTAATGTATTTTGTGCGGAATTAAACAGAATCATGTCAGGAACTGTCAGTGTCACAAAATTAGGCTGGTGAAAGAGGCAAGGGCCATATGTGATGACTTTGCTCTAATATTAAAAGTATGCCTCAGACTTTTTATGAGATGATCAGAGGTTTGGATTTGAAACGTGGAATATTTTATTGCAATTTATTATATTTTGTCTGTCGCATCAAGACTTGCCACCAAATCTTTTGGTGTGGCTTTTGCTTTACTTCTTATTTTGACTGTGCTATATCAATTTTAAAATTAAATTTTTGCTGTGTCTCTTTGACAGGCAACTAGAGTGGCCGGGCCTGATCCTGTATTTTGTTACGGTTCCAAAACCGTGTTAGGGGAGTCTGAAGCAGAACTGGGGCCTCTCATGTCCAGATTTCATAATTGACCATCTGATCAATCTGCAGGAGAGCACACCGAAATAAGGCATTTCATTATTTGTGCTGTTTTGAAAAGAAGATAAAGTCAGCCAGTGACAGTGTTGGTGACCTTTGTAAGGAAATGGAGGAATTTTTATGTGAACTTGAGCAATGTGAAATATTTAGGTGCGGATGAATGAGAGGATTGTAAAAATTAATGGGATTGGATTACTGTGAAGTGAAGGGGAGGTAGAGGAGAGTGCAGTGAATAGTAACAACATTGGGAGGCCACAGTGAAAATAACAGGGTAGCAGTAGAGGGCATAGAGGCCTTTGGTCAGACTGGCAGATATTTTCAAACAGGTTAATGGGCTCATGTTTGCTTCTTATGACTGTCTGAAATTATGTCCGTGTGATCGTATTTGTTTATTGCTTAGGTTTCATTTATGGCCCTTCTGTGTCTTTATGTGCCAATACACAACAATCTGTAATATGTAATTGAATAGCTTTTTTTTTATTATTATTATTATTATTATTATTATTAGTAGTAGTAGTAGTAGTAGTAATATAAGTAATAATATTAATAGTAATATTAATATTAGCAGTAGTATATTAATATTAGTTGAAGTGGTGTTGACATAAAAATGGCTCTTACTCAAAATGTTTTTGCCAAAACTCATACTTCTCTAAATGTATATTTGTAAGAAAATAATTGCGTGTATGGACTTTCTCCACTTGATACTTCCGGCATAAATCCATCATTAACCCTGCATTGCCTCCCTTTAGTGAAGGATGATGTTTATATAGTGCTTTTTAAAGGCAGTTGGTCTGGCCCGTAGCATGGGTGGTCGCAGTGCGCTGACATCCTGACAGATAGCCCTGTGCAGTATTTCAGCTATGGGCAGGAAATGCATTTAGTCTTTATGTTTACTCGCCTGCTTGCCCAGCGTGATAGGTTGTGAAAGCCAATGGCTCACAAGCCCTGTGGGAGCCAAGTGTGATGGTGATGGTGACAGTAAAATATGAGAGTCTCCTCATAAAGACATTTTGGTCCTGTTTGGGCCCACAAAGGGGCCTCCCCCCTCCTCCGCTTTCACTGTCCAGGCCCCTGGTGACCACCTCGCTTTCTGTAAAGAGGCCTCCCCCCTCCTCCGCTCTCACTGTCCAGGCCCCTGGTGACCACCTCGCTTTCTGTAAAGGGGCCTCCCCCCTTCTGCTGTCACTGTCCAAGACCAGGCCTGTAAAGGGGCCTCCCCCTCCTCTGCTGCCACTGTCCAGGCCCCTGGTGACCACCTCGCTTTCTGTAAAGGCCTCCCCCTCCCCCCTGTCCTCTGCTGTCACTGTCCAGGCCCCTGGTGACCACCTCAGGGGCATTTCTGTAAAGGGGCCTCCCCCCTCCCCCTCCGCTCTCTCACTGTCCTGCTGGAGACCACTGTCCAGGCCCCTGGTGACCACCTCTGTAAAGTGGCCTCCCTTTCTGTAAAGCCCCCCCTCCTGTGCTGTCACTGTCCAGGCCCCTGTGACCACCTCGCTTTCTGTAAAAAGACCCTCTCCCCCCTCCTCTGCTGTCACTGTCCAGGCTCCTGGTGACCACCTCTCTTTCTGTAAAGGGGCCTCCCCCCTCCTCCGCTCTCACTGTCCAGGCCCCTGGTGACCACCTCGCTTTCTGTAAAGGGGCATCCCCCCTCCTCTGCTCTCAATGTCCAGGCCCCTGGTGACCACCTCGCTTTCTGTAAAGGGGCCTCCCCCCTCCTCCGCTCTCACTGTCCAGGCCCCTGGAGACCACCTCGCTTTCTGTAAAGGGGCCTCCCCCCTCCTCTGCTGCCACTGTCCAGGCCCCTGGTGACCTCCTCGCTTTCTGTAAAGTGGCCTCCCTCCTCCTCTGCTGTCACTGTCCAGGCGCCTGGTGACCACCTCGCTTTCTGTAAAGTGGCTTCCCCCCTCCTGTGCTGTCACTGTCCAGGCCCCTGGTGACCACCTCGCTTTCTGTAAAGGGGCCTCCCCCCTCCTCTGCTCTCACTGTCCAGGCCCCTGGTGACCACCTCGCTTTCTGTAAAGAGGCCTCCCCCCTCCTCCCTCTCACTGTCCAGGCCCCTGGTGACCACCTCGCTTTCTGTAAAGGGGCCTCCCCCCTCCTCTGCTCTCACTGTCCAGGCCCCTGGTGACCACCTGTCCAGGCCTTTCTTTCTGTAAAGGGGCCTCCCCCTCCCCCTCTCACTGTCCAGGCCTCTGGTGACCTGTCCAGGTCCCTGTCCAGGCCCCTGGTGACCACCTCGCTTTCTGTAAAGTGGGGGCTGTCACTGTCCAGGCCCCCTGACCACCTCGCTTTCTGTAAAGGGCCTCCCCCCTCCTCTCTCTCACTGTCCAGGTCCCTGCTTTCTGTGACCACCTCAGGCCCCTTTCTGTGTAAAGGGGCCTCCCCCTCCTCCGCTCTCACTGTCCAGGCCCCTGGTGACCACCTCGCTTTCTGTAAAAGGTCCAGGCCCACTGTCCAGGTGACCACCTCGCTTTTCTGTCAAAGGGGCCTGGTGACCACCTCGCTTTCTGTAAAGGGGGCCTCCCCTCCTCTGCTCTCACTGTCCAGGCCCCTGGTGACTCCTTGCTTTCTGTAGCACCTCAGGGCATCAGGGAGCATGACAGTGAATTCCAAGATTACACTGCGGCTCATGAGAGACTTGTTTAGCTGTGGAGGTTTGACTGAAATGTATTAATCTCGCGGAAGTAAACATGAAGGCTTTTGCCTAGCATCTTTTTGGATGGTTGCCCAAGAGACCAAGACATGAATACATTAGTTGGTCTTGCCAGGATAACATTTTGCTTTTGGCAGGAATAATCAAGGACATGTCTCCTGTGACTGACTGATTGGTCTTGATTACCATCTGCTTGCATTCAACATATGTCTAAGTGCGATCTCGCTGAAACCTTGGCTAGTTAGTGGATATACTTTGTGTAAATACTATCATATTGATTTGTATTGTTAACACTATCATACTGAGCATGCAGTGAAAAAGCTGTCCCAATAGACTGTAGAATGATATAAAGATTCTGCTTTCTATTGATCGCTCATTTTTAGAGCAAGTTTCTTATAGCATCTTGCAATATTAGCCCTCTTGGAGTCTGGTTTAAAAATTATGAATAATTGTCATAGGAAATGCTCATTTGGATGTTTTTGCTGCTGTAAGACAGTTGTGCTATTAAGACGAAAACCTCCCAGGAAAATGGCTTTTTTGGACTGCTTGCTTAAATTGACAATTTTGACTATTTCTGTGGGGGGTTTTTTGGCAATTGAGCCTATATATGGTTTCAGTTTCTCCACCACTTCACTTGTCTCATAAATTTACAAACCAGGTGGCCTTCGAGAGTTCTATAAATTTTAACATTTATTTCTCAGCCAACAGGCTACATATTGTGATTTCAGAGAGGACAAATTTGGCTAGGTCGGCCACAACAATTTTCAGACAAAAAATATTTTGATATTCCCTGCGTTTCTGTAAGTTTTAGTCGTGGAGCCCATAAAAATAATGGCTGACAGGACAGTTTGGCAACAGGTTTACTGATATCGAGGTTCTCGTTAAAATGGCCTATACAGCCATGGAAACTGATGTGCGGGTCTTAGCAGTTGCTGATCCCTCCAGGACGGTTATTCCACCATGAAGCGCTCCTTTTCTCCTCCCACATAGCACTGAAAAGTGAGTTGGTGTCCCCAAATAACATTCACAAGGGATGGAAGACAGGAACAGGAAGCTACAGATTTGATTTAGTCCTTCATACACTTTAACTGCACCTGTGAGTTATACTTAAGGTCCACAGAACTACTGTGCCTGTCCACTGTGCGCTGTAAAATAGCCCTCGATTATATACTACCCTAAACTGGGTATCCAGAAGTGGTGTTGTGGAGGGTATGCGCAGGTATATGGAGTTTACCCACCTCATTTACAGTCAATTCAGAGCACACCCACCTATCAGGCAAGAAGCTATTGAAGTAAATAGGAATATATACCCATTTTCTCCTCAGTGATCTACCCATCTACCTTATGGAGTATACCCACTTCTTCAGGGACCACTACACCACTTGCATCCAGTCATCATACTCATAATTGAATCCAAGAGAAAAAAATTCTTGGAATTGTTTTCCCATTTCCCTTTTTTCTTTCCTCAGACAAGTTTTTAAAAAATGTGTCTCCTATGTAATGATCGAAATGCATATTTGTCAGATGAATGGAATGCGAAGCAATTAGTTTTAATAATGAACTTGACTGCAGTTACTGTGGCAAAGAGTGATGGGAGTCAAAGGTCAAGTTAAGAGGCTGTGACACTGCTGTAACCAAACTTGTCAAATAGTGTTGGCCTCTCGCCAGAATCTCAGCAGATAGAAGCCTATGTCAGTGCTCAGCGGCTGATGGTTTCTGCTGAAAGGCTTATGTATCTGCTACAGTGTGATAAGTGAAGGAGAATGTGAAGACTTGCAAACAGGGTTAAGTTCCGGTACCAGGCCTTTTTCCAGAGTTTAGAGCAATCTGTAGGCAGTTTGGAAGAGAATGTGCTGCTCTTAACTTGCATAATTCTTGAAGCTAAACTGGCCCTGACCTGAGCTATGGCAGTATTCCACACACCAGTCTAGTTAGCACAATGATATAGTCATGTCTCAGACCAGGAATCAAGTGCAGAGGCAGAGTACAAGCCAGGAGGTAGGTTTATTGACAGCAATATGGTATTATTGAGGAAGGAACCCACTGGAAGAGGAGGGGGCGGAACCCCAGCGGAGGAATGCACAGTTCAACACAAATGTAACAGGCAAAGCTGAGCTGTCAATCACCGGCTGGCAGCTGCTGGGATAATAACCAGGAGGAGTGCACACTTTGCCAGGGCCAAACTGTCCCACAGGAGAATGGGAACCAGATTCCAATCCTGATGACTGCAGGAGGCCAAGGAGCTCGCTCCTAACAAACTGGACAGAGGAGCAGACTTACAAGGGTTAACAAACTCCTTGTTTATCTCAGTAATCTCCTTTGTGAAAGCACTGGGAGTATCGGCTGTGACCATCAAACTGGTTGTTTCTCAGTGTTCTGAGGGCTTTTTCAGCTCTTGGACAATCGGCATTCAGTTATTATGCGCCTTGGTCATGGAACAAGTTTCAAAAGGAGCTTAAATTGGACTGGTTTCATAACCTTGACTGACTTTCAGAGCGCTATACAAAACATTGTCACTGAAACATGTCAGTGCTTTTTGTGAGCAAGCTAATGCATCCAAATTCCTCTTGTGATTTTAAAACTGTTTGTTTTATTTATTATTTCTATTGTATTGTTTTATGTTGGCATTGTGTTGGCTGCTACCTTGGCCAGGTCTCTCTAGCCAAAGAGATTCTGTATCTCAATAAGACTTCCTGGTTAAATTAAGGTAAATAAATAAATGAAGAAAGTGGTCCCACTCCTGGAACCTGGTCTGGCTTGAAAGTTTGTTCCCTGTTAAATTGGACAAAGGAAATGACTAGAGCTGGGTTAAGTTGAACGCAATCCCAATCCTGACTCCAAGTTGGCTTGGAAGCTTATTTGATTTAACAGAATAAAGTGGAAAGTTTCCGCTATGTGCTGTGATTAAAGACTATGTTACGCTTAATAAAGATGGAGAGTTACACCTAATATATACGAAACGTTTCGACACATTACTTTCAATAAAGAGGAAGCATTTCTACTAGGAAAGCGAACGAAACAAGTGTTGCCAGGCAAAACAAAACTCGCCCGCCAGCACTTGTTTTCGTGGTTTTGATATTGACTCAGTTTTACAAGAGTGACTTCAACCATTTTCGACCTATAGTCCTTTGAAAATCCGTGACCTTCAGTTTGACCTTTCAAGGTCACTTAAGGTCAAAGGTCATGGTGTGAAATAAAAGCCTGATCACCCCCAAAATTTAATCAGATAATCTACTGATTATGCCTCCTTCCTCTAATAGTTGGAAGTCAATTTGTGCAACTGTGTAGACATTTAATTGTTAGCACACAGGCGCACAAATAAACAAACAGACAAACAAATCGCATTGAATACAATACCTTGCCCCGTTGACTCCGTCACGGGGGAGGTAATAAAGACTGCGATACACATAAGAAATACTGATTTTTACACCATGGCAGAAATCCCAAATGGTTTTACCTTTATTATAATACCAAGATGATTCAAATGGACCAGATAGTTGCAGAGATACACTCATTTCATTTTGGGTTTGCCATTTTCGAAAAAGAGGCTCCGGGCTTAAGTGGTTAAAGGGGGAGCATTAGCATCACCAGATTGTGTGGAGCATTCATAAAGTGAATCTATTATTAATTATGAAAATGACTCAGAACAAGTCAGTACTAATAATTGTTTTAAAGGAAAGTTCTGTGCCCCACCAACTTTTCAGTTTTCGTGATTCCACTGGTTGGTTGGATGATCTGAGATTGAAAGTATTTACCCTCACTGAAATTCAGTTACTCAGGTAAGCAGGTGCAAGGTCATGCCAGCCTTTAAAAGTAAACAGGCAAATCTTAAAATCTACACGATACTTGCTAGACCAATGCTATAAAATAAGTTTGGGAGTAATATGAGTAATGTGCCTGGTGGATTTATGTATACATACATCCACCTCATGTCGGTATCTGTATATAACGGATCTACTCTACCGCGATATAGATATGACTGGGCGATTGCATTGTCATGGCATTGGGAAGATTTCTTTTCAGAGGAGCTGGCTGGGCAAACATCTGACGCAAATGACGAAACGAGACCAAGAAGTGAACAAATAACGACAGGCAGATGATGTTCGATGCACTTGACTTCCTTACCGTTCGTTCCCGTTTCCCACAAATTTACGCCATCAGAAAGGGGCTATTTTCGCTCATTTTTTTTGGGGATGTGCGTGAGCTGAAAGAGTGTTCAAAATGCCACTTTTGTTCTCTTCCTGTTTGAGTGAGTGTCCAGAAAGTGTTTTATTCATCATCTCCATGACATTAGCTTTCCGTAAAGGTGTAATTTGCCCATTTTTTTTAATTTCTCAATACATGTCTACTTTAAGTCCTGTTAGGGTAGAGCAGTGGTTAGCGACCCTGCTCTTGGAGTTTCTTCATCCTTTAGGTCAGTGTTTCCCAACCCTGTTCCTGGAGTACCCCTGTCCTGCATATTTCAGATGTCTCCTTGATTTAACACACCCAGATCAGGTCATTAGGTACTGCACTAATGAGCTGATCAGCTGAATCAGGTGTGTTAAATTAGGGAGACCTATAAAATGTGCATGACAGGGGTACTGCAGGAGCAGGGTTGGGCCTCACTCATTTAACACACCTGATTCATCTGATCAGCTCATTAGTGGAGTACCTAATGACCTGATCTGGGTGTGTTAAATCAAGGAGACATCTGAAATATGCAGAACAGGGGTACTCCAGGAACAGGGTTGGGAAGCACTGCTTTAGGTCATTCCATCTCTCTAACCTTTGTTCAAAAGCAAACATCCGTCAACATCTTGTTAAGCTTTTAATTTTTTAAGGCAGTTTTGCCAAGGTAAGCTTGAAAAGAAGCCCTGTGAGATGATACATCTGGACATGGGTGGTTATAACTAGGTTTTGGGAAAAGCTGTGTTCTGAGCCTTCCCCCTGCCCCAGAGCCAAAGTGAGGAGGATCTGCCTTTGCTGCTACCTGTCACTCTCTACAGCATCTGTGTCAATAGCATTCTGCCACTGTTGATGGGGGCTTTGCCACAAGAGCTCTGCCACCTCTTTTAAAGCATTAGCACAATATCGAAAATTCCCTGAGTGCCGTTCAGAACAAGCACAGGTTCCACAGATGGGAACGGCTGTTTTATAACACATGCCACAGAGCCTGGTGGGTGGAGGAACCGTCTATGACCACAGCATTACCTCACCATTTCCCATATATACGCTATGTTGTCAATTGATAAATATGTTTTTTTTCTGCGCTTTTTTTTTATTTGGCAAGCAAATTAAAACCACAGTGGATTTTTCTAGTCTCGTAAATACTGAATAACTTCAAAAACCTCATGTGAGGTATGAAACAATAATTCGGTCTGCTGTGCAAATATGGGTTTTCCTTGGGCCACCACATTTGTGGAATCTAGGGTCTCATGTCTTATGTCATTCTGAATTATTGAGATGTCTTAATTCGTTCCCTGCAGTTCATTTCAAGTTATAGCTGTGTGAAATAATCTTGGACAGAATGCCACACAGACTTTGTCTGGCCTAACATCCTCCCAGTGCAACAGAATTGGATTAATGTAGTTGACAAAACACACAATTGTTTTTTTTTTTTTTTTTATGAGTCATTCGAGGAGAAAGTTTGTGGGATAACCTCACCAGCCCAAGGAAATGATTTCTGTTGCTGAATTGCAGCACAGACCTGATCTAGAGAGCCGCTAGCTCAAACCGAGCACTTAATCACCCAATTAAACTAATCATTGTCTGGACTTAACCGGTCTAGCTTGGTTTTGAGAAGGTCAGTAATTCAAAGCGAGGCTGATGTGCTGCTGCAGCCTGAACATGGTTCAGCTTAGCGTTCCTTGGCCTCCACCTCTCTCGGCGCATGACTTAGTGTGACCCAGCAGGTAACGGCAACGATTTTTTTTCTCCCCCCCCCTCCACAGCCGACTGCCAGCCCCCCTGCAAGAACCGCGGCTCCTGCAGCCGACCGCACACGTGCGTTTGCCGCTCGGGGTTCCAGGGCCCTCGCTGCGAGGAGGTTGCCCCGGAGCAGGTGTATATCCGCATGGGTGCCTCAAGAGCTCTCATGCCTGTCCAGCCCGGCAGCAGCAGCACTGCTTCCCACCAGCAGCGTCGAAGGCCTAGTGAACGGGTGGCCAGCGACAGCTCCAGGAGCATCAGTAGTAGCAGGACGCCCCGGCCGCAGGCCTCCGTCACGAGAGTGCCTCTCGCCACCGTGTAAGTCATGAACATTCCTTCCCCGTTGCAACCCCTGCAATTTCTCTTCTTAATTAATTGTATTTTCGACTCAGGTTTTTCTTCCATCGTTAGCCCCCATTCCACCCCACCCCACCCCTCCCCCCTGCTCTCTTATGACAGTGGAACAGTCTGTTTTTTTTCCCTGCACGGTGTGAAGAAAATTGCCACTCAATTGTATTAAATGTATTTTCACCTCTAAAAATAGCTCTCTCTTGAAAGTAGGTAGGAGTAAGTACCCAACAGATACTAAATACTGGATTTCAGGTTACAAACTTTTAATAAAATTTGTGTACCTACTGTTGTTATCTTTGACGAACTAAACAACTTTGTGGAGGAAGGTTCCAAAAAAGATTCCGTGGTTTAGAACAATAAATAAATCTTGTCACTGTGTCTGGAGAGGTGAGCAGTACGCTGCTGTTGTTACTGAAGTTTTTAAGTTTTTAATTGCCACTATTGGAGACCACTCAAGTGTGAGTCGCGTCAGGTGAAGAAGCGACTCACACTTGAGTGGTCTCCAGCAGTGGCAATTTTATAATTAGGTCTGTTTTAAAGGCAAGCTTACAGTGGTGGCTTTTGATAAGGCCACATGCGGTGTAAATCAGTATGTAGGTCTTGGGAATCCATCCTCTTCCTCTGCTACTATGGGGGAAACCCAGTCAAGGTGATCCGAGGTCAGGCTAGCAGCATTCAGAGCATGACTAATGGGGTTGGGGCTCCCCCAACTGATTCTGAGGGGTGTCTTTATATATGGAGCCTAGATAATATGTTTTATTGCATTAAGGTATTTCAACTTAGTCCTGCTAGTGCATGCGTGCATGTACACTGCCAGTCAAAAGTTTTAGGACACCCCAATTTTTCCAGTTTTTTAATAGAAAATTATGCAGTTTAATGTCTCATTGTACTCTGGAATAAAAGCATAGACATGATAGAACAAATTAACAATCGAAGTTAAAAAAGAAATCATGGAATCAATTTATAAACCAAAACGTATTTTAAAGTTTTGACTCAAAGTAGCCACCTTTGGCAGATATAATGCTGAACACACTCGTGGCATTCTTTCTACAATGGAAATCAAATATTCTTCCCAACTCTGTTGCAGAAGTTCCCATGAATGTTTGGCACTTGTAGGTTGCTTTGCTTTCACTCTTCTGTCCAGTTCATCCCAAACCATCTTGATGGGGTTTAAGTCTGGAGACTGTAATGGCCACTCCATGTTTTCAAGCTTAACATCTTGTTCTTTTTTCCTAAGGTAGTTCTGGCAGAGCTTAGACTTATGTTTTGGGTCATTATCTTGCTGTAGGATGAACCCCTGACCAACTAGGCGCATACCAGAGGGTACTGCATGGCGCTGCAGAATGCTGTGGTAGCCATTTTGGTTCAGGGTGCCTTTCACTCTCTAAGTCACTGACATCGAGCAGTGTTTCATTGATAGAAAGCATGCTGCAAATGCGAAACTACCTGCTGACGGTAAAAATGTACTGTGATCCATACGTAACTGCTGTGGACACGACTGGTTACGCACGGAACGGTAAATTGAGGCTGGATTTTCAAGCTATAATGATGACAACAAAATCAACGTTGGATATAAATTTCGGTATCAGATCTTTATTATAAGCTCAACTACATGTGTTGGGAGATATATTTTCAATAACAGCGTCGGGTGGAAGTTTAGTAATAAAACAGGTCCCAATTTTCGTCCACCATTTCAACCAGTTTTCGAATAAAAAATCCAATATTATTTTCTTTGTTGAATGTATCGTAATATTTATTTCTGTACAGTCGAAAATGTCCATGTGGGGTATTTTGGGCAAGGATATTGGTTTAAATTCAATAACATTTACTGGAAAATGAACTTGCAAAGTGAAGCATGTAATATTGACCCAGTTTCAGAGAATAATAGTCCACTGACTGTTAAGTCTATGTTGCACTTTATTATGTTGTTTCCTGAAAATACTTTTTATTGACCCAAGTTTGGGGTCACTTTTTAGTGTGAACTTTAATATTTTAAATATTGTGCCTTGTTAGAAGGTTTCTTATTAATAATTCAACTGAAAGTATAATTTCTGCCATTAGTTCTCTAAGACTCCCTTTCATATTCAAGCAAAACAGGTACTGTAGCTGAAATATCCTTCAATGAATCGATATTGAGTCGAATCGAATCGGAAATCGAATCGAATCGGGACCTTGTGAATCAAAATCGAATCGATTCAGGATTTCAGTGGCAATACCCAGCCCTACAAGACACCATGACATGGTGCTCTAAGAATGGAGCGGTGATCCACAACAACAGTTCTCCCGGCACCCAGAATGTAACTAGTTCAGCATATTTGGCTTCCAAACATTGCAGTGCCACAGCCAGCAGCGTAAGGGAAGGAAAAGGCCAGGTTTTTGTATTGGGGAAAGTTCTTAGTCAGCCAGTGCTCTGCCTTTTCCTGTTGCTCCCCTGCCGGGGTCCATCCTGTGTTGCCTAGTGAGAATATGTCAAGCAGGTGACTACTGACGTTATGGGCATCAATGTCATTCCCCCTCTGTTTTTTTTTCTGACCGTCAAAAAACACAGAATAAATCTTTTTTCTCTTTGATTATCTCTACCTAACTATCTAGCCGTGAGGACTTCAGACTTCAGTCTGGGAAAAGAGGCAGCATTGCGCCAACATTCTTACCTAATGATGTTAGGTTTAGCGCTCTTTGCTTTTACTCTGTTGACTCTGGATTACAAGCTCTACAGCATGTATGCTAGTAGGGCCAGTCTTGCATTAAGTGTTGATACTCACTGGCATTAATGTGTGTAGGACCACTGTCCCACACATCTGAAAGTGCTAACCTCACCTCGATGTTCTTTCAAGAGCTGTGACGTGAAACAGCAATATGGGTGTACCTTATCCCGTGTAATTTGTCTGACAAGAGGTATTTTGGAAAGAAATACATGATTTTAGTTAAAACTTAATTTCTTTGGCTTTGCAATGTTGATTTTAAAGGGTCTTGTTTAGCCCCACTGAAATGACTGCTGTTGTGCATTGCCCTCATGAGAAGTGGGTGGTCGAGACTCCCCACATACTTGGCCTTTCCGAAGGCGTTTTACTGGAATGGAACAAACTATTCGGCTTTGTCAGGATTTGAGTTTCATTCAAGATCTCCTTGGATGCTGCAATATGGAAGTGTACCACAAAAATGTTTAATTTTTTGCCCATTTTCTCAAAGAGCTGTGTAAGACTTGGCAACCCCTGCGACCACTTTGAAGGTTTTTATTACATCTTGATCCAATGTTTTAATTGTCTTGTGGATGTTGAAATGTCCTCAAATTCTTGACAGACTTTTGTTATGTACTGAGGCAGTTCATCCTGTCAGATGCTCCTGAGTGGGTTTTGTTTAAGACCAGTGATTTATGATATGTAATGCCTGTTCATTTACTGACTGCTGAGATCACTTTGCAGTTTTGGCCAATGTGTCTTCTGGGTTATATCTTGCTGCAATTTTAAAAAGTGTATGCTTATGGTTAGTAAGCATTTACAGTCAAGTACTAATGGAAGTTTCTAGTTACATCATATATTTTCTGACTCTGTTCAAGTACCATGTGATGCTATAAACACTCATGAACAGATGTACAAACTTGATTTTAGTCCATTTTTGGGATGATGTCTTTTATACTGCTAGTGTTTTCTGTCATTTCTTGTGACTCACTTAGATAGTCATAAATCTTTTTTTTGCAACGCCATTGGCAATAGAATCACAGTGTCGAAAGAGCACTGCTGCGATGCTCATTCTTTTTATGAGATTTCAGGACTGTGAGTCACAAGTCCAGGAAAGCAAGGAAACCCTGCAACTCAACAGAGCGAGAGGCGAGGCAGATGCACTAAGTGAGTCAGACATATTATAGCGATGATCCTTGCTTTTGATTTCTAAAACAACCGACTAACATCAAAAACAGGTGCTGCTAATCTGAGGACGAGTCATTTCCTCTTGCCTACAACAATACTAGAGTAGTTTCCAATTTTTTTGCCTGGAGTATCAATCTGTAATGTTTTTAGACAGGTTTCATGTCTTTAATGTGTCTGACTGGTCTGACCTCAGTAGTCTTTCATTGAAGTACTAATTTTGAGCTTCTTTGCTGTTTAATTTTTGATTGCAGACTGCAGTAGTTTTTCATTGAAAAGGATGACTTGAAAGTACTATGTGCGTAGTTACTTTTATTTCCGCAATGTAGGTGTTGTCGTGCTAAAATGTGATGCAAAGACAAGGAAGTTCTGTCTGCCACTGACTGACAGTGGGAAAAGAGCAGATAATAGGAGTGGAGAATTTGCAGTTGACCACTGTTCACTCTCACATGCATTGCCCTTAAATTTGTGCAACAAATGTGAGCACTTTTCCATATTTAAGTCATTGTTATAATTGGCAGTGTAAAACAGGGGCTGATATGAAGTACTGCTTGTATATCCCTTTTTTACTGAGCCGAAAATTTAGGCTACTCCTGAAGCGGCCTACTGGGTCCAGGATAAAGTCATTTTATACTGCCCTGCATGTGTGGTTATGATATACGGTATATACGGGTAGGCCTATGTTTCGGTAAATAGTACATCACGTTCTTCGCAAAATTCAACCTTTCTTTGAACATTATATGAAAATATACTTAACGGCGCTTATCTTTTCTCGATTAATTATACCCCCGCTTCGACGTAGTCGGGGGGGGTATATAGCGCTCCGCCCGTTCATCCGTCTGTGAGTCCGTGCGTCCGGAATGGTTTCCGGAGCATAACTCAAAAACTAGACCACCGGGAAACTTCAAATTTGGCATGGATATTACCCTTAGGGTGCCATTGTGCCTTTTGGGGGTTTCAGTTCTGAAGTGCCCAAAATTTTTGACATTTTCACCAAAAACGGCCCAAATTTTGGACTTTGATTTGTTTCCGGAGCATAACTCAAAAACTATAGCACATACAAACTTCAAATGTGGTATGGATATTACCCTTAGGGTGCCATTGTGCCTTTTGGGGGTTTCAGTTCTAAAGTGCCCAAAAATTTTGAAATTTTCACCAAAAATGGCCCAAATTTTGGACTTAGTTTCGTTTCCGGAGCATATGTCAAAAACTATAGCACATACAAACTTCAAATGTGGTATGGATATTACCCTTAGGGTGCCATTGTGCCTTTTGGGGGTTTCAGTTCTGAAGTGCCCAAAATTTTTGCAATTTTCACCACAAAACGGCCCAAATTTGGAACTTTGTCTCACTGTATCACTTACAAACTTTAGAATTGGTATACATCTTACCCTCATGCTGGTATTTTTCTTTTGTGGGTTCCAATTACTAGTGCCCAAAATTTCTGTGATTTACACCAAAAACAACCGCATTTTCAGACTCATTTTCCCCAGAATAACTACAAAACTATAACACTTGCAACCTTTAAATTTAGTATGCAACAATCACTTATATTGGCATTTCTGAAAATTGGCCAAAAAATGCCTAAATTTGCAACTTTATTTTCATTTCCTATTCTACTGCGAAGAAAGACTTGTTATAACTTCAACCTTTTCAAGTTTTTTACATTTTCCTTGTGACTTATACAAACGTTTGCTGTGAGACTCGGACTTCAACATTCTACATGATAGGTCAGATTTTACTGCTATTTTGTTTTGTTTCAAAGGTGGCAACATTTTTCAGAAAGATGTTTTTCATTTGCACTGGCTAGCTACTTCACATTCTAGTTCATGATATCACACAATCCAAAATTTATTTTAAATTAAAATTATTATTTATTGATACATTCTTCTTCTTTCTGGAATGTGTTTCAAAACAAGGAAAAGCAAAGTAATGACAGCTGAGAATGTGTACCTAAACTTTTCATTTTTTAAGATATGCTTAAACTGATAGTGCTATTATCTACATTTTAAGTAGTTATTGCAAATTTTTGTCATTTCAAATGTACAATGTTTCACTGGCCACTTTTGGGTGTATATTTTCAAATATATATATCATTTTTTTCTACAGTAATCATATTGTTGCAATTACCATGGACACATGATTGCCCTGTAATGCTCATAGAATACATATCTCTCAAACTTAGCTTGGTAGCTTCATCACACTTCATACACACATCAACTAAACTCCCCAAGTTGGCATTTTTGGTAATAGACCTGTATATACGACTGCATATTGTATTTCCATTGATTTGTCTTTTGCTACTGAAGTTTATTGAGCGAAAAATGGGGAGCGGGGGTATGTGAGCTTTGCTCGCCTCTACGCTTGTTGAACATTGCCTGACAATGGAGATCACCAACATGTTGATATTTGTGGTGCTTGCAGCTCTCCTGGGACATTCCGGTTTATGGGCAAATGAACGTAAAGCGGTCTAAATGCTCGGCGATGTTTCATACTGCCGCTGAAGCGGCTCTGAAGCAGCCCTGATCCACCTCCGAGAGCGCTCTAACTTCAGAGCGACCTAAAATTTTAGGCCGGTCTCATGACCCTTTCATACTGGGAGTTAGAGCACTTCAGGGTTGCCTCTGGAGCGCTCTAACTCCCTGTATGGAAGGGGTAATAATTGACTGTTAAAAACTAGGGACCATTGTCAGTGTAACGTTAGCCATTTACTTTCTTTTGTCTAGGTAAAAAGCATTTTGGCTGACAGAAGTGTAGTTTTTGGAGCATATCATTTGGCAGTAGCAGCTGCTGAGTCAGAGTTTTCCTCTATTTGTGTGACATCCTGTGACGTAACTTGCTTCTGATTCATCTTCAAAGTATTTCTAATGGGTTGAGTGGAGTTCATGCTGTCTTTGACTGATATTGGAACCAACTGTTATGCCAGTATTGAGCAACATCTCTCAAGAAGACTGAGAAATGATACTCAAAATCATCTCATTGCGATACTGCTTGTGTGTTCCATTTTGAAAGTGTGCAGGATATTGCTGGTATGAGACAGGCCTTACAATACTATGCGCAGGTGGATAAATACATGTCTCAAAAAAGTCTGCCTTGGCATTCCACATTTAAGTTGCCCACATCAGAGAGCATGGCCAGAGCCATAACCAGATGCCATGATGTCAGCATTTGCAAGTGCTGCATCCTTCACATATTCTCATTGTGTCTGGTTGCATCAGAGATTTGTAGAAGCATTACCCAATGAGATGAGTCAGATTGAACTGTGTGGTCAGTTCAGTGATGATATGGAATTGGTTCGGGTAATGAGGGCAGGGGGATTTCAGGGCAAGGGCCCAAGCAGCCGAGCGGCAAAGGCCTTCATCTGGGATATCAGGCCGCCTGTTCTGTTGCCAAAATTTGGGTGCAGCACAAGGTCAGTGAGTAATCCTCGGTCCATGCCAAGCCAAAATTAACAAGTGAGGAGAGCAGGGGAGGTGCAGATTATACTATACTGCTGATTGTATCCCCCCCACTCCCCCAAACTCTAGTGAAAAGGCAAAGGCATCTCAGACAGGCTGAACAGCAGGTCCAGACTCAACTGTCTCCAACATTCGATTCGTTCTGTTCTCCTCGGCTTAATTGGAAAAGTGTGAGGTATGTCTCTGTCTGTCACCTCTCTGCCCTTCCTGCTCATAAAATGTTCTGGGGCTCTCACATGGGGCTCTTGTTAAGGCTCCAGCAGACACTCAGGCTGGCAGTGAAGCAGGATGAAGGGTCACCTGGCAAGCCAGCTTGTGACTTTAGACTATGATCTGACCAGACCGTCTACTCTCAAGACTTGCCAGTTGGCTCAGTCCTACAATGAATCACTGATGTTACCTCTCCAACTGATGACAAAAATGTAATGCCTTGTTGTGAGATGGCTAGCAGCCCGCACACGTTTCAAGGGCTTTTGGATGTTTCAGTCTGACCAGTGTCACTCCTTTATTCAGTGAAACTTAGGTGGAAACTTACTCGATATAGGCACAGTAATCACTTTCTGAGACATGGGCAAAATGCAACTGGCAGATTTAACTGGACTTCTTGTAAGTTTGATTTTTGGTATAAGAAGCCTCCTTGCAGTGACAGAAAGTTCTCTAAATCTATTTTAGATGCCAGCTTGAGGGCATCTGCTGGTAAGAAGTAGGCAGCCAGGGTGAATTCTGGCCTACCACACTCAGATCAGTTGTCAGTGCCAGTCAACCTCAGGGATTCGGGACCTAATGACGGCATCATCTGTGGTATGCTTTCAGCTAACACTGAAGCTTTTCATCGCCTGCTTCATTATGCCTGTAGTTCATTCACTCGTGACACGATATATGCTGGGCCCTTGGTCATTTCTGTTTAATCACTCCGTCAGAGATGGCTTGGCATAGCAAGTTGAGCAAACTCACTGCGGTAGCATAACCGATGGAAAGCAGCTATTAACATTTTAACAATAAATTTACAAAAAGCAGACCGCAAAACAGCTTATTGACGAAAAAAAATAGCATTTTTTCCCAAAAATGTGCTAATTGTGAGGTACATTGCCAAAGCCTCTTGAGAACAGGCCCTGAAACTTTCTAACTCTCTCTGTCTGGAAGAGGAAGTTAAATTTCCTGTTCACAAACTTGATGAAAGGTCCTAACATGTTTACGAGTGACAGTTGGGCATTTTTAAAAATGCGTGGGGAATTGTCTAACCATATGAAGGTTTTCTCATGAGAGCAGTAGAGTGGTCTAAGGCCTGAGAACCACTGTTCTTTCCCTCGAACCCCAGCCGTGTTTCCACCTACCTTTTCGTCTCCTCCATATGGACCCCCAGAAAACTCCCAGAGACAGCTCTGTGTGTCGGGCTGTAGGAATACAAGTGTCTGGGTTGCGCTCGTAAACATCAAACTTGGTGTGTCCTGAACATAGGCACATAAATCCCCCATTCCCCCAGCGGCCTGCAAGTGGGAAGCAGGCTTTGAGTTTGTAGTAGAGGAGAGGGGGGGGGGGGGCCTTTCTCGGGGACTGCCATCGAAACCTACTTCCCGGCACAATCAGGGGTTCCCGCGATCTTCGGCTGTCACCCGCCTTTACGAGGGTCGATTTTAGCGGTGAACGCCCTACTAGCAGCTGGAATGGACGAAACCCATCTGGTGCCTCAGATTTGTGTCCCTACTATGCCCTCCGCCAGCCCCTCTCTCCCCTTCTGACATCATTGCTCCACAGGAAAGAGGATGAGACACAGGCCAGGATGCGCTCACATTGAGCACTGTCAATTTGCTCTCGGTGTCCAGCGGCTGCGTAATTCAAGCCGAAGGGAGGAGCTCTGTTGGGTTTTGCCCCTCACCATAGCTGAGTCCTAGCAAATCAGTATAAACGTCACAAGCCCATTAATCAGGATTATGGAGAGTGCAGAACCTGCTACCAGTTCCTTTAGTTCCTTTTGAAGTCAGTGTAGCAGTGATGAAGGAAGGGAATGATGTCTGCTGCTGGAGTTGGGCTCAAGTGTCTAAATCTCCTTGAGCAGGGCTATTCAACATTATCCTGCAAGGGACGGTGTGGTCGCAGGCTTTCATTCCAACCAAGCACTTACACACCTGATACTACTAATCAAGCTCATTAACAAAGACTCTTGGATTTGATTAGTAGAATCAGGTGTGTAAGTGCTTGGTTGGTATGAAAGCCCGGACCCACACTGGCCCTTTCTGGATAATGTTAAATAGCCCTGTCCTGGAGTAGCATCCAATTTACTTGTATTGCGGTGCCCACCACGGAATTCACTTGCTAGAAAGACATCACACCTATAAACGGGATTCCTCTGCCATCATCACCCTGAGTAGAGTGGGGCACTTTAGCCTATTATGTACATTATGTTTCATGCTTCACCTATACTGCAACGATGATATGTGAAGTTGTGCAACAGTCAGCTTTCACTCTACGAGAAATGCTTTGGTCCTGCTCTGATCATGTTTTCGGCTAGAGATGTTTTCTAGTTCTCCTGATGTGTTCAGGTAAAGCGGCCTTGCTTCGGGGTCATGACTCATTAGGAATCCACTACACCACGCGCTGAGCGGGGTATGTTTTCATAACAGCAGCTTACAGATTTAATGACTTTTGGTCTACCGCCGCAGGAGATGATAAAGGTTTTCCTCTGAACCTCTGCGAGAAGGAGAGAGGTCAAAGCAGAAGCGCTTAGATCAGAGGAAAGTATGGAGGAGAAAGGGGCCCGTGAAGACCTGTTTCTCTTCGACGAGTCACATGTTGCCATGAGGCCTTTCCCACTGTGATATTATTGGGCTATTAGAGGGGAAACAGCGACTCAAAGATCATGCCGTCAACCTAATGATCAAACAACTGTTGTAATTCTCCTGTGAGAAGAACTTTGAGGCGGAAAGTCCAGTGGTGAGAGTGTAAAAGTTTCTCTGTAGGTTTGTGGATGCCAGCTAATGAGTTTCACTTATTCACTCATCTCCTGGCTGATGAAATGTGTTGGTGAGCAATACCAAGTAATTGGAAGGAAATAGCGGGGGGGGGGGGCGGGGGGACTTTTACTTTTTGAACCTGGATTGTCCAACTCTGGAAGAATGTGCTGGATTTTGTCATTTTGATGGGAAGGAGAGAGGCTCTGTGGGCGGACAGCATGAGTGAAAATGTGCTTGTGGCGTAAGCTTTGCTTTTGCCAACCATTTACTGGCATAATCATTGAGACTATTTCCCAACATACTCAGTGCTCAGCACGGTTTGCACTTGCTGGATTCTGACTAACACACAGTAGTCATGCAGGAGTAATGATCTGTGTTTGCGCGAGGTTGTTTTCAGTCGAGACACCAGACCCCAGAGCCATTTTCAGAGAAAATTGTGGCCTTCAAGGGAGTTTTCAATGCGTTAGCCATGGATTAGTCATTCCTTTTTTACTATAACCACTGCTGCTCTCCACACTCCCCAACGTACAATCAACAAAGCTTTCTACAGCTGTTGAGTATGTCTGCTCAGGGATGCTATTGGGGAAACAGTGGGTGGGTGAGGTGGTTGGCGGTCACTAAAAGAGGGAACGGGGAAAGTGCATTTGCCTGTTGCAGGTCAGTGGGGAAGTCTTCACTGGTTCCTAAGACTTATTGCTTTACCCTGGAGCTGTAGAGGAAGCGTAGTGCATGAAGTGTTTGTCTGTGGTTTGTCTAAGTTTATGCAGATGTGTGTATATGTGAGGGAGAGTGGATGCACAGAGTGGATTTTTTTCTTTTTCATCTTTAAGGCTTTTGAATGTAATTTTACAAAATGTGTCATATATACTAAGAGGCATTGAAGATGCATACTAAAATATACTGTTTTACAGTAATGGTAAATGATTTCTTTCGTTGTTGCAAGAGACAGTCTCGGGGAACTGTGGTTTTGATAGTGAGACTGACCCTCACTGCTATCGTTACATCGGCAGTGAATTCAGCAGTTCTTATGCATTATCTGACATGGCAGAAAACATTTTATGGAATGTGTTTTTGTGACGTCACAGATGATACACTTTGTCAGGGACGATAGCTGACACATCTGGTTATTTTGCGTCATCCCTGCAGTCTGGATACAGCCATTTAATGGACATGCATCCAGAAACTTTTCTTTGAGACCATCATCATTCAACATTCAAAATGTTTGATTCTTCTGAGATTCATTTGTTTGTGGCATTTGAAATGGGAATGATGAGACTTTTTTAACTTCCTAAAGCCCAACATCCCCCTGGCAGTTATGCTGGCATTATGGAACTTTCAAATGACTTGCCGTGAGCCTCTGACCCTTATACACATAATTGCTCTCAAGCTGTTTCTGTTTAAGATCACGCAATTAATAATCACACAATTTATTTACTGAATTATCGAGACAATATATAAGCCTGTAATTACAAGCCCAATTCCGAAATAGTTGGGACAAAGTGTAAATTGTGAATGAAATCAAAACGCAATGACTTTCAAATCACACCAGCCAGTATTTTATCCACAGTAGAACAGAGATAACATAGCAAATGTTGAAACTGAGAAATTTTACAATTTTATCCACAAAATGAGCTCATTTCAAATTTGATGGCTGCTACAGGTCTCAAAAAAGTTGTGACAGGGCCTGTTTACCATGGTGTAGCATCCCCTCTTCTTTTTAACACAGAGTGGAGGCGTCTGGGCATTGAGGAGACAAGTTTCTTGAGTTTAGCCATTGGAATTTGATCCCACTCCTGTGTAATACAGGCTTCCAGCTGCTGGAGAGTTTTGGGTCTCCTTTGATGGACTTTTCATTTAATTATGTGCCAAATGTTCTCAATCGGTGAAAGATCAGGACTGCAGGCAGGCCAGTTCAGCACACGGACTCTTGTACTACGAAGCCATGCAGTTGCAATAGCTGCAGTATGTGGTTTTGCATTGTCCTGCTGAAATACACAAGGCCTTCCCTGGAATAGATGTTGTCTGGAGGGGAGCATATGTTGCTCTAAAACCTTTATATACCTTTCAGCATTCATGGTGCTTTTTAAAATATGCAAGTGTCCCACACCATATGCACTAATGCATCCCCATACCATCAGAGATGCTGGCTTTTGAACTGAACGCTGATAACAGGAGGGGTGGTCTTTCTCCTTTTTAGCCCGGAGAACACAACGCCCATGATTTCCAACAAGAATGTCAAATTTGGACTCGTCTGACCACAGGACACTTTGCCACTTTGTTACAGTCCATTTTAATTGAGCCTTGGCCCACAGAACATGGCGGTGCTTCTGGATCATGCTCAACAATGGCTTCCTTTTTGCATGATACAGTTTTAGGTGGCATCTGTGGATGGCACAGCGAACTATGTTTACAGACAGTGGTTTCTTGATGTATTCCTGGGCCCATTTAGTAATGTCAATGACAGAATCATGCCGGTGAGTGATGCAGCGGCGTCTGAGGGCCGGAAGATCACAGGCATCCAGTCAAGGTCTTCGGCCTTGTGCCTTACGCACAGCGATTTTTCCAGTTTCTCTGAATCTTTTGATCATATTATGCACTGTCGCAGATGAGACCTTCAAAGCCTTTGCAATTTGACATAGAGGAACATTGTTTTTAAAGTATTCCATTTTTTTTTTTTTTTCAAAAAGGGATTCAAACCTAGACGTCTGACATTTTGCAATGCTTACCATACCTGATGGTCATCATATAAATGAGCAAAAGGAAAAAATATCAGTTGTCAGCTTGGACTATAAAAACCACAGTGCGTTTTTTTTTCAGTATACAAACAGGACTTGAGTATTATCATTTTTTTATCTTAATAATTGACTGTGCTGCCAGAAAATAGGGCTTAATGTGCAAACTTAAAGGTCCCCTATTATGCTGATCCTTCTTTTAATACATAAAGTGCTGTTATAATGTTGGATGCCCATACTCAACCTCTTCAAAGTTTCTAAACATAAGATACAGGGGTTTTGTTGTAATCTGAGAACTCGATTTCCTGAACGTTCCGAGACGTTCTTCACGAGATCTGGGCAAAACCTAACGGCAGGTTGTTGCGTCCAATCAGGACAGACCTGGCCAGAGCCAATCACGGCGCTGGACCTGCCCACCCCGGAATTTATTCTATCAGACACAAACGAGCCCAAATCATTTAAACGTTCGGATTTATCAGTATGTCTCCCAAAGCAGTCCGAAGGCAGCTTTGTCAATAAAGGATAATTTCGACGCAGGAAATGCATCTCAGCTGCTTCTCAAACCTGGAGCAGTTGCATCGATCAAGCAGTCAGAGCCACAAGCTGTAAGTAACGATATTACAGCAAATAATGTAAGTGAAGCTAACGTGTTATGGGTGGCTAGCAGGACCGCTAACGATAGTTAGCTCTAACAGCTGGCCTCAAACGCAGGCTTTGTAAAATATCTGAAGATAAAACCTGGATCATTCGCAACTGTCCGTGACTCACAGACGCAGAAGCAGTAAGTTTTACCATTTTGTGTTGCTTTACCGCGTAAGCCTACCTAACGTGATAGCCTGTTGAATGTGGCTAAATTACTGTTGCTAATGTTTGTGTCCTAAATATGCAAGAGTAATATCAGGGGACATTCAACAGAAGGTGTGTGAACGTAAACCTCATTTGAAGCTAACTTTTTATACTTGTTTGTAATTTGGATGCTTGGTACAACTGTTCACGGTAACGGAACTTACCGTCTGTACAACCTGTATTGCAGGGAAACCTCTGTTGCTGTTATGGACGCTCAGTTACTAGCTACTGCATGTTAGTTTGCATGCCGTGGTACTTAAAAAATGCTCCTGGTTAAATTATATGCAGTAATTCTGATCAGTATGCTTATGTTATTTTGGTTAGCATCAATATGGCAGTTTCATCATAACATTGCCTGATTGTAGCCACCACAGTTGAAGCTAACTGGAGTGGTGTTGTATGTGTCTGCAAAGTTGGGCTGAAAAGGCTGCCGTTAGACCAGTCGTAGGTTTTTCAGAGCTCGGGGTATGTGTTTGGGTTTGTTTACTGCTACTGTGAAACAATCGTTTTACTTATTCATGACCGAGGTCAGCCGAGTACTTTGCCATTGTGTGGGCAAGCTACCGTGAGGCTACCGCGGTGAAAGCAATCGTGAAACGCACTATAACGTGTCTGGTATAACATACGATTTCTCTGCATTGCCGTGGCGGAATTTTATCTCCCTTTAAAATTGTTCTGGCTAATAAAAAGCCGAAAAAGGTGGAGATTGGATCCAGAATATTTTCCTGTAGAAGGTATTGATTTGCTAGCTCCACATAAGCACTCTCAGACGCGGAAGCAGTAAGTTTTACCATTTTGTGTTGCTTTACTGCAGAAGCCTACCTAACGTGATAGCCCGTTGAATGTGGCTGTAGCATTGCGGCTAACGTTGCTAAGTTACTGTTGCTAATATTCATGTCCTAAATATGCCAGAGTAAATAATATCAAGGAGACATTCAACAGAAGTGTGTGAACATAAACCTCATTTGAAGCTAACTTTTTATCCTTCTTTGTAATCTGGATGCTTGGTACAACTGTTCACGGTAACGGAACTTACTGTTTGTAAAACATGTATTGCAGGGTAACGTTTGTCTCTGTCGTTATGATGGCCACTTGGTTACTACCATATGTTAGTTCGCGTTTAAGTTATGCTACTTAAAAAATGCTCCTGGTTAATTTTTTTTTGAACTAAGTATTTCATTTATACTTATGCACATTAAAATTGCACACACCTGCCTCATAAGCCCATTCAAACAAACATCAACATCAAAACAAAATAGTACAGAGTACTTATTTTCAAAGGAGAACTATTTACAATTCGGCAAACATACTAGAAATAATAATAATAATCCAAGGCATCTCGCACATCCACATAGAGAGAAATCATAAAAACATTAAAACGAAACATTAAAAGCAGTCTTAGGCTATCTCACGCTGATAATCGAAAATAAGCAATCACAGGTGCCCATCAGTTTAAAAATAAATCCGTTTTTACATGGAGTTTTGCTGTTATTCTTTCCATCGAGTACACTATCATTAATCTATCTTTCCATTGTTGTAGGGTGGGTGGGTGTGGTTTAAGCCAGGACACAATTATCATTTTTCTTGCCACTAACAGAAGGATGTTCAGCAAGTATACCTTTTTCTTATCTATACTTCCATCTGGAATTACTCCTAGAACATAATACAATGGATCTAGTGGTAAATCAGTATTTAAAATGGCAAATATTTCTGTATGAATCCCCTCCCAGTATGATTTGAATTTCGGGCAGTCCCAGAAAATGTGTTTGTGGTCTCCAATTTTTTTTTGCAGTTCCTCCAGCATAGATTTATTTTACTTTTGTCAAATTTTGCTACCAGGAATGGAGTTCTGAGGTACCTCATTTTTAATTTCCAGTTGAATTCCTTCCACTGTGGGCTGCTAGTTACTTTATGTCCCTCTTCACACACATGTTCCCATGTCTCCTGCTCGATAATAACATTCATCTCCAACTCCCACTTTTCTTTTGTGTCAAAAGTGTTCCCCGACATCTGTGCTTGCAGATATTTATATATTTGTGACATAACTTTTGTGCTTCTCTTTTTCTTTATAATTTTAATCCAAAACAGTTCTATGGGAGTAGGAGGTCATCTGAGCATGTTCCATTCCTTATGTGACGTTAAGTAACTTTTCACTTGAAAAAAAATCTGTGGAGATCATTAGAAGCTAAACCAAACTTCTTTTGCAATTGCGTGAATGATTTTAAAATGTCTCCCTCAAACAATTGATCTGTTGTAACAAGTCCTTTATTTGCCCATTCCCTGAACCCAGTATCTAATTTGCTCAGAAGAAAATCCACATACTTTGAAATCTGCATCGCTTTGATATTGTTAGAGGTGCTTTCATCTTTTTTCTGACCAGAAAATAACTTTCAGAGTGCACTTCATCCATTCATTATTTATCTTAAGTTTTCTCAGACCATTGTGCTCTAGCAATGACAACGATTCAAGGGGCACTTGAGGACATGAATTTTTTTCTAAATCTAACCAATTTGTCTCCTCATTTTGCATTAGCCATTCTGCCATTCCATGGAGTTGTGCTGCCAGGTACAGGGTGGGGAAGCAAAACTTGCACTGACATTTAAAGTACAAACAATCCCTCAACCACTCCCCTGAATTGTGTGCACCTGTTATTTGAAAAAGCAAAGACTATAAGCTGTAATCTGAGTCTGTGCTTTAGTCGTTTGGTTGCAAAATGACTAAAATGAATAATATACAATCTATGGATGGCGATTTATTTTGCAAATTTTGCTTCCCCACCCTGTAATATAATTTCAAATTGGGAAAATTGAGGCCTCCTCGGTTTTTTGGGTAGGTTAACAGTTTCAATTTGATTCTAGGTTTCTTTTTCTGCCATATAAATGTTGAAATCAACTTTTCTAGCAATTTAAAGGCTGATATTGGTATCCAAATAGGTAATGATTGATAAAGGTGTAATAACCTTGGCAGCAGATTCATTCTGACAGTTTCAATTCATCCAAAAAGTGAAAGTGGCAGGATCTTCCATCGTGTCAAATCTGATTTTATCTGAGATATTAATCTACCATAATTCGCATGGTATAACTGTGATGTTTCTGGAGTGATTATGATACCTAGATATCTAAATCCCTGTGCTGACAAATTAAATGAGACATCTTTGTCCAGCTGAGACGGCCATTTACCCACCAACATCACAGCTTCAGATTTAGTTTAATTAACTTTATAGCCCAACACCATTCCAAAATCCCTCAAACATTTAAAAAGTGTTGGGATAGAGGCTAGAAGGTCACTCAAGTACAAGATGACATCATCAGCATACAGCAAAATTTTTTACGATCTTCCTCCATCTGATATTCCATATATTCCAGGATCTACCCTTATCATTTCCGCTAATGGCTCTATGCAAATTGCAAACAATAGTGGCGACAGGGGGCACCCTTGTCTGGTCCCCCTTTTCAATTCAAAGTATCCTGATATGTATCCATTAACTTGGACCCTTGAAAGTGGTCCTGAGTACAGTACTTTAACCCAATTAATAAAATCTACATGAAATCCCATTTTCTCCAATGTATGTTCCAAATATAGCCAGTCTACTCTATTGAATGCTTTCTCAGCGTCTAAGCTGAGAAGCATTGCTGTTTGCTCCTGGTTAATTTATATGCAGTAATTCAGATTGGTATGTTTGTGTAACTTTGGTTAGCATCAAGGTTAGCATCATAACGTTACCTGACCGTAGCCGCTACAGTTGAAGCTAACCGGAGAGGTGTTGTGCCTGTCTGCAAAGTTGGGCTGATAAGGCTGCAGTTAGACCAGACGTAGGCTTTGCGGAGCTTAGGGTACATGTTTGGGTTTGTTTACTGCTGCTGTGAAACAGTCATTTTACTTATCTATGACTGGGGTCAGCCGAGTACTTTGCCGTGGTGTGGGTTAGCTCTCTGATCCTACCGCGGTGAAAGCAATCGCGAAACGCACTATAACGTGTCTGGTATAACAAACGATTTCTCTGCATTGCCGTGGCGGAATTTCATCCACCTTTGTAAATTGTTCTGGCTAATAAAAAGCCAAAAAAGAAGTGGATGTCGGATACAGATTTCTGGTGAAAGTTATCGATTTGCTAGCTCCACATAAGCAATGCTTACACAGTTTGTGTGTTTTTGCTACAAACTCATTTAGTAGCTTGGTTTCGGAATTGTGTTTCGTTTTGATAGAAATGGTTAACAGGAGCTTTTAGCAAAGTTTCCTCTGGATAGCTAAGTGGGTATATAACATGACTATATAACAGTACAGCTACAATCACATGCATGCAAGGCGAGACAATACGAGCAAAACACTAAAATTTCAACTTGCCACTCATTGACATCTTGCTGTAAATGTTGCTGCAATACTTCAAATGCTTCCTCCTCCCGTTCGGGGTCGGATTTGGGATCAAACAAGTACGGTCTTACAGCAATAAATGTCGCGGAGAGCTGTCCTGAAATACCTGCCATCTTGGTTTCCTGGTTTTTCGGGTTTGCACCCTCCCCCGGAATCGAAGCGGTCAGGCAGCCAATCAGCATAGCCTCCCCGCCCACTCAAAACAGCTTGTGTTTCAGGCCGGCACAGATGGGGTCAGAGAAGCGGTCTCACTAGGCCTGGATGTGTGTTTTTTTTTTTTTGTAACTGAATTCTTAACATTATTTTAAAGACCCAATGACCATATTTTAACAACTAAATACAGCATAATAGGGGACCTTTAAGTGATTGCATCCCATTGTTTCTGTCCCTACCCATTTAAGTGTCAGTGCAATTTGATATGATATTACTCTGACATCACATCAGGAATATGAGTTTTAGGCTTAGAGTTTTAGATTTATGAAACATATTGCTTGAAGAATTCACAGGGCCAGCCTAAACAGTGTGTACTAGACTCACTTACAGTAATGTGAACTTCACACTTCATTGGGTGCAGTCATTGCCCACCTGTATGCAATACTATTTTCTGTGGTTTTGAGCAGCCTGGGAAAGCCATTCTTGCACCCGTTATTCTACTTTTCTCTACAGGCAGGAAAAGCCAGGAGGGCCGGCCGCAGTACCTCCAAGTGCTGCGGCCCAGAGAGGAAGCCATTCACTGGGGAATTTAGGGGTATAAATCTCTAAGTATGATATATAGTCTGCTTTCCATATGGAATACTTGTTTTGCCTCACTGTAGTAACCTCGCTTCCCCTTTTTAAGTCAAGCTGGTACCAAACAGTAGGAGAGGACATGCGTTTTGTGAAATTGCGGCTGAGCGAATTAAATGAAGCGACGATTGACTAGCTCCAGTGTAAGGGAGCACGAGCCCGCCTGCCCTCTGTGTTGATGCTGTAAGCTTGACCTTCGGCCCCTCCTGGTCCCAGATGGGCCCGTCTACTTGTGATGGGTTACGCTTTTCAGGATGTAAGCAACCTCCCCTGCAGGGCGTTGTGTTTTCCAGCCTGTGACACAGAGACTGCTGACTCAACTTCGCCATGACCTGAGCTGAACTTTTAATGCAAAGCAAAGTAGGCTGCCAATGGGTGTCTTTGCTATTTCAAAACGCTGATGGATAGCGGCACAAATAGTACCCTCGTTGCAAAATAGTCTCCCACCACACTCTCATATTTGAAATTAGGGTGTTTTTTTAAATGGTTTTTACATTGCGTGATGAGAAGTGACTGCAGATGTTTAGAGTGAGGTGAGGCGCGTGTGGCTTGGGCTGCAGGTGGGAGACGGGATGACCCAGATTGCAATCGACAGAAATCAGATGGAATCATTGCCAGACTTGCTGGGAGCTGCCTGCTATCTGAGTAGAGACCTGTTGAAACCTCAAGGCCTATAACTAGATCCACAGAGGAGAAATCCTCCATGTCCCTCTACCAGACTTTCCCAGGCTTGGTGTCTGACTCAACTGCCATGCCAGTGCCGTGTCACAGGTCACAGACCAACCAGGCCCCTGGTGGATTTGGCGTTCGGTCCAGGAACAACACAGGAGCTATGCTTCAGCGCCCAGGCCTGAAGACATTATTAATCAGTCTGTACTCCTGAGAATCAGCGATGAAAACATGAATGACTAATATGGCAGCATACAGGATCATTAACACAGCCCCAGGTCAGAGTTCTTTTAGCCAGGGACCAAACTCCTCCGTTTCCTCTGCTGAGGTGTCACTCTCGGCTCTCGAGCAGTTATTGATGGTGTTTTGTTTAACGGATGACTTGGCGCATTCCTGACATGAAGCAGCCCACTTGTTGAAAAATGAAAATAAACAAACAAGCTGTGCCGTCAAATTCAGATGTCCAAAGCTGTTTTCGCATAATCTTATTTAACAGAGCTTAAAATGATAATGTTGTGTTTACTTTCTTCAAATAGCTTCCGTAAATCAATGCCAAACCCCCCTCCAGTACAGTCAGTTATGTTTTTTGCACCTGCTGGAATTAGACTGGAGAACTTGACTCTAGGAAAGGGAAAAACAAAAGTTTGCTAATAGGGCTTGTTGGATGCAATCTTCCGCATCGCTGTCTGACTGTAATTTGGTAAATGAATAATAAACTAGAGTAATAGACAGGGGACTGGAATATGTTGGAGCCAGTTGAAAGGCGTTTCATTACCACATGTCTGCGAGCCTTTTTGGGCTTTTTCCCTGAACTACAGGAACCACAGCGGTACTCGTACAGAGGAGTCCACTCCCATCCCCAAGCTGTGCGTTTTACAGCCTCACGGCCCTGTGGTCTCAGCTGGGGTGGGAAGAGATAGACTCCCCTATACAGGAGATGGTTTGGGCAGCGTGAAACTGAACAATGCTGATGAGCCCTGTGTCAGGCCTGCCCTTGTTTGAAGGCTCTGTGTCCAACCGAGGTGTTTATTTTCCAGCTCTTCAGAACTGCCTTATTTGAAGGAAGCAATGCTCAAGGGATGGGGCGGAGGTGTTTTATTTTATTCAGTTTTATTGGATCATTTTTGATTATGTTAAAACGGCCAATCATGAGACACATCATCGCCTTTCAGCGATTGAATTTATGTTTCGAGGAGTACTTAACTGAAGGTCTTCTCATTTACTCCACTGCGGTGACGAAACCCAGCCAAACAATTTTACCACACTTGCCCATATGAGCTTTTCATATGTGTGACTGAGGTGGTCCTGAAAGAAAACTGAATTAAAGAGACAGAAAACTTGGGGAGTTACTTGATTTGCTTTTTTATTACATTACAATGGCCAACATTCCAGCTCAGTGGATTTCCACGTACAGAACTGTACGAGGTGAGGAGTGCATCTTGCCTCTTGCCCTGTAGAACATAGTTCATCTTTCATGTGCATTAATCTGGCACCTTGCTGCAAACAACTGTCCGCTGATAACATACTGAGCAGAATTTGGGATGGCTCTCATATTGCATAATTAATTAAGCCAGCATGGTTCTATTTTGACAGTGCCATGTGTAAGATTTGTGAGTTTCCTGGAGTGCATGTTGAGGGAGCATAATTTAAGCTGGCCACAAAAATGCAACCATCATTGCACTTGCATTCTCCCTTGTGCATTGCACCCCTACTTTTATGAGGGAAAACAATTTGCCTAGAGCCACAATAAGCCTGGCTGTGGCTGTAATAATGAGAGATCCTTTGAAAGTGAAATCGGCCAATCATAGGCCTGCTGTAATTACATACTGCTGTTTGGCTCCTAGAAAAGCTGCATTCAAACAGTCGTAAAAACATTCCCAAACAAATGCACGCGGTTCCTAATTAACCTACTGTATTTCTAACATTAGATTACACTGATGGGTTTGTTCCGCTCCTCTCTGGATTTTACCTCAGTACACATACGTAGAGGTGGACATGGAAGTGGCCTTATTTGTCTCTAAACCAGGCTCTTCAGACTACTTTTGCCTTGAGATTTTATTTATCTCAGTGGTATTTCCCCGACACTGTGCATGATGTGTTTTATGGGATTGGGCTTTTAAGAATTGATTCACAGATTTGTTAATGGTTAATGGTGAAAAATACTGCCTTGATGACCGCGGACTACGAACAGATACTGATTTATGAAGTTTTTTTTTTTAATAAAGCAGGTTAAGTGAGATCAATGTCAAGTTAGTGAGCACTGTTAATTTGGACAGAACAGTTTCAATGCCATTAAAAGTGACAAATTTCAGTTGGAAATATTGGAAATAGTTCAGGTTGATATTAGTTGGTTTACTTTGGGAGGTTTTTTTTTTAAATTTTTTTACAGCACACACAGTGCCCTCTCAAAGTGTTGGAACAGTGAGGTTAATTTCTAATGTGTTTGCAATGCACTGAATGCATTGGGGATGAGATCAAACGATGAATACAATACAGGTCATTCCATAAAAAATCAACTAGTGCCTCCCATCTGACCCCCTCGGAATCAGCTGATTTTTCCAGTACAGTAACTTCAGTATATTTAAAGATTCCTTGCCAAATTTTACTTTGATCTTGGGAATATTTTTTGCGTTACAGACTCAAAAATTACACGGGGGTTGGTCGAAATTTCTGGCATCATTTTTCCTAGCATTTTTTTGGCCCTCAGGTCTTCATGTGTATTAGATACAGCTAAATGAAATTTTCAGAGCTGAAAGAAATATTGGAGCACTGTTAAAAACTGCAATTAAGTCCCCTGTGTGCCCATTCTAAGTGTCACTTTCTTAAGCCAAAATCTGGATTTTCTTCCATGAAATGTGTTCTGTAACCAACTTCAAGCTTCGATATCATGGGAACTATGGAAGTGGAACTGATGTCTTGAATAAAACTCATTGACATTCTCCAGTCATTAACAGTGAATATGTGTTTTCTTATATATAAAAGATGTAAACAAAATAACATAACATAACATAACATAACATAACATGAATGGCGAGAACAGGCCGTTCAGCCCAACTTTTCTTTTGTACCATCGTGAATATATCACTTCAGATACTCAATGACTCAATGGTATCTAGCTTTAAGTCAAGTCTGCTCTTGAAAACTCCCAAGGTCTCTGCCTCAACAATATGGTCAGGCAAGCTGTTCCACACTGAAATTACTCTTTGGGTGAAGAAATATTTCCGAATATCAGTGCTAAATTTACCTTTAGTCAGCTTCCATTTGTGACCCTGAGTTCTGCTAACAACACTTGGTTGAAGGAATCCTACATAATTCACTTTGTTAATCCCTTTAACATATTTAAAGACCTCAATCAAATCACCCCCTTAGTCTCCTTTTCCTAAGACTAAAAAGAGATTAAGGATCTTCAGCCTTTTTCTCATAGCTTTCATTAAAGAATTAGCTGGCTCTTCTCTTTATGTCTTTCTTAAAGTATGGTCCCCAGAACTGTACACAATACTCTAGATGTGGTCTGACGAATGTGTTGTACAAAAGAAGCATCACCTCCTTTTTTGTATCCCAGCAAAATTTTTTTTTTAACAGCTACGGCACAATGGCTAGAGCCTGTGAGGGTTTGGTCAACAATCACTCCCAGATCTTTTCTTGTGGAGCACATTCCAGTTTAAAACCTCCCATGAAGTAATGTCTAATGTTTTTATTACCTACATGTACTACTTTACATTTGCTACATTAAATTTCATTTGCCACATTTCTGCCCAATTCTGAATTCTATCCAAATCATCCTGAATCACTTTAGTGGACTCTAAACTATTTGCCAAGCCCCCCAATTTAGTATCATCTGCAAATTTCACTAATCTGCTCTCAATATTCCTATCAAGGTCAAATGTAGATGAGGAACAGCAGGGGTCCCAACACCGATCCCTGGGGGACGCCACTCCCCACCCTACCTAGCTCAGATGATATACCACTGACCACCACTCTTTGTGTTCTGTCCTGCAACCAGTTATGAATCCACTTCAGAATACCACCTGTAACTCCAATGGAGCTCATTTTAAAAGTGCCGGTACTGTGTCAAATGCTTTTGAAAATCCAAATATATGATGTCATAAGCCCTGCTCTGGTCATAAGTCTTGGTGGCCTCTTCAAAAAATTCCAGAAGGTTTGTCAGGCATGACCTTCCAGAAAACCATGTTGGCTATCCCTCAAGATATTGTTACGTTCAAGAAATAAGTCCAGCTCATCTTTTATGATAGATTCCAATATTTTGCACGCAATGCAAGTTAAACTGACTGGCCTGTAATTACCTGGCTCAATATTTTTATATATTTATTATATTGCCCTGTTTCCAATCATTTGGTATTTCTCCAGTTTCTAAAGACCGTCTAAAGATGGCAGATAGCGGCTTAAAGATGATCTCACTAACTTCCCTGAGCACTCTAGGATATAAGCCATCAGGAACCCGCCGCCTTTTATCTGCCTTTAGTTGATGCAACTTTAATACTGACGTTATCCTAACCTCAATTTCCGCTAAATAATCTTGAGCATTGGACAAGCCCTCTGGCGAATAAAGACCCGCTCTAAGGTAAAATTCTCAACAAAGTAACCGTTTAAGGTGTCCGTAATATCCTTATTATCATATAGCAGCGATCCATTTTTACTCTTTATGCACTTAACCTGCTCTTTGACTTTCCTTTTTCTGCTACAGTACTGAAAGAAGCGCTTAGGGTTAGTTTTTGCCCCTCTGCAATTTGTCTTTCATACAGTCTTCTAGCATTCCTCAGCTCTTTTTTGACCACAGCCCGCATTTTACAGAATTCGGCCTTAGTAATCTCATTGTTATCCTCTATGTACATCTTATAAAGATTCCTCTTTTCCCTCAAACTCCTACGAATAGCTGCTGTCATCCACTGAGGATTCTGCTTTTTTCAGCTTACTTTTGGACACCTTTGGAATGAATTTACATTGTGAATCAAGTAAAACCCCCTTAAATCTTTCCCACATCTCATTTACAGACTCACAATCCAAGTGTCTCCCATTTTGTTTCACTTAGATATGACCGCATCCTGTCAAAGTTTGCTCGCCTAAAATTAAAAATTTTTTGTTTTTTGGAGACACCTTTTAACTTCCCATGAAACCTCAAAATTAATAGTAGAGTGATCACTTGTCCCAAGTGGCTCCAGTACCTCAACATTGCTAATTCTATCTGGGTCATTACAGAGCAGCAAATCTAAAATTGCCTTCTCTCTTGTAGGTTTATTAACATACTGCACCAAAAAATTATCATTTATGACATCTAGAAATTCTTCCTCCCCCCTACCCTGTCCTTTCACAATTTCCCAATCAATACCAGGATAATTTAAGTCTCCCATAATAATAGTCCCTCCTCCTCTACAAGCTTATGTAATCCTCTTAAGGAGCATTTCATTGACTGTACTGTCCAAAGCTGGTGGTCGATAGCATACACCTATGTTTAAACCAGTCTCGTGTTTGCCAGTGAGCCTGACCCAGATATCTTGCACGGAATATTCAATTTCAGGAATTTCCTGCACATTTATGTTTTCGTTCACATAGAGTGCTACACCCCCTCCTCGCCTATTACATCTATCCTTCCTAAAGAGCTTATAACCTTCTACATTATATTCATCTCCATCCTCTTCACTAAGCCATGTCTCTGTAATCCCAACTATGTCATAGCCTTCACTAATAATAACGGCCTCAAGTTCTTGAAATTTATTTTTAATGCTTCTTGCATTTAGATAAAAACATTTCAGGTTATCATGAACGCTCTTCCCTTCGATTTCCCATGCGCCTGCTGCTCAAAGCCCTCACCATGCTTTTTTGTTTTAAAAATATATCATCAATAGTGCATGTAACGCTGTCAGCTTCCATCAGGGCAGTCTGCATTTCCTCTGTGTAACACTCTCTAACCTCCCTGCCCCCCAAGTCCCTAGTTTAAATAACTCTCTGCTACCCTCAACATACGCTGACCCAGTGCAAAGGTACCCCTCCGGTTCAGGTGTAGCCCATTACTGAGTATTACCTGCATTAAGTTTTTGAAAAAGGACGGACTGAGTTAGGCATGACTGGTCAAAATGTGCTCAAAAGACACACCACCCGTGACAAACCTTCATTTAAATTTGGGGGGGCCCTACCAACCCCCTTGTGAATGCCTGTGGCACGTGCCCTGGCTGTGCACCTTTGGGGCACCGGGCTAAATGTTGCTATGTTGGCAGGTCTGAGGATGGTAATATTGATTGTTGGGTTAGGAGTAATTGGGCAGAAAAGTTAGTTCCTATTGACCACATTCAGCAACAAATTTCGTCCTTGGTAAGTGTCTTAAAGGGATAGTTCACTTTTTTTTTTTTGAAGTGGGGTTGTATGAGCTACAAATTGCAACTACTTAAATTAGATGCAGTAGAAAGCTCTCTGATCTCCTCCAGGTAGCCGCACCAGGGCATAGTGCTGGGTGGAAATTTAGGCGATACACTGTTGTGAACGGAAACACAGAAACAGCGTATTTTCGCGGCCTAAAAGAGGTCCTACCTGAAAATAATACACCATTTCAATTGTACGCTATATTTAAAAAAATTACAGCACTTTAGCTGCTCGGAAGAAAGCACAGTTGCGCTTGAACTAACCAACTGACGTATTCCTGCGCGAAGCGCATCGTAGTTCACTGCGCGCTGTAGCGATTAGCTGTTTGGGTCAGACTCTGAGCGGTTTGCGGCAGAGCCGGATTTTAAATGGCATAGAATCACGTCTCAAATTAAAAAAAAAAAAAAAAAAACCCTACAATAACCAGCACAGCAGATACACAGTCTGTGGCTGCGTAGACCCTATGCAATATCAATTTGTGCTGCAATGTTACATTAGACTTTTTCACAGGTGTTAACACTCTTTTACGTGATGCTTGGGTACAGCAGTGCTCTTCAGCGTGCACCGTTGAGATTTCCCTGAATGTAGCCTAACGAAATACTCTTTGGAAAAATGAATACTGCAAACACGGAGTTCTTTTAGGGATACGGGTGGCGTACCAATATCCGTGTTGAGGCATCTAGCCACGGCTACAAGTCCAATGTTCCGCAGAGGAATGCGGTGGACGCTGTAAGTGCACCAGGATACAGCTTTGCTTTCACGTCCAAGAAAGCGACACACACAGACCATTTTCGAAATATTTGCACGTGTTAAACGGCCGTCCGACCTCCCAACCGCAGTTAAGCTGCTTGCACACTGGGCGCGAAACGAGTTTTTCGCACACAGATTACATTCAAAGTCAATGCGAAGACGTGAATACACGCGTTTGTGCAAGCAGCTTTACTGTGACCCAAACAGCTGATGGCTACAGCGCGCAGTGAACTACGATGTGCCTCGCGCAGGAATATGTCAGTTGGTTAGTTCAAGCAACTGTTTTTTTTTTCCGAGCAGGTAAAGTGCTGTAATTTTTTTAAATATAGCGTACAATTGAAATGTTGTATTATTTTCAGGTAGGACCTCTTTTAGGCCGCGAAAATACACTGTTTCTGTGTTTCCGTTCACAACAGTGTATCGCCTAAATTTCCACCCAGCACTATGCCCTGGTGCGGCTACCTGGAGGAGATCAGAGAGCTTTCTACTGCATCTAATGTAAGTAGTGGCAATTTGTAGCTCATACAACCCCACTTCAAAAAAAGTGAACTATCCCTTTAATGGTTCTGTTTTTGGGAGATGATGTTTACAGTCACTTTTGGAATGATCCTCGAGTTCATTACACAAACATTAAGCTTTTGATACAGGCAAGCTCATCAAGCTTTTATCTTTTTGCTAAGGTGTTTGATTCCATCCTCGTGAGCCCTATTTCTGGGACTGAACTCATGGGGCTGGCAACTGTTTGAAATTGAGGCTGGAGGGCTTTTGAGTGGTCTGTCCTTCAGCAGCATGCAGTGAAGCCACTGGCTGCTGTCTAGTTCACTTAAATACTGTAGCAAATCCGTTAAGATGTTGTTCTTTTTAAGTTCCCTGTTGTACAGACTGCAGGCCTGTACGCTGACTTGCTCTAATCATTGTGTGAACTGTGCTTCTTACCAACCTGCGGTCATTAGGGAAATTGTTGGCCAGACACTCCAAAATGACATCCAGCTCTTTCCATGCCCAAAACTCCTATAATTATGGCTTCTTTGGAAGTAACACACAGGCATGGTGGGAGAATAAAAGCAATGTGACATTTTATTGTACTGTATTATAACCATTAGCACTCGGTATTTTACATGATTAGGCTGTCAAACTTTTACTTAGACTCATCATTTACAATATAAATTGTGTATGCATGTTCAACCTTTATGTGTAAAATCTTACCTTTTATAAAATTCAATTTATACAATTTTTCTGTTCAAAGGTCATTTTCATGCGTCAGAATTTCCCTATTCACTCCTCAGTTATTTAAAATGAATAAGACATTTTTTCATAACTCTTTAATTCATTTGACAATATGGATGACAGCAGATAATGCAAAATTGCTGGTTTGAACAATTGAAAATGCTAACATGTTCCTTCAGGAATTAATACATTTTCTTGAAAATAGCTTGTCATTCTTTTTGCCCAAATTTCTGGTGCTGTTCCAATTTTTCCTGATAATATGTACGCTGAAATGATTAATGGCACTCTAATAGCTTTGATGATGATAAGAAAAACTAAATGGTTTGTCACTTTATGAGGATCAAAATGATCAACACTTGCATTTCTTTGAGTCTAATGGAACTGCCACTAATTCCATTTGACTTTTGAGAAAAATATGTTTGCTTAAGAAAGAGCACTTCCAGTAAAAGGTTTTGTCCATTGCTATAAATTCAAGAACGTTGCTAAGCCCATAACATCATGGTTATGGTATCTTAGTGATACATGCTATCTACCTTTCACCAGGTTTATGCATGACTAGTTATTAGGCCAAAACAAAGACTCAATAGAACTCTTTCTTACATTGCAAGTTTGTCCGCATGTGAATGCATATATGTGTGTGACTGTCACTCCAGCCCTCAGTGTGGGTGGATGGAATGCGGTTGAAATCGCTTGTCATTGGGCTGAGAACAGAGCGCTGTCCATCCAGAATGCGGACAAAGGCCTGAAATCAGTGGGATTCTGCATTAGTTCCAGACAGTCAACACCATGGCTATTAAAGTCTATTCTCAGCCCTGCTTTTTAAAAAGAAATACATACATAAACGCAGAAATCAATTAATAAATAAATACACAAACTAAAAATTGGCCAATATCAATGCAACTAGGCTTCCCTTTACCCTACACTTAGAGCTGAGAAGTGTGGCACTGAAACTTTATGAAGCAGTACAGGCAGCATGCACTTTGCGTTAAATATATCACAAATCCATTAAATGTATTATTTACAACGTAGGATATTAATAATGCCTCAAAGATTACTGCGTTATTCCAAGTCACTGCGCAAATATAGTCTCAAAATGACTTTTAAACTGTATCAGTTTACACAACTTAATCAAGATGTGTGTGCCAGTGGGATTTTCCAGGGCTTTTTGGCAAGTATGGCAATTTTGGGGCATATTTACGGACACTGTTAGTATTCAGGCTGTAGGGTTGAATCCCACATGTTAGTCCATTAGTAGCTTTTTGGTCCAAGAATCTGGAGTGCATTACAGCCCGTTAGTTGTGAAAAAAGCACATGAAATGCCTCCTTTGTGTTTTCCATGTGGATATTATTTAGCGTGTATTTACCCAACTGTGCATTCATTTCCTCAATGGAGACAGCATGAGGAATTATGCTGCTTGACTGCACCGATTACTTGTTTTGTACCGAGTTTTTGGCAGGACAACACGGAGTTACAATCCAGGCAAACAGCGCGGTTCAACCCCTACCACTTAAATAAATGTCCCAGTAGTGTCACCAAATGGGGCGAAGGAGTGTCAGCGGCTGGCAAGTGGAAATCAGCCTCCAAACTCCAAAAAGAAAATGGCTGTGATTCCTCCTGAGACCCCTGTAATGGACATATAACACTGTCAGTCATGAATGGCGCCAGAGAATCGGGTGCCATGTTACAAGGAGGGTTAGAGAGGGGCATTCATTCCCCTCGGTCACCTAATTAATCCCGCCAATGGGGCTTACCGACATCAGTTTTCCAATGGGCACCAGCACAGAAAACAGCAGTAATTTGAAAAATGTACTGATAGGAAGCAATTAGATAGGAACCCTACAGTTTTTTACAGTTCCTGTCCGTCTAACAAAACCCACTCTCTTGCAGAATGCTACAAAGACAGCCTTAGGTCCCCCCAACAATGCAACAAGAGAATGCCATTTTGTTCAGATGGATTATGTCATTAAGCTCCATTGGCAACACATTTTATTGGCTTTACTGTCAGTAAACAGCCGTGAAATCAGAGATATTTGTTTGTTTTTGTCCAAAGAACTTCTACTGATCCCCCTTTTCAAAGGTTTGTACCAACAACTGCCAAGGATTGGCCCTACTGCAGTTAGTGAGCCATGATCCTGCTATTCACTTTGTGTTCAATTTATCTGCCACTCTGTCACAACCAATTTCACTGGGCATCACCCTCAATTAACCTCCTTTCTTTGTGACACAGAAAACACTCCATATTTTTGTCAAATGGTAATCCTAATTGGCTTTTGGGTGTATTATTATTAACTGATGTATAAACTTTTGAATCATTACTAGGAATAGTGTATAGGTGGCATGCAGCCCAGTACACTAAATCTGCCTCTCACTTCTTGTGTTTGCTTTCAAAAGAATTGAAATATCCAGGGTTACACACTAATTGTTTGTTTTTGTCTTAGATTTTTTTTAGTTTGGTCTAACTTTGGTAAACCCTTCCTGTTATGACCGTGGTAGTCCAAACAAGAGAGGCCCACAGTGCTTCCCTGTAAGACTGACTATGCTGAAGCGGGCTGTGATTTCTGAGAAATCCAGTCACAAGGCCCAGTATCTTAAATCTGTGAGACAAAAGAGCAGAGCACGCTCAGAGTGAAGGATGCCTTCCATGCTTTACAGGAAATGTTATTCGCATGATGCAATGCCAAGATGCACCTTGTACCGCGGAAATTATTATCATGATCGGCAGCCAAAATAGCTCCGCTGAGTAATGCACTGGAAGAAGCTCAAGGTGAGCCTGTACTTAATTCATGCGAACTCTTGTTTTGCTTACTAATTTGATCTTCTTGACATGTAAGGAATGTCAGAATGGTTTGCCAGGTGTATGAGGAAATGAGGCAAGCAGACCCATTCCCCCCCCATTCACACACAACCCACTTTACAAATTGAAGGTCTCTTTTGAGACAGTTACTCATTGTCAGCTGTAGTTCTAAGCTTGTCTGTAGGTGTTTAAACTTAAATTGGCCTGTGTAGAGAATCTCGCATGTAGAATCCTGAGCCCCATTTTCTCTCCAGTTGGTGCTGGCAGTGTGTGGCCCCTGAGAGGAACAAAGTGTCATTGAGGTCAGACTTAGAAAGAGCCCGTTTCCCATGACACTGAACCCAATTCGTGCGTCCCTGTGCATCTCACAGGCTGCCTCTCGTAATTAAAGCCGTCCCGCAGATAGAACAAAGACACGCAGAGACTAGGGACCGCACGGATATTCCTAAACGCTCCTTTGTGGCTGTAGTTTTGTATTCATTTTTATTTTTCATTAAAATCTTTGGTTTTATTTCTAGCTAGTCCATTGTACTTGAATCCCATTGATTACTCACCAGCTATCCATGTAACATTCGCTTTAAAATGCTTAGTTAAGAAAATTCTATGAAAATGTGTCTGTCTAACATAAAGGTACATTGCAGGCTTATTTACCACAAAGGAAGAATTTGTATGTGCTGTTGTGTTCCTTAGGTTTATCTGAATGAGATATGTCATCCATGTGACGCTGTGCTGTGGGCTTGTCTGTGGTATTACAGGGCAGCGGAGGCCGATAGTGCCTGTGGGGATACTTTCCCTCTGCCTATGCTGAGGCCACTTGCGGTTACTCCTACCACCGCACAGCTGTGCAGCTGTGAGCTCTTACAGTGCACTGACATTCACATGACGGCCACTGATTTACTTGCGTCACAGTGCTGTAGCTGCCATCGTGGAAAGCCACTTGTGTCCTTCAAAGAGACAGCATTTTCCCCTGATAGAGCTTGAACAAAGGGTGTCAGGTTCAACGAAAGAAGAAAAATACTTTACAATTCTGAGCAGTACTTTAACCCATATTGTCTCAACATGGAGAGAATAATTTGCCACTTGTGTGAACAAATGTTGCTCATTCATTTGTAGAACACAGAGGCATCTTAGAGTTACAGTGTTTGTACTTTCTACAGTAATGTCAGTAATTGCTTTGCTCGAGATCGGGCAGAACATGAATTGGGCTTCACACGGCTCTCGAGGTGAATGTCCCTGGATGTTATGGGGCTAATGATGCCTGGAAGTTTTGTTAATGCAGTTAATGCAGCCCCGTTTTATGTTTCTGTGAGGCAGCTGTATAAGACACTCAGTAAACAAAACCATCCTGGCTCTGATACTCCGAAATCCATTGGTAGGCTTTTGTTAGGCGATGAAAGAGTCCCATCCCACAAGCTTGTATTTTAAGGGGGTTGGTGAATGTGCTTTTTGTGTTTGTCTGTGTTTGTGCTTGTGTGCGATAGTGAGAGGGAGAGGGTATGATAGCGCAAGAGAGAGCATGAAAATCAACTGCAAATTTAATAAATTTGTTTTCTGTGAATCGATCATTTCAAACATTTTTTGCTCCCATAGTAATCACCGATTCAAATTTAATTAGTGACATGCTATAATTTGATACTGAAAGCACTTTCTTCGACTCCCAAAGCCCAAAGCTGGCTTATTGGCGGAGTGGTCCCAGACTGCTTCTCATTCACCCAGAGTATGACACAATGGCTGGGGATTCCTCCCCGACATCATTTGTTTAGCCTCATTGTAAGGATGACATTAAATGAACAGACTTACCCCTACCCCCCTTCCCCCACACCCATCCAAATATAGAGACAGAACCAATGACCTCATACCGTCAGGAAGTATTATTCGATAGTAAATAAAACATCTGGTCTGGCCCAGGAAGATGGAGGACTTGGTTATCACAGGGACAGGAGTGGAAAAACACCGTCACGTCAGTATGTGTGTGATGTGCATCAACACTGCTGCTCTTGGCTGATCCAAGCTCTTACTTTCTTTCACTGAACAGCAGGGAGAAAGGGTCTTGATAGAATGTAGGCAATAGTGAGTGGTGTTCGGTGCAGAAACTGAAATTTTGTGTTTGAATACTCGTAGGCCACTTTGGTTTAGAGATTTAAAACCTGACTTTGGGAAGTTAAAGTCCCTACCACTCCGCTATTCTGTTCCAACCACCTGGTTTTACTTATTAGCCCATTTCTTCTGCCATTAGGTAGAAATAAATAATGAGATCAGCTGGCTGAGTCCACGGGAGGGAGAAACATGTGGCTGGACTTTCACTCTCTGACCCCTGTATGGTACACTTCTGCTGCTGCTTCAGTCTTTAGAAAGGTGGTCAGCTGTCATTCCTGCTTAATACTAAGCTCTTAAACCCGAGCACCCCCAGTACTGGGGGTGAGTATTACTCATCATAAATACAGCATGCTTCCCAGTAGCAACATCATCATACGGCATATCCACTCAAAGAGAAGAAATTCAGCGAAAAAGCTCACGATGACCACTTTTTCCTCAAGCGAACACAATTCAAACTCCTAGCAAGTAAATAAGCATGTAGCAAAACATAGGATAAAATAATATCAGTGATGATCGCTAGCATTTCTACTGAATTTGTGCTTGCCATCAAACAATACATCAAATGAAAGAAGAAAGTCCACTGAATCCAGCAGTCTAAGCTCTGCCATTTTAAACCGACACCACATTCAAAGAACAGTAGGCATGCACTTTACAGTCCACAGAGATGAGCAAAAAATTTTTCTTACCTTCGTTACTTTGTAATAAAAAACTGTGTTTGAGGGAAAAGCTGCACTGGCTACTGTTAGCCCAATGTGTCTGTGTTATATTGTAACTAGACCTGCTAGTCTCCATGCATGTTTTTTTTTCCAGGGCACTGCTTCCAGTGAAATCAGTTCCTGAGCATTCTGCTTGCACACAATGTATTTTCTCCTCTGTGATCTGCTTGTGATGCTGTCAGTTTGACTTTGCGGGTGGCCGTTTGATTCTATCTGATGTTTCCAACGAGCCCTCAGCTACCGTAATTGCACAAATGTAGCCTGAGATACAGCCTTGCATTCCTGGTGCTTCTATCTGAGAGTCCATGCGCCATTACACACATGCACTCTAAGGGCTCAACAGTATAATGACTTAAATGGTTTGTTTTTAGTATTTTCACTATAATTATCCACTAAATATTCAACATTTGTTTTTTTAAGTCATTTTCTGACTGAGAATCCTTGCGCCATTATGCAGAAGTACTGAGAGAGTACAACTATACAACCGCTAAATCGGGGTGGACTTCATATTAGCAATGAGACATGCAAAGGCTCTTGAGATAAGTGAGTGTAGTGGTTAAGGCGGAGCGCCACAACATGAGCAACCCAGGTTCATATCCCGGTTACCGATGCAACCTTATAGAGTACTGGAAGCATAGTTTTTGTAAAAATAATTGCTGGGGTGTTTGTTTTTACTTTTTACCATTTTATACTTCATCTTTGCATTCAGAGTTTTGTTTATTTGTGTGTTTTGTTGAAAATAAATCTGCTGCAGTAGAGTCAGACTTCATTATCTTTGAATGTATTTTCTTTGAATGGGAAAATAGATACAGGACTGGCTGAAATATAAAAAAAAGAAAATATAAAAAAAAAAATGGTTGTATTTAGATGGAATCTATGCATGTAGTGACAAAAAGTGAAATTAAATTAGTTATACAGTTTGGTACCTGTTTGGCATACAGTGACCAAAATGGTACCCAAATTGCCAATTGGGAGACGCCACCTGGACATTCCGGGACTAAAACCTCTCTAATTTTGCGCTGATTTACTTGATTAGAATTAAATTTGGCACAGATAATGGTGGGATTTTGTGATGTAATTTTTTTAGATGTTTCAGACTACAACTAAACAATTTCTAAAGGGATAAAAGTAAAACTTTGTTTGGCGGAAATTAGACCTTTCATTCATGGTGTATTCCATCTTCATCGCTGACTCAGTGATATATACACTGATTTTTATACCATGAGAAAAATTCCCAAGATGTTACCTTTATTATGATACCAAGATGATTCAAATGGACCAAGTAGTTGCAGAGATATTGCCTGGAATCCATCCATATCAAGCTTTGGTCGCTCCCAACGGTCACTTGCTGATATGTCTGGCCTCAGTCGATAGGCCAGCATTTGACTTTCAAATATTCGCACAAAATCCATGTGAGATCTGTTCAACGGAAGTCCCGCCTCCCGGCTCGTTCATTGCCCAGAGACTCTGCTGCCACTCAGATGAATACTCATATAAACGCGAGCCGGGAGGCGGGACTTCCGTTGAATGCGCAAGTTTACTTGGAGCATAACTGTGGTATTTTATTATTTTTAGCGAAAAATAACCGCGTTTCTAGAGTTCTGAGGATACGAGTGGACAAAGCAGACTTGGATTATACCGGACGATGCGTTGGACGATGGTTTGAAAGTTTGTCAACGGACGTTTTGTGGAGTTTTCCCATTGCTACTGGGTGACCCCATTTGCTTCCAGCAAATAAGGAATTTGGATAATTTTTCAAAACTCTCCTGTGGCCATAAAGTTGCGCCAGGTGCAAAACAACTTTGTCCGTTCAAGACATCTAATGGTGAGTAATTGATATACAAATTATAGTTTTTGGGTGGAGTATCACTTTAATCTAGCTGATGCAATCATGCCCTTCGAGCTATAGCTAATGCCAATTACAGCGAAATACGTTATGTAATTTGAGTATTATTTAATTTAGCCCTCATTATACCGGGGAATCCCACTGAAATAAACAAAATGCAGATATGGCCAACCATTGTCCTGTTCAAAACCTAACAACCACTCCAAGAGTAAATGCAAGCAAGCCACAATCTAATTTTTAAGCTCATGTCAAATAACATTTACGATGCCGTAGCTGGCCAGCTAACTCATATTCGTAATGCTGAGTACAGCCGTTAGTTGTGTTGTAAAATGTCTGATGTAGCAAAGTAAAAGGAAATATACACGCAACATGCAGATATAAGATAGATACTTGTATATCCCAATGTTTAAATGCTCGCCTACTTAGCTACCACTACTGACAACAAGATGACGGATAACCCAGTCAGCATTCATTCTGCAAATGGCGCGGCGCGATTGGTGGTTCTCGCCAAAAGGTCATCCAATCAGCCAAGAGCGGAAAACATGAATATTTATATATCCAGTTCATTAGTCACCTAAGGGCTAAACGCTGGCCTATACGACTGAGGCCAGACTGATCAGTCAGTGACCGTTGGGAGCGACCAGCACTTGATATGTATGGATTCCAGGCTAGCAGAGATATACTTATTTCATTTTGGGCATATCATTTTCGAGCCAGAGGCTCAGGGCTTAAGAGGTTAATAGTGACTACATTAAAATGAACAATACTAACAGTGATAATGACACCAAGGTGCAGTGGGTAGCTGTCTCCTGACAGCAAGAAGGTTGTGTCTTTTGAGACTGGTATGAGGCCTTTCTGAGTAGCGTTTGCATATTCCCCTGGGTGCTCCCGTTTCGGGAGAATAAAATGTTTGGCATGTGATCTCTGTGATACATTGACAGGCTTTCCAGTGCACATTCCTGCCTGTCACCAACTATTTGCTGAGATAGACTTTAGTCTTCCCACAAACCTGCCTGTGTGGAGATGAGCAGGTTAGATGATGTATGGATTGGTGAATATAATAATAACAATAATAATCCGTCTTGGCATAGCAGGCCATTAGAGTTATGTAATAGAGCTCAACTCTGAGGTTTGAATCATTTAGCTGTCCAAATGCACAAGGTACTGAGGAAATTTAATAATAGGGCCTACCGGACAACCGCCAGACATGCGGTGTGTCTCGAGTTTTGTTTTCGTCTTGTTAAATGCCACGTGAGGCCGAATGCTTTTTGAGTTCATGAGTTCTTTCCCTCCTGCACTGCTTGGTTTGGGGCTTTTTGCTTCGTGCCTCGTGTAAATCTGAAATTCGTGCCTCTGGATGCCAATGAGGTACAGCTGCCCTAGTGATAACACGCAGAGTCGATCACCATCGTGGCGCATGGATTTGTTACACCTGCGCTCCAGGGTCATTAGCGGCTGCGGTCTGGGCTCTCCTCCCTCCAGGCTTCATGCCCACACAGCGGGGGCACCCGCTGAAACGCTAACCTGGGGGCCTGGAGCCTGCCCCTGCACCCGTAATGGCCTTTAGCCTGATTTTCAAGGCCAGCTTATGTTACTGAGGATTGCACCCAGATCAATCCATCCCCCCTTTGCTATTAATTGCGTTTAACCTGGAATTGATATTGTGTATTTTTCTTTATATAATTTCAATTACAACAAAGAGATCCGGGGTCAGTTTTACTGAAAATGAGTGGGTTTTGTCTGCATTGCGACTCAAAGAATTTAATGCGAACCCAAGAAGGATTCTGCTCCCAGTTAGTGATCAAAATTGCAATTGGTGCTCTTAAACCATGCAAAGCTACTCCAAGCAGGTTTCAGGATAATTAGCAAATGTAGGCAATTACTCTGGTTCTCCTTTGTGGCCGCCGCCGCCACTTTCGAGAATCGGGCCCTTTAACTACTCTGGCAATGATCAGCCCCTGGCTAACATGTGGCAGTGGAGTACTTACCTAAGACAAAAATGCCTGGGATCGGCTGGGATATAGACATTGTACCTTGGAGATTTTTGAGTGTTTCAAACTCAAGACTCAGACAGAACACAGTTCCTGAAGTTGCCTTCTAGCAGAACAGCGCTGAGGTCTCAAATTACGGTTTCCTTCAGAATAAAGCAGTGGATGGGAATAATTACGGCCACATTCAGTCCAACTTCCAGGAAGTTTGTTGACAAAAGTCAGCTATTCCTCTATTCTCATCCCACAAACTCTGTAATATTCCACATCCTGTCAAAATTAAAGTGTAATGGAGAGGATCAGCCAAATGCTTTTGCTAAGTCACTGTGACTCTTAGACACGTATTTTACCTAAATCTGCGATGGCTGATCATTTATCGTTAAAACCACGTCGCATGACACCAGAGTCATCTGTGAGAGGCATGATTCTTTGATGGTGGTAATTAATATTCTCAAATCAGTTATAATATGTCAAAATAATAGTATTTAGTCTGCCAAGTCAATTAGCGAATAGAATAACTTGGAAGAAATTAAATTTCCTTCGTGCAGCATCACTTATAGTTGAGTCACTGGGTCACTCAGCAATATTAAAGACAGATGTTTTAAAACATGCTATTGACAGTGCGATACTGGACAATACAAGAATTTCTCCAAAAATTTGCCATTTGCGTGAGAGACCTTTTCTTTTATTGACAGATCCCAGGCGAGAGGAGGATCAGCTGACTCCTCCCTCCAGCAAACGGGGTCATCCCGAACGGTGAAGCGCTACCCGTCATCCAACTGGCCCATCATCTCCAATGCTCTGCCGAATGGGAACGGCAACGGACACCAGAGCAACCAGAGACACAGTGTCAACCGCCAAGGGAGCAACAGCCTCAACAATGCTGTCACCCCAACAGGTACTGTTACAACCATAATCTATGGCTGGACAACACAAATGAATGATTTGCCCCCTGATAAAATATTCAGGAAGAATAAGTTCTAATTGCTTTCTCCATTTATTCATTTTCCTTTCACCTCTGTTAGCTTTGAACAGTTGTAATAAATGGATAGTGTAAAAGAAAAAGCAATTAAATGATGATTCATCTTCAGATAATGGTTCATATGCACGCATACAAAAGTATAGGCAATTATAGTTGTATTGTTCGGAAGAAGCATGAAAATTATAGAAAATTTTGATATCTTCTGTGCGGTCTGAAAGTATTTGGAAAGTATTGGGACTCCATTTCTTGGGGTTGTAATTCCGGTACGGTTCTCTAAATATGGATTTGAATCCAGACTGCCAACTTCAGTTTCGGTTTCTTCAAGCCAATAAGTCAAAGAGGTACTTTATATTTTCTGCTGAATGGTACTTCGTTCTAAATAAGTACTTTAATCTCTGTGTGGCTTAGTTCTAACATTATTTTTATAGAGGCAAACTGATGCAAATGTCTTGCTTAGACTTAGTGCACTCTGGCGCAAACTATTGAGAGGTTTTTAGTGTTCGTATTCATTTGCAGTAAGAATGAAACTTTGGAGATTCTGAAAAGGCTTTCACCAGACAGAAGTGCTGAAAGATATTCTGCTCCCTCCTTTGATCTCAGCTCTACAGCATAGCCCGGTACAAACACACGCACATGCACACACGCGCGCAATGACATGCATACACACACATATTCATTGTACACACGTACACACAAACGCATACACGCACAAATACGCCAGCACACACGCTCGCATGCAAAGACAGACACACATGAGTACACACACACACACACACACACACACACACGCTCACACACATGCATACCCGATCCGCAAATGAATGGAGCATTGGATAAAGACTCAGATTTGGCTGCAACCCAGGGCTTTGGTCTATTGTGGGGTTTTCATTACATGAGCAGTGTGGCATAGTGGTCACTGAACTTGAGTGAGGAAGCTTTTCATTCAGAACTCCCGAAGGAGTACTGCTGTTTTACATAGCATGGCGCTGAAACCTGACAACTTCTGTAAATATCCATTTATTTATTGTGATAATATATAAACGTAACATTCTGCTGTAATAATAATAATAATAATAATAATAATAGTAATAGTAATGGTAGTAGTCATCACCTTCATCATGGCAGATCGGGTGATTCTGTATGAATTTCACTGAGTCGATTCTTTGTGACATTCTCATTCAGTAAACTTCATTTTTCCTCTAGAAACGTCAAGACTAGGAGGCATCAAACGCAAACATGTAAACACTATACATTTTGATGTCTAGCAGTAACATATATATATACAAATAGAAAGGGATATGAAACAGGTACAATGAAAACTGGTGAAAGTGCAGCATAGAAGCTCATCTTGTTACATCATAGCTGTGTGTTGCGGTGTGAAAATAAGCAGGCTGGTGACACCACGTGTTCTGGAGGAGAACTGCAGATGTCTTTACTCCGCCAAATTGGCAGTGGACAGTGCATGTGCTTGAACACTGCTTCTTGAAGAACTTGAGATACTCCAAATTAGGAAGGGAATTTGACACAATCCTCATCATGCTCCATGCCAAATGTTTTATTTATCAATTTTTCTTCAATTTCCCTCACTGGCAACTCAGAAACTTTAATGGGCTGCAGGGTCATGGAAATTCATACACAGAGCAAAGCTTACATCAGTGTGCGCACAGAGCTGAGCTTACATTAGTGTACACACGCAGAGCGGAGCTTGCATTAGTGTACACACAGAGCAGAGCTTACAAAAGTAAGTGCACAGAGTAGTGCTTACATCAGTGTACACTCAGAGAGCAGGGCTTACCTCACTGTTCACACACAGAGCAGAGCTTACAACAGGTGCACACAGGGAGCAGAGCTTACCTAACTGTGCTCGCTGAGAGCACAGCTTACATCAGTGTACAAACTCAGAGCAGTGTTTGCATCGGTGTGAACACAGAGCAGAGCTTACATCAAAAGACACTCAGGGAGCAGAGCGTTCTTCACTGTTCACACACAAAGCAGAGTTTACATCAGTGTGCACACAGAGTAGAGTTTGCATCAGTGTGCACACAGAGCAGAGTTTACATCAGTGTACACAAAGAGCAGAGTTTACATCAGTGTGCACACAGAGCAGAGTTTACATCAGTGTGCACAGGGAGCAGGGTTTACATCAGTGTGCACACGGAGCAGAGTTTACATCAGTGTGCGCACAGAGCAAAGCTTACATCAGTGTGCGCACAGAGCTGAGCTTACATTAGTGTACACACGCAGAGCGGAGCTTGCATTAGTGTACACACAGAGCAGAGCTTACAAAAGTAAGTGCACAGAGTAGTGCTTACATCAGTGTACACTCAGAGAGCAGGGCTTACCTCACTGTTCACACACAGAGCAGAGCTTACAACAGGTGCACACAGGGAGCAGAGCTTACCTAACTGTGCTCGCTGAGAGCACAGCTTACATCAGTGTACAAACTCAGAGCAGTGTTTGCATCGGTGTGAACACAGAGCAGAGCTTACATCAAAAGACACTCAGGGAGCAGAGCGTTCTTCATTGTTCACACACAAAGCAGAGTTTACATCAGTGTGCACACAGAGTAGAGTTTGCATCAGTGTGCACACAGAGCAGAGTTTACATCAGTGTACACAAAGAGCAGAGTTTACATCAGTGTGCACACAGAGCAGAGTTTACATCAGTGTGCACAGGGAGCAGGGTTTACATCAGTGTGCACACGGAGCAGAGTTTACATCAGTGTGCGCACAGAGCAAAGCTTACATCAGTGTGCGCACAGAGCTGAGCTTACATTAGTGTACACACGCAGAGCGGAGCTTGCATTAGTGTACACACAGAGCAGAGCTTACAAAAGTAAGTGCACAGAGTAGTGCTTACATCAGTGTACACTCAGAGAGCAGGGCTTACCTCACTGTTCACACACAGAGCAGAGCTTACAACAGGTGCACACAGGGAGCAGAGCTTACCTAACTGTGCTCGCTGAGAGCACAGCTTACATCAGTGTACAAACTCAGAGCAGTGTTTCCATCAGTGTGAACACAGAGCAGAGCTTACATCAAAAGACACTCAGGGAGCAGAGCGTTCTTCACTGTTCACACACAAAGCAGAGTTTACATCAGTGTGCACACAGAGTAGAGTTTGCATCAGTGTGCACACAGAGCAGAGTTTACATCAGTGTACACAAAGAGCAGAGTTTACATCAGTGTGCACACAGAGCAGAGTTTACATCAGTGTGCACAGGGAGCAGGGTTTACATCAGTGTGCACACGGAGCAGAGTTTACATGAGTGTGCGCACAGAGCAGAGTTTACATCAGTGTGCGCGCAGAGCAGAGTTTACATCAGTGTGCACACGGAGCAGAGTTTACATCAGTGTGCACACGCAGAGCAGAGCTTGCATTAGTGTACACACAGAGCAGAGCAGGGTTTACACAAAAGTAAGTGCACAGTGTAGTGCTTACATCAGTGTACACATCAGAGAGCAGGGCTTACATCAGTGTCACTGTTCACACACAGAGCAGAGCTTACAACAGGTGCACACAGTGGAGCAGAGTTTACATCCTAACAGAGTTTACATCAGTGTGCACACACACAGCTGAGCATACATCAGTGTGAACACACAGTTTACATCAGTGTACACACAGAGCAGTTTCAGTGTACAAACTCAGAACACAGCAGTGTTTCCATCAGTGTGAACACAGAGCAGAGTTTACATCAAAAGACACTCAAAGGGAATGTGCAGAGCAGAGCTTACATCTTCACTGTTACACACACACACAAAGCAGAGTTTACATCAGTGTGTGCACACAGAGTAGAGTTTGCAGAGCAGAGTTTACATCAGTGTGCACACAGGAGCAGAGTTTACATCAGTGTACACACAGAGCAGAGTTTACATCAGTGTGCACACAGAGCAGAGTTTACATCAGTGTGCACACAGAGCAGAGTTTACATCAGTGTGCACACACAGAGCAGAGTTTACATCAGTGTGCACAGAGCAGAGTTTACATCAGTGTGCACACAGAGCAGAGTTTACATCAGTGTGCACACGGAGCAGAGTTTACATCAGTGTGCACACACAAAGCAGAGTTTACATCAGTGTGCACACAAGCAGCAAAGTTTACATCAGTGTGCACACACGCAGCAAAGTTTACATCAGTGTGAACACAGAGAAGAGCTTACATCAGTGTGCACACAGCACAGAGCTTATATCAGTGTGCACACGGACCAGAGTTTGCATCAGTGTGCACAGGGAGCAGAGTTTACATCAATGTGTAACACAGAGCAGAGCTTACATCAATGTGCACACACAGAGTGGAGCTTACATCAATATACACACAGAGCAGAGTTTACATCTGTGTGCACATGGTGCAGAGATTACATCAGTGTGCACAGAGCAGAGTTTACATTAGTGTGCACACGGAGCAGAGTTTACATCAATGTGCACACACACAGCAGAGCTTACATCAATGTGCACAAGGAACAGAGTTAACATCAGTGTGCACACCGAGCAGAGATTACATCAATGTGTGCGCAGAGAAAAGCTTACATCAGTGTGCACACAGAGCAGAGTTTACATCAGTGTGCACACACGCAGCAAATTTTACATCGGTGTGCACCGGGACTGGAGTGAACATCACTGTGCACACATAGCAGAGTTTACATCAGTGTGCACACAGAGAAAAGCTTACATCAGTGTGCACATTTTACATCGGTGTGCACACACAGAGTAAAGCTTACATCAACATAGTCTACTGTGTGTTGAACTCCCAGCAAGGATGACTGCTCAACAGTGACTTGAACTCTAATTCTAAGAATCACCCCTTGAATGTTACATCCAATTTCAGACTCTTTGACACCCCCTGCAGGTATGGTGGTCTTAATTCTACAGCGAATACAAGGCGAAGGAGTTTTAATCGACACCCATCAAGGCCAAATGGTGCTAACCCTGGGAATTTAATCCCTATTAAGATGAATACTGTGGTTAATTTTAACAGTGGATGTTTACCGTTAAAAACTCCTTTTGATTTTCACAAACGGAATGGGCTTGGTCTAATGCACTTAAATGTGAGGAGTTTAGTTCCTAAATTGGATATGATAAAAATTTGGGTTATAGACACAAATCCTGATGTTTTAGTTGTATCTGAGACATGGCTGAATAACTCCATCTCAGATGATACTGTTAAAGTAGATGGTTTTAATATTTTCAGATGTGATAAGAAAGGAAGAGGTGGTGGTATAGCCATTTACGTAAAAAATACACTAAGGGCTACCTGTGTCATCAGTCATTCTGTTGAGAAACAATTTAATTTCATTAAATTGATTTTGAATGTTAATTCACATTTTTATATATCGGGAGTCTACCGGCCGCCTTGTGCATCTAAGATTTCTGTGAATGCATTATTTGACTTACTTGTACCCTACCTGAATTCTGAATTAGTTATTCTTGGGGATTTAAACTTGGACTGGCTCACCTCTGTATCTGATGATTTAAAGAATATATGTATTCAACTAAATCTGTTTCAGCTAATTTCAGAGCCCACACGCCCAAACTTAAAAGATCCAGGAAAATCTTCACTAATTGATGTTATTATTACAAATAATCCTCACAAGTATTTGACTAATGCAGTTTTTGCATGTGATCTTAGTGATCATTGTCCCATTGCATGTGTAAGAACAACAAAACTCCAAAGGTTCAAGCCTCGTATAGTTAAAAAGAGAAATTATAAAAAATTTGATGCTCAAGGCCTCCTCCATGACTTGTATAATTGTGATTTTCATCGTGTTTCTGCTATTCCTGAAACAGAGCTGGCACTTGAATTTTTCTCCTTTATATTTAACTCTGTGGCAGACAAGCATGCTCCTTTAAAATCGCTGAGAATTAAGGACAGAGTGATTCCTTGGTATTCAGTGGAGCTCTCACAACTACTCAGAGACAGGAACAAAGCATGGGCTAAAGCTAGATCAACCCACTTACCCCAAGATTGGCTTTATTTTAGACAGCTTAGGAACAAATGCACAGTGTCAGTTAGAAAGGCAAAATCTGACTTTTACTTAAAATCCCTTGCAGATGCTGGTAGAAACCCCACACAATTCTGGAAAACTATAAAAATACTGGAGAGTTCAAGTTCCTCTCCTTCTCTTCCATCGCAAGTTGTTTTTAACTCAAATTTGATTACTGGTAAAGTTGAAATAAGTAATGCTTTTAATCAGCATTTTGTTTCCATGAGGCTATCTTTTTGAGACAAACAAAGCGGCAGACCCAAGTTTCTGTGAGCAGACCAATGATAAACAGTGCACCTCTGATCTATTTGCCTGTCCTACAACCTCTTATTTGTTGAATAATAATGCTGTATTTTCTTTACGTTGTATTTCAACTGAGGAGGTTCTTGAAGCTCTAAATGAAATTAATGTAAATAAGTCTACAAGGGATGACTTGTTAGATCCATATCTTTTGAAACTCTCTGCCTCACTCATTGCCAAACCTCTGACTCATATATTTAATATGTCTATTATGACAAGCAACATACCAAAAGTATGGAAAACTGCTAATGTTCTCCCTTTATTAAAAGGGGAGATGCAAGTAATTTAAATAATTACCGTCCAATATCCAGGTTGCCTTGCCTGGCTAAGATTCTGGAGTCCTTAGTTAATTCTCAATTACAATCTTTTTTTTAACTGAAAATTGTATTTTGAATACTCACCAATCTGGTTTCAGGTCTGGGCATAGCACTGTCACTGCTACTTGTTTAGTTATAAATGATATTGTAAAAGCACTAGATAACAGACATCATTGTGCAGCCCTTTTCATTGACCTGTCTAAGGCATTTGATACGGTTGATCATGCCCTTCTTTTGAAAAAGATTATCAAACGTTGGCCTTGACAAATCTGCTTGTAATTGGTTTAAAAACTATCTTGAGGATAGGACTCAATATATTTCATTTGAAAACATTCAGTCTCGAAGTGCTCAAATCGGCAGAGGAGTTCCACAAGGTTCAATTCTTGGCCCTTTGTTATTCACTATCTATATTAATAATATTGGCTTGTCTTTGGATCATTGTAAACTGCATTTATATGCTGATGATACCATAATTTACTCGACTGCTTCTTCAGTTCAGAAGGCCATATCTAATCTGCAGCATGATTTTAGCTCTATTCAAAGATCTCAAATTGATTTGAAGCTTGTCTTAAATGAGGACAAAACCAAGTTCATGGTATTCACCAAAGCTAAGAAAAAAGACCCCCTTGATTTTCAAATTTGTACCCTGCAGCGTAGCCAAATTGAGCATGTCCCCCATTATAAATGTTTGGGCATTTGGCTGGACGACAAGCTGACTTTTTACATGCATATTGAATATTTAACAAAAAAGATAAGGAGTAAAATTGGCTTCTTATACAGGAATAGGGCTTGTTTCAATTTCAAAAATAAAAAGAAGATTGTGCACTCAGTAATACTCCCCATGCTTGATTTTGGTGATGTGATTTATAGAAATGCATCTACTTCTGTTTTAAAACCTTTAGATTGTGTTTATCATTCCGCTATTTCGATTTATCACTGGTCTTGATTTCCGCACTCACCATTGTGTTTTATACAAGTCAGTAGGGTGGGGGTCATTGAAAGCTAGACGTGACTACCACTGGTTTTTATTTGTTTATAAATGTGTTTTAATGAAAATCCCTCCTTATCTAGCTAGTCTACTTATGCAGCGAGTGGGTTGCCATGGGACACGGTCACAGGACTTATTGTGTCTCAATGTTCCTCGTGTAAAAACAGAGCTTGGTAAGACAGCTTTTTATTATAATGTCCCACATACCTGGAACCAGTTGCAAGCTGAACTGAAATTGAAAGAACTGGTTCCTTTTGGACATTTTAAAACTCTGATCAAATTATTTTGTCAAGAGAATTGTTGTTGTTTTAGTTAATGTTTTCCCTTTAATAATGGCATTGTTTTTTTTTTTTTTTTTTTGGACAAATGTCCTTGAAAACTGTTATTTTAATTGTCTGTAATGCAGGGCCCTGCTGAAAAGGAGACATGGTCTCAGTCAGGCCCCCTGCTTAAATAAATCTAAATAAATAAAAATAAATAAAATGTACACACAGAGCAGAGCTTACATCGGTGTGTACGCAGAGCTGAGTTTGCGTCAGTGTGCAGACGGAGCAGAGTTTACATCAGTGTGCACATGGAGCAAGTTTACATTGATGTACACGCAGAGAAGAGCTGACGCCAGTGTACACACAGAGCAGACTTTACATCAATGTACACAAAGGCAGCAAAGTTTCCATCGGTGTGCACAGGGTGCGGAGTTTACATCAGTGTGCACACATGCAGCAAAGTTTACATCAGTGTGAACACACACATGGTACACACAGAGCAGAGTTTACATCTGTGTGCACATGGTGCAGAGATTACATCAGTGTGCACAGAGCAGAGTTTACATCAGTGTGCACACGGAGCAGAGTTTACATCAATGTGCACACACAGAGCAGAGCTTACATCAATGTGCACAAGGAACAGAGTTAACATCAGTGTGCACACCGAGCAGAGATTACATCAATGTGTGCGCAGAGAAAAGCTTACATCAGTGTGCACACAGAGCAGAGTTTACATCAGTGTGCACACACGCAGCAAATTTTACATCGGTGTGCACGGGACTGGAGGAACATCAGTGTGCACACATAGCAGAGTTTACATCAGTGTGCACACAGAGAAAAGCTTACATCAGTGTGCACATTTTACATCGGTGTGCACACACAGGACTACACACAGAGAACATCGGTGTGTGTAGGCAGAGCTGAGTTTGGAGCAGAGTTTACATCAGTGTGTGCAAGTTTACATTGGTGTACACGCAGAGAAGATAGTGTGCACACACATCAGTGTGCACACAAAGCAGCAAAGTTTCCATCGGTGTGCACAGGGTGCAGAGTTTACATCAGTGTACACATGGAGCAGAGTTTACATCAGTGTGCACACACAGAGCAGAGTTTACATCAGTGTGCACACGGAGCAGAGTTTACATCAGTGTGCACACAGAGCATAGTTTACATCAGTGTGCACACAGAGCAGAGTTTACATCAGTGTGCACACAGAGCAGAGTTTACATCAGTGTGCACACACGCAGCAAAGTTTACATCAGTGTGAACACAGAGAAGAGCTTACATCAGTGTGCACACAGCACAGAGCTTATATCAGTGTGCACACGGACCGGAGTTTACATCAGTGTGCACAGGGAGCAGATTTTACATCATGTGTAACACAGCTTACATCAATGTGCACACACAGAGTGGAGCTTACATCAATATACACACAGAGCAGAGTTTACATCTGTGTGCACATGGTGCAGAGATTACATCAGTGTGCACAGAGCAGAGTTTACATCAGTGTGCACACGGAGCAGAGTTTACATCAATGTGCACACACAGAGCAGAGCTTACATCATTGTGCACAAGGAGCAGAGTTAACATCAGTGTGCAAACCGAGCAGAGATTACATCAATGTGCGCGCAGAGAAAAGCTTACATCAGTGTGCACACAGAGCAGAGTTTACATCAGTGTGCACACAGAGAAAAGCTTACATCAGTGTGCACATTTTACATCGGTGTGCACACACAGAGTAAAGCTTACATCAATGTACACACAGAGCAGAGCTTACATCGGTGTGTAGGCAGAGCTGAGTTTGCGTCAGTGTGCAGACGGAGCAGAGTTTACATCAGTGTGCACACGGAGCAAAGTTTACATTGGTGTACACGCAGAGAAGAGCTGACGCCAGTGTGCACACAGAGCAGACTTTACATCAATGTACACAAAGGCAGCAAAGTTTACATCTGTGTGCACATGGTGCAGAGATTACATCAGTGTGCACAGAGCAGAGTTTACATCAGTGTGCACACAGAGCAGAGTTTACATCAATGTGCACACACAGAGCAGAGCTTACATCATTGTGCACACAGGAGCAGAGTTAACATCAGTGTGCAAACCAGAGCAGACATTACATCAATGTGCAGAGTTTACATCAGTGTGCACAAGGAGCAGAGTTTACATCAGTGTGCACACAGAGCAGAGTTTACATCAGTGTGCACACAGAGCAGAGCTTACATCAGTGTGTAGCGTGGAGCAGAGTTTACATCAGTATGCACCTGGAGCAAAGTTTACATCAGTGTGCACCCAGAGTAGAGTTTACATCAGTGTGCACACAGAGCAGAGTTTACATCAGTGTGCACACAGAGCAGAGTTTACATCCGTGTATACACACCCAGCAAAGTTTACATCCGTTTGCACACCTCTCAGTCGAGCTTCCATCAATGTACACACTGAGCTGAGCTTACATCAATGTGTACACAGAGCAGAGCTTACATCAATGTGTACACAGAGCAGAGCTTTCATCTGTGCGCACAGAGAGCTGAGCTTACATCATTGTGCACACACAGAGCAGATCGTACGTCAGTGTACACACACAGAGCAGAGCTTAGAGTAGAAGTTTACATCAATATACACATGGTACAGTGTCTGACATCATTCCACACAAAGGTTTACATCAGTGTCTCTAGTTAGGGCAAAGGAAATATCTGTCCCCCACATTTTCTTCCCTCACACTCGCAGGCCTGGCATAGAGCCAGCCACCGACAGCTGTTACAAGCACCTTTGCCGTACGCCATTGCAGAGACACCTCCTAAAGCAAACTCTGAATCGTCATCCTCTTTGCCGCCAGGTTTGAGGAGCCACCAATACACTCTGCCTGTCGTCTACGCCCCTTTCTTCTTTTTCCCATCCAGGGCAATGTGAGTTGAACACGTTCCCAACATTACGCAGCTTTTCCTTTCTTGTCCACCTCGCCCTCGTGATAAGAGCTTTGGAGGGCAGCCCGATTGTCATCTGGATCCTCTCCACTGCTTACTTCTCAGACCTGTGACACATCCGCCCCGGCGCACTCTATCCAGAAGCTGCCTCGCGCCGGCCAGCCTCAGTCAGGGAGCCTCCCGCCAGCAACCATGCAGCTCCGCGCCTCTCTCCCTCTTCTACTCATCCTCCTGACCGTGCTCCTGTCCTCCTCTTTCTCCTCCGCCTCTCCCTTCGCAGGAGCTAACCTCACCTCCGGTGTTGACCGCATCAAGATCGTCTTCACCCCCATGGTGTGCCGACGGACCTGCAGCGGCGGCCGCTGCTTCAACAGCTGCGAGAAAGGCGACACTACCACCGTCTACAGCGAGAACCAGAACCAGCCACCCAAGTCCCAGGGCTTCCGACTCTGTGAGTGCCAGTACTGATGCCGTCGCCGTGTCCTCTTCTCCTCATCCCTCACTTCCACCACCCCACTCTTTACCTCCTTGTTGTTTTCTCTCTGCTACTCGCTCCAGGTTAAAAACAAGTCCCGCTCCTGAGACTCGTTGTCTGTCTTCTCGATTCTGATTTATTATGCCTTTCGCAATATCTTGTACCAGTTAGCAGTGGTGGAAAATCCTTGAGGTCAGAAAGTGAAAGGCCTGCCAGGTTTGTCTTCCAGCCATGAACACGTCAGCTGATTTCAGTATTTAGTTGTACTTTCAGGTTGAAATACTACGCTTAATTGCAAATAAAGGTTATGGCAACAAAACTGGGACAGGACTTTTACTTTCTGAGCCTGTATTTTCCACCTTTGCTGACCTGTGCGGTTTAACGTGAAGAAAACAGTAAAAATGATAAGGTGGGCTCTCTCTTGAGGCCCACCTGCCGGCTGTAAATGCCAAATAGAAATAGGGACAAAGTGCTCAGCTTTAATGCAAGTTTAGGTGGTGTGGAGATCTTTTACATGGACTGAAGGGATTAGGAGCTGCTCCTTTTCTACTGAGGCAGCTGCTGGAAGAGGGGGCCTCTCGTACAAATTGCGCACGCAGATTTGGCACTCTCTCACGCTCTCCGCACCCTGCCCCGTCTCCTTGTGCTTTACACCTCTCCGGTTAACCATTTAATACGCAGCTCAGCAAGTAGAGAGGGCTGGAATTTGAGCAGAGATTAATGGGGATTATGATAAAGCTGAGATTAATCTGCAGGGCTTTGCTGTAAACCACACAAGTGGTCTCTGAGTGAAAGTAGTTACAATACCAGAGGGCACATTGTTTCCAATGTGCACTGGAGCCCGCATGTTGCAGCCAGACCAGGGTTACCTCTACCACACACATTGTTACTCTCCAATGAACATTCATAGCAATATAGGGCATGTTTGCAAGAGTTATGAAATGATTGACCAGATTTTAAGACCTCCATCCTTGAATACACATTCTGAACGCGCGGGATGCAAAAAAAGGCTTAATTTCTGTGGTGGTAGGGCTTTAATTGGCAGTTTGAAGAGTATTTTGATCCCCATTTTTCCAAAATTTTATGTTAGATTTGCTACCTTACCTCTCATACAATTAAAGGAACTGCTAACTTTACTGAACCACTTTAAGTGACTACAACTTCTAGCGCTGGTACTTTCAACTTTTTTAAAAAGTGTTTTATGCAATTAGTGTTTCAGCCTTTTTTTTAACAGTGTAATAAATTTGTGCACGGCCAGACTTTGTAGTTGTCATTCTAAGTTGTCTTTCACTGCATTGATTGGGTCCTACTGGCTTTACTGAGAGGAATGTTTCAATTCAAGTTACCTCCATTTACAATGTAGGGTTACCCAAACCCTGAAGTACTTGGTGAATATCCTCTAACTCAGGGCTGACAGGACTCTACAGCCCAGTTTGAACCATTCTTTGTTTTGAAAACCTTCAGTATCGCTGCTGAGAATATCCATCAGCCTGCTTGGATGATTTCCTGATACAACGCTTTTACAAGGGCTGCTCGCCTCAGAAGATCTCCTACGCTGACGCTGAGAGAGCGTGAGGCAGACCAGCACGGGACTGTGGCGCAGATTCAGGGGGAATTAAGGGCTCTTTGTAGCGGATAATTTAGCCAGCGTGTGTAATCACCGTACTGCTTCCTGTGGGTTCTAGTATATATCAGCTTTGGAAGGGGGCAGCGGGCAGAGAGAGAGAAACAGAGAGAGTATGCTGAAATGAGAGAGACAGGCAGACCCGCTGCCACACAGCAAAGAGCTGGGAACTCTGTTGGTAATGTTGTCTGACAGAGCCCTCATTCCACACATGCCAGCAGGGTTCACTCTGAGCCCCCCCACATGCTCCTACCCCCCGCCCCATTTTATTTTCCCACAAAGAATGCCACCCTGGCTCCACCATCGCGGGCGACATGCGGTGGTTCCGTATCTCAGCATGCGCACGGCCACAGCTTTCCACTCTTGTTTCCTGTGTTTAGCGCAGATGGCCACCCCCTCCTAGGCCGGGGTAGGAATCCAGGACGCTGAAATCAAGCATTCCTTCCAATTAAAAGCTGTGCCTCTGTTTGACCGGAACGGCTCAGTTCTTTATTGGGCCCATAAAAGGTTACTTTTTCATTGCCCCGGGCTCTATTCCTTCCATTTTCCAGGCTTTGAAGCTGAACTGGAACCAGGTTAAATGAGGTATTTCATAGATGTCAATCCAAAATAAATGTGGGGCACTGGCTCTTAAGTGAAAAGATAAGTGAATTTAGGAGGATGTGTTCGTGCACAGTAACGTACCACCTGCTGCCTTCTGTCTCTGGGCCCTAAATGCTTCAGTTTTTGCTCTTTTGAAGGGTCTTTCCGCTTTAATTTTTCATCTGTGCTTTTATTTAATTATTACAGTGGAAATATTTCTTTTAGAGTTTAGTAAAGACAGCAGAACAGATTTGAACCATGTTTCCCTCATGTCAGAAAGTAATGGATTCTTTTTTCATGCATACAACATTTCTTACCCGGTATTGAAGAAACCATCAATGCATTTTAATCATAAATTTAACAAAATTTGGCCACATTGTGTCTCATTTAGAAAGTTGGTGGGACAGTGCTGATGCCCGGGTAAAGGTGGAGACTGATGCATTTGTTTTAAGTGGTATAATATCGGAGGCTCTGCCCAGCACAGGGCAGAGTTCAAACTTTATGAAGTGGTATGAAAGGTAAGGCTGGTATTAGAGCTGAAGTGCGTAGACACGGTCCAGGAAGACTGCAGTAGTGGCCTACAGAAATCAGGACATAGTCATTATATTTCATTACTTCCTGCTCTTTGACATATTTTTCTGCTTCTCTTCTGTTTGGCCCTGCCCGAACACACACACTATATTGAACTTGACGAAATTAATCTCCCCTTTAAGGTGTGAGATCACAAATGTGTGATTAGAAAGTTCTTGACTAAACAGTCTAATAGAGATGCAGCTGTCAGTAGTGGTCATTAGATGTGTCTTCATTAGAACGAAGTTTCAAATTAGCTAGCTATTTTGCGTTTTTGAAATTAGCCGAATATCAAATTAGCTGGCTATTTTGTAGTGAAGAAACAAATAGCCCGCTAGTTTGATCTGGAAATTTTCCCGATAAATCTTGGTCTAGTTTGCGAAATAGCCAGCTATTTTCTTTGCGTCTTCATCTCTCGAGCAGAGGGTTTTTGGCAGTCACTGTCTTCTAAAATTTCCAGGCGAGTGGCTAAAAGCTCACCCAGGAATTTGCGGCTTGTTCCAAGGCTGGGGCAACCGGAAGAATGAAAAGATTGGATGCCCACTGCACTTTTCGCAAGGAACTTCTTTGCTGTGATGGGCGCTTTACTCCAAGATAGATTCATTCTGAGGTACAGGGCCCAAGCTGATGCATAACAAGTTTAAACTAAGTTTACCTCTTACACAAAACATGCTGAGATTTTGAGAAGCGTCCTGAACCTATTCTCCAATATAAGCTTATAAAAACACTTTTTTATTAAAACGCTTTTATAATTAAAGAAGGCATACAATGAAAACAATTTACATTTTGTTTTCGACGATTTTGTTTTAATTGTATGCCTTCTTTAATTATAAAAACGTTTTAATTGTCGGTTGCTTTACCTGGGCTTACCTCAATAGCTGCTTAGCCTAACATGGCTCAAAAGAATCACTGAATCACTATCAGACTTGGTAGTTGCTATTTGGCTACATTAACAAACTATGCACGTGGACTCCGTATCGTAACCTGACCAAATTTGGAAACCAAAACAAATTTCACTGTCTTAACCTCGTCCATAGTACCCATGACGCTTAAGCCAAGTAACACAACGCGTGTCCACGGCAAATTAATGTCTGGGAACGAGAAATGTAATTTATGTACATATCTGCTGTAAACAAACATTCTCGAAAGCCGTGATTCACCTTGGAATGTCCCATTTTGCAAAAGTTTCTTCCCTAATAAAATGTCCCGCGGCTATGTTTGCCATCTACAGCCACTCTGAAGGCAAAAATGAAACATAGGGGATTGGTTCAAAAAGGGTCACTTGGTACGGGTTGCCCAATCACAGAACGGGTATCTCTCGCTTTTGGTTTCCCAGTATCTACGAAGACTTGTTCCCATCTTTTCTTCAAAGCAGTGTTGGCGCTACCGTTCTGTATCATACGGAATGTCTGACAGCGGAGTGTAACGATGGAGACGGAACCAGTGTAGTTTCCACCAGGCGCACGCTTTTTTCGAGCTTTGTTTTTGTGAGGCGCGCGCTTTCTTCCTCGCCTCAATTGTTTTAGGCACGCTATGGTGCTCGCCTTAAAAGACAGTGACTGGTTTTTGGGCTATTGGAGACACAAATTCGTACTATCGGGCTAATTTACATAACCGCAAAATAGATGACTAGTTTAACTTCATTCTGATGAAGACAAACCTATTAAAGCTATTGAGTTCTGGAGTGCTGGCTTGGAGTTTTGAAAAAAACAACATTCTAAAAAGCCCCTTCTGCAAAGGATTAGAGGCAGGTCTCTGGCCGCTCACTGCTGCTAATGCAGGTCTCTGACCGCTCACTGCTGCTAATGACCGGAGCTTGCCCTCTCCCCCTGCAGTCTTCTGCCAGATTCCCTGCATGAACGGCGGACGTTGCGTTGGGAGGGACCAGTGCTGGTGCCCTTCAAACTCTACGGGGAAGTTCTGTCACCTCCCTGCCCCCCCACCTCACAAACCTCAGCCTGCCAGGAAAGAGGCCGCCCCTGCCGGACACAATGCACACTCTATGTACACTTTGCCCCTCTCCAACCAGCAAGGTAAAGCAGCCCATTGCCCGCTACCCATCTGCACGCCATAGAACCTCTCACAGTCTGTGGGTTCCTCTTGAGCTCCAGGGCTACGTTTTTCCCAAATGCCTCACATCGTTCCCTTCTAGAAAAACAAGTTTGTTTACACATAATTGGGTTTTATTTAATCAATGTAACGAGTGGAAAGGGGGAGGCAGCCGGTGGTGGTATGCAGCCGCACTGCCTCTTCCTTTTCTGTTTTTCTCAGTCTTTTGATCAAACGTTGGAAGGACGGTAGAGTTTGTTTGGAAAATTGGCTTTTTGTTTTGGCCTGTGTTTTCTTTCAATTTCAATCACTGCATGTCATGATTTGTGTACACAATGGCTGTTGTCACCAAGTTGGAAAATCTGCGGCTTTCCCACATTAGTTTGTTGCCCACGGCGGAGGTATCTTTAATGAGAATCTGGAGAAAAATGTGGGCAGATGCACAATTTCATATTTTATGTGCCAGCCATTCAGATTCTTGCAAACTTTGTTGACCAGCAGCTGATGTCAAATTCAATTATAGATGTATTAAGCTTAGTGTGTGTTTTGAATTTCTTTTATTGCTCACAGGCTGCTCCCTCTTATCAACAGAAGGCCAGGAGGAACATAAAGTACACTGTAATCAGATCCAGAAACACAAACTATAATAAGAAACAACAAGTTTACAAACAGTATTTATTTTGCCTCTGTTCCTCCTCTCCCGTATTCTGTTTGTTCCATAGTAAATGGAAGCAGTGCTGGCCTCCCATGTTGCATCCTCCTACATTCCTGCCATTCTCTATCCATTACATTTTAATAAAAGCTCTTTTAAGGACAAGGGCTTAGTTACTCAACAACATTAGCATCCCCTATGTGAAAAGAAAGATTTGTATTTTATTGATAGAGTATTTGGGAAACTATGCTTTTAGAGGTATTGTTAATGGGAAGCTTTAGGTATATGCTTTGTAGATTTCATCCCTTCTTGGCATGCTGCTGAAACCCTTATCATTAATGATGTGCTTTATTTATTGACCCTGTCCAGAGTGGCTCTCGCATAATCCTTTTATTTAGTTTTGCTAACGCTTCATGTAATTAATGAATCGTCCAGAGGTTATCGGGTGAGGAATAGAACCTTATGTTTCCCTTATATCATTATGCGTGTCCAAGGAATTCTTTTCCCCCCATCTTCCTCAGTCTTTCCCCGTATGTTGGCCTGAGAATCACTGGAGTTTCAGCTGTGTTTCTCTGGACAGCTTCCATGCATCCGTCGCTGGTGAATGTGCACATCCAGCACCCTCCTGAGGCCGAAGTGCAGGTCCACCAGGTGGCCCGGGTCAAGTCCGGTCAGGCGCCCCCTACTGGACGGGACGCGAGCGCAGATGGGGTGCACTCCGTGCAACAGCGATCCCAGCCAGGGAACGGAGACTGGAACGGCATTGGGAATGGAAACGGCAACGGCTATGCCAGACCGCACCACCACCAGAATAGCTACGTGGGCAGGTGCTTCCAGGAGACCATTGATGGACAGGTATGTTGTGTGATTTGTTGGAATACATGGGATGCTAAAACATCAGTCGATTATAATCTATCTTGCTTGAAGTCCCTGCCAGAGTTTATAAGCCGTAGAGCCTTTTGGTCCTCACAGCCTCAAGACAATGAAGTTCTGTCATATGTTGGAAGTGTGGACTGGGGGCACAGGTTATATGCCAGAATATAGGAAGGGCAGCTGTACCTCCATGGAGCCTCTTGGTGGCTGGTCTTCATCTCAGCTTGCTGTCAGGCTGTGTGGTTCTTTCGGCCTTGAGTCAGCTCCTGAAGGCCTGCTGTGCTTCCTAGTGAATTCTGCCCATCTTTAGGCCTTCAGAAGGCAGCATTTTTCCCCTCTGACTGATGAGGGGGTGGGTGCTTCACCTGAGGTCTTTGCACTATCTGTAAGCAGGACTGCCAACAGCACTGAGCAGAACGAGAGAAATGCACATGGCCTATTGTTTATTTTTTGTCTCTCAAATTTCTATATAACCAAATTGGCTTTTAGTTCTCTGGGTTTTACATTAATGCTCTCAAATTGGCCAAAGCCGGCTATTTGCATTGAGGAAATATTCACTGTTGGTTTTGCTTTTGTAAAACAGATGGTTTCAGTTCTTCCTCTGACAGTTGGGCTGGGTAAAACATGGTTTTTATAAGTGGCTTCCAGAGTGAAATGTTGATCTATTCAGACAGGATAGATGGTTTTCATATCTCGCATGTGAATTCATTCATACATCATCCATAAGGAGGACCCCCTTCACTTTTATATTTGTGAATGTGCACATCAGAGTGTTTCTCATTGGACTGTAGTCTGAAAAGTGTTATTCTTGAATACTTTGTGAGGCACTGCACACACTGACTATGCTAATGTGGGGTAATTACAGTCTGGAGCTGGGGAAGCAGCAGGGCATTCTGGGTAATGTATCCCAGCCTATGTTTACACAGCCCTTTGTGTGTTTGTATTGCAGTGTGGTAAGCCACTTCCCGGCCTGACCAAACAGGACGACTGCTGTGGCAGCGTGGGAGCCTCCTGGGGTCTGAACAAGTGCATAGAGTGTCCGCCCAAACCAGGTGAGTTCCAGCTCCCCCGGTGGCTACCTCACATCACTGCGCAATCCACCAAGCAGGCTTACATTTCAATGAATTCAGTTTGCAGCTGCATATACTTGAATGCAAGCGGTACAGACAGCCTTAAACTTTCAGCGGACTAACTCAATGCAAAGAAATTCTGAATGAATGACGGAGTGGGGAGTGTAATAAATGCCATATGCTAACTTTTGCGCCTAGTGGAGTTTTTCGTTTTCACGGCATGCTGTTACACCAAAGTTATTCATATTTAGCCTGAGAATTCAAATGTTTATTTGGACTATTTAAAGTGCGGTTCCGTTGGTGGCCATGCATGCAATTAAAGTTACACTGTGTTTTAATAAGCTGAGTCACATTTACTTTAACCGCAATGTAAACCACTGCACTCTCTGTTAGCACTGATTCTTTTTTGAGGTGTCTACATGTTCTAGATGCCCCACCCTGAAGTGTTGGTTTCTACTTGAGTAAAACTATTAAAGCTGTTGAATTTGATCAGGAGAGTAGAGTTCTGGTTTTAAAGAGCAGTAGGTTCTCTGTGTCAGAGATTAGATCATTAAGAAAAAAACAGATCAATGTCATGATGAGTTGATATGGGGAAACATGGTATCCTTTTCATGCAGTATACCAGCAAGATTCACGTTGCCTCTGTAAATGATAGTTTATGAGCTATTTCTCTTGCTAATAAAATACTTCAGGGGAATTACAGGCCCTTAATTACCTTCAATGGTTAGTGCCACTTGTTTGTGGTAGAAATTATCACTGTTTATCATGCACAGCTGTGGTGTAACCACAAAGACGTCCTCCCATCATAGTAGTTGTGTTTGTGAGTAACAAAAAAATAATTGTCGACAAAGTGCCATTGGTTGTACATAACGTAGCTCAGCAGGAATGTTTTGGAGGGGATTTGCTGCTATTTTGTAATTTAGCAGTTGAAACATGGGTTATAGTTCCCTCTTGAACATATGGATAAAGCAGCACAAAAAGTTCATGGCACTTTGGTAAAGGGCAACAGTCGTCAGCATGGATTTCTGCACTTCAGCAGTTCTACAGTAAAAAAGTAAGAGGTGAACATTTGCCTTTAATGATCTGTTCTTTGTATCTGAATGTTGCTTTTTACGTTAGCTCATGCTGGCATTTATCAGGGAGGCTCCCAGCTCAGCATTTGTCCTAGTGCTGTAAATCCAATTAGGAAATGAGTTTGCCCGCACTATCTGCCTGTGGTAGATGTCAGTTGGTTGTCAAAGGGATCTAGTTCCATTCATTGTTTGAGAAGCATCTAATGGTGCTTTAATTTGAAGCAGACATCAGTTTCCCACTGGTTATTGAGAAATGAAGGCCCAATATTACAAACATAGCGCCAAATTCTTCCTCCAAAAATCTGCACAATCATTTATATGTCTGGCCCCACTTTTTAAATGTGAGTGGATTTCAATATCCCACTTTTTTAGCTCCCTGTTCTGCTAAGAAAAGCATTTGGGATTGACTCTTCTTTATTTGCATTGAAAGCTTTTAAATGTGGCAAAGTTCTGACGCATTCGGCCAATTCACCCATGGAATGTGCTGAATTGAATGCTAAAAGGTTTTGTCAGCGGCTGCATTGTGTTTGAACAGTGAATTTTATCACTCCCTGGACAAATTTGGTTTCACTATCAAAAATGATTCCTGAACTATAGAGTGAAACAATCTGCCCTTTTTTACTAGTGATTTTTCTATAGTGGTAGGAAGCTATAAATGGCATGGAGGCCTTTTTCACGACTTAAATATTGACATTTAAATGACAATTCTCTCACCCAAGTAAACTGTCTCCAAAATGCCTGTCAATGTAAAAAATAGAAAGTTGACTAAACTAAAAAAATGAAGCCAACCAGCTGCACAGCATTTTTGAGTTTATTCAAGTCCCTGAGGTGGCACAGACTCATTTTTGAAAGAACTTGGAACTTGAATTTGAGCAATTTCAAAAATACTTTGTGGCTGGTTGCCGAGTTTTTTGAGTCAGCTTTTTATTTTTTTACAGTGTTGGAGCAGTAGTGTAAAGTACTTGCTGTAACTGGTTGGTATCGAATCAGGCATCTGCTGAAAGAGATTATTTTGTCATTCCGCACAGCACATGCTTCTCATGTTCATACTCAGGTACATTCAAAGGTTGATCACTCAAATTCTGAAATAAGCTGCTCCATCAGATATTGTGCAGAGGCATCTCCCACACTCTCTGAGCAATCGGAAATGGAAAAAGCAGCTTTAAACAGTCATTTTCTCTGCAGTATTTCTTTCCAGATTTGCTGATTAGCACAGTTATTCACTTAGCAGTCGGAATTAATTAGAGAAATCAGCTGGCCGCATTCCTGAATGGAAAGAATGCTTGACAGGACTCCTTGCTTCTGACCCTTGCACTTTCTACCTCTGCATGACAAATTGCGTTCCTCCTGTAATACTGATGTGTTGTGCCCAATCTCAGAATGTTTTCTGAATGTTTTTGGGCGTGAAACACAGTCCTGTTTATTTCTTTTGTTAAACAAGTTTGAAAAATGTACAGCTGGAAGAATACAATTAGCGCATCCCTCATTTTATTTATCCAAATGAATTTTCTTGGCAGTCAAGTTGTAAACTGATCTTTGAAGTATGTGATCTAATGTATAATGAATCAGAGAGAAACAGTGAAGGCGCGTGTAAAAGACAGATAGATAGGCTGAGAAATAGAGGAGGACCATCCTATCAGCTTGACTTGCTGGTCATAATTAATAGGATCACAGCAATAATTTCCCTTAAGTCACCAAGATGGAGCCTTAGCTGAAATCCTCTCCCTTCGTTTCATCATCTTCTCGATTGCTTCCATGTGCTATAATTTATTCCCAGATTCTCCTGTTGTTTCCCAATGAGACTTCTGGCTGGATGTACGAAACGCTCATCTGATTGCGCTACAGACCTCATTGAAAATTTCTGTCCTGTCTGAATGTAGTACAGGGCCATCTTATTATTTTAGGCAGATGGCTATGCTTAAGAATATGCATTGGTGGAGCTAAGGAAACAGCAATGGAAATAGCATTGAAGAAAGCAGTTATTTCAACTGATTGACATCCAGAAATACATTAGTTATGTTCTCCCGCCTTGAAGAACACAGTCCTTTTTAATCTAAGAAAATACTACCTGTATCAAACAACTGGCATAAAGATTCAGAAGTAATCAAAACTGAGGTAGAACTGTGGATTAGTAGAAATGTGTTAGCAAATACTAGATCACTTATTTTTCTATGTCGAAATTCAAGCAAATAGATTTCTGCATTTATATTTTGTGCTGTATATTGATTAGATGAATTGTGCATGAGGATTTATCTCTGATTGTCTGGCAGAGTTGAGCATATGGCACGTAAGTGACTAGTTGAGTGGACCGCAGGTTGGGAATGCTTAGAACTGATTAGTCAACGGTTTCTATTTTGGTTATCGTATGATTATGGCCATAGACTAAATCATACTGTAGAGGACCACTCTACTGCAAGAAGATTTTGTGAACTTGGAAAAACAGACCTTTTAGATAAATTAGTATATGATTATTAGCAATAAAAGAAAGAATGTTTGTTTGGGTAACAGCTCTAAATTCTTAGTTCTTGCATCATCTGCCGAGAGTGAGGTGGCTGAACACTCAGTCAAGAATTATTACTCAATGAAAACATACTTCTGAAAGTCCACTGAAGTCAGATAGAGTAAAGGTTGAATACCTGGGTATCTGAGTAACAAAAAGATTACGCTATTACATTGCAACCTAAACATATCCTCTTGGACACAGAGCAAGAGAAAGACCTGTTACTCTTGGGCAGTTCTTTACTAACTATTTCTGGTCCCTCAGTGTGCTGCTTTTGTATGTCTTGCAAGCTGACCAACTGCACATGGGCCTACATCTGCATCCTTTATAGCTAAAATATCTAATCTTGTTCAAATCAGCTTAGGGCGGAATGTGAGGTTCAAGGGTTGCTCCTTGGCTTGGACATTCTGGTTTTGTGTGAATGAGGAATGGATTCCCCCACCCATATGATGCCAACCAGAACACCAGAAAAGACGTGCTGTCTTGTCTGTAAGTGATTTGGACTGTGTGGCCACATCACTGCAATAGAGCTCCAAGGTTGCTGGAATTTTATACAAGGATGTGCAGCTGTAGGAACGATGAGCCTACCGACTGATATGGACAGTGCGCGTAATGTGGTTACACTTGCAATGATGACCCAGATCTGAAGCACTCGTTGACTTTAAGTTTGAAGCATGGCGTGCTCTCATCGACAGTTGGGTGTGCATTTTGACACATTTTGAATGGCATACCAACCACGGTATCATATCTGATACCCTAATGTGCAGCAAAATCTTTTTGGATGGACATCAGCCAGTAGGCTAGAAAGGGTTCGACCTCCGGAAGACATAGAGGGTACCTCTGTTGTGCCCTCCATGGTTAACCTGGTTCCATACTATTTGAATCCATCCATCAGTCTGAGTGTTCATAATCTCTGCCCTTGACTGTGTATACTGGGCCTTCTCCCTTGGAGGGGGATTGTATGACCCTCTAGCCAAAGTAAATCAGTGCTCCTTCACCACAGGAGCCTGCCCCTGCCCTCCCCCTCCCCCCACCCCCGTGCCAATTGAGGTCACCATGATCTCAGCCTCCTATCCCTCCTCCTTTGACACAGCCTCTCAATAATAGCATCAAGATATTTTTTATGACTATTTTGATCAATAAAGCTCGAACTGGGTGGAGGGAGATGCATTGCTCATCGTCCTACTTGAGATCTGTCCCTGCTGTGTCCAGAAAAGGAGCTTCTCAATTTCCTTTTTATCATCTCTTCCGTCAGCTTGTTACCTCTTATATCAGCAAATAGCTGGTACGAAAGACCGTGGAAACAAATCAAGAAAAACGGTAGATGTAAACCCTGGTACCATAAGCACTGATCTGGTCTGAGTCCCTGCCTTGGCAGCAAGTTAAGAGAAACCCATTCACCTCACTGTAGCTAAGCCGGTGTGTGTCCTGGCAGTTTGTTTATGGATCCCAGTGCAGCTGTGATTCCATGTGCAACTGTGGATTTTTCCCTGCTATTAAAAACATTCCTGGTTTTTATATTAGCTTTATATATTACATATCTGGACATATATTTGCTTGCATGGGTGCTTCCCACCACAGTGTCGCAAAAGATGAGAACATTTGAGTGGTATGGCGAATGAATTGCTCCAAATAGGGCATCTCAACAGTGATGGAGGACAACAGCCAATATGGCACAGACAGCTGAGAGGTTTAGTACAAATTTTGAAAAGTTCTCTTGCAGTGCAAATAATTCATTATGTGTAATTTTGGAAGAAGTGCTCTCATGGTGAGGTCATTTCAAGTATGAAGTCAATGAGCCAGAACAGGATAGAGATCAATGACCTCATTGCAGTCAGGATGCCGGAACGTTTTCATTACTGCCTCTCTAAGGGTCACCTATGCTTATAATAAAACAACTTGAAACACCATTTTTCAGTTGAGAATTTAGAAATAATTATGTTAATGCCCAAATGTCAGGAGATATTTATCACAGCATCATTCACTGCTGTGTTGTTGAAATGATTGCACACTGAATTTGCAATCGGTTGACCTAATTGATTATCTCATCTGTCCAAATGTGTAGCTGGTTCCTAGGCTTCAGAAGCACTGAGGGTTATTCTCCAGTTTAGTGATTTGATGTTCTCATGTTGGCTACTGGCTTCAGAAACTATCTCCGTAAACCAGCCCGTTTTCACATGGTTTCACTTTGTGGCGCCAGTTTGTCCCTTGACCTCTTTTCGAACAAGAAAACTTGTGGTTGCCACCATGGGTCAAAGGGTACGTGCTCTTTCGACTCCCACTGCTCTCGATGGCGCAGAAAGGTAGACAAGTTCCCTCAAGTCCCAGACTGACCTGCTGTCTCTCCAGTCATCTCAGAGTCCACAACAGACTAATGTTGTTCCCATGTTCAAGCTCTAATTCCCTGAGCAGGATACTAGGGCACTGTTTCACAGGGAGTTGTCATTGTGGGCCTCTCCCGACAAGGCGATCTGGATTTTGATGGTAATAAATTGTGAACATAATCGCTATATCAGAACCCTTGTAAATATGCAAGTGTTCCCTTTCACTGTCTGTTGCATAGTGGGAATTTTCGAGCTGAATTCCATCGTCGAGCTAAATGAGAGAGAGTTTCGCTAAGGGAAAATAAAACTGTAAGAAACTGCTTTGCATGTGTTGAAACTGGCTGGCAGCGAGCCACACATCAATTTAATTTTTTGTGCATGTTTTCTGCGTTTTGATGTAGGTCAAACGAGGGGTTGATCACAAGCATTCAGGAACAAGCTATTTATTCAGTGGATTCCTTCTGTATATTCACTTGTGGCTCAAGAGGAGCAAGAGCTTGTGATTCTCCCATGATATTCCTGTCACATGCCCAGTCCCTGCTTGCCAGGCAGTTTCGTGTTGTGAGGCATCCTTCTGCTTCTCTATAACATGCCTTTTGGTGACCTCTGTGAGTGTGAATGAAGCCTGTACCCAACTGGTCATATTGTCAGTGCTATGAACTTGCAGTACATGCCAGAAGCCTCATCAGCTTTCAGACCTGTACCCATTTCATCATGCAAACAGTTCCCAGAACACTGTTACACCCCTGTACCAAACACATAGGAGTAGTTGGGATGAAAAGTTTTGGGACAGAAGCCTCTGGAAAGAGGTAAGAATGGAATGCTGCTATGGCAAACATTGCTTCAAGTTTTTACTGTAACTGTGGGGTAACCTTTCATTTCCCATCCAACTTGTGAAACGAAGTGTTGAATTGCTAATCTTAATGTTTATGATGGTCTAGGGGTGCGTTTCCCAAAACCACGGATGCTAACTTACATAGTTGGTCCCATTGACTGTGAATGGATGAACTATGTAAGTTTCTAACATAGTTAGTAACTACGCTTTTAGGAAACGCACCCCAGGTTAGTATATGATTGCATTTTAGGTCCCTGTAATTATAAGCTCTGTTTAAAGACAAAAGGTAGATTGCAGAGCACCATAGGCGTGACCATCCAGACGTGACTGCCAGGTGGAATGAGGATTTAGTCACTCCATTTAGAGGAATATAGTTTAAAAGTCCTCACTCAATGTTTATCATCTAGTCCTTTGTAATGTAAACTGAAATTGGATAATAGCAATAAATTTCAACATGTCATTTTAGGGTGCTGGTCGAAGGGTGACCACCTTTTGAATGGTAGAAAGAAGGTCCACTTAATTGAGTGAGTGAGCCAAGTAGGGCTGTGACAGGATGCATTTTTTTAATGCGGTGAAAAGGCAACATATCCCCATAGTTCACCGGTAATGCTGGACCTATCCCCCTCACCAAAAAAAATTCCCTTTTTCTTTATTGGAATTTACCAGTGGCAGCTGCTGAACAGAAATCGGTGGAAATGGAAAACATTCCTTGAAACGGATGATAATTGACCTGTTTTCAATCATTGCTCTTGATAAATATGTTTTCCAACCATATGAATAATCCATTGGCAGTTAAAAGCACCTCTTCCTTTTTAATGAAATATTAAGGCAAGTAAATAATAAATTCAATTAAAATATTTGATTCACTTGCCTTAATAGGCTACCCTTCACAAAAAAAAAAAACCCTACTCTGGATTTTCTGTGTTAAGTTTCATCATATCCTGCAAAGCAGGACATCAAACCTAGGCTTCATGACTGTTTAAATGAAAACAAAGATTGAAATGCGCTCATTTTTGCATTCAAATGGTGCGTTTCATTTCTTGTCTTAACAAAGAGAAGAAATGTCAGGCCGACACCTGAAAGAGGGGAGTTAAAATATCTTTAATCAAGGAAAATGATTGAAAACCAGTCAAGACTAATTATCAGTTTAAAGGCATGTTTTACACCGTCCCTGCTTTCTGTCCATTGGCCGCCACTGGAATTTACAGTGAATTTATGGTATTTAAAACATGTACAAACAGCATGGGATGAACTGTGAACAAATTTTTAATAGGTTTTAAAACTAAGTGAAAGCTAAGAGCGCGTGCTGCTTCAATGAAAATTGACAAGTAACAAACCAAGACTAAATGTCCGGGTAAACGGTGACTTCACCTTTTAGTGCATATTATTCTTGACCTGTTCCCAATAAAGAATGGCAGCTTTAAAGGAGCTGTGTCACGATTACTGCGCGTGCTCAGAACTTACATCCAAAGACAGTGAATCTGCTTGACTGCTAGTCATAATCTGATTCCATCCTTGCCAATCCGTCTTCGTTTTGCACTGTATTTATACATTTTACTAACACTTGCATTATGCTTTTTAGAGTAAGGAGCTTTCTGTGGAAATTCGAGGATTCAAAGTACTATTTTAAGCTTTAGCCCGGGGATACGAAGAATGTAAGCTGGTTGCCATTGCAAATAATCATAGAAGAATCATAGAAAAAATACCTTCTAGATTTTGACTTGCAGTTGAGTGGATTTACTTCGTACAAAATTGTAAATTGCAAGCATGCACTGTAATCGTGACTCAGCTCCTTTAATATTCTAAATTGCCAACGATTAAGACATGATAATGACAAATATTTCACGAGGCTACAGTATGAGATTGTATTGATGGAAATCATCTGAATGATTAATTAGAACAGAATTTTTTTTCAGAATGCCAGCAACTGCAGTAGCATTTTTTTTTGAATCAGCGTTGAAGGCAACGCACCAATTTAGGCTACTGCTTTTGGAACTGTCTGCAGACATAAGTATGTTCGACTGCTTCAGAAGTGCTTGGCGCGTTCACGTGGCGCGCGTCAGGATCACAATACCATGCGCTTTTCTTTATTTCCACTCGTGCCTCACTGGAAAAGCAATAAAAATCAATTGATTCTTCAATTTGCCTCAATTACAGTACATACCTCACCGTTGCATTTTTAATGGGGCTAAGTATATGTTTTAATGGAAAAATGGATATTTACCAATTACATTTTATAATCACCAACTCTGTATATCTTACAAATGTAATTGTTTCATTAGCTTACTATCTGTCTTTATGTATGAATATATAGGTATGATCTATGACCAGTGTAGTCTCCAGCACTGTGTACTATATATTTTATAACTTAATGACGCATGTAATGTGAATGTAGGGAGAGGCCTATGGAAGTTTGTCGCTTTGACCCTTTCCCATTTTCACTTTAGACAACATGTAAAAACTAATATTTGATAGCTTGTTGAAGGTTACAGGGCTCCTGTAGCTCACAGGGTAGCTTACTGGCAGCACTTTGATTCTTAAACATGGTAGAGCATATATTGATATCGGCAACAGCAAAGATTTCCCCATGGATGGAAATCTTTTTATGCTCTGACACATTTTGAGCAATACTTCAATCAGCTCCTGAACCCAGGGCATTGTATTTAATGCTTGCTTCTCTCAAATGCTGAGTTTGGTTACTTTGTCACTGGGTGGGTTGATTAGATTGATATGTGGCTGGTGAAAGCAATTCTTCAATCAGTGGTGACGACTTCTCCTCCCAGTTTAAGTTTCAGGTCTAATAAGCTCTATTGAGGACCACAGGATGCCTGATAGTCCTCTGGTATGCAAGTCCAACTGTCACTCAACTGACATTTTCCCTGATTCTGTCTCTGTTGGAGGCCCAGTCTAATGCCCAGTTAAAACAGTTCATTACCGAGGGCAGCGTCGGGGATTACCGTGGTCAGATTGGGGATGGGGAGATGGGATTGGGCCTGCTGTAGCCAGTGTATTTGACACAATTATCCCCTTCTGCAGGGGGCACCTTACTTCTTCACTCAGTACTACCCTTTGACATTTCAAGTCAACAGGCAGTGGATAACACTTCAGTGTTGTGAAAAAGTAATTGCCCCCTTCCCAATGTCTTCTATTTTTGCATATTTTTCAATCTTAAATGTTTCAGATCATCAAACTAATTTCAAAATTAGACACAGATAATCCAAGTAAACACAAAATTCAAATGAAGGGTTGATTTCCAGAAGTGCGCAAGTCCATTTTCATCTTTTCAGAGATACAAGATTTTAAGAATTTGACAACTTGTGGGGATCATGTTACATGTGTTGACCTGATGTAAATGTAATGAAATCTTAAAACATATAAGGAGACCCTCTAGCCTATATCTTGATTCTTTGCCCAGATATTTCAAAAACCAGTTTGCAGACTTGAGTACTTTCAGAAATGCCTCAAAATGATGAAAATTGAACTTGATTTAAAAAATTAACAGCATTAAATTTTAATATTTCAGAGTACTAAAACAGAGCATCTTTTTGAAAACAAAACACACCACTTTCTAATTAAAATGAACAACAAATATAGTCATACGAGTATACTATAGTCATGGATGTCAAAAAGCTCCTTAAACAAAATGAATGGAAGATATATACAATGAAATGGAAGGTAAATGCAGCTGAACAAAGGTCACAATAAAAACCAATCTCCATAAATTATGAATGGGCAGTACCACCATCCAAACAGGTTTACAGACTTCATTCGTCATCAGTAGGGATGTGGCGTGGTAATTAGAAAGTTCAGCCAAAGAAATTAGTAGCTAAACAAAATGAAGGTTTTGGAGGAGCCTATTCAAAGACCTGACTTGAATACGATTGAGATGCTGTGGCATTTCTGTAAACAGGTAGTTTATCCCGGAAAACCCTCCAATCTGGTTGAATTAAAACTATTCTGCGAAGAACAGTGGGCCCAAAAAAATGTTTTCACATCGGTGAGATAACTTTTAAATAACTCTTTACCATCAATAAATTAAATGATCATTTAATTCCTGAATTTTGTGTTTGCTTATGTTATCTTTGTCTAATATTAAAATTAATCAGATGATCTGAAACATTTAAATATGACACATAAGCAGAAATAGAAGAAATCAGGAGGAGGAAAAATACTTTTTCACGGCCCTGTACCACATTTATATACCCATGAAATGTCCCAGACATTACTGGACTGCATGCAGAGGCTCAACTTTTAGTTATGTGCATAATAATATTTTATATTTACTCACCACATTTGTTATGATCCCTCAATAATTCTGTACTGGGTACTATTATTTAACAAGTAGGATTACTGATATTACTGTAACCTCCTCAAATGTCCACCATCACGGAACATCGTCACTTGATCACGCAGCCATATATCCCAGTCTGGGAATTGTAGCTAATGCCGTCAGAGCATGCTGGTTTTACTGCAGTAAAGATTGCGGTTAAATATCAGCTTCTTAATTGAAATTTAATTGTGGTCTTTTCATTGGAACATTGCCAGTACTGTACTTAGGCTTCCACCTCCCTCCCTGTAGTGGGCAGGTTTTCAGGTAGCTTACACTGTATTGCTTCATTAATAGGTTCTGAGGAAATATTTGCAAGCTATTATTTGAGTCTTCTCTGGCCATCATCACCTTGCCATCATGCTCATTAGGTTTTTTTTGTGAGTAATCATTGAATATAAAATTAGATTACCAGGACCTTTTATAGTAATTTTTATAGTCAAATTTTCATTTCACCTACAACAGTAGTGACCAGCCCTCTTTCAGGAGATCTAGCGTAAATGTACCCATAGACAGACTCTAAAGCCGTTAACTTGAAAACTTAAGTTACTGTGTTGTTCTTAGTCGAGTACTAGAAAATAAACGGGTCTAGAAACCTAGAAAAAACATGTCACAAATCCATAAATAAATGAACCAAAAGATCAATTAAACAAGTTTTTTATTCCCTGTAAAACCAGTCAACTGGCACCTGTTAGCCTAGCTATATGCTAGCTTACCCCACGATGGACACCCTTGCCAATGCTGCATGTCTGGGATTTAAAAACTTTTGTTTAAAAACCTAAGTGAAGGAATTCATAATTTAACCAAGGATACTGGAGGCTTACTAACAAGATAATCAAAACTTAAAAATGAATGGGATTTTTCGGTCATAGTTTTGGTCTCCTTAAGTGGGTGTTGCCCACAGCATGAGCTCTATGTGCTCAGTATTTTCATCAGCTGTTTTGGCAGGTTGCGTGTTAGATGGTTAGACAGTGAAACCGATAGATGGATGCTACGTTTTTCCGTCTTTGCTGTCAAGACTGAAAATAAAGATGACTGAATAAGTAGCTAGCTGGCTATTAAACTACTCAATGAGTATGGAAAAATTACGTCTACTAGCTAAGCAAGGACGGTAGTTTGATTTGTACAGAAATTCGACAGGCACTCACATAATTGGAATTTGCTCTCTAACATTAAAATTGATCCATGGCTAGCATCTGCATGGTAGCAACCGTTAGCTTGCTAACAATCGTTTTTGTGGAATGGCAGCACTATTCTCCCAAACTGAATTCACCCAATCAATTTGTTCCATTCAACATGTCTCATTCATTACCTCTGGCTAAAGAGGACTAGCTAGCTTGGTCAAAACTTAGCTGGTACATGGGTTGACTGTTATCGAGATCCTGATACTAAGTTCTGTCAGCACCTTAATGCCAAGTCTTACTATGTGTTCACATTGCCAATTTCCGTTCGCACCATAATGGCATTTCCCATTATGTGCTAGCGTAGAGATAACTCAATCACTCTGCTATTCAATCATTTAGGCACGGGCATTCTGTTTGTAAGAGCAACGATTTTTTAATTCACGGTCAATTGAGTCGCTAACTTGCTGAAAACACTCAATTGCTGCTCTTTTTATCAAAGTAGCAATGTGGCTAGCTTACCCTGCTAGCTAAAGAGCCGCAAATTGGTTATTGGAACACAGATAGGAACATGAACCATTCTACAAACAAAATCTGAACACAAACACAGAATTATTGAATCAGGAAACAGTCATTTTATTTTTTTATCAGTAGTATCCTGAGTTTTCGCATTGAGCTAGCCAGCACGCTAATGAAGGCTCACTTGGCAGGAAGAGAGGTGTCGTGATTGTTTAGCCATTGTTACCTTGCAACGCCAGAGGGACAACCTGCGGAGACTGCAATAAAGGTTATTCTTACAAAAAATATTAATCATGATCACTTCAAGTCTGGCGTAAAAATAATCGAAAGACCTTTGGCTAGCTGAAGATCGTATCAATTGGGTGCCACATGATGTGGGGGAAAAATATAAATGAGATATTTTGCTCTCTCTGCTCAGTCTACCATTGACATCAATACATTGAAACAGCTGCCTGTACTTTTAAATGTTATTTTGTCGCCACTAGCGGTCGTTAATTCTCCGACCTGGAAGTAGGCTGTTTTGTTCAATCTTGTTATAAGCTCTAGTATCTTTAATCTAAGTCAAAAGACACCAAAAGAGTGAAGTTCTACTTGATTTTTTGACTTGTCACTACCATCAAAGTGGACAAAGTTTACTCAAGGATTTTAAAATGCGCAAAGGGAACTGAACAGTGTTTGATGTTTTCAAGGACATGTGCTTTCAATTGCTGAAAAAGAATGGAAAACTACTCTTAATGTTCAGATGAAATATTTGCTCAGAATGCATGAAAATGAAATAACTTATTGGTTTTCAGTTATTGCACCTGGTAGATGTATTGGTACGTAGTTGCAAACCACTATTCTCTGTATTCAAAATGCATTTTCGCCATCTTTACATTGCTACGAACTAACTTCTTTGGGGAGAATGAAGAAATTTTGTCCTTAAACACTTTGCTTCAGCGAAATGCATCACATCTGTCTTGTTCCCTACTTATTTTCATTAAAATGGTGACCGTATCGCTAAGGCTTGCAAAAACTTAAGAGGGATGTGAGAAGGCAAACACACGCACTTTGTCGCCTAACGCAAATTAGGCAACTTTTTCAAAATCAAACCATGTATGTTTGCCAAATTTGTCTGTATATGCTTAAATATACTTGAATCACAGTCAAATTTTGCAATAAGGAAGTTTACATTGTACCGGACACAGTTTTTATTTTTATTTTTTTGCTGTGGTCTTCTGGTTCCCTGTGAAAGGCATCAAACTTATGTCAGAGGGAGTGTGTTTATCTATGCGTTAGTGTCTGTCTTCGGGCAAGGCAGAGCTACTATCCTTAAGGTTTTCACCCTAACCCTGAAAACACTCCACATTCGACAGCCATAGATCTCCATTGAACTGCCAATTGGTAATGTCAGGTGTGAGAAATTAGGGTTGGAGTGAACACCTACATAATGGTAGATCATCAGGAACAGGGTTGGGTGCCACTGTCCTGCTTTGTCTGATTCCCAAAATTTTATATGGGTCTGACTAAATCAGGCTCGTCTGGCCTTGTTTTCACAATACCAGCTTTTCAGCCCGCGTGGATAAAAAAAGAACGAACTGACATAGTTGGGATTTGCCAAACAAATATTAGGGGAAGAAGGAATTTTAAATGGAATCATTGAAGTGTGTACACATGTGATGCACATGACAGGTCCTCTGTTTTCGCTTACCCTGGAGTCTACGTTGATGGAAATTCATTCTCTTCAAGCCTTGTTTGCCCATCGTCTGCCTGCCAGATAGACTCTGACATGATCAAAAAGCTGGTCTGTTTCATTCTCCAGTTAGAACCACACTGGACCAACAGCCAGGGTCGCAGCTACCCATTTTTGGGGGGTATGCCACGACAACAACAGCGCCCCCCTACACCCAGTGTTCTCCACTTAATTTTTCAATGACCGGGCGGTAGGTGGCAATCTTTTGCGAACAAGTGCTGCAAGTTTCATAAGATAAGACACGGTTTATTTTTATTTTCTTGAGCGGGGGGCTGTTGCTGGAGATTTGCATCCTCCAACAGCATCATCTCCCACTGAAAACTGCATGATTGGAAAAAAGGCATTTTATCATGGGTGCCAACTGTAAATCTTGCTGCAATACCTGGACAGATGAGAAGGCGAACAGTTTGCATATCATTGTGTTATAGTTTGATTGTGTTACATTATTCTCTTTAATTGTAAAATCAATGTATTATTATTATTGATGTGATTGCAAAGTAACACAATATTGTTATTCTTAAGTGGTGTGATACTTATTATTCCATTCATTTATCCTAACCAATTCTCTTCTTACAGTTCTCAAGATGTTGAAACAAAACTATGTCTGTCTTTTTCCTGTTTTAATACCATAATGTGTACAAGTTCAATAAAATAGGAATCTCACTGTCCTCCATTTTTCATTCGTCTGTTGATCTGGGACGCGCACGCACTATACACTCATTGGCTGAACTGCTGCAGTCAGAGCAAAAGCTGGACAACCAAACTTGTGCACAAGCTGTCATCAAGTTCTAAGTAGCAGTTCTTATTTTACAGGCCCTCTTGAAAACATCGAACAGTTGCGTCAGACAAAGAGCAAAATAATGAAGGATTACCGAATACATTTTCTTTGGTTTTCGCTTTATTTGGCAAGAAAAAAATACGCACTTTTCAATTGATGTCTATGGAGATCACGCGTTTTTGGCCACAAAATTGCATCCTTGGGAAACGCGGAAGCAGGAAGCTAACATGCTAACTGGCTGAAGCAAAGGTACTTCCTCGTTCTCTCTGGTTCTATTATATATCTCTATGGTATTGCCCCCTTTAGAATCAATAACAGCGATTAGTCTTTTGTTATAGTTGTCAATGACACCAATAATTCTCTCAGGTGGTGTAGCTGCCCATTCTTCCTTGCAAAATGCCTCCAGCTCCTGCAAATTTGTTGGTCGTCTTGCATAAACTGCGTGTTTGAGATCTCCCCAAAGCGGCTTGAAGATATTGAGATCAGGAGACTGTGATGGCCACTCCAGAACCTTCACATCTCTCTTCTGTAACCACTGGAGGGTCAACTTGGCCTTGTGCTTTGGATCATTGTCAAGCTGGAAAGTCCCAAGTGGATCTCATGCGCAGCTTTGGTGCTGAAGAATGCAAATTGTCAGCCAGTATTTTCTGGTGGCATACTGCATTCATCTTGCCATCAATTTTCACAAAATTTTCCTGTGCCTTTAGAGATCACACAACCCCAAAACATCAGAGAGCCATCACTAGGCTTTACAGTGGGAATGGTGTTGAACATAGTGCTAACAGTTGTGACCATGAAGTTCTATTTTGGTCTCGTCGCTCCAAATGACAGCATTCCAGAAGTTTTTGGGTGTGTCAAGGTGTTGTCTGACATACAATATTTTAGGTGGGCTTTTTTGCGCGATTGGAGCAATAATGGCTTCTTTCTGTAGAAACTCGAACATGCAGCTCATTGCTGTTTAAGTACCTCATTATTGTGCTTCTTGAAATGACCACAGCATCTTTTTCCAGAGCATCTTGTGCTTCTCTTGAGGTAGCTTGTGGATTTTTCTTTGTGTCCCGACAATTCTTTTGGCAGTTTGGGCTGAAATCTTTCTTGGCCTACCTGACCTTGGCTTGGTTTTGACATATCCTCTAATTTTCCACCTCTTAATCACAGATTTAACAGCACTGACTGGTATTTCCAAGTCTTTGGATATCTTATTATATCCTCTCCTGTCTTTAAAAAGCTGATCTACCTAAAATATAACACCAAAATGCAGCCAATGGTGAGCCCATGCAGCACGTGGAAATCCCGAACACATGGCCAAGGTTCATATATTCGAATTTGACACTTTAGAGAAAGGTCATCTACTCCCTTTTGATCGAGACTTCTTTCATTCTGATAGCTTCTGACTGTAATCCATTGTTGATTTTGTTTATCTGAGACATCCTTTGATTGTTTTTTTTGCAATGCGACATCTCCAATGTGCTGAACGTCTAAGAGCAATTGGTATGCTTGAAAGTAGCAGCCGTCAGTCTGAGGTTGCCAATTTCTTCAATGTTTCCCAGTCAGTGATTAGCAGATTATGGAGCAGGTATCAGCAAACCCATATTCTTGATGATCAATGCCATTCAGGGCATCCACGGTCAACAACAAGAGTCCAGGATAGATTGATTTGTACCCAGGCTCTGAAATATCGCACTGAAACAGCAAATCGGATTGCTGCGAACCTACACCAGGCTACTGGAGTCCGAGTGACAGGTCAGACGACAGGTCATCTTCATGCTAGACGGCCTCGTATAGTGCCGCCATTGACCAACTGCCACATTGCCAATTGACGCCAATGGTTTACACAACGCAGAAACGGGGGAAATCATCGGTGGTCATGTGTAATGTTCTCAGATGAGTCCCGGTACACCTCAGACTTCCTTGATAGGCGTGATCGCATCTGGCGACATCGTAATGAATGTCATGCCAGTGTTAACCTGAGGTAGCATGACAGATTTGGTGGCGGGTCTGTTATGATATGGGGTGGGATCACTATGACTAACCGAACCCCACTCCATATTGTGCAAGGAAGAGTCACTGACCAGTACTATCGGGACAACATACTGACACCTTTGCACGACCTGAACGGCGGCGTTTTGTCTTTCAGGACGACGACGCCCGTGCTCACTGTGCAAGAATAGTCAATAACCACTTTCACCGGCACAAAATCCATAGGACTCCTTGGCCAGCGATGAGCCCTGACCTTTCCCCCATGGAAAATGTCTTTGACATTTTGGGCCGACATGTTCGTCAACTTGAAAGGCCACCAGCCACGTTAGATGAACTTGGCCAGGTGTTGGTGGAAGAATGGGACAGACTGCATCAAATCGCCATTGGTAGCCTCATACATATGCTGCCTGACGGATCAATGAGTGTTTGGCCAATAACGGTGGCATAACGCACTCTTGATGCAAAAATGTCAACTTTCAATTTTTGTTTCTTACCCATTCCTTCTTTCACAGACCATGACAGCAAGAGAAACTGTTCAGGTAATGAAATATCGGTGAATTGTGTACTCAGTTCCTTCTTTGTTATGATGCAATTAGTTTTGGAACAATTTTTCTATAACATTAGTTTGTTATTGATCTCACAATATTGATATCCCCTACTTTTGTTGAGGAGTATATATCAAAAGAAAATTTAGCCCATGAAATTAATTGTGCCTGCGTCTACACCTGTTTTGTGCTTGAAAATGCTAATATAAACCCTGCTTTTTATTCATAGCTGTGGGCTTACATTAAAGATAAAGCTTATTCAGTCATTAGAGTAATTTATCCAACTTTATGTAAAACTAAATCAGTTTATTCAACCTATAGGAATACAATTTAATGTCTGCAGGTGGAACAGCGTCAGTGTTATGCCCTTTTCCCTCTCCCTGCCCAAAAGTTGTAACTCATTCTAATTCTTAAATAGATGTGTATTGATTTGAAACTTTCTAAAAGATTGTTGTATTTGGTATCCTCCGAAAGGACATGCAATACTCTCGCGAGCAGTCAACACTTTTCACCCGGGAATGATGGTGGAATAGAGTAATCATGGATGGAAAATGGGATTTTAGCATCTCTCTATATTGCCTTTGAACAGCACTGTGAATTGAGCCAAGAGCTGTGACGTCGCTGATTGGATCAATTCTGACATATAGGCTATCATAAGTGTATTTTACATTGCAAGTAAGATGTGGAAATCCATGAGAAACGTCAGAATTTTAGCTTAACTTGGACATCGAAGTTGAAGAGGATGATTCAAGTGCAAGATCAGCAACTAGCGACAGTGATGATGACGATGGAGAGGTAGGAGAGATGGAAAATGAGGAAGAAATCAGCGACGATAGGGATGCAGCTGAACGCCAACAGCTACCCCAAGCGTACCAGCATGAATCGGAGCCTTGGGCACTGGCAAGTGAATGGAAGCAAGCTCTAGGGCAGTGGTTCCCAACCCAGTCCTCAAGGACCCCCTGCCCTGCAGGTTTTTGCTCTCTTTCTACTCTTTCACACCTGATGCATTTAAGGGCTTTGCGCTGATAGGTTGAAAAAGATCTATCTGAACAGGGTGTGCAAGAAGGTGCATTGGGCCTTAAATGGAGAAGGTGTGCAAAAGTAAAGCTGCAAAAAAACCTGCCAGACAGGGGGTCCTTGAGGACTGGGTTGGGAACCACTGCTCTAGGGTGCATTTCCCAAAAGCATAGTTGCTAACTTACTTAGTTGGAATCATTAACTGTATATGATTGATCTAGCTGTTAGTTGCTGACGTAGTCAGCAACTATGCTTTTGGCACATCTACCCCTGAGCATGTACAAGCTTGGAATTTTACTGACGTGCACCCAGCTGGCTAACAGGAGGCCCTTAAGCAACGAACCATGCTATAATTCGATAATCAAAAACCGGCAGTCCCTCCCCATTTATTTCCCTGTTGCACAAAGCCAATTGTGCGCTGCACTGAAGAGGCTATCGGGCACTAGCACGACCCGGGCTCCAACCCAGGCCGTGGTGCTCAGTACTACTCCAAAAAGTGGCGCCTTAACTGGGTGAGCTAACTCGGTGGCCAAACAATAACATACTTTTTTATGGTCATAAATCCAATCCGCTAGAATTATAAAATGAATCTAAAACAAGAAATGTACAAATTAGGACAGGCAGATGATGGTTGATGCACTCGACTTCCTTACCTTGTGTCCGTGTTTCCCATTAATTACGCCATCAGAAAGGGGCTATTTGTGCTCGTTTTTTTGGGGGGGGGATGTGCGCGAGTTGACAAAGTGTTCAAAATGCCTCTTTTTTTCCCTTCCTGTTTGAGTGAGTGTCCAGAAAGTGTCTTATTCTTCATCTCCATGACATTAGCTCTCTGTCGAGGTATATTTTGCCTACTCAATTGATTTCTCAATTCATGCCTACTTTGAATACAATAATGTAAGTCTCAGGAATACATAAAATAGCTTAACTTCAGTCCCCATATGAGCTATTTGTAATAGCCAGTATATCAGGTGATAGTTGAGCCCCTAAGAACCATACCGGGCCATCCCGCACTTTTGCCGAAATTGAGTTGTGGTAGTCAGCATGTGCAGAAAACTGAGATCTACATTTCCTAACAGCCCAACCCAATCTGCCCACATGGATTGTTAATACAAGCAAATGTCTTCTCTGCCCCTGTATATATGCACTGCACTGCCTTAGCCATAATACGCCATCCCACAACCTTCCCATAATTCATTGTAAACATGGCAGCTCGGTATCTCACTGATGAGGAGTTGCTTATTGTGATTGATGATGATGGTGAAGTGGAAGATGACAGAGACCCAAAGTTTGTCCCAAATGAATCAGAAGATTATGCTTCCTCCTCAGAAGGAGGTTGGTTTCAATTTAATGCAGCAGAAGGGCACCCAAAACCTGCACAAGAAGTGCATGTGCATGATTTTACATATCTTGAGTTTGTACCAAATGCAGTGTTTAAACTAGATGACTCTAGGTGCAGTGTTTACTCTGGCAACTTTGAGTCCCATTTTCTCAAAAGTACCCCAACATGGGTTGGCCCAGTATGGTTCTTAGGGGCTCAGTTCTCTTAACAACACGTTAAACTTGTGCAATGATATGAATGACACTATATGAATAAAAAAATCTGTAAAATCTGCCATTTTGACTTCCTACTAAGCCAAATACTGTGTGGCAGTCGCACTTAGATTTTCTGCCGGAAATACACGCCTCTGATGAAGATTTTACTTTTAACTGGATTATCTGTCAAATTGTGGGAGTCTTGTATTTTTAAATGAATGTTTATGCAATCTGTAAAAAAGACTTCCAGTTTATTTTTTGGAAAAAAGTTGGTATATTGTAAATGCATTTCTGACCTTTACTGAAAAAGTTGGAATACCACGACCTCAACAGCGTCATCACCCCAAAAATTTATTGACAAATTTGTGTGGGCAGGGCTCTGGAAGAATAATGACATCACACATTTAGAGTCTGTCAGTAGCAGGGGCAGTTCTAACCAAACATTATTCTTTGCAGCCACAATCTTTTAAGCGCAAAAGTGTCCTGCTGAAAGATAAATGAGCAGCAAACTAGCTTGGACTGCTGTATTTTGCCTTGGGGAAATTAAGTGAAGTCGTTGTTGTGGTACCTAGAAATTTGTACTGGTTAAGATTTAATACACGCTGAATAATGAGAACATTCCTGCTACTGCAGAAGGGCCCCCATGGCTTAGAGTACCTCAAGTTCTTCAAAGCCTGTGGTCATTATTGTGAGATCCCAATTGAATAGACACAGGATAATATTTGGCTTTCAGAGACTTTTATTAATCATGTATTAACAAGGTATGGATAGTATTGTTTTCAAATTTATTTGATGGATTTGCTGTCATACAAAAATTGTATGTTGGGTTTCAGATCACATATTTATCCTCTCCAGTCTGGTCTCCCCCTGGGCCCAGCTGTGTGTACATTTTTTTTCTTTCTGTCCAGTAAAGTAGGTCATGTGTAAATAAAATTTCTTCTCTTGAATGAATGGCATTTGTGCTTCAAATATGTTCTGTTTGATTGACAAGACAGGCTCTATGTATGTTTCCCCTTCTCTGATCAGGTCTATTTCATTTTCTTTTGCAGCCTATGCAGTGATTGCAAATGGCCAAGTTGAATGCCCTAAGGGCTTTAAGAGGATGAATCTGACTCATTGCCAAGGTAAGGAAGGCTGAAATATTTCTTTGCAGCCATCCCATGTTCTGATCAAGGTTATGCGTTGGAAATGCAGAAATATTTCTTTCTGACCTGTAATGATAAAATACTAGTAATAAAATTCTTCAGACTACTTATTTAAATATACTGTATTCAATTGAAATACTGCTGATCTGCGATTATTGTGCCAGTGGACTGTACGATGTATTTTATGGTTAAAACTGATTAATCTCTCTCATGAATGTTGTGTCATGTCTTTCCCAGCTAAAAACAGGGTCAAGTGCGTAACTAGGTTTGGCTAGGGTCAGAGATCAGGTGTCAGTGGGACTTCAGGCTGTAATTTCAACTGGAATGTGGGAATGTGGTTGGAAAACGCTGTTGTCTTGCTGTGTCTGTAGTTGTTGTGGGTTTTGGAGCAAAGGTTGGTTAAAGGTCGTTGTCACCTTATTACGTCTTTCTGGTGTATCTTAAAGACACAAACTAATTCCGTCTGTTGAGAAAATGCTGTGTGAGCTCTTCTTATAGACAATGCCCTCTCATGTTTTTGACCTCCCTTTGGGGAATGTTATTAGAGACAGTCTTAATAGAAAGAGATGGCATACTGTATTTTTTAATGGGAAAATTTGAAATAGTTAAGATGGCATAACGTCAACGTAAAACACGCTCGACCGCACAACTCTGATATTTACGGCAGACTATGTGGGCTGGGAGCTCAACAATGCTACATTACATCTCTGTGATTAGAATAATTTGACAAAATGACAAAGACAAGACGAAATTACACTTTGAAACAAAACAGTTTTTAATCTTGTCTGTTTTAACACCAGTTACATTGATCCTACCCATACAGCCAGTCTTGGGTGAATTATCAACAGATGCTCTGATTCAAAGTCTTCTTATTTCTGTAGCTACACATGATCACCACAGACTAATGCGTAGTCTACACTTGCTGGTCCAGATAAACGTCATTATGATAGCTAAAAAACAAGGTAAATAACTTTCTTTTAATGTCGAATATATTAGTTGCATGAAGACTGAGATAGTTAAGAAGCGCTGTGTTCATTGGTATGCAAGTGACAAAGGTAGATGAGTATTATGACAGTTTACGATTACTCTGGCTACGACAGCGTGTATGGTTGCCTCATAGCAAAGTGTCATGATCTAAGCTGTGGATTGCGCATGTGTACAAGCCTCGGTGAGTGAAAATATGTCTTTCAGAACAAATTTTATGTCTCGGTGTTGTTAACATTTTGAATGTAACCATGAAAATGAAATGGCGATGCATGCGACAGAACGCTAGATGTTGGCATCTGCCCATTCAAAAAGATAGAGTTCTGGTTTTGTTGGCCGCGATCCTGCAGCCCATGAGGGTTTCACAGATGGTGTCAGAGTGCGCTGCCTTCCTATATTTAGAATATCTCGGAGATGATCTATTCCATGACTGTAAAGCAGGAGAGGAAAAAAGAAAAGCGTGTCAGCAGTACTGCAGCTACAAGCAAACTTGACTTAATATGCCAAAGCAACAGCACAAAGAGCCAGAGAGTCCATAGAGCAAGTAAGTTGTGGGGGATGAATGGGCTAAGTATAGACCAGCAGACTAACAAAGTTCAAATCTCACTTGAAACCGTTGATTGATTTATAACTTGTAGAGTTACAGTGGGCTCCATTACTGGCACCCCTGACTGGCAATGCTCAAAAAAATATTTTACAAAATTCGAAAGAATATATTTACGGAGAAACTCTAAATAACATGTGAGAAACTGTATAGTATTCATGCTTTAATGGAACCAACCAAAATCATTTACTGATTTAATTAAAAATCAATTTCCTCCGACTCTAGGTTTCACAATTAATGGCACCCTGAAAGATTATTGTAAATAAGATTTACCATAATTAAACCAGGTATTAAATTCCACATATTTAAGTTTTATTTAAGTATTAAGGCACTGTAAAATCCCCAAGAATCACTGTGAAGGAATTGCAGGCCTTGGTGGCATCTTGGGGTCTCCAGGTTTCAAAAGCACCATCAGACTCCACCTTCGCTACCACAGGCTCTTTGGAAGGTTTTCCAGAAGAAAGCCTCTTCTGACCATAAGACACAGAAGCAAGCACTTGGAGTTTTCCAGATAACATTTAAATTATGACTGGAACAAGGTGGTTTGGTCAGATGAGACCAAAATTGGATGTTTTGGTCAGATACAGCATTAGCATGATTGGGGTCGAAAAAGAGATGCATACAGGGGGAAGCATCTCATGCCCATGGTGAAATATAATGGTGGGTCAGTCATGTCTTGGGGCTGTTTTAATTCAAGAGGTCCAGGGCACTTGTTAAGATTAATTTCATAATGAATTCGACATTGTTTCGGGATATTTTGGTTGACAATCTGTTTGCCTCCCCCAGAAGGCTTGGACTTGGCCGTAGGTCGACATTCCAATAAGACAATGACGCAGAGCATACTTCAAGATCCACAATGAAATGGTTCTGTGACAACAAAATCAACATTCTGCAATGGCCATCTCAGTTGCCAGACCTCAATCCAATTGAAAACCTGTGGGCTGAGCTGGAGGGCAGTTGATTAATGCAAACCCAAGAATGTGAAGTGTGAAAAATCTTGAAAGGATCTGCTTAGAGGAATGATCTAAAATACGCCCAAGTTTGTGCCTTAACCTTGCCAAAAATTACAGGAAAAGACTCCATGCTGTTATCCTTGTCAGAGGCAGTTGCACTTAGCACTAAATGAAGGGTACTAATTATTATGAAACCTTGATTTTGTTGAAATGTATTTTGTCTTAAATGATTGTTATGATTTTGGTTGTTGTAGGCAACAAAAATGCTTCTGTAGGCTTAGGGAGCTTGTCAATATTCTGAACAGTGAACGTGTTCATTTTTGATCGGACGCCTGTTCATTTTTGGATGCGTTCGAGGCTGCAAACTTGGTCACTGCGTTCGATGATGAACACCCTTCCGTTCATTTTCTGATACGTTCATTTCTCAATGCGTTCATTCTCCGATGCCTGCCCAAGGCCTGATGCGTTCTATGTGTGAATTGAGCTTTTAGATTATGGGCGCGGATATTCTTTTGTGAATGAAGACTGAATATGGATGACGGATTATATAAATGCTTGTACAGGCCTATTTTAAATTCTCAGTTCCTTAAAGTGAAATTGTTCTCGTTGTCATTGTTAGTTTTTTTTTTTCATATACTGGGTATAATCCGCCTGCTAAAGATCATTTGCCAATTTAGGTGATGCTTCAGGAATGGGATTATTTGCGACCTACTCCTGCTCTCTGAACAAAAACATATTCTGGTTATCTAAACAAAAACATATTAAACTTAGTCGACTGAACAAATTAAGTACTAATCGTGCACTTTATCCAAAAGTCTAGTCACCGGTATTCCAGCGTGTCGCATGAATTCAGGTCTCACTCCGTGATCTCGTATCCCTGAGCCAGCTAATCCCCATGGCATCACAAGACTACTTAGTCGTAAATCTTGCAATCAAGCTTATTCATTAATTGAACTGATAAGACCCTTATAATAAGGGTTACATTCTTAAAGGGGGAAGGGGGGGAGATAAATATTTATTAACATTCAGACATGCTGATTTTATAATACCGTGCACATGCAGAGGTTTTATTTGCTCATCTGCTTGTCTAGATCTGGACTTGTCATCGGCAGCTCCCACAGAGCGGTGGTTTCATGTGTTGTGATTTCAATCTGATAAAAATACTGTACAATAAATTAGAACAATATATAATATGACAAATGGTAGCCTACAAAATCTGCGACAATCAATGGTACAAAATCTGAATATCATTGCAGAACTCATCGTGTACGTAGTGGGCTGTAAAGTGTGGCATTTTTTTTTTTTTTTTGGCTTGCGCGTTCACTGGTTTGAAAAGAAAGGATTAATATTGCGGATAATTTTGCAATTTGATATGAGCAGGACTAAGTTATCCTAGTTCTTGTACTCAGAGAATAGTAGAATTAAACTTGGGCTGTCCTGCAGATGATGTGATACAATACATAAATTATAATTTTAATTTATTTAATTTAATTTATTTACAATCTTTTGCATACAAATTGCCTAGCGGTCACATCATGATTTGGAATTCTAAAATGCTTCTTTATATAAGAAGGAAAAAGTGGCATACTGACACCACACGGAAGTGATGTTCATTCCAGTAAAGCATTCACACAGCAACATTTGAATGTTTTGGCTGACTGAACGTACCCCGGTACCATTGAATCACAATTTGTCTCCGGTCTTGAGTGTGGAATGTGTTAAAGCATCTTATCGAACTCGATGAAAAGCGTAAGCGTATAGCGGAAGATTGACGATCAGTAAAGATATAATCCCGAAACTGGAGATTTGGTAGGATTTTTCAGTCGACGTGAAAACTGTCATTTAATAATGTACCTTACAATATACTTCTAAATTCCACAGGATGGGAGACGGGGAATTTTTTTTTTTCGTAAGAAGGAAATATTTACACATGTTGGTGTAAATTTTGCGAAGTGGAGAGCAGATTCATTTTGTAACACGAGAGAGGGTAGCAGCGTTCGTTTTCGGAAGCCGTCCGGTCAAAAATGAACACATGCTTGCTCATTTTTGAATGCAAAATGAACGTATGCTCGTTCATTTTTGAATGCTCTGCCATTCGTTTTTTAGCTGAACACCAACGGAGACTTGTTCATTTCTGAACGCCTGTTCAAATTTGAATGCGTTCAGTATATTGACAAGCTCCCTTAGGCACCAAATCTACATTGTCAAGGTTTTATACCACAATGACCTTTCACTTCAACTAAGTCACCTTCATCTATCATTCAATATGTCGGGGCTGAGGGACATTGCCTTTACTCCCACGAAGCATATTTTTATACAATTATTGACTTCCCTTGAGATGAATCCATTGATTTATTCACCATGGACAAGTGTTATTACTTGTTCAAGGTAGATAAATCATTGGATTCACCGATAACGCAATTCTATAACTGTTTTATTTTATGACCCTGCTTGAAAATATGAAATAAAAGAAGGGCAACAACTTTAATGTAAAGCTCCTCACAGGGATGAAGGGACACAAAATACGGACACTGTCAGGAGCTCCTGCGGAGAAGCCTAATCTATTTTTAGCTTGAGGTCGCCAGATTTTTATATTCACCTCTCACGCACTTTCACACTGTGAATGCCACTGTTTACAGTCACCGGTGGAGCTGTCCTCAGCCAATCAGGAGAGTGCGAATCCTTACAGCAGGGCACCCTGTTGGCCTCTACCCCTCAGAAAAGAGAGTTAGTGATAGTGGGGGACTCAATACTTAGAGGAATAGATAGCTTAGTCTGTTCGCGCGACAAGGAGTCTCGTACAGTGTGTTGCCTGCCTGGTGCCCAGGTAGGAGACCTCCCGGAGCGTGCGGACAAGCTCCTGGCCAGAGCGGGGAGGGATCCAGTTGTCATGGTCCATGTTGGGACAAATGACATAGGTAAGGGTAGATTTGAGGTTATGCAAGGCAAATTTGTGGAATTAGCTGAGAATCTTAGGAGCAGATCCTCAACGGTAGTATTCTCCGGGATTCTACCGGTACCACGTGCAAGCAGAGGAAAGCAGAATTTTATCTGGAGGTTTAACACGTGGCTACGAACCTGGTGGAGGAAAGAGGGGTACAGGTTTATGGGGCTCTGGAACTTTTTCTGGGACAGGGGTGACCTGTTCAAGCCTGACGGGCTGCACCTGAACCGGAGGGGTACCTTTGCACTGGGTCAGCGTATGTTGAGGGTAGCACAGGATTATTTAAACTAGGGACTTGGGGGGCAGGGAGGTTAGTGAGTGTTACACATAGGGAAATGCAGACTGCCCTGATGGACGCTGACGGCGTTACATGCACTATTGATGATATACTTTTAAAGCAACAAAGCGTAGTGGGGGGCTTGAAGCAGCGGCCGCATGGGAAATCAAGGGGGAAGAGCATTAGTAATAACCTGAAATGTTTTTATTCAAATGCAAGAAGCATAAAAAATAAATTTCCAGAGCTTGAGGCCGTTATGATTAGTGAGGGCTGTGACATAGTTGGGATTACAGAGACATGGCTTAGTGAAGAGGATGGAGATGAATATAATATAGAAGGTTATAAGCTCTTTAGGAAGGATAGATGTAATAGGCGAGGAGGGGGCGTAGCAATCTATGTGAACGAAAACATAAATGTACAGGAAATTCCTGAAATTGAACATTCCTTGCCCTGTGAAGATATCTGGGTCAGGCTCATTGGCAAACACGAGACAGGTTTAAACATAGGAGTATGCTATCGACCACCAGCTTTGGACAGTACAGTCAATGAAATGCTTTTTAAGAGGATTACGCAAGCTTGTAGAGGTGGAGGTACTATTATTATGGGAGACTTAAATTATCCTGGTATCGATTGGGAAATGGTGAAAGGACAGGGTGGGGGGAGGAAGAATTTCCAGATGTTATAAATGATAATTTTTTGGTGCAGTATGTTAATAAACCGACAAGAGAGAAGGCAATTTTAGACTTAGTGCTCTGTAATGACCCAGATAGAATTAGCAATGTTGAGGTACTGGAGCCACTTGGGACAAGTGATCACTCTGCTGTTAATTTTGATGTTTCATGGGAAGTAAAAAAGGTGTATTCAAAAACAAAAATTTTCAATTTTAGGCGAGCAAACTTTGACAGGATGCGCTCATATCTAAGTGAAATAAAATGGGAGACACTCCTGGACTGTGAGTCTGTAAATGAGATGTGGGAAAGATTTAAGGGGTTTTACTTGATTCACAATGCAAATTCATTCCAAAGGTGTCCAAAAGTAAGCTGAAAAAAGCAGAATCCTCAGTGGATGACCAAAAAAGTATTCGTAGGATTTTGAGGGAAAAGAGGAATCTTTATAAGATGTACATAAAGGATAACAATGAGAACACTAAGGCTGAATACTGTAAAATGCGGGCTGTGGTCAACAAAAAAAAAAAAAGAGCTGAGGAATGCTAGAAGACTGTATGAAAGACAAATTGCAGAGGGGGCAAAAACTAACCCTAAGTGCTTCTTTCAGTACTGTAGCAGAAAAAGGAAAGTCAAAGAGCAGGTTAAGTATATAACAAATAAAAATGGATCGCTGCTATATGATAACAAGGATATTGCGGATGCCTTAAACAGTTACTTTGTTGAGAATTTTACCTCAGAGTGGGTCTTTATTCGGCCAGAGGGCATGTTAAATGCTCAAGATTATTTAGCGGAAATTGAGGTTAGGGATAACGAAGTATTAGACAAGTTGCATAAACTAAAGGCAGATAAGGCGGCGGGTCCTGATGGCTTATATCCTAGAGTGCTCAGGGAAGTTGGTGAGATCATCTTTAAGCTGCTATCCGCCATCTTCAGACGGTCTTTAGAAACTGGAGAAATACCAAATGATTGGAAACAGGGCAATATAATACCAATATATAAGAAAGGGGACTGTACTGAGCCAGGAAATTACAGGCCAGTCAGTTTAACTTGCATTGCGTGCAAAATATTGGAATCTATCATAATAGATGAGCTGGACTTATTTCTTGAACGTAACAGTATCTTGAGGGATGGCCAACATGGTTTCGGTAAGGGAAGGTCATGCCTGACAAACCTTCTGGAATTTTTTGAAGAGGCCACCAAGACTTATGACCAGAGCAGGGCTTATGACATCAAATACTTGGATTTTCAGAAAGCATTTGATACAGTACCGCATAAGAGACTAATTTTTAAAATGAGCTCCATTGGAGTTACAGGAGGTATTCTGGAGTGGATTCATAACTGGTTACAGGACAGAACACAAAGAGTGGTGGTCAATGGTATCTCATCTGAGCTAGGTATGGTGGGGAGTGGCGTCCCCCAGGGATCGGTGTTGGGACCCCTGCTGTTCCTCATCTAAATTAATGACCTTGATAGGAATATTGAGAGCAGATTAGTTAAATTTTCAGATGATACTAAATTGGGGGGTTTGGCAAATCGTTTAGAGTCCACTAAAGTGATTCAGGATGATTTGGATAGAATCCAGAATTGGGCAGAAATGTGGCAAATGAAATTTAATGTAACGAAATGTAAAGTTGTACATGTAGGTAATAAAAACATTAGACGGGATTACTTCATGGGAGGTTTAAAACTGGAATGTGCTCCACACGAGAAAGATCTGGGAGTGATTGTTGACCAAACCCTCACAGGCTCTAGCCATTGTGCTGTAGCAGTTAAAAAAGCCAATCGGATGCTGGGATACATTGCCAAAAGTATTGAGTACAAATCTAAGGAGGTGATGCTTCTTTTGTACAACACATTCGTCAGACCACATCTGGAGTATTGTGTACAGTTCTGGGGACCATACTTTAAGAAAGATATAGAGGCTCTAGAGAAAGTTCAGAGAAGAGCCACCAAGCTAATTCCAGGTAAAAAAGATGAAAGCTATGAGAAGAGGCTGAAGATCCTTAATCTCTTTAGTCTTAGGAAAAGGAGACTAAGGGGTGATTTGATCGAGGTCTTTAAATATGTTAAAGGGATTAACAAAGTGAATTATGTAGGATTCCTTCGACCAAGTGTTGTTAGTAGAACTCGGGGTCACAAATGGAAGTTGACCAAAGGTAAATTTAGCACTGATATTCGGAAATATTTCTTCACCCAAAGAGTAATTTCGATGTGGAATAGCTTGCCTGACCATATTGTTGAGGCAGAGACCTTGGGGGTTTTCAAGAGCAGGCTTGACTTAAAACTAGATACCATTGAGTCATTGAGTATCTGAAGGGATATATTCACAATAGTATAAAGAAACTGGCGAGCGTAGTTGGGCCGAACGGCCTGTTCTCGCCATTCATGTCATGTTATGTTATGTTATGTTAATAACTAGGGAAGATAGAAATTGATGTCTGTTGTCTGTCAACCGAGAGGGGAAGGTCATACTACTCATTAAAGCTTCCAAATTTAGAAATACACATTTTCCACTCGGGAACTTGCCATGTACAAGTATTTGACACGAGTTACTTTCTGAAGACTTTCAAAACTAATTTTTTGGCAACTGACTTAAGTTAAATGTTTGAGATTGCTTAGACTGGATTTCAACAAATGTTATATTATTTTTAAAGAATCCAACAACCTTTCAACTGTTCTATTTATTTTAAAATCAGTTTTTACATCTGTAAACGTGGTATTTATTACAAAACAATGTTGCATGTTCGAAAATCTTCCTGCATTCATTCTCAAATCAAATTTTTTAAAGTCAGTGTTTACTTTAAGAAATGATATCTGAGATTTGCCATGCTTATTGTGTGTGCATTCCTCATTTTGATAACATTTGAAAAATTCCTTTGAAGCAGGATGGAAAAATAAAGCTCCTATAATAATTGCTTGTGGACTGCCATATCTGTCATGATCCTTGTACTATGCCATGCCATGTCTTGTGTTTTGCCTTGCCTTGTCTTGTTTTGCCCTTTGCCATAGTCCATAGCCCATGTTAAGTTAACATTCCCCGGTTTATGTATCATGCCATTTATCTGCCTTGCACCTTGTCTCCCCAGTCTTGTCATGTGTTTTGTTACAGTCCGCTTCCTGTACTCCGTGCCACGTTTTCGGGTGATTTAATGGTTTTGGATTTCTAATTGTTCCTTCTTAATCTCGTTTGCTTCCTTCGTCTTGCTTTTCTGTCATTACTAACAGTTTGTTATTTTTGTAAATTACTAACATTGTATATTTATACTAATTTACTAACTTGCACTTTGGGATTGTATAGCTGCACTTTACTAACGTAACTAATGAATTCTCAGCACTCGCCCTGCTCTGGTCTCTGCCCCTTGCTTCTGTTCACTTTGCTTTGCTGGCCTTCCGCGAACCTTCACAAACTTACTAATTACTATCCGGTTCTCATGATCTGTGCACATTAGAACTCCCTGACCGGAGGCGTTGGTTTTGTCATAGGTTGTCTATGTGATCCTTGTCCGTGTTTTGGCTTTTGTCAATTCATGTGGTTAAGGGCTCCCTCTTGTGTGCTCCCTTGTTAATTAGTCTGATCCCGCTCACCTGTTTCCTGTTACAGCATCTTCCCAGTGTATTTAAGCTGTCCTGCCCCAGCACTCAGTGTCAGAACGGTTCTCCTTGCGCTGCCTTGTTTTTGCCTTGAGTTTCATAGTGATTATACTTCTGACTGGACTGTCCTCGATTTTTGATTCTGCCTCTGTCTCTGCCATATCTGTTCCTGTGTACTGTACTTCTCTTTTTGCCTGACCTGGATTTGTGTTTTTGCCGCCCTGTTACCAAACCTGTTTTTGCCCCCTAGATTTCGAGACTGTCTGCTGAATTGTGTACTGTAGCCTGCCATTACTATTTTTGTGCACCGAACCTCTTTTTACCCGACCTGGATTTGTGTATTGGCTGCCCTGTTACTGAATCAGCTATTGTCCTCTGGATTCTGAGACTGTCTCCTGTATTGTGTGCTGTCGCCTGCCACCTGTTGGAGATCCCTCTCATTACTCCAATAAAGTCTGGTTATATTGGATTTCTCCTGTCTCGCAAGTGGTTCCTGTATGGACTGTCACAATATCACTTCCCAGAGATATGGTTACCTAAAATTTTACCCTATGCCTGATAGGACTTAGCCTCAGTATTCCACTGTAATTTAATATGGCATTTAATCCGCCAGCTGGCTTAAATCCAAGTTAGACCGTTAATGTTAATAATTTTCAAAGATGAGGTGCTCCTAATTTCATGCTGTGAAGCTTACTTTATGACCTAGTACCAAAAATCATATTCCTCAGTGGTGGATAACCAGTGGTTTCCCACCCCCTGCTTATCTGGATGCATTTCCCAAAAGCATAGTTGCTAACTAAGTTAGCAATTTACATAGTTCGTCCATTCACAGTCAATAGTTCCAAATATGTGAGTTAGCATCTGTGTTTTTGTAAAAATGCACCCCAGACTAATTTAGCCAATCTAAAGGCAAATGGAGTATTTCACTGTGAAAATAGGAGTAAGTAGAAGAGCAATCAAGGTGGAGTTAAAATTTAAATCTCTTGGTAAAAATATAACTGTGGTGTAATTACCAGTCTAGTCTGGTTCATCCCCTTCCTGCATGTGAAATATGTAAGCTTGATTCCTTTCAGTGAGTAGCAAATGACGTTTTTGTGCAACTTATGTCGTTATACTTCAGCTTCGATAACAAAGCCTTAGTCACTGGAATTCTACTGTCCCCCATCTTGGCTGGGAATTGGCAATCACCGCATGCAACTAAAATTGATGCAATTCAATTTCTGCAGACATTATTTCCACTCCATGCAAACTTTTAGGAAAATCCAAGATGCCATCTGGGAGGCTCTTGGTGACTTGGTATGGAACATCCCATTAGAGACACATAGAAAGTTGCGTATGATGTCAATTTGGTGACCTCAACTTAACCTTCAATTACCTTTAAAGGTCAAAATTGACATAGTCAATTTTCAATACTTGTATCACCAAAACTGCTTCAGAGCTTAGGACTGTTTTGGAGGTCATATGCATCTATTTTAACTTTCATTTAGTGACCTTGAACTTCGATGATTCGAAGGTCAAACTTCTCATGAAAATTTCATAACTTGTATCATCACAGTAAGATGAGCTTAGGTCCTATTCTTTCTGTTTTTCAGAGTGCATTTACAGTTTGAATGTAGTATTCTTCTTAACCAAGTCTTTTTCTTTTTCCCTGCAGTGAAGCTGTAGACAGCGACATTATTTAATACAACGTATTTGCTAAATTCAGAGGAGTGTCAGGGGTTGCCAACATACTCTGCAATTTATACAGCTTTGATTTTTGCCTATTCCTGATTGCTTCAAGATGTTCTGTCCCCCAACCTTGTTTGCGAGAGCTAAAAAAAAACCCCAAACAGAGCAATTTTCACTATTTTGCCAGCCAACTCTGCAGGTTCTGTCCTTTCCCTCTGGAGTGCTAAGTCCCAAATTATTTTTAATTCAGGACCTCTGATGAGCTGCCAAATCTTCAAAAAAGAATATTTGGGTAATTCAGTCAACCTGATATTCTGCTTTCCAAAGAATGACTTGTTCTGTTCTTGTCTGAACACACTGCACCATGGCACGAAATTGTCATCCGAGCTCATCGCAGAGAAAGATTTCTGGGAACCTTTTTCTGACTGAATATTTGCACACAGCGTAGCATTGCTTGTTCTTGGAAAAGAAGACTTGCGCCTGCTTGAAAATCTATGAAACCGTGTGATATGCTTTAAGATGGCAGTGACAGTGGTTAAAGATGATGTGTATTGGTTTCAAATGGTCCTGTTGATCTGTTGATCAATCTTCAGTGTTAACGTGCTTTTGTGACCTTAACCAATACTTTTATTACATCCAGGGCCAAATAACACAATGGAATGTCACTGAATAAATGTCTCCGGTACTGATGCCCAATGATTAGGACAAGTTAATAAAATTTTTGCTGCAATTTTCCTTGAAAAATTGTGTGTTTTAGAGCAGTTCCACGAGTAAGATGTGAACTGTGACATTTCTTATAGTGGATCAAATAATACATTTTTGTTTTCAAGAATGTGTACAGTAATTGGTTAAATGCTGTTTTTATCCCCCCGGCATAAAATGCGGGGGGATATAGGCATCACCTCGTCCATCTGCCCGTCCGTCTGTCCGGCCGTACATCTGTCCCTCCGTCCGTAATCATTTTGTTTCCGGAGCAGAACTCGGGAACTATGCAAGATATCAGCACCAATCTTGGTATATGTATTCTATGTATAGTTTAGATGTGCCTTTTGCTACTTTGGAAATTTCGGGATTCCTATTTTTGTCGTTTCCATGGAAACAAATCTGGACTTAGTGCAAATTACACCGTGTTCGTTTCCTGAGCATAACTGAAAAAGTATGTAAGATATCAGCTCCAAGCTTTGTACATCTATTCTATGTATAGTTTAGATGTGCCTTTTGCTACTTGGAAACTTCAGGATTACTATTTTTGCCATTTCCATGGAAACCAATCTGGACTTAGTGCACATCAGGCCTAGTTCGTTTCCAGAACAGAACTCAAAAGTCGTTCATTTTATCTTTCTGAAACTTTGCATGTGTATTACCCACATACTGAAGTGTTGCCTTTTGATATTTTCAGATTTCTGAAAAAAGTTTTTTTTTTCGTTTCCATGGAAACAAGTTGGATTTGGACTCTGTACAGAGATAGGTCTGTTTCCGGAGCAGAACTCAAAAATCGTTCAATATATCTTACTGAAACTTTGCGTGTGTATTACTCACATACTGAAGTGGTACCTTTTGATATTTTCAGATTTCTGAAAATCTTTTTTTTGTTTCCACGGAAACCAGTTGCATTTGGGCTCTGTACCGAGATGGGTTCATTTCCGGAGCACAACTCAAAAACCGTTCATTATATCTTTCTGAAACTTTGCATGTATATTACCCACTTACTGAAGTGGTGCCTTTTGATATTTTCAGATTTCTGAAAAAAAATTTTTTTTCATTTCCATGGAAAGAAGCTGGATTTGGACTCTGTACAGAGATGGGTTCGTTTCCGGAGCAGAACTCAAAAACCATTCATTATATCTTTCTGAAACTTTGTATGTGCATTACCCAAGTACTGAAGTGGTACCTTTTCATATTTTCAAATTTCTGAAATTATTATTTTTTTCCTTTCCATGGAAGCGACATGGATTTGGACTCAGTCGCAGGGCTGGGTTTGTTTCCTGAGCAGAACTAAAACACTGTTCATTTATGTGAAAGGAACGGGCATAGACTCCAAGTGCAGTTCAGCATCGGCAGGGCGTTTATTGGGATTAACCAAGCTCATGGTCAAGACAGAAATGGATCAATAGCCAGGCAAACAGAGATATGCAGAATGGGCAGAATCGAAGTCAGGGGACAAGCAAAATGATCCAGTAACCAGAATAATCAATCCGCACAAAGACAGTAACAAAGAGGGTTGAAACTAAGGGAATGGAAGGGGAAGGAAAAAGGGAGTTGGATGGGATAAGGGAGAACACAGGAGATACTAAACAGATGGATACAAAATGGGAATTAGGGAGAACGAAGTACTAATCAATCAAATCGCAATCTCACAATAATACAAACAATCAAATACAAGACTTACGGGAGAATCACAAGAAACGAGCTTTCAACAATCGAAACGAGAAGAATAGCGCAGAAAGCGAGACTGACCAAGACGAGCTGTGGTAGAAACGAGTCGACAAGAAACTACGGGAAAGTGGGTCTTTTAAACACAAACTAATTAAGTGGAATCCCAGCTAAACACAGGACAGCTGTAGAGAGAGGTGGAACTAGAAAAGCAAGGACGGTGATAGGAGAGAGAGGGGAAACGGGTGGAGTTCTAACTCTAATCTAACTAAACACCCGTGCCTCGCTAAACTACTCTCAGGTGCGGATAGTCAATGAGAACAGCGAGAGAGAAGGAAGTGGAAACACCCAACCGAAATTACAGGGAAGAGAGTGTGATGAAAAAGACAAGATGCCATGAGACAGAAACGGAGGAAAACACTGAAAACCAGAGACAGAGCAATCATCCAGAAACACACATGCTCTAACGAATAAATATAATAAATATATAAATAATAGCAATACTAAAAACAAACAAGAAACATACTAAAAACTAGAAACTAAAACCAGAAACTAAAAACAAGCTAAAAACAAACATACAAATCACTGATTTCTAACAGAACCCCCCTCTATGACCGCCACCTGGCGGTCTAAGCTCGCTTGAAAGTCCTTTTGTGAAAGTCCTTTATAAGTGACTTGTCGAGAATGTGACGAGCAGGAACCCATGAGCGTTCTTCGGGCGTATTCTTCCCAGTCCACCAAGTACTGTAGACCCCTTCCTCGCCCATTTAACGTCCAGCAACTTGTGCACCTTGTATGTTTCTCCTCCATCGATGAGCCTTGGGGGAGGAGGATTGGTCGGGGCAGGGGTGTGGATGGAAATCAGTACAGGTTTAATGCATGACACATGAAAGACTGGGTGGATACGGCTCATAGAGGCTGGTAGTTTGAGTCTAACAGAGACAGGGTTAATGATCTTCTCTATCACAAAAGGACCAATGAAAGGGGGGCTAGCTTGCGACTTTCAGTCCTTAGTGCAATGTCCTTGGAAGAAAGCCAAACTTTTTGTCCTACTTTGTATTGCGGTGGAACAGAGCGACGACGGTTGGCTTAGCGACTCATCTCGTCAGCAGCTTTCAGGAGAGCGGAACGAGTCTCCTCCCACGTCGCCCGGCACCTCTGAAGAAATTCCTGGATGTTGGGAACATCAACCCGACCTCCTGTGAGGGGGAACAGAGGTGGTTGGTAACCGAGACAAGCTTGGAAGGGGATACACCTGAGGCAGCCGTGGGAAGGCTGTTGATGGAATATTCGACCCAGGGTAGTTGTTCGCTCCAGTCCCCCTGATCTCGGGAAATGAGGCACCGAAGGACACTCTCCATCTGCTGGTTGGCCTTCTGTCTGCCCATTGCTCTGCGGGTGAAAACCAGAGGTTAAACTGACCGTTATTCCCAAGGTTTGGCAAAAGGCTTTCCAGACTTGTGAGATGAATTGAGGACACAATGTCAGAAGGGATGCCGTGTATTCTGATTACGTGTTGGATGAGTAAGTCTGCTGTTTCTCTGGCAGAGGGAAGCTTGGGAAGAGGGACGAGATGAACTGCCTTGGAGAAGCGATCCACAGTGGTTAGGATGACGGTGTTACCTCTGGAGGGCGGAAGGCCAGTGACAAAATCCAGTGCGATATTGGCCCATGGTCTGGAAGGTACTGGAAGCGGTTGCAGGAGACCAGCTGGTGCAGTGTGGGTGGCCTTGTTCTGGGCGCAGACCGGACAAGCAGTAGTAAAGTTCTTGACATCTATCCGGACCGTTGGCCACCAAAACCTGCGAGTTAGCATGGCCAAGGTCCGGTTAGCACCAGGATGGCAGGCGAGAGACGGGAAGAATGGGCCCACTGGAGAACTTCCGCTCGGAGGCAGTCTGGAACAAAAAGGCAGTTCTTGGGACAGTTAGTAGGTGGCCCCCAGAAGGTTGTGACCTTCTGACTCGATCCTCAATTCCCATACTAATGCTCCCACCACAACACGACTGGGTAGGATGGTTTGAGGCTCCTTGGGAGGGGCGTCAGGCGAAAAATTTTCGTGACAGGGCATCAGGTTTCTTGTTTTGGGAGCCTGGGCGGTAAGCTAAAGTGAAATTAAATCTGTCGAAGAACAGTGACCAACGAGATTGGCGGGAATTTAATCTCTTTGCTGTAACGGAGGTACTCCAAATTCTTGTGGTCGGTCCAGACCTGGAATGGAACCTTAGCCCCCTCTAACCAATGAGCGCCACTCTTCTAATGCCAACTTCACCGCCAGTAACTCCCGATTTCCGATGTCATAGTTACGCTCGGCTGGGCTAAGTCTGCGTGTGAGAAGAAGGCGCAAGGGTGTACCCTATTATCCTTGCCATTGCGCTGCGACAGGACTGCCCCCCACGCCCGGTGTTAGGCGTCTACCTCGACGATGAACTGCCTTTCAGGATCTGGCTGTTGGAGAACAGGAGCAGTGGTAAATCTTTGTTTCAGTTCCAGAAAAGCCTTTTTCTGCCGAGGGGGTCCACACAAAAGGAACTTTGGGGGAAGTCAGAGAGGTCAGTGGAGCAGCAACGGTACTGTAATTGCGAATGAATCGGCGGTAAAAGTTAGCAAACCCTAGGAAGCACTGTAGTTCCTTGCGTGTGGTAGGGGTAGCCCAATCCTTTACCGCCTTCACCTTCTCTTGGTCCATTAGGATGCCTCCTGGAGTAACCACAAATCCGAGGAAAGGGACTGTGTCCAAGTGGAATTCACACTTCTCTGCCTTGGCGTAGAGTTGGTTCTCCAGGAGGCGCTGCAGGACTGCACGAACATGACGTATGTGTTCCTCCTTAGAACGAGAGAATATTAATATATCATCTAGGTACACAAAAACGAATTGATTAATCATGTCATGCAGGATGTCGTTAACGAGGTTCTGGAAGACAGCAGGGGCGTTAGCTAGACCAAACGGCATGACCAGGTACTCGTAGTGCCCCCTAGCGGTGTTGAAGGCCGTCTTCCATTCATCCCCTTCCTTAATCCTGACGAGGTGGTAAGCGTTGCGTAGGTCAAGTTTGGTGAAGATAGTGGCCCCCTGCAACAGCTCAAAAGCAGAATTCATTAAAGGAAGGGGATATCGATTCTTAATAGTAATATTATTGAGTCCCCTGTAGTCAATACATGGCCTGAGAGATCCGTCCTTCTTGCTAACGAAAAAGAAGCCAGCGCCAGCAGGAGAGGAAGAGGGACGGATGATGCCAGCAGCCAGTGACTCCTCCACATATTTCTCCATGGCCTCTTGCTCTGGACGAGACAGAGAATAGAGACCCCCCTTAGGGGCGCTGTGCCAGGTTGGAGATCAGTGGCGCAGTCGTAGGGTCTGTGAGGGGGGAGAGACAGGGCACGAGACTTAGAGAAGACTTCGGCTAGATCCTGGTACTCACTGGGGACCTTGGACAAATCCGGAGTGAATGGGGGCTCACTGGATCCTCCCTTGTCCTGCTTGGCGGGAGCCTTTGGAGGCAAGAACGCAGGGCAATCAGTACTCCACTCAACCACCTGCCCAGTCCTCCAGTTGATGGTGGGGTTGTGTTGTTTCAACCAAGGGAGGCCCAGGACGATGGGAGCAGAGGAGGAGGTGATGACATGGAGCGGATCTGCTCCAGATGGTTGCCGGAGACAATGGCGTGAGTGGGGGCGTAATCTGGGTCACCTGACTTAGCGGTTGCCCACAAAGGCCAAGTGCTTGGAACGGCGTAGGTAGCTTCTGGGGCTGGAGCTGGAGCTGGTTGCACAGGTTGGCGTCGATCAGGTTGATGTCTGAGCCTGAATCAAACAAAACATTAGTAGTCAATGAGCGCTTGCCAACAAGTAGAGTGACAGGAACCAGCCTCGTGGATCATTGTTATCTTGAGCCAGCTGTCCAATCCTCCCCTCACCCCCTCCTTTTTGAGTAGGGGACAGCACTGGATCGATGACCCGCTAGCCCACAGTACAGACATGCCCCGTCGCAGTCTCCTAGCTTCGCTCTTGTGGCGATAACTGGCAACGATCGACCTGCATGGGTTCTCCCGACCCCGGGGCTCGCCGGTCTCCTGGATAGGAGAGTCGCCCCGAGGAGATCGAAAGTTACCACGCAGGTCTGACCGTCAGGGCTCTGAATGGCTCTGGCGCTCCCTCTTGCGCTGCTGGATCCGAGAATCAATCTGGATGGCCACTCTAATGAGCCCCTGCAGATCAGGTGGAAGCTCATGGGACGTCAACTCATCCTTTATGTTCTCTGCCAACCCCTGGTAGAACACATCAAACTGGGCGTCTTCGCTCCAGTGTGTAGAGGCGGCCAACGAACGGAATTGAATGGCGTAATCGGAGACACTGCAGCCGGCTTGCCGTAAACTCAGTAGTGCACTTCCTGCCTCTCGCCCCTGGTAGGAGCTGTCAAACACCTCCCTCATCTCCGCCATGAAATCTTCAATGGTGCGGGTGCAGGGGTGGCCAGCGCCCCACATTGAGGTTCCCCAGTCCCTTGCTCTGCCGGTCAAAAGTGTGATGACGTAGGCCACTCTGGAACGTGAGGTAGGAAAGGTTAGGGGCTGTAACTCGAATATGATTGAGCACTGGGACAGGAATGCTTTGCAGGTGGTGGGGTCTCCGTCATACTCCCGCGGGGGAGTAAGACGTGGCTCCCGAATGGGAGCTGCCTCTGCCGGTGCGACTGCAGGACTGGGAAGGGTGGGGCCCTGGGTGAGATGCTGTAAAGTAGCTCTCATCTCCTGCAAGTCGCGATGCTGCTGCTGAATGACGACCTCTCGTTGTTGATAAAGTCGCTGCAGTTCAGCAGTATCCGCTGGAGTCTGTACTGGTCGACTCGTACTGAAAGGAACAGGCATAGACTCCAAGTGCAGTTCAGCATCGGCAGGGCGTTTATTGGGATTAACCAAGCTCATGGTCAAGACAGAAATGGATCAATAGCCAGGCAAACAGAGATATGCAGAATGGGCAGAATCGAAGTCAGGGGACAAGCAAAATGATCCAGTAACCAGAATAATCAATCCGCACAAAGACAGTAACAAAGAGGGTTGAAACTAAGGGAATGGAAGGGGAAGGAAAAAGGGAGTTGGATGGGATAAGGGAGAACACAGGAGATACTAAACAGATGGATACAAAATGGGAATTAGGGAGAACGAAGTACTAATCAATCAAATCGCAATCTCACAAGCATAATACAAACAATCAAATACAAGACTTACGGAGAATCACAAGAAACGAGCTTTCAACAATCGAAACGAGAAGAATAAGCGCAGAAACGAGACTGACCAAGGCGAGCTGTGGTAGAAAGCGAGTCGACAAGAAACTACGGGAAAGTGGGTCTTTTAAACACAAACTAATTAAGTGGAATCCCAGCTAAACACAGGACAGCTGTAGAGAGAGGTGGAACTAGAAAAGCAAGGACGGTGATAGGAGAGAGGGGAAACGGGTGGAGTTCTAACTCTAATCTAACTAAACACCCGTGCCTCGCTAAACTACTCTCAGGTGCGGATAGTCAATGAGAACAGCGAGAGAGAAGGAAGTGGAAACACCCACCGAAATTACAGGGAAGAGAGTGTGATGAAAAAAGACAAGATGCCATGAGAGACAAAGCGGGAGGAAAACACTGAAGACCAGAGACAGAGCAATCATCCAGAAACACACATGCTCTAACGAATAAATATAATAAATATATAAATAATAGCAATACTAAAAACAAACAAGAAACATACTAAAAACTAGAAACTAAAACCAGAAACTAAAAACAAGCTAAAAACAAACATACAAATCACTGATTTCTAACATTATGACTCTTGTTTTATTATTGCCTTTGTCAACATGTGGTTCATAGTCTTTGGTAGATGTTGCCAGTACATACTTCTGGATAATTCCAGAGGAAGATCACCTCAACATTCTTGTTTGAATTTCTTTGAAGGTATAGGATTGACATGACTTTCGCGAATAATCAGGGGCCAGGGGGAAATGTCATCTTCTGATGACTCTTGTTTGGATTGTAAGGATGGTACGGGTATGCAAAGATGTGTGAATCTGGATAGTTGAAAGTGATGCATAAACACATTCCATAAACTGCAAAAGCAAGTACCATTTCAGAAATGATGGCTAATGTTGCTGCGGTTTCTGAATGAGTCTCTATCTGCCAAATGTCCTAATTAAATTTTCCTTTGGTCATATATCAGCTAATGGTGAGAGTAATATGCATGTGTTTACATACTGAGAGAGTAATCTAAGAAGACTCATTTGAAAATAAAATATTGCTAGTTTGGCTGGCCTGGGAATGGCTTGGGGTTCCTCAGGAAGACCTGGAGGAAGTAGCTGGAGAGGAAGATGCCTGAGCCATTTTGCTTTGTCTCCTACCCCCACCATGCTGCCCGGATAAGCAGCTGAAAATGTATGGATAGATGGTTTTGTTACTTTTGAAGACCCTCTAGAACTAGACGGTTCGGTCACCCGCGACCTATGGGTGTAGCCCCCGGTCGCCCACATTTTTCTTTTTGGCTTATTTTTGACACAAAATTGTCAATATTTAGTGAATTATGTTACCATGGCAACCAAAATCAATAGGCGCCATGTCCTAACCACTGCCCATATACATACCAGATATAAGAGAGAGAGAGAGTAAGCCTGTTACGAGCCTGGTGGCCCATCGGGCTGGTGCTTAACACCAGTTTCCATGGCATGAAGCGACTAGGAGTATTACTACTCCCCCTGGATGGGATGCCAGTCCATCGCAGGTACTCCCCCAGCTCTTGGTCAAGTTTCCCTGACTATTTGCTTGTACCCATTTATACACCTGGGTAGAGTGAGGCGTGAAGTGGAGTGTGGGAGCGAAGTGTTTTTCCCAAGAACACACCGCGAAGGCCGCGGCCGGGGCTTGAACTCAGGGCCTTACGATCCCAAGTCAAGCCTACTTGACCACTGCCAAATATAAAACAAATAGCTTTAAATTTGCGGCCTGTAGAGTATCCACAAAGAAATCTCTACGGCGGCTGACGCGTGACGAGGGCAAATTCATAGTATCCCCGGCTTCATCCGGGGGCTACAATTATTCACCAAAAGATTTAGGCCTTCCCTTAAAATGTTATGGGCCTTTTAAAAAACATGTTTCATAATGTCAGATTTTTAGGTTGCCGGCCGTGGGCCAGTAACCTATTGTCGTCACTTTGCGTCCGGCGACGTCGTCGGCCAATTACGTCTCCAGACCTGAATCCTATTGAGCACTTGCGGGGCATCCTCAAGAGGAAGGTGGAGGAGCAGCAGGTGTCCAACATCCACCAGCTCCGTTATGTTGTCATGGAGGATCCCAGCAACAACCTCTGCAGCTCTGGTGAATTCCATGCCTAGGAGAATCAAGACAGTGCTGGACAACAATGGTGGTCACACTAAATATTGACACTATGGGCACTATTTGGCATGTTGATGATGAGGTGTACTCACTTTTGTTGCCACCCATTTTGGAAATAGTGACTGTTTGTTCAGTTATTTGGACATTGCAGTAAATCTACACTGCAACACATATTTTACAATGACTACTCTAGAATATATTCAGGTTTCATTTCTGTAACGTTGTCCCTTGAAAAGATATAATAAATTCATTGTCGAGATGTGAGGAGTGTACTCACTTTTGTGAGATACTGTGTGCTCTAGTGGCCTCTGTTTGCTGTTGAGTAAATGCACTTTGAAGGGTGGAGTCTTTAATATGGGATCATGTATTTTACCAGCGTCTCCCTATTCAGCGCTCTTGTCATCATCTGTTGGACATAGCCAGAGGAATAGATGATATTTTGTAATTGCATAGTCGTATGTCTTTTCAATGAGGCATGTGTTTATCTTGGACCTGGGCTGCAGTATTTTTTTTTTTTTTTTTTTTTTTTTTTTACAGTTCGTCAATTAGTCATTATCAGAGTTTCACAGTATTTTTACTGTATCTTCAGGATTTACCTGCATGTTTGCAAATAATTGACAAAAAGAAACAAATCTTCCGTGCTTTAGAACACCAAAAAATTTGTGTGCCCAGAATCTGAAACGGAGATAATATCTGTCTCTTCTAGTTGTGACACATTGTCAGAAATAGAGGTATAATTGGACTTCACTTGTGTCCCTCAAAGTACAGTCTACACTAATGTATCCCTGAGGGCTAATTATTGGACATCAAGGTAGCTAAGTGTACCCTTTTGTGGGATTGTTTCAAACAAACTTGGATACTCTTTTTTTTGAAGGTAGATGTACATTTTCAAGGCAACCTATATGCCTGCACATGGATATGTGCAATAAATAACGCGGCGATCGTACATATACTTGCAGAGGGCACCCTTATACCTGATTTGAGAAGAAAAAAGGGGGAGGGGGGTTCTTCAAGTCTAAGCATTTAAACATGAAGAGTAAATTCGTTCATTACAACAGGAAAATACCCTTACAGGCCTGCAGTTACAACAGGTGCATTTCAACTTTATTCAGGCAGGGAACAAGAGGATTAGTATATTCAAAACAAGAAGACAATACTGATGAGGTAGTTGCAACATATAAGCAAGTAATACCCAATAGTTACCATTTATGTAAAAGATAAAAACAGAATACAATGATTTGCAAATCCTTTTCAACTTATATTCAATTGAATACACTGCAAAGACAAGATGTTTAATGTTCAAACTGAGAAACTTTTTTTTTTTGCAAATAATCATTAACTTAGAATTTAAAGGCAGCAACACATTGCAAAAAAGTTGGCACAGGGCCTTTTTTACCACTGTGTTACATCACCTTTCTTTTTAACGACACTCAGTAAACGTTTGGGAACTGAGGAGACCAATTTTGAAGCTTTTCAGGTGGAACTCTTTCCCATTCTTGCTTGATGTACAGCTTAAGTTGTTCAACAGTCCGGGGTCTCCGTTGTCGTATTTTATGCTTCATAATCGCCACACATTTTCAATGGGAGACAGGTCTGGACTACAGGCAGGCCAGTCTAGTACCCGCACTCTTTTTACGGAGCCATGCTGTTGTAACACGTGCAGAATGTGGCTTGGCATTGTCTTGCTGAAATAAGCAGGGCGTCCATGAAAAAAGCGTTGCTTGGATGGCAACATATGTTGCTCCAAAACCTGTATGTACCTTTCAGCATTATTGGTGCCTTCACATATGTGTAAGTTGCCCATGCCTTGGGCACTAATACACCCCATACCATCACAGATGCTGGCTTTTGAAGCCTATAACAGTCCGGATGGTACACGACGTCCACAGTTTCCAAAAAAAACAATTTGAAATGTGGACTTCAGACCACAGAACACTTTTCCACTTTGCATCAGTCCATCTTAGATGAAGCGAAGCCGGGCGGCGTTTCTGGGTGCTGTTGATAAATGGCTTTCGCTTTGCATTGTAGAGTTTTAACTTGCACTTGCAGATGTAGCGACGAACTGTAGTTACTGACAGTGGTTTTCTGAAGTGTTCCTGAGCCCTGGTGATGTCCTTTACACACTGATGTCGGTTTTTGATGCAGTACCGTCTGAGGGGGAAGGTCACGGGCATTCAATGTTGGTTTTCGCCAATTACGTGCAGTGATTTCTCCAGATTCTCTGAACCTTTTGACGATATTACGGACCGTAGATGATGAAATCCCTAAATTTCTTGCAATAGCTCGTTGAGGAATGTTGTTTTTAAACTGTTCGACAATCAGCTCACGCATTTGTTCACTAATCCGCCCCCATCCTTGTTTGTGAATGACTGAGCATTTCAGGGAAGCTGCTTTTATACCCAATCATGGTACCCACCTGTTCCCCAATTAGCCCGTTCACCTGTGGGATGTTCCAAATAAGTGTTTGATGAGCATTCCTCAACTCTCTCAGTCTTTTTTTGCCACTTGTGCCAGCTTTTTTTGAAACATGTTGCAGGCATCAAATTCCAAATGAGCTAATATTTGCAAAAAATTACAAAGTTTACCTGTTCGAACATTAAGTAACTTGTCTTTGCAGTGTATTCAATTGAATATAGGTTGAAAAGGATTTGCAAATCATTGTATTCTGTTTTTATTTACGATTTACACAACGTGCCAACTTCACTGGTTTTGGGTTTTGTACATCCCAAACTTTATCAACACTCACATGTATGTTCAGTCCATTTTTTACATTTTCTTTCGCACACTATCGAACCTCAAACTGAAAGTGAGCCTTTTGATTTGAAAGATTTCTCACACTATTCGATGTCAGTTTTCCACAGATGGGGGATCCGTCTGTAACCAATTGCATGTAATGGCCTTTTTCCCCTGCTGCCATAAATATCTTCGATAGGTATCTGTCACTCTCTGTCACTTCATCAGGGAGATCCTCAGAAACAGAAAAAGGCTATTCCTTCGTAGACTTCATCTCAATTAAGAGTTCCCTCTCTTTAATTTGGTCATTAATGTACATACAATACGTATTTTAAGTCATCTCCACCTGTTAATATCTTCTTGCCTGCACTCACATGATTTCTTTTAGCTTTTCCGAGGAAGGGATTTAGTTTTCTCACAAGGGAACCAAATCTGCTTCATCGCTTTGCTTGACATTCATAATCCTGGTTTTGTGGGTTTTCAAGTGTACAATATTAATTTGAGTAATTTAGCAGCGGTAACCAGTAGTGTAGTCAAAGGAGTCAGTTATGATTGCGCTACCCATTGGTTCACATCTCTGTGTGCAGAGAATGGATCTATCTAATATAGATTTCCTCTCACAGAAATTGAGTATTGTGCTGTACATTGCAGATGTGTGGACATTTTCGTGTATGATAACATTTCCTCTGTGATACTTTGCATAGCGTGTATTGCAAACTTCCATAACATTTAGCATGGTGCTCCATGTGCGGGGAAGTATTTCAGAGTTTTATATGTTATTCGTAGATTTCGCTACAGTACAATAATGTGTTGGTCTGATGAAGTTCATTGGATGATGTTCATTACAATACATATTTTTGATATTTAAAATATGCCTGTTTAAACCCGCTTTGCTGTTTTTGTCTTTTATGTCGCCAGATATAAATGAGTGCCGCATGCCTGGGATTTGTAAGCACGCTGAGTGTCTGAACACCAAAGGCAGCTACAGATGCACCTGCAAGCCCGGCTACATGCTGGATGCAGCCAGGAGCCACTGCGTCTGTGAGTCTCTTACGCTAACCATGTGCTCAAACACACACATGCCCACACTGACACATAAACACCCACGTCTTAATATTTGTTCAATCCTGGTCTACCTGGCTGTATTTTCTCTCATTGCTAATGATTTCCCAGCATGCTATTTTTTCTCTCGCATGCAGCGGACAAGGCTGTTTCTGACAGGAAAGGGATCTGCTATCGCTCCTCCTCTGCGGGGAGCTGTGGACTGCCTCTCTCCCAGCACATCACCAAGCAGATCTGCTGCTGCAGCCGCGTGGGGAAGGCCTGGGGGCCAGCGTGTGAGCGGTGCCCTCTCCCTCACACAGGTGTGTCCCCTTGTCCCCTCACATCTTCATCCTTTACCCAGGATTCTCCTTTGCATACATTTTTAAAAAACATACACATACAGTTCTTCTTTACAACACATGCAGTTCTTTATGACACATACTGAGGGTCATTTGGTTTAAATCTGGAGGCCATTCTGTGTGGAGTTTGCTGGTTCTCTTCATGACCACGTTGATTTCTCTCAGGTTCAGCCTCATTCCACAGTCCACTGACACGCTTGCTAGGCTGAATTGCGTTCATGAGTGAATGTTGTGTGATCCCTGTGATGTGTTTGCTAGGCTCTGCCCCCACCACCTTCATGACCGAGAATAAACGGGTTCAATGGTGGATTGATGTTGAATAGGATGGAGGTTGGAGTACTTCCCACCTTAGGGAATTATGCCATCAGTATGACTCAAATGAGGTCAGTTTACTTACTTACAGGGAAAATACAAGCCACTCAACAATCAGAAAATTCTCTGTTGTCTTCTCCAACTGCTCTCTAACGTCACCTCTGGGAGCCTAGATGAACTGAATCGTTGAATCTCACTTTTCCATTGAAAAAGCAGCTGAAGTTGTTTTTGATCTCACTTAATTGCTTGAATTCGCGCATTGGGATTTGGTTGAGGATTCATGAATGGATTGAGGATTGTTTTGAAAAGGCTGACTGTTTACCCTGGAAGTGTTCTGTTGATTTTACAGAAACGGCTTCATAAGAATGGATAAATAGGACTTTTAAAGAAATACTTTCATGCAAAATTCTATAGCAACTCTTATTTCTCATTCCCAATGGCCAGTCAATGGGTCACCCACATCTGTTTAGAGACCACTGGGTGATCTATTGCTGGTCGTATCAAATTTATTGTGAAATCCAAAATATCCTCTGGTCAGAATCCCTTTTTGAGTTTGTAGTTACATGAATTACAGCTTACATGCCTATCAAAACAATTAGCAGCATAATGATGAATTGTGTTGGCTGTCACTATGGTTTTGGCCATGTAATACATTTCAAAAATGACTGAACATATTTTAAGTGGAAAACTACCAAAATAAAATGCGTTTTTTAAAATCTTGTGTCAGTGGGAGAGAGTCTTGTATTGTCACAAAACCTCTTAGAAAGAGATACCATCAAATCTCCAGCATGGTTTGCTAAAAGGAAAGAATGAATTTGCCAAAGCAAACATGGGAAAAAGTTGTCATCCTCTGCTTTCTCTCAGATTTTTATCACACTAGAAAAAAAACTTACTTTTGATGCATGTCTGGTCATTCTTCTGAATCTAGGGTTGATCTAGATGGATGGCAGAGGCTGGCAGCTGCTAATGTGGGTCAGTGTGAGTAATCTGTTAATTCCAGAAAATCTAGAAAAACATTAAGTCCCTCTGATTATGATCGACATGGCTCAGGTCACATCTAACCTCCCCGCTGAGTCTAACATGAATGTTATCAATGCCTCTCAAATTCCATCTTTCCTTGTGTTTATCTGAAACCCTCTTGATGTGGGAGAGGAGACTCTTTTCACAGAGTCTCATCACTGAGTCCAATCACAGTGATGTTTCTGTGATTTATCATAATTCTTCCTTCCAATGTAAATGTTTGTTCAATTCCCCTGCTCTTGGGCCGCATGCAGAATAATCCTGTCATGGAGTTTTCACTGCTGTAAAGGCGCCAATGTGTCTGTTATGCGTCAGCTGGGGTGCCATGGCTGGCTTTCCAAGCAGGAGTCCGGGAGCAAATTGCCCTGAAATAAATTTTTTTGCATGAACTTTTAGATTGACAAAATACATTGTGGATTGAGCTTGTCATACTTCTCCATCAAAGGTCTTTTAATAAGCTATTTTGCTGAGGTCTATTTTTCTCTGTAGCATCTTCAGGTGCCATGTTGATCCAACCTTCCCTGTACAGTTAATTAAATTGTCTTGGATGTTTTTTAAGCTAAATAAAGGGTTAAGATTTAATGTATCTGTCATTTATTAATGCACTGTTATCTGTTTCCCTGGCCCATGCTTAACTTCCTCTAAAAGTGTTACTAATTTTACTTCTGTCAATGCATGCACTCATGTTGCATTCACGTGTTCCATGGATGGTCTTATTTCCTGAGTTGGGTCGTCGTACTACGACTTCGGTGCGCTCATGTGTTTTTAAGTCGGACTGTGGAAACAAAATGGACAATGCGTAGAAGATGTATAGTGTTTTATTGCTCAGGGGTTTAAAAAGTTTGAAGCTTTATATTACAAAGTGATTTTGCCCCAGAGTTGTTGCTGAACCAGAAAACCACTCAAATGCTGCGTTACCTGGCTTGTTATTATTCAGTACTCTCAAAATTCTCCACATTAGGATTGCAAGAACATACAATTTTGAGCATATGTCAATAACCAAAATCATGGTCAGAGTCAGCCTCACTGAAATTCTCTTCTTTGTATTTCTGATGCTGTGGAATTTAGGATGGGACATTGAATAGACTTACATTCATTCCCTAACCCCTTACCCTGACCTGAACCATAAACACTACATGCAAAATCCTAACCCTGTTCCCAACATTAACCCTTCTTTCACCCAAACCTTAACCCCTACCGCTAAAATTGCTCAGTTACCTTGTGGGGACTTCAAAATGTCCCCTTAAGGATGTCAAAATCTGGCATTCCATTACTTGATGGGACATTAGGAATACCTGCACACACACGCACACACACACACTCACACACGTCCCTCAGTCAGATCCGTGATAAAACTGGCAAATCCTTCCGCACAGATGGCTGAAATGTTAAAGTTTCCACATCAAGAATATGTAATAGCATGCTGTACATAATGCTGTTTCATGGACTGCTTATAATGTCGCTGTGTAGACCAGTCAGAATTATGATCGATTATTACTTTTTGGCTGCGCTGCATGTTTGCTCAAGAACCCTTTGGAACAGCCCTGTATGATCTGTTCTGACTCTCATTGCTTTGTGTTTCCTTTTAGACCATTTCAAGGAGATTTGCCCGGCTGGCCATGGCTATACATACTCCCGGTCAGATATTCAGATCACACTACGTCAGGTGGAGGAGGAGGAGCTGAGGAGTAGCGAAGTATCCCAGCATCCGCAGCCTGCTCCCCACCCACATCACCCACAGCAACCCCAAATCCCACAGTATCCCCAGTTCATTCATCCCGACATTGAGTCTCCAAGGACACCCATCTGGCAACCTGAAGGTGAGGAATGTCTCGGATGCAGAATCAAATTTATCTGACGTTTTGGCCGTGTTAGATTAGAGCTGCCATGCCCCCAACATTCCTAATGTTACCTGAATGAAAATCGTTACCAATAATCCCCCCCATACTCCCCGGGACTTAAAGCTCCTTTGGACGAGCTGGACACCTGGTGTGCTTGGTGCCCCCATGGAAGAACAATACCTCTTGTGTTGCTGAAATGTGTGAATCATTGTAATGTTATTGTTTGGTATGTGTCGTCTTTTTTCATTCTTTGAAAAATTAAAAAATTATGAATATTGAAAAAGAAGGGGAAAAATAAAATAACAACAACAATAATAATAATCATGATTATAAACCAGCACAAACATGATAGGGCTCGGGCTTCAACCCTTTATTATTTATCATAATGCAGTGCTGTTTTTGGTACTGCCCATATTCAGTACCATTCTACACAGTTGGGCTCATCCATTCACTGTACTTGCAGTGACTTATTAGATACCATTGACTGTGATCCCTAGTTATTGAATTACAAATGAAGCAGATCAAAGGTTTAGAGCTTGTTCCAATAGTTGAACTTGCTTTTGGCAGCTGTTCATGGGAACTCTCAATATGCAGTCCAAAGAGTTGCGACAGCAGGTGAAGGAGGCCATCATTCGGCTGAAAAACAAAACAAAACAAGTGGTGCCAGGCACAATAAACCCCGCCCCTCGCAGATGTTATAGCTTATTTGGGCATTGATCCAGTTTTTGTCCAATTTCCTTCTGGTATATAGACTTTATTCATATATTTGTGGAATATTTTTGGTGTCAAGATATGCCAAGTCAAATTTTAGAATGAGCTGATTAGAAATGCTTAATTTGACTGCTTTGCCTATACTTTATAATGGCCGAGTACTGCAATGTTAAGTAAATAGTGGGAAAAAAATATTTTAAAAATTCAGCAAAAATCTGAAAAATGAGACATCGCTTAACTGTTTGACAGAGCTATGTGTATAAATTGTCTCTCTCTCTCTCTCTCTCTCTCTCTCTCTCTATATATATATATATATATATATATATCTCTGCTAAGTTTGCAGTAAATCGAAGTAAAATTTGTGTTTTTATAGACATTTGAAAGTTCGGCCATTATAAGTAAATGGGACGAAAAAAAATTCAAAAATTTAACAAAATTTTGAAAAATGACCTATCACTGAAATATTTTCACGGAGTAATGTCTAAACTTAGTCTTTATATCTGTCCCAAGTTTGAAAAAAATTGGGGTAAAATTGACATTTTTGTAGACATTTGAAATTTCGCCCATTATAAGTGAATGGGGGAAAATGATTTTAAAAATTCATAAAAAATTTGAACTTTGACCTACTTTTCCTAAATTCAATAGGCATCTATTCTGGGCCAGTGGCAATCCCTAAACCCAATTTGGGGTGAATCTGGCCATTAGTTTTGCTGCTAAAGTGTTAACAAACAAACAAACAAACAAAGAAACAAACCGAACCAAAAACAATACCCTCGCCCTCCCACCCTTCACTGTTTGAGGACAAACTGAGAACAGAAAGACCCACAAACAAGCAGCAACTGAAGGCGGCTGCTGTAACGGCCTCATGAAGCATCTCAAGGGATGACAGTCAGCGTTTGGTGATGTGCATGGGTTCAAGACTTCAGGCAGTCATTAATTTCAAAGAATTTTCAACCAAGTAGTAAAAATAAATCTTATATTTAAAAATGTGTTAGTTTGTCCAATTACCTCTGAACCTACGAAGATGGAGGACTATGCATAAAAATGGCTTTTATTCCAAAATGGTTCATGCAAGATTGTAGTGAAAGGCCTTGATTTGAAGCTGAAGGTCTGCACTTTAATCACTTAAATGTTGATGTTTGCATTTCAGGTCCATTCTGGTGATGTACAAAGGCAAAAAAAAAAAAAAAAAATTGCGCCATTGTCTAAATACCTCTGTACCTAACTGTATGCCAAGTGTAGGTAGGTGTTAGTTCATGTATGGCCCAAGAATGGTGACTATAATGAATGGATGGAAATGTTAGAAAGGTTATTTTTGTACATTCTCGTGATAAAAATCTGCGCTAGAGCAGTAAGATCTTAAAAACATCCAACAGTATACAAGGATTATATGTCAAATGTAAACTATGGTTGCGCACCAAACACATGAGCAGTAATAGGATAAATACACTGAAAATAATTAGTTTCAAAACATATACATGAGTAAATTTAACTGATTAGGATTGGTTAAAAAAGTGCAATGTTCACAGATGTAAATCATGACATTCAGCAACTCTCTAAAACATAGACATTTGAGATGAGGCCTAAATCCAGAAAGTTCTCATCTGCAACCCTTGAGTTTCCAATGAAGTGTTCTAGCGGTTTGTGAGAGTGAGATAATTCCTTGGCATTGGTTGAGCCAGGAGATTTATAAGCATGGTCCATAAATATTTAAATATTTACAGATTATTTCCTCATTAACTCTGGTGTCTCCTTTTTGCGATTGTTTGCATTTTTTCTTGTGAAGTTGAGCATGTCGAAATCGTAATTGAGCTTTCAGGGCTTGCAAGATAAATGTGTGATAAGCTGTGTTTTATTAGAAACAAAGACTTTAAGACATTTAATTTCATTTCAAGGTCCTCGCTTTTAAGGAAGATGTAGCAAAAACGCCCTATGACAACATTGCTTAAAATTGTTACAATAATGTATAAGTATGTCAGCTTCCTCCACTGATAAAAAAACATTCCTTTGTCTCCTAACAGATGGTGAAATATTACGAACAGTAAGTGTTCCCTCTTGTGCCGTATGCTTGAAAGTATTAAAGATTTAAGCAATTCGTCACACACCAGCGGTCTGCGAAAATAAATTATTCCATGTAAGCTTAGAAAAATGTATGAACACTTGTACACATTGTGACGCTTTTGTCAATTTTCATAAACTACTCTGATTCAAAATATGCAGCTCAGTTTACTGGCTGAAAAAAACTGTCCTCCCTTTTTCTATTTCAAATCCCTACTGAGGTTGTAGTACATACAAAATAATGCATTGGATAATCAGTTTACTGTTCATTATTAATAAAATAAATAGTGGATGGCCTGAAAAACTAGCCGCAAATAACCAATGAAGTTTTTCCTTTCCTAGCCTGCTGGTGTGACAGATTCTCCATCAAGTTTTCCAGGTAACTGTATTATTTTAATATTTTACAGCTTAGTTTATTGCAGAAAGTAGTGCTTATATAACAAAGTTATACAGCATGTGGTCCGTTCATATATATTTTTCCACATTAATATAGTTAGCGATAGAGCCAGTTAAAACAGAGCTTTGTCAAACAGACTAGAGCCTAGTGGCTCTTGACTCAAGATGTTTAAATCTCCATTATAACCAAGATGAAACTGTAATGCATTTGCCAATATAAACATTCATCAGTTCTCTGTGCTCTCTAGACCTTAGTCTCTAGCCCCAGTTAATCCTGTAGATTTAGAGGTGCCATTTACTATTTTTTTTTAAACTCAGCATAACAGTTTATGACCTGACCACTGTAAGAACACTTTGTAATTGATTTACATGTCATTTCACACTTGAATAAAAGATAGGCGAAATTAAACTCCAGCATAGGCGAGGCTGGGGCAGCAGATCAGAGATGTGTGTACTGAAGGCAGTAGGTCCCTTATCAGCATACATTGGCTATATGTTTGTGTTTTTCCCTATAGATGTGATAGAGAAAACCACCTTCCAGCCTTCCATTAGTCCAAAGCCACAGCCAGAAGACCAGGACACTGATACTGAGGGTACAGGTAACACAGAATTTGTCTGGAGCCATTTTGCCAATGATATGTTTCATTTATTAATGTTTGAATAAAAAAAAAAAAATAGCTGTGAAATTTTGTGCTACACTATCGGACATCTGCAATCCTTAAAGGAACTTTACCCTTCGACCTGAATTTTGACTGATTTTGTACTGTATCTGTTAAGTATTAGAATAATTAAAGCTTTCACATACACAGAAGCAGTTTGTGGGAAAAGGAAATTATAATTTGGTGTGTTCGTGTTCTTTGTATAGTGTTTAAAAATTTGTCTTTACCGATGAATTCCAGCCTTTTCTATCTGGACAAAGGGGAGGACTCCTACTGTAAAAATGTGCTTATAAATAATTAGACTCCTGCAGCTCTTCCAAATGTGTGACTTGCTGCAGCTCTTTGACTACATGCAGGTGTTACCCTAAGACCCGTGGGAGTTTTGGTGGGGTCAGCCAAGTTTGTCTTGCAGTCCCCCGCCTTGCGGTGTTTATCTGTATGGAGGAGCAATTGTGCAGGAAACGCCAGAGACCTTAGGCCTGGAGAGCAGTGAAGAGTATTTTAAAGGTGCAGGTCCCAGTCTCTTCATGAAAGGAACTCCAGCGACTTGAGGAAGGGAACCAATCAAAGGCTGAGAAAGCAGGGTTGACGGCTCCTTTTGCGCTCATTGTGGGGTCCTTAGGGGGTGGTTTCCGCCACCTGTTTCAATAGAGCCCAGCAGTAAACCCTCCAGTCCTCCCATCTGCTTGGCCATGTGGACTGTTAAAACTGATCTCTCAGTGCTGGGGGTAAAACACGATGCTGGCCGCCCCCCACTGAGATGTTTGGTCTGCGTTTGCAGGTGTTGACAGGTGTTCCATCACCCCTGACATCTGTGGCCCTGGGGTGTGCGTGCCAGCATTGTCTGGCTATACCTGCCACTGCCACCCTGGCTACCAGCTCAATGCACGGCAGACTAACTGTGTGGGTAAGTTGAGAAGGAGGTCTGGGATTTCATTACTCTGTGTGATTGGTGCACAACAGGTATGTGCATTTACAATACAAGCAATATTTGTTAGTTTGGCACTTTTCTCGAATGTATTGGATTAGAATGCCTGGAGTGTTCTCTACTCTAATTTTAGGGTGTTTACATTCATGTTGAGTGATCTCTGCTGGAATTGCTGCCCTTTTTTGGCGTAGTTTTCCCACTTTTGGGCACTGGAAGTAAATGGACAGTTGGCAGCTCAGTTGTTTTTGGCCAGCAAAGTGCCATTACATCACTGGTTCATATATAAAAAGCTAACATCTATTACTGACTCAGTCGCAGCGATTGCATTTTGAGTCTGGTATATGAGGTTGAAGACTTGTCAATGTCAGTAAAACAAGCAATCATGAGGCTGTAAAATCTGCACAAATTGAACTGATATATGGCCAGAACATTCTCTGCGTCAAAGTCAACTGTACATTGTGAGTGCGTCAGGATGCATTGTTCAGCCCAGTTTTAAAAACGACCTGGTAGACCTTGGAAGATCACCAGTGGATAACCCAAATGGGAAAACAGCAGACTATTTCAGACAGGTTTGTCCACTGACTTTCAAGGATCAGAAATGCCATGGCAGGCTAGGTCGTGTGTTTCGCCATTTTGGCTGCTTGTGACTGATTGGATGATGTGGAATAGGCTCAACCACTCTCCCATGCGGGAGGCAGATACGGCACCGAGGCTGGTCAAAGTGAAAATGATAGCCATCTGTTTGTATGAGCATTTCTAGAACTTAAAGGTTTGTTTTTTTTTTTTTTTAAATGCTGGTTGCGTCGACTCGGATCTGTTTGTAAAGTTTGCTTAAGTAAAAATAAAACTCTATATATAACTCAGAGACTTGCCCTCCAAGTTGGCCGCAACTTCACCTTTTTAATACCGGATCACTCTTAACCTGTTCTTGGTTAAGAATTGCTCAATTACTTTACTGAATAGTAGGCAAAATACCAATATGTTGCCAAGAATGATTAAGATGTGATAGCGAGCAAGCGAAATGCTTCAATATGAGATTTTATGGACGGCATTACCCGAATAATTAACGAAATGCAAACATCATCTGAATTCTATCTACTGTTGCAGTTTCCTCTTGGAAGTAGTATTGAGCGCAATAAATACTCCTTTTAGAACAGCCAACTGTGCTGTTTCGCAAGTGTCTCATGAGCACACTAATGCTAAATAAGCACCCATTATCCTGAATTATTATTGATCAAATCAATGGTTTGATTGCTAGTCAAACGTAGTGAAGGGAGACAGGTTGACCGTAATCATGCCTTAAAAGATGAGGATTTTTGATTACTCTGCATTTACACTATGTCTTTTTCACAGAGCCCATGCCACATCATGCTATCAATAGTGCTATTACATGGCGACAAACACACACTGGGTCCTAAGTTGAATTTTGGGAACTTTCACTGACAATCTACAACCCCAATTCCGAAATAGTTGGGACAAAGTGTAAATTGTGAATAAAATCAAAACGCAATGACTTTCAAATCACACCAGCCAGTATTTTAATCACAATAGAACAGAGATAACATAGCAAATGTTGAAACTGAGAAATTTTACAATTTTTATCCACAAAATGAGCTCTTTTCAGATTTAATGGCTGCTACTGGTCTCAAAAAAGTTGGGACAGGGGCCTGTTTATCATGGTGCAGCATCCCCCCTTCTTTTTAACACCGAGTGGAGGCATCTGGGCATTGAGGAGACAAGTTTCTTGAGTTTAGCCATTGGAATTTGATCCCACACTTGTTTAATACAGGCTTCCAGCTGCTGGAGAGTTTTGGGTCTCCTTTGACGGACTTTTCATTTAATTATGCGCCAAATGTTCTCAATCGGTGAAAGATCAGGACTGCAGGCAGGCCAGTTCAGCACACGGACCCTGCTACTACAAAGCCATGCTGTTGTAATAGCTGCAGTATGTGGTTTTGCATTGTCATGCTGAAATACACAAGGCCTTTCCTGGAATAGATGTCATCTGGAGGGGAGCATATGTTGCTCTAAAACCTTTATATACCTTTCAGCATTCATGGTGCTTTTTAAAACATGCAAGTGTCCCACACCATATGCACTAATGCATCCCCATACCATCAGAGATGCTGGCTTTTGAACTGAGCACTGATAACGGGAGGGGTCTTTCTCCCCTTTAGCCTGGAGGACACGACGCCCATGATTTCCAACAAGAATTTCAAATTTGGACTCGTCTGACCGCAGGACAATTTGCTACTTTGCTACAGTCCATATTATATGAGCCTTGGCCCACAGAACACGGTGGCGCTTCTGGATCATGCTCAACAATGGCTTCATTTTTGCATGATAGAGTTTTAGGTGGCATCTGTGGATGGCACGGCGGACAGTGTTTACAGACAGTGGTTTCTTGAAGTATTCCTGGGCCCATTTAGTAATGTCAATGACAGAATCATGCAGGAGAATGATGCAGTGGCGTCTGAGAGCCCGAAGATCACGGGCATCCAGTAAAGGTCTTTGGCCTTGTCCCTTACGCACAGGGATTTTTCCAGTTTTTCTGAATCTTTTGATGATGTTATGCACTGTCAATGATGAGACCTTCCAAGCCTTTGCAATTTGACGTTGAGGAACATTGTTTTTAAAGTATTCCACAATTTTTTTACGCAAGCCTTCACAGGTTGGAGAGCCTCTGGCCATCTTTACTTCTGAGAGACTCAGCCTCTCTAAGACATCTCTTTTATAGCCAATCATGTTACACGCCTGATGCCAGTTAACTTAATTACTTACTAAATGTTCTTTCAGCTGATTCTCTTATATGTTAATTGCTTTTTCAACCCTTTTTTCTTGTGTCCCAACTTTTTTGAGACCTGTTGCAGCCAGAAAATTTGAAATAAGCTCATTTTGTGGATAAAAATATAAAGAGTCTCAGTTTCAACATTTGAAATGTTATGTATGTTCTATTGTAAATAACATATTGGCTCATGTCATCTGAAAGTCATTGCATTTTGATTTTATTCACAATTTCCACTTCGTCCCAACTATTTCGGAATTGGGGTTGTATTTGGTGAGAAAAGAAAACTGTAAAAATAATTCTTGTATAATCTGGAAAGCAGAAAGTGTGCAGTTTGCATTTCAGTGAGTATTATGTGCCCTAGGCCTTTTCCTTTAAATGTATGTTTTTGCCGCGTTTATCTGTTTGTCTGTCTGTTTGTCTGTTAGCAGGATATCTCAAAAACGGCCATATAGATTTTAACCAAACTTTACAGGATCTTAGAGTAGCACAAGAGGAACAAGTTATTAAATTTTGGCATATCTAAGCCAAAGTACAGCTCAGATATAGGCCAAAGTTCAAATCCAGCTATGCTGGCAGAGATTTGAAGTCTTTCCAATGGGCCTGATTTCCAGTCGGCGTGCTGTTGGGGTTTGCTGCCACCTGGCGGTGGAATGCAACAACACCCTACATCAGCCAACGAAAATAACTAAAGCCTAATTTATGGTCGTCCAGCTCCGTCAATGCGCAGACACGCAGAGCTCCTCTCCGACGTCGCAAACTCTCTCTGACATGCTCTTGGACGCATGAGGGACACCTCCCAAATTTTCTAACTATCCGTCTAAATGACGGAGACCCCACGGATAGCGCAAGCCTGTGACTGGTCAGCTAACTACATCATTTCCGGAATGCCGTTCTTCCGGTTTCCTTGTCTCAGATCTGTGTGTGACTATAGTGTGTGACAGGTCGAGGTAAATAAACAATCCTTGACGATAGACGTCATGAAATAGTAGGCGGGTCTCCGAAAAAAAAAAAAAACGCTACGCCCCCTATCCCCCTATTGTCCTGGCGGTGAATTGCTTTGCAACACTCATTAATCGACGGAGAAGTCTGAAAGGTCCACATCTCCGTCGATACAACTACGTGTCTGCGCATTGACGGAGTTGGACAACCATAAATTAGGCTTAATGCACAGTGTTGCCATGGCGTTGCAGAGGTACTTCGCTCTCTGAGTGCTCTTGTTGCATGAATGAAGACAGACCCTTGCAACTTGTGATGTTTATGGGTCACAGACTTCAGGCAAGCATTGACTGCAAAGTTTTCACACCAAAATTTATGTAAGATGATGTTTTTTTTATTTTATTGTCTCAAAAAGTGGGGTCTCTAAATTGAGGCAACTACATATAAAGCATTCTACCATTCCAACACAGCCAATTCAGCCAATTCATTCCTTCTATTTACCTGAGACTTTTTTCCGTAGCGATCAATCCCTGAAGTAATGTGTGTCACGGGGCTTGCTCAAGCGCTGAACAGCTGCACTCATCTTTATTGTGTATTGTGGTTACACTGGGGCTTGACCATCAACCCTCTGATTCCCAGTCAAGCACTCTAGCCGCACCCTGCTTAGATGTAAATACCCCAAAATTTAGGCTGACAGTCTGCACTTTAGAATTCATTGTTTGATTTTGAATGCAAGAAAAAAAGTTGTCTAATTTCCAAATACTTGCGGAACACACTGTATGTGTACTTGTTTTGGGTGTGAGTTTGCCCCAACTTAACATTTCACGGCAGAAGTGCAAAGACCTTAGGAGGTCAAGATTAATAACCATATGACAGTGATCTTCGTGTTTATGTGGATGTGTTTTCTGAGGTTTGAGGACATCCAGGAAAATATCCAAGGAGCTGTCGAGACCCTTTTATATGTCCCTTGCTCTCCACGATGAATACAAATCCCACTTAGCCATTCTATGAAGAATTGCTGGTGTGCTTTAAAAGTGTCCAGAGACAGGGCAGCGGGAGAAAGAAAGTTCTAGAATAATTTAAAACATTAGTTTTTTCCCCCCCTCAGACCTAAATGAGTGCGACAATGATCCCTGTGAAGGCAAAGGGCACTGCGTGAACAGTTTTGGCTCCTACACCTGTCACTGCTACACTGGCTACAGCCAGGTCATCACACAGAACAAGAAGTTCTGCCAAGGTGAGGGTGCTTGGGAACCCGGGAAATATCCTTTTTGTGAGCCACTCAGTGGGACTAGTGCTATATATACTACATATACTTATGAATGTCTTGGGAGACGTTCTGTGTATCTCAAGATGTAAGGCACCTGTGAATATTTTTCTGTGTTTTGTTAACGCAGATGTGAATGAGTGTGACATGCCCAACAAGTGCCCGAGCAGCCGCTGCATCAACACTGAGGGGTCCTACACCTGCGAGTGTGAGAGCGGCTATACTGCCAACTGGAGGGGGCTGTGCGAGGGTAATGGGACCTTAATACTGTGACACATGGAGCTCAGCGAGTATTTGCATCTCAGTTCAACAGTGACCACAATGCCAAGCTCTATTTTGGTGGATATGAACTGCACATTCCAACAGCTACAGACAAGCCATTGTTTGAATTCCCCCCCCACCTCATGCCAGTGGGAAAAAAAAACAACAACAAACATACTATACTGGGTACGAGGAATAAAAGAGCTGTTAATTCCGTGTTGCATCAATGAGTTGTTGTTGTAACACAATTTCCCCTGCCTCCCTCCCACTCTGCAGACCTAGACGAGTGCCGAGACCCCAACGCCTGTCCCGAAGGAAGATGTCTGAACACTCCCGGCTCCTTCCGGTGCTTGGCCTGTGGCCCGGGGTTCAAGGCGGCCGGCGGGAGGTGTCTGGGTAAGAGACGCTGGACGGTCACAGGCAGAGTTTTGTTTCCCTTCCAATATTAGGTGGGTTGAACAGTCTCCCACTTGGGCGTGGGATAGGATTATGTATGTTCAGTAAATGGCAGCCGTGCTTGCCTTAAAGAAGTGTCAGCTGTCCCTCGGCTTCCAGCCTGTCTTTTTCCTGCCAGTAGCTCTATTCAGCTACAGCCTGTCTCACATAATCTTCTATTAAAGGTGCAAATATTTTCAAAGGTTCATGAGGATCTAAGAGGGAAAACGCATGGCATGTCCCTCAGCTGTGTATCACATGCATACCGTAAACTTTAGCTATTTCAATTACTATAGAAATCCTCATTGCCCTCAAACTCTCAAAATATGGTCCACTTCATCTGATTGAAGACCTCTGTTAGCGCTTCCCTAAAAAATTACCCTTGAATGGAAGGATGTACGTTTGTTTGTTGAACTTTGACTCCTTGAAAGATTCTTCAGTGGCTAAAGTGTTTTTGTGCTATCTACCCCTGTCCCCCCACACCCATCTCGGCTCCCCGGGTGATACCCGTATTGTTTAAACACATCGACTTGTTATTGCTGATTTCCTCATATCTTATGTCGCTCTAAGGGATTGTTTGTAATACTTCAATTTTGGGGAGTCAAAATATTTTCTCTCGGCCACGGCCTTAAACAAACCACGTGTTATTTTTGGCCAGCTAAGGACGCTGCAGTTCAGCCTAACGGGGGTTGAGGGTTTATTAGTTGTGCTCAGAGAAAAGGCTTAACTTTTTGTTGAGAGACTGAGGGGATACCTCATTGCAAAGGGGATCAAGAAACAGAGGGAAGAATTATGCACTCCCTCAGTGCAGTGTTAGCAGTGGTATAACAGCGATCTCGGCATTGGGGCTGGAGAGACGTTACCTCTTTAGCTTCTCCACTAAAGGTTAAACAGGCTTGTTAGCGCACTGTGTTCAGGGAAAAGCCACACACATTGTAATCTGTCATCTCAATAAATATCATGTTCACCGAATTTGCCACGGTATAGTGATATGGGAAACAATTACATCATATCTCAAACATGAAACCAGCTGTGAGAGCTGTCCTGCCCAAGGGACTTCCAAGTAACCTTGTTACTGAGTTGCTGTGCTGTCAAATGTTTCTTGTTTGTAATGTAAGAGGGAAAGCCCCTATTTTGGAGATGTATTTCCCTACAGCGCAGACCAACTGTCTCAATTTTTCTCACCACCTGGCTGCGGGGGCCTGGTCTCGGCATATCAATGGTATATTTGTTGATAGCGCAGGGTTTTGAATGAACCCAGGCTACATTATGACTGCTTGGGTGACATGAGGAAAATCACACAAGCACATTTCAGCCAAACTGAAAATTAAGTCATGGTTTCTGAAGCTACCATGAAATACTTTTTGTAATGCTCTTTAATTAACAAGAGCCTTTCAATACTCTCGTGCTCTACCTCAAGAGAATACTCCCTCTGGTTTAAATTGCTTCTATAAATATTTTTGTTGAAAATATTACAGTCAGTGTGCTCAGAAAATCTTTATTCAGCCAAAGAGCCAATTAAACCTGTTCAATAAAGTGGTGTGCGTTTGGAAGCCACGGAAGGCTTTGCCTGTATGACTGAACCATGAAATCGGGGGGGTGGGGGGATTTTGTTTTATTATTTTTTTAAGACCCAAATTCCATTGTTCTATTGCCAGATGCCTACAAGGTGGAGCAGATTAAGCGAAACGAGAACTGTGGAGTGCAAACTCAAGTATTTACAGTTTGTTGCCAGTTTTAGTCCACCTTATTGCCTGTTACACAGCTAGTAGTTCCCCATTGGCTGCCAGTTGGAAAAGACTAATCTGCACTTTGAAATCAGAAAACAGCTCGATCCCTGTTCAGGCTTATCATAAATGGCTTTTAAAGATGCCAGGAGAGAGAAGAAATAAAACTTCGGGGAACACTGACAGACACCTGGCAATGAAAGCCGTGAGCTACGCACAACAGGGCTTGTTTTTCATTGTGCCTTCTCTTTCCAGCAGCTCTTCATGTCAGTCCTGTTTGCCTTTTGAAAATTCCACAGTGCAATACAGTGTTGTTTTTCATAGGCTGTCCACACACACTGGGAAAATACCTTGGATTCCTGCCCATGTCTGAACACAATTACCCTAGTGCACAAAGTTATTGCTCATTAATTGCGTTTGCTGTACCTGCCTGGCTAATGCTGAACATTCTGAAATATAGTTTTGTTTCAGGTTAGGGGATTTCTTGAAAAAGCATTTTCTAACTTTATTATGTGTTCTTCAAAAATAAATTCATGCTTGCATTCTGTTTTTCCCTGAATGTGATTTGGCCTAGGCCAATACGTGAAAAAAAATGTGCTCGAAAACATGGCAAAACAAATGCTCCATTCTTTCTGAATCTGCAAAGGCCTGCTGGGATTCAAAGATGTGGCTTAACTCATGGGGATTTCACCCTTTATGTCTTTAACCTTGTAGAAGGTCAGCTTGAGTAGACCATTGTAGTCGCGGTTCATGATAAAATACCAGAGGAGCCACACCTGTTTGATGTGGAAGTTTCCCTGCCTCCTCAATGGCTAAAATACTTTCAGTTTCTGCAACCCCTTTATTGCGATTAATTCCTTGCTTTTTTCTTTTGTCCTCTCAGATGCCAATGAGTGTCAGACCCCAGGGGTGTGTGCCAACGGCAGGTGTGTCAATATGGAAGGCTCATTTATGTGCATCTGTAACCCAGGCTTTCAAGCCAGCCCAAACAAAAACAGTTGCCAAGGTACGCTGAAGCTTTTTGTAAAATATGCTTTTGTTGTTTTTAGGAGCGCCTTATATTACACATGCAATCAATGTTTAACTCATGGGTAAGTCTGCTTGGTAAGTGCTTTGTGCATACACCAGTTAGCCAAAACATTATGACCACATGCCTAATTACAGGCAGGTGGTTTGCTGTTGGTCTTCTGCATCGCCGAAACAGCCCTTACCCCATGGAGGCATGGACTCTACAAGAACAATGAAGGTTCCCTGTGGTATCTGGCACCTAGATGTTTGCAGCAGATCCTTTAAGTTCTGTGCATTGCAAGGTGGAGCTTCTATGGATCAGACTTGTTCCAGCTCATTTCACCAATGCTCGATCATATTTAGATCTGGGTAATTTGTTAGGCAGGGAAAGAACTTGAACTTTTCATTATTTTCCTCAAGAGTTTTTCCATGAGGCCAGGCTTAATATTCTGCTGAAAGAGCCTACTGCCAGTGGGGAGTACTGTTGCTATGAAGGGGTGCACCTGGTCCTGGTGTAGCTGCTGTTTAGCTCAATGGCTCATGTCAAATTGACGTCCATGTGAATGCCACAATCCAGGCTTTTCCCTGCAAAAAATTTCCCAGTACATCACATGCCCTCCCCCAGCTTCTCTTCTTCTTCTTCATATGAAATTCCGGCAGGCTGTATGCCGTACGGCTTAATGCTGCCCTCCACAGTTCATTACAAGACACAATTCAAACCTTCTCACCATTCACTCTCACACTCATACCTATGGGCAATTTAGTGTCTCCAGTTAACCTGACATGCATGTCTTTGGACTGTGGGAGGAAACCGGAGTACCCAGAGAAAACCCACGCGAACAGGGGGAGAACATGCAAACTCCACACAGAAAGGCCCCAGGCCGGAATCAAACCCACAACCTTCTTGTGAGGCAACATTGCCAACCACTATGCCACTGTGCCGCCCTGCCAGCTTCTCTTTCTCGATTGGTGTTGATGCTTTCAATAGACAGGGGTTAGCACGGGCACTCTGACCGGCCTGTCGCTATGCAACTCCCATATGCAGCAGGGTGCGATGCATTTTGTGTTGTAACAGATTCCTTTTTTAACCATCATTAAAATTTTCTGTGACTTGTGCCACAGTAGTCTTTCTTTTGGTTCGGACCAGATGGGATAGCCTTTGTTGCCCTTGTGCATTGCTGAGCCTTTGGCGCCCAACATCCTGTCACCGGTTTGTGGTTTTTCATTCTTTGGGCCACCGTTGTTGGTACTTGTCTCTCCAGTGCTGACTGGAAACACCCTGGCAGCCTTCCCATTTCCGAGATGCTCTTACCCATTCATCTTTCCATAACGTTTTATGTTATGATCCAGACTAAGAACCAAATGTGGAGTCAGAGTACAATCCAATAGTCGGGTTTATTGATAGTAATACAGTACTGTAAGACTCAGGACTGGAGCCCAGAGCAGAATGACACAGTTCTGTTCAGATGGTACGGGCTTGGGTGCAAGGGCGTATCCAAGCCCGGCCAGTGGCAATCTGGGACAGCTGCCAGATGGTGTGCACACTTCGCCAGTGCAGAACTGTCAGATGGCAAGACCATGGAGTCTAGCAGGAACGTTCCAAGGCTGAGGAACAGACTGGGTTTTGATTAATAGGATCACGGTCCCAATACTGGAGACCAAGAGTAAGGCTTGGGAGCTTGTTCATATTAATAGAACGAGGACGGGAACTTCCGTATTTAACTATAAATAAAGTTTACAAATAATTTCTGAAGATGGTGAGCTTTTACTAGGAAATGCTGACTGGTTGTTAAAGGGCATATAGCAAGTGACAATCCAGCAACTTGCACAGTCAAAGAAAGGGGTATAAATATGCAGACACACATGAGAGGGAAGGGGAACCTCAATGCAACACAGCTGGTGAGGAAGCGCATGGGGCGTAAACCAATCCAAAGAGATAGTATATCTAAAAGACATGCAAGCTGCTGAATGGGAGGAGACACAAAAGGGATTCACACGAGGATTATGACAGGTTTAGCCTCGCCAAAATTGTTCAGGTCTTTCTGCCTAGCCACATCTCTCCTATATCCAACACTTCAACTACAAGGACAGGCTATTTTCATAATGTCTAACATATCCCAGACTTTGACATTTGCTGTTTTTAAGAGATAATCGTATACGCTTCTTCTGTGAGTGGTGATGTTTTGGCTAAATATTCCAAAGAGATTACAACTGCAGTATTTAGCATCGCATTAAATTTCTAAAATGTTATTTTGATTGTACCCTGAAGGTTAATGGTTAGTTCTTTGCCTGAGAATACACCTGAAAATTCATGGAAAAAAAAAAAAAATTTAGTGCCTTATCTTTTTCAAGCTTTAAAAATCGTTGCGGCCCATAGGGCTTAATGAATGTGTTCATATAAGAGGTAGGAGCAGCTTTGACAGACAGCGTGTCCTTCGTGTTGTCTTCTCTAGATGTGGACGAGTGTCAGCTCCAAGGAGTCTGTCTCAATGGCAGGTGTGTGAATCTAGAGGGGACCTACAAGTGCAGCTGTGAACCGGGATTCCAAGCCAGCCTAGACGGCACACTCTGCCAAGGTTTGAAAATTACTGGCTATAATATAACAGTGTTGTAATACTGTGCTAATCAGTATCATCCTGCTTTGTTGTTTGGCCCTGCTGTTAAGGATTACTCTGTGCCTTCCGGTAATATTGGCACCCTCGGTAAAAATTACGTTAGCTCAGAAGGCTATGAAGGAAATGTGGTTGTTGTTAATCATCCTAGTTGTTCATCCAAAATATTCACAGAACTCTAACCTTGAATTTAAGGAAATGATTGAAGAAAGCAAAATATTCTTATCCTAAAACAAATATTTTCCCAATATTTAAACGTTTTTTAAATATTTACATATACTACTTGAAAGAAGTTAAGAGCCCAAAATGTTTGTGCATAAAAATATAAGCTAAAGAGCTAATGACAAAACAATTCTTTGATGGCCCAAGAACTGAAAACGCAAAACAAAAAGTTTTGATTAGACACCAGTTTATTACCCTGATTCAAAAAAGTCATGCACCCCCCACAATGATGTCTACACAAGATGCAGAAGCTTCAGTAACTGGTGTAGCCACCGCTAGCATTCACACATTCTTGACAACATTGGCACATGCTGTTCTCCAGGTATTGGAAGAACGTTGAGGGATCACTTCTTTGAGGGATCACCATTCTGCAACTAATTGCTGAGCCAGTTACCGGTGGTTGATGGCAGGGATGTGATGTGATTGAACTCGCCGCCCTTGTTCATCCCATGCATGCTCAGCGAGTGACAAGTCATTTGAAAATGCATGTACTGAATCATGAATCATGTACTGAACGTTCTGCTGCTACAGGAAGTCGGTCACCACCCTAAGACAATGAGGTCTTGTGTTGTTGTTCTGGAACCGTTCTCGTTCTTGTTGTGAAAACTCTGATTAGTCAAATTTCCATTGACAGTATACGGAGGAGTTCTATGGGTCATGGATATCCTCGTCCACACGATCACACTTCGTCCTCCAAATAGTAGACTTTCAGCAACGTTGACATCAGCAAATCTCTCTCCTGGATAACGATAAATGCAAGCCCGTCTATCACTGAACTGACGCGAGAAGTGTGACTCATCTTTGAACATTGTCTCTGCCCACTGACCAGGGATCAACTAGATCTTACGTCTGCACCAATCTTGGCGAGCCCTTCTGTGACGGTCAAGTAGCGGTGGTTGGACTACAGGACGCTGGTATTGCAAACCTTGGTCTCGCAGATGATTCCTAACGGTCTGACTGGACACCTTGGTGCCTCTGGCAGCTTTGAGTTGATCACGAATATGTCATGTAGTCACAAAGCACTGTCATGACACCGTTATCATCACAAAGTGGTCTTCTCCTGCTGTTGTTGATCGGGGTCTTCCAGAAGAGCTTTCATTGTCATGAACCTCTGCCAGGGTCTGCCGAAAGCACTTTGGCTGACATTTAGATGCTGAGCCACAGTCCTCTGAGTGTCCATCTTGTAGCCAGCCATTGACTCGTCCTCTGTCTTGGATGCTAATTTGTTATTGAACAATCTTCCAATTTCAAGTGATGATGAATAGAAAATACTCAGCGCTTTTATTGCTAAAATTGGCATGCACGGAATGACACTCATGCAAAACACATGTAAATGGCGCATGAGGTATCACAATAGGTGTTTTGTGGCAGTTTGTCAGTTTAGTCTGACTAAGTTTGTGCTTCCAATCCACAAAAAGGAAATCTGGGTTAACTAAAAAAGTTTCTAAAGTGCACAGATTGCATGTCCTATAATACCGTGATGTCTGTAGCCCAAATTACAACCCAAAGGGGGATATTCTAACCCTCCCTGGCTTAAAAAGACTTGCTTACAAAAATGATCAAAAAATTCCCTTTGACCCTTAACATTTTTAGAGTTGTTTATTTTCCTCAGTATTTTTCCAAAATCAGTTGCAAACCTAGAAATTCTCAGCAGATAAATTTGTTTGAAGTTTATTCCCATTCATAAATTACTTTTTAAGTTAGTCATAATGGTTTTAGAAAACTGAAATGGCTGCTCATGACTTCCACATTTGTATAAAAATGAATTTACACACAAGCCAGTTTCCCTTTGGTCATCCATCATCAAAATCCAGCATACTGAGTTTGGGAGCCTCTGTCCTGGACCATCTGAACTGGAGGTTCAACAAGTGGTTGATTAATACAATGCAACCAAAGGTGTAGCCAGGAATTCTATGCCCCCAGAATGAATGTTGCCATCATATTATAATCCTACTTTTGAGGGCCGTCTCCAGTTGTGCCCATTCCCAAGCTGAGGTCCTGTATTATTGTTGCCACCTTACGTACCATTAGCTGCCACTCAGAGTACGTCTCATCAGATTTGGTTCTGTAACTATGGCTATTACACTGCCAGGTAGCCGGCTTAACTTTCTTATTAGTCTCTTAAGTGCTGTTGTTTTTCTTCTTCATTAGATATAAATGAATGTGCCACCAGAAGTGTGTGCCCCAACAGATTGTGCATCAACACTGAAGGTTCCTACACGTGTTCTCAGTGTAGGTCCGGGTATGTTCGTTCAGCAAGTGGACAGAAATGTGAAGGTAAAATAAGAAGTGGACTGTTATCCCCTAAAGAACCTACTTTGTCTGAAAAAAGGTGAAACACTGCCACGCAACAGTTTGAAATAACTTCTGATTAAATGGTTAGAATTTTGGCCAGTTTGATTCATCAAATTCTTTTGAAGTTACCTAACTCAGTTATGTGGAAGTGTCACTTTTTTTAATGAAGAATGTGCAGCTTGCACTGTTTCTACTGTGGCATTACCTTTGCAATATGCACTTGCACCAGTAGAGTGCTCGTGATTCTGAGTACTTCTTCGACCCTTGTATGTTTATTTGATAGATGTGGATGAGTGTGCGCTGGGCACAGTTTGTCCTGATGGCGTCTGCACCAACACTGAGGGCTCCTTTATCTGTGAACAGTGCCCGAGTGGCTATAGGCTTTCCCTGGACAGGCAGAGGTGTGAGGGTGAGTCTGGTTTTACCTTGGAGGTCACGTATTATCACACCACCTTCCTCTTACTGACCAGTGCTAGTGTCCATTCAAGTGAATTGACTGCAGCATTATGGCAGTTCACCTGTTTTATGGCTCCAGCTAGCCTTAATGGTACTATCCACCTTAGAAGAAAAGGAACGTAGCAGCAGTTGTGGAGGATGAAGGCGATATCAGCATTGTAATGGATAAAAAATTGAGAATGTGAGTGGAGACCTGCTTTAGATACAGAAAACATTGATAAAGACTGTTTAATTATGTTGTTTCCCTGGAGCTCTGATGTCAGGCTTCCTGCTTATAAGCACTCATTCATCTCACCGGCCAAATTAAATTGTTCATTCCAGATGTGGATGAGTGTCTCACTCCCTCTGTATGCCGCAATGGGATTTGCTTGAATGCCGAGGGCTCCTACTCTTGTGTCCCCTGCCCCTCTGGATATATTGTGTCTGCTGATGGAGAGCTCTGTGAAGGTTAGTTCTCGTTCTGTGACGTCACACAGAAGTCACATTGCAATGCTGTTTAACACTCCAACCACTGACTGATTGTTCCCTGGTGCACAGACATTGATGAATGTGCATTAGTCTCAACATGTCCTACGGCAACTTGCATCAACACGGAAGGCTCTTTCAAGTGTATCACCTGCAGGCCTGGCTACAGAGTGGCAGAGGATGGGCAGTGTGAAGGTGAGGGTTTTTTGTTGTTCTTAATGTGTTTGCGTTGTAGGGAGATGCACCCACCCATCCATCTGCAGGTGATTTACCATTATCTCAAGTTTCCATTTAAACCCTCATTTCGCACAACTCATTAACCCAATTTAATCAAATAAACATTGTGTTGCATGAGTTGCGTTGTCATGGCAAAAATCAAAACTTGATTGATCTCCAAGGTTGGGCCGCCCCATATTTTGGCGTAGTGAGGCAAGTCTTACAGAGTTTTTGCAATATGGAGGAAATACCTGCAAATTTAGCTGGACAGTCTCAACTTAAATTTAATATTATTGCGCCAGAGTACTAAGTCAAAAAGCTGAATTTGCCTCCACATCCAAATACACAGCCACCTCTCTGAACACTACTGTTCAAAAGTTTGTAATCACAAGTGGTTTTGTGTTCCAGCAAGGAAGTGGGCCAACACATAAAGTCAAACTCTGCAGGAAAACAGAAATATATGGAATATATATATATATATATATATATATATATATATATTTATATATATATAATATATAAAATATCATCACTCACCTGACTTGGACCACATAGAATTGTTGCAGGATCTACTTTATCGTAAAGTTTGCGAAGTGTACTCGTCTACAAAGGCACACCAGTGGGAATTATTGCAATCCACATTGAAATCCATTAACAATGATACCTTCGTAAAACTTGGGAGTGGAGTACTTGGCTGAAATGAAATACCCTGCTATTTTTTTGTCCTATAGATGTTTTATGCAAATTTTCATCAAATTTGATTAATATTTGTGACTGCTAGAGGTTATGGGTCATTCAAATAGCGTCTATAGGTAAAGGAATGTCAAAGGTCGCAAAATGGCCATTTATCAGAAATCATCAATAGCTGTCATTTATTTGTTGAGACATGTTGTATACTACTTAAATACCTAGTTTCAGCTCTTTATTAACATTAGAAAGCTATAAAGTGGACAACCTCAGTTTTTCAATATGACTACCCTGCCACACCCACTTTTGGGGATGCAAGGCTGACATATAATCCCAAAGTTCAAAGTTTTGTCAAATTTGATCAATATTTGTGACCACTTGAGGTCACAGGTGGAACTGTTTACAGATAACAGATGACAGATGATGATGGACAACGGAGTTTACAGCATCTTAATACCTCAGCTGGTGATTAACCAGTTGAGTCAAAAAAAAAAACTTTTATTGAATAAAATAGCAAGTGCAACTGAATCCTTTAAAGTGCAGTCCTTTTTTGAGCAAATTTCTTCACAAACTAAAATACTGTTTTTTGAACAACTTTCACTACAGGCATAATCATGGTCTCGTTAGAAAGGTGACACTCAGTAGAGTGCTGTCAAACAGTGAATTGCTTAGAATATCACGAAAATTAAGTAATAAGATGGAAAATACACGTTTATGCTTGACAAAAAAGATTCTTGTTTTCCCCTGCCCTATGGAGCTATAACCAAGGCTCATCAGCCTGGAAAAAAATACAGCCACAGCCAGACACCTAAACAACTACAGCTTCAAACATTATGATTCTGTAACCAAAAATTAATATTTTACAGATTTTTTCTTAACTATGTTTGTTTGTTTCAACAAACAATTTTGGAGAGTCCAAATTTCCCTGCATTCCTAGCTATGGTAGTGTTCGCTTTTGCAGTAGTTTTACGACTTTCTTCTTTGAGGTCTTTCTCCCCATATGAAGCTAAATTTTCTCTCCAGTATATACATCGAATTCCCAGCTCTGGTGTACGATCATATATGCATAATGGTCTCTTCCAAAACTCCTTTGCTTCATTGACAAAATCCACCCTTGTCAGAAACTATTGAAACAATTCCTCCTCGTAAAAATTAATCCCTTTGCTACCATTCGCATCCGTGTTTTTGGAAATTTCAGGCCATGGGCTGCCTGTGTCAACTGAAAGCATTTGATTTTCCTGTTATATTGGAGCGGGGGCTTATTTTTTTTTCCTAAAGGGCCACTTTACATGCTACAGCACTGCATAATGAGTAAAAAAGCTAATTATAGTGAAATTCACGAAGATGTGGGCCTACTACCTCAATGTCAATTTGGATTTAGTGACGTATGTCCAAGCTTTCTTGTTTTGTGGATTAAAAACTATAACAGGTTTTAATCTGTGGACTGCTACCAAGGTAAGAACATCGATTTCAACATATTTTGATAAATATCTGAACAATGCTATACAATTAAACCTAAGGGTCTGCATTTTCAGGCTGAAAGCTGCCTTGACACAATTTTAAATACCATTTTCACTATTTTATTTCCATCATAAAGTGGCTTACGCAGTTAGAATGCTGAGTTCTCAAAATTTCGAACGATACGTAATACTATGTAGCACAATATTTGACGGTATAGAAATGCAACTATGTTTAGCGGCCCACCCTCAGGCCAATGTTTGTTAAAGGGTTGAGTGACTAGTCATCCCAGACGATAGATGAGCATTATTGTGTGAACTGGCTCTTCTCTACCTGATGACTCCTAAATTTTCTTTCCTTTGTGTGACAGATGAGGATGAATGCACCCAGCCAGGCGTGTGCCCTGATGAGGTGTGTCGAAACACAGCCGGCTCTTTCTCCTGTATAGCCTGTGGAATTGGCTATAGCGTGTCTGCAGACCATACCTCATGTGAAGGTAACTGCCAGTCAGGCTAGATTGCTTCTCTATCACTGCTGGCAGAGGGGGAATATCCACTGTGGAGAATGTAAATATCCTACCCTTTGTTTCATCAACTGATGATGTCCAAGTGATTTGAGTAATTAGTTCCATCTCCTGGCTGAGGAATTGTGCTGATGAGGTCAGAAAAAATGCTGAATGTAATACCACAGGAGTTGTGATTGTTAAATAAAAATGAGGAAAGCCAATAACCTGACCTAATAAATACAGCGACAGCTGAAGTAACCGCTATACATAAAAAACGCCAGCAGCCTCTGTAAATGCAGCCAGTGTGGCTTTCTATATTGTTTATTACAATGCATTTTTCATAAGGATTTGAGCAAATTAAAAGTTGGTGGTTGAATCTTTGCTCCCTCTCTCCCAGATGTGGATGAGTGCCAGGTGGCCAACGTCTGTCCGGGCAGGCTGTGCCGTAATTCTGTGGGCTCATTCTCCTGCAGCAGCTGTGCCACAGGGTACACTCTCAGTGAGGATGGCTATGGCTGTGAAGGTACTGAGTTCGGACAGTGTGTGAATCCTGAATTAACTTGGAAACACTTCACAAAAAGGATAGATTCATTAACATTTGTTAATGCTGTTGTGAGCATTAACTATCAGTCAATAAACAGCAATTTAATGTATCAGAGTGCCGAATAAGCATTATGTAACCATAATTAACAATTTTTAATGATCTTAAAGAGTCTTTGTCTTCATTATTGCAAAGTTGAAAACATTCCAGGAACTCAAGGATAATGCATAATGCTGTTTTATACAAACATAATTGGTAAATAAATGTTGTAAAATACAAAAATGTGGAATTTTTGTTTTCAAAGACTAGATAAATGAGGTTTTATTCCCCCTAATTAGCTGTCGTCTGCTACAACGGTCGCGTGATTATGAAGAAACGTCGCCCTTCACCCAGAGGTATGCGCTGTTATTGTGTTGGATAGTGTGATTGTCGCAGTCCATTATTTGATGACAAATGATCGTTCAATATGGCCCATTGGCTAGTTGCACAAGATGGCGTTGAGTACTTTCTGAAATATGCAGGGTTGCTTCAATATTAACGGTTTGCTTCTGTTACTTATCAGTCTATATCAGATGCTGAGCAGATGACTGATATATCATCCCGGATATGTGATTTTAGCTATCGCCGTTATTCCCAGGATTTGGCTTAATTTACCGCGAATGATACTCGCAAGATTTGTCTCGATTACCCGTGACTGATGTTTGTTCGTTGGCACTCTTAATGAGACATCAGCTGCTCCACCGAGAAACGAGAAGGTTTTTAACTTGCATCACATTTCCAGGCATTCTCACCGATGCATGATGAACTGGCTTCAAGCGACAAACAACAAATGTTAAAATATCTGGTAATTAATGTGTAAATAATCCATAACGTCGAAATGCCGTGTCATAAATCTAACATGGGATCGACATATATTTTAATATTGCTGATACTTCGTTTACCTTCCCACTCGGCATCAGTTGCACTCTCACGACCATCACTTCTGTAGCCATGGTTAGCTGAGCGCATCTAAGAAAACCATAACGATGTAGCAGTACTAGCTAGGTAGTTGCATCAGAAAATGTCAAAGTAAATTCAATATGAAACCGAAACAGAAAATCTGGCCCTGGAATATCGACGATAGCTAAAATCACATTTCTCGGATGATATACTTGTCATCTGCTCAGCAGCTGACACAGACTGACAAGTAACAGAAGCAAACCGTTAATATTGAAGCAACCCTGCGTATTTTCAGAAAGTACTCAACACCATCTTGTGCAACTAGCCAATGGGCCATATTGAACGATCTTTTGTCAAAAAATGATGGACTGGGACAATCACCCTATCCAACACAATAACAGCCCATACCTCTGGGCGAAGAGCGACATTTCGTCATTATCACGCGACCGTTGTAGCAGACGACAGCTAATTAGGGGGAATAAAACCTCATTTATCTAGTCTTTTAAAACAAAAATTCCACATTTTTGTATTTTACAACATTTATTTATTAATTATGTTTGTATAAAACAGCATTATGCATTATCCTTGAGTTCCCCTTTAAGTAGCCTGTAAGTAACCTTTCAAACTATTATACTATTCAATAATGTATAAATGAATACCTTCGTCAACACGAACACCATGGGTAAATGATTACTAGACACATTAGCTAACTGTTATTTGTTATTTAATGCGTATTACTGCATTCTGTAATGTTAATTGATGTGCTCTTATTGTAAAGTGCTACCACAGTTACATCACATTATTGGTATTTAGGAGAAGGTTATCCAGAGGGACACTCAACAAAGTGCATCAGTGCGCACAAAATGCTGACTACTAAGTGCCAGGTGTGAATTCTTATAACAGGACTTAAATCCTGTGGAATAACCTGATGAACAAAGGCATCCATAAAGCAATTCATTCATTCATAAATGTAAATTTAGTCTTGTTAGAAAAAGGATAGCTAGTATCTGCTTTTAGTGTAAATAAAGTGATTTGAACTATAAAGCTTGAGAGGGGGTACAGCCTAAATTGGTGAGAATCCACATTAGGATTGAAGGTGGTCACGGTTGCTTTAGACCTCCAGGGGAAGGTCATTCCTCATGAATGAATGGAACAGCTATAAGGAGCATATGAAAGCACATTTCTAAAGACACTCTTGAAGAAACAAGGTAGATATTCTTAGGATATTCTAAAAGGAATGTATTCTGAAAAAGAGGACTGATATTGTGGGAAAAATCACAAATGTCTGACCTTCCGTTGACTTATTCATTATGAAAGTTCCTGCGTTATTTATGATTTGCAGTTTAAAAAAATGATACCAACCACTGCCTCTCTTTCTCAAGCCAGTACTCAGTGTGCAGCAGCTTTTTGTAGACTTCCAGGCAGTCAGCCCGCAGATACTTAACACTTAACAATAGCCCAAACTATGAAAGCTGACATTTTCTATGAGAAATACAATCTGCACCACAGCATGGTATTTCCTTTGCTCACATAACATTAGCCCAGCGTAGGTTTGTTGACACAGTAATTATAAGCCACCTGTAATAGCTTGCTGTTTTTGGAATCTGCTCTGGTTTCCACATTCTTATCCATCCACCCCTTTTAATAAAGTGGTTTTACGAGGGGATCTTTGCTAAGACTGATACATCAGTACGTTCTGAAATATTGGGATTTTTTTCCCCATTTTTTGTCAAAAGTTGAAATCAGTGCGGACTTCAAACTGGGCGATGCGTTGTTCACTGTACTTTGGGCCATGTTACTCAGCCTAGAAAGATGCTTCTGTTTTCTACGTCTCTCCCTTTTTTGCCTTCCATGCTATTTTATGTTGTTGAAGGCTTTTATTGCTTGAACTGTCCTTGAGGTGTCCTCTGCTGCTACCCAGATATAGACGAGTGCCTGTCCCCCGGAGTTTGTGCGTCGGGTGTGTGCACCAACACAGAGGGCTCATACTCCTGCAGATTCTGTGAAGCTGGCTACACCATCTCAGATGACAAACACTCCTGTGATGGTACTTACCACACGCAGTAGCTTCATAGGCAGACAGGGTCAGATAATCATGTATCTCAGGGTTAACCATTTCACATTGTGCTTAGTTTTCATGAGGGATTAGCAGCAGGGCAATCATATCCCCTCACGGCTATTACTATATATGTACTAATAATGGTTGGAAAAAGTGTGAATTGGGAATTTCATTTAGGGCAAAACTTTTAAAAAACTATTATAAATCTATTGATTCACATTTTTTCATCCTGATTCATAATGAGAACTTGTTTGCTGTTATTTTTGGTAAATCGTAAGACAAAACAGCCAATATTTATCCAAAAAAACAGTGTATGGCACAATCCTGTTTTGGCCATGAAATATTTTACAACAGAAGACCACAAAATATGTTGTTCGTTTTTCCATGCAGCTCTGTGTTGTGCAAGTGCTGCTGAGTGCCATTACAGCAAAATCCATTCTGTCTACTCCTGCTGACACATCTCTAACCAGCAGAGTCTGACTAGGAGCTGATAAAACCCTGTGACCTTTGTGACATCACCACTGCCCGGTGATGTGGTGTTACAGGGAGAGACTACTGGTTGTTAGCATGTCAGCTGAAATAAAAGTTTTCTCTCTCACACACACACTCATACTCTCTCTTTTTCTCTGTTCTCTGCCCCCAGACATAAACGAGTGTGATGACGTCAGCCGCTGCCTGGGTGGGAAGTGCACCAACACTCCTGGCTCCTACAGGTGTATTTGCCCCCCTGGTTTCGAGCTAGCAGAGGATGGGACATCCTGCAGAGGTACGCCCTCTCACCTAGGACAGATGCAGTAACTCTGATGTCAGTGAAATTTATCCCAAATTCTATTTGTGATTTGCTGTGTCAGGGGGATGTATCCATGTGTGCATGTGTATGGATTTGTCAGATATGCCATCAGTAATTATGCGCCTGGCTCTGAGGCTATAGCGTATACACACTTCCTGGCCAAAAAAAGTTGCGCACTCTCATGTATTGTGTTAGACTGCCTTCAGCTTTGTTCACGGCATTCATTGTGGAATTGTTTTGAAAATCTCATTCGGGGGCGCCCCGGTGGCTCATCGGTCTAAGCGCGCGTACCATAAAGGCTGCGTCCTTCCCGCGGCAACCTGGGTTCGACTCCAGCGCAGGTCATTTGCTGCATGTCTTTCCCCATTCTTCTCCCCAACTTTCCTGTCTCTCTACACTGTATAACTGTCAAATAAAGGAAAAATTCCCAAAATAATCTTAAAAGAAAATCTCATGCAATGTTACAACATTTATTTCCAACCAGTGTTGCATTTAATCTTTAGCAGAGATTCTTGTATTAAGGTCGAGTAAAACCACTCTGTAAAGTCTTCTCCAGCACATCCCATAGACTTTCTGTTGGTTAAGATCAGGACAGTGAAAATGAGCCCTCTTTCTCGCTGAACCACTCTTCTATAATTTGAGCCTATGAATCTCAGCAAAGTCAAATATGCCTGCGCCATCTGGGATTTAAAAATCCATTGATGGGAAAATCTGGTCATTCAGTACATTTAGGTAGTCTGCTGACATTATTTTATTGCTGCATAATAATGCTGAGCCTAGATGGGTCCAATTTAAGCAACCCCAGATCATAACACTGCCTCCAGAGGCTCATATAATAGGCACTATGCATGACGGGTGAATGGCTTCATGGGCCTTCTTTCTTACCCTGACATGTTCATCCATCTAGAAGAGGGTAAATTTGGACTCTTCATACCTTATGACCTTAATCCATTTAGTCCAATCTTTGTGCTCCCTAGCAAATTGAAGTCATTTTCTCGATGAGCCTCTCGAACAAGTAGATTTCTCGTGGCCACGCAGCTGTTCTGTCCCAATCGCGCATATTCTTGTCGCATTGAGTGAGTGAAAGTGCTCTTACTTTCACAGTTTAACACTTTCCCCACCAGTGTATTTTTTATGTTGACCATCCACTGCCAGCATTTTTAGCTTACCGGCCCTATGGGCCGATAAGCTATTGTCGTGGTTTGGCGTCCATCGTCTGGAACATTTTTTATCTTTTTCTTGGCCTCATGAATTTTCGTGTAAATTTGCCATACTACTAGCCCATATCTCCAGACATTTTTTCGGATTTTTGATTGAATCATTTGTGTCCGTTTTATGAGTGCTTGAATTTTGGCCCCAATGTTAGGACTTAACAGAGAAATTTTAAAAAATTATTTCTCAAAAATGGCATGATAATTTTTTTTCCTAAATCAGGCAATCAACTTACCTTGGTACCCTCAATGTACAGCGCGAGCACCATTTTGATTGAATTGACGGAAGTGGGTTTAGTGGGGGCGCTGTACTTTAACATTAGGTCTTATGGAGAATATGCAAAATGGCCTGTGGAGGCCAAACGGTTGCAGATGGAGATTAAGTTTGTATTATCAACATATTGGAAGTCATATATGACCTGTATTTTGGCAGTGTTAAATTTGACCTCAGATGACTTTGAAAGGTCAAACTTGGTGTCAGGCAAAATGGTACAATTTTCAAAGGCTTCTATGCTTGTAAATATTGAAGACAGAGAACATATGTGTATTGAACACTTATAGGAAGTCACATCAGGGCTCGACATTCCGGAAAAAAAGGCACTTGCCCACCGGGCCAGAAGATTTAAATATCCACTCAAAATTCACAGGCCCGGATTATTGCGAACGCATTACATAGGCTAATGCAGAGCTCCCGCTGGCGCTAGTCACTATCGTTATTGACGAACTTAATCCATCAGTGACGGGTATAGAACAGTGGCGTCGTCTGCCCGGGGTATTCAAAGATGTACGTAGCTCCGAGTATTTTTTTTTCTTTAGCCCCGTATAATTCTTCACTTTGGGCAGTTCGTCACAGCGCAACACTAGTATAACGAGACGGCAGTGTAGTATGCCCATTTTACCTCAGTGTACCGAGGCAAGAAAGACTAATCAGAGAGGTTTATTAGGAAAATACGTCAAAGTACTGTCATACTGGCTGAAAGATCTCTGCTGGCTTCATGTGCCTAATACTGTTCTCACACCGTCCTTTAACGAGAGAAAATGAATATACGCGGATTTTTTTTTTTTTTTATTGTAAAACGCTAAAATCTCCAGATACGCCAGGATCAGTCAGGAGGATCTAATTAATGAATAATTAACACTGTCTTCTTACGCATCCGTGAGGTCACAAAAATTAATTCAGAGGTAAAAGTTTCATTCCGTTTCCCCAGCAAACTTAATTTGGGTAAAAGCATCGTGCTGTATTACCGGTGGATCTATTTCACCATCTCAGCAGTCATGCCGCATAATGTTTTCCCAAATACATTTTATAACAAACACAAAACACCGGCAGCGACTGCAAAAATACAAAAATCACTTAGCACAGCGCCCTATTAAAATAGCTTACCATTTCATGATCATTTAACTGCCTTTTTCACCTGCTCAGAAAGTCCATCTTTGGTCCAGGACCCAATCCCAGCAATACAGATTTTCCTCCTTCATCCATCGGTATCGCGCGTAACTACTGGTGTTGAAATGCCCCTCAAAAGCCTTGGTTTTTTGCATCAAATTCAGGTCTGGTATTGATTTTCCTGACTCCAACTTCTCATTGAATATTAATCTGAAAAACGTGCTTAATAAACTCGAAACTATATTCACATCTATCACGAACCAACAACTCAGGCTAGCTCGCTAGGTGGTTTACGGCCGATTCTTTTTTTTTTCGCTAGCTTGTGATTCGCCTGGGGGACAGCGGGCAGAACCTGTCATAATATTAGCGATAACAAAGTCCTCCCATTCATAGGGGAAATATGATTGGATCATTTTACTGTCATTTGATTTTTTCATCTGCATGCGACATGCTTGTAGCTAGTCAATATAAGTAAGGCAATTGGCATGAATTTACAACGTAGCCTATAATAGGCGCTGCCAGTAATCAAGCTACCGGGCTGTTAAGTCACAATATGAATGTCAATTCCAGTAACCAATCTAACTTTATAGTCAGTGACAATGCCGTATTTTATATCTGACAGGAAGTGTTGTGCAATAACGTCTGATGCTTCTCGTGAAGATATTAGTCCAATTACTTGTGGCTAATTTGACGCCAGCGAAATTATCAATTTTCAATATCAGTATCTCCGAAGTATATTAGCTACCTAGTTTCTGTGATTATTTTTAACTGTGCCAATTGCGCATGTAAAACGGAAGAGACTGCAAAGTGGCAGAAAAGATCAGGATCCGTTGGACAGTTAAATAGACATTTCCTATAGCTAATTCTTATCCTAGCTGGCTATATTCACTCGCTCAACCAAGCCTTTAACAAGTGAACGAAACAAAAATAAATTGACATGGCCAATTGGGAGAAGTCATAACTTAGAAACACAGACAAGTAACCTGGGGTATATTTCCTAACAACGCTGTAGCTGCCAACTTGCATAGCTGCAACCTGTGATCAAATGGTTCATCCTATGCAGTAGGGCTGCTCGATTAATCGCATCGCGATTATTTTAAGCGCAATAAAAGTAACTGCCACTATGAGGCAGGCAGACGAGCTTGCTTATTACCTTTTCTATGACACATACCTAATGCGGTCATTTGAAATGCTTCCGGGAGGAAAACTGTGATTTGAAGTCCGCTAATTACCAGCGAGGTTGGACAGCCTCCATCGCCTTGGCATAATTAGCTTACCTTTAATCAATTCCCGTATACTTTGCCTAACTTGCAGTCAAGCCATTTATTCAGCCAACTGACCAATCAAAACCAAAATGTGGCCTATAATGATTAAGAAGAGATAATGAGAAGCAGACAGACCTAACCAGGCTGCCGTGTTAGATTGAAAGAATGTTAATAATCTGAATTAACAACAGACCTCTGAATACCACCTCTCATCGGGGAATTTTGTATGTATTATTAAAGATATTTCTTAATGAAATTATTTTAAGATGGCCCTGGTTTTAAGCGCTTAAAAACAGTGGCGGGCGGTGGACGGAAAACCGAGGGGACGGAAAACATCCCTTGAAACAGATGAGATTAGTGACCCGATTTCAATCATTGTTCTTGGTCAACATGTTAGTTTTCCTTATAATGAAATGTTTAGGCGAGTGAATAATAAATTCTATAAGATGTACTTTTATTGCGCTTAAAATAATCGCGATGCGATTAATCAAGCAGCCCTACTATGCAGCTTAGTAGCTGATATCAGTAGCGACTCAGCTTTTGGGAAACGCACCCTAGGCTAGCTAACATGTTAAAGTAAAGCTTGTGGTGCATTCTCGATTCCCAACGTAGAGCTGTAGCAAGCTAACATATTACACTAGCTTGTTCTGGGTTCTGCTTCGTGTCGTAGCCAGAATAAATGCATGCAGGTTTTTTTTTTTTCAAATTGTACCCCCTACCCAGTTTCCTTTCCAATGAGAATTCCAACTATAACCGTTTCAAATGCGCTTTTTTGGAGGAGTTATCACAGGCACCGCCCATAAGGAAGTTGTTACCGCCATGGACCTACCGCTCGTCCAGTTCCTCGCTATAAACACTCAGTGATCTTCATGCACAAGATATCATGCGTGCAAGATCTTATGTGGAATAATCCTAACTCCATTTTAATTTCTTGAGCTGAGATGGACGAAGTAATGTCAAGTTTGAGCTGCGTTTTGCATGTTTTTACCGCAGTAAGATGAATACATTTTTTGAAAGTGATTTTATTTGTTAGTGGCCCAACCGGACCAGTGAAATGCGAAGTGTGGTGGTCTGCACCGGCCCGGAAGGCCTAAAAAACGTCGCTGGGCCATCGAATCAAATGGAATGTCGAGCCCTGCATATATGAACTTCCATTTGGTGACCTTGAACTTGACCTTCAATGAACTTCAAAGGTCAAACTTTACAGAGAAATTTCAAAGACTTATATCACCAAATCGTGACAGATAGAGCGTAGGTTTGTATGAGAGACATATAAGAAGTCATCTATGAACCCTATGAATCTATGAATTCGGTGACCTTCATATTGGCCTTCGAAGGTCAAATGTGACCTAGTGAAAATTCAATGACTTGTATCACTAAAGTGGTCTCTGTTGGTGCCTAGGTTTGTGTTACAGACATCTTGGAAGTCGCATATGAGCTTTCATTTGGTGACATTCAACTTGACTGTTGGTGACCTTGGAAGGTCAAGCTCGACATAGTGAAATTACAATGACTTGTACCATCAACATGATCACAGACATAACCAAAGTTTGTATAAGAGACATTTAGAAAGTCATATATGAAGTCCATTTGGTGACCTCAACTTGACCTCCTGTGACCTTTAAAGTTGACAATTGACATAATGAATTTTCAATGACTTGTATCACCAAAACTGCTTTAGATCTTAGGATTGTATTACAGACATAAAATGCATGTGAAGTTTTATTTAGTGACCTTGACTTTGACCTTCAATGATTTTAAGGGTAAACTTCACATGAAATTTTCATAACTTGTATCATCATTGTAAGATTGCTTGCAGGTTAGCAACAGGACCCTTGGTCCTATTTTTTTTAAATCAAGGATGCCATGTCCTCTAGGCTAAGAAGGGGGGAACATCTGGCTTTTTATCAGTGCACAGTTCAAAAGCCAGCATCCATGATAGCATGGGGGTGCATTAGTGCATGCGGCACGGGTAAATTGCACATCTGTGAAGACAGCATTAATGCTGAACAATATTTACAGGTTTTGGATCAACATATACAGCTATCCAGACATCATTCTCTGGTAAGGCTTTGCTTATTTCAACCAGAGAATGGATGCATAGTAACAAATTCAGGGTGCTAGACTGGCCTGCCTGCAGTCCAAATGGGTCACCCATTGAAATATTTGGTGCACAAATGTGACAAGACTCTGCCAAAGTGATGAGAAGCTGAAATCAAGTAAGAATGAGAAAACATTTTGCTTTCAAAACTACAGTAATTGGTCTCCTCAGTTCCAAAACAATCCCGGGGTGTTGTTAATAGAAGAGATGATTTAACAGAGGTCAAGCTGGCCCCGTCCCACTTTTTTGAAATGTGTTGCTGGCTTCAAATTCAAAATGGGCAGATGTTTTTCAAAAAATACAGTTTCTCAGTTTCAACATTTGAAATTTATTTCAGTTTATTTTAAAGTTTAAATGATTTGCCAATCATTGCAGTCTGTTTTTATTTATATTTCACGCAATGTCTCAACTTTTCGAGAAACGAGGTTGTACATTGAACAGTTCTAAACCCAATTCCAGTGATTTCAGCAATCTCCATAGTTAACTGTTTTCTTTGCTTGATGCAGGCCAATAATGTGCCTCTCTTGAAACACAGTCATGTCTATTCCACAATCATGGTAAATGTTTTCCGACACAGTTGTTTAAGAAATGAGAAGCTTCACACTGCATCAATCAGGGTTAAAAGAATTGTTGCCAGCTGAAACATTAATCACTGCTATAATGATTCAATAATGGGCTCTAAAGTATTTTCTTATGTAAATCCAAGCAGGGATTAATCTTTTGGCGAGGCAGTGTACCGTCTTTCCTGTTTGATTGGTTGATATTCTACTCACACAGTGTTTCTTCATAAACGCTGTTTGAAAATATTTTTCCCATACATCAGTCGAGACTGCAATGATTAATGCCTTCACAAAGCCCTGGGTTTCTTGCTGTATAGTTCAAACTCCTTTATGTTACCTGTATCAGTTTCTGGAAGTTGGAAAAATCTGTCAGGGCTGTAATTTGTCATCATTGTTGCAACAATGTCAAATCAAATCCTTTTCTAAATTTTTATTATAAAACTTGTTGCATTAATTTTAGGTCCCTACAGTGCCCACAGCTCCAGATTTGAGCATAGTGTTGCTCTAAGTGTTGCTGTTTATAGTAAATACATGGGTTTGTACTGGTCTAGGCATTACTTAATTTATCTCATTACAGTCACAATCACCCTTTCCCAGCCCAGACGTTCCCACAGTGTGGAAACCTTCCAATCCCCTATCCCGCCTAAAACATTCCTTATTCCCAGAGCACGGCCCACGCCCTGCCGGGTGCCGAGGCGTCCAAGCGTAATTCCAGCGGCGCTGTGCCCCTGCTCCGGGAGGGGAGGGAAGATTAAAACTGGCTTTTCATTCCAGACGGACAACTGCCAGACACGGCAAGTCCCTCTGACCCCTGTGTGCCATACGGAGTCGGGCTCGACGGCAGTCCTCCCGCACTCAGTGCTGAACCTGCGCAAGCAGTTCCTCCTGATTACTGGCCCTAGAGGCACGATCGTTCATTTCAGAGTTTAATCCAATGTATGAAGGAATGGAACAGTACAATCAAGTTGATTGTAGGAAATTAGGCCCAATATGATTAAACGCCTCAAGCACACACCTCATGAGTTATCGACTTCTTTTACTAGTAATAATGGGCTGGATCCAAATAAAGGAATTGCTGAGGAGACCGTGTGCACTGTCAAAAATCCATGGACAGAGTCACTTTGACATCAGAAAACAAAGCGCGATTGTGGTCACTTGGGAGGACAGCAAGCTCTTCCACCAAGGGATGTGGGCAAGTCTTGAAATGTCAGTGTGATGCAGGATTGTATGAAATAGGACCTGCTCTCTACCCATTAAAAGTACTAAAGAGGGCTTTGGAATATTCCGGGGTCAAGCAGTGGTTACGGGAGTGAGGTGAAACTCCGGGCTTGGGACTTGGCTGTTACCCCATCATTGATTTTTGTGCTGTTCATAGGGAACAATTGTCTGTGTAGCAAAACTACATCCCTAACACTGAGTTGCACAACACCACTGCCCCATCCCTTTCACTCTAATCCACTGGCCAGGTGCCACTGGAAAAAATTGGAATTTAATTATCCTATAAATCAGAGGCCTGGTATATTTTCATACCGTCTGTCTTTGGCTTGCAGCATGCACGCAATAAAGGCCAGGTCTAATTGGTGCAGGGCGTGTTAATAGAGAGAGGTGAGGCGGCAGAAATACATGGGAAGGACATGGTTGGTGAACCCAGTGGTACCCACCATGCCCTCACTCTCAGGGTGCTGAAATATTACTAGTGGGAGCAGTGGTTGGTGAAAAGCTGCAGAGAATACAGTCTAGCTGCTTGAATGCAGAGACACGGATTATGTTCCAATTAAAAACCAAAAATATCTGTCTAAAAGCAGCATTTTGTCTTATGCTAAGTCCCAAGATATTATTTTTATTACTTTTTTGCTAAATAAAACAAAAATGTTGGCAGTGACAAATGACTCATTTTGACTTTTGATGACAGGAAAAGATGTTTTATTCAGAAACTTATACAAGCAAATATTTTAAGTGTTTCAACATATTTAGTGAACCCTTGACTGACTCAAGATAATATAAAGATTTTATTTTAAGCACTGCAAGTGCTTTTTACTCGGAGTGAATGTGATGTTCTATTATTTTATGAGAATTACACATTGACACGTTTACTGCACTGTAGACTTGCTCTCACTGATCCTTATGCTCCTTGTTGGTGCATTTCCAATACCCACTTACTCCGCCCTCGTTCTAAAATCTTTCTCATTACGGATATTTTTGGATATGAAAACAGAATGAGGGGGAATTCCGTAGGATTTCGTCAGTGTTGGTTTTACTTCCCATCTAAATTGAGCTCTTTACTATTTCAAAAAAAGAAAAAGATTATTGCAGCTCGTAGTTATGAGCTACACCCATCACCCGCCAATCAAAATTTAATTGAGCATACAGCCATCATTATTCAAATGTAACTTGTTCGAGGCTGTAGTTTTTCCCAGCCTGTGAGCTTGGCAATCACATTTTTCACAATTATTTGTTTGCCGGCAGTGGAAAGAGCCACAGCTGGGCAGGAGATCTCATGTTGAGATGAGGACTGGAACAGGATTCTGTCTAATTAGGGTTTTCTAACACTGATTCAGAGCTCAGCGTACTAGAGCTCCTTGCTCTCACGAGCATCTCCTTCTCTTCTTGTTAATACTGAAATGCTCTCTTTAGTGTTACCTTACAGGCGTGTATCTGATGCTCAGGTCCATAGCAAAGAGCCGCACAAAGGACATTAGCTGGCACAAGGAAGTCCTGAAAATGCTTGAGGGAAGTACAGTTTCAAATGCCACAGATGGGACTTGGACTCTGCGGTGAAATATATTGAACAAAACCATCAATAAAACAGTCCTTGTCGGCATCTGTAGTATAAGGCTAGAAACATAAACACAATAGCGTCAATCCAATTTTTAAAAACTGAAGTATTTAGACATTACAAAGCTAGGGATGAAGGAGCTGTGCTGCCTGAAGAAGTGAGTTTTTCAACTGTTGCCAGAGTCTCTGGTGCTATGGCCTTCAAAGGGAGGTCATTGCACCCCGTGGGAGCCAGACCGGACAGCTAATATGACCTGTAAACTTTTTTGTCTTTTTACCCCTCAGCCCCGACTAAGGGGCAGAGGAGTGCTATAGTCCCCTTCGCAGATGGGTGGGCGGACGGGCGGCAGGTGTGAAAATTTGTCCGGACAGTTTGTCTGTAACCGCTTGGGTTAGGAACTTGATTTTGCATATGTGCACCGGCTTTAGTGGGTAGGCATGCCTCGTCGTGGTTGCGTACCTGAATGACCTTTGACCTCGCCTCACTGACCTTCACCTTTAAAACATTGTCTAGGCCATTTCACTCAAACCGCTTGGGTTAGGTACTTGATTTTGCATATGTGGACTTGCCTTGATGGGTAGGCCTGCCTCGTCAGGTTTCGTACCCCAATGACTTTTGACCTTGGCTCAGTGACCTTCAACTTTGATTCAGTGTATTGGGGCTGATGGGTATTGCCTTCACCCCAGCGAAGCACATTTTTAACTGTTTCCTTGCCCTTTTTCCTTCATTTCGGTTTACAATCCTCTTCTCTCTGTAATCTTTATCTCTTTCTCTGTCCTTTTCTGTCTTTGCATGCCTCCTGCTTACCCTTGTTCCCAGATGTGGATGAGTGCAGCGATGAGAACACATGCTCCGGAGGTCAGTGCCTGAACACAGACGGCTCCTTCCACTGTGTGTGTGAAGCCGGCTTCAGGTTCCACTCAGAAACAGGAGAATGCAAAGGTGAGGAAAACAGGTTCCTGGCTCAAAGGTATTGATATCTTGCCATTTTGATATTCCAGGCATACTTCAGCAATGAAGCCCATGAAGACCACTGAGTGGACCTTAGACAGTCTGTCCTACCTCTGAAGTGTTAGCTTAGTAGCCTAAAAGACTGGCATTGCAAGAGGCCCACCAGCAGCCCTACCACTCTTGTAAACCCTCAGTTAGAGGGTTAGAGCATGAATGACCCCATTGTAAGATGCAAGTATTTCTCCTCCCTCTGGACCATGGCCCTCTCTGTCTTCACAAGTTCTTGAGTCGCTGAGAAAATATTGTGGTTGGCTGGGTGCTGCTAGCAGTTGGGGCTCAGAGGCTTAAGCGTTTCATGGCCTAGTGGCTGTCATCTGGGTCAGTGTGCGTGCATGTGTATGTTGGGGCCAAATACATCGATTTTTATTTATCTTGGTGCATGTTATTTCCTATAGCCTACACGAGTGTGACGGTCTCTCTCTCTCTCTCTCTTCGCAGATAGGGACGAATGTAAAGAGTATGGCAGCAGCGTGTGTGGTACCTGGCGCTGCGAGAACACAATGGGGTCCTACCGCTGTTTCATGGGGTGCCAGCCCGGCTTCCACGGCCAGGAGGCCGGAGACTGCGGTGAGTACTCCTGCTGATGCGCCCAGCTCAATGCAAGACCTTACAATACATTTATTTGGCTGACACTTTTATCCAAAGCAAAGCAAGTGCATACTTATCAAAAGTCATTGAACCATTGACAGGACCCAAGTCAGGTGAGCTATTAATATTCTACAGTTTTGCATAGCGATGAGAATTAAGACTAGATAGTTCACTTGATAAGTACAGTCGACAAAGTTATGGTATGCCATTAACTGGAGGTCAGGCATGATTACAACAGATAATATGTGTAAACAGAACTGCCACATCAGGATGGAGATACAAGCGCAACATGAAAGATAAATTATGATTTGGAGAAAAATGAGTGTCAGTTGATCTGACTGCATGAGTGTCAGGGCATCTTAGTGTCAACTTGTATGGGGACGATTGCCTATCATATTTTCTGAGAAACTCTCATCCCAGTGTATAACAGCCACTGCATGGCCAGCTTGCTGTGATTTGGATGCTTGAACCATGTCTATGATGGGAAGATTTACATCGATTTTCTTCGACAACCCCCGATTCAGATATTCTAATTAATATAATGGGTCTGACCCAAACTGTGCTGTTCAGTTGTTCATTGCATATCAGCTATACCTCCCTCAGCCCAGTGAGCCTTTCCAGAGTGGGTTCAGCTCTCTCGGCAGCGTAGGGGATTGAAGGCAGTCTGACCCAGGGTGCCACTGCAGATCCAACTCCCTGGGCTCGCAATGAAACAGAGCTCTGGTCAAACAAGCAGCTGTCCTCACTTCCATGCTAATGTCAAACAGCCTCCTTGGCTAAGCAACTCCTGATTGATCCATACGTGTTGTCCAACCAGTTCAAGGCCACAGGCGCGGCCTGCTGGAACTTCAGACAGATGTATTCTCCTCAGGAAAGCAAACTATCTTTGCTCCAGTAAACCGGCTCTCTCACGCACCGGCCTTTCATTGGAAAACACTGGGCAGGGGTAGTTACAGGAGCAATTGAACAATTACACCTGCGCTTCTACAGCAGTCATGGCAACACAACAAGACCTCATTCTTGGACCTGTTGAACTGAAGGTGCTTTCTTAGTCCTGGATTGAATAACTTCATGATGGTTGATCCCCAGGAACAGAGGGGCCACTGCTCTACTGTACATCTGCTAGTTAAAAAGAGCTTGGACTACATAGGAGTCCAGACACTTAAATTGACCACGTCTGTCATTGGATGTTGATTTGTTCTTACCTGTAGGGCTTTTAATGGATGACCTGACTGTCTTTGGCTGTGCAAGCCAAGCTCATACAAAGGCCATGAAACAAAGGAAGAAAAGAGAGAGCCGTTTACTTTAGCTGAACATTGGCTCCATGTGACCTCTTCTCTTTCACCACCCTGCCATAAAGAGTCCCAGTCCCGGTTTCCCAGCAAGCTTGTGTATTCTGTTTCCATAAAAATCTTGAAATAAATGGCAAGACCTCTCCTTCCCACAGCACCCCTCTGGAAAACGGGTGTGGTGGATGGCCTGGTGCTTAGAATGTTTATGCTCTGGTAGGGCACTTTATGGTATGAACTTCATTTCCCCAAGACCTCAAGGGTGCTGAACCGAGGTACCATACACCACAACACGCAGTACCTCAGGCTACGCTGCATGCCTTCCCCTTCTGTTTTTAACCAACACCGAAGGTGCAGTAAAAATATCCGCTGGCATCACTGCGGTCCCAGTAATTTACTTGTTTATGTCTGCATTGCGCACATCCAGGCGCGATTTATGGCTTCTCCTTAGTTGAAGTTTATAGTGGCAGGCGCCCTAATGTTTGGAGGTAAGGGAGCCAGCTGCCACCCTTCACTCTCTCCCACCCTAAAGGCTTTTCATTCATGTTTCTGAAAAGGTGACTGCCTGCAAATTTGATTAATGGCACTCCCAGCCAGATGTTTTACCTGCTGTGGAATGTCAAACTCTAGTATGGAAGGACACTATGACCTCCACAACTGCTGGTGGCAGTAGAGAGGCAAGAGGAGCCTGCCTTCCTTACTGTCATGTTCTGAATGTTCCACTACAAAATATTTCTCCTCTTTCTGGTCTTCCCCAAAGTGTCGTATAAGCCCTTCCACATGAGCCCAATCAGAACGTAAGGTGCTAGAGGAATTGGAGAGAGGGTACTAAGCCAGCCAGCAGTCCTATGTGCTCTGCATTAGTGCAGAGGGGGCGTGGATCTCTGCTTTAATCTGCTTGCCTCTTACTGTCACCATGTCACTGCAGAGGAGGATGGCTCAGGCATTTCTGTGAGCTCATCATGTCTGATCAACAATTCATCTCAATAGGGCTCCCAACCCAGTGCTCCATGTCATAAGCTCATATACTGGCACCCGCTAATGTAATTACAAGTGCCCCCTTGAGGCTGTGATAAAAAGTACTGTCAGATCGTCTGAGAATCATTCAGGCTTTGTTGCCTGTAGTTGTGTCTGCATTTACCTTCATGATAATAGCACATTAATCAGAGCTAGCGCTCACTGCCATTAACATGACACTTTTCTTTGCCACTGTGCCAAGGAAAGCCTTTATTGGTGTGTTTTGTAATGCTGACTCTCTGAGTCACCGCAGTCGGTAACAGCGAGAAGTGGCTGTTGGAAAGATTTGAGATGGATGTTGGCGCAAATGTTCATTCTCTGAAATCATAGTTTAATAGAACCAAATGAAAATGGAGACATAACCTGGCCGGACATAAACTGAAAGACAAACAGATTTGTAGGCTCTCGATCCAAGCGGACCTCTTCTAGAAGCTTCACAGACTTGTCTTGATGCTCAGCTTCCCCATTTTGGCTTTTCATGCCTGAGGCCTCATTAATAAAAGTGTCCATTGATTATATACTGAAATGCTTTACATGTGAGAAATAAGAAGTGGTGTATTGTCAAAAATTTCCTAATTCATAAAACTGTGAGTACATTAAACTGCAGGAATTTTTCATCAAAATCAGCATTTTCCTTTATTGACTCGTTTTCTAATTATCGTAATTTGCAACCGAAGACACGGTTTCTCTCCATATGCATCTAACAGCGATTAAATCATGGGCTAAATTCAGTACAGTGGCAGAACAAGAACAGAGCATTGGGTTGCACAAAACATCCGTTTAAAACAGTTATTAGTCCTGACCTGTTCTCAGTCATTTACATAATTAACAGAAGGTTCACTCCGAGAGCGCTCCACTCTTACCAGGTGCTGCTTGTTCTCCCCGATTAGGTGTGACGACAATCATTCATCTGGACGCGTATTTGCTGTATTTAAATCAGCGTTATTCAAAATTGCATACCTGTCGACTCTCACGCGAATAGCTGGAGCCGCATGCTTTTTATAGCCTATTGAACTGCCGAGTGCCACTTTTTTTTTTTTTTTTTTAATCAATCCACACAATACCGAGAGTGAAAGTCCGCATTTCATTGGAACGCGGACCAGTTCAATCAACGCGAAGCATTGGCGTATTAATAAGTAAATTATTTTTCTGTACTGAATTTAGCCCATGATTTCATCACTGTTCGATCGCATATGGAGAGAAACCGTGTCTTCAGTTGCAAATTACAATAATTGGAAAACGCGTCAATAAAGGAAAATGATTGAGAACTAGCCAGGACTAATTGTTGTCATAAAGTGGCGTGTCTGTGCCCCCCCACTAGCTACGCCAATGCACAGAGTATACGCTGTTTTACAAATAAGGCCGTGAAGTCAAGAGGGATGTAAAAAATGGCTTCTTAGAGGCACTGCCTATCTGCGCTTTGAACAGATCCTTTGGTGCTGAACAGAGTGAGAGGTGCTAATTCCAAAAGTAAAGTGGTCTAGTTCTACAAGTTTTACCCTGAAGTTGGGATTGATGGAAACAGCACAACACTCCCTCCATAAATCAAATTCATAGGTGATGTAAAACCCCATTATTTTGTTTCAATCACTTGGGTAAATACTGCATTGAATTAGCTTGGAGCTAGAATTAGAATTGGTGAGATCAGCTGACTGGTTTGTTAGTGGGAAAACATGGCAGTTCTGATATTTCCTGACCTCTAGATTTTCCACTGCTGCTCACGCACCCATGCCGGTGAGCACCTGCCACACACCGAGCTCCTGCAGGCTGGCCGACCAGTTGTGTATCTCAGCAAAAACACAGCGTCCATCCCAAAATCATCCAGTCAAGCTGCCTGTTTCTCTGTCAGGCAGGTAGAGGAGTTCACTGGGAGGACTCAGTGGTGACAGCAAGCCTGTGTCTTCTGCCAGACTCGCAGAAAGCTCTCCTCTGTGAGCTAATGGAAGCCAGGCCCTGGGGCAAGGGCTCCTCCTCCCCTCTTGGCCCCAGAGCATAACTCAATTTATCTGGCAGGCTCACTGCGCCCTTTCTGCGATGTAACATTTAGGAGAGCTGCGGGAAGGAATAAAGTACTGCTGGATGGTTAGCAAAGCACCATTGCCTTCTCTCATCTGTAAAAGTCTGCCTTACCCTCACTTTTATTCACTCCATCGCCTGCAATGCAATACCTTTTCGCGTCATCCAAATTACTGTGACTGGCCACTATATGTGTTTGCAGATCTCTTATTTTTTCATGTGCAGTCATCTGTTAAAAATAGTCCGAAATTTAAGATTCTCTATAAAGATTTATCGACTAGAAATGTCCCACTGTTCTGTGTGTTGGAACGTGTCAGTGCTGCAGAAACTTTGACCTTTGTCGGGAATCTGAACCACTGTGGCTGACAGTGGTGCTCCCCCGGCCCCTGAGCTGTGGAAATCCTCCGCTCTCTTGTGGCTGAGGAAGTGTGGTGTAGAAGTGCCTGCGCCGCTTCTATTCCAGAAGCAGTTCACTTTCTCTCACGCGGCTTACAATCACACCTCATTAGCCAGGCTCTGAATCCCCCATTTTGAAACAGAGGTTTTTCATTTTCATGCTGTGCAGCCACTGCCTCAACCACCATATAGCATATAGGATGACAAACAAGCTGCCCAGACAAAATAGCATGGTGGAAAAACTCCCAAATAAAGCCCCATCTTTTTACTTGTCAGATGTTTTCCTCTGGTCAGGGCTAGGAACCACCTGTAGACCTTTCCATATAATCCCTATAAGCTCAACGTTACCCAAGCCTTAACGCCGGCGTTACAGGATTTTCAATGGTGTGCAGTGAGCCTCTGACCCTTAAATGCACAATTGCTTTCAAGCTGTTCCTGTTTAAGATCGCTTGATTAAAAATCACACAATTTATTGACTGAATAATCAAGACTAATATATTAGCCTGTAATTATTAAGAAATTATTGAGAAATGACAGGAATCACAGATGGGCTACATTGACAATGCACTTAATAGTGCTGTTGCAGGCATGGAAAAAAAATTAATCCAATACTTTCTCTGAATTCCATCTCCAGTTTTAGCAATTTTTTTTAGCAGCGCAACAGAATTTATTTTAAGATTGCACTTAATCAACGTTTTCAGCGTTCAAAGAAATCGGCTCATCTCCGCAAAGAAATTGCAGGGATGAGTAGTTACGCACTCCTTGCCGCGATGCTATAATAATTAATTCATTAAATTAACAATGCTTCACACGTGGAAGCGTTGGTAATTGAATAATTTAGTCAATTGGTTATTTGTGCATCGCGAAAGTTTGATGCCTGGCATGCATTTAAAATTATTTAAAATCCATGCCATGCGTCAAACTTTAAAAGTCATTGATGAGGTCATTATTGTCCAGCTTCTGGGAAAGTTGTGAAAAGGCTACGATATGAGATTTAAAGAATGGTAATTATCTAATCAATTCATAAGAAAGGAAATCTAAACCTTTTACACCATCTTCAGCACAGCATAACTACATAGCATTCTACTTTAAGATGGAATTTTAAGAAATTTCAGTTATTTCCATCCATGCAATCTCATATTGCAGCCTTCCTCTAGCGCAAAGCTGTGTGTCTTAATCAATAATGGCTACGCAGCTTATTGGCAGCCTTTTCGCTCAGTAGATTAAATCAATAAATTGCCTGATTCTTAATCGGAAACAGGTTCAGAGTTACACATTACGGCAGCTAATTTTTTATTTTCACATTTGCAAACTTCACACGCAGACCTGGGTTGGCAAAACTGTGTTTTTTTTTTAAACAATTTCTCAGGCATAACAAGCCAATCAGACACTGACGCAGAAAAAAAAATACTGTATACTGTTTTGTGAGCTATGGGAATTCAGTAGGTTCTAAAGACATTGACGTTTTATGCCACCATTAATGTGGATAAGAAAATGCTTGATTACTTTTGCAATGAACAATAATGTAAGCTGAGGGGAAATAGACAGTAATTGTACAGTACTGATTGATCCCCGCAGCTAAATGAGTTAACGCTTAGTTGCTAATTAGGATGTGTAAATGGAACGAGTTTGGAGAGGTTTTGTGCTTTAAGGCGAGATGAGAGCCAGGCAATGATCCCTCCGATGGCAAGTCCCAAGTGGAAGAGTTTGCCGATTAACAGTCAGGATCAGGGCGACTAGGCAAGCCATGGTGGATAGGCAGTCTGTGGTTGGTACCGGGAAAGCAGTCTGTGTAATTCTGGGTGCGTTACACCGTGCACCAACTCAAACGTCTTAGCTGATGGAACAGGAGGTAATTTGCCACTCTGAGAGCCACTGAAGAAAGGGAGGGCAATACCTAATAAACAGTAACTTGTTTCTTTAAACTTTTCTTCATAAAGTTGATGGAGGTGAGCCGAGCTCTAACTGGCAAGACTGGTTGAGGAACAATGAAGGGAACGAGACAATCCAGTGAAGGGAAAGCTTAGCAACAGAACTTAAGTGCATGATAATGCAGTCAACATTAATGGAAATTATTGCTTGCAAAGCACATCAACAAACACGGAGGGCGGGGAAAGAGAAGAGACAATTATTAACTAATAAAGAAAGATGCACAGAAATGGACACAATGGAAAACAACCAGGACATGACACTAGTTTAATATGAACTATTGAGTTAAGTAGTAATTCCTCTTGAATGAGAGTCATCTTCGATTCTCCTTCTGAAGCCTGCAGGTCTTTCCAAGCCCAAAAACTTGGTACTTCTGTCTTTTAATACTGAGTTGGTGGAGTCTGATTACATGTACATTTTACAAAATCCATGGAGGTCACATAGGGACAGGTACCCAATTCACTTTATCTAAACTGAGCACTAATGGAGGTGTCTCATCTGAAAATTGAGATCGTTTTTGTGGAACATCCAAAATAAATGTAAGGTAATGCCCAGTTATCACTCTCCTGTTTTTCAGTGTTTTGGTGAGGATGCTTTCTTTTTCATTCTTGTCGCTAGTGACCTATATTTGACATAGTTGGGTCTTTCAAGTCATTAAATGGTGAGGCTAGTATGACAGGACAAGATTGGTTTGTCACTCCTGGATGTTTAACATGCAGAGGAAAAAGAAGTTATCTTCATGTTTAAATAGGATGGTTGAGCATTTTTTGGAAGTCTTGTTTTACACAGTATAGGCCTTTTAGTGTTCGCTCACAATGCTGCCTTTTTAAAGGAGGACTATCATGGCTGGGAAAGTTGGGTGTTATTATTTCAATATATCATGAAAAAAGCTCCTACGACTTTGTTTTCTTTATTTTGCGATTTCTTTAATTTTTATGAGCGATTTTACAAAACTAGTGGACCGCGCCATTTTCACCAAAGCAGAGGAAAATTCACCCTCGATCCGCTTGGGGCGCCCCTAATCGTGACGTCAGTGCAGCTGTCAGCACCATGAATTTCCATTGTCCTGTGGTCCTGCATTGTGATTGTTGAATGACCGAGATATTCCCGCTTCCTCTATGGGGCAGACAGACGAGCTTGATTATTACCTTTTTCTATCCGACACAACTTTAATTTAGAGGTGAACTAACATCAGAGGCCACTTGAAATGCTTCCGGAAAGAAAAGTGCGATTTGAAGTCTGCTAATTACCAGCGAGGCTGGACAGCTGCCGTCACCTTGGCATAATTAGCTCACCTAAATCAATTCCCGTGTACTTTGCCTAACTTGTAATCAAGCCATTTATTCAGCCAACTGACCAATCAAAACCAAAATCAAGCCAATAATGATTTAGAAGAGATAATGAGAAGCAGACAAACCGAACCAGGCTACCATGCTAGATTGAAATAATGTCAGTAATCTGAATAAATATCAGACCTCTGAATTCCACCTCTCGTCGGAAAACTTTCATGTATTATTAAAAAAGATTTCTTAAAAATAAAATCATGTGAAGATGGCCCTGGTTTTTAAGCGTCTAAAAATATATAAAGTAGAAAAACATTGTGTGAAGCGCATCAAACGTGAATGTGAGAGAGAAATTATTTTCGCATTGCAAGCAATGGACAAATGCACCGAAGACTGGGCAAGCATGTTCAGGCAAATCTGTGCCGCAAATTTAAACATTTTTTATTTAATAATTGAACAAGATTCTCACACAACGGCCAAATGTAATAATCAAGCAAACACATTCAGGCAAACTGCGTGCTGAACTAAGCAAAGTTAAGGTCTTCAAAATCATCCTCCTCTACTCGACAATTGCTTTCACCCCCTTCCCATTTACTTGGCTCAATTTGCAATCAAACAGTTGATTTGCTAAATGAACTATTTTAAATTGGTTGGTAGCCTAATTTATTTAGATATCCATGTATTCAGACATTTTGACATTGCATGCATCATGCACATGAATGCATGTGGCAGCCACAGTGACGTTATGATCTCGCAACTTCTCATGCCACTTGTGGCGTTAGTGGCGGCCTCCTGGAAACAGCAATTCCGGCATTTAATGGTCATTTAAGAGAACAGGGGGTATGTATGGACAAAAAATCGACCGTGGATATTATGTTGGAGTTAATTGCCATAAGATTAAGTCAAAACGTGTAGGTCAGTATAGTCCTCCTTTAATACCAAATTTCCTCCTGTTCTGAATGACAACTGCTGCTGTTGATTAGCAAGATTATGCTCACAAAAGGATCCATTGAATGAACAGGTCTGAGCCAATTAACCTGAAAAAGGACAGAGCCTCTCCATGCAGGTTTAACTAGCCGTGGGGGAGTAATATCGCACAGAACACTTGCCCCAGACACCAGAGTGCACCACATTTGCTTCAGTCCGTTGCTGAAAACCACCCTCTGTTCTTCATTTCAATATAAATGTGCACTGTAAAGGATTCAATTTTACTAGGCTGGTAGAGTCTCCTTAGTTTGATATTAGCAATAACACTCATAAACACAGCATGTGGTCTCAATATACAAAAGGAAAAACTTGGTAAGAAATTTTAAATATTGGCTCTTAAAAAACCACCCACCTGGCCAAAATTTCCTTTCCAGAGACCATGAATTTGATATGGTCTTGTGGTCAGGTTGAAGCCTGCGCCACGTGAGCTCACAACAGCACAAACAATGTAACCAGCGCAAGCACATTTTGATGCCCTGATGGTAACCACATCTGATGGAGGAGATGTAGTGGTGGGAATTCCTTCTTCTAATACATTTACAATGCACTGGCTGCCAGTTGCAGGCAGAGTCAGATTAAAAGTCCTGACTCTGGCTTATGCTGCAGCAAGCAAGACAGCTCCTTCCTACCTCCACCCTGTACACACCTGTTCAACCACTTTGTTCCACGGCAACAGGACGACTGTATCCCCCTGCCCTCCGTTGGAATGCCAGGCGCTCAACCCGATCACTTGGCTTTTCACATCTTGCTCCCCTGTGGTGGAATGACCTGCCCACCTCCCTAAGACCTGCTCAGTCTCTGCAGATCCTCTCATGACCTCAAGACTCATTTGTTTAGACAATACCAGACCTTGAGCCCCCCTCCCCTGCACAATTAAAAAAACTTGCTCTGTATCGTTCATTTCCATTTGCTTTTTTCTGCTTGTTAGTTGCCCACCGTCTAGTCAACGCTCTACTTGGTCATTACTTGAGGTGACAAATGCATAGTAAAGACTGTACCTTGTCTGGTTGGTTGTATTACAGTGTCATTGACCTAATTCTTTGCAGTTGTGATAAGTCACTTTGGATAATAGTGTCTGCTAAATAAATGTAAGGCAAAGGCTCCCAACCATTGAGCGATGTCTTTCGGTGAAACTTTTTGGCGCCATTTGAATGATGTCTTAGATTTACCAGGGAAATAAGAGCAACCTTCCCCCCCATTCCACCAACGGTTGGGGGAATAAGAGTAACTTTCCTTTCCTGTACCATCAACGGTTGGGGGAATAGCCACTTTGTAAATGTAATGTAACAGAATGCGGTGAGTCGCATGGCTGACTGCAGAGTAAAGCAGAATTTTTGGAATCAGGGTCTTCGTTTATACAACGTTGTATATGCTGGAATTTAATTAAATTCAGTTCCTCTATCCATATTGGTGTCTGTCTCCAAGTTCAGTCTTCTGCACTGTTTTCCAAAAAAAATGCTAAATTTCACTAAAGATTTCAGAAAGGAACCACTAAGAGCCTTCCAGTGGGACTATAGTGCGTCTGAGAGTCAGCCCAGTCCAGACGGTGAGCCAGCTGAGACCGCACAGCTGCCGGAATGTGCTTCTTCCTGTACTTTTGAATGCGAGAAACGCATATGAGCTCCAGCTTTACCTTCCAAGAGTGCTAGTGAGATTTAGAAGTGCCTGATTTGTTCATCTACAGGTCTGTTCTTGTATGTGCATACCCTCATACCCACAATCCTTCCCTGTGCCCCATGGGTGAGTGAAGATGATGAATCCGTCAGATCCAGTGAAAAATCCTCTGTGGTCACTGCATAGGCAGCTTCTTCGAAGACCCACAGAGTAACATAAACCTGTGCCCTTCCAGCTCCTTTTCTGAAAAGCTGCGTTGAGGCACTTTGCTGGAGCACAAAACCGCTTGAACAGTATTGAATTGCCCTTGGCATGCTGAGGCCTAATATGCTTGCACTGATGGATATCGGGAACGATTACAAGCTGAACCACTCCTCAAAAGCTGCCAGCCGGCCAAGTAAGGCCTATTTGAGTTTCTTTTACAAGAGGAGCCCTTTAGTGGCAGGAGTCAGCTGTGATCAGGAGGCATAATTGATCATTTAAGTTTGATCGCCCCTACCCCATAAAAGTCTTTAAAGCCCAGTAACTGAGCAGGTAAGTCCTGTTATTCCACTGTGGGAAATTGCTAGTTTTTAAGGTTTCCAAATACTTACACTGATTGAATTTACTGTGAGGATGAACTCCAGAAAGTGGATACGGGATGTTTGTATAGTATGTTGCATTGGACATTTCTTGTCCATATGGATACTTTTTATTGATTCAGACAAACTGGTTCAGGTCCCTATTGCACTTCATGCTGAACAGTTGAAGGGTTCCCATGGTTGTCCAGCATATCTCTCTCGCTCTCGCTCTCACTCTCTCACTTTTATTCTCAGATTCACATTGTACTTCACTGGCCAAAAATTACTAAGTGGCAGAAGTGTAAAGCTGCCAATCCAATATGAAGCAGCTGTGTGACACAAAAAGAAATGCAATCATGCTAACTCTCTGTCTCTCATTTTTACTCTTGGTGCCTGCAGATATTGATGAGTGCATCAACGAAACAATCTGTGGAGACCACGGGTTCTGTGAGAACACGGACGGCTCGTACCGCTGCCAGTGTGACCTGGGGTACACCAACTCCCCTGAGGGTCCTGGGTGTGTGGGTATGTTTCACAATCAGCACTGCCAGACATGATACACAAATACTGTGATCTGCCATAGTGCAAGGATCCCCGACTGATTTCTGCTTCTCATGTGACTGTTGTGCGGTAACTGCACAAACTTATCCTAGATTCATTGTTGGGGGCACAAAGAATCTTGAGCATCATTCACTTGACCTTTTGTTGAGTTAGTTTCTTCTGATGTCACAGTGTGGGACACATTTTATTTTAGTAACTGGTATATTTGTAATGGGCCACAGCGGATAGCCATGCCTTCGACAGAGGTTTCAGAGATGTTTCTTCTAAATTGCTGTACAGTTATATCTCCTACGCTAATGTCCAACTCTAATCCTTAAACATACATTTAAGAGCCTCAGTAAGTGCTTTAAAATGTTACCAAAAGGGGAACAAGTTGAAAATCAAATAGTCTTGGGAATAAATATGCAACAGAAGAGTGAAAACATTTTTATTTTTCTTGTGGTTGTTGTGTTCTTGGGTGTGTATGTGTGTTTTCCTCAGTACATTTGCGCATGTGCACATATGCTCAGCATTCTCTTGAGCCAAATGGTCTCCTCTGCACCACAGACATCAACGAGTGTGAGATGAGCACAGCGCTGTGTGGGCAGTTCCTGTGTGAGAACGTGGAGGGAACCTTCCTGTGCATCTGCCCCAATGAGAATGAGGAATTCAACCCGGTCACCGGGCAGTGTCTGAGCCGCTCTGGGATGCTGGGTGAGCACCCTGACTCTTACACATTGGTATTTCACCCATCTTACCCTGTCTACCAAAGCAGCTTCAACTGTACCCTACTGTTGGTTTTACTCAGAGGAGCATGGTGTAACATAAAGGTTAGGGAATGGGGCTGGCAACGCGAAGGTAGCATATTTGATTCCCCAGTGAGGCACTAGTGATGTCACTTTTGGCACTTAACCTGAATTGTAAATTTCAAGCGAGAGATGTGGATGCATTCAAAAAAGCATGACAGCTGTGTTTTTGTAGTCCGCCACTCATATTACACTGTGTATTGTTCATGACTCGTGATTTAACTGAACCAAAGTGTGTTTTGAAAGTGGAAACCACCATCTTACTCTGTAAACACAAACAAAGACATAGTACAGATTGCTTGAGAAACTCAAAAAGAAGAGGAAAGAAATAAGAGGGAAGTTTCCTGATGAGCAGCAATGACAGAAAACACGTGAAACTTTTATAAGGACAGAAAATAAGAACGGAGAGTGCTTTTACTTCGAGACTTGAATTGAATTTCCTTGCCACCAGCGTTTATATAAATGGGTAGGATGTTTACTTTGTCAAACTATTCGCTTTTCAGGCATATGATTCTTGTTCAGCACTAAATCCCAAATATGCGTTGTGTACTTTTCCTGCATTCCAGGGTAAGCCCTCGACATGCACTAATCAATCACAAGAGAAATTAAATGTGCGCTTGACTTGGTTGCCAATGTTTCCATTCCCTTAAGCCCACTGTTTAACAGTGAATGCGCAACACCTACTGATAAATCCAGGCGAGGCTGATCTGCATGGTTCAGGACTCATAAATAGTTCTGAGTCCAAGCTGTGCCCCCTTGTGGTGTCACACTGCATTATCTTTCACTTTTTCATCAAGAGGAACACAGAATGCCTTTTGGGGCTTTTTTGGGTTTTATCCCGTCAGCAGAGCCAGCTCTGGCCATTTTGGTGCCCTAGGCGAGATTAAGTTTTGGCGTCCCCCCCCGAAGCCATTAGACACACCGCAACGGTTTCATTATTTCACAAACAAACACACCAAATTAAAAAATACAAAAATATCAAAGCTCTAGCGCAAGTTTTATGCAACTATTTACATCCTAGTGAAGTCCTAGAGACAGCTTCCTCAACATGCATTGAAAAGGTGCTATGTTTGAACAATACAAAACAGTGCAATATACAACGTAATACAAAAATAGAATAGAGATAGAATATTGAAGTTCCAGTGCAGGTTTCACTCAACTATTTACTAAGTTAATCTTAGTGAAGGCAAATATATTTTCTGCAAATATTTCCTGAGTGCACCTGGACAGTTATAGTGCAGGTTAGGCTGATAAATTTTTTTTTGAGAAAGAAAATGCCTCATAACATTGTGATCAATGTACAACAGTGCTATCGAAAATACATTTCCCTGCCAATTAGTCTAAGCAACTGTTGCTAATCAGGCACAGTAAAGTGCGAGAGGATTTGGTAATTCCATAACAAAACTCCTTTACTTCACTGACAAAATTCCCCCTTGTCAGAAACAATTAAAATAATTCCTCCTTTTAAGAATTAATCCCTTGGCTACCATACGCGTCCGTCTTCTGAAAGTTGCAGACCACTGGCTGTCTGTGAACTAAAAGAATTTGATTTTCCTGTTCTATTGGAGTAAGGGCTGATACAGGATTGAACACATTTTTTTTGTTAGATCAGCACAAAACAACCAATGGGTACACTTACTTTGTTTCTGAAGGGCCACGGTACAATCTACAGCACTGCATCATCAGTAGAAAAGCTAATTATAGTGAAAATCATAAAGACGTGCAGCAGCTACCTCAATGTCAAAGTCGATTTGGTAGCGTTTGTCCAAATTTGCTTGTTTTGCGGATTGAAAACTATGGCAGCTTTTTAGCTCTGGATGACTACCAAGGTAATATCATCAATTTCAACATAGTTTGACAAACCTGAACAATGCTATACAACTGAACTGCATAGTCAGGCTTAGAGTCGTTATGATTTTCACTATCGTACTTGCATCATAAAGTGGTTGACACAGTTATAATGCTGAGTCTTCAAACTTTCCAAAATAATATAGTTCTCCAACGTTGCACGGTATTTGACAGTTTGAAAACACAAACCCCAGGCGGCCCACCCTGGGGCCGATGCTCGTGAAAGAGTTGGCTAGCTTTGCTTGACTTCAACTTAGCTACCCAGTACAAATAAAACTTCTTCACACAAAACAGAATTTTTTTAGTAATAAAAGATAACTTGGCTACCTTTATCCTGGGATTTATTTTCCTCCTCTTTGCTCCATTTTCTATACTGCGCATCTGACGGCTTGGACTTTTTCATCACGTGAAAATGAAATGTAAAAATAGCAATAACCAACCTCTTGACATTTGTCATTCGGATCCATCTCTCTCTAAGGTTAAAATGCGCATCAGTCTCCCATCCCCCACTTCATAGCTGTGCACATGACACCACACCACAAGTGCGCGCCCAATGGAGGCAGGTCAAATGATGAGAAACTACCAGGGTGCAAAGCATATTATTGCTTACTTCTTTCTTAATTTGATAATTTGTTTGTTTTCAAGGCAAAAAAAGAAGAGAAGGCACTGATGGGTGCCACGATATATGTATGTATTTTTTTAAAATTGCAATTTAACTTCTTTTTTTTTTGAGGGCGACCAGCAGCGCCCCTCCAGCACGCGGTGTGCTCTAGGCGACCGCCTGCATTGGCAATGCCAAGAGCCGGCTTTGCCTTTCAGCCAGTCAAGATGTCATATGTGAATGAATAGGGTACGAATTGGAGCTCTACTCAATTGACTAATACAGATATGTTTTTGAAATCATATTCACACATCCATCCATTGTATAACACACTTCTCCATGGGTAAAGTCACAGGGGTGTTGGAGCCTATTCCTGCATGCAATGTGTGAGAGGCAGGAACACACTTTGAACAGTTCATTGATCCAGGGATCACATGCTCACTTAATCATACCGGTGTAGACTTTCCCATTTTGTGTGATAGGCGTGGCTGGACTACAGGAGCACCAGGAGAAAATCCATTCGAACATGGGGAGATCACACAAACTGCTCACGGAAAGGCACTCGGCCAGATTCAAACCCTCAGCCCTCTTGCTTTCAGGCAACAGTAGCTTCCACTATAAGCGCCAACGCTACCCATTGCCTGTCTGTGCTACCCGACATCACATTCACAATTGCATACAAAAAAGTAAAACATTAGCCTGTCTTTTGTGGTTCACAGACCCAATCGAAATTCCTCAGCCTGATTCAGCACCCTCTGATGGGGAAGAGAAGAGGAAAGAGTGCTACTACAACATCAACGATGCCAACTTCTGTGCCAATGTGCTGTCCCGCAACTCCACCAAGCAGGAATGCTGCTGCACGGTGGGGGCTGGCTGGGGGGATAACTGTGAGATTCACCCCTGTCCCCTCCCAGGGAGAGGTACGTAGAGCAGGGGGGCATATTCATCATATTAATCGTTTTCAGAGGGCATTAAAAACCTACAACCAACTTGGGAAAAGTTGGGGCAGTATGGAAAATGCTCATAAAAACAGAAAGCAGTCATATATAAATTTACTTTGACTTGTATTTCATTGTCGACTGTATGAAGACAAGGTATTTAATGTCTTGTTTTGTCAAATTCAGTTTGTTTGTAAATGTACATCCATTCTGCCATTCAGGCCTGAAAGGCATTCCAAAAAAGTTGCAATGGGGGGCAATTTAGGACTATTAATGAGGCCAGAAAATTTTGAATAATGATGTGATTTGAAACAGGTGATTGAAATCATCTTGTGGCATAAATGCAGCACCCAGGAAAGGCCCAGTCCTTCAGGAGCAAAGACAGGCCAAAGATTTGCCCACAATGGCATTAGAAAATCATTGAAAGTTTTAAAGAAATGTTCTTCAATGGGAAAGTGGGAAGAAATTTCGGTATCTCACCCTCTATGGTGAGAGCACTCGGCCGGGGGACCATCTGAGCACAAATGTATCCCGGATACGAATCTTTCTCCCCTTCAACAATCCGCTCTCCCCTTCTCAACACAACCAAAGCAGCCCAACTAGGGGCCTGATAGACAAGCTGAGATGAGTTGTTGTTTGTAGCATCTTTTTACAGCAAATGATTGGAGGGAATCACAAAAAAGAGCCAGTTATGACAATAAATTAACATTTTGAACATTTTTGGGCTTATTAGGAATCAATAGTGCCAAAAAAGACTCAAATCGCCCACTAAATCAAACTTGTTCTGTCGGAGGCTCCTATCCAGCCATGTGCCGAAAATTAAGGGAATCCACGAATTATTTCTTGTTCTGCAATGAAGCAAAATCTCTGTGGCGGACGCAGCAGAAACGGCGGCAACTTTCTTCTAAAACCACAGTATTCCCCCAAAGTCTTTTGGGGAGATGCAATTAAAGCAGAGGTCGCGTTAACCGAATATTTTCCGTCATTGACGGAAATTTTTTAACAATGACGGAACATGTTGAAGGCCGTCCGTCATTTTGACAGAATGGAATTCACACCCCCGTCCAGTTGGTGGTGGGTGTCATATTGTCTTGAGCATTGTCTTTGATCTGTATGATCCTGTATTCCTCATATTTTTGTAATATGATCATTTGCTCCAGTGGCGGGCGGTGGACAGAGAACAAGGAGGGCGATAAACATGTCTTTAAACTGCTAATTAGTCTTGATCTGTTTTCAGTCAATTTCCCTGGTAAAAGACACTTGAACTCTCCCCTCTCAGGTGTAGCTAATTGTCTTCGTTAAGACGAGAAGTCAAACGCACCAGCTGAACGCAAAAAAGAGCACATTTATCTTTTTCAATTAAACAATCATTACGCACAGGTTTGACGACTTGCTTAGGATGTGACAAAATTTTACGCAGAAAATCCACAGTGGTTTTTTCGTGAAGAGTTGCCTATAAGGCATGTAAATTAAACGTTTTATAGAATTTATTATTCACTCGCCTAAACATTTCATTATAAGGGAAACTAACACGTTGACCAAGAACAATGATTGAAATCGGGTCACTAATCTCATCTGTTTCAAGGGATGTTTTCCGCCCCCTTGGTTTTCCGTCCACCACCCGCCACTGATTTGCTCTTCATTTGTAAAATATGCTGCTCGGCTGCCGGTAGATGATTGGTCATATGCTACAAACGCTGTCTCTGTTATGTGAACACGCAGATATCTAGGTCAGGAAAGCCCCGGTTGACATAACGAGTTGATAAGCAGCTTCGTAGGACCGCTTAACGAGACTGCGGTTGTTAGGCTTAGTGAAGCCCAGCAATAACTGAAAGCATTGTTCATTTGCGCACTGTTACTGTGTGGGGGGAGAAATCATTTCTGATGTTTTATAAAGTTCAAACAGCAGTAAGTTCGAAAATCCACGCAGTGCTGTATTTAACACAGTGCGCAATGTATGTCGACATGAATCACTGTCGGCATCAGCTAATGCATAATCTATAAATTATTCTATTTTTTTTTTTAATAAACGATTATCATTTAAAAAAATAAAATTACAATGACAAATAATTATTGATTATGACAGAATTTTTATGCCCCTGTCCGTCACAATCACGGACAATCAGAAAGTGTAACGTGACCTCTGAATTAAAGATTTAACAAATTTGGAGGAATTTCTGCGCAGTAAGCGAAGGGCGCAAGCCTAAGCTGAATAGTCATGCAGCACTGCATCAAGTACAATCAGTCATGATATGACCACATGGGCTCAGGATTACTTTGGAAAACCTTTGTCAAGTACTGCAATACATGGTTACATCCTCAAATGCCAGTTAAAACTTCAAGATTAATCAATATTTCAGGTTTTTTTTTTGGAACAAATGAATGCTAAGTGCTCCAGACCAAAGAAGAAAAGGACCAATCAGACTGTTACCAGCAAGAAGTCAAAAGCCATGCTCTGTCATGATATGGGGTTGTGTCAGTCCCCTTGCTCAGGGTAACTTGCACTACAGTGAAGGCACCACATTAATTCTGAAATGTACAATGAGATTTTGGAGTAATATACAGTAGTGTGCAGTGATGATTAAAAGCCACCACTTTCATCTAAAAGGGGTCCTAATAAAATGCTTCTCTATTACTTTTTGGTGAAAATGTATTGAACAATACTATTGTACACAACAAGAACAAAAAGAAAAATCATTCCCACTAGAATATTGAGGTAAAAATATGGGTAACAAACAAAAACACTGAAAACGTAAATTTTTTTATAACAATTGAAAGGTGTCGCAAATTCTTTTTTTGACTCTTGCATAGCCTGGATGCATGTTTGAAGGCTCGTTCCATGATTATTGATGCTAAAACCAGTCTAAACTGGTTTTAGGCAAGGCAAGGCAAGGCAAGGCAAGTTTATTTATATAGCGCATTTCTTACAACAAAGCATTTCAATGTGCTTTACAGATGATAAAGAGCATTGTAATTTAAGGAAAATACACATTTAAAATACAGAATAAAATAAGAAAAAGGTAAGACAGAATATCAATTTAAAAACAGATCAAACAAAGTCTAAAAATAGATTTAAAAAATAAAAAAAATAAATAAATAAACTTTTATTTATTTACATTATTTATTTACATTATTATTCTGCAAAATTACCTCTGATGGTCAGTTCTTCCAATATATGAGGTGACATGAATTGAGCAGTGTCTCAGTGTTAAACACAATGGCACGATGAAAGCTCTCTGAGATTGTTCGTAGCCGATTTGTGGCCTTCCATGATGCTGAAGACTTTATATGCTGCCATGGCACTCTAAGAAACACCATCAAGCATTTCAAAGAGACTGGTTAGCTGAAAACTGGAGGCAATAGAGGTGCGAAATGGAAGTTTTCACGGCATTATTGCTCACTGCATCGAAATTAAAATGCTCACGAGACAGCAAATTTGCTTACAGGGAGCTAACGCAATGCCATTAACAAATATTAAAACCTTTCTTATGCCGCGTTCAATGCTTGGTCAGTATGTTTACGATAATGTTTTCCCCTTTAAATTCGTACTTTTTAATCTCATTAAAAAAATAGGGAGTTTATTCTAGGTCTTCTTTCATAATCCGATTAACAAAAGGTTGAAACGATACACAGAGAGAGTCGAGATTTTTTTTTTATTTATTATTAAGATTTCTATCCTTGCAGTCTCGAATCAAAGCATATACATGAATGAATCTTTCTGTCATTGTCACCTCTTAATCATTACAGGCTACATATAGGCTAGGTCTTAATTGTTTGGTAAAAAGTAAAAATTGATTGATTGTCAATCAGGCATAGTACGTGGAAACAGGTTAACAAAATCCAGCGATAAAAGGCGAAGTCACTGCCTCCCTCGTCAGCACGTCTCTGAAGATCTACTATTTCCAGACGCCTGTGTGAAAATGGTCTGAACATCGAAAGAATCTCTTTGGAATGAATTTCAAACCATATGGAATGGTTTAGCGAGTGTGGAAATTAAAAAAAACTATGTAAACACTATGCCTGAAAGATGAAATGCTGTAATCAAGGAAAAGGGTGGCCCCACCAGATAATGACTTTCTCTCTCAAAAGATGATATTATTTTAATTTTTACAATATATTACCTTATTTTCATCTATATGATCCAATATGACATTAAATAAATACTTGAATAGTACTTGGTTTCTAATTTATCTTCATTTTTTTAAGTGTGTAATCATCACTGCACACTCATGTATGCTGCCTTCAAGATGACATCTTATCCAGGAACACCCATATTTCAACAAGACAGTGCAAAACTGCATTCTGTACGAATTGCAAAGGCATGGCTTTGTAATAAGAGTGTAAGGGTGCTGGACTGACCTGCCTGTCGCCCCAACTTATCCCCAATAAAGAAAATGAGGCGCAGTTTGAAACGGTAAATTTGACAACGCAGACCCCATACTTTTGCTCACCTTAAAGTTTGTTCGCAGGAAGCGTGGGACAAAATTACAACTGAAACTCTTAATCACTTAGTGACTTCAATGCCTAAATGTTTAGGAGTCAAAAGTATTGCAACATTACAAGGTGGTAACACTTTCTTGTCCCACCATTTTTAGAAATACGTTGCAAAAATCAAAACTAAAAGAAGTGTCCATTTTGAAGAATCAATAACATTCATGTGGTGAAATGTCAAATAATTTTCTGCTGTATTTTTCTTAAAGTACTACAGTTCATTGAAAATTCACAAATCACAGTTTTCAGTTTTAATTATGATTTAAAATATCATCCCCACTTATTCTGGTTTGGGGTAGTGAATCAAGTGGCCGATGGTTCAGCACTTTGTTGCAGGAAGGATCATCCAGATTCTGAGTGGAAAAGTCCCTCAACATTTTATTCCAATCATCTGGACTTATTAGCCTCAACAAGATGGAAGGACTGATTAGTGAAATCAGCTTCCTGAGCTCATGGGGGGATTAAATTTGGGGCAGGATTTTTGCTTTCTGACCCCTGGATTTTCCACCCCTGGTTCAATGTTCCCTGCATGTTATCTTCATCATTGTGAGAATATGGCACAGAGAGTTTTGAAAAGCTTTGCCTCTGACACTGCACTGTTCACATAAAGAGCAAAATTTTCTGGCATTTTCTGCTTGTCCGTCCTGGCAAGCTACATGTATACATCACAGGCAGGGGATTATGCAACAACGATGTGATCAGCGTTTGTGGGGTAGCGCTTTAACTCATTCGCCACGTTTGTTTCTCTCCCAGCGGAGTACAACCAGCTGTGTCCGCATGGCAGGGGCCTGCTTCCTCTTCGCGGTCCTTCCCAGGGCTTTGGCCAGCAGCTCTTCAAAGGTAGGCAAGGCCCCTTTCCCAACCATCCCCCTGCTCCCCTTCCTTTACTCTCTGGCCTCTTTCAATTCACAGACCACCGCATTGGCAGAATTAAACACCCTTGATATGAACGCAAACTGCTGCTGTGATACTTCTGCAGTTATCACAAGGCCTGTTTCTGCTCACCGTACATTTCCTGTCCTGTTAATGACTTCTGAAAGGAACTTTTCTCATACCTGAGGGCAGTCACAGCAGTCATCTAGTCCAAGTGCACACCACAGCTTGGGTGTTTGTTCTAAAATGGCTGTGAGAGGACCCTTTAAAGCGAGAGACGGTTCTTGTATGAGAGTTTGAGTTTTTGAATGCCAGATGATTTGGCCTGGGGTCAAATCAGAATGGAGGTATGATTTTTGAGCAAGCGTTATGTAATATTACTATTAAAGCTTTCCTCAGTGAGGACCAGTTGCTCCGTATTAAAAAAATCCCATATACTGCACCTATACTTTGCCAATAAGGAGGCCTACAAACCTGTCAACTGCAAAACTCCATTCTCTCAATTGTAAAATACAGCTTGCATGCGAGTAATTACAGAGCAATGCCGTTTCTCTCCCTCCTTCCCTCCCTGGGTTATTATTTCCAGATGCGGACGAGTGCGAGATGTTTGGGCCTGAGATCTGTGAAGCGGGCCGCTGCACTAACTCATACTCAACGTACTCCTGCTTCTGCCGCACGGGCTACTACTACGACACCGTTCGGCTGGAGTGCGTGGGTGAGTAGCTCTCCCTGTCAGCCACACAAACCTGCAGATGCTATTGAGCGATAAGGCCAATTGCAGCTCGCTCCACTGAACTGTGGAAAAAGACAGCAAACTGGCCCTTCAGCTCATGTGGTCTGTGTCAACTGCTGTGTTTGCTCGTGTTGTGAAGAAGAAACTTTCATCTTTGTATAGGAAAGACTCAGTACATGTACACTCCCAAGCAAAAAAACTGGCACAAGGCCAAAAAGCCAAAATATGAAACTTATAATGGTCCTAACAACAAATAATTGGTGAGGAAAATAGCAAGACCAAAAAAAAAATGTATAAAATAACTTAGTGTGAAGAGCTTTTCCCTTTGATTTAATTCAGCCTCTTGTATAAACGTTCAGACAGCTTTTTATACAACGTAGAAAGGAGGGTTGAAAAATAACATCTGACTGTTCATCTCTAGAAAACAACTCTTCAAGTGTGCGAAGCCAGCTTTTTGGAATTATTATCCTGTACTCAGAAGCACTGACTTTTCACAATAAAACCTCTCAGTTTCACAGCTTAACTGTTCACTGCTGCAAAAGTTAATGAGCAAATGGAGGCACAGCAGGTCTCAGGACTGCATTTAAATCCTCGCTTATTTTCTGACCAATGATGTGTTGTTAAAAGCTTGACCTATAGGAACCCACGGTAATACAGGTGTGTCACAAACGCTTTTCAGTAATTCGTTCCATGTGGTCCACTTGAAGCAGAGGTGGAACATCCAGGTTCGGAAAGTGAAAGTCCTCTAAAGTTTTGTCTCAATCATCTGGATGTGCTGATTAGCCCAATTCCGCAACCTGGCAGCAGGTTTAGTGAAATCAGCTGTCTAGAGTTGCGGGGTGAAGACACCAAGTTTTGCTTTCCCACCCTTGAATTCCCCCCCATTGGTGTGTGACACGCTCAAGGCATCCGCGTGTGTTCATCGGTTGCAATGCGTCCCCTAACCCTTCCCCCGTCCCCCCAGACCACAACGAGTGCCTGGCAGAGAACACGTGCGTGGACGGGACCTGCTTCAACACCCCTGGCTCTTTCAACTGCTTCTGCAGCCCGCCCATGATCCTGGATCACACCCGCCGGCGCTGCATCTCTGTCAATGCTTCCGAGGGTGAGCCCGGGGAGTCGCTACAGCTGCTCTCAGATAAGCGTTCACTGCCACGGCAGGAGCCCTGGGGTTTCCTCCCAGACTTTCAGTTGCTCTGATATGCCTTCTTACTCGGCGGCAGGAAATCTCCAGGTGCTGTAAAGCAGTGATTCGCACTGAAGCCAGATGTTCGCTCCAGTTAATCAAGCCACTGTAACCAGAGACTGAACATGCACCAGACACCTGTGGCTCTCTTGTGGCCAGAACAAATGTTTTCACCGCCTTTATTTGTGTAGTTGGTCAGGTTTAAACAAGCTTATTAGTTAAAGAAAGCCATGAAACCACAGGAATACTTTTGGGATTTGTATTGCACGAAAATCTGTCCTCTAAGGTCATGTCAGACGATGCACAATGTCATTTGGGCTGAACTGCAGTGAGCTGTGGGCTTTATCTGCCGCTGACCCTGTGTGCACTTGAAGTCTTCTTGCTTCTCCTACAGAGAATCGGGACCTGGATGAAGATTTTCACGTGGACATTTGCTGGCAGGACTTGAAAATAGATAATATGTGTGCACGCCCCCTGGTGAACAGGATGACCACTTACACAGAATGTTGTTGTCTGTTTGGAGTGGCCTGGGGAAGCCAGTGTGCTTTCTGTCCAATGAGGAGCTCAGGTAAGCCTGCTTCAAGTTATGTCAGAGTAGGGTTTTTTATCTATTGTGACTGTTGTTTCGTATCAAAGGCAGAAATACCAGGGCTGCAGGGGGAGCAGTTGCAGCTGGGCCAGCCTGTGATGGGAGCCCATCGATATGTAGGTGTGACTACGTCAACACTGTGGATGACGGATTCCATCACATTATGCATTATTAGATGACATTGAAGAGACTTACAGCTGTTTTTTTATGAGGCACTTCTCCCCTCATAAACAACATCAAAGTCAAATAAATCTCTGTCATGGTGATGAATATTTTAATGTATTTAATCAGTTTATGTCTAATACTCATGCAAATATGTAGGGGCCTATGTAATGGGTAATGAAATTTTTTAATTAAAATTGACGGTAGTTTGGCCGCATACTTTCTGTTAATATTATAGAAAATATCCTTCCTCTTGCTTTTCTGTTGTGGAGACTTGTTGGGAATGTGGTGACCAATCAAATGCCCAAGGAAGCTATTTTTTATAGCTAGCCTTTCCCAGTGATGTGACTTATAAACTGCAGGGCAGGCATCAAAGAACAAACACCGGAATGTGAGCAAAAAAAAAGTTGAGAGGAAGAGGAGGGGAGGGTAAAATTGCTCAAATTAGATTATAATTTTTTGTGTTCTTGTGTGATGTGATCAGCTGGCAAACAAGGGATGGTGAGCGCCTGTTGGTAAGCTTACGTTTACCCTAGTTAGCCATGGAATTGTCTTGCTAGCTTGCGAAGTTGGCTAATCGGAGAGCAACTGCCAGCATCGGACTTGGTTATGTAGATGCCACTGGTTAATATTCCCAGCTCGACTATTTTGCCTACTGAAGATAGTCAGCAGCTGTGTTTAACGTTAGGTACGTAACTAGCACTGAATTTTTGTACAAAGTTCATGTGGACACTAAATCAGAGATTCTAGTTCACAAAAATACTTTGAATGGTGAAAAAATATCAGAGCAAAGTGAAGTTGCATGGGTCTGAAAACGCAGAAAGATTTCCTGGCTAGGTATCTAGCGAATACATTATACTGATGGTAACATTTGCTGATAATGCAACATAATCTCGTGTAATCAAATAAATTGCAAAATTATATGTCAATTGCTCAACATTGTTACGGCTCATAATGAATGTTTATTACATTAGCAACATTCGTTAACTTGTATTTGTTTTTATTAGATGGGTGGCCTGTGAATCAGTGGTTCAAGATTTTGGGAAGCTATAACTTATTACATTGGGCTATTTATCTTACATAAGGCAGAGATAGTGAATCAAAGACTTCATGCACATTATGCCTTTCCAAATGCACAAACTGAGGCAATGCCTTTATAGTTTGCCAGTATATAGCAGTCAGTGTGTGCATTAATGAACGGAAACTAACGGGATTGGATTGGGCCTTAAAATAATTCTTGCACCCAGGCCCAACATCACACACTTCTGCTACTGTTCCGTATCATACAGAAACGCCATTGTATAGTGGTGGCCCATTAATATTTATACAGTGGCATGTATCAAGGCTATAATTCTATCCTTGGTTCTGTCCATTTATCTTCAAATTAAGGTGCAGACTGGGAGCTTTAATTTGAGTATATTTTCATCCCTATCAAGAGCATTGTGTAGGAATTAGAGCCTTTTGAAATAATATCACTGTCTAAATAATTACAAATCTCCCCTCGTGCGTTTGTTGTTGATTTAACAGATGACTATGCTACACTGTGTAACCTGCCCAGAAGAGTTCTAGAAGATACTGACAGCCTACGGGAGAGAACAGGATATGAGTATGGGCCAGATGGGCCCGAGGGCCCTGATGGCCCCCTGTACTGGGGAGGTTACGCACCCATCGAGGGCGGCAGCTATTACAACACTTTGGGATCTGAGTATGGACCCCAGGACCCCCAGCTGGGCACATTCTATCCAGGGTCAGATCATAATGATGACTATGGCTCCCGTGAGCCAGCGAGAATCCCTGTACACCGACCCAGAGAGTTCCAGCCCCACCTAGTGGACCCTTACACTGGTGTGTATCTCCCGGTCTGTATCACAGCTGTCACTGACTCAACTGCACAAAACAACTATACCCCAACTACGGATACTCTGTAGAGGTGTTATCACTATATTAAAGTGTGGTATTTATAAAAACATATTCTTCAAATAGCTGACAATAAAACTGAACCAGTTATTCAGGTATAAAATATTATCGAATGAAAGTATAGTCAACAAAACAAAACTAAAGGACCACTGTGTTTTTTCTCTATCATTTTTTCTTGTTCTGAGATTCTCAAGATGCTGTCAAGCTGTGGTGAGAGCATGTGGTGGTCACACAAAATATTGAAATGACTTTGGAAATTCTTTAACGTTTTGATTTAATGGTCTGGACTTGGTGTGATTCTGGTCTTCCCTGTGGATACCCTGTTTTGGGGTAATGAAGTTGTCTGGTCAAATGTTTGCATGCATTTTGTGTCTTGGATTAACAATAATGACACAAACAGCACTTCGGATTTATATTCAGTTTTTACATTTTACATACACTGGTCAAAATAGAGTTCCTTAACTTTTTTCTGGAGTATAATTATATCCCTGAAATACGAGTTTCGGGGATATCATGGATTCGCCCCACCCGCCGCCGCCGCGTCCGCAGATTTAGCCATTAGCGCGATAACTCACAAAATACTTTACATTGGATTCTCATTTTTAGCATATGGGTAGATATGGTAGAGAGGATGAACTGACTAAATTCTGGCCAAGTATGCACTCCTAGGTTTGCCACCAGGTGGCGCTATATATTGAAAAAATCAGTTTTTTGACCATGTCTCTGGAACAATTACTTACACAGACCTCAAATTTGCCTTGTATTATAGGTCTTGTAAAGGGGAATCTAATAAAGGGGACTTCGAGGATTGGGGAATTTCGGGGATATCCCCTTGCTGTCGACCGCCGACAGCATAGGCCTAGTTAGCCTGACAGTGGTTTCTTCATGCTAAATAAATGGCACTTACTTCATTGGGGAAAAATTTGTCAAATGTTTTGTGTACTTACCAAAGCTGTTACCACAGATGTAGTGCTTCTTATTGTGAGATTTAAGTATGGATTATTTGAACAATTTGAGTGAGATAATGAAAAACCGCATTATAGAATGGGAAGCAGGCCAGATCGAAATTTAAGAGATCTAAGCACTCTTTTTTGTTGTACGTGGTACCAATACCTGAGCATAGTTTACTATGTTGACTGGCTGTTATACTGCTGGACCAGAGGTTTGCAATGGATGGGATTGTCTCTCTCATCTTTCAGAGCGCTATGACGGGTTTGAAGGCCTGCAGGCAGAGGAGTGTGGCATCCTGAATGGCTGTGAGAATGGCCGCTGCGTCCGTGTGCGCGAGGGATACACCTGTGACTGCTTCGATGGCTACGAGCTCAACCTCGCCAAGATGGCTTGCATTGGTAGGTTGCTTCTGCCTGTAATCAGTGCCAGTGTTTTGTTTTTTTTTTTGTCCTTCTTTCCCTTAGTTTAAAAGTCCGAAGTGTTTTACTCTGATTTTCAGTTTCAAGTGCATTTATGAAGATGGGACCAAAAGCAGGCTTATTGACTGGAAGAATATACTGTTTAATATGAGTGCTGTTTATAACATTGTAATTGAGAGTATGGTTTTGTTCTTACTAATTGGGAGACATGCATAATTAAGGCAGCTGTGAAGGTGATTATTTTTAATTTGACCTCAAACAGAAACATATGAAAACCACTGTCAACACCAAATGTCTGTGAATCAGTGCTATACAATGAAAAATGTATCATTTAAAATCTGTGATTGGTTTAGCTTGAAAGGGAAACATTCCTTTCACGATGTTGGGATTACAGCATTGTATAGGAATCCTGATACATTGAATGTGATAAATCTTCGTGTCAAGAATTTTCATGTTGTACATTTTAATGACATATTCGAAGTCAGTGAATCTGAACCAAGGGCCTCTCCAAGTACCATATAAACATGCCAACACCATCTCAGATATCGAAATTATGTAAATGGTCCTAGACCTTTGGATTTAGAGCAGAACAGGGACAGTCAAGGCAGCCCACTGAGGAAATGGAAACCACTCTCAGAGTATTAATGAAAGGAAATCCTATAAAATGTACACATTTTCAATGTAAGTAGCAACAGCTGACTCACCCAGTGTACCGCTGGAAGTTCAGCTGAAATCCAGTGTTTACACGCAACATGACGTCATGCAGTGTTACTGTACATTTAAATCATCTGACAGTGAGAGATTTGCACTCGAGGATAGTGGAATGCACATCAGAGCTGAGAAGCACAACAGGGCTTTACCAGGACGCAGGGAGAACGTACATGTGCTTGTGATTACTGTGGTGTGAAAAAGTATTTGCCCCCTTTTGATTCCTTCCATTTTTGCATATTTTCAGCCTTAAATGTTTCAGATCTAAATAATTTCAATATTAGACAAAGATAATCTGAGTAAACACAAATTGCAGTTTTTACCCCTCAGCCCCGACTCGAATTTTTTATTCTGCACAATAACTTGCCTGCGGCAATCCACGCCATTTTTGCTCTGTTGCTTGGTCTTGTGTACTAACAGAAGTCTATCGAATTTGACGGCAATTGGATGTCCAGTATGGCCGCCACAGCCACCATCTTGAATTTTGTATTCCGCAGGATAATTGAAAACGCCTTCGTTTTATATTTATATTCATTCTAAACAATTTAGGGGCTGAGGGGTAACAGCTGCTTTGCGGGGTTGTTTTTAAAATATAATGTAATTTATTGAAGTAAAAAGGCAATCTAAATGTACCTGGCCCTATGTGAAAATAGAATTGCTCCATTAGTTAAAAATCAATAAGTTAAAATTATTTCATTGATTCTTGTGTGCAATTTCAATAGACACACGCTGGCATGATTACTTCCAGCCCTGTTGAATCCAGACATCACTAAACTGGAACCTGTATGGCAATGTTAACACTAAAACATAATCGCCCCATTAAGTTATGTGAATTTCTTCTCTTTAACTCCACTTGTCATGAAAAGTTTTTGATATTGACTTCAAGTTTATAAGTTTTCAAAAGTTGAAGTTATCCATTGTCTTGACTAATTCTTGACTAGTTAACTCACATTTAGATAACTCACATTTTTAAGGCAGCCAGTGAACGTTGGTTTTTATTTTTAGCTATCTTGAAATGTACTACAGTGAAGCAGGCAAAAAGCAACAAATGATGCCGCAACCTAAAGAAATTGAAGAACAGATTAGAAACAAAGCTGTTGACATCTATTAGTCTGGAAAGCCATTTCTAAGGCTCTGGGACTCCGGGGAACCACTGTGAGAGCTATTGTCTACAAATGGAGACAACGTGCAACAGTGGTGAACCTTCCCAGGAGTGGCTGGCCACCAGATTTCCTCTGAAAGCGCATCAGCGGCTCATCCAGGAGGTCAAAAAAGAAGCCGAATTAACATTTAAAGAACGGTTGGCCTCACTTGCCTCAATTAACCCTTTAAAGTGCAGTCCTTTTTGAGCCAAATTCCTCCCAAAATAAAATGCTCACTATTCTTGAACCACTTTGATTACAGGCATAATCATGGTCTTGTTTGAAAGGTGACAATCAGTAGATTTCTCTTAGGTGGTGAGAATATTACCCAAATTGAGTAACAACACTGGAAATATAAGTTTTTGTTGGTAAGAAAAAGATTTTATATTTTCTTCTGCCCCTTTTTCACGGTGACTAATCCTTATCAGCTTAGAAAAATAATACAGCCACGACCAGACACCTAAACAACAGGAGGTTCAAATATTATGATTGTGTAACCAAAAATGAATACTTTACGGATTTTTTTCTTGGATATGTCCAAGTCCAAATTTTCCTGCGCTCCGAACCACGGCTGCATTTGCTTTTACTACAGTACTAAAACTTCCGTCATTTAGGTCCCCTTCTCCATGTATAGCTCACTTTTCACTCAAACATACCCTTCCAGTTCCCTGTACTGGTGTGCAATCATATATGCATAATAAACTCACTTCCAAAACTCCTTTGCTTCATTGACAAAATCCCCCCTTTGTCAGAAACTATTGAAACAATGCCTTCTTGTAAAAATTAATCCCTTGGCTACCAAAAGCATCCATCCTTCGGAAGTTTCGGCCCATTAGCTGTCTGTGTAAACTAAAAGAATTAGATTTTCCTGTTATATTGAACCGAGGGCTAGTAGGCTAAAACACTAGCTGTTCCATTAGATCAGCACATAGCCAGTGGGTGCACTTATTTTGTTCCTAGAGGGCCACTGTATAATTTATAGCACTGCAATAAAAAAGCTAATTTCTGTGACAACCAGCTATTACCTCTGTGTCTAAGTCAATTTTGTGGTGCTCATCAATACTTGCTTGTTATGTGGATTAAAAACCATGACAGGTTTTTATGTCTGGACTGCTACCGAGGTAAGGACATCGATTTCAACATATTTTGACAAATCTGAACGATACTATACAATTGAACCTATGGGGCTGCATAGTCAAGTTTAGGGTTGTTATGACACAATTTTGAATACTATTTTTCCTATCGTATTTGCATCATAAAATGGCTTATGCAGTTAGAATGCCGAGTCCTCAAACGTTCAAATGATATATATAGTTCTACAATGTAGCACAATATTTGACGGCATAAAAACGCAGTTATGCCTAGCGGCCTGCCCTCTGGCCAGTGCTTGCAAAAGGGTCAAGATCAGTGTTCACAATTCCATTATAAGAAATAGACTGGGCAAAAATGGCATCCATTGGAGAGCTGCAAGGTAGAAACCACTGCTGTGACCAGTAAGAACATGAAGGCAGAACTAACATTTGCCAAAATACATCTGGATGACCGCAAAGACTTCTGGGATAATATTCAGTAAACTAATGAGTCAGTTGAGGAAGGTTTTGGAGTCATGGTGTGGCATTAAGCGAACACAGGATTTCAAAATCAGTACATCATACCAACAGTCAGACAGGGTGGTAGTAGTTTGATGATCTGGGGCTGCTTTGCTGCTTCAAGACCTGGGCAACTTGCCAGAATTGATGGAACAATGAAATTTGCTGTCTACCAAAACATCTGAAGTCTGGGGTCTCTATTGTCATATCTTGCGGTTCATAATCCACCAGACATTTTCAATAGGAGATAGGTCTGGGCTGCAGGGAGGCCAAGCTTGTACCCACACTCTGTGACTACAAAGTCACGCTTTAGCAATACGTTCAGCCTGTGGCTTAGCCTTACCAGCTGGAACATGCAGGGGAATCCCTGTAAAAGACGGAGTTAGCAGTGCAGTAAATCTTGTTCCAAAATGTCTGTCGACCCTTCTGCCTTAATTGACCGATGGCCAAGTTGCTCATGTCGAGTGCACCAATGTGCAGCCCCAGTCCATGACAGACGCTGGCTTTTGAACATGTCGCTGATACAGTTGGAATAGTCCTTCTCCTCTTTAGCCCCTGAGAACACAGCATGCGTAATATGCAAAAACAATTTTTAAGATGGACTCATAAGATCAAAGCACTCCTCCCCACTTTGTGTTAGTAAATTTCAGATCTGCTCGAAACCGAAGAAGTTTGTGGCGCTTCTGGATTGTGTTGATACACTACATAGCTAAAAGTATGTGGACGCTTCACTGAAACCTCATTGACATGCGCAGAAAATTGACTTTTTTAAATTCAATATATCTGACTTTTTAATTGAATTTGGGATTGACCCCTTTGCACAGATATAGACGCAGGCGTCCGTAAATTCCAAAAATAATTCTGTAATTGAATTTCCACGTCTTGCTTCACTCGAATAATTTTCCAAAGTCTCTTGGATGCAAATACTGTGTTATAAAGGCTAAATGGGCTCAGGCATGAGTGCTCAGAGTCCGTAATGTTACGGATTTCCATATTTTTTAAATTTTCCTCTGTAAGAACAAATCTGGCACAAATACAAAATAATTTTGGGTATGTAAAAAACTACATTTCCCATAAGTTCATTTGATTGAGCCAATATGTGCTTTTGTACAAACTTAAACTAGTAGCCAATCAGAGAGCCTTTTGTTGTTGATTGCGAGCAATGAGCACCGATTACTTCAGGGGCTGGGGGCAGAGTTATTGCGAAGCTGTAGGGAAACACTCGGTATGCGAGACGCTGAAACGTAGGTTGATGTATAGTGTAGAACCCATATTTATTTTGTGCAGATGTTGAGCCGTATCATCGATTCTCCCTTGCATCACTCCCTTGAACCACAGATGCAGCCCCCAAACACAGCGCCCAACACATTTCAACTGGTTAAAGGTTTCCTATCCATTCAAAATTTGTAGCCGATCATTTAAAATGTGAACCGCAAATATTGTGTGCTTGTTTGGTGCTGTCCTGCAAATACTAAATAACAGCAACTCAGCGAACATTTTAGATCTTATCTGACAAGTTGCTGTAAAGTTACGACATTGTGCCGAAGTCTACAATTGGTCTAAGCTGCTTTTCCACCGAACACGAAACAAATTTTTCGTGCAACAGATTACATTCAAAGTCAATGCAAAGATGCGAATACACGCAAGTTCGCGTGAATTTGCGTCTCTGTCGCGCGAAAAATTCATTTTGCATTTGGTAGAAAAGCAGCTAAATGTTGCTAGGTAGGTAGTAAGGCTCCATTGTTTTCCGTGGCCATTTGGACCATTGCTTTTATGTAGCTAGCTTGCTTGTGGATGAGATTATGGATATCTTTCCAGATTGTCAACATAATCTACGTCGCTTGGCAGTACAGGAAGTTGCAGCTGATGATGATGATGATGATGATGATGAGTTGTAGATGCCCTTATTACAATGATGTCAGGACTGTCTGTTACAGTTGATGTGGTTTTATACATGTTTCAATTATAAATTACAGAAAATTACTGAATTTCAGTAAAATTCTGTAAAAAAAAAATTTATTGGGGCTTGCATCCATGATAATGTGTTAAACTGGTAATCTAATGGTAGATTTGTAATCTCAGGTAGATTTATAATCTCGGGTAGATTGTAATAGTTAGTGTTTCCAATCATTATATTTCCAATCATTATGTTAAAATTAGACAGTGTTGTAATTTGCAATGATTTCGTGTTCCAAGTTACCTCAAATGACAATTTTGAAAACTGGAGGATGGACGAGGGTTCAAAAATGTTCAAATATGTTCAAAAGGGTTCAAAGATGTAAAAAAATGTTAGACTTTTTCAAATTTTATGTTAAGTTTAAAGAGGTAATCTCAGGGTAGATTTGTAATGTGAGGTAGATTGTAATAGTGTTTTCAATCATTAGTAAAAAAAAAATTTCAATTTGGGAATGACTTGGGATATATACATATATATATATTATCTTGAAGTAAATATTTTCTAGTTTCTTTGTAATGGTTGGTAAAATTGAGAGGCCAAGTGCAGCGGCCAGAGAAAAACAAGCAGCACGGACACAATACAAACACAGAGAATTGTACAGACCATCGGAAAGTACTCGCGCTTCCAAAGGACGTATAATAGTCCAAAAACATGGAAGCAACGCGAGAGAGATAAAAGGGAGAATAATCTAGGCAGCCGAGAAAAACAAAGCACCTAAATAGTGCGACAAAAAGAGCAGAGAGAAAAAAAAGTAGGAAAGGGAAAATTCTAAAAGAGGAAGGAACTCCAATAATAACTGGAAGATATAAAGTCACAAAAATCCTGACTAGAGATATCTTCGGCTATAGTGCTTAGCTACAAACAGATACTCTAGCAAAGGAGGCGTGGCGGACTTCCGGCTTATATAGAGTCCGGGGAAACGCCGCCCCAGTTCAATCAGCCAGCTGGTCAAAGAATCCGATTGAAAGGGAATTCGATATCGTCCCGGAACGAGAGCCACAAAGAAAAGTCCAAAAGACACGCACGCCTCACAAACCATGACATTCTTAGTACACAAGTTCAAGTTGTTTGTGTGATTTTGTTGGCTTTTGTGCCTGAAAAATTCCAAAATGGTGATGTATTGTAAGTTGTTCTTTTAGTGCTCAGAGTGCACCAGAATGCACCATTTAAAGCCTAGAAATTAAATTTTTTTTCGGGGGGGCATGACCCCGGAGCCCTCTGCTCCACGGGCCGTGATGTCAATACTTCCTTATTTTTATATCCTACCATGTAGAGTTTCCTTATTTTTAAAAAAATCTCTGAGCACCCCTGGGCTCATGCATAACAGGAAAAAATTGGCAATATTTGTATTCTGCACAAAGGGGTTAATTGGTCAGTCCGGCCTGATAGGATTCAGCATCCATTTGAGGGCGCTGAAAATCAAATCCGTCTTGGTTGTAGTATTTCACAGCATTGGGTATATCCATTCACCACCCACCCCCCACCCTCCTACTTGTGTGGGGGGGTCATGTACAGAGGGGGAAACAACTTCCTTGGAGTCAAGTCAAGTTTATTTATATAGCACATTTAAAAACAGCATGAGCTGACACCAAAGTGCTTCACAGACATATATATATATATGCAAATACATACTGTATATCGAGGGCTGACTGCAATAAACAGTTATGTCCAATATATAACATCTGGACATAACTGTTTATTGCAGTCAGCCCTCGATATACACTCACATACACATGTATATGTATAAGCATATACCCACACACACACACATGCATACATACACATATGTATGCACATATATACACATACATGTACATGCACATATAGCAGTAATGAGAATAGCACAGTTTACAGGGACAATAAAGAAAACACTATACATTGAATAATGTTAACAAATTAACAAATAGAGGCATATCAAAGACAGTTTAGATTGAATCAAAGTGCAGGGGAAAAAAAGATTTACCTTCCTTGGAACTCAACTGTATGAAACTACCTTCACATGACAGTTGAAAGTATGCCCTATTAGCCCATACTGACAAGTTCACGTTACATTCAATTAAAATGTCAGCTATTTCCTATTTAAGAATGTTGGTTTTCTATGGATTTCAACAAGGTTTCAGTAAAGCGTCCACACACTTTTGTTGTATAGTGCACATGGCTACCTCCTTGTGTAGTAGAGTCTGAGCTTCATTTGATGATGCCATGATGAACAGTGTTCACTTGCATAGGTCTTCATGGGTCCTTACAAGCCCATGCGGTTAAGTGCATTATAGAAGCATGTTGTCTCCTAATGCAGTGCCGTCTGATGGCTCAGAGGTTATGCACATCCAACATGGTATTTGGCCTTGACTTATATGCAGGAAAATTGCTCCGATTCCTCCCAATCTTCTCTCTATTTTGTGGACTGCTGGTGAAATCTTTCAATGCTGTGCAATCTCATGTTGGGAAATATTATTGTTAAGGGTTCACAAAGCTGTTTTCTACCAAAGCTCTTCTTCGCGTTAAAAGCACCTGGCTCATTATACAGATACTGACCAACAAAGATAAAAAAATGACATGATTGCGCCTCACTGTTGCTTGAACGAACCCTGGGGGGAACATTGCGCTCATTTCTTGGCAATAGCTGAAAAGATTAAGTCATAGTTGTTTAGCTATCTCTCGCAAGTGATGTAAGAATTAGATTTATGTTTTTTGTTGCCCTAATATTGTCATTTGTGCAGCAGCTGCTTGGAAAACCACCAACATGGATGTTATTAAGAAACCTTTTCTGATGCCTTTTAGTTTGCCAGATAACATTGGTATTTATTATCTAACATTATTATTCACGACTGACCAATGTCCAGTATTTCACCTGAGGCATTGTTTTTTGTAATCAGAATTTCTCTGACAATTAAAAGAAATGCCTAAAATAATGAGCAATAAAGTTGGCACTAGCTTGCCATCAGATGTTGTTAGTGTTACAGAAACAATCCTAAAGCCCTAATTGGATGATTTTGGATAAGTTTTCAGGATTATAGCTGGACCTCAGAAATGTATTTGCATATCAAGTAAGCGGCACAATATTTTATGATTTGAATTGCATGGGTTTAGTATTACCTGGTGTTATTTTTACAGACCATTTCACTGCAGGTAAAAGACACTGGAATGTTAGGTGGGAGTGCACAGTCTGTGGAAGTGAGCTAAATAGTGAATTTGGACAGGGCTAAAATAGCAGAGATGCTTCGTAAATATAACAATACCCCGCTGTAAAACTAATCCCATCAAAAGAAAATAGGGTAGAGGTCATCAGAAAGATTGAGTGTGTTACTTACCTGTCCAGCTGAAAGCAAGTGACTTTGAAACCGTTTGAATTCTTGTGCTTTTTCGGCATGTTTGCTTCTGACCCTGGTACATAATGATTATATTTAATTTATTATGTTGATCCAAATGCAAATTTGCCACACCTGGCCAGGAAACAATGTTAATTGACCACAGAAATCCAGACAGGACACCCAGCGGAAGCTCCAGGAATGATCATACACGCGGAGCCTTTCATTCAGAAATTAGGAGATCTTGCTGGATTGTGCAGCTCATCTTCTGCAAATGTTAACGTTCGTTAGTTGTTTTAAATGTGGCGGCCTCCATTGGGCGACCCATGTCTCGTAGAATTAAATACGTAATTTTCAATATATTAGGAAATTTGACTAATTATCTTGTGTGGGTATACGTAATTTTAAATGTTTGTGCATAATTAATGATTTATTTTTATTATTTTTGTTATTTTTTTTAAATCTAAAAATTACTTGGTGGACCTTTAAACTGTTAGTCTATTTGTTCCATGACTCCACTTTCGACAGAAGATCTCATGTTCAAAGCCACACCTTTTGGCCCACCTGATATGATGGTGCTTGATGGGGCCTCCTATCGGCTGCATTGTTCTGTCTCCTTGAAGAACGTAGAAGAGAAGAACGGACACTTCTCCACATTGACTGGTATCTACAGAGAATATGACTAATGGAGGGCACCTCAGAATCCTTCTCTAATTCTTGGAAAAAGAGGAGTCTGATAGCCCAGCTGAACCTCAAAAGGTGAAAGACCTGTGGAAAAATTAAAAAGTGAATTGTGGGAGTAATCAGCCCAAGCAAGGAAACTGCTCCAAGACGATGGGTTATTGCAGACCCGGCGGCAGAAACAAATTCATGGACGGACACTAAATATAGGGGGGGGGGGCATTATGATTTTTCAACATTATGAGTAAAATCATAGTGGAAAGCCATTGTTTTTTTGTTTTTTTTTGGTTTGGTTTGTTTTTTTGTTTTTGTTTTTTTTTTTTACTATTTGAAGGATATTTAACAAATAAAGCTTAATTTCATTCATTGTCAGTAGCAAAATAATTTTGTCACAAGCATTCTTGGCATTGTCTGCGGTGCTGAACTGGACGACAGCCAAAATTCTATGCAGAAAGGCAACTAAAAGACTAGTTTCTCTCGCTCCTTAAAGACACTGACTCGCACAAAAACAAAGACTGAAACAGATATATCTTTGGAGGGTCTCTCTCAATTTATGTAACTCTGCTGAACGACGTAGGCAACAACATCCGCACAGCAGAGAAAACACTTAAAATTGGAACAAGGGGCCGGAATTTAGCTACCTATCAAAATATGCTACCTCGCGGTTATGTGCATGCACAAACCTAAAATCTCAGGCTGTTTCTTCTCTCATATCTTAAGTATCTTCAAAAATCATAAAAAAACATTTTTTTCAGTGCGCCTTTCGACCTGCAAGCGTAAATATATTTGCATGTACATGCTGGGTTTTCCTGAAAATGCAGAAATTAGATGATAATGGCGTATATGGGCATATATCTTCAAACAAACTTATCCAACTCATTATAACATCTGCTTATGTTATAATAAGCTAACAAATAACAAAGTTACTACTGTAGACTGATTCATATGGCAATATTACGGCGAAAACAAAGACTTCACGATCGCTTTGCAGTACAGTAGCATTTTTTGACAAGGCAGGGCAATTGTCAGAACACCGGTCGATGGCAGCAGCCTACTGCACACCGTAAATTACCACTAGCTGTGTGATCCATTCACATTAAGTACGCAATAGAACAGCCATATCAAACCATAAACCTAAGCTACAGTGGCAATTCGTCGGCCTTAACAAAGGGAAGCAAAACCTCGCCCTTCAAAGCTTAATGACTTCAACCTTTCGCAGTTTACTTTTCTTGATCAGCAGTTGCTCATACGAATTGGTAGAAGGAAAGTCAAATTTATTTTCAATAGCAAATGATGACGCAAATTATCAATACGTCTTTTTAAATTAGTTTGCGAGACTTCTTTCGCAAGAAGCCATGAGAATCTGTTTTCTACAATCTTAATATAGAAGTAAAGAATGCGATTTTGCACAGCTTATTGCTTAATGAGCCTCACTAATCAATTTGCGAATTTATGCCGTTTCACGAGCTACTTGAGCGCGGAATTTATAAAGATGTAGGCCTATGGTAATTTAGTCGTAATTTATGTGTGAAAGAAAACCCTCATAATTTTGTGGTGCAATGTATAACAATGCTATTGAAAATAAATTTGACTGTCCTTCCAATTCGTATGAGCAACTGCTGATCAAGAAAAGTAAACTGCGAAAGGTTTAAGTCATTAAGCTTTGGAGGGCGAGGTTTTGGCTTCCCTTTGTTAAGGCCGACGAACCGCCACTGCTAAGCTATATGCTCCTCACAAAACATTGAAACAAACGCAAAAATATACTCAAAATAATTAGGCTAAGCCTACTCCATGCTTTGACATTTGCAGTAATACAAAAGCCCACATTATAGCCTATCGAATCGTGTTTTGTGCCCACGAGCAACATTGTAATAAAACAGCTCAGTTCATAAGAACACTGTAAAATTCAAAATTACAGACTACAGGCTAGGCCTATATGTAGTCTAACACTAAGGCTACCGGACTCCTTTTCTTGACTCTGCTTGCTCAAAGTCCGCATCTGCAGACAGACAGACAGACAGAGGAATGGAGGCGCAGTGAGTTTGAGTTTCTAATGTTTTACAATACCTAGCCGGGACTCTGAAAAGTAAATAAAGTAGCCAAATGGCGACTTACCATTAGCAGAGCGGTGGGCGACGTTTTTCGACCAAGTGAAATCTTCTTAAAACATTGTCCTTCCACTCATCCCTGAACTTTCTCGTTAAATCCTATGGAAGCCCATAGTGGACAATATTCAAATGAAAATGTAATCCCACTATTGCATTATAATTTTCCACTTATGAATGAGTTATTTGAGACAATATTAAATTGAAAATGCATTAATCCAATTATCACTTTCATTTTCACATATACATATGGGAAATCTATGACTATATTCAAATGATAATGAAACGCTGTTTGACATTTCATTTTCAAAATCATGCTCCGCAATACAGTGGACAATATTCAAATGCAATAAGCAAAACAGCACCCCAGCCTATTGCATTTACATTTACATGTCATCACGCTCTTTCAGGGTCAACATGAAAATGAAAATGCTGTTTTCTAATCACTTGCAAATAATAATGATATAATAATGATGACGACATTTGACATTTCATTTTCAAAGACTTATCCTGTAATACATGGGACAATATTCAAATGCAGTAAGGGAAACAGCGCCTCCCAGTCCATTGCATTTTCAAATACATGTCACCACGCTCTTTTTGGGACACAATGAAAATTAAAATGCAATCTGCTCGCGTCTTATCAAGGCGGGTCTTCCGCTAGGACGTCACTCATTAGGGGCGCGAACGGAAACTATGTTCCTTATTTGCATACCAACCAATCAGCTTCTGGGTAGCGCTTGTACGCACGGAGGCTTACTGATAATGTCATGATGGCTAGGCTGTCATGTATTGTGTGCCATCGCGCATTAGGCAACGTCGGGCTTTGGATGTAGCCTTCTCAGCAGCTAGTATGCTAGCTAACGTTAACTAAGGAAAATATTTGTAAATGATCATAACACTAAAGCGATATGATTTGATTTTTGCCCCAACTCTATTAACTGAGCTAGCTGTAATATGCATGAACTTATCCGAGGCTTCGCGGCAGTGTTGTGCAACTGCAACCTAAGTGTGCTGGCTGATTACAGAGTCGTTAGCTAGCTTGCTAGTGAGTCTAAAAGCAATCGCTTTGGTACAGCTAGCTAGCTATGATGCCTACTGGAGAAGCTCTTACAGCCCTGATTTGTCACTTTCAACGCCATCTCGCTTTTACGACCTCTTTCACCATTGATCAGCAGCTTCTTTTACCTAACGAACAAACTGACAGTGCAGCCTGAAACGTGTTATTTCATAGCTAGTTAAAGCAGCATTATCCTTCCATGCATGCTATAGCGTATTACATTACTCCAGACAAAACGCCATCCGTCTTCCCACCCTGCTGACGCTAGTTAGGGGAAATGTTTGTCATCATTTTTTTAGTTAATCGCTGTGATTCGGTTTTTGCCCTAGCTTCAAAAGCTAGCTAGCTGACAGCGATTGCTCTTGTGTTTGCCGAGTTGCAGGTTCGCCACTGGCCTCTCCTGAAACATGCACAGTGTATGCATCATGCAGAATGGTCCGATAAACGGCCAGCAGTCAGGCTGCCGCTGTTCCTGGTTTAATCGCGATTCCCAAGCCATGTAGCAATGGGAGAAGTTTTGATGACTCTGGCTGAAAACGATGTTCCTCACTTGCTAACGTAACCTGCGGTAATATGAACTTCTTTGATAAGTCTGGCAGCACTTTTGTACGTCCCAACAGTACTATCAGATTTCTGGGAGATTTAAATGAATAGCTCATTACCTGGCTAGCTCAAGAACAATTGGCAAGCACAAGAGCAATCGTTGTCAGCTAGCTAGCTTGTGAAGCTAGGGCAAAAACTGAATCACAGCGATTAAGTATAAAAATGATGACAAACATTTTCCCTAACTAGCGTCAGCAGGGTGGGGGAGACGGATAGCGTTATATCTGGAGTAATGTAATACGCTATAGCACGCATGGAAGGATAATGCTGCTTTAACTAGATATAAAATAGCATGTCTCAGGGTGAACTGTCAGTTTGTTCTTTTGGTGAAAGAAGCTGCTGATCAATGGTGAAAGAGGTCGTGTGTGCGAGATGGCGTTGAAAGCAACAAATCAGGGCTGTAAGAGCTTCTCCAGTTGGCATCACAGCTAGCTAGCTGAACCTAAGCGATTGCTTTTAGACTCACTAGCATGCTAGCTAACGTCTCTGAAATCTGCAAGCACACTTGGGTTGCAGTTGCACAACACTGCCGCCAAGCCTCGGATAAGTTCATGCATATTACAGCTAGCTCAGTCAATAGAGTTGGGGCAAAAATCAAATCATATCGCTTTAATGTCACGATCATTTACAAATATTTTCCTTAGTTAACGTTAGCTGGCATACTAGCTGCCGAGATGGCTACATCCAAAGCGCAACGCAGCCTAATGCGCAATGGCACACAATACATAGCAGCCTAGCCATCATTACATTATCAGTGAGCCTCCGTGCGTACAAGCGCTACCCAGAAGATGATTGGTTGGTATGCAAATGAGGAACATGGTTTCCGTTCGCGCCCCTAATGAGTGACGTCCTAGCGGAAGACCCGCCTTGATGAGACGCTAACAGATTGCATTTTAATTTTCATTGTGTCCCAAAAAGAGCGTGGTGACATGTATCTGAAAATGCAATGGACTGGGATGCGCCCTTTCCCTTTCTGCTTTTCATTATCATTTGAATATAGTCATAGATTTCCCATATGTGTATGTGAAAATGAAAGTGATAGTTGGATTAATGCATTTTCAATTTATTGCAATTGCGTTTATTTATCTATTGTATTATTCACTGCATTTGTATGTATTCAGTATATCTTATTCTAAAATGACCAGGGACAAAGACTGCAAATTAGCTGAAGCTAGACGCCTTATATACATCACATTTTCCCTTTTTTTGTGGCAATGTTGTATGTATCGTCCCTGTCAAATAAACATTAAAATAAAATAAAATTGTCTCAAATAACTCATTCATAAGTGGAAAATTATAATGCAATAGTGGGATTACATTTTCATTTGAATATTGTCCACTATGGGCTTCCATAAAATCCTTTAGCTTAAGTTAACTTAGCGATGCAATATTTTTTTCCCTCCAGAGTTCTAGGGAAGACACACTCTGCCTCTGATTGGCAAAACCTAAGACTGACCGTAACCTCAACTTTAACCAGTTTCATCATCGAAAATGACAAGGAGCACTTTAGTCCAGTCGTCGGACAATTCCTCTCTCGCTCTCTCGTTTTCTCTTTCTCTCAGGGAGTCTGATGGCCTTACTGTTAATTTTACATATGTACTAGGCATAATTATTTATTTGATATATTTAATTCTAATTATTTGTTTTAGTGTTAAGGTTCGTCTATCGTTTTTTTTCCCCCCCATATACGGGACTCTCCTAAGGGCAGGCACAGGTGACTCAGTGGGCGGGCCTGGACCCCCAATGCCCCCCCTTGCCACCCGGTGTGGGTTATTGTCTGCTAAACAATGCAGCGTACTTTCTGAAGACAGATTTGTTCTCTTAGTCTGCCCGTTGGTTTCTGATGACAGACTCACAGACGCCCCTAGTTACTTTCAAAAAGCTCGTAAAACCTTCCTGTGAACTGTGAGCCCCAATCAGAGTCCACATCTTGCAGCAGCCCGTGCAGCTTGAAAACATGGTCAATCATGAGCTTGAGTGGTCTCCCATGCCGATGGCAGTTTTGGCAATGCAATAAAGTGGGCTGCTTTAGAAAAGTAATCAACCTCCACTAAAATAGCAGAGTTGCCATCAGCGACTGGAAGGCCGGAAATAAAGTCCAGCGCTGTGTGGCTCCTTGGGCGCTTTGGGATGGGTAATGGCAGCTGTAAACGAGAGGGTGGGAGATGAGATCCCTTATTCTGGGCACACACAGAACAAGCTGCCACAAAGTCCTGAATATCTTTCACCATGCTAGGCTACCAAAAGCGTTGAGCACAACTTTTTCGTGCGATGGACTCCAGGATAACCCACCAATTTAGATGAGTGTCCCAACTGCAACACCTGAGACTGTGCTGCCAAGGGAACAGAGGACCAGAAGGTTCCCCTGCTGGACCAGGATCAGAACACAACACCTTCTGCACTACAGCCTCAATCTGAGCCTCCAGGATGATAGGCTCAGGCACCGCATCCCTGTTCGAATGATCATGGATGCGAGAGAGTGCATCCGGCTTTGTGTCCTTAGAGCCTAGGCAATGTGTTAATTCGAAGTTGAGACGATTAAAAAACATTGCCTAACATGCTTGCTGCGAATTGCGTCTCTTAGCTTGTTGAATATATTGGAGATTTTTGAGATTAGTCCACACCACAAAAGGGTGCTCAGATCTCTCAAGCCAATGATGCCACTCTTCCAGTGCCAGCTTAACTGCCAACAACTCTCTGCAGCTGCTGTCATAATTTCTCTCAGCTGTGACAGTGATCGAGAGAAATAAGCACAAGGGTGCAATTTTTGATCCTGCTGTGAGCGTTGAGAAAGAACGCTCCGACTCCGACCTCTTGAGACGTCAACGTCTACCACAAAAGGGAGAGGTGGGTTGGGCATGAGCAGAATGGGTTGTGTGGTAAACCTCTTCTTTAATTCCTCAAAAGCTCTCCCCGCTGCATGAGTCCACACAAAGTGAGAAGAGGCATTCTTCTTTGTTAACGCAATGATCGGAGCAGCAACTATGCTAAAATTACGAATGAATCCCCTATAGAAATTGGCAAAACTCAAAAACCTCTTGACCTCTTTGAGAAGTTCATGACAGGCTAATTCCTGACTGCCGAGACCTTATCTGGGTCCATGCTGGCTGACCCCTCAGACACAATGAACCCAAAAAGGAGGCCGTCTTGCTGTGAAAAAGGCAATTTTCAGCCTTCACAAAGAGCTCAGCCTCAAGAAGAGCCGTAAGAACTTGATGCACATGCTTCTTGTGGTCAGAAAGATTTGAGGAGAAAATCAAAATGTCAAAGACAAACGTTTCTAAAATGTTTCTCAACACGTCATTAACTAACATCTGGAAAACAGAGGGGGTGTTGGCGAGGCCAAATGGCATCACTAAATATTCATAGTACTATGTTGCGTATGAACCGCCTTTTTCAATTTGTCCCCCTTGCGAATACAAATTGGATTGTAGGCATTATGAAGGTTTAGTAAAAACCGTTGCCCCTTGAAGTCATTTGAATGCAGAATTCATCAGTGAAAGTGGATAACAATTCTTAATTGTAATTTTGTTTAATCCCCTGTAATCAATACATGGTCTTAGTCCTCCATCATTTTTACTAACAGAGAAAAACCCTGCTCCCACTGGTGATGTAGAGGGTCTAATAAATCCACTGGCCAGCGCATCCTGGATGTACTCTCATCATCTTGCACTCTGGGGCGGACAGTGAGTATAGTGAACCTCTAGGAGGGACCGTTCCAGGGTAAAACTCTATCGCGCAATCATAACAGCGTTGTGGCGGCAGAGATGCGGCCCTTTGCTTACTGAAGACCTCAGCAAGATTGGCATAGTTGGACGGAACATTAGGAGGTAAATCAAAGCCCAGTTTAGCCCCTAGTCTCCAATCCTCTGCATCATTAGGAGTCTCAGCTATCGACTCAGCATCCAAGTTGGAAACGTACTCCGAGTATACATCATCAACTGGCATCCTCCAATCAAATTGAGGGTCCCAAACTAACCTATTCTCTCCCTTTTCAGTAAGGTTGAGTTGGCTATGAAAAACATCCTCGTCACTACAGGCATCCGTCTCTGCCTACAGCTGGTGCTTGAGACTGTGTTTGAGTGAGGCTGAGTTGTGCTTGTGGAACTGGCTTAGACAGAGGAGCTGTCGGTATCCCGAGACTTTCAGTCAACCCTGACAGACGGTCTTTCAGACACCGTAGAGCTTCCCCTTGAACGGGCTTACGTTCAATTAAATCAGCTTGCCGTTAGTTTAAATTCTCAATACCACTGCTGTGGCTGACTAAGATCACTTGTGGCGTAGCTACGGCTTGATCAGGCGGCTTAGACACTGGAATCTCCATAGTTGCTTGATTGTACTGTAACAAAGTGGAAATTGGCCACTACGAACTGAACTGCCACTACGAATCTGAACTGAAAGCTGGTGCTAAGAAACAACCAGCCACTGAGACCTCAATAGAGACAGGGGAATAATAAAAACGAGAAAAAATCCTATGGGAATAATCCTCGCATTCATCTTCAGAATCGGGTGCCTAAAAAGGGAGAAACTAAGGAGAATAACTAATGCAAAGTTTCTTACAATCCTTTCTCAAAATAACACAAAGACCTCGCAAACAAACAGATTTAATAACCTCTAGCTGGTATCGGCTCTTATGTATAGATGACAATCAAGCAGAGAGCGAGTGCTACTTCCACAAATATACAGACTGAATGCAGGTGCTGCGAATCATCAATTAACCAGCTCTGGTAAGGCAGACACCTGGAAAGGAATTCAATAGCCGAGTGCTCAAAACCAATTGGTAACATCAAAACGAGTAAAAATTGAAGTGCACCCCTCACGGAACAAAGGAATCAAACAGACAATCTCCCCAAAATCATGACAATGTTATCTAAACTTATTACAGTTGATAAGGTGAAACATTTAATATTTTTCTTTGCTCTGTTTTCAATTAATAACAGAATTTACAAATCACTGAATTCTATGTTTATTGTCCTTCACTGCCCCTCTTGTAGGATTGAGATTATAGTTTAACCACCCCTGAGTCATGATAGAAGAGTGATGACTGCTCCAATCTTATTTCACATTGGTATGCAGGGACCTCATGCTCGTCAAATACAAAGTGATTTTGAAAATGGCAAAATCTCTGCTTTCATTCCTTTGAGGATCCAATTTATGGAATGGCGCTGAATTAAAAGGGCTGGGGATTTATATCACATTTCACAAATTTTGTGTGGGCTGTTTCCAGGCAAAGCTTGTCCCTAACTCCTGTGTCTCATCCTGTTTTTGCACTAGATATTAATGAATGCGAGGACATAGGCCACAAGGTGTCACTGTGCAAGAATGGAGAGTGCAACAATACTGAGGGCTCGTACCGATGCACCTGCCTACCCGGCTTCCAGGCCTCTGCCAAGCCCCACGAGTGCATCCCAGAAGCCGTTGCATCTGTCCAGAGGGAGGATGGAGAGTGAGGGTGTATTAGCGTGCAGTTTTCCGTGCTGTGGACCCCCCCCCACTCATTTCTCTGCCCACCTCACCACCCCCTTGGCTTGTCACTGAACTTTCAGTGGTAAATCAGGGATTTCAACCCAACCCTTCCCTCAGAATATGTACACACACATAAACACATGCATTCAGACACACACACACGCAAGGACCCGGGTGGGAAAGAGCTGTGCAGTGAATGTGTTGCATGGCATTTGTTACTTCGCTGTGTTTGCATTCGCCTAGGTGGGATCTCCATGAAGATTGACTCCAGGCATTGCACACCTCACTCCAGCATTTACTGCTCTTTCGGGTTCTCTCAACATCCATGTCCTCATGCATTTCATGAGTTTAATGTACATACACTTTTTGGACATTTTTTCTTTGTTCTATGAATTATTTATTTCTTTTAGAGTATAAAGCTTTTTTAACTAATAGTGCTAAATTATGTTTTGTAAAAAAAATATATATTGTATAATGAATACATTCTGACTGGTCTAGTGGTTTCAATGAGGATTTTTCTAGAAAGACACAGCACTTACAAAAATGTCCAAAAGGACCCGCCAGATCCTCCACAGTCCTATTGGATGTTTTTGAAAGGGCTTAAGAAAATGGGACAGATTATAACCATAAAGGCATATGTAACCCATGTTTACTGAGCCTTGCTCTTCACCACTCACAAAACCGTTATATAAGGACCGTGTTTCATATGTGTAAGCACTTGGATCATTAATGATGCTTTCGTAAAGCTATTTTCTCCACAAGCACAATGCTGGAAAACAAGTTTACCCCATAAGCACACTACAGTAAGCCTCCCCTCCACTGCTGAAACAGCAACGGTAAGACGAAGGAGGTGTTTTATACTGATATACTGATATAACTGCAAATATATTTTTTCACATCATTGCATCACGCACCTTCGTACTATGCAAAACATCGTATGTGTACTTAAAATGATTATTTTTCTAAATGCTGCAGTACTGATCTATTCTGCTGTAATTTTGAAAAGAAAATTGATCAATCCTTGCGCGTATTAACAGTGAGCATGTGCATAGTCACAAGCCAACCTCAAACTTCACTCTTTGGCCATGTTTGGAAGGCTTGTGAAGAAGGATACAGATACTCACAACAGATTAAAGTACTGGTCTACTGAGGTCTAAGGGCATACTGCATTTCTCTGGCTCTTGAAAAGCTACAACAGTGTTTCACGAAGGGATAGTTGTAATGCAGGACACAAACGGAGACACAACATCTTGTCTCACTCTAATCTACAATGGTCCCTTTGCCTTTTTAGCTGGAGTTGATATTGATTGCTGTTGACATCAAAGGGACAGTTTTGGGGGATAAACAAGATGGTGTCTTACCCAATGTTATCTGGGTGTTCCTGTCTGTAAGGTAACATTACATTACTACAAAATACTAACGCTGGATTTGTCTTTACTGTGGCTTGTCCTTGCTGGGAGGTAGTGTAAATATATTTGGTGAGCTACGTATATTGTACTGAGAGTTATTATGTGCTCGTGTTAGCTACACAGCTTGTGCAGGCATATATGTTTATCGACACAGAACACGTATTAGCAAACTTAAGGAAGGCAAAAGATGCCAAGACACTGCTCAAATTCTCCATTACATGTTTACAGGGTGTATTCATATTGTTTCTGTCAGATCCCATGTAAGAAAATTCTCACAGATGCGGAACAGAAGATGAGACAAAGCTTTGTTGAAGGGTTTTGAAATATTTTGTACAGATCTTGTAGTATGTAAGTAAATTCTTTGTGATGTACTCTTACTAGATTTATGGCAAACAAAAGCCATATTTTTGCTCGACAAAAATTTAAAAAGAACCAAAAAAACATTTGGTATTATGAGTTAGCTATGTAGATTTTATATCTCCGTTGTTGTTTTTTTAAACATATCTTTATATAAGAGGAAAACATGGTTTACATTGTACCATAGAAAGTGTATGTATCCTGCCCTGTGGAGCAGACATTGGAAATAATAATGGAGTTTGGCAGTACTCAGTATCTAAAGCAGTCTAAATGTGATGCCATTGATGTATGCAGACAACCAACCCAATCGCTTAAGAAATGATCTCTGTCATTGCAACTGAGGGTATCGCCAATACGCAAAAAATGCCCGGATGTAGCGCTTTCGGCAAAATATCTTGCTACTTCTGGAACCCACTTACTTCCGGTGCGTTACTGAGATCACGGCTATCGTTTAGCGTCAGCTAGCTGCGGCTCGGCCGTGCACGCACGCATACGTAAATCAAGCCGAGGAAAATGTAAACACTCACCAAGTGCACAGCTAGTTTCAAGTAAGTACCCAGTGTGGTCAGCAGAACCACGCAAGCCTAGGCAGCGTTCGATTTTTTCCCACAGCCACGAAAGAGACCGGAAGCGTCTGGGTTACCTAACTATCCCATAATGCATCTGAAACAGGGCACGAATGCAACATCCGGGCATTTTTTGCACATTGGCGATACCCTCAATTGTGCATTGAGGATAAATGAGCATGATTAAATTCACCTTCTCTTTCACACCACATCTGGATCATAGTGCTGCATCTGAGGGAACAGAGCACAGATGTTTTGCCTCACACTTGCTGATGGAGAAAATAATATACAAATGAGAGGGCACTGCATTTAATTTCATGCAGGCTTTTTAGTAAGAGCAACAGATGACAGCTTTATATTCAAAATGCTAACACGGTGTTTGTGTCTAGAGAGATTGTGCCAGGCTCTGAAAGTATCATGCATCTTTTGTATTATTGGATGTTACCTTTTACAGTGACTGATGCCCTCAACCTGCATTCTCAAGAGAAGGAAATCTATATGCAGTGGCTATATCAATGTAGACAGTGCTGTATACTTAAGTTCCCTTCGTATATTTACTATTGAGACTTCCTTTGAGATGAACAAGGGATGAAGTTTTTTTCCTCTTTTTTTAAATTGTCAAGGTTGGATGAAACTCATAAATTATAGGATTAAGGGGAAGTCCCTCTGTTTGAAACTAGCCTGGAAATAACTATTCATATTGGCCTCTAACTGTAGTCAATTTCAGCCATTGAAATAAAACTGAAAATAAAATAAATACTGGCCATTTGTCATCATTTTGCACTGTTTCAGACACAAACTCACACCATAAAAGTGTCTGCGTGATTGATTATGATAATTGGTGCAATTTCTGTACCTGCACCTACTGTGTGTGTTATACAATGGGCGCATTCGTCTGATCTAGTGCAGTCCCTAGAATTTAAGCTCTGCCCACATGTGCTGAAGACAAATATTTTGAATTTGACAGTTACCAGTCAAATGGAATGCACATGTTTGGCTCAAGAACCTCTGGCGCATCACTGACAACCACGCACCTTTGTGGGACTAGCTATGAGCAAGTGATGAGGAGCTAGGCATGTTACAGTGTGAGTTTACCTGACTTCAGTTCTTTTTATGAATTCTGTTACCTTTTTTCTTCTTCTTTTTTGTATAAATCTATTTTTAAAAATAAATAAGACATGAGTCAACATAGATTTTTATCACTCCCTATGAATAAAATCTCTTGGTTCAAGCATCACAGATAATATGCAAAAAACAAATATCACATAAATTTGAAGTTATAGTAAATTTAGAAAATTCATTGATTGAATATTTTACAAATTATTTTCCGCAAACATTGCGGAAATGTAGCAAAATTACGGAAAAATAACATTTGGAGATTTATTTATGTATTTATTTTGAGGGCGGGATGAGGGGAACAGAGGTTGGGTGCAGACTACATATAATGGAAATTGTAGTTTTTAGTCAATTGGAGATTCAAGTTAAATGCAAAAAAAAAAAAAAAAAAGAATGGAAAAAGTTTAATTTCTATGTAAATATGAGTTCAAAGTTGAAATTTTAAATGAAAATTCCAGACTCTAAATAAGAAAATGTCAGGAAAATTGTTAGTTTTCTGTATAGATTGATGAATTTTCATGACTGGTTCTCGTCCCTGCGTGCCTTGCCTGGACAAAATTTTTATTTGAGTGTTTGCCATGGTCCATCCCATAGAGCTCATTTAGAGGATTTCCAAGTTCTCATCTCAGCCCTTCAAAACACTATGGATCCTCATAAAATTCGGTCAAAACCCTTGTTAGGGGCAATTCCATGAAAAGAGAGACATGATGAGCAAAAATTAAATCTCTGTTTAACATCCAGCAAATGACCTCAATCTATCCACAAAACCCATAACTTTAAGAAACATATATATTCATGGCTGAACCACTATTTTTCAGCAAGAGTTTTGCATCCAAACAGATGGTGCGAATTTTACCCTGAAATCGGCCCAAAATCAGGTAATTGGGACCTTTGAAATTACCAGTCACTAAATAGGTATTACAATTCATATATTTCAATTTGTTATCCCAAGAGCATCAATTTAAAGTAAAGGGGAGCTTGAACCCTCCTGTGGAAGTTTGCTGGCTAGAAGGTAGGGGTGACTTATCATCCCAGTCAATATAACGTCCGTCACGGAAATTCAGAATTATTTTTATTGGAAGAAACGGAGATGGAATATTGACTTAACCTTTTCAAGTTTCTTAGCTGTAGCCAAGGCAAAGTCGATAATGGACAATAGTCTGCCTGAAAGTTTGTCATGTAAGATTTGGCAGGGGATCATAATCCGTAACGTCCGTCATCTGTAACGTACGTCACAGGAAAAGGGGTCCTGTGACATCCGCCACGCCCCCAGAGCGTGGAGGAATGCTCAACTTTTCTAGATAATACAACCCCAATTCTGAAATAGTTGGGACAAAGTGTAAATTGTGAATAAAAGCAAAACGCAATGACTTTCAAATCACACCAGCCAGTATTTTATTCACAATAGAACAGAGGTAACATAGCTAATGTTGAAACTGAGAAATTTTACAATTTCATCCACAAAATGAGCTCATCTCAAATTTGTTGGCTGCTACAGGTCTCAAAAAAGTTGGGACAGGGGCCTGTTTACCATGGTGTAGCATCCCCTCTTCTTTTTAACACAGAGTGGAGACGTCTGGATATTGAGGAGACAAGTTTTTTGAGTTTAGCCATTGGAATTTGATCCCACTCGTGTTTAATGCAGGCTTCCAGCTGCTGGAGAGTTTTGGATCTCCTTTGACGGACTTTTAGTTTTATTATGCGCCAAATGTTCTCAATCGGTGAAAGATCAGGACTGCAGGCAGACCAGTTCAGCACACATTCCTGGGCCCATTTAGTAATGTCAATGACAGAATCATACCGGTAAGTGATGCAATGGCGTCTGAGGGCCCGAAGATCACGGGCATCCAGTAAAGGTCCTCGGCCTTGTCCCTTACGCACAGAGATTTTTGCAGTTTCTCTGAATCTTTTTATGATGTTATGCACTGTCGATGATGAGACCTTCAAAGCCTTTGCAATTTGACGTTGAGGAACAATGTTTTTAAAGTATTCCGCAATTTTTTTACGCAAGCCTTCACAGGTTGGAGAGCCTCTGGCCATCTTTACTTCAACCTCTCTAAGACATCCCTTTCATAGCCAATCATGCCAGTTACTTAATTACTTGCTAAGTGTTCTTTCAGCTGATTCTCTTATATGTCACTTGCTTTTTCAGCCCTTTTTTTTTGCCTGTGTCCCAGCTTTTTTGAGACCTGTTGCAGCCAGAAAATTTGAAATAAGCTAATTTTGTGGATAAAAATGTAAAATGTCTCAATTTCAACATTTGAAATGTTATCTATGTTCTATTGTAAATAACATATACTGAGAAGCATTAAAAACCCAAAGTGGTTTTTATCATCTAATTTGAAAACTGATAGTTTTTCCTTTTGCTGATTGACATGAGGACTATCAGGTATGGTAAGCATTGCAAAATGTCAAGTGTCTGGGTTCGAATCTTTTCTTGGTTTAACACCTCATTATGATTATCTAAATGCAGCACAGTTCCCTGGATCATGGTCGTGAATCACATTGGGAGAAATCATTTTGCACATGAAAAGTTGAAGATCAGGGCCAATAAAAAAAACACATAAAGTCACATCATTCCCACTTCAAATGCCACGAACAAATGAATCTCGGAAGAATCAAACATTTTGAATGTTGAATGATGGCCAGTCTCAAAGAAAAGTTCTGGACGCATTATTGTCCATTAAATAACTGTATCCAGACTGCAGGGATGACACAGAATAACCAGATGCGTCAGCTGTCGTCCCCGACAAAGTGCATCATCTGTGGCGCCGCAAAAACACATTCCATAAAAGGTCTTCTGCCATGTCAGATGATGCATAAGAACTGCTGAATTGACTGCCAATGTAACGATAACAGTGAGGGCAAGGCTCTCTACCAAAAGCACAGTTTCTCGAGACCGTGTTTGCAACTACGAAAGAAACCATTTACCACTACTTAAAACAGTATATTTTCTTATGCGTTTTTAATGCCTCTCTGTATATTAGCTCATGTGATCTGAAAGTCATTGCATTTTGATTTTATTCCCAATTTACATTTCGTCCCAACTATTTCGGAATTGGGGCTGTAAAAGGGAAAGAGGGAATGTTTGCCATGTATGTTTTCGAATTGGGGCTCAAATGTGTAATTGTGCTCATTTCTAAAGGATGAAGTTTTACTCAGATTGTCATTTGATTGTCAAAGATTGTTAAAGACAGTCACAAGATTTGCAAAATTTACTGGGTTTTATTATGCTCTTTCAGCTTTCTAGAATTAATGATTGTTCCACTAATTATTCAAAGGTGGCAACTGCAGCAGGGCAAAATTTACCCATGATGCAATTGTACTTCTATCATTTCCAAGGCCATGAAGGCAAGTGCTCAATTTCAATTTTCATGAAGCAACATCATCTTAACTAAAGGTCTGTATCCAGTTACTGTGTGCTTTAAACAATAGGAATGGACAAGGACAAGGATTTTATAAATCATTTAGAAGGCGCAAATACAGGTTTTCTGTGAAAATGAGACCCGTGCACAGATGGGGAAGGCCGTGCGCCTTGCGTGTATGGCGCTTAAGTGAAGAAAATAGCATATTAAAAAAACTACTTACAGGGCCCCAGTGGCAGCCGAGCAGCATAATGACGTTTTTCCCATAAATGATTAAAATGGGGAGATACAACCCATTAGACACAGATTTAGTATCAAACACGTGTAATACAGCTTTCTCATGTCTCAATTGTTCAGATTCCGTTCATTGGCAAACGTCAACTAATATTTTCACAAGGCCAATTCTGCAAACGTTCACCATCGCTGGTGTTCGCATCTAGTTGACCCATCTATTGAATTAAGTGGAATGAATAATTTGTTAGCTAGCATGCTAACCCTTTTGGTCAGTAATGAGTTACACATGTAACTGTTATCGTGAATACTTGAATTTAATAATTTAATGGAGAAAAGCATTAGCATGCTAGCTAGCGAATTATTCATCCCATTGACTTGAATAAACTGTAAACTAGAAGCCAAAGGCTATTTTTTCATTTTCCAATTAATATGATGCTGACATTTATGGGATAAATATCATCTCAAATTCATGAGAACGAGCTATCAAATTTATGAAACTCAAGTAGTAATTTTCATTTAAATGAAAATTACTACCCTCGTTGCATGAATTTGATATCTTGGCCTCACTCATTGGAGATCCTTCATGTATTTTGTTGTAAGCATTTCTATTTGTGTAATTTCTACTATTATGATGAAAAAGACAAAATCTCGATCACAGCATTGACTTTTTTTTTGTTTTAGATTGACGATCTGTCCTGTTAGTTTATTTTCGTCCCCAGACCTCTGCTAGTCAAAGTCAGAATACAGAATTTAACCTGTGTGATTTATCATTCACTACAAGTTTTAATGCTAGTTTTGTGACTTCAAATCTTACAGTCCAGAGTTGAGTTTGTGATTATCACTCAGAATTGTTTCTCCAGTTTTTGTTCTGAGTAAGCAATGTATTAAGCAAGTGGATTGAGTCTGCAGTCTTCAGTTTACAGTTAAAGAAACAGGAATGTTTCAACAGAGTAAGGATATAAACACCTTGAACACCTTTATAGGTATAGTGCATTGATTGCTCCACACCTGAAGTGGACAGCTATTGAGTTTGATTGATTAATGAGAAACCTGAATAAAACTATTTCATAATAATGTTAACTGCAAGATACTGCATAATTGATGCAGACTACCAAAACAAAGTCACAATGATCTTATAACCTACTACAGTCAATGTGATTATTTCATCATTCCACTGGACGATATTGACTTTTTTCAGCAGAAAATTTTGTTTTACTTCAGTGGACAAAATGTAACATCCGTCACGTAACACCCGTCACAGAGGATTTTGCACAATTCTATAACCGCCTGCTCAGAGACTCTCATTTGGAGCTGTATTATAATTTGTGTATTAGGTGGCCTAGTTCTTGTTCAATTCTGTGATAAACATTCATGTGTACCATTGTTGAGACACAGAGAATTTTGAAATAAACATGGCTGAATTTTTTCCATGTCTTTTTCATGTAACATCCGTCATGTTCATTATTGTGGTTCATGTGAAACACACAGACATCACTGGATGACTTCTTTTCCCCCATCAAACTGCCTCAGACCTAAGATAGTAATACCCATAAGGTTGAATTTCTTGGAGTAAAACTTTAGCTGTGAGGGTAGTTGGAATGGCTAAAAATTCCTTCTGATGTAATGTCCGTAACGGTGGAATTGCCCTTAGGACTGTCGCTCACCACTCATCTCCTTCCACTGTCTACAAGTTGCTGGTAAACCAGATCACACTAGTAGATAACAAAATTAACCATCACACAATTGAGCTACTGCGCAAAATGGCTGTCAATAACATCACATAACACCACGGAAATGGAGAGCCTGCATGTGCAATGAGTCCTTCTTTAAGTAATCGTACATTAAAGGGGAACTTTAGTGGTCAGTAAGCAGTCTTCAAAAAGAGAAATGCAAGGCTATTGCCTTTTTTCTCAGAAAAATATTCAAATATAACAAATATTTATTTTTGGATAGCTGGATTTTACAATCATAGATGGCAGCACCAGACGTGATGTCAGATCATAAAGACAGCCAGGCATAATTCCTCATGTAGGCATGTAGCCCCTATCCAGAAAGATGGGATCACTGATCATGCATGGTTCTCTTTATCTAACAACCAAATATTTTACTCATATAGCTGATCTACTACACCCCCTCCGCACTTTCTTGTTTGGATTCGTGGTATGTTTTAACCTTATGAACCCAAACACCCCCAGTACTGGGGGCAGTGGTGCATCTCATCACGAACACCATGCAAGAGGGCATGATAACCATGTAGCAACATAGTCATATTACATACCCACTCAATGAGAAAAAACATAGCTAAATTAACAATTTTTGATAACTATTATGACATTAAACCCCCAACTCTTAGAGACTATCAAAGCTACCCCATCATGCAGCATATGGTTGGAAGCAGAAAGATGCACATTTTGGTTTTGGTTTGAAGTCAATGTGATGAATTTGAAGGAGGTTATTGCAAAAAAAAGAAAAAGAAAAACCATTTTGACATTTCTGATGACCTTGACCTTCACCCGACCACCCCCAAAATTTATTCAGGTAATCTACGGATTGCCCACCTACTGTGAAAGTTTGAAGTCAATTAGTGCAATCGTGTCGATGCTAGATTGTTAACAAACAGACGTACAAACAAGCAGACATAGCTACAAACAAACAAACCACACTGGTTACAATACCTCACCCTGCTGATGCTGTTGTGGGCAAGGTAAAAATATCAGCTAGGGAAGGCACACAGGGTTTAAATTAGTTTTAGTTCTTCCTCGTCATAGTTTGCTGCCGCCATATTTCTTGTGGATTTGACCGTGTTGACTGAGCCGTATCCTGCCGTCCGCATTCAGTCAGAAAAAAAAGGAAGAGGCTATTCGTCCCGCAGCGCTTCCACGCGAAACTTCAAAGAGTGGGGCGGATTATAAAATGAAATATTTTATTGGCCCAGCTGCTGGGCAAATAGCAGAAGTGCTTCTGTTATCCGCCATGCCGTGGTGCGAATAGCAGAACTGCTTCTCTTATCGGCCCCGCTGTGGGGCAGATAGCTGATGTATTTCCCTCAACTCACCCCGCTGCGGGGCGAATAGCCACTTCCAAAAAGGACGGCCTGAAGACCATGGAGTTGTATTTGTTCCTCAATCCTGAAGCGAGCCATAGGAGATTTTGAGCGCAGAAAAATATATTAAGCAAGCTCACAAATCTTGTTTTGAGGAAAAACTAAACGTGAGCAAAAAAAAAAAAACCTTCTGGTTGAGCGAACAAAAATCTATTCTGTGCTCAACAAATGTCTTTGCATGTTTGCTATGATCAATATGAACGTGCAATGATAACCCCTTTCACTCAGTTTCACTCTATGCCCTCTCACAAACTCATGCTTGGCGCGCTGAAAGACCGCAGCATGCTCGCTCAAAGCGTGTGTCATTCTCTCTCAGTTTGCCCACTCTATGTGCGCTCAACTTTGCCTGCATGCTCGTTGAAGCTGTGCACAATGTTACCAACATGCCGCAATTCTGATTGGCTGCTTTGGCTCCAATTAGACACATTGATTATGACCAACCACCAAAGAAAAGGGGGAAAGGTAATGACGAAATTGCACTACAACTTGATTACAATGCTGCCGTGTTGTGTTGTTTGGGTTAAGGTTATTGTTACATCTCCATGTATCTTCAGACATCGGCTGTTGTATGACTCTTTTGACCCCTATCCCTCTGTAGCAATCCTTACTGCTAACTATAGCATCGGACGATGTCTTCTCAACAGCAAAATCAAAATGTCACATCACAGCCACATGTAAGTGGTTTATGCATTACTATTATACCATGTTTTAAGAAACTTAATGAAATTATGTTGGTCAGTCTGTACACCTTTAGCTTGTGAACCAAGTTAGCTATCTAGTTAGGTTGCTAACGCTTGGTCAGCTAATTAATGTCGGGGAGAAAAGCAGAGGCAAACTGACATTAACGGTACTTCCATGAAAGTTGGCAAACTTGAAAAAAAAAAAAAAGAGAATAATTTAGGCACCTTCCTCTGGCTGATTTTTTTCAACATATAAACACCCATACACTGTATGAAAAGATGGAGGCAGCACCCGAGTCTAGAAAGTGAAGCCCATATGGAAATCTCTTTAATTTGCATTCTATTTAACGGCCAGCAGATGGCAACGTTGGTGGTTGCAGAAAGAAGTTGAATGCTATAGAAGTCTATGAGAAAATGACCCTACCTTCCCACTTGATTTATTATTTCAATAATGATTTTCCTCACTATTTTATGGCATCTACTGCATGTTTCAAGTCTCCTTCGATATATGATGATGTTCATTTTTGTAAATAATGGTCCCAAATAGACTAGAATAAAGGATAAAGCCAGATGTGCTTTGGAGGCGTGGCTATCCTCTGGTCCTCGTCACATACGGTCAGATCTACCCATAGATACATCCCTCGCTCCTCCCTGGATCTTCAATTCACGCTCTCGTCCAATAGGAATCACATCTGGTTTCAAAATGACAAAATGGTGCTGTTCAAATCGAGGCTTCCTAAAAGGTATGCTGAAACCAATGGGTGATGTCATGGTTGTTCCTTCCATCAGTTTATAAAGTCTATGATAACACCTAAAGAAGGCACTTTGCTGATATGTCTGTCACCTGAAACTGAAAAAGACTTATAACCTGCATATCAAATCTGATAACCAAATGTTGCACATCCACTATTGAAGTGCATCTGTGAGAATTTTTTTTTAAATCAAAGACGCATGTTTTAGGCAGTGATCTACATCTCATTCTAAAACTTAAACACTATTACCAATCAGTTTGACTTGAAAAAGCAGGGAAAGCACATGTGTTATAAATGATATTAATTAGGGGTAACATTCCATTTAAATGTAACAGAACCAGGGCGCTCTGCAGTTCCCGGTGTTGCTGTGCCGGCTTACTGGAGGATGGATGTATAAAAAGAATGTAAGATATTGTGGTGTCAAATTACAGCAGTTGTGATTTGTTTAGTTATTGTTGGGGGACTGCTTTAGAAAGATTACCTCAAAGCATAGCCTACAACTACCTGGAATAAACTTGGAAAAACCTAGAAGTTTGTTCACAAATTAACCAACTGGAATATTGACCCCTACCGCGGCAAGGGCTTTGAACTATTGGAGCGCTGGTGCCAGCGTCGGCTCAGCACACCAGTACCACCTGGCGCTGATGTTTGTGAAATATGCAGAAACAGATCACTCAGTTGCGGGCAGTCAAATGCAACCTCTCCCGGATCCTGCAAGATCACCACAACAGGGGGCGCACAGCTGGTAATAACACACGATGCGCGGCTGAGGAGGCCAACAAGTCTGGAGCCTGGGAGCGGGCGCCCATTGGTGCGATGCCAGCCTTCATAGCTGCTAGCGGGGACACACGTCGGCGTCGGCGTCACACCACTGAACGCCCACTCCCAGGCTCTAGACCGGCCGAGCTTTTCTTGCAGCTGCGCACCGTCCACTGCCTTCGGCTGTGCACTCCCCACTAACAAATAATTTCATAGAGGTTCATAAAACCCGATATGATACTCAAGCACAAACCACTTACATGTGGCTGTGGTGTGACATTCTGGTTTTAATGTTCAGAAGACATCGTCCGATGCTGCAGTTAGCAGCCAGGACTGTTAAAGAGGGATATGAGTCAAAATATTCACACAGCAACCGATGTCTCAAGATATGTGATGTTAACCCAAACAATGCAACATGGCAGCACTGTAATAGTCGATTTTCGTCATTACCTTTCCTCCTTCTTCTTCTTTGGTGGTTGGTCATAATACTTCTAATTGGAGCCGATGCAGCCAATCAGAATTTACCCGCCCCCGAATTTTCTGATTCGTTGATTTGCTGACACATTGGTAACACTGCACAGCTTGAGCAAGTGTGCAGGCGAAGTTGAGCGCACATAGAGTGGGAGATTGAGAGAGAGAGAGGGGCACGCTTTGAGCGAGCATGCTGCGAATGGTCAGCACGCCGAGCATGAGTTTGTGAGAGGGCATAGAGTGAAACTGAGTGAAAGGGGTCATTATTACACGTTCATATTGATCAAAGCAAACATGCAAAGACATTTGTTGAGCACAGAATAGACTTTTGTTTGTTTGATCGGACAGTTTGTTTTTCCCACATTAATTTTTTCCTCAAAACAAGGTTTGTGTGCTTGCACAATATATGTTTCTGCACTCAAAATCTCTGATTGCTCACATAGGATTGTGGCACAAATAAAACTCCATAGAACACAAACTCAGCTCCCAGTCAACTGAAAACTTTGTCACTATCGTCCAGCCGTGAGAACCCAATGAAATGCGCCCAGCCACAGAGCTAAAGAAAACACTAGAGTGGACTACTAGACTAGCTGAACCAACTGGAAAACGTGAGATGCATCCGCCATCTTGTGTAAGGAATCGGCGGGGAATTGCACAATCAAACGCTGTGCATGTGTATATGCAACTAGATGAATGACATGAAAAACACTGGACTGGTGACACACATCAGCCTACAAGCACTACCATTATTTAATAAATTATTATTTTGTTTACGGGTGTTTGTTGTCAGGAATTTCTTAATCGTTAGTTAAAATTCAGCACTAGCGTCTTTGTAGTGCGTTTTTTTTTCAGCGCTGAGGAAGGCCTAATGCGTGTCCGGGGGTGGGGGGGAGGAAGCATATAGTACTGAAAATGCAATCTGTATGTAGCCCAGTATTGTAATCTCGATATTTATTTACTTTATTCATTATACATATATATAATTATTTTTTAAATTTTTTCATTGGTAATTATTCATTAAAAATTTGAATTACCTGTAAATATATCAAGGGTTTGGAGCGCAATGGTTACATGTCCATTTTAGAGGTCTTGAGAAAAATTGATTTTTAAGTTTGCAAATGTTCTATTAAATCAGGTACATCATTTACATCATTTTTATGTCAGTCACTCTTTTACTGCATGGTTCAGAAGTATACTGAACATGTAAATTTTCATAAGTGTGGTACTGCGACATGGCCAAAATGGACATGTCACCTCCGTGCTCCAACAATTCTAGCACTTGATGTGACATAACACAATGGTGATAGATTGAAGTTAAGTTTGTTTGCAATGGAAGACAGATGATTCTGTTATACTATTCATGTTTATTCATCAAAATATCAATGTTTAATTCATATAAGCAGATTTTGTTGGACATACCACAAAATGAAAATGTGAATTCTGTTTAAAACTGAGGCACATGGACATATAATTATTGTGCTCCAAGAATTAGCTGATAGAAATGTGTGACAGGAGGTAAAAATCTCAAAATCACAAAATTTGGACATATATTGTGCTCCAAACCCTCGATATATGAGTTTATATTTATGTGTAAGGAATGCTGTTTTCATATTTTGGACACGTATTTGTACCTTGAATTCCTATAGTACTCTATAGTCTAGATTATGGCAATTTTTATTTAAATATTTAATATTTAAATATTTAATGTTCATGAAAATTACCAGTATTCATTTCTTTCACAGTAAAAATATTATGTATGATAAAAATCATCAGCATAATCTCTGTATTCCACCTCTAAACTACCTTCGTCTAAGGCAGGGCTATTCAACATTATCCTGCAAGGGCTGGGGTGGACGCAGGCTTTCATTCCAACCAAGCACTTACATACCAGATGCTACTACTCAAGCTCATTAGCAAAGACTCTTGGGGTTGATGAGTGGTGTCAGGCGTGTAAGTGCTGGGTTGGAATGAAAGCCAGCACCCACACCGGCCCTTTCTGGATAAGGTTGAATAGCCGTGGTCTAGCGTTTCTCATAGTTCAATGCGAGACGCTATCCTTCGGTAAGATGGCGGACGCGAATCTCGCCAAAACTGGTCTCGTGTCTACTGTATTTTTTTTTTTTTTTTTTTTTAGCTCTGTGGCGCCTAGCCTTTCACGACCATTGACCATCATTTTAGCAGCGACATCCACTGGATATTCGGTGTTAAAGTGTCTTAAATCCTTTCACCTACGATTGGTTAGACGTGCGTGACTCATGATTTGTGTGGGTTTAAGGGAAATTGTGTTTTTCCATTCCCTTTCAGAGCTGGTGGACATGACTGTGAACTACAAATTCCACAATTATATTCGAGGACATGGCGGATAGCACTAATAATAATAATGTGTGTTTACAGAGTATAAAAATGTGCAATTTATCAGTTGCTGCTAGTCTATTGCCATAACTTTTTATATCCTATACCTGATTTGCATGCTTAATAGAGAACATTGGTGAGATTCCAGTTGCACTGTGAGAATATCCTGCATTTGCAGGTTTGCAACACGTCATTGTGCTTTGATTTGAAGGTAGCTAGGTTAGATGCGGTTCATGGTTGTTATGGATCTCTTTAACGATACTAGTGATCCCTTGTTAATGTATTACATTTGAAGAATCAACATTTAGAACGTTTCCCGAGGCTTGCGGTGTGCGATTCTATATTCGTTGGTTCGTGCAGCAAGGCTTAAAACGTGTACAAATAGGTGGGCAGTTTTCAAGCAACCTTGCTATAAATCTAAAAGTAGCTGCATTTGATGAAGTATGCATGGAACGTTAGTCGAGGACACCTGCCTGTCTGCCTCATAACGTCTATTTTGAAGGTGCATTTAATGTCATGTCTGTTAGTCAAATTAAAATCCTGCCGTTCAGACCGTGTCATGGAAATTATGACCGTTTAAGAACAATTATTTCGTCAAGTGTAGCGAGATAACTTGACTTTCAAGAGTTATAATGGTCTGATAATCTATTTTTAAAAATATGTTTGGGTAGCTCTACGTAATAGCGCGCTTTAATGAAGGATTGAGGTTGATGTTACCGGTACAACACTGCGGTTATTTTTCCAATGGAAAGTGAAGTGTGCGAAACACAATGGAACCGCAAGCAAGGGTTTGTTTTAAGGAATCGGAAAGTTGCAATGAAAATGGAGGAGCCAATCCTAACTGATGAGAACAAAGAAGGAACAGTAACTACTAAGAATTATGAACGACGACGATGTGAACTCAAATCTCCTTTTAATGGCGTTACGAAACCAAAACTAAATTCGAAAACCTACTCTTCAAATGATGATAAGAGGTGCACAATTTATGTTCTGCCGCTGGTGGTGCTAGCCTGTTTTGCCACGCGCTTTTACATGATCTTGGAACCACCCCATATATGGTGAGTCCATTTGTTCCTCGTGGTTGCTCTGTTTTTTTTTTTTTTTTTTTAGTTGAATTTAAAGAGTTCTTAGCCCTCTATTTCAAATCATGTCGGGTGCCAAAATAATATGAATTGTCTTACATTGAAGATTTTTATAGTATTTTCTTTGCCTCTCTCACAGTGGGCTCCAAAATTACTGGCGCCCCTGACTGGCAATGAACTAACAATACAAAAAATATGAACAATATAATTCTAGACAAACGGACTATACCAACAAATGTGAAATACTTTTTGGTTGTTTCCATCGAAACATTCATAATCATAACAATCATTTAATACAAAATAATTTCAACAAAATCAAGGTTTTATAATTAATGGCATCCGTCATTTAGTACTTAGTGCAACCACCTCTGACAAGGATAACAGCATGGCGTCTTTACCTGTAATTTTCAACAATGTTAAGACACACATTTGGGGGGATTTCAGACCATTCCTCTAAGCCAGGGGTGTCCAATCTTATCCATAAAGGGCCGGTGTGGGTGCAGGTCTTTGTTTAAGCCCAGTGCTACAACACCTGATCCCACTAATTAACTGATCAGGAGGTTCAATCAAGACCTTGATGAGCAGAATCAGGTGCATTTGTGTTGGGCTGTGACAAAAACCAGCACCCACACCGGCCCTTTGTGGATTAGATTGGACACCCTGCTCTAAGCAGATCCTGTAAAGATCCAAAGAATTCTTGGGTCTGCATTTAGCAGCTGTCCTCTTCAACTCAGTTCACTGGTTTTCAATTGGATTGAGGTCTGGAGACTGAAATGGCCATTGCAGAACATTGATTTTGTTGTGACAGAGCAATTTCTGTGTGGATCTTGTGGTATGCTTTGGCTCAGTGTCTTATTGGAAAGTCCACCCACAGCCAAGTCCCAGCCCTCTGGCAGAGGTAACCAGATTTTCAGCCAAATGTCCTGATACTTGTTGAAATTCATTATGCCATCAGTTTTAACCAGTACCCCTGGACCTCTTGAATTAAAACGGCCCCAAAACATGACTGACCCACCATTATATTTCACAGTGGGTATGAGGTGCTTCTCCTTGTATGCATCTCTGTTTCGACAAACATGCAAATGCTGTATCTGACCGAAACGTGGAAATTTGGTCTCATCTGACCAAAGCAACTTGTTCCAGTCATAATTTAAATTTTGTTTGGCAAACTGGCGCTTGCTATTGTGTCTTCTGGTCAGATAAGGCTTTCTTCTGGCAACCCCTCCAAAGAGCCGGTGGTTGTGGAGGTGGCACCTGATGGTGTTTTCTGAAACCACCAGGGCCTGCTATTCCTTAACTGTGATTCTTGGGGATTTTGTTGCTTCCCTCACCATCCTTGTCAGTACCCTGGGGAACAAAATGCAGTTGAGGTTTTCAACAGTTCCATGTCTTTGGAATTTTTAAAATAACCACCTTGATAGTGTTCAGTGACATATTTACTCATTTGTGAATCTTCTTGTAGCCGTTACCCCATTAATGAAGCTCTATGACCATCTGCCTCTTTTGAACCAACAGTTGTTTTGTTTTCTTCATGGTGTTGGATGGCAAAGGTATATTGCATGTGTGTTACCACATTTTTTTTTGCCCTAGTGAAACAGGAAGTGATATAATGGCTCAATATAGTTCCTTAACACTTAGATAAAACTTAAATAAGTGGACTTTAATACCTCATTTAATTTTGGTAGATGTTATTTACAATAATCTTTAAGGGTGTCATTAATTGTGAGGCCTTGATTTGGAGGAAACTGATTTTCAATTAAATCCGTAAATGATTTTGGTTGGTTCCATTAGAACAATAGTATCATACAGTATTTTTCTCATGCTTGTAATTTAAAGGTACACTATGCAAGTTTGTTTACTTTCTGCGCGATTATATTTTTGTCTCACATCTCTCCACGACATCTGCCTGCCCCTAAATTCCTGTAAAAAAAAAAAAAAAAAAACCGGGCTATGGAGCCTGACAGGTCACAAACTGCAAATAAACACAAGGGGCACAGGCTGTGCCCCATAACGAATAAACCGTCCGCCAATCACCGACAAGAGTTGACAGTTATGGAAGCATGGGAAGGAGGGAACTATGGGAGGGAGGGGCGGGCTACCTCTGTTTTGTTTGAGTTTGAATGTCAATAGAAGTGAAAGTAAACAAACTTGCATAGTGCACCTGTAAGTTTCTCAGTAATTTTTTAAATAATTTTTTGTGCATTGCCAGTCAGGGGTGCCAGTAATTTTTGAGCCCATTGTAGGTGTCAATGTCGGAGAGCTTGTCTTTTTACTACATAAGTATTCCAAACTTTTTGCAAACTGATTATTTTTTTCCCTTAAGATGCAATTTTTTAAGATAAGCAAAGTTTTGGGAGAAGGTGGAAACTCACCATCTCCAAATTTGTTCATATTTCACACTTTTGAAGTTCTTTTCCTTGAATAGAAAAATCACCCATGTCTGTTCCGATTAACCCCTCCCCTGCTGCGTGGGCCACGCCAAATTTTTGGGGTAGTTTAACAACCCTAGCTGTTTGAGAGCATTTATTTTTGAGCAGAACTGTTGGCCCATGGTTTTCACTGTTACAGGGCACTACCATGGCCAAGGTGTACCATCTCAATAAAAAAATTTGTCGGCACGTTTCTGCCTGAAGTTAGCACCACATGGATTACAAAAAAAACAAAATATCACCTATGTATTTTGTGTATATTTTGTGTACATTTGCATTCAAATACTGTGGTGACACATACTGGGCTAAAAAAGGTTAAAATGGCAATCTGTGGGTTGCCCATACATTTTTTTTAGTTGATATAAAAAAGGAAGACATCAGAGCTGCATCCTGCACGTAAATTTTTGGGGGGTGGTGATTCTGCTGGAAATGGGTGTGGTCTGAACATGGGCGTGGTCGCCTATCATCCACAGTTTGACACCCTTTCCCTCTGCAGAATTGGTGGCCCAAGGTCCTTACCCTTTATTATTGTTCAGGGACACTTCGTCAATGAAAAATATTCATAAATTCCATGGGCATTCTATTCTATCATGAGCTGGGGCCAAATATCTTGTTGCACAATTAACTATTTTTGTTACCCAGGTGACGCTAGCTTCAAGCAGAAACGTGCCCATAAATTTTTTTTGTAGAGATGGTACACCTTGGCCATGGTAGTGCCCTGTAACAGTGAAAACCATGGGCCAACAGTTCTGCTCAAAAATAAATGCTCTCAAATGTGCGTGGCCCACTCGACAGTGGAGGGGTTAATCGGAACATATATGAGTGATTTTTTTTTATTTCAGGCACAGAACTCAAAGCTGTGAAATTTGAACAAATTTGGAGATGGTGAGTTTTACCCCTGCACTGATCTTCAAAAAAATTGCCTCTTAAGACCTTTTACATTTTGTAGTTTTCTAAGACAGTTCTGTATTTTTGTTGAGATTTTAACCTTTCAAGTCTTATGATCCCTGTCTTCTCTATGGACTATCTTCCCCTGTTCCAACCGTCTGCATGAGTTTTGAAGTCTATTCCTTTTAATTAATTTATTTGTCTTGTCAATTCCATGCCCTCCACGTGCTCTGCTGTAGCTTGCCCCTTCCTGGCCACTGTTTCATCTGTACAAGTTGTTGTTGTGAGCTTGTCTGTGCTGGATTGTTTTGATTAATCCCTCATGTAACCTTCCTGTTAGTAAATGCCCTGTAGCAGGCTCAAACATGCAATAGGGCTACCTCAGGCTCAAGCCCAGGGCCCCGCCTTGCCAATGGCCCCATTAAACAGGGGGTCCCGCCTAGGGACTGGGGCTGACGGGATGAGCTTGCATATCATCCGCTATCTGTTGCTTCTGTAAACAAGATGTACACTATACAAGAGAGGCGGCCCCAAGAGGAGCTTCATAGCAAATACTGAACACAGTGACATGATGTTTGCGGCGTGCATTGTCATTGATTGATTCATTCTTTCAATTAGAGGAACTACTGATAGGGTTCCCTTTCGCTGCAGGTTGCAATTACTTGACCCTGATGACACTTAAATTTCAGATAGAAGAAGTGACGAGTCATGAATGACAAATAACCGAAATGGAAGAGTGTTAACTTGCTATCTGCATGCAGCAGGTATCATAAAAATGGTGGATTATATTAGACGTGATTCATGTATGATGAAGGAAAGCAAATTTTTTGACTGTTTATACACTGAGATGGTTAAAACATTACAACCGCTGGTTTAATAGCATGAGCGTCAGCGCAAATATCCTTGAACAAACCTAATAATATAGGCTTGTACAAGTTGCAAGCAAAATCAGTCATAACAAATTAATTTGAACCGGGCAGCTAAAAACGGGAGCAACAGTCCACCAACCACAAAATTGAAGGTTTACCAAATTGCTTATAAATACCCTGAAAATGAAAGGATTTGGACTACTGGCTATCAATACAAGAACAGTAGTCTCGATTATCTGCCTCATATGCTTTCTTCTTATACGTTGATCTGTGTGGGGGACCGGAGCACATAAGCTACTGCAGGGCACTTTAAATTCAGAGCAGTGACACACTGAACTTATTTTTTGTACGCTAAGGGGATATGTCTGGGAGATGGTATGGTACAGTGCTGCCACATTTTGTTTGAGGCTTACATTGGCTACCTAGCTGACATTTCTAAAAACAAAAGTACTGTTAGCTATCACCCAGGTTACATTCGCCAACTAAAACCATTGAGAGGCAATTTTTTTTTTTAAAGATCAGCACAGTTTTGGCAAAAGGCGGAACCTCACTATCTCCAAATTTGTTCATATTTCACAGTTTCTATGCCAAGAATAGAAAAATCACCCATGTCTGTTCCAATTATCTCCCACGCCCATTTTTTGGGGTAGCTTAAGGTAATCTAAAGTCGATTCTCAGACAGGACATTGAACGTCCAATGTTTACAAACAAATCACTTGCTTTTGTTGACATTTTGCATTGTCACATGACCAGTTTCAACAACCAATGTTTTGTGTACATGCGTAGATAATCCTTTTATTTCGGTTCGTTTGTGCAGGTGCGGCTCGCTGATTGGCCGATAAACAAAAACAGTGGGAATCGACTTTAGATGCCCTTGAACAACCCTAGCTGTTTGAGAGAATTTATTTTTGAACAGAACTGTTGGCCAGTGGTTTTCACTGCTACAGGGTACTACCATGGTCAAGCTGTACCATCTCTACTAAAAAAATTGGTGGGCACGTTTCTGCCTGAAGCTAGCGCCACCTAGATTACAAAAAATATGAATATGTATCCAAAACATTTGGCCCAAGCTCAAGACAGAATGGAATGCCCATGTAATTTATGACTATTTTTCATTAAGGAATTGTCCCTGAATAATAATAATGGGTAGGTACCTTGGGCCACCCATTCTGCAAAGAGAAAACGGGTCTCAAACTAGGATGATAGGCAACCACGCCCAAGTTTGCACCACGCCCATTTCCAGCAGAATCACCACCCGGCAAAAATTTAAGTGTAGGATGCAGCTCTGATATCTTAATTTTTTATCTCAACTAAAAAGTGTACAGGCAATCCATTAAGAATGCCACTTTAACCCTTTTTTGACCATTACGTTTCACCACAGCATGTGTATGCAAATACACATAAAATATACACAAAATACGTGGGTAATACATAGCCAAGACAACTAAATGCAAAATACAAGTTTATAAACTATTTTCATCAATTAAATTTTTTTTTTCTAGGATGAACAACTTCTCTAGGGTAGGGCAATTCCGGCTGAAGTGTAGCATGACCACTGATAATTCAAACATGAAATGGCAATACAATTCATGTATGGCTGTATTGTTAGTATATCCAGGTGTATGGTTCAGAGGAAATTAAAGGTCTGAGGCAAACCAAATTTATTTGGTACGTATATGAAATGCAAGTTTCACATCATTCACATCCTAAAGTTGGGAAGAGACTACTTAGTTGGTTGAATTATGGGAAAAAAAAAACATTAGTGGTTGTTCTGAAAAACCTGAGGGCCATGATTGTGACATTTGTCCGGGCGGTGTGGTGGACAAGGCCTGGTTTTCTTTCCTTCGGGGAAAATAAGAGAACAATTAGTGCTACTCATTGGCTGGAATGCAGACCTGACTTTCAACTGAAGATGGAAAACCTGCAGTTCTCAGCCCTCGTGGATCATGATTTGGGGAGTCCAGTCGTAACAGGATGAGGCAGATGTTTTGAACTAGCTCTCATGTATTGTTGGACGATGGTCCAACTCCTTGTATTTCCAAGGTGTTTCAATAATTTGGCAAACCCTCAGCTCTGGTTGTTGGACTATTGCTTTTGTTTTAACTACTGGTTCAAATGTGTTCCAGAGTGATTTTGCTATCAAGTAGACTATGCCTATAAGATTAGCTTTGTTGGTATATTTGGGCAAGCTCTAATATTTTTTGACTGATCTGTGTTTAAGCCAGTGGTTCTCAAGCTCATACTAGGGTCCTCCCTGTGTATGCTGGTTCCTGTTTCAACCACAATTGCTATTGTCAGATTTTAGCAAGCTGTTGATTTGCCCCAATTTAGCCACTTTTCATGTTTAAAACCGGTATTCACCATCTTAAGCCACATTTTGACAGACGTATCCATATGTCCCATGAAGAATAAAAGACCCTTGAAAATGTTGTGTTTATTTTTAGCTCACCCGGATCAAAGTTCCGGTGGGCTTATGTCATGGGCCTTCTGTCCGTCATTGGCGTTGTCCGTAAACATAATCTTCTCTGAAACCTCTGGAAAGCTGAAACTTGGCACATATGTTCCTACCCATGAGGATGCCGAAGTTTGCTCTTGGCGTTCCAATCCGATTTCAAATATGGTTGCCATGGTGGCTATGTGGAAAGTACCATATGGAGCTATTGTGAAGCAGTTTTCAAAGCAATAAAGCTGATATTTGGCATGTGGGTGGATGGAAACAGTCCTAAAACATATTTGAAGGGAATATTTGAAGTTTTGTGAAATTTTGATATTTGACCGCAGCATTTTGATCATGCCCACTTTCAAAGTTGTTTACTTTAAACATCATCTTCTTTGGGGCGCCCCGGTGGCTCATCGGTCTAAGTGCGCGTACCATAAAGGCTGTGTCCTTCCCGCAGCGACCTGGGTTCGAATCCGGCTTGGGTCATTTGCTGCATGTCATCCCCCATTCTTCTCCCCAACCTTCCTGTCTCTCTACACTGCATAACTAGCAAATAAAGGAAAAATTCCAAAAAAAAAAAAAAAAACATCATCTTCTCCGAAGCTACTGGACCTATAAAGCTAAAACTTGGCACATATGTTCCTACCCATGAGGACACCAAAGTTTGTTCATGGCATTATTTAACAGCCGGTACAAGTATAAACAGTCCAGGTGAGCTACAGTGCCCATGGCACTATTTTTGTATCTCCCTAACGACGATAGTCGGGAGATACTATGGTTTAGTTCCAGGGCCGCCGCCGCCACCGCAGAGATTTTATGTTCCAGGCTCTGGAAGCCACAATTATTACAGGAATGTTTTCAAATTTTACACAGGCAAAGATATGTATATGACAATGCTCAAGACCGATTTTCGTTAATTTCGGACGTCCAATATGGCTGCCAGTGGCCATTTTGTCCAAAATTTTTTATTTTCTGGCCTCAGGAAGCCACAATTATAACAGGAATGTTTTCAAATTTTACACAGGCAGTATGTGTGTATATATATATATATATATATATATATATATGGGCCAGGCTCACGAAATGTGCGCCACCCCCCCCCGGGTACTGAAAAATAATGAAAGTACCCATAGAGCTTAGCTGTGAGTGGTTTTTCAATCTATAGGTGTTGTGGGATCATATTCCAAAGCTGTGCGACGGCGACGTTTTTCATTTTTTTCATGGTACCTGGTCAAAGTTGGGTCCCTCAACTCATTTTTTGGGCTGGGTTTCTGCCTTAGTTTCAAGACATGCATAACTTCTAAAGCCTCATACATGCATAGATATTGCTATATCTTCTCAAAATGCCCTGATATGTATAGAAGGATAGTATAGCTGATGGAAAAATGGTATTTAGGTAATATGCTGTTCGGATTGTCAACCCTGCCATGGCCCTGAAGTCGGGGTACGTTTTGCGTGCGGCTGCAAATTTGCTGCGCGAGTGCAAACTGCTCTCTAACACAATGTGTAAAATTAATTTGGGTAACCCTGTGCTCTCAGTGGTAATTGTATGTCATAAAGGTATATGTCTACTCTCTGAATACCAAATATCATGGTCATTGGTGGAATATTTGGTGAGTTATATGCATTTCCCTATACCCTTGCTCGTCTAAGTCAGAAACACAAAAACCTACTGTTTGCCTATAATCCATCCAGAGGCCTATAACTAGTGATAATAAAGTTATTTAAGCCTCCAATCAGTGTTATAATTGTATATAAGTGATGTCCAGAGGTATATCACCTGAAATTAGAAACCCTACAGTGATTTTTTTTCCCTCGGGGTCCCGTCGCTGCTGAAAAAAAGAAATTCTGGTCTGCAAATACCTGAAAAATGTTATAAAAACCTATATCAAAACTCAAAAATCTCCTAGAAACACTCCTTATGGCTTAAACATTTGTAGCCTAAGCAATACCAAGCCAGAACAGGTGTCTATTAGCTCAAAATATCGGTATTTCGGTCAGAAACCAAATCTAAGTCAGAAACCCGTCGAAGTGTACCAAACTCAACCCGATTGACTAGCTATTGCCATAATACTTAACTAATAGATCGAATAACAGTCTCAAGTAGGTAATTGATCACTTACCAATGGAAGATGCCACTTGTAGGCTGGTGGACAGGCTGCTTGACAATTCTTTTTTTTTTATTTTGGGTCCTAGGTTCCCCTAGCCTGAGCCCCGGGAGTTTTTTATGATTGCATGTTTCTGTCTTTTAGTTATTGTTATTTTGTTGTAGGTGTTGTCTGGTGTCCCCGACCACCTATGCATGTTATTTGAACAAGTTTATGACTGATTGGCCACCGATTGCGGCCACAGCGGCCGCCACGCCCCGCGTCAGTTTCTGCCTGAGATCCCAGTTTCTGACTGAGAGCGTGGGCCGACGCCACCGATATTTTATCGATTAAATCTTCAAAAATACAAGTCGACACGTTTAGAAAACACAATATATCATGTGCCCGACCACCCATGCATGTTATTTGACCAAGTTTATGACTGATTGGCCACCGATTGCGGCCAGAGCGGCCGCCCATGCCCCGCTTCGGTTTCTGACTGAGAGCGTGGGCCGATCGGTCCGATGTCGGGCCTTCGACTGACGCCATCGTTATACAACCCCAATTCCGAAATAGTTGCGACGAAGTGTAAATTGTGAATAAAATCAAAATGCAATGACTTTTAGATCACATGAGCCAATATGTTATTTACAATAGAACATAGATAACATTTCAAAAGTTGAAACTGAGACATTTTACATTTTTATGCGCAAAATGAGCTCACATTTGGCCAAATACACCCGGTTTCTGCCTGAGATGCCCGGGTTTCTGACTTAGAAATCTAAGGCAGAAACCCTAAGTCAGAAACTAAGGCAGAAACCCAAAATGCTTTTTGCGCTGTAGCTATGTCGTTATTCAATAAATAATTGATCTAAACAGTGATTTCCACTTTGATTTAGGCCAGCAACAATACCTGAATTGCATTTGACTGTATCTTTTACAGCTTTTTAAAAATACATCTAAGTCAGAAACTTTTCTTAATAAGGTCATTTTTTTGGGGACACAAAAATCCCACTCAATCCCTGTAGGTTGGAGTTTTTTTTTTTTTTTTTTTTGCCCTAATGCACCATATATTTGCTTCATCCTGAAGGATTATTAGGGTGTAGGGACCTTTTTTTATTTTTCTAGAGTGCTAAATGTAAAATTAAGTCAGAAACCAGTACCTTGTGGACAACTTATTAAATGTCACCGCAATACACAAAACGACGATTGGGACGTATGCCGACTGTCAGACATAGCCTACACATGTCTATTATGCACAGAAAAAAAAAAAAAAAAAAAATAGAACACACTTAAATATAAAAAAAACAAAAAGTGAACTGTTTCATTTTTTACATGGACATCAAAAAATGCCATTTTTGGCCACTTTTCCAACTTTAAGGGCAAAAAAGACAGGGAAATATTTATGGCAGACCGACAAAAGTGGGGTGTTCCAAATTGCTCTTGGTGACCTCTATCCATTCATGGTGGTTCTGGAATGATCTAAGCAAAATATAAGATTTGCTAGTCTGTGGACACATTTAAGGGGGGGTGGCGCACATTTCGTGAGCCTGGCCCATATATATATATGACAATGTTCAAAACGGATTTTCGTCAATTTCTGACATCCAATATGGCTGCTGGCGGCCATTTTGTTCAAACTTCGGGGATCGGGGAGATACACGACTCGGTCCCTGTGGCGACCGAGTTATCTAGTTATATTTTGTAAGGAATTTCAGATGACAACATTTTTAACCAGATCAAATTAGACACTGAGAAAATCAGTAAACTCCAAATTGGGTAGGTGAACACAGGTGTTAAGAGTTCTATCAAAATATTTTGCCTGAACTTAATAACATAAAAATGAGACAAACAGGTTTGGCTTTATTGTTTTTTTTGCCAAATAAATTGTGAGTTTTTGCAACAGCGTGTCCAAGGTTTCACCACTAAAGAACCTATTGATTGTTCACTTTGATTAAATTTTTGTTTGTTTTCCTCTCCAGTTATTTCTAATATATCGCAATGTTGAAATGAATTTTTTTTTCTTTGCATGCATAGATATGTCAAAATGTTCCCAAAGACAACAACAAACAGCTCTAAACATAAATGCTTCTAATTAAGACAAATCAGCAGCTTGTCAAAATTCTATGAATCCAATTGAAGACCACAATGGACAAATTTCACATTTTCACGTTGTGTAGAAATGATGAATTAAAAATTCAAAACAATCTTAGAAACAAAGCACTGAAAAAATATGCAGAAAATATATAAAATATTATAATAATATATAATATTATATATTGTTATAAATATTATAATAATATATCATATATAAAATATACAAAAATGCAAAATTTGGACTCTTAACGTTTTGTGGTCTTCAATTGTGATTAGAACAAAAAGCAGAGTACACAGTGGGGTGCCAGGACCGAGTTTGAGAGCCACTGGTTTAAGAGATTAGAAAATTCTATTTCCTTCATTGTATAGGGGTCATGTCCAGCATACTCATCTGCATTTTGATGATAACAGTGGATACGCATTCATCTCAGTAAAGTAGCAAGCAATTCTGTTTCGGCGGTTTGTAATATGCAGTTTATCACTTTCTGCCTGCCAACTGACTTTTGCTCTTCATCCAAGTCACATGATTGCAAACAAGCTATTAGAAATGTTGCCCAGATAGGAAGTTGACATCCAGCAATTATCATGAAGAACACTAGAGTGCACAAGGACAATTATCGGGTTTTAATAACAAGGCGCACTGTTTCTTTTCTGTTTGATTCTTTTTTTTTTAATGTTTTTTGCACGTTGTCAACTTTGTTTTTAAATTCAGTGAGCAGCACTTCCTGAATTTTAAAATAATTTCACCCAAATTTCCATTCTTGTCCAGGTCTGGAACTCAGTACAGTATTTTATAATTTCATACTTTTCAGACCTGTGTAAACACCCTGTTATGTGGATTTTGGGGGACATAATCATTCTCATCTCTTGTTATCTTGCCATTTGCAGCACAGTCATGATTTGAAGGGTATACATGTTCAGTGTTCAGGTCTCACCTTATAAATTTTCTTTTGTAGCTGGGATGAGACTCATTTTGGAAAAATGGGCAGCTACTACATCAACAGGACTTTCTTCTTTGATGTCCATCCACCACTAGGCAAAGTATGATATAATTTATTTACTCACAAATGCATTGCATTCTTTAAATCATCCTTGCTTATAAGTCTCTACCAAACTAAGGCTAGTCTGTTCTTCGTTTACACCTCAATATTGTCTTGATCTTTTGCGAAATACAAACCCTAATGAGAAAAAGTTGTGGCAACTGAATTTTTTTTTTCACTATATTTATTTGAAAATGATACTGCTGCTCCTTATTTGATGCTTCACCATATGAATTATATTGATTTTTCAAAATAAACACTTCTTTCAATTTTGATTCCTGCAGCATATTTTTAAAGAGTTGGGACTGTAAAGTATTTACCATTTTATGCCCACTTGTTGCCACTCCTTTTTACAACAGATAGATGTTTAAGAACTAAAGACACTGAGTGATTAAGTGTTTTATGTGTAATTTTGTGCCATTCTTAACCCCTCTGCGCAGATGAACAAACCAGCGTACATGGAGCTACTCTATATTTGCGTGCAGTCACACTATTTTATCACTCGGTGGCACACTCGGATCAGTTATTGAATATTCACCAGCAGGCCAAGCTCGAACAGGGGTTGGAATATGGACAAGTTAAGTCCCATCCCTGTCTCCCAGGAGTTGCATGAATTAAACTCCTCAGCTAAGCCTGATGTGCAAACTGCTCAATGTACTTGCCAATAGTATCTATCCAGCGTTTCAAAAAAAAAAAAAAAGATCTCTTGCAACAGAAAAACTTGCTGTCCTTTGTAGCAAACCCTTCGGCTATAGTGAGCCAATGGCAACTCAATTGAGTAGTTAAGAAAAATCAGTTTTCTGAAGCAAAAATTCAACATGGTTTTGATGCTGTGTCATTCTACTATCAGTTATAGTCATCACATATCAAAAACGTGTAATTTCCTACCGTAGATTTACACGTAAATTCCTCCATCGACGAATTCAGTGCTCCCTTATATCTTTCCAAGAACTCTCCTTGATTTGCCTGTCACCTAATTGCTTACTTAGGCTCATCTGCATAAAGCACAGTTATAGTTCATGCCCATGTGAAACTTCCCCGGTAATGATCTATTGATTGACACATTTCTTATCCAATTTCAGAGAGTATTAACTTTCCTCAATAACTGAAAGACATTGATTGGACCATGGGAAAAGTATTTAAACCTTTGCGTAACAGCAGTTAGGTCGTATTCTCTTAATGTTGCGCAACTGAACATGATGCAATTGCACAGAAAAAAAAGACTTTCAAAACCGGCCTGAAGTGCTCACTTACATTATTTGATTTAAATGAGATGAGGACTTGGACAATGGGAATTAGTCTGAAAGAAAAAGGACTGGAGGGCTCCTTCTACCAAATAGATTTATGTCTCTGGAGGAATTGAATTATGAAAGGTTTTTGTTCATTTTATGAGAAAGCTCAATTTTATATTTTTTTTTACTTATGGCGAGCTGGCTAGCTGTTTTTTATTCTCATTTTACCATAGCCATGATGATCACAGAGCATGATTACCTCATTGGTTGGCAAGAGTAACCGTTAGTCTTTGTTAATAATACCACATTATGCTCAATGTGGCTCTTTTTTTTAGAATTTGTGCCCTATTCAAGGAAAGCGAATGCTGAGGCTTTGGCTCATTTAAAATGCGAACAGCTCAAGCACTTCGGTAGACCCTCTGCTATATTCGTTGCCCCATTCTGTTCAGTGTTGTGTAGCATATTGCCTGCTTTTTCAAAATGCACTTCGCGTTCTCTATAGGGGAGAATTGGAACTGTAGGAGGCCAATCCAGCACCCGCAGCCCACTTTTCATGCAGTCATGCCTTCGCAATGCCCGCAGAATGTAGAATGTGGTTTTGTGTTTTCTTGTTTAAATATGCATGAGCGTTCCTGGAAAAGATGTCATCTTGAAGGCAACATATTTTGCTCCAAAATGTCAGTGTACTTTTCTGCATTAATGGTGCCTTCACAGAAGTGCAAGTTACCTTTACCAAGGGCGCTGACATAACTTGTTGCAGGTAACAGTCTTAATGGTTCTTTTCTTCTTTAGTTCAGAGGAGATAGTGTCTGTTACTTCAAAAAAAAAGGCCAGAAATATTGATCTGTCCAACTACCATACACGCTTCCATTGTGTGATGGTCCATCGTAGATGCCTCCAAGCCCAGAGAAGTCAATGGTGCTTGTGGACGCTGTTAAAAGGATATTTCAACATTTTGGCAAATTGGTCTATTGCCATAATCCCTATAGTCATATGAGTAGGTACATTACCTTTAGTGATCCGTGCCTGTTGTTTTTAGATTCGGGAGAGAGAGACGCGAGCTGCTCAGCGAACATAACGAAGGTGGACGGTACACAATCCAACAGCTCCAAAACGCTCTTGTGGACAAGTTGTGACCTACACATTCACCACGCTTTGAAATAATAATGTAGAATTATGTAACATTACGACACATGAAGCAAATACTCGGAACTACTTTCTTATTTGGAACAAAGTATTGTTTTGAGTTCCGAGTAGCTGCAGTAAACATGCACTTTTGAAATCGCTCCGCCCGGCCGGTATGTCTGGAATGTAGTTCCAGTTATGCATTTGCCTTGAAAATAACTGTCTCATAATTATACATTATTATTTTATAGCGTGGTGAATGTGCAGGTCACAATTTGTCCACGAGAACATTTTGGAGCTGTTAGATTGTGTATTTGATGAGTTTTGAAGGAGTGAGGGACCTATGCCGTTCACTTTCGTTATGTTCGCTGAGCAGCTCGCGTCTCCCTCCCCCGAATCTCAAAAAAACAGGCACGAATAACTAAAGGTAATGTACCTACTCACATGACTATAGGGATTATGGCAATAGGCCAATTTGCCAAAATGTTGAAATATCCCTTTAACACTAGGCTTCCCCTTTGCACTGTAAAGTGTTAAGCAGCAGTTGTCGCCATAACTGCGTATAATAGCACGTGACAGAAGTTTCCCAAAGTAATCCTGACCCCATGTGGTTACATCACTCCTATATAAATGACTTCTTGATGCAGTGCCCTCAGAGCTATCAAAGATTATGTGTATTCAGTTCAGGCTTGTGCCTTTGCCCTTTACACATAGAAATTCCTCTGGACTCCTCAAATCTTTTAATTGTGTTATGCACCATACAAGGTGAAATATTCAAATCCCTTCCTATCTTTCATATAGGAACATTTTTCTAAACCTTTCAGTGATTTTCCTCTCTGATTTGTGGGCAGATTGGCGATCCTTGGTCCATTTTGCTCCTGAAGAACTTGACCTTTCCTGGATGCTGCTTCTGTACCAAATTATGATTCATTGCTAGTCCTAAATTAACCCATCAAAATTTTTTTGGAATTCCTTGCAGACCTGAATGGCAGGAATTAATGTACAGATGAATTAAGTTGACGAAACAAAATATATATAAAAGCCAGTCTTGTCTTCAAACTGTCTGCTATGATGTACAAGTAAAAGTTAATTTAAAAATCACTGCTTTCTTTTTTGTGTGCATTTTCCATACCATCTGACCTTTTTCTGAATTGGGGCAGTAGGTTAAGTAATTGGTTATGTGTTGCCCTGTTATGGATCCCTTGTGTTGTAAACCTTCCTTGTATTCTTTAGATGCTGATTGGTTTAGCCGGGTATATGACTGGTTATGATGGAACCTTTCCATTTGGGAAACCAGGAGACAAATATGAACACCACATCTATTGGGGCATGAGAGGGGTAAGCTGCAGTTGATCATATTTCTTCCCAGTGCTCTCTGCATGTTTGAATTTCAGTGTGTATGTTGCTATTGGTTGCTGTATGCAGTAAAGGGGCTAATCGAATGGAGCAGGTGCCAGTTGATATATGTGATATACCGTCTGCCACTGTTGGCAGGTTTTGCCCCTGCTTTCGCCCGAGGCCGCAGAACACTGCTGAAATCCTGTCTTTACTCTGGTTTTCTGTATTGCGACCCTCCTCACTGGCTTTTCCTGCTGCAGTTTTGTGCGCTCCTGGGCTCCTGCTTGCCCCCTTTCGCCTACCTCACAGTGTTGAACCTGTCCCAGTCTCCCATGGCTGCCCTTGTCTCTGCCTCCCTGCTCGTCTTTGGTGAGTGCGTTTCCATAGCAACAGGGTTATGATTCCCTTCATCTTTCAGCGTAAACTGAAATAGTCCACTAAGACCAATGAGTAAACCTGTGTATAAATGACACTAGAGCTGAAGCATGAATGGAAACTATTATATAAAAATAAAATGAATGTGCAGCACTAGGCAAGGGCTTAGCCAGGCACCAGTCTACCCATCTTTTAGAGGGGCATTTTAAAATTTAGATTGGTCTAGATGGGTGTGAGTTTGTAAGTTTAATTTGATTTTTAGCAACCTAAACCCAGCTAAATTTCAAAATGCCCCTCTAAAAGATTCGTTGAGTGGTGCCTGGCTAAACCCTTGGCATCTGGGGCGCTGATTTAAAAAATTATTCAAGTTGGCTCAGAATGGTATAAGTCACTTGCAAGTTAGATGAAATTCTTTCACCTATTCAGATGTATTCAAGCACAATACATACAGTCAAAATTGCCGCTGATTTTGGCTCGGTGTAGAAACCAAATTATCCAATTTCTGTATATTAAAAATCTAATCTAAATAGTTTTATACCATGTCTTACGATCTGTTTATAGATATTAGTGTATTTTGCTATTTACTTTTAGATCTTTTGAGATTCAATGTTGAATTTCAGAGTGAGATACTGAACTGTGGGTCAGGTAAGATTTTGTATTTTTGTCTCCACAGATACTGGTTGCATCACCATCTCCCAATACATTCTTTTGGATCCCATCCTCTTGTTCTTTATAATGGGTTCATTGCTGAGCATGGTAAAATTCAACCAGCTGAAAGACAGGTAAGTAGTTTGTTATTGTATCCTGTTCGAAGAGTCCTCTAGTATTGATCATTTTAATTCAAAAATGGACTTGCAGAGTGCTCAAAAATGTTGAAAGTAAAGTCCAGGTGTCTACTGATCACACCAAATTTGTTATAGTAAAGAGCAAGTGTATTACTCTTTTTAAGAAAATGCTCAACTATTGAATATTAATGGTGACACAAAAAATGAGGCATGGCTCCAAAGTCCAAAGACATTTTTTTGGAAATCAAGCCATTAGAGAGGGGAAGTTTTTGGCAGAATGCAACTGCGACACCAAGAGCATAATGAAACTACTGTATTCATGTATATTTTGTAAATATCCTGCTTTTGTTCACGATACACATTACAGTGCTATGTGTTGCTTTCTGATGCTGAAATATTATTGGATCCAAGGCCCTTCAGTGCCCCCTGGTGGCTCTGGCTGCTGCTGACAGGAACAAATCTTGCCGGAGCGCTTGGAGTGAAGTTTGTGGGGCTGTTCATCATCCTGCTGGTGGGACTGAACACTGTGTCAGACCTTTGGAGGCTGTTGGGGGACCTGGAGATTTCTATGGTACCACTCTCGTTCACCACCATGTGCTGCATCTTCATTTTGTATGTGTTCACCTGGAAGAGGCCTGATCACATCTCTGGTGCTGACACTGATCTCTCTCTGGCAGATGGAGCTGGGGAAGCACCTCATGGCTCGTGCATTTGGGCTGATTATTGTCCCGCTCTCTTTCTATTTCACTATCTTTGCCGTACACTTTGTTGTTCTAAACAAGAGGTTAGTGCTCTTTTGCTTACCTTTTGAATGTATGACAATGTTTGTAAATTAACATGTATGTACAAAATGTACCACATGTGGTTCCTCCTCGAGTTTACAGTGAACTATTGGGTAATCTATAGAATTAGGTAAAACTATGTGACTGGGTCAAGAAACTGAAACTTTGCAAAACTTCATTTTCAACTTATGCTCTTCCGACCATTAACATTTGAAGTGTTTTTTTTTTTTTTTTTTTTTGGCAGTGGCTATATTTACGGCACCGTGAACAGTGATTCAGGGCTATATTTACGGCAAGTCGGAGTGCGCATGCGTCTCCGGGCAAATTTAAAATGACGGACTCGCGTTTGACGGTTATAGGGAGCAATTTTGATGATTTAGCCCATTAAATTCAGTCAGGAAACTTCAGAGTTTAATTTCTTGTGCTGCTATACATGGTAATCCATGTTACTGATGACACACCGGGTTGCTAGGGCACGCACAGCATGCATTCACGATATCAATATTTTAAAGCCCCTTCTCAATAATAAAATCCCCCAAAACATATTGGTGCATCCTTTTAAAATCATACTGGCAAATTAAAAGCCAGAAAAAAGTGGAGATTGGATACGGAATTTTTTCTATGCAAGAGTTAACTACTCCTTCTTTCTGTATATTTCCCCATTTAAAACTACCTAGGTGCATACTGCAACGCGTTGTATTGGAATTTTGGCATATGTGTACTCAGGTATGGTACGATATTACTAGTGAGAAAGCTGACCAGCGGGGAGAGGGGACAATCGCACTGTGGCACGGTATTGAACAATCGTACCTTGTGCGAAAGCGGTCTGAGAGTTTGTATTAAAAACAAACACTCCGCCGTAGACCGCAGTTCAGCGTGCTGAGCTTGGAAGCGGCCAACACAAGTGAAGAAACGTCAGTGCGCATGCTTGCCGTAAATATAGCACCGAATCACCGTTTACGGCGCCGTAAATATAGCCACTTGCTTTTTTTTTTTTTTTTTTTTTACTGAAAATGCGCATACCTAAATTCTAAATCTGCATTTTAGGCCGCCATTGCATTTAGCAGTCATTACAGTATTTATTAAGCAAGCTTAAACTTCCTGTACTATGCTGTTCTTAGTTTACATTATATTCTTGGATGTCCAAAAGGGAGGTTTTGAAACTTTTTAGCAAAACGATCCTATAAATCCATCTTTTCTCAGACTTTCACTGCCTGACATTCTTTCCCCTCTGACGCAGAGGCTGTTTTCAGCAGGTGTCGCCTCTGTGAAAATGTTGAATTGAGCTGAACCCGAATAAGTAACCTTCTTATGAGGGGGGGGAGGTGGGGAGGTTGCGTGAGGCTGTGTGTGGGAGCAGGGCACACATACAGAGTGAACTGTGCAAGGCAGGTCTGTTTGTGATGCAGAAAATTTCAGGAATTTTAAACCATGTGTTTTAAATGTTGTAATGGTGAAGGAGGTGTTGGGCATAAATTTGGAGGTCTTCAAAGTCAACCTTCTTCGGGCTGTTGGATACAATGGAGGGAACTATATGGATAGACTGAACTGGGAAGAAGTATTTTCCATATTGTGGATCATTAAATGTTTCCTCTTTCTTCAGTGGTCCAGGAGATGGTTTCTTCAGCTCAGCTTTCCAGTCCCGACTGATTGGCAACAACTTACACAACGCCTCCATGCCTGAGTGTGAGCTGCTCACTGTTTTTAAATGAATCGCTCATGAGCAAATCGCTTAGGCCAACTTCAGCTAAGCAGGGGATGGACTAAGTGCTTGAAGCACCCCTGAAAAATGGCTTTAATTATCTAAACCACAATAGCAAAAGCATCCACGCCAGTAATTCACATTCATTTGGAAGCTAGTTGGAATCAATATCTGGCTAAAGAGGTCTAATCAGCAGCACTTTGCTCAACAAGTCTCAACAAGGCGCCAAATAAACTCAGTCAAAAAAGAAACTTCACACTCAAAATTTCTAAATATTTTCTTGAAACTTAATACAAGAGATATTATTATTATTATTATTATTATTGGGGGTAAATGCGTTGTCAAAGACATCATGAAACACAGCAACTCCGACGTGCACAAGCATGCAGCACGTGCGAGCATACATCAAGGTAAAAGCATGTTTCCTCGTGTTCCCAGTCACGTGACCTTATGAGACACGTGCAATTGAGCCCACGTTAGCACGGTAGAGTGACATCTCGGAAAAACAAGTTCTTACAGTCAATTATCCGTTGATTTGCAATGCCACGACTGTCAAACATTCAACGTGAACGTGCCATTGGCATGCTGAATACGGGAACGTCGGTCACTGACGTTGCCAGTGTTATGGGATGCAGTCGACGGACTATCCATGATCTTCGGACACGTCTCCAACAAACTGGCACCACAGCAGACCGACCTCGTTCGGGTAGACCACGTGTGACGACACAAGCAGAAGACCGACAAATCGTCTTACGTCATTTGCGTAATCGATTTCTCACTGCAACGCCCACTAGGAATGAATTGTTTAGAGGTCGCGGTGACTGCCCAAACCATACGTAATCGCCTGCGCACTGCTCGTCTCCATGCACGCCGGCCATATCGTGGACCAATTTTAACCCAGTTACACCGACGTCAACGGCTTCTCTGGGCACAACGACAACTGAAATGGACTCAGCGTGATTGGAATAGGGTCGTTTTTAGTGACGAATCCAGATTCACTTTGCACTTCGCTGATGGGAGAGTTAGAGTTTGGAGGAGACGCGGTGAACGCAACGCCCAGTGTTGTGTGCAGGAAGTGGACCGTTTTGGGGCGGTAGTGTTATGGTTTGGGGTGCCTTTAATGGTCCTGCCCATTCCCGACTGATGGTCATTCAAGGAAACCTAACTGCTGCAGGATACAGAGCTTTTGCCATTCATGACAGCTCATGGCCCAGGTCTGACATTCCAACACGATAATGCCAGACCTCATACGGCCAATTTAACGTGGAATTTTCTTAGGAATGCTGGCATCAATGTCATGAAGTGGCCCTCAAGGTCTCCCGACCTTAATCCCATAGAACATGTATGGGATGTGTTGGGCAGAAGACTCCGTCAAGTAAGGAACCCTCCACAGAATTTGCAGGAACTTAGTGCCATGTTGGTTCAATTATGGCGACGCATCCCCCAAGCTGTGTTCAGACGCATCATTCAATCCATGAGGAGACGTTGCGTCGCAGTTGTGAATGCTCATGGAGGGCATACGCGCTATTGACATGCTTTCATCAAGTTGTAACTTACCATTTTTACTCTCTTACATTTCCGTTGCATTTCCGGTGGAACTGGTTACATTATGAACATGATTTTTATGGTACACCGTCCTTAATGGGTACAGAATGGAATTAAATCATTATTTAAAACCACTTTTCTTGTATGTTCAACTTATCGACCTCCAAACGAGTGTGAAGTTTCTTTTTTGACTGAGTATAGTTGGTGCCCAAACTGCAGGTGGTTTGGTCCCTAAAACAACATTTATTTGAGGGGGCGAGGGGAGCGGTGTCAAAAATTATTATGACATATGCTAAACAACAACAGCAAAAGGGGAATGGTGGCTGCAGGTCAGATCTCTCTGACAGGGACAGATGGATGCTTGGTAGGATTTTTGCTAATAACCACAGGACTACAGCTCTGAAAAACCTTTGAAAAAACCCACAAGCACATGCACAAGAAAAAAAAAACAGAATTAAATCAATCCATATCTGAACCAGCCACAGCAAAAACAGTACTTTCAGAGCTTCACAAAGCTTGTGTTTATGGCAGTTTCTGCAATGATTTTTGTACCAATTGCAAAACAATGATGCTACACTTCATCTGGGTGTGAGCTTTAATTTTTATGCAGTTGTGATGCAATCTGATTCTTAAGCTGTGGTGATGCAATCTTGCTCTTATACTGTTGTGATGCCATTCTGCAGATCTGGCTTATGGCTCAGTCATCACTGTAAAGAACCTCAGGATCGCAGGTGGGTATCTACACTCGCATTGGCACCTGTACCCTGAAGGAGTAGGCGCCCGGCAACAGCAGGTCAGTTTCCTGTTTGCACTAGAGGGTTGATTTTTGGTTTTCATTCCAATCTGTCCCACAGAATGTCCTCAGCAACCAAGCTGTCTCTGTCTTTACAGGTAACTGCCTACCTCCACAAGGACCTCAACAACTTGTGGCTGGTGCGGAGACCGGAAAACAGTGTGGATGGTGAGGGACCTATAGTGTTGCAAGGGGCAGATCACGCCCATGTTCTGATAATGGCTTTCCTCAGAACCCAGAGGTTAGCTCACTAATATCCATCTGATCCATCTCAGTGATATCTGTCAATTATTTTCTGTCTTTCTCTCCCTTTCATTCACTCTTAGATGGTGAACAATCTGGAACCCCTGATCTTGTCCGTCATGGTGACATCATCCGGTTGGAGCACAAAGAGTGAGTGACTTCCTCCACAATTTTCCTGTGATGACTTGACAGTCCTCTTCAGTTATTTTGTAATGGGTCTTTATCTTGAGACAACACTGTACTTTAGGACTACTCGGAACCTCCACAGTCACCTCCATGAAGCACCCCTGACCAAGAAGCACTTCCAGGTCACAGGCTATGGCATTGTGAGTAACCAAGTGAATGTCCCATTATTCATGAAATTGTAATTAAGTTAGCTTTGTGCCGAGGGGTTTAGTTTGAGGGTCTTGTTCCTGTCTGGCTTTTGCAGAATGGGACAGGGGACCTGAATGACCTCTGGCAGGTGGAGGTGTTTGGGGGGCGGAGCGGTGACCTGATCAAGGTTCTGCGCAGTAAAGTGCGTTTTCTCCACCGTGCAACAGGCTGCGTGCTCTACTCCTCTGGCAAGACCCTGCCCAAATGGTGAAAGAAATCTTTCTACAACAACATTCTGTAACACTAATTCTGCATAGCTACTTAGCCGACCGACTGTTATTGTGATACTTCATCTAATTGATCAATTTCCGTTCCTTTTAGGTTTTTTTTTTAATAGAGTCCATATTCTACAATTCCATTTCTTTCAATTACAAGTCGTGATTGTTATAATGCTCAGCTCAGAGTTCTAGTCACATTTTCTTTATTTTACCTGTTTAAGGATTAAGGCAATATAACAGAGATGGGGCCTAAATTAGCTGCTGATTTTGATGTGTAGAAACCATTGGGAATCAGATATGAGAACATTAGCTTTTCACTCAAAATTAGTTTGGGCCAGTAGAGAGTGGATACAAATTCAACCCTCAGATCTAGCTTGCTAAACTTGGTTAAGCTGATTGCTTCAGTGCATACTTTATCTAGTGTTCTAATATCTAAAAAGCGGGCAAAGTGATTCACATAGTATAGGGACATCTGCAAAGCAAAAAATTACATAGAAAGAAGTATTGTCACGGCTTTCTTTCAACCTGAAATGATGTTTCTCTGGTCCTGGTTTGCCAGGTTGGGCCCTGTTCTCTAATTCAGGTATTGATTATATTTGGATATAGAATCCCTCCATAGCCTGAAACTTACTGCATTTCCCCCAAATAAGCTTCTACAGTCATTACATGAACAGGACGCTGACCATGAAAACTCAGTCTGTGTTTGTTGGTTTTGTCATTGGGCCTTTCTGCTGCCATAGTTTCATATGCAGAAGTTTACCATTTATAATCTCTAAAGCACAAAGATAGTTGTGATACCGATGAAAAGCGATGACAGAAAAAAGGCATTTACAATCCCAAGTCTGAATAAGTGGGACAGTATGGAAAATGCACATAAAAGAGAAAAAACAGTGGATTCTAAATTTTCATTGACTTGTATTTTATTGCAGACAGTACAAAAAAAAGTAATGCTTTGTCTGGTCCACTTCATTTTATTTGTTAACACAGTGCTGTGAAAAAGTATTCACCCCCTTCCAGATCTCTTGTATTTTTGCTTATTGGTCATACACATTTCTCTCTCCTGGCCTGCCCCTTATATACATCATAAAAAGCCCACACACTGTTCCACTTTGTTCTTTCCTTTCCTCACATAATGTGCGCACAAGCACATGCACATGTGTACTTTATCACTTTTCTCCCCACTCGCCTATATACAGTGCTGTAAAAAAGTATGCCCCTTCCCAATTTCTTTTATTTTTGCTTGTCATCTTAAATTGTTTCAGATCACTCAGCTAATTTAGTATTAGACACAGACTGTATTTGCGGCATATTGAAGAATCGATTGATTTTTATGGCTTTTCCAGTGAGGCACAAGAGGAAATAAAGAAAAGCGCGTGGTATTGTAATCCTGATACGCACCACATGCACACGCCAAGCACTTCAGTTATAACAAACATTGAGCTATTTGTGATGTGTACCGTGACACTTGACTTGTTCTTTTGGGTGTGGTCAATAGCCTACATAAAGCCAACAAAAAAAAACGAAAAATGCTACTGCATCAAGAAAATGGAACGGCTTGTGACACAGGAGAGAGAAAAAGAGCCTTTGGCATGTTTTGGGCAGGTTTCAGCCGCCGAGAGATGGTGCGTCATTTGCACTGTCACCGTTCAACAATCAGTCGGCTGTCTGTCCGAAAATGGAACACAGGCACTGTCACTGACCTTCTGAACCTAATACCTGGTTGTGCCATCCTTGGTGACGATAACTGGAAATGCACCTTTTATATCACTGTAGAGAAATTTGGGCCCGCTTTTTTTTTTTTTTTGCAGAATATTTTAATTCAGCCATGTTGGAGGGTTTTTTTGAGCATGAACTGTTCAAAAATACATAGTTACAATCCCAAATGCCAGGTAAAACTTTACTGTGCTCCAAGAAAGCCTTACTTTAACCATGTCCAGAAGCGCAATCGACTTCTCTGTGCTCAGAGGCATCGGCGGTGGATCATCAGAAGTTGCAAACGTGTATTGTTGTCTGACAAATCAACATTTCAGGTCTTTTTTTGGAAGAAATGGATGTCGTATCCTGGAACAAAGAAGAAAGGGTTATAGGACTTTTCGTCCCAGGATTTTTCGTCCCTGGACTTTTCATCCTCGAACTTTTTGTCCCTATGGACTCTTTGTCCCCGAGGACTTTTCATCCCAGGATTTTTCGTCCTTTAATGATAACAAAAACGTGCCACCATTGTTGACAGACGAATAGACGGATGGATGACACATGGATCACCATGATATAAGGGTCAGGGTCAGGGTTGTAATGCAGGAGGAGGGCAAAGCATTACTGGGGATGAACAACCCAGGGATGACGAGTCCGGGGATGAAAAGTTCATGGGGACAAAGAGTGCAGGGAAGAAAATTCCAAGGGTAGGAAAATTCTGTGGATGAAAGGTCCAGGGACGAAAAATTTGGGGTGAAAAGTTAGGGGACGAAAAATTTGGGGGTAAAAGTCCGGTGACAAAGAGTCCTGGAGCTGAAGTAAAGGACCATCCAGGATATTACCAGCAACAACTCCAGAAGCTACGCTTTGTCATGGTATGGGGTAGTGTCAGTGCCCTTGCCAAATCCAGCTTGCACTTCTGTGAAGGCACCATTGATGCTGAAAAGTACACTGAGATTTTTAGGCAACAATGCTGACTTCAAACGACATATTCTCCTAGGGCACCCATGCATAGTTCAACAAGATGACACGCTACATTATGTTTGGGTTACGAAGGTATGGCTGCATAAAAAAGGGTGTGGATGCTGATCTGGTCAGCTTGCGCAACACAAAATGCGACATTGGCCACGTTTACATGAGAGCTTTAATTCCGAATAAAAATAATTTAATGCCGAATAAAAATTAATTGCGCTTTGAAAAGACCATGTAAACACCTAATTCCGAATAAAAATATTATTTGGAATTAAACTTAATTCCGAAGTAAGTGGCTGGTTTATTCCGATCTTAAATCCGAATTAATTCCTCGATCATGTGAACATTTATTCCTTTTACTTTTGTAAAATTAATTCCTGTCGTTCTGCGCATGCACACCTACGAGTTGATTATCCCGCTTATACCATGGTCATTTGCCAGCAATATCAAATCAAAGCAATCAGAAATTTTTGGTGAAAGTTCTGCACTTAAAAAACGAGCTGGTAATCAATAAATAGGCGCCGCGCCTTCTCATAGCCAATACTATAGCCTATGCCAAGCTAAACTGAACCAGCTAACTTAGTTCAGCTTACCTTCATGGAGAAAGCGTGCGCAAAAAAATCTATCATCTTTTTACCAGCTAATTATTTGGTATCTGATTCCATCTGAAACGGTGATAATGCATAATACAACATTATGCGCGATTATGCAGACTGTTGCTGACTTGCTACCCGCAATCACAATGAACTTATGACGGTTTCCGTAGAGCCAGGGAGCTGTAATCAGCCTGTTGTCACAGCTCGTTAACTAGCGAACTGTCAGCAGTTGCTGATACTTGAACTGGACATGTTAGCTTCCTTTGTAACTGTAGACAGTTTAATGAATAATCGTTTAATGAATAAAGCGTGATTATTTCGCTGCTTTAATATTTACGGTCATTATCGCTTGAGCACCTATTGTTAACCACCCCGCAGGACGTAACTTAACACCGCAAAATTTACTGGAGATAAATGAGTAGTTTGGTTTCTGTTATACCCAGCCAAATGCCAGCGCTCTAACGTTGCTATGGTTATAGGTTGGCTAGCGGATGAATTTCGAACTTCAAACGGTGAAACTACCGTAGGCCGAACTACCTGTGCGGTTCCACGGTTTTAATCAACATCTGCCAGCCAATTAGAAAGGAGTATTCACCCAGACCATGGTAAACAAACTGCGAAAACAGTTTTTATTATGTGTTCTTCCATGGTGTAAGCCAAGATGAAAAGAAGCAGGGAGTGGAGTTTGTTTTCTTCCGGTAGATGTAAATACGTAAACACGTGCACCCCCTGTCCAATCAGAACCCTTCCCGACCCCCGGACGTTAAGCGGAATTAAATAAAGGCGATTAAACGTGTTTTCCATGTAAAATCTCAATTCCGAATTACTATTTCCATGTAAACTCAAGGAAGAATATTTTAATTCCGAACTATTTAATTCCGAATAATTAATTCCGAATTAAAAAACATCATGTAACCGTGGCCAATGAAGACCTAGCACTGTTGCACACTTAAAGACTTGCTTGCTGGAAGAAGGGAACAAAGTTACTCCTGAAACACTTACTGTAATCACTTGGTGTCTCTCATCCCTAAATTTTTATTAGGTTTTGTGGAAATTTGCATCATTGCAAAGTGATAAATACTTTATTGTCCTAATCTCTTTTGAGATATTTTACAAAAATGAAAATTTTAGTGTGTTTATTTTGAAAAATCTCTAAAATTCATGCAGCCAAACATTAAATAATGTGCTGTTGTATTGATTTCAATGTAATACAGGTCAATGATACTTTACAAAACACTGCTTTCAGTTTTAATTCTAATATTATATGCCATTCCAAATTTTTGCAATTTAGAGTTGTTTATGTTCCTAAATGACAGTGGCATAAAAATTATGAATTGGGAATTATTTGTTGTACTCTCTCTGTTTAGGGGTTGGGAACAGGTTGAAGTGACCTGCAGTCCATACCTGAAGGACACTCCCAACTCCCAGTGGAACATTGAGGATCACATCAACCCCAAATGTATGCCTTTTTATCCCTGCCATTTGTGTAAAAGCGCTGCATGAGTCCTCTGTCTGCACACGGCTTATTTCACTGGATATAAAATATGCATAAGGGCTTATAACACTTCTATAGCATGCTTCTGTGAAAAGTCAACCTGAATGAAGCCAGCAAATTGCAGTGAAATTGTGAACTGAGAATGGATTAATGAACTGACCATGTCCTGTGTGTGTATGGGATTGTGTGTGTGCGCGTATGTGTATCTGCGTGCGTATAAACCCACAGTGCCCAACATTAGCCTGGCAGTGCTGAAGCCTTCCTTCCTGGAGATTCTTTTTGAATCCCATATTGTCATGATCAGGGTGAGTTTCGGAGAGAGGCCTGCTAATTGAAAGTTTATCATTGGCATGAGTGGATCAGCGGAGTGAGACCTACAATGTTGCAACTCTGTTTTTTTTATTCTACTTGCAGGGCAACAGTGGTCTGAAGCCCAAAGACAATGAAATGAACTCAAAACCCTGGCACTGGCCTATCAATTACCAGGTATGGTGTACATCGTTTATGGTCTCCATCCGATTAATGATTAATAAAGACCAATAGCACGTTGAAAACTTTTTAGCATTTGCAAAACTGATGACACAACTAGCAATTGTTGCAAAACAAATACCAAAACCAGTTATTGGTCATGATTTCAGTTTTACCAGTGCTATAATGTACATGTTGAAGTCTCCGTTAATCAGGCACTGTGTATCCCTTATCATGGGCGACTTGCCTCTGCTAATGGACTGCTGTCTTTCTCAAGGGCTTGCGGTTCTCTGGAGTCAATGAGACAGAGTATCGTGTGTATCTGCTTGGAAACCCTGTAAGTTTCTTGCCAGCCCGTAGATATTAATCTTCCCAGCTCAGACTGCTTATTGAGAGATGCTGTGTTTCGGGCTGCTTTTCTCAGGTGATTTGGTGGCTGAACCTGTTCAGTCTGGGTCTGTATGCATTCATGGTGTCTGTTGCTGCCGTGCTGATCCAGAGAGGAGTCCCATTGGTGGAAAAGAACATTGGTAAATGGGCTATGGATTTCAGAAGTGTTCTTGTTGCGTATAAATAGTTCAGGGTGTTTCCAGGTTTGTCACTCTAATTGCAAAATGACCAATAATTGCTCAAATACAAATGTCATGTTCTGCAATAACATCTGTGCGTTTTAGAAAAGAGTTGTGAAAATTCAGTCAAGTCTTTTCTTAAACTTTACTGAAGTCCTTTGAGTAATGTTTATGACTTTATGAACTGCTGGCTGTAGATGCATACCCTCAAAAGATGAATTTAACATACTCCTCATATTATGTATGCATGCGTGTTGCCTAAGAAAGACAGATACTGTGTTTCTTTTACAAAATGAATTCACTGGTTAATTATTCAGAAAAATGCATAATGATGTAGTCCATCCAATTCATTGTGAGGAAACCAGAAATATCTGAGAAGAATTACATGCTTCACTATTTCTTTAGGGGATGTGTCCAAGGTTGTCATCATTTGATAGCCTTGTGGGAGGCCTCTTTGCTGACATCTTTCTTCACATTTTTGTTAAATAGTCATATTTCCAGAGGCTATATTCATACAGAGAATATTTAGAAAGACCGTAGTCTAATTAAATGCAAAAAGTAGTTGGTTCTCAGAATTGTACTTAACAGACTTGGCCATTCTCTCTGAGGAGGCCATCGAATGAAGACCTGTATCCTGGGGAAAAGGTCAATGCAGGATGTGCGAACTGTGTTTCAGAGCGTTGCAGGGTGCTGAAAGGGGCTGGGGGCCTGCTGTTCTTGGGCTGGCTGCTTCACTACCTGCCCTTCTACGCCATGGGCCGTATCCTCTACTATCATCACTACTTCCCCGCCATGCTGTTCAGCAGTATGCTCACAGGTATCACCTGACACTTCCCATCAGCCATTTCAGTCTCCTGATATCCTCTCTCCATGGATGCATCCTAGTATCCAAAAATGTATCCTCCGTTCCTCCACAGGTCACTTCCTCCCATACTTCTAAATGGGGGAATGACTCAAGTGCAGGAAAAGAGGATGCTTTCTTTATTGTTGGCACGCACCCCAGGTGCATCAACTGCTCAATCCCTCATTAAAGGCTGAATTGTCCAAGGCCCTCCTTCCCTCAGTGATTCAGAGAAGAAAAAAGAAGCATATTAGAAGCATCTAACCAACCCCCCCGCCCGCTCAACAAAATAAAAAGCATCAACCACCCTCTCCCCACCTGCTGAACAAGATTTTGAGTGTGCACAGGAGCCTATGACCGAGTACCACCACCAGCTCTTTCTGAGCCAGGAAAAACCCTGTTAGTGGACACCTATGCGCATTGGACCTGGGGGTCCTTTAACAGGGCCAGAATTCTGACGCGAATCCGCAAATCGATTCGCCTTGTAACTCTTGCCAAACAGCACTCACGTGAATCAACGTTGATTCGCGCAAAACAAGCATGAAGACTTGTGAAACTTTGTAAAAATGTCTATCTACACTCATGTACAGTTTATTATTATCACAAACTAACTACATTACAATACATTGCCTTGTGTGAATATGTCACAGTGGTGATGATATACATTACCAGTCAAAAGTTTTAGAACACCCAGATTTTTTCCGTTTTTTATTAAAAATTATGCAGTTTCCATCCAGTGAATAGCTTGAAATGGTACAAAGGTAAGTGGTGAACTGCCAGAAGTTTTAAACAAAAGGTAAGATTACCCATGTTGTTTGTACACCGTCAAGTAGGTGAAAGGATGGTTCCTCAGTGGGTGACATCAACTGTCAAACATGGAGGAGGAAGCGTGATGGTCTGGGGCTGTTTTGCTGGATCCAGGGTCAGTGACTTATAGTGAAAGGCACCCTGAACCAAAACGGCTACCACAGCATTCTGCAGCGCCATGCAGTACCCTCTGGTATGCTCCAAGTTGGTCAGGGGTTCATCCTACAGCAAGATAATGACCCAAAACATAAGTCCAAGCTCTGCCAGAACTACCTTAGGAAAAAAGAACAAGATGGTAAGCATGAAAACATGGAGTGGGCAGCACAGTCTCCAGACTTAAATCCCATCGAGAACTGGACAGAAGAGTGAAAGCAAAGCAACCTAAAAGTGCCACACATTTATGGGAACTTTTGCAACAGAGTTGGGAAGAACTTTCTGAAGAATATTTGATTTCCATTGCAGGAAGAATGCGACGAGTGTGTTCAGCTGTTATTTCTGCCAAAGGTGGCTACTTAGAGTCAAAAGTTTAGAATACATTTTGGTTTATAAATTGATTCCATTCCATGGTTTCTTTTTTAACTTCAATTGTTAATTTGTTCTATCATGTCTATGCTTTTATTCCAGAGTACAATGAGACATTCAACTGCATAATTTTCTATTGAAAAATTGGTGTGTTCTAAAACTTTTGACCGGTAGTGTACGTGTATGTACAAAAAGTGAAACAGTAGTTCTGGTATGGTAGATACAAAAAGCCAGTTATCCAAAATGTGATTTGATGATTCTCTCAAAAACAGATTTACTAGAATCATGGTTGATCCTCTTGATTCATTTTAGCCTGTGCTGTGTTTCAGGGGTCACCTGGGACATCCTGTTGCAATGTGGTGATCTGCTGCTGCCGCCATTCATGGCCTGCTGTCTGCAGAGAGGAGGGCAAGCCCTGCTGCTCTTGGTCTCCCTCTACAGGTGAGGAGGTGGCATTCCTGTTGTATAATGTGCTTCGAAAAAGTGACCGCTGCTTTTCTCTCAGGGTCTACAAATGATTACCTTCCTATTAAGGGTAATCGACTCAGTCTAAGTTTATGTCACCACTTCTGGCGCCGGAAATGTTACTTCCTGCTAGGTTTTTCAGCACTTGTGTACCTGCTGATGCTGTTTGTGTTGGACATCATTCTAGATAAGAGCATCTGCGAAATGTGAAAAATGTGATGTAATAATTCATTATAATGCCAATATCGCAGTGCCAAAATACATGTTGCTTTGCACTACATTGTATGTTGTGCTTTCTGACTTCATTGGTCGAGTATAATAACATCAAATATTTAACAGCACAACATGTTGACATTTGCATTGGTTTTTAATTTAGTCTGGATTTCCATTGGCTGTTCTGGCTGAATTTGCTTGTTTTTGTCCCACAGCTTTTACCTGTTCCACCCTCTCTCCTATGGCATGAAGGGTCCACTTGCCCATGAGCCAGGCAGTCCAATGGCTGGTCTAAAGTGGATGGACTCCTGGGAGTTTTAATGGGCCAGAAGAAGAGGAAAAGCATTGATTCACTAGAACCCAAAATCTCTGCCTTAATTTCTATCGAACAATTACACTTCCTTGCATTCTTTCATCCACTTCTTTTTGAGACTGTGTGACAGGAAGATGCACATTATTTGCACATGAATGAACACACCCTTTATTGACTGATGAGCAACGCACAATCCTTTTCCTGGATGTCACTTGTGTGTATGATTGTGTGCATGTCGACTGTGCACATATTGTCATTGTTCAAGAATGGAAATTGGTCTACATTCATAGATATTATAAAATTTCTAAGAATTCAGCCAAGGACACAGTTTGTTTTATTTAGAAAAAGAAAAATGTAACAATATTCTATATGACTGAATTTTAGTTGAACTACATCTACACTACATCCTTAAATGTAATTGCGTCCTGTTTCCAAAGTCTATCACTGCTTTTGGATTGGTTCTGGGGAGTGTGTAATAACACATGCACGTCCCCAAAAGTGCTGTCAGCTGCCATTTTAGTCAGCAGTTAATTTGTTGAGTGCTTTACAAGCTTCTCACAAGTACTGTAGTCAAAGAATTTGTGTGCATCATGTGATTTTTGCCCATGAACTTTCCAGATTTAATTCTAGACTGCAGGAATATCACTGTTCTCACAGTTGGTGCCTAAGCTTGCTATGCCTTTCAACTGTCAGTAATGTTATTTTTTTTTATTTCCATCTTGTTATACCCCCATTCTTTGTATCTGCAATTTTGGAAGGTCCATAGGCTAGAATTGTTGCTGAGCTTTCCCCCTTACTTTTTCTGATATTTTTAGCTACCATTAAATGTTGTGATATTGTCTGCACATTGATGGAGAAAAATTTACTTCAATGCAGAGTGATTATTGATTAAATTAAATTAACTATTTTTGCATTAACTATTTAAGTACTTGCACAAAAACTTTTTGGCTGAACACACCTGAAAACCTTTCATAACTGCAGAGAAACTTATTTTGAAAGTATTTTGTATAGTTGTAGTTTTGTTGTTCCAAAATGAAATGAAACTACTTTGTTATATTACTTTAAGATATCTCACATTTAATAAAGATCTGCTGTATTCCTTACCCATATGAGGCATCAAGACTGTCTTAAACCGTGGCTTTGAGTTGGTTCTTCATTTTGACTGATATTTTCTTTTAGCGGGGTTATCATGACCATAAGTGCATGTCCTTGGAAATGGAAGAAGGATTTAGAAGATTCCAATTGTCTTGACAGTCACAGGCACTAAAACATTGTACTGTGCTAGGATGGAATGGCCTGGGGTGGTGGGGCTTGATTTGACATGATTTTTTCATTGGGCTCCTAGTGGAAGCACTGCAATAATGAGCCATGGGGCACATCACATAAAATAGTTAGAGCTATAGAGCTATAACAGTGGGAGCCATCTTATAGTCTTATCTGACCTATTGAGTTGAAAGTATACAACCCCAATTCCGAAATAGTTGGGACAAAGTGTAAATTGTGAATAAAATCAAAACACCATGACTTCTCCAAATCATACAGCCGTCCTACTACATTGTTACCGGTGAAAGAATTTCTTGAAACTTAGCGCAAACGAACTTGGCATACTGCACCTACTTTTTACCAAATATTTAGGGTGGATCACTTTGGGAACTATATTAATTCTAATGTTAAATTTTCAGTTTGTTATGACAAAGATAGCCAAATTATGCTTTTTACGGCTTCAATTCCTCCTGGATCTCATATTTTCAAAGCAATTAAGCCATGTTTGGTGTCAAATTGTTCCTTGGGATGGCAGCAACAATAACAGTTATAAATTTTAGAACTAGCACTGTGATAATTGGGAGTTATTCATTGATTTATCCCCATATGTTGGTTTTAGGGGGGTGCTCATCTAAATTTGGCCCACATCTGTCTGAGCACATATGATACAAAAACAAATACATTTTCTAGGCCACATACATCTCTCCACACAGTCAATATGGTTAGGAATCAAAAGCTTTCATGGGCAATTTTCCCATACCACCTTTGGGAAGTTGCCTCCATCATGCTTATTTATCTTTGGATCCTCCTGTTTTACTTCAGCTTGTCGACACCAAATAAAACAAATTTAACAGTTTAAATTCGATAATTATAATTGTTACCGCGAGACTTTAGTAGGGAAAGCTTTCCTTTCATTGATAGGGAGTTTTTCCATAAAATAGCTCGGGCGTATTCGTTGTAGAAACCATACCTGCCCGTGTCATTGCGCGAGGTGGAGCAACTGAGAAGACCTGAAGTATTGGCCATCGATTGGCTGTACAGCGTCACATGGTATTGTTGTTAAGATGGCGTCGCCGAATGGAGGTAAATTCTAATTCCTGTATTACTGTGTCAACCCTGTGTCTAAGCAATCTGTACTTTGTAGTGAGCCCGGTGGCTCTTTTCATTCATATTAAAATTTTATATAAATTTTCCATCAGCTTCAACCCGGCGTTTTCAACAACTGTTTTTCATTCTAATCACATCGAGTTTTTGTAAAATACAGTTGGGTAGCTAGTGCTAGCTAGCCAACGTTAATATATTCATGTAACGTTAGCTCTAGCTTGGTAAGCAGCCACATTAGCTAGAATGATTAGCAAATGTTTGCTAGATAGCTGCAGAGATGTCAATTTCAAACCTTTGACACTGTTTCGAAACTTTTGAACCGCGCGCTCTCTCTGAATATTTTGAAATAACGTTTCTACTAGTAGTGCCCAGGATACTGGTGGAAACTTCTATTGCAAATGTTTTGATCGGATAATCGCAGATAAGTTATTAACCCTCAGCCAACAGATCGCTATTGCTGATGGTTTTACTATCATAATTTATAATAATGGAATTTACAAAGCTACACAGTGTTGGCAACTTTGCTCATTGAATTAAGCGTTGATTGACATTCGCTAACACTCACATCATGCACCTTTGAACCCTGTTCAAGTGACTGTTATTTTAATTTGTAACCATTTGCCTGTCAGGTCAGAAACCAAACTCTTTTCTTCATTGAACAATTCAGACATTGCGATGGTCTAATGTCTCCGTTTGTTTGAGGGATTGGGCGACCCATTAAGTTTGTAAGCCACTGCTCTGCTTGAGGAGGTTCTGACGTATTCTCTCAAATCTCATCGCCAATAATAGGCTCTCTTCGTCAGGCAATAACGCCATGAACTCTCGACAAGCATTTAAACCTAAGGACTTTTTCTATGGGACGGACGCTCCTTGACCACAGGTTTCGAAACGAGGACTGAATACTACGCTTCGAGCCGGGCGCACGGCATGCTGTGATGCACGAGGGATAATCAAGCCCAAGTTCCGTCACGGAGCTTGTATTATCGCCCAAACACAGGCCGAATGGTCGCATTACTTTATTGTTCCAAAGAGTGGAAAAGTATAGCTCACGTTCATTAGGAGGGGGACTAGCTTTTTTTTTTGCCTATGTTTAGCATATAGAGAAACTTAACTTTTATGTGCTTTGTTGCTACATTTGTGGAGGGGAGAGAATGAAAAGTTAGCATCATGTTTGTATGATTTTCTGTTGTTTTAGGGATGAGGTTTGGCAGTCAAGCTCCTATTATTGTTGGTTGAACCTGTTAATGAATAGAGCAGTCAGTAAGGGCTGGTAGCTGGCCTACACAGCTGCCTGCTTGCCAATCTGAAGCCGTCTTCTTTTGTCTCATTTCCTTTTAAAGTGGTCGACAAGGGCAAACGCATTTCAACATCCCAAAACATCTCCAGTCAGAGAATATTAACGTCATATCAATATCAAGCCAAGGCTTAAAGGTGATGGCTCATGAGGGCAATTCCATGAAAAGAGGGGCACGATGAGCAAAAATTAAATCTCTGTTTGACATCCAGCAAAGGGCCTCAATCTATCCACAAAACCCCTAACTTTAAGAAACACATATATTTATGGCTGAACCGCTATTTTTCAGCGAGAGTTTTGCATCCAAACAGATGGTGCGAATTTTACCCCAAAATTGGCCCAAAATCAGGTAATTAGGACCTTTTGAAATAACTAGTAACTACATGGGTATTACAATTTATATCATTCAATTTGTTATGCCAAGAGCATCAATTTAAAGTAGAGGGGAGCTTGAACCCTCCCGTGGAAGTTTATGGCTAGAAGGTAGGGGTGACTTATCATCCCAGTCAATATAACGTCCGTCACGGAAATTCAGAATTATTTTTATTGGAAGAAACGGAGATGGAATATTGACTAAACCTTTTCAGTTCTCTTGGCTGTAACCAAGGCAAAGTCAATAATGGACAAAGTCTGCCTGAAAGTTTGGCACGTAAGATTTGGTAGGGGATCAAAATTCGTAACATCCGTCACATGTAATGTCCGTCACAGGAAAAGAGGTCCTGTAACATCCGTCACGCCCCCAGAGAGGGGTGAATGCTCAACTTATATAGATAATAAAAGGGAAAGAAGGAATGTTTGCCATGGATGTTTTTGAATTGGGGCAGTGTAATTTTGCTCATTTCTAAACGATGAAATTTTACTCAGATTGTCATTTGATTGACACAGATTGTCAAAGACTGTCACAAGATTTGCAACATTAACTGGGTTTTATTATACTCTTTCAGCTTTCTAGATTAAATGGTAGTTCCACTAATTATTCAAAGGTGGCAGCTGCAGCAGGGCAAAATTTACCCATGATGCAATTGTACTTCTATCATTTCCAAGGCCATGAAGGCAAGTGCTCAATTTCAATTTTCATGAAGCAACATCATCTTAACTAAAGGTCTGTATCCAGTTACTGTGTGCTTTAAACAATAGGAATGGACAAGGACTTTATAAATCATTTAGTAGGCGTAAATACAGGTTTTCTGTGAAAATAAGAGACGTGCACAGATTGGGAAGGCCGTGCGCCTTGCGTGTATGGTGCTTAAGTGAAGAAAATGGCGTATTAAAAAAAACTACTTACAGGGCCCCATAGGCAGCCGAGCGGCATAATGACGTTTATCTCATAAATGATTAAAATGGGTGTGATACTAAACCTGTATCTAATGGGTTGTATCACACAGGTCTAATACAGCTTTCTCGTGTCACAATTGTTCAGATTCCGTTCATTGGCAAACGTCAACTAATATTTTCACAAGGCCAATTCTTCTGGAAACATTCAACATCGCTGGTGTTTGCATCTAGTTGACGGTCTATTGAATTCAATGGGATGAATAGTTCGTTAGCTAGCATGCTAAAACTTTTGGCCAGTAATGAGTTACACATGTAACTGTTATCGTAAACACTTGAATTTAATCATTTAATGGCAGAAAGCATTAGCATGGTAACTAGCAAATTATTCATCCCATTGACTTGAATAAACTGTAAACTAGAAGCCAAACGCTATTTTTCCATTTCCCAGATAATATGATGCTTACATTTATGGGATAAATATAATCTCAAATTCATGAGGCACAAGTAGTAATTTTCATTTAAATGAAAATTACTACTCTCGTTGCATGAATTTGATATCTCGGGCCGACTTATTGGGGATTCTCCATGCATTTTGCAGTAAGCATTTCTATTTGTGTAATTTCTACTGTTATGAAAAAAAAAAAACAACAAAATCTCGATCACTGCCTCGACTTTTTCTGTTTTAAATTGACGATCTGTCCTGTTAGTTTATTTCATCCCCAGACCTCTGCTAGTCAATGTCAGAATACAGAATTTAACCTGTGTGATTTATCATTCGCTACAAGTTTTAATGCTAGTTTTGTGACTTCTAATATTACAGTCCAGACTGAGTTGAGTTAGTGATTATCACTCAGAATTGTTTCTCCAGTTCTTGTTTTGAGTAAGCAATGTATTAAGCAAGTGGATTGAGTCTGCAGTCTTCAGTTTACAGTTAAAGAAACAGGATTGTTTCAACAGAGTAAGGATATAAACACCTTCATAGGTAGTGCATTGATTGTTCCACACCTGAAGTGGACAGCTATTGAGTTTGATTGCCTTTGTGCACATATAGACGCTGGCGTCCGTAAATTCCGAAATTTAATTCCTAAACAATTCTGAAATTGAATTGCCAAATGCCTTGCTTCACTGGAATAATTTTCCACAGTCTCTGTGACACAAATACTGAGTTATAAAGCCTTAAATAGGCTCAAGCATAACAGAAAAAATCGGCAATATTTGTGTTCTGCATTAAGGGGTTAAAGAGAAACCTGAATAAAAATATTTCATAATAATGTTAATTGCAAGGTACTGTGTAATTGATGCACACTACCAAAACAAAGTAACAATGATCTTATAACCTACTACAGTCATGCATATGTGGTTATTTCATCATTCCACCGGACAATGTTGACTTTATTTCTGCAGAAAGTTTCATTTTACTCCAGAGGACAAAATGTAACATCCGTCTCCTAATATCCGTCACAGAGGGTTTTGAGCAATTTTATAACTGCCTGCTAAGAGACTCTCATTTGGAGCTGCATTATAATTAGTGTATTAGGTGGCCTAGTTCTCGTACAATTCTGGGATAAACATTCATATGTACCATTATTGAGACACAGAGAATTTTGAAATAATGTGGCTGAATTTTTTTCCATGTCTTTTTCATGTTACATCCATCTCGCTCATAATTGTGGTTCATCTGAAACACACAGACATCACTGGATGACTTTTCTACCCCCATCAAACAGCCTCAAACCTAAGGTAGTAATACCCATAAGGTTGGGTTCCTTGGAGTAAAATTTTAGCTGTGAGGGTTGTTGGAATGTCCAAAAATTCCCTCTGAAGTAATGTCCATAACCGTGGAATTGCCCATAACCATGAAATCAGCTCCTGAATATTGATTTCAGCTACATAGAATAAACATTGATTTGCACATGACTGGCAAATGATCTGTCCATAGACCGCTCAATTATCAATGAATCATTTATCATTTATTTATTGTTGAGCAGTATCTGTATGTCCTGCACACTGCTTCCGCCATTGTGAACTTGAGGTTAGTTATGCCATCGTCGTTATTCATGATATGCTAAAGCATGTTAAAGGGAATACAGCTCATATAGAAGCAAACTGAATCAATCATAATGTACCAATCGTAAAGCATTGTACGTAGCTGGCTCCCGCAATTGCAGTTGTAGCAAGCCAGTGTTATACCTGTGTAGTTGTGGGAGCTGTTTGTGTAGTTGACGAATGAGCATATTGGCATGACTTGTTAAAACGAGGTCCTACGCTTTGATTCATGAGTAAATCTCCAACTGCAAATCCGCAGGCCTGCTCAATGATGCAGTTGCCAGTACACACGTGTTGGTTCGTTTATCCTGCTGAAGCGCTTCTCGCACCTGCGCACTCGATATGTTTATCCTGCTTATACCCTCACCGTCTTTGTATTTAGTTACATAGATGTGAAAACGGTAGATGTCCTGTGCTGGTTGGCTGGGGCAAACTCTCACGGCCAGAACCAGAAATGTGTTTATGACGTCAAATGGATGAACAGACACATGTTTACACATGAGCGCAAAAACACCCTACCAAAATTGTTCACGCATGTGGGCTGCGTCCAATGACGTAGAGAAAAAAACTAGACCGCGCAAAGCCCCCTTTCTCGTGGTAAGTTGGCTTTAATATCGGGTCATGGCAAAACAAAGCTTGTAGTGCTTTCACCACTTTGGATATGATTTATGTGTCTGGTTAGTTCCTGTTACGCTGTTAGGTGTGAACACCGTGCAGAAATATGTTTTTTTTTAATTCTCTCTAAAACCATAGTTTTACTGATATTTATGGATAAATATTTGAGTTTTTAAACGAGCAGTTTGCCCAATTTTGATCATATTTGTTATATCCTGAAAGCTTTCACTTATAAGTACGTCCTTATTTGAAAAAGTGCCCAGTAGCAACCTTTTTTTTTTTTTTATGATTTATTTCTGAACAGGGGTGTTTACTTTGTTTACTATACGTTTTGCTATGACTGGAAGCGGGCGCCTGTATGAGCATAGCAGAATGCACCCAGAATATAGAGGGCACAGTCTAGTTTTTTCTCTACATCATTGGCTGCGTCTGAATATTTTTTTTTTTTTTTTTTTTTTTTTTTTTTTTGACCTAGGATAGTTCCTGACACTTGGAAGAAAAAAAGGATTTGCATGGCAGCCATGACAAGTATGTTTGAATTCTCCAAATGTTAAGGAAAGGTGCTTCAGTACTTCCTAATTTATGTCCTTTAGCGTTGGGTACACTGAACCATCCTTTATGAAAAGAGGGAGATCCCTCAATTCCGTGTGGGAGCAATATACCAAGCGACAACCATCTATCCGGTCAATCACGAAATGAAACGAACACAGAGATGCATGATCACATTGCCTAGTGTAAGTGCATTCAGATTTTCCTAGCAGCGCTGTTGGCTTCCTACGCCATTTGAATTCCCTTTTACACATTTCCTTAAGCTCATGACGTTTTCCATCAAAGTTAAAGAAAAGTGGTTTGGAATTAGTGGATAGTACGTAATTTTTAGATTATTCTTTCACAGTCGTGGTTGTACTTAAACAAACATGGCATGGAGCGATGTTAAGTGTGGAAATACTGGTGCATTACCTTTCCACCATCTTGAATTAGTGCTGAACTCACCTCAACCTTTGGTTCTTGTTGGGTTGAGACAATGACATCATTCACACAGAACGAACGTCACCAAAGTAGTCGCAAACCAAGGCCACGAAAACACGCCCCAGGGTGTGTGTGTGCGGCTGCTGTATTGGAACGGTGCTTGTCAGCTGTTTTTTAAAACTGGTCAATTCTGGAGTGAAATCGCAGGATGCTTAGTATTATACAGCTTTTGGGTGTGTGAATTAGGGCACGGTGGAGATGAGAGCACAGGTATGTTATATCAGTGTGTTTATCGGTGCAAAGGCAGCATATCGAAAAAGTGCATCTGGATCTAGATTTTTTTAATTTTTTTGCTTAATATAAGGGTAGTTTTCTTGTTTACTTGCGGCAAAATATGCACCATCAGATGTCAGTCAGCAGAAATAAACAATGTGAAATCTCGTAAATCGAAGCAAGCTGCAGCTAGTTACACTATAGCCCTGCCCAGGACCATCATACTATGTATCATGGTCTTGGGCAGGGCTAGCTATGCCACAGATACAGCTGTGGTCCTACGAGTACTGTACACCAGTGACAGATGGTGAAATGAAAATTGTCAAGGTGCAGAACATCCCTTGAAAATTATTGGTCAAAACTGTTTTCAGTCCTTCATTTAAATTACAATTATGTAAACTACGAATACACTCAACATTATCAGATGGGGCCTGTTTTCCTCAATAAGGTAACAGGAAAAAGAACGTGCATCATTTAGGCACAATAATTGCATTTCAATCAACATTATTCATCTGCGGATATTTGTTGCTAATTTTTCTTTCTTTCTTATGCTTAACTCTTTTCCCCATAATGACTACAAATGACGCCTATATGTGGACCTTTTCCCTTGCCTCCCCATCGATTGAAAACGGGGGTAATCCCAAGGCGTCAAATGTTGTCTTCATTGATATGGCCTGAGTCGTCATTTGTAGTTATTTATGGGGAAAGGGAAGGGGGAGTCTCTGGAGAAAGGAGTTAGACAATCATGAAGCAAAGATTCGATGGAGCAGGATGTGCTTCAATCAAACACAAAAGTTAACATTGTGGTTTATCTTTTTTGTAAAGTGAATAAAGCATTTTCTCTTTAATTGTTGCAACACTGTATTAAGAAGGAAGCTGTGTGTTTAAGCTGTGTGGCTTATTCTTATCAAAAAACTTGTTAATCAAGGAAAATGATTGGATCAATATTGAATCAGATCAAGGCTTATCATTGTTCATCTTATCTTCATGAGCAGAACTGGCAACAACTCATGGCACCGACTGTATTGGAATTCATGTAAAGTCAATTTAATTACCTCCGCCAGGGAGGTTATGTTTTAGTTGGTGTTGGTTTGTTTGTTTGTTGGCAGGATTACTCAAAAAATTGTGAACGGATTTCGATAAAATTTTCTGGAGGAGTCGGGGATGGTACAAGGAACAATCCATTAAATTTTGGTGGTGATCCAGATCACGATCCGGATCCAGGAATTTTTTTAAAGGTTTCTTTATCATTGTGGGATAGGGGCATTTTCAGCATGATTGTGCTTTCATCCTTAAAAAAGGGCTGTAATGCAAGCACAAGAATGACAGCATATCATCTCCATAAGTTCTGCACGTATCAAAGTTTGGTCATGATCCAAGTAGAATTCCGGATCTGCTGATCCAGAATGCTGAAACATACTGGGTCAATTAAATATTCCCTGGTGTGCGGTAACAAATAAAGCTAGAGATTTGTAACTAGCATCACCTTGTAGCTGAAACTCTTCTGATTCAGTTAGCTGTCAGCGGATTTGATGTATCTTCAGGCATTACAGAGCTATGCATGAACTATTTCATGGCGTCAGTGACCCTATAGCTTGGCGGAGGTTTGCGCTCTCCGACTGCTTCTAGTTAAATGATTAAAAACAGATCAAGACCAATAATTAATTTCAAGGGATGGTTTGTGCTTGTCCAATTTTCAGTTCACTGGGCACCACTACTGTATGGCCTCATATTATGCCATACATTTGCTATATTATATATAAACATGCATGTTTCATGTCATGGAACTTTCAACATGAGCTTTAATTAAAGTATGCAATCAATAGCAGGACTGCTCTGCAGTGACGGCATCTTCAGAAGATTAAATATATTTCCGCTTCCCATAGAGAAGTGCAGTCAAACGCTTGCATTTTCAATACATTAAATAAAAAACAATAACAGCAGCAATAGTAGCTACAAGTTCAAGTATCGCTTATCAATGGTTTGATTTAACATTACATGGATTTGCAAAGATTTCTCAGGGGAACTTCAAATATTTTAGACTGAGGCAAAATAAACCTTATTTCTCTCTGGGCCTCTGCATACACTTCACTCGTTGAGACATTATCTCAAGTATACTCATTTCCAACGAGAAATGCATAGTCATGAGAAAAAGAAGGAACACCCTCTTTCAGTTCTATGGTTTTATATATCAAGACATAATAAAAATCAGCTGGCCCCAAATTACGTAAATCTAATCTCTTGAAAAACAACACTCAACAGATTCCACCGTGCCATGATTTATTTCACAAAAATTCAGCCAAAATGCAGAAGCCGTGTGCGAAAAATTTAGTACACCCTTACTGCTTCCATTGGAATTAAGAAGGTAATTAGCAGTCAGGTGTTGCTGATCAAATACACTTGAGAAATTGATCATCAGCAAATGTGACCACTTCTATAAAAGCAGAGGTTTTGACACCTTGCTGGTGTGGAGCATTTGGGTGTGTGTTAACACAATGCCAAGAAGGAAAGACATCAGCAATCATCTTAGAGAGGCAATTGTTGCTGCCCATCAATCTAGGAACAGTTATAAGGCCATTTCAAACAATTTGAAGTTCATTATTCAACAGTGATCAAGATTATTCACAAGAGGAAAACATTCATAACAGTTGCCAGTCTTCCCAGGAGTGGACGTCCCAGCAAATTCACCCCAAGGTCAGACCGTGCAATGCTCAGAGGAAATTTCACAAAACCCAAGAACTACGTGTCGGACTCTACAGACCTCAGCATGTTAGATGTTAAAGTTCACGACAGTACAATTCAAAAAAGACTGAACAAGTATGGCTTGTTTGGAAGGGTTGCCAGGAGAAAGCCTCTTCTCTCCAAAAAGAACATGGCAACACGGCTTAGGTTTGCAAAGTTGCATCTGAATTAACCACAAGCCTTCTGGAACGGTGTCCTTTGGACAGACAAGACCAAAGTGGAGTTGTTTGGCCATGATGCACAGCGCCATGTTTGGCGCAAACTAAACACAGCGTATCAACACAAACACCTCATACCAGCTGTCAAGCATGGTGATGGAGGGGTGATGATTTGGGCTTGTTTTGCAGCCACAGGACCTGGGCACCTTGCAGTTATTGAGTTGGCCATGAACTCCTCTGTGTAGCAAAGTATTCTTGAGTCAAATATGAAATCATCTGTACGACAGGGAAACCTTGGCTGCAATTGGGTCATGCAACAGGACAGTGATCCCAAGCACACCAGCAAATCTATGACAGAATGGCAGGAGAAGAAAAAGACATCATGGTGTTGCAATGGCCAAGTCAAAGTCCAGACCTCAACCCGATTGAAATGCAGGGGCGGGTACTTTAGAGAGTTGTGCATAAACAAATGCCCTCAAATATCAATGAACTGAAGCAATGTTGTAAGGGAGAAGGGGCCAAAATTCCTCCACCACAATGTGAGAGACTGATAAAATCTAGAAAACGATTAGTTCAAATTATTGCTGCTAAAGGTGGCTCTACAAGCTTGAATCCTGGGGTGTACTTGGTTTTTCTCAGATGACTTCTGCATTTTGGCTGAATTTTGGTTTAATAAATAGTGGCACAGTGAAATCTGTTGTGCGTTGTTTTACACCTGAAGTAAGATTTACCTAATTTTAGGACCTGAATTCATAATAAGAATTCATGAGATGATGATTTAGTGCTGCAGAGCATGGGCATTTTCAGCAATGGGACCTTATTCCACACTTCCTCAGAGGCATGTGAATGCACTCTCAAGACAGCAAGGCTGTAAGTGAAAGTATTAGGCCAAAGCCCCAATCTGCACCCTAACAAACTCTCAGACTTGGAGGCGCATTCCCAGTTAGTCCGTGTGGGCTTGGGGCTGTCCCAATGCAAAATTGCAACGTGCATGAGGGCTCTGATGTGGACTTTCTGAAGCCGTTATGTGCCCTTTGCGTGAGTCCACATATTACGTGCAGACTTTCCTGAGAGACTTGCCCTTAGTTCATAGCAAAATTGGTGATGTATATAGGTGGTTGTTTAGCTCCCCCAGAAATGTAAACAAACCAAGCATGGATGAAGTGAAAAATCCAACACGTGATGTCACAGTGGTGTGTCCCATTTTGCCTTTTTATATAATTTTAAGCCCTCATGAACTCAGAGGCACCGTTCCTTTATTCCTGCCAGTTACCGACATGTGCCTGGTAGGCGTAGTTTTTCATACCGTTTTTATTCGGCTTGCAATATGTCAAGTGCTGCTTATGCTGAGCTGAAGTGTCGGCAAAGACGGCATATGCCTGCAAAAGTAGGCCAGTCTCACAAGGTACATCATCGCAATAGCTTTTTGCTGCCGACGCTCCATTTAAACTGTGAACCCTGCCTCTTGCCGGTATGTCAGAGCCTTGCTGGCAGCACAAATAAAAAAAAGAAAAGGCGCCAGACACTCGAGCACTACAGCTGTGCACACAGGTGACATCATTTAAATCTGTGAAGGTTCAGGATGAGTCTTTCGGGTGGAGATCGGGATTCACCTGGGCTTAGTTTGATTGCCACCCGCATACAACGCGATCTGTCCGTGTTGCAACCAAACCGTCGTGCTTGCTACCCAAGTGACGTCATTTGACACAATTTGCTACCAGAGTTGCAACACCTTGTGGAGGTGGGTAGAACTTGAGCTAACATGACGGCGCTGACATCACAGTACGTTTGCGCATTTCAAACTTTCCATCTCGATGATATTTAGAAAACATGGAGCTAATCAAAACTATGCAAAATACACTGCCCGGCCAAAAAAAAAGTCGCTCACTCAAATATTTAGTTTGAACCCCTTTAGCTATGATTACAGGGCAAATTTGTCTTGTCATCGTTTTGACAACCAAATGCAATGCCAGAACATTTATTTTCGATCAGAAATGCCATAAGTTTTGGCCGAGATCTTGTCTTCTCGACAAAATGGTTGAACCACTCGGTGGTCTTTCTTGAGCACATCCCAATAACTTTCAATGTGGTTAAGGTCAGGACTTTGTGGTGGAAAATTTGTCTGTGAAAATGAATCCTCATACTTGTTTTTGTCATTCATGGTTTTCTTTGCTAGACACAGGCCAATAACTTGCCCGTTCTATAATACTGTAACATCATTTCCATCATTAAGGGATGCGTCTTCCGACATGATTTTTTTAAGAAATGAGTAGCAATGCGCTTCATCAGTCAGGGTTAAAATGATTATTGCCAGCTGAAACATATTAATGACCGCAATCATGATCCAATAATAAAATTTGTTCATTCATTTCCAAATGGTGACTTTTTTTTTTTTTTTTGGCAGGGCAGTGTATATCAAAAATGCTCAAAGTACCTCCATGGCATATTTAAATGGGAATAACTGGAAAATTGTGATAATTCTGCCACGAATCACTATTAATAAGCCTAAGACGAGGCAAAGTAAGTCAGGTCCACAATCCATGAGACTTCTTCCAATCAACTTCTTCCATCCACGAGACCTTAGAATGCATTCGAGTGCAACTCGGATTGAACATGCACAGTCAATCTAGGTGGCGTCTTATTCACGAACCCAGGTAGAAGCAGAGTTAACCTGCTGAACTAAGCCCTAGTGTTGTAAAGCTGTATTGATACCGGAGGTGTTGAATGTGTTTGAAACGGATCAAACTTGAGTGTCGAAATGGCTGTCACTAGAGTTTGCTAGTTTTTTGCAGCCAAAGATGAGGAGCCGTTTGCTCACCTGAGATTTCTAATTGGGGTGTTGTGCGTAATTTGAAACTGGTGTAAAAGAAAGATCATGTGTTGACAAACCAGCCCACTAGGCGCTCTCAACGGCTGTGGGATTGTTTCACTGACACTGATCAAGCTTAGTCCTGGAGTCAAGTTTACATCCAAATTTAACTAAAGCGGGCTTGTTCTAAATTTGTGTCTTGGTAAGTGGCCCAGGATGTTAAACCATATTCACTATTCATGCTAACAAATATGAACCGATCAGCCACAAGATTAAAACCTCCTGCCTAAAATAGCGAAAGTCCCCCTTGTGTCGCCAAAATCGCTCCATCAAACTGACGTTGCTTGAATTCCCATACTCGGGGTATCCTAGCAGAACATTTCCCAGAGTTTCACACTTCCTCCACCAGCTTGTCTTCTTCCCACAGTGCATCCTCTTGCCGTTTAAATAGCGCACATGTACCCTGCCGAAGCACATGATGTAAAAGAAAAGGGGACTCACAGGACCAACTGACCGTCTCAAACTGCTCCAAAGTCCAGTTCTGAAGCTCAGGTGGCCGTTGAGGGGTGCTATTTGAAGTGGACCGGGGTTGAAGTGGGCACTTTGACTGGTCTCCAAAAAAAAAAAAAAAAAAAAATGTGCGATATACAGCAGGGTATGATGCACTGTGTGTTGTGACACACTCCATATTTAAATATTGAAATTCTCGGAGACTTGTGCCACAGTCGCCCTTGTCAATTTGGACCAGATGGGATGGCCTTCAAAGCCCTCATGCATCAATGAGCCTTGGGCGCCCAATACCCTGTTGCCAATCCATAGTTTGTTCCTTCTTGGACCACTGTCAGTAGGCATTCACATTTACTGACAGGGGGCACCCCAGCAGTCTTTACACTTCAGAGATGCTGTAACCCACTCATTAAGCCATAACAATTTAGCTTGTCAAAGTTGTTCAGTTCCATTTCTCTCACATCCAACAGGATGCATACAAGAACCTACTGTTCGCATACCGTCTAAGATCCGTCTGCTGTCTTTGACATGTACCATTATTATTAGTTTTAAAATATTATTAGCTGCATCAGTGAGTAGTTTTAATGTTTTGGCTTATTGGCAAAGCCATTTTTTGCTATGATGATGGTGGATATTGATATTAATATTATATTGATATGGTTTGACAAGAATTGCTAATTTAGTAAAAGTCATTATTTGGAGCTAGCTGGTTAGGCCTAGATAATCCAGTGAAGTTGTGAGAAATCACCCCTCAAGTGAGTAAGTATCAACTTAGTGGCATTATTTTGATTACACTTTAGAAATAATAAGAATGTCAATTGCTTGATTTTGCTTGAACTTAATGATTTGCCACCATTCGTCATATAAATGGTCCACCTTTGAGGGAGAAAAAGGGATCGAAAACATGTTACTGAATTGGCTCTGTGAAATTCTTGCAGGTGACGACTTTGAGTCTTCTTTGCTGAGCTTTGAGAAGCTTGACAGAGCATCGCCTGATCTATGGCCAGAGCAATGTAAGTTGTGTGGTGTGTGTATCCTCTGCACGGTCTGTCAGTTAGACTCTACTACTCATTCCTCATTGCATTTTGCTTTGCTTGCCACTGTCCTTGTCTGATTCGTGTGCACTATGTTCCTACAGTGCCAGGAGTTGCAGAATTTGCTGCCTCTTTTAAAAGTGTGAGTGTTTTGCGCACATTTGATAATACATTGCTGGGTTGTTTTGTCAGAGATATCTCATCATTTGTAATTTTTGTAAAATTAGCACACTTTTTTATTATTTGGTCAATGCTTTAATTTTTCAGCCAATTACAAGCTCTCCCCCGAAGTGGATGGCTGAACTGGAAAATGATGATATTGAAATGTTAAAAGGTATGATCTTTGAGCCCACTGCTGTACATAGTTTGTGTTTAGCTACTGATGGGTCAAGTCAGGCTAATGTTGACATGATACTGAATTTTTTTTTTCATCATAATATAATCGTGTGCATTTTTGGGAAGGTAATAAAGGAATAATTCAATATATTGCAAAGAAAATTTTTTCCCAAGTGTTTAAGTTGGAGATTGGAAAAATTATTTCACAGAAATGAAAATAATTTTTTTTTCTATTTTTTTAAGTGTTATGACTTGAATATCACAACAAAGAAAACCAGCAATGACAATTTAAACAAATTTATTCTTCACTGATTAGGTCCAAAAATTTCTATAAATAGTCCACAGTGTAATCTTATAATAACACTCTAATGCCACTATGTAACTCTGGCGCCAAAACACAAACCCCTCCTCAACTGACCAAAATCACAGCATTTATATAGACTAGGAACATTCTGGAAAGATCTACAGGAGTCCTGGGTGATCCGGCCCCCTCCGGGCAAGAAGATGCCAGAAACCTCTAGAAAGCACTCGTCTATTTCATCACAAACAAGTGGTATTTCACCAGATCATGTTTTGCTACAGACGTACCACCAGAGGGTGCTAAATGATGAACAAAATAAACAAATAGCTGACCAGTAAGGCAGCAAAAATAGTATGTAACAAATCTCCATTTACAAATGATATACAGTGCTTTACATAAAATATTCATACATAACATAAGCTTCATATTTATTAACATTTCTGAAGATTTTGAATGAATATCATTTTTATGTGCAAGTTTAGGCAGTAAATAAGCAGAAAAACATTTTTTGATTATTTAGCAAAAGATCAGTAACATGATTGGGTAAAAAAATCTTTCATAAGTAAATATGGTGAGGCCTTAACCACTGCAAGGAAGCCTGCATGGGGAAATAGTTCAACAATTTATGAATAATGGGCCTCATGCACCAACATTTTCGTATGCATGTCGTAGCTTTCTCTTACTTTTTTTCCTAAAGTGGGCTTGTACGAGTGTGCCACGTCAGATTCAACAAATGCTCTTAACTTCAGATAACTGCGTAAATGACCCTCGTAAACATGTTGCATTCCACCTGCGCGTAAGTGAGCGCGCGTTCACGAGAATTGCGAATTTGCATAATTACCCTCCCAGTAATTCCAAATAAGGCTACGCGACCTCCTACACTAGTCAGGAAGTGTTCATTCACAGAACTGGCATCAAAGACGAAGAAAATGAACTTTACCAGTTCAGAGATAGAAGTCCTGCTGACGGACATCCAAAAAGGAAAGTCGATCATTTTTAGCAGCGGAATTAAAGGAGCCGCAAAATTCAAGCAGTGGGGAAAATTAACAAGCCCTGTGAATGCCGTGTCGCCTGTCGGAAGCACTGGCCATGGTAATCTAAATTGCGACAACAGCCGCTCATCTTTCTCTGCAAAAAGGAGGAGACTATTCGCCTGGCAGCGGGGTGAATAGGGGGAAAGAGATCGGCTGTCTGCCCCGCAGCGGGACAGACAGAAGCAGTTCTGCTATTCGCTCCGCGGCGGGTTGGATAAGAGATGCATATCTGCTGTTTGCCCTGCAGCTGTGCAAATTAGAGATTTCATTTTATAATCTGCTCCGCTCTTGTAACTTTCGCGCCAAAACGCTGCAGTGCGAATATCCACTTCCATGCAAAAATATTCTCAGCTTTCTGAAGACACGCTCTCTTCCAAGAGCCTGATGCGCTAAAGCATTCAAAAGAGGCACGTCGGCCATGACAAATCTGGTTTAACTTTGCGTTGACCTAATTATATACAGAGACAAATCAACTTGCAGTTAGTACATCATATAATTTCATTTTATTTTATTGTTTTGCAGTTTGAAATGTTCATATTGATATTGAAGTGTTATCCAAAAGCATCAGTGATAAATTTAAATTAACGATAATATCAGGTTATATGAATAAAAATAAAATGTATAATTCGAATTGCAGAGTTAAACATACATAAGGATAAATAATAATGATGTGTAATTTATATCGGATTTTTAAACTCAAAATTGCTTCAAAGTTACGAAAAATACAATCCTTTATTAGTGAAAAACTTGGGTTCGGATAACAGCAGACTAATTGCGCAAGACTCCTACGACAGGTCTGGACCACTCGTAAATTTTGTTCGTGCCTGAGAGAAGATTAAAACTATGAGAAAATTGGTGAATGCGGCAATTTCTCCGAAATCACTCGTACGAACCATTTAAGAGCGTCTCTGTTCGTACAAATTCTTCTTGCATAAGGCCCAATGTTTTCAACACAAAATTGCAGAGAATTTTGAGATTTTATCCTCTATGGTACATAATTAAAAGATTCCCAGAATCCAGAAAAATCTCCATACGCATGGGACAAGGCCAAAATCCAATTTTGAATGGCTGTAATTTTCAGGTCCTCAGGCAGCACTCCATTAAAAACAGACAGAATTCTGTCGTGGAAATCACTACATAGACTCAGGAACACTTCTGTAAACCATTGTCCGTAAACAGTTTATCACTGCATCCACAAATGCAAGTTAAAACTCTGCCATGTTGACATTGAATCATATATAAACAAGATCCAGACACACTGCCTTCTTGTCTGTGCCCAAGCTCATTTAAAATGTACTGAGGTGAAGTGGAAAACTGTTCTGCAGTTTGACTCATCAAAAGGTGAAATTCTTTTTGCAAAACATAGAGGCCACATCCTCTGGGCTGAAGATGAGAAGGGCCATGTGGGTTGTTATCGGCAAAAAATTCAAAAGCCAGCATCCATGATAGTATCGGGGTGCATTAGTACATATGGCATGGGTAACTTGCTCATCTGTGAAGACACCATTAATGGTGAACAATATATACAGGTTTTGGTGCAACATTTGCTGCCATACGGATGCCTTTTTTAAGGGAGGGCCTTGCTCATTTCAGCAACACCATCCCAAACACCATACTCGGCACATATTACAACAGCATGACTCTGTAGTAAAACAGTCTGGGTGCTAAAGTGCTCTGCCTGCAGTCCAGTCATGTCACCCACTGACAATATTTTGTGCATTATGAAACGAAAAATATGACAAAAGGAGGCTGCAAAGTATTGCGTGGCTGAAATCATCCATAAAGCAAAAATGGGAAAATATTTTGCACTCAAAATTACAGCAGTTGTTCTCCTTAGTTCCAAAACACTTATAGAATGTTGATTGAAGAAGATGCGATGCAGCACAGTAGTAAACATGCCCCTGTGCCAACTTTTTTGAAACTTGTTGCTGGCATCAAACTCAAAATGAGTGGATATTTTTCAAAAAATAATATGATATCTCCGTTTCAACATCTGATATATTGTCTTGTACTTTTTACGAATAAATATAAATTTCACATGATTTGAAATTCATTGCATTCTGTTTTTAGGTACATCTTACAGTGTCCCAACTTTTTTGGAAATGGGATTTTGTGTGTGTGTGTGTATCAATGCAATATTATGGCACTAGGAAAATAAATCCCCAATATTGCATACAAAATACTGTGAATAAATATAGTTTAAGTTAATGGAACATTGTCATCCAATACAATTTGCCGCGTAAACCATTGCCAGATAACAATACATTCAACTTCTGTCCTTTTCCGTGATTCAACCCCCATGAAATTCAAATATCAAACAAAGGGAGCGAGCAAAAGGGCTATTTTTCCTTGAATGGGGCGCGCCATTTTATTAGAGCAGTCTCTTTGTCGGCCCTTAGCTATGACGTTACGGCGGCTACTCTGCATGTACACTACATACAGCATACACAGTACAATCGCGTCTTTCCACCGCAATTTTTATGAAATGAGCAAGTTAGCCAGCGTGTATGGAGTACCTTCCCATAACCATTATGTAACATTAGTTTGTTAGCTAGCTGGCTAGTCAGTGTTGACTGTGAATTTAGAAACTATGGCGAGTTCAACCGTAAATGTCTGTGACTCATTACGGCGTATCAAAGTGATGAAGCTATGTACAAACATAAAGCTCGCAACAAACGCAAAATTTACTCAGCTTGTTTCATATGACACGCTTACTCGTAAGATCCTCTATATCATGTACATCCCCGGGTAGGCTACCATACCACACAGTGAATTTGTGTCATTTGTCATGTATGCTTGTATGTCAGTCATGCAGACATAGTCGAGGTCTAGGTGCAGGAAATCTATCTTACCTGCTTTCTTTAGAGGCAGGCAATTCATTTTGATTGCCGGATATCACACAAAAGACGCGTAATGCAGGCCTTTTCTTGAAAAATCTTTAGGTGCGCAAACATTTGCGCGCGTAAACTTAATTTTTCAGCCTTAGGTGCGCATTTTTTTAATGTAGCTCAAATGCTATTTTAGTCGCGCAAACTGCGCCCTGCATGAAAATTTAAGGTGATATGAATGTTGTACATAATTAAACTACTAAAAGCAATATATTATGGCGATCTTTAAAATATGTAAATCTACCATGTGCAACACCACCTTTCTTTTCCTACATTATATCCTTCTGTAAGTGTGCGTTTCAATTGTGGCCCAAGATCCGCCCTAACTACAGTTAAGATAAGCGATATAGGCATTAGTCGCTCACTTCGATATAGTCTTGGAACATAATGTTAAAGAAAAAAACCAGGAGTTTGGCAGAATTTCCTGTAAGTCGCAGATTATTGAAAAAATGGAATGAATTTGCAAGCAACATTTCGCTTACCCAGCTCAACTACGAACGGGGCTACCACTTGAGAACGGTAAATCAGCTTACTTGGTATTCTCTCCGCGCATAAACCTGTTAAATGTGCTTTATAGGTGAACATTAATATTAAGTTGTTATATGTTATATGGTAATTTGAACCGCTAGTTAGTCAGGCTACTTAAATTGAAACTGAATGAAGAGGTGCATCTCCGCTGCATCGCGAGCAGTAGGCCTAATATTGCAACTTGCAGGTTTAACGCAAACACAGCCTGCTAATATCTTCGAAAAAGAGAGCGCGATAACTGATGTCTCCGAAGCCAGTCTGACAAGCCGAAACCGTATGAAAACGAACCCAATAAAACTTCTTTTTAGCTTATTTCGTTACTTAGCGGAATGTATTACACCATAACAAACTTCATGTCGCGGATCATTGACCAGCCATGTATGACAGTAAAAAAAAAAAAACACGGTTTTTACTGAACGCCGTTTCCGTTCACTCAGCATTACATTGTGCAAGTTGCGATTTGAGTCATTATGTGAATTTGCTTTATCCAATTTAATTCTTCAGTAATTTCTTAGATTAGTCATTAATAATACATACTTAGGACTGTTCGACTCAAAGTGAACTTCTACTGGTTAATTTACTATTGCGGTTTCAATGAATGAGGAAAAACAAGGTATCCCTTGCGGTAGTCTGCTGGAATGGTATGTAACGTAGCTGTTCTCCGCAAGCAAGAATTAAAAACCCAACAAATTAACTCGTAAACAATTAATAGCAGAAATTAAAACAAAATAGCTCTTATTCAGCCCAATTCGTTATTTAATGTCATTTCCATTTTGTGTCCATTTGAGAGACATTGGAGTCCATGAGAATTTTCGACTTCATGATTGTTACGGCTAACAATAAAACGATACTGGGACTTAAATTCTCATTAGCAGAAATAGGATGAACCAGGTCTATTCAATAAAACAACCTACGAAGTTTTATGGTCGGGTCAAATACAGGCATCAGTCTATTGTGTATAGTCATCCTTCAACTTCTGAAGTGCAACTGCAGAATCACAAAGGGTAGCGAAAATAGGGGGCTCCAAAGAGTTTTCTCATTTTGAACGATTGGGGAAAAAAGGCCGACTGTTGGTCAACAAAGATTTTTTTTAGTAGGGGACAGCCTTAGTAATTCCTTAATTAAATCACGGCAAAAACTGCAGTCGAGATGTGGATGGAGCTAATCTGGTTTGCGTTTCCCGAAATCACTGATGCCAACTTCCATGGTTGCAACCATTGACTTTGAATGGATGAACTACGTTAGTTGCCAACGTTAGCAACTATGCTTCTGGGAAACGAACCCAGGGCTCCATTTATTAGCAGGAATGACCGATTGATCACACCAGGTTTCACCGTCAAAACAACCAATATTCGGCAATGAAAACTTTTGTACGATAGATAACAGTAACCTTACTTCCACTACCCACTCCTTCCCGTCCTTTCTGACAGTTTTAACGGGTTTTATGCCCTTGGTTTTGACATCCCACGTTCTATGAGTGGAAAGCTGGATGATATGTCCAACCCGCCGCAATCTTTGGCAGGTTTTTTTTTTTTTTTTTAATCTTAAAGGGGACCTATTATGCTGATCCTTCTTTTAATACATATTAGTAATGTTATAATGTTGGTTGTCCATGCTCAACCTCTGAAAAGTTTCTAAACATAAGATGCAGGGGTTTTGCCGTAATCCAAGAACGTGATTTCGTGAGCGTGATTTCCTCTCTGAACAGCTCCTCCCGAGATCTTCACGAGATCTGGGTAAAACCTGACGTCAGGTTGTGCCATCCAATTAGTACAGACCTAGCCAGAGCCAATCATGGCGCTGGACCTGCCCACACCTGAAACTATTCTAGCAGGCACTAACAACGCAGATCATACTATGCCTCAGTAGCATTGACACTTTTGGAAATACAAAAGAAGAACCGCAGATCATTTGAGCTGCAATTTTGTTAGTATCTCTCCCAAAGCTACTTGTCCGTTTACTTTTTGGACGCGAAGAAAAACAAATATTTCTCTTCGAAAAGACGATGCCACCAGAAATCAGTGGGTAGCTTTTTTCCTTTGCTGGCAGCAAACAGCCACGGCTAAATGGAGCGTTAGCTGTTTGTGCTCAGCATTTCACCAAAGACAGCTTTGTCAATAAAGGATAATTCGACACAGGATAAGCGTTTCAGCTGCTTCTCAAACCTGAAGCAGCTGCATCGATCAAGCGCTCGGAGCCACAAGCTGTAAGTAACCATATAACAGCAAATAATGTAAGTGAAGCTAACGTGTTACGGGTGGCTAGCAGGACCGCTAGCAATAGTTAGCACTAACAACTGGCCTCAAAGGCAGGCTTGGTAAAATATCTGAAGATAAAGCCTGTATCGGTCGCGACTGTCCATGACTCACAGACACAGAAGCTGTAAGTTGCTTTTACTGCATAAACCAACCTGACGTGATAGCCAGTTGATTGTGGCTGTAGCACAGCGCTAACGAGCCAAGTTACTGTTGCTAATGCTTGTGTCCTAAATATGCAAGAGTGATATCAGGGGAAATTCTACAGAAGGTGTGTGAACATAAACCTCATTTGAAGCTAACTTTTAATACTTGTTTGTAATTTGGATGCTTGGTACAATTGTTCACAGTAACAGAACTTGCTGTCTGTAAAACCTGTATTACAAGGGTTTGTCTCTGTGGTTATGACGGCCCGGTCACCAGCTACTGCATGTTAGTTTGCGTGTCGTGCTAATTAAAAAATGCTCCTGGTTAACTTATATGCAGTAATTCTGATCGGTATGCTTGTGTTACCGGTAAGCATCAAGTTTCATCATAACGCGTTGCCCGATTGTAGGCCCTACAGTTAGTGATCGCTTCACTTATCCATGACCGGGATCAGCAGGATACTTCACAAATGTCTGAGCAAGCTCTCTGGTGCTACCATGAAAGCAATGCGAAACGCAGAAGCTCTACCGGTTTACAAATGATTTCTCTGCACTACCTTGACATAATTTCATCCCCCTTTAGAAATTGTTGTGGCTAATAAAAAAGCGAAAAAAGGCGGAGATTAAATAGGTAATTCTTTCCTGTAGAAGTGATCGATTCGCTAGCTCCACATAAGCAACTTGTCCGCCCCTAACGGGCGTACGGTTTGCAAAACCTGTATTATGTTCCTAACATAACCGAGCTCTCTCTAGCTGTCGCGTACTATCCATAAAGCTGCTTTCACATCGGACACAAAACGAATTTTTCGCGCAACAGATTACATTCAAAGTCAATGCAAAGACGCGAATACGGGCATGTCAAGCCGCTTTCACACCGGACGTGAAACGAATTTTTCGCGCGACAGATTACATTCAAAGTCATGGCCACTTATCAGCTACTGCATGTTAGTTCCCCTGCTCTGCTAATTAAAAACGCTCCTGGTTAACTTATATGCAGCGATTCTGATCGGTATGCTTGTGTTACTTCGGTAAGCATCAATGTGACAGTCTCATCATAACGTTGCCTGATTGTAGCCACTACAGTTGAAGCTAACCGGAGAGGTGCTGTATGTGTCTGCCGAGGTGGGCTGCAGTTAGACCAGACGTAGGTTTTGCAAAGCTTGGGGTGAGTTTTTGGGTGCTCGTGAAACGATCGCTTTACTTTTCCATGACTGGGGTCAACCTGATACATCCCCAATGTCTGAGCAAGCTCTCTGATGCTACCGGTGAAAGCAATAGGGAAAAGCACAGGCTATAACGTGTATGGTATCACAAACGATTTCTCTGCATTGCTGTCAATTGAGTATTAAATCGGCGACTGAATATTAAATTATTTCCTGTAAAAGTGATCGTTTCGCTAGCTCCACATAAGCAACGGTTCACGCAGACGGAACTTACGGTCTGTAAAACCTGTATTATGCTCATAACAATACCGAGCTCTAGCTTGCTCTCGGCGCACAATCCATAACGCGCCATTCTCTGCGAGGAAACGCTTGTCATTCCGACGCAGTAAGTAAACCATTACCGCGGGCAATTTCCAAAAAGGCCGTTTAGCCTGGAGCTTTCGCCCCTCCGTCATATACCAGCGCGGAAGCTGTTCGTTGCTCCACGCTAACAACACACCACAGCTATGCACACGACCCAGCAGGTCCTAATACACACCGAAGCAGTCCATAAGCTGTTGGTCCACTTTTAGCTGCTCCTCACTGTCTATGTTTCCCTCTAAACTCAGACCCACCGGATTTCTACGGTCTCCGGTCTACACTTGGGCATGTCGACCCGTTCTACAAATGTGTCTATATGGGGTGGATTCTAGCTTCCCCTACATCCTAGCTAGGACTAGAAAAACCGCGGTACTCACCAGCTGTTGCCGTAGCAAACTGTAGCCGATAGCAAATTTGAGCTTGCGCTGAGAGATATTCGCACTTTCGTCCTCCACTTCGCGCTTCGTTTGTTAGAACAAGATCATGTCATTAGATCTATATTCAAGTATAACGTTAGATTGCCCGCCGCTTCCTTATCAGATTGCAGACCTGTCTCAGGTTTCATTCTGGGGAGCCGGACACGGAAAACTGCGTTCTGCAGCCTCGTCCCGCCCAACTCCGCCCTCCACAGAGCTGGCCAGTCAGAAGAAAGTGGGCACACGGGAGTGGGGGGCCATAGCGGAAGAGCCACCCCAGTGAGGCGTTTCAGGCAGAGACTACAATGTACTACAAATGCAGTTTTTTGAGGATGGCAGTATGAGCGAAATAAATACCCTTTTTTTACTTTGCGTGATCAGGAGTACTCTAGGGGAGTCAAAGACCAAAATATAAACTTGGAAAAATAGCAAAATAGAGGTCCCCTTTAAGTGGTTGATGGAACGCGCAGTTCCATTGGTTGCAGTCTCGCGTGTCCACACACAGTTTCTCATGGGCCTTCGCACGTTATGCGAAAGAGTTTGGAAATGCTGTCTAGATGGCGCTGCAGTTCGGATAGCTTGGCGCGCAGAAATTGAACGTTTTTGATGGATAGGCGCGCATTTATTTGCGCACCTAAAATGCAAGTTTAGGCGCGCAAAGGCGCGTACGCGCAATTGTGCGCCTTTCATAAAAAGGCCTGGTAATGTTCAAGTATTATCATCACAATGCATAATGCGCGAATGCAATACAGATGAAAATGACAGCCATAGTGAGCCGAGATGACGTCACTATTTACAGCGCCCCTAGCGGTATTTCCTCAAAAATACCATCTGCTAAAAGTGTCATGGCACGTTCCATGAACTTACCGAAAACATCTAAACAATTCGAAAGGATGACCTCACGTGAAAAATTTCCAACACATGATTGGTTGTTGAATATTTATGTAGCTATAGAGTGTGACTTGCTGTACCATGATGATGTCCCTGTAAGTATTTGATGTTGTTGTCCACCAAACCTCTCTTCACAGATCTCCCATAAAATCCCTTTTAATAAATATTTTGGTATTTCAATGCATGGACATCTTAATAAACTCTTTTAGGTATAAGATGGAAAAATAACTTTGGTAAAAAAAAAAAAAAAACATTTGGGGAACATGCTTGTAGGAGCTTTTGGGGGGGGAAAGGGAAATTTTTGATGTTAATTTGCTTTCCATGTGTTACCAATTTTATTGTTGCTAGAAAATCTGAATTAAATGATCAGCATTATATATTTTATGACTCTGATTCTACAGATTGTTACCTTTCCAAAAATGTACAGAGTGTGTTTTTATCAGTAGTAGTTCAAAAGTTGTGACCCTATATAGCGCAAAAAGTAGAAAATTGTCCATGTGTTACCTGCATGACCAGACTCTGATGTGACATTTAATTGCTTTCATATGGCAAATGAAACATTAACACTTAAATGTTATTGAAATCTACAACCCCAAGTCCGAAATGGTTGGGACGAAGTGTAAATTGTGAATAAAATCAAAATGCAAACAGATCACAGAGCCAATATATTATTTACAATAGAACATAGATAACATTTCAAATGTTGAAATTGGGACATTTTACATTTTTATCCACAAAATGAGCTTATTTCAAATTTTCTGGCTGCAACAGGTTTCAAAAAAGTTGGGACACAGGCAAAAAAAGGGCTGAAAAAGCAATTAAAATATAAGAGAATCAGCTGAAATTACATTTCAATAGTAATTACATTAACTGGCATCAGGTATGTAACATGATTGGCTATAAAAGGGATGTCTTCGAGAGGATGAGTCTCTCAGACGTAAAGATGGCCAGAGGCTCTCCAACATGTGAAGGCTTGTGTAAAAAAAATGTGGAGTACTTTAAAAACAATGTTCCTTAACGTCAAATTGCAAGAAGGTCTCATCATTGACAGTGCACAAAATCATCAAAAGATTCAGAGAAACTGGAAAAATCTCTGTGCGTAAGGGACAAGGCCGAAGACCTTTACTGGATGCTCGTGATCTTCGGGCCCTCAGACACCACTGCATCACTCACCAGAATGATTCTGTCATTGACATTACTAAATGGGCCCAGGAATACTTCAAGAAACCACTGTCTGTAAACAGTCTGCCATGTCATCCACAGATGCCACCTAAAACTCTATCATGCAAAAAGGAAGCCATTGTTGAGCATGATCCAGAAGCGCCGCCGTGTTCTGTGGGCCAAGGCTCATTTAAAGTGGACTGTGGCAAAGTGTCCTGTGGTCAGACGAGTTCAAATTTGACATTCTTGTTGGAAATCATGGGCGTCGTGTCCTCCGGGCTAAAGAGGAGAAAGACCACCCCTCCTGTTATCAGCATTCAGTTCAAAAGCCAGCATCTCTGATGGTATGGGGATGCATTAGTGCATATGATGTGGAACACTTGCATGTTTTAAAAAGCACCATGAATGCTGAAAGGTATAGAAAGGTTTTCGAGCAACATGTGTTCCCCTCCAGACGACATCTATTCCAGGGAAGGCCTTGTGTATTTCAGCATGACAATGCAAAACCACATACTGCAGCTATTACAACAGCATGGCTTCGTAGTAGAAGAGTCCGTTTGCTGAACTGGCTTGCCTGCAGTCCTGATCTTTCACCAATTGAGATCATTTGGCGCATAATTAAACGAAAAGTCCGTCAAAGGAGACCCAAAACTCTCCAGCAGCTGGAAGCCTGTATTAAACAAGAGTGGGATCAAAGTTCAATTGCTAAACTCAAGAAACTTGTCTCCTCAATGCCCAGATGCCTCGACTCTGTGTTAAAAAGAAGAGTGTATGCTACACCATGGTAAACAGGCCCCTGTCCCAACTTTTTTGAGACCTGTAGCAGCCATAAAATTTGAAATGCGCTCATTTTGTGGATAAAATTGTAAAATTTCTCAGTTTCAACATTTGCTATGCTATCTCTGTTCTATTGTGAATAAAATACTGGCTAGTGTGATTTGAAAGTCATTGCGTTTTGATTTTATTCACAATTTACACTTTGTCTCAACTATTTCGGAATTGGGGTTGTACATAATCTAATACTTAACTAATTTTGAAAAAAGAAGCTAGTCACATTTAAGCAAATTGTCCGTCTTACTTTGAGTGCATTACTGTCCTTAGATTCCACTTTACAATAATGTCTGAAGCTTTTGTAGGTATACTTTTTACATCTGAGCTTGTGTGCATGTACATGGAAAAGACACCACGTAACCCTTAGTTTTTTTTTTTGTTGTTGTTTTTTTTTTTGCTGTATTTAGAGCTGGGAAGCTTGACCACGGCCAACCTGATGGAGAAAGTGAAAGGGCTTCAGAATCTGGCCTATCAGCTCGGTCTGGAGGAGTGTAAGTTCCTGCCATGTTTCTCAAAGTGGGACAATGGGAATCACTGCCTTGACTAAAACCAGCCTCAAATGGTCCTGCATTGTGAAAAGATTAGGATTTTCTGTCAGATTTGTCCTCTCAATGGATTTCCTGTCAGAAAGTTAAGCCAGAGGACATTGTTTGGTTGGAAGCAACCAGCTTTTGTATCTTATTTGGATTAAATATGTGTGCATTCACTTATTTCACATGCACTGGATGTGTTTTCAGGCCCATCGATTAGGCTGGGTGTCTGAAGCTGAAAATATTGCCCAAGTTGCGTAGTTAAGGCGGCAGAGTTGAAAATCTCAGAAAATGGAAAAAAAAAAAAAAAAAAAGACCAAAATCAGACAGTGTTTAAAATGAATCTTGAGCTCGTGGTAGTTCCTGCAATTCTCTTTGGGATGCAGTTGATTTGGAAAAAAGGCATTTAGTTGGCTTGCAATAAGACCGCTCTTCTATGCTTGCTTTCCCGATGGCAAAACTAGCATTTGTCTAAACATGCTTCAAATGTATACATTGCGTTTTGTGTCTGAGCGCAGTATAGTGAGTACACTCTGTATATTGAGGGAATCAGTTCATCTAACGGAAGTCAACTGGTCTCGGTCTTTTATTTCACTTTTGGCCGCCAAGTGGCGCTGTTATCCTTACTGCCTGTCCACTCAAATTTTGGCATTCACAATAATTTTTCGTCATGAATTTGAAGTCTGCTTTAACTTTAATGAACAATTGAGCAAGTTGTTTGCAGCTTGGCCTTGTCCAGCTTAAAATGCGTGATCTTAAGCTATCCAGGGCTTGTTATATCACTTCAGCAAGGAAGTTGTGACAGATAATAATGGCATCTTTATTTTAGGCTCAAGTTTTTAAGATCTATAGATGACATTCTATCAGGTTGTGTATGTATGCATGGGTGAGTATGTATCTTGCATCATTGTGTTTGAAATACTGCATAATTCAAAGCTAGGGGATATGTGGTAATATTGTTTAAGTGCTTTGTAGTTTCTTTGCAGTGGGAATTTATTTTGTCTGCTGCTTCCTGTAAGTTTCCACATGTTACTGCTTTGTAGGAATGTCAATATGAAGCATTTGTGTGCTTTTCTCATGAAAACTACATTTTATTCACAGCAACTGGTTCATAAGTCTAATTTTTTCATTTCTAAATTCCTGAAATCTATATGCCTGGAGCTTGAAATTTGGTTACACGTTATGCCAGTGCTGTGGCATTCATTGTGGTATTCCCAGTATTGTGAAGCTGAGAGCCTAAAGTTTCTCATGAGACAGAAGGGTATCTTCTTATGTGCAAAAGGCAAACGGGGAGTCAAAGACAGTTTATTTATTTATTTATCCTTTATTTAACCGGGGAAGTCCTGTTGAGTTTGAAATCTCTTTTTCAAGGGAGCCCTAGGCCTTGAATTGGAAAAGGAGAGGACACATAGCACAGCCAATCAGATCTGGGGATGATTAGTGACAGGTTGAAAGAGCCGGTTGGGAATTTAGCCATGACACAGAGGAATCCCCTGCTCTTGATCTGCCGATGAGAGAGATTTCATATTTAAATTATCATTGAATTTAGCTCCCATTCTTCTGTCTGAAAAGCCCAGTCAGAGTGTTGGGCTGGATATGGCACAAGCAGCGCTTTTTGACTGTCTCTGTAATTCTTCAGATTTGAGCGTCTGTGACTTCTGTTTTGAGCGAGTCGGTGACTCTTCTGTTTTCAGTGTGTGGTGACTCTGGTGTTTTGAGTGTGTCTGTGACGGTTGACATTTGACTGTCTCTGTGACTTGCGTTTTTAATGCATTGGTGACTTGTGTTTTGAGTTTGTTTTGACTCGTGTTTTGAATGTATCTGTGATTCTCGCGTATTGTTTTGTCTTACTCGGGTTTTAAGTGTCGGTGACTATTATGTTATGAGTGTGTTTGCTATCCTCCTGTTTTATGTGTGTGGACGACTCCTCTGTTGAATGAGTCAGTGACCCTTATGTTTGAGTCTGTCAGTGACTCTGGGGTTTTGAGTGCTTAGGTGTAGATTCCCTGGAGCTGATAGTACTCTGATATGAGTTTAATTGAGAAACTTCTTGGTGAGGGAGACACTGCACCCCTGGCGAAGAGATCACAGGAGATTCATGAAATTCCATTGGGACTGGTTGATGTGTGCTGGTATAAAACACAATGGGAGCTATGCAATTCTAATGTGCAGACTTTGGTGTTTTTCTTGTTTTGATATTTTCAGTCTAAAACCTAGACCTTTGATGTTTGGATGTGTGTGCTTTTTGCGCACATTAAAATTCCGTTAAGACTGGCTGATTAAGCCAGACTTTTTCTGGTAAGGATTATCTCAAACATGATTTTTTGAGGCTTCACTCCAACAGGTAAGTAGAAAGAAGTGCTTCAGCAGTTTACGAATTTACTTTTTAATGTTTAAGCAGCACAGTAATGCACTGGGCTGTAGTTTCATTTTCAACGTGGGTGGTACATATGCAAACCGTGGTCTACAAGAACAGAAATAATGCATTATCAGGTGTGATAACAATGCTGCAAACATACACAAATACTTCGGTGCAAGTACCATTAAACAGTACAATAAGGATTTGACAATTATTACATTTCTAATGAGACTTTGAACCAATACTGCCATCTATTGGCGAATTCTGTCCATTTTAATAAACCGCAATTTATTATACTATCATATTGCTTACTGCATATAATGTGCAACATCGCCTTAACGTGAATTCTAATCTAAGAACGAAGTATTAACGGAAAGGCACAACTAATGAACCTAGTTAGGATTCTTATTTCACATTGTGACCAATTAACAACCATTTAAGTGAAATTGTCGGATGTAACAAGGCAGGTGCATCTCTATTTACATAGCTAGGCTGTGGTGAACTGGATGCTAATGCATTTATGAGCAATAATGCAGATAATTTGTAGAAACAATAAACATAACTTACATTTTGTTCATTGACGCACAGACTTGCATCCAGACAAACTTATTGTGCAATTACCGCTGTCATTAACCCCTTAACTGTCACCTGCATTTTCTCACATTTTGCCCGGCCTTAATTAGGGCCCAGTGACAGTTAAGGGGTTAAATGGCTATGCACATAGTGAACTCGCTATCAGGAACACGCTAAGAAACTTTCTGCAGACTGAACTTCGAAAAAAGCACTGTGCGCAATACACAGTAATCAGCGCATGCACGCAGGGAATCTAAACAGTCCTTAACCTTTCTAACACAACCGCCCCCACATTTGATGTCAGATGTGTTCCTTGGAAAGGCCAGGAGTCAACCATCTGCCTCAGGACCATTGGCTTCGTTATCAGAGATCTCCGATAGAACAATGAGCCGAACAATGGGCCTAAGGTATACTTTGTCCTTGGTCTGTATCTCGGCTGACCTGACATGGCCGTCATGACCTAGAAACACTTTCACCACCTTCCCAATCTACCAGAGGGATCGCGGTAACTGACGATCCACCATCATGACTACTGATCCAACTGCAATGTCAGGGACAGCAGTTCTCCACTTGCCTCTTATCTGCAGGCCAGGTAGGTGATTCTTCACAAAGGTAGTCCGAAACCTATCGGCAAGCACCTGCGAGTGTCTTCACCTCTGCCGTCCAAGGAGCTCTGATTGTGGATAAACTACTTGAGGTAATGAGCTGTGAGGCCGCCCCTTCAGCAAGTAATTTAGTGTAATGGGATTCAAATCAGATAAATTTGATGAAACGTATCCTAAAGGCTTGGAATTGAGTATGGACTCAATTTCATTGAGGCCGGTTCTGAACACCTCTTCACTCACTGTTTGGGAGCCGATAGTAGGGTATAGGGCAGCTATAACTGAGCGGATTTCTCGTTCCCAAGCACCACCAAAGTGGGGTGCAGCAGGTGGATTGAAGTGGAATGAAATCTGCTGAGTTGCTAGCTGTTGCTATAGGTCAGGGCTTAAGTTTGAGAATGCTTCTTTTAACTCCTTCTCACCTCTTCGGAAATTGGTTCCTTGATCCGAGTATAACTCGCCTGGTTTACCACGCCGAGCTATGAGCCATCAAAAATTAGTCGAGGTCAATTGAATTTAACACCTCTAGGCGCACTGTCCTTGTGGTGAGACACTTAAAGAGAAGACTCCATCTTTTCTCTGTCCTTCGGCCTACCTTCACCAGGAGTGGGCCAAAGCAGTCCATTACCACAGGAATAGAAAGCTGGCTTGAACAACCTGAGCCGAGGTGGTGGCAGGTGAACCATCTTCTGGACTGCTGGTTTGGATCTGCATCAACAACACTCAACACATCCACGCTGGTGACATTTCACTGTCTCACGGCCCCGTAGGATCCACACTGTACGTCTCAGTTCAGCCAATACTCGCTCTGTTCCAGGGTGGCACAGTGTGGCATCATACTCCTGGATAAGTCACTGTTTATAAGGGTGATCTGGATCAAGTAAAATAGGGTGAACAGCCGCTGGATCGAGTTCCTGCACTCTACGAAGCCGCCCTCCAACGCTGATTACTTGATGAGTTATGTCAAACTCAGGTGAAAGGCAAAGGAGACGATTATTAGACCGTACAGCTTTACCTGCCTTTAGAAGGTAAAACTCTTCTGTAAAGCTCTCTTGTTGACCTTTCCTGAAGGCAAGCTTGATACATGCGAGCAGGCTTTGGTGAAGCTTCTGAGCGAGAGACTCTACCATCTCTTTCCATGTCTCAAAGGTGGGCCCATCTGTTCCCTGTGAACTCGATGCAGCACCAACTCCATAGAAGGTGGAACGCTTGAGCTCTGTGGTATCCTCTACCTCAGCATGGTTTGGTGGAGGAAGGACTGGTCACTCTTCAGGGGATAACTGAAGGAACTCTGGTCCTTGACACCATCTATTAGGTTTCACCAACTCTTGCAGGGTCTTACCTTGAGTCAGGTCATCTGCTGGATTACTGGAGGAATCGATGTATCGCCAGGCTTGGAGTTTAGTCAGCTCCTGTATTTCTGCCACCCTGGTGCCTACAAAGACCTTAAAGTGGCAGGACTCTGAATATAGCCACGTTAGGACTGTTGTTGAATCACTCCTGAAGCACAATTTGGCGAATCTCAAAGGTGAGCTCTGTTTCCAGCAGCTTCGCTAACTGAGCTTCCGTTACAGCTGCACAAAGCTCTAGCCCGGGCATTGAAATCCGTTTTCGAGGGGCAACTCTTGAGCGTGCAAGGAGAAAGGCAACATGCACTATACCTTTGGAGTCTTCAGACCGCAAATAGGCTACTGATCCGTAGGCCTTTTCTGACGCATCACAAAATACGTGCACGTCTTAGGGGTGGGACTTGTAAACGTGTACACGGTTAGTCAATCATAAACGTTTAAAAAAAAAAAAAACACTAACCGTGTACACGGCAGTCATCTGTTGCATCCGAAAAGTAAAAAAAAAAAAAAAAAATTGTCCAATTCTTTACCACTTTTCTTTAACCTGTGTAAAACGTCATGAGGTAAAGGAAAGGTGTAAAGGGAACTCTTTTACAGCTTAGCAAGAGACCCGCGCTAATATGAGAATCAGAATGCACCTACACTACGCACAGAGATCTCCCGCCTCGTCCCTTTTTGTTTGTTTTCGTGTTTGCCCGGATGGACGGTCATCGCGCAATTGCGGGATAGCATTTCCTCCTTGCTTTTTGAAAAGGATGCTTCAGTGCACCCTATCCTAAAGGTGATAAATTAGGAAGCATTGTGGCACCTTTCCTTTACATTTAAAGAATTCGAACACCCTTATCATGACTGCCATTTAAATACTAACAGATCTTTTTCTAGGAGTTAGGAACTTTCCTAAGCAAAAAAGACTATTCGGACGCAGCCATCGTCTCCACGCTCAGTTCCTCTTTATGTTGCTTTAAAGCACGATTGGTTAATAGCCCATTATTTTATCTCGCATATTGTTCACTCACTGTGTGAGTGTGGTTTTTTTTTTTTTTTTACATTTTTGGTGGACGTTCTGTCGGCCAAAAGCCTATATTTGCATGCACAATGTCATCCTCGCGTCTGCTCGTTAAAAGAAAGGCAGTTGCTACGGGTACGGCAGTTTTTCAATGCATTTCAATGTGGAGTACCGTAGTGGAGAGGTACGGCAGCCCCATTTCAAGCCCTGCCCTAACCTAACCCTAACCCCTAACCCTTCCCCTAACCCTAACCCCCTAACCCCAACCTCTAACCCTTCCCCTAACCATAATCCCGAAGCCTTATCCTAATCCCTTGAAATCGACTGCCGTACCAATAAAAACTGCCGTGTCTCTAGACACTGCTTAAAAGAAAAGCATATTGTCGGCCTTCTGATAAAACCTCGTATTTCCAAATTGATAAGAAACAAAAACTCGCATGTCCACTGTTCTTACATGCAAAATTAAACATTTTTAATTTATATTTTAAATTATATATTTATAATATTTTATTATTTCTTTTTTATTTTATATTTATTTTTTATTTTCCTGTGAAGTTTATCATTTTGAAGATGCAAGGTTTTATCAGCAGGCCGACAATATTCATTTCGTTATTTGAATGAGAACACGTAAAACGCAGTTTACATTTCTTTTTGTTTTAGCTTTGTGGATGTAAAAAGAGTTTCTCAATTTAGTTTTACTTTATCCAGCTGCTTTTCCCCCTCAATTACAATTTACTTTAATGACGCTATGAAACGTAACGATAGTGAGAAGCAGCTCCCGCTGTGAGTGAGGGATGCAGTTTGCTGTTCAAGTTCACAAAACAAATTGTACAAAGACAAGGTACAATAATAAGGACAATGACAAAAAAGCAGAGCTAAACTGTTAGAATTCATTCATGTCCATGTTCTTGCTTGTCAAAATGATTATTTTCGTTTTTGGTTAATTCATTTACATTGGTGAGAGGGCGTAACATTATTCATTTAGTTGTGATTTTATGCCTATCTGATGTCGGCCGTAATTTTGTATTGGAGTAACCTACAAATTCACTGTTACCGTCTATTGATTTAATAAACGTATCTGGCTGATCGCTGCGTTAATGGTTGTCTGGACTCTGTCACTGGAATGGTGACAGTGCCCTCTAACGGTTGTATAGCGGTCAAAATCCACTAACTCTGAAGACACTTGTACACGCAATTATATGGCGCGTGTACATGTTTAGAATTTTTTGTACACGTTCCCACCCCTAGTACGTCTCTCTTGGTGATTGGGTGATCCATGTCAGTTAGGGTGTAAGATCTAGGCAACTGAGCTTGAGGCAGGTTTTCAAGTTCACTTTCCCATGTGCTCCAGGCTGCCAGCAGATCTTCAGGGAGGTTGTGATCATCCCAGTCTCTCTGGTTTCCCACAGCCGCTGAACTAGTACCTTTGCCCGTGTGGTGTAAGGAAGTATAAACCCGAGACGGTCATACTGAGTGGCCACCAGACGATAGATGTTACGCATGGTGCTTTCTTAATAAGTGATTGGTCGGTGTTTGTAGCTAAAGGTGTCCGCATCACACTGCCAGCTCAATCCTAGCGTTGACTCATGCGCTTCAGTCTTATCATGAGCCAGCCACAGCTCCAATTTATCTGACCTGGCATCGGCTGGTAGGTGGTTTATGACTTTGTGCACGTTGCTGGCCCACTGGTGGATTTCAAATCCTCCAGTTGCAAGGAGGCTTCTGAGCTTGTCGATCAGTGTTCTTGATTCTTGGGCAGATTGCAAGCTCTGTAAGCAGCTGTCGACATAAAAGCAGCTTTCTATGGAAAACTGCTTTTCACTGTTAGGACTGCTGTGGTTGAAGACGTGTCTCTGCAGGGCGTAAGTAGCGTAACATGGGCTACATGTGGTTCCAAATGGCAGCACCTGCCGCTCATAGACTTGAGGTGTTTCTTCCTTCTGCAGGTTGCGCCTGAGGAATCGCAGAAGAGGCTTGTCTTCAGGCAGTAACAGCACTTGGTAAAACATACCTTTGATGTCACCACTAATGTTGACACCGTGTTCCCTCAATCGCAGCAGGACTCCAAGTAAGGAAGGACTCAGTGTCGGCCCAGGCAGCAGGGATTCATTACGGCTATGGCCTTTGTATTAAAAGGAGCAATCAAATACAACTCTGTTTTCATCGAAATGAGAATTTATGTTGCTGGATGTATGTGCTAATTCAGTCCATCACACCAATCCTGTGTGCATGTAGTGGCTAACCTATGCTTATATACGTATTTCCTACTTTTTTATTTTTGCTGCCCTTGAAAGGAACCTGTGAACATTTTCTGTTTACAAATTATAAATCTTGGGAACCTACAATGGAGAGACCCTCAGTGCAATCATCACCATAATGATTTTCATGCCAGTCCCCCTCTTAACTATGTAAGTGTAGGGCATAAATTGGAGCTAAGGCTGTTTCCTGTGATGAATCTGGCCTTCATGGTCTTGGTCTAGTCATCCAATTAAATTAAGGTTACTTCAGAGATTCGTCCTGAGATGCTGAAGGCCTGGATGTTGTTGAGCTGTCATGGTTGGCGCACCTGTTCAACTTCGTGTGGATGTCGGGTACAGTACTCGTGGACTGGCAAACTGGGGTGGTGGTTCCCATTTTTAAAAAAGGGGACCGGAGGGTGTGCTCCAATTAATGGGGGCATCAAGCTGCTTCACCTCCCAGGAAATGTTGATGCCAGGGTGCTGGAAGGGAGACTCCACCCGATTGTCAAACCTTGGATTCAGGAGGAGCAGTGTGGGTTCTGTTCTGTTCCGGCCGTGGGAAAGTGTACCAACTTTTTACCCTCGCGCGGATACAGGAGGGATCATGGGAGTTTTTTGTGTTTCGTAGACTTGGAGAAGGCTTATGACCGTGTCCCACGAGGTATCCTGTGGGGGGTGCTGCGGGAGTATGGGGCTCCAGGCCCATTAATACGAGCCATCCGATCCCTGTACAACCAAAGCCAGAGTTGTGTCCACCCTCTCGGCATTAAGTCGGACTCGTTTCCAGGTGGTGTTGGACTCTGCCAAAGATGTGCCTTGTCTCGTGTTCTGTTCATGATTATCAGGATATCAAGGCACAGCCAAGGTTTGGAGGGTGTGCAGTTTGGTGGCCTCAGGATTACATCTCTGCTCTTTGCAGATGATGTGGTCCTGTTGGCTTCATCACACTGTGACCAACAACACACACTGGAGCGATTTGCAGTTCAGTGTGAAGCAGTCGAAATGAGGATCAGCACCTCCAAATCTGAGGCTATGGTTCTCTTCCGGAAAAAGGTGGATTGTCCCCTTCAGTTGGGGGGTGAGTTGTTACCTCAAGTGGAGGAGTTCAAGTATCTCGGGGGTCTTGTTCACGAGTGAGGGTAGGATGGAGCGTGAGATTGACAGACAGATTGCTGCAGCATCTGCAGTGAAGCGGACGTTATATCAGTCCGTTGTGGTAAAGAAGGAGCTGAGCGTAAAGGCAAAGCTCTCGATTCGGGTCGATCTATGTTTTAACCCTGACCTATGGTCACAAGCTGTGGGTAGTGACCGAAAGAGTAAGATTGTGCATACAAGCAGCCGAAATGAGCTTTCTCCGTAGGGCGGCTGGGCTGACCCTTAAGGATAGGGTGAGAAGCTCAGACATCCGGGAGAGGCACAGAGTAGAACCGCTGCTCATCCGCGTTGAGAGGAGTCAGTTGAGGTGGTTCGGGCATGAAGTCCGAATGCCTCCTGGACGCCTCCCTTTTAAAAAAAGGCCCCGAGGCAGACCCAGGACACGCTGGAGGGCTTATATCTCCCGGCTGGCCTGGGAATGGTTTGCGGTCCCCCAGGTAGAGTTGGAGGAGGTGGCAGGGAAGGGGGGCACTTGGGCCTCTCTGCTTGCTCTGTTACCCCCGCGACCAGGCCCCAGATAAGCGTAAGAAAATGGATGAATGGATGGATGGACCACTTCAGTTAATTGAATGAAGTTGATTGTATCTATGTATGTTTGATTTCCCTATAACAGCTCCATATGACCATTTGAGATGCTCTAAATGGCTACCACTGTGGCAAAGGCAAATTGCTTAACCCTAGAACACTATCGCCAGGTGATTTTCACCCGAGCAAACGTGTTTACGTGATTTTCATTATGTTGCGTTTGTCTGAGTGTCATGGGTCCCTGGGTAGCTTCAGCATCGTCTTTGACATCTTTGAAGGCATGGGTGTTTTGTTTACCTCATGGTACTTTTTTTCATTTTGTTAGACATGGCACAGTTGGAAATAAAAGAACACTACTCTAATTTGTCTAATTTGGAGTGCGCATGCTCTTTTCAGACTATGTGAGGCAGAAGATGCACAAATCGCATTGAAAAGGTGGAGAATTAGAAGTTCTTTCGCTTTCCCTGTGGTAAAAGGCAGCTTACAGCTTGGATTCGGACTATAAACAGGAATAATTTTTGTTCAGGAACATTCGAGGGTGTGCAGTGTACATTTTGCGTCTAGGTGACGAGATTAAGAATTCTGTATTCAACCTACGCCAGTATCGATTGATGTTTGGGTACCCAGAGAAACATTAGGATATGCAAACACGTCAAGCGTGCGTCGAGTTAAGAAAATTTAGAGTTTAGTTTCAGGTGCAGCTATTCGTGTAAGTAGCATATCGTTAATGGCGGCTGCCATGTCACTGATGGCACACCGGGTTGCTAGGGCAGGCGCAGCGTATGCATTCGCGATATTAAATATTAATGTTAAATTCTAAACCCCCTTCTCACTGATCAAAACTCCCTAAAATATATTGGCGCCCCCCTTCTAACATCATTCTGGCGAATAAAAAGCCGGAAAAAAGTGGAGGATCGATCCAAAATTCTTTTCCCTCTGACGATATAGCTAGACTAAGCTCCATTAGTATTCTCCTACAAACTGAAAGCATTGCTTTCCTCAGCACAACGGAGACTTGAGAGACTACATCGGCGAGATACTGTCAAGGCAAGTCCTTGACGTTGTTATTTTCAGCACAGATGAAAATCCGAAATCAAATGTGTAGCGTTCAGTCAAATAGTAATGGTATGGCCTTGTATTTTACACGTGTACCTCCATGTTGAGAGGAGATTAGGATCATGTGTGCCTGCCGTTGTTTTGAGCAATGCTAATTCATCGCAAGAACACTGTAACCATTGGCTGATTAATGGCATGGGACCCAATCATAGTGGTGTTAATGACATTATTTCACGTCCGCAAAACTAACTGGCAAACAAATTCAACTTTGTTGGCTTTATATAGCAAGTAATTATGAAATCGAAATCACAAGGAAACCAACTGATTATTGCAAGCAGCGAAATGAAAACCACACCTACACTTAGCTCTGAGGGGCTAAGTTCTATAATGTAGCCCCTCAGAGCTGACCTAGACTGTAAACGTTGTATGGCACTAACATTCCCCTTTGGCTTGATATTTGTTTGCGTAGAGTTTCACATCTGCTTAACGTCATATATAGCCTATAGGATTGAACTAAGCCAGTCCCTTTTCAAAATGTGGTTCCAAAAACTGGACGCTGCAACAACAATAACAGCTTGAAACAACAACAGATGAAATAATTCTTAGTCAATTAGTGGGACAACTTAAATAATTTAATATCCAACAGTACCTTAACTATATTATTATATTATATCAGATCGCTCTTTCCTTTTAGATTGTGTCGATGTGAGATCCTTTCATTAGTAGGGAAACAGACAGAGTGAAGTCGGGCCAGCCGCTGACAAAATGAGTACTGCAGACTCTAGTGTGATCATTCGGGACGAAGTTCTTCCGATTTATAGCTCAAATCCACGCCTGTCGTTGTTTCTTGCCATAGGAACACAAAAAACCTTATGTCCCTGTCTTTACGATACCAGTTTGTGCACCCCACCATGCAACAAGTAGCCACCATAGTTCCTTTTGCCCCACATAAGCTCTATTGCGTGTGCACGCACGGACTTCAGGCCTTAAACTGAACTCGTCTATATGAAGTTTCATTTGGTGACCTTGAACTTGACCTTCAGTGACCTTCAATGGCCAAACTTTACAGTGAAATTTCAATGACATATATCAGCAAAATCGTTACAGATAGAGCGCAGGTTTGTATTGGAGATGTATAGAAAGTCATATATGAACATTCATTTCATGACCTTCATATTGACCTTCGAGGGTCGAAGTTGACCTAGTGAAAATTCAATGACTTCTATCACTAAAGAGGTCACACATAGAGCCTAAAGCCCCGTTCCCACCTTCACGATTTTTTACGCCGATTCTCGCCGATGTCAGATCGTGGCAAGTCATGGGGGTGTCGTAGTTTTAACGGGGGGAGTCCTGAATAGTCGCAAGAGTTCGCAACGAAGTCGTCGTCTCGTTTTCATCGTGGCGCAAGTTTCAAAATGTTCAAAAAATTGTGGTAGTTCGCGAGCTCATCACGGATCGTCGTATGTCTTAGCGATGTCGTAGTGGTGTCATAATGGTGTCCTTACAGGTCGTGTTAGTGTCGTGATGGTTTTAGAATATTCCTATGCAATCGTCTTGTGGAAAATGGCCACGATTGTGGAAGATGTAGTCACGATTTGCTACGAATGCCCACAACATAACACGATGTGAATATGAACGGAATGAGACAGACCCACGATGAACAAAAATAATGTGATGTCAAACGGCTTGGATGCGAATAGACACGACGCCACCACAACTCTATCACGAATGTGCCACGAAGTCAACATCGTGGCCGTGACAGAATTTTGTGCTTTTTCAGGCGGACGGATCACGACTCACTATGATAATAGGTCTTGGTACATCGGCATGAATCGGCGTAGAAATTGTGAAGGTGGCAACGGGCTTAAGTTTGTATCACAGACTTAAAGGAAGTCACACATGAACTTTCATTTGGTGACATTCAACTTGACTGTTGGTGACCTTTGAAGGTCAAACTTGACATAATACAATTACAATGACTTGTATTGCCAAAACGGTCACAGATGGAGCGTAGGTTTGTATTAGAGACATATAGGAAGTCATATGAACTTTCATTTGGTGACCTTCATATTGACCTTCGAAGGTCAAATGTGACCTATTGAAAATTCAATGACTTGCATCACTAAAATGGTCACAGATGGAGCCTAGATTTGTGTTACAGACATCTAGGAAGTTACATATGAACTTTCATTTGGTGACATTCAACTTGACTGTCAGTGACCTTTAACTCATTCCCTACGGAGTACTTTTATATAAAATTGTCGCGTTTCTACGGAATACTTTTCCCGAAAATTACACAATATGAAGTATTGAAGTACAGGTGGCCCATGACTGCAATCATCAACTGATTTTGTGTTTTCATCAGACTGCGAATGGTCATCCATGCCGCTGGCACTGGCTTACCGTAGGGAATGGTAGAATTCGCCACGCCGTTGGCAGCGGCTTGCCGTTGGGAATGAGTTGAGGGTCAAACTGGACAGTGAAATTACAATGACTTGTATCACCAAAATGGTCAAAGATGGAGCCACGGTTTGTATCGAGACATTTAGAAAGTCATATATGAATTCCATTTGCTGATCTGAACTTGACCTTCTGTGACCTTTTAAAGTTCATAATTGACATATTGCATTTTCAATTACTTGTATTACCAAAACTGCTTCAGAGCTCAGGATTGTGTTTGTATTACAGGAGGTCTTATAAATGTATGTGAACTTTTATTTTGTGACCTTGACATTGACTATCAATGATTCGAAGTTCAAACTTCACATGAAAGTTTCATAACTTGTATCATCACTATAAGATTGCGTGCCGGTAAGCTACAGGACCCTTGGTCCTATTTTTCCGATACCTTTGCAGTTCTCGCATATTGGCAAAATCATTTCGAACCGCTTTTTCAATTCAGTGTCAATCTCGCAGACTCAACTTGAAAACTACCTTCGAATAGGAAAGATGCTCACTAGCATTCAATGGGGCTTTGCATGGAGCTTCGCACGAGGCCTCTGCTGGAGAATACAGACGGACTGCACGCGAAACAGCTCAACAAACAAGAAAAAAAGCGATAACCGCAATCAATGACATCGAGCAGGATATCGGGGTCGGCTTAATTTCTTTTTATTTTAAATTGAAAACATAGAAAAATGTTTAGGGTCAGCCCTAATGACTTAGGTAGGGTCGGAAACACGCCTATTTTTTTATTTGGCCTTATTTGTAAATTGTTGAATTATTTGCCCATGCAGTTTTTCAGCCTCTCTAGGATGCTCATTTATACCCAAGCATGTTACTGACCTGTTGCCAATTTACCTAATGTTCTACCAGGTGTATTTTTTTAGTGTCATATAATTTGCCCAGTCTTTTGCTGTCCCCATCCAAACTTTTTTTAAACTGTGCTGCTGGCATCAAATTCAAAATGAGCAGATATCGTTCAATAACCAATAAAATCTCTTGGTCTATTAGTCATGAAATGGTAGGCCTACCCCACTCAGAACAAGCCATTAGTGATAAGTTGCATGTTGCTCCATTTTCAATGCTTGCTGTTGCAACATGCGCTTCTACTATGTGCTCACGAAAGGTGTTGTCTTATACTCTAAGGATAAGTTTAGAACTAAGCTCCCATGCTGTCTAGTGATGGGGGCTGTGTTATTAAAGCCTGAGAAGCCTGTGCTCTTATTGTGTAGTTGTTTGCCCCGCTGAAATACATTACATATTATAAAAACTAGAGTGGCATGCATGTGATACACTGTGATGTCCCCCGCCCCCAGATAAAATCTACTGAGTTGAAACTGTTTCCTGGTAACCAGGAAAACAGAAAAATAATATTGATCTTAGCGTAAAGAGGTAGTCAGCCCATAAATAGTTTATGAGATATGACCCGGAAACAGTGGTGTTTCGACTTCCAGAGTCACGGAATTACGAAATTATGGACGGAGGGTAAAACGGTATGTCCTCTGCTTTTGCAATAAAGATGACTGCATTGCCATTTGGAATGCTGTGGTAATTGGAGGTAAATTTTATCTCTTAGCTCTACTATTATGTGAAATTATTTGTGTGAGCATAAAGTCAAACCATTATGCAATATCATCCTGCGCTTTTAATTAGTTTCATTAAAAAAACCTGTAAACCTTTTACATTTATTGTGCCATTTTTGCATGTTGGCATATGAAGACTGAATTATTAAGGGTTTTTTTTTTATTTGAACATAAGTGAATTGGTGTAAAACACAAATTTTCAAATCTAATGTATTCCAGAGACTGAGCAGAATTACAGGACCTATCGCAACATCTGGTCCTCAGAGTGCTATGCAACCAAGCAGATGCCAGCCAATATTTATTTCTCGCTCAAAAACTCAGGAACGATTTTGCATTTTCCAGTCATAGGTTACCTCTCTTGATTTCCACTGGGTTTTTTGCATTGCGATTCTGTTTTTTTCTGCAGAATAAAAGGTCCATGGTGAACGTAAGTCTATGGGCATTCCATGCTTTCCTCTGGAACTTTTGATTTTGCTTAATATCTAAACTGTGATTTGGAAGTTGCTACATGCTTTGAGAAAGCAAGTTAACTTACAAATGTTACAACAACATAGGAGATGCATTCCAGCCCTTCCTGATCTTGGACATTATCATCAGCAATAACTTCTGCATATTACTTAGTTCTGTGCCATTTCTCACCTTCATTGTAATAATTTTCATCTTTTTGTATTAATACGGATGACTTTATAAATTTTATAAGACCTTGTGTTTCTCTTTGATTAAAAAAAAAAAAAAAAGCAATATTGTTAATCCTTCCCCCCAAAGTGGAGCGGGGGATATTGGACCTCCTCCATCCAATCGACCTATCTTCCTACCGTCCATCTGTCCGTCCATGATAAGTGGGGACAAGTTTCTTCAGAGACTAGTTTACGTAGATGAATTAATCTTTTTGTGTATGTTACTAGTCAAGACCTTTATTGGGTTCGAAAATGGGATTCCATGGTGGTGAGGAATATTTATAACAATGTCTTCTTATTTTATTTGTTAGTATTTCAACCCATGCAGCTGAGAGCTGGAAGAAGCAGTTCTCTGCACCACAATTTAAACATTATTAATTGTATTTGTATGTGCTCTGCCCAAGAAAGAAGAACAATTTCTCTTTCTAACCAAGATGGCAGACAATCAGGAAAGGGTCTATTGAGCGCAGACTCTCTCTAGGAAAGGGTGGGCTCCTTTGACTCCTGGTCTTCATGCAGTTTCTCATTTCAGAAATAGGAGTATGAGACAGTTATTCCAGCCAAGATTTGGTCATTTTCTTTCCTATGTCTCTTTGCCTTGGAAGCACATGGAAAAGCCCACTGAAAACTCAGCAGTGTCCTCCACTTAACTCTTCTTTCTCATTCCCCCCATCCATCGCTGGATGACCTCAGGACTCAATGACCCACAAGCTTAGTAGAGTTGAGTATCCACTGGCTCTAACCTCTGTGGAAATCCTTGGTTAAGAAAACTCGGTCACAACCTCTCAAAAACGAATTGTGCAAATGAAGTGATTCACACACGTACAGCTATTTTGAGATATTTATTAGATACAATCAAATGCATTTTTACGAGAAGTTCAACCTGCATCTTGTGATATGTTTTTAAAGTCAGGTATACATTTTCGTGGCCGCTTTGGGGTGAGGAGACTTCATCACCCAGTAAAAAGCGGAGGGTAAAGCTGGCACTCAAAGTTCCAGCCACAGAGTGCCGGCGTTGATCAAAAATGACAATAACGCTGGCTTTCTCCGGCGTGTCCTGCGCCTCCAGAGGGCCTTACACTATTATTAGTCCACACAGAGGCATAGAGCAGCATTTAATGGCTCCTCTTTAATGTGCCGGAGTTTAATTTTCTCCTTCGCCCAGCTGTCTGGGGAGGCCCTGTAAATCTCAGCCACTTTTTCATCACCCCGCCGTGTTTTACGGCCCTTAAATGTGACGGGGGATACAGGGCCGGGAGGGGCCACGATTTACTGCCCCCCCCCCATCCCCTCTCGAATGCTCAGACCATCAAACACTCAAGCGGGTTAATGAGTACAGCCCCATCAGGAAGGACGAGGGCACGTGGAGGCCGGGCTTCACCCCTCTCGCGGGCATAGGTCTATGCCCAAGCAGTGGGGTCTGGTGGAGCCACAAGTTGCTCACCATGTTCTTCAAAGCATCATGGGCCCAGAGGAGCTTCCACTGAGGAAATGATTCCATCATTGGAGTTCAGTATGGAATAAAGGCCTGGAAAGGGCTGCTGTGTGCAGGAGGTTACATACCTGACTCTTTTCCCTGAGCTAGTCGCTATCCCAGACTGCTTCAGTGAACACCCAAATAAAGTAGAATCGCCTTTCGTGAAGATGTCTGTTACCAGTTTGTGAAAATGATAATCAAACCATTGGGCTTGTGGCAATGGTGCTTGACTAGAATTCGGAGGGTTGGTGGTTCAAGCTCTGTTGTAGCAAGTGTAATATCAGAGCTGCTGATAGGTTCCTGAGCAAGGCCCCTGGCCCACTTTGGGGGTCTGGCCCCTACTTAATCTAATCAACTTGAAGTCACTTTGGATAAAAAGCATCAGGCAAATGCATTAATACTATTACTCAGCATTTTGGAGAAATAAATTCGACTTTATAGGATTCAAATGCATTTCAACCAAAACCAAACCCTGTAATTTATGTAATTTAAGTTTTACAGTGACTGCACCTCCTCTGATATGTCTTCATTCAGCTTAGTGCTGTACAGTAGATGCTTCACTAACCATGCATCATAATTTGTTAGATTCTATTTGCTGAACAAACGCTAATATTCCTCAGCTTTTAAATACAAACCGTTTCCTTGGCTGACTAGCCAGCCTACAAATTTGTATGGAAAGCTCAGCTAGAGATATAACTTTCACAGAAGAAGTTGCACTGAAATCCTAAATGCAGAACTCACTTTTTAGGGGTGCTGCATCTTCAGGTATTGCAAGATGAGTCATGGGATCTTCACGGGTAATATACCCTAGAAACGCCCCTTATGCAAATTGGTGATTGTCTCTTGATTTAGACAGCACAACCATCATTATTAAGAATCTATTTTTTTATGTAAAATGCTAATTGTTGGAGGAGAGGGCTAGAGTTAATCCCTATTATGTTCTTCACATTTACATTGACTTGTGGGTACTATGCTCATGCTGTGTGCATGTATGCCTGAGGCTGGATATTCCGCTGAAGCACATTTTGTCCCACACTTGCTGAATTGCTGCGGACCACAGATTGGACACCTGGCTCAGCCAGTAATTGCTTCTAGTAAAATTTTATTGGAGTGATGCTCCACGTATTTCACGGTTTGTGGGATCAGGTTGTGTAACATTGTGCGTCACTAGTTTGCGGCTCATATTTGAGCAGCAATGCTGTTGCAGTTGCAAGTGCACATGTAAATGAATGCATGCAATTTGATTTCTGTTAAATATTTAGAATTTATCCATTTCACATATTTGATTCAAGTTGCTATGTTCTGGCTAAAATGCCGCATCTAAAACTCATTGGACTTGACACAAATGAGAATTGTTTGTAAATGTAAAACTGTGGCTAAAAAAAAAAAAAACTATGTATCCTAAGCATTATTGAACTCGCCTAATCTAGGTTGTGCGGTAGAGTACGCAATAGTGCAACTCGAAATCAAAATGTTGGAACAATGTGTTAAATTAAAACTAGAGGCACTCTAAGAATGCAAACCTCCACCAAGGTAGCATAGTTGAAATCTTGCTGAGTGAACGAGGCTCATTAGAAATTTAAGGAGGGGTTTTGTCCCTGATGTGAGACCAATCAACCCACAAAATTTGAGTGATATCACTGGGAGCAAAGTTCAGTTATCACGTGTCATAGGATTTCAAGATGCCTGCTGTGGTGGCCATATTGTTTGACTGATCACGTTCAAAATCAATAGGGTCCATCTCTGATGTAATGTGCAATGTGCAATGTGTTCTCTGTTGGGGACAAGTTGGGAACGCAGGCAGGCCAGTCCAGAGCCCATGCCCCCTTGATTGACTGATTGACAGACAGACAGATTTTATTTCAGACATTTCAGTCCATGTACATCATTCGTGTAAAAACCAAAAAGCACATAGAAATATAAATGGAATGAAAAGCACAGTGACATAAAATTAAATTAAATTAAAACAGAAACTGACATCACACATATAAAATGCTTTGCCACTGCTGACGTAGTCTAGGATTTAAGAATACACAATTAAAAATGGTTTGCACAAGTGAATTGTTGCAGTTAAAAACCCTCGTTTTAAATGCCAGAGTGGACTTTCTGCTCAGTTCCCCAAAAGAGTGTACAGAATGAGAAACAAACATGTTAATGGCAGAGCAATGACGAGGTAGGAAAAGCATGCGTCTGAAGGTATTATTGTTGGCTACAGTCAGTTTATGAAAGTGGCCTGTTCATAATTACACCATAGCGGTGCACCTTCGTAATGCATGCAAAAGCGGTTTTGCATTGTTTTCTTGGAATATGCTCAGGCGTCCATGGAAAAGACATAATTTTGAAGGCAAAATCTGATGGTCCAAAATCTCAGTGTACTTTTCAGCAGTAACGGTGCCTTCAAAGCAGAGCAAGTTACCTTGCCAAGCGCACTGACATGCCCCTGTATCAGAACAGAGCATGGCCTTGGGCCTTGTTGCATGTAACAGTCTCTTTTAGCTTTCAATTATGTTATGTGCTATAGAGGGTGAAATATCCAAAAACACTCCCTGTATTGTTTAAAGGACACCGTTTTTAAATCTTTCCATTTTTTTCTCAAGCATTTATGGACAATTAGATGATCCTGTCTTGGCTTCTGAAGGACTTGGCCTGTCTTGGATGTTGCATTTGTTGCAATCATGACAATCACCTGCTGATATCTGCTGTTTCAAATAATACTGATTTTTTTTTTACCTCATTACTAGTCATCAATTGCCCATTTCGCAACTTTTTTTTGGATGTACAACCAGTCTAAATGGCAGGAATGTATGTATACACAAATATAATGAAGTTGACCAGAAAAAACGCTAAATATTTTTTCTGCAAACAATAGGAATCACTGCTTTCTGTTTTTATTCGCTTTTTCCATACGGTTTTGATGTTTTCCAAGTCGGTGTTGTACAAGAAAATATATTTTCAATTCTTGTCTGAATGTGTTTATCTGACCTGGTATTTGTATGCAATTAAATATATATTAAAGGCTTTCTTTAGCCGGAACATGAGCTTGATGTGATATCAGGCCTCTGAGATTACAAAGGTGGAGTGTGACGGCAGCTTTAAGAGTCCAAACCAAATGGTGGCCTCACGGGAACACCCCCCCCCCCCCCTCCACCCCCCTCCCCCACCTGTGTCTCGCGTCCCCCCTCCATCCCCTGGGGGTCCCAGGCGCGTGCCTTTCCTCAGGGTCACAGCTGTTCCGCCACGCCCCGTGATGAATGTCTCCAGCACGCGCCGCCAAGCTCAGTCATCAGTACCCTGTGTCCCACGGGAGAGGGGAACAGGACTGATAAGCACTGTTATTGAAGGTAATTGAACAGGGAGTGCTCCCGTGGGACAGGCTAGCGGCACAGCGTCCTAACATACCCACCAGCCTATTACAATGATCCCCAGTCCTCCCATCCCCTGCCGCCCCTTCTTGGAATTCGGCCTGATTTGTGCCCTACCAGCCTGGCTTGGCGGATCAATAGATCAGTGATGTAGCTCTGCTGATTAGCCACGTTTTCATGATGGGATGTAGTGCCACACACATCAGCATGTCTAACCTTTCCTGCAATGTGAGAGTGAACTTGGGGTTTAGACATTTTGCTGCGTTTGTACAGTGCAGCTTACATGTATTCACTGTTTAAGAGCGTTAACAGTTGGTTGATTTGTGTAGCCCCTTTGTGAGAGAGCCAAGCCAAAATTCAAAATGGGACACTGCTGATTCTGGCAGTATCTATAATCGACTGAGGTATAACCTAACAACTTTGATATATTATGTTCCCTCCGATAAGTGATTGTGTTGCTATTTAGGTAATCCAACTACATAAATGTTCTTTCAGGTTCAGATGAATGGTGCTAACTTGCAAGATGCATTGCATTTCATTTGGTGATCTTCTGCTGTAAGAAAAGTTGACATTTTTATCTGTTCCCTAAATCATGTTTTATGTGGGAGGTACATCTATTCTAGCGGTGTCTGATCTTTAACTTGACTTTGATCCAAGTGGAGAGGCATATCGGATTATTCTCTTGTGTGTGACTATTCTTATGACTTGTAATAGAAACAGTCCTGTTAATGTTGCAAAGCTTCTATAGTGAGGCACTTCTTGTAAATACCAGGTGAAATAATATTAGCCTGACGTGAGTATTAACCTACCCTGCATTTGGACCACAGCTTTTCACTCATAAAGCGCACCTCATTCAACAGCCCGAGAGCTCATTATTCTGGTGTGCCAGGTATGCCCAGTTTGGTTTGAAATGCTAACCAAAAGGAATGTAGGTTTCCAAGAGCACTGGTGATCACGGCTGCCTGATAATCTGGGTGGTAGTGCTGGGTGGTGGATGGATGCACGAGGCTCCAAAAGCAAAGCTAACCTCTCAGCAATTAATTATCACACAGCTGAGGCATTATTGGCTCCAATTGGCTGCATTTCGCCTCCCACACCGATTTGCTGTCCCTCCAGCCACTCCTCCACACCTGGTGCTCCTCTCTCAAACAGGTCCGGGAACCTGCGCCCCCCCACCCCCACCTGTCGGCCCATCTGCCCCTACCTGAAGGTCAGCCCTGACAGCTCGTAATGGCCCACCAGTCACCGCAACTATGTCGCCTGCCCTCTTTCTCCGGGATCAATTCGGGCCTTATTAAGAGCGCGTGGTGCAGCTGAATATGATTGCCTTTGCGGCGCCCGGCCCAGGCGACACGCCGCCGTCGATCCATCACTGGGGCCCTTCGACCACAGGGCGGGCGGTTATGAAGTGCTCCTCATGACAGGCGCAGGATGAAGGAGAGAGGACCCCGCCTTACGGGGCCCAGCGCTGAAGACGAATAGGTGTCCGGGACATTTCCCGGTCCGCGCATAATAGAAACGGGATTGTTTTTATTTAGTCTTCGAAATATTAAATGAAAACCAAGAGCTTTTTTTTTTTCCTTCCACTGCTCAATCTATATGGAAATATTTGATAAAAAATACTTACACTGAGGGGCCGGGACTTTGTGGGACTCCCGTCATACCCTGTAGTGGCCGGGTTGGTGCATTTGAAAATGGCTGAAAATGAAGTAAATGGGACGCCAGTGCGGAATGATTGCAGCTTTACTTCCAATGCCTCCAGTCACGAGTCGCTTTTACAGCATTATGGAAATGAAAATACTCAAGCAACTCAAGTATCATCTGTGTGGAAAACGGCTCTTAAGTTACAGAGTGAAAATGGCTGAAGCAAGCATTTTTAATTGTGAATTTCAGATTGCTCTGAATCAAGAACTATAATTTGCGTTTAAAATAATTAAATGTGCAGCTAGCCACTGGTCCTCATAAGGCAAGATAATCTGCCCATTATCTGTTTTAATGTTGTCATGATTTTGAGTTTTGCTTTAATATTTTTACTTTATGAAGAACAGCAGCCACCTTTCATTTCCTTTTGCAGAATGAGATCTTTGAGATATTAGCTTGGGTCTGATACCAGCTACTGGTGTCAAGCTGTTGACTTAAATAAACGGAACACTCAAATGGCCATTGTGCTGAGGGACTCTAAATTGATTGTGAAGAGCAAGCCGGGTACCTCAGTGGAAGCTGGTCTATCACACGTCTCTTCAACAGGGGCTGGTTTGGTGAGGGAGGGGGGGGACAGCTCTGACATACCGCGGTCTTTTTCCTGCCCACCGACTCTTTGAGCAGATCTGAAATGACACATCATTTGCATAAATAAATTAGGAATTCATAGGATATTCTTTCGTAGCTAATCGTGGTGCCCGGGCAAAGTCTCTTCTGGGTTTTTTAATGAATGAATTTTGACTGATTGCCTATTAATAAGGACGGCTCAGGAACAGGGTCGAGATGCGACGGGTGGGTGCGGGTGCATTGTGAGCGTGAGTGCTTGCTCTCTTCCGCATGCATGTGCCTGCATTCGCCTCATTGGTGGGCATGCATTGTGCGCATGTTCTCGCGTCTGTGTGCACAGCTTGGGAAGATTGTGCCTGGTTTAGTTGGGGGGGAGGTTTGTGATGGTGGGCGGGTTGGGAAGCGGCAGTTTGGGCGGGGGGGAGTTGCCATATAAAGAGGAACTGGTCGGCCCCTTGGGAAATCATTACCTGTGTCCGCATCTTAAATATCCCTGCAGTATCAATAAGTGGGTAATTGAATTTTGAACACAAACGGGGGTGTCAGGTATGGGTGTGAGCACGAGTTTAAGTGTGCGTAGGGGGTGGTTAGTGTGGGGACTGAATTTGGAATTTGGCGTAATTGTGGGTGGGGAGGGTGGGGGTGTTTAAATTCTCAGTGTGCACATGATGCCCTACCCTCCCCCCTTTCCTCTCCATCCCAGGGGACTGAGACAGGGAGAATGGATGTTAAATCCATTAAATAAAGATCACACACCGTAATGACACAGTGTGGCAGTTTAAGAGGAGAACAGGAGTAGGATTACTGTCTGTTTGAGCTTATTGAAACTGCATTAGAGCAGTCAAGAAAAAAGTGTGTGGCAGTTAGCCTGGGTGGTTATCTGCCACCAAAGCCAAAACAGAGCCACCGTTGATTTGTTTGGTATCAGCGAATTGAGCCGCAGACTCCATTTCAGGTCATCCTTGTGAACTAAAAAAAAAAATTTAAAAAAATGTTCAAAATGGATTCAATTTGTAAAGTGCAGCTCTGGGGCTAATATTGTTAGATTTTTTTTTTTTACTTGAAAAAGGAAGCTAGGCTTAGAGGATGGTCATGGTGAATACATCTAAAAATGGCCTATGCAGCCTTGAAAGGCATTTATCATTACAGCACTAATCTGATGCAGACTAATACTGGTGATGTTTCGAGGTAATCTGGTAGCAGGATGCATCCCCAGCAATCGGTAAAAGAGTGAGAGGATTTATCTGTCAGAACAGCCCCAGAACGGCCAGAGAGAATCTGATCCTCTGTCATCTGCCCTCAACTGGGAGCAACGGGTTATTAGTTTTATCCCCCTTCACTGGGGCAGTTTTTTTTCTTGCTACTGTGAAACAGGGTAAATTGTCTTCCCTGGGAGTAAAAACCACATTTTGGGGTTTTAAGCTTGGCATCTGCCCTTCAGCTACTCTTTAAAGGGTCTTTGTTACAGTTCTCCTGAATGAAGTGCTGTACAAGACCATTTGAATTAAACTAGTGCAGTTCTACTGCTGCTTGCACAGTATAGTGCAGTGCCTGTTCAACTGCAGCTTTCACAATATAATGCAGTGCCTGTTCAACTGCTGCTTTCACAATATAATGCAGTGCCTGTTCAACTGCTGCTTTCACAATATAGTGCAGTGCCTGTTAAACTGCTACTTGCACAATATAGTGCAGTGCCCGTTCAATCGCTATTTTAGCGGCATTGGTGCTTACAGCTCTATCAATTCCTCTCAGTCTCTGCAGAAGTTGATACTGCATGTCCTTGGGGCCTCAGCAACACACTCACCAAGTTTGAAGTCAGTCGGATGAACGGCTCTTGAGGTATGCGAAGGACACAGATGCATAACATAACATGGCCATAAGAGCATGGCTGCCAGTGGACCTCTGGGCTAAAACAAGGTTGCAGCAAGGCTTAAGTTGGTCTACTGCTAGAATACAGTGAGGCCGAAACAAGGCTTCATTGAAGCTAGAGGAAGGCTTTAGCCAGATCAAGCTGTGGTTGTTTGACAGTTACTGCGCTCAATTTGCTTTCTCACTCAGGAGCCCCTGCTTTCACTGTTCCCCAACTAGGGGTTTAAAGACCAGGCATTATCATCTGTTTGTTTTATGAAGGGATAGTGTTGTAGCTGGCTATATAATACATTTTTCTATGGTACCATCCAAAATGATCCGCTATAATTAGAAACAGTCAATTTTCTGTGAGTTCTATAATGTTAGGGATGAAGATATCCTGATTTGGGTCTCGACAACTTCAGATTTGTGATCCATCACTCATGTCACATCCCGCATGGTTTAAGAGGCCATTCTTATCTTTTATTTGTGGGTCTTGCAGTACTTTCTGTGTTTTGTTGCTCATTTTAGGGCCCCATATAATTTGGGACCAATGGTTTTACACATTTCTGATTAGCCAGATTTGCAAATGTACTTCCATAGTGTTGGTGTAAGAGAACTTATACTATCTGGTCTTAATTCTAGCTGATTGAAGCAAATGCCTCCAAACTCATTGAACGGTACCCTATACTTCTACAACGCACTGATGACATACTTCTATAGTGATAAGGGAGTGTTTTTGTTGTGAATCACTGAACAGAGTGAAATGCCAAATCACTGATAATGCTGCAATTAGCCTTTTTTGATAAAAAAAGAAGGGACAAGAAAAGGCTTCAGTTGGCCATTGCCCGCAGTTGGAATCGCGAAGGACAAGGTCTTGGACTTGAATGACTGAAAGGGTCTGGACTGGAATCAGCACTGGATTGGTGAGCCTAAAGGACCAGGAAGGGTGTGCTTCTTTGCACTGCACTGAAGACCAGACTGGAGGAAACAAAGGCCCATGACTGCAGGACCTGAGGAGAGAATCCTAGTTGCTTTCAAGCTTACAAGCTTTCAGTTTTATTGGAGTGTTTCCAAAGACGATGGACACAAAACACTTTGATGAGGCAGTGCACAAAAACAATACAATTTGACAATCCATCAAAGGGAGAACAAAGACAAGGAACTTATATGCACAAGAAGATAATCAACAATGAGGGAGAGCAAGTGAGAATGAAATGAGGGAGGGGAGTGAAATAGGACAAGAGCTAAATATTAAGAAACAATTTATGAAAAGGAACTGAAACTGACACAGACAGCTGGATAACGGGAAAAAAGTAGGGAGATACGACATAACAGCTACAAAGCCAAAATCTCATGATTACTTCATTGCTGACCTGGCAGAGTATCATGAAGTCATTCTCGTCACATCGAGACGAAAAAATGAACATAAAGATGAACATGTAACAGCGATTGCTCTTGAGCTAGCTAGCGAGCTAGAACCGTCCCAATAATCTAGCAATACAGTTGGGACACACGAAAGCACCAGAAATCATGTTTGATAGGTTAATGCATAATACAGGTAGACAGTTAAGTTAGGGCAAAAACCAGATCATGTCGCTTTAATATGACTATTAATTGCCAAGATTTCTTTAGCTAACAGTAACTAGCTCGCTGGTTGGATGGCTATACAATGTAAAGCTTAACTTCATACGCGATCGCATAAAAAGCAGTATAACGTAATGTCGCTCCCATGGCTTAATCACTAAGCAAACGGTTAAGTTATTCCATCTTTATTAACAATTTTCTTTCAACATCATCGGAGCTTCCAGCCCCTGAGAGAAGAATCGCGAGAGAAGTGCGAAATCATTATCGCTTTCAGAGCTACTCATGGTGATATCCATCTTAATAAACGACCTTGCGCGGTGAAAATCCCAGAGAGTTCACCTCTAATGTAAGTAAAACTTATGTGTTTGACGTAAAATGATGTTAAACACTTGTGCTTCATGTTTATATGGCCTATGCACAGACATGAATATTGCTCTCACTGTGTGGGCACGCTGTCACATTTTATGTCCCAGCTGAAAATTCCAGCTTTAACTAGCCTAAACTGGTCAAGCTGGTTTAAGCTGTGTTTTGGACAGTTTTAGTTGGTCGACCAGCTGACTCTAGCTGACAATACCAGCTTTACCAGCTTTGACCACCTTCATCTAGCTATAGAGACCAGCTTTAAACATCTAGACCAGCTATGACCAGCTAATGGTGTTGAAAACACAGCTCAGACCATCTTAAACCAGCTTAGAACTCTAGCTGGTCTTAGCTGGAATTTTCAGCAGGGGTGTCATGTATTTTGCCATTGCTGGTTGTTTTAAAGCTGCGATCTTTCACTTCTGACATTCGCTGCTGATGTTATGTTACATCTGATCGTGATATTATGAGATTGAGAAACGTGCTGGTGGGCAGTGCACAGGGTCATTGATGTTTAACCTCTGCATTTATCATGATTCACTTCTCTTGATGAGGAAAACTTGAGGACAGCCCCGCCTGAGCTTTCCGGCATTGTCTGAGGTGCTGAAGTTGTTCGTGTAGAGACACTATCTGAAACAATTACTATTCAATAACATTCATGATGAATGTTTACGCCATTCAAATATTCGCATTTAATCCGACTACATTTTATATGAGAACGAGGTTGCCATTATAACTGAGCTACCTGTACTCAGAGATGTAAAGTTCGGGTTCAGAAAGTAAAAATCTTCCCCAGAACTTTATTCCAACCACCTGGATTTGCTTAATACAGGCGATGGAGCCAATATGGGTCATCAGCTCATTCTGTGGGAGGGAGAAAAACCTGGCAGGACTTTTACTTTCTGACCACTGGATTACACGCCTCTGCAAATGGGAGGGAGAGAAGCATAAGGGAGGCAGGTCAGTTCAGTTTGGGAATGATAAATTTGCGGCCCGGTACAGCATCAGTGAACGTTAGTATCGCACCGAGTGCGTGTAGCATGCGTGTCACACATGGTCCATCGCGGTCGCTGTACGTAGCAGTATTCACAGTGCGCGCTAGCTGCGTAGTTAGCTGGGACCAAAAAGATATTTTTCATTCTTTTGCATTTTGTATTAGAAATTTTTGCGGTGCTGTATTGCTGTTGCATGATAAACTGATATTGGTTCCAAGTTCCATCGTGCCACTTGCCAGGTAGTAGGCCTAGGTACCGCAACTCAGGTTTCTCAGTTTCTTTGTGCACAGTGCACAACATTTTCCTCCCTTTTCCCCAAACTTTTGCAACATCTAACAACTGTTTAGCACATTTTCAAAATCTACAGTTGTAAATTAATCTTGCCAGTGCCATTGTATTTCCACATTTTGAACTTACGATGCAAATGTAATGATTTGCAAATGAAATATGAAAAAAGAAATTGAAATATTTGAACAATTTTTCATCTTTCACAAGGTTTTTACTCTGTTCAGCTCAGGAGAACCCCACTTTTTCATACCTGTGGAAAGGTGCTACTTGTATAAGAAGCTACATACGTTTCAAACCTTTTTTTGTGTCAACTGTTAGGAAATGAAACCGTCAATAAAAAAATAAATAATGACATAGTAGTCACTTGGTATTGTTGTGATTGTGGTTTTGTTCACTTATCTATTGTATGGGACTTCAGTCTTGTCTTTGCATCTGATGAAAATTAGATTGGCTGCTGCCAAATATGTATATATTATTCTTGTTGGAGAGTCTATACCCCTGGTCCTCAAATCACGGCCCTCGAGGTCCGAGTACTGCTGGTTTTCCACCCTCCCTTCACTTGGGAGACAGGTGCACAGATAGTCTGGCCAATCAGGGACACTAAGTTTTCATTTACTTACCTGGGATAAAAGAAAACCTGGACTGAGTTTGGATTCAAGGTCCAGATTTGAGGATCCCTGGTCTATACAATTAATTTCTTGTGGATATAAATAGGTCTTCAACTTGTACAGGAGCTCTCGTGAGGTTCAAAATAGCTCCCGCAAAAATTTTGACTAGAGCTACTTTTTCCTAAAAAGAGCTCCCGAAAAAAAAAAAAACAAGTATTTTTTACCCTGCCTTCTTCACTCATTAGTGCAATGTGCCTACAACAGCAACATCATAACTGATCAGAAGATGGCCTGGGGTCACTCATTCCATCCATTGCAGTCACTTTTATGGACAGAAGTAAATTAGTAAATCTTCAAGAAAAATAAAAAGACACAGGCAGCATAATCTATAACCCATCATTGAGTATGGATGGCAGCAGTAACAAGCTGCTGATTAACTAAGTACAGAATTAGTCATTGACCTTTCTAATCAACTAAGCAAATCTCGGCCTCCCACTAATCAGTATTGATTTGCCGTGGCCTACGATGGATTGAGTGCGTGTGTGTGTGTGTCTCTGTGTTTTCATGCACACATGCCTGTTGCAGAATGGGTGTGTGTATGCCTGTCTGTGTGAATTAGTCTGTTCTCGTGTGCGTGTGCGCGCGCGTGTGTGTGTGTGTGTTCCAGAGGTCAGTCTGAGGATGGACTCCCGTCTTTATTGCACGTTTCAATCTGACTCTCAAGATGGGCATCATTTTACTTTCATAGCAGGAGGAAATTGAGGATAAATTGAAAACTAATTAATGGCCGGAGCAGAAGGGCGATTGCTGGTGGAGATCTCAGGGGAGATGGTGTAGCAGAGTATTGCCTCCTCATTGTCTGGGTCTGGAGAGGGGGGTAATCGGGGTGGGGAGCAGCTGGTACAGAGGTTCCTCCTGTCAGCTCCCCCGCCCCCTCCAGAAACCAGCCGTGTCCATTTAACAAGCAGTTAGCAAAGAAATCAGCAAGATAAATCTGGGATTAGGGAAGAAGATGGCTTGGTAGCGGTTCTCTGGGGATTGAAGGCTCCTTCAGATTGCCGCAGTGGAGATGCTATGCGCTACTCGCTCACTGTCAGAATGAGTTTTTCGCTCCTGTTGTTCAGTTGTTGGCTCCTGTTTTTTCTATTGCATGTCACAGATAAGTTAAAATAGTTCTTATTTTGAACAGTCAGACCAGAGACTGAACACTATTGTCATTATGGTATAAGGCAGTATACCTAGCTATCATAATCTGGAGATGAATAGTAAAAAAAAAATGTACATCTGATGTACTGTGCGATGTTGTTATTAACAGTGGAGAGAGAGGGGGAGATTAAACACAGTTTGTTGCCAGTCACTCCCTGAGCCTTTTTTTTGACATGGGACAATGGATTGTCGCAGATGTTGAGTGAGCTTTGTAGAGATTCGCAAACTCCTGTTGTGTTTCGGGGGCAAACACGGTATAATCAGGGTATACCCCACAATAGATTGCATATTTCTTAGATAGGCACTGGGGTTTTGAGATATACTATCTATAACCCCATTCCAAAAAAAATTGGGATGCTGTGTAAAATGTAAATAGATACAGAATGCAATGATTTACAAATCTCATAAACTGAAATTTTATTCACAATAGAACATAAACATCATATCAGATGTTGAAAGTGAGACATTTTACCATTTCATGAAAATTGTTAGCCCATTTTGAATTTGATGGCAGCAACACATCTCAAAATAGTTGGGATAGGGCCATGTTTACCATTGTTTAGTATCCCCTCTTCTTTTAACAACAGTCTGTAAACATCTGGGAAGTGAGGAGACCAATTGCTGAAGTTTTGGGAGAGGAATGCTGTCCCACTCTTAACAGATGTAGGATTCTAGCTGCTCAACAGTCCTGGGTCTTCTGTGCTGGATTTTTCGCTTTATGATGCGCCTAATGTTTTCTATCAGTGAATGGTCTGGACTGCAGTTAGGCCAGTTCTGCACTCAGACTGTTCTACTGCGAAGCCATGCTGTTGTGATGGATGCAGTATGTGGTTTGGCATTGTTTTGCTGAAATATGCAAGGCCTTCCCTGAAAGAGGTGTTGTCTGGATGGGGGCATATGTTGTTGTAAAACCTCTATATACTTTTCAGCATTGATAATGCCTTTCCAGATGTGTAAACTGCCCATGCCATAGGCAGTACTAAGAACCCCATACCATCAGAGATGCAGGCTTTTGAACTGCCTCCATCCTGCCTCAGTCCATTTTAAATGTGCTTTGGCCCAGAGAAAACAGCGGCTTTTCTGGATTGTGTTCACATATGGCTTTTCTTTGCATGATACAGCCTTAGCTTGCATTTGTAGATTGCACAGCGAACTGTGCTCACAGAGAATGATTTCTGGAAGTGTTCCTGAGCCCATGCAGTGTATTCCACTGCAGTATCATGCCTGTTTCTAATGCAGTGCCGCCTGAGGGCCAGAAGATCACGAGCATCCAGTATTAACCTTCAGACTTGTCCCTTGCGTGCAGAGATTTCTCCAGATTCTCTGGATCTTTTGATGATCTTATGTACTGTGGTTTCAAAGTCTTCGCAATTTTACATTGAGGAATATTTTTCTGAAATTGTTCCACAATTTTTAGACAAAGTTTTTTGCAGATTGTGGAACCTCTGTCCATCTTTACTTCTGAAAGACTCTGCCTCTCTAAAATGCTCTTTTTACACCTAGTCATGTTAATAACTGTGTTGTTTTGCATTGTCTTGTTGAATTAAGAAAGGCCTTTCCTGAAAAAGACATCTGGATGGCAGTGCATGTTGCTCCAAAGCCTGGGTATATCTCTTAGCATTAATGGCATCTTCGCAGATGTGCAAGTTACCTTGGCCATGTGCAGTAATGCACCCCCATACTATCACGGATGCTGGCTTTGGAACTTCGCGCTGGCAACTCGCTAGATAGTTCCTCTCTTTTGCCTGGAGGACACGGCATCCATGATTTCCAAAAAGAATTTCACATTATCATTGGTCTGACCACAGGTCAGTTTTTCATTTGGCTTCAGTCCATCTTAGATGAGCTCTGGCCCAGACATGGCCGTCGCGCATCTTGATCTTGTAGACAGTATACATAGTTAAACCTTTACATTGCATCGTTTTAACAGGCATTTGTAAATGCAGCAACAAGCGGTGTTCCTCGACAGTGGTTTACAGAAGTGTTCCTGAGTTCATGCAGCTATTTTCACAACAGAATCCTGTCCGTTTTTAATGCAGTGTCGCCTGAGGGCCTTAAGGTCTCGGCCATTCAGTTTAGTTTTTGGCCCTGTTCTTTGTGGAGAGATTTCTCCAGATTCTTTGAATCTTTTAATGATATTATGTACTGAGGAGGATTCATTCCCCAAATTCTTTTAATTTTACGTTGAGAAACGTTATTCTAAAATTGTTGAACTAGGTTGTATATGCCCATAGAGTCTTTCACAGACTCTTTTGCCATCTTTATTTCTGATGGACTTCTCGCACTCAATCATGTGACTGACCTGTTGCCACTTAACCTAATTAGCAGTGAGATGTTCCACTAGGTGTATTTTTTAGCATCACACAACGTTTTTAGTATTTTATTTTGCCCCATTCCTACTTTTTTGAAATGTACTGCAGGCGTCAAATTCAAAATGGGAAATCTTTCAAAAAACAATAAAATTTCACAGTTTCAACCTTTGGTCTGTTTTTTTTTTTTTTTTTTTGGCACTATTTTCAATTAAATATAGGGTTTAAGTGATTTGCAAAACAATGCATTCTGTTTTTATTTACATTTTAAACAAGGTCCCAACTTATTTGGAAATGGGGTTGTATATTACAAATAACAATTGCCTGTAACCCACCCTGTGTCTTGTTTATTAGTGTGATGGTTCCAACCAGTAAATCATTGGTGATGGCAGTAGATACATTCATTCATTCATAAATTTCATTCTGTCTAGAGCAAAAGTACAATAATATTTTAGATGTCTGTCTGCATGCACTGTAGTACAAAATTTCACTGTTCACACCACAGCCCACAAGAGCATTGGCCAGTCCCAAGTCTGGATATAAGTGTGGGGTAGGGAAATCTTATTAACATAGAATCTATATCTAAAGAAATTTCAACAAATCTTCACAAATAAAAGTTAAATCACCTCTTTTGATATTTAATTCTGATACAATACTTTTATCCTGCGACCAGCCACTTTAAGCAAAATATACCAGAACATTCTAACTTGTGCTTTTGTTCAGTTCAAGTGAACTTAAAATCTTAAATAATTTCCATGTGTTCAACACATTCTATTAGACTCAATGTTGTATATTTAGTTTTACATTATGACTTCGATATTTACCTAATGTACATTTTCTGATACATGAGATTCAGACAGGAGTTAAAATTCTGTATATTACTGTGCATCATCCAAATAGCTATTCAGCTAGTTGTCTGATGTTGTAGCGATAAATTCTTAGCCAACAAAGCTGCATGTGAAATAAAATGTTATCGTGGAAATCTACATATAGCTATGCGGCCAGCCGTTCGGCCTGTTGCCTGATGTCCTATAAATTAAATAAATAAATATTAAACTCACAAAATTTGCATGTATAATAAAAGATTATAATGGATATTTACATAGCTAGCTTCGTAGCATAGCTACAATACTTATGTTCCTAATGTTATTGTCTGAAGACGTTTTAAATGAAGTAGCTAGCGAACTAAATACTAATCCAACAAAACTTGCATGTGAAATAAAAGGTTATCGTGGATATCTGTGTCGCTAGCAATGTAGCGTAGCCACGATAACTACATACCTAATGTTAGCTTGCTATTCGGCTCGTTGTCTGATGATTTTCTTTCAGTGATTTAAGAAAACACTTAGGTAGCTAGCTAACTTCGTCGACAAAGTTGCATGTGAAATAAAAGGTTTTTGTGGACATTTGTGTTGCTAGTTATGTAGCATAGCTGCGATAGCCATGTAGGTAACATTAGCTAGTAATTCAGCTAATTGTGTGATGATGCTGTTTAAATGAATGCGTTAAGCAACTAGCTACTTAGCTAACAAAATTTGCATATGAAATGGAAGGTTATTGTTGTTATTAACCTAAAAAGGAAACTGTTTGATAAATATGGCTTTAGCCTCAAATAAACCTGATCCATAGTGTTTAGCCTACACAAAAAGCAAAAATTTTATTTTGCCCATGCTGAAAAAGACAAAGCATCTGTGTATAGCCTATTCTGCACCAAAAAAACCACATCATCTTACTAACAGAGAGAGGCCAATACTAGAAAATATTAGCATTATTTTCTTAAATAGCCTCAAATAAAGCATTTTGATCTCATCGTTCAATAAAAATGGCATAACTCTAAAATAAGACTGTTCCATAATGTTCTAACTACAAAAAATGTCCATTTTGCCCTGGCTGAAAAAGTCAAAGCATTTGTGTTATTTCCTCTCACTAAGTCGCTCAGTCACTCTAGCCTGCTCACATATCCAGGAGAGGAGTAACGTTGCCTCATTTATCAATGATAGTTTGACAAGTGCCCTGATGCCTGCTGACGGCTGTCACGCCATCATGTTTGCTTTGTAAATTATGCAGTAAAGACATTGCGCGAAGATGATACTTGAATTCCCAAGATTTCATATTAGGCCGGTCTTATCAGATGACCCATCTAGCAGCCTCTTTTTTAAATAACCATGTAAAATGTCTCCTTTCCTCTCCATTTGGTTTCGGTGAACTGAAATTTCCTACGGCATCGACAAAAACCCAAATGGATGATGGGTTCCGAGATAGCTTTTGACCCCAGCAGGCAGGCAATTAGGCTACAGAAGAGGATAGAGATTTAAAACTGTCATTTAAAGAGGGTATCATATTCAAAAATGTGTTTACTGTAGCTGCTGCATTAATTTGTTTAAGACTTTTAAAATAAATTGAATGAACTGACACGTTAACTTTGAAAGCCCTAGTTATTTTGCATGTAGCCGCCAAGTAGGGCTTTGAAATATATACAGTGCTGTGAAAAAGTATTTGCCCGCTTCCTGATTCCTTTTTTTTTTTTTTTTTTGCATATTTGTCACACTTAAATTTTTCAGATCATCAAACAAATTTTGATATTAGACAAGGATAACCCGAGTAAATACAAAATGCAGTTTTTAAATGCTTATTTCATTCATGAAGGGAAAAAGATATCCAAATCTACCTGGCCCTGTGTGAAAAAGTAATTGCCCCCCTTTTTAAATCATGAATTAACTGCGATTAAGCACATTTTTTAGTTAAATTTTGCAAGCCACACCCAGGGCTGATTACTGCAAGACCTGTTGAATCAAGAAATCTCTTAAATAGCACCTGTCTGACAAAGTGAAGTAGGCTAAAAGATCTCAAAAAGCAACACCTCATGCTTCAATCTAAAGAAATTCAAGAACAGATGAGGGACAAAGTCATCGACATCTACCAGTCTCGGAAAGGCTTACAAAGCCATTTCTAAGGCTTTGGGACTCCAGCGAACCACGGTGAGAGCCATTATCCACAAATGGAAAAACTTGGAACAGTGGTAAACCTTCCCAGGAGTGGCCAGCCTACCAAAATAACTCCAAGAGCGCATCGACGACTCATCCAGGAGGTCACAAAAGAACCCAGAACAACATCTAAAGAACTGCAGGCCTCACTTGCCTCAGTTGAAGTCAGTGCTCATGATTCAGCAATAAGAAAGAGACTGGGCAAAAATGGCATCCATGGGAGAGTTCCAAGGCGAAAACCACTGCTGGCCAAAAAGAACACAAAGGCTGATCTCACATTTGCAAAAAAACATCTTAATGATCCCCAAGACTTTTGGGAAAATATTCTACAGACTGACGAGACAAAGGTTGAACTTTTTGGAAGGTGTGCCTGCCGTAACATCTGGCATAAAATTAAAACAGCATTTCATAAAAAGAACATCACTCTTACAGTCAAACATGGTGGTGGTAGTGTGATGGTCTGGGGCTGCTTTGCTGCTTCAGAACCTTGACAACTTGCTGTAATTTATGGAACGATGAATTCTGCTCTCTACCAGAAAATCCTGAAGGAGAATGTCCGACCATCAGTTTGTGACCTCAAGCTCAAGTGCATTTGGGTTATGCAGCAGGACAATGATCCAAAACACACTAGCAAGTCCACCTCTGAATGGCCTTTAAAAAACTAAATGAAGGTTTTGGAGTGGCCTAGTCAAAGTCCGGACTTAAAACTGATTGAGATGCTGTGGCATGACCTTAAACAGACCGTTCATGCTCAAAAACCCTCCAATGTGGCTGAATTAAAACAATTCTGCAAAGAAAAGTGGGCCAAATTCCTCCATAGCGATGTGAAAGACTCATTGCAAGTTATCGCAAATGCATGATTGCAGTTGTTGTTGCTAAGGGTGGCACAACCAGTTATTAGGTTTAGGGGGCAATTACTTTTTCACATAGGGCCAGGTAGGTTTGGATATCTTTTTCCCTCAATAAATGAAATCATCATTTAAACACTGCATTTTGTATTTACTTGGGTTATCTTTGTCTAATATTAAAATTTGTTTGATGATCTGAAACATTTAAGTGTGACAAATGTGCAAAAAATAAGAAATCAGGAAGGGGGCAAATACTATTCACAGAAATGTGTGTATATATCTATATGTGTATATGTATGTGTGTGTGTGTGTATATACAGTGGGGTGCAAAAATTTGGGCGCCCCTGGTTTAAATGTCTGTTACAATTCATCTCCAAGTAATTGAAAGCAAACTTGAACACTAAATGCCACGAAGTTAAAGATGACACCTTTCTGCAAATTTAAAAGTAAGGTTTCTTTTTATTTTAATTTTTTTGAGTTTTTAAATGATAAGAAAGGAAAAAGGGCCCTGTGCAAAAGTTTGGGAACCCTTTTGGATTATTCTTTGTTACCTTTTAAGAAGATGATTACTAAGGCCCAGACACAGGTGATTTACTCATTAGGGCATCAGTGAGTCAGGTGAATATAGTTCCAGGGTTGAACTATATATTCTGAAGTAACTCCGTGCCCTCTAAAGTATCCAACTGTGGTGGCTATTGTGTCTGGTGTTAAAAACCATTTGTTCCTCTAAACAGTTGTCCAAGGATGTCAAAATCAGGATAATTCATTTCCACCAACAAGGAGAGGGCTACAAAAAACTCTCGCAATGTTTCAAACTACCCATTTCTACTGTCAGAAACATTGTAAGAAAATGGAAAATAAATGGAACAATTGAAGTCAAGGCAAGATCTGGAAGACCAAGAAAAATTTAAGATGGAATGGCACAAGATCTGGTGAGAAATGCTCAGAAGAATCCACACATCACTGCAAAAGAGCTGCAAAAAAGAGTAGCAGACACAGGTTTAGTTGTTCACAGGACAACAATACAGTGTCCCTTAAACAATAAAGACCTACATGGCAGAGTTGCAAGAAAGAAGCCTTTCCTACGACCTCAACACAAAATTAAGCATCTGAAGTATGCAAAAGAAAACCTTGAGAAACTTCAAGCCTATTGGAACAATGTGCTTTGGACTGACGAAACCAAAATTGAACTTTTTTTGGCCACAACCAAAGAAGTATGTTTGGAGAAAAAAGGATGAGGCATTTGTAGAGAAGAACAGGTTGCCAACAATTAAGCATGGAGGTGGATCCAAATGCTTTGAGGTTGTGTAGCAGCTGGGGGCACAGGCAATATTGTGCGGGTGGAAGGAAGAATGGATTTCACCAAATATCAAGACATTCTCGAGGCTAATGTTCAAAGCTCAGTCCAGAAATTGAAGTTGAAGGGACATTGGGTATTCCAGCAAGACAATGACCCGAAGCATACCTCAAACTCCATCATGAAGTACCTCCAGGAAAGACGGATGAAGGTTTTGGAATGCCATCACAGTCCCCAGACTTGAATATTATTGAAAATCAGTGGACAGACCTCAAACATGCCGTGCATGCAAGAAGGCCAAAGAATATTTCTGAGCTAGAGGTGTTCTGTCAGGAAGAATGGGGAAAAATTCCAAAGAGAAGAATTGAAAGACTCTTAGCTGGCTACAGGAAGCGTTTGCAAGCTGTTATTGCTGCCCGAGGAGGAGATACAAAGTACTAGCTGACAGGGTTCCCAAACTTTTGCACAGGGCCTTTTTCTGTAACTGTAAAAAGTTAAAAAGAAAAATTATTCTTGCTTTTAAAGTGTGATGAAATGTGTCATGTTTAACTTTGTAGCATTTAGTGTTCAGGTTTGCTTTCAATCACTTGGAGATTAATTGTAACAGACATTTAAACCAGGGGTGCCCAAATTTTTGCACCCCACTGTATATATGTACATATATGTGTGTGTGTGTGTGTGTGTGTATATGTATATATATATATATATATATATATATATATATATTCAGATACACGCGCACACATATTTGGGCAGTGTGTGGACACTTCAAACAAGCTAATTGTTCTCTTTTAACTTCTGACTGTTTACTTCTTACCAGATTCCATTTGAGAATATATAGAGAAGTTAAGCTCTTTAAATTTCTCTAAAAACTGAGTGCTGTGACATTAGCAAAGAGTGTCCATACTTTTTACTGGTACTGTATATAATCAGTCAGGAAAGGGTTTGGGTTTCAAAGCTAATTAATTCTAAGGCCCTGGAACTTCTGTGAATGACAGTAAGAGCAATCTTCTCCAAATGGAGATAACTTTGAACAGTGGTGAATCTTACCCAGAGCGGTCGCCCTTATCGAGAGTCCTCCAAGAGTGCATCAAAAATTTGACCGGGAAGTTGTAAAAGAACCCAGAAAAGCATCTAGGAAGCTCCAACTATAACATCATTGTTCATGATTCCACGATTAGGAAGAAAAATGTTATCCATGGGGAAGGTGCAAAAATGACCGCAACCTAAGAGGAATATTAAACCTCATTTCACAATTATTCATGAGCCTTTTTGGTTAAAGTTCTGTTCACTAATGAGTCGCAGGTGGACCTGGCAGTAAGAAGCCATGGTGTTTTGAGTCATAATTTACCTTACTATCAAGTAAATTAGCTGACTGAGTTGCTAAGGGGGCACTTGCTTTTTCTCACCAGTTGGGCAAATTCGTGTTGGAAAACATCCTCCTTCAATAAATGAAAACCCTCAAACTGGGCTTTTTTCTGTGGCTCAATTAAAGCAATTCTGCAAAGAGTGGGCCGAGATTCTCTTGCAGTGATGTGGAAGTATTTGGAAGTGTTTACTGGCCAAACCAGTTTATTAATTTGGATAGCCTTTCTCCATCAATGAATAAAATGATCATTGTAGCCCCGGACGAAGTTGGGCGGCTACTATGGATTCACGCGTCTCGCCTTTTGCCCATAGACACTTCCTTTTGAACGCTTTACAGGCGGTAATTTTTCACTGATTACTTTCATATTTGGTATGGACATGTTATACTTCATTTATGCAACCTATCAATTTTGGTTGCCACGGCGACAATATTGGCCGAATAATGCGCAAAAAAGGGGAGAAGCGGGCTTTCGGGGGCTACACGCATGCGGTCGCGGCCGACTGGACTGTCTATTTTAAAGACTGTCTCGTTTCTTCATGTTTTGATTTTGATTCAGGAAGGCATTAAGAGCAACAAATATGCAAAAATGGAGACAATCAGGCAGAGGGCAAATACTTTTTCATGGCACTGTAAGTAAAGAGCCTTAATCATAGAAATTATGATGAATCTGTCGTCATCCCTGTATTACACCCCCATCAGTTGGCTTGCGTTAAATTACTTTTTTTCCTTAAGCAATTCTCATAGAATGCAATGGTATTGGACTTGCCATTTGTAAATGGTGCCGAAGGGGTCATTGGTCAATAATGGTAGCAAAGTGTAATCATGTTTATGTTGAGTCTCAATCCAGGATGTTTCCTTTCTAATTTTAAGAAAATTTGTGAATATAGTGCTTTTTGTTCTGACAATGGTTTTTAAAATAATTAATGCTACTTATGGAGGTACAGTACCTTCCCCATCTAATTTAATGTGTTTCATGAATCATTTAGAAAGCCCTTGGCATGACATGCCAGACAATAACAATAAATCCCTGTCTTCAAATGCATTTCTCCACATAATTAAAATGTTCCAGCTTTTAATATTCACATCCAGTGTGCACTTCAGACCAGCTGAAAGATGTTTGGCTTATTCTGTCATTGAGAGTGTTGAAGATACACCGTTTAGTATACTTGCACAAATTTTTTTTGCGATGAAATGTATTTTTTTTCATCATCACATGGAAACTCTTATTGAGTTTGACCAGAATAAATTTGCCCATAATATGGTAGAGGATTTAAAGGAATTTCTGGCCGAAGTAATCCTGTGAAGACATTTAAGAATCTTTGTGCTATGTTTGATGAAAAAATACCACAACTTCTGTCTGCTCTCCCCGCCGCCCGTCGCCTGCAAAGTCATAATGAGTACTTTGAAAAGTATATAAAGTTGAAGCACCCCCTCGTTCGGTGGCTGTAATTTCTTCCAATGTGAAAACGATGTCCCTATAAAAATAATTACGGGTCATCCTAATTCATTTCATCTTGCTTGATTTTGATGGTTTTGTTCCATTTAAGGCCCGATGAGGCTGTCAAGGACCCTGATTATTTCGTTAAGCGTCATGCGAATAGACAGTGCAGAGTGAGATTAATCAATCTGAATCCAATTAGCATCATGTTTAACCTGGTGATGGACACCTCAAGGTGAAGTGGCCCACACACCGTAGCCGCATTAGCATTCCGCGCATGGCAGCTCATCTAAATTACAAACCTGTTTGCTTTTTCATTAGCCGTGCCAGGAGGAGATGGGTAACCCTTTCAGCTCCGCCTGTCCTGTAACCACAGCCTTTCTGCAGAGTCCTGCCAAAGCTATATCTGCAGGACCAGCACTGGGAGCTCAGCTTACCCATGTAACTCTGCTATGACTTGGATAAAGATTGGAAACGGGAATAGGTGGATGCTTTAATGTGATTCAATGCATGGTGGCGTCTGCACTTTTGCAAAATTTGTATAAACACAACATTTTGGGAAGAAAATGTCTTCTCTTGAAAATGTAAATTTACAAAGCAAAAAACTCTTCAGCGTTCAACTTATGTTTTTTTACGCACAAATCATGAATACTTGCTTATTTCAAGTTTTCTTGACAAGCTAAAATTATCTACCCAATTGGCAAATCTTGCATTGAGGCAGAATATTTCAATGGCAGTATTTTTGTCCTATTTAGCAAAAATATAATAGAAATAGGAAATAGTCCATATATAAGAATAAAATACTCCAAATACTTGCATTTTCTGGTCCTTCTATGACTGACTGACTGACTGACTGACTGGCTGATATCCCTTAAAACGTAAGTGCATGGTGCAATACCTGTTTGCACCACTATGGATGCAGTGGGGAGTTGGCATACTGAGATGCTGCCTAAGCTTATAAGAAAGGCCAAAACAGGTCCCTGTAAATGTATCTGTTATATACCTGCGTACCTGTTATGGAAATGGCTGTCATTTTGCTGAAGAATTATAATCCCCTCCAATGCTGTTCCGTTTTAACATTGTTAGTCAATCACTTATTTTTAGTAGGGATGTCCGATAATATCGGCGGACCGATATTATCGGCGGATATTTGCATAAAAATGTAATATTGGAAAAGATTGTTATCGGATTTTTCGCCCATAATGAAAACCGAGAAAACAAGAGCACTCAGAGAGCACAGTATCACGCCAAGGCAACTCTGTGTATTAGTTATTTTCATTGGCTGATGTAGGGTATTGTTGCATTCCGCTGCCAGGTGGCAAAACCTAAAAGCACGCCGATTGGAAATCTGGCCCATTGGGAAGACTAAATCTCTGCCAGTATAGCTGGATTTGAACTTTGGCTTATATCTCAGCTGTACTTTGGCCTAGATATGCCAAAATTTAATCACTTACATGTTATTTTAGTCGGCCTTACGCACGCAGTTGTAATGGTCCAATATTTTAAAATTTGTGAAGTAGTCAAATTGCCTAGGTGTAGGGGGCATTGTCAGGATTATCTCAGGGAGAGTGTGATCCAAACTGTTGAGACAAAATTTTTAAAAGTAAATATGGCACTTTTTCCATAACTTAAAGGATCCATTACCTGGTATTTACACCCATTAAAAATAAGTGATTTGGGTCTAAAACATGTTTTGCAGTAATTTGCAAAAATGACACAACATTTATATTTATTTTGCCCTTTTTATCAAGCCAATCTTGCTCTCGCAAGAAAATTTCGAGATTTTGACTCGGCCGGAAGATAGAGGCATGGCTGGGCGGAGGGGGTGGTGCGAGGGAAGAGGGTGGGAGGAGGGAGGAGTGGCTTGAAAGCACAGCCATAGCAGCGCACACATAGTAACACAACGTGTAACCTTATCATGGCTGAATCCATCAACCATTCTGGGTGGCTTTGATGTGCTCCTGCCATCTGAGTGCGATGCACTGAGCCCTGCGTGAGATGTATTAGCGAAATAGCCTAAAAACAGGGGGAATATAAATCTCACATGCAAGCTAACATTAGTACATCTAAGTTCCATGATCATATAATCAAGAGTAATGCGCTGCGTTTGGACAGCATAAAAAGACAATAATATACAGCCATCCATCATCAAATTAACAGAATGCGCAAGGTTAATGCTGGCCTAAATTAACTGAGCTAGCTAACGTTAGCTTTTTGCTAGCAGAAATTTGGCATATGTTTGAAGCGTTATTTTGCCTGCTTAATGTCATCATAGCATAGCGTTTTTGGCATCTATAGATTCCTTAGGGTGTCTAGTTTCACATGATCTGTGTATCTTCACTTTAGCTGAAAGTGAGCCTGCTACAGCTACGGAAATACGGCATGTCAGGTGAGCCCTTGGGCTGTAAGGGAAACATTTGCGTATTGGGTACAACCTAATGTTAGTACATCTAAGTTCCATGATCATATAATCAAGAGTAACACACTGCGTTTGGACAATATGAAAAGACAACAATATAGCTACAGCTACCCATCAACAAATTAACGGAATGTGCACGGTTAATGCTGGCCTAAATTAACTAAGCTAGCTAACATTAGCTTTTTGCTAGCAGAAATTTAGCGTATGTTTGGAGAGTTATTTCACCTGCTTACCGACATCATAGCATGCCGTCTTTTACATCTATAGATTCCTTAGGTCGTCTAGTTTCATATGATGTGTGTATCTTCACTGTAGCTGAAAGTGAGCCCGCTACAGCTTTGGAAATACAGCATGTCAGGTCAGCCCTGGGGCTGTGAGGGTAACGTTTACGTATTGGGTATACTGCTAAGTTTCTTTTGAACTGTACCACACTCCATCCAAGCTTACGGTAATGTAATGATAACATTGAAGTTGGGGGAACAAAGTTGTCAGCTAATGCAAAAGTTGACATTTACAGACAAAATTAATGTGGCGGGTTCTGTAGCGTTGGAACAATACCTTTCTGGAGGCGCAGGTTTTTAGCTAAGCCAGCTTTGTACTGGCCTAGGGTGGAGAAAGAGTCCAACGTGAAATGAGCGCGCAGGAATAGGTTTGTGGCAGGGGCTGCAGGAACAAATGTCAGCAAAAATAAATGCAATCCACTTGATCATCTGTGATTCATCGCTTGATGGAATGTTAAAAATGTTTTTATGTGGATTCTGGCAGCCAACTACAGAGCATTCGTGTGCACCAGAACCTTTAGCTCTTGTCTCCGATATTTGTCTTGGGCGTGTTTCGGAAAACAGTGGGCGCGGTTTGCTACTCCAAGCCACACCTCAAATCCTCCCCCGCCCAGGTACACGTCATCAGGATGCCCAAACTGAAATCTCCAATTTTCATGCCTCTGGAGTAGAAAGCCTTCGGATGAGGAAAAAAGGGAGGAAGGAAGCTGCTTTGACTCCAAAACTTTACAGATTTTGTCAGAGTGAGGGATGACTAATGTATGCATGCAATAACTGGGAAAAATGTGTTTTCCAGGTAATGGATCCTTTAAGTTGAAGTTGTTTTCTTATTTTTTTCTTATTTATTGTTTACATTTGGAAAGTCTTGGTGCATTTGTGAATGCATCCAGTGGGGCATCACGAGAAAAGTTGACATGATATGTTAATTCCACGACGGGAGATATGTCATGTTGCCTAAAATTAGTTTGGGGGGAAATATAGCCCGCATATATCGGTATCAGTGAATATCGGAATCGGAAATTAAGAGTAAGACCAATATCGACGTATCGGACATCGGGAAAAAGCCAGTATCGGACATCCCTAATTTTTAGCCTGCCTGGTGTAGGAAAAGATTGTCTCAATTCATTCTGCTTGAAAAATTAGCTTGCCAGAAAAAACAATGTCACTAAATGAGTCGACAGAATGCGTTTAGCTTAGCTTATTTAGCGGTCATGAAGCGAGTGATAAAAAGTTAAACACGTGATCTGGCAAGAATGCTTGTTGCAGAGCTTGGCAACTCGCTAAAATGGTAGCCTCTTTAAACTAGCGAACTGATGGAATAGTGTTAGGTAACATATTTTGAGAATAATTATGCAAGTGGAATATGGTGAAAAAATAAAATGTGGTCGAATAAGCCAACAGAATGCAATTAAGTCAAGATTTATTTACCACATTTGAAGCGGGTGCTAAAATGTTAAGTGTCTGAACCTGGGATAATGAGGGAGGTACAGTTGTGTTAAAAAAAAAAACAGTAGTGCAATAACCTGATGAACCACTGTTATTAGTAGTAGTGATATTTCTGCATGAGAAATAATTTACTTGTAGTAGTGTAATAGAAAAACAACAGACCCAACTGTCATGACATGCACGCTGCTTGTTCTGAGAAATTCGCTCATTCATTGAAAGGGATGTGTTCAAAATAATACCAGTGTGGAGTATAATTAGAGAATTAATTCATTCTGTGAAGAAACAGGTGTCATTAATTGGCCTTTGTCAAGGAAGATGGGAAGCAAATGTTTCACACATTGTTATAAAATACAATATATAGCCCTCTGAATTGCTTAGTAAAATGGGCCATTCCAAACATTGTTCTGAGGAACAACGTACAGTAATTTGATTAAAAAGTTGATTGGAGAGGTAAAAACTTATGAAGAAGTGCAGCAAATTATAGGATGCCTTGCTAAAATGACCTCAAGTGCTTTAAAATGGCAACAAAAACCTTAAACACGCAGAAGGAAACGAGCAACTATTGTTAAAACGGATCAAAGAATAGTCAGAATGGCAAAGATTCAGCCAATCATCACCTCCAGAAAAATCAAAGATGATATGAAATTACCTGTAAGTGCTGTTAAAGTCAGAGGACGTTTGATCGAAGCTAAGCTATCAGCAAGAAGCCCCCGTAAAGCACCATTGTTGAAAAAATGGCATGTGCAGAATCGGTTAAAACAAATAACATTCTGCGGACAGATGAGAGTAAAATTGTTCTTTTCGGGTGTAGTGGTCTTCGACAGTATTTCAGACGACCCCCGGGTACTGAATTTACACCACAGTACACTGCGAAGACAGTGAGGCATGGTGGTCTGGTGCAAAAATCATGGTATGGGGATGTTTTTCATACTATGGTGTTGGGCCTATTTATCCTATACCAGGGATTATTGATCAGTTTGAATGCATCAAAATACTTGAAGAGATCATGTTGCCATATGCCAAAGAGGAAATGCCCCTGAAATGGGCGTTCCAACAAGACAACGACCCCAAACACGAGTAAGCGAGCAACATCATGGTTCCAGACTAAAAGGATTGAGGTAATGGAGTGGCCAGCTCAATCCCCTGACCTCAACCTCATTGAAAACTTGTGGGTGGCATTAAAAATACAGTTTCTTAAGCAAACCCAAAAATGTACTTCGTTCATCCTGGGCTGAAATACCCATTTCTGGGTGCCAGATTCATGACTCAATGCAACACAGATGCGCAGCAGTTATCAAAAACAATGGTTATGCAACTAAATATTAGCTCAGTCATTTAAAGTGAAGTTAAATTTAGTATTTGAGTTTAAAGAGAAACTTTTTGACAGCTATTTTTTTGAACAGATTAATTTTCCTTTTCTTTGCTTCCTGTAAAAGAGTATCACAGACTTGGTCAAATTTGTTTATGCTTTCATTTCTAATTGAATGTGTAACGTTTCCATCACATTTTAAATATGGAACTGAAGGCTATTATAAAAATATTCACACTTAATCGCATTTTTTAACGTACTGCAATTTTTTTTAACACAACTGTAACTTGCTAAAATGGTATTTAGCCTAGCTAACTGATGGCACACATTTAGATAATCTTATGTTCAGGGAATCATGAAGAGAGTAGAAAACGGTTTTTGGCACTGTTACCCAGGCAGCAAGTTGCTCCAATTCGGATCCGCGCTACCTCCTGCTGATTTCGTGGCACAGAGTAGTTGCTGTCTTGGTAATTGGGACAGTCATAAACGTACGGAACTACTGCTTATAAATGTAAGAAAATCCTACATACTGATGTGGTTGGCATTTGGCTGAAGTAATATGAAATCTCCTCAAATGCAGTTTGGTTTTCATTTTTAAGCCAATCAAGCCAAAGCTCTTTATATTGCGATATTACAGCTGAGTTAACATAGCTGTGGGTGTCAGTACAGCTGATGTTACCATATTGTGAATCAAGTGGCAAAAAGTTAAAAGCATTTTTGGGGGAGAATTGTACTTGCAGAGGTTGGCTGCTTGCTATCTAAAATGATATTAAGTATGGCTAACTGACTGAAAGGATAAGGACATTATATTTGGGGGATCACAAAGAGAGAGAAAGTTGACCTAAAGCTCAGAAAATCGTGACTTTGTTTGTCAGTTTAAAGTGCTAATGACACTATTTTGTATCTATTTCTGAAAATGCTGAAAATATCCCCAAAACTTCAATAGAAGATGCATTCCATGTGAAATGAGCCAAAGGTTTGTGAATCAATATTTTTTTTGTTTTTCCTGCACATGAACTGATTGCCTTGTTGCGGGGGAGGAAGAAGGCGGATATGATGTAAGCGGCAGAGATTTTTCTAGGCGAAGCAAGCAAAACACATTGAAACATCTTTTGTTCTTTCAGACTGCTTTTACGATATTTTTTTCATAATGCTGCAACATTGTGTGGCAGAATTTTGTAGTAATAAGCAAGAGATGGGTTTAAGTTTATCTAAATGTCCAAAAGAGCAAGTGGGACAGACCTGAGTCTCCATGTTTATGGTACAGGCGGGCATTGGGGCGATTGACCCTGCAATGCTACGACTGAGGGTCATTGCTCCCCCAGTTCTGACTCTGTACTGGAAGAAATTACAATATACTACTCAAAGGAAGTTAAGGGTCAGAAATATTTGTATGTATAAATAAATCCAATGAGCTAAAATGGGGACAACTACTGACAAAATAATTCTTGCTGTTCATGCTGTTCACCAGGTATTGGAAATAATGTTGAGAGATCGCTTGCCATTCTGTGACTAATCACAGAGCCAGTTCCCGGAGGTTGACAGCAGGGACATGGTGTTATCAAACTCACCGCCCTAGTTCATTCCTCACAAACTTATTGGGTGACAAGTCAGGTGAATATGTAGGCCACTCCATGTGCTGAACGTTCTGATGCTGTAGGAATTGGGTCACCACCCTGACACAATGAGGTCTTGCACTGTCATCCTGGAACCAAGCTCCTGGTCCAATCTGCTGCGGAACTGGCAGTACTAGAGGTTGAACAATCTTGTTGAGAAACACTGACCAGTCAAATTCCCGTTGATGACATGGAGGGTTTCTGCAGTTCATGGATATCCTGGCCCACACCATCACACTTTCTCCTCCAAATGGTAGACTTTGAGTAACATTGAAGTCAGAAAATCTCTCTCCTTGGCGATGATAAACACGAGCCCATCCGTCCATCATTGAATTGGAGCGAGAAGCATGACCATTCTGTCAACATTGTCTCTGCCCACTGACCACTCCTCCAGATATGACGTCTGCACCAATCTTCTATGACAGCGGCAGTCTGACTGCAGGATGCCCGCATCGCAAACCCTGGTCTTGTGGACGCTTCCTAATGGTCTGATCGGACACATTGGTGCCTCCACCAGCTCTGAGTTGATCCGAGGATGTTGTGCAGTCATACAAAGCATTGTCGCAATGCCGTTATCATCAGGAAGCAGTCTTCTTGTGCTGTTGTTGATCAGGGTCTTCCAGAAAGTGGGCGATTCCAAACAGCATTAGTTGTCCCGAGCCTCTGCCAGAGTCTACATATAATGCTTTGGCTTACATTTAGACACACTGAGCCACAGTTCCCTGATTTTTTCCATCTTGTTAGGAAGCACTGAGATATCTTTCCTTAACATTTGAAGAATTCAAATGCAATTATCATTGATAGCACGTGATTATTTCAGGATCATTTTCAAGAAGTTAGGAACTGTCTTAGGCAAAAAAAAAAGACTATTCGTACGCAGCCAAGATCACATGCTTGTCAATATGGAGATGGCGCTGAGAGAGACCCAAATCGGCTTACTCAGGCTGCGCGAATGGTCTTTTTTTGCCTAGAAAAGTTCTTAACTCCTATGAAATGATCCGGAAATAATTGCGTGGCTGCCATGATAAGTGCATTCAAGTTCTTTAAATGTCAAGGAAAGGTGTCTCGGTGCTTCCTAATTTACGTCCTTTAGCATAGGGTACACATAATCATCCTTTTCGAAAAGAAAGGAGATAGTGCTATGCCATAATTCACACGGCAGCAATATTTAAAGCGATGACCATGCATCCGGCCAATCGCGAAAATGAAAAGTATTTGATGGGCAGGGGACACATGATCACGTTGCCTAGTGCAAGTGCATTTCGATTGTCTTTGCAGTGCGGTTGTCTTTCTAAGCCGTTAGGAATTCCCTTTTATACCTTTCCTTTACCTTTCCACAAAGGTGAAAGAAAAGTGATTTGGAATTCTTGGATAGTACATAATTTTGACTATTCAGACGCAGCCAAGGATGCACCACTCAAAATTGCTCATGGCATCCGGGAGGTGTGCGAAACTTCTGTTCGTTGTCCGATGACGTTACCAAACTATTATATTTAGTTTTGCAGTTCAATTTCTGGTCAACTCGAAGTGGACAATCATGTACTCTAAGGATTTACCGGCAACGTTTGGAAAGTATAAGAAGACATATTGCAAGAGACAGTCCTAACGATGGTTTTTGCCAGATTTCGGGAGGATCAATGGTGTTTCAAAGGCATGGGACGAGATCTTGAAAATCCTCTTAACCCTAGAACACAAACCTTCTGCATTTGTAACACACCCAACTACCATAGGGTTGGGTGGAAATCTCCTGACGTTAGTGTTCTAGGGTTAAAGGAGTCTATAGGATGCCCCAGTGTCTATGCTAGTTAATGTAAGTACCTGACTGCAAAAGATTAAGTAGTGTAGGCAAGGAGGGTCTCTGATTCACTGTACATTTTCTGATTTGGAGCCAAATTTGACCTGTATGAACTTCAGTGCATCAAATATAAACTCACTCATAAGTTTACATAGCCGTAAACTATGTAGCTGCTTAAGGCCTGTCTGCAGTTAGCTCTTCTGGTCACTAATTTGTAGGCTAACTACGGTGGATAGAGCATCCATCGCACATACCGATTTAATGTTGGATATACGAAAATGCTGAAGGCTATCAAATGATCCTGCGCAACTGTGTTAAGCAACTTCTAAAACAAAGTTTCCAAGAAGTAGCAGCAGTTAACAGTTTATTAAATACAGTATTTGATTCACTGAGTGCGTAGCTTTCTCCTCTCACGTGTCTTCTGTTTCCAAAAACAGAAATCAGTAGTTGAGTTTCCATGTCACTATTCTTATGCGCATTTTGAAAATTTGCATTGGAAAAAGCAGATGGAAACGGCAGAATGCATGAAAGTTTATATGCTCATTTGAGGTGGTTTTTGCCACATGCGATTAAGAGTTAATGCGCAAAATGTGGGATGGGACCAGCTTCGTGCTTTAGCCGTGCTGAACACAGCCTTCTGAGAATACACCTTAGTCCTAAGAGGACAGAAAAATTTGCCTATGCACTACTTAGTCCTTATAGCCTTTGGTTTTTGCATTTTCCCTGATTAATCTGACCTACAGAGACCAGGTTAAACCAGGTGTCGACTGGTTTTTGTTTTTTTAGTGTACTTGCATTTATATGTTAACAAGTGTTCAAATTGAAAAAGATATAAAATGCCAGTAATTCACTAAACTTAGAGCAAGGAAAAGCAGATGGCAAACTATCACTCAGGCCTATAAGTCTGTCCAAACTTTTAGTTTATTACGGTAATGTCAGTTGTGTTATGGTGGTTTATATGTAACTGATATGTTAAATTATAGACTATCTGACCAGGGAACAAAGTCAGTGCAGTTGTTGCAAGCTTGATTGGATGTTGTTTTTCAATTACTAGCTTGAGACCCTTTTAACGATTAATTACTGCACATAAATAAAGTTGAATTAATGTCTACCATTAATTTGTTGAAGGGCTTGAAATGAATGGAAATGACACAGAGTAAAATTTTTATTTATGCCCAGCTGGTTGAACACATGCATTTAATGCAACTAATATTTATAATAAAGAGGTAACAGCTAATACATTCTAACTGATGCTCAGTCAAGATCACTTTTCAATTAACAGCTTGATCAATGCTAATTAAGAGTGTAACTGGAATTCAACCTAGAAATGCATATTAGGACCCCTGCACTAGGTTTGAGGACTATGCTCCGGTTAGAGTGAAATTGTTTGATTTCTAATATAATGAATTTGTTTCTCAAAAAGATCTCTCAGAATAATGTTTACCAATGTCATTGTGCAAAAGCACTCCATTATATGTCACATTTTTATGTAATTCAGAAAATTCTTATCTGGGGATAATTATTTCTCATTAACAATTATTTCTGTAATATCAGTCTGTCAAAATACTGAGAATCATTTTATCAGCGTATTATGTGCTCGTTCGCAGTAATAAAAAGCATTCGACAGAACTAATGCTTGAGGAAGGAGACGTCATATGAATTGGTAATAAACTTTGAATTATGCAGTGATGATATTTGATTAATTTAATGTTCAGGGTCTACTTCAAGTAAAGTCAGGCTGTCGACATTGGAAGGCTAAGGTCTCTTTTATGGATGTATGTACTCGCGCACTCATGTGAAAAGACATGCAAGAATTGTGTTTCCCTGTTCTTTAAAGATTCAGCTCACAGTGTTGCAGCTAGTGGTCAGTTTTGGAATCCATATGCATCTGCAGCACAAGCTGCCTTGTAAAATTACAGTTCTCATTACGCGTAACAAATTAGGTATGGCTCAAATTCATGGATAGCACCGCCGTAAGCGTGCTACTATATGCCTGTTTTTTTTTTTTTTTTTTAAATTTGAGGTGGGTGGGTGGGACTACCTTTTGTTACTTTCTCTGGATTTGCTATGAAGCCTTTGAATGTGCACAGAAGGTGAGAGCTTGATCTTCTTATTACTGGAAACAAAGAGCAATTACTGCATCTGCTGGAAAAGCGATCTCGAGAGTCGATACCAACCAACACAGCAAGAGCTTTTTGATGTAAATCAGCATTGCCACTGTTGTTCTTGCCATTTGGGAAGGAGAAAAACTTGCAGTAGGCGTTTTGCAGGCCGGGTTGTTGTGCTTATAGCTTTGGGGTTGACAGACAGGCTTGTAAGATGTTTTGTGTCCCAGAGAGCTGTTATCTATCTGTTTGCATCAGGGAAGTGTCCCAGAGAGAGCTGTTATCTATCTACATCTCTCTACACCAGCTGTGCATCAGGGAAGTGTAAGTACTCAGGCAGAGGTTAAGATCTATACCAGCTGTGCATCAGGGAAGTGTAAGTACTCAGGCAGAGGTTAAGATCTACACCAGCTGTGCATCAGGGAAGTGTAAGCACTCAGGCAGAGGTTAAGATCTATACCAGCTGTGCATCAGGGAAGTGTAAGCACATCAGGCAGGAGAGGTTAAGATCTATACCAGCTGTGCATCAGGGAAGTGTAAGCACTCAGGCAGAGGTTAAGATCTATACCAGCTGTGCATCAGGGAAGTGTAAGTGCTCAGGCAGAGGTTAAGATCTATACCAGCTGTGCATCAGGGAAGTGTAAGTGCTCAGGCAGAGGTTAAGATCTATACCAGCTGTGCATCAGGGAAGTGTAAGCACTCAGGCAGAGGTTAAGATCTATACCAGCTGTGCATCAGGGAAGTGTAAGTGCTCAGGCAGAGGTGAAGATCTATACCAGCTGTGCATCAGGGAAGTGTAAGTGCTCAGGCAGAGGTTAAGATCTATACCAGCTGTGCATCAGGGAAGTGTAAGTGCTCAGGCAGAGGTTAAGATCTATACCAGCTGTGCATCAGGGAAGGGTAAGTGCTCAGGCAGAGGTACCAGCTGTGCTCAGGCAGAGGTTAAGATCTATACCAGCTGTGCATCAGGGAAGTGAAGTGCTCAGGCAGAGGTTAAGATCTATACCAGCTGTGCATCAGGGAAGTGTAAGTGCTCAGGCAGAGGTGAAGATCTATACCAGCTGTGCATCAGGGAAGTGTAAGTGCTCAGGCAGAGGTGAAGATCTATACCAGCTGTGCATCAGGGAAGTGTAAGTGCTCAGGCAGAGGTTAAGATCTATACCAGCTGTGCATCAGGGAAGTGTAAGTGCTCAGGCAGAGGTTAAGATCTATACCAGCTGTGCATCAGGGAAGTGTAAGTGCTCAGGCAGAGGTTAAGATCTATACCAGCTGTGCATCAGGGAAGGCAGAGGTACCAGCTGTGCTCAGGCAGAGGTTAAGATCTATACCAGCATGTGCATCAGGCAGAGGGAAGTGTGCATAAGTGCTCAGGCAGAGGTTAAGATCTATACCAGCTGTGCATCAGGGAAGTGTAAGTGCTCAGGCAGAGGTTAAGATCTATACCAGCTGTGCATCAGGGAAGTGTAAGTGCTCAGGCAGAGGTTAAGATCTATACCAGCTGTGCATCAGGGAAGTGTAAGCACTCAGGCTGAGGTTAAAATCTATACCAGCTGTGCATCAGGGGAAGCTCAGGCAGAGGTGCTATACCAGGCAGAGGTGAAGATCTATCTACCAGCTGTGCATCAGGGAAGTGTAAGTGCTCAGGCAGAGGTTAAGATCTATACCAGGCATCAGGGAAGTAATCTCAGGCAGAGGTTACCAGCTGTGCATCAGGGAAGTGTCAGGCAGAGGTTAAAAGTACCAGCTGTGCATCAGGGAAGTGCTCAGGTGCAAAGTGTAGTGCTCAGGCAGAGGTTAAGATCTATACCAGCTGTGCATCAGGGAAGTGTAAGTGCTCAGGCAGAGGTTAAGATCTATACCAGCTGTGCATCAGGGGGAAGAGGTGCTCAGGCAGAGGTTAAGATCAGGCAGACCAGCTGTGCATCAGGGGAAGCAGAGGTTACCAGCTGTGCATCAGTGCTCAGGCAGAGGTTAAGATCTATACCAGCTGTGCATCAGGGAAGTGTCAGGCAGAGGTGCTCAGGCAGAGGTTAAGATCTATACCAGCTGTGCATCAGGGAAGTGTAAGTGCTCAGGCAGAGGTTAAGATCTATACCAGCTGTGCATCAGGGAAGTGTAAGTGCTCAGGCAGAGGTTAAGATCTACACCAGCTGTGCATCAGGGAAGTGAAAGGACTCTCAGGCAGAGGTTAAGATCTATACCAGCTGTGCATCAGAGAAGAAGTGTAGCGGCTCAGGCAGAGGTTAAGATCTATACCAGCTTGTGCATCAGGGGAAGTGTAAGTGCTCAGGCAGAGGTTAAGATCTATACCCAGCTGTGCATCAGGAAGTGTAAGCACTCAGGCTGAGGGCAATCGAGTACCAGCTAAAAATTGGGAAGTGTAAGTGCTCGGCAGAGGTTAAGATTCATACCAGCTGCATCAGGGAAGGTAAGTGCTCAGGCAGAGGTTAAGATCTACACCAGCTGTGCATCAGGGAAGTGTAAGCACTCAGGCTGAGGTTAAAATCTATACCAGCCAGTACTAGGAAGTGTAAGTGCTCAGGCAGAGGTTAAGAATTATACCATGTGCATCAGGGAAGTGTGCTACCCAGGCAAAGAGTAGAGGTTGGTGACTATACCAGCTGTGCATCAGAGAAGGTGGGTGCTCAGGGCAGAGGTTAAGATCTAGGCACTAGCTGTGCATCAGGGAAGTGTAAGTGCTCAGGCAGAGGTTAAGATCTATACCAGCTGTGCATCAGGGAAGTGTAAGCACTCAGGCAGAGGTTAAGATCTATACCAGCTGTGCATCAGAGAAGTGTAAGTGCTCAGGCAGAGGTTAAGATCTACTCAGCTGTGCATCAGGGGAAGTGTAAGTGCTCAGGCTGAGGTTAAAATCTATACCAGCTGTGCATCAGGGAAGTGGCAAGCCAAGCAGAGGTTAAGATCTATACACCAGTTGTGCATCAGGGAAGTGCAAGTGCTCAGGCAGAGGTTAAGATCTGCCACCGAAGGTGCATCAGGGAAGTGTGTTCACTCAGGCTGAGGTTAAAATCTATACCAGCTGTGCATCAGGGAAGTGTAAGTGCTCAGGCAGAGGTTAAGTGCTCAGGCAGAGGTTAAGATCTATACCAGCTGTGCATCAGGAAGTGTAAGTGCTCAGGCAGAGGTTAAGATCTATACCAGCTGTGCATCAGGAAGTGTAAGTGCTCAGGCAGAGGTTGGGAATACGTTAAGAGTGGAATGTCCAACTCTAGCAAATGTGTCAAGCTTCATTTATGTTCATGCTTTGAAAACTGTATAGATTCACCATAAACCACATATAATGTCGTATCATTAAATCGACGTGATCATCTACCCCTGTTATGTGTCTGTTTGTTTGAATAATAATGATTTTATGTTGCTACTTATAAATTCAGGGACATGCTAATTTTAAGACCATGAGAAGCACTTGACCATTCTCTGACCATCAGTCAGAGAATCACTGACTAGTATTTTTTGTTATTTGGAATTAAAAAAAAAAAAACAAAAACAATAATTTGTTCTATTTTTCAACCTTTTAGTTCTGTGTACATTTTAAAAGATGGAAACACTGTTTTATACAAGCATCCCCATATGGGATTTAAGGCCTACGGCCTGGCTTCTAATATCCATGCACCTAACAGAGATGAGTATGCACAGCACGCAATTCCTGGCATGTTTTTTTTAACCTGCTTGTTTTTATTTTCCCAACTGTCAATGAGCCAAAAAAACAAACACATTTTAATGAGAACCGCCTACTTCGCACCACTGGAGCAACTAAAGCACCCGCTGATTTGATTGCACCAGAATCCTGCATACATTAATTAGCCGGCATACCGTGTGGCGCTGGCAGTGCTAGAATGCATTGGCTGAATCACTAAGCACTGTCAGTGTTTGTGACTGTACCTTGTTTTTGAATGTGGACTGTCCTCGTCTTTAGCCCTAACTGCACTTGCACCAACCAGCACAATCGCCATGAATTACTCCGTACAAATTCCTCTATACTGAGGTGGTCTCATCATTTCAAGTCCTGACAGTCTACTTAGATTGAACCACTTCTGTCCTTCATAGCCGAAAATAAAAACACACAGACACACGCTCAGATACACTGATTCGCACACACACACACCCCTGGCTGCTACTCCAGACTTGCTGATATGCACTCTGTCACTTTGGAAGCAGTGGGCTGCGTGTGATGATGTTTTGTGAGTCAAAAATGAACAGATGTTTGTATAAATTACCTTCCCGTCTGACGTCTTGCAAATTAAATACGCGCTCTGCATTAATAAACAATTTCAATTGGTTGGAGAGGGCGGGCGGCAGGGAAGGGGGTGCAAGTAGGTTCAGATATTAATCCAACACTGAAAAAGCATTTTTCAGACAATGCAGGCATAAAAACAGTAGAGATAAAGCTCAGGTGTCCTGGTAAGAGAATACAGCAAAGTAGCTCAAAAGTCTGGTCCTTATATCATACCTTAAATGAGTTTCTAACTGAACTGTGGAAAATGAGCTTGGTGCTATGGCTGTGCAGTGCTTATATTCACAAATTTTAAAGGACAATTTATGAGCAAGAAGTAGGCTTATTCAAATGGGTAATACAGTGAGGTACTTAATTATTAGCACTTTTGAAAATGAAAAAATTAATGAAAAAGGCTGCATATGAAAATGATGCAGTTAGTAATCAATGTGTTATATTCATTCATTTAAGGAAACTATGTACTTTTGTTTCAGTGTATTTGTTTTCATGTTTCAATGTTTTTCATCAAATTATTTCTTTTTTATGAAAATTGTAGTCGTCAATACTATTGATGCATGAAAGACGTGCCCCCCATAAAATCGAACAGTTAATTTAGGAATAAAATTACACTCAAGTTAATCTCTGGGAACAATTTGTTTCTGTCACTTCCTACTTCACTTGGGTTTGAGAATGAGTTAAAATGGACCTTCTCGAGTTTGGTAACAGTCAAAAAATACTGTATAGAAGTGTATACCTACCACTTCACGCTGTAATGGCAATTATTAAAAATAATGCATATGGAATGCAAATTTTCCAGGGAGAGTAAGCAAGTGCGTGTTTTATCACGGACAATGAGGAAAATGGAGAAGGAGGCAATGAAAGACCCAAAGATCACAACTCAGGAAGAGAATGGTTACATCTTGGGGTCACCATTTCAATGAAACGTCAGTCATATGCTACCTCCATTCCAAAATGTTTGAAGATTTGCTCAAAGAAAGCCCCTACTGAAAACACAGAACAAGACCAAAAATCTCAAGTTAGCCAAACAGTTTGGCTGGATGAGGTAACTATGGTCAGATGAGAGAGCATTAGCTTTTGAATGATAAAAGAGGAATGCACATAAGGGGAATCACATCTACCTCCTGTCATTTGAGGAGGTGGGTCTTTAATGTTTAGGAGATCATATAGCCCTGAAACAGTGGTCCTGGAGCACTAGTTGACATCAATGGCTCGCCAAATTCCTCCGAGAATCTGGAAGCTCTGTAGAATTCTGGCTGTCTCTACCTCAAGGCTGTTGTCGGTGTATTTTATGGCAGAAAGTTGACCTCAGTCTGCGTCCAGATCCAATCAAATATGCTAACTGATGATAAAATCAATATTTTCCATTTACATCTCAGTCTGGAGAATTAAATCTAAAATTGGATGCAGAATTAAATAAAGAGTTATGCATGGAGGAATGGTCAAAAATGCCCCCACATGTTCCCTAAACTTATAAGAAAGGAAAGGCTGTAATCTTAGCAAAGGGATGGTTGCACAGGGCATTAAACCAGTGGTGCTAATGATTTACACACCTGTGGTTTTCATAAAGAATTAAAGTAAAAATGAAAAGAGTTGAAACATAAAAATCACTGTATTGAAATAAGGGTTTATAGTTTTTCAACTTGTTTGAACCTAACATATAAATTATAAGCTGCTCCTTTTTTTGAATGTCGTCTTTTTCATTTTTTACCAAGGACGCCAATAATATCTGCATTTGACAGTAACTGTGGGTAGTGGTATGAGTGACGGAAAAGTTCATTACATCAGTATGTTTTATTGGCTTTGAACATGCTGATTATGCAGTCTTTTAATTCTAATAGGAAAATTGTACATTTGTATGTTTTAAAACCAGCATGAGTTTGCGGTTCGTTTCGCATTACATATAGAAAATTTAGGAATGTATTTTAATTTTCCCACTGGTCTCATAATTTTACAGTAATCACGTGCAAAGAAGTTGGAATAAATGGTAAAAACTTGTTGATAATAATATACTTTTGATGTTATTTTTTGCAACCAAGCATTTAAAATTCGGGTTATGATCATAAGGGTCATAATAACTGTTTAGACCAATATGTTTTTTTCCCCTGTATAGGCAGAGGATTAAAGTTATGGAAGTCATCTAAATTAACCTAATCATTATTGTACAGGTCACGTGCCACACAAGTGTGGCACATTATTTTATAACATTCACATCTGCCAATTGATGATACTTTGAGACTGATTTTCTGCAAGTCCCTGAGAGGCATTTTAGATACCAAAACATTTAAACCAGATACCATGGATCAGGTTAAGAAATTTAGGTGGACAAAGGCCAGTGATGTCCTCAATTCTCAAAATGTCCTTGAAGTCACAATGCAAGTGGGCAAAAAATGGCCTAAAGCAATTTTTCATTATATTGTAACAATCACCTAAGGCTCCGTGATTAGTAGAGATAGCACGCTAATCGCAATGCAGTCATGGTGACCTCCTCATTGCAATGATTGGCTCTATGAAGTTGGAGATTTTCTAGCTCCTTGCTTCCTAGGAGGCTGAAGTTGTTGTAATTTGCCCCGTTCCTTTTAAAGTACCTCTGAATTTTTGCCTGTGGGAAAAAATATGCCCACCTTTGATATTTTGTAGCGGGATTCAGATTCAGATTTGTCATTATTTACTGGTATATATGGGGTGATTGTGTAGGCCTTTTGGTGAATAGTATTTATGTACATGGCCCCTACCCTCTTTGCATCTCTGTTGGTCATCCCATCATGCTTTGCAATCTTTGAAAATATTAATTTATGAAGTTTTTGTGTGACATTGCTTGCATGTTTGGGGTGTGGAGGGGGCGTTGCACACTGGGCAGGAGACCTGAGCTGCTTGCGACTGTAAATAAAAATGCAACCACCAGTAATAAAAGCAAATGGTTTGCACATGTGTAATATGTTAAAAAGCCTGAAAGCTTAATGCTAGAGTGTGCGTAAATGGACTAATCCACTTCACTTTTCCTCTTGCCTACTGCATTAAAGGCTGTAATGGGTCATCAGTCTTCCCTTGGTCATGTAATGCCCCTTTGTGCACATCTGTGCCATCCTGATTCCTGTGTCCTCTAGGAACGTCTGCAAGTCTACGCAGTTTGTAGGAAGCAGCCAGTTTATGTTGTGTAAGGTTCCACCAACAGATCTGTTGTGATGATTTGTGAAAGTGATACCTTTTCAGAGTTGTAATGGACAAGCATTTTTAGTTCCTGCACCTTGCTTGTGGCTTCATGCAAGGAAAGGTTGTGCTGTGCAGGCCATATGCTGGCCCTGAGATGAGTGGAGTTCATCTCTTGGAGGTTCATCTGTAGTTACCTGCCTTGGTTCAAGGGAGACTATCATTCAACCAGCCTCTCAACCACTCAAACCAAACAAAAAGGAAATTAGCTTGGTCCTTTGTCTTTTTGTACCTCATAGAACTCAGAGAATTTAAAAGCTGTGTCTTCTCTGTTTTTAAATACCCTCTGTCCTTCTAGAAGCTGTGTGCTTGTCCTTTAAGACCGCAGTAGTAGCCGCCCTACTTCTGTTTTTGTGTTTACTAACATTAGCTGATGGCTTAAAAGAACTCATGACTGCATTTTTACAGAGGGGCCCTTCCAACATCTACCAATCTCTGTACAGGGTTGTTTTGATTTCTTTACCTTCTGTGATGATCAGTTGCCTCTCAGCGGGGCCCTGATATATGAGGTCCTTCTGTTTTTTTTCTGCCTCTAGTTCACCACAGTAACCCAACCAATGCATTGGTTATTTTTTTTTTTTTTTTTTTAAAGGATTATATTTTTATGGCCTGAACAATAACTGGTCACCATGCAAATTTGACATTTAACTTTGATTCACTTTGTGCTTTTCAGCCAGGGAAATGACCAGAGGAAAATTCCTGAACATCTTGGAGAAGCCCAGAAAATGAAGATGGTCGAATTCCTCATTTGCATGTCAGCTGAAAGACGAAGTAGCACTGTGCCAGCGATACGAATCAACCACACGACAGCGAATGGAAATAAATCTGAAACGAGTGTGTGCAAATATAGTGAAACACACCCAGCACCACGGAGGCCGTTTTTATTAAACTAATGTGTTTTTGGTCCTTACCCACATTTTGAGCATCTTTTATTAACGTTATTTAAAAGGTCTCAAAATCCTCTGACCTATACCTATAACTTTCTTGTTCAAAATCATAATTTCTCAGTTTGATGATGGGTTAAAATTAATCCATTGCAGTTTCTTTCTTGTTAGATCACAGGTTGCGTTTTTAAGTGTATATTCTGTATTTAATTTATAGCTTAGCGGAGTCGCTTTTTTCTCAAAAATTGTTCTGCAATAAAGTTTTTATATGAAAAAATTGAGTTGTTTTTTGCATATTCCATTATCTACCATTCTAAATAATGTCAAAATATATTGCAAGCCCTGTACTTTAGATGTCAGTTTAGGGTCATATCCTTACTAGGTATTTGGACATTTCTGAATTTATCTTTTCTCATTCCTGTTAAGAACTGAAGCTTGGTTGAGTGCTGAAGACGATGAATGGAAACTTTTGGAGTGCAAACAAGTGTTGCTGCATTAGCTTTGATGACAGAACAGTTGGGGGGTGGCTGGGGAAAAATACTATTAATTAGGGCAATAACTTCATGCCTGTACCCTTACATTGATGCCTTCAATAAGGTCCCTCTTTATGTCTGGTAACATGGGGGGGACCCGACACAGCAGCCCCCCCCCCCCACCACCATATCGGACATTTTTTCGCTTAATGAGACTTGGAAGCGGAGGCTCTACACAAAACATTGCATAAAAATAATATTGCGCATTGTCGTCCCTTGTAACTAGAGTTGACATAATTACTAGGACCATTTCTTCTCTAATTAGCACACTTCCAGCTCGGATGGAGCTAGCGGTTAGGCAAAAAGGGAATCGGACAAGCATGCCGAATAGGAAACAAAAAGCAGCCCGTTCGGCATAATTAGGTGAGACAATGCCTCGGATTGTTCCCGGCTGGAGATGTCGCTGTGGCCCCGGCTGCCGCGGCGAGCGGTCGCCCCACAAGTTACCCGTCTCCACAGGCTCCTAATAAGCCCCTAATTGTCTTTCTGATTCACACGGGCGATGACCATGGCCCCGGCTGCTCCCCCTGCTTTCTCCATGCACCCAAATTCACCTGCTGGAAAAATTGTGAGAAATGTGATATGCACAGTAATGAGTATTATTCTTAAAACAAATTCTAACAACTGTCATTTCTTGAAGATTCTGTGTATAATATTCTATTGTTTTGTGGCACTTCCATTGGCTGTTTTGGCTTATTAGGGGGGGTCTGCCAGTTGGACTAGAATGCATGCTAGGGTGGCTGGGGGCAGTAGCTTCATTACCCACACTCCCCGCAGGACTGAGGAAGTTGGTTCAGTCACTATTACAGATGATCTGCTGTGGCAAGCTTAGTTGTGAAAGTAGTCTGCATTCTCATTTCATATATGAGAGCGACTAGTAGCACTCTTAACCACTTAATTTAATGCATGTGGGTCAAAAATGGCCTGGTAAGGTCATTTTCTTGCAATATCTTTGTAATGTAAGGTTCATTCATCATTATGTAGTACAGCTCTTCCTCAAGATGTTTTTGATATCATACCATTCAAATGTTCAACTAATGCAAATTCTGATAGGTTAGTATTATCTTCATTCTTTCCCTCAGAAAATATATGACATCAAATTGATACATGTAAACAATAAATTTGCGTGAAAGAGCATGAGCTATTATTATTATGCGCAAGTATGTATTTTAAATATCAATTTGATTGCTTCAAATATTTTTTCAGGATGCGCGTGCGCACAAACTACATGCACACAAATGAAATGGATGTTGAAATTTTTCTATTGCTGTTGTGTGTAATGTTCTTTTTCAATGATCAAAATGTTCAAAATCTTTTAAAAAGTGAAAAATAAACATATTTAAAATGTGAAAACCTGCTTGCGTGGACCAAAATACAATACAAACGGTTATTCTTAACCAAAATGACAAAAATGGCATGAGAACACGGATTCTAATAAGGGTCCTTTTTGACCCGTCTAAGGAGTAGTGTAGGGCCAAATCACTTGTGCATCTTAGGATTAAACAATAAAAAGTGGAATTATAGGTCAGTTTACACCATAATTTGAACTTTAAGTTGTGAAATGGGCACAAACTAAGTTTACAGTGGCTGACTGGATCTGGTTATGGGAATGGGTTCAACTGAAAATAACAGCTGCTTTTTGCTATATGTCTTTTTAATGACTTAGAAAGGTAGATAACTGTTCATTCATCTCAGCCCCATTCAGACATACTTCCAACACCACAATTAAATCATTGGTCAGTGCTTATGTTTTGACTGGGCTGCCTGCTTGATGTCACAAGATTGCACTTGTTGATACAGACAGCTGGTAATTCAGCCGATTATACCTGTTGAATATTGGCTATGATGGGTTCACAGGTGCCTAACTGTTGATTTTGATCAGTGAAAGTTGACTACTCTGAAGACGGCTCCTAACATGCTCAGTGAAGTGCAGTCGCTGATGGGGCCAGACTTCGAGGCAAACCCACAGCGGCTTGAGGAAGACCCTAAGCCCTGTGTATTCTCTCCCATAGAAATGCTGCCATAAACAGCGCATTGCCCTGACCCCGCCGAGCACCACCGCCCTGACAACGTCAATCCGATGTGCCCCCAGGCCTTTAATTAGCTGTCAATTACGGCAAACGAATCAACTCCTCGCCTAATTAAGCAATTCCGCCAGGCAGCTCCCAAACACGCTATTGTGAGAGCACCATGAGAAAACTCCAGCTCGCAAACTCGCTTTGCATCAGGAGGGCAATCACACCCTTTGCAGCGCTTTGGGAAAAGCATTAGCAGGCAGGCTGAAAGTCCGTTTTCCCTGACTCTGCAATATAACTGTGCTGTAATGGCTGTTGTATTCCATCCCATTCAGAAATGGTTTGATACGAGCAAACAATAGATGTTCTTGGTGTTTTAATAGCATAGCACTGACAGGGAGGTCCCCTGACGGTCAAAGCATGTGTGGATTTGAAGATGGTGAAGCCTCTTGTTTCCGCACAAAAAACCCAAGAGAAGCTTTTGGTTTCAAAATAGTTTATATATCAATTAGTTTATATATTTCCATGGCAAATTTACATGTGTCAAATATCGTCACAAATGTAATATTTTTAATAATTTCTCTGACTCAGAAGTGAAAAAAAATTGACAAGGCCCAGTTTAAATGCTGTCATTGCCTGTAACTAGGTGTACAACACAACCACAGCTTTCAAGAAAAGAGGGCCCTGACTCGGATAGGAATCTGTCATTTGTGACTTGCTCTTGGGTGATAGCCAGATAAGGAGCAACTAAGATATCACTTATCCTCTTCACTCCAATGTGCTATTGTTCAAAAGAAAGAATTACAAAAAAATTGAAGATTTTGGAAGTAGTTTCAAACCTAGCCATCTGTGAACCAACTTTTTTTTTTTTTTTGAGTAAAGGTATTTGTTTGATTTATTTCTCTCCTGTTTTTGTGAGATTCTTGTACTGCACCTTTAATGGAAACATATAAAATGCTTTATTTTACTTCAAAGGTCATCACTCAGCTATGTACTTGGAGAAGAATGGCTGCCAACTAACTACATCTAACACTATAATATTGCATGCCATATGAAGCCTTAATTTTAAGACGCTTTTTGCATTTTAGATGATACTGCATTTATGTTTACAAGTTTGTTTGTACATTACCCATCGGGTGAGTCTCTGGCATCATCACTCTTTACACATGGCCTCATCAGGTTTAAATATCTTGTGGAAATTTATCCAACACAAATAGTTTAAAACGGCACCGGACAAATGTATTAATTCATAAATTAATTAATGAAATCACTCGAAAATAAACAACTTGGTGAAATCTCAACATGTTTTCAAACTAAACAAATGTTGTTGGTTGACGGCAGGGTGTATCCCCAAAACAATAGCATTCTCCCTAAAGGTAAAATTTATAGTTTTGCGCTACAGGAAAGGATGTAGGGTCCAAAAATCAATCGGAGAATTACTTCTTGACTCCAAGAATACTCACATCAAATTTTGGTCATTAGGTGACGGTATCATTAACTCTTCTCTATGCACTAGAAACAATCACTAAAAGTGTGAACTCATTCTGAACAAAACTTTTCGTGATTGTATTTGGAGATCTTAACCCCTTAAACTCCAACTTTTCCGTAAGTTTTCCCTTAAGTCAGTTCAAAGTAAGAAAAAGCATTTTTTCTCATAATGTAAAAAAATGTCTCATACATTTTCTGTATGTGCTGGTTGCAGCCCTTCACTGACGCTGCATCACACTTATTGAGAGAAACATTTAAATCCAGGATTGGATTGGGATTGTTTAAAACCTTGGTATTTCTATTTGCATTTAAAATAGGCCTGAAGTTCCACAGGTTTCAATACAGCAGCTGCATTAGTTTTACGGGGTTAAATTTGACCGAAGTTGCTGTGCTACAGGAAAGGTCATGGGGGGCCAACATCAATACCAGCCCTTCTTTATGCACCAGACACAATCACAAGAAGTGTGACTTGATTTCCAGCAAAACTGTTTGTGTAACTGCATTTGGAAATGTAAAGTTTGACCTGGTGGTGGTGCTACAGGAAAGGTCGTAGGGTCACACAAAACAATAGGGTTTGTTCCGTTTGTAACAAGAATGAACATGCTCACATGATTCCCATAAAAACCGTCAAGTTACTCCAATTTATTATAATTAAAGTTTGGCCTGGTGGTAGCACTGTTGCAAAGGTCATAGTGTGACAAGGCCTCCTCTATGCCCAGAAACAATGACAAAAAGTGGGACATGATGCCAATTAAAACCCTTTGAGTTCCTGCATTTGGAAATGCAACATTTGAACTAGGGTCGTGGCACCACAGCAAAGGTTTTAGAGTCACACAAAACTGTAGGGTTTGTCCTGTATGTGATAAGAATAAACACAAAAAGTTTCCCCGTGATCAAAAATTGCAGCTGCAATAGTATGGACAGAATGACAAACAAAGTAAAAAACGGAACAAAGCAATATAATAATAAATAAACATTTTTGCAATAATGTCAGCATGAAAGCACACGTTTTGTTTTTTCAATCTGAAAAAATATAGAGATTAACACAAACTTTTAAAAGACAACGTATTTATGATTTGATAATGGTGAATACTTGAAAGTATTTTTACATCTGCGAAGAACTTCTAGGCAACATATTTCATTTTGCCCAAAAAGAAAAGTGCACCAACAAATTACTTGCATATAACTACACACAGATTTGGTGCTGAGACGTCTTCTTGTCGTGATAGTACAACCCCAATTCCGAAATAGTTGGGACGAAGTGTAAATTGTGAATAAAATCAAAATGCAATGACTTTCAGATCACATGAGCCAATATGTTATTTACAATAGAACAAACATAAAATTTCAAATGTTGGAACTGAGACATTTTACATTTTTATCCACAAAATGAGCTTATTTCACATTTTCTGGCTGCAACAGGTCTCAAAAAAGTTGGGACACAGGCAAAAAAGTGCTGAAAAAGCAATTAATATGTAAGAGAATCAGCTGAAAGAACATTTAGCAAGTAATTAAGTTAACTGGCATCAGGGTTGTAACATGATTGGCTATAAAAGGGATGTCTTAGAGAGGCTGAGTCTCTCAGTAGTAAAGATGGCCAGAGGCTCTCCAACCTGTGAAGGCTTGCGTGAAAAAATTGTGGAATACTTTAAAAACAATGTTCCTCAAAGACTTTGAAGGTCTCCATCATCGACAGTGCATAACAACATCAAGATATTCCGAGAAACTGGAAAAATCTCTGTGCGTAAGGCACAAGGCCGAAGACCCTACTGGATGCCCGTGATCTTCGGACCCTCAGACGCCACTGCATCACTCACCGGCATGATTCTGTCATTGACATTACTAAATGGGCCCAGGAATACTTCAAGAAACCACTGTCTGTAAACACAGTCTGCCGTGCCATCCACAGATGCCACCTAAAACTCTATCATGCAAAAAGGAAGCCATTGTTGAGCATGATCCAGAAGCGCCGCCGTGTTCTGTGGGCCAAAATGGACTGTAGCAAAGTGGCAAAGTGTCCTTTGGTCAGACGAGTCCAAATTTGACATTCTTGTTGGAAATCATGGGCGTCGTGTCCTCCGGGTTAAAGAGGAGAAAGACCACCCCTCCTGTTATCAGCATTCAGTTCAAAAGCCAGCATCTCTGATGGTATGGGGAAGCATTAGTGCATATAGTGTAGGACACTTGCATGTTTTAAAAAGCACCATGATTGCTGAAAGGTATATAAAGGTTTCAGAGCAACATATGCTCCCCTCCAGATGACATCTATTCCAGGGAAGGCCTTGTGTATTTCTGCAGGACAATGCAAAACCACATACTGCAGCTATTACAACAGCGTGGCTTCGTAGCAGAAGAGTCCGTGTGCTGAACTGGCCTGCCTGCAGTCCTGATCTTTCACTGATTGAGAACATTTGGTGCATAATTAAACGAAAAGTCCGTCAAAGGAGACCCAAAACTCTCCAGCAGCTGGAAGCCTGTAATAAACAAGAGGCGGATCAAATTCCAATTGCTAAACTCAAAAAGCTTGTCTCCTCAATGCCCAGACACCTCCACTCTGTGTTAAAAAGAAGAAGGGATGTTACACCATGGTAAACAGGCCCCTGTCCCAACTTTTTTGAGACCTGTAGCAGCCATCAAATTTGAAATGAGCTCATTTTGTGGATAAAATTGTAAAATTTCTGTTTCAACATTTGCTATGTTATCTCTGTTCTATTGTGAATAAAATACTGGCTGGTCTGATTTGAAAGTCTTTGCATTTCAATTTTATTCACAATTTACACTTTGTCCCAACTATTTCGGAATTGGGGTTATAGTTTGAGAGCCAAAAATGATTTTTGAGTCAAGATCACTTTTTCACTTCTTAATTTACTTAACTTAGCTATTCATTTATCATGCATATAAACTTTTATGATTTGAATGGCTGGAATATTAGCACATAGTATGGCATATTTCACTTTCAATGCAATTATTTGTCCCTGTCTTTGACCCAAAAGCAGTTAATTAAACTTGGTGGCTAACTATTGTGTATAGGGAGAAGTCTGTTTTAAATGTTGAAACAGAGTACCACTTTCCCATATAAAGGTGAAGACACATTGCTTTCTGGAAATTATTTTGCTTGAAGTTACTTTTGTCTTGTTCGTTCATCACACTATCTGACAGATGGGAGCAGTTATTCTAATTGCGCAATGCATTTAAGAACCATTCCGTGAGAAAATGGCACTTTTTGAAGAAGTTGAGGAGTTGACCCCCCTGGAATTGAATGAAACTTGGCACATAGGTAGATACGGGTGTCTCACGGAAAAAGCCAAATTTTTAGGTCCGTATCTCACTTTGCCTGCCGGTAGCGCCACCTGGAAGCCACTAAAGTGGCTCAGTTTTGCTGTTGACACCACATTTTATATCAACGATCATGACTTAAGCGTACACAGTACCAATTATGTCATACTTTTATCATGACCTTTGACACTTCAAGTCCAGTTAGACATCAGTACCACATCAGCGCCAATCTGGGTAACTACGTTATTGAGCCAAAATTATTTGAAAAATAACAATAAAAATTGAAAATGAGAATAAAATAATATCACAGACATACACCAATCTAGATTGCTTTATTATGTGTTTACTCACAACAAGAGTATCATTTTCAGTGAATAGTACCTTGGTATCATGCTGGGTTAGTGCAGTGGATGGCCGGAAAGATGGTCGAAATTGATTTTGGTGCATGTTTACAGTATATTTTATCAGTAACCCAGATATGTACTGTGGTGGTAGATGCCATTTGTTGTGCTTTTGGAACTCTATTTTCAGGAGTACCAAGCATTTCTTTGGTATTATCTACAATTTCAAGCTAGACAGAGCCAAAGTTGGAGGAAAACTCAAAATGGACCAGTTCATAGCAGATTGTGCCTATGTTTAGTTGGCATTATTTTGTTCACCCAGCAAGACAGAAAATCAAAAGTTCTCTGGGTACATAGTCGCTTTGGGGTACATTACAGCATTTGTAAAGTCTCAATGGTAGTATTTTCAGTGTAGATAATATTCAACATCAAAAGTTGGAAAATTTCACCCCTAGTGGGCGCTGTAGGTTGGATGCAAGTACTGGCTATCCCCAGCAATGAACCAAAGAAATTGTTTTTGAATTGCAATACACACAACTAGTTTTCTCTGAAAATGAAGAGTTTAGCTTGGCACTATGCTGGGTGGATAGCTATCTGACCAAAGGTGGCAAAGGTTAAGAAGCTAAACTTCTACTGACCTAATATTCCATATTCCCAGATACATAACAAAAATTCTGTCTTTTGACATATATGAAATACATGCTCAGTTATACATAAAATTTGTAACCTCTTTGGTCTAAAGCTGGGTTGGTTGTAAATTGGAAAAGAATGCCGGTGGTGACTGTAGCATTGCGTCAACATGCAAGAATCTTACCAGTAGTCAGTACAGTGTACAGTTTTTTAGTGTTGGTGCGTTTTCAGAAAATAACAATGCTCAGCATTTTTCCTTTGCTATTAGAATTAGTGAGCAGGCTTCAGTGTTAATTCTAGGATTTCCTTAGGGCAGGGTGCTTAGGTAAGAAAAAGGGCACAGCAGTCGCGTCGAGCAAGTGGTTGTCCTGAAAAAGACCACAGAGTTCGTAGTAAGCAAGCAGCAGCCAGCCAAGATAAAGGAAGTTCATTTGTAGTGGTAACTTGCATGCCCTCATTCCTAACACCAGCGCATGATGTCTAGCCTACGGGATGCCCGCTGGGTGGGAGGGCAGGGTTTCTTTTTCAGACTTCCCATTTTGGTGCGTACCAAGCTGTGGGTGTTGACGCAACTATTGTGCCATATAGGCTGTAGCCAGCTATTTTATTCAGAGACAGACAAGCTCACTATCAACGGGCCGTAAACCACCCTGTAGAAACCCAGGATCTAATGTAGTAGGGCTTGCCTAGGGCTCGACTGGCTCCAAGGGTAACATCGACCCAGATCGAACGCAGAAGGCCTAAGATAGCTGCTCAGGGCCAAGGCCAAAGAGCACCTCTGGCAGGCACCACCAGGTGCCACCAACCCACAGTCCAATTCCAAAAACAGACTGGAGGATAGAGCAAGTCACATGCTGGGTTGACGTCATTTCACTTTGGATAACATGAAAAGTATATAACAGTTTTAACTTTTGTACTAAACATTTTGTCTTCATGTACATGGCTGTGTGACTAAGATACTTTTTCAGAGTTCAAATCATGGACTGTTATTTTATACAAGTATATGTATACTGTTGATGCATGTCTGTACACATACTTATGGTGATACTCCTTTTACATTAGTTGTTTTCTGGCATTTATTTTTTTTATTTTTGGATTGGTCATGTTTTATAACTTGCTGTACATTTCTGACTGGGCTGTACTTGGTAAAAACACATGTATTGTGTGTTTGTAATGCTCACAATCACCACCAGTTTACAATCAAGAGTTTTATGCCAAAGGGATTACAAATTTTATGTATAACTGTGCATTTACTTAATATATTTCAAAAGGCAGAACTTTGGTATATGTCTGGGAATACGGAATATAAGATCGGTAGAACATTAGCTCTTTAAAGCGCCGCCCTCAGTCAAAAAGCTATCTACCCAGCATAGTACCAAACCAAACTCTTCATTTTCTCAGAGAACTAGCTGTGTGCATCACAATAAAAAAAAAAATTCTTTGGTACATTGCTGGGGATAGCGAGTACTTGTATCCAGCATACAGCGCCCCCTTAGGGTGAAATTTTCCAACTTTTGATGTTGAATATCAACTACACTGAAAATACTACCAATGAGATTTTACAAATGCTATAATTTACCCCAAAGGGACTGTGTATCTAGAAAATTTCAGATCTCTATCTTGCTGGGTAAACAACATAATGCCACCTAAACACAGACACAATCTGCTATGAAATGGTCCGTTTTGACTTTTTCTCCAACTTTGGCTCTATCTTGCTTCAAAATGTAGACACGACCAAAGAAATGCTTGGTATTCCTGAAAATAGAGTTCCAAAAGCACAACAAACAGGATTTACTATCACAGTACAAATCTGGATTACTGAGAAAATATACTGCAAACATGCACCAAAATCAATTTCAACCATCTTTCCGGCCGTCCATTGCACTAACTCAGCAAGATACCAAGGTACTATTCACTGAAAATGATAGTCTTGTTGTGAGAAAACACAAAATAAAGCATTCTCGATTGATATACATCTGGGATATCATTTTATTCCCATTCCCATTTTCAATTTTTACTGTTATTTCTCAAATAATTCTGGCTCAATAACGTAGTTACCCAGTTTGGCGCTGATGTGGTGCTGATGTCTATCCAGGCTTGAAGTGTCTAAGGTCATGATAAAAGTATAACATATTTGGTACTGTGTACCCTTAAGTCATGATCGTTGATGTAAAATGTGGTGTTGACAGCAAAACTAAGCCACTTTAATGGCTTCCAAGTGGCGCTACCAGCAGGCAAAGTAAGATATGGACCTAAAAATTTGGCTTTTTCCGTGAGACGCCCGTATCTACCTATGTGCCAAGTTTCATTCAATTCCAGAGGGGTCAACTGCACACCAAATGTCAATCTCTCGTGGAATGGCTCTTAATAGAAAAAATTTTTAGACATTTTTAGTTTTGGGAAATTTCATTTCCCTATTTCCTTTATTTCAGTATGCTGAGCGACAAAAGAAACGCAAGTTAGCATGGTCACCTGGTCTAAGTGACCACAGAACAAAGAAGTGTTTGAAAAAATTAGTGTCAATGTGCATGTCCTAATAATAAATAAGATTTTTTTAAAAATAATTATTTCTTTTGTTGCTCAATATATATCTACTGTATGTGTGTGTATATATATATATATATATATACACAAAATCCCTTTTCAAAAAAGTTGGAACGCTGTGTAAAATGAATATCATAACAGGATGCAATTCACTTAAACCCTGAGTTTAATTGAAAATAGTACAAGGACAAAACATCAAATTTTGAAACTGAGAAATTGCATTGTTTTTTGAAAAACATCAGCCCATTTTGAATTTATTGCCAGCGGCACATTTCAAAAAAGTTGGGGCAGGGGCAACAACAGACTGCAGAAGTAGTATGGTGCTAAAAAAAACAGACAACTGGCAGAACATCTCACAGCTAATTAGATAATTAAGCAACAAGTCAGTAATGTGATTGGGTATAAAAAGTCATAAGTAAATATAGCGAGGGCTTGACCGCTCTTTTGAAGACTGCATGGGAAAATAACTGAACAATATGAATGACATTTTCAACTTAAAATTGCAAAGATTTGGAGACTTTATCCTCTACGATTCATAATATCATTAAAAGAGTTCAAGAATCCAGAAAAATCTCTGTATGCATGGGACAAGGCTTTAAATGGCCGTGATTTTCAGGTCCTCAGGTGACACTCCATTGAAAACAGACAGGATTCTGATGTGAAAATCACTGCATGAACTCAGGACCGCTTCTGTAAACCATTGTCAGTAAACACAGTGTGTCACTGCATCCTAAAAATGCCAGTTAGAACTCTGTCATGTAGAGATTAAACCATATATAAACTAGATCCAGAAACACTGCCTTCTTCTTTGGGCCCAAGCTCATTTAAAGTGTACTGAGGCAAAGTGGAAAACAGCCCTGTGGTTTCACAAATCAAAATGAGAAATTCTTTTCGGATATCGTGGATGGCACATCCTCTGGGCGAAAGCGGAGAGGGGCCATCTGGCTTGTTATCAGCACATAATTCAATAGCCAGCATCCATGATAGTATGAAGGTGCATTGCTACACATGGCAGAGGTAACTTGCACATCTGTGAAGACACCATTAATGGTGAACAATGTATACAGGTTATGGTGCAACATTTACTGCCATCCAATGCCTTTTTTAAGGAAAGGCCTTGCTGATTTCAGCAACACCATGCCAAACACTATTCACTGCACATATTACAACAACATGGCCCTGCCGTAAAAGAGTCTGGGTGCAAAAGTGGTCTGCCAGCAGTCCAGACCTGTCACCTACTGACAATATTTGGCACACTATGAAATTAAAAATATGACAAAAGAGGCTGCAAAGTATTGAACAGCTGAAATCCTATATAAAGCAAGAATGGAAAAACATTTTGCTTTCAAAACAACAGTAGTTGGTTTCCATAGTTCCCAAATGCTTTCAGAGTGTTGAAAGACATGATGCGACACAGTGGTAAAGATGCCCCTGTGCCAACTTTTTTTGAAATGAGTTGCTGGCATCAAATTCAAATTGAGTAGATTTTTTCCCAAAACAATAATATATCTCAGTTTTCACATCTGATATATTGTCTTTATTCTATTTTCAAATAAATGTAAAGTTCAAATGATTTGAAAATCATCGCATTCTGTTTTTATTCACATTTTACACAGTGTCCCAACTTTTTTGGAAATGGGGTTGTACATACTGTAATGCCCCCGGATCCAGGAACGAGGCATAATAAAACAAATACTAATGCCTCCTCGGTTTGTAGTAAAATGTAGACATAGCATATACCCATCTAATCTACAACCCCAATTCCGAAATAGTTGGGACAAAGTGTAAATTGTAAATAAAATCAAAACGCAATGACTTTCAAATCACACCAGCCAGTATTTTATTCACAATAGAACAGAGATAACATAGCAAATGTTGAAACTGAGAAATTTTACAATTTTATCCACAAAATGAGCTCATTTCAAATTTGATGGCTGCTACAGGTCTCAAAAAAGTTGGGACAGGGGCCTCTTTACCATGGTGTAGCATCCCCTCTTCTTTTTAACACAGAGTGGAGGCGTCTGGGCATTGAGGAGACAAGTTTCTTGAGTTTAGCCTTTGGAATTTGATACCACTCTTGTTTAATACAGGCTTCCAGCTGCTGGAGAGTTTTGGGTCTCCTTTGATGAACTTTTCGTTTAATTATGCACCAAATGTTCTCAATCGGTGAAAGATCAGGACTTCAGGCAGGCCAGTTCAGCACACAGACTCTTCTACTACGAAGCCATGCTGTTGTAATAGCTGCAGTATGTGGTTTTGCATTGTCCTGCAGAAATACACAAGGCCTTCCCTGGAATAGATGTCATCTGGAGGGGAGCATATGTTGCTCTAAAACCTTTATATACCTTTCAGCATTCATGGTGCTTTTTAAAACAAGCAAGTGTCTCACACCATATGCACTAATGCATCCCCATACCATCAGAGATGCTGGCTTTTGAACTGAACGCTGATAACAGGAGGGGTGGTCTTTCTCCTCTTTAGCCCAGAGGACACATGATTTCCAACAAGATTGTCAAATTTGGACTCGTCTGACCAAAGGACACTTTGCCACTTTGCTACAGTCCATTTTAAATGAGCCTTGGCCCACAGAACATGGCGGGGCTTCTGGATTATGCTCAACAATGGCTTCCTTTTTGCATGATAGAGTTTTAGGTGGCATCTGTGGATGGCACGGCGGACTATGTTTACAGACAGTGGTTTCTTGAATTATTACTGGGCCCACTTAGTAATGTCAATGACAGAATCATGGCGGTGAGTGATGCAGTGGCGTCTGAGGGCCCGGAGTGTGATGGCTGATTATTCGAGACGCCAAATGCAGTGGCCGAAACGAAAGGAAGCACAGCAATACGAAGACCACAGAAACCAAACAAAACAGGAGAGAGAGGCTCGCGCTTCCAAAGGACATATATCTCGTCCGAATAAAATAAGGAAGCAAAGTGAGCCAGACAAAACGAAACAAAGGAAAGATCTCGGAAACTGAGATCAAAAGATTAAGCACCAGACGGTGCACAAACGAGGAAGGGAGAGAGGAAAAGAGAGAAATAAACTCCCTAGCAAACTAACACTTTCCTCTTTGCAGCTAATTCCTAACCAACTATCTAGCTGAAGAGGCTACCGGCTATAGTGCGAACGTAACACTGACACTCTAGCAAAGGTGGTGAGGTGGAACTTGGGCTTAAATAGAGTCCGGGCGCCGCCCACAATTAATGCCAGTTGGCCAAAGAATCCGATGTGGGCAAAACAATATCGTCCCGGACGAGAGTACCAAAGAAAGCTCCCAAACAAACGCCAACCTCCAAAACCATGGCACGGAGATCACGGGCATCCAGTAAAGGTCTTCGGCCTTGTCCCTTACACAAAAAAGATTTTTCCAGTTTCTCTGAATCTTTTGATGATTTTATGCACTGTTGATGATAAGACCTTCAAAGCCTTTGCAATTTGACGTTGAGGAACATTGTTTTTAAAGTATTCCACAATTTTTTTACGCAAGCCTTCACAGGTTGGAGAGCCTCTGGCCATCTTTACTTCTGAAAGACTCAGCCTCTCTAAGACATCCCTTTTATAGCCAATCATGTTATACCCCTGATGCCAGTTAACTTAATTACTTGCTAAATGTTCTTTCAGCTGATTCTCTTATATATTAATTGCTTTTTCAGCAATGACTTTTTTGCCTGTGTCCCAACTTTTTTGAGACCTGATGCAGCCAGAAAATTTGAAATAAGCTCATTTTGTGGATACAAATGTAAAATGTCTCAATTTCAACATTTGAAATGTTATCTATGTTCTATTGTAATTAACATACTGGCTCGTGATCTGAAAGTCATTGCATTTTGATTTTATTCACAATTTACACTTCGTCCCAACTACTTTGGAATTGGGGTTGTAAAACTAAGAAAGAAGGAATACACACTAGCTGACATGTGCATCTTACAAGTCAAAAGGCTCATTGCTTTGCATTGGAAAAAAATGGACAGACCAACTATTAAGGAATGGTTATATGGTATGGCATCATGCAAGACACTAGAGAAGATAACATATATACTGAGGAACAAGGGTAATTTGTTTAAGGGGACTTGGAGCCCATTCGTAGAATTTCTTGGAAGTGCAGGCATAAGTGAGGTCCTTACATGAATCTGTTACTGGAAGACTCATGGCTGCTCCCTTGAGAGAAAGAGAGAGAGAAACTAGACACCTACCTGATTACTGAATGTAATTACCTTTACATGAATGTATTGTGTTATTTTGCATATTTTTTCTTCCTTTTTGTATTTTTGAGTGCATTTTTATTTATTTTATTTATTTGTCTTTTTATGTTATACACATTGTGTCCTGTTTTGGTTGGGTAGGGATGGGCGGGAGGGGATAGCTGTTTGTAAGCTGTCTGTTGATGTTCGTCTGTTTGTTCATATTAAAAGAAAACCAATAAAAAGTGTTTTCAAAAAAAAATGTAGATATAGGGTAACACACATTTAGTGGAATGGCGGCTGTGCACTGTGATTGGTGACTGGTTGGGGGAAACTGGGACGACGCCTTGTGTCCTGATTGGGCGTCGGTTGGTCTTGGGAGAGGGCGTCCCTTTTAAATTGGCCAGAATGGAAGGTGGATCTTGCTATATGCTGGAGCCCTGAAGTGCAGGATGCCTTTCCCAGACTCCCGTTTTTGACCACGCGGTTTTGATTTATTTTAATCATCATCCATAAGACTGCCATGCTTTTAGGAATAACTCACGAAACTGAACTAGAGAACCAAACGACCGGGAGCTAGTTGCCGGTGGAGCGGCTGCTTGAGCTAGCCCTGGAATGCTACGGTGCTGTCCTGTGGGGAGGTAAGTCCTGGCTTTTCTTCCAGATTCACCAGTCTAGGCCAGGCTGCCTTCTTTTATAAGTGAAATTATATCCCTACACAAACGTGACCGTGACAATATGTACATACTGTATATATATAGCATATACAGTATACAACACACACACACACATTTATTTATATTGTATATACACACAGTATTGTGAAAAAGTGCTTGCCCCCTTCCTGATTTTTTTTTTTTTTTTTTGCATATTTGTCATGCTTAAATATTTCAGATCATCAAACAAATTTTAATATTAGACAAAGATAACCGGAGTAAATACAAAATGCAGTGTTTAAATGATGATTTCACTTATTAGGGGAGAGAAGCTATCCCAACTTACCTGGCCCTATGTGAGAAGGTAATTGCCCCCTAAACCTACTAACTGGTTGTGCCACCCGCAGCGACAACAACTTCAATCAAGCATTTGCGATAACTGGCAATGAGTCTTTCACATCGCTGTGGAGGAATTTTTGCCCACTCTTCTGTGCAGAATTGTTTTAATTCAGCCACCTTGGTGGGTTTTCAAGCATGAATGGCCTATTTAAGGTCACGGCACAGCATCTCAATCGGATTTAAGTCTGGAATTTGACTGGGCCACTCCAATACCTTAATTTTTTTTTTTAAGCTATTCAGAGGTGGACTTGCTGGTGTGTTTCGGATCATTGTCCTGCTGCATAACCCAAGGGTGCTTGAGCTTGAGGTCACGAACTGATGGTCGAACATTCTCCTTCAGGATTTTCTGATAAAGAGCAGAATTCATAGTTCCATCAATTACAGCAAGTCATCCAGGTCCTGAGGCAGCAAAGCATAGTTAGTATTATGCCAGATGTAACGGGACACACACCTTCCAAAAAGTTCAACTTTTGTCTCGTCATGATTTAACAGGGGGGGCAATTACTTTTTCACATAGGGCCAGGTAAGTTTGGATAGCTTTTTTCCCGTAATAAATGAAATCATCATTTAAAAACTGCATTTTGTATTTACTCGGGTTATCTTTGTGTAATATTAAAATGTGTTTGATCATATGAAACATTTAAGTGTGACAAATATGCAAAAAAATGAGAAATCAGGAAGGGGGCAAATACTTTCTCACAGCACTGCATATATATATATATATATATATATATATATAGACTGCAAATGGACAAACACATGGTGACACATTCATCATAAATAATACGCAAAATGCATAAGTATCAGGAAACCTACAGCAGTGATCCTTCATGTAGATTGCATGCAGGGTATGATATATCCTTCTCTGGAAGTCCGCCCAAGAGCCCTGCTAATGGTAACTAATACTACCCATCACAAAGCTCATTACGCTGTGACCTTCTTTTGAAGTGAAAGGTCTTTGCATATTTAAAATGACTGAACTCAGAAAAAATCAAACAACTTACTCAATAGCGCGCAATGTACTTGCATGAGAACAAGATGAGAATTTACTTGCATTTCCCCTGATGAAGGGACCTGTGTACATGTGCATGGACTTATGTGTGAGGCATAAGTGTTGGATGTTTTTTGTACAGTCAGAGTAGTCACCCTCACAGGTGAGTGATCTGCAATGTCTATTTGCAAGGTCAAAAGTTTGGCTTGTGTCATAGAAATTTAACTGTAATTATATATCTTCGGCCTGCTGATAAAACCTCGTATCCGCAATTTGATAAACTTTACACGAGAGCATAAAAAATGTTTAATTTTGCATGTAAGAATGCAGTTGAGCTGTGTTCGGGTAGGATGACCATTTTTCTATCCAATCAATAAAATTTTGTATTTTGCAATGTCGTGGACATAAGAGTTTTTGTTTCTTATCAAATTGCAGATACGAGGTTTTATTAGCAGGCCGACGATATGCGGTTATAAAGTTGTAGAGTTGAGAAAAAAGTGTATTGCAATGATTGATAATGGTCACACTACACCACAAAGAGACTAATGTACAGTATATTGAGTAAATCTAACTCCAGCTTTAGTGGCTGTCCTATAGTGTGAACCATGTTTATTTTAAATGTCCTGCAAACCCCCTCCACAGTAGCAGACCAGAGTTTCAAGCTCTAGAGCAAATTGGCCATACATAGGCTAACAGTTTCATTCTTGGTATGTTTCCCAAACCAGAAGCATAACAAAGCGAAGCACACACATCTTATCAAACATTGCTTAAATATCTGGCTATATACTTTTTTCAAAAGACAACCCAAATTCAAAAAAAGTTGGCACATTGTGGAAAATGCAATAAAATCAAAATAGACTGATTTGAAAAGCCCATTCACAGCACACAAACATGTTATTTGATGTTCGAACTTGAATGTAATTGTTTATTGAAAATATACAGTTTGATGCTGCAACAATGTCCAAAAAAGTTGGCACAGTTGACTGTTCACAACAATGTAACATCAACATGTTTTTCTAATCACAATCAATAAGCACCTGGGGCAGTGGCGTAACAAGTCAGCACCAGGCCCCAATGCAAAATGGCCAAAGCGGGCCCTGTCAGTCAGGAGGCATCATAATGTTCTGTCAGCAAGTGCGTTTTCATTCTAATATTGTTAGCTACATGCTTCCATAAGTTTGTGACCTGCCTCCCTTATGCCTCTCTAACTCCCTTAAAGGTACAGTGTGTAACTTATTTGTCTTTTTATTAGCAAAAATCAAATATACCTTTCATAAATACGTATTTACCGAAGTCTAATCACAATCGCATACAAATGAAAGGTTTCTTGTAGCTTAGAATGATTTGCTTACAAATACATAGGTGGCGGCCCACCCACCGGAGGCTGCCATGTTGCATCGCCATCTTTGAATGCGGTAGCCGAAAGGGGACAAACTTGGTTCACCTTTCGCGTTTTACCTTTAAATCCCCGTGTGTTGTCGGGGGCGGGGAGGAGAAGCAAGCAAAGACGACTGTGTTGTTGAAAGCGCCCTGCGGTTCATATACTTACCCTTTCCCTTGAAATGGAGGACCATGGATACTCTTTGCCCCATGAGAGGGAAGGAAAACCACCCAAGAAAAGCAAAAGAAAACATGACCGGGATAAAACGAGAGTCTACATTGGTAGCTTTTCCCACGTGGAGACAACTCATGAGCAAGAAGGACTTGAAAACGGATGCGGAGGTTGCAACCTTTCGGCTAGACAGGTAATTAAATCTAATAGTGAAGTTTATTTTGGCGTAATGTTTGAACCAGGGCAGTGTAGTCCAGCAACTACTTTATCCTCCCGTTTAAGTCGGATAATTTGCTGTTACTTGCGATATAAAACGGCAGAGACGGCTAGTTTGTTAGTTGGCTTACATTGGAAAAGCTCCGTTGCAACAGTTTTCAGTTGCTGTTACTCTGCACATAAGTCATACTAGTAGGCGGCCCTGCATGATGTAACTCTTTCAACTGAATTTTCCGAGAGTTTCTCTCGTGTTTCATGCAATGGCGCCCCCAAGGGGGGGCCAGGGGGGGCCACAACTGCTGGCCACCCCACTGGCCCCCCCAGAGCACTGACAGTATAAAAAAAGGATGTAGCCTCTGTGACGTTACTCACAGGTTTCTGAATATCCACTGTGATGCTCATTTGGTCGTCAATTTGGCACTTACCTGCCTCCGCCTACCTCCCGGCTAATCCAAAAATGGGCAAAAAGGTGGACTGTTGCAGGAGCTGAGGTGAGCCGAATGAAGCCTGGTCGACGAAACATGCCCTCCGAGCTCGAAGCTACAAAGCCAGCTACTGCTTACGAACTAGGATAAGAAGCCAACTGAGCTTGATGCTACATACTTCGCTATGGCCGAGATGCTAGGTCATATCTGTCCTAGTAAAGGAAAGGAGCATGCAGTACATGACCGTGGGCTGGAACTGAATCCAGGTTATCACAAGGAGGACCAATTTGTGCGCCACCCTAAGATTTTCACTGGCCCCATCTGGCCACCCCTATGAAAATTTTCTGGGGGCGCCACTGGTTTCATGCTAATTTATTTCAAGTGATTTGCCGGGGTCTCTTGATGTCCTCCCATAGTCAGACATAATATACCAAAGTCATACCAGTTTATCATCTTAGTGACTAAGTGAATTAATCACTAGAACCGCAAACATTCTGACACAAAAGTATCCCCAGGGGTAATAATTATTTCGAATCGCCACGTCTCCCAACCCCCCACAAGAAAACTTTCTTTTAAACAGAAAGTAAGAGAAACGGCGAATGTAAACAGTGGATTAATATGCTCCCGTCAATTATTCTACAGCTGGTCTTCCGAGCAAACACGGTAATAAATGACTGCTTAAATTTCCTGTTTTTGTGTAATGTTGCACTTGGTTGTACAGCGCAAAGAAACAGGCAGAGTATTTTAATTGCCGATTTTGAGCTGTGCGATTGAAACCGTTTTGTTTGTCTTATAGTTTTCAAGGTGCTCCATGTAACCAACTTGGAAGAATAAAGCTTCTTTCACACCGCGAAACGCGTGTATTCGCGTCTTTGCAATGACTTTGAATGTAATCAGTCGTGCGAAAAATTCGTTCCGCGTCCGGCATGAAAGTGGCTTAAATGTAAACGAGGACATCAGTAAGATGTGTGGACTCTTCTGTGACCAGTGTAGTTATAGACATATTGACACATTCTTGACTCTTCGCGGCTTCCGTAGTGGTAATGACGCGCTTAGAGGGGGAGGTGCCAGAGAGTACTACTCGGTTGTTTGCATTCTATTAGCGCACCACTAGATGGGAGTAATTCACACACACTGCGGCTTTAAGTTCAGAAAGTTCTGCTATAATAGCCTCCTTTTCATACAAAATTTAGTTAGAGTAAATTTTAATGTTTTAATGTCAAAAACATACATCATGAACGTTGGTGACTGTCTCAGATATGTGTTTCTGCGCACTTACGACTTCAGCATTGTAGACAACACCTGAAACCTCAGGCGGGGCTGTCTTCAAGTTTTTTTTGATGAAGAGTGAATAAAGCATGATTCTTCCATATATTAACCATCAGTGGCACTATGCGCTGCTCATCTGCATCTTGCTCAATCTCACAATAGCACAATCAGATGTAACATAACGTAACGTCAGCAACAAACGAAAGAAACAACAGAATGCAGCTCTAAAACAACCAGCAACGGCGAAATACATGACACACATTAAATGTGACAGCGTGCCCACACGGTGAGAACAACAGTTATGTCTGCGCATGGGCCATAAAAAACACAAAGCACGCGTGTTTAGTTTTTTTTGTAGCCGAAGTCAAACATATGACAAACTAGAGGCAGTCCTTAAGTGCAAACCTCCGCCAAGGCAGCACAGCCCAAATCTTGGTGAGTGAGAGCAAAGTTCAGTTACCGCGTGTCATACGATTTCAAGATGGCTGCTGTGACGGCCATATTGTTTGACTGATCGCGGTGAAAATCAATAGGGTCCATCCCTGATGTAATAACAACCCACCCATAAAATTTCAGAGATATCCGTTCATTACTATTTGAGTTATCTTGTTCACAAACAAACAAACAGACAAACAAACAAACGGCATGTTTCAGGGTCTAGCTAGATCAATGTCATCTGTTATCAGCCAGCCAGTCTACGGCATGCAGGCGACCCTGGATATTGGTGCTTCGACCAGCATTCTTGTGCACTGTTCAATACAAAAGCCTGAGCATAAACCGAGCGTTTGTCATTCTTTATAGTATGCTACGAACATGGTGACAGAAGTGGTGGCTCGCGTTTACTGTCTGTAATCCTCAGCTGAGAAGACGCGAGTAATGTTAGCTATTGGCAACGCTGGTCTTGTACTCAGTCAACAGGCATCGCTCACAAAGTTAGCATGACGGCTAACATTCCCCCGCCTTCGCCCATGTGCTTCACTGGCGACTGGAGCTCGAACTGGGATATTTTCAGGGCCGACTATGAGGATTATGTTCTCGTTACCGGAATAGCAAAGAAAGACAAGAGGATTCAGGCAGCAACCCTGCGGAGTGTGATGAGGAGTGAATGCAGGCATGTTTACCGTCACAACCTGAACCTCTCGGAGGATGAGCAAGGGGACCCGGCGGCGATACTGAATGCCTTGGAGAAGTACTTTAAACCAGCTAAAAATATTATATATGAAAGGTATCTGTTTGGGTGCTGCAAACAGGAGGAAGGCAAATCCATAGATACATTTGTGACGAGGCTGAGGGAGAAGGCAACAACATGTGAGTATGGACAGTTAAAGGATGAAATGATTCGGGACAAAATAGTGCTGGGCATTGCGAACGAGTACACTAGGCATAGGCTGTTGAGAGAGAAAGAACTCACTTTGGTCACAGCTATTGAAATGTGTCGTGCGCCAGAGCAGACTAATATTAGAATGCGAGTGATGGAAACGGCAAGTTCACACGCTCCGCACACTGACGCTGTTCACTCCGTAGCTAAGCAACCAGCCAGGCATCACAAATCGAGACAGAACGATTCACCCTAGACGGCGCAGACTGCCTATGCATGTAAATATTGTGGCAACTCTCATTCTAGGGGGAAAGAGCACTGCCCAGCCTTTGGGAAAAAATGCAAATTATGTGGGACTAATAATCACTTTGCAAAAGTGTGTCGAAAAAGCAAACGGGGAAACATTGCAGGTAAAGTGCACTGCATGGATGAGGAAGCAGAGAAGTCAGAGCAGAGCAGTGATGAGGAGTCAAACTTCTACATGATTGAGTCAGTCAGGGCAGTAGGGCAGCCTAAAGGAAAGAAATGGTTTGTGACATTAAAATTTCACAACAAACCACAAAGATGTCAGTTGGATTCGGGCTACTTGTGACATAATGACTCTCAAAGATAAGAAAAAGCTTGCACCCAATACAAAGCTCCACCCAAGCAACGCCAGTTTAAGGAAAGCTAGTTAACTCCTTAGGCATATTTGACACTGAATGTATAGTACGAGGTCGCAAACACAAGCTCTCATTTGAGATCGTGAAAAAGGGACAGCATCCCTTGTTGTCAGGGGACACAAGTGAACGCCTCGGGTTCATGCACTTCACAATCCCTGAGGATGTGCTTAGAATTGATCAGGCACAGCCGCCAAAACCACTAACCAAAGAAAAGTTAGTCATTAAGTACAGTGATGTATTCACCTCACCTGTGGAATCTGTTCCAGGCGAGGTACATTTTGACCAAGATCCTGACATTCCAGCAGTTCAGTGTGCTCCTCGCAATGTCCCCATTTCTATGAAGGCAGCTGTTAAGGCTCAGCTGGACAAGTATGAGGCTGATGGCCACATAACCCCGGTCACCGAACCGACCGACTGGATCAGTAACATGGTAATAGTGAGGAGGCCAGAGAAATTCAGGATATGCCTTGATCCAAAGTTTCAAAACAAAGCTCTGAAGCGCTCTCACTACATTATGCCAACACTGGAAGACGTTCTTAACAAACTACCAAAAGCAAGAGTCTTCACCTTGGCGGACGCCAGGGATGCTTTTCTGCAATGCAAACTGAACACTGAGAGCAGCCTCATGACCACATTCTGGCCCCCTTGGGGGAGGAAGCGTTGGCTCAAACTACCATTTGGAGTGTCAGTGGCACCCGAGGTATATCAAAGAAAGCAGCACGAGCTGCTGGCAGGTCTGAGAGGCATCGAGCCCATCGCTGATGACATACTGGTGGTGGGCTGCGGTGGTACGGATGAAGAGGCGGAGTCCGACCATGACGACAAGCTGCTGGCGCTGCTGGAGCGCTGCAGAGAGGTAAAGCTGAGGTTAGGTTTAAAGAAGCTGCAGTTCAAGGTAACAGAAGTCTGGTTTCATGGCCACATCCTCTCAGCTGCTAGGCTGAAGCCCGCTCCAGAAAAGGTGAGAGCCATCAGCGACATGCCCAATCCGACAGATGTCAAAGGTATGCAACGTCTCGTCGGCTTGGCCAACTACCTGGCTAAATGCCGCATCTGTCAAGCGTTTGCGAACCATTGCGACGCTTACTGGATAAAGACACCCACTGGCACTGGCTGCCTAAACATGAAGCAGCAATGCAGGAACTCAAGTCACTGGCCACGACCATGCCAGTACTGCGTTACTATGATGTGACCAAGCCTGTAACAATCCAGAGCGACGCCAGCCAGAGTGCGCTCCGCTGCTGCCTGATGCAGGAGGGCCAACCTATCGCATTTGCTTCAAGAGCTCTCACTGCTACTGAGAGAAATTATGCTCAAATTGAAAAAGAGTGCCTCAGCGTCGTTTTTGCATGTCAAAGATTCCATCACTATTTGTACGGCCGCGACATAATCACAGCAGAGACAGATCACAAGCCTCTAATTTCAATCTTCAGCAAGCCTCTACTCAGCGCTCCTAAAAGGCTTCAAAGCTCATCACCCTTCAAAACTACAGTCTGAAAGTCGTCTACAAACCGGGTCAGGAAATGTTCATCAGCGACACAATCAGCAGGGCCACAGCAGAATGCACTGGCAGGGGGACAACCTACCAGCAGCACGCCATCTGCTCAGTAGAAGAGGTGCAAGAGGACATGCAACATGTGAACAAGGCAGACTACCTCAATGTAACTGACCAACGCCTAGAACAAATAAGGCAGCACACTGACCGGGATGAAAGTCTCCAGACACTGAGGTCCATGGTTCTCGTGGGCTGGCCAGACGTTAAAGAGGAGACCTCTCTCAACATCTGAGAGTATTGGCCCTATCGGGATGAACTCAGCTCTCAAAATGGGATTTTTTTCCGAGGGCAGAGAGTTATTATTCCAAAATCGTTGTGCCCAGAGATGCTCACACGCATACACTCCAGTCACATAGGGGGAGATGCGTGCTACCGACAAGTCCGGGAAAGCTTGTACTAGCCGAACATGCAGGCAGAGATTAAGGACTTTGTGAGTGCCTGCATGACCTGCAATGAGCATGCTCATAACCAGCAGAAAGAGACCATGCTCTCCCATGAGCTGCCAACCAGGCCATGGCAGATCGTCAGCATGGACCTTTTCAGTCACGGACGGAAGGACTACCTGCTCATCGTCGATCATTATTCTGATTTTTGGGAGATCGAGCTCCTCCCTGACCTTGCCGCCGAGACAGTAATCAGATGCTGTAAGGCGCAGTTTGCACGACATGGCCAGCCAGACAAGGTCATTACTGACAATGGCCCTCAATTTACATCTCAATTTGCTCGTTTCGCTTTTGAATGGGAGTTTGAGCATGTGACCTCTTCTCCAAGACACCCTAAGGCGAACGGCAAGGCAGAGTCGGCAGTTAAGATTGCAAAAATTCTGCTGCACAAAGCCTCACGTGATCACAGTGACCCTTGGAAGGCGATACTGCACTGGAGGAATACTCCACCTGAGAACATGGACAGCAGCCCAGCGCAGCGGTTCATGTCTCGTCGGTTGAAGACTTCCATTCCCATGACAAACAAACTCCTTGAACCTGCTGTGGTGAATGGGGTCACCGAAAAGCTGCGGCACAGGAGGCAGCTTGCCAAGTCTTTCTATGAGCGATCTGCACAGATCTTGCCGGAACTGGAGGTAGGCGAGACGGTCAGGATGAAGCCCCTGCCTGGTGATAACACCCGTATCTGGAGGCCCGGAACCTGCCTTGGCAAAGTTGTGCCTAGATCGTACCTGGTGGTCGTCGACGGTTCCATCCTTCGACGCAACAGGGTTTACCTTAGAATGGCTGAACCATCTGCTACTCGGACCTGTGGGGAGAATGAGCCGGAGCCAGCTCAAATTCCAGAGAGTAGTGCTGTGGAGACTTCCCCGGCCGTGGCCAAGCCAAGCCCTGCCAGGCCCACAGCGACGGTCTCGTCAGTCAATCTCCCACCAGTGGCCTCTCCTAGTTCAGTGGAGGCTGCACCCTCAGACGGGCTCATACCTACCAGGGCTGGACGGCTGTCAAAGCCATCTAAGAGACTGGACTGGCAGTATGAACATTGGGAAACAACTGGACTGGGGTTCTGTTTGTGAAAATAGTATTATTTCAAAAAAAAAAAAGATACTGCTGTGCTGCTACTTGCTCGTTATGCTGCTCAGTTGAAATGTCTAATGGGAGTTAACTAGGGATAGAGTTACCAATGGATACAAAGGAAATTTTATTTTAGTGATGTTGGGACTATGTTATAAATAGTGGTACTATATTCTCAAGGGTGGGGACTTACTTTGGGAAAGGAAGATGTTACGGGGTCAAGCTAGATCGATGTCATCTGTTATCAGCCAGCCAGTCTACAGCATGCAGGCGACCCTGGATATTGGTGCTTCGACCAGCATTCTTGCGCACTGTTTAATACAAAAGCCTGAGCATAAACCGAGCGTTTGTCATTCTTTATAGTATGCTATGAACACGGCACCGATCACATAACCTCCTGCCAACTTCGTTTGGCGGAGGTAATAAGTTTCACTTACATTGAAGGGGCAAAAAGCGAAATCGTTTCACCGCTAGGTTTGCTGTTGTGCACTGCCTGTAGACCAAAACAAAGTGTGTCATGAGCCACACCTCCCTCTACCTCTGCTATTCGGCAGAATGACGGGCCAGTTTAAGTTTCCGCGCATTATTACTCAGTACATCGAACCTGAAATGCTTACGAAACTGCAGATTTGCACTAATTGCAAATGTTAGCTGGCTGCCGGGCTACTCACCTAACACAACCGTAACGCCTGGCCCATTGCCGGGACCGAGCCGCTAACAACTCAAGCTCCAGACATTAACCCATGCTACGATCGTAACATTAAATTTAATTGAATCGACACAGCGACATGTGCCTGACGTTACTGTAACACTAATTAAAGCAGACATTTGACTTCATGTTGTTACTTACCTGTCCAGGTGAAGAAGAGCTAGCTCCGAGTCAAGTTGTAGCCCCTTTAGCTCTCGCAGTGCTCTCCACCTTGGAAATGCAAGGCTAATATTAATCCGGGTTCTGTCCCTTTCTTTATCCGACAACTTCTTCGCCACCGACCGTTGTTTCTTTAGAAGTAATTTCGGATCCTGCTCGTCTTCAGATGAACGTTTCGTTCCTCTCTCCGCCATTCCGCTTTTTGAAAAATAAGCGCTGCCACTGCTCACTGGCTGTATGAATGCATTCTCGGGAAGGAGGAGGAGGCAATTCTGCTCACTGGCTGTATGAATGCATTCTCGGGAAGGAGGAGGCGGCGATTCACATGAACGTACGTGAACGCGCAGCCGGACCGGGCTTGTAAACAAAGGGCTGGAGATCAACACAGAGAGCGGGTGTGTGACGTCCTGCTATACTCCAGATGAAATTACACCTCTCATTCTTCACATAGCGATTTTTAATTCCTTCAATCTAGAAATGATGCATTTCCGCTTATTGCCCCTTTAAAGGCGCACTCTATGGGCTTTTCACTGCGCGAAGTCGTTTATCAAATCCTTTAATCATTTGAAAAAGGATTGTTCAGCGAATGCGACAGTCACAGGGGTTGACAGGCATGTCAGTAATTACTTATAACCCAGCATTGCACGCAGGCACAAATTTCGCATTCTGGAACTTCAAATCATCCATTATCTTAAACTTAAAGGGGACCTATTATGCTGATCCTTCTTTTAATGCATATTAGTAATGTTATAATGTTGGTTGTCCATACTCAACCCTTGAAAAGTTTCTAAACATAAGATTCAGAAGTTTTGCCGTAATCCAAGAACATGATTTTGTGAACATGATTTCCTCTCTGAACAGCTCGTCCCGAGATCTTCGCGAGATCTGGGCAAAACCTGACGTCAGGTTGTGCCATCCAATTAGTACAGACCTAGCCAAAGCCAATTACGGCACTGGACCTGCCCACACCGGAAACTATCTAGCAGACATAAACAATCGCGGATCATACTATGCCGTAGTAGCATCTACACTTCCAGAAACACAAAAGAAGAACTGCAGATCTTTTGAGGTGCAGTTTTGTCAGTATCTCTCCCAAAGTTGCTCGTCTGTTTACTTTTGGACTCGAAGAAATGCACCTATTTCTCTTCCAAAAGATGATGCCTCCAGAAATCAGTGGGTAGCTTCTCTTGTTTGCTGGCGGCGAACAGCCACGGCCAGTTAGCTGTTTGTGCTCAGAATTTCACCAAAGACAGCTTTGTCAATAAAGGATAATTCGACACAGGATAAGCGTTTCAGTTGCTTCTCAAACCTGAAGCAGTTGCATCGATCAAGCGCTCGGAGCCACAAGCTGTAAGCAACGATATAACAGCAAACAAAGTAAGTGAAGCTAATGTGTTACGGGAGGCTAGCAGGACCGCTAACAATAGTTAGCACTAACAACTGGCCTCAAACGCAGGCTTTGTAAAATATCTGAAGATAAAGCCTGTATCGGTCGTGACTGTCCGTGACTCACAAGCTGTGTTTCCCTCCACTTGTCAATCGAATTATCTGAAGTTCGCCAAAAATATTCATGCGAATAAAGCTGGTGAAAATACATTTCCATCTAACGGCATTAAAGCGAATAAAAAGTAGTGCGTAATGACGCCACATGCTGTTATGCAATCAAATGAATACATTTCTGACATTTTAAGCTGTTTCCATTCATTTTCGCACTGAATCGCAGAACCTTCAAGTGAACAAAAGTAGTTTGTTAGCCAACTAATTTAGCTGGTTAGCCAAAATGGCTCGCGTTTACCAACAAATGACGATAATTGAACAAGTTGTAATAGTGCTCAGGTGCCAGCTATTAGCAGCATAGCAGACCATTATCAGAAGGCAACGACGGCATCAAATCACCGTCAAGATGCAGTAGCAGATTTATTCGGCAAATAACATTTCCATCAGCATTTATCGCATAAGCCTTTTACCGATCAAGAGAAAATCCGATGAGATGGACCATACAAACTTTGAGTCGATAGTCTTGAAATCAAGTCGCATTTCACCGTCTCCGTAAGGCATTTTTAATTCGATATTACTTAATTCGTATAAGAACGTGTGGTTGGAAACATGGCTATAGATGCGGAAGCAGTTGCTTCACTGCATAAGCCTACCCAACTGATGGTCTATTGAATGTGGCTGTAGCACTGCGGCTAACGTAGCCAAGTTACTGTTGCTAATGTTTGTGTCCTAAATATGCAAGAGTAATATCAGGAGACATTCAACAGAGGGTGTGTAAACATAACCTCATTTGAAGCGAACTTATTATACTTGTTTGTAATTTGGATGCTTGGTACAACTGCCCCCCCGGTAACAGAACTTATTGTCTGTAAAACCTGTATTGCAGGGTAACGTTTGTCTCTGTAGTTGTTATGACCACTCGGTGATCAGCTACTGCATGTTAGTTTGCGTGCTGTGCTAATTAAAATGCTCCTGGTAACTTATAGGCAGTAATTCTGATCTGTATGCTTGTGTTACTTCGGTAAGCATCAATGTGGCAGTTTCATCATAATGTTGCCTGATTGTAGCCACTACAGTTGAAGCTTACCGGAGAGGTGCAGTATGTGTTTGCAAAGTTGGGCTGCGAAGGCTGCAGTTAGACCAGACATAGGTTTTGCAGAGCTTGGGGCGCGTTTTTGGGTGCTTGTGAAACGATCGCTTTACTTATCCATGACCGAGGTCAGCCTGATACTTCTCCAATATCTGCGCTAGCTCTCTGATGCTACCGGTGAAAGCAATAGGGAAACACACAGGCTATACCATGTCTGGTATAACAAATGATATCTCTGCATTGCTGTCAATTGAATATTAAATCGGCGATTGAATATTAAATTCTTTCCTGTAAAAGTGATTGATTCGCTAGCTCCACATAAGCAACTGTTCACGCAAACGGAATATACGGACTGTAAAACCTGTATTATGTTCATAACATAACCGGAGCTCTATCTGGCTCTCGCGCACTATCCATAACGCGCCCATTTTCCGCGAGCAAACGCTGGTCATTCCGACACAATAAGTAAACCATTACCGCGGGCAATTTCCTAAAAGGCCATTTAGCCTGGAGCTTTCGCCCTTCCGTCATATAACAGCGCAGAAGCTGTTCGTTACTCCACGCTAACGACACACCACAGTTATGCACACGAACCAGCAGGTCCTTATAATACACACCTAAGCAGTCCATAAGCTGTTGGTCCACTTTTAGCTGCTCCTCACTGTCCATGTTTCCCTCTAAACTCAGACCCACCGGATTTCTACGGTCTCCGGTCTACACTTGGGTATGTCGACCCGTTTTACAAATGTGTCTATATGGGGTGGATTCTAGCTTTCCCTGCATCCCAGCTATAGAGTAGAAAAACCGCTGTACTCACCACTGTTGCCATAGGTACACAGGCACCTACACCTATAGGCAAGACAGGCAAATGTAGTGTTGGCAGTATGACACTGAAGCGTCGATACGTGCTTCAAACTCGTAGCATAGAACCACTGTTTCAAAGCTTGCTTCGGAGCGGAAAAAATCACGTGACATATGACGTCTGAAGCAGTAACTGCTTCGCTCCCTGAATGAATCACCTGACTGGTTCGAGTGCGCCAATCAGCTGATTCACTGACTGACAGGTGGCAGGATGAGACAGTTTTGAATTTGAGCGCTATAAAGGCTTTATAACAGCCGTAAAGAATGCAGAATATGTGGGTTTTAGTAGGAGGTGTGTTTTTGCTGTCGAGTTGTTGTTTGTATTGCGTTGTTGTGGTGAATCATTATGGAGCCGACCAGGAAGAGAGGTCGTTCTGATATGTGGGAACACTTCAATCTGATCGCTCCCGAAAAGGTAGGTGTGCTGGCTGTACGTCAGAAAAGTAAAGTTACATACACAACAGTAAATATCAGTACAGTACTAGCCTATAGTAGGGTCTATCTCAAGTCTATTTTAAGTAGCATTACAGTAAATGTATGTATGATTAGTGTTGCCATAAGGCTATAGCAACCTATTCCATATTTCCCCAGCACTCTCCTCAATAACACAAAACACTCATTCATCAATCTTTATTTGTAAATACAGCATAATATACTGTGTGTGTGTATGTGTGTGTGTGTGTGTGTGTGTGTGTGTGTGTGTGTGTATGTGAGAGTGAGTGCGTGCGTGCGTGCAATTAACCCTCCTGTCCACTGACTAGCCAGCCTAATTTTGACTGCAGCCTCACACTTGGCCAGGAGAGGTCACCCTTACTGAAGCTTCGAGTACTGAACCAATTTTCAAAGCAATTGGCTCAAGTGGTTCAATGCTTCACAAAAGCTTCATTTGCCCATCACTAGGTAAATGCCCCCCCACTTTGAAAAGTGGGGTGGCAAAACTACTATTTTGCCGCCCCCACTTTTTCTGCTATGTTTAAGTCACAGCGTTGTTACATAGTATTTAGTTGAATATATTCAGCATAATATTTTATTAAAACCAAAATAAATAAATTTTATTTGTATTTAAATAATCGCATTTGAATTATTGTCCACCCCCTTTTCAACCCAAGTGGGATATTCCAACCTGGACTGCGGCAAGGACAGAGCAGTCACTGCACTAACGCAACAGCAGAACTAGCACCACGGTCCGTCATTCGTTGACACGAAATAGAGATGGCAATTTCGAACCTTTGAAACAGTTTTGAAACCTTTGAAACGACCACTGTTTGAAGTGTTCCGAATTGTTTCGAAACCAGATTTATTTCAGTAGTGTGCAGCCTTGTGGCAAAAACTTTTACTGCAGCTATTAAAATGTTTTGAAGTGAAACAAAACACATGGTTCATTGCCGGGGCGGAGCAGGAAAAATGTCACTGGTCACGTGACAAAAGTTTTGAAGCAGAGTCGTAAACCCGTGTCAAACCTGGAAGTTTCGAACGCGTTTGAAACAGTTCGAATCTGCATGTCGAAATTGCCATCTCTAGAAATAAACCACCAACTAAAAACCCCATGAAACGCCTATTTGCCCAGCAAACGCTATACAGTTTATGGGTTAAGAAAAGATAAAAGCCTTTAGGGGTATTTTTCTCTGAAGAACCAACTGTGTAACCTCAAAGTTGGAGGGAAAAGTGTAAATGTGCGTTAATGTTACCATGACTTTTCGTTTCCTAGCTAGTTACGTTTGCTGTCTTCGTGTTTGTTAACTTAGCACTAATTAAGCCCAGAGAGAACTGTTGAACTGGCCAGCTAACGTTAATGTCGAAATTGAATGTTTCAGGGGCTTTGGGTCAGGATTTCGCTGTCTTGCAAGTTAAAATCCTGTGTACGAATGTGAGGGAAAATCTGGTGGTCCGGTCACTGCTCATTTTCTAGAGATTGGCAGGGTTTTTGTGCGCCGCAGTCATTGTCTGGAGCTCCGAACAGAATAATCTGATGTATGGTTGAACTGTTCAGTTTTCGTGTCAGCACAGATTTCGTACTTATGTGAATGATGCGTTATTCTCGCCGATTCTGGCTTTGGTTTTGGGTCTCATGTTTTTATTAGCAGCAGTGTTTAGCGTTTGGGAAGAAATACAGCGTGAAAATGAGGTAAATCAAATAAAAACGCAAAACTATGAAATGTCAAGTCTTGCTTGTGTCGTCGTTAATGTGTCATATGCAAGGCTGCTTGGCGCACGAAAAACAACTTCAGCATGAAAACTGGTGAAGGCACCGTACTTCGTGAACATTCGGACATGGGGTTTACTTTCGCTCACATTTTTTAATGTTAAACCTATGTGTTAACTAAGGACAAGTAAATTAATATTAAAACATATTTAAGCAGCGCATTTAGGTTATTTCTGACCTTGCTTCTATCCATTCCTTCCTTAGTAGCACGAAAACAAACTCTTCATTGTAGTAGGCCTAAATTGGGCCTGTCCACACATAGCCTAAACACTGGTGTCCATGGTCACAAGCATAGGTGAATTTAGCCCCTTTGTAGGGCTGCTCGACCACTATTTAGCGCAAATTCTTGGGTTGCATTTGTGATTAGAATGAAAACCAGGATACACAGTGGTCCCCCAGGACGGTGTCTGGGATCCTTTGGGCTAACTGACAGAACCAATGTGCAGTCCTACTGGATTGTACTGGATGCAGTGCGTTTTGGCACATTGATGAAGTATGGTGCAATTTCACAAATTCTTCCTAACTGAAATCAGCTCATCTGCTACACTGCATCTGTTAGAGTGCGAAATTAGAAGTTATAGCTGGAACCTTCTTGAGATATTGAGTACAAAGATTGTCAATCACTCACTCACTTTATAGCCATATTAGCCTGGGAATAGGGAACATTTTTGTTTCTAAAATCACTGCAGTAACAAAAAGGCTGTCATACATAAAATAGCCTACATAGAGGAGGCTTCATAAACATGGTAAATTCATTTTTAAGAAGTTTTTAGGTAAAGATGCCCGTTATGGGCCTTCTTGGAAGTTCTTTGCAGCTTTAATATGGTTCATATCAATATCGGAATTATTTCGTATAGACCAACATTAGGATATATATGAAGAGTTTGTTTCCAAAACGCAATATATCCATTTCACTCATTTTGAGTAAATCAGCTTTTTCTATGTTGATGTCTATTGCATTTTATCAAAAAACACAAACTTTGACCATGAGAAATACATTTTATAGTATGAATTTCTAAAAACAGATTTTTGCACCATATGTAAGAGGCACAGGGCTATCGCTCTATGGTATTATCTCAATTTTTGTAATATTGGCACGTATTGCGTTTTGGAAACAAACTCTTCATATTGTGATTTAAATTTTGGCCATATCGTCCAGCCCTACCTAAACTGAGTCCCAGCACCCCTAAGAAATAAGAGTATAAACAGTGCTCACAGACTTATGATCAGATGTGACAGTATCAAAGGGAAGAAATTACTAATACATAAATGAAAAATTAGGCTATTCTGTGGAACAGTTCATTCCCCTTACTTGTGTCTCTCCTTCTTTTTCACAATCACTCACAATAAATAAATATTAAATAGATGCATTGATGCTACAAATAAATTGTATGTCTTGGTGCTTACAGTCAAAAAAATTTGACTTGGAACTTAAATATAAAAGCTTCAAAATTCAGGAAATGACCTCCATTTTTTACTGTTCTCATAATGCTTATATAAATGGGAGTAATTTCTAAGCTTCTTTGATTTTTCCTGTACTTTGAACATAATGCATGATAATGGGGGGAGAATTGTTAAAATGTTATCTTGCCTCATCTCTTTTAAGGAATTGGTCCAATGACATAGCATTGAGACTCATCACAGTATACAAATCAAATGTAAAATGTTAAATTTTGGGGAATGGAAAAATGGGGTGTGTGGAGATTTCTGTCAAATGTAAGCCATTCTGTAAGCTGCGAATGTTCATCGTTAAATCAAATTTAAAAAATTTTTTAAATTTTATTTTGGACTAAAGCTGTCATTTTCCACATTAAGGGACAAATACTCTGTTTTGTGAAGGAACTTTGGAGTAACACAGGGGAACTTGGTATCTGAGATATTAGACCTGTTAGGTAAATTTTGGTCACTGATTCTAAATATGCCATCAGTTTTTCTCCATCAACTTTGGTTTTCAAGATATGATATACTCCTAATTGTTATACATACAACCGATCGGGCACAAGCATTGATGACTACAATTATTGTTGCCTTTTTGTAAAAAAATAAATAAATGCCTTCATACAATTAGAATTTGTTTATGATTAAATTACATTCATGGAATCAGATAGTGGTGAAACTTTCTATGCTTGTTATCATTGACATATTTAAATATAAGTGCATTATCTCAAAACTAGAACTGCTAGAAGGAAATGAAGATTATATTCTTATTCAGCGGTGTGAGTGAATATAACTAGCATCAAGTCTAAAATCTGAGGCACCAAAAAACCTTTTTTTTCATTTGTTCCCCAGTGTAATCAATAAATTTATTAGGATATGTTTTGTCTAGGGGTGTGGGTGAATTGCCACCGGGTTTGTCGCACACCCTTCCCTCTGATCAGATTTTGCCCCCCCTTTCACACAAAGTTAGGCATCCATGCGTAGGTAGATAGCAAATTCGAGCTTGAGCTGCCTGACTTTCGCACTGCGTCCTCCACTTTCGCCGCTGCGTTTATAAGAACAAGTTCATTTCATTAGATTTATACACATGTACAGCGTTAGATTGCGGAATTTCCCCGCCGATTCCTTATCAGATGGCAGACGTGTCTCACGTTTCACTCTGGCGAGCCAGACCCGGAAAACTGCGTTCTGCAGCCTCGTCCCGCCCAACTCTGCCCTCCACAGAGCTGTCCAGTCAGAAGAAAGTGGGCACACGGGGAGTGGGGGCCATAGCAGAAGAGCCACTCCAATGAGGCATTTCAGGCAGAGACTACAATGGACTACAAATGGGGTTTTTTGAGGATGGCAGTATGAGCTAAATAAGGACCCTGTTTTGGACTTTGAATGATCAGGAGTACTCTAGGGGAGTCCAAGATCAAAATATAACCTTGGAAATATAGCAAAATAGGTCCCCTTTAATGTAGAAACGTTAAACAGGGGTATGAGTCAATAAAATATATGACTGCTTACGTAAAACCGTTATATAGTAGCATTGTCATCTATTTAGTAAATGACGTTTAGTTCCTATACGATACCATGATGCAGACAGCTTTACTTTTTGAGTATTATAAATAAAAATGAGTTCACAAGAGTAAACAATTTAACTGGCATTATTACAGCAGAGTAGATTAACCTTATATTAGGTATGTTTACAACCATGTTTTCAATAATTGTATTGGGCCTTTGCTGACATGTATTTCACTTCATAATGAGCCATACTGCCCTGTCCTTTCGCATTGTGTTTGTGTTTCACTGCAATTCTGGCATTTCAGGTTGAGGGTGTCTGTAAATTGGTTAATTGTCTCTTTTCCTGATTTACCTTCCCTGGCTTCCTCACATCCTTTCTCTCTCCTGTTTCTTGTCTCCCTTTGTTATTTGTGTATTCAGGTTTCTCTGTCTCCTTGTGTCATTGCCAAATTGCTAGATGTGCCTCTGTGTACTGTGCTACTCTCAAGCATTTAGTCTTGTACCCTGATTCTTCTCAGTTCCAACCTCTACCAAGTGTCATTTCCGTCTTGGCCGTCTTCTGTCTCTACCTGCCCAAGTCCCAAGATTCCTCAGTCTGATGTTCCTTCTCCCCCTCTGATTGATTGCTTGGCCTCTACTCTAGACCAGAACTTGGACAACTTTTTGCCTGCCACCTTGGATTCTGTCTGCCATCACCCAGCATCTGCCTGTCCATCAACTCTGCCCCAGCTGGCCCACATTGCTTGGTTTTTGACCCTGGACCATTGAACTGATTTTAATAAAACTCTGGTTATCATACTCTTGGGTCTCACGAGTGATTCCTTTCTTGCATTCCTGACACCATAAATTGTCGATCGGTGATAGATTAGGAGTGCAGGCTGGCCAGTCTAGCTCTCACACTCTCTGCTTTTGCTAGCCATGCACTTGTATTCATGAAGAATACAATTTTGCATTGTCTTGCAGAAAAATGCAGGAACGTCCTTGGCGAGAAAGACAACTTCTAAATGCAGCACTTGTTGTTCGAAAGTCTGTGTTCATTTATCTGTGTTAATGCTGCTCCTCCAAATATTCAATTCACCCATGCCATGTGCCCTTACACACCCCAATACCATGACAGATGCTGGCTTTCGAACCAGAGGCTGATAACAGCCTGGGCTGTCCTTATCATCTATAGTCTGGTGAACTTGCTGGCTGTTTCTTTCCAAGAATTACTTGAAATTTTGGCTTGTCAGGCCATAAAACACGTTTACATAGTTCTACAGTCCATTTCAGATGTATCCGAATCCTGAGAAGTCAGTGGTGCTTTTGGATGATAGTGTTCATGTATGACTTTGACTTTGCATAGTAAAGCTTTAATCTCAGTACTCAATGGTGTTGACTGTAAAGGCTTTTCCAAAGTACAATCCCAATTACAAAAAGTTGGTATGCTGTGTAAAATGTAAATAAAAACAGAATGCAATGATATACAAATCTCAAAAACTGACATTTTATTCACAATAGAACATAGACAACATATCAGATGTTGAAAGTGCAATAGTTTACCATTTCATGAAATATATTTGCTCATTTTGAATTTGATGGCAACAACACATCCCAAAAAAGTTGGGAAAGGGCCATGCTTACCATTGTGTAGCATCCCCTCTTCTCACAACAGTCTGTAAACATCTGAGAAGTGAGGAGACCAAATGTTGAAATTTTGAGAGGAATGTTGTCCCACGCTTGTCAGATGTAGGATTCTAGAAGCTCAACAGTCATGGGTCTTCTTTGCCGGATTTTTTGTTTTTGTGTTGCGCCAAATGTTTTCTATTGGTGAAAGAAAAACTGCGCATCCATGCTGTTTTTCACGGATGCAGTATGTGGTTGCATTGTTTTGCTGAAATATGGAAGCCCTTCCCTGAAAGAGATGTTGTCTGGATGGGAGCATATTTTTTTGTAAAATCTCTATATACTTTTCAGCACTGATAGTGCCTTTCCAGATGTGTAGGCTGCCCACGCCATAGGCACTAATGCAACCCGATACCATCAGAGACGTAGGCTTTTGAACTGTGCGCTGATAACAAGCTGGATGGTCCCTGTCCTCTTTAGTCCGCATGGCACACCGTCCATGGTTTCCAAAAAGAATTTCAAATTTTGATTTATCATTCATCTATTCTCCTCAGTCCATTCTACATGAACTTTGGCCCAGAGAAGACGGCAGTGTTTCTGGGTCGTGTTCACATATGGCTTCTTTGCATGATACAGCTTTATCTTGAATTTGTGGATTGCATGGCGAACATGGCATGTGTTCACAGATAATGATTTCTGGAAGTGTTCCTGAGCCTATGCAGTGAATTCAGTGCAGAATCATGCCTGTTTTTAATGCAGTGCTGCCTGAGGGCCTAAAGATCACAAGCATCCAATATTGGCCTTCGGACTTGTCCCTTGCACACAGAGATTTCACCCGATTCTCTGAATCTTTTGATAATATTATGTACTGTAGATTCAAAGTCTTCACAATTCTACATCGGGGAACATTTTTCTGAAATTGTTCCACAATTTTTAGAGGCAGTTTTTTGCAGATTGGTGAACCTCTGTCCATCTTTACTTCTGAGAGACTCTGCCTCTCTAAAATTCTCTTTTTATACCCAGTCATGTTACTGATCTGTTGCCAATTAACCTAATTAGTTGCAAAATACTCCTCCAGCTGTCTTTTATCAGTACCACTTTCTTTTCCAGCCTTTTGTTGCCCCCCTCCCAACTTCTTTGAGATGTGCTGCTGCCATCAAATTCAAAATGAGCTAATATTTTTCATGAAATGGCAAAATGTCTCACTTTCAACATCTGATATGTCGTCTATGTTCTATTGTGACTAAAATGTCAGTTTATGAGATTTTCAAATCATTGCATTCTATTTTTATTCACATTTTACACAGCATCCCATCTTTTTGGAATTGGGGTTGTAGTTCCAAGCCCATGTTGTGATGCCCAATACAGTTGTATGACAATTCTCAAAACACTGACATCTGAGGGATGGGAGATCACGCGCATTCAGAAATGTTTCTCGGCCTTTCCCTTTATGTACCAAGATTCAGGCAGATGTCTTTCATCTTTTAATTATATTATGCACTGTTGAGGATGAAAAGCCCAAAATATGTCTGCTTTGCCTTTGGGGAATATTGTTTGCTAACTGGTGAATTTCAAGCTTGCACATCTGTTGGAACTTGTAACATCATTAGTAGTCCTAAATTGCCCCTGTACCACCTTTTCTGGAGCGCATTGCTGTCATCAGATTTGATATGAGCCTGTATTTTTAATAAACCATTGAATTCACAAGTTAAAGCATCAAATAATGTGTTGCATTGTTATCAAAAGAGAAGAGGGAAAATGGACTTTTTAAATCACTCCTTTTTATTTTATTGGCATTTTGTGTAATGGACCAATTTCTTTGGAATAGGAGTTGCGTATTGCAAAGTAAGAAATTAAGCATCATGCAATATGGAATTTCATTTTTTTCAGATTCAATTTTCTGATGAATGCAATAAAATATTGTGAAGCATCTGATCTGTCTACTGAGACGTGAAGTAAAACACAGCTGTGGAACTGAAGTATCGATTTTGGTATCTTTTCTTTGATAGTTGAAGATGTCTTCAGTTTTAGAACGATCAACCATAACAGGATCGGTAGTCCCACAGCAAGATGGGGAGAATGGGGGTTTGTTGGGTGTAAGTGTGTGTGTGTGCGTGTGGCGGGGGTAAACTAAATTTTGTTACAGCTGTTTATCTTTTAATCTGGGGCCGTCAGATCTTGTGCTCTTTGATGGGCCACTCAATCCTCACGAACGACTGAACTAAATCTTCCCTTAATCTACAGCCTTATTAGTACACCCTTCTTATGCATGTAAATCGGGTGCAGTCATTTTCATATGCAGATGGATTATTAAAAGCTGCAGAGGAAGAGGGCCTCTCCGAACAATAAACAACAAAGCGATGGCAGATCACAACAGAAGTGGTGGCAAAGCGAGGGCTGAACAAGTACCGCAAAATTGACAGGCCATCGTGACGAGGATTTAATGGGAAGCAGGAGCACTCTGCATGAGAATATATGGGTTTGTCTTATCTGGGTGATGTGTCATTAGCATATCATGACAACATTGATTTCTTCATTACCCGTAATGAAATTTCCTCTTAATGGCTTCTAATTAGTTTCAATTGGTGATCAGGTAATTGTAGCTCTGATTTTTTTTCTCCCTTAGAATAACTTTACCAAACTATTTTAACTATTTGATGTAAAATATGATTTTGCTGTGAGGGCAATTAATGTATTCTGTCAAGTGTGCAGGTTTTATTTTGAGATGTAATTAACAAAAAATTACTTGATATAAATTAATTATGTTCCAACTCTGATTTGGTTTTGCAAATAATTGACATCTAACGCATGTTAAACACATGAAAGAACAAAGGTTTTAATACTATTACCCCAGAATTTAACTCGTTTAACAGTTAACAGTACTTTAAAGCTCTGGTTAAACTTCATTTTAATTTTTAGTATTCTTGCCTTATAAATAGTTTACACATTTTGAGAGAAATGTAAGTTATTTATAAGCGACAACACTGTTGCAGAATTTTAAAACACATTTAGCGGACGTGGAATTTTTACTTTGAAAACGTTAACCTCTGAGTACACTCTTTAACAAGTCATCACTCACTTATGATGGATTGTCATTACTCTCAATGTTCACAAGGACTGTGCTCCACGACAGGTATGCTGCTCGCATTGCAAATTTATCCAAAAACCACACCGACTCTGTGGACACCGACGTACCAATATCAGTATTTGGATGCTGGGGCGATTGAATTCAGTGACATGAAACCGCAGACACTGCGAGCAACCACACAGGTTTTTCGTGTTCCGTAATCTGATTAACCACCGGAGTTCAGAGGGGATTATAGTTCATCTTTCCCCATTATTAATACTTGATAATGCTTGGCATGTGGCATGACGCAGGCTGCATTTTGGGCCCTATCTGTGCCATATGCATACTGGCCTAATCTTACAGTTCCAGTTTTAAATATAAAAATTTAACGCGACAATAAGCAGGGTAAACAATATTTTATCCCAAGGAATATAGGTATTGCGTCGCTTCTCGCAACCGCGTGCCGCAAAAATATTGTCCTACTTTTGATGGTCTGGCTCCCGACTCACGGTACCCTACTGCGTTTTTATGAATCAAGGCATTTATTTATCCATTACCACATGGCACTTCGATAAGACTGTGTTATCTCCGCCGCTATCTAAGGCTTCTGTTCATTTCCATAAATTATCTCGGCATAATTATGTGCCCAGATGTCCAACGTGTGCCCCGAATTATCGCCTAACTAATGAAACTGTACTATAATTTAATAATAGCTGATTACAGAGGATCAGAAATTGTTACGTAAAAACACACAAAACCACAAAATTTGGAAATATTCTCCCCCTGCACAAGCCAGTGCGTTACGGTAATTTCTTATACAATATCCCCTTAACATAAATTATTATATGCAGTTTACAATCTGAAGAATAGGCTATAGGTGGATATCGGCATCAGATAAGGAGAGCAAGCATCTTTGACATTATTCTGTCAGCTAACCTCAAACGACCTGCTCTGACTTGACACGCGCCCAGCTGTTCAACATTGCATGTTCGGCTCTACAGGGCATCATATTTTGTTTTATAATTTTCCTAACCTTTAAAACAGCTCGTGTCACACGTAAAACATATGGCATAAGTTACAACGTCAAACGAGAGAGGGAGGTTTCGCAATGCTCAATCAGTCTTTTTTACCCCCCTTTTTTTCTCATTTTAAGCAATACAGCGCTACCACCTGAGCAGGGCGCCCCATTGCCTGCTGATCGTCGATATATCGCCGCCTGAAAGAATGGGGGAGACATCTGGTACTTATAAGATATATATATATATATATATATATTAATAAGCTGTTGACTTGAGGTATTAGAGGTTAGAGAATATTAAATGCCGGCTTACTAATTATTTGCGCGGAAAATTGAATTCGAGGTTTTATCTGCGCATGCTCAGAGTTAGCTCTATTACTTGAATTACATTGACTTTCTATTAGGCTAGCAACCTTTTTTCTATTAGCAAGTCTAATTGACATGATAATGTTTAAAACAAAAAAACATCCCAAGGGCTAATACATGTCTCAATATTGTGAAGAAAGCATTTTGCTGTTTGCTTTCTTCGGATCAACTTGGCAACCCATTGAAAGTGAAATAAACTGAACAAACCTTTTACTTGTTGAGAAAAGTCCAAGCTGATTCCTTATAAACATAGAAAAATAAATATGAATTATTCAAAACTAATTGGTATAAGCAAATTGCCCACTAGACTTTCGAGATTGATGAGCGGCTCTTCGCAAATCAGATGGCTATTTCAATTGTAATGGTAATTATCATTTGAAAAAGATTCCATCATCTTATCCCTGATGTGTTAATTCAACATTAAATATTTTCGAATAACTCGTGATAGTATGCATTCAGATGTTAGAGTAGAGCAGCCTATTTACTGTAAAACATATTTTAGCGCTTTATTACATTCATAAAGTTGGCGTAAATAAACACCTTAAGATTTTTCTGAAAAAAAAAAAAAAACAAAAAAACAAGTGGTGCCAGGCACAACAAACCCCGCCCCTCGCACATACTTTCATCTACTTGCACGAAATTCAATAGGGATCTATTCTGGGTCAGTGGCAATCCCTATACCGAATTTGGGGTGAATCTGGCCATTAGTTTTGCCACTAGAGTGTTAAAAAACAAACACACAAACAAACGCACAAACACACAAACAAACCGAATCGAAAACAATAGCCCTTCCCTCACCCTTCGGGTGGGGCGGGGTAAAAATCTCGCAAATTACAGTCTTGCCAAATCAAGAGAATGCACAGTGGATGTATAAAGTGTACCAGTTACCATCATGACTCTATTTAAGAGCATTTGGCTCGAAAAATGTGGGCTATATGGCTAGGCTAATGATTTTTTTTGCCGGTACATTCTTTATTAGCCTAAATATCTATTTCCTCGACCTTGATTCAGCTTTAGGTCCAGCTAAATTATTTCCGTGGTGCTGGTAAGTGTTTGGCTGCTTGACGTGCACCCATTCAACAATACAATTCAGCTTGCCATTTTAGGGTGCTTCATTTAAAAAAATAGATTAGCTGGCACTTGAATTTAATTCTGTTGAACTCGTTCTACGACTACTGAGGCTATATGCGGGACTTGCCATAATGACTTCATCCAAGCACTATTAATACAGGGATAATTTTATATTCAAATAGAACCGGGTCCAGTTCTAAATTGCCCCAAATTAAGCTGATTTGCTTCAAAAGAGGGCTTTATCCCACAGATAAGACCTTTCACAAGCTGATGAGGTTGGGATTATAGTTACTGAAAATGGGGCGCACATGGAGAGATCCCGCATTTTAGGTACAAGTAAAGCTGAAAGTAAGACTTCATTTTGTATTGATTTTTGCTTTTACACGTGCTACTACAGGTTATGACCCAATCTTTTTAAAAACTCTCGCTCTCTCTCTCTCTATCTCTCGCTCTCTCTCTCTCCCTGCCACCGTCTAAAACTTATGTCAATCATATTAAGCAAAATAACTATACAATGAACCTATTCTGAAATATTGAAAAACATTTAACGGCATAATTTGTATAATATTTGTCTTCACACAATTGGCACCAGTGCATTATTCAATGCATTATTTTCTGCATTAATATTCAGGGCAACATTTTCTTCTTTGGGAGTCTATTCGTATTAAAAATCAATCATATTAATTTTACCCAGCACTTTCAACGCAATAATCCATGCTCACCATTACAATTTTAAAAACAAACAGCGTATCCGTATTCAAAATTAGTCTTCATTGCGCAAATCATCAGAATTACCTGCAAAGCCACTGAATACAGAATTGTGCGCGGGGAATATACAATAAAATGGGGATGTTTCGTCAGAGAACAAGATTGGTGTAAACAAAAAAAAAAAAAACACACACACACACACACACAAACATATTAGCCAAGTCAGTGAGCGTGTGTCGGCTATAGTCTGTGAACAGAACAGACAGGACAATATACGACCACACGTATACGCACGTACACACACACACACACACACACACACACACACACACACACACACACACGCACACAGATATTGTGTGTGTGTGTGTGTGGTCATATTGTCCTGACTGTTCTGTTCACAGACTATAGCCGACACTTCCACACTCACTGACTTGGCTAATATAAGCCACATTTTTTTAAACTGATGCCTTATTTAACCTATGACAATAAAAAAATACAAACATTTGATGCTCTGACTGCGTCTTTGTCGATTGTGTAGTGACAAGCGGAACAATTTTCAGTAGAAACGCTGTCCTGCTCCATCATGAGACAAATTAGCTAGACGTAATCGGCATCAAGTTCATATTTGCGCATTATTATTTTCTTCCTTTAGCCGATACCCCCCAGATAGGCCTACTTTGACATTCGTTTGCAGTGACGCCGTGACAGTAATATTCATGTAAATGTGAAATTAGCGGCTTTGCTGGAAATTAATGAGCGCCCAATTTGTCAATCATGACTTTTATTATGGGATAATGTTTCACTTCGGGGACAAATACAGGTTGGGTATTGTAAGCCTATGAGACGGAGTGAGAGAGATCGCGCGCGCGCGTGTGTATCTGTGTGTTTTTGCGTGTTTGTGCGAGTGCGTGTGTGCGTGTGTTTGTGCGTGTGTGTGTGTGTGTGTGTGTGTGTGAGAGAGAGAGAGAGAGAGAGAGCAAAAGAACAAATTTTATTTTTTGTCAATGATTGATGAATATAGGCTACTGCAAATGAAATTACTATTTAATTTTGCATTTCATTGTATTGTATTTAATAGTCGTTTCTTCATTTGCATGTGTCGCATTCATTATAAGCCCAATTAAAAAGGGTTCATTTCACGATTATTATTATTATTATTATTATTATTATTAGAGCGAATTTTACCGCGCCAAATTTTGTATGCTACGTGTTTCGGTGTCTAAATTATACGTTTAGTTCTAAAATCTCGATTCCTGGAAAAATAATCGAGCGTTCATAAAAACTGAATTCTCTGTCGTCCCTTTCAAGTCCGATAAGTACTCTAACTCAGGGACCTCAAATTTCCCATATCTAAAAATGAATGAGTATAGCAATGTAGTAAACATTCGCTCGGTGTCCATCACTAAAATGTGTTTCAATGAAATTCCTAATTGCTTCCTCGCTGCTGATTGGTTGCTGAGTTCTGACCCTTATTGGGTTGGACCTGTTGGATAAAAAGGACATTTCTAAAGGGATCACGAGCACTGCGTAGTGGAGCGTGCACTGGGGACCAAGTTGTTTTGGGGGAAAAAGGAATATTATGAAAGACACTATGACAGGGAAAGAAGGAGTCGTGCTTTCGGAAAGTTTGAACAAACCGAAAACATCTTCATCCTCTGAGAATGGGGGTGCAAACAGCCACCAGCCGTCAAAGACAAATGCTACGCACCCTCCCAGGTGCACGGGATTCGGGATCCAAGAAATTCTAGGACTGAATAAGGAACCACCGTCAGCGCCACGAAGCCCACTGGAGTCTCTACCGGCTGGGGCGCACCTGCTGGCGGCCAGGTCGATGCTCGGTCCGGCTGGTGTTGGGGTCGGGATGGGATTAATTGGCCCAGGAGGAATCCCCTCGTTCTACACTCAACCTGCATTTTTAGAAGTCTTGTCAGACGCTCAAAATGCACACCTGCAGCCACTCAGCAGGACCGTGGGACCGTTGGACTCCAGCCAAACTGCGAGCTCAGGTATTCTATAGAAACCAAAGGCTGCTGCAAGTGCAGTGCGTATAGGCAAATAACAGGCGCAATAGCATAAGAAACAATGCTCTAATATGTAATATTAATGAAAAATTTTCCTATTCGTGACAAAAATGAATGATTCCACTGTGCCTGGTAACCTTCCCTGTCTATTTTAATGATCTGTAATCAGGCTATGCTTCTTTATTTTGTCACGCAATATGGCTATTCTTTTATTGCGGCATTTAGTTTTCATTGTATAATAATGACGACGATGATGCTAGCGATTTTCATTAGGCCATTATTATTATAATTATAATAATTATTATGATTATTTAGAGAATGTGTGTAATTTTGTGGCAGCGTTAACATTAGACAAATGGTGCCATTGCTTAGAAAGATCTTGGGTGTTACAGAAATCAATTACAACATTTCCAAGAGATTTGAATTAATTTATTAATATACAAATGTGTGCCTCTCTAAAGCAATTAATTACGTTTCAATATAGCAATTGACTGATTAATTTTTTTATTGCTCGTCACACCAACCCGCTGTCTGTCTCAGGTATTCAACTATCCCTGTTCTGAAAACAATATAACGCAATCAAATTATAATTTGAAGTGACAATTTAATTAATAGCAATAACTTCAATGTCTTCCTGTTTGATGCAAATCTTTGCTGTTCACCCACGATATTTATGTTATTGTTGATTCTGTTTTTCAGATTCAGACGTATCTTCCAGTGAAAGGAAAATATCGAAACCTTCATTGAGTCAGAGCAAAAAACGAAAGAAAAGGAGACACCGGTAAAAGTTCAAGTTAAATTGCATTTAAAAGCGATGAGTGAATTTTATTAGTGTCAAAAACGGATAGGTTTGTGGATGTGAGAGTATGAAACACTAAACGACAGTTTGTGAACATGCTCATAATGAAGTACAATCGCTTTCCGAGTTGGTCATTTTGGAAAATGTTCTACTTAAATCACTAATATCCAGGATATAATTTCTCAGTGTTGCAGTCATCTTAATTTTGTACTGACGTCACGTATCTTGGCCTGATAAAGGTTACTACACATACTAAACTTTCCCATGACAAAAATAAATAAATAAATAAAAATAAAAAATTGAGTCGGCTACATCACCGAAATGTTTCATTTTTCATTGCGTCTTTGAAAATAAAAAAACATACAGTAGGCCAATCGTTAATACCGCTATTTTGTCTGCTTATATGACGATTTAATTGCTTCGACCTTTTGTTTGCGAAATTATATTTAGCTTGTTACACGGGTGTATGAATTTCAAAGCTATACATCAATGTCACCGTAGGCTTTATTACCCGAAATGCACTTGACTAAATGCATTTCCGTTCTAACGTACTTCGCCAAAATAGAGTTGCAAAACTTTGTCGTTTAGGAGACGAGTAGTAATCCGCAAACGCTAAAAATCTTTCTTTAAATTAATCGTTTTCAATATTTCCTTATGCGATCCTTGGAAGAGTCTTACTTTATCCAACTTAAAACGATCTCTAAAAAGATCCTTGATTGCTTTCACTGTATTATTATTTTTCTTTGAAATTCCTAGCCCCGTTTTTTAAAATCTGTTTATTTGTTTCAAAAATCCGAAAAAAATCCGAAAAAAAGAGTCTAAGGCACTCTGGTAGTGGAAAAAAGTAAAAAGCCTTTATTAAATGGCTAATGCATCGGCAAGATTAAAAAGCGCACCTACGCGTTACGGCCATACAGGCCTTCATCAGGGTGTTTGTTTGTCTGTTTCCTTTCTGTCTGCTCGATATGTGTTTGTGCCTCCGACCACCCTATGCATATCCCTATATTTTTGCTACCTAGCCAGGTTATCTTTTTAGTTATTTCTAGGTATAGCTTATGTCCTTCGCATGTAACTTTCCTTTGATTTTAATCCAACTTGTATTACGTGTGTGACATAAAAAACCATCATCGTCTAGAAGAAGAAGAAGAAGAAGAAGAAGAAGAAGAAAAATAACAATAAAAAATAACAATAATAATAATAATAATAATAATAATAAGACGTCTTTTCACGTTAAAACATGAAAACACTCAAAGGCGTGAGGTAAAGGTTTTGATTTAATTATGGTTCTCACCCACCAGGATGTTTTCTGGTATGACATTTTTTTTCTTCGCTTATGATTCGACGATGAATTTGCGTCATTTTTGAGCGTCACAATTAAATTTCAATGAACACAGTGAAATGGAACAGAGAGATACAGACTGCAGCTGCCGATCCAATCCTGTGTAAGAGCCTGAATATAAGTAGCCTACTGTAAGCATAGAAAGTAAACCGACGGAATATAGCCTACTGTAAAAATTGATTTGGCAAGTTAAAAACAACAAAACAAATATAACAATACGAGACACACGGAACACACAATCTTACAATAATTGTTTATAGGGGTCTCGTCAAATTATGTTTTTAAAATATTTAAAGAACAATGAAAGCTGCTCGTTAGAATTAAAAATACCAAAAAGAAGAGCCGATGGTGATTAATTAATTATTCTTATTTTTCAGAACAATTTTCACCTCTTACCAGTTAGAAGAGTTGGAAAAGGCCTTCAACGAGGCACACTATCCCGATGTCTATGCAAGAGAAATGCTAGCCATGAGGACAGAGCTACCAGAGGACAGAATACAGGTATCAGAATCCCTTCAAACCTTCGTTTTTCTGTGCAAGGCTATTTAATGTAGGCTGGCAGAAGATTAGGCCACGTAAGTAGCCGAGATTTATGACGATACTGTTAGAACACATCTCAATTACTCTGCCGGTAATATTGTCACCATACAATTTCCCTGTTATGAGCAAAATACCGTAAATAATGTCTCAGTGTATATCAGCGCCAAAACAGAGGCTTTGCAATATCTGGCTAGGGTGTGATCCCATGAAATAAGAAAATTTTTTTTATCAAATTGGATGCATCATTGGAAAGAGAAAAAAAGCGCCCGCAAATATATCACTCGTAAAATTGGGAGTTTAAATGATACAATTTAAGCGCCAACTGCATTGATAGACCGGTATTTCACAGACATATAAACAAAAATGAGCAAATTTAATGTTATAGCCTGGAACTGGTCTTAAAGGCTCAATCATTAAAAACAGAACCGTAAAGTGTAACTCTGACGCTGATCATTCTTGTATAGACTAATACCATTGCAATAATCATCCGGTTCTGAAAACAAACCAGCAAGCAGCTGTGGTCGCAAATATAGCCTATCTTAGCCTGATACTCCAACTGGTGAAAAAAATTGTCTGTTTCAAGTGTTGTGCCCTTGGATGCCTGCGTAGAACTGAACCAACTGAACCATGTTAAGCTCACATTGTATGTTGTTTGGGATATAAATGGGCCACATGACCAAGATAGAGGGAGGGTATTAAATCGGCCTCAGTGTCCGTGATGTTGTTTGCGCACCATTTTGCAAAACAGTATGCTGCTGGTCTGTTATTTTAAAAAATGCATTGTTTTAAAAACCAAATTTTAAGAATTATGTTGTTTGAGACCTGCAATCTTTTCTGAAATAAGTTTAAGTCACACAGTGGCTTTTATTTTTCTTTTTTCTCCAGAAATTTATTGAACAGCTCGCTTAAGAAAGGTCGGTTTTTAATAAAATATTTTCATAACCTTGGTATTTTGTGTCAATTGTGAGACTTGCAGCGAAACAGCATTTAAAGAGAGGGAAATTTGAAAAGCAATATTAGTTACATCATAGAATAAGAACACCCTAGTGAAATTTCAACGCTATTTCTTGATTTTGGTAATATTGTATGAATACATATAGCCTTCATACAGTGGGCAAGTGTTAGCGATCTTTCATCATTTATCTTTCAACATTATCAATTAACAAAGAACATTAATTTAATTATTAAGCGTGGGCTTTATATTTAAAATATTCATGTGACATTTGCGAAAGGAAAAAAAAACACCCATTTATCCGGTATGGGTTAGTTTGATTGAGAAATTATATTTGCATACGTCCCTTATACGTCTCCAAACCTGATATGGACTGAACCACTCCCCTCCTTCCTTCTCCTACAGTAAATGAGTGGTATACTGTCGAGACAAGGTGGCAGCTATTATCGTAAATGTCTGCCACTCAGAGGCGTCGGGTATGCCCCGGTATATCGATCGGTCCACGGAGCCTCGATTCCATTTTGCCTCTTAAAAATATCCTGTCTTTCCCTCCCCAAAGAAAAAAGAAAAAAACAGAATGGTCGTGTGTGCGCGTTCACACACACACACACACACACACACACACACACACACACACACACTCTCTCTCTCTCTCTCTCTCTCTCTCTCTCTCTTTCTATCTCTCTACCTTACTACCTTAATCTCTGGTCCTAGCAAATCTGTCTCATCAGGCTCAGTAAGATGTGAAACATTTTTTTTTTTTTCTCCTAGAATAGAACTAACGACCTAATCAGGCAATCAAGGCGGGAGAAGATTGCAGTGTGACCCGGATCATCCATCTGCCAAGCCGCCTGTTAATTTCATTTTCATTACGTCTCCTCTCGGCAGAGAGAAAGATAGATAGATAGATAAATAAATAAATAAATACATGCGTACATAGATTGATGGGCGAGGGACAGCTACCTAGATAGATAGATAGATAGATAGATAGATAGATAAAGCGCTATTCCAGCTCTAAACAAAATTAACACCCAATTTTCTCATCGAGTGTAATTAGTTAAATCAGATGAGCCCGCCATGTCCCTCGAGGCTCGCAGGCTCGAGATTCGGGGAGTTAAAATGAAATAACTACATTGAATTAATTAGCATGGGTCAATGACGGAGCTCCCCGGGGCTTCGCTGGTTTAATTTCCCGTGATATTTGCGCGCCTGTCGACCATCGATTGGGCTTGAAATTAACTTATTTTTCAATCAGCCTCTGCGTGCCCCTGGGGTCGCGTCTCCTCGCGCTGCCTTTTCCCTTTCTTCAAACCACCATCTTAGGTTCCCTTTGACTGCAGGAGAAGCAATTTTTCATCAAAAATCCCATCTATTGTATAAGATAAGGGCCATCATCAGAATCACCAAAAGTGTTTCAAAACGGTTTTGATAATTTTTTATTTAATGTCTAACTCTCAAGTACACAGAAGCCCTTTATGTGTACCCTCTCTGCTCATAAACACATGCATGCGCACATGCGCAGAAACATACACGGATGCACAAAGCACGCGCGCACGTTCGCGCGCGCACACACACACACACACACACACACACACACACACACACACACACTAATTTTCTGCTGTCCATACACAAGTGCCAGAGGCGAAACAGTGCTGGTGCTGTGGAAATCAATTTCGATGCTGTGCTCAGTAAGCTGACGGATTGCCCCAGGCTTCAGCACCCAGAGCGAGAGCCACACACAAGGCTGTTAGCAGGTTAAACATCCTGACATGTCACTGGCTATCAATCTGCTTTACAGCATGGGAGGGGGCCTGCAGGAAGCAGAGATGAGTTACTAACTCTCACACACGCAGACACACACAGATACACACACACACACACACACACACACACACACACGCACTTGTGCGTGTGTGTGCCGTGATTGCCAAACAGTCTAGAGCAGAGGGTAATGAGGCACAGGTGTTTTATCATTATTTGTGCACTGGTGCTGTCAAACCAGTTTTTAGGTTGCTCAGGAAAATAAAATTTGTAACACTCGGAGTCTGAAACACATGGAGTCAGCCACCATCAAAGAATTGGGCAAATTTAGTTTGCAGTCATCTAGAATGGCTGCTTCCCATTAGCATTTAGATTCTACTACAACTTGGATTTCATACATTTGGATGATGGGGGCAAGAAGAATTGTGCTTACAGAGGATATAGGGGAAGATAACATGTAGTATTTACTTCCTCCAGCAGGAGTCACTGTAGGGGGCCTCTTGCAGATAGCAACTTTGGCTAATGCAGTGGTTCTCAAATACGGTCTTAGCGCCCTAATGTGTATGCTGGTTTTTGTTCCAACCATAAATGCAATTGTAGAATTTTGAAAAGTTGTTCATTTGTCTTAATTGGCTGCATTCCATGTTTACAGCAGTTATGTGCCATCTTAAACCACATTTTGATGGACACATCCATTGTGCCCTTGAGCATATTGTGCTTATTTTTCTGTATTGTGGGGATTTTTAAACAGATCAAATTAGACTGAGAAAATCAGTAAGCTCCTCATTAGGTTGCTGAACAGTGGTGTTTTGAGTTCTTTCCAAATTATTTGCCAGAACTTAATAAACATGAAACAAAACAGGTGTGGCTGTATTGTTTGCCAAATAAATTGTTAGTTTTTGTAACCATGTGTAAGAAATTCAACCAATGAGGAACCTATTGATTGTTTACATTGATTAAATGTTTGGTTAAATTGCTTTCCTCTGCACTTATTTATACTAGAGTGGATATGAAATTTTTATTCTTCATCGCATGAATAGATTTTTCAAATGTGGCGTAAGATGATAAATAACTGCTCCAAAAATAAATCCACCTAATTAAGACAAATCAACAGCTTGTTAAAATCTTAAGATTGCAGTTGTGGCTGGAACAAAAACCAGCATACAGAGTGGGGCGCCAGGACCAAGTTTGATAACCACTGAACTCATACAAATGGTGAATGCCAGTCCTGGTGGCGTTGTGCTTGAGATGTGGGCTTTCTTTCATTTTTCCATTGCTCAATTATTTCTCTCTAGGTGTGGTTCCAGAATCGGAGAGCTAAGTGGAGGAAGAGGGAGAAGTGCTGGGGTCGCAGTAGTGTAATGGCGGAGTATGGCCTGTATGGTGCTATGGTGCGCCATTCTATCCCACTGCCTGAATCCATTCTCAAATCTGCCAAGGATGGCATTATGGATTCATGCGCCCCCTGGCTTCTCGGTAAGGCACTGCATCATCTTCTCACTATTTTCCACCTGGCCCTCCTCTTTGTTTCAGTTCACATCACTCTCATTTCTGTTACAGAGATTGTCCTGCTGCTTTTTCACTTGAGTATCTGCCAGAGACAGAGATGGAGATACAAAACCTATAAATCAACCTCCTTACACAAAAGGGGGAAGAGATTTCTGCACTCATTACCTCACTGAAGTGGTCATTGACTGAACTGAGTCATGCCTCTATTGCCTTAATGTGACTAATACATGAGCATGATGTGTCTCGCATTTCCTGAAGTTCAGCATCTTGACTCTGAGTTTTAATGAAAGAGTGTCGTAAGTGACTACTGCTGTCCAGGCCCTGTCAGTGTGACAACGATTTGAGAAGTACAGCAGTACAGCCAACCTGACTTAATCGGGATGGCTTTGGAAAATCCCTGCATTAGCCTCACTTGTCAGTCAATTGATTACCATGAATCAATGTGCTGCCTGCATCTGAAAGTGAAATTTGTTCCTGGAATGCAATGCCACACACTCATGCATCCACCCCTGTGCACGCACAACAGAACTAAATTCCCTGGGCTACGCAGTGAGCTATAGCTACTCTCTGAGAGGTGAACCAACAAAATCATACACACCGTTACAATGTTTTTTGCCAGTCTCTAAGGAAGCATATAGTAATGGTGTACTAATAAAAGGAAGGACATTGCTTGGCATTCTTCATTTACTTTAAATGATCAAATCAAGAACATTTTTGACCCATGGGTAAAAATACAAGGGTTGATGGGTTCCTTCATCATGCAGTCAGTAAAAGGAAAGGTCAAGAATATCAACTGATCAAAATTAATTAATGAACAACATAATAAATGAATGGTCCACAGAAAGACATAAAACTATTGCCGTTCTCCAGATTAAATTGTGACATTCCCATCCGCTGTTTTTTTTTTTAATGAGCAGAGGGCACTCATAAAGAGGAAAGAAAGCATCCAGTCGTTATATTTCCAGTTATGTGATTAATAATTAAACATACTGTGCCTCTTTATTTTTTCTTCAAACACAAAGAATAAGGCACTAGAAATTGCATTCTGTAAAAGCATGTAGTGGCTGCTGTATTTACATTAGAAGATGAAAAGCATGTGGACACTTTTTGGTCTGGGCTGTTTTGTATGGTTCAAGTTCAAGGCCTATTGAGTCCAACTGAAGAAAATCTTGACATTCTACCAAACTATTACATTTGAGATGATTCAACTCTTCCAAAAATTTACTGAGTGAGCAAAGTCCATAGCTTGTCAAGATTCATGCAGATACTTTAATGGTCAGCACAGATCCAAGACCTAAATCCCATAAAACAACAATCAACTGGAATGCTGAATCTGAACCAAACATAATAATACCTTAAATATCCTCTGTCAAATTCTTACACATTGGCAATTAGAATTATCTTAATTTCTGACTGCACAAATCCCAGAAGAGCCTTCATCATGAACTTCCTCATTATTCCTGTCATAAAGAACACTTGTGAAATTACTGTATTCATTTCACTTTATTCTACATCCTATCTCACTTATCCATTATGATTTTAGAGGCAAGGGCCAAAATAAGCTTCCAAGTTCCAAATACCTGCCATTTCTTTCTCAGGAAGGCAGGCAGATCTTACTCTGGACTCTTCATGTCAGCTTACTGTTTTCAGTTCAAAATGGCTTTTACTGTATATGACCAGGTGCTTATCTTGATCTGAATACCTACAATTCTTTACAGGGATGCACAAAAAATCCTTGGAGACAACTATGATCCCGACAGCTGTGAATCAAGATGTCGCCCAACAGCCCACCAATCAGAAAGCTGATGAACGAGAGCAAGAGGAGAAGAGAACAGAAAGCAAGTCACCCATTTCCAAAGAGGAACTGAGAGAGAACAGCATTGCAGCACTCAGGGCAAAAGCACAGGAGCACAATGCCAAGGTGCTGGGAACTGTTACTTGTGACGGACTGGGGCATAAGATGGAGACAGAGGCAGGGGAGGAGAAAATCACAGATCCTTTAAGCCCAGCAGAAGATGAAAAAAGTTCATGAAATATTTACCTGACAAATGACTTTCTTTTTACTTAAGAATGTTGCAGCAATCATGCAGTCTTATTAGATGCAGTATCAGTCAATGTGAACAAACCCAGGCTGCTGTGATACTGCAGTTTTTTTATGTCCATTACACATTAATTTCTCTGAATGTTCACACAGTTCCTCATTGTTTTTGCTACATTTAATTTATTTTGGCAAAATGCCTCTGGACCGCAAAATAAGAATTAGATCTTTTTGAGAAATTAATTATTGAAGCCAAGTATTAGAGACGGTTCAAAGAACAAAAATGAAAACCAGAAATGAATGAAATTTTGGGATGAACGTCATCAAAAAAGGGAACAATTTAAGTTGTTCTGAAATGAAAATGCTATTTTCAATTTTAGGAAACTGGTAAATGACATTATATATCCTTCCAATTATGCTTTCTGAAGACATTATTGCCGATACATTTTCAGCTTTATTGTGGAGGTGATTTACTTGTTGCCTGCCTGAGTGTTCCCTAGAGTGCTCGTATGCTGACTTCAGATTTTATTAGATTGCATAATGGCCCTGCATTCTACAGCAAGGTGGTAAGATGGATTATCTATCTAGCATCAGCCATTGCTTTATCCAAATTATGTAAATTACTGAAACAGCGTGTGAAACAACCTACCAAAGACACAGAAAATGCGCTCATTGTCATGCAATTGGCAGCAATGCATACATTAGGCTTTTTAAGTTTACCATCAAATCTGATGAACTTTGGTTAAAGCTTTTAGTTTGGCACTTCACGTTGTTCAGAAAAAATAAGCCAATCGCGCCATCTGCCATAAATAACTGCACAGCAATGATGCATGGTTCAACAATAGCAATTGCCCAATTGCCTGAAGCAAGTTAAATGCCACGTTGGACCAGCAAATCCGGCAACTCACACCATTACCATTGACATAACATTCTGAATTAAATGCATCATTTTTTTTATAAGGCTGAGGTTGTAAGTTTAGTGGGCCAATGAGGATTATGGCTTGAAAAAAAATCTAACTCCCATCAAAGGCAACAATACTTTCTCTTTATTGCCTTCTGGCTGTGAAGGAAAGTAGGGTAACTTTAGCCAAATCGCCATGTTGAGTTGGCATTAGCAAGCTGTCATTTGTCTCAGTGATAATTCAACATACAACTAACTGTGATTGTAATTTTATTTGCAAGTAATGCAGCTAGCTAGTTATTTATATTCAGTTATCCACAAACTTTAGCGAGCCAGCAGAATTTTAACTCTAGTAATGATTTTGAATCAATTAGTTTATATTAGTTATTTGTACATCTTGTCCACTGAGGTGACTTTTATCCCTGCAAAATACTTCAATTGTGTAACATTAGTATCACACAAAACATCAAGGGCAAGTTGTACTATACTACAACAGGCATGAACCTTATTCTGATAAAGTTTTATCTTTACATTGACTATTGTCATTTGGTGATCAGAAACTTTTACATTGGAATCCCCTATAGATTTATAGCTGTCATGTATGGTTTCAGCACCATAGAGGAGGCTATCTGGGCTACATGCTTGTGATTCTTATAGTATACAATATGGACCGTATTAAAGCAAGTAATGGTGAATTGAAGAATGCTTTTTTGTAAAGTTTTACTGATTTTTTATTTTTTATTTTTTTCAAAATTTTGGCCATAGATGTGTTCAAACGGCAGAGCCCGATTTAAAAAATGTTGCTGACCCCCCCAAAAGGGAACTTAAGGATGAAAACCAGTAATTAGTTTCATTTAAATTAAAAGTTGCAGGCTACCCCAGTAGGCCTGTTTCCAAAGTTGGAAAACACCGCGATGCATTCACTCCCCCATCCATACCCATTACCCATCCTACACTGAAAAAATTGAGACTTTGGATCAAAGTAAAAAATTGCGTCGACTGGTTACAGCTATTTTTTTTTAGTTTTTCTCAATTGAAAAAAATTTTGCAAAGGTAATTTTTTTCAATTGAGAAAAACTAAAAAAAAATTAGCTGTAACAAGTTGACGCAATTTTTTTTACTTTGATCCAAAGTCTCAATTTTTTCAGTGTAAAAATTCTTTGCGTGAAAACGGATTTTTTTCACCTCGTTAGTTTGACAGGTTTGGGTTCCAGAAATGGGGCAGTCAGGTTACATGGAAGAGGTATATCTGGTGTGCTACTCATTCATTCTTGTACAAAGCTGAAGATATTGTTTCTTTCTTTCTGATGGGTATGTATCTTATTTTATTGTTACATAAATCATTTTATAAAGGTGATGTCATTTTAAAAGGAACATTATTAACGGTTCTTTTATAACATTCCACCCGGTTATTAATTAGAGAGGCATCGGCCAGATGTCAAAATAACGTTTTTGCTCAGAAACAAACGCAATGAAAAACGTTTTTTTAAATCCCCGATTAAAACCATCATGTACATTATGTAAAGTTTAAGACAGTAAAATAATTTTGACAGTATAAATTAAAAAGGGGGGTCCATGCACTTCTACCACCTAAGGTGTGACAGCCATGTCTTCGTCTATGGAAGTGCATCAACGAATTGATACATAAAATGATTAAAAAAAACAAGTCTACTTTAAAACGAATAATAAATCAATTTCTATGAAGCCAAATGTTCATTACATATTGTGAACCTGGCTGGCAGCTATTAGTCCTGCAACAAAGTTGGAATCATATTCAATTGATGAAATCTGATCCGCTTTCACATCATTCATTTATTTTATCATCATGAATGCAAGATTAATGGAGTTATTTTTGTGTACAGTTTTGAATAACATAACTTACATGCCTCATTGCACATAGAATAGCATTATCATTAATTTGTTACTTAATGTAGAACAATTATTGGCATTGACCTTTCTTTTTATGTTCCTGTATTACCAGCACTTACGTAGGAGTTACTGAAACTAGTTTATTTGGGACTTGGGAATCTGACGCGGATACAACCTACTGCTGGTGCTTTTCTAAGTTAAAAGGTGAGTATTTAATTTAGATTTTCTTTATTTGTATTTGGTTTCCAGTTAGCCATGTATTTCCCAATCACTCTTTCGCAATCTCAAGCAGATCACTCCTGAAACTGAAGCAGTGAGTAATGATTTGGATAAATTAATGTGACCTTTTATGTCATCTGAGGGAGCATCGTGGTTAAGAAGTTGCTTTCGAGTGTACTCTTTCTGTATATTCTGTACATAAAGAAAACCAGAAACATATCGCATTAAATGTTAAATTCAATGAAATATGTATATTACATGTTTTTAATTGTTTTTGTATTATCTTTCTGTATAATAAAACACGTTCATTGTTTAGGCTTTTTCTAGTTGGTTATTTTCAGCAATCCTAAAAAACCTGATGTAGGTTACGAATTCCGCTAATAGGTTAACTGTCTTTGAACTCATATTATTCGCCATTGCAAACGTTTCCATGGCATTATATTGTTAGATTTTGTTTTGCAATACATGCAACAAGAATAAATAAAATCCACGATGATTTACTAATTATCGAGCGACTTTATTATTGATTGCAGAAAGTGAAAAGCAATTTAAAACGCATCTGATGAATTCCGCAATATCGCAAATTTTAATGTTGCAGTGAAGATAAAGCAGCATTATTTTCAGGGCATTCAATCACCTCATCCACCTCGTCGTCAGAATTGATCTCATTTTAAGCAGAATGTTGAAATAGTGTGGGGAAAAAAACATAGGCTATTGCCCCAGTGGCAAAACGGTAGGATCCTTACTTTAAATGAAATTATGTACTGTGAACTAAAACTAATAATCTCCGTATATTCGTTCCAGCTAAACGCACCCGGCCTTCCGAACTGGAACATTTTTCAATGCGATCTTTTGCCACCCCGCCCTTGACTTCGTGATTGTATCAGGAATTTACAAAGCACAAGTATACTTTTACCGGGGAGCCAAATCTCAATCTCATTACAAGCTTCCCTAAGAATTTCAAGTGACGATGAAATTACCCAGTGAAATTTTCTCATTTTCGGCACTACTATATACTTAAATGTATTTGCGTTAGTTACTGCAGGTGCACTTACATCCCATACAATCAATACATTTTAAATGCCTCAGTCCAGGTTCTGTCCTCAAAAATAAAATGTTTACTTCCAATTCATATTTTCATTTTAGCATGGCTGACTATGCTGACATCCATTTGCAAATAATCAAACTGCAGCTGTCACCAAGTAGGCTAAACAATGCTCCGTTCGGGGAAAGTTCCGCGAACGTTACCTGAAGGGTAGGAGAACGTTCGCTATACCCCCGCGGCGAACGTTCCCTCACGGTTATTCAGGAAAGTTTTCTTGATGTACCGGATAGGTTCCTTTTTGGTTATAAATACGGTTGACGTAACGTTCCGCCAACGATCGCAGACAGTTGTTTTTTCAACGTTTACAGAAGGTTCCGCAGCATAGGGGAACGTTAGCAGTGGGGTTCCAGCGAACGTCCCCTTCTGGTAACAATCGCGAAACGTTCCCCGAACAGAATAATGTGGTTCATAAAACAAAAAAAAAGATACATGTTTTACGGAATTTTTCAAAATTTAGGCCTACTTCAGTTTATCTTAACGATTTTACCGTCAACCTTCATGAAGAGATGCAAACTAAATGCAAATATCAAAGACTGAAATTAACTAGTTATCGTCTATCACATTAATAGCCTACTGATCACTACTCCTCAAAAGATGAGTTTGTGGAAAGGGAGCCTTTCACGTCTCCCTCTGAGGCTGTATTTTGACCGCTGGCCAGATGTGCCCACACGGCGGAGCATTTTTCTTGAGGCCACAGCTAGATCAGCGCCGCCGAGAGAGCGCAGTAAATTCATCCGTACAGAATTAAAATGGAAAAAAACGGCAGTAGAGTCGAATTGAAGAGGTCAAGCAAACACTGCAGTTGTGGCCTGCATTTTACAATTTCGCCTCTCAATCACCCATTGACACCGGATTTACACACCGTAGGCAGCAAGGTACCATTCACTGGGGCCAACCACCTGCAGCAATCCGGGGTTCAGTGTTTAGAATGGTTTAGACCACTGGTACTCAACCTTTTTTGGACCAATGCCCCCGTACAACCATAGATTGTATAAAAACATGGACGAAGCTACCGTGACGTCACTCATTGGTTTCAGCATACCACAAAGGAAGCCTTGATTTTGGCAATTTGAATTGCGCCATGTTGTCATTTTGAAACCGGATGTGATTTCTATTGGACGAGAGCGTGTATTGAAGATCCGGGGAGGACCGTGGCTCTGGATCTGACCGTATCGGACGAGGACCCGAGGATAGCCACGCCCCTAAAGCATATTCTGGCTTTATCCTTTATTCTAGTCTATATGGGACCATAATTTACAAAAATGAACATCATGATATATCGAAGGAGAATTGAAACTTGCTATAGCTACCATAAAATAATGTGAAAAATCATTATTTAACTGAAAAATCAGGTGGGAAAGTAGGGTCATTTTCTCATAGACTTCTATAGCATCGAACTTCTTTCTGCAACCACCGACGTCGCCATCTGCTGGCGATTAAATAGAATGCCATTTTACGGCACTTCCGCATGGGCTTCATCTTTCAGACAAGGGTGCTGCGTCCATCTTTTTATACAGTCTATGCGTACAACACACTGACCATTGTTACCGCCCCCCTTCCCAAAATGCATAAGCCATTGTGTTTATTTTACGACAGCATATTTAACATATGTAGCACACATCAATCAATCATAATCTCATTGGCCCTCATTTATCAAACGTGCGTACACCAAAAAAATGGGTGTACACCAAATCTCCCGCAAGGATCGGCATTTATCAATCTGAACGTGAGCGAACGATCCGCAAAAATCTCACGCCAGGTCTGATCAGGATTACGCAGATTTGAAACCAGCGAACAACCTGCAGGAACGAGGGCAGCTGTCAAAATTATTAAAAACATGCGCATTGACATTGGAACGGGAGGAGCCCCAAGTCTTTTTTAATAAAGAATCTGAATTCAAATGTGTCTAACTTACATTTATGTCTTTCATATCATAAAAAATATATGCTCTCTATATTTTGTATGTAGCCAAATGACATGTGCCAGATGTAGCCTATAGAGACAGTGCAATTTGAAAAACGTCTCCTTTGTTTTGGTACGTACGCGTGCGCATTGTTTATTTCCTGTTAGCTAGCAAAGGCGGTAAATTCAGGCAACAATCAAGACAATGCCACAGAAGCGGATTTCGCATTTCTTTTCCAAAGCTCACACTGAGTTTGCTAAGCGTCTAAGAGAAGCTAAACCGAAAAAGAGACGCTCGAGCGAGTGCATATCGAGGAAAAAGGGACGCGATCGCAGCTATGCGAAGTCCCGAATAAACACAGGGAAAGCATGCCAACGTTGGAGAGAATTCCGGGAGTTGAATGGTTTTAATTCTGACGCCCAGGGGCCTGTACCATAAAACTGGATTAACATACCCGGGGTTTCTCTTAGTTATCTGGCTGCACTTAACCAGACTTCCGCATTCCTGATAAGCGGTACCACGAAGCCGGTTATCAACTCGGTAACTGGACCCAGGGCTTTCCAATCTAGGTATGTGCGCGTTCACATAAAAGGGGCGATGTTTGAAGCAAATGACCAATTGCCAACATGGACAAACCGACTGGAAGCAAAGCTGCGTACTTTTCAAATGCGGTGCAAGAGCTCTTAATGAAAATATGAAGAGAATAAACATATCATCCTGGCAAAAATTAACACCGTTGCAGCTGCCAAATACAGAAAGGACAGTTTGCAAAAAAAAATCACCGACCGTGTAAGTCAATTATAATGATAATATCACTGCAATAACTCCCATATTCATGATTGTATGTGGGCTAATGCTGCAATAGTGATGGTTTAATTTTACTTCTGCTGCAGTAAATCATGACAACAGGCGCTATGTAGGCTAGTGAGCGCATCTCTCTCCTTTTCTGTGAGGTATCATTCAGGAACCAGTCGCGATAACCAGAAGTAGCAAATAATGTGATTTTATTAGCGAGGGGGTAAACCCCCGCAGGACCGAAGGCAAAAGTACAAAGTCCACAATCCAAAATCACAATCCTAGGGGCAGAATCCAGAGTCGAAAAACCAAGGCAGCAATACAGAAATCGTGGTCAGACAAAAAGGGTTCGATACACAGGAGCAGATATTAAAGCCAAATCAGAGCCAAAAAGAGGTAGTCGGGCGATCCAGTCAGAAAGATAACACAATGAGTTCAAGGCAAGAAACAAAAGCAGCACGGGAAACGTTCTGACGGGGAGCTGCAGTGAGAAGACAGCTTAAATACACTCAAGGGAAGTCACATGCTATGATTAGGATCAGGTGAAGAGGATCAGACTAATTACGTGGGAGCAAAACATGAGGGAGAACCTAACCACATAAAATTGGCAAAAGCCAAAACGTGGACAGGGATCACGAGACAACCTATGACAAAACATACAGCTCCGGTTAGGGAGTTCTAATGTGCACAGATAATGAGAAGCAGGACAGAGTGGAGCAGGTGCGAAGGATCCGCTGAATTGCAGCAAAGACTAAGTGAAGGCAAGAGGCGGAGACTAGAACAGGGCGAGTGCTGAGAGCTTGTTATGCCTCGGTGTGCGCATGCGCACAGCAAGCATACGGTACTCAGTCTGTGTATTTGTTTGTCTGTCTGTTACCATCATAACTGCGACAGCGTGTACATCCAAGCTAAAGTAACAATGCCAACGAGTGACAAACACTGTTCTCTTGATTTTAAATGTGCCAGAATTTTGATTTTTTGTAGCACTTCATGTTTCAGTATACACGTTTTGTGTACATAATGTTAAGCCACACCCACATGATTTTGGCACAAGGACCGCACTCTATTGACTGTTTATGTATTCAAGCTTGCTTTTATGTTACTGTACAACTATTGTACATCAGTAGTGGCTAAGCAATACACACCGAGGCATCAGCACCTCTGGTGCTTTCATTTTTAATCAATTAGTAAGTGCAGCTATACAATCCCTGGTGCTCGTTAGTAAGTTAGTATTATATACAATGTTAGTCTGGGTTAGTAACTTAATAAAACAACAAACTGTTAGAATTGGTTAGTAAAATAGAAAAGAGAGGCGAAGGAAGCAAACGAGATTGGAAGGAATGTTTGAAACCCAGAAACCATGAAATCACCTAAACATGTGACACGCAGGACTGGGGAGAAGCTGTAGCTTACAAAAGACCAGACAGGGGAGACAAAGTGCAATGAAGGCATGGGCAAAACATGGACCGGACTATAACAGAAAAGTGGAACGGGAATGGCAAAAACGAAAACTTGGCAAAGTACAAAAACTGAACAGAACATGGCAAAACCTAACAGACATAATCATAAACATAACAGGGAGTAGGGAACACATAACAAGCATGGCAAAAACAAAATAAACATGGCAGAATCAAGGCAGACATGGCAGAACCAGAACAAACAAAGCAGAATCATGACATTTTCTGCTTTACAGGATATGTTTGATCCAGCACGAAGCCTATTGGGTATAGGGATGTGCGTGTTTTATCGTTTATAATGTCACTGTCCCATCAGTAAAATTACAGTTGCGCATTTCATTAAATTGACGTGATGCGAGGATGTATTCTTATGGCGTGCATGGATTTTTTTTTCCAGCTGCAACCCCGGCGATGTCAAAAGAGCCGGAGAACAAATAATTAATTACTACAAAAACATAATTCAAAGCGGTCAGTAGGCTTACTTTCATAAGTGCAACAAGTACAAGGCTCTAGTGCTTTTGCCCGTGGAAAAATACAGCATTGTGATACACTAAAGATGTGAAGCTATATGCGCACGACTCCGCTGCGTTCGCCACATGTCAAACCCTCAGATGAGAACCTGTATCGTACATATAGGTATTCATCCGCGCACCAAACTCCGCTGAAACCTCTACGGACGGTGATGCCATTTTCTCAGAGAACTGAGTGGTCAGTAGGTGGTGCTTTTTCACGCTGTGATCTGAATCTAGAACTAAACCTGCTCCGGAGCAGGTTAGCCGTTCAGCTTATGTTGCCGCGGTGATATACCTCGGTAAGAAATGAGCCGCCTTCATGGTACAGAAAACCCAGGGTTAAACCCGAAGTTACCGCGATAAGCCCAAATCCAGCTTTATGGTACAGGCCCCAGGTCGCCTTGTTTCTACTTGAGGTGAGTAGAGCTGTGCCCCGTTTCAGAAAGCGGGGTTAGTGGTAACTCTGAGTTTGTTAGCTCAGAGTTGCAGGAAACTCCGAGTTATCTGGTTCACAATACGAGTTCAGTCCAACTCTAAGTCAGTTACCGCGGCAACATACTCCGGGAAGCTAACCTGCTCGCTGGCAGGTTTTCAAATAACTCAGAGCTTCTTCTCCTACTGAAACTGCAAACTGAGGAGGTTTTAGACATTGCGTGTCCTTTCCTTGAAGAGACAGAGGACATTGAAGCGCAAATACTGAGAAGAATTCTCCGTTAGGAGAGTTATCCGACCACGTTTGGATGTTTTATCGTTTTCGGACGAATATTTGTTTGAGCGTTCCGTTTCTCTGTGAAATATATAATTTATTTAAACAAAATTTTCAGCCCGCATATTGCTCGTGTGACACACCGAGGACATTCTCTCAGTTCAGAACAAATTGCGTAGCTCTTCGTTTTTTTCTTTGCAAACGGCAGTTTTCTTCATCGTTTTGTTTTATTACGGAAAGAAACTACCACGACTTCATTCATTAAAGGCACAGTAAGTTTCTACCACGAGTGGGCTCTTCAAAGTTCAAAATAAGGAATAACTCTCTGGAGAGTTTTTAATTCCTCACAATACATGTTGGAAAGTCTGCTAATTTGCTGTAATGAGTGATCAGCAGTTCGTATGTTCAATTCATTCCTAGTCAAAAGACCTCAAGATAGAACAACTAATGTTTTAAAATGTGAAAATTAAAGTCTGTGGAATTATCCTGAAATAAGTCATTTGCATCAGCTTGGGATGAGAAAAAAAGATTCCACTTGTATCATCTTGAATAAAATAAGGACAGCTCAAACTTGCATGTTTTTATTTCTTTGCTTCCTGCAAGAACAAATGCAGTAGTTAATATTTTGTATGTCGTTCAAACAAGTAAAATCATCCACCTGTTATCTCCTCATCCACCTGTAACTGATTCTCCAGTATTTGGATTTCTAATTTAGTTTTCTGCATTGCAATTTAACCTTCATTTGGTTGTTTTTTTTATAGTCTCGCATCGACTCGGTCTGCAATTTTCTGCCACACAAACTCACGCTCTATTGCAGCTAAAACTGTTCATTTTTTAAAAAAAAAAATAAGTGTTCGTAATCAGCGCACGCCTTCATTAATTTGTCCAACTCTGCTGGAGAAAAATAAGACGCGCGACTTTTTTTTCTCCACCGTTGCCATGGTGAATCGTGTTATCTATATTCCATTGATGAGGGCTTTTAATAGTATCCTCATGCACAAGCCTGACGCTGGCGTAAGTTAACTCAAAGTTGATTGAACCAAGTGTTATCACCTGTTCTGAAGCCGAAAACTCCGCGGTCAGCGACTCAGAGTAAGTCAACTCACAGTTACCGAACAAACTTAAAGTTTGTTTACCCTGCTTTCTGAAACGGGGCCCTGGTGCTAACTCAGTTGGATGTGAATTGTAAATTGTCATCCCAAGCAAAATTGAGGGAAGCTCGTCTATTGTTTTTGTAGGGCTATCTTGCATAGATCATGCTGGTCAGAATGAATCAAACTTGATATTTCCTCTTTGTTAGCAAGGCAAACCAGAGTTTGTGTTAGGTGTAATAACATTTTTTCTCTGGTTAGTACTCAGGTGTCGATGAATTTATCGTGATAAGTTTAGCTAAAAGTGGTGATCTATGTGACGTTGTTAATACTCATTTTGTAATGCCGAGCTAAGATACTTGTCAGATACCTTGTTGTAGTTAGCACTAATGGTGTAAATTTATCATCTGCCAATGGTCATCATTGTTGCTACCGGGCGTTTATCACAACGAGCTGTACATGGCCATTTACCCAGCTGAGTGAGCCATTCTTATGCTGCGTTCACACTGGACGCGAAACGAATTGTGCGCGCCACAGATTACATTCAAAGTCAATGCAAAGACGCTTTGCGAGCGGCTCTGTTGTTTTGAGAACGTAGTGATGTCATATCGCTGATTGAGCCTTTAATAACTGTGGTAATCAAAGTATCCTTCTTAAAATAAAATCCTTGTTCAGAAAACACTGTGTGTACATATATGCCCCATCCAAAATCCCGCCCCTCAGAATATAGTTCCAAAGTCTATGAATATGCAGCGATTTGGACGTCATGCTTTTGTTGTTTTTATTAGACTGGGAATGGGATGTGGGTGTCCCGGCGATAGAAGATGCGGTGAGGTGGTGTCTACTCCCAACCGCCTCCATGTGGCCAGGCGGTCGGCCGCTACTCCCGTCCAAGAGGGACAGGATGACAGCGAGCCTGTTTGACCGCTGTTATGCTAGTGCGGCTCAGGTGGTCGCGCTAGCAAACAACATGGCCTTCCTCGCTGGCTCAGTGGATCGGCTGACCCACCAGAAGGCGGAGCTGTCTCCGGACAAGATCCTTGAGATGCAGACAACGGCAGCGGCAACGCTTCGCATGTCCCAGGCGTTTGCTATAGCTGGGAGGCAAAGTATGCGCGCCGTGCAGGTGGGGCACCATCACCTCTGGCTTGGGCTGTCCTCATTAAAGGAGAAGGAAAAGCGTGTGCTTGTTAATGCCCCCATCTCCACCGGCTCATTGTTCGGTCCGGATATCCAGATGATGGTGAACCGATTGGTGGCAGCCCAGAAAGTGTCGAAGCAGCTAGGTTCGCACCTGTGCCTTCAACAGCCATCCCGCAGGCCCCGGTTTTCCCAACCACCGCCAAGCCGCCGCCGTCACAGGTCGTCTGATGACCGGTCATCTCTGGTCTCGAATCAGCCGGATCCTGAGCTGCACCATCCACAGCCTCAGCAGCCTCACCAGGGCCGCCCAATCTCTGGAAGATATTATAATAAAAAGCGTTACAAGTATATGGCCTCTGGGTCGTTTTGTTCTCGTATTGCACACGCTGGCTGTTTCAGGTGTTAGCATTCAAGGTAGTCTGGTACCTACCGGAGGAAGTGGCATAGCTCTTCCTTCTGTTGAGGGGGTTAATAAGAGAGACACGGTGCGTGAGGCTCATATATTCTCATCACATCCGCTAAACACGGATCCACTAATTGGGGCTTCGCCGGCTAATAGCCTGTTTATGGGACACTGGCTGGCTAACCGCCGGCAGGGTTTGCGTTGTTCTACCCGCGGGGGTAGCACACGACCAAACTTGGGGGCTAAACCAAAACTTAAAACCCTCCCATCATACAGTGTTGGCTTGGCTCAGAGGGAATCTTTTAATTCGGTGCACTGGTTTCTTCCTGGTGCCTCACCAGTGAGGAAATGTTTACAAACTGAGGCAGATAGCCAGCATGGTTTTAACGCCACTAGCTGGGCTGGCTCCAGCAGAGTGTTTGGTACACGTCAGCATCCTTCTTCTTCCGGGTCGCACGGATGTGGAGCTATCCGCCATTTTGGCTCCAGGGCTCCTGATGGGTCACATAACGTCCACTGTACACCCTGGAGCCAAGGGACGGAGTGTTTACACATGGATAATATGATACTCGTGAACCTGTGGAGAAGGTCTTCAATCGTTCAGTTCCACAGGCCATAGTGTTTTCGGATGTTAAAGTTTCTGAAGTTAAACGTCAAAAAAGGTTCTCGTTTAATACAGAAGTAGCTGCGCCCCTGCCGCCCGTGGTGAGTGAGTCACCAGGCAGCGTGCATGGGAATGCAGCGGAAGCATTGCTGTTGCTATCCTCTCAGCCCTTTCGGGCAGGGCCCCCCGGTCGACCCCTCCCTCAGGGGGAGGGGTGTCGCGGCAGGGCCCAGGCCATCGGAGACCCTAGAACCAACAGCCTCGCCACTCACAAACCATTACCAGTCTTGGGTGAGTTTGTGCGCCCCCCTCCCAAACTGGCTGGGCAGAACATTGCGGAAGGGGTACGCATTGCAGTTTCATTGCCGTCCACCTCAATTCAGAGGAATTGCGCGGACGAGGCTCCCCAATTCCACCGAGAGGGCGGTCTTGAAGGAAGAAGTGGACTCGCTTCTACAGAAAGGGGCCGTAGTGCCGGTTCCTCTGTCAGAAGCTCGAGCAGGGTTTTATTCCCCTTATTCTCTGATTCCCAAAAAAATCAGGAGGCCTGAGACCCATTCTAGATCTTCGCGAGCTGAATACGCATATTGCGCGCAGACCATTCCGGATGCTGACAGTGAGGTCTCTGCTGGAATGTGTCAGGCCAGGCGACTGGATGACATCAATAGATCTGAAGGATGCCTATTTTCATGTCCCAATTCTGCCGCGCCATCAAAAATTCCTGCGCTTCGCATTAGAAGATCAGTTTCCAGTTTTGCCGCCTCCCATTTGGATATTTCCTGGCGCCTTGAACATTCTCCAAATGCGTGGAGACAGCACTAGCGCTGCTCCGGCGGAAAGGAATACGGATCCTGACTATCTGGACAATTGGCTGATCCTGGCCCCTTCCAAGCAGATGGCAGCCGCCATTACTATGCTGGTAATGCAGCATATTGCTCAGCTGGGCTTGACTATCAACAACGACAAGAGTACCCTGCAGCCCAGTCAGACAGCGCTGTATCTAGGGCTTCGGTTGGACTCCCGATCTATGACTGCACATCTGTCAGTGGACAGAATAGAGGTAATCCTGTCTCAGACCCAAAGAGTTCTGGATGCAGTCTCAGTGCCGGCGATAGCAGTCATGTCATTACTGGGGATGATGGCTGCTGCCCATTCAGTAGTCCGCCTGGGGCTGCCGCACATGAGGGATTTTCAGCGCTGGTTCATACGCCTTTGTCTGGACCCAAGGCGGGACCGACAGCGCATGCTCCATATACCAATGCGAGCACGACGGGCTTTGGCATTCTGGGCCTCACCCATCCAGCTCCGTGAGTGGGTTCGGATGGGATGCGTATCGCACTACACCCACATATTTGTAGATGCCTCCCTCACAGGATGGGGCGGGACTTGTGGCCCTGCTTTTGTCGCAGGTACATGGCTGGGGCCCCGGCGCCATATCAACCTACTAGAACTCATGGCGGTTCAGAAGGTGTTGCACCATTTTGCCCCACAATTGGAAGGGAGGCACATCCTGGTGAGATCGGACAACACAACAGTAGTGGCCTATCCCAACAGACAGGGGGGCATCAGGTCATTACCCCTGCACAAGATGGCCGCTTCCATCCTAACCTGGGTGGATCGCCATCTCCGCTCCCTGAGAGCCCGGCATGTTCCTGGCATCCTCAAGACTCAAGCGGATGGGCTATCCAGGGGAGCCCTGCCCGCGGAGGATTGGAGCCTCCCCCCGGTGACAACCGAGCAGATTTGGAAACTGTTCAGTCGACCAGTGGTGGATCTGTTTGCAAGCAGGGAGAACACTTTGTGCCCTCTTTGGTTCTCCCTGAGGCCTACCGACAATCTTCCCCTGCGGGTGGATGCGTTGGCCCATCCAGTCTGGCCAGCTGGCCTGCTTTATGCGTTCCCACCCCGGCGGCTCCTGATGCCACTGCTCCGCAGGGTGCGGGAACAGCATCTGTCCATAATTGTGGTGGCACCGATGAATCCGAGCGCCAGATGGTTCCCGGATCTCGTCCAGCTGGCGGTGGCAGGCCCGCGGGGGATTCCAGACCTTCCCTCGATTATGTGTCGGGCGCCGGGTGCCACTCTCGCCCGCTCCCTCATGGCCTGGAGATTGAAAGGGTGAGGTTGAGCGAGTTGGGCCTGCCGGAAGTGGTGGTGTCCACAATTCAGTGTGCGCGTGCCCCGGCTACATCCAAGGCTTATGCGGCCTGTTGACGGATTTTTGTTGGCTGGTGTCAGGCGAGAAGCCTGGACTCGCGTTCATGCCCCCTTCAAGGGGTGCTGGATTTCCTTCAGGCACTCTTCGAGGGGGGCCACGCGGCATCCACTCTCGGGGGTGTTTGCTGCAGCGGTCGCAGCTGGACATGACGGGTTTGATCGCTTCACGACCAGAAGTCATCCCCTGGTGAAGCGTTTTTTGAGGTCAGTTTGCAGAATAAGGCCCCCTACACACTTCGTAATTCCGCAATGGGATCTGGACACAGTATTGGATGGTCTGGCAGGGCCATCCTTTGAACCCCTGGACCAGGCAGACCTACGCATGTTATCTATTAAGACAGCCCTCCTTTTAGCCCTGGCATCAGCTAGGAGGGTGAGTGAGCTGAGCGCTCTCTGTGTGCACCCGTCATGTTTGACCCTAAGTGAGGATCAGGGGTCAGTGGACCTTCGTCCTAACCTGTCCTTCCAGCCAAAGGTCATCACCACAGCTTTCAAGTCGTTGGTCATTCGACTGCTGGCCTTCTGTCCACCTCCTCATGCCACCAGCGAGCAGGAAAGGATGCACAGGCTGCGCCCAGTGCACACGCTCAGTCTTTACTTGGAGCGCACTGCAAGTCCCAGGAAGCAGGATCGGCTGTTTGTTGGTTATGGCTGACGGGCTCAGGGGGCCCTTCTGTCAGCACAACGCCTCGCCCACTGGATCTGTGATGCTATCTGCAGAGCCTATTAGGCGGTGGGTCTTGTTGCCCCAGCAGGATTGACCGCACATTCTACCCAGGGCATTGCATCCTTTACAGCACTGTTTAAGGGCGTATCTGTAGAGGAGATTTGCAGAGCGGCCTCTTGGTCATCTGCATCGACTTTTGCGCGGTCATATCTCAGGGATATGACAGCTAGCACAGTCGCACATTCAGTCTTGGGAACCCTATCGGAGGGGTCCCCTTGCAACACTAACTAGTAGTTGATCAATACCACAACCTGAGGCGATGCGCTCCAGTGGCGCCTCGCCTGCAGGTGTAGGGGCTTGTCATGGGGAAATGACAGCGGGCTCTCCCAGTCATCTGGGAGGGGACTCCATAGGGGAGGGGGTCCCCTTCCAACAGTGACTCATCATTTGTTGATGTTGGTGCCACGGCCTGAGGCGAGGCGCTCTGGCGGTGCTCACCTGTGAGTGAGAGGCCGCCATGGGGAGGTACCAGCTAACAAGCCCTCCCATTCATTCTGGGGGGGGAGGGACCCTATCGGAGGGGAGTCTCCTTTCAAACATCGACTTGTCTTCTTTTGTGTTGTGCCACGGCCTGAGGCGATGCATTCGGGCAGTGCTCGCCAGGGGTGTGGGGTTTCTTGTTGGGAGATGACAGCTAGCAAGCCCTCCCATTCATTCTGGCAAGGGGCCCTATAGCTGGGGTCCCCTTCCAGCACTAACTTGTGTTTGGTGTTGCTGCTTTGCGCCACGACCTGGGGCGGGGTACGCAGTCTGGCGGTGCTCGCTCCAGGGTGTGGAGGGGTTTCTCTTGGTTTCTGAATGGAACTGTGTGGTCAGGGGCCACCTGGGAGTACATCCCTAATGGCCTTCGCCTTAGGTATAAACCAATAGCGAAGCCCATTAGAGGGCGGAGCGCGTACGAAATAGAACTGCTGGTTACCTTGATGTAGCTCCAGTTCTATGAGTATGTGCGTAGCCCTTTAACAACCTGCCCAGCTGGCCCCGAGTGTGTGATGCTGAGTTTCAAAGGGAAACAAGCATTGGCAGCACTGAGGCTTTATAGGAGGTGAGTATGCTACCCACTCTTACGGAGCAGGTGAGTTCAATTTTCTTTCTCAGGCACTGAGGCGGGGCCTCGGAGGGGTAAACCAATAGCGAAGCCCGTTAGAGGGCTATGCACGTACTCATAGAACTGGAGTTACATCCAGGTAACCAGTAGATATATAGGCTACTGAACAACAAAAGAAATGGAACTTAATTAAAGGCAGACTGGAAAATAAGTTTGCGCGTAATTATTTTAGAAAATCAAATTTATTACTAGCGCGTGCACATTTACACTTGTTTCATCAAACTTTTCTTTATTTTGCCGTCACCTTGACTGAGTAACCATAAGAGTAGCTACATTAACTAACTAGCAAACTACCGAGATCACATTTTGACAGTGGCAGATCTTCTACTGTTAGAGGAATACGATTCTGTCCGATGTGAGAGGAACTTTCGGCGCAGAGAAGATCTCCTGGGGGAAAGTGACGAGTGGCTGCTCGTTTTATGTGGCACACAATAAAATGTCATGGAGTAATACTAATAGAAGTACAATGAAGAGTGATCTCTGCAGACTGTATTTTAACAATTACCCTCATGCAGCTTTGATCGAGGCGGTGGGGACTCGTCCGTGTCCCCACCGCCTCGTACCGCCTCTTATTCCCACGATGTGCGGGGGAGCCCTGCTGCCACGCGCTCCTCGAATGGTGACAGCTGGAGGTTCGAGTCTGGTTGGCCTCCACCGGTCCGTGCGCTGCTGCACCTGAGCGCAGCAACCCATTTTTTGGTGGCGATCTTAAAATCAGACCACTTTTTCTTACCTACATGTAAAGCATTTAGATTGTCAGTTATGTAGGCTATATATCATGAAATGTCATGGATCTATAAATTGAATTTATTAATGAATTTAATCAAACCTCTGCTGCACTCGGGTTTTCCACCCCAACGGTGTTTACCGCAGCAGCAATAGTTTTCCAAACTGCAGCCTTCTGGGCTCCCTTTATGCCACTCTTAAGGCTTCCAAATAAAATTATTTTGTTTTTCTCCACCTCGGACGTGATAATTTATATTTCCTCCTCAGTGAAGTTCTTTCTTCTTTGCCGTCTTTCGAGAGTCCGTGTCGTAAAGTGGGCAGGACTATGCCTCTCTGAGCATGAATTTATTGGGGCGTGTCATGTAAATTACTATGGTTTCAGCCGCCAGATTTATCAACGCCACGCCAGTTCTACACCGAAATCAGCGACGTACACACTTTCAGTAAATCAGACGTGACACCTGGCGAATGCTGATATTTACACCAGAATCTACACTAGGGGTGGGAATCTTCAGTCATCTCACGATTTGATTCGATTACGATTCGGAGGGTCGCGATTCGATTATTAAATGATTCTCAATGCATCTCAATTTCAGATTTCTGTACATGGTTTATTTTTCCCCATCAATACAAACTATCAGGTGAAATCAAAACCCTTTTTTTTATACATTGTTGTAACAAATAACTTAACATGAACAGCGGCCCCTTTTAAAATAAACAAAATATTAACCTTCCAATCCACCATATAAGACTGAACATAGTGTTCAAGAATAGTTAACAAAAATAAACCTCTTTCATCGTGCATTACATTTTCATGCATCAAAATAAAACCGATTTACATCGAGGAAATAATTATTTAGCGGCTGTATTATGTAATGCGCATTTCTAACATTCAGTAAACATGGCAGCAGCTCCTCTTCCACTTTCGCTCTCTTTGACTCGCACTTCTCAATGACTTCATTACCCGAGCTTTGGTGCCGCGGTAAAGCGTTGGGATAGCCGCGTCTGTGAAGTATCGCCTGCATGGGACATTGTTCCGCGGTTCCAGAGTATGCAGGAGAAAACAAAAGCTTTCGCTTTCCAGGACTGAGTAAAGCTGCTTGCACACCGGACGCGAACAAATTTTTCGCGTGACAGATTACATTCAAAGTCAATGCAAAGACGCAAAACGCGTGTATTCGCGTCTTTGCATTGACTTTGAATGTAATCTGTCGTGCGAAAATTCGTTTCGCATCCGGTGTGCAAGCAGCTTAAGGGCGCAGATCTTTAGCAGTAAAACTGCGACAGCCTTTGTAGTCTTTTTGGCCCTGTCATAGTTGGGTGCCAGCTTTGATAGGAGTGTCTGTTCAAGAGTTTTCTGGTTGGAGACAGCAACGTTTTTTTTTCCCCTGCTAAAGTAAGCTCGGAGTGGCAACGGGCAAGATCATTTCTCATATTTGTCGTGTTGCCTACATACTTGATCTTTGCGTTATACGTCTTGCAAATTGCATAAGTCTTGTCTAGCTCTGTTGTTTTACCATCGATTTCAGGAAATCCAAAGTGTTCCAAAACAGCAGCTTTTGAAAAAGCCGGTGGTGCTTGTACCTCTTTGCTCTCTCACACCCGCACCTCTTTTGCGTGATCCGAATTGTAAACACGGCGCACACGTTCTAAGACACGCCTCTCTAGGGCATTCAAACAGTAGGATTGGCCAGCTGTTCAAGCGGTAGGATTCCAATCCTGGAGCTGAATGGCTGGCTAATCCTGGCGCTAGGTTGACTGGCCAATCATAGCACTTGAATGCTCCGGAGGGGCATGTCTTTGGGTGCCATAATAACGCGTAACTCCAAACTCCCAAACTCCTGGAGAGGCAGTCCATCGAAAACTGCGTTGATCATCGATTATAGACTTTCCTGCATCGATGCTGAATCGTTCAACAAACCATCGCGATACATCGTAGAATCGATTATTTCCATCGCCCCTAATCTACACCAGATCCCACGCAAGTTTGATAAATGAGGGCCAATGTGTGGTTGAAGCAAATACGATCTTTACTTACATTTGCTCCATCCAAATTAAAACACCGCTGCGCCAGTTCTGTAGGGGTTTTCACCCTGCAGTCCCTCCCCTGCGGCTTTTTCTCACCTCCACCTTAACGAGCTGCATTTGTTGCTCGTTAAGATGGAGGTGATTGTTTAGGTATATAGGGCTGGCAGTTGCCAGTCCTCATTGTCTCTGCATTCTCTTGCTTTATCCCTGTGTTACTGCTCCCCACTTTTAAATTTGTGTTTGGGCCGGCAGAGAGCTGCGTTCCAGCCCATGGGACTGGCATTGAGCTGCAGTCCAGCCCGGTTGATCCGGTCCCGTCCGCCTGGAGTGCGGTTGGTCCGGTCCTGTCCGCCTGGAGTGCGGTTGTTCAGTCTTTTCCAGTGTAATGCATGCAATCGCTGACAACACAAGGCTTTATGAAGAAAATGCACTGCCTCGCCAAAAAAAAGTCACCACCTGGATTTAACTGAGCAAATAGGTAAGAGCCTTCCAATGGATAATTACTGCAGTGATTAGTATGTTTCAGCTGGCAACAATCTATCTAACCCTAACTAATGCAGTGACTGGCTTCTCATTTCTTAAACAACTATGTTGGAGAAAATGATGTTACTCTGTTTCAGAGGGGCAAAATTATTGGCCGGCATCAAGCAAATGGTTCCCATTTGCTAGAGGGAATAAAGATTGGACTCTGGAGCAATGTAAAAAGGCCATGTGGTCTGATGACTAAACTATTACCTAGTTCCAGAGTGATAAGCGCATCTTGGTAAGAGGAGAGGTAGAAGAAGTGATGCACCCATCATGCCTAGTGTCAACAGTACTAACCTGTGGGGGCAGTGTTTTGATCTGGGGTTGCTTCAGTTGGTCATGTCTAGGTTAAGCAATGATATGTGCCCAAAAAATGACGTCAGCCAGAGTATACTGAATGACCATCATCAACGGATTTTTTTCTTCCTTGATGGCACTGGCATAATTCCAAAATGACAATGCCAGGATTCATTGAGCTCAAATTGAGAAAGACTGGTTCAGGCCACATGAGATACTACCACGTGGATTGGCCACCACTGAATCCGGACCTTAACCCCAATGAGAATCTTTGAGATGTGCTGAAGAAGACTTTACACAGCGGTCCTACTCTACCATCATCAATACAAGATCTTGCTGAAAAAGTAATGCAACTCTGCACAGAAATAAATGCTGTGACATTGCATAGGCTGATCAAAAGATGCCATGACAAATGCTTCCCATAATCAAAGCTAAAGGCCAACAAAATATTAGAGTGAGTGACCTTTTTTTTTTGGCTGGGCAGCGTACTTCTGGCAAACACAGCCTGAGCCTTGCTTATACTATACTGGGGTGCGTTTCCCAGAAGCATAGTTGCTAAGTAACTTAGCAACTTACATAGTTTGTCCATTCACAGTCAATGGGTCCAACTATGGAAGTTAGCATCTGTGATTTTTGGAAACGCACCCTTGGTCAAAACGTGCAACAGCACCTTCATTATGTTTTATTCTACATGTTGCAAAATTTGGACAGATTTAAGAAAAAAAAAACAACAATGCAGGATATGTGTGTGTGTGTGTGTGTGTGTGTGTGGGGGGGGGGGAGATGACAAATTCCTCGCATAGTGCCCTAATTCATTTTATTATAGGCTATCAGTTAGGTGGAGGTGACATTATCATAGCACTTCTCCTTACCATGAATATTCCGTACCCTGGGCAGACAAAACATTGAATATTGGGTACACACTGAACCATGTTTCATTTCAGATCAGCAGATTCAACAAAAGTAATAGCTAAAGCTGGAATACTATCCTCAAATTTCCTCCCTGATGTGAAAGAGTACCTGACATGCAAACTTCGTTCTTTCCCTTCAACAGCACATTTTTATCGAAAAACATAAATTCAAAAACCCAAACTGACGGTTAAGCATGTAGCCTAGTTTAAATCCTGCCAAAACCAACAGTTCCCAAACTGGTTTTTGATCCAACCTCAGCTGCAACCGCAGAATCTTAGCAAGTTCAGATAGGGCACTTACATCAAATTAACCATTTATACAGAATGACATTCATTTGAATTTGGTGGTGACTCTGCTCGAGTGATACTCTGGAACAATCTGAGCAAGCATGACACAGACAGTCCAGGAGATCACAACCCCCCTGGCAGAGCCAAAGGTTCACAATGTTTTAAAGATTAACACAACAAACCACACAATTTACAACAACAATGCAGTTACAATGTTTAAGAAATAAACACAATATAAGAAATACTACTGACAAACCAAGGTGCTAGTGAAGGAGGAGGCTGGGGAGATGGAGGTGGTCAGATGCAGATCTGTAATGGGCCTGAGTAGGAGTGGTTTAGAGAGCTTGAATAGTCAAGACAGAAGAACGCTGCCTTGGTTCAAAATACACGCTAATTGGATGGGAGGTGCTAAAGCCTAATATGATTGGACAAAGGGGCAGGAGACTAGACTGACTTCCGTGCCTGTCTGAACTAATGCTGAAGCTCCATTTGTTCGTTTTTTTTTTCTTAATTAGTTTATTTTCATATGTAGAGGGATTGTTTGCCCTCTTGCAAAACCTCTCTTAAAAAAACCTAGGCCTTTTGTGAAGAGTAAAAGCTCAGTGATGATATTGTATAATGTCACTATATTTTAGGAAGACTAATTGGATCACTGGAGACAATATTTTCCAAGACATCGATGAATAAATAACCTGCCTATTAGACTTCTGGGCTCAGATGTTTTAAATTCTTGCAAAAAAGGACGAAACAAGACACGTGCCATATCACTGAGCTGCAGGTGTCGTCAAGCAACTTGGGTAATGACAGCCTACTTCATATCTAACAACGATTTATGAATAAATAGATTTGCAACACAATACCAGTTGAAAGTGCGGTTATTTATTCAGTGTTCTGCAAATGCTTAGTCCGACTCTTGCACTGATAGTGCACTGCCTAGCTGACTTTGCCATAACCATAACATTAGTTAGCTGGTTTAAATTTCCTCCCTTAACAATGTTGCTAGATCTGGTTGAACGGCTGCTGCATAAGAAAAATCCCCTCTAGGCAGCATTAGTCACTGATGATGCGACTAATGCATGTCCATCCAGAGTAAAGAGCACTGAATAGCTAACGTTAAAGCTAGTGCAGTAGTCTTGATTTTGCTGGCAGTCGATTTGGACAAGCTGTTTGGCAGTGGGCCATTGCAGCATGCCAGCTGACATTATCATTCATACCTTACTTTTAACTTATTGAATAATGCAAACTACCTTCGCTTTCATTTCTAACAGCCAACCAAATAGCCAAACGCTATCTTTTTCAAGCCTTTATCAGAGTTGCTAAATTTTCAATATCCAGCCCCTGCTGCAACACATGCTAGAAATAAAACCCACCAACGACACTGGTATGAGTATCTGATCTGTGGATTTGGAAGCTTGATAATGAGTTTCCACAGTGCCTTAAGTTACCTACATGATTTCAAGTCACAATAACGTTTCTTGATTGATTGTAGCGAATATAGCTAGCTAAGCCACGCTTCAATAATTAAGTTTTTATTGACGAATTTGGTCTTGAGTTCTGTGTTAGCTAGCTCACTGGCTCAATTTATTTTCACGTGATAACCGGCAGTGCTCAAACAATGTTGAGCACTAACATTTGCAGATTTTACATAAAGATACATCCCTAACGTTGTCTGTGCTTGGCCTCCCATGCACTACTCGCTGCTCGTAACTCAGGCCATAGTGTGTTCGGGGTCTTTGTCTGCTACGTCTGACAATCCCCCAAGGCCAAAACTTTGCCGTAATCGACTGACTATCCACAATATAGAGCAGCCAATTGGGTGTAATGCCCTGCAAGAAGACTGAACCTCCTCCACAACAAAAAATAATAACAATTTTAAAAATATAAATATGATTTGAAATCCATCATCCTAACCATAGTCGTGTAAGGCAGGGCTTAAACCAAACGACTTTTCAAGTGTTTTCATAGTTGCAGACAAATTTCCAGAGTCGGAATAAAATCTTGAGAATTTTTCTAGAGTTGCAGCGCACTCCCATAATCACGGTTGTTCGATGTAAGGTGGTCTTAAAACTCAATCCGAGCTGTTTTAAGGCAGTCTTTTTCCCGTCAAACGTTTAATATTATCGCAGGTCTGTAGTCTGGTCTTATGCAAATTGTGTTGTTCAATGAGATGCCATAATTAACAACTAATAGGTGCGCTCTTCCCAGTACTAAGCAGGAAGCACCAGGATGACAAATATTCTCAAAAGGAATCTAGTTGTTGTCTTGCAAATAGTGACCCTGCAAGATCCCCAGTCTCAGTGATTTGCTGACACATTATCTTTAGATGTGAGAGGGTGTGCAAAGGTTGTGCTTTGCACACTGATGATGTGCATTGAGGACAGGAAGTTGAGGACTGGACTCTGGTGCAAGGATGGACTTGGTTGAATTTATCATGCCTTCTGCTCAGCAGGGAGGCACACACGAAGCAATACAAAACTAATAGGAAACAAGGTTCCTTAATAATGCTATTAGTAATGCAAACACTGGGTTTTAGCTACAGTAACAATGGCTGTATTTCATTCCATAGGGTTAACCCCTTTGCCCTACACCCTGTGAAGTCATTTCCCTTTGTAGTGAAAACTCTGAAGGGCAGCAGGGAGTAGGGTTTTCAACTAACAGTCGTTTGGAATGTCCTTTGACATATTGCACGGCCGCTGCTTTCTGCTTAAGCAAGTGTAAACTAACGCAGCCAGTTCACGGGAGAACTGCTTTCACTGGCCATTTATCGGTTTCGCAGTAGCTTTATAACCAACCACATAGCTTTCATATGGTGACAAATAGGCACGGGTAAAAAAAAAAAAAACAACATAACTAGCGATAGCCAGTCGACTATAGTAAACCATCAAGCTAGGTTCGTCAACTTTCTGTGCGCTAGCTAGCCATTAGCCACTGTTGTTGTCATTTTCTTGAATGACCTTGAATCACATGCATCACTAGGCTTGGGTCATCGCACGGCATTGTGGGAGCAAAGTGACCATCGCCTGCTCACTTTGGAGATGTTTTGTTGGGCCCTTTTGAGGGATGAGTTTTGCACACTTTCGATTGGAATGCCCTTCAACATGGCTATGCTGGGCGTGGCCCTCATTATGCGCACTTTGAAGTGAGCAACCCCAGCTTTTGGAATACAGCCAATGTATTACTAAAATAGGAAAGGAAAATAGGAAACGAGGTTCCTTAATTATAATGTTAAAGCGCTGATATCAACAACAAACAGCACTAAGATAAAGAGTTAGAATATATACACGCGATACGCGGAGAATAAGTCTATACCAGACTAGAAATACAACACAGGGATGTGGCTTACGAGACTTTGCAAAGACTAAGTGCGAGGTGCTGTCTTAACTAGCACAAGACCACCACACGGTGGAAATGAATAATAGGTGCATGTGATGATTGTGGAGCTGAAGAATGCGGTCCGGGTCATAATAGACCGGTGAGTCTGAAGGCTGGTTGCATGACCTTACAAGGTGTCAGATGTTAGTCTTTTAAAAGTCTTCTTAAAGTGTTTAAAGTATCAAAGTGCTCTAGGGTATAGTAGGCATAAGTAAGGTTTTGAATACAATTTTGTGATTGACTCAGAGATATTTGCATAATATACAAATGCCCCCCATTTGCAGTACAATGCCCCCTCTCTGCTGTCTTGTTCCTAGCACCCCTAAATTTCTCAAAATGCCCCCTGAGGAGCAGGACCGCCCCCATTGACAGACTCTAGTTTAGACCAAAGACCCATATAAATGTGGAAAGGAGGAGCCAAGGAACCGCCAGTCCTGCAAGCAGGTGGCAACCTGCTCTGTCTCCTTAACTACAGCCATGCTTGTGTTTTTTTTTTTTTTTTTTTTTTGCCAAATGATGTAATCCTTTTGTGCAACGGCTTGTGGATGCGCGGCAGCCCACATGTGAAACTAGCGTGAGCTCGGCTAATGTAAGTTAGCTGGTAGTTAACGTTAACTTAGTAAAAGTCACAACTCACTTATTCATTAACCAAAACCAAGTACATGTAGGTGTAACAATGACATTTTGTCCCCATCACATTATAAATTTGATTTTGGAAATTGCAATATAATTGTAGTTTTCCCATAGCTAAATGTACTCAAAGAAAGTAAAGGACCTCTAAGTGTTTTCTCTATTATTTTCTTTAGTTCTGAGGTTCCCAAGATGCTGTCAAGCTGTGGTGAGAGCACGTGGTGGTCACACGAGACACTGAAATGACTTTGGACATTGTTTGACGTTTTGACTTACTGGTCTGGACTTGGTGTGATGCTGGTCTTTCCTATGGGTACCCTGTTTTGGGGTAATAAAGTCATCTGGTCAAATGTTTTGATGCATGTTGTGCCTAGGATTAACAAAAATGACGTAATAAAGAATTCGGATTTACGTTCAGTTTTTACATTTTACATTCTTGGGTCAAAATTGAGTGTTCCTTAACTTTTTTTTTGTTGAGTATATTTATTGGTCGCACATGCCTGCTGAACAAACTGCTAATGACCAGGGCTGTGTTTCCCTAACAACAACGGACGTAAGCTTTGAACTAACATGGTATAACGTAAATTACATGAATACCTGAAGTACAAAAAAACTTAAAAATGAATGGATTTCTTGGTTGCTCCGGTCTCATAAAGTGGGCGTTGCCTTTAGCGCATGCTCTCTGTGCTCAGTCTTACCCGCTGGCACCGAGGTGGGAGGAGGCCTCCTCCTGGCTTCTCGCGCTCCTGGTCCGACTACCATCTGATCGGGGCGACGACACATGAGAATGGTAGGATGGGTTCTTCAGCCTCCGGATCAGCTTCTGCCTCATAGCTTCGAGATAGCGCATGGGCCTGGATGTTTTTGGAGCCTGGGCGATAGGTTACTTTACTTCCAACAGCTACCAGTTGCCCACATCATAATTCGCCTCAGGGTGTGAGTCTATGGGAGAAAAAAGCACTAGGAAAATGCTTTTCAGGTACCCCATGTCTTTGGGACAAGATCGCTACCACCCCAGCATTGGAGGCGTCCACTTCTACCATAAAGGGTTTATTAGGGTCTGGTAATTTCAGGATTGGAGCGGTAGTAAACAATCTCTTCAGAGTTTAGAAAGCGCATTGTGTTTCAGTGTTTCATGCTAATGCCTTTGGCTTTCCCTTGAAGAGGCTTGTGAGAGGCTGTGCAACCATGCTCAAGTTCTGGATAAATCGGCGGTAGGACGAGGCGAGGACCTTCCGTTCGTGTTTCACATGTTCCTCGTAACTGGCTGAACAGATGAGGATATCGTCGAGGAAGGCAATGACGAAACTCCCCAGCATCTCTCTCAGCACGTAGCTAATGAAGGACTGGAACACTGATGGGGCGTTGACAAGGCCATACACCATCACGCAGTACTCGTAGTAGCCAGAGGTGGTGCTAAACGCAGTCTTCCACTCACCTCCCTTCCGGTGTGTCAGGGCTGCTGTTTCCTGAGTTTACAGAATCCCCTCAGACTAGCAGTTCATCCAACTTCACCCATCCTGCTGCCTGCACAGCATGGCTGTCACAGCAAATGTCCAGCTCCCAGAAGGTGAGATATCTGAAAAGGATGTTGAAGATGACCGTGCATCCTGCAGACCAAGAATAATGACAAAGTTTATGAGAAAAGTTGACCTCTCCCCCTCCCCCTTTCTTTTTATCTTCACTTTCCCTCCACTACTATATATGAATAGATATAATGATTCCTACTATATGCAGTCACAAGGGGGCAAACAACATCCTCTTGCATCGATACATTAAAAATACATTGAGGTAAACAGCAAGATCACATGTTCTTCCTATTACTAGCTACATAAAGTTGCCAATTTGACCGATTTACTCAACAATCATACCCCTGTCTTGAACCGTGAACTCTCCATATGTAATGTACTTAACCACCTTCTGCTCTACCGATTGTGGAACAAAAACACTTTGGAGTGAAATAGTGTTGAACTACTAGAGTAGTGTAGTTACATGTTACAGTAGTTGATGTAACTTAGCTAATGCACACAAAGGCTACAAGAGATACAATTCCAATGATGCAACTATAGGCCAACACGTGAACAGAGTAATACAATAGAAAGTGTTTTTCTAACTAGCTACATTTTTAACTAGCTACATTTTCAAAGCACCGTTTTCATATTATATATGTTAGTGCAGCAAGATTATCAAACATATTCTGAAACCTTAAATTTTCTGCTTGTGGACTGCATTTTCGGCCATTGATGACACAATCACCAGGAATTAAGCTTCTAACTACAGCTCGAGAGCTGTAGTTGGAACTACGCAATTTAACAACAGTGATGGCAAAAATTAGTTGGAACTATAGTTTTGGGAAAACCTGTGGCGCTTAACGATGGTTTGTACTACGTACGTTGCCTCGTAAGTTCGAACAATGATTTTAGGGAACACTTAAGTTGCAGCTGCATTGTTCGAACTATGTAAGTTGCTACCATATTTAGGAACTATTCTTTTGAGAAACACATTATGAGGGCTCTCACTGTTTTTTTTTTGAGTCAAGGGTCAGTGACTTCTGTGACTTTTTTTCAGGGGTCAACCCTCTGAACTCATGTTTATTCACAAATTTTCAGGGGTCAAATACGGACACACTTGTCCCTTTCTCTTCATAAAGATTTCCTCACTTCGACTGCAGTTCACTTTGCTTTTGCTTGTGCTTTGCTCTTTCAATTAACCCGAGTACAGCTTCAAGATCTATTCAAGAGTAAGAATGTGACTGACCACTCTGTTTCACACTGTAACAACTAAAACTGAGTTATTGAAGCTGAACTTGGGTTTAACACTGGTTTGCCTAAAGATTTAAATAACTCCAGCAACTAACTACTCCCTAAACCAAAGTTGAGTTTAACTGTTGTGTTGACTTTTGGTAATCTTCAAATTACTAATTACTGAGTCATCAAGTGTTCAGGTAAGTATTAATTTCACTCAGTAGGCTCACAGGGTGAGATGGCCAATGACACTAACCAATAAAGAGAGCCGAAAACCACATTTCAAGTTAGCATAGCGGAGTTGCATAATTGGATCATGAAAGAAAATTATGTACAGAACAATTCAGAAAATATGATACCCCATCATTGATGGTTGTATATTCCATTCAGAATGAGCAAATCACATTCTGAATTTATCCATTAGAAAAAAATAGAATTGAGATGTGGGTCTCTTGGATTTTAAGGCCCATGGTCAAGAACAGCATTTTTTGCGCTGGAAGCGGCTATTTTCTATACAAATTCAGTACTGGCAGTGCACTGTGTTCAACGAAAAAACGCTGTGAACTTTCAGTGTTTTTTCTCTCCGCTCGTGGCGCTTTCTGGAACAGCGACAGACTCGTCAATGCCACTTCTCTCTCACCGACATATCAAAATCAAGAAGAGGGAGGACCTTACAACATCAAGAGCTTTGGTGTTTCAAATCAATAGCAAGTTAAGTTTGCTAAATATTCTCTGTTTAGGGACTGTACGTTTGCTGACAAGTTAGTTAGTTAGTATTAAAGTTTTCTAAAACAATGTTTACTACTACAGCCATACAGCTGTAGCGAGGTACACTGTTATCACATAGATTCCGATTTATTTTAACTGGGGTAGCTGCTAGCCTCCGTTATAGATGTCTCATGTGGTTTGCTTCCCTTCCAGGCTCCCACGACAATTCGTGCAAATATAATTAACTAGCTCAAGAAATTTCAGAGCTTATCCCTGATTGTTTGAGCACAAAGCTCTCCTCCAGTGCACAGACTTTGTGTGAGGGAAGCAAACTGCGTAAGACGTCTGCAACGGAGGCTTGGTAGGTAGCTACGTTTCCCAGTTGCGAGCAACGTTGGCAGCGTAGCCACATGATACGAACCGTATACGACTGTAGACAGTTCTATTTAAGCTTTTGGGAAATGAACATTCATTGGCTCAGTTGCTGACTACACGCGATTTCTTTGAATCATATTGGCAAACCTTTCTAAGGTAACATAACGTTATTGTTAAAAAGGCCATCTTTACTTGGACTGTTCCATAACCCCCTCTAGTTGGTCTAGTCCAACTTCTTAGTTTGTTTCCAGAAGGATCTTTAATAACTGCATAGGCCTATCTGACAATATGGCGCTCATAACTGGATGTGGGCTACTTGTTTTTTCTGGTTAGCTTCTGTGGCTATAGGTACATTTCATGGAAATGGTACATTTCATTAAAAAAGCCTTCTTTTGCTTTTAAAATTTTGCACTACTGGTGTGGTTGGAATTATTAAAAACAATTTAAAGACCAAAACTTCGGTTGAGGGACACTAGTTCTTCGAAAATTTCATTTATGATTGCAGTAGTAAATGATTGTGAAACAGATGTGACACTGAGGCAAAGCTAACAGGTAGCAGCCACATGGCTATGTAAATAGCAAGCAGGTTTGATAACAATTCATTTAAAGGAACATTAAAATCTTGGCTAAAGCAAAGTTTATCAGATTTTGTTTTGGTTATATTTACAGCAAGTTGTTTGTTTGCGGTGTCGTGTGATACTGTGAAACTTTCGTTGCTGGCTGTCCGTTAGCATTTAAATTCCCAATTTCGTTATTGGCCCTAATTTCCTTAGTCGGCAAGATTACAGGTCCAGCGGGACCTACGACCTGAAATCTTACAGACTTGCGAAATTATGGCAATTTATGAAATTCGGAAGGTAGCTGCCTGCTAAACCTGCATTAGCTATCACCTGGTAGCTACACCTGTCTGGCTTGATGCAGTATGCTGGCTTCGCTAACTAACCATAGCTTCAGACAACGAGCGTAATGCGGCAAGCTGTAAGTTAGAAGTAAGTTAGCCTACAAATTCTGCGTTGGCTAGGTCACACAGCCAACATTTTCCCCTGTCATCTTCAATCGTGAAACCTTGCTTTACTTATTGCCAATAAAACTTACATTTTCTGTCAAATGTGTTTGTGTGTCTCTGTTTGCCATCGTATACCTGCTGAGTACATTGTAGCTGGCAAGGTGTTCGTAATAACCAGGTGCTGTAGATCTTTGAGGAAAAGCAAGGAACTTCATAAACACGAATTCAATAATTCTGCGATATGACACATTTTAGCGACATGCAAGTATTACTACTACTGAACGGAATGCTTCGCTTACGTTTAAAGTAAAATGAGTACGTAAGTGAGGCAAACCATTAATGTTCCGCTTCATTCGTCCATCATTATACAGGCTACATTTACGTGTTCTGACTGTGATAAAGCGAATTTACCATGCTCTATTTTTTTCCTTTTGTTTGGGGTCAAATTCGAAAAGAATCAGACTTCTCAGTTATCATATTGTCGCTGGACACATTGGGGTAAAATTGTGCTTGTTTAAAGTTTGTTCGAAACATGCCAGGGACTGCAAGCAAAATGATGAGACAGTTTGAGATATGACTGCTGTCCTGCATAAATTCTTGTTTCTACAATAAAGGTTTTATTGCCCCAGCTTTATGACAATGCTCTAATGCCATAATCTGTTAATAACGTACCGCTTCCTGCTTTTCACTCGAGTCATTTCCTGAATCGACAAATTTTTATTTAAACAATCGTTATAGCCTCGTACCATAATTGCCTATCTCATTTTTAAGGTTTCGAGAGAAAAAGGGGGGGGGGGCGGACGCATTTTTTAGGCTGCACGAAAGAACAGGCAGCCGATATCGCAATTTGGCACAAAAAAAAAAGATAAAATAAAAAATGACTTGGGGAATTATGCTAAGTGGCTAACGAAATAATGCTCGGAACAGATTGCAATACTTGCCCTGCTGAAAAAAACCAGCATGGAAATCATGCTGGTCAATGCTGGTCCCTGCTGGTTTGTTGCTGGCCCAAGCTGGTCCATGCTGGTCTGCCAGCACGGACCAGCATAGACCAGCATTATCTCCATGCTAATCCATGTTGGTTTTGTGCTGGTTAAATGCTGGTTTGTGCTGGTCAATGCTGGTGACCATACCAGCATGGAGATAATGCTGGTGGATGCTGGTTTGGTGCTGGTCATTGCTGGGAGACCATCAACCAGCATGGAGATAATGCTGGTCAATGCTGGTAGACCAGCATAGACCAGCACAGACCAGCATGATCTCCATGCTGGTTGATGCTGGTTTGGTGCTGGTCGATGCTGGTCTGCCAGTATGGACCAGCATAGACCAGCATTATCTCCATGCTGGTTGATGGTCAGCCAGCATAGACCAGCGTATACCAGCACAGACCAACATAATATCCATGCTGGTCTGTGCTAGTTTATGCTGGTCTGCCAGCGTGGACTGGCATAGACCAGCATCATATCCATGCTGGTTGGTGCTGGTTTGGTGCTGATCTATGCTGGTCTGCAAGCATAGACCGGCACAGAGCAGCATTATCTCCATGCTGGTCTTTGCTGTTTTCTTGCTGGTGTAGCTGCGGGTGAAGCTAATCCGCCATCAAGAAACAGCCCAGCAAACACGCCTGTGTGGGCCCAAAATGGGTTAACTGTATGCAGTTTGGGCAGGGGAAACCCTCACTAATCCCATGCGGGACCCCAGTAGATTAGCCCAGGTGTAGCCTACGGCAATGTGTCCCCTTTGAGCCTCTTTGTGGGCTTTCTGTGGGCAGTCCTCAGTTGAGCTTGCCCACTCAGGCACTGCACTGGCTAGCCCCTATGAGCCTACAGCAGTTTTGCCCTTTGGAACCCCAATGGGGTTTAGTGTGGGCTAACCCCAGCGTAAACAGTTCCATTGTTTTAAGATTATAGATGTTCTAGGGCTAGGGGTAAGAGTACTTTTCTTATTAACAGTCCCCATGCAAATGTTGCATAAAAAATGTCAACATTCAACAGCCAATCAGACTTCAATGGCCCATTCTACACAACTAAAACTGCATACAGTTAACAAGACTGCAAGACAAGTACTGTCTCTGTGTTTGATTTGTAGCGACTTTCATATTATTTTTAAGAGGAAGAACACTATACAGTTTTTGTAAATTTTTTTTTTTTTTTTGAAACTCAGGTAAGTAAACATACCTGACTCAGGTTGCCATCCGAATTTGGCTGATGGGGATGGAGCACAGGGGAAGGTGGACCTGCCGTTTCAAGTAGGTCTGGACCATGCTCACTCAGAATTTAGCAGAAAATGATGCAGGAAATTACCTCTAAACTTGTGGACCAACAACTGCATGTCATATCTTTTAACAGAAGACGTGCACACGCACATGCACACACAATTGGTCATAATTAGGCTTACAGGCCAAATTACTGAAGCATGAATAAGTATTGTTAATGACACAAAATGCATTCTTAAATTTTTAATATCATTTCATTACATTATAGTTATTCGGCAGAGGATTTGATCAAAAGAGACGGATAGCAAGTGCGAAGAATAAGCCATGTCACTGAAACAGTAACACAACAGATCAGACATTATGAAGTCTGGAGTATGTCATTGGAATAATAGTAGACTCATAAAAGACTTTCACAGCTATAATTGTATTTCCTTTCTCTGCTTTGAGATGTTAATATTTACCGATAAATATTTAATTCAGTATTTGACATTAATTTAAAATGTCATAACATCAATTTAAAAAAAAAACTTAAAATCAAAATTATATTTATTAAGTGAAGTGAATTATTTATATTTGCAAGACATTACGACGGAATATTTATGCTTGGCAAATCGATGAGAGTGCTTACTGTTTTCTATGCCCCATGAACGTGTCAACAGCAAGAAGGAACTTCGGCTTTTAATTGCGTTCCATGCTCGAGAGAGAGCGTTGGGAAGGACGGTTGATGGCCGTTCATTGGTCTTTATGGAGCTGGAGCGCGTGCATCACTGATCCTATCAGCGAGCTTCACAGCTCATTCAGGCGAGGCCAATCTAAAGTAAGGGTAATGTTTGGGATTTTGAGGTCTTAAGCAATGTTATTTCCCCGTATGTGAAAGGTCAGTCATTAATATTTTGTAATTGAGGCTTAAACCCTTTTATGGCTTTCTAACTTAACAAGCTAGAGGCATTAGTTTAGATGTACTTACGCAACTTCAGGCGAGCGTAACGTTAGCTAGCTCGCTAGCTAGCAAGCTAAATCAATCAGAAAATCGAAATTCAAACGTGGCTAACGTACAACGTCAAGTCAGCTGGCCGGTAGGTTGCTATTATGTTCAAGTCGTACCGTGTACTAGCTGATGTTTGGGAGTTAAGCTGACATAGCTGGCTAGATAATTGTGGGTATTACCTGCTTTTATAATAAAGCATCATGAAAATATTTACAGCTGTCTGAAAACCGCTAAAGCTAAGCATTGCGCGAAATTGGTTAATGACAGGCGGGATAGCTAGCCAGTCAGGTCGATGAGCAGACGTTGTCACTATAGCAACCTGAAGCTAACATGGCTATCTTGCTATGTTAGATGTATTGAAAGTTTACTTGACTGTCACAAGCTAATATAAGTTAGCTTGCGAGATTGAGCTTTTAAAATCTTGTTTGGTGTGTAAGGGAGGTGTCTTGTTGTGTATTAGTCCTTACCATTCAATTATATTTGACATGGCATATAACTTTAATTTAGCTGTTTAAAAATGTGCATCTTCACTTAATGACACTTTTTGCAGTTAAAGAAAGGAACTGATTAGCTAACACATCTTAGTTGAGTACAGTAATGATAATGTTTATCCAGGATGCTTAAGGTGATACAGAAGATGTGTATGCATATTACTTTAGCTCCTGAGTAATCACTTATTGACAAAACATAACCAGTCTGCTCAGAGCCTTCATGTAAGTGTATTCTGTCACTAAAGAGGATAATTTGCAAAAAAAAAAAAAAAAGCCCCACTGAATCAAAGTTTTATTTCTTCTCTTGGAACTGAATAAATGTCTCTGTTGGACCAGCAACGCACACTTGGTTTTTAATATTCAGTAGTGTAATTGAAAGTCTGCAGTTTGGCTTTACAGAGCTAGCTTGTCGATATTGTTGACTGGACCAATCCAAAAACATTGAGAATTGTTCCTTCAATAACAATCAATAGCATTTTGGACAAAGAGGAAGCATGATTGTTTCATTTCTGTCAACTAGGGATGTCAATTTCAAGAAATTGCGTTACTCGATTACTGATAACGTTAACGATCAATCATCGATTAATTGTTATTTTTTTAAAATGTTTTTGCTTTGTATAACACCAAGTAATTCCAAATGCCTTTTTATTTCACAATCAAAGCTTTATTTCAAGTCTTTCACAGCAACATTTTTGCTTATTCTCTCTGCATATTTGCTTTAAAAAAACCTACCAGTATTGAAACAAAAATTGAATATTAATGTTACTTGCTTCGGCATACGGCTTCTTAAAAAAAGCGCAGTGGCGATTCGTGGGCTGTAACAAAGGGAAGCCAAAACTTGCACCCTTCAGTGCTTAATGACCTAAATCTATCGCAGTTTACTTTTGATTAGCAACAGTGGCTCACACTAATTGGTTGAGTGACAGTCAAATTTATTTTAAATAGCCATATTTGAACAATCTTTTGTCATAAAATAATGGACTGGGACAATCACCCTATCCAACACAATAACAGCGCATACCTCTGGGCGAAGGGCGACGTTTCGTCATTATCACTCGACCGTTGAAGCAGACGACAGCTAATTAGGGGGAATCAAACCTCATTTATGTAGTCTTTGAAAACAAAAATTCCACATTTTTGTATTTTACAACATTTATTTACTAATTATGTTTGTATAAAACAACATTATGCATTATCCTAGAGTTCCCCTTTAAGTAAAAACATTAACTGTATGGCCGCTCAGTGTAATTGGTCTCGTGCGCCCTCCTCTGGTGGATAATTGAAACAGCTTTTGAAAATACATAGAAAGTACAATGGACCTATAGGACATTTTACACTCGCTTTTCCAGATTCACTTTTCGATCAAAGGTCACATGATCGAGTAAATACTTAACGATCAATCATCGATACGTCGAGTAATTGTTAACATCCCTACTGTCAACATGTATGATTCTGCTAGAAAATGCAATAATATAGTAAATTTACTGTCATTATGTACTGTTTTGAAGATATTCTTCTTGTTGCCTTTTTTTTCCTTTTTTTTTTTGCATCTGCCTTGGTGTCTGATAAGTCCCCCCTGAGTCCTGCTCCACCAACAAATTCTATTCTATTCAGAATGGGGTGACTGGACCCAGTCCACTGCTTGTGAGTATTGATCACATGACTTCTCAAATATGATACTGATTATGTGCAAATGTGATAATGATTATACAGCATATTAGTAGTTACGGGGGCATTTACATGTTTCAAACTTTGAAAATCCAGCTTTGTCCAGCCCAGTAATCTACTGGGTCTCAAGCCTGGGAAATATCCACTGGCAGTAAGTTTTCATCACGTTATTCTAGTCTCCTTTATGTGTTTGAAAAAGTTACATTAAATTATTAGAGATTTTGTAAAACAATGACGAAAATTTAAAACGGCTGGGATAAATAACAGATGGGGTGATAAAACTCAATTCGGCTCAGATGTGACCGATTGTTTTTCCCCTGTGCTCTTCAAGTGTATACTTTGTACCTGGACAAACATGGTTTTTGTTCTACATTTACATTTTAATTGCTCTTCTCTTTCAAATTTAGATGCAGCGACGAAAAGCAGCCGGCCGCAGTATCCGAGATGGAAGCTTTGGTAAAAACGTTACTCTTCAATGAGAGAAGGATAAAATTGCTGTGGTCCATTTTTGCACCTCAGGAGATATATTATGGACTACCTGTGTTCTTATGTAGTTCCCTATAGCGATTGTTCTGGATTATGAAATATATCTATTTTTATGGTCTTTTATTCAGTATTCAATCCACATGCCCAGTTTTGTACTCAATTTTCAGTATATTTTCTTATTTTTTCTAACGATCTGTCAATAAATGTTTGTATTTGAGGCACATGGCTTCATTTTTTTAACTGTAACTTTCAAAAATTGCACTTATTTCTTGTGTGTATTATTGTAATGTGGATCTGATTGGCAGGTACAAAGTAGGACCAAATTATATCCTGCTGGTGGTGAAGATGGTCCACCAGCATGGAACAGCACCAAACACACAACATATGATGGTCATGCTGTTCACCAGCATAAACCAGCAAGTGCTGGTCACCAGCATAAACCAGCATACATGTGTCCAAAACACAACATATGCTGGTCCATGCTGGTCACCAGCATAAACCAGCATATATTTGTCCAAAACACAACATATGCTGGTCCATGCTGGTCACCAGCATAAACCACCATGTGCTGGTCACCAGCATAAACCAGCATACATGTGTCCAAAACACAACATATGCTGGTCCATGCTGGTCACCAGCATAATCCAGCATGTGCTGGTCACCAGCATAATCCAGCATGTGCTGGTCACCAGCATAATCCAGCATTTGCTGGTCACCAGCATAATCCAGCATGTGCTGGTCACCAGCATAAACCAGCATTTGCTGGTCACCAGCATAAACCAGCATTTGCTGGTCACCAGCATAATCCAGCATGTGCTGGTCACCAGCATAAACCAGCATGTGCTGGTCACCAGCATAATCCAGCATGTGCTGGTCACCAGCATAAACCAGCATGTGCTGGTCACCAGCATAAACCAGCATTTGCTGGTCACCAGCATAATCCAGCATGTGCTGGTCACCGGCATAAACCAGCATTTGCTGGTCACCGGCATAAACCAGCATTTGCTGGTCACCGGCATAAACCAGCATGTGCTGGTCACCAGCATAAACCAGCATACATGTGGCCAAAACACAACATATACTGGTCATCAGTAAGACCAGCACATGCTGGTCTGTGCTGGTTTTTTCAGCAGGGTGGTCATATGCTCAACTCCGCATTGTGTTTCACAGGGAAAACAATGTCCAGCTTTCGGTCCAAATTTTGGGTTAAAACTCAGAAGAGCCATAGGCATAAAGCTTGGGCGTTAAGTGAATACAACGTTTGTCTTGTCGTCAAGCTATCTAATTATGGTTTATGGTCATAGCGGTGCAGAATTAGTCTGTTTAATTATGCTGACAGCCTTTGCGTGACTCTCATCATTGATCATGTAATACGAGGCGAGTTATTCATAGCTAGGGTTGCGCTTTCTCCCTAATTTCTGATTAAAGAAATGGAGCAAGGTAAATTTGCTTGGTCGCGGAGAGTCAGAAAGCGCAATTGTATGTAATTATGCGTGAATGACACGCAACGTTGCTGGTTTGCCTCGCTTACATAGTCCAACATTACTCTAAACATAAAGCCAAGCATTACATTCCTGTTGTTAGACTTAAATGTCAGCAATACCTGCCATATCGCAGGCTTTATTGACCTCGAGTCAGTGTCGGCGCCAGAACTGGAATTTGGGAGAGCACAGACGCATCCTTTTTTATTTTTACAATTAGTCCTGTCTAGTTGTCAATAAGGAAAATTATTAACAAGTTTTTCAATCATAGTAATGATCCATTGGCAATTGAAGACACGCCTTCTCTCCCTATGCAATCTAACAGCGGCGAAATAATGGGCTAAATTCAGTACTGAAAAATAAAAATAGGCCTATGCTTTATGAAAAACAAACTCTGGAACTTCTGAGCTACTTTATCAGCATGTAGCTGACGCTGGTCAGCCAGGTAATGGCCTTGATGTTGCAATTGTTATATGGTTTAAATCCTTAAAACGTGTTTATATATGCACTGTAATTTAAATTTTTTTTTGTATTGTTGCCAGTGTCGTATAATGGTATTTAAATTTAAGTATTATCGCTATTTGCGCATCAAGGTTGAGTTCGATTATGTGCGCCGCACACGCAGCACACAGGATTTTCCCATATCGAACGAGGTTCTCGTGAGCTACATCACATGGTCACGTGTCAGTTTTAGCCACGGCATGTAATCCCCAATGAGCAAGTGACAAGACGGCAAAACAAAATGGCGGGCGAAGAAAACAACAATATTAGGTGTGTAAAAAAAGAACTAGTAGTTCGAGTGAAAAAGGTTAATTAGAAGTTTGAACACGATGTGGGCGGTATCTTATTATTTTCATAGAAATATGCTTCTATTCTGAACCAATACACCATGCATATACACACGCAAACATACGGCCAAAATGTTAAATACCTCAATTATCGCCCATGACCCATGTGACTGGGTCTGGGATAAGGCTTCCACGAGTAGACGGGTACCCGTACGGCCTCACCGGTACCCGGGTCGTTTTCTTGAAATCTGGTTGACTAGATCCATGAATAGATCTAAGTATGAATAGGTTGAAATATTTATAGTTGATGCCGAGCGTTGGCTGTAGTGTAAGTGTTCTTGTCATTTTCTTTGTATTGTAGTAACTGGGAAACCGTCCAGCTGAAATACACTGATGGTGTGCAGATTACTGTTAAGCTGGATCTTGCTACATTAAATCGTCTGGGGTGTGATAGCAAAGGTAAGTTGCTACTTTGCTAACAAAATTTTATATAAATAAGAAATATACATATACTAGTAGGCACAATCCGTATTGAACATATAGTCATCTCAATTAAAATAGTCACAAATAATTATCAACTTATCACAAATAATTAATACTTATACAATTCCAGAAATATAAAATACATGTAGGCCTACATAGCAGCCTACTGAATCTGCTAGCAAACAGTTACATTTTTTTCCCCTCTAATTTTTCGACAAAGATGCAATCATGGAACAAATTCATTCAAACTACTTTGCCAGTAAAGGACCCCAGGCAGACGAATCATCTACTCATTGTGCCGGGCCTTCTTCGTCAGTATCTCGGCCCTCCAACGAAGTTTCCGAGTCCGTTCTGAGCAGCAGCAGTCACAGCAGGTTGGACACTAAATGTTTTTAGCTTACCGGACCTTTGGTCCGATAAGCTATTGTCATGACTTTTCGTACGTCGTCCGTCTGTCCGTCCGGAGTGATGTCTCATTTTGAGCTTAACGGCCCTATGGGCTGATAAGCTATTGTCGTGGTTTTTCGTCCGTCGTCCATCCGGAACATCTTCTATCTCTTTTTTGGCCCGATAGATTTTCCTATAATTTTAACAGAACATACCTCAAAAGTATTTCAATGAGTTATACATGTTCTATCACCAAAACTGTTAGAGACACAGCTTAGGTTTGTATTGGACAAATATAGTATGTAATAATATGTAATGTAATAACAAATATAGGAAGTTCATGTATGAACTTTCATTTGGTGACCATCAACTTGACCTTCAGTGATCTTCAAAGGTCAAACTTGACGTAGTGAAATTTTAATGTGTTATATCGCAAAAACTGTTTAACGTATTTTTCCGGTAAGCTACAGTACCCTTGGTACTATTTTCAAGATATCACATACAAATGGTGAAATAATTATTTGAACTTCACGTATATCACGTCATAAAAGACTAAAATAATGAAAATTGTATATTTTGTATTTCAGATTACAAGCTCTGGACTGACAAAGAATCTAAGGCACTGGTAGATTTGAGATTCCAGATGGAACCGGATTTTCTTAAAGCCAAGACACATGCCGCTCTGTGGCATAAAATTGCCAGCATCTTAGGAGAGAAGGGCATTCATGTTACCGACGCACACCGTAAATCGAAGTGGAAGTCTCTGAAACAAACATATCGTAAAACAGTTGATCACAACAGCATGGCAGGTGTTGAGCCTAGATCCTGCAAGTTCATGGAACAGTTCGATGAACTCTTAGGTCACAAGTCCGGAACAAGACCTACGGCTATCATGTCCTCACTGCCTGCTGTTCCGGGACCTGACGCTGACGACAACACATCCCCTGCATCAGATGATGAGGTACCAGCGAAAGTCAGATCTGTCGAGGGGTCCAAGCAAAAGAAGAAGTCAAAGAAATCTACCTCACGAACACCCAGGTCACCCAACAGATCACCTGCCATGAGGTGGCTTCAGTTGTATCAACAGGGCATCGAAGAGTGGAGAAAGACACAAGCAGAGAGGCATCAGAAGCAACACGATGAAAAAATGGAAACGCTTGGTCAGTGTCTTGATGTCATGAAATCGCTAAGAAACTAGTTTTCCTCAATATTATATACTAGTCTGTGCCTAATTTTTGGAAATTATATACATGTACCATCCAAGATTTTTTTGTCATTCTGTTTTGGTTTTGTATGTTTTCATTTGTTTCATTAATGCTGGCACAAGAAAGATTATTAGTTTATCATGTTTCTTGTGATACTGCATTCAGTTTGTTGTTTGTTATGAAACCAAAGCTATTACCGGCAGTTGCTACTTCTTTACACTTTAGTATGAACAGTAACCATGAGATGTATGTATATGAAACAATTATAGCACATATGTTTCACGTGGCATTTCACTTTTCTGTTCAAAATGTTCAAAGAGTATCAAGAGTAAACAAGTATTAATTACATCTTCTTTATTCCTTCTTCTCACAAGTTATTGCTCGGGGTTACAATAAACACAACATAAATTGCAGCATTTAAAATACACTTTCTAATGGCGGTCATGCTACACCATTGTAAGCAACCAGAACTAGTATTATACAAGTACTGTGTGTTGAATATTGAGCAATAATAATATGTGTAATAACAAGACTGTATTAAAGAATGCAGGTAGTCCTCAAGTTTACTACATGATCCACATCAAACTATGTGCATGACAAATATAAAGCACATTCACCGGCACTGCCAAATTTCTTGCACAAGCTCATTTCTTCTTCGAACACCAGCAGCATTATTGAGATAAACTGGTTGATAGCGGTTTGGATCATTTGGGTCGTTTTGCCCTGGATCTTGGCCATGATCGGGTCGATCATACTCCGCAAGAAGAACATAAATATCCTCATCTGATGAAATACACAAATTATGCAAAACACATCCTGCCATTATGAAGAGACAAGCATCTTCCATTGAGAGGCAGTACAAGTTTTTCAGTCTCCTGAACCTACACTTAAGTAGACCAATAGCGCGTTCCACAATCTGTCTACAAGACGACACTTTCTTCTTGTAGCGGCATTGTCGTGCAGTCAAAAACCCATTATCTTTGAATGGGGTTACCAAGTGTTGACTTTGCGGGTATGCTGAATCCCCTACCAAAAATCAGATTTGTTAGTTATTACATTGCGGAAATACAGTACGGCAACAAATTGATAAGAGATTGGTTTCAGTCCGTAAAGTGATTCGCTCTAGTGGCCATAAACATCAAAAACAAAATGAAAAATATGCAGACTAAAAAATAAGTTACCATCTGTGATACATACCAATTATGAAATCATTTGGCCTCGTGAGATCACCCGTGCGCAGTTTCCGAAACACCGGGGAGTTCCTCTAAACACGCGCATCGTGAGTTGACCCTGGCCAGCCTACATATGAATCTGTAATGAGCATTCGATCATCCACGATAACCTGAAAGAAAGGTGAATACAAAGTCACTTGTTTATCACTACGATAAACGCAACCAGTATTACAGGGATGTTAAAAGACATCAGTATGTAATATTCATTTGTGACAAATCACGTCTAAAGATAATCAGTAATTTTGTATTATAATTGGTAAAGCAAATGTATAATGTATTCAAATCCTGCCTAAAGCAATGTGATTTATCTATACCTGCAACTGCAGAGATGGGAATCCTTTTCTGTTCACAAAATCGCTATCTCCTTCTGGTATCACTGCAAGTGGAATATGTGTCCCATCAACAAAACCGATACAGCCTTCAACTCCCAACTTCTGTGCCATTCCATCACTAATGTCAGCCTTCATTGAATGTGTAGGCCACGCAATGAGTTGTTCTGCGAGTGAACAGATGGCTGTTGCGACTCGCCTCAAAATACTGTGCACTGTAGATTTAGAAATCCCAAAGAGTACACTCACTTGTCGGATAGAATCAGGATTTGACATGTACCATAAAAAAATAAGTGTTTGTTTTTCTGCAGTAATGCTCTCTTTCCCCCGGTTCGGTTCCGGTGTAAGCATCTGGCCTATCTTTTCTAACAGCAAGTTGAATGTTAATGGTATTGAAAGTCAAAATCTGTGAAATCTTGAACAGTTTTCTCAGCATAACTTGATACTCTTGGCACCGAATCGCATTTGATAACACCCAGATGTACCAGGTATGGAATGACATCATCCTCCATATCTTCATCAGTTTCAGATAATGATTCATCAACAAAAGCATCCAGTATAAGTGGTATCAGCAAGTCTGCCATCGTGACAATGTTTGTTTACAAATTCAACTTCTGGTGAAGCTTCTTCGCTGCACTCGTTTGATTATACGAGGCAAACGTCACTGATTGCGCGTGCGTGGAAATTAACTTAGGCGAACGTGGAATTCTAAATCGAACTTTCCCCAAATGACCTTTGCCTATTTGACCCGGAAGTAACGTAGACCCAAACAATGGACTTGAACAATGAGAGCACGCGTTGGTTAAGCTTTTGACCAAACTCTACAGCTGGTTTCAGGCGTACACGGTATGGAAACTCTTAATCTTATGGTTTATGAAATTTTTATATGTGGATTGCTTTGATGTTTGTGGTAATTCATTTGTTTGGGTTGTTTGTTTGTCCGTGGTCTAGTTTTCATGGTGTGCCAAAAATAAAAACTTGGTTTTGGACATCAGTATGAACGTGGAGTCATTGTAGAGCCAGCGGGTAGATACATAGCACATCAGGCGATCTAACATGCGCTCTATGCACGTTTCAGTTATTGAAATGAGATAAAATGGCATTGAAATGCCTTTCTGCAGTTTTCAATTAAGCTTTAAATTAAGCAATTAATTTAAATGCACCAAAGTGCGCGTCCGTATCACCTTTACTTGACGGGGAAAAGTAGCAACGCCTGATACTGTGGAGTGTTTTCAGAGTGGATGTATTGCTAATTTAGAAAACGATTGAGCACAACTCAGGGTTAATAATTGTTTTAAAGGGGTACTGTGTCCCAGTTTTAGCTTCCAGTTCTGGCGCCGACACTGCCTGGAGTTGACGTGGTTCCTTGCTCTTCCCAAGAGATCTTTAGCACCTGGCTCTTACGAACACCTTGCCTGCTACAACGTTGAGACTAGGCAGTTATATGACGGCAAACAGAAACACACAAGCACATTTGTCAGAATATGTAAGTTTTATTGGCAGTAAGTAAAACAAGGTTTCACAACTGAATATAAAAGACAAAATGTTGCCTATGTGACCCGGCCACGCTTACTACAGCTTTCTACGCTATGCCCGTTGTTGTGAATTTATAGCTAGTTATCTGTAAGCTTAGCCAAGCCAACGCACTCGCGGGAGACAAACCAGACAGGCATAGCTACCAAGGTCTCCCATAGCTGCATAATGGACGTTCTGGCAGGAAACGTTAATGTAAACCATAGACTGTATAAAAAGATGGACGCAGCACCCTGGTCTGAAAAATGAAGTCCATGCAGAAGTACCGTAAAATGGCATTCTATTTAATGGCCAGCAGACAGCGACGTCGGTGGTTGCAGAATGAAGTTCAATGCTATAGAAGTCTATGAGAATGTCCTAAAAGTCACTAGAAGTCGCTAAACACCCTGATCGGAGGGGAGACGGCATGGTTGAGCGGGGGGGGAGACGCGGTTTATTTTGTTGAGCGGGGGGAGATGCGGTTTATTTCATTCATATTGCGCACTCAATCGCGCATCTTCCAGTACTCTTTAAATTCTATAATTTAAACATTGAGTGCTTTGAGACGGGGGAGGGGCTCGCGGCAGCACCCGCTGCTCGTTGAGGACAGTAACTGCAGAACGAAACTTGCTTTCACGTCAGTCTCCAAAACACCAGAAAAGTCTCCAATAACACCAGGAAAAGTAGCTAGATTTGTCGCTAGTTGCTTTTGACAAAAAAAAGTCGCCAAGATGATTTGGAAAGTCGCCAGATTTAGCGAGAAAGTCGCCAAGTTGGCAACACTGCTTCGGAGCGGAAAAAATCACGTGACATTTGCCGTCCGAAGCAGTAACTGCTTCGCTCCCTGAATGAATTATCTGACTGGTTCGAGTGCGCCAATCAGCTGATTCACTGACTGACGGGTGACAGGATGAGACAGTTTTGAATTTGAGCGCCATAAAGGCTTTATAACAGCCATAAAGAATGCAGAATTTGTGGGTTGTAGTAGGAGGTGTGTTTTTGCTGTCGAGTTGTTGTTCGTATTGCGTTGTTGTGGTGAATCATTATGGAGCCAGCCAGGAAGAGAGGTTGTTCTGATATGTGGGAACACTGCAATCTGATCGCTCCTGAAAAGGTAGGTGTGCTGGCTGTACGCAAGAAAAGTAAAGTTACATATACAACAGTAAATATCAGTACAGTACTAGCCTATAGTAGGGTCTAACTCAAGTCTATTTTAAGTAGCATTACAGTAAAATGTAAGTATGATTAGTGTTGCCATAAGGCTAAAGCAACCTATTCCATATTTCCCCAGCACTCTCCTCAATAACACAAAACACTCATTCATCAATCTTTATTTGTAAATACAACATAATATACTCTGTGTGTGTGTGTGTGTGTGTGTGAGAGAGAGAGAGAGAGTGTGAGTGCGTGCATGCAATTAACCCTCCTGTCCACTGACTAGCCAGCGTAATTTTGACTGCAGCCTGACACTTAGCCAGGAGAGGTCACCCTTACTGAAGCTTCGAGTACTGAACCAATTTTCGAAGCAATTGGCTCAAGTGGTTCAATGTTTCACAAAAGCTTTATTTGCCCATCACTAGCTGCTACCTGTTAGCCACCACTCTCTGTATATTACTATCATTAACCATCGTAATTATAAAAGAACTGCGCAAAAACTAACTTGCATCTCTTGTCCACCGAACGTCTAAGAAACGATTATAATCACATTGGTGGAGTGAAAGAAGGCATTTAGTGAAATGTCCCGGCCCCATGCAGACCAGTCCTGTACTCGAACAACAGCCACAGATGCTAACCGGAAAAAGAAGGCACCCACATCCCTTTTACAGACCCGGAAATGTGAAATAGGCCTATTGAGGTTGAGATGATGAGGTTCTCAGACAGTGTAATTAAGTTTTCCTGTGGTAGTGTGCGTCCATTGAACTGTAAGTGGTTGTTGAATGTCTGGGTTAAGAATTGTTTATTGTGTTAAAAAATATGTTGGTAATCTTGTTTGTTAATTCTAAGTAGAATAAGTTATTGTGCTATGATAGTTTTTCCGCATATCATTTTGCCATGTCATGTTAAGCTTGTGGTTCGACTTTCCCGTTAAAAAAGTTAACTATCGAGAGTTTATAGGCGATTGATGATAAGATCATAATATATGTCGAATTCAACGTTAATTGTATGCCAGTGAAGCATGTAACTACAGTTTGTTTGGTTGACTTTCATTTACCCTCTACAGCAAGGCCCTCATGGTCTCTGTAAATCAAAGACGACGTAAAGGTCTATTTGTAATCCTTGAGTGCAGTCTAGTGGACGCATTTTGCTACTGCTGTGTCATTTTATAATCACTGATTGTTAAAGAAAGAAATGCCTGTAATAATTATTGGTTTTGTTATTTCCAAAAACCACACTTCCTTTTGACTTCATTAGAAATCAATAAAAAAAGGAAATCATTCAAGTGATTTGACGAGTCACTCACTGGTGGATTGCACTACAGAACCCAAGTTTTTAGAATATAGCCACTGTTAGCTAGCACTTCTTTTCAGTTATGCTGAGACTTGACATTTGCAATGACGGATTGCGGAAGTGCCAAGAAGATGGCTCCAAAGACGGGTTGTCCCATTTCTCCACACTTGGCTTAGTGCGCTTGGAGCAAACACTTTGGTGATGTTTTGCCATGTGGAACGTACATTTGCCTATAGTGCGCAAGCACGTATTAAGTGGCCAAGTACGCGGGGATATTTAAAAGCAATTGGGACATGCTTGACAACGCATATGAAACTCACGCATATGACCATCTCCACACGCTCTCACTACATGCCTCCTATTTCTCACAATGTGAAATAAAAAATATAAATAATAAAAAAAATTTATTTTGAAATTAGGGCCTAAATATAATAACAAACAGTACGATATGTGGATATCATTTCAATACCGGCATATTATTTACTTGTTTATATGATTCATGCTTGTTAATTTCCCCTTGCTTCAGCAGGCTTTATTTGGATGTTGAGGCATACACCTCCATCTAGTTCCATCCAGCCACAGAGCCGCTGTATCTGTCTATAAAGCAAGAAGCGTCTGTGTGTCTGTCTGTGTGTCTGTGGCTCGCATATCTCTCTGACTGTTTGTCAGATCGGCCTAAGCTTTCAGATATGGCTTGCGCATGGCACGATGGTGTGCATCCTACTGTCTGTCTGTCTGTCTATGTGTCTGTGGCTCACATATCTCTCTGACTGTTTGTCAGATCGGCCTAAGCTTTCGGATATGGCATCCACATGGCACAATGGTGTGCATCCTACGGGCACTGCACTAGTTCATGCTAAAAAGGCGTGCTTTAAAAATTGTAGAATCAGATGTCTGGTCAGTTGAAAGATTCAGCTCGTACTCTTTTTGTCTGTTCTGCACAACATCAAACTCCTGTCAGCCGCTTGTATGTTTTACCCGAAGTGCAGCCTTGAAATTGAAATTATTCTAATATTTATTTTTATTTCTATTATTATTGTTGTTGTTGTTATTAATATTATTATAATGAGAAAACCATAAAAAATTGAATTAATGAGATTAAAACATTGAGGTTAGAGTCGTAAGCATGATGGGTTTAAGACATAATTATGGGATAAAATGTTGACATTAAGGCCAGTATTTTGACCTTTATTTAGTTAGTTACTTATTTTCACTTATTTCAGTACACAAATAGTCTAAACAGGAAACGGTTCACCAGCTGGTGATGCATTGTGGGATTTATACTTGGCCAAGTACTGCTCAGGTCTTACCGTAAGTGTGGATAAAGACCAAATCAAACGCACTGCACTTATGGTGATTAAAGAAATGGGATACACTTACAGGCATGTCTTAGGTGCATGCGCGAGCACTTTAGATGTTCAAGTGACTGAGTATAGTGATGGGCAGTTCGATTATTTCCAAAAATTGGATCTTCCTAGTTGATACATGTAAATGTATCGAACCTTTCGTTCATTCTCAAAGCTTTTTCATAAGCGGGGGGGTTGAACAGAAAAAATCACGCGAGCGAACACATGGTCAGCAGCAAGTGCATACAGAAGATGTGACATGGTGGCGGGAGATGTAGTTTTCGGAGAAATCCATCGGGGTTTCTATTGGTACCGCAGCAGCCTGTGAGCAGTCCGGATGGGCGAGTCTAACTGGTGGGAGAAGTCGGGGAGTCATTTCAGCACTCGGACATTTGACAGGCTGATCCGGTACATATCGGACACTAAAAAGAGTCGTTCAAAAAGATTAGTTCGTTCATTTTTGCCCATCACTAATTAAGTGTGATCAAGCATGCAAGCTGAAACCCCACAGTTGAATCCCCAGCTGGCCAGCTCATCACTTATCTTCAGCAGTGCTCTCTGTGGAAAAGTTCCAAGAGGAGTTAGAGACAAACAATAATGAACAATTTTGTTTTAATTCAACTCGTTCGGATCCTTTCCTGTAAAAGTTAAATAAACAGATTAAGGTTATCAGCTACTCAGTTCCTTTGCCATGAAGACACTCGTTGACAGTTTCTGTTCAAAATGGAGAAAAGATCTTTAATTGCATTTCTTTGATCAGGAAAGCTTTCAGTCATGTTTGTTCATCATCCTTCTGTTCTCTGACTTCTGTATGTCGACCTTTCACCTAACTGTGCCACTTATCTGCTTTGGTCAATAAGCTCCATTCGCTCTATTGTTTTGACTCTGGCGCCTTTGTTTGAGAACCCATGCAGTCTCTAATCCCACAATAGTTCACTTGATTTTTTTAATATTAATTTAATATGTAGCATTAAATTTCATATTATATTTTATATTTACTGGCACTTTTCTGATCATTTTACCTTAATTTTTTACCTTCAGATAGCAATTTAAATTTTTCAATGCTTGATAGAAAAACCTCTGCATCAATTGAATTTGGCACACAGTTTCTTACTGTATACAGTGTTAAACAGTACTTTGGCAAATTTTGAACACACCGTGTTTTCTTTTCAGAGATATGCTTCTAGCACACCAATCTCACACAGCCTAATTATTTACAGAAAACTGCTTAGATTTTCTTGCTCTTTACAATTTTAGAAACACTTGTCCATGTTTGTATAATTTACATTCAATTGTTACTTCATCTAAACTTCCCTCTGTTTATAGTTACTGATCGTTTAAGAGGGGTTAGTATTTATTTTATCAAGAAATAGGGACTTTTGCTCGGTTCCATAAGGAATAACTATTCTCTTTACTTCTGCAACTTTGTCCTTTTACAACTCCACAGTCATTGAAATGGCTTAACTCCTACAAATTTGCACTGTTATTATACACTTTTTTCTTAGAAATTTCACTTTTTACCAATCCTGTAATTACAGTAAGGATTCCATAAAATACTGTAAATATTGGCTAATCAACGGGCACCTTAAATTATTCTTGAATAAATGCCAATTTTATTGTAGACATCTATATGAGCACTTCATGGAATAGAATGACAACTGTATTCAATCTAACAAAGATAGAACTAACAAATATGCCAGCAATGCAGTTGTTTACAGACACTCACAGAGTTCGGTTCATTCACATTGAATTCCACACACACACACACACACACACACACACAATCACACAGCTCAGAGGGCATACACACACATACACAAACACACGCGCACACACACACACACACACACACCTCAGTGCACTTTCCTCTCTCACATTCATTCACATTGGAAAAGATCCAAGGCTCTAATTTTCTTATGATCTGACACCATTGTTGCTTCGATAACATACAGACAACGCTCTATTTCAACTAAACCCAAATGCCTTTACCCACTATGATTCCCAGAACCATAATGTCAGCGTTCTACACACTCCTCAGTCACAGACCCACAATGATTCCCTGAACTGTTATGTCAACTCTCAACGAATTTCCCAGTCTCAGTCAAAGTCACGTCATCATTTGTCCCAGAACAGCAGTCCTTACAACAAGAACGACAACAACAACAACCCCTTACTGTTCATCCATCCCATAATTGGCAAAATTAATTCCTCTGTCTCACACAGCAACTAAGCCGAATTCAGTCAAAATTCCGTCACTCACCCGCACCTCCACCACAAACTTTGGAGAACCTCCCTCCTGGCCTCACTACACACCCAAAGAGCCTTGCCAGTCGCTCCGGGTTTGAGGACTTTCCCTTTTTACGTCTCTCAAGACGACGTGCACGGTTTTGCAGTCGGTGCCGATTCTCCAGGGAGTACAGGTGAGATATTGGAACCCCGGACGATGCCCCCAATGTTGTAGGAATTTTGATTTTATATTTCTGGTATTACCTTCTCAGAAAGAACTCAGACAGAGACAAAGGAGTTAATATTTCCAAGCCAAAGGTCAGTTTACTTTTTCTGCAGAAAAAGGATCCCCGCTCACAACAAGTCCAGTCAAACAAGGATAACCAACAAGGATTTTGCTGTGGTTTAAGTAAGAATCCATCTTGACATCCTCCTCCCCCTCGAGCTGATTTACACATCATGGTATCAACAGGAATGTTGCAGACGCACACAGCCCACGTAAAGCCAGCCCCGTAGTATGCATACATCGTATCGTTCGGCATCCCAGGCTCAACTTGTACTGTTCTTCCTGAGAACACATAAACTTGACAGAGAAAGAGAACATCTTGGCCCTGTCAGGACTGCATGGCTCCAGATAAACTATAAGCAATTACGCATTGTTCAAATTTGTGGAAGCTACAGCTATGAAGGCCTAGACTAATCAGAAACAGGTAAGAGTACACTACCATAGCCTAAGAAAAATTGAGCCAGAGCAAGCAAGGATAAACAATTAATAATAATTAAATGAATCAATATAAAAATGATTCCACAGGGACAGCCTCACAGTTGAGCAAGGTTCCATATCCCCCATAGATCTCATTGTAGGAAATTGGTCATTCTTCCTGTATCCTAAGTGGGCATGGTTGTGGAAGTGTTGTGTGCGTTGTATTTGCAGTCTGCAATTTGCAGGGTTATCCATTGCATCTTAATGTCAGAAGTGGTAGCTAAGTAAGCAAGCAATTAAACGTTGGGATGTATAAATATCTATATCTGCATGTTTCGTGTATATTTCCTTATGCCTATAAAGTACTAAAGTGATGACGTCACAGCTACTTAACTTCTGGTGTCGGAAGTAAAATCCCTATGGGCAATTCCAGTAAAACAGTCTCATGGCAACTGAAATTTCAAACTAGAAATATCACTTCAAATACTGTTTGGTCATATACTTTGGCTACCTAAACTGTAAGGAAAATAAGGATTTCAAGCAGCTTGACCGAATTTAGGATTTGTACTACACATCCAATTTCAGCTGCTGAAAAATTGCATTTTTCAACCCAAAACCACCTCTTTTCTTCCTTGCACCCTCACTCTAGCCTCTAGCTTACCACAGGATTTATTGTTATTGTTTGATTGTATGGGCATCAGAGTGTTAGGAGCATCATCTAAATTTTGGAAGTAAATATGATTTTCCTTAGGCTGGATGACAGGAATGGTGCAGTCTCTTTCGGTAACGTGAGTAACAAAAAAAATGATGAACTTTTCCCTCGTTTCACACTGCTGTTAGATAGGACTGTCAGATTCCTGTATTCATCTCTTCTACCTCCACTAGTTACATTTATGAAACAAAGAAAACCCCTCATAAGCTCTGAGTGGAACTGTATCAAATTCTGTAGCATGAGTCACTAATAACGTGAGTAACAGTGTCTGTAACGTGAGTAACACACTTTATCACTGAGATCTAAAGATTGAAGTTTACTTTCCTGTTTTTCAGTGAGTGGGAGCAATTAGTTATTGTCCTTTTGAAATCCCCAACGCATATTTTGTGATACAGTCTTCGGATAATGTGAATTAGAGTTTTCGTCCAGTTTTGAACAAAAACGGGCTCCTGCAGTCTCTTAATATCGTCCTGATCGGCCTCCGCCACTGCACTATGGATAACCTAACATCGCGTCTCTGAAACCATGGTAGTGAGTGGAAAGATCCCATTATTTTCCAACCTCCGCGCCAGTTCCGCCCACAGAGCTAAAGAAAACACTAGAGTGGACAACGTCATTGGCTGAACCAACCGCAAAACGTGAGAAGCATCTGCTATCTTGTGTAAGGAATCGACGGGGGAACTGCGCAATCAAACGCTGTACGTGTGTATATGCGACTAGATAAAATGAAAAACACTGGACCGGTGTCACACATCAGCCTACAAGCACGACCATCATTTAATAAATTATGATTTTTTTTTACGGGTGTTTGTTGTCACAAAATTCTTAATAGTTACGTAAAATTCAAAAAATTAAATTTAAATTAACTGTAACTAGATAACTCGGTCGCCACAGGGACCGAGTCGTGTATCTCCCCGATCCCCAAATTTTGGGGAAAATGGCCGCCGGCAGCCATATTGGACTTCCAAAATTGCCAAAAATCGGTCTTGAGCATTGTCAAACTAGGCCTACGCTGTCGGCGGCCGACAGCAAGGGGTATATCCCCGAAATTCCCCAATCCTCGAAGCCCCCTTTATTAGATTCCCCTTTACTAGACCTACAATATGAGGCAAATTTGAGGTCTGTGTAAGTAATTGTTCCAGAGATATGGTTAAAAAACTGATTTTTTTCAATATATAGCGCCACCTGGTGGCAAACCTAGGAGTGCATACTTGCCCAAAATCTAATCAGTTCATCCTCTCTACCATATGTACCCATATGCAAAAAATGAGAAGCCAATGTAAAGAATTTTGTGAGTTATCGCGCTAACGGCTAAAATCTGCGGACTCGGCGGCGGGTGGGGCGAAACCATGATATCCCCGAAACTCGTATTTCGGGGATATAATAAATGTCTTCGCCTGGGTAAAATTAGAAAAAATTCCTGTAATAATTGTCGCTTCCAGAGCCCGGAACAGAAAACCTCTGCGGGTGCGGCGGTGGCGTGGGCCCGGAACTAAACCATAGTGTCTCCCGACACTATCGTCGGGAAGATATAAATATATGAGTGTTGTGTGTGTATATATATATATATATATATATATATATGTCTAAGGAAAGCTGTTTACATATTTTGAACACAAGTACATTTGTATTTGTACCTCGAATTCCTGTAATGCTCTTTATTCTACATTAAGGCAATTTTCATTTTAATAATTAAATGTTCATCTTAGTTCATAATAATTACCAGTATTAATTTCTTCCACAGTAAAAATATTATATATAATAAAAATCAGTCCTGAATATTCACTCATTCACAGTTTGAGCCGGGGGGGGGCGGGAGGGCAGTCAACTCTGAGTATCATCACTGTACTTGAAGTACTACAAATTTAATAATTTCACTTAATCATATCACTCTTTAGAATTGGTATCTTAGGGAATGAGGTTTCAATGCACATGTTTTGTTCTTCCATTGTACCTGTAACGTGAGTAACGTAACGTGAGTAACGTGACTTTTTTTCTTTGTGTGTAGAGATAATAGTTCATTAACCTATGCCAATTGCTTTGTTCTCTTCAAAAGTTTAGTAATATAAGTTCAAAATAATATCAATCATTTTGCTGTGTCTTTTCCCAAACAAAAAAATTCCAGTATAAAAATATATATTTATTTTCAATCTGATTTGTTCAAAAATAAATTACACCATCCACTCTCTCATTCACTCCATTTCATCCGGGCCCAGTCAAACACATTCACATACACACAATCCTTGCGCAGGGAATGCAATCCAAGCAGCTTGTTAGGTTGACTGAATTGTCCATCAAATACAGTCCAAGGGAAAGTCCAGGCCAACAGTTCGTCTTGCATCAGCAGGGCTTTAATGCAGTAGGCCTACCACTCGCGCACACTCACACAACACGCACACGACAAAAAGAGAGGCCGCCAGTATCTCCACAGTAGAAAACAATAAATCACCACGGCAAACAAAAAATACAATCCAAAATCACATATAAGGAAAAAAATATAAATATAACTACATATGGCAAACAGAATGCAGTCCTCAATTTGTTAGTCGCGCTAGATCTTGAATTTTATGTGAAGCAAAACGTTCTCAATGGGCGAATATCTTGAACTGGACAAGGCCAACGATCCAGCTTGGCTAAGAGGATCTTGACTGAATGTGGCACAATACTCACCATTAAACTGAGAGCAGACGAATCTAACTCCCAGTGCTGTTGAATGCGGCTCCACACTATCGCCACCTCGGAAGCGGCAGCAAGCGAGGCAGGACCCAGACGAGACAGCAGACGACACAGACGAGGTTCAGGGCATAGCCCGGAAGACAAGGAGAATCCCACTGGACTGGAGAGCGGCGATGTGTAACACCACCCAGCAGCAACTCCTCCAGGATAAAAAAACGGAGTCGCACAAAGTGCAACTGCAGACCGCAACAAGCAACCATAAAACAATGAGTTTGAGGAACAGAGCAGAGTCCACACAAGTCAGCCCCAGCTTGACGACCGTCTCAGTCGCTGCTTTTCTCACTTCACAGCGTGGCAACTCAATTGCCCACACCTGCAGGCATATAATTAGCCGGCGTATTGGCACACCAGAGAGGGGAGGGGGGCGTAGCCTCCACTTTAACACCTAATCACAATAAAGCAAAATCACAGCAATCCTATGAAACACAGCAAACAACCCAATATATACACAATAATAAAAATTCAAACCTCAAACACAACAACACAATAAATTCACACAGGACATGCAAAAGAAAACAATTCTAACTCTTAATCCCCACATGACATGCCCCCAATGTTTATCGTTAGCAGTCCCGGACAACACGCTTACCGGAGAACTTAAAATAAGTCCCTATACCTAGCTGGGGGCTGTCCCATGTTGGCATGGCCTGACCTCCTAAGGGTGACATCATTACCTGCAATTCCACCTGCAGCATGGGGGTGCACCAGTGGCACATAAAACAGAGGTGGAGGTCCACAAGGTGGAGACACTGGCGGCTCCGGATGCACTGTGGGGGCACCTTGGGGTGGATTATTACAAGGTTTAAGGGAATTTCTGTGCAAAACCCTCTCTTTCCCTGTACGCTCTGACTTAACAAGGTAGGTTAACCCTTCCTTGTCCAGCTGCCCCAATACCACATAGAGCTCTGGGTCCCACCTCCCACAGAGCTTTCCCCTTCTCCCATCCCGTCTAATCCTTCGCCAGACTCATTCCCCTGGAATTAACGGAAGTGCCCTGGCCTGACGATCATACCGTTTCTTGTACTGTTCCGCTGTCTGACCCATAGACCCAGCAGCTTGAGAGTAGGCATACAACAAATGTTGATGATGTTCACTCACCCAGCTGTCCCAACTGTAACGAGCCTGTTGGTTCTCTACCCCGAGGGCTACATCCACAGGTAATCTGACATGTTGTCCAAACATCAGATATGACAGCGTATATCCAGTGGAGCTGTGCAAGGTGGCATTGTAAGCCTGGACAAGGGCAGGGAGAAATTCGGGCCAATGACTTTGCTTCTCTTCCTGCAGGGTAAGCAACATATTCAGGAGGGTCTGGTTTAGGCGTTCACACATACCGTTACCCTGGGGGTGGTATGGGGTCGTTCTACTTTTAGAGACGCCATAAAGACTGCATAGCTCGGCCACTAGTTGGGATTCAAAATTCGGGCCTTGATCTGAATGGAATCTCATTGGGCACCCAAAGGGCTGTATAACATGCTGCCATAGTACCTTGGCTGTCGTCTTGGTCGTCTGATCTCTTGTGGAAATGGCCCAGGTGTAACCAGTGAACATGTCAGTTGTCACTAGGGTGTTTTGACATGAATCTTGGGGTCTTCCTACTGACAAAAAATCCAGCTCAATAACTTCCAGGGGGAAAGACACTGTAAAAGGCTTCAGAGGTGCCTTAGGGGCAGCATCAACTTTCTGTATGTGGCAACGGGAACACATGGTGCGATATTGTTGTACTTGCGTTTGCATACCAGGCGAGAAAAAATGGCGTCTGAGACAATTTAAGGTTCTGTCTACCCCCAAATGTCCAATAGCATTATGATATTTCTCCCACACCTCCTTACGCTGTTGAATGGGGCATACAACTTGAAAGTGAGCTTCATGGGAATTGTAATCAATGACTCGCCAACATAGAACCCCACTCCGCAAGACAAGCCTAGCCCTTTGTTGGAGCAGCTGCTTCACTGTTAGTGGGGTGGCTCGCCTTGCAATCCCTGTGGGAAACTTCCCACTCCCCAAATACCGCCACACAGATTCCAGATCTCCATCCTCCTGCTGCTTCGCACACCAGTTGCTCACAGCCAGGGCCTCTGCTGGTGTATCCCCTGGCACTGCTGCTACTGCTGCTAAGGCAAAACCTGCAGGGACATCCACAGGTACTCTGGAAAGGGCATCAGCATTAGTATTCTCTTGCCCTGATCGATACTTTACATCATAATCAAAAGCAGCGAGTTGTGCCACCCACCTTTGTTCAATGGCTCCAAGGCGGGCAGTTTGCAGGTGGGCTTCTGGGTTATTATCTGTATACACAGTCACTTTGGCCCCCATCAAGTCATCTTAAAATTTCTGTTATGGCCCACTTTAGAGCTAGCAGTTCCAACTTAAATGAGCTGTAATTAGCATTGTTCCTCTCACTAGGATGCAGGCTCCTACTTGCATACGCCACTACTCTTTCACGCCCCTCCTGAACCTGGGCTAAAACGGCCCCGAGGCCGGAACTACTAGCATCGGCGTATAACACAAACGGCTCAGAGTAGTTACCGTATGCTAAGACAGAAGCTTCGGTTAGAGCAGCTTTTAGATGGTTAAAGGCTGTTTGGCATTCAGACCGTGAGATCGGATGGGATCCTGTGCGCTTATCAGCAGGGGCACCAACCAGCAGGGAGTTCAAGGGGCGTGCTATCTTGGCAAAGTTGGCAATAAAGCGGCGATAGTATCCTGCTAAGCCTAAAAAGGCACGTACCTCCCTTATGATGGTCAAGGCTGGCCAGTCTGTCACAGCAATGACCTTGGTCGGGTCTGGCTTCACTCCTTTTCCGGTAACGATATGGCCCAAGAACTTGACTTCCCGCGGCAGCAGCTGGCGCTTATCCATCCTCAATTTGAGCCCTTGTTGTTGCAGTTGCACAAAGACTGTCACGAAATGATGTAGATAACTAACGAAGTCTAGAGAATAAACAATAATATCATCCAAACAAACAAGTACAGAATCAGCAATTTGGCCATCTAAACAGTGCTGCATAAGTCATTGAAAAGTAGCTGGGCCATTGCAAAGGCCAAAGGGCATCCTTTGAAAATCATATAACCCTGGCGGAGTAATTAAGGCAGTCTTGGGCCTGTCGCAGGGGTCAACTCCAACTTGCCTGTAACCATTGACTAAGTCCAGCGTGGTGAACCAGGAGGCCTGGGTTAGCGAGGTCAAAGTTTCCTCTATTCGAGGGAGCGGAAATGCATCTTTGTGAGTCAAGGAGTTCAATTTATGATAGTCAACACAGAAGCGCCAACTATTGTCCTTCTTTCATACCATCACAATAGGCGCCGCCCAAGGGCTGGAACTTTGCTGGATAACACCCTTCTCCAACATATCTGCTAGTAAGGCTTGCATCTCTTTATACATCATAGGTGGTAGGGGACAATATTTTTCCCCAACATTGGTGGAATCTAATATGGATCTGGTGCTGCCTTCTTTAACCTTTGAAAAGGGCCAACAGTTCTGTCAGGTCGCCCGCCCTTCTAAGGACCTCAAAAGTTTCCTTAAGTCACTGTTAATGGAGGTCTGTGGTGATCAGCCCACGGAACACCTTTAGCCCCGCCCACAGGGAGCTTACCCATCCGGCCTTCTTTAACAAAAAGCAACAGTGCCCCGGAAAAGACCACCACCTCGCTCCTGGCTGGAACAGGCCCCTACGGCTCGCTAGACGCACAAACCCCATGTATCCATCTTCTTCTATTACAGCGGCCCATTGGCACACTGCAAATGCACTCGTCCATGCCTTCCTCGTCCCTGGATCCTGAAACACAGTCTCTGGCCCATCAGGGTGATTAAATAGGTCATGCCAACAAGTTGTAATAATATTCATGCCAATAAGTAGCGGGGCTGTGAGGCAATCGTCTGCTACTATGACAACCCCACGCTGCGGGACAATTGCACCTCCTACTTCAAAATCCATTACAGCATATCCTTTCTAGGGAATGGATAGCCCATTCGCAGCTTTAAGAGTCAATTTATCTGGGGCTTCACCATGAGATAGGGAACCAGCTGAATAACGTTGATTGAAAACACTTTGTTGCATCAAGGTCACTTGCGAACCAGTGTCTATTAGTGCCATTAAGGGCACGCCATTTACCTTCACTTCAACTTTGGGGCAGTTACCCACAAATATGGTCCCCTGTTCCGCTTCCCCCCTACTTCCTGCTACTTGGACCTCAGTAGCAGGGCAAATTAGTGTAAATCAATGTTGGACTCAGAGGGGGGCCTACAGAACCAAGCGATATGCCCCGGGCGTCCACATCTCCGGCATATAGGCTTACCGTCTTTATCCCAGGTGTTAGGCGTGTAGGACTGGAGTCTCCTCCTAAGTGGCAGCTGATTGGGGTGTTGCGGGCAACACATGGGTTCTGCCGTGCTGGACTAGAACTGCCGGGCCATCTCCTGTCCCCAAGCCTTCATTTCTCCTTGCACTTCCTGGAGCAGCTCACGCCTAAATGTCTCGGCCCAATCGTCTTTCCCTGTTACCGATTTAGAAGCTGAAGACTCACCCACAGATTGGGAGAAAATTTCAGGCTCAGCTCCATGGCGTTGTTCACCTTCCAGCAAGAACATTTCCTCCAGCACTGCGCTGAAAGCAGCCCCTGGGTAACAGCGTGCATAGGTCCGGACAGTGCTCCTCAGTTCCGCATTATGAATCCCCATCAAAAGCTGGTCTCGCAGGTGGCTCTCCTGAAAGGGGCCATCTGGGTCTCGTTGTTGTAGCCTACAGAACAACTCCTGCAGCCTGAGGACATACATTCTCAATTCCTCATTTGGGGCTTTTACACCGCTAAAAAATTGAGATCTTAAATGGGATAACGAAACTCTATCACCGTATAATGTTTCTAAGTGATCGAAAATTTTTGCTATCGTGTCACGATCTGTACCCGCCAAAACACACACCACCCGCTTAGCCTCATTAGTCAATGCCCCCAAAACAATGCTAACTTTTTGAGCCTCATTAAAATTTTGCAACTGTATTAAACTCTGGATCTGCTCTCTCCACTCACTGAATTTCAAATCACCACCTAATCCCTTAAATTTAGGAATCCAAGGTGCACCTGCATAAATTGGCATCATCATCATTTTTAAATCAAACCAGGAACAAATATAACCTACAAAAGCTAATAAATGCTTTTTTTGGAGTTTGGGTGAACTGAATGTGAAGCTCCAAACCAAGTCCTGCCAATAGCGCCAAAATTGTAACACACTAGACAGTATAGCCAACTACGCCACCCAATTGAAGAGCTGGAACTCTACCAGTTACCATATACTTTACAGCAGGTTCTTTGTTTTGGTGGGAGCAACACAACAGAACATCCCAAACAACAAAATTCCAGTATAAAAATATATATTTATTTTCAATCTGATTTGTTCAAAAATAAATTACACCATCCAATCTCTCATTCACTCTATTTCATCTGGGCCCAGTCAAACACATTCACATACACACAATCCTTGCGCAGGGAATGCAATCCAAGCAGCTTGTTAGGTTGACTGAACTGTCCATCAATTTGCCCATATGGAAATTGAATTCATAAAAAACTAGATCAATAAGCTTGCCTTGTTTTCGGATCTGAAGACCTAGGTCTGTAATGTGCTTATAACAATTTTCCAGAACATAAATGCAGTAAAGAAAACATTTGAAATTATTTTATTTTGTTCTTGCAGATGGTTAGAACATAAACAAAAAGAGGTCTGATGACAGAACAAAAACAGCAGAAGGAAAAAGGCTGCAGGAAAAAATTGAGCAATAAACCCCAACAACAAACAGCAAAGAGCTCAACTGCTAAAAGCAAATCAAAGAAACCTGCTCAAAAACATCTCCAAGGACCAGTGAATCCATTTGCCAACTTTTACTGCATATACTGCCAAGAACTGCATGTTGACCCTCCAGAATTTCCTTGGATTCAATAGAATCAATGTAAGCAGTGGGCTCATGAGAACGAAACAGATTATGAAGGTGTAAAAATAAAGTTTTACCCTATTCCTCGGTGTACTTGCTTTGGTATTAACATTGTTTGATGTCAGACACCTTTCGGAGCAATGTGGACCCCTTGTCCATATTGCCCCAATGTCAGGGTCAATATTAGACACTACATGGGGAATATGGACACAGTGAGGGATTTTATGATTCCCTCCGTAGTGGAGCCATCTGCAGAGATACGTTTCTCATATAACACAGATATGTAGCAAGCCTAGGGGTCTAATAGATCAACCACTTATGAGCTGTGGCGAGCCCTTCATCTAGGCTACAGCTCATGGCAACCTTAGGGGGTCCATATTACCTCCTGTTCCCCTATACTATTTTTATTTAACAGGGAAATAAAATTATTCACTTCGTCCCAAAAAATCTCAGCAAAACAGTTGACTTTCTGCTGTATAAGATGACATACTTCAATCTCGTTTTCCACGCAGTTCAAAGCTAAATGTATTCAGAGAAAGTGAAACTCCTCGTGCTTGTTAGCTTGCAACCTCCTCTATTCTTACTGGATTCAAGACGATAGCCCAGAGCACTGCCCCTGCACAGAGCACTGCCCCTGCTTTATGAACTGATAAGTTTTAAAGTAGATGATGTTAATTAAAGTATTTAGCCAATTCTGACAAGTGAAATTACTTTACGCGTACCTATACTCAAAGCTCATTAAATCCATCCATTCTCTATACCGCCTCTTCTCTACTCGGGTCGCGAGGGAACTGGAGCTAATCCCAGCTGAATCGGGGCAAAAGGCAGGGACCCACCCTGGACAGCTCGCCAATCCATCGCAGGGTGCACACACCATTCATTACATCCATTCAGGAAAACTTTTTTCATCAAACATGTCCACAGAATGGATACAATTTCAATGTTTTCTGCCTAATAGCCGTTTTTACTATCAATAAAATATTGGCCTCAGGACACGTTTTATCCTCCTATTGTTAAAGTTAACATACTCAATAACATAGCTGCTGCCGTTATATGCTATTACCACGTTTATCAGCACTATAAATTAAACTCTAAATTTTCTTGACCAAATGCACGCTTGACCTTTTTACACACCCAAATGTTTCACAGGGTACTCAAAAATTAAGGTAAGCAGGGAAAAGTGCTGATTTTATTTGATATTAGTGGAGTTTGAAGACGGAATTCTTTCCCTTCCCCTTATATAGGATTAGTAAATTTGTAAGTCCTCACCTAACCAGCAGCCCAGTTATAAAATATACATAAAGTCGATCTTCGTTCTCATCTGTTTCTTCTTCTGGGATTCTCATATATTTTCTGCGCAGATGGAGTTCAGCCGCATCAGCAAATCTCCGCAACATCACTCCCATACACTAATGCTGCTCGCTAACAGTGTATCGTTCACATCTTATCTTGTCCAGCGTTTCCAACCCTCTCAGCACTTCTAGCTAATAAAGGCTGAACTACAAATACTGTCTGTTTGTAAAGGGCTGTCATGCAAGTTCGGCGCATACATAAGATAATAGATACTTCATATTTTGTATCTTATCTTACAAGTTGCTGAAAAGTTACGACATCAAGTATGCACATCTGCTATTGTTTTAATTATTAAGAATGTGCGTGCAATGGTAAATAAATGATTAGCTGCACAGTTTTTTGGGCTGAATTTATACCGTGCTGAAAGTGCACATATGGACGTAGTCAATGCTAGTTACTAACTACATAGCCAGCATATAATGTGTTAGCTGTCCATTGTGTACGATGATGACTGTTGCTTCAGGGTGGGGGAGGGGTTCAGCGACGTTGCCGCCGGTGCCACTTCAGGTGGCTGTCGAGGCCGATGCGTTAGCCGATCATCCGTCCACAGTCAGGGCAGGGGAGCCCGGACATAGGGAAAATGCGGGCTGCCCTCTGGTGTTGCTGGGCACGTCTCTCGGTCCTTCTCTGCTGATTGCTGTCGTGTATATGTGAGGTTGCTCTGGCACAGGTGACCTGCCATGCTGACCGGTCGAGTACCAGAGTTTCAAGCTGCGTGGGGTTGATGACAGGTCTTTGGTGTAGTCCTTGTAGCGCCTCTTTTGTCCTCCAGCAGCCCGCTTTGCACCACTTAGCTGGCCGTAGAGGACTTGGCGGGGCAGGCGATAGGCATGCAGATGGTATGTCCCATCCACCGTAGGTGTCTTTTAGCAACAGCTGCTTCCATACAAATGGAGTTAGTGTTGTCCAGGCTTTCAGTATAGGCGAAAAGGTCTTCCCAAGACAGATCAAGGATCTTCTGAAGGCAGCAGATGTGGAAGCCCTCCAGGTTCATGATATGCCCTTTGTATGGAGTCCATGTTTCTGCTCCGTATAATAGAGTTGAGACACAGACTGCGTTGTAGACCGCGACCTTGGTGCTGACCTTCAGGTTATGGTTTTCAAAAACTCTACTGTGCAGGCGTCTGAAGGCTGATGAGGATTTGTTGAGGCGGTCGTATATTTCAGTGTCAAGGGAGCAGTGTAAGGACAGAGTGGAGCTGAGGTAGGTGAAGTAGTCAACTGTTTTAAGTGGGACACCATTTATATGGAAACTCGGGGGTGAAGCAGGTTGGCTGGTGAGTTGGAACATGACTTCAGTTTTTTCGGTGTTGACCTGAAGTCCAAAGGATTGGTACAGACAAGATATGGTGTTGAGGGCACGCTGCAAGGATTCTGGGCTGTGTGCTAGGACTGCACAGTCATCAGCGTATTGCAACTCACAGATTTGGTTGGTATTTGTCTTCGTGTGGGCCTGGAGGCGTCGGAAGTTGAAAAGATTTCCATCCAGACGGTGTTCTAAGTTGACACCATCTCCAGGTTCCAAGGCACGATGGAAAAGACATGTGATGGCAGAGAGGAAGAGATTGAAGAGTACCGGTGCCAGGACACAGCCTTGCTTCACCCCAGTGTTCACCTCGAAGGGCTCTGACTGGAGATCTCCTGTGAGGACTCTGGCGTGCATCCCATCATGTAGCTGTTGCAGGATGGAGAGAAACTTAGGTTGTACCCCAAGTTTGGAAAGTTGTTACCAGAGCATCTCACGGTCAATGGTGTCGAAAGCTTTGCTGAGGTCAATGAAAGCAATATAGAGGTCTTTACGCTGCTCCCTGCTCTTCTCCATTAGCTGTTTCAAGACAAAGACTATATCGGTGGTGAATCTAGTCTTCCGGAAGCCGCATTGTGTTTCTGGGAGAACAGGTTCTGAAATGTGCTCTACCAGTCTGTTGAGCATGACCTTTGCTAGGACTTTCCCTGCGATGGAGAGGAGGGAGATTCCACGGCTGTTCCCACAGATCGCTCTGTCACCTTTGCGTTTATAGATGACAATGATGTTCGCATCCTTCTAATCCTGTGGGAGGGTCTCATGTTCCCAGATGTGTGAGATCAGAAGGTGTAGGCGGCATGTTAGGAGGTATCCTCCGTGTTTGAAAATCTCAGGTGGGATGCCGGCAGGTCCTGCACTTTTATTGCTTTTCAAGCTTCGGATGGCTTGGTGGATCTCTGAGTATTGTCGCGGAGTGTCGAGATACGTGACTGGTGGCAGGTCAGGCAGTTTATCCAGAATGAGAGGGTCAGTGGAGTCTTGAAATGGTGTGCCCAGCGGCCAAGGATCTTGTGATGGTCCCTAAAAAGAGCGGACCCTTCAGCAGAACGGACAGGGGTAATTGCCCGCTTTCTGGGGCGGTACAGGGATTTAATGGCATCATAGAAGCCCTGGGTAATATTGCAGTCTGCAAAGTTCTGGATATCCTGAGCCTTCTGCACCCACCAGGTGTCCTCCATGACCCAAAGAGCATGCTGGGTCTCAGCTCTTTCTGCAGCAAAGGTGGCTTTCAGGGTAGGAGATCCAGGGCAGGACATAAGAGCTGTATGAGCTTAATGTTTTGACTGTAGAAGTGACTGTATGTTGGCTGAATTGCAGTCAAACCAGTCCTGGTGACATTTCCTTGATGGACTAAGCGCCTCTAAGGCTGCGCTGTAGATGGCATGACGCAGAGTTAGCCAGTCGGTGGAATCCTCCGGGATCTGGTCAAGGTTTGCTGCCAGGAGCCGTCGAAGGTTGTCTTTGGTGGTGGGGCTGTTGAAGGCTGCGCAGTTGAGCTTTACTATTGGGGCTTTCTTCAGAAAACGGGGTTGGATGTTCATGAAGAGCTTGGATCTGACCATGAGATGATCCGTCCAACATTCGGCTCCACGCATGACTCGGGCGGAAGTGACATCCCGTCTGTCCTTTCGACGGACAATCACGTAGTCCAGAAGATGCCAATGCTTTGAGCGGGGGTGCTGCCAGGTGATTTTGATCTTATTCTTCATCTGAAACATGGTGTTGGTGATGACCAGGTGATGTTCTGCACAGAGGGAGAGTAGCCGTAGCGCATTGGAGTTCATTTTCCCCACACCGTGTTGACCAATAACCTGGTTCCGTACCAGATGGTTTGTGTCCACTCTGGCATTGAAGTCTCTCATGAGTATGAGCTTCTCCTTGGATGGGATTTTCTGGATGACGGAGTCAAGCACCCGGTAGAAGTCCTCTTTGATGTTGTATTCGGCATCAAGGGTTAGTGCATAAGCACTGATGAGGGTGGCGAAATGTCCCTTTGTAAGGGGAATACGCCACATCATCAGTCTTTCACTGATGCCGCAAGGAGATTCTGGGATGCGCTGCAGCAGTTGGGACTTCACAGCAAGACCAACACCTTAGATGCGGCGAGTGCCTCTGGGGACCCCTTTCCAGAAGAAGGTGTAACCTGCACCAACCTCTGTCAGGGAGTCCTCTCCATGCAATCTGGTCTTGCTGATTGCTGCGATATCAATGTTGTATCGGACAAGCTCCAGGGCCACAAGCACTGTCCTACGGTGCGGCCTGTCAAGTGTTTCAGCCAAGTCCAACAGTATGCGAACATTCCACATAGCAATAGATAGAGGTATTTTTCTCTGTTTTGTTTTTTGACCGCGAGGGGGGATGCTCCGATGGTTGCGGCAGACTGTCCAGATGTTGGGGAGCAGACAATTTTTAGACCATCTTTTCCAGGTCCTTCCCCTGTCAGGGGTGAGCAGTATGGGGCTGCTCAGTCACAATGGAAGCTGCCAAGGCGATGCGCTGCTCCATCCCGCAATCACAATGACAAACACTCCATTGCCGCCTGTGTGCATGGTTTGGCTAGGCACTCTCAGCCACATCCTTAGCCTGTGCCTACCACCACTCCACATCGCCACAGGGCTTTCAAAGGGGGCGGGGAGTGAAGCAAAGAGCTAGCGCAAGGTAGGGATTAGGGTGGGGGTGTGGGTGCGCAGTCCTCACTCCCACCATCTTCATTCTGCCAGATGGACTCCAGTGGCATGGGAAACCCATGACGACCTTTGTCTAGTAGGAGTTGCAGGGAACTGCAGGTAAGCCAGTCTGTTGGACTCCGCCTGTACCTGTCCCCAGGTACAGATTTGATTTCGGGATTACTCCCCTAGCCAAAGTTCCCTCCCGGGTTTACCCACATGGCAGTGGGGCAGTGGATGGTTGGTCTAGGGCCCACTGCTGCCCTGCGATCCCCTACCTTTTAGCCTGGGGCCGTGAGGCTCCAGTATCCGTGTGCTGCCGCTGGGAGGCAAGGTAGGGGTCTTGGTGAAAGAGAGGCTATGAACTGACCGCAGAAGACTGACGCAATCGGCTTCCTTTACCCAGACTGGATTGGTCAGCGGCAGGAACTAAGAGAGGGGGGTCACATGCATCTCTACATGCAACGCCTCTCTAGCATGCTGCACTTGACGCGTCACTACACCCTGCAAGCAAGCCCGCTAGCACACCAGTATATAATACATGAAGCAGCACAACACAGTACTGTGAATCGATGTAAGATATTCAAAGTAATGGAAATATACAACTCAGTTTAGGGGCATCTTCAACATTTTAATACGAAAAAGCAAAGCAAGTGTTAGCTACATGCACGATTATAGGATGTCAACTTCAATACCGAATACACACCCGTCATCCAACCTCAATTAACCAACAACAGCCTTTGCTATCTTATTGTATATTCTGTAACGTTACATAAAAGATGGATGAAGCAGTCGAGTCGCTACATAACAAAGCCATTCATCAAATACAATAAATGAAAACACAGGTGTCATTACTCATGCTCACTTTACTGACTTAGTAATACATAAGCCGACTGCACGGAATCTCGGGACCAGTGCTGCACGCAGAGAACTGCAGCTGCAGCACTGCTTACAGGAACGCGCTTAGAGACAAGGTCACGTAGCCTGAATAAAAATTAAAAATTTTGTTGCTGCCGTGGAAAAAGGCACCAATGATTTAAGAGAGAAAAATCTACAGATTATATTTTGATCATTTGTGGGAGTCAAAAAAATGTATTCACAGATTTAGCAGAGCGTCTTTTTCGATTGTTCCCTATGGAAAAATTTCTTTTTGCCCCCGATGGCATCACGTAACTCGAAATATCAGCTTGACCGCTAGCCCTTGTCGATGTGCGTCTCAGCCCTGGTTCAGTATCCAGTTCTTATAATACATCCATGCATGTCCGACCTCCACTGTGGGGGCCTGGAAACAAGCTCGGAAACCTCGTGACCTCCACCGTGGGGCACCGGAAACCACGTGGCTTCTATTGTGGGTTCCGGAATCATATGACCACAACAGGAATTAAAGTTACGTGCAACAGCTGCTTAATTTGCATGTTTTAGGTAAACGAAAAACGGACTGAATTACCACTGGTTATTAAAATGGTGGAGTTTTGTCTATAGATTATGCGCGTTTTATTAGCAGTTACTCGAAAGACTGGCGGAATTGCTAAAGATCAGTAAAATGTTGCCGCTTCTATGCTATCATTTATGTCTGTTGCTGTGCTGCTTTGTCTATATCTTGCGTGTTTTATAAACAAACTGAGGGCTGGTGCAGTTCCACCTGAGCAGCAAGATGTTGCCGCTTTTACGCTGAAAATTTTAATTATGTATTGCTATCGCTAACATCAGGTCATTTGCATGCTTTATAAGTGAATGAAGGATTAATGGAATTAAAACCAATTTGTAAAATGTTGCTTCTTGTATACCTTGTCTTTAATGATGGCATGCCAGTTTGTATTGATTGTCGATAATTTTATGGTTACAAAGTACAACTTCATTATATGTTTTCGCATCATACTTGGCCAGTAATAGCAGGCCGTCATCCTGGATTTATGACTTTATTCCTCAGCTGTATTTTTGCTTGCCCCAGCGGAGTAATGCACGGTTACTGCGAATCTGGTTCCATTCACTTTGTTCTATATGTAGCAACATTGATCCACTCAGTTGCAAAGGATGATCGGTACAATGACAGGAAAATTGGGTATTGCTTGCGTCATTGTTTGTTGTATCACAGTTATCGGCATCTTCCCATCTACATTAATGTTTTAAAACAGAAAGAGGCCTTTCAAAGGCTGTTGATTCATGTAACTCATAGAACTGCACATTTTCGTAAATTCCTTAGCTAGTCTCATGATGAATGAAGCAATTTATTTTGCCTTTGTTTGTTAAATGTAAAGCACAATCTTAAATTACACGGCTGAAAAATTTCTGAAATGGGAGCAAACGAAAGTTTTGGATTTTTTTTTTTCAAATGCATCACAGATTACTGCCATACTCACAATAGCATGTGTTATGTGTAAATACAGCCCATCAGTAACAGCAGTGTCATGCTTTAGTTTGTTTCTTGATCATTGTTGGCCATTTATTGGTCTTGGTTATTCAGTAAATGCATTGTATGATTGTTAATCAGGCAAACTTAAAAAGGTACAGCTTGAGAAAAAAATGCTTTAAAAATATAGGGCACTGGCGGCCCCAGAAGCTCCCGCCGTTAAGGTAGATTACTGTTATAAAAATACCATTACCATTTCCACATTTTTCACGCGCCATTTCTCAAAAACCACTAGTCCGATTGTAATGAAGTTTGGAACATAAATAGTTTGCAGCATGATGGTTGTCCTGAACCTAAAAAATATGGCCCTTTTGGTACTCTTTTAATTTCAGAGGGTGCTGAATATATAATGAGGTAGAGAATTTTCAAGTCAAGAGCAAAATTTCAAAAACCTTTGCCTTTTGTTGAAGTATCCAACTTTAAGAGGTTTAGCCCATAGATGCTGGATCAGGCAACCTGTGTGCAAAACAAGAAGTCGATATGTCTATTAGTTACTGAGGTATGGTGTTTTGAAATTGTAATGATATGCCCCTTTGCAGCAGCCATCTAGGACACCTAATTTGCATAATTTATGCAAATCACCTCCATCCCTGCTAATTTGAATGTTTGCTTCTCATATCAATAAAGCAATTTGATGTAAGTGATGAAATAAAGATTTTCATGCTTAATAGCAGTATTCTACCTTAAGATAAACAAAATGTTGAAGTTTTTGTTGACGGACGCATGCATGGACGGACGCACGAACGGATGGAGCCCGATACCATAGCTCCCGTGCCACTTGGGCGGCGGGAGCTAATTAGGAGCCTGTAACTGAAAATGTTGATAAGATAAAGCAAATTGTCAAAGTTTTTGGTGATATTTTTAGGCCAGTGACCTTGAAAAAACAGGCCAAGGTCATCTTTAGGCATGTCATTTGTAGAACTTTATGAGATGCATGTCCAGTAAAAATTAGGAGCCTGTAACTGTAATAGTTGATGAGATAAAGCAAAATGTCAAAATTTTCGGTGATATGTTTGAGCCAGTGAGCTTGAAAAAATAGGTCAAGGTCACCTTTAGGCATGTCATTTGTAAACCTTTATGAGATGCATGTCCAGTCCAGTAAAAATTAGGAGCCTGTAAGTGAAATAGTTCATGGGATAAAGCAAAATGTCGAAGTTTATGGTGATATTTATAGGCCAGTGATCTTGAAAAATAGGACAAGGTCACCTTTAGGCATGTCATTTGTAGGCCTTTATGAGATGCATGTCCAGTGAAAGTTAGGGGCCTGCAACTGAATTTGTTGATGAGATGAAGCAAAATGTTGAAGTTTTTGGTGATATTTTTAGGCCAGTGACCTTGAAAAAATAGGCCAAGGTCGCCTTTAGGCACGTCATTTGTAGGCCTTTATGAGATGCATGTCCAGTAAAAATTAAGAGGCTGTAACTGAAATGGCTGATGAGATAACGGAAAATGTCGAAGTTTTTGGTGATATTTTTATGCCAGTGAGCTTGAAAAATAGGCCAAGGTCACCTTTAGGCATGTCATTTTGTTATGGTTCCATGTTTTTGCTGCCATGATTCTGTGTTTCTGCCATGTCTTTTCTTATTCATTTTGCTTATTATACATCCCGGTTTTTCTGTTCATGCCATTTCTGTGTTCATTGCACTTGTCACCCCTGTCTTGTGATCAGTTTGGTTCAGTCCGTTCTCTCAGTCTGCGTGCCTACATGCTTCGGGTGATTTCAGTAGTTTCTGGTGTTTCATATTATTACTTCAATTCTCATTTATTTCCTTCGCCTTACTTTCCTTGATTACTAATAGTACTAACATTTATATTTTGTATCATAGTTTACAAACCTAACTAATCCATGTACATATTACTAACTAACTAACGAGCACTTGGGTTCATTTGTAAAGTTGCACCGCTACTAATTACAACTAATGCAATCTCAGCTCTCGCCATGTTCTGGTCTCCGCTCCTTGCTTTACTTCCCTGCATCTTCCAGTGTTTCTGCGAGATCTCTCCCACGTGCTTAATTGCTATCCTGCACTCCTTGTCTGTGCACGTAGAACTCCTTGACCGGAGCTGTTTATCTGTCATAGGTTTTCTTCGTGGATCCTGTCCGTGTCTTGGCGATTGCCAACTATTTGTGGTTTAGGACCTCCCCGTGTGTGCTTCCCTTTGTAATTAGTTCTTATCCAATTCACCAGGCCCTGCATAGCGTGTGACTTCCCTCTTGTCTATTTAAGGTCTTCACTGCAGTTTGTTCCCTGTCAGAACGTTGATCAATTTTCACTTGCGCAGAGCTCCTTGTATGCCTTTTGATTATTGCTTCTCCTACAACATTTTTTGTACGACCTTGAGATGGACTTGCCCTTGCTGTTCTTGTTTGTTCCTCTTTGGATTTAGACCCATTTTCTGTACGACCACGATTCCTGTTTTTGATGCCCTGTGTATGACCTACACTTCTAGATTCTGACTACGATTTTGGATTACTGTTTCAGGTACCGTTGCACATCTGCTTCTGTGGTTCTGACCCCTGCCTGTTATTTTGACTTCGCTTTTTGGATTGTGATTTTGGCTTGGCAATTCCGGTGTCTTCTGGTCTCGGCCCATTTTTGCAATAAAGGCTTACAATTTTTGGAATTTCGGTTCTCGCGTATGGTTCCTGAACGCACCGTCACACATTTGTAGGCCTTTATGAGATGCATGCCCAGTAAGAATTAGGAGCCTGTAACTGAAATAGTTGATGGGATGAAGCAAAATGTCGAAGTTTTTGGTGATATTTTTAGGCCAGTGACCTTGAAAAAATAGGCCAAGGTCACCTTTAGGCACATCATTTGTAGGCCTTCATGAGATGCATGTCCAGTAAAAATTAGGAGCCTATAACTGAAATCGTTGATGAGATAAAGCAAAATGTGTCGACGGACACACGCATGCACGCACGGACAGAGCCCGATACCATAGCTCCCGCACCGCGAGCGGCGGGAGCTAATGAGGTTACTGAAGGGCTTCTAAACCTGATAGCAAATCACTTAGGTTCACAGTAAAGAATCATAGCTCCTCAGGGTATTAAGCCCTATAGCAATTCGCACAGGCTTTTATAAAGAGAGGCAAAAACATGTCATAACTTGGTATTCTTTATTAAAGAGCAGAAAAAACCCACCACACAAGTCAAATTCAAGGTTGATCGTGGCAAAACTTTATAACCTGGGCAATGGCACATTCTGCCTGATAATGACTGAGTCCTTCATCCTTATCCAGGATCATGATCATTACCTTAAACAGTAAAAACAAGTCATTAGTCTCCTTGAGGTAACACTGTTATTATTCATCATATCAGAAATGGCTCCACGTTGACCTCTCTCCTCTTGAAGGAGCACATCAAACAGGAAGTCAATCAAGTTTAATTCTCCCCCATCAATCCTGTCTTGCAGACCAGTGGCAGATGCAATCAGCTTCATGAGTGCAAATGTCTATTGGGAGTCAATCATAAACATTTTTAAATATTTAGTTTATTTGAAATATTTAAACAATTATTTCAACTTATTATGCATTGCACTTTTCAAAATTATGGTTATAGAGCGCTTTACATTTACATTAATATTAAAAGCTATTGCTAAGCTTTACAAGAACAGCTTTAAAACAAAGGTCAGATTTGTTCTGTTCTGGTGTCATTTTAATTTACACCAAAGGAAAAACAGTCAGGAGTCAGAATATGAATTAATGTGTCTTTACTTAACGCGCGTCTCCCTCATGCTCTGCAGTTATCAACTACGGGTGTCAGAAGAGAACATAATACTAGTATCTACGTGATACATAACATACTCCTCCCCCCTTAAATGAGAAGTGCCCATCTTTCAGAGACTTCAGACTCTAATACAACATTACAGGTTAACTCAACATATGACCACACTGCAGTTACATTACTTTTCTTCAGTAGCATGGCAATATTCTGTGCACATAACATTTCAAACTACATTTTACAATGCAGTATTGCAACACAATCAAAATTTATTTATTTATTTATTTATTAGTCGAGCCCCCGGAGGGGTTTGCGAGACTATTGTAATCACCTTGTGAGTCTGTCTGTCTGTCTGTGTATGTGTGTTTCCGGGCAGATATCTCCAGAACCACTTGACCGATTTCACTCATCTTTCACATGTAAACACCTTGGGCTGACCTCACGGCATGACATAAATTTCAGGCTGTTGGGCAAGAATATGAATTCTCTGAATGCTTGTGTATTTATTTATTAATTTTTAAACAACTACGCTAAGGAAATGAGGGTAGACTACCTCAAACCCTGACATTACCCTGGGGTTTATTCTATTTAATAACTCAAAGGTTTTGGAGGTCGGTGCTCCCTGACGGGATCCCGATGAGCTTTGGGTGAGGATACACCTGGGGTGGTGGGCTGTGGCACAGGTGTAGGTGGAGATGGCAAAGGCTCAACCGTTGGATAGACTGGGCTTGGCATGCCTGCAGGAGACATCGGGGAGGGCGGCACCACACCAGTGGTCGGAGGTACCTCAGTCTTGAGTTGTGGTGTTGGTTCTGAACACAATGATGAATTTATTGCCAGCGCTACAGGTCCCTGTAATAACTGATCGGAGTGTCTACTCCCGACAAAACCCTCCACTGTCTGCACCATGTAGGATACAGGGCTTGTCTGTGCGATGATGCTGCCTGGAACCCATTTCGGACAGTCCGTGTAATTGCGTGCCATGACAAGGTTTCCAGGTCTGAAGACTCTGTCCTTGGCCATCTTCTCACGTCTTTCGATCTGGGCCCGTTGTTGACGCAGCACAACAGACTTGGTCTTGGGCAGTTTCAAAAAGGTGTGCAGTCGATGATGAAGTGAACCTTGTTCTTGTGAAGCCTTCAATGAATGTTTCATGCTTTGTTTGAATCTTTCTGCTTAATCCGTTTGTAGGAGGACGATATAGAGCAGATCGGATATGCTGGACTCCACGCCTTTCACGGAACTTTGCAAATTCTTCAGAGAGGTACTGCGGACCATTGTCACTTACAAGCTGTTCCGGCAAGCCCAGACTGTAGCTGTTGCAGCAGCTTGTCTCTCAGATTTGGTGGAATGACCACCCTCTGTCCCCATAATAAACATCCAGCTTGGACTGACAGTTTGTTTATCCTTGAAATGTATGGCTTCAGTTCAGCGGTACTCTCAACCTTCTCTCCACTGATCACGGCATCAATTAGCTTGGAGAGCACAGGGTCATTCCTGCTATAATGTTTCACTTGTGCACATGTGATCAAGCCCCTTCTGCTTGCTGTGATACGGTATGAGGATCCAGTAAAGGTAGTCTGGAGAGACCGTCAGAATTCAAATGCAGCTCAGATTTCCGTTACTTTATGTCGTATGTGTGAGGAGAGAGGAGCAGTGCCCATCTCTGCATGCGACTTGCAGCCAATGACAGAATACCTGAGAGTGGCCCAAATATGCTGGTGAGAGGACGATGGTCCGTCAGAAGGGTGAACTTCCTCCCAAAAAGGTACTGGTGGAACTTGCGGATCCCAAACACTATCCCCAGTGCCTCTCATTCTATTTGAGCATAGTTGCTTTCAGCCTTATTGAGTGAGCATGATGCAAAAGCTAATGGTCTTTCCTCTCCATTTGGCATGATGTGCGACACCCTAGTGCCTACTCCATAAGGCGATGCATCACAAGCCAATTGCAGAGGAAGTGAAGGGTCAAGCTGTGTCAGCATCTCAGATTTCAACAATGCCTCCTTAGATGGCGCAAAAGCCTGCTCACACTGAGGCGTCCATTTTCATGCCTGGTCTTGGCATAAGAGCTGATGGAGCGGTTTCAGCATAGATGCTCAGTTCAGAATATATCTACCATAATAATTTAGCAGACCGAGATAGGAACGTAGTTGGGTTACGTTTTGTGGCACTGGTGAGAAATGTGGGTACAAGCTTCTCTGCGCGTATGCCATTCTCTTCAACGAAATACTCAAAACGCTCGGTATACCCACTCCATTGTTCAGTCTGTTCGTCAAAAGCACCAATGCTACCAATTAGCCCCGCCATTTCTTTCTAGCTTTTAACTTGTCTTTTTAGCATTTAGAAATGCGTTTCTAAATGCACAGTTCACTCATTATTTATTTTACAGTCACTTCACATTCACTGTTGTTAGTTTACTCACGACTCCTTAGTTTCATTTGCGGTCCTTTTCTTTCCCATTTATCCAGGTTTCTTTATTCATGGCTCCATTTCTCACTGTTCGTTTTCCGCCCCCCCTGTTTAAGGAACAAGCCTGCAAAGCTAGCTGAACCTCGCAGCAGCCAAGGGAGTTTCGTAAGTTCGTTTGAGCTCTTCATGCACTTTTAACGTCCTCTATGCTTAGCAAACACGTCTGCATTTGTCAACCTCGTCGCCAGTTCTGTTCTGGTGTCATTTCAATTTACACCAAAGGAAAAACAGTCAGGAGTCGGAATATGAATTAATGCATCTTTACTTAACGCGCGTCTCCTTATTACACGGTGTACACAGATTCCCCTCATGCTCTGCGGTTATCAACTACAGGCGTCAGAAGAGAACATAATACTAGTATCTACGTGATACATAACAAGATTCTACCTAGAGCTCATCAAAGTGAAGCATTTTTGGCTTCAGCTTCTGCTTCAGGTTTAAGGATGCTGTGGGGTTCCCCCACGTATACATCCTGCAAGACCGCTTGCTCCCAGTGAATAAGTCCTCATGCAATCTCTGTAATTGAAGAGAGAAACCAATTTGTACTCATCTGTGTCTATAAACATTTAAAGACAATGCACAAAAAACCTCCAATGATTCAAAGCAGTGGCATGTCAATACAAGTATCACAGAGTATTCTGAAAACAATCCACATTACATAGTGTGGAGGACAAGTCGTATAACCCCATTTCCCAAATAGTTGGGGTGGTGTGTAAAATGTAAATAAAAGCAATGCAATCATTTAAACCCTATATTGAAAATGGTAAAAACGCAACATCAAATGATTTTATTGTTTTTGATAAATATTTGCTCATTTAGAATTGGCTGACAGCAATATGTTGAAAGGAAGTTCGGACAGGGGCAACAAAAGTCTGGTAAGGTTGCGCAATGCTAAAAACATACATCTGGAACACCTCGCTGCTGATTAGGTTAATTGGCAACAGGTCGGTGACATGACTGGGTGTAAAAAGAGCATCCTAGAGAGGCTGGGAGGGCTTCAACATGAGCAAATATTTTTCAAGAAACAAAAATTCAGTTTCAAAGTCTGTCTTCTCTGTACCATTTTAATTTCAATATAGTGTTTCAATGATTGGCAAGCCACTGTCCCATTTCTCAGTTTTTATTCATATTTTACACAGCATGCCAATGTTTTTGAAAACTGAGCTGTAGATTGGACAGACTATACATAGAATTGATGGAATAAAATGTTGGTAGCATGGTCTGTCTTTTACATGGCTGTATAGAGGTGGCCAGGATACGAGAACATATTAGTCCATTGCTTTAGGGGTAGTGATATCAGGTAAAATATTAAGACAGGTGTAATTACTCATGTGAACATGGTTTGAATTTATTTTTTGAAAACTGGACATTTTTAAGAAAAAGAATCACCTTTATTTCATCTGCGGAGAGCAGACCATGGATTCCGTGTGAATCTAGCCAATCCGTCATTCTGAAACGAGAGCATTGACGTTAGTTGTTGTTCACACATTAAATATGCTTCTTAACAAAACGTCAAACATATGGCAGACAGATAGACAGACAGACACCTTCTGCAGATGTTTGTAGTGTCACTACCACAAGAGAATGTCTCATCCCTAAGATGAGGCTGAGAAATTCCAGCGCAGTCTGCGTGGAGCCATCCTTTGCAGATACAGCACTGTGCCCATTCAAAAGTCTGCATGTCTTGATACATAAGCTTGACAAAAGGAAAACAATTACTTGATTAACATGCATACCTGTATATCTGGTAATCAAAATGAGCATGTTTCAGACAGTGGCAGTAAAGCCACTGCTGGGAGTTGGCCACAAAGTCAAACAGACACAGTATGCCAAATGGACGTATGCATCCAAAACAAAAACAATTTTAAATCTCTGGAACATTAATGAGCTCCAAACTGTAATTAAAAGGGCAGTGAATATGTTTACCAAGATTTAAACTTTCCTCAAAACCAATGATTTCCAACCAGGACTATGTGCATTCGAATGTGCATAAATGACAATCAAAGATATTGAGAAACTTTTAATATCATTGCCTCCAATGTTTCAAACTGTACTCCATCGCCAAACAATGTCACTGTGGCACAACATCATACGCCGTGGACACATCATGTCAACCAATTTAGAAGACTACAATGCATACAAGTAAATCGGTTAATGCAAAATGTTTTCAGCATTTAAATGGACAATCACTTGCAAGGAGGGCCATATATAATGGTTGGGGGCAGAGATGAGGAGTTTAAAGATACTGAATATCAAATGTTATTTTAGTCTACAACTTACACAAGCCAAAAAACCCCACTGTCATTTTTACATGAACCGCTTTGTTTTAAGTTTAGTCATTCAAATTAATACTTACACTATGCTGCCTTGACTATCATGCCGCAGTGACTTTGTACGGTGATAAAGTAAACTATAGTTTATAAACATTAGAAGGATTGTAAAGTTATTGATAAATCGCCAATATTTTCGATTAATATCTTTACATGTTCAGGTGCACGTACCCATGGTCGAAATGGCTAAGGTTAAAGAAAGTATAAAATATTTGCATAAATATAGACAAAGCTAGGTAAAAAACTGTTGGCCTACCATCCAAACAAACCATTATAAAAAAGCATGATCGCCAATAGCTCATAAATTACTGCATGTGATAAAATTCATGTCACGACCACAGAGCTAAAGAAAACAGAAGAGTGGACAACAGCATTAGCTGAACAAACTGGAAAATGTGAGACGTGTCTGCCATCTTGTGTAAGGAATAGTCAGGGGCATTGTGCAATCAAAGGCTGTACATGTGTATATGCGACTAGATAACATTAAATGGAAAAACACTGGACTGGTGACACACATCAGCATCTTTGTAGTGTGTTTTCTTCAGCTCTGAGGTAGGTCTAGTGCGTGTCTGGCGGGAGCATATATTGCTGAAAATGCAATCTGTAGGTAGCCCAGTATTGTAATCTCGATATTTATTTACTTTATTCATTATACATTGTCAGGGGGATGGGTACGGAGGCCCAGATGGGACAGAAGTGTAGGGCTCTAATAAGGGGATAGAACACAAAAAGGGAACGTAACCCAGAAAACAACCCAGATAGGCGGGTGAAAATTCCTCTGAAAATAGTACCAACGGGACAAAGAAAAGAACAGAAACACAGCCTCCAACTCCCAGCAAGGAGATAGAACTTAACTGTGGCTCAAAGTAAAGGGAATAGACTCAAATAGCTTGGTAGGGGGGCAGAAGCACCTCCACTCTAGAAGCAACGAGCTTAAAAAGAGGTGAGACTGCTCACTAAACCCTGCGATAGCCCACAACTCAGGCTGTGCCAGGGCAGAGAGACAACAGATAACGGAAAGAAGGTCCAGATAAGGAATAGAGACCTTATTGGAGACAAAACTTCCTACTCAAAGACGGATTGTACACTAGCCTCAAATATGCAGCTAAAGCCTGTTCTAAGGCTGACTGCCAGCTTGGTAGTGAGCAAGCAGAGTGACACAAAAGCGCAGAGCGCTGTTAAGGCAAGTCTTAACTACTGCCAAACACATCAAGAATCAATTAAGCCACTAATTTACTGAGTCAGAGCTCTGACGGGAGCCTGCCCTACTGAATCAGTGCTTTGATGAGGGAATGAAATTGAGCAGGTAAAAACCGCGACAATACATATGCTTACTTTTTATTAATTCATTGATAATTATTGATCAAAAAATTAAATTTAAATTAAGTGTAAATACAAAAGAGTTGTATATATATGTCTAAGGTATGCTATTTTCATATTTTGAACACATGTATTTACCTGGAATTCCTGTAGTGCTCTCAATTCTAGATTATGGCAGTTTTCATTTTAATATTTAACTGTTCATCTTGGTTCATAATAATTACCAATATTAATTTCTGTCACAGTAAAAATATTATGTATGATAAAACTCATCAACATAATCTCTGTATTCCACCTCTAAACTACCTTCGCCTAAGGTTTCTCACAGTTCCATGCGAGACGCTATGTTGGCAAGATGGCGGATGCGAATCTCGCCAAAACTGGTCTCGTGTCCACTCTAGTGTTTTCATTAGCTCTTTGGGCACGACTTTTGCTTCATTTGGTCAAGAAACTTACCTTCCTTGCGTCGAGCGTTCTTTCGCTGCCCAACTTGACTAATTCACCATTCTCACTTTCAGTTGAGTAAACAGACAACTAGTAAATACGAGTCAAGAAAATTTTTGCATCAGTGACGTATTCTGGGGAGGGTACGTAATTCCGGACCCCACACTGGAGGTCACGTGGTTTCCTGGCCCCCATAGTAGAGGTCCAACAGTGTAGGTCGTCCATGTTGCTGCAGCCTGACTCGTCTCTTCTAACTTAGCAACAATACGCGCTGGAGAGGAGCACCCTGAAAGTGAGGTTATGGGCTCTTCCAGCTCAAAAACAAACACTGGCTGTGGACACAAGCCCTTATGCTACCAACTGGCAATTTCAGAATAGAAGAAGCTGGAGATGGTCAGACAACAATGAAAACGTGTAGAAATTACTGAGCCACTTTAGACTCTCTAGACCAGACTTCATAAAGGGTGCTTCTCAAAGCGTAGGCTGCATCCTTCGAAGGCTGCATTTGTAGAGGTCGTCTCTTATTTCCATCCTCCAAACTGACATTTAGGGTAAGGGACAAGCTTAAATTTAGGGTTAGGGATTAGAGTTACGGTTAAGGTTAGGGAAACCAGTGACGACTCGCTTAAACTAAAACTGTTTAACGGAGAAGAAATGATATTACATCAGTTTGGCAGGTAGAATGAAATGACTACCCCTAAAAATGCAGCCTTTGGAGGATGCAGCCTATGCTTTGACATGCACCTATAGTCTTGTGAAGAGTGCGGGTGGGGAGTGGAGTCCTAGAGACTCGTGATTGCCTGAAGTATCACAACATACCCATGTGCCCGTCGTGCTGCATGACAACGTCAGGATTGAAAGACACTGCACAGGATGACAGTGCTGCATAAATTGACTTTCATTTTAGCTTGTGGAATCAGGATATATAGTCCATCGGCCAGTTATCGAAACCCTCTCCCCCATGGAGGAATTTCTGAGGCTCATATAGTTTTAAAGCCTATTGTCCGAGTCAGAATTGACCTGTTTGTCATCATATAACCTCAACCATGAACAGATATTAAAGATCAAAGGACCACAGTTTGCCTATAAAGTCCATAAACACAACGCGAAACTACTATCAAACATTTTACTGTGGAACAGTTAATATTAATGATATATTGATGCATTATACATTGAATTAAAGCTAATTTCACGGTCCTTTCAATGGAAGTGGTGGTAGTAAGATTAGATTGAACAAATTGGGTACTGTGACAGTAGAAATTTCATTTGAAATTATCATATGAACATATTTTAGTTTAATTTTATTCAACATGAAACATGATTTCAAGAACCAATACATAGTGTTTTTAAAAAAGGACAAATTTTAAGCTTTAAAATTATGTGTTATATGTTGTGATTTCTGAAAGAGACATGAAACAGTATCACTTTTAATGCAGCATAAACTAGACCCATTCATGTGCCTCCGAGGGCTTATTTTAATATTCTGACATTTACTTGCCCAGTGGAGTCACATAGCGTGCTGTGTTATAAACCTGCAAAAATGGAAATCGCCAGACACCACTTGTCTTCTACCGCTGCATGCGTCAAAACTTTCTTTTGTCTCACCTTGTGTCTGGTATCGGCTGAACAACGACATATTAAAGATTCATTCGGCACCAACCATTCGTCGTAACTCCCTCTCGTTCTGAAAAATACATCTGGAAAAGGCAAAACTTCACCCCTGAAGTCTAACTTCCTGCCCGGAATCTTTCATGGCAAAACTCCACACAGGCATGAAATTTTGACACGCGCGCTGATTGGCTGGCGCTTGAGAGGCTTGCCTGGCAGGACTAATGTCAACAATAGTCCGTACCCTTAAAAAACATCTAGTTCTGATGAAACAACAGTATAGAGTGCCATTTCAAAGAAATTCAGACAGGGTGAAAGTCCTGCGGCGTGAATATGTGGAGGTAGTTTTGTTCACTGACTGTAATATTGTGTACTGCACACGTAACCTTTTTACTGTACGTGTCATTTTACTGTATAGCAGACCTACAGTATATTGATCTACACAAGTGTGATCTCGTGCTGTATTTCAGAGAGTTTTGCAAATGGATGTGGAGGAAGTCCCGCATGAGTTTATATACAACCCCAATTCCAAAATAGTTGGGACGAAGTGTAAATTGTGAATACAGTTTTTCACAATTGCTAAAACACATTCCACGGAACATTGCTCCATTTTCCCAAAACTCTAAACACTTTTCTCAAGCTACATACACAAAGCCAATTTTCAAAACCAAACTTTCACTAGCCTGGAATCCATCCATATCAAGCTTTGGTCGCTCCCAACGGTCACTTGCTGATATGTCGGGCCTCAGTTGGTCGGCCAGCATTTGACTTCCAAATATTCGCAGAAAATCCATGCGAGATATGTGATTGGCTCACAGTCGCAAGGGTGCCCCGCCCCTTTCGACAGACTTGCGGCGGGTCCTGAATGAATTTATCCCAATGGGGAGAAGTGAAGGTGAGCCCAGATTATCACCAATTTTTTTGCCCCATTGTCACAGAATTAAATACTGGACTTATTTTTCACAGGCCACATATCTTCCAAATATTCTGGTGCTGCAATGGCATTTTTAAGACCAACAGATCAGGATAAAATGAACTTTGTTCGAGACCTGTGTCTCTTTCAGCAGCGATCACGTAACATCTGGCAATACAGAAATACAGTATGGACTGCGGCAAACTACGAATTAAACTTTCAAACTGAAATAATGGTTGTGTTTATATGTTCAGTGATACTGTTATTGCCATCGATGTTTAATCGTTTTTAAAGGGAAAAAGAATATATTTAATCGCTATGATCTTGTACTGGATTGATATCAGATATTAAACAAGCGGGGGAAAGTGGCAAAATCAGCGTTGGCCATCCACGTTAGAAATGCTGAAACGTTGTGCAGCAATAGGTGGCAATAATAGGAACAAGTTATCCATCTTATCTTTTCCGAAGAAAGTAGACAGGCAAGGAATAAATTAGCAACTGCCGTATTTTCGTATCCTCAAAACTCCAGAAACGCGGTTATTTTTCGCTAAAAATAATAAAATACCTTATGCTTCAAGTAAGCTCGCGCATTCAACGGAAGTCCCGCCTCCCGGGTCGTGTTTATACGAGTATTCATCTGAGTGGCAGCAGAGTCTCTGGGCAGTGAACGAGCCGGGAGGCGGGACTTCCGTTGAATGCGCGAGCTTACTTGAAGCATAACGGTGGTCATTTATTATTTTTAGCGAGAAATAACCGCGTTTCTAGAGTTCTGAGGATACGAGTGGACCAAGCTGACTTGGATTATACTGGACGATGCGTTGGACGATGGTTTGAAAGTTTGTCAACAGAGGTTTTGTGGAGTTTTCCCATTGCTACTGGGTGACCCCATTTGCTTCCAGCAAAAAAGGAATTTGGATAATTTTTCAAAACTCTCCAGTGGCCATAAAGTTGCACCAGGTGCAAAACAACTTCGTCCGTTCAAGACATCTAATGGTGAGTAATTGATATACAAATTATAGTTTTTGGATGGAGTATCATTTTAATCTAGCTGATGCAATCATGCCCTTCGAGCTATAGCTAATGCCAGTTACAGTGAAATACGTTATGTAATTTGAGTATTATTTAATTTAGCCTTCATTATTCTTGGTGTGCACGTGACGTCACGCTTAATTTCCAAACAGGAAGTCCGCCATGATGGATGATAACAACAACCAAGATAGCTGCGCTTCACCATTGAGCTCCTGCAACGCTCCGTGATTTTCTTCGGATTTGCGCTTCCTTTTAAAAGAAAACAATGCCTACTTTGTGTGCGGTTTTTAATTGCGGTAATAATGCAACTCGTGATAAAGACGAGTTTCTTTAGAATCCCATCTCATTGAAATCAATGTCGCTTACTAGCAAATACGGCACTTTGTTTACGTGCGCTGGCAGCCACTTGCTTTTACTTCAGCAGGGGAGAGCGGGGGCAAACGGATCACGGACATTTTTTCCTGTTACACTGTGGTCTGGAGGTTGCTGTTTGGTACACAGGCACGGTCTCCCGCCATCCGCTCGGCATTTAAATTTCAAAGTGATCGGACCTATCTTGGCGGAGAGCGACGACAAAACAGGATTTTTCGCTCGATGAGTAAAAAAATCAAGAGACAGTATTTTCCGTTTTCAAGGTTTATGTTTATTAGTCGAGGACTGTAAATGTATAGCATCTGAAAGACCTATATGTATGCTAACTATCAGTGAATGTTTCATTTTTCATGCCAGCCTATGTAAGATGCTCGCCGGCAAAATATGGAGGGAGACTGTAGCAGGGCAAATGGATCACTGCAGTCCAGGTCAAACGGATCACTGTCCAATAATGAAGGACAAGAAATAAAGGAGCTGGTTTAAGTTCAGGAAGTAGTGGAGCTGTGCATAAAGCCCATAAAGCCAGTAGATGGCAGTCATAAATTGGTTTAAACGGGTTACCAGACTATTCTATTCCCAAGTTTACAAAACCATTTATTTACGAATATTTTATCATATCCCGTTAATGACAAGAGAAAATATCTTGTGGAAAGGGCTGTTAAGAACAGAAAAACATTATCTGTAACAACGTACCTCAACTAAGGCAGCTGGATGACTTGCCTTGCTGTTAATTGAAGGAGGGAGGTGCGGTAAGTGCCGGTGAAGGCAAGCAAATGCAGAATGTAGCCTAGTCACATGCTAAACTGGTAGGGCTGCCAACTTTCTACGCAATCTCACGCATACGGTGTAAGTTTAAGGCATTTTGAAGGCTTATTCACGGTAGTCAGCAATTATTCAACCAACGAATATTAATGAGATTCTTACGCGTAATTAAAGTCCTTGTGAGTAGAAGTTTCAGTTTCACTTGTGTTATGGTGGATTTCACTGCAAGTAACATGGAGCGATTTTGACTCCAAACGTTGTGCGCTTTTCCTCGCTCAGGGGTTGGAAGCAATGCGTGTTTTCATGATCGTTTAAACGAAATAAGACCATTTGGAACATCTTTATGCAATTCTATTGCTTCCAACCCCTAAAGACAAACGTGAGAATTCGAGTCATAATTGATTTCCACGGTCTAGTGGTGAAATCCACCGTAACGCATGTGAGACTGGTTAACTTCCATGCTCAAGGACTCAATTCTGCGTGAGAATCTCTTAACTACGCGTCAATTGAATAATTGCTGACTGCGGCATGGGAACGTGAATGCCTCTAAGAGGCGTGAAACTCGAGGCGAATGCGTGAGAGTTGGCCGCCCTGTGGTATGATATGAATTCAACATCTTCATTTGCTCAAAGGACTCAACTGAAGCTTAAATGAGTGTTATATGCAAATAATATTAAGTACTTAATTGTTTTGTGGTCAATTTATGCAGCTGATCTGTTCGACCCCATCATATGATCTGTTCGTCCCCACAGACAGGGGCGAACGGATCAATGCGCAGCTGCATTTTCCTGTCCGATTACGTCATACTCGTTCATCCAATCTTAGCAGACTTGGTTGGGATTTGTAGAGGACATATGTATGCTGTTCACAAAAAAAAGGTTACCTTAAAAAATGCGTCTCTGCGCAGAGAGGGAAATACGAAAAAATGATCCATTTGCCCCCGCTCTCCCCTACATGTTCTCGAGTTCCCGATTCTATATCAATGGCGTAGCCAGCAGGGGTGCTTTTTGACTGCAATTAGTAGTTCTCAATCATTTTCCTTTATTGACGCGTTTTCCAATTATCGTAGTTGGCAACCGAAGACACGGTTTCTCTCCATATGCGATCTAACAGCGATTAAATCATGGGCTAAATTCAGTACAGTTGCGGAACAAGAACAGAGAATTGGGTTGCACAAAACTTCCGTTTAAAACAATTATTAGTCCTGACCTGTTCTTAGTCATTTTCATAATTTTACCGATTAGGTAAGACGACAATCATTCATCTGGACGCGCGTCCAGATGAATGATTGTCGTCTTACCTAAACCGGGAGAACAAGCAGCACCTGTTAAGTGTGGAGTGCTCTCGGAGTGAACCTTCTGTTAATTATGAAAATACGCCACTTTATATCCAGCTTCAGTCGCAAAGAGCAAAGCTCCAATGTGGGAACAAGCCTCGCTTAATCCAGCCATGCAATCACAATGCGCAAGGATCACATCGCCATTCTTATTGCTCACAAACCACGGCTTGAGCGGTGTTTCTCGAGTTCTTTGAGAATGGTTTACCTGAGCATAAACCAGCACCCTGTTCTCTTTCACTTCTTTTGTGAGAAGAATACCAACCCAGCCAGACACAAAAAAAGTTATGCGCATCTAGACTCATATAAGCCTTCATTTGTGCGTTGGTTGCCCATGAGGTTTGAATAATGAGATAGTTTACGATATCGGGGTATTCAATCACTGGTAATGTTGCCAGATCCTCCATATAATCAGACGGCTTGAACATAATATGGGTCAAAACCACAAATTTAAACCTTTTCTCTGTATCTTGACTTGGCAGAGGACTCGAGCGAGTCATAATATTTCGAAAAATTTGGAGATGTATCACTGTTATTGTTCGCACAAGGTGCCATTTTTGATTTGTATATCATCCAACATGGCGGCGCGTGCTATTTAATCACGTGATTAAACACCAAGAATACCGGGGAATCCCACTGAAATAAACAAAATGCAGATATGGCCAACCTTTATCCTGTTCAAAACCTTACAACCACTCCAAGAGTAAACCAAGCAAGCCACAATCTAATTTTTAAGCTCATGTCAAATAACATTCACGAATGCCGAAACTGGCCAGCTAACTCATATTCGTAATTCTGAGTACAGCCGTTAGTTGTGTTGTAAAATGCCTGATGTAGCAAAGTAAAAGGAAATATAACGCAACATGCTGATATAAGATAGATATTTGTATATCCCAACGTTTAAATGCTCGCGTACTTAGCTACCACTTCTGACAACAAGATGACTGATAACCCGGTCAGCATCGCATTCATTCTGCAAATGGCGCCGCGCAATTGGTGGTTCTCGCCAAATGGTCACCCAATCAGCCAAGAGCAGAAAACATGAATATTTATATATCCAGTTCATTAGTCACGCAAGGGCTAAACGCTGGCCTATACGACTGAGGCCAGACTGATCAGTCAGTGAACGTTGGGAGTGACCAGCACTTGATATGTATGGATTCCAGGCTAAACTTTCACACCCAAACAGTTGCTCATATGCTCAAAATCAAACTCTGACACCAAAGTCACTCTCAAAGCCTGCAAAAATGTAAACACTACAAAGCATCATTACATACTACAAAAAAAAACTGAAAACACAATGTTCAGGGTGTGAAAATGTTCTTTTTACAATTTTTCACAACTGCCAAGACACATTTTTAGAAACTTTCTTATCTGCTCTCAAAATATATTACTGTAGAGTATTGGGCATTCATAGATTTGTGCTTTTCATAGAAATATGTAAATTAAGAAAATACCGTTATCACAACTCAATGCAAAAATGTACTGTAAACACTTCAGAGGATCCATTACACAAAACAATACAAACTGAAAACACAGTGTTTAGGGTGGGATGTTTTTTTTTTATTATTATTATTTTTACAGTTTTTTTCAATTGCTTAAGCACAATTTTGAAAACAGGGTCCGGTTTTTCATAACACTACACACAATTAGCACAACCATGCACCCAATAAGCAGAACACCTCAGATCCTTTGCAAAATGAAACACTCTTGTAAAAACTATACACTAATTTATAAAAACCATATTTTGTTTCCATATGAAACACACACATTTCATATAAATTAATTCTGTTTGAACCAGTTACACACTGCTGTGCTTAACCTGAAACACTTCTAGCAATTCTACCTCCCAGTGATTAGAGTACTGTAAGTGAAGTACACAGAGAAAGTATAAATATAAAATAACACCATGTCCCAGTTTTCATGCTACTACAGTAGTGTGCATAACACTGTTAGCTCAGCAAATATCAGACAAACATACAATACTGTAATACTGTATCCAGTACAGGTTACAATTACAGTAAAAAAAAAAAAAAAATGTATGTACTACAGGAAATATTAGACACTATGTACCTCTTCGCCTAGCTGGATCTGGCCAGAGAATTTCATCAACATCACAGGCGATATCCTCTTTGGCAAGACAACGTGGGAAGAACAATCTTGAATGTCGAATCCAACCTTGCACAGCTGCAGCGTAGATTTGGTCACGGGCCACCTCTATGGCCTGAATGAGGGTACCTGAGCCTGGGGCTGTGGATCGTAAACTTTCCACGGTCATGCTGAGAAAAACTCTTTGATTGGGTTCAGGAAAGGAGAGTATGGTGGAAGGAATAGTACTGCAAACTGTGGATGGTGTTGAAACCAGTTCTGGACCAGAGAAGAGCCGTGGAAAGACACATTGTCCTAGATGACAATGTATAGCATCTGGTTGATTTGTTTTACTGTGAAGATGTTGTGCAATCGGTCCAAAAATGTGAGAATGTGAGGTGTGTTGTATGGGCCCATATTGGCATGATGGTGGAGGACCCCATTCTGTGTAATGGCAACGCAAATTGTGATGTTACCCCTACGTTGCCCTGGGACATTGATTATAGCCCTGTGGCCAATGATACTTCTGCCCCTCCTTCTTGCTTTTGTGAGGTTAAACCCTGCCTCATCAATGTAAATGAATTCATGCAGGATTTCCTCAGCATCAATTTGTAAAACTCTCTGAAATACAATGAAAGACAAGATTGTGTAGTTCAGCATTGGTCAAGTATACACTAGTCAATTTACATGTATATCTGCTAAGATTTGGCTGAGCTCTTAGTCCAGCCTCGCTTAGCGTCAATCTGCGGTTCGTCACATGGTCAACTAGTGTGGCGCGAATTTCATTTGATAAATTTGGTCCTCTTTTTCTTTGAGCACGTTCTCCTCCTGCTTCAGGTCTTCCTGTTTCCTCTACCTCCACCTCGGCCTCTACCTCTGGCAACGCCTCTGCCTCCTCCTCCTCCTCCTCCTCCTCGTTGGATTCCCCCTCACACCCTCACTCCTCTTCTTCTGATTCCTTTGATTTTGGCTGAAGCCTGATTGGTGTGTCTACAATTAAGCAATCATGTGTTTCTGCACCTGATGGCTGCGTTTAACCAATTGGCTCATAGGTGTGGTTATTTGATAGTCAGTGCTTTGGAATTGCAAGTAAGTGGCATCATGATATACCTCTGTGTCTAATGTATGCAAGTGTGTTTAAAATCACTGTGTGTATTGTTTTGCAAAAAGTGTGAGGCTGGCATTGTGCTTATAGTTGTGCAAATCTGGGTCGATGTTTCGCTCCTTGTGTGTAAGGTTTTGAAAATTGTGTAATACTTTTGATTTTAGTGTTTATGCAATCGGAAAAAACTGTATTACAGAACTCCACCATCCTTATCAATATGTCACAGTTTTTGTAAGTAACTTGAATACAGTAACAGTATGCATACTGTATTTGGAAACATGACCTATAGGTACAATGTAGGCCTATAGTAAAGCATTTTGTACCCTACCTCCTCCCCCCCCCAAAGAAGAAAAAAAATCGTGAAGTTCACAGGACTCAAAATGAATGTGCTAGTGCAGTGTACTGTATACTGGAAAGGAGGAGAGCAGTGACTGTATCTTGTAGAAGGACACAAGACTGCAATCATGGGGCGGCATCAGGTCATTGGGCTGGGTCGTGCCACAGGACCTCGTTGACATCGCAGGCAATATTGTCCCTCGGCAGGCAACGTGGTAAGAATGCCCTGGCATACCGGATCCAGCCTTGGAATGCCTCCACAGCCGCATCATCACGGGCCAGGTCCATAGTCCTGAGAAGGTTCTCTCTGTGGTGGTCATAGACCTTCCACCGCCATGATGAGAAGAACTCCTCTATGGGGTTAAGGAAAGGTGAGGAGGGTGGCGGACAGACATCGACAAATTGCTGGTTGATATTGAACCACTCTCTTATCTGGTTGGTGCAATGAAAACCAACATGGTCCCAAATAATGACGTAGATAGGATGATCTGCAGGGCCAGGATTCTGCTGCTCGCCGTCATGGAGGGTGTCTATTAGTTCTCCCAGGAAGGTGAGGAGACGTTGGGTGTTGAATGAGCCGAGGACAGCATGCCGGTGGACAAGCTTCTCAGAACTCATGGCAGCACAAAGAGTGATGTTCCCCCCACGTTGGCCTGGAACATCAACGATAGCTCTTCATCCGATGATGTTACATCCTCTCCTCCTTCTTTTAGTGAGGTTGAAGCCAGCCTCATCCAGGAAGATGTATTCATGTTGTCTGGCCAAGGAGTCCAACCCGAATATCCTCTGAGAAAATGAATATTGTTTTCAGGTGTTCAGAAAGACAGTCAATACACAAGTGCAGTATTGTACAGTAGTACTGTAGGCCACTGAGCAACACGGTATGTGCACCCACTGTACTGTGAACTGTGTACATGGATGTATACTTACTTGCACATACTGGTAACGTAGGTCTTTGATTCTATCAGAGTTGCGCTCAAAGGGGACCCTATAGGCCTCCTTCATGTGCACCCTCTGACGCTGGAGGACTTGATCTATGGTGGTCAGGCTGACATTGTCAATGTGCTGAAAGTTGACATTGTCAGCAATGACTCTGCTGGATTTCTCGGAGTCTGATGGTATTGTTCTCCCGAACCATATCTACGATGAGTTTCCTTGTGCTGGTGTGAATATGGCAACCCTCCCACCTCCATGTGGCATTCTTTCAACTCTAGAGAAACAAGCATGCATTTTACTGATTTGTACATATTCTCTGTAAAAAAAAAAAAAAGACATGCATTCAAAAGATACATCAATGGACATGTTCTGCAATCTTTTTACAGGGAGCATACTGTGATGAAACCAATTGTACTCCAATATACTGTGGCCAAAAAAATAACTACATACAGTACCTGTTGTGTTCTCTGAATGCCTGGATAATGGTGGCCACTGAGAACCTGCTAAGGCTTGGATGGACTCTTTGTCCTGCTTCGGTCATTGATACGCCGTGGACAATGACATGGTCAATAACTGTAGCTCTTATTTCATCCGTAATGACGGTGTGTGGTCATCTTTCTCTTCCTCCTTGGCCAGCTCTCCTCCCTCCTCTGACACGTACTCCTCTTCCTCTTCCTCTGCCTCCGTCCAATGTTACTGTTTGGAACCTTCAGCAAGTGGTGCATTCTGAACTGGCCTATATGTGGGGTCACATCATTTGCAACAAGTGTCTTCAATTTTGAGTCGTTGTGTTTAATCAATGACACCAGGTGTGTTCATTGTGTTCAAGTTTGCTGTGTCTAGCATTTTGCATCACATGAGCTTCAATGTGCAAAATGCGTTTAGTGATTGAGAATTTGAGCAGAGGTTTTTGCAACATGTGTTTTAGCAAGACAAAATGTGTTTAGAGTTATGAGAAAAGGGGGGTTGAGTTTTGTGAATTGTGTCTTAACATGTGAAATGTGTTGATAGTCTTGGCAAATTGGGGCTAGTTTTATTAAATGTGTTTAGGGAACTGCTCATTTGGTTTAGAGAGTTGGGTTTTGTGTTTTAGCAATAGTGAAAAACTGTAGTAGTACGTCCAAGCACAAAAATTGATCGAAATTCGCTTTAGATGCACTTAAAAGTGTGGCCAAGATGCACATTTCTTCATTGCAAACACTTATTTTAAGTGTGTCCAAAGCTAAACATTTTTTGTTATTTTAAGCGGTACTTTCTATAAGCGGCACTGGAATGGTCATCAACTGGCGCACTTATAAGTGTGGCCAAGAAAAAAATTCAGCATTGGCCACACGTATAAGCGCGAATAACATCAGGCTTAATAAATTCAATTTATAGATCCATGATATTTCATGTTATATAGCCTACATAATTGACAATCCAAATGCTTTACATGTAGGTTAAAAAAAAAGTGGTCCGATTTTAAGATCGCCATCAAAAAACGGGTTGCAGCGCTCAGGCGTAGCAGCGCACGGACCGGTGGAGGCCAATCAGACCCGAACCTCCAGCTGTCACCGTTCGAGGAGCGCGTGGCAGCAGGGCTCCCCTCCATCCTGGGAATACAAGGCGGTGGGGACACGGATGAGTCCCCACCGCCTCGATCGGAGCTGCATGAGGGTAATTGTTAAAATACAGTCTGCAGAGATCACTCTTCATTGTACTTTTATTAGTATTACTCCATGTCATTTTATTGGGTGCCACACAAAACGAGCAGCCACTCGTCACTTTCCCGGAGGAGATCTTCTCTATGCCGAAAGTTCCTCTCACGTCGGACAGAAGCTTATTCCTCTAACAATAGAAGATCTGCCATTGTCAAAATGTGATCATGGTCAAAGTGTCTGTAGGCCTATATATACTGAGCAACAAAAGAAACGCAAGTTAGCTAGTTAGTTAATGTACTCTTATGGTTACTCAGTCAAAGTGATCGCAAAATAAAGAAAAGTTTGATGAAACGAGTGTAAATGTGCACGCGCTAGTAATAAATTTGATTTTCTAAAATAATTATGCGCAAACTTATTTTCCAGTCTGCCTTTAATTAACTTGCGTTTCTTTTGTTGTTCAGTATATGTCTGGCTGGATGAGCATCTGACATTCCACACTGCATATCTGCCAAACCACGCATTGCGCTTAATCAAATTGATTGTAATTATCAGCCATCTGGCCTGACAAGCAGGTTGTCTCAAATTATAAGTTTAATTAATTTCTCAACACAGGTGTCTTATTTATTCATTCATTCATTTAGCCTATTTACCTATTTAGCCTATTTATTCATTTTACTAAAAAGAGCAACAACAGCATGACGTTCACGTCGCTGCATATGGTTTATTTCTCATTTTGACAGCTGCGCTCGTTCCTGCATGTTATTCGCCGGTTTCAAATCTGCGTATGCCTGGTCAGACCTGGCATGAGATTTTTGCGGACTGTTCGCTCATGTTCAGATTGATAAATGCCGATCCTTGCAGGAGATTTGCCGTACACCCATTTTTTTGGTGTACGCACGATTGATAAATGAGGGCCATTGCGTTTTGATTTTATTCATAATTTACACTTTGTCCCAACTATTTCGCAATTGGGGTTGTACATTGATGAGGCTGGATTTAACCTGATAACAGTGAGAAGAAGGGGAAGAAACATCATTGGCCACAGGGCTACTGTAAATGTACCAGGGCAACGTGGGGGTAACATTACCCTTTGTGCTGCCATTACACAGAATGGGGTCCTCCACCGCCATGCCAACTTGGGTCCTTACAATACTGACCTCATTCTTACATTTTTAGACAGATTACACAATACTATCACAGCAGCAAACCAAAGGGACCACATGCAATATGTTGTCGTCTGGGACAATGTATCTTTCCATCATTCTGCTCCGGTCCAAAACTGGTTTCATCAACACCCACAAATTACAGTTCAATACCTTCCACCATGCTCCCCCGTCCTAAACCCCATCGAGGAGTTCTTCTCAGCATGGTGGTGGAAGGTTTATGATCTCCGGCCCTATGTCCATATGCCCCTCATTCAAGCTGTGGAGGAAGCATGTAATCAAATTGATGCAGCATCAATACAAGGGTGGATTCGTCACTCCAGAAGATTCTTCCCACGTTGCACTGCAAATGAAAATATAGCCTGTGACGTTGATGAGGCCCTGTGGCCAGATCCAGCGAGGTGGAGAGATGATGTTTAGTTTTCTTTTTTTTTCAGTACTGAGTTGGATACGTAATTTATGTTACAGTACTACTGTAAGCTCACAGTACAATGGTACGTTCAGTAATACTGTATGAAGACTGGAAAATGTTTTGTTATGAATGTTTTGTTGAAATGTTCAGTATTGACTGACTTGAGTATATGAAAAGAAATAAATATTTTCATTAGTCTGCACAATTGGTGTTATGTAGTGTTGGTGAATTTATTTTTACGCTTTCTCTGTGTAAATGCCAAAAGTGTTTTAGGTTGAGCACAGGAGTGTTTAACTGATTCAAACAGAATCAGACCATATGATGGATGAGTTTATGTTATGACAAGAAAATAGGGTTTTTATAAGAAATTGTACAGTTTTGACTAAAGTGTTCCATTTTGCAGATGATCTGAGGTGTTGTGCTATTTGGGTGTAGTGTTGTGCTAATTCTGTGAAGTGTTTTGAAAAACCGGGCCCCGTTTTCAAAATTGTGCTTAAGCAATTGAAAAAACACTGTAAGAACCATCCTGACATCTTTCTCGGATGCGGCAATTTTGCTCTTTTGGTGGCTTTTGTGGGTGTTATTTTCCGAGGATGTCATATCTGCCATATCATACGTGGCACTGACATAGCTTGCTCGTTCATGGCGACTCATGCACCATCTGTAGTATGCTGCAGCATTACGACTGAATCCAATTATTCCACCTTGTGATGTTGCACTTTTGTCGATAGTTTGCTCAGTTGTGATGTAAACAGCATTGCGAGAGCCTGGTACATCTGATCTGGAAACACTGAGCCCACTCTCCTCCTGGGTGTGTTTCACTTAGGTTTACCAGTGACAAGAACTGAAGAGTGGAATACCTGGCATAATTGTGGTGATCATATGCAAAGAACAAAGGACACATCATTCGTAGACTAGCAATGTGCAGGTCAAGGTCATTCTCTTTAGTTGCTCGTAAAAAGTCAAGGATCAGCCAAACTTTGTCTATGTAACCTATCCAAAATTGTGCCGTCTTTCCCAAACGTCCATCTCGGACCTCCTGCCTGAACTCTTCATACTCATGAATGAGATTGCTGCACATTTCATTTTCTGTGAATAATTGATTGTTCTGAGTACTGGGATTCTCAGCTACCTGTGTCAGAGCAGGGTTCTACCCAGAAATTTTATTGAACGTACCGGAGCGATACTTCTTGAGACATCACGAACCTGGTCACGTGGGTTTGTTGACTACTATGGTTGGTAAAAAGCCATAACATGACAATTGATTTTATAGGTGAAGTAAAGTTGTCTTCCACTTTTTGTCATAATGCCAGTCAGTTGCAGCGTTATTAACTGCACAAACCGTTTCGTGAAGGGTTCAGGAATACGTTTCCTACGCATTCCTGATCGAGAACCGAAAAAATCTACTTGGATTGATGCAATTCAATGCAAGAACTGGATGCCGTCGACCCGCTCACGTGTTTGTACAATTCACTTTCTGTCGGGTCAGTCGCAAGTTATCTTCCATGATTTCTATCATGTCATTTTGCTAAGTTTTCGCATTTTATTATTCGGTCATGGCAAGGGAATGATCTTTTTTGTGTTGGGTAATTCGATAGGTTGGTTACTTTATAATAGTGAGTATTTAAGTGACAGTTTGGATATTAGTATTGGAAAGAATTCCGTTTTCAACCTTCATCAGTACCGACTAAGATCAATACTTTTTTGGCTTGACTTTTGGGTACCCAGAGAAACAATCGAGTGTGTAAAAACGTCCATCGTACATTAGGGGTGCAACGATTCATCGACATTTTCGACAAAATTCGATAACAAAGTTCGTTGTTGACTAATTTATTCATCGATAATTTGTCGTTACATCATTGCAAACGTATTTCATGCATTGGAGCTGGACTAAACGTCGTTTCACAGGAGCTGGAGATAAAGGCAGCTGCCGAGTGAGCCTTCTGACTTAATTCGCAACTCTCAGTCACGCCTGCGCAAATGCGACCGGTGAGAGGAGAGAGAAAAGCGACAGGATAATGCGGACTTGGAGCTGCAAATTCATGCACGCAGTTACAATATACTATCACTAGATGGCACTCCAGGATCATGTATTGAATATTCTCAAGCACGCCGAATACTGAATACCGTACTTCTCATTCACCTGAAAATTAATTTAAAGAGGAACTCCGGTCGATTTCAACACGTATCTTTGTTGTTTGTGGTGAAGGAGTACTGTCAATAGCGAGACAAACAAAGAAAATTGGTTTTGCCTACACCGAGTTATGCTCCTGCCAGAGTTTGCACCTAAGCGGCTCAAACGGGGCAGGCTTTTAACGTGCTTTTAGCCTCTTAACATGATCGAGATGTCATTTCAAGTCCATAGCCATGTTAACCTAACCTTTCCAAGTGACCACAGTGAATTTGACTGCAGTAGCTGACCTAGAAATCGTAAAAGTTGTGCTAATTCACTCAGTGCACATACCTCTGTTTACTTCCTGTGTTCCGTTGAAGTCCACACTAGTCGATTGTCAAACTCGTATAATCCAATATTCCAAAATGTAATTTTCCCACCAAGAAATCAGATTAGCACAACTTTTATGCATAATTAGCCTACCCCCAAATCTATTCCTGAGGACTTTGGCGACCTAAAAATCAAGCAATTTATTTAGCCATCTGACCGATCACAACCAATACATACCCTGTAATGATTAACAAACGATAATGAGAAGTAGACAGACTGAACTAGGCTTCCGTGTTAGATTGAAAGGTTGCCAATAACCAATAAAAATAAATTCATTTTAAGATATCCTTGGTTTTCAAAAATATAAAGATATAGGCCGATGCAATGAGGAAAACATTTCATCAAGCATATAGTGGGGGTTATTTTCATATTCACATCAAATCATCAAATGTAAGCCAATAGAAATAATCCGGCAAACGCACTCAGGCTAGTCTGCGCCGTTTTCCTTGTCATGTAAATCTCAAAATGCAACTGCCAAGAGCCATAAGAATGAATGGTTCAAATTAATAATTGTGCCAATCAAGTGCTTGATCACCAACTGAGCAAAGTAAATGGGAACAAGGTGAGAGCTAGCGCTGGTTAGACGATAATAATTCTGCAGACCTTAAAGTTGCTTAGTTGATCGCGTCGCTAACTAAACTAAGTGAAGTTATTTTCCGGAAGCATTCTAAGACCGCATTAGGCATGAAACGTCGAAAGCAAAAAGAGCAAGCCCATCCGCTCGCCTCGTTGTAGAGTTATTATTATTGCTTAGAAAATTATCTCGATAATTCCGATTTAAACGCGGCTGGAGCATGCACAATCTCAAATACTTCGCGAAGTGCTTCCTCGCCAGTGCCACTCTCGGTATCCGTCTCTGCCATTTTCGCGCTGTTAGATTGAGTGGACCGTGAAGAATGATGGGCGTGGAAGGGTCGATGGGAACTGTAGTTCTCATTTCTCTCTGCTCTGCTCTACTGTGGCTGAAAAAAAAGTAGTTTTTGCATGGAAGACCCATGGTCTGAAACTGTCACATGTCCACAATGATACCGGGACCCTCCTGTCACCGCGATAACCGCGAAATTGACCGTAGCGTTACATCCCTAATATCTAACACTCCCCCCTAAAGGGCTGTAAGGGACCTTTACCCAATTAAATCAGCATACAATGAAATTGCTTAATATAACATACATTCAAATAAGACAACTGGACAATCGATGCATGTATCATTACCTTACAACTCCAAGTGATACTCAATGCAAGACGGTTCGTTACCCAATTACAACAATCTTTTAAGAGATAAAAAAACGAGGTCTATTTACACCAAAGACACTCCTTTTGACAAACTTAAACTGCTTGAAAATAAAGTCATCAATGCTGACTAAATCCTGATTAAACCATTCTGACGTAACAAATCAAAACAATGAGATCTTAATTGGCTTCTTCCAATAAGCACAACTTTGTAATTAGCCGTATGAGTTCTGTGGACTTTGTCTTGACCTTGACCTTGTGCACATGCCCATCTGCCCCCGGGTAGACCTCTGTAACTCTTGCTAAAGGCCATTCTCCTCTTGGAGTCTCCTCAACAACCAAAACAACATCATCAACTGAAATATTTCTTGTAGTTTACACCACCTTGCTCTAGTCTGTAGCATAGGGAGATACTCCCTGGTCCATCTATGCCAGAACAGATCTGCATGGTACTGCACTTGACGCCATCTGCATGTGACATAGAGATCCTTGTGACTAAACTCTTTCTCTAGGTAAACAACCGAACAAGTACCGAGGCGAAGCAAGTGATTAGGGGTAAGCGGCTCCAAATCAGACACATCATCTGAGAGAGGAGTGAGTAGTCTGCTATTTATCACAGACTCCACAATACATATGAGGGTAACAAGAGCCTCATCATCCATAACTTGTTCTGACAGCATGGGGTGTAACACCTTCTTAACGGACCGAATCAAACGTTCCCAAGCACCTCCCATATGAGAAGCGTAAGGAGGATTAAAATGCCTGTCCACTCCCTTAGTCAGCAGCACTCCATGAATCTTATTCTGATTTAAACACCCAAGTAAATCCTTCAGCTGACTTTCTGCCCCTACAAAATTAGTCCCGTTATCACAGTAGATGTCCCTTGGACAACCTCTACTGGCCATAAACCGATGCAAACAGTGAATAAAAGAATCTGTGTCGAGTGAGTGACAAATTTCCAGGTGCACAGCCCTGACCATCATACAGATAAACAAACACCCATATCTTTTCAGAACACTCTCTGCCACGTTTGACCATCAGTAGACCGAAGAGATCAATTCCCACACTGCTAAATGGCAGATTGGTGGTTTCTAATCTGCACTTGGGTAGATCTGCCATGCGCAGCGTAAGTGCCTTTGAACTCCACCTTCTACATTTAACACATCGTCTGAGAACCCTATTGACTGCTTGTCTACCACTAACTATCCAAAACCTCTGTCTAACCATTGCTAATACATGCTCCTGACCGGCATGACCATGAGATTGGTGAACTTCACGCACTATCAAATGGGGCGGCATGGCTCAGGAGGTAGAGCAGGCGGCCCAGGAATCAGAAGGTTCCCGGTTCGATCCCCGGCTCCTCCAGAGAACATGTCGAAGTGTCCTTGAGCAAGACACTGAACCCCGCACTGCTCCTGATGTGCAGGGTGGCACCTTGCATGGCAGTCTCTGCCATCAGGGTGAATGTGAGGCATAGTTGTAAAGTGCTTTGGGGTCATATCATGTGACTAGAAAACGCAATATAAATGCAGTCCATTTACCATCAAATCTACAATATGATGCCATTTTGGCAAGATGAGAGGATGCTTAACTGTCTCCTCAAACAAACAAAATACAGTGGAAATTCCTTTTTCTGCACAAAGCCAACTATGGCCAACTCTGCATTTTCCATCTCATTCGAGTTAAGTGGCAGAGAAATGTCAGGTACATCACCACCTGATACCTTAAGTCTCAACCAAGACTTGACTCTCAAAAGCAAGGCAACTCTCCTCTTGAGCTTAAACCATGATGAATGATACAAAATGAAGTCCTGAATAATATCACCAACAACACTGAAATTAACTTGGGGTGACTGCTTGACTTCTGGATCATCAAGCCATACTGTAGCCTTAACATCTGACACAGGCTAGTTCTCTTCAGGCTCAGCCAGAAACCATAGTCCAATCTTCCACATTTTGCTGTCAATGAGAGACTGTGCTGTCATGCCCCTGGCAATGATATCTGCCGGGTTGTCGGTTGAGGCCACATGGCGCCACTGATCTGGCCTAGAACCCGCTTGAATGGCTGAAACCCTATTAGCAACCAAGGTGTGATGCCGCTTCTGAGGCTTTTTGATTTAACCCAGAACTACCATACTGTCAGTCCAAAAACAAGAGCTCTCAATTTCAATACTTAGCTCCCTTCGTTGTATGCTGTCCAACTTGACAGCCAAAGATGCTGCAGATAACTCCAACCTAGGAATGCTTAACTGTTTAAGCGGAGCAAGTCTGGACCTTAACATCAGCAAACGACATTCATTGCCACCGCCCTCAGACAAAATACGTAAATAAGCTACGGAACCATACGCCTTAGTGGACGCATCGGCAAAGTGATGCAACTGAAACTTCATTGCACTAGTAGGTTTCACACACCTGTCAATTCGAAACCCTTGCAGCGCTGGTAACTCAGCTGACCAATTCTTTCAATCTGACAAAATACTATCTGGAGGCTGATCATCCCAACCTATTCCTAATCTAGTTAAATCCTGTATTATGAGTCGTCCCTTGACCACAATTGGCGCTACAAACCCAAGAGGGTGAAATACAGCACTAACCCCACTAAGCATGCCTCTTCTAGTGTGAGGTTTGTTTCCCATACGTACACTAAATGTCAAAGTGTAAGATTACAGTTCTCAAATCAATCCTAGAGCCTTCTCATAGGCAACTCCATCCGAATTAAGGTCAATATGCAGGACCCCATTAGCCCTGTCCTCAACTGGGATTAAATTCACAACTTCCCAAGAGTTCCTAGCAAACTTAGTGATTCTAAAGCCGCCTTCAGAAAGCATGTCTTTCAAATCTTGAACTAGGTGCACATCTCCTTCTACTGTGTCAACAGCAACAAGGCAGTCATCGACATAGAAATTCCTTTTGACTGTCTCCGCAGCCAAACTACCATATTTGTCACCACCCTAGTCGGCGACATAACGCAACACAAACCCACAACAAGCAGGTGACCAAGTACCACCAAACAGATGTGCAGTCATACGATAGACCGCTACTTCTCCATTCAGGTCTCCATCCCTCCACTAAAGAAAGTGAAGTACATCCCTGTCCTTGGGAGACACCCTGACCTGGTAAAACATAGCTTCTATGTCCCCTTGTACTGCTATGGGTCCAAGTCTAAATCTGAGAAGAACACTGGCCAAATCATTAGTAACATCTGGGCCTTGCATAACGTCTCTGTTCAGAGAAACATCGTCAACATGCGCGGCACAATCAAATACAACTCTCGCCTTCTTTGGAAAAATAACTGGATGGTGTGGTAAGTACCACAGAGGACCATCAACAGTATCATGTTCCAATACCTCCTCCGCATGACCATTCCGGAGCAAAGCGGCCATAATCTTCACATATTCTTCCCTGAGTACCTGATGCTTCACTAACCTCTTACGAAGCAACTGGAGTCTTTTCTCTGTGAGAGGGTGGCTATCTGGGAAACTGGGCTGACCCCTGAATGGAACTGGTAACACATAATGCCCATCATCATCTTGTGTAATCTCACCCTTCCACAAACTCAATGTATGTTCATCCTCCAGTGACAGTGCCTTTTCTGGACAATTCAGCTGCTCCCAACCTTCAACCTTCCAGAACCTTTCCAACTGATCTTCCAGGCGACAATCTACAAAATTAGTTGACAAAGGCAAACCTCTACTTGGGGAAAGTGGTCCATTCAATGCCTAACCTAATTTAGTCTTGACAGCATATGGCATGCTGGGGCCTATACCATGCCTGACTTCTAAAGGCATTATTAATTTGGCATTATCTTGCCGGATAAGATTCGTGATCTGATCACTCCTTACATCTAGTAGCCGTAACCCTTTTAAGTGGGGAATTCTCTTCACATCAGCCTGCATGGCAATGTGTGTCTTGTCACAAGGGATAGCTGACCTCGTGTACACAGAATACAATACATTAAAGTCATTATGAATGACGGAAGATACCTCAATAGTGACCACTCTTGTATCAATCTTATTAGGCCTGTTAATGGTGTTAAGGATCAAAGTTTCTCTCCTCTCCTCTCACCCCTAGTTTCTCTACCAGGCCATCTGTACAAAACATTGAGGTAGAACCATTGTCTAAAAGAGCGTAAGTGCAAAGTGTTTGGCTGCTACCAGGCGCTCTGACTTTCACGGGTACAACAGGCCAAGCTAGTCTGTATTTGCCTCCACTAACCACATTACACCTCACCTCACCAGTAGCATCCACGCTATTGGACTCTGAACTTGATTTTTTTTTATGCTCAGAGACATGCAAGAACTTTTGTGTGTTTTTGTGAACAACCATCTACAGTGCAAACTCTATCCAACTTGCAGCTGGAGGACACATGACATGTCCTAAGACAATTGAAACATAAGTGTTTATTAAAAGCGTATTTATTCCTTCCTTGGGGGGTCATATCTCTAAACTTGCCACAACTAGACAGACTGTGGTTGCCGTTCATACACAATTCACAACTCTTGTCAACTGTTACAGCTGGACTGATCGACCTGAATGGCCCACTGGGGAACTGCCTAACCTAGACTCCCTTCAGCGACCTGCCGTCACCGACGAACTCCCTGACTGAGACTGCTCAGAATGACCTACTATCATAAATGCACTGCCCTGGCGCCTACTTGACTTATCATACAGTAACCCACTGTGGACCGGATCATTGCTTCTTCTGCCGAACTCACTAAGAATTTGGCTAAACCCAACACATCTGGTGGCTTACCACCCCTAGACCTCATACTCAGAACCTCTCTCAACCATCTGGTTCGAAGATACATGGGTAACCTTGATATGATCTGTACTATCACCCTTTGGGTACTTATCTCAGCCACATAACCCATAGTACTGAGAGTGTCAACACAACTGCTTAAATCATCAGCCAGTTCCTGCAACTTCAGAGCATCCTTTGGTCCGATCTGTTGGCCCTCGGCTACATTTCTCACCCAGGCCTGCGAAATTGTATAATCATTTCCAAATCGCTGTTGTAATAATTCCCTTGCCCTTGAATATCCATTTTCTAAACATACACAAGGCTCTAGAAGGGCTTTGGCTTTACCTGTACAGTACTGAATCAAAAGCATGAGTTTGGCGGCATCATCTGCTACAAACACCCTACCGTCAAATGCTTTGATAAAGACCCAATACTTCAATGGATCCCCATCAAGACATATAAGCTTTGGTTTAGGTAACTGTGCAACATTTAACATCTGTTAATGCCTAACAAGAACAGCTTCAGCAACACCTTGAAGAGACTCAACAGTCTTAGCAGCTGCTGGTCGAGGATAAAACTGTTCTGCGTTCGCATTCAGTGTCTCGTTCTTGTCACGGTCCACATTTGTTACAGTTCGTTGATGCACTCTGCACGATCAAATGCTTGAAACCCTGCTCCCTCCAAGTGCAGCCATCTCTGCTTGGGCCGCAGCCAACTGGGTCTTCAGCTCCAGCTCCTCCTTCTGATGCCGAACACGCAGCTCCTCCATCTCTAGACGCTGACGTTCCTGCAGGGATTCCACAAAGACAGACAAGGATGCAGCTTTTCGCTGATGCTCTTGAACTTGGTGCTCCACCACGGCCTGATGCTCGGGAACCTGCCACACTGCTGCAACTGGCTTGGCTGGCTGAATCTTCAGGCCTGACATCATCTACTGGGAATGGGACAAACTTTCCTTCCATCAACTTTCTTATTTTCTCCTCTGTCTTCACTCTGACGTCACGAACTTGGCGGTCTATTCCCTCGAAATAGGCTTGCTGCTCTAGAATCTCATCATCTTCTGAAAGTTGACAAATTTGGTCTTGCATATTTCTCAATTTCCCACAAGTCCCCACTGTCATAACTAGCTTCTCTTGTAACCGCTCAACATCACTACTTCATTAAGTTCCTTTATCCTCTTAGTTAACAAACCTCGTAGACCTCTACGACTTGCCTTCAGCTGCGGAACCTCCGCTGACATTGTGAGGGTTGCGACTAAACAGCGGGCATTGTTGAACTGTTACAGATCTACATATCTGCAGTGGGTTGTCGAGATTTGGTGGCGTTGCGAACACAGCCCATGAAATGACGAGATGACGCAAACGTAGTTCGATGCAAATATATTTCCAACTGCACATAAGCTAACATAAGCAGACATGAGCTGATTCCATTGACTACGGTTTCCAAACTGCATGCTTCAAGCTGTACAATAGTAAACTGTACAAAACCAGGCTGTTCAACACCTGACTGTACAATGTTGGACTGGGCTGTTAGGCTATACAATTCTGGACTGTTAGGCTGTACAGTGCTGGACTGGTTCAACTTGTATAAACACACAATTTTCCATTAAGCTACTTACAATGTGCACCACGTTTTCACATTACAAAAAGCTGACATCAGGATAGCTGGTAATTACATAACAAATTACACAGATAATCTGCGAACATAATTCACAATGTATCAGAAAACAAAGTGCACGTCATTAATGATAGAAAAGGACGTTATTTTATCGAAATTACACACGTTCGCATGACGAAACTTCTATGGAAAACCGACATTGGTACAGAATTAGACTACCATCTATCGCGTTTACTTAACTTCATACAGACATTCAAATTGAACCTATCCCTTCTATATTGCACCTAGAATTCGGGTAGAAATATAAAACAATTTACTTACGACGCTTCCACCACACAGACACATTTTAAATTAACATTTTCACGGAGCTCAACTCCAGCAACCTTTTTCTACTTATATTTCCGGCAGTGTGGACGCTACTAGGCGTATTACTGCCCTCCATGAATACAAAATTAACTAAATTATATCAAGAAGGAAAATTAAAAAAAAAAAAAAAACCCAAATACCTATCCTACCCCCCTGTCTTAAACTTTACTTTTCGGTCATCTGACCCCCGCCGAACCCTCTCACCAGAATCCTTTGAATTTCTTCCCCTTTGACATCCATTATGCCCAAAAATCCCTGTGCTGCATCAACTACCATTTTCTTTCTCTCAGTTTTGCTTTCAAGGTCTCTAGCACAAATCACCACCATTGCGATAACAGCCAAAAAGTGACTCCTTTCCATTCTAATGAACTTCTCGTCTGGTTTTCCAATTTCCTGAACCCTAGCCTGCTCTTTCCCCACATTTTCTTTTTCCACCTGCACCCTCTTAATTGCCTCAGCATACGAAATTCTCCCCTGTGATCTTATTCTTTCCACCTCCTGTTAGTTTTTCCTTATTTTACACTCCACTGCTCCAACTTCATGGTTTCCCCCACAGTGGAAACACACTATCTGTTCCTTGATAGTACACTCATAATCCATACATCCTTCTTTCCCACAACTTCTGCATCTGTGTACCATCCTCCTGCAAACTGCTGCCACATGCCCATACTCCTGACACCAAAAACATCTAAGTGGTGCCCTTACGTACCCCCGCGCTCGATAGCTTACATAATCTAAAAACACTCTTTCGGGCAACTCAGATTTAAGAGCCATTCCACGAGAGATTGACATTTGGTGTGCAGTTGACCCCCCTGGAATTGAATGAAACTTGGCACATAGGTAGATACGGGTGTTTCACAGAAAAAGCTGAATTTTTGGGTCCATGTTTCACTTTGCCTGCCGATAGCGCCACCTGGAAGCCACTTAAGTGACTCAATTTTGCTGTTGACACCACATTTTACATCAACTATCATGACTTAAGGGTACACAGTACCAAATATGTTACACTTTTCTCATGAACTGTGACACTTCAAGTCCGGTTAGACTTCAGCACCATATCAGCGCCAAGCTGGGTGACTACGTTATCGACCCAGAATTATTTGATAAATAACAATAAAAATTTAAAATGGGAATGGGAATAAAATAGTACCCCAGATACCAAACTAGAATGCTTTATTATGTGTTTACACACAACAAGACTATCATTTTCTGTGGATAGTACCTTGGTATCTTGCTTTGTTTGTGCAATGGACGGCCAGAAAGATGGTCAAAATTCATTTTTGGTGCATGTTAGCGGTATATTTTCTCTGTAACCCAGATTTGTACTGTGAAGGTAAATGCTGTTTGTTGTGCTTTTTGGAACTCTATTTTCAGGAATACCAAGCTTTTTTCTTTGGTAGTATCTATGCTGTCAAGCTAGACGAGCTAAAGTTGGAGGAAAACTCAAAATGGACCATTTCATAGCAGATTGTGCTTATGTTTAGGTGGCATTATTTTTTGTTTACCCAGCAAGATCGAGATCTGAAATTCTCTGGATATATAGTCCCTTTGGGGTACATTATAGCATTAGTAAAATTTCAATGGTAGTATTTTCAGTGTAGATGATTTTAAACATCAAAAGTCGGAAAAATTCGCCTCCAGGGGCACTGTACGCTGGATGCAAGTACTGGCTATCCCCAGCAATGTACCAAATAAATTGTTTTTTGAATTGTGATGCACACAGCTAGTTTATTCTGAAAATGAAGAGTTTAGCTTGGTACTTTTCTGGATGAACAGCTATCTGACCAAAGGTGGTGCTCTAAAGAGCTAATGTTCTACTGACCCTAATATTCCATATTCCCAGACATACAGCAAAGTTCTGTCTTTTCACATAGATAAAGTACATGCACCGTTATACATAAAATTTGTAATCTCTTTGGTATAAAGCTGGGTTGGTTGTAAATTGGAAAAGAATGGTGGCGGTGATTGTTGCATTGTGGCAACATGCGAGACTTTACCAGTAGTCAGTACAGTGTACAGTTTTGTAGTGTTGGTGAGTTTCAGAAAATAACAAATTCTCTGCATTTTTGCATTACTATTAGAATCGGAGAGCAGGCTTCAGTGTTAATTCTAGGATTTCCTAGGGTATGGTGCTTTGGTATGAAAAAGGGCACAGCAGTTCGTCGGAGAGTGGTTGTCCTGATAAAGGGCACAGAGGTCCTAGCAAAGCAAGCAGCACCCTGCCAAGAAAAGGGCAGTTCCGTTTGTAGTGGTAACTTGCATGCCTTCACTCCTAACACCTGCCCATGATGTCTAGCTTACGGGATGCCCGCTGGGTGAGAGGGTGGGGATTCTTTTACAGACTTCCCATTTCCATGCGTACCAAGCCATGGGTGTTGTATGAAGGTATTATTGGTGAAAAAGGTTTGTGCACCTGTAACAGTGGAATTTGTAGTTGTGTACAGCGATTTGTATGTGTATCAGTAAATTTAAGGTCACATACTCTATGAGTTGTGTACTTATTGGATTTTTTTTTTTTCTCTCCACAAATACAAGACAACACTTACACATTCACAAATTCTTAATTACAGGTGCACAAATCCTATTTTACAAGTCATAGATTAAAAAACTGACACGTTCACATTTTTGCTCCTATTTTTTTGCAGTATATTTGTGCAAAACATATTTGTGCACCTGTATCAAACAATGTGATGTTGTGGACAAAATTTGAATATGTGCAAATCTGAATGTGAATTTGTGCAATAAAAGATCAATGTATGTAAAATAATTTCTTAAAATATTTGTGTTCTTTTAAACACAAATACAAATCGATAACTACAACTGCTCGAATCTTCCCCACGAGTCACAGATTCTCTAGTTTCTCTACCAGGCCATCTGTACAAAACATTGAGGTAGAACCATTGTCTAAAAGAGCGTAAGTGCAAAGTGTTTGGCTGCTACCAGGCGCTCTGACTTTCACGGGTACAACAGGCCAAGCTAGTCTGTATTTGCCTCCACTAACCACATTACACCTCACCTCACCAGTAGCATCCACGCTATTGGACTCTGAACTTGATTTCTTTTGCGGCTCAGAGACATGCAAGAACTTTGTGTGTTTTTGTGAACAACCATCTACAGTGCAAACTCTATCCAACTTGCAGCTGGAGGACACATGACATGTCCTAAGACAATTGAAACATAAGTGTTTATTAAAAGCGTATTTATTCCTTCCTTGGGGGGTCATATCTCTAAACTTGCCACAACTAGACAGACTGTGGTTGCCGTTCATACACAATTCACAACTCTTGTCAACTGTTACAGCTGGACTGATCGACCTGAATGGCCCACTGGGGAACTGCCTAACCTAGACTCCCTTCAGCGACCTGCCGTCACCGATTTAACTCCCCCTGACTGAGACTGCTCAGAATGACCTACTATCATAAATGCACTGCCCTGGCGCCTACTTGACTTATCATACAGTAACCCATCTGTGGACCGGATCATTGCTTCTTCTGCCGAACTCACTAAGAATTTGGCTAAACCCAACACATCTGGTGGCTTACCACCCTAGACCTCATACTCAGAACCTCTCTCAACCATCTGGTTCAAGATACATGGGTAACCTTGATATGATCTGTACTATCACCCTTTGGGTACTTATCTCAGCCACATAACCCATAGTACTGAGAGTGTCAACACAACTGCTTAAATCATCAGCCAGTTCCTGCAACTTCAGAGCATCCTTTGGTCCGATCTGTTGGCCCTCGGCTACATTTCTCACCCAGGCCTCTTGAAATTGTATAATCATTTCCAAATCGCTGTTGTAATAATTCCCTTGCCCTTGAATATCCATTTTCTAAACATACACAAGGCTCTAGAAGGGCTTTGGCTTTACCTGTACAGTACTGAATCAAAAGCATGAGTTTGGCGGCATCATCTGCTACAAACACCCTACCGTCAAATGCTTTGATAAAGACCCAATACTCCAATGGATCCCCATCAAGACATATAAGCTTTGGTTTAGGTAACTGTGCAACATTTAACATCTGTTAATGCCTAACAAGAACAGCTTCAGCAACACCTTGAAGAGACTCAACAGTCTTAGCAGCTGCTGGTCGAGGATAAAACTGTTCTGCGTTCGCATTCAGTGTCTCGTTCTTGTCACGGTCCACATTTGTTACAGTTCGTTGATGCACTCTGCACGATCAAATGCTTGAAACCCTGCTCCCTCCAAGTGCAGCCATCTCTGCTTGGGCCGCAGCCAACTGGGTCTTCAGCTCCAGCTCCTCCTTCTGATGCCGAACACGCAGCTCCTCCATCTCTAGACGCTGACGTTCCTGCAGGGATTCCACAAAGACAGACAAGGATGCAGCTTTCGCTGATGCTCTTGAACTTGGTGCTCCACTACGGCCTGATGCTCGGGAACCTGCCACACTGCTGCAACTGGCTTGGCTGGCTGAATCTTCAGGCCTGACATCATCTACTGGGAATGGGACAAACTTTCCTTCCATCAACTTTCTTATTTTCTCCTCTGTCTTCACTCTGACGTCACGAACTTGGCGGTCTATTCCCTCGAAATAGGCTTGCTGCTCTAGAATCTCATCATCTTCTGAAAGTTGACAAATTTGGTCTTGCATATTTCTCAATTTCCCACAAGTCTCCACTGTCATAACTAGCTTCTCTTGTAACACTCAACATCACTACTTCATTAAGTTCCTTTATCCTCTTAGTTAACAAACCTCGTGAGACCTCACGACTTGCCTTCAGCTGCGGAACCTCCGCTGACATTGTGAGGGTTGCGACTAAACAGCGGGCATTGTTGAACTGTTACAGATCTACATATCTGCAGTGGGTTGTCGAGATTTGGTGGCGTTAAGTAACACAGCCCATGAAATGACGAGATGACGCAAAACGTAGTTCGATGCAAATATATTTCCAACTGCACATAAGCTAACATAAGCAGACATGAGCTGATTCCATTGACTACGGTTTCCAAACTGCATGCTTCAAGCTGTACAATAGTAAACTGTACAAAACCAGGCTGTTCAACACCTGACTGTACAATGTTGGACTGGGCTGTTAGGCTATACAATTCTGGACTGTTAGGCTGTACAGTGCTGGACTGGTTCAACTTGTATAAACACACAATTTTCCATTAAGCTACTTACAATGTGCACCACGTTTTCACATTACAAAAAGCTGACATCAGGATAGCTGGTAATTACATAACAAATTACACAGATAATCTGCCGAACATAATTCACAATGTATCAGAAAACAAAGTGCACGTCATTAATGATAGAAAAAGGACGTTATTTTATCGGGAAATTACACACGTTCGCATGACGAAACTTCTATGGAAAACCGACATTGGTACAGAATTAGACTACCATCTATCGCGTTTACTTAACTTCATACAGACATTCAAATTGAACCTATCCCTTCTATATTGCACCTAGAATTCGGGTAGAAATATAAAACAATTTACTTACGACGCTTCCACCACACAGACACATTTTAAATTAACATTTTCACGGAGCTCAACTCCAGCAACCTTTTTCTACTTATATTTCCGGCAGTGTGGACGCTACTAGGCGTATTACTGCCCTCCATGAATACAAAATTAACTAAATTATATCAAGAAGGAAAATTTAAAAAAAAAAAAAACCCAAATACCTATCCTACCCCCCTGTCTTAAACTTTACTTTTAGGTCATCTGACCCCCTTGAACCCTCTCACCAGAATCCTTTGAATTTCTTCCCTTTGACATCCATTATGCCCAAAATCCCTGTGCTGCATCAACTACCATTTTCTTTCTCTCAGTTTTGCTTTCAAGGTCTCTAGCACAAATCACCACCATTGCGATAACAGCCAAAAAGTGACTCCTTTCCATTCTAATGAACTTCTCGTCTGGTTTTCCAATTTCCTGAACCCTAGCCTGCTCTTTCCCCACATTTTCTTTTTCCACCTGCACCCTCTTAATTGCCTCAGCATACTGAAATTCTCCCCTGTGATCTTATTCTTTCCACCTCCTGTTAGTTTTTCCTTATTTTACACTCCACTGCTCCAACTTCATGGTTTCCCCCACAGTGGAAACACACTATCTGTTCCTTGATAGTACACTCATAATCCATACATCCTTCTTTCCCACAACTTCTGCATCTGTGTACCATCCTCCTGCAAACTGCTGCCACATGCCCATACTCCTGACACCAAAAACATCTAAGTGGTGCCCTTACGTACCCCCGCGCTCGATAGCTTACATAATCTAAAAACACTCTTTCGGGCAACTCAGATTTAAGAGCCATTCCACGAGAGATTGACATTTGGTGTGCAGTTGACCCCCCTGGAATTGAATGAAACTTGGCACATAGGTAGATACGGGTGTTTCACAGAAAAAGCTGAATTTTGGGTCCATGTTTCACTTTGCCTGCCGATAGCGCCACCTGGAAGCCACTTAAGTGACTCAATTTTGCTGTTGACACCACATTTTACATCAACTATCATGACTTAAGGGTACACAGTACCAAATATGTTACACTTTTCTCATGAACTGTGACACTTCAAGTCCGGTTAGACTTCAGCACCATATCAGCGCCAAGCTGGGTGACTACGTTATCGACCCAGAATTATTTGATAAATAACAATAAAAATTTAAAATGGGAATGGGAATAAAATAGTACCCCAGATACCAAACTAGAATGCTTTATTATGTGTTTACACACAACAAGACTATCATTTTCTGTGGATAGTACCTTGGTATCTTGCTTTGTTTGTGCAATGGACGGCCAGAAAGATGGTCAAAATTCATTTTTGGTGCATGTTAGCGGTATATTTTCTCTGTAACCCAGATTTGTACTGTGAAGGTAAATGCTGTTTGTTGTGCTTTTGGAACTCTATTTTCAGGAATACCAAGCTTTTCTTTGGTAGTATCTATGCTGTCAAGCTAGACGGAGCCAAAGTTGGAGGAAAACTCAAAATGGACCATTTCATAGCAGATTGTGCTTATGTTTAGGTGGCATTATTTTGTTTACCCAGCAAGATCGAGATCTGAAATTCTCTGGATATATAGTCCCTTTGGGGTACATTATAGCATTAGTAAAATTTCAATGGTAGTATTTTCAGTGTAGATGATTTTAAACATCAAAAGTCGGAAAAATTCGCCTCCAGGGGGCACTGTACGCTGGATGCAAGTACTGGCTATCCCCAGCAATGTACCAAATAAATTGTTTTTGAATTGTGATGCACACAGCTAGTTTATTCTGAAAATGAAGAGTTTAGCTTGGTACTTTTCTGGATGAACAGCTATCTGACCAAAGGTGGTGCTCTAAAGAGCTAATGTTCTACCGACCTAATATTCCATATTCCCAGACATACAGCAAAGTTCTGTCTTTTCACATAGATAAAGTACATGCACCGTTATACATAAAATTTGTAATCTCTTTGGTATAAAGCTGGGTTGGTTGTAAATTGGAAAAGAATGGTGGCGGTGATTGTTGCATTGTGGCAACATGCGAGACTTTTACCAGTAGTCAGTACAGTGTACAGTTTTGTAGTGTTGGTGAGTTTCAGAAAATAACAAATTCTCTGCATTTTTGCATTACTATTAGAATCGGAGAGCAGGCTTCAGTGTTAATTCTAGGATTTCCCTAGGGTATGGTGCTTTGGTATGAAAAAGGGCACAGCAGTTGCGTCGAGCGAGTGGTTGTCCTGATAAAGGGCACAGAGGTCCTAGCAAGCAAGCAGCACCCTGCCAAGAAAAGGGCAGTTCCGTTTGTAGTGGTAACTTGCATGCCTTCACTCCTAACACCTGCCCATGATGTCTAGCTTACGGGATGCCCGCTGGGTGAGAGGGTGGGGATTCTTTTACAGACTTCCCATTTCCATGCGTACCAAGCCATGGGTGTTGTATGAAGGTATTATTGGTGAAAAAGGTTTGTGCACCTGTAACAGTGGAATTTGTAGTTGTGTACAGCGATTTGTATGTGTATCAGTAAATTTAAGGTCACATACTCTATGAGTTGTGTACTTGTGGATTTTTTTTCTCTCCACAAATACAAGACAACACTTACACATTCACAAATTCTTAATTACAGGTGCACAAATCCTATTTTACAAGTCATAGATTAAAAAACTGACACGTTCACATTTTTGCTCCTATTTTTGCAGTATATTTGGTGCAAAACATATTTGTGCACCTGTATCAAACAATGTGATGTTGTGGACAAAATTTGAATATGTGCAAATCTGAATGTGAATTTGTGCAATAAAAGATCAATGTATGTAAAATAATTTCTCACGAAAATATTTGTGTTCTTTTAAAACACAAATACAAATCGATAACTACAACTGCTCGAATCTTCCCCACGAGTCACAGATTCTGTTTCCTACAAGTCACAAATCGTGCCCCCCTCCACTGAGATATTTGGTGCAAAACTATCTGCGCATTCAGTCCATGGGGAAAAAGGCGGGTGCTGATCTGAGATCGACTGATTCCACAGCCAATCAGAGGAGATGGGCTTTTGTCCCACAGCCAATCAAAGGAGAGGGGCTTTTGTCTACATCAGAGCCTGGTTTACATTGCGGAGTGAGAAGGAGAAAAGTTCCCGTTGGTTAAGTGGATTTACAAGCACATATACAGAAACAGCGATTTAGGCAACATTCAAGGTAGGTTGTATTTTTAACCACATTAATAAATTCACTCCGACGCGAAGCTGAGAAATTTAGCGTCCTGTCACTTTTACGATGTGTGTGTTGTTGTAGTCTTATCGGTCATAAATTGTAACAAGAGATTACAGGGCGCGTGTGTGGCGCGGTCGTGGTGCCACTAAGAGGAGAGCTGTGACCCCGGGTCAGATCGGCTCATGCACGTTTAGTTTTCAAACAAGACACGCGGAAAGATTCATATAACTTTTATGCTGTTTTACCAGATAATCCTTTTGTAGGTTGAAAACATGGACCTATAAAAATGCTAGTTAATATCTATGCTTGAAAGATGGCAACGTAGTAAATTGTCAATTACTCCTATTCTCCTCCCTCTTCTAGAAAAATGGCGGGTCCTGGTGGTCCAGCCCAGGTGAGTGTCATATCATGAACATTTAAGCAATGAAACCCATTGAGTATATTTATGTCGTTGCATTTCATGGTATGAGACATTGACTTGCCATAACAAGTTGAAATTTAGAATTGTAGTTTAATTTTGGGCATACATCACTCAGTCAACATCCAGGCTGCTCCCATAGTTAGCCACAGGAAGTGTGGTAAGCTTCTTAATCATGTTTATTTTTGGCACCCAATTAATTTTTGTCATTGTCATTTTTTATTTCCTGTCTAGGCAATGTTGCTTGACCATTTCCTGAACAGGCTTTACAACCAGCTGTCAGGCTGGCTTGAAAGGGCCCCTCTAGATTACGATTTTCTGGAATTCACCATTTCTCAGGAGCTTGTCATACTCAGCGCGTGTTCTGACCAGCTTCAGATACTGCAGAATATTTCAGTTTGTTAACAGAATTGCACGCCCTTCTGGCTGCTAAAAATGAACAATATCAAGTTGTTAAAGTTTTCCTGGAGAGAGGACAGATTGGTCGCCCTAGATTTATATTAAGCGAGGAATATGTGTCTGAGCTTCTTAGTATGGGGCTATCAGTAACCTGTATAGCCCATCTTCTAGGAGTTTCCAGGTGGGCACTCCAGATACGGATGACCGAGTGGGATCTCTCTGTTAGGGGTCTGTACAGTACATTGTCAGATGAGGAGCTAGACAGCTTGATCTCAGATATCCACACCACCAACCCAAATGCCGGATGCCGGATGGTGATGGGACTGCTACGGGCACAAGGACATCGCGTCCAGTGGCGCCGGATCCGTGCATCAGTGCATAGAGTCGACACTTTGGGGGTTGTGACAAGGATGTCTGAGTTGCGTTGTGTGGTGCGCAGGGCATACTGTGTCCCAGGCCCCAGATCCCTGATGCACATAGACACCAACCACAAACTTATACGGTTAGTTTTTATACGGTTAGTCTAATACCACCCCATACAAGGACTTATTGTTAATGTACAAAATAAATGGGTCGATGATCATACTTGTTTTACCCCCATCTGCAATAAGGTACAACATTGTGATCTTCTGTGGGGTCGATGACTTTTCAATGAAGGTAGGGATTATAATTTGAAGAATTATATTGTTACAAAATGTATATTCATGGCGTAGTGATTATTTAAAGACTAGTTCCATGTAGAAGTAACATCTGTATTTTCATCTGAACATGTAGACTATATGTAGTACTAGGTTTAATTATTAATTTATGCTTTTATATTTAGCTAAATCAATCTTTGAAAATATGTTTTGTATACAATATGGCATTCTTTATTATTTCCATAGATTATGTATCTTGGGGTTAGCAACAATAACAAGGCCAGCACAACCCTTGCCTTCTTCAGTGAAGCCATTGAGAAGCATAGCTTTCCACAAAGGTTAATCTTGTACATTTAAATCGATATATTCGAGCTGTATATACAATATCTCACATTATCATATAAGTGACCTCATCTATTGCCTTAAATCTACCGTTACAATAAATTAAATACTTCAGTCCTCACAAATTCCAAAATCATCTCTCAAGGGTTCGGGGTGACCACGGGGTGGAAAACGTCGATGTTGCCCGTCTGATGTTTTCTGTTCGAGGAACCAGAAGAAACAGCTTCACTGCTTGGAAAAGTGTGCATAACCAGAGGTAACCACAAAGATACACGCATGAACCTACCGTACTTACAAACCCTCCCCACTTTAATATGAAAAATACCCATTATCAACCCATTCACAATATGATTTATTTTAAGATTCATCTCATTATCTCATCTCTTATTTTCCCCATTGATGATCTCTGACATGTGCTCACACCTTGACTGAATCCAACATTGCCACACTCAGTTGACTGCAATTATGTGAAAGGACACACACCAGCTGTTCATGCATATGAGAGCAGAAACTATGAGGAGGATAGAGCTACCTATAGAGTTCAGAGATGGATATCTCACAGTCTCAGCTGACATCACCATTCTACCACAGGGCTGACTTACAGAGACGAACAATTCACATACTCATATTATCATTTTCTATTAGGACTTCATAGTATGCGAAAACATCATGCTGGACCATATGGCCAGGCATTAAGATATGCAATCACAGTGTGAAATGTCATTTTTGTTTCACTTCTTACTCACTTGAACTATAAAATTGCTGTGATGTCAAACATCTCTCCTTGCTGCTTGATAATTTGTTGTCCATAACATCTCTGTAGCAACAGAACAGTTATGGTGATAACAATGCACACCAATGTCACATTTTACCTTTATTATAAAGAATGCAGTTCAAACAATATGGGTATTAGTCTTGGCCAATTATATTGCAATGGAGACTGCGCTAGTTTGAAGTGACTGGTAGCATTATTCACAATCATCCATAGATACTTACTTTTTCATTAAAGTTATTTTAGACATCCACTTAAAAGACAAACTGTACAAAAATGCCTGGCTCAGGTGCTGTCCAAGAAAAGCAGTTTTCCCAGAGTCCATCAGATACATAAGTATTGCTCATTACATGTTGACTTTTTTTGGTTTGCAAATAGCTTTACTGATGACTGCCATTGTCAACAACAATAACATCAATAGCCATATTGCCCACATCAATCCCCAAACATTGTCACAGTCATTTACTCTGTTGTCTACATTATTCTAAATGTTGAATACAAATCATGTCCTTAAAACAGAATTGAACGTCTGTGGAGAGATGTTTTCACAGCGGTCACATGCCGGTTCTACACTATGCTGCACCAGCTGGAGGAAGATGGTCTTCTTGACCTGTCCAGCAGTGTTCACCTCTTCTGCTGCCACGATGTGTTCATTCCTCGCCTCCAAGCTCAGCTGGACACATGCAGAGAGGGCTGGGACAGTCACCCTCTTTCGACAGAGAGGAATCTCACCCCAAACCAGTTGTGGTTCATGGGACTACAGCACAGCTCTGAGGAATACAATGATGGGGTAAGTATTTGTGAGGCACACTCACTTTGCATGGAATGAGTCAAGATAAGTCATTACTCCTTATGTTACAGGATTTGCGCATCCCGGTGATTGACTGGGAGTGTAGTGGTCTCATACCCAGCGATCCTGACAGTGGTGTCCATGTCCCTGAGAGTGACTGTCCTCTAACACCTGAAGGCCTGGCTGAACTTCACGCTGCTGTGGACCCAATGGGACCCTCATCATCCATGGGAGTGGACAAATATTTAGCTGCACTCGAATATATGCAGCGCACAGGGCATGTGTAGAGTCATCTTAACTCACCTCATAAGTAGCACTTCACCCAAAATGCTCCCTCACAGCAGGCTGAGACAATGCTGTGGTGCATCCTCTAACTTTGGGCCTACTCAAACCCGTCCTCATTTCCACAATTGACCTGGCTGCTGTGTCATTACTGCAGTCTGTTTTTTATTTTTTATTTGTGGTTTAGTTCACGATCAGCATGCTGCAGTTGGAAGGAAGCTGATTTCTTTAAGCTTCTTAATATGTGAAATGGGCTTACTCAAGAGTGAAGATGTTGTCTCACTGGTAGTTCTGGTTGTTCCTCACAATTAATGCATCCATAAATTTACTGTCAGTTTTTTTCCTCTTTTGGTCCTTTGAATGTTTCCTAGTCTCTTTTGAAGACCTTTTTGTTCCCCTTTTTTAAATAAATGTGTTTGATATTTCAGAGTTCTGCATTTGGATCCAGTTTCTGATAACCCTGACAAGATCAATCCTTTCAAGCATATGCTTTTATCACTCAGATAATTCTCTGAAACTCTCAGAAATGATGAAACTTACTTAACTTGAATAAACAATACTGTAATAGAGTGGGTCCATCTCAGACTGCACAGTGCACAGCATGAATAGATGCCCATGTAGAGGTACATAACTCAATTGCTCTCCTTGGGTCAGAGAGCCAGACACACTCTCCACATTGAAGTCCAGACTTAAAACTTTCCTCTATGACAGAGCTTTTAGTTAGGGCTGGCTCAGGTAGCCCTGAACCATTTTATAGCTATGCTGTCATAGGCTTAGACAGCTGGGGGCACAGCTAGGTAACATGGAGCCTCCCCCTCTCCTCTGTGTATTGCACATCTGCCTGTCCTGAGTGAGGGATCCCCCCTCTGGCACACACTCTGTGCTTTCTCTATTTTTTTCTTCTGAGTTTTTCCTCAGTGGATGTTGTTATTTTGCTGTATGCTGTGCAAAGCCATTTGAGACAAACTGTAATGATGTACTATATAAGCCAACTTGTCTTTAAAAAAAAAAAAAAACACTGGAACACTGGACCAAAGTATGTATCTGCCAAAGAAGCACCAAATGCCCTGAGGAAACAGGGATTCGCCGTGGGGCTGCAAAATGCAATGTTGGTGTACGGATGCTGAGGTGTTTAAGTCAAATGGAAAAAACGTTTTCTTAAATATTTGTACTTAATTTGATCAACCGACGTCTGAATATACAGTCCTTGTGTTCTTTAAGGTTATTAGTGGTTTTCACCTTGCAGTGAACCCTCTGTATTTGCTTTCTTTTTAAAGTACATTTGGATGTTGTAACTTCTACCTCCTGGAGAGCATTCTTCATTTCACTGGATGTTGAGGGGTTTTTTTTTATTGACCATGGAGATCATTCTGTGATCATTCACTGCTGTGGTCTTCTGTGGATGTCCAGGCCTTTTTGTGTTTCTGAGTTCACCAGTGCTTTATTGTCTCCTCAGAATGTACCAAACCGTGGATTTTTCCACTCATAATATCCTTGTGATTTCTCTCATGTTTTTGTTTTCTCAGCCTAAGATTGGCCTCTTCAACCTGCATGGAGAGCTTCTTTTATAGCATGTTGTGGGTTTGCAGCAAAGATTTCTAAATGCAAACAATACTCCTGGAATTAAATCCAGACCTTTTATCTGATTGATGATGAAACAACGAAGGAATTGCTTGCTACTGTCCATGACAGAGCTTTTGAGTCAGTTGTAAAATTATTTTCGGTACCTTTAAAATGAGGGTGTTACACTCTTTAAGGTGCTGTAATTCCTACACCATTCCTCTAATATAGATGTGGATACTCTCAAAGCTTCAGTCCATAAGCATCACATAACTGTTATTTGAATATATATATCAGTAAACAGGTGAGTTATCAAAACATGTGTCAGTGTTCAAATATATATGGACCTAACTATACATCTGAAACAGTGGTTTCTACTGGAAGTGATCTCGAATGTCTATAGAAACACAGGACACAGAAACTTGTGAGACAAGTATTTGAGGTATTTAATTAACCAATAGCTTTAAACGAACAAAAATAACTTTGTGAAACAATATTAATACAACAATGTGCCAGTGTTTTGTTGCAACAATGTGTGTCTTGTTACAACAGCATGTGAGTGTGTTTTTTTGCAACAATGTGTGTCTTATTACAACAGTATGTGTGTGTTTCGTTACAACAGAACGTGAATGTGTCTTGTTACAACATGTTAGTGTGTCTTGTAACTGTAGGTTATTAATGAACCACAAACTTTAAATGAGCAAAAACAACAGAATGAAACAATACTAGTAGAGGAGTATGTTTGTATGGTCTTAAACTAACTCAACTACTTCACAGCAGTCCAAATCCAGTGTCGCTTGTGGCAATGCAGGCATTTAAGTGAGAACAAAATGAGTTGTAGCTGCTGTAACTGCCAGGCAAACGAAGGGTGCGGAAGTATGTAGATGATGTAGGATGTTCTGCTTGCACCACCTCCACTCTCATATCAGCCATGGGTATCTCCCATCCAATCCAGAACTTGATAAGCTGCTTCATCTTGTGAAACTAAAAGTAAAGAGTCACATCAATAGTTGTACCAATTTATGAGTATTAGTGCACCAACATCATTGGATATCAGCATGCCTCAATAGACAAATATCATGCTTTAAAAACACTTTCAGAGCCACAGATAGTGCTCACATTTCAGTTCATTAAATTCCCTACTCAATCATCCTAATAGATAACTGAACAAGAAGTTTGTTCAAAAAAAACACATTCCAAGGGGACAGAATATCAGGATATGATTCACCTCCTGTCACAAACTGGTGCAAATATCCCATCACCCGACACTTGCTCTCCACAGAGACCCCGTTATTACCGTCCTCATCTTCCTCCTTGGGCCACATTATTTGCTGTAGCAGGACCTGTTCAAAATAAATACAGTGGGTACGGAAAGTATTCAGACCCTCTTAAATTTTTGACTATTTCTTATGGTGAAGCCTCATGTCAAAATAAAAAAAAATAATTTTTTTTCCCCCTCATCAATCTACACTCAGTACCTCACAAGGACAGCCCAAACCCAGAATTTTATAAATTCTCGCAAATAAATAAAGAAAAAGAAAAACTGAAATATCACATGAACATAAGTATTCAGACGCTTTGCTGTCACACAGGGCATTCAGGTGCTGTCCATTTCTTTTGTTCAGCTTGGAGATGGTTCTACACCTTCATCAGAGTCCAGTTGTGTGGAATTAAATGCACTGGACATGATTTTGAAGGCAGACACCTGTCTAAATAAGGCCTTAGTGCTTATAATGCATATCAGAGCAAACCTTTGATCAATGAGGTCAAAAGAACTGCCCCAAGAGCTCAGAGACAGAGTTGTAGCAAAACACAGATCTGGACAAGGCTAGAAAAAAAAATTCTTTTGCATTTATTGTTTCTAAGAGCTCAGTGGTCTCCATAACTCTCATATGGAATAAGTTTGGGTCAACCAGGACAGCTGGAGGTTCTGCCAAACTGAACTGATTTTTTTTTTTTTTGACATGAGGCTTCACCTCAAGAAATAGTGAAAAATTTAAGAGGGTCTGAATACTTTCCATACCCACTGTACATTTATGGCAGCTATACACAGGCTTCATTCTTTTGTTGCTCATGTGACTTGTGCACCATGCAGCAAAAACACAGTTGCTCAAGCAGGTGTCATTTCAAGATATATTGTTGTCAAACTTTGTTGAATACCTCAGCACTGCATCCAGCTGCTGCCTGACGTGGAAACAATGTTGCCACTGCATCTGGACGAGTTTCCAATAATGGCCAAATCAAAGACTCCTTGAGCCCTTGCTTGAGCTGCTTTAGCTGGTGCATGTTTCGCCCAAGGACCTTCAGAATGTCAGAGGGATAAAATGAAGGGGCTTTCTCTTGTCACAGGCATGTTTTTTATCTTTTAATTCACACTTCAACCGTAGCTATGTATTTTTCTGCACAACTGAGCTCTAAATTAAGTTACAATGTATCATTATTGTACTATCATTGAGCTTGACAGTGTTCTAGATAGTTATTCTTAAATTACTCCACTGGATTGAGATTTTTCCAGTTTATAGATATCAAGAAATACTAGCATAACTTTAACTCTCAACTGAGCAAGTCCTTCCTGGACAGTAGACTGGACATTTAGACTTACTGCATGCTGGAGGAGATTATGCAGGAGCCAGGTGCGGTTGCTTTCAGTTAACACAGGAAGGTCCCATGCCAGTGCCAAAGCATTCACAGCTGCCCTCTCATCCTTGGTGAGTACACTTGATTTGCTTTTCTTCTCTCCTTGTCCATCTTCAAGCTTCCGTATCAGAAAGAAAACATGGCAATCACATATGACACATATAGCCAATTTCATGAGGAATAATGACACATTCAAGCCCTTTCATATGCAAGTGTAAAAGCCTAAATTCAGACATGAAACTATAAACGCTCACATCTGCCACAGCTAAATTCGAAAAAAATGCAGGACCAGACTAGAGAGATCAAACAATAAAAACTGTCACAAATTAACTGTATTATGGTTCTCTTGTGTTACCAGTCCTATGGTCTCCCTGATGTCTATGTCTGCTACATCTTCAAGGCTGATGGTGGCTGTCTGGGGTGGATTGCCTAACAGCACATGTAGCACTGCTGGGCTAACACCTGTCAGACGAGGGCCCCCGTGAAGGAAAGCATGTCCTATCATTCTCCCTGCCATGACAAATATGTCATTCTGTGCTAACACTTGGGACGTGGAAGGGATTAGGTGTTCAGGTTGGCCTTCAAAGAGCACAGTGCCACACGCATTTCCTGAAGGGAAATAACACCACAGAGAATACAATATAAATGTGACGACTGTCAAGACAGATTTCTGTCACATGAGTTAGACAAGTGTCCCAATCTGTGACATGTCACAAAAGTTGTATACTTGAGATCAAAATGAAGACAGGGTTCTGAAAAGGGTGTGGTCAGTACTCAGGAGTTACAATATCAACAAGCTCATGGGAATAGCAGCTGATGTGATTCCATTATGCTTTGTTAAGGCTTTTTGACTTCATAACTATCCAATGGTGAATGTAATATCTTCATATCTAAATTGCATACTTATGGTATAAGAGGAATAGCTCAGAACTGGATCAGTAGTTATTTGGATAATAGGCAACAATATGTACATTTTGCTGGTATTACATCTGATCATATGAAGATTAAATGTGGAGTCCCACGAGGTTTGGTTTTGGGACCTAAACTCTTTATTTTATATATTAATGACATCTGTGACACATCAAAATTATTACGATTTTTGTTGTTTGCAGATGACACAATTTTTTTTTTTTGTTCAGGAGAAGATTTGCGTATGTTGACAGAAACTATTGCAAATGAAATGGTCAAGCTCAAAAAATGGTTTGATGACAATAAGTGATCACTAAACTTGAACAAAACAAAATTTTTGGTTTTTGCAAATTGGAGAAAAGAGAATGTTTCACTGTGTATAGGTGAAATAAGTATAGAAAGAGTGTCTGAAATCAGATTTTTGGGTGTTATAATGGATGATAAATTGACATGGAAATATCATGTATCACGTGAAAACTAAAGTATCGAAAAATGTTTTTGTGCTCCACAAAGCAAAGTATTTGTTGGATTATAAGTCAGAGCGGATTTTGTATTGTTCTTTGACTTTGCCGTATTTGCATTACTGTGTTGAAGTGTGGGGCAACACATATAAGAGTAATTTAGAATCATTATTTATTTTACAGAAAAAGGCAATGAGAATTATTTGTAATGTACATCCAGGAGAACACACAAATGCACTGTTTATTGAATCAGGGCTGTTAAAATTTAAAGATTTAATTAAACTGCAGACTTTATTAGTTGTGTACCGGGCAAAAAACCGAACACTACCAGAAAATATACAGAAATTATTTGTTTTACATTTAGGAGATGAGCAACATAGAAGGAAATTTAACATTAAGCATCCGTTTGCATGGACTACATTAAAGCAGATGTGTATCTCTGTAACTGGGGTAAAACTGTGGAATTCCTTGCCAAATGATTTAAAGGGCTGTATGAATATCTTTAGATTTAAGAAAATGTATAAAGAAAGAATAATTAGACAATATGATGATGTTAGATAATTTGTTTCTCAGATTGTGAATTATTGTGTTTTGACCTTTGATTGTGTTTGTTTACTACTGTACGTAGTGGTTGCTAAGCAACTGTGATTGGCAGGCCATCTTTTCTTTTCTATTTCTGATTGTATATTTGAATAAGGGGCAGGTAAAATAAGATTTTCTTCTCCCTGCTTCTTTCCATCATGGGTTATGTAAACTGCTCGGAGCTGAATATGTTTTGTGAATTTCTTTTTGTCTCCAATGCCATGAGCGGAACAAATAAAAAATGAATGAAAAAAATGAATGGTGAATGTAGAAATGCATATTTACATGGTGACAATAAACATTTTAATCGTGTAAACGGTTTGCTTGTGTTTTTTTTCTGTTTTCAGTCTTGGTATGCTATGAATCAGATCTGGGATGGATAGTCCAAAACTGTGTAGTAAGAACATTATTTATGTTGTCTTCTTTAATAGATATTAATATCTATATTAACTTGTCTTGACATAAATAACTTATCAAAATCAGTAGTGAAACCATGCTGCAACTTGTGCATGACCATGCTAAAGAAGTGGCGGTTTACCCCATCTCCAATGGCTACATCTGCTGCGAACACAAAGATTCAATGTTCGAATTCAAAAAGTGAAACAAATACATATATAGATTAATTACACATTATGGCTTCACTTAATACAGACCCCAATTCAATATCACACAAGACAATTTAAAAAACACAATTTTAATACAGAAATGTTGGCCTTCTGTAAAGTATGTCCCCCATCGATTATGCTCACTTCAAATGGTAACATCATATCAAGCCTACAGTTCAAGATTTTGAGAACTCCTGATTGATATTACAGTACCTTGTAATTTAGCTTGAAATGGCCTGGCCCAGTCAGTTTTACAAGCCTTATAGAAGTTGAAGATACTGCCTTCTTGCTCCTCTACATCCTCTCTGATGTCAAATCTTATTTTAAGCATAGGCTCATCTTCTTTATTGCGCAGACATTGTTTTCTGTATTCCTCTGCAGCCTGCTCTGGGTCAACCATGCTTTTCCAGTCTGCACAGGAAAATACAGCAGGTGTTCAAAGTCACAATGGACAATAGTTACTTAGATCCTGCACAGGAAAACAGTAGGCCTGTAGAGCTTCTCTGTATCACTAACACAAGTTTGATTATGAGATTCTGTTTTCAGTCACTATAATGTCTTACTTTTTGTCAGTTTTTGTCATTTGCGCCTGTAAGAGTAATGTGATCATCAATCTACAATGCTTGCCATTTGTTGGAACCAGATAGTCAAAGTATGTATCTAACAACACTATGTCTGTGAGCCCATTTAGTACACACGTCTGTCACACATTCTTTTAAAACATACGCCCTAATTACTTGCTATATAACATACTTGTAACAAACAAATAAATAAATACAAACCTAAATCTTTGTTGTTAACAGGTGTGGATAATGGAATGTTCTCTGTGGGCAAGGCAGCTGAGGCGCTGAGTGTTGCATCAAATGAGGTAGAGGCACTACTGCAGCTCCCAGAAGCTATGTCAACATTATCCATGATCACAGGACAGCTTAACACAAATTAAGATGGAAACAAAAGAATGCACATTAATTTAGAATGGTTTTACACATTGTTTAGCAGTTGCCATCAGCTGTCTAACCATGCACTGAAATTGTTATGTAACTCTTGGTTTTTACCATTATTCAAAGTCTAATTACACTCAAGAAATATATCACCGGACTATGTGACCTGTATATTTTTTGTTTACCATTCACCAGTATTATTTATGAGATCCTATCAGCTATACCTTTCTCCACAACTGCTGGCGTGGTACTCAATGACTGATGTGGGGACCTGCTCACCACAAACCGGACAGGTTTCCTGGGAGCGAAACAGTTATAATACAACACATAAATTGAAAAGAACATGACAATTGTCCAGCAGGAGTTGCTGCAGCACTTACTGCAATCACCATCATAATTTTAGTCTATCTGATTCTAAATCCACAAAGGTCTTATTGTTGTGTGGGCAGCTCAATATTCACACACCATTATCAATATCACTTATCTTTACCTAAGCAGTAAAGTGTGAACGGTTTGCAGTATCTTTTGAGACAAAGTGGAAACAGAATTCAACAAGCAGGCAGATATGGAGCTGGAGTAAAAAAAAAAAAAAAAAAAACAAAAACAAAAAACAAGACCACCCCACAAGTGATAGCATTGTAGTGATATCAAGACCATTATCAATTTTGCTAACCAATTCAATTATTATTATATTTAAATGTTGTTTTCAGTAGTAATGAGCGAGTAAAATGTTAGTGGCGGTGCTGACAATCAGACACCTGAATCAATGTAGGGGAACACAGGGTCCAGTCTATCGTTAAAATGTACTGCAGTATTTTAAGATGACTGACAAAGCAGTAACAACATCTGTTGTGAATGCAGTAAGTCGTCTTGTTAATTGTTGTTGACAATGAAAACCTGCGTTGGCCGACTTTTTTCACCAACAGAAAAACCACAGAAATAGATGAAGAATCTCATTTGGAAGGCGAGGTGACAGAGGAATAGGTCCAAGTACAATGTTATCCTTTTGCTGTCCCCAATAATGACACTACTCGTTTATTATAATCACAATCATGCCACTGCAATACTGTCCATAAAAACTGCTAAGTATCCCTTATTAAATCATCATGCAGCCATAATATGCACAGAACCATAATACTTTTGTGCCATTGGTATGAAATGCTGCATTATGAAACTGAGAGCTCAGTGACAGCTTACCAGAGAAACAATCTCGGACTCCTCTTCATCAGAAACAATTTTCACATCAGATTCATGTTTCTTCAAGAGAAATTCAAAAACACCATCAGTGATACTTTTTAACAAACTTTTCAGTTGAATACAAGGTTACAGTAAAATAATGTCATCCAATTGCAACGTAATTTATAAAGAGTTACATTTTTTACATAGACATAAGATAACTTACATCACCACAGGAATCAATGTGGAATTGTGGTAGTGGCAGGGGAACTGACTTCCCACATGACATGCATGCATGTTTGGGCATGTGTTGAAACTCCTCTGCGTCATAGGGCAGAGGAGTGGTGTCTATTCTCTCTTGCAGTGGGATGATGTAGATGACATTCTTCCCACCATTCGAAGATGTTTATAAAATTTTAGCTGTATAGCCCTCTGACCCCTGTGGCAGTGGGGTTATACGGCGTTGTCCACTGCCGCCTTTTGGAAAGATAACATTTTGTTAGAAGTGCTCTATCTCCCATCAAAAGATACTTTCAGTATTCAATGTAAAACACCACCACACATTCTGAATATTCATCACAAACATACCTGTAGCACTTCAACACATGTATACTTTGGGTGAAACATTTTAATGTACATGTAATTGGGAAAAAAGAAATAACCATATTATACTTAATGGTAAAGGTACCGTATGGTACACAACAAAGGCAAAATAATCTTACCTGAAGCTTTCTGGAGGAGCCAGCCACCGCACAGACTCCTCATTTTGGGATAATTTAGAAGTAGTGTTCTGCTTATCTGTAAAAAGTTAGAAACTGTCATAGTGTTCACTGTATGATCTTGAATGTCTCTGACAGACTAACTTATCATGTTTCCAGAAATGTGTGGTAATTGATAACATAGAGTTGTACAGGTTATTGAAGATATACGCCGATCAGGCATAATATTGTGGCGACTGTCAAGTAAAGTGAATGCAAAGTGGCACCTGGTAGTGGGTGTGATATATTTGTGACAAAACATTTGATGTTACAGAAGCAGGAAAAAAGGGCAAGCCTAAGAAGTTGAGTTTGTATGACAAGGGCCAAATGTGTGATGTGTTGGGTAGATGACTGGGTCAGAGAATCTCAAAAAGTGCAGCTCTTGTGTGGTATTCCCAGTCTGCAGTGCTCAGTATCTATCAAGGAAGGAACAATGGCAAACCGAAGACAGGGTCATAGGCAGCTAAGACTCACTGATACACGTGGGGAGTGAACGCTGGTCCCTGTGGTGTGATCTAACGGACAAGCTACTGTTGCTCAAATTGCTGGGGAGGTTAATGCTGGTGTTAGAACAGTGTTAGAATAAACTGTGCATCTAGGTTTGTTGTGTATTTGATAGCAAAGGAGGATCAAAGGGAGAACATTATGACCACCTGCCAGTATCAGGCAGGTGTCTGGTCTGCTCCAGCTCAGAGCAGCTGACAATTATCTCATTTAGTATGTTAAAAACCACAGCGCTACGTGGCATAATGAAAGCCATTTCAATGCAGTATAACAAATATCACTGCTAATGTCATCACACATCAACCTCTACTTCTTTCAAGATGATTTTTAAAAATGTCTTTTAAACTCACCTCTGTGTGGATGGCATTGTCAGCTATACTGACAGTTCTTCTACCAAGACCTGCTTGGAGTAGGATTGCCTCATCTTTGGGGGTTCTGTCGGTGTTTTCTGACAGCAGGCAGAACTGTATCTCTGTGTACTTGCACACGGTGACACGGGTTGGATCTCCTCCTTTCCTTTTAGGCTTCTGACCAGAGAACATGGATGGGAAGCACCTTGGATGAAGAGTAGAAAGTTATTAATATGTGAAGTCTAAATATCCAACTTTAGAAAGAATGCCTCCCTGCTGAGGAGGCTCAGGCATCTTTTTCAGATGCCTCTTGGACGCTTCCCTGAGGAAGTGTTCCGGGCATGCCCCACCAGGAGGAGACCCCGGGGAAGTCCCATTTACTCTTTCAAATGTTACCATCAATGGAAACATCCAACTTAATGTAAATTATATACAAAGTAAGTTGTCACTGGCTCATCATTGACTCAAGTAACTTATTTCACTATTGACTAGTCATGTAATAACTGTGATAATGTGTAATGAGCAAGTTGTTTATTTCTCTGCAACAACCAGCTCATCACCCCTTACATAAACCCTGATAGGATGAATAGAACCCCTATGTGTCAAAGATTATGAGTTCAAGTCTCAATTCTCCCTATTCTGCTTCAGAATTGTCCAAATTTGATGAAAACTGCCTGTCCCCGACCATTGATGTTGAACAGTTTTTTCTAATGTTGTACAATCCCATATTACAGTTACTGCATGAGCATTTTATTCATCATCATCAGCATACAATATATGCACCGTATAACCTAACCCTAACTCTGACACAGTGTACAGCTGATATTGTTAATATGAACCACTGGTACAACTAACATGTATTTTTCTTACAATTCAACGCTAGATAGGCAGTCACTTACCTTTGCATCTCTTGTTGCATGGTTATTGGTCTGCCAGCTGCAGTCACAGATCCAATCCCTGCAGTCCCAGCTCCTGTGCTAGCTCCAGTCCCAGCTGCGGTCCCAGCTCCTGTCCTAGCTTCTGTCCCAGCTGCAGTCCCAGCTCCTGTCCTAGCTCCTGTCCCAGCTGCGGTCCCAGCTCCTGTCCTAGCTCCTGTCCCAGCTCCAGTCTCATTTGCTATGCAGCTCAAAAGCATGGGACTGCTGTTTCAATGTTTGTGTTCTGGTGATTTGGAAAAATGTGAAAATTAAATTGAATGTAACATAATAAAAGTGACTGGACAACTGAAAACACGGTCCTAAGCAATAGTTTGTCAAATATGCATTTTATAAAAATAAAACAACTTTGTCTTAGCATGCCAATTTCTTTAAGGTTCCATTACCCACATGACACTCACCTGGGCTGGACCACCAGGACCCGCCATTTTTCTAGAAGAGGGAGGAGAATAGGAATAATTGACAATTTACTACGTGGCCATCTTTCAAGCATAGATATTAACTAGCATTTTTATAGATCCATGTTTTCAACCTACAAAAGGATTATCTGGTAAAACAGCATAAAAGTTATATGAATCTGACTCTCTTCCTTCCACATGTCTTGTTTGAAAACTAAACGTGCATGAGCCGATCTGACCCGGGGTCACAGCTCTCCTCTTAGTGGCACCATGACCGCGCCACACACACGCCCCGTAATCTCTTGTTACAATTTATGACCGATAAGAGTACAACAATACACACATCGTAACATGTATATGATAATCCACCGCACCACGGATTGATTTCTCAGCGACTTCATTGCAAACAAATGCACACGGCAGGGAGGAGGGTTAGCATTAGCAAAACAGGAACAGTGACAGGACCTAAATTTCTCAGCTTCGCGTCGGAGTGAATTTATTAATGTGGTTAAAAATACAACCTACCTTGAATGTTGCCTAAATCGCTGTCTCTGTATATGTGCTTGTAAATCCACTCAACCAACGGGAACTTTTCTCCTTCCCACTCCGCTATGCCAACCAGGCTCTGGTGTAGACAAAAGCCCCTCTCCTTTGATTGGCTGTGGGACAAAAGCCCATCTCCGCTGATTGGCTGTGGAATCAGTCGATCTCAGATCAGCACCCGCTTTTTTCTCCATGGACTGAATGCGCAGATAGTTTCGCACCAAATATCTCAGTGGAGGGGGCGCGATTTGTGACTTGTAGGAAACAGAATCTGTGACTCGTGGGGAAGATTCGAGCAGTTGTAGTTATCGATTTGTATTTGTGTTAAAGAACACAAATATTTTCGTGAGAAATTATTTTACATGCATTGATCTTTTATTGCACAAATTCACATTCAGATTTGCACATATTCAAATTTTGTCCACAACTTCACATTGTTTGATACAGGTGCACAAATATGTTTTGCACCAAATATACTGCAAAAATAGGAGCAAAAATGTGAGCGTGTCAGTTTTTTAATCTGTGACTTGTAAAATAGGATTTGTGCACCTGTAATTAAGAATTTGTGAATGTGTAAGTGCTGTTTTGTATTTGTGGAGAGAAAAAAAATCCACAAGTACACAACTCATAGAGTAAGTGGCCTCAAATTTACTGATACACATAAAAATTGCTGTACACAACTACAAATTCCACTGTTACAGGCGCACAAAACTTTTTTTTCGCCAATAATACCTTAATAGTGTTGAGGCAACTATTGCGCCATATAGGCTGCAGCCCGCTATTTAATTTAGAGACAGAGAAACTCACTATCAACGGCCTGTAAGCAGCCCTGTAGAGACCCAGGATGCAGTGTAGTAGGGCTTGCCTCAGGCTCGATTGGCTCTGTGGGTAACATCAACCCGGATCCAACAAAGAAGGCCATGGATGGCTGCTCAAGGCCAAGGCCAAGGAGCACCTCTGGTGCGCACCACCAGGTGCCGCCAACCCACAATCAAATTCCAAAAACAGACTGATGCATAGAGCTAGTCACAAGCTGTGTTGACATCATTTCGCTTTGGATAACAGGAAAAGTAAAAAACAGTTTTAACTTTTGTACTATACATTCTGTCTTCATGTACACGGTTGTGTGATGAAGATTTTTTTTTAGAGTTCAAATTATGGACTGTTATTTTATGTAAGTGTACGTATACTGTTGACGCATGATGGTACGCCTTTTACATTAATTCTTTTTTGGCATTTAAAAATTTTGGACTGGTCATGTTATATAACGTGCTGTATGTTTCTGACTGCGCTGTACCCGTACTTAGCAATAGCCCATGTATTGTGCGTTTGTAATGCTCACAGTCACCACCAGTTTACAACCAAACAAGCTATATACCAAAGGGATTACAAATTTTATGTATAACTGTGTATGTGCTTCATATATTTCAAAAGACAGAACTTTGGTATATGTCTGGGAATATGGAATATTAGGTCGGTAGAACATTAGCTCTTTAGAGCACCACCTTTAGTCAGAAAGCTATCTACCCAGCATAGTACCAAACCAAGCTCTTCACTTTCTGAGAAAACTAGCTGTGTGTATGACAATTAAAAAAAAACAAATATTTGGTACATCGCTGGGGATGGGCAGTGCTTGCATCCAGCCTACAGTGCCCCCTGGAGGTGAATTTTTCCAACTTTTGATGTTTAAAATCATCTACGCTGAAAATACTACCATTGAGATTTTACTAATGCTGTAATGTAGCCCAAAGGGACCATATTTCCAGAGAATTTCAGATCTCTATCTTTCTGGGTAAACAAAATCATGGCGCCTAAACATTGGCACAATCTGCTATGAAACGGTCCGTTTTGAGTTTTCCTCCAACTTCAGATCCGTCTAGCTTGAAAGTGTAGATACTACCAAAGAAATGCTTGATATTCCTGAAAATAGAGCTCCAAAAGCAGAACAAACGGCATTTATCACCATAAAACATATCTGGGTTACTGAGAGAATATACAGCAAACATGCACCGAAATCAATTTCGACCATCTTTACCAGCAAAATACCAAGGGAATATTAACTGAAACTGATAGTTTTGTTGTGAGTAAAAACATAATAAAGCATTATTGATTGGTACATGTCTGGGATATTATTTTATTCCCATTTTCAATTTTTACTGTGATTTTTCCAATAATTCCAGCTCAATGACATAGTTACCCAGCTTGGCGCTGATGTGGTGCTAATGTCTATCTAGACTTGAAGTGTGACAGGTCATGATAAAAGTATAAGACATCAGGTACTGTGTACCCTTAAGTCACAATAATTGATGTAAAATGTGGTGTCAAAAGCAAGACTGAGCCACTTAAGAACTAGTCACATCCGATTTGACGTCCGGTCGCCTGTCAGCTGTCTGGTTTGCTGCTGCCCGCGCTTTTAGTTAACTTTTATTATTTTATTGTTATTTTAGCATTTTGTTGTTTTGACATCTTATTATTTTAACATTTTATTATTTTATTTATTTTATATTATTGTTTTAATCATTTTATCCTTTATCATTTTATCATTTTGTTTTATCATTTTATTCGTTTTTTTATTTTAATTATTTTATTTTATATTATCATTTTATCATTTTAATCATTTTATCCTTTCTATCATTTCATCATTTTATTTGTTTTGATTATTTTAACTTTTAATCCAACTAATGGCGCCGCTTACCTCTCTGGGCTGCACGAGCTGCGTCCATTTGTCCCAGAGGATCGCGGAGCTGGAGGGGAGAATCTCTACCCTTTACCAGATCAGGGATGACGAGCAGCTCAGCGATTCCATGGTCACTCCAGCTCTCGCCGCGACAAACGTCACCACTACGGGCGAGCGAGATTCGATGGCTCTCCCTCCTGAAGCCATCTCGACCCAGACCGAGGACCCCTGGATCCAGCTGGGAGCAAGGCCCAAGACGGTCGTTAGCTCCACACCCTGCCAGGCGGAGCCTTATAACCTTTGTGAGGTTATAATTTGCGAACTTGTGCCTGGTAAATCATTGAAAGTATGCATTATTTTGTGCTACAGACCTCCAGACAGTGATCCTGTATCTTTTCATGATTTTTTGTCTAACGTTTTTACTAAATGCAGTATTGAGTACAAAATTATATTCGCACTTGGCGATTTTAATCTCCCAGATACACCCTGGTGGGACGAATCGGCGAACACTGGACACACGCTGTGTGACTTGGCTGACAGCTTTTCCCTTACCCAGATCATTGACCAACCTACTCATATTAAGGGAAATGTGCTGGATTTAGTTTTCACCAACATCCTTGAAGGCTGCTCCGAGCCCAATGTAACATTTGGTCAGTTTGACAGTGATCATGCTGTGATCCAGTTCAATTTTCAAACTCGTGTCAACAGACTCCACACATGCGCGAGAAACGTGTACAATTTTAAAAGAGCTGACTTATGATCTCACATGGACAAAGTGTCATTTCACTCTGCTCTTCTCCATCTTGATATTAATGTTAATTGGCAAAGTTGGCTTGATCTTGTGCATTCATCTGTCAGTAAATTTATTCCCATCGCTGTAATTAAGAATGTAAATTCTCCTGCCTGGGTTGACAGCGAAGTGCGCCACCTGAGCAACAAAGTACAATCCACACGGAAACGAGCTAAAAAACACAATACTGCAGCGTTGTGGGCGAAATTTCATAAATTAAGGAATAAATTAAAAAATGTATGTACTTTCAAGTACAATCAGTATTTGGATATTCTCAGTGATTCTCTTGCCAAAACACCAAAGCGTTTTTGGGGATTCTTCAAGAGTAAAACAAAGAGAAAAAGTGTCCCCAGTTTTGTTGCTTATGGAGATAAAACTGCCTCCGATCCTAGCACAAAGGCTAGTCTGTTCAACGAGTATTTTCAATCCCTATTTACCCCTCAGCCTCTAGAACGAACATATCCGGATATAACCTTTTTTAAACATGCTCATTTGGGTGATTTAAGGATTACTGTCCATGATGTTAAATCAGTTTTGATTAACCTTGATACAAATAAAGCATGTGGGCCTGACGTGTTACCGGCTCGGATTTTAAAAGAACGTGCTCATGAATTGGCTCCATCACTTTGTAGTCTTTTTAACAAATCTCTTCAAACTGGAGAATTACCACTTGATTGGCAAAGAGCAAATGTTATTCCAGTCCATAAAAAATCTGACAAAGAAAATGTGAGTAATTATCGACCGGTATCGTTATTGTGCATTTGTAGCAAGGTACTGGAAAGGTGCATACTTAATTTTGTCTATCCTCATGTAGTGCCTGTTTTACATCACCTACAACATGGTTTTGTTAAGGGTCGGTCGAAAACAACTCAATTAATCCAGGTATTTCACGAAGTTGGTAAATTCTTAGATCAGTCCGAACAAATTGATATTTTATATCTAGACTTTTCATCTGCTTTTGATTCCGTCCCCCATGACTTACTTTTATATAAACTCCAGACATATGGATTTCATGGCAATCTTTTAAAGTGGTTTACGTCGTATTTATCCAATCATAAACAAAGAGTTGCTGTCAATGGTGCCCTATCCTCCTGGTCTCCCGTTAAATCAGGAGTTCCACAAGGATCAATTTTATGTCCTTTGATGTTTCTGCTGTATATTAATGACATGCCAGACTGTGTAAGTCCTGAGACTAGGGTTGCCTTGTTTGCGGATGTTTCTAAATGCATAAGAGAAATCAGAAACACGCAAGACTGTTCACAGCTGCAGTGCGACCTAGAGAACATCTTGGATTGGAGCCGTAAAGTGGACATGAGATTTAACGCTGGTAAATGTAAACTATTGAACGTTACAAGGAAGCGAATTCCCATTCTTCATCGTTACACAATGAATGGTAATTTAATTGAAAAAGTCGACTGCATACGTGATCTTGGGATTGTGGTGTCATCAAATTTATCATGGGATGCACATGCAAATGTCTTGGTCAGTAAAGCAAATCGCATGCTTGGATTAATTCAAAGAACTTGCGGTCATTCGTGTTCAGTTCAAACAAAACGAAAACTGTATATTTCGCTTATAAGACCACTTTTAGAATACTCCATCCAATCTTGGGCCGTTTCATCAAAAAAAATCTCTCCTTCATATTGAAGGTGTGCAACGGAGAGCCACTAAGTACATTCTTGGTTATAATGATTGTGTTGGAAGCAATTACAAAGCCCGACTAATGAAGCTTGATCTTTTACTGCTGGGCTACAGACGTGATATATTTGATTGTGTATTCTTGTGCAAATGCTTGAAGGGGGAATATGACATCAACTACAACCATTTTGTTTCATTTCAAAATGAGGATACATTTTTAATGAAAATTCCAAAATTTAGGACTGAAACTTTTTGCCATTCTTATTTTAACAGATTAGTTTATTTGTGGAACGCCAGTCACCTCTATCAAATTTCTGATACTACAGCTGCTTTTAAATAGAAGCTATTTCATTTTTATACAGAAAAGTTTAACAACTATTTTTCTTCTGATGATTCCTGTACATGGGTTGGCAAATGTCATTGTTCACGTTGCCGTCTGTCCCTCTGATGTTACTTACACTTGCTAGTATACTGTCTTATTTTATTATTACTATTTTTTTTCTTCTCTTTGTTCAATTGTCTGTACATGTTGTGGGATGATTGCCTCACAATAGGTGCCTTGCCACCAGTGCGATCATTTCCTGACTTCTGTCAAAGCTTAACCCTCTGTTAACCAAGTACCTTTCCAACTGTGTAAAAATCATATCCCTAGGCAAATATGTTGATTATGTGCCAATATTTGGAAAAATAGTTAAAAAAAAAATTCGACCCTTTGGCCCACCTTTCCAAAATGTAGCAGATCTGCTATATTGGGTAATAATGCGAATGGAAAAATTAAAGTGACGGACCATTCAAGTTATTCTCAAATGGTTATTTGGCAATAAGAAACAAAACCAGCAGGGTGTCCAGGCTGTTAACCCTTTCACTTTATGTAGCAGATATGCTACGGTGGTTAATAGAGGGTTAATAAATAAATAAATAAATAAATAAATAAATAAATAAATAAGTGGCTTCCAGGTGGTGCCACCAGCAGACTTCTCGAGATACGGACCCAAAAATTTGGCTTTTTCTGTGAGACTACCATATCTACCTACCTACCAAGTTTCATTCAATTCCAGGGGGGTCAACTCCTCAACTTCTTCAAAAAGTGCCATTTTCTTGTAGAATGGCGCTTAAATTCTGATGCTTGGTTCCCACTATCACAATTTGTGGCACGATTGAAATCGTGGTCTTAATCATGGAGCAATCGTGGTGATCCAATCAGATCTTAATATCAGATCTTGAGGTCAGTCGTGGCAATCATGTTGATCGTAGGAAAGTTTTGGACGGTTCAATAATTTCCTACGATCAACAAGATTAATTGTCAATCGTGATCATTGCATCACCTTGTATCCAAACCAGAAATTTTAAGCTGCTTTCACACCGGACGCGAAACTGAATTTTTCGCACGACAGATTACATTCAAAGTCAAGGCAAAGACGCGAATTCGCGTCTTTGCGTTGACTTTGAATGTAATCCATCGTGCGAAAAATTTGTTTCGCGTTCGGTGTGAAGGCGGCTTCGGAGAAGCTCCACGATCAGTTACGAATGGCCAATCGTGGCGTGCGTAACGGAGCGCACGACAGTGGGAACTAAGCATAAAACAACTGACAGGCTTTCCTGCTCCTTTCCTACCCTTCGAGTTTTCAGTCTCCTTGCCTCGCAAACTCCCTCCACGTTCAAAAAGGCATTGGCTTCAACAGATAGCGGCAGCTGCTTATAACCCCTTTAACGTTTGTATTTCTTTTCATTGGGAAACAAACCACACTCGTCAAATCAAACATTGTAACTTTCAAAAACTTATCATTCTGTCTCTTATTCCTGCATTCAACTACTACTGTTCCACCCCACATTGCTCTCACTGCCTTTAAATCTCCGTCTTCGCTTTTGATAAATCTTTCCACTTCGTGCATATCTCTAAAAAGACCATTTGCACGACAGCCTACTACTGCAGCCTTCATTCCTATAACATATTTTTCCTCCTCGCTTTCAGCCCCACTTCCCTTTTTTCTTTTCTTTTTTGAATTTTCTGCCCCGTCGCACTCCATTTTTCAACTCTACACACCTCCTGAACTACACCGTTCCTGCCCACCGAGGTCAAATTGTCTGTGCTGTTATATGACGTCATTTCTGCGTCTCCATTATTGAAAGCATAGTGCGACTATGGCGCCACCCACTGAACACTCAGAAAATTAACTACATAGCTAACATAATGTATTGCAGTGTTTTCAATATAGCAGAGGGTGAATGGACTCTTCAGATCACTCGTTTTTTTATATTTAAAGGCGTTTCCATTATATGCCAACTTTCTAAATTGGGGTTGCAGAACCAGCATTAGTTGACATTTTCCCAGCAAGCTACAAACATTGCAACATGGCGATGTCAGCTGTGCATGATTTTCACTTCCCTTTCTGTTTTTCCACTAATATGACCTCATCCTTTTACATTATTCATGGGGGTAAAACAGTAATTGAACTGAAAAAAAATATGAAAAGATCATGTCTGACCACAGCCATATGCATATCAGTTCTAATGAAGAAATTGTGCTAAGAACAAAATCGTGTGTCATTGTACTAAAAACATACTATATTTGAAAATTGTGATTAAAGTTTTAATTTCAGGTGGAGGTGAAGAATTCATGTTTAATGGAATAATCAACCATTGCATGTTTAAACAGATTTGACAAGCTAAAATGTCATCTTTTTTTCCCCCGCCACAAAGAGGAAGGGGATATAGGAATGAGTGCTGTTCTTTCGTGAGTCTGTCCAACCATTATTCCTCTTTTTCAGGTCAGAACTTTTAAGCTGTTCAACATTTTTCCACAAAATCAAATAGTTGGATACATCATATTGTGTAGATTTGCATTTTCATACTTCCGTCCGTCCTCCTGTTCATCTGTCTGTCCCTCTGCCGTGCTTCGTTTCCAGGCCAGATATCATCTATCCAGATCTGAGAATTTCATCTGGCAATCCTCTCCTTAAAAGCCATAGAGCTATTGAATGAGTTTAGCATTGTTGTATTTTTGTTACCCTCTTACTACATGTGAATGGTTGGGTTTGCAGCCCTGTGCTATGCTGTGGCACTGTCAATCCAGGACCACTCCAATGGTTATGTGCATCTGAAAAACTAAAAATAATATGGATTAAATTCTTTCAAACCACTTTTTTCTGCTTTCTTCCCTTGAGCTTCTGTTGCATTCATGTACTGTATGTTTACATTTTTAGAACATATTCATGTTCACCGACACATATCATCCTCTCTTTAAAGTTTGGTTACAAACATTATGTGGGTACTACATGTGCTTAAGGATGGCATATATGAATTCATTAATGGTCATATGGAGTATTGAAATACAGTTTAAAAATTCATTTTCCCTTGATGGGCTCATCATTCACTTTCTACTGGAGTAGGAAAACAAGTGCAACAGTACTGTGTGCATTGTATGATGGAAATAAATGTAATCAAAATTGATGGATCAGGGCATTACCAAAAATCTTAGCTGGCTCACAATTAACTGTCACTGACACAAGTGTCATTTGTCATGGATAAAGTGTGGTGATTGAAGCAAAATACCATGAGAGAGACATATTGCATCACTGAGGAAGTTACTTTTCTCATTTGAGCAGCGCTGAGCCCATCTGCGCTCAGAAAGAGTTAGAGTTGTCACCAAGTTAGAATGGCTGCAGATCGATTGACTGGACTCCTGCTGTGGCTGCTTTTCAACATCTTCAACGTCCTACTCCACTTAACAGGTGAGAGACAGAGAGAAAGAGAAAGAAGTGGCATACTTCTAGGCAATGTGGGGAAATGCTTTCACTTTTAATAAAGCACCAAATCAGGGCTAAACTCTTTCACTTTTAATACTGGACCAAGTCAGAGCCAAATAATAAGTTCAGTTAATACTATTTGCGGGCTGTTAAGAATGTGGCATAAAATATTGCAAAGTAAAATACTGCATCAAAACAGCAACACTTTTACTTCAATCGTAAAACAGTTTGGCTGCAAAAAGGTATGTGGCTCACTTTTTCTTTTGTATCTTTGTGCAGCTGGAGTGAGTCTTCCACATGCTCATCAACTTTGACTAAAATCAGAGTATCTGCCTGGCTTTATTATAGATTTTGGAATAGCTTATTCATGGTAACTTAGTCAGTGCCAGTGATTTTACCCCCAGTGCAATCCGTTTTCATGTTTATATGACCAAAAGCACAACTGAGGCAAAATAATGCCTCAAAGAAACAATGCTTGGCAGTACACGACAGTTTTTTTTATTCTGAAAACTTCACTGTCATTGACTGCTCTTTCCTCAAGTGGAGGGACCGCAGTGCTCAGCAGACTTGTAAAGCTATAGTAAATATACAGGTAAGTCCATAAAGTTCTGGACAGTGACACAGTGTCATGGTTTAACTATGTATGCCACTGCACTGGATTTGAAAAGAAACAACCAAGATGTACTTGAGGTGCAGAATTTTAACTTCAATATTAGAGTTTTTTTTTTTTCAAAAATATTGTCTGAACCTTGTGTGAATTACACCCATTTTATGCACAGCCCCATCAGTTTTAGGGGCTCAAAAGTAATTGGAAAAACTGACATGATCAATGATTAGATTGTCATTTTCAATACCTGGTAGCAATGCTTTTGCAGTCAATGAATGCACTCTGGAAGCCATACACATCACCAGACACTGGGTTTATTCCTTAATAAAGCTCTGACCGGCCTTCACTACAGCTGCCTTCAGTACCTGCCTTGTTGTTGGGGTGTTTTGCCGAGTTTCCTGTGTTTGAACCTTACCAATAAATTACATGTTAAAATATACCCTGTGTAGTTACTCTGATGATGTCTTTTCTTGATTGCTGACTTTGGAACAGATACGCCTACCTTCCAGAGAATGCTCTCAATCTGGCCAACTGTTGTGAAGGGGGTTTATGAACCAAGGAAAGTACTGTTCTGTCATCCACCACAGTTGTTATCCGTGGTCTTCCAAGCCTTTTTGTATTCCTGAGCTCACTAGTGCATTCTGTATTTTTAAGAATACTTCAAAAGGTTCAGCTGGCCACAACTAATGGTTTTGCTTTTTCTCTGGTGGGTTTGTTTTGATTTTTCAGCCAAGTAATGGGTGCTTTACTAGCCCTGCAAGCTCATTTGAGTTTCAAATTGAGAGTGAACCGCAATAGAATCCAAATGAAAGTGTAATTCTGAAATCAACTGTATACCTTTTGTGTGTTCACTTTTAAATTAAATTATTCTGGAATAAAACACTCCTGGCGATGGCACAGCTAAGCAGCCAATTGTGCAAATACCTTTGGGATAGAAAAGGGAGGACCGCTTGAAAAATGCGGTAATTCCACACCACTCGCCCAATATCTGATGTGTTAACCCTCAAACTGAAGCAGAATGTCCTACCATTGAACTCTTATTTATAATTTAATTTCAACTCAAAATGCAATGGTTGACAGTTAAAATCATTATAGCATTGTCAATGTCCAAATATTTATGGGCCTAACAGTATATACTGACCTTCAAGTAGGTTCAGAACAGAGCTCAAGCAAAGGATTATGCACTAGCTTGGTGAATGCAAGCATACCATATGTACATTCCAGTCAATTAAAACCAGATTTTCTAACTTGTACAAACTGTATGTTGTGTCCTAAATATCTCTGTGTTCGGTTTGAGATGAGCCTTAATTTGTTTTCACCCAGGTGCCAGTGGAGAGGAATCTTTCATTTACTCCAGTGTGGGAGATACTGCAAATTTATCATGCAATCATGCTGGTCATCTTAACTGTTCTTCAATTTCTTGGATCTTCAGCCGTAAAGCATCTGTTGAATCTGTTGAATTGGTAACTGCTGGGAAGATCAAAGATAAGAACCATGAGAAATCTGGGAAGCTGAGGGTGGAGCCGAACTGCTCTTTGCATGTTAATAATCTTACCATTTTTGATACTGGACATTATGATTGTCGACTGTATCTCAATGAGAAGGAATATAAAGATGCTCCTCTTATCTATTTGTCTCTACTTAGCGGTACGTATCCCTATTTTGGTATTATTCTGATGCTCCTAAAATTATGCATGAGTACAGGTAACAAATGGGGAAGTTAATGATTAAGTACTGAGCAAGAGAAGAGCTACGCACTTAACATCAGTCCTTTGTCTTCTTACTTCTGGTGCGGCAGCCAGGTATAATAGTCAAAAAGCAATAGAAGACTCGCACACAGAAAACAGATAAAGACTAAAAGTCTAAGTAAAGCATCAGATCCATTTATTGTTGGACCAAACAAGTAGGCAAACGTTTCAGTCCAGCATGGACTATCGTCAGTGCATCAAGTGGGAAACACATGGTGGCCTTGTATATATAGCACTCTTCTCAAACAAGACAAACTTAGCTTAATTAGGCACACCTTGAGCCACTCGCACAGGGCAGGTAATCAATTAGGGGTACCAGCACTCATTATCACACATCACATCATAACAATACGCATATTTACACACAGCCCTGAACAAGCAACCCTAAAGGTAAGTAAGTACATCAACAGAAATACATCTTCATTCAATGCTATAGATTGGGGACTATTAAGGTCAGATTAGTGCGCACAGACAAAGTCACAAAAAGCAGGCCATTTCTAATTCTTCATTTAGCCCATTGGGTTGTTTAGTGTGCCTTGCTAAGGTGCTGTCACTTAAAAAGAGGAGGAGAAGTTCTGAGTTGTGCTGAGGTGAAAATGGGGGGTACAATGGGCTGGAAATAGCCAATAGTCGCATCTCCTCCATGTTGAAATATGCGGGTTTGTGTTTGATCCAGCCAAGGAACCAGATGCAGAGATAGAGTACAATCCAATACTCAGGCTTAGTAATACGGTAAAGACTGTGAGGGAGCCCTGAGCAGAATGGCACAGTTTGGTTCATATGGTAGTGGGCTTGGGTTTAAGACATGTCCGGACCTGGCCAGTAGCGTCCCGGGGCGTTAACCCAGTGAAGATCACCCTCATCAGAGGAGAACTGTCAGACGGCCAGACCGCACAGTTTAACAGGAACGCAGACCCAATCCTGCTGACCACGGAAAGCTTGTAAAATGTTCTTAAATAACTTGGCAGAGAAACAGACAAAAGAACGGTTATGAAGAATGCGGTTCCAGTCCTGGAGACCGATAGAAATGCTTGGGAGCTTGTTCCTATAAATAAGACAAGGAAGAGTACTCCTCTATTTAACTATTATGAAAGGTTACAAATAATTTCCAAGGAAGCTAAACTCTAAGCTATGAAGATACTGACTGGTTGCTTTAAGGGGACCTATTATGCTGTTTTTTTCCATGTCATAATATTCTTGGATGTCCAAAAGAAGTTTTTTTAGCTCAAAAAAAAAAAAAAAACATAATACAGTTTTACTACAGTTGTAATTCAATCCCTAACTTTAAGAACGATTCGTAACTAGCATCTGTATAGTAGAAACTGTGAGCTTATATTCAATTTACTGTGCTAGCTACTCCATTAAAAATGGACTGAATTCGATTAGAAACGGTCACACATTCTATCTGCTCCTGTCGGCATGTCTTGTACAACCCCAATTCCGAACTAGTTGGGACAAAGTGTAAATTGTGAATAAAATCAAAGCGCAATGACATTCAAGTCACACCAGCCAGTATTTTATTCACAGCGGAACAGAGACAACATGGCAAATGTTGAAACTGAGAAATGTTACAATTTTATCCACAAAATGAGCTCATTTCAAATTTGATGGCTGCTACAGGTCTCAAAAAAGTTGGGACAGGAGCCTGTTTGCCATGGTGTAGCATCCCCTCTTCTTTTTAACACAGAGTGGAGGCGTCTGGGCATTGAGGAGACAAGTTTCTTGAGTTTAGCCATTGGAATTTGATCCCACTCTTGTTTAATATAAGCTTCCAGCTGCTGGAGAGTTTTGGGTCTCCTTTGACGGACTTTTCATTTAATTATGCGCCAAATGTTCTCAATCGGTGAAAGATCAGGACTGCAGGCAGGCCAGTTCAGCACACGGACTCTTCTACTATGAAGCCATGCTGTTGTAATAGCTGCAGTATGTGGTTTTGCATTGTCCTGCTGAAATACACAAGGCCTTCCCTGGACTAGATGTCGTCTGGAGGGGAGCATATGTTGTTCTAAAACCTTTATATACCTTTCAGCATTCATGATGGTTTTTAAAACATGCAAGTGTCCCACACCATATGCACTAATGCATCCCCATACCATCAGAGATGCTGGCTTTTGAACTGAACGCTGATAACAGGAGGGGTGGTCTTTCTCCTCTTTAGCCCGGAGGACACCACGCCCATGATTTCCAACAAGAATGTCAAATTTGGACTCTTCTGACCACAGGGCACTTCGACCACTTTGCTACAGTCCATTTTAAATAAGCCTTGGCCCACAGAACACGGCGGCGCTTCTGGATCATGCTCAACAATGGCTTCCTTCTTGCATGATAGAGTTTTATGTGGCATCTGTGGATGGCACGGCGGACTGTGTTTACAGACAGTGGTTTCTTGAAGTATTCCTGGGCCCATTTAGTAATGTCAATGACAGAATCATACCGGTGAGTGATGCAGTGGCGTCTGAGGGCCCGAAGATTATGGGCATCCAGTAAAGGTCTTCGGCCTTGTCCCTAACGCACAGAGATTTTTCCAGGTTCTCTGAATCTTTTGATGATGCTATGCACTGTCAATGATGAGACCTTCAAAGCCTTTGCAATTTGACGTTGAGGAACATTGTTTTTAAAGTATTCCATAATTCTTTTACGCAAGCCTTCACAGGTTGCAGAGCCTCTGGCCATATTTATGTCTGAGAGACTCAGCTTCTCAAAGACATCCCTTTTATAGCCAATCATGTTACACATCTGATGCCAGTTAACTTAATTACTTGCTAAATGTCTAAATGTTCTTCCAGCTGATTCTCTTATATATTAATTGCTTTCTCAGCCCTTTTTTTGCCTGTGTCCCAACTTTTTTGAGACCTGTTGCAGCCAGAAAATTTGAAATAAGCTCATTTTGTGGATAAAAATGTAAAATGTCTCAGTTTCAACATTTGAAATATTCTCTATGTTCTACTGTAAATAACATATTGGCTCGTTATCTGAAAGTCATTGCATTTTGATTTTATTCACAAATTACACTTACTCCCAACTATTTTGAAATTGGGGTTGTAAATTGCTTTTGGCTGAACTAGCAACGGTCTCTAATTCACAATCAATTTAGTATCTAGCTTGCAAGTAAACTACACAATGTTTGATAATACATGCATGCTAGCTAAGTGAGTTAGATTTGAGAGTACTGCTTAGCTAGCTAGCAAGTTGCTGGTACATCAAAAACCAAGTCATACACATTTTAAAGATTATGCATGAAATTCAGTTTGGATATTAACTGAAATTGAAAACGTTTACCTCGCTAACTTGTTGCCAAATAATCAAAACCAAAGCTTCTTTATATCTTCCTAAGAGCACAATAATCAGTTTATTTTACAGTTCTGGTAATTCTGTGTGCTGTTGCTGCCATCTCTGCTCAATTTCTCAAGGAGTATTTTGCAATTAGTGAGACACCACCCCTCTAAATGTTATGTGGTAAATTTGAGGTGAAATACTGTATCGCATTCCGACTCCAGACTACTGTCTTGTCCCTGAGGAAGCCAAACGAAGTTAGCGTCCCTTAGAATAGGATTAACCAATCATTGCTGTGCCACTTACAGGCTCTGGCCACTGATAGAGTGACCGAACTAAGCCAAGGGAAGCTAGAAGCCTTTGAGCTTTTCATCAATCAAATCAAAGCGTGTTGTCAACGTCATTGAAATGAAATAACAGTGAGAAACTTTATAGTTATTGTAATTTCCATTAGCAACATTAGCAAGTGCAGTCTTTTCGTATTATTTTTCATTTACACAGTTCTCTGATTTATTTAATCATCTTTCCACTCTGGTAAGTTAACATTACTTCTATTTTTCTTTCAGACATAAGAGAGCTTGTCTTGGATCTCTTTCAAATTGACTGTACGGCCCAATCGATTATTTAGCTTGCTAGCAAATTGATTTTTTAAAATTTTGTAGAAATAAGAAGAGTATGGTGCATTTCGATTGGTGTGCTGTTAGCTGTGAAGAAATTGGTTAGGACTAGCTAATGAAACCAACTAGGTAAGCCAGTGGCCTAACTACACTGATGGACTTTAAAAACTTATAACCAGAATTGTAGCCAAACTCGGATTCAAATTTGTAACCATTTATTGACTTTACCCATAACAACAACTTCAACAAAATGCCAGATAACATCAACAAAAAAAAGAACGACAAAAGAATCAACAATGACAAGTTTAACAACAAAATCAACAACAAAGATCAACTTCAATCTCAGTACCGAGTGTGCCCGCCACGAGCCTGCAACAAAGCCATCACTTGTTTCAGCATGGACAGCACCATTCTGTTGAGCTGTTGCTGGGGAATGGCCTGCCACTCCTGGAGAAGGGCTTCTTGGAGCTCCGCCCTCGTCCTGGGCTCTGGAGTGCGTTGCCGAACCCGCCGATCCAACAGGTCCCACACATGCTTGATGCACTTCATGTCAGGGCTGAAAGGTGGTCATTCCATGACTCGCACACCATTCTGGGCCAGGAGCTGCTGGGTCACATGTGCTGAGTGAGGTCGTGCATTGTCTTGCATGAACGTGACCTCAGGGTGGTCTGTGATGTAAGGCACGACGTACGGTCTGATGACAAGGTCACAGTAGCGGGCTGCATTAAGATTTCCATTGATTATGACCAGGTCGGACCTCCAGCCGCACCGAATGGCACCCCAGACCATCACTGAGCCTCCTCCAAAGCATTCCGTCTCAGGAATGCAGGGGGCTGCATATCTCTCACCACGTTGTCTGTGGACCCTCTGTCTTCCATCATGTCGGTACAGACAAAATCTGGACTCATCACTGAAGACAACATTCCTCCAGAATCGGTTGGGGACTCGTCTCTGACCATATTCTTCAGCCCAGCAAAGCCTGGTAGCCCTGCGCCATGCATCAAGCTGCATTCCAACACATGCCCTGTGGGCTCTGATCCCTCGCTCTGCAAGTCGGCGACTCACTGTTCTTCTGCTGATCCTTAGTCTGTGGATTCCTAGGGTTTCCTGAGCTGTCCTGGTGCAGGTTCGAAACCAATCTCTCAGGTGGACGAGGCAGATCTAATTGTCCTGTGCTGGGGTCGTGACCCCAGGCTGACCAGGTCGGGGTCGAACATTGGTGCTTCCAGTCTCCTGGTAACGAGCCACAAGGTTAGAGATTATGGGTTGGCTTACCCCAACACGCTGGGCGATGCAATTTTGGGATGTTCCAGCCATCCACAGCCCAATGGCTTGATCACGTTGGGGTCTGGAAAGGCGAGGCATGGCACACGTAGTGTCTTTGAACAAATGCTCTTGGGTTCTGGCCTTAATGACCTCAAGGATTGTTTTAAGGCATTTGACAGCATTGCAATTGTGATCAGTGAAGCCGGACAAGGTTACATGACTAATTCCTCAAATCCTGCTCCACAGACACAAACAAGGTCATGATCTCACGCACTGTTGTGTCTCCTTACTCAAAGACTACTGCATATCAATTATGTAATCATCTAATTAAAGTTCCCCTAACCCAACTAAACTATTTCTGTCTAGTCAGACTTATAAGTCCATCAGTATATAAGGAGAATATAACTTTGCCTACTGTAATCTACTAGTTTGGAATTATCCGCATTGGGTGAACACAGAAATTTGTTGAACGCACTGTAGGCCTAAATTTACAAAATTTTCTGTATTGGGTGATCTCAGGAATCCGTAAATGGAACAGAATATGTTCTGCAAATGTATAGTCAGATTAACAGAAGTATCCTTAATTAATAAGTGACTCTGAGCTGTCCATTTTATGATCAACGGCGGTATCTGTAAAATTGAACAGAGGATACACGGTGACTGAACAGAAATTTCTGTTTTTTAGTTGAAGGACCTGTCCGTAAACATTACTGAAAGGAACTGGCTAAAATGTCCTGGTGTTTTGTTTTGCCAAAATATTAGGTCTGTCCATTCTTTTTTTACCAAATTTTTTCATACTGTGCATCAGATGATGCCTGTTACTTATGGCTTGCAAAGGCAAAATATCATATCATTTAGATTAGATGATTATTTCTGAAGATAATATATTGATAATAATTTGATGTAAATATTATATTGTTAGCTAGATTTTTAGCTAGATAGCTAGATTGTTAAGCATTATAATCTTAAGGATAACTTTATAGGTGACACAATTGCATAGCCTACGTATAGTTATGTCACTCAGTCTAGCCACCAACATCTCCTATTGAGTCTGTGAATGAATGCCTCCTTAATTCATTATCGAATCCATAAAGTGTATTATACCGGGTGCTCTGGTTACAAAAAATTGGCTGTTAAAGCGGCAATATGTAAGTGTAACCCTCCCCTTAAAAAGGAAATGGATTAGAGGTTTTGTGTCACAAGGCTTCCTCAAAAATTTCCCCACGCCACTGATAATAGGTCACGTTAGAAGATGGAACCTCCTGGCGGGGTTACCTTTCGTCAGGCAGCACAAGAGTCCAGCCTAGCTCCTGGAGAAGATGACCGTGAACCCATCTGTAAGAATCAAAGCGATGTGATGAAATCCATGGTCAGGCTAGCCCATGCTCAGGTGGGAACCTCCAAGGGCTGTAGTAGAATGCAGGGGTGTTATTTACATTATTTGGAGCGGGTGACACAATACAGGCGGTGACAAAGTCCCAGGTATCTTGACAGATGGTTAGATAGGATAAGATACACTTTATTGAACCCCATGGGGCAACTTGTCTTCTGCATTTGACCCATCCTATTGTTAGGAGCAGTGGGCAGCCCCAGAGCAGTGCCCATGGACCAACTCCAGTTCTAAAGCCAGTTCCTTGGTCAAGGGTGCTGGTAGGAGTGTTCCTTTAATGCATGTTTTTGTGGGTGGGGGGAACCGGAGTACCTGGAGGAAACCCACGCGAACACGGGGAGAACATGCAAACTCCACACAGAAAGGCCCCAGGCCGGATTTGAGCCCACAAACTTCTTGCTGTGAGGTCACAGTGCTAACCACTACGCCACCGCGCCACCCAATGTGATGTGATGGGGGATGTGACCGCAATACCCGTAATACCTCTTCGACCTTGCTCTCGACCTTGAGCTTTGTGGTCGCCGAAAGACATTTACCCAGGAGGATAGTGTCAAGAGGATCTTTGGGCACTGGAGAGTAAATACGAGACAAAGAGTCAGGCTTGGTATTCTTTGAACTAGTATAGTAAGTGAAGACAAAGTTAAACCTTGCAAATAAGAGGGACTAGCAGGCTTGCCTGGGGTTCAGTTAGAGCAGTTGAACGGTAGTCCAGGTTGCGATAGTCCGTCCAGTCGAGAAAGGGGAGAGTTGATCACTCCAGCCAATGCCTTCACTCATCAAAGGTGAGCTTCACCGCCAACAGCTCCTGGTTGCAGATAGAATAATGCCTCTCTGCAGCAGTCAGCCAACAGGAGAAGTAGGTACATGGATGTAGATTGCCATTGGCTGCTTGTTGGGAGAGGACAGTTCCAGCACTCACATTGGAAGCATGGACTTCAATGACGAACTGGCGCTGGAAGTCCAGGAGCATGACGACCTATGGTGAAAAACTCTTTGAGATGGTTAAAGGCAGAGGCCACCAGGGGGTCTAGGCAACGCTAGTCTTGATAAACTTGAGCACTGTCAGTGGGGCTGCTACAGTGGAGTACCCTCAAATGAATCACTGGTATAATTTGGCAAACACAAGGAACCTCTGCAGCTTTGAATATTTTTACGGTCTGGCTAATCCAGCACAGCCTGTACGTTCTGGCAATCCATCTCCAAGGTGCCCTGCATCATAGTGAAGCCCAAGAAGGAGACAGTGGTGCGAGAGAATTTGCATTTCTTTGGTTTCAAGTAAACCAGAAGTGATTCTCCAACAGCCTTTGAATGACTAAGAGGACATGTCAGGTACGGACCTCCACGGTTGGAGAGAACATAGATGTAAGTAAACATAGATGAACCAGGAGGCTTTGTTCTAAGGACATCATTATTGAGATTCTGGAAAACAGAGGCATTAGTGAGCCCATTCAGCATCACCAGGTATTCGTAGTTGCCGGAGGGGAGGGTGAAACACTGTCTTCCATTCATCTACATTTTGCATGTGCACAAGATAGTAAGCGTTGCACAAGTCCAGCTTGGTAATATAACGACAGCCCTGGTGGTTGAAGAATGGCCATCAGAGGAAGAGAGTGACAGTTACAGATTCAAGTCCCAGATAATCAATGCACGGACATAGGGACCCATCTTTTTTGGCCACAGTGAAGGAATCAGCTCCAGCTGGTGATGAGGCAGCTTGAATGATTGGGATTGATTTATGTGCTCTTCCATAACCTGTGTTTTTAGGGAGTACAGCTAACCCCTGGGGGGCAATATTCCGGGTAACAAATTTATGGCACACTCATAGGGTCTATGTGGAGGAAGTGACATCGGCCGAGCTTTTCTGAATGCATAACGGAGATCATGATAAATCAGAGGGACTTCCTTCAAGTCTGGTCCTCCTCCAGATGGTCAAAGGAAGGAGGTGCAGTAGGGCTGGAAGCTGAGCAAAGACAAGACTGAGAGCATGATGAACTCCACTCCAGGATAGATCTGGATGACCAGTCCACATGAGGGTTGTGGTGCTAAGGCAAAGGCTGTCCCAACACCGCCAGGGAATGCGGTGACTCCATGACGAAGGGCAAAACCCTGTGAGGCCTTGGGACCAGAGGCTTGTTTGTAGTGGTTCAGTCAAGACCCTCAGATAGTAAACGAGAGGATGAATTAACTTCCCATCCACCCCTGAGTCGACCAAGGCCCTGGTGGAGATAGGGTGACCTTATAAGGTCAGGCGAATGGGTAGGAGTGGTCCAGATGATGAAACCGCAACACTGGACAACACTTCTCTCTCCGACATATCTCGCGTCCACTGAACAGGGCATTCAGCATTGGCATGGTAAGCACTTCCACAATTCAGCCATAGATTGTTTAATTTGGTGCAGCTATTCTTCAGTTGTTACCCTTTAAAGTCAGCCCCGGTCAACAGCCGTGGGTACTGGGCGCGCCAGTGGGATGTAGCTCCAGGTTTAGCATCTTGTCATGCAGACCAGGCAGGCGCCTGTAACCTCGCCTGTCGATCCAGCTGCCCCTCTGGAAAGGTTTGAGGGTCAACTCCATCCTCTCCTCACATATTAAAAGAGCATTACTGAGTAACATAAATTCTTTTGTTAAAGTTCCGCATAAACTCAGGGAAAGAAAAAAAAAAAAAAAACTGGTGAAATTTCTTTGGTCATGGAAGCAGTTTTTCCGCCCTTTCATTGGAATAAATGAAGCACGATTTTATTACGCTCCCACTGTGTACATACACTGATGAGCCAAAGCATTAAAACCACTTGCAAATGTGGTGAATAATGTTGATTATCTCATAACACTAGCATATGTCAAAGACTACTGACAGATCTTAGATGGTAAGCAAATAGTAGCTTCTTGTTTTCAACATGATGGATCTGGGAGAAATGAGACCTGAATGACTTTGACGAGGGCCAAATTGTTATGGTCTAACGAGTGGGGTAGAGCATTTCTGAAGCAGCGAGACTTCTGGGGTGGTCTGTCAGCAGATGTGAGTACTTACTAATAGTTGGCCAAGGAGGGACAAACCAGAGTCCAAGACAGAAAACCTTATTTGTCCCATTTTACCTGACTTCATCCAACAACATGAATTTAAAACACTATTTACCAAAATAATAATTTTAGAATAATAATTTTCTGATCATGTGCATTAGATAGCTGACTATATCCCATGTTTTATTTTCAGTCTCTAAAGGTTCTCCAGTGACAGAGCTGAAGATAGGTAGTGTAGTCACTCTGCACTGTCAACTTTATAGCGATAAGCCTTGTACAAGAAGCAATAAACTTTCCTGGGTTACTGAGACTGGAGCTCCCCTGCAAGGGGACAGATACAATGTGTCACCATCCCAGTGTTCCTCCAGTCTGAGTGTGACACTTGACCACTCAGATAACAACAGGAAGTGGATATGTCAGCTAACTGTGAAAGGGAAGCGCGAGCTGAAACGCAGTTACGCCACCATCTTCCCTGGTAAGAATAATCTTTTATTTCCTGAAAATCAGTTGGAAGATAACCCAACTTGCATAACATACATATTAGTATCATAACAATATGGATTTAAACATCAAAATTGGATATTTGGAATCTTTTAGTCATGCAATTTTTAATAATTTTTACACATAGTTTTAATTAATGGGCACTCACAAAAATGTAAATGTCTTATATTTTTCCCTCGTGTGTACATACATTTTCTATCCTTACACATCACTTACAAAAATCATAAGGCATTCATGTGTCCTCCCTCAGATGAAAACAGTATATCTAGATTGCCTCTGGAGTGGCTATATGTGTGTATATGTGTACCTGTTGTCCTGATAGTGATATTGATCTTCAAATGCAAGCAAAGAACAGGTAAGACACTTTTTGTTGAATTATCCAGGTTTTGAACATAACCACACTTTACCAGTTTTGTTACAATACAAAGCGGGCTGTACTTCTTGTTTTTTCAGGTCAAAGGCAGATGGAATTTGATTGTGCTTCTCAGAGTCAGGCAGTTACTGAACAGCACCAAGTGAGTGAACATGATTTTCGGTTAAAACCAGTTTCACAGAGATATTTTATGGTACACTTATAATGTTTAATTTTTGTGCAGGAACAGCATGAAGACACTATTACCTATGCAGTGGTCAATATTTCTGTCAATGGAAGGAAGAAACCAGACAGGAAAATGGAAGAGGTTGAAACTGAATATGCAGCAATTAAAACTCCCACAAAGAACCTGAACACATGACATTACTATTGCATATTTAACAGTTTGAGACTTATGGTTGATTAGACTTGGCATGGGACAGTCACCTCTGAGGCAATCTAGGGATAAGAGTCTTGTTAAAGAGTGCATTGGCTACACTGAATTAGTGTGCCTGCGGTGGGGTTAGAACCACAAATGTTAAGCATCTAGAACACGATGCAATTGGCTCAAAATGAAACTAGTTAGTGCCAACTCATAACTCATAAATGCTTTGTTGCAACATGTATGATCCAGAACTCTTTACTCTTAAAGGCATTTCATCAGAAATGTGTTAATTGTTTTAGCGAGAGCTACTGTTTACTGCATTAAAGTTTAAATGTTTGGGGGTGAAATTGTTAACATGCCACGTTTTACAATAATTCTGGATGTAACTGCATTTTGAAGTTATATTTTTATTTCAGTTCTGTGTATTGATATGATAGCTTCTCAAGTTCTTTGTAGTTAGGTACCTCATTTTCACATTGATATTAAAACATTCATTTTCATTAATATTATGCAAATGCTGTATAGGTGACCTGTCACGCAAAAAGGGTACTATCCAACCAAAACATGGATTTTGAGATTTTTACTTTAATTGAATTTTGCATGTTGCAAACATGCATATATTTGCAAATAAGGTTTTATCACAGTGGAATTCAAGACTCAATTTTCCTAACTTGGTTCATGTTCTCATCCTGGGAGAAAAATTGAATGTGTGTGATTATCTGTTATTATTGAATCGAGGTAATTGAAAAATTTATCTGGGCAAAGTGCAACATTCAATGAACTTTAAATCCACCAGATGGTGCTATTAGATAAATTTTTAATACACTTGAACCATTTTTGCAGAGCAAAAGCAGACTCAAAACTTTTCAAAATGAAAATAATTCATGATTATTGAATTTTAAAGCTTTATAAGCCTATCATTTTGAAAAGTTTTGTGTTTATATTAACACAGTGGGCTCAAGAATGATTGGCACTCCTGACATGAAATGCAATAAAAATATGATTTAAATAAATAAATAACATTACAGAGATGAACCCATAATGCCAGGATGCAGAACATATTTCAATTTGTTAATGAGTCAGTGGAATCAGCCAAAATCATATATTTAAGAACAAATTCACAGAAATTAGTTTAATAATTACTGGCACCTCTGGTTTAGTGCTAAGTGCAACCACTTCTGGCAAGGATAACAGCATCGCATCTTTTCGACAAGAAAAAAGCATGTTCGGAGGGATTTTGATCTTGAGACAGATCCTTTCAAGATCAGTCACATTCCTGGATTTGCGTTCATCAACTGCTCTTTATAATTCAGCCCAAAGCTTTTCGATCGGATTTAGCTGTGGTGACTGAGATAGCCATAGCAGGACATTAATTTTGTCGGCCAGGAACCAATTTTGTGTGGATTTTGAGGTGTGTTTTGGGTCATTATCTTGCTGGAGAGTCCAACAACGGCCATGTCACAGCCTTCAGGTAGAGGTAACCAGATGGCTTTGTGGAATCCATTAAGACATTGATCTTAACTAGTGTCTCTGGACCTCTGGAAGTAAAACAACCCCAAAACATCACGGATCAACCACAATATTTCACCGTGAGTTTGAGGTTCCTTTCCTCGATTGTGTTTCCTTTTTGACGCTATACATGCTGATGCTATATCTGACCATAACTGTTAACGTTAACCCTTTGATGCATAGAGTACATACAAATGCCTTGGACCATTTGTTGGGATTTGGTACAATATTTTGTGTGTGTGAGGGCGTGGGTGCAAGTGGGTGGTCAGTCTGTCCATTATTTTGGACGTTAAGCTTGTGGGATGCACACTGCCATCCAGTATTTTGGACATTATGCATGTGGAGCGACAGAAATAATGTGAAGTTTAAGAAACCTGGTCATTGATATGCATGTATTCTGGACATTGCTTATTTGAGCTATTTACAATGTCCAATATTTTTGATAGAGCATAGACTCAGATGTATTCCAACAAATAGATATGCATTACATAGGTTATGTGTTTTCAGTTTGTGCTATATAATGTATTTCCATCCCCCAACAGAAAAAAGTCTGATCAAAACTTGAACAATATAAAACTATTTCTGACTTTCGTCAACTTACCTCTTACTTCTGGATGCAGCCATTGTGATTGTTTGTGGTAAATCATCAGAGAGGCATCTATTGAGGTAATTATTACCTGAAAATGTCCAGTAAAATGTACATTTTGTGTTTTCAGGGTATCTATGAGCCTAGAGAAAATAAACCCGTTAACTTCTGACCAAAATATTGGACAACATGCAACAAAGGGTTAATCTCATCTGACAACAGCCCCTTTGTCCAGTCATCGTGGCAAATTGCAAGCACTTGCTTCAGTGCCTTGGGTTCAGAAAACACTTTTTTCTTTCAACCCTGCGAAAGATCCTATGGTTATAGTGGTGGCGTTGGATGGCGCCTTTTATCTTGTGACTATATGCCACCAAGGCCTGTAATACTTTTACAGTGATTCTAAGGTACTTCATTATTTCTTTCACCAACCTCCTTCCTATCCTGGGGGAAAAATGTGTCTGCGTCCCCTACCTGACAGAATTTCAACTGTTCCAAACGCATTGCATTTTTGAACAATTTCCGCGACAGTGCTCAGAAGTATATTTAATATTTCCCACCATTTGTAGATCTTGTTACCATACATACATACATTCTTGTTACCATAATCAGATTTTTGAAGATCTACAACCATCTGCCTTTTTTGAACTGTCAGTTCTTTCATTTTTTTCATGGTGCTGGAGGGAGTTTGCATGCATGTTACCTCATTTTCGTACCTTTGTGAAATAGGAAGTGACGAAATGACATAGTTCCTTAAAACTTAAATGAGTTGATATTCATTCCTGCTTTAAATTTGGTAGATTTTATTTACAATAATCTTTAGGTTTGCCATCAATTTTTATATAGTGATTTGGAGGAAATTGATTTTTAATTAAATGAGTGAATAATTTTGGTTTGTTGCATTAAAACATTGATGAAAGTGCAGCATTTCTTATGTTGGTATTTTGAGTTTTTAATCTCAATCGTGCTTTTATTTATAAATACACCGATGAACATTATAATATTATGGACACCTGCCTAATATTGTGTGGTCCCCGTTTTTCCTCAAAAACAGCCCTGACATGTTGAGGTATGGACTCCACTTGACCTCTGGAGGTGTGCTATGGTATCTGGCACCAAGACGATAGCAGCAGATCCTCCATGGATCGGACTTGTTTGTCCAGCACATCCCACAGATGATCGATTGCATTCAGGTCTAGGGAATTTGGAGGCCAAGTCAACACCTGGAGCTCATTGTTGTGTTCCTCAAACCACTTCTGAACCATTTTTGCCAGGTGGCAGGGTGCATTATCCTACTGAAAGAGGCCACTACCATTAGGGAATAGTGTTTCCATGAAGGGGTGTACTTGGTCTGCAACAATGTTTAGGTAGGTGGTATGTGTCATAGTAATATCCACATGGCAGGACCCAAGGTTTCCAAGCATAAAATTATGCAAAGCATCATACTGCATCCACTGGCTTGCCTTCTTCAAATAGTACATTCTGGAGCCATTTCTTCCCCAGCTATGATGCAAGCACACCCGGCCATCCACAAGATGTAAAAGAAATTGTGATTCATCAGACCAGGCCACCTTCTTCGATTGCTCTGCAGTCCAGTTCTGATAATCATGTGCCTATTGCAGGTGTATTCGGCGGTGGACAGGGTCAGCATGGGCACCCTGAGCGCTCTGAGGCTACGTAGCCCTGTACGCAACAAACTGCGAAGCACTGAGTGTTCTGACACCTTTCAATCAGAACCAGCATGAACCTTTTCAGCAATTGAGCCACAGTAACTATTTTATTGGATCGGACCACATGGCCCAGCCTTCGCTCCTGATGTGCATCACTGAACCTCAGCCACCCATGAACCTGTTGTCGGTTCACCGGTTTTCCTTCTTTAGGCAACTTTTGGAAGGTACTGACGACTGCAGATTGGGAACACCCCACAAGAGCTCCAGTTTTGGAGATGCTCTGACCCAGTCATCTAACCATCACGATTCAGGCCTTGTCACATCCTTACGCTTGCCCATTTTTCCTGCTTCCAACACATCAACTTAGAGGACAAAATATTCAATTGCGACTTAATAAATTTTGAATGAATGAATGAATGAATGAAATGAAGTTTATTTTTGAACATGTCCATATTGAAATTTGCCAAGACAATGAGAATAACAATCATGAGATTGTCAACAAAGAAAATAACACAATTAATTTAACAAAAAATACAACCAAAAGTAATTGTGACCTGTTCAAAAAAGGAGTAGAGGGAAGCAGAAGCTTGTAGATCCCTACCCCCTTATTTCTTTTAGATTTCTTTTAGTTTACAATACTTTCACGGTCACCTTTTCTGCCATCTATATACATTTACATATTCAGCCTTCACCACTCCTCTGATGATAATAATTTGTCCAATGGTATAATATTTGCCCATATGTATATATACTTACATACTTTTCAACAAATATATAGTTATACACACATATACATACATATTTATCATACATACATATACCTACGTATATACATTTATACATACACCAACACGCCTACACACACACATATTTTGATTTACAGTCAGTTAATTTATTATTATTACTTGTTTCTATACTTCTCTAGGGTATATATTTTAAGCTGCTTTTTAAATTGTGCTACATGTTTACATTCCTTGATATTGACGGGTAAACCATTCCACAGTTTTACACCACAGACAGATATACACATGCTTTTCAGTGTTGTGTGTACTCTCGGTTGTTTAAACTTCCCTCTCCCTCTTAACTTATATTCCCCTTCTCTGTCTCGGAACCATTTTTGAATGTTTCCTAGAAGTAATTCATATCGGCCTTTATATACAACTTGTGCAGTTTGGAGATCGACTATATCCCTGAATTTCTATGTTTGGATCTTTAAAAATAAATCATTAGTATGTTCATAATATCCAATATTGTTAACTATTCTTATAGCTTTTTTTTTTGCACGGTGTATATTGTCTGTAAAGTGCTTTTATAAGTATTACCCCACACCTCCACTCAGTAGGTCAAGTAAGGAAGAAAAAGTGTACAGTACAGTGTATACAGTGACTTTTGGTTTAGAATGCATCTAACTTTACCCAATATCCCAACACTCCGTGCCAGTTTAGATCTGACATGTTTAACCTGAGGTTTCCAACTGAGATTGTGGTCTATTATCACACCCAGAAAGGTGTTCTCATATACCCTTTCTAATTTGATTCCATCAATTATTAATTCAACTGGTGTGTTTACATCTATATTGCGTTTACCAAAAACCATGAATCTTGTTTTCTTAATATTTAATGATAATTTGTTTACATCAAACCATAATTTCAACTTGTCTTATTCAGCAGAGACGACCTCCAATAGCTGTTGGAGATTCTCTCCTTCACAGAATACATTTGTGTCATCAGCAAAGATTACATTTTTCAAAATACAAGTAGCATTGCATATATCGTTCATACATAATACAAATAACTTTGGTCCCAGGATTGACCCTGCGGCACTCCACAGGTAATATTTAATGGAGTAGACCTGTACTCACCCATCTGCACAAATTGTAGTCTATGTTCTATGTAGCTTTTTACCCATTTGAGTCCTAGCCCCCTGATCCCATGCCTTTCCAGTTTTTTTAATATCATGATCGATTGTGTCAAATGCTTTCTTCAGATCTATGAATACCCCTATTGCAAACTTTTTATTATCAATTGTGTTTGTCAGTTCTTCAACTAAGTCATTTTACCCACTGACACGCCATTGTAATGAGATAATCAATGTTATTCACTTCACCTGTCAGTGATCATAATGTTATGACTGGCTGGTGTATACTTTTATTGTATTTTTTGTGAATTTCCAGTCAGGGGTTCCAAAACATTTGAGCCCACCGTCTAAATGCAACCTCAATTCCCGAAGAATTGGGACAATGTGGAAAATATCAACAAAAATAACAAGCACAATTTTTGCAAATCCCTTATAACCTATATTCAACTGAAAAAAATACGGACAGAATATGCAATATTTTATTTCATCAACTCTATCGTTTTTTAAAAATAGCAAAAGGTGAAATCTGCAACTCGTTCTAGTGAAGTTGGGGCACCTGCATGTTCACCAGTGTGTAACATTACCATTTATAATACTTACCCATCATTTTAACATGAGTGGCGAGAACAGGCCATTCAGCCCAACTAGGCTTGCCATTTTCCAATTACTAAAGTGGATCTAACACTTACTTGATGACTAAATGGTATCTTGCACTAAATCAAGCCTGCTCTTGAAAATTCCCAAGGTTTCTGCCTCAACAATATGGTCAGGCAAGCTATTCCACACTGAGATTACTCTCTGCGTGTAAAAGTATTTCCTAATATCAGTGTTAAATTGGCCAATTTCCATTTGTGACCCCAAGTTCAAACTTGGCCTAAGTAATCCTGTAATCCTACATAATTCACTTTGTTAATCCCTTTAACATATTTAAAGACCTCAGTCAGATCACCCCTAAGTCTCCTTTTCCTAAGACTGAAAAGAGTAAGGATCTTCAGCCTGTTCTTGTAGCTTTCATCTTTTATACCTGGAATTAGCTTAGTGGCTCTTCTCTGAACTTTTTCTCCAGCCTCTATATCTTTCTTAAAGTATGGTCCCCAGAACTGTACACAATGCTCCAGATGTGGTCTGACGAATGTGTTTTACAAGAGAAGTATAACCTCCTTGGATTTATTTTCAATACTTCTGGATATATATCCTAGCACAGGGTTCTAGCCAGAAATTTTATTGAACGTACCGAAGCCATACTTCTCGTGATGTCACGAACCTGGTCACGTGGGTTTGTCGACGACCGTGGTTGGCAAAAAGCCACAACATGTCAATTGATTTTATAGGTGAAGTAAAGTTGTCCTCCACTTTTTGTCATAATGCCAGTCAGTTGCAGCGTTATTAACTGCACAAACCGTTTCGTGAAGGGTTCAGGAATACGTTTCCTATGTATTCCTGATCGAGAACCAAAAAATCTACTTGGATTGATGCAATTCAATGCAAGAACTGGATGCCGTCGACCCACTGGCGTGTTTGTACTTTTCACTTTCTGTCGGGTCAGTCGCAAGTTATTTTCCATCATTTCTACCATGACATTTTGCTAAGTTTTCGTATTTTATTATTCAGTCATGGCAAGGGATTGACCATTTTTGTGTTGGGTAATTCGATAGGTTCCTAACTTTCCGATAGCGAGTATTTAAGTGACAGTTCGGATATTAGTATTGGAAAGCATTCCGTTTTTCAACCTTCATCAGTATCGACAAAGATCAGTACTTTTTCGGCTTGAATTTTGGGTACCCAGAGAAACATTCGAGTAGGCCTATGTAAAAACGTCCATCGTACATCCAGTCAAGAAAATTTAGAGTTAAATGTCTACTGCAGCTGTAACGGCGGCAGCCTTGATACCGATGACACGCCAGGTGGCTAGGGAATGCGCAGTATATGCATTCGCGATATTAAATATTAATCATAAATTCTAAACCCCCTTATCACAAATAAAACCCCCCAAAATATATTGCCGCCCCTTTTTAAAATTGTTCTGGTGAATGTACGACTGTGGATTACTTTCACTGATCAATGATGATCAACAAATGTTGAATGGTTCGATGAAGGAAAATCAAGTGATGATCCAGCCGACCCAGACCCAAAGAGGGGTCGTTCCTCCAACCTTTCAGCTCGTAAGGATCCGGAAGCCTGCACAGACCTTCGTTGTACTTAAGCTAAGAGATATATCTTGCCTTCGCGGTACTGTCAAGGTTTTGTACATATTCAGAGACCACCAAATCAGTTCCACAACTGCAGGATGCCATACTTCCCCTGTTTTGCTGTATTGATTTACACTTGTTCTTGCCAACCACGCTAATGCGTATGGCTGAATATGACGTCAATGTTTGTAAACAAGAAGTATCGCATGCCGAAGGAGTCAGGAGGATCTAATTAATGAATATTTAACGCTGTGTTCTTACGCATCCGTGAGGTCACAAAAATGATTTCAGTGGCTAAAAGTTTTATTCCGTTTCCCCTCTAAAGTTAATTTGGGTAAAAGCATCGTGCTGTATTACCGGTTAATCTATTTCACCATCTCAGCAATGCCGTATAATTTTTTTTCCCAAATAAGTTTTGTAACATACACAAAACACTGGCAGCGATGGAAAAAAACACAAAAATCACTTAGCACAGAGTCCTATAAATAGCTTACCGTTTCAGGATCATTTAATTGCCTTTTTCACCCGCTCAGAGAGTCCATCTTTGGCCCAGGACCCAATCCCAGCAATACAGATTTTCCTCCTTCATCCATGGGTATCGCATCAAGATAATTGCTGGTGTTGAAATGCCTCTCAAAAAGCCTTGTTTTTTTGCATCAAATTAAGGTCTGGTGTAGGTTTTCCCAAGCTGATCAACTCAAACTTCTCATTTAATATTAGTCTAGAAAACGTTCTTCATTAACTCGAAACGATATTCACAGCTATCACGAACCAGCAACTCAGCCCAGCTCGCTAGGTTGTTTACCGCCGATTTTTTTTTTAAATTTCGCTAGCTTGTGATTCGCCTGGGGGACAGCGGACGGAACCTGTCATAATATTAGCGATAACAAAGCCCTCCCATTCATAAGGGAAATATTATTGGACAATTTTACTGTCATTTGAAATTAATTGCTCGGAGCCGAGCCCTCTGTAAATGCACAGTGGACCCGCAGCATTTCCTTCGCAGCAGCTGTAGAGGGAGATCATTCAAAGCATTTGGGCGTGAGAGACGCGACTACTTCGACCATGCATAAAGACGAGCAAGAACTGTTAGCGTATACCTACATTCCAGGTTCGCTAGCTATGTCATGGCAAAGTCGCTAAAGACACATTACAAAGGTCTCCACATACTGATTCGGCAGCAAGTTTAACTGGGAAATGTTAATTGATATCGGAAAGATACCCATGGCTAAAATGACCAGCTTGCAACAATATTACATTATTTTTTTCATCTGTGTGCGACGTGTTTGTAGCTAGTCAATATAAGTAAGGCAATTGGCATGAATTTACAACGTAGCCATTCACAATATGAATGTCAATTCCAGTAGCCAATCTAACTTTATAGTCAAAGACAATGCAGTATTTTAAATCTGATAGGAAGTGTTGTGCAATAACGTCTGATGCTTCTCGTGAAGATATCTTAGTCCAATTACTTGTGGCTAATTTGACGCCAGCGAAATGATCAATTTGCAATATCAGTATCTCTGAAGTATACAGCTACCTAGTTTCCGTGATTATTTTAAACTGTGCCAATTGCGCAGGTTAAACGGAAGAGACTGCAAAGCGGCAGAAAAGATCGGGATCCATCGGACAGTTAAATATACATTTCCTAGAGCTAATTCTAATTCTAGCTGGCTATATTCACTCGCTCAAACAAGATCCGCCGTCGTTGATGGCTTTCGCTTGCTACTAGGCTCTACTCTGACGATTGCATCATCGTCTTCCGAACTTTCGGATGTCGAGACATTCGCGGCACTGGTTTCATTTTGGGAACTAGTCCCAGGAGGTGGACGAACCAGCCAAGCGTCCATGATCGGCTGTTTGCGCGCTAACTGGTACTGAGCCTAATGTGCTATGCCTTGACAGGTAGGCTACTTGCGACAGCGGAGGCTATACGGGCCTATCTTCAGATAATCGATAAAACTAGGTCGATCAGTACAGTCTGAAGCCATCCGTGTTGTTGCAGATACTGCTACTGGTGACCTATCTGTAACGTATCGGCCGCAATTTTTTGCGTACCGGCGGATTTTTCCAGCGTACCGGCATGCGACTTTTGCGTTTGTCAGCGTACCGGCCCCCGTACGCTAAAATGGCCTGGCTAGAACTATGTAGCATCCTGTTGGCCATTTTAACTGCTACGGCACAATGGCTAGAACCTGTGAGGATTTGGTCAACAATCACTTCCAGATCTTTTTCATGTGCAGCACATTCCAGTTTTAAACCTCCCATGAAGTAATCTAATATTTTTATTACCAACATGTCGAACTTTACATTTGGCTACATTAACACTATCCATACCACAGACACAAATATGTGTTGAATTCGCCATGCGGCAAAATCCCACTGGCATATATATGCCCTGCTAGCTGATAAGGTAGAATACCACTGCCGCATACATGCACTTCTGCCGCCATTATAGGAAACCCCAGTGATGCATATATGCGTAAATCCAGGGTCTGTCATACTAGGGCTGGGCGATTAACTGAATTGCGATTATTTTAAATGCAATAAAAGTAACTGCCACAATGAGGCCGACAGGCAAGCTTGCTTATTACCTTTTCTATGACACATACCTAATGCAGTGTTGAACCAACAGCAGAGGACATTTGAAATGCTTCTGGGAAGAAAACTGTGATTTGAAGTCCACTAATTACCAGCGAGGTTGGACAGCCTCCATCACCTTGGCATAATTAGCTTACCTTAAATCAATTCCCCTATACTTTGCCCAACTTGCAATCAAGCCATTTATTCAGCCAACTGACTAATCACAACCAAAATATGGCCTATAATGATTAAGAAGAGATGAGAAGCAGACAGACCTAACCAGGCTACCATGTTAGATTGAAAGAAAGTCAACAATCTGAATAAGCAGCAGACCTCTGAATTCCTCCTCTCATTGTAAAATTTTTACGTATCATTAAAAAGATTTCTTAAAAATAAAATCAAGATGGCCCTGGTTTTTAAGCATTTTAATATCTATTTGAAGTGGAAAACTTTTTGTGACGCATATTGAACTTCAATGTGAGAGAGAAATTTTCTTTGCATAGACAAATGCAGCGAAGACTTAGCAAGTCATGTTCAGGCAAATATGTGCCGCAAATTTGTAGCATTTTTATTTGATAATTGAACAAAATTAATTTGAAATAAAGTAATTCATAGCTCTTGATTTTGGTTACTTTTGAGCATCTAAATAGCCTACAGTGAAGGTGTAAAATATTTTGTTTAAGCGTATCGAATGTGACATGTATATTGTTATTGCATTTGCACACAGCGGCCAAGTGTAAAACTAGAAATTATCTAGCAAATACATTCAGGCAAATTACATGCTGAACACAGCAAAGTTAAGGTCTGCAAAATCATCATCCTCTACCCGACATTTGCTCTCACGCCCTTCCCATTTACTTTGCTCAATTTTCAATCAAACAGTTGATGCACTTGATTAACAATTTAAATTGGTAGACAGTCTGATTTATTTAGATATCATTTCTGTTTGTCACATTTTGAAATTTGAATGACAATGAAACATGACAGATTTGCCTGAATGTGTTTGGTAGATTATTTCTAGTTCTATATTTGGCCGCGCTGCGTGCGAATGCATTAACAATTCACGTCACGTTCAATACGCTTAAATAAAATGTTTTCCAACTTCACTGTAAGCTATTTAGACGCTCAAAAGTCACCAAAATCAAGAGCTATGAATTATTTTATTTTAATGAAAGTAATTGGTCAAAAATTGCAGCCTGTACTGCATCCACAAGGAAATCTCAATGTTTTGCCTGTAATTTGCTTATTATGCAGCCAATACTGTCGCCATGGCAACCAAAATCGATAGGTGTCATAAGTGAAGTGTGACACATGTCCATAACAAATATGAAAGTAATCGGCCTGTACAGCATCCACAAGGAAGTGTGTATGTTTCTCACAAATTTACGCATTATTCCACCAATATCGTCGTCATGGCAACCAAAATTGATAGGTGTCATAAGTGAAGTACAACACATGTCCATACCAAATATGAAAGTAACAGATTAAAAATTACAGCCTGTAGAGCGTCCACAAGAAATGTCTTTGTTTTACCACTAATTTGCATATTATTCGGCCAATACTGTCGCCATGGCAACCAAAATCACTAGGTGTCCTAAGTGAAGTACAACACATGTCCATACCAAATATGAAAGTAACAGATTAAAAATTATAGCCTGTAGAGCGTCCTCAAGAAAGTGTCTATGGATGTGGACGTGGCGGCGGCGGAGACGATACGCGTGAATCCATGGTAGCCGCCCGACTTTGTCCGGGGGATACAATAAAAAATGCTACAAATATGCCACACAGATTCACCTGAACATGTCTGTCTAATCTCCGGTGCATTTGACTGTTGCATGCAAGGCAAAAATAATTTCTCTCTCACATTCACATTCAATATTGTAAAAGTTGTACTTTGTACACAGTTCAGGCACAAGAAGGACAGGAAGTTGAGGACTGGACTCAGGTGCAAGGATGGACTTGGTTGTATTTATTATGCCTACTGCGCAGCAGAAGGCATGGACGAAGCAATACTAAACGAACAGGAATCGCAGTTCCTTAATAAACACTATTGGTTATACAGACTATGGGCATTAGCTGCAGTAACAATGTATTACAAATTGAAAACAAACAGGAATGGAGGTTCCTTAATATAAAGTGCCGGATGAAACAATGAACGGCACTAAGTTAAAGTTTGAGCTGAAGTACATGCAAAACGCAGGGAATACCTCTTATACAAGACTAGGAATACAACTCAGGTATATAGTTACGAGACTTCACAAAAGACACAATAGAAATAGACAACACGGAGACGCAGCTCCGGGATTAAAAGAACTAGACACTATACGTGGGGAATAAGTCTAGACACAATACACATAGCCAACATGGAGACGCAGCTCTGGGATAAAAAGTACTACTCGCTATACGCGAGGAATAAGTCTAGACACAGAACACATAACACGGAAACAAGGCTTACGCATTCTACAAGACTTTGCCCCGAATGAGTGCAAGGCTCGATCTTAAATAGCACACTGCTACCACTCAGTGGAAATGAGGGGCAGCTGCAGGTAATGATGAGGAGTTGAGGAATGCGGTCCAGGTCCTAATAGACCGGTGGGCTGAGGGCTGGAGGCGTGGCCTCACAGATATGCTTCACAAAATGTTTTCCACTTAGCATGTATTTTTAAATGCATAAAAACCAGGGCCATCTTGAAATGATTTTAATTTTAAGAAATCTATTTAATAATACGTAAAAATTCTACGATGAGAGGTGGAATTCAGAGGTTAGCTATTTATTCAGATCATTGACATTCTTTCAATCCAACACGGTAGCCTGGTTAGGTCTGTCTGCTTCTCATTATCTCTTCCTAATCATGAAAGGCCACATTTTGGTTTTGATTAGTCAGTTGGCTGAATAAATGGATTGATTGCAAGTTAGGCAATGTAAATGGGAATTGATTTAAGGAAAGCTAATTATGCCAAGGCGATGGAGGCTGTCCAACCTCGCTGGTAATTAGCGGACTTCAAATCACAGTTTTTTTTCCCGGAAGCATTTCAAATGGCTTCTGCTGTTCAATCAACACCGCATTAGGTATGTATCATAAAAAAGGTAATAAGCAAGCTCGTCTGTCTGCCTCATAATGGCAGTTACTTTTATTGCACTTAAAATAATCACGATTCGCCCAGCCCTATGTCAAACAACATACGATTGGTTCATATAGGGGTAATCCTGTTAAAGAATGACGAATCAACCAATCAGAAGGCATGTCACTGGGACTATCAAACAAAGAACTTTGCCAATATAAAGACTAATACCTAAAGCAGCTCCAGTCCCCTGAGCAGCCTTAAAATGCTCTGGTATGCAGCCTACAAACTACCTGCAGTATGAGCCTGGGGCTATCTCTGTGATAGGCTGCCCACAGTCTACTGATAGTATGGATAGTGTTGAATTTCATTTGCCACATTTCTGCCAAATTCTGAATTCTATCTAAATCATCCTGAATCACTTTAGTGGACTCTAAGCTGTTCGCCAAACCTCCCAATTTAGTATCATCCGCAAATTTAACTAATTTGCTTTCAATATTCGTGTCAAGGTCATTAATGTAGATGATGAACAGCAGGGGTCCCAACAACGATCCCTGAGGAACTACACTTCCCACAATACCTAGCTCAGATGAGATCCCATTGACCACGACGCTTTGTGATCTGTCCTGTACCCAGTCCCAAATCCACTCCAGAATACCTCCTGTAATTCCAACGAACCTCTTTTTAAAAATTAGTCTCTCATACGGTACTGTGTCAAATGCTTCCTGAAATTACAAGTATGTAATGTCATAAGCCCTGCTCTGATCTTAAGTCTTGATGGCTTCTTCAAGGAATTCCAAAAGGTTAGACAGGCGTGGCCTTCCCTTACAGAAACCATGTTCGCTACCCCTCAATATATTATTATGTTCAAGAAATAATTCCAGCTCGTCTATTATGATAGATTCCAGTTGCATGCAATGCAAGTTAAACTTACTGGACTGTAATTTCCTGGCTCAGTACGGTCCCCTTTCTTATTTATTGGTATTAAAAGTATGTTAATATTTTCCTGTCAAACTGGTAGATGCTTCAGAATGAAGTCAATTTTGACATATTAAATAAATTTTAAAGTTTGATTCTGAGTTCTCATATAATTTAGTTTAATGTACACTAGATATGCATTTTCTGAAGAAAATACATGAGCTTACAAAGATTTGAAAGAATAGTAAACATGCCTTTGTTGAAAAGCTAATATGACAAGCTTGAAAGTCAAAGATTTAAAGATACTGCTTGAGGGTGTAAGATGGAGAGACTTAGTACGTTTACATGCACATTTAAGACGAGCTACGATTATGGCTTGATTAGGCCACTTAATCGGACTACTGTCCTTGTCCCAGTGTACATCCACGGGACGAAATTTGATTTATTGACCGAAGCATGGCTCTCTCTGCTACAATAGGTGGCGCTATGCCTGCTTTCAGCTTGTTCGTGTTGGACCTTTTTCTGGTTTACCCATTTCGTCACAGACCAAACAATCAACAAATAAGTAAGCAGACGGCAACTGGTAGCATGTTGAGTGGCAAGAGCATGGACAACTTTATGCCTCTGTACATTTCACACGAGCTGTACGCTATGCTTTTCGTACAACTGTGATGCACACTATCCCTGGTGTTTCTGGCGTTAGCCGAAGCTAGGCGGTGTTGAGGATCATATTTCAGTATTACTCATCAATTCACTAGTTTTAAATCAATAATCATAATCAGTAACCGTATTATGTAAGCAACTGTACCACACACACACACACACAACATACAAGCAGTTGATTTCTGTAGCTTTGTTTGTTAATTTGATTCAATCAAAATTTGTTCAGTTGATTTCTGCTTTGATTAACATTTGTTCAGTTGATTTAATCAATATCTGTTCAGTTGATTTCTGTAGCTTTGTTTAACATCTGTCCTGTTGATTCAGTCAATATCTGTTCAGTCATCAGCATTATTCCTCAGTAATCATATAGTTATGCATGCTTGCTTCATGTTAGTAGTTTTGACTATAGTAACACAGCTATATGTATTGAATGCATTAGAAATATGTCTAACCAGTATTAGAAATATGTAAGAGGAGTGTAATCTTTTGGTTGCAGTTCTCAGGGCAAGTAGGTTTTGGTTTGCCTGCCTCTGGGACGACCAATGACACATTTAAAAGTTCTCTTAAACAATTAAGTAGCATTGAATTAGTTATTTTGCAAATGATGCCAGCCAATGAGAAAAGATAAAAACAAGTAAGAAGCAGACATTTTTAAAAAAAATTTAACCAGGGAAGTCCCACTGAGATTGAAATCTCTTTTTCCAGAGAGCCCTGGGGGGTTTAGGTGGAGAGGGAGACGACAAGTTGCATAACCAATTAGATCAGGGGATGATTAGGTGGCAGGTTGAAAGAGCCAGGTTGGGAATTTAGCCATGACACCGGGGAGCCCCCTACTCTTGTCAAAGAGTGTCATAGGATGTTTAATGATCACAGTGAGTCAGGATCTCGGATTAACATCTCATCCGAAAGATGGCTTCTCCTTCAGTGCAATGTCCCCATCACTGCACTGGGGCATATTCCTCCAGAGAAAAGTTCACAACTTACTGGCCCACCAACACCTCTTCCAGCAGCAACTTTGTTTTCCCCGGTGGTCTTCCATCCAAATACTAACCAAGCCCACACTTGTTTAGCTTCAGCCACACAACTGAAGCAGATTAAGAAGTGGTATCACACTATTTTATTTAACCATTGAAAAACAACTAAGAGGCAGACATTACGTTCTTGAACCATTGTAGCGTGACAAACCATATTTGGAAAAAATTTCGGGTGATGAAGGTACAAAGATTGGGTGTGAAAAGTACGTTGTAGAATGTCAGTTCTTCTTGCGCAACAAGAGCTTGGCTTTGTATCGGTTCATATACCTGAATAATGTCTAATTTTCTGAAGAGCCTGTCTCTCTCCAATTGTTTCTGAGGATGGGGGGACCTCAAATTAGCCTGACTCCGCCAGCCTTCGTACTTTCGCTTAAGTTCATTTCGCTTCACTACAGTCTGGTTTTACCAGGCTAACCTCAAATATGAAAATAATACAAAAACATTTCTGAATGGGAACCACAACAGCGGCAATGCCGCTATGCATTACATTGTGCCCTCTCTACTACTCCAGACTGCGTTTCCCAAACACGTAGTTCCTAACTAAGTTAGCAGCAAACATAGTTTGGCCATTCACAGTCTGTGGTTCCAAACATGGAAGTTAGCATCTGTGCTTTTGGAAAATGCACTCCCGGGGCTTCCCATGCATGGGTCAGAGGTCAGAAGCCCCCAGGTTGTGACTGTTCAAGCACCAATACCCTTGCAGATGCTTCAGTGCAAACTTGCTAATTGGGCAGAGCATGGAGTTATTGCTAATCACTTTGGTGTTTACATGCCAACAAGACTTCTTTGTCAAAGCCCTGCACGAAGAACTGTTGAGCATGTGCAAAGCGCATAGTCCAGTTTGGTTTGATTCAAGCGTGTACATGGAGGAACAATGCAACTAGTAACCGCATTTTCTGGGTGTGTTAGTCCGATTATGGGAAGTTTGATTTAGTACAATTCCAGTCGGACGAACATGTTTACATCCTGAGTGTTATGGAAAAACCTAGTAAGTAACAAAAATCTGATTCCGAGAAAAAGACAAAAAACTGTATCCCTCTGGGGTTAAGCTCTTGTCCGACAATGAAACTGACATGGTAGTTATTTGTTCATTATATAATAAGAGATATCTATGGAGGCATTTTTTTTCTTTTTTATTAGTATCCCTGGCAATATGACTTAATTGTTCCATCTGAAAATATAAAATGTCAAATCTCAAAATGATGGACAAAAACCTTACAATTATGCAGCTGCAGTGGCATTTGACAGTTTTTCAGTGTTAACTCCACCATCTGCTTCCCTCTTCAAGCCATTTTTCAGTCATTATTAGCATGTGAATTGCGTGAATTACGAATTCTGACCATGACTGTCCTGCATATCCAATGCTCTGCATGGGGACTTACCTCACAGATCAGATAATATAGGTATGCTGCTTCATAACTGGCTAATTCACTGACCAGGTTTTATCATTAAAAACAGAAAATGTTATGTGGAAGAACCAAGGAAGATCAACTTGCTTGATTTTTACTTCACAACTGATTAAATACCGTTGACTTGCTTGGTTTTGCCACATGAAAACATAGGAAATCAATGATTATTTTTCATGTACCTTACTGTATATGATGAGGCAAAGCCTAATAAGTACAAAAATGGTCCTAACTTAGTTTCGACCAAAATTAGACTTGCTAGGTTTTTCCATAACACTCAAGACATGTATTTTAAAAGTCAGGTTATAGTCAGACTAACCCAGTAATTCAATTTTTTTCTAACATCATGTAAACGCACTCTCTGAAAGGCAGACTAAATTGCAGAAACAAAAAAAATTGTTTTTAAACCTTTTACACTAAAGAGACGGCAGGATTCCAAGATGTGATTCATGAAATCATCAGAATTGCATTGAATGTGAATTTATGAAACATTAGAACAGATAAGATAAACTTTATTGAACCCTGTGAGGTAATTTGTACTCTGCATTTGACCCATCCTATAGTTAGGAGCAGTGGGCAGCCACAGAGCAGCCCCCAGGGACCAACTCCAGTTCTAAAGCCAGTTCCTTGGTCAGGGGTACTGGTAGGAGTGTTCCTTTAATGCATGTTTTTGTGGGTGGGGAAAACCGGCGTACCCGGAGGAAACCCACGCGAACATGTGGAGAACATGCAAACTCTGCTCAGAAAGGCGATTCTGTGCGAATTCAGATTCGAACCCACGACCTTCTTGCTGTGAGGCGACAGTGCTAATAACCGGGGCAGCTTGGGAAAAAAACAGGAAAAGAAAAAAAAATGTGCGCGCGTGTGTGTGTGACAAATATGAACGAAGTATGCGTATGTGGTGAGATATTCAACAAGTTGTTTTAATTTCAATAATTCATGTTAATCAAATACCCATGCAACAATAGCTATACCAGAGGTGTGGGAAGAGGACAAACTAGTTGCTGCTAATAACTGAGTAATAGGGGAGACCGGGGATAGTTGGAACACGGGGAAGTTGGAACATCGAGCTTAGCCAATCAGGTATTGAATTTATGACTTCATCACTGTGGAGGTAAATTGCAGACATATGTGGAGGACATAGCCATATTGTTTTCATAGCGTTTGGCTGCACATGCACTAAACAGGTACAGTTTTCTGATTTTTGACCCCTCCAAGTAAATATTTTACCTGACGGTAATATTGATTTATTGAACTGATGGTTCAGGTATTGTTTGAGCACTAAATAATAAGCATATGGGTTGTATTGTCGTCTGTCTGCGCTTTCTGCTTGGCTAAAAACTTCACCTTGAAGCACAATTTATCCGGAATGCCCAAAACACTGTCTTGGGGTTAGTTGAAATGTATGTACTGGGGAAGGTTGGAACATGTTTCACCTAGTCCCAGGGTGTTTCAACTTCCCCCAATTAAATTTAATTCAATTAAACTATTATTAGTACCAATTCCTATTTTCGATATGCTTTCTTTGTTTCATTTTTTATTTCTATTTCTTTGAAATAACAACAAAATTCCTCAGAAGAGCGGATCAACACAAGCATGGAGTGTAGCAACTCATAACCAGGACTCCATTATCGTGAAACTTCCTTTTCCATCGTCCATGGGGGGTACAAAGCGATGCGCATCTCAGTTAACATTCGGTGTTGACTTATCTGCCTATGTCCCCCTGTAAATATACCAGTAGCAAATGCTGAGTTTTCTTCCTTTTGTGGAAAGCAGTGTTAGTATGTTCTTTGGTTATGTTGTTTAGCGGGAATGATGGCTTGTGCTTTGTCGCCGTCATAAAGCCCAATCGCAGTTTAACAAGATATAACCCCACGAGTTTTAAGTTGACCAAAGTTCATTTGCATACAGTGGATGTGTTGTATACCAAAATAAATCAAAGTGCTGATCAACAAGTGTTTTGTCCTTTATATAGGCCATATTTCTATACCAAACTCAGATGTTCCAACTTCCCCAGGGGGTGTTTCAACTTACAATACATATGGGGATAGTTGGAACACAAAAAATAGATTTTTTTTCTTCTCTGTAAGAACATAAGTCTGATTTTTTTTTTTTTTTACCAGTTACATGTGCCATAATGTAGCTTTCTGGAGTACCACAGAAATGTGATGTGCACTTGGCAGGAAACGCCAAACATCTATACATACAGCGAATTTTGTCAAATGTGTTCCAACTATCCCCCGGTCTGCCCTTATGGCAATCATGACAGTTTTTTTAAAGCAATACTTTGAAATTGAATTAATGAATAAAGTAGAAAATAAAAAAAATAAATAAAAATAAAATAAACAAAAATAAAAAGTAAATAAATAAAAAGAAGATGACTAAACAAAATAGATAATAATAATGATTGAGAAAGAAAAAATAAATAAATAAATAAGAGACATTTTATTGGAGAAAGAAAAAAGACATTTGTTCATTTATAGTTGTGTGTGTGTGTGTGTGTGTGTGTTTGTGTGTGCATGAGAGAGAGAGAGAGTGTGAGGAAGATGGAGTGTAAGTAAAAATGCGTATCAGAGGGAACATGAGGTAAAGGGGGGGGGCTGGGGGATGATGCAGTGAGTCTCAGTGGCTCTCTCAGTTAGCACAAAGCAGCCAGCTCACTATATGAGCACGCTAATAACATACAAAGCAATGATATCAAGTTACTAAAAGATGTAAGGAGTTCTGTTTAAGGGTGGTAAGTGGAAAACCTTTAAAATTAATGAAGGAAAATTGCTATTCAGTGAAACACAGTGCTGATTAGATTACCGTATTCAGGTCTTACAGAGTACATGACTGAAGAAGAAAAAATGAAGAGTTTGTTTCCAAAATGCTATATATCCATTTTAATCATTTTGACTAAATCAGCCTTTTCTATGTTGGCGCCTATTGCATTTCATAGAAAAACACATCCTTTGACCATGAAAAAATGCACCTTATAGCATGAATTTCTAAAAACAGATTTTTGCACCATGTGTAAGAAGCACAGGGCTATCATGCTATGGTATTATCTCAATTTTCGTAATTTTGGCACTTATTGCTTTTTGGGAACAACTCTTCAAATATGCTCAATATGAACATCTGGCATGTATCACAACCTCCAGAAAAGTTTTATACTGCAAACGGTCTCTCTAAAGTATCTCATTTTATTTAAACATTAATTACCAGGAAATCCCCAAGAGAAAAACTGAGCTAAAATACACAAGACTAAGGGGGCAGCTCCTTTTCAAAGAAATTACAGGACAATACAGTGCATTGAACTAAAACACAATAACTAGGGGTCAGACAAAGATACAACAGAAATTCAAAAGAATTTCATTAATTGTATTTATCAGATTTAAACAGCGTATATATGTTTTAAATCCTAAAACTGCCAAATTCTACAAGTGGCATAAGTTCATTCTAAAAAAACGCCAAAAAAGGACTTGAATGTTCAAGACTCTCTTGGATAGGAAATCCCATGGGACAAAGAGCACACCAAACTCAAAATACACAGTCACAAGAATGACCGGCCTCATGCTGGGAGAAGGCCCATCAGGTAAAAATTCCTGCTCTTGACTGTGCAGGAACCTACAATGCCAAGCTCAAGAACAAAGGGAGACTGGCACCCTCCCCCAACCCCCTATCACAAACCTGCCCCACAGATCTTTGAAGATCTCCCACCCCCCTCTCGCCTGTCCACAGTGTGGCAGACTGACGGAGCCGATCCTTGGTCAGCCATTTGCATTTCCAATGCACCAGGCCAGCCCTCTTCTGTGCTCCCGAGTCAAAGATAAGCCAACTGATCTGCACACTTAAGCTGTCTGATTCACAACGGTGAAGGCAGACTCTAGTTATAGGGGGATGAGGGGCTGGAATTAAAATTACTAACTTACATTACTCACGTTTGTCTCACCAATTAATAATTTTCTATTAGGATTAGTTGCACACTTTTTTCAACCCACCTTTCAACATTGCTACTTTGTCTCAAAAATATCTTTCATATTCTCATGTTGTAAGGGCCTTTCTTCCTACAAGGGTAGAATTCAGATATTGATAAACTGACCAACAAAATCTCTTGTCGAATAGATGATTCAATCAGCAAAGGACTTGCCAATTCATTTTGGAACTGATTAACCAAGAGGAAAAAAATATAGACTTCCATCATTAAAGGGGGAATCAACCTCATGCTTAGTGCACTTCCAAGAAAATCCATTTTGATTACAAGGATATATGCGTAATTTCTGCATTTTTAACAGCAATGGATGGATGGTCAGCAAAGAATAGACTGAGATTTTTTCTGGAGTTAACCTGCTGACACGATCAGTCTTCTACATCCATTCTGAATGAAGTTGTACGGTGCTGCCAATAATGCGGGGACTACAGTCTGTAAATGCTTCCAAATAAAGATTTTCTCAAAGACACATAAACATTAGACCCATATTTTCAGCCAAACTTCTAAGGATTGGAGGAGCCTCAGTTGGGGCCATAAAATAATGATTTGGCTGCAAAACGAACATGGTGATTTGCTGCATCATGAGCAAGACACTGATCATGTGAATTTGATGACAGAGACCCGGAGGGGTGGTGGCATTTTCATGATATGCAGAAAGAGTAAATTTAACCATCTCAATGTACAGCTGTGGACAGTGAGGCTGAGAGATTTCCACTGGCTGATTAAGGGACTTGGCACCAAGTTGTCTATATTTCCAGCTGTGAGCAGCCCCCCCCTCCCAGCTTGGACAGTTGGGGACAAATGCAGAGATACAAGTCTGGCGGAGCTGGTGTGGGGGGCAGGGTTTCGTATTGTGCAATGAGAGGCCAATGGGGGCAGGGGTGGTGTGACTACCAAGGGTGTGTATGTGTCAAGATGATCCCAAGAAAGCCTTTGATTTTGAACAGCCCGCAAAAGGTAGTGAGCTCAAAGGTGTTAGAAATAATACTCAGCACAGACAGCAAGATCAATGCCACTGTACCACACATCTCTCCACACCCTGTCTGGCCACAGCCGTGCAAATCGCATCCTCAAGCACTGAAAGTCACACATTATCTGAAAAAAATGAACCAGGCCAAGGTAACAAGATGGAAAAATATGCTTTTACTTCCTTGTTAAGATTGCTTTATACCTTTATTGATAGACTTAGGTATCACTCAGTGCTTAGAAATGTATTTATGAAGCGTCCATTAAATAGTCAATGTAACTTGTGCACAAAGGAACCCATTTCTCAGAAAATAAAAACGATAGATAGATAAAGGAATTAATAAATAAATAACACTTCAGTTAAATCTATTTTAAAATATGTAATTTATCAGATCTAGAACAGTGTGTGAACAACACCGAGGACAAATGATTGGCAATTTTTTTTTACAAAGGCAAAAGAGGTGTAGGGTCAGGTAATGTTAAAATAGATCTTTAACTTCGAAAACATGACTTCATCACTTGAACTTAACAGGAGCAGCAAGATCAGTAGAGATATTTATTTGAAATAAATTCATAGCTACTCTTCAACACCATTAGAGTGAAATCATAGCGGATTCATTTCAGACTCTTATACTAATTAACCCCATAATTTAGCAATGAATAATTCATCAATGGATAGTAGAATATAATTTGACACTAACTCATGAAATAATTTTCAATACCATACCTGTCAAACCAGGATCATTTTCTGCTATTGCAATTGCAAGATTTAATAAATGCTCATATCAAGCAGTAGTTTCAAAATTTCTAAAACTGCTGTCACAAGGACCTGAATGCCATTGGATTAAAACTCCTGAAACATATAACTGTTCAACCTACTTCCCCCCCCCCCCCACACACACACACACACACACACACACACACACAACCTTATTGAGGGAGAAGCAGTATAGACGATGGATGGACTTTTATACCTTATTCTTTGTTATAATATTAAAATATTTAACTGATGTCTAATATATATATATTCCAAAATATACTAAAATAACAATTTTCTTATTTATTTCAGAGAGTAGTTAAGCACCAAGCTGGGAACTGAAATGTGGCTCTTCACCAAAAGTTAGTCGGTATAGAAAGTAACACAGTGGAAAAAACGCTATTAAAATTACATTTGAACAAAAATCAAGATTTATTCAAGCGAATATAGGCATGAAATGCACGAGCGTCCACCAAGATAAACCTTGCAGCGTGTGGGAATAGTCAAAAAAGTAAAGCACCGAGCAAATGTTGCTATTATTCCATAAATTATCGCAAGGCTAAGAAAACTTGGACAGCCCTATCTGAACACAGCAAGCGAACCCCCGACCCGCTGTGCATCATTTTCTGATACTACAATGCAATAACACTCAACTTATGGAACCGGTCTTATTTATATTTATTTTTAAAATGCAGGCCTGTATGTATTTACTGATTGTTATTAATGTACTTCAAACAAAAGTCCAGTAATGAATAGCTAGTACATGCATATATTTTGTATTTATTTATTCATTCATTTATCTTTCTTTCGTTTTAGAAACTTTGTTTAGACAATTCAACGACTAATACATTTCAGCGAATTCACACTTCACATTGAAATTGACCCTGGCTGTGGGCATTTCTCTTTTCTTTCCTCGCCAGCCACAAAAACTAACCTGCTGATTGACCATTTCCTGGAGGGAGGTACCATTGACATCATTTCAAATCTCCGAACTGTCCCGTTTGAACTCTCCTTAATTTACCTTGGCTATAGACCTGTTCGGAAGCGCCACACACACAATGGATTTACTCTGAAAACTTGAAGGATTTGTAACTTCCATCTTTCTGTCGAAGTTGTAATCAAAGGCGAACTTCACGAGGACTCCATACAGATTTTGGTAAGGTTGACAGAAATTGATTAATAGGTCAGCTGATCTGGAGTCTATCCGGAGTAGCTCAACTTTAGCGTTAAGCTTTGACATAGCGAGACTGAAACAAGAAAGACTGTACTCGTTCAGCAAGAAAAAATTCTGATAATACTGACGTGGGGGCACATCAACCTGTTTTGTGAACTTGGCAAATACAGGCAAATCTACAATTAAACGCAGAAAGTAGTTTATCAAACGCATGCCTTTCATTGGTCATTTTGGATTAGAACTTATTTTTGTAAACGTGTCTACATCAGTGTAAATTGGAGATCATACATTGGGCGCTCGCAAATTCATTGGAGCGATAATGTCATTTGGACAATTCATTCATCGTTTAAGGTACCGAGTTGGAACACAAAGCCTTTGGGCCAAACTGGGTGAAGACAAACCATTTGCAATGAGATTTATCCCGAACCAAACCGCGCATGTTTTTTAAACCATCTGAATTACTTGCCGGCTGTGCCTGTTGGGGTATTACTACATTGCTTTCGAACCCAATACTTGGTCACCGATGGAGTTGCGTAGGCTTTCAGCTGAAAAGTATAAAAAATGAAAATAACGAGCAAAAAGAACAACAGTACGCGTGGGCATACTCAAATAATAAACAACAGTACTTGAACTGTTCCTAAGAGGGCATGTGTAAGATGCTCGTCAGTAATTATCTTACGGATCACGTGACTTAAATTGAACCACGAGAGCAAATGGCTACATTAAGGCTGAATGAACTCACCGTAGTATGTCTTGTTTATTTATTTTTTTTCAGTTATTCTCAAGAACTTTGATTCGGTCAACTTGGGGTCACATGATTTTTGGATTGGCCTTAATTGGGATGAGTCAGCTGTTAAGTACGGTTAAGCTAAAATATGGAACATGTCTGTGGCTGCGGAAAGGTGTTTCGCATGTCTATTTCATCCAGTAGCCATGTTTTTATTTTTTTTTTGATGATTTTAAATATGTGGAAAAGTGTCTGCTACTTGGTAGCTTCACAATGACTGGCATGGTGGCCTGAACAAGAAAATATGCTGTAAGTGACAACTTGTACAGCAATATTGTACCTCCAGATTTTTAACACATTTAACTGATTATTCTTTAAAATTAATAATTAATCTAATCTTTCTTGGAGTGTAAATGTATTGCATCGAGCCTCTAACCTTAAACAAGTTGAGGGATCACTTGCTCTATTGAGTGACTACTTAGCCATAAGTGAGCTATTTATGCCATGAAAATTAAATATCCATATCTTTCACAATGGATAAATTTATTGAGACAGTGCAGCTTTTCGATTCAACATCATAGTTTTGTTCTTTAATTTTTCATTATCCACGAGATGTCATTAAATGACCAAGTGCCCATGGTTTCCCGATGTATAAAAACTAGATTCAGCAGGTCTCTAATTTGATTAGTTAGGGCATGTTTACCTGATATAATGTGTCTCAACAGGGCAAATAATTCCTTCAAACAAAAAAAATCACAATTCTGAAAAATGTGCAGCTGGGTTAAAATCTGGTTGTGCAACTGTTTTTGGAAACGGAACCACATGTGAGGTAGTACCCTGGGATTTGTCCTACCGACCTTGACCAATGAATTAATATTTTCTGCAACACATTTGCAAATAATTTACTGCAAGCAAGGTTATCAGGGATTATGGAAAAAGCAAGTTTAATTTGACTTTCTAGAAACAATTTCAGTTCAAGCTGTGTACACACAATTTTTATGATCAGCTGAATATGTTTTGTATTATATTTGATTTTGGGCCAAACCTATGAACACTTGTTTTCATCACCTCTGCCTAGGAGGTTGTGTCATTGGTTTTATTTGTTGGTTCGTTTGTTTGTTTGGTTGGTTAGCAAGATTACACGAAACCTAATCGACAAATTTTCATGAGAATTTTACCAGAGGTGGACCTTGGCCTGACTTGGGGATCATCAGGTTTTGGAAGTGATCTGGCTCCAAGATATTTTTGAAGGATTGTCCATTATTGCTAGCGAAGGCAAATTTTTACATTTTCACATCTTCACAAATGCATCATATTTGAAGTGAGAAAAATTGCCAGGCAATTATCTCAATGATGTCAAGAAAAAATCACAAAAGAATATACAACCCCAATTCTGAAATAGTTGGGACAAAGTGTAAATTGTGAATAAAATCAAAACGCAATAACTTTCAAATCACACCAGCCAGTATTTTATTCACAATAGAACAGAGATAACATAGCAAATGTTCAAACTGAGAAATTTTACAATTTTATCCACAAAATGAGCTCGTCAAATTTGATGGCTGCTACAGGTCTCAAAAAAGGTGGGACAGGGGCCTGTTTACCATGGTGTAGCATCCCCTCTTCTTATTAACACAGAGTGGAAACGTCTGGGCATTGAGGAGACAAGTTTTTTGAGTCTAGCCATTGGAATTTGATCCCACTCTTGTTTAATACAGGCGTCCTGCTGCTGGAGAGTTTTGGGTCTCCTTTGACAGACTTTTCATTTAATTATGCGCCAAATGTTCTCAATCGGTGAAAGATCAGAACTGCAGACAGGCCAGTTCAGCACACGGACTCTTCTACTATGAAGCCATGCTGTTGTAATAGCTGCAGTATGTCGTTTTGCATTGTCCTACTGAAATACACAAGGCCTTCCCTGGATATGTTGCTCTTAAACCTTTATATACCTTTCAGCATTCATGGTGCTTTTTAAAACATTCAATTGTCCCACACCATATGCAATAATGCATCCCCATACCATCAGAGATGCTGGCTTTTGAACTGAACGCTGATAATAGGAGGCGCGGTCTTTCTCCTCCTTAGCCCGGAGGACACCACCCCCATGATTTCCAACAAAAATGTCAAATTTGGACTCATCTGACCACAGGACACTTTGCCACTTTGCTACAGTCCATTTTAAATGAGCCTTGGCCCACAGAACGCGGCAGCGCTTCTGGATCATGCTCGACAGTAGCTTCCTTTTTACATGATAGAGTTTTCGGTGGCATCTGTGGATGGCACGGCGGACTGTGTTTACTGACAGTGGTTTCTTGCAGTACTCCTGGGCCCATTTAGTAATGTCAATGACAGAATCATGCCGGTGAGTGAAGCAGTGGTGTCTGAGGGCCCGAAGATCACGGGCATCCAGTAAAGGTCTTCGGCCTTGTCCATTACGCACGGAGATTTTTCCAGTTTCTCTGAATCTTTTGATGATGTTATGCACTGTCGATGATGAGACCTTCAAAGCCTTTGCTATTTGACGTTGAGGAACATTGTTTTTAAAGTATTCCACAATTTTTTTTACGCAAGCCTTCACAGGTTGGAGAGCCTCTGGCCATGTTTACTTCTGATAGACTCAGCCTCTCTAAGACATCCCTTTTATAGGCAATCATGTTATACACCTGATGCCAGTTAATTTAATTACTTGCTAAATGTTCTTTCAGCTAATTCTCTTATATATTAATTGCTTTTTCATCCCTTTTTTTGCCTGTGTCCCAACTTTTTTGAGACCTGTTGCAGCCAGAAAATTTGAAATAAGCTCATTTTGCGGATGAAAAAGGAAAATGTCTCAGTTTCGACATTTGAAATGTTAACTATGTTCTATAATAAATAACATATTGGCTGATGTGATCTGAAAGTCATTGCATTTTGATTTTATTCACAATTTACACTTCGTCCCAACTATTTCGGAATTGGGGTTGTTGATTTGGACACCTTTCTGAATTCAGGGACTCAAAATTGGGGTGCACACACTTGCGTCGCAATTGTAAAGTGACCAAGAGACATAGAGACTTCCAATTACCAAAAAATTATTGCTGAGATGTATATTAATGGCAGATGTGGCTGTTGGAAAATGGGGGGATTGTTCAGCCTTGTCAAAGGTTTGTCATCTAGGATCGCTCTTGGAATAGAATAGGACGGTGAGTTGCTGTGGATATTGCATTATGTTTTAAGGTTAATTCGGGAGCACATGCATAATGGAGCAATTGATGGGCAAAGCAGATATAGGAAGATATAGGATTGGAACCATTTTTTTCTAGTTCTGGTATTAGAATCAATGTTATTGTGATCATTTTTATTTCTAAGGGCAAGAGGTGAATTATCGGAGAATGTATGCTTTCATAGCTGAAATTTTCAGTTGGCCACACAGTTGTCTTTTGGGTCATTGCATGCCAGGTGGAAACACCCATAGGCCATCATGGTCTTGGATTTTACTTTACCTTTGTCTATTTGTTCATTTTGGCCCAAATAATCAATATCTCTGATTTTTTTTCGCAAACTGCCCTCTGATATTGGTTTTATGGACCTCTGAAGAAATGGTCTGTAGGGGGCGCTTTTCAAAGCATGCTGTAGAAAAACCCTTATATCTCCAGCCCTATTACTGATACAGGTCTGAGGTTTTGATGGATTTGTAATATGAGGCTTCCTCTAGCACCACCATCATTCACAATGGTTGTATCTGTTCTTGTTTCCATGGATACTGTTTAAATTTTGGCAAATTTGAGATTTTTTCCACTTTTTGGACCCTTATTACTCACCAATTACTGGTGATACTGAAGAAGCGACAAAAGAAACTTTTTATTTCAAATAGATCGTTGACACTTTTATCAAAAAATTAAAGCAGAACATAATAGTTTATCAGATTAACCCTTTCAAAGTTGCTTACAACAGAAAAAGTCACGAGTTCAAGGGGTTTGTCCATCCCGGGGAAAAGTTTCATCTTTATGAATTTGCACCTGTTGCATGCAGTAGCGTCACCAGACTTTTTATTCTGGGGGTACACAAGGGGGGCACAACAGTTTGATGAGGGGGCATTCAATTTATTATGTTGACTGGGGAGGTGGGGGAGGTGGGGGGGTCATCTTCATTTTCTTGACTGGGGGGGCACGCGAGTGACATGCGCTTTATTTATTTATTTACGATCTTACATGGGGGGCACGAGATGTCTGTGGGGGGGCACATGCCCCCTGGCCCCCCCTTGGCGACACCACTGGTTGCATGTCAGATGACCTGAACTATACTGGAAAACACCATCGGTCCAGTAGATAGGCTTTTTTCACCACGAAAAAAGGACACAAAAAGTGAAAAATCTCAAATTTGCCCAAATTCAGTTTCCATGGAAACCAGAACAGATACAACCATTGTAAATGATGGTGGTGCTAGATGAAGCCCCATATTACAAATCCATCCATTGAGTTTCTGTAGCATCACATCAGTGGTTTCCATGGCAACGGCTGTTTTAATGAATATATAGATACTTAGAGAAACACAGTTATTGAGATGACTTAACTGTGCTTGGTTATAATTTCAGCTGTAATGTGAAGGAAAAAACACTCCTAATGTCACTACAGAGCTTTTTTTCCAGCTTTCTATGTTCTAGTATTGATTTTGACCCCCCTAAATAAATTTTGGCGGGAAACGGCTAATTAAATATGCATATTTTGATTAACTCATATTCAGGGGTACATATTGCAAAAAGAGCTCTGTACAGACATAGATCATCACAAAATGAAGAAAACTAGCAAATATGAAGTTAATTGGATGTGCAGTTGCTGAGAAATCTGTATTTTCTTGTTGAAAATCTGTAATTTTAGAAAAACTTGATTTTAGTTCAGCAGTAATAATGTGATCGAAGTTTGACAGTAATGTTCTCAGGAGGAATACATTTATTTTGTTTTTTGTAGTTTTTAGGATTTTTTTTACCTCCTTAAAAGGCACCAGCCTCATAAGTAACTCCCTCGACTTCAATCAATGTTTCTTCCCTAGTTTTACGTGCTTGTTTTTTTTAAGTTCTAGTGCACGTTTTTCACTCTGTTTCACAAAAATTGAAAAATTGAAAATTTTGAAATTGTAAAATTCAAATGGCCATATCTTGAAAACTATTTGACCGATTTTGACAAACAAGGTAGTGTTGGAAAGGGAATCACACAAGCATTCCAAATCTGCTATTTTTAAACTCATACTGGTAACTCTGGGTGTGATGAATAATTGACCTATATTTTGACCTCAAAATTGACCTTGAGGGTCGCGTGACCTTGAATTTTTTTTAACACCATATTGTACCCTGATGAGGTATCTACAACATATCAAAAACTTGGAAACACATTATTTTTTGTTTTTCAGCAATATCCAATTAAATCTGATATACCCTTGCTGAAATTCAGGTCTGTGTACACAAAATATACTTCATACATACTTATCCCTACAGTTGAGTTCTATTAAGTGTAGCCTTGTTCCATGTATGGTCAAGTAATGTTTTTTACCTTGATAGCTTGCACACTTTCTAGTGAAAATCAAATTTAAATCCCACTATTGAAGTTGCTCCTGGAAGTGTAATCCCACTTGGTTCAGTTTATTCAGAATTAATTTGCCGAACTGGACAAACTTTTGGAATTTTCATCAAGTCACTGCAGCTGAGAGTATATTGCCTTGATGAGGATGATGTAAGTGATGGTGTGTCAATAACACACAGAATATCCACCTCAGGTAGCCAACAAATGTCATTCCGTGATGGCCAGTGTTTTGATTGATGTGTCTCCTAATACAAACAAACTGTAAACAAGATTTATTGAAGGAAGGCATCCTGAATAAAATGAAGATATACATGTACTTACATTTTTAATGCTCTCAGCTGTTTACAAATACTAAAAATTGAAATTGAGAGTTGAAGTTCCTTTGCCTAACTTCTTAAGCATGCTGTGATGACTAATTATAAGGGACCACCACTTCCTAGTCCAGAGAGTCACATATGGGGTAAGGTTACTGTCAAAAGTTTCGTGCGTGTACACATAAAAATCGTGCACGTATTAAAAATGTGTGCGTGTTAGTCCATAGTTGTGCATAAATAAAAATTTTGTAAACTCTTGTTTAAGTCAAATCACGCATAGATTATGCAGTGTATAAATTCTCTGTGAGAAAACAACTCATAAAGTTACAACTTCACTAAATTACAAGTACGGATTGCAGTTCACGGACGTCGAATCTGAATAGAGTGAAATAACTGTCAAAACTACGTCACGAGGTCACGGGCATTATGTATCGATGGAAGATACCATCGATTCTACAAACTGCGCATGTGTCAGAAATTCGACCGTGGGTTCAATTCAATGAGTGTATATAGAACGTGTCTGTTCTGTTCTTTAGCTAGCTGGCATTGGTTTATATGATCTGTTGTGGGTATTGTGCGGAGAAATATCGATTCCATTAAAGTTAATTGTTTGAAATATCACGTGGCATGCTGGTTATCAATCAACTCAGCTATGCTTGCCATCGCGTGCTGATTGTGCCAGGCAACCTTTGAAACGGTTACAATATCAAAATTGATTAAATCCACGCGTTGGCTTTTAGCTAGCTAGCATGATTACAAACACTCCCACCAAATTAGCTTGCTACCTAGTACAGCTAAAACCCATCTCTCCGCAGCATACCCATTTCAGAATGAGTCCGATCTGCTGCCAACATTGCCTGCTACTCGCCATTGATCGTTCGCGATGAAAATGCCAATGCATCACACTGCTTGCTCCAATAATGCTTGAAAGACACACATGCCACTTAGCTAACGTTAGAAGAACATTGATCAATAATTTAAATAGATCGCTCAAAAATGTAAATGAGCATCAGGTTAGATGCTGAACGAGCGTGGCTGAGTAACTTAGCCAGCCAGCCAGCTAACGTTTATGGTCGCTTCGCGTTGAACTATAGCCTGTACGATATCTGATTTCTACTTGAAGCACCAATGGAGCCCCAATTAGCTAACATGAGCTGGTCAAATGCGTGAACGCAGTGCAGCCATTGTTAACCGCGAACATTATCACCGTCCCCAACGTTTTCAATCTATTGCCTTTTGTTAAAGGTGGCAGGAAGAGTGAGATAATGAATGCGCGGTCAAGAAAACGAGCAAAATTCTCTTAAGTGTATCGGACTGATTTTGATAAGGTGGTCCAACCTGACTGGAAACGGGGCCATAGTGTTGCCTACACCGATGAGCTGAAGCCTTTATTATCAGCATAATGTGTGCGAAAATTCCTTAGTGCAATAATTTGTCCATTTTAATATTTAATATGAATGTTAATTTTAATAAATCGGCATAAGCCCGTTTTCAGATACACCGTCTGGGCGTAAGATTTGGGTTGGATGCACAAATAAAAAGGCGGAAGTATCTTTCACCTCGAACTTAACAATGACTGCAACCTGAGATGTGAATAACTAATGCTCCTGTATCATGAACAGCACGTGCAATCATGCGGCATACGTGATAATTCCTCCAAACTTGAAAGAACCAACCCCTATAGTATTTGAAACGAAAATTCTCATAGGAAAGGAAACGGGGCAAGGGCAGAGATCGAAATCCACCAGCTTAACATTGTGAATTCTAAGGCACGAAGGAGGTCTAACAAGCTAGCAGCACGTTAGCTACAGCTTTAAACTGGGAATCAGGACTGCACAGTGACCTTTAACTAGCTAGCTAGCTTAGGGCACGTTTCTCCAAGGCCTCGCTGTTAACCATGTCACTAACATTATGTCAGCAACTTACATAGTTTTTACTTACAGACTGTAAATGGTTCCAGCAATGCAAGGTAGCAATAGTGCTTTCACGCATTAATGTTAGCTGTGGAAAAAGCCCAGCTACCATACTGAAAATAGAAGGCAGCGTTCGCATTTGCTGAACTCCAAGACCATAGTGCTGGTTGATAGCAATGCACCTCGCTGATATGAGAGAACGGCACGTTATACTTCAAACCAAACGTCCAGAAAAAATGTAAACCCGACAGTGACAACAGTCTGTGAGAATTATACGAACCGAGTGAGAAACTAGTGGGATGGATGCTAGCCAGCTTTTCAGCAGGGATACGGGCAAGCTCCAGAGAGCTAGACTGATGGTTTGAATTCAGTTTGGTGCGCTACATTACAAGGGAATAAATATCTCGCTAACGTTAAAGTTAAATTCACTACCAGTTTGAAGTGTGACATGACCACAGTAACGCGTTCGTGTTGTGATCCTCATTCCAACCGATTGTAAAAACACACAGAGGCTTTCCCTGTTAACGGTTGGTTGCGTACCCATTAGGCTAGCTAGGACAGCGCAAGCATCCTTAGATATGATTAATACCATGCCCATTGGCACAAAACCGCTTAACGGCCATGTTCCCCGTGGGCTATTCACCAGTACCACGCGTTTGACCATTCAGAGTCAGATGTGAGGCATATATTGACCAATCAGTGCCTTAATCGTTGATTAAAAACAACTCCTTATAACTTCGTTCTCGAAAAGTGTCAACCAAAATTGCGCCTCGATTCATTTTTTAATATGTATTCCAGTACTACTTAAGAAGGCAATTCGATTGTATGCTCTTTAAATAACAAAAAAATGACAGGAATTTTTCCATTATAGTCAATGGGAAATTGAGAGGTGCGGTGCACTGGACGCCATATTGGTTTCTTCAACTTTTCTCTCCGACAGCCTCTCCGGTTCTATATACACTCATTGAATTGAACCCACGGTCGAATTTCTTACACATGCGCAGTTTGTAGAATCGATGATATCTTCCACTCAATACATAGTGCCCGTGACCTCGTGACGTAGTTTTGACAGTTATTTCACTCTATTCAGATTCGACGTCCGTAAACTGCAATCCGTACTTGTAATTTAGTGAAGTTGTAACTTTGTGTTGTATTCTCACAGAGAATTTATACACTGCATAATCTATGCGTGATTTGACTTAAACAAGAGTTTACAAAATTTTTATTTATGTACAACTATGGACTAACACGCACACATTTTTAATACTTGCACGATTTTTATGTGTACACGCACGGAACTTTGACAGTAACCTTACCCCATAGTCACAGTGCATCGCTAATTGCACAAGAATTCTCAGAAAATGGCTGGACATATGAATTTTAATTTTGAATTACTCTATAACTAAAAATAATATGTTTCTAAGTTTTTGATATGTTGTAGATGCCTCATCAGGGTGCAATTTGGCTTTAAAGAAATTCAAGGTCATGTGACCCTCAAGGTCAATTTTGAGGTCAAAATATTGGTCAATAATTCATCACACCCAGAGTTACCAGAATGAGTTTAAAAATAGCAGATTTGGAATGCTTGTGTGGTTCCCTTTCCAATTTTGAGCAAAATTGCACATGGTGAGGTTTAGCTCATTGGGTGATTTGACATGGAATGACCCTTATGCCAAGTTCCATAAGAATGGAGGCAATTCCTTGTTGGCCATCATTGAAAGTCACCACACTCATAGCTGTTCCAGCCTTGAAGACAGTGTTCATGATGTATGTTTCCTTCGGAACACGACTCTATATTATGGACTATTTGAAGGACCACTTCATGTTCTTACCCCAACACTAAAATTTTGAACCAAAATCGGCATTTTGCTTAGCTATAGGTCCCTTTAGTCTGAACAACTACTAAGTTTTCTTTCGATTTTTTGATAGAAATGGCAAGAATCTCCCTGAAATAGAAGGTTCCTGGCATCAGTGGATTGCTCCCTCCAACTATTAGCGAGTAATTAGGATTGAAAAAGTGGAAAATATTTTTGTGAACCCCAACTTTGACCTTAATTTCCATGGCATTCACCATTGATGCAAGCAACCTTTCAGATTGTCAGCCTAGAGCAAGGTTCTTGTCAAGGATCAAGCCACCTTCCAGATCTGTATCTGTCATAGAATCAAAGATATAAGACTTTTTCTACAGCATGTTTTGAAAAGCGCCCCCTTCGGGACATTTTTTCAGAGGCCATTAAAATCCATACCGGGGGGCCGTTTGTGAAAAAATTGGAGATACCCATAATTTGAGTTCAAATGAACAAATATACAAAGTTAAAGAAAAATCTGAGACCATAATGGCCCAAAAGGTACTTTAAGCGTTTCCACTTGGCATGGAATGACCCTTTTGAAAAATTTTGAAGTATTTAAGCCGGCAGAAATTATTCAGCCTTGATTTTGAACCTTTCTTCATAATACTTATCACCAATAAGTTCACACATTTAAGGGTATCATTGCTGGTAATGGCTTTACTTCGTGTCGGTGTGATAACTAGAAGTTTTTTTTGGAGGAATCCAATAAAATGTCATGTGTTCATTCATGGTACATAGAGGAAGGGCCCTATTGTTTTGTGTGACCCTCCAACCTTTCCGGTAGTACGTCCACCAGGCCAAACTGAGCATTTCCAAATGCAATAACTCAAGCAATTTTCGTGGGAATCACGTCACACCTCTTGTGATCATTTCTGGTACCTAGAGAGGGGCTGTTATTGATAATTGTCACCCTATGACCTTTGCTGTCGTAATAACTGTTGACCAAATTTAATTTTTAAAAATTGCAACTACTCAAACAGCTGTAAAGGGCTATATATGAATTTGAATCCGCCCAAGTCTAAGAGCCAATTTTTGAGAAGTTCAGACAGTCAGAATTGTTGACCCCCCTGGGTTTGGCTAATATTTTATTCAGTGTTTCCCATACATTGACGAGATTATGGCGGCCCGCCATAATCTAATTTACCCCCGCCATTGTCTCAATATGCGCAATTGCCACGTGTTGATCATAGATGCGCACGTTTGGGGGAAAAAAAAACCAAAAAAATGGAGAAATAGGAAAGGTACAGGAAGACGCGTAATTTTCGCAATCCCCCCCCGCTCAACAAAATGAGAATGACCCCCCCCAGACATCGGTCTGCCACCACAAATGTGCCCCCTTATTCTCCAAAAATTCTTTGGGAAACACTGTTATCTCTGAGATGGGTATGGTACCCAAACTTCAAATCCAGAACCGTTCCTCTATTGACCCCTTCTGGCCCGAGCTACAGCGACCCCTTTTTTGGGCCCTTATTGGCTGACTTAACAAAATTGCTAGTTTCCACCTCTCTAGTTTTGAACCTCAAAGGTGTCACAGGTTAAAGTACAATGTATATTGAGAGTGAGTCTATAGGGAGAGTAGAGTTCTATAATGTAGTTATTCACCTGGGCCATCCTTGAAGTGTGCCAATAGGGGGCGCTCAAAATGCTCAGAGGCATTTTTTTCCCCAAAATTTATCATGGTTAGTTTTGAAACTTAAATGATATCCCAGGACATTTTTTGTGGGGATGTTTGAGTTGAAAGGTACTTTATTTAAATCCATTGTTATTTTGTTGGGACAACCTTGAAGTTAGGAGAAAAAAGGGCCTAAAAAGGGTCACGGACAAAAAAAGGTCATTTTGGGACCCTTTTTCTCAAAACTTCAAAAGGGTAGTCAAAAACTTAAACTTAAGCACAAATGAGAGCCATAGACCTAGATATTAAAATGAAACAACAAAACAGCTGGGATCTTGTCTGATGTGTTTATAATTAACAAAAACAAATTTCTAAAAATAGCATCTAGGCAGCATAACTGTTGACCTCAATGTTCACCTATATGTAGGGTTAGATTTCTTCCTTCATCTCAATTCCAAACCAGGATTTTTCTTTTTGTTTTTGTTGTGATTGAGCAAGGTCAGTCATGTCAGTGCACTTGGGTAAACAAGCAGGTCACAGGGTGCAAATTATACCAGTACCTGTCATTGTCTTTGAACTTTGCTCATTTCACTGGAAGCAGTCAGAGTGACTGCTAGTCCTTCTTGTCCATTTCGATTGACAAAGGGCCAAGGTAAGTATATTGTTCCCATTTACCCTATTTTTCTGATGCATTTGTAGTTTACTTTTGCGTTTGCAGTTTCCTTTACAGAGTGCTCTGAAAGTCTTAGATGAATAAAACAATGAAAATCCTATCTTTTGTATGGCTCAACAAAACTCGCCCTCTTCAACTTAATAGCCAATTTTTGAGAAGTTCAGGCAGTCAGAATTGTTGACCCCCCCTAGATTTGGCTGATATTTTATTTCTGAGATTGGTATGGTACCCAAACCTCAAAACCCAAACCATTCCTCTGTTGACCCCTTTTGTCTCGAGCTACAGCGACCCCTTTTTTTAGGCCAATTTAACAAAATTGCAAGTTCCAACCTCTCTAATTCTGAACTTCAATGGTGTCCCAGCTCAAAGTACCTTTGAAGTTCAGAGAAAATCCGTGACAAATTAAGAAAAAAAATGGTTTTGAGCATTTTGAGTGCCCCCTATTGACAAACTTCAAGGGTGCCCCAGGTGGATAACTGCATTCTGGTAATCTGCCCTCCCTATAGACCCATTTTCGATAAACTTTGAGCTGGGACACCATTGAAGTTCAGAATTAGAGAGGTGGGAACTTGCAATTTTGTTAAATTGGCAAAAAAGGGCCAATAAAAGGGGTCGCTGTAGCTCGGGACAGAAGGGGTTGACCAAGAAACGGTTTTGGTTTTGAGGTTTGGGTACTATACCCATCTCAAAAATAAAAATCAGCCAAACCCAGGGGGGTCAACAATTCTGATTTTGCCTGAATCTCTCAAAAATTGGCTCTTAATCAGTTGTTCTTTGTCCCATGACCCAGACTTCCACAAAATATTGTTGAAATGGATTGGAAAATTTGAGATATATTATTAGATATTTGGCAAACAACCAAACAGACAGATGGACATGGGTGATAACCTCTGCTCAACTTCGCTAGCGGAGGTAATACTCAGAGTTTTTATGGGAATCATGCCAAATCTTTTTTGATTGCCCCTGGTCTATTGATGTGATGTCAGTGAACCTTTAGCCTTCCCTGTGGCACCACCACAAGGCCAAACTTTTCATTTTTGAAAATGCAAGAACTCAAATAGTTTTAATGGGAATCCTGTCAATTTTGCTGTCAGCATTCCTGGACCATAGAGGAGGAACCTTATCAATTTTAATGGCTCTATTATTTTTACTGTAGTGCCACCATCAGGTGAAACTACATTTATATTCAATAAGTCAAATGTTTTAATGGGAATCAGATCAACTTTGCTGTGAATATTGTGGTGTGTAAAAGAGCAATCCTATTGTTCCGGTGACGCTATGACCATTCCTGTAGCACCACCCTCAGATCAAACTTAACTTAACAAACTTAACAAAAATTAGTCAAAATATTTTTATGGTAATTGTCCAAAATTTGCTGTGAATATTCCTGCGGCCTAGACTTGTTCTCCTGTTGATTTTTTTGGCCCCTATACCCTTTCCCGTGGGACCAGTGTTAAACCAAACTGAGTTTTGCCTATGGAGGGAACAGTTTTGGGAATGTACCCTGCTGTTGTCCATGGACAGTATTTGTCTAGTTTTAAGCATGTGTTAAGCATGTTAAGCATGTGCTTGCTCATCTACATCAGGCAGGATTATTTGCAGCTTTGCTTTGGCATATTTTTTCGATTGTTCTTTTGATGCATTTGATGCATTTTGATGCATTTGATGCATCCAGAACTGTTGGTGTAAGATATTGAGAGCTGAACTCATTAACCAATAAGCAATTGTGAGCCAAAATATTATCCCCCTTCTCTAACAAATGTTACCATATAATCATCTAATTGTGTTTTCTCTTGCTTTTGCAGACATGATTCAGAGACAAGAAGTGGTGCGCTCTGTGCTTGCGGAGCTGCAGGATGCCACAGAATGCGTGGGACTGGGGCCACTTGTTAGAGTGGCTTTGGAAGTGGAACAAGCTTTTGCAACTTTTCAACTCCCTGGGTCAATCTGCAGAGAGTTCCCAGTCAAGCTGGACATTGACCAGGTAGCGCACTGCCTCTACCCAGAAGATGCCCCAGGTGACTTGTTCCCTGCAGCCTGTAAAGGAGAGGGAAACCTGCTTTTTGATGCTGCCAGCATACTGCTTGTGGGGAGCACTGATCTCAGCCTTGAGCTCCAAGTCAGGACAGTTGTGGAGATGCTGTTACGGAAGACTTACTACCTGAACGGGATGATTGACTCTAAAGTGATGCTACAGGCTGCCCGGTTTTCCCTCTGCACTGAGGAATCAGCGGAGATGCTCCGTCTGCCCATGGCTGTACTGGAAGCCATTTTTGATGCAGATATCAAAGCCTCCTGTTTTCCTGGCTCCTATGCCAATATGTGGCATGTCTATGCTCTGGCCTCTGTCCTAGAATGCAATATCTACTCCATCTATCCCATGTACAACCTGAAGATTCGGCCATACTTCAACCGTCTAATACGGCCGAGGACCTGGCCACATGACTCTGAGCCCATGACCCTTCACATCATGTGGTCAGGTGAGCTTGAATCCATGACTGTCTTTAAGCCGCACCATTTTGTGGCCTTAATCAAAGCCGCTGATGTTCAGATGGGAGGTTACAACGATGAACAGCAGGTTCTTCCACTACAAACCCTTGAATTGTTGAATCAGGATCCTCAACTTTCTTACTCCAGTCTCAAAGACCGGTACAACATCACAAAAAGCACATTCTACAGGTGGAAAAGGCAGACTCAAGAGCATCGGAAAAAGGCTGCTGCCAGGTATGAGGCCAAACATTTCCTACAGGCCTGCTACAATGAGGGAAGACTCTTGCCACTTCATCAATTTAAGGCATTCTTCCCCGAAATTTCCCGCTCCACATACTATGCTTGGAAGCATGAGTTGCAGTTCTCTGGTGGAAACTGCACAATGACGTCAAATGTAGATGAAACGGCATCCAGAGAGAGCTTTGAGCAGGATTGTTGGTCATCCCCGGAGAGTGATCTCCAGCGTCACCATGACAGTGTTTCTAGCTTCCTTATGCCTAATAATGAGAAACTGGGGGCGGACCGAGCCCAGAATTTTGCCTTCATGCAAGAAGCAAAGAAATGTTTACAGAGCTGCATTGCAGCAAACACTTCATTCCCATATAGGAATTTCAAGAGAAGATTTCCTGGTATCTCAAGGTCAACATACTACAACTGGAGGAGAGAGGCTATGTTGGCTAACCCAGGGTATAAAGACACTTTTGGGAGCAGTGAAGACAGCTCAGATGCCGACAAGATTCAGAGTCTTAGTGGTGAGTCCTCGCCAGTTCAACTTGAAGTTCATCGGCCGGGCCCCAGGGTAAAGTTTTATAGGCACAAAAACAAAGGCTTCCAACTCTCATTCCTTCATAAGAGGAAACAGAGGGATGAAGCTAAGAGGCTCGTTCAGAAGTCCAAAATCTCCCTCTCAAAATTTAAGCTGAAGTACCCCTCGATCTCATCCTACTCCTACTGGTTTTGGAAGAGTGGCTTCAGTCAAAAGCAGATCAGAAGTTTGGAAGATATGAAACCAGAATGGTCGAAGAGGATAGAAGGTCCAAAAGAGTGCACTGCAGGAAGCCAGAATTTGCTTCCTTTTCAAACAAAGGTGAATCATTTTGACACTCAGACCCTGAATCCTTATGACATCACAATTTCTGGGTATGCAGTCCCCAAGAAACAGATGCATGAGCAAGTGTTTGTCATGGATGTTGTGGCCTTAGCCAATTTCAAAGCTAAAGCTAAATTGTTCCTTCAACAACGTTTTGAAGAGAAGTCTTTCCCCACCTTCAAGGAGTTTAGGTCTTACTTCCCACTTACACCACGATCTACCTACTACATGTGGAAAAGGGCTTTGCATCATGGCCTACCGTTAGTTCATGGCTGATTTATTCAAGCAGAGAAGGGCTTTTATAGCAAACGAAGTTGGCAGTTTTCAAATAAATTTGAATCATTTTTTTCTTTTTCCCTCTCTTTTTTTTTTTTTTTTTTTTTTCAAGTGATGTCAGAAAACAAGCTGAACTTTTCAGCAGAGGACTGAATGATCTTTTTCAGCAATCCAGTGAAGATTAAAATGAAAATTGCAACTATTGCATCTTAGGCATGTCATCTTTGCCTCTTCTTAAGCCTTGCTTGTATTATGTGGACATTTGCATGAATTTGAATCAAGGCCATAAGCACCCCCATTCCACTAAATAGATCCAAAGTCCCTCTGAGTAAAAGACAGTTTGCAATCCAAGACCTTTTGGAATGACTGTTGCACATCTAGGTTTTTTTTTTTTTGTATACTAATTCATTTTTCTTTTCTGGTAAGAAGGTCAGATTTTTTTAAAGACTTCCATTGGTTTCCTTGTTTCTTTGCGCAAGTTTATTTCAATCAAATGCTGTTCTTCTTTCGAAGATTATTATTCAAGTCTCTGTTAAATTGCTCCTTCCCTTGTATTTAACTCAAAAATACATGTATGCATCACTGCAAATGAACATATCTTAATCAGCTTCCAAAGATATTTTGACACCTGAATTGCAATGCTTATCCATTTCCAACTGTTTACCACCTGAGTAGGTTGATCAGAATGAAGCTGTGAAAAAGCAGGTGTACACTGAAGATCCCATATTAGTCACAGTCCGTTCCAGCTGGAAGGGCACTGGGCCTTTCAGTGTTTTTTTTTTTTTTTTTTGGTACATAGAGTGAATTGATTTCAAACGGCACATTAGTTTTTAAGGTGAGTTTGCACAATTGAATTAAGTATCAAAGGAGCTATAAAAATTTGCATTGGCATTATATCACAGTAGTTATTGAGGTTGCATGCAAACTGTCTTGGCTTCACATTTTTGCATGTATTTGTGCCTCATGAAGATGCGCACACGAGGGGATCATACTTTTGTGCTCGTCCAAGAAATTATTCTTTTCAGCCTGTTTATATTCTCATGATTTTTTTATGCATCAATGATTTGAATTATATGGGGTTAAATTAATGTAGATTAATTTACAACTTATTCTAGACTATCTTTGCTTTATGGTTGCATTTTTTTAACTTTTATTTTTACTGTTGTGCTATTGTTTAGATTATTTATCTTGCCTTGCACCTTGATGAAGAGTTTGTTATTTTGCATTTGGATGAATCTAGTCTAGTAAACTGTAGTCTTTTGAGTTCATTTTATTTGTTATATATCTGTCTTCAGTTTGGTTGTTGATCATAATTGGTTGCCTGCATCTCTCCAGTATAGTAACAAGAAGAGTGTCTTCGCTTCACAAATTGGCTCTTGTTGGTAGCCCTTTTATCATTCCTAAGCAATGTTTCACGTTTGAATTGTTTTTGTCAGCTTGAGTATGTACACTACCGGTCAAATGTGTTAGGACACCCCGATTTTTCCATTTTTTTAATAGAAAATTATGCAGTTTAATGTCTCATTGTACTCTGGAATGAAAGCATAGACAAGATAGAACAAATTAACAATCAAAGTTAAAAAAGAAATCATGAAATCAATTTATAAACCAAAATGTATTCTAAACTTTTGACTCAAAGTAGCCACCTTTGGCAGATATAACGGCTGAACACACTGGTGGCATTCTTTCTACAATGGAAATCAAATATTCTTCAGAAAGTTCATCCCAACTCTGTTGCAGAAGTTCCCATAAATGTGTGGTACTTGTAGGTTGCTTTGCTTTCACTCTTCTGTCCAGTTCATCCCAAACCATCTCGATGGGGTTTAAGTCTGGAGACTGTGCTGGCCACTCCATGTTTTCAAGCTTACCATCTTGTTCTTCTTTCCGAAGGTAGTTCTGGCAGAGCTTGGACTTATGTTTTGGGTCATTATCTTGCAGTAGGATGAACCCCTGACCAACTAGGCGCATGGCAGAGGGTACTGCATGACGCTGCAGAATGCTGTGGTAGCCATTTTGGTTCAGGGTGCCTTTCACTCCATAAGTCACTGACCCTGGATCCAGCAAAACAGCCCTAGACCATCACGCTTCCTCCTCCATGTTTGACAGTTGACGTCACACACTGAGGAACCATCCTTTCACCTACTCGACGGCGTACAAAAAACCTGGGTAACCTTACCTTTTGTTTAAAACTTCTGAAAGTTCACCACTTACCTTTGTACCATTTCAAGCTATTCGTTGGACTGGAACTGCATAATTTTCAATAAACTGGAAAAATTGGGGTGTCCTAAAACTTTTGACTGGTAGTGTGTATATATATATTTTTTTTTTCCAATCAGGGTCGGTGTATGACTGGAAAGAGCAGATTACATGTATTCAGATAAATTGGAGAATGACTCTTGGCAAAGCAAGAAACCAATAAACCATCTGCTCTTATTCTCTTGTGCTTTGATGTCTTCAATTAAACTGGTAAATCGTCACGCTTCATTTCCCAGAATAAATAAACAATTGGACTTTTTCAGACTTCAAAATTGCTATTCAGTGCTGATCAATTTTACTTTAAAAGAGTTCTACCCTCCAAATTCATCCTCATTTGAAATGGTTTCTCAAGATGTTCACTTGGTAGCAGAGGAATTGCTGTTCAACTCTTTCATTTTGATGTTGTACTTTTCAGACATACATGGGGAAGGACATGATTGAATACAGTAGAACATTTCTAATAATGATGGTGAGAATGGTAATAATGTGGCCAGTGCAATTTTTATTTCTTTTTAGCTGAGACTGCAGTTGAACAGTTCATTGTGAGCGTATTTTGTGTGTGTTCTCTGTCACAGCTATTTTAATACTGTACATTTGCTGTAGGATGGAGCTACATGTCTTGTTAATGGGAATGAAATGCGTTGATACATTGTGGAAATGTCGCTGCTCAGTCGAGGTTGGGCTGCACGTAAACTTAAAAAAAAGAGTCCTCTCACCTGTCCCTCAGAGACGCAGAAACTCCCGGGATGTTCAAAAAGATTATCAAGGTATTATCTTGCGAACCAGCAGTTCTGTTCATTAAAAGAGCTTCACGTCACCAGTGTGGGTAATGCCAAAATAACAAAAGAATCTAAGAAAAGAGAACTACTTGCCTACCTAGAAATCGAAAGACATTCAACTTTCCTCCCTCACAGAACCAAGTGAAAATGAACCAAAGGGTCATTACATGCTAAGTGATCAAATGGCTCCCAGGTAACCATCTCAGATTTTGCTTAAAGTTTGTCAAAATAAACCTTAGGGTGCATAAGGAACAACTGAAAAATGTCAGGGTCCAACTCCCACCAGTTTGGATTTTATGGCCTTTCAAATTTGGGTGCCACGCTTACTTTTTAGAACGCAACTGTCTGAAGTGGTTTTGGGAGGTCAATATCTCCACAATGGAGAGTCCCAGTAGGCTGAAAATTGGTAATCTAACCAATTCTGGTGCAGTCTTTAGGTATCTGTGCTTAGTTTTATTATCTTGCACCATTTAGCAGTTGTGGGTTCCCAAAGAGAGAACTTTCGCAAGACGGACCTTCAGGCCCTGGGGGTTTTGAGGGACCCTGAGACCACACATTGTGAAATAACATCCATCTCTTTGCAAGGAAATCAAATATATGGGTACAGATCTATGAGTAAAAGGTTTATGAACCACCCTAAATAATGTGTTCATGGATTAGTGGGGGTCTAAAAAGGGTCCGCAATTGAAAATTGCCAAAAATGACCCCTCTAATGAGGGCTGAAAACCCATGTGGGACAGTGCCCAGCCTCGCTAACTTTTTAGCCTACCGGCCCTATGGGCCGATAAGCTATTGTCGTGGTGTGGCGTCCGTCGTCCGGAACATTTCTTATTTTTTTTTTTGCCTGATGAATTTTCGTGTAAATTTGTAATAACATACTACTGGACCATATGTCCTGACATTTTTTTTTCTTGGATTTTTGATTGAATCATTTTTGTCCGTTTTATGGGCCCTTGAAATTTCGGCTCCAATGTTAAAGATAGGACTGAGAAATTTTAAAAAATTATTTCTCAAAAACCGCGTGATAAAATTTTTTCTAAATCAGGCAATCAACTTACCTTGGTACCGTCAATGTACAGTGTGAGCGCCATTTTGATTGAATCGATGGAAGTGGGTCTATTGGGGGCGCTGTACTTTATGAATATGCAAGATGGCCTGTGGAGGCCAAATGGTTGCAGATAGAGATTAAGTTTGTATTACAGGAAGTCATATATGACCTACATTTTGGCAATATTAAATTTGACCACAGGGAATATATAAACAATGTTAAAAGATATGACTTGAAATTTCAAAAAAATATTTCTCAAAAACTGATAACTTTTTTTTTCTAAATCTGGCAATCAACTCACCTTGATACACTTTATGTACAGAGCGAGTGTCATTTTGATTGAATGGACAGAAGTGGGTCTAGTGGGGGCGCTGTGCTTTAACATTGGGTCTTATGGAGAATGGGCCAAATCGCCTGTGGAAGCTAAATGGTTGCAGATAGAGATTAAGTTTGTATTACTGACATATAGGAAGTAATATATAACCTATATTTTGGCTGTGTTAAAGTTGACCTCAGATGACCTTGAAAGGTCAAACTTGAGGTCAAGCAAAATGTTATAATTTTCAAAGGTTTCTAGGCTTGAAAATATTGAAGATTGGGAACATATGTGCATTGAACACTTGTAGGAAGTCATGTATGAACTTTCATTTGGTGGCTTTGAACTTGACCTTCGGCGACCTTCGAAGGTCAAACTTCACATGGTGAAATTTCAATGACTTCTATCACCAAAACTATTACAGATGGAGCTTAGGTTTGTATTGCAGGCATATAGGAAGTGATGTTTGAAGTTTCATTCGGTGACTTTGAACTTGAGCTTCAGTGACCTTGAATGCCCAAACTTCACAGTGAAATTTCAAGTTCATTTGCTGACCTCAACTTAACATTCAAAGTTCACAGTTGACATATTGAATACATATTGACATATTATAATGACTTGTATCACCAAAACTGCTTCAGAGCTTAGGAATGTATTACAGAAGGTTTTATAAATGTATATGAACTTTTATTTACTGACCTTGACATTGATTTTCATTGATTCAAATGTCAAACTTCACATGAAATTTCCATAACTTGTATCATTGCTATAAGACTGCTTGCCGGTAAGCTACAGGACCCTTGGTCCTATTTTTATTACTGGTTATCTGTTTATAAGCTACATTATTGCAAGTTTCCAGCATTGGTTCTCTCCTCCTGCCCCTCTTTCTTCCAGGTCAAAGTTTGCTGTTTTGGGGGTAAAAGGTAAAATCCAATGTACATGTAATGTACATAAAATGTACACAAAATATACATGAATCATACAATGTCATATTTTGAAATGAAGAAGCTTTACAGCTAGGTATATTTCTTGGAAAAGCTGGGACCAGTCTGCTGGCCTAAAGTTCTTAAAAGGGAATCCTCAAACATGTAGCTCTGGATGCAATGGTGATGCTATTCCATTTGTATTGGACCGCTAAAGAAGTGTGTAGTGCCATCCAAAAAGCGCCAGTGGGCTTGTAGGTTTTTATTTTAATTCAGTCCTATGATACCTCACTCGATTTATTCATCCAAGATCATGATAAATACTTTGTAGAATCTGGTGTCAATGCTGGATTAAAAACAAAAAAACTTTCACCTTCGCCAGCTCTTAAAGAATAATTTCAAATACCCTATGATGTGATGACTGCAATGGGTTACTACATTTCATTTACACCAACACGTGAGTGGTGGCTAGATATTAGGAAAATGCATTAAGTCAATATCTCATTACATTGGGAATCACATTGTCAAGCCCATTTGTAAGTTTAAGCTGAGGTTTTTTTTTTTTTTTTTCCTGAATTAACTGTTCTATTTCATTCAATAGTGTTATCATTCATTGCCTAGCCATATTGTCATTATTTCTGAGATTAAGTCATCAATTAAGCACAGAGTCTACAACACCAAGAGCTGATGTTAGGGTGGGTTTGATATCCCCTGCAACATTTGCTCCACACTAATGTTTGTGAGAGAGTAGTATTTCACCACTAGCTGGGACTAGCTCCCTTCTGTAGCATTGAGTGGACTGAAAGTGCGTTTACATTCTCAACCTGCTTTTCATTGGGATTCAAATGATCAGTGAAAGTGTTACATTGGCCCTGCTCCCCATGGTCCTTGAGGGGAGACCTGCTGGTTTTCCTCCCTCCAAAACTGAAAACATTTTGTTAAAGCAGTCTGGCCAATCAGCAATGCTAACTGTTTAGTTAATTAACCAGGGGGAAAGAAAACAAGAGCTGAATTTGGATTTGAGGGTCAGATTTCATGATTTATGAACTAGGGGGTTTCATGATTGCACAAAATGTTACTAGATTTGAGATAGTGTAAACTATATTGGAAAATGTAGGCTGACTGACTCAGTGAAGGCTTGATTTAGTATTGTTCAGTCCATTAAACAAAATGCTCAATGGTAATGGGTTACAACTCGCTACTTTTCTGAATGCCTTCCTCATGTTACATTTGCTAAAACTATGCAAAAACAGCATTTTCCTCCTGTTTGCACGGTAAGTAGGCTTACACCCCAAGACTGCATTGCAGGCACCATGGGAGAGGGGAATGCAATGTGAAGCCTTTTCTCATCTGCCATCTGAAGCAGACTAGGCGCTCGCAAATTCTGTTTATATTTGATGCATGAAGCAGCCAATATATTGAATACAAGTATTCATGATTTTACAGAATATTCCCTGTAAGCATGTTCTAGCTGCTGTAGGTTTGGTCCATTTAGGCCCATTTCCGTACAGTGTGGAGGTGTTGCCGCTTTCCGCAGTTTGAATCCCATCTAATGTTAATTTTACGATTTTTATAATACAAGACTAGGTCAAAAACTGAGTATAAGGCTGGACTAATTACAATCAATGAGCAACGGCCATTTGATTAGTAACTCTGCTGGCCGACCAATGGAGTAAGTTCATCTGTCAGTCACCCACTCAGCCACGGACATCCAACCAAAAATTTCAGTAATTTAAAATACTTTTATAAATTAAATCATCTGTTGTTAGGACAGCCTTTGCCGGTGGGAATATGACCCACAATTAATAGTGCTGAGAAACTCCAGATAACCAGGGGAAAATGGGAAGCATTAAAAGAAAATGGTAAACAACAACGAACAAGGAAGGAACAACTGCGTAACAAGAAAAGGTTTGCAGACTGCAGATGTGTATTACAGACCATATTCAAATATTCATCAAATATTTATTTGAAATTTTGCTTAATGTTGCTGTTTTGACAGAAATTATTAAATTGATCATTTGAAAATTGGGTCATCTCTTGTCCACTCTGTCTGGCAAGAATCTGGAGGATATTCAAATCATGCAGTCAGTCCTGGATGTGTTTACCTGGCTGCGAAGATGTAAATAAACCATAAATTAAGTTCCAAACCTACAATGGTATGTCACATGTTTCATTAAGCTGACATGATTGTCTCAAGATGCTGCCCATTCCTACATAAATCATTTTGAGCCCTTCCAGCGTCAGATACTGAAGCACTAGCTGGTGTTCTGACGATTTATGCTGCCTTGTCAAAAAATGATACTGTAGCAATCGATAGCAATCAAATCGATAGCGAAGTCTATTGATTTGCGCTGCCCCATCAAAAAATGTCACCTCATGACTATCAATTTCCAGCAGCGTAGATTCCAAAAAGGTATTACTGTCACAGTATTACGGTACCTTTATTTATGTTTATCGATAAACGGGGGTAAGTGTCCTGTATGAGTATGTGGGGCATATTTTGATATACGTATATTACATCTTTATTCCAGGAGTTGCATATTTTGATAGGCTGACACATCCCTAACATATAATGCTCCCACCACAGAGTTATTAAGAGCCATTCCACGAGAAAATGGCACTTTTTGAAGAAGTTGAGGAGTTGACCCCCCTGGAATTGAATGAAACTTGGCACATGGGTAGATATGGTAGTCTCATGGAAAAGGCCAAATTTTTAGGTCCGTATCTCACTTAGTCTGCCGGTGGTGCCACCTGGAAGCCACTAAAGTGGCTCAGTTTTGCTTTTGACACCACATTGTGCATCAATTATTATGACTTAAGAGTATACAGTACCAGATGTGTTATACTTTTATCATTACCTGTGACACTTCAAGTCTGGAAAGGCATCAGCATCACATCAGCGCCAAGCTGGGTAACTATGTTATTGAGCCAGAATTATTTGAGAAATAAAATAATATCCCTGACCTATACCAATCAAGAATGTTTTTTTATGTGGATACTCACAACAAAACTATCATTTTCAGTTAATAGAACTTTGGTATCTTGCTAAGTTAGTGCAGTGGATGGCCGGAAAGATGGTTGAAATTTTTGGTGCATGTTTGCGGTATATTTTCTCAGTAACCCAGATATGTTCCATGGTGATAAATAATAATAATAATAATAATACATTTTATTTCTAATGCACTTTACATTCGACATCTCAAAGTGCTACATAAAATTAAAATAATAAAACACATTAAGTAAAAGCAACAACAGAAATTAAGATAGTAAACAATGTGCTAAGATCCATAAAATTTGGTAAAACGGAGAGTTTTAATTCCTTTTTTAAAGGATTCAAGATTCTGTGGCTCCTTGAGATAAAGTGGAAGGGCGTTCCACAGATGTGGAGCAGCTGCACAGAACGCCCGGTCTCCCATGGTCCTGAGTCTGGTTCTTGGAGGGTGGAGTTGGTAGGTAATTGTGGAATGAAGGGAGCGTGCTGGGGTGTGTAGAGTGAGCAGGTCTTTAAGGTAGCAGAGGGCTTGGCCATGGATGCACGGGTAGGTAAGGAGACAAATCTTGTACTGAATTCTTGCAGTGATGGGGAGCCAGAGGAGGGAGCGAAGGACTGGGGTGATGCGATTGTGTTTCTTTGTTTTTGTTAGTAGTCTGGCAGCACTGTTCTGTAGTGTCTGAAGTTTATGGAGGTGTTTGTTGGGGGTACCATACAGAAGTGCATTGCAATAATCCAGTCGGGTGGAGATAAAGGCATGGATGAGCTTCTCCACATCAGAAGGGGTAAGGGACGAACGGAGACTTGCTATATTTTTCAGGTGAAGAAATGAGGTTTTGCAGATGTGTTTTATATATTCATCAAAAGTGAGGTGAGGTCAAATCGAACACCGAGGTTGATGACTAGGGAAGATAGTGAGATGTCTTGTTTTGGGAATGCTATGGAAGTTATCGGGGATGACTGGAGCTGATGTGGGTTGCCTATTAGAATAGCCTCTGTTTTAGAAATGTTAGTTGGAGAAAGCTTTGGGCCATCCATGCCTTTATCTCAGTTAGACAGGAGGTGAGTGTTTTGAGAGATGTGGGAGTGGAGCTGGGTGAAGGTTGAGGGTCCGCTTTTATGTACAATTGTGTGTCATCAGCATAACAACGATAAGACACACCAAAGTGGCTGATGACGCGGCCGAGAGGGAGCATGTACAGACTGAACAAGGTGGACCCAAGGACTGACCCTTGAGGAACCCCACAGGTGACTGTGTGTGTTTGGGATTTTGCCCCCTCCATTGGAGACATATTCTGATCTGTTAGTAAGGTATGAAGTGAACCAGGTCAAAGCTATATCTGAAAGTCATGGTGTGATGAAGCCGGTGTAGAAGGATGTCATGGTCAATAGTGTCGAACGCAGCAGATAGGTCAAGGAGGATGAAAAGAGATGGTGCGCCTGAATCTGCTGCCATCAGTAAGTCGTTCGTGACCCTGACCAACGCTATTTCCATGTTATGGCCAGGTCGAAAGCCAGATTGAAATTTTTCATAAAGGTTGTTGGCTTTGAGGTGGTCATGAAGCTGGGTGGCTACTACTTTTTCCAGGACTTTGGACAGGAATGGGAGATTTGCAATGGGCCTGTAGTTAGTGAGAATATCTGGGTCAAGGGTGGGTTTCTTGAGGAGTGGCCTGATTATGGCGGTTTTCAGTTGGGATGGAACAGAACCATTTTGGAGGGATTGGTTTATTATTGAGGTGATTAGGGGGGCAATGGCAGAGATGTTCCTTTTGACCAGAGCTGAGGGAAAGGGGTCGAGAGCACAAGTGGAAGACTTCATCCTCCTGACAGTGTCCAGAACCACCTGTTGGGAGACAGGGGAAAAACAGCAGAGAAGCTGGGGGATATTAGACTGTGGGTCAGCAGTCTGGTGATGTGGAGCAGACAGTGCAGAGCGGATGGTGCTGATTTTGGTGCGGAAGAAGTCCATAAGTCTGTTGCAGTGGTCATCTGTTGAAAACGGAGTGGTGGGGGTGCGTGGTCTGAGAAGATGACTCACAGTGGAAAACAGATGTTTGGAGCTGGCAGGGCTGTTCTGGATGATATTGGAGTAGTATGCAGATCGTGCCTCTCTTAGGGACAGTGAGTGGGCTTTTTAATGTTGACAGTACGCTAATTTGTGAACAGTCAGACCCGAGGCTTTATAGCGGCGCTCAAGAGCACGGCCAGTTGTTTTCATTTCCCGCAACTCCCTGTTGTACCAGGGGCAGAACAGGAGAAGCTGACAAACCGGGTTTTGACTGGGGCGTGGAGGTCCAAGAGGCTGCTCAGAGTGTTATTGTAGTGGTCAACTGATTTGTTTAAAGATGGGGGGGTTGTACAGAGATAATGCTGGAGCTCAACTGCCATGGCCTCTGGGGTAATGTTCTTTAGGTTCCTGAACGTGATTTGGCGCTTGTTCTTAAGACAACAAAAATGCCGTTTGTTGTGCTTTTGGAACTCTATTTTCAGGAATATCAAGCAATTCTTTGGTAGTATCTACACTTTCAAGCTAGACGGAGCCAAAGTTGGAGGAAAACTCATAACGGACCATTTCATTGCAGATTGTGCCTCTGTTTAGGTGGCATTATTTTGTTTACCCAGCAAGATAGAGATCTGAAACTCTCTGGATACATAGGCCCTTTGGGGTACATTACAGTATTTGCAAAATCTCAATGGTAGTATTTTCAGTGTAGATGATATTAAACTTCAAACGTCGGAAAAATTCGCCTCTAGGGGGCACTGTAGGCTGGATGCAAGTACTGGCCATCCCCAGCAATGTACCAAAGAAATTTTTTTGAACTATGATACACAGTCACAGCTAGTTTTCTCAGCTTGGTTTGGTACTATGCTGGGTAGATAGCTTTCTGACTAATGGTGGCGCTCTAAAGAGCTAATGTTCCACAGACCTAACATTCCATACTCCCAGACATATACCAAAGTTCTGTCTTTTGAAATATATGAAGTACATGCACAGTTATACATAAAATTTGTAATCCCTTTGGTATAAAGCTTGTTTGGTTGTAAACTGGTGGTGACTGAGCGTTACAAATGCACAATACACGGGCTATTACCAAGTACGGGTACAGCGCAGTCAGAAATGTACAGCACGTTATAAAACATGACCAGTCCAAAATTTATAAATGCCAAAAAAGAACTAATGTAAAAGGCGTACCACCATAAGTAGACATGCATCAACAGTGCACGTACACTTACATAAAATAACAGTCCATAATTTGTACTCTAAAAAAGAATCTTCGTCACTCAACTGTGTACAGGAAGACAGAATGTATAGTACAAAAGTTAAAACTGCTTCATACTTTTCATGTTTTCCAAAGCGAAATGATGTCAACACAGCATGTGACTACCTCTATCTGTCAGTCTGATTTTGGAATTCGATTGTGGGTTGGCGGCACCGGGTGGTGCACACCAGAGGTGCTCCTTGGCCTTGGCCCTGAGCAGCCATCCAAGGCCTTCTTCATTCGATCCAGGTCGATGTTACCCGCGTAGTCAGTCGAGCCCGAGGCAAGCCCTACTACACTGCATCCAGGGTCTCTGCAGGGTTGCTTACAGGCTTTTGATAGTGAGCTTGTCTCTCTCTGAATTAAACAGCAGGCTGCAGCCTATATGGCGTAATAGTTGCGTCAACACCCATGGCTTGGTACGCACGGAAATGGGAAGTCTGTAAAAGAAACCCCGCCCTCCCAACCAGTGGGTGTTCCATAGGCTAGACATCATGGGCAGACGTTAGGAATGAAGGCATGCAAGTTACCACTACAAATGAACTGCCCTTTTCTTGGCAGGGTGCTGCTTGCTTGCTGGGACCTCTGTGCCCTTTATCTGGACAAACACTCGCTAGATGCGACTGCTGTGGCCTTTTTCATACCCAAGCACCATGCCCTAGGGAAATCCTTGAATTAACACTGAAGCCTGCTCTCCAATTCTAATAGTAAAGTAAAAATGCAAAGAACTTGTTATTTTCTGAAAACGCACCAACACCACAAAACTGTACACTGTACTGACCACTGGTAAAAGTCTTGCATGTTGACACAATGCTACAATCTCCGCAAATATTCTTTTCCAATTTACAACCAACCCAGCTTTATACCAAAGAGATTACAAATTTTTTGTGTAACTGTGCATGTACTTTATTTATGTCAAAAGACAAAACTTTGGTATATGTCTCGGAATATGGAATATTTGGTCGGTAGAACATTAGCTCTTTAGAGCACCACCTTTAGTCAGATAGCTGTCCATCCAGAATAGTACCAAGCTAAACTCCTCATTTTCAAAGAAAACTAGCTGTGTGCATCACAATTTAAAAACAATTTATTTGGTACATTGCTGGGGATGGTCAGTACTTGCATCCAGCCTAATTATTTTAGGGTGGGTTTGATATCCCCTGCAACTTTTGCTCCACACTAATGTTTGTGAGAGAGTAATAAATAATTCTGGCTCGATAATGTAGTTACCCAGCATGGTGCTGATGTGGTGCTGAAGTCTAAACGAACTTGAAGTGTCACAGGCCATGATAAAAGTATAACATATTTGGTACTGTGTACCCTTAAGTCATGATAGTTGATGTAAAATGTGGTGTCAACAGCAAAACTGAGCCACTAAAGTGGCTTCCAGGTGGTGCTATCGGCAGGCAAAGTGAGAAACGGACCTAAAACTTTGGCTTTTTCTGAGACACCCATATCTACCTATGTGCCAAGTTTCATTCAATTCCAGGGGGGTCAACTGTGCACCGAATGTCAATCTCTCATGGAATGGCTCTTAATATTTCATTACTTCTCACTCAAAGTATATGCAAGTGTTGCCAGACAAAACAATCCTCACCTGCCAGCACTTATTTTAGTGCTTTTGATACTGACTCAATTTTACAAGCGTGACCTCAACTGTTTTCAACTTATTAGCCCTCTGAAAATCTGTGACCTTGAGTTTGACCTTTCAAGGTCACTCAAGGTCAAATGTCATGGTGTCAAATAAAAGCCCATATAGGAGTTCTTATATGCACTTAATAATAAACATCTGTCTATCAACAACCATTTCTGAGTTAAAATGGAAAATATACTATTTTCCCCGATGACCTTAACACCCCCTCTGACATTTAACCCCCAACTGCTACAGAGACTATCAAAGCTACCCCATTGTGCAGCATATGGCTGGAAGCAGAAATGAAAGATGCACATTTTGTTTCTGGTTTGAAGTCATTATGATGAAGTTGAAGAAAGTTATCACAGAAACATTATTTTAACCTTTCCGATGACTTTGACCTTGCCCTGATCACCCACAAAATTTAATCAGGTAATCTATGGACAATTACCCACCTATTCTGAAAGTTTGAAGTCAATCAGTGCAACCGTCTATACCCTAGATTGTTAACATACACACAAACAAACAAACAGACAAACAAACCACAATGCTTACAATACCTTATACCCACTGACTCCATCGCAGGTGAGGTAAATATGGGGAGCATGTTTTGATTTTGTACTATCTGGAAGATTTCAGGGGTAACGTATATTTTGACAGAATAATATCCTCCATCAAATATTGCTCCCACTGCAGAATCATTTCATACTCAATCCAAGTATACTGGAAGAATATGGGGATCATATTTTTATACAATATCTGTAAGATTTCGGGGGTAGCAAAGTTGGATACAGCATACTTTGAGGTACACCAGTGTTCTAGTGACTTATGCAGCTGGTTGCGGGGCGTGGGCATGGAAACCGAGCCCAAGATTGTGGGTCTGCGATTGCGCAGAACCGTTAAGTGGCAAATCTCAATAAGTGGCTCAAACTGACAGAACCCTGGCTGATGTCAGTAAGTCTCTGAGGGTTCAGGGCTTAAGGCTGTAGGGTGAAGATTGGGACTGAGCCATTAAGCGACTATATGAAATGCATTTAGCAGGAAGTTGCAGTAGTATTAATAAGTCCGAGCTACTAGGCTAAAGTTAGTAATTTTAAACAGAAGAAAATCTAATCAAAATCGCCGATTGTGGACCTTTGTCAGAAATGGACATGGCATCCTCAAGTTTTGTACAAACAGACGTGAGGAGGAACGCATCGTTGGTAAACTATTTCATTAAGTTTAAAATGAATTCATGGGCTGATAACACCAGCATCATTAAGCTGAATGAGAGTACTAATGCAGTGATATTCATGTACCAACTCATCATCCCCCAAATAGGCTGCTTATCCACTTGATGACAGGATGTTGCAGTTTTACTTATGCCCCCCATAACATCCTTGAATATGGTCTTTTTTGCAAAATTTTAAGAAAACCGTTGCCAATTTTCCTTTCAAGATGAGGTATTCTTTACCTGCAAGTAGGTATACTCCAGTCTAAGTTGTAGCATGTTCGACCAGAATGCCATCCCAGCAGGTCTCGTTTTAGAACAGTGACAATAGAGTGGTGAAGTCCCTCCCCTTCCGCTTGACCACCATGGGACCATGGCTGCATTCGAGTGAGCAGCAGGGTCTGCGGATGCAGAAGATTCCTGAAAAATTATGCGAGAATCTTGCTGAAGATGAGTCCTCTGAAGTCCTCTGAATTCTGCGATGGCTGCAGGATCTTGCAGAAAATCATTTGAGCATCCTGGCTGCATGACCTTTGACTAGATAGGCGCTACAAAGGCGCGACAAAAAAATCTGCACTTCTCCGCAGACCCTGGAGAGGTGCTGCGCATGGCTGCTAAAGTTACAAAGAACGGGACATGGCAAGAATGATTCGCGTTTTACCAGGTAATGATAGCTGCATCAGATAGCTGCCGATAGCGCCATCTGATGGAAGAACAAATGTAGTGCATTACTTTCTTCATAGATGAGTGTTTGTCCTTGCATCTATTTCACAAAAAAACCAACCATTATGCTGGAAAAGATGATTTTGATAAAGTGATTTTTGCTGTTTTAATATTTTAATTTCATAATTTAATTGATAGAAATCTTGAATAAAAACATGTCAAATGCTGTTAATCTGAGTTTTATGTTAAGCAAATATAAATATATAATAACAAGAGCAATCCGAGATTTCTGATCTCCGCCAAGGGATGATGTTGATACAAATGCAAGATCTTTCTCTTTGGAAGATTTCAGGACCACCCATGTGACAAGTTTAAATGGGATTTTTGTATGTTTGAAGCATCCATTCTCCAAAGCCGTCATCAAAGTACAGAGCGATCACATGATCATCACGTGACCATGATGTCACGTGATGATCGTGGTGATTGCGCAATCTATCGATCGATATGACTGCACAGGCCGTGATTGGACAATCACTGCGGTGTATGATTGCGCAATCAGTGGTGTGATTGGATAATCACCGCCGCTGGCGTGTGATTGGACAATGGCCACCAGGTGTGATGGCGTAATCAGTGGCCTGACTGGACAATTACCCTCGGGTGTGATTGCGCAATCACTTTCCACCTTGATTTGATCAAGATTTGTTCATTAGTTTCGGAGAAATGTCACTGAGATTGTAAATACAGATCCGGATCCAGAATCCAAATCCGGATCTGGATCATGACACAATTTTAATGGAGTCGTCCCTTGACCAAGATCTATCTCTGGTGAAAATTTCATGAAGATCCGTCAAGTAGTTTCCAAGATATGCCACTAAGACTGTAAATACAGATCCGGATCCAGAATCCAGATCCGGATCCGGATCATCACAAAATTTTAATGGAGTCGTCCCTGGCCCAAGATCTGCCTCTGGTGAAAATTTCATGAAGATCCGTCCAGTGGTTTCCGAGAAATCCTGTCCACAGACAGACAGAAGGACGGACAAATAAATAAATAAACCGACTCGATCGCATTATCTCCTTGGCGGAGATAATAAACCGACTCGATCGCATTATCTCCTTGGCGGAGATAATAAACCGACTCGATCGCATTATCTCCTTGGCGGAGATAATAATATACCAGCACAAAAACAATATGGTTTCAGCCCTACGGGCTTGAACCCCTAATAATAATAAACCAGCACAAAAACCATAGGGTTTCAGCCTTACGGGCTTGAACCCCTAATAATAATAATAACAAGAGCAATCCGAGATTTCTGATCTCCGCCAAGGGATGATGTTGATACAAATGCAAGATCTTTCTCTTTGGAAGATTTCAGGAGCACCCATGTGACAAGTTTAAATGGGATTTGTGTATGTTTGAAGCATCCATTCTCCAAAGCCGTCATCAAAGTACAGAGCGATCACATGATCATCACGTGACCATGATGTCACGTGATGATCGTGTGATTGCGCAATCGCATCGATGTGACTGCACAGGCCGTGATTGGACAATCACTGCCGGTGTATGATTGCGCAATCAGTGGTGTGATTGGATAATCACGCCCGCTGGCGTGTGATTGGACAATGGCGCTGGGTGTGATAGCGCAATCAGTGGCCTGACTGGACAATTACCCTCGGGTGTGATTGCGCAATCACTTTCCACCTTGATTTGATCAAAATCTGTTCATTAGTTTCAGAGAAATGTCACTGAGATTGTAAATACAGATCTGGATCCAGAATCCAAATCCGGATCTGGATCATGACACAATTTTAATGGAGTCGTCCCTTGACCAAGATCTATCTCTGGTGAAAATTTCATGAAGATCCGTCAAGTAGTTTCCAAGATATGCCACTAAGATTGTAAATACAGATCCGGATCCAGAATCCAAATCCGGATCTGGATCATGACACAATTTTAATGGATCGTCCCTTGACCAAGATCTATCTCTGGTGAAAATTTCAGTTTCAAGATATGCCACTAAGATTGTAAATACAGATCCGGATCCAGAATCCAGATCCGGATCCGGATCATCACAAAATTTTAATGGAGTCGTCCCTGGCCCAAGATCTGCCTCTGGTGAAAATTTCATGAAGATCCGTCCAGTAGTTTCCGAGAAATCCTGTCCACAGACAGACAGAAGGACGGACAAATAAATAAATAAACCGACTCGATCGCATTATCTCCTTGGCGGAGATAATAAACCGACTCGATCGCATTATCTCCTTGGCGGAGATAATAATAATATATGCATTACCAACACATGTAACTGGAAAAGTTGAACTCCCACTTAGTCATAGTAGTTACAAGTTACTGAAAAATATGATAGAAATATGTATGAATGCACACCCCAGCCCGTGGTTTTTCATTATTTTTGATCGTTTGTGTGCAGTCTTATACAGTGTCATGCTCCGGCACCCAGAGATGTTATAAAGTGTGCCAGGGCAAGGAATAGAGTTGAGGACGCAAGTGCAGGGACATGGATTTTATGAAATAAAGAGTGAGGATAAAACCAAACAAATACAAAACTTCAGGATAACACAAGAGGGAATAAACACAACAAAAGGGGGAACTGAATAAGGCTACCTGCCTGTGTGGGGAGAAAATAAGCAATAAATACTAAGGGAATGTTAATTAACTAAAAGGAAACAGGTGACACTAATTAAATCAAAGGGACTGAGGATAATTGATTAATTGTTGAGGGCAGGTAGCCAGGCCTTGGAATGCCAAAGGGGAGGGGCATTACATACAGGTTATAACTCCACCTGGTTAGTATTTCTATTTCTGTATTGATTTGCTCTATATTGCTTCCTACATTTTCTGTGTGCATAGTAAAATAACCTCAATGGTACCAGATAATACTGTCACTATTTGACAAGATACACAGTCAGTCATTTTGCACACTCTAACATCTTGTCAAGTCTTTATCTTACATATATGTTTACAACAGAGAAATCACTGGAGCCCAATACGTGTTTATGACAAATAATACATTTACAAGAAAAATGCACAAGGAATCCAGAACAGATGATTGAAATGATCAGCTCACTATCAATCCCCTGAAGCCGCTTGATAATGAGTAGATCATTTGAATCACCTGTGCTAGAGCAGGGAGAGATCTAAAACATGCAGGACAAGTGGTACTCCAGGAGAGGTTTGAGAAGCACTGGATTAGACCATTGTTACTGATCTGCTTTAAAAATGACAAAATGACTTATCCTGGTTTTTCTTAATTTGTTTTATTATATACATGGTTTATACATTGGGCTACGGTTTTCCTGGCTTTTGGTTATACAACCTGTGACGAGCGCCAGCTGTAGCACGTCATCTGTGCCTGCCAGCTCAGTTTCCCGCCACTCTCACCAATGATTCAATCATTAGTTCAGTATTTCTACTGGTTCAGTTTCTCCCTCACTCTACTATTTAGTTCCTGCCTGTTCAGTTGGTTTTTGTCGTTCAGACCATTCACTTCCCTTTGCTGGTTGGGTTCTCTCCCTTTTGGTAGACTAAATTCTCTCTTTTTAGAGAGCCTTTGCGCGTCTAAATTTAACTCTTATTTCAGAGCTCGCGTCTGAGTTTTTTTTTACTTCCTATTTTTGGGCTTTGTTTAATTCTCCCTATCTGGAGTTTGTAAGCTTTATTTTCTTTTGTATTTTGTGTTACCATTGCCATTGTTTCTTTGTGCTGGTGTGCCTGTTGCAAACCTTGTGCAATAAACAATAATAAATCAGTTGTTTTGCCTGCTACTCTGCACTTGGGGTCTCCCTCTATTTCTACATGTAACACAACCAATATTGTGCAAAAACAAAAATTGTAACAATTACAAAAAATATTGGTGTGCAAAAACTTCTGACTGGTAGTGTACATATCATTTCTCTAGGTAATGATTGTGTTTTAGGTTGCCGGCCGTAGGCCAGTAACCTGTTGTCGTCACTTTGCGTCCGTCGGCGTCGTCCATTTAAAGCCGTATCTCAAAAATGGTCTGATGAATTTTTTTTTTTTTTTTTTAAATTTGGGGATGTGATCAAATCGGTCATCGAGTTAATGCCCGAGCAAAAATTTTTTTTAATAGTTCGTTTAGACTTGGCGGCCATTTTTATGTCGAAAATGGCCATTTTTGGCACTTAGGTGCAATTTTCTCAAAAACTGTCTGATGAATTTTTTTTTTTTTTAATCGCAGCAATGGATTCAGTATCATGACCTGCTTCGACGGTGTAAACAGCGTTTTGATTGAATCGCTCCTTCATAGCGCCACCTAGGCAACGTGTCTGGACTTCATCATTTTTTGGGGTGTTTTGCGCTATAACTCTCAGTATGGCATTTAGAGCTTAGGTATGTATGAGGCACCTGTAGGGAATCAGAGATGCTGAACATTGTGAGTCAGTCACATTTGACCTTGGGCCTCCAGGTCAAGGTCAAATGGCAAAAATGTGCTCTAACTCTCTTAGTACAGCATTTAGAGCTTAGGTATGTATGAGGCAACTATAGGGAATCAGGTATGCCGAACATTGTGAGTCAGTCACATTTGACCTTGGGCCTCAATGTCAAATGGCAAAAATGTGCTATAACTCTCTTAAAATAGCATTTAGAGCTTAGGTATGTATGAGGCACCTATAGGGAATCAGGTATGCCGAACATTGTGAGTCAGTCACATTTGACCTTGGGCATCCAGGTCAAGGTCAAACGGCAAAAATGTGCTATAACTCTCTTAATATAGCATTTAGAGCTTAGGTATGTATGAGGCACCTCTAGGGAATCAGGTATGCCGAACATTGTGAGTCAGTCACATTTGACCTTGGGCCTCCAGGTCAAGGTCAAATTGCACAAATTTGCTATAACTCTCTTAATATAGCATATAGAGTTTAGGTATGTATGAGGCACCTATAGGGAATCAGGTATGCCGAACATTGTGAGTCAGTCACATTTGACCTTGGGCCTCAAGGTCAAGGCCAAATGGCAAAAATGTGCTCTAACTCTCTTAGTACAGCATTTAGAGCTTAGGTATGTATGATGCAACTATAGGGAATCAGGTATGCCGAACATTGTGAGTCAGTCACATTTGACCTTGGGCCTCAATGTCAAATGGCAAAAATGTGCTATAACTCTCTTAAAATAGCATTTAGAGCTTAGGTATGTATGAGGCACCTATAGGGAATCAGGTATGCCGAACATTGTGAGTCAGTCACATTTGACCTTGGGCATCCAGGTCAAGGTCAAACAGCAAAAATGTGCTATAACTCTCTTAATATAGCATTTAGAGCTTAGGTATGTATGAGGCACCTCTAGGGAATCAGGTATGCCGAACATTGTGAGTCAGTCACATTTGACCTTGGGCCTCCAGGTCAAGGTCAAATTGCACAAATTTGCTATAACTCTCTTAATATAGCATATAGAGTTTAGGTATGTATGAGGCACCTATAGGGAATCAGGTATGCCGAACATTGTGAGTCAGTCACATTTGACCTTGGGCCTCAAGGTCAAGGCCAAATGGCAAAAATGTGCTATAACTTGCTTAATATAACATTTAGAGCTTAGATATGTATGAGGCACCTCTAGAGAATCATGTATGCCAAACATTCTCGGTTGTTCGAATTTCACCTTGAGCCTCAAGGTGGAGGTCAAATGGCAAAATTGTGTTATAACAGCTCAATGTGGCACCTGTAGGGAATCATGTTAAGCCAAACTTAAGTCTGATAGGATTAAAAGACTTTCAGAGACAGACACTTTCAGCAGTGTAGAAAGCATACTAACCAGCTCAAGTCAGCGTCATATTGTTTGTAAAATTTTTGAAAAGCATGCGCTTCTAGTTGGCAGCCTGTTCAAGTCATGAATAATTAGTTAGTTATCATGTTAACGTGTTTTGCCATTAAATTTAAAAATTCAAGTTTATAAGATACCAATAACTCGTATAACATTACTTTAATGGCAAAAAGCATAGAATGCTAGCTAGCGAATTATTCATCCCACTGACTTGAATAAACCGCAAAAATTTATGCAAGCGATGGTTAATGGTTCCAAGCAGGAGGATTAGTAACATTTTGAATATCAAAATTATGTAAATAAACTATCGAAGTCCTCGCTAAATTCTCAGTTTCTCTCCGTGTAGCTGTCTCTCTGCAGTCTTCAACCCGCAAATTCTGCAGTCACCCCGGAATTCAATTTATTTGTATAGCGCTTTTCAGAGACTGTCACAAAGACGCTTTACAGTGAGAGATTAAATAAATGAAAGGGCAGTACCCAGCCTGTTCCCCACTACAGCAAATGAGGCAAAAAAACTCCCAGTAGCGAGAAAAAACCTCAAACAGTGGTGAGAAAAAACTCCCCAGTGGGAAGAAATCTCAGGAGGAACCCGACTACACTCAAAAAAATGAAACCCTATGAAATGTTAGATTTTCTTAATCATGTTATGTCAACTTTTTCCACAAAACTGAGTTAAGTAAATTCCACTCAATGCAATTAATCAAACTGGCCAAAAATGTTAGAAGTCAAATAAAGGTTACGCAAAGCTATTGCGTGGAACCAGTTGACATAACATTAAGTATTGAGATCACTTCAAAGATCTGCTCCTGTACTCCAAGTTGACCCTCTCTCCCTTTTCAGTATTTTACCCTGATGTCCTTGTAAGGTATCTGAACTGTAAATTTGTGTATCTGTTTTTACGTTTTAGTGTTACCATTTTGAGTTTGTCTTGTTTTATTGTTCGTTTGTCTTGTTTGATACAGGTCGCACTTGTAAATGAGTCCCTGGGACTCAATGTGATTTACCTGTTTAAATAAAGGTTTATATATATAAGTAAATCTAACATTTCATAGGGTTTCATTTTTTTGAGTGTATAGTGGGGAAGCCCATCCTCCACGGGCTAGCTAAATAATAACAAAATAAAGTCAAATAGAGTAAAATGGCAAAAGAGTTCCATTTAAGTCCATCTGAACAGTGGCGTCTGTAGCACCAGGAAGTGGCCTGCCAAGGATGGTGCAGAACTGGATCAGGACCGGATCAGGACAGCAGAAGCCAGTGCTCATGGTGAAGGACAGGGTTTGGACGGTCCGGGACTCAGGGTAGTGGACGGAAAGATCCTCGGAAAGAGAGACAGAAAAAAGGGGGGTGAGGTACTGGATAAAACTATGGCATGTTAATAAAAAAACCATCCTGTGTCATGTGCCAAGTGAGAAATTATTAGACTGGTCAGGAAGCAGTCAACACCCCTCCACCCATTTCCTGCAGCACAGAGGCCCTACACTTACACCAGGCTGTAAGATCACTTTTGATTTTCTAAACACGAGTACCATATGGACCTCCCCGGTGACTAAGGCTGTAGCAAGCCTTATAGGAATACCTATTTTCGCCATGTAGTGCAAGATGAGATAATCTTTGAATCTGTTTGATCACGCAAACAATTGAAGATATCAAGTTTTTTCTTCATACCGTTCGTAAAAACTTAAAGATTAATTTGGGTGCATTCATTTTTTTAATCTTTAATCAGATTATATATTCCTGCTTATTTCACTTGTTCTGTAAAATATTGTTTGTCTTCATATGTGTTTATATATGGAAGCATATGTGCACCTTTATTAGCTCCGCCGTCGTGCGTCCGTCTTGTGGGAGCTATGGTATCGGGCTCCAAATTTTTACTGTACATGCATCTCGTGCGATGCGTGACCTTGACCTATTTTTCAAGGTCACTGGCCCGTCAACACATTTTGCTTTATGTCATCAACGATTTCAGTTACAGGCTCCAAATTTTTACTGTACATGCATCTCATTAAGCCCTACAAATGATGTGCCTAAAGGTGACCTTGACCTATTTTTTCAAGGTCACTGGCCTCAAAATATCACCAAAAACTTCTACGTTTTGCTTTATCTCATCAACTATTTCGGTTACAGGCTCCTAATTTTTACTGGACATGCATCTCATGAAGGCCTACAAATGATGTGCCTAAAGGTGACCTTGACCTATTTTTCCAAGGCCACTGGCCTAAAAATATTACCAAAAATTTCGACATTTTGCTTCATCTCATCAACTATTTCAGTTACAGGCTCTTAATTTTTATTGGACATGCATTTCGTAAAGTCCTACAAATGACGTGCCTAAAGGTGACCTTGGCCAATTTTTTTAAGGTCACTGGCCTCAAAATATCACCAAAAACTTCTACGTTTTGCTTTATCTCATCAACTATTTCGGTTACAGGCTCCTAATTTTTATTGGACATGCATCTCATGAAGGCCTACAAATGATGTGCCTAAAGGTGACCTTGGCCTATTTTTCCAAGGTCACTGGCCTAAAAATATTACCAAAAATTTCGACATTTTGCTTCATCTCATCAACTATTTCAGTTACAGGCTCTTAATTTTTATTGGACATGCATTTCATGAAGTCCTACAAATGACGTGCCTAAAGGTGACCTTGGCCAATTTTTTCAAGGTCACTGGCCTAAAAATATCACCAAAAACTTTGACAATTTGCTTTATCTTATCAACATTTTCAGTGACAGGCTCCTAATTAGCTCCTGCCGCCCGAGTGGCATGGGAGCTATGGTATCGGGCTCCATCCGTGCATCCGTCAACAAAAACTTTGACATGTTGTTTATCATAACGGCGGGAGCTTCTGGGGCCGCCAGTGCCCTATATTTCAAATGGCTATTCAATTGGCAAAATGGCAATTCAATTTTTAATTTTGTCATGTAATTTGAAATTGTATTTGTTAATTGACAATTTAATGTACAACCCCAATTCCGAAATAGTTGGGACAAAGTGTAAATTGTGAATAAAATCAAAATGCAACGACTTTCAAATCACACCAGCCAGTATTTTATTCACAATAGAGCAGGGATAACATAGCAAATGTTGAAACTGAGAAATTTTACAATTTTATCCACAAAATAAGCCCTCTTCTTTTTAACACAGAGCGGAGGCGTCTGGGCATTGAGGAGACAAGTTTCTTGAGTTTAGCCATCGGAATTTGATCCCACTCTTGTTTAATACAGGCCTCCAGCTGCTGGAGAGTTTTGGGTCTCCTTTACGGACTTTTCATTTAATCATGGCCAAATGTTCTCAATCGGTGAAAGATCAGGACTGCAGGCAGGCCAGTTCAGCACACAGACTCTTCTACAACGAAGACATGCTGTTGTAATATCTGCAGTATGTGGTTTTGCATTGTCCTGCTGAAATACACAAGGCCTTCCTTGAAATAGATGTCGTCTGGAGGGGAGCATATGTTGCTCTAAAACCTTTATATACCTTTCAGCATTCATGGGGTTTTTTAAAACATGCAAGTGTCCCACACCATATGCACTAATGCATCACCATACCATCAGAGATGCTGGCTTTTGAACTGAACGCTGATAACAGGAGGGGTGGTCTTTCTCCTCTTTAGCCCGGAGGACACGACGCCCATAATTTCCAACAAGAATGTCAAATTTGGACTCGTCTGACCACAGGACACTTTGCCACTTTGCTACAGTCCATTTTAAATGAGCCTTGGTCCACAGAACACGGCGGCGCTTCTGGATCATGCTCAACAATGGCTTCCTTTTTGCATGATCGAGTTTCAGGTAGCATCAGTGGATGGCACGGCGGACTGTGTTTACAGACAGTGGTTTCCTGAAGTATTCCCATTTAGTAATGTCAATGACAGAATCATGCCGGTGAGTGATGCAGTGGCGTCTGAGGGCCCGAAGATCACAGGAATCCAGTAAAGGTCTTCAGCCTTGTCCCTAACGCACAGAGATTTTTCCAGTTTCTCTGAATTTTTTGATGATGTTATGCATTGTCAATGATGAGACCTTCAAAGCCTTTGCAATGTGACATTGAGGAACATTGTTTTCAAAGTATTCCACAATTTTTTTATGCAAGCCTTCACAGGTTGGAGAGCCTCTGGCCAACTTTACTTCTGAGAGACTCAGCCTCTCTAAGACATCCCTTTTATAGCCAATCATGTTACACACCTGATGCCAGTTAACTTAATTACTTGCTAAATGTTCTTTCAGCTGATTCTCTTATATATTAGTTGCTTTTTCAGCCCTTCTTTGCCTGTGTCCCAACTTTTTTGATACCTGTAGCAGCCATAAAATTTGAAATGAGCTCATTTTGCGGATAAAAATGTAAAATGTCTCAGTTTCAACATCTGAAATGTTATCTATGTTCTATTGTAAATAACATATTGGCTCATGTGATCAGGAAGTCATTGCATTTTGATTTTTTTCACAATTTACACTTTGTCCCAACTATTTTGGAATTGGGGTTGTACAGTGGCAATGCAATCTTCAATACAGTTTTGATACTCTCAATGACAATCAGGAATAAAAATTGAATTAATCAAATGTCATATTGCCATGGCATTCTTGCACCTTTATTCAAATGGCAATTCGTTTGGCAAAATGGCAATTCCATATTTAATTTCATCATGCAATTTGAAAATGCATTTGGCAATTGACAATTCAATTTGCAAAGTGACAATGAAATCCTCACATCCCTTTGTGTGTTTAAGGTTTTAAAGTACAACAGCGCCCCGTGTATTGCATGGCATTTTGCCACACGCTTCATCTGCACCAAAATTCAATTCAGCATGCAAACTGTCAGTTCTCTCATTAAGGCGGGTCTTCTTTCACAACGTCATTTCTGTGACTGCCTGGTATTGGCTATCCCCCCCCCGTGGACACGCCCCTCTCAGTAGGACTGACTGACCTGGCAAAACCACAACCTCTTTCAACATGGCGGAGTGTAGTGCCAGACGCAGCAAAACCGGGGATAAAAATACATCATTACCAGCAAAGAAAATGAACTACTGTAGCCAAGTGAAGCGCTGGAACGTCGGGCCCATACCGAGCCGTCACCAACGGGAGTTTCACACCGCGGAGCGAGCACCGACGGCACCGGGTATGAGCGGAGGGGCTAGCCCAGCGGAGAGGCTGGCCGGGTGGAGACAGCAGTCCAGCTGCCGTCGCAACGACATTGTGAAGAAGGAGAGGTGGCTGAGATATAAAGTAGAAGGACTTTGACCAGACATTGACCCGCGAAGGCTACACATCCATGTGGTTTTTCTAACCGCGGAGGGAAGGAGAGTGACTGTGGGTGCTGCTGTGCTTCTGCTGGACAAGTGAGTAACATCAGCTCAGCTGTGCTTCACATAAACTAGGCTATAACTTCACCTGCCCGGAGCATTCAGCTCACTGTGTAGTTCGTCAGGATTTACTGTTGTAGTGATGTGTACAGTAGGAGAGATGCTGAAGCTCAGCACGTTAGCAGTGCGCTAATCCACAATCTAAAGTTGTAGCTGATGTTAGCTGCTTAGCTTGGAGTGCAGTTTCTTGTTGTGTATCTGGTGACTGTCTGCAGAGGGACAGGTGAGGCAGAGAAGACAGCCCCGCATCGAGCTGTCATCGGTGATGGTTACTGCCAGAAACAGTGAATGTGCTTCATAAACGATAACTTCACCTGCCCGGAACATTCAGCTCATTGAGTTGTTTGTCAGGATGCACTGCTGTAGTGATAAGCTCTGCACGTTAGCTTCACAGCTAACGTTTGCATTGTGCTAATTCACAACCTAAATTTGTAGCTGCCATTAGCTGCTAGTTGTGTATCTGGTGACTGCAGAGGAACAAGTGAGGCTTGGCTCGAGACTTTACAAAAACAAAAATAAAATAAGTACATATTTGCTCCACAGATATGTCAATCCTCCTTTATATTAATGTTTTACATTGCACATTCCTTTTAGCCACCATGGTCTTCTCAAAGTTCCAGTGACAATGACAGGCAACTAACAGTTTGTGTGCATTTATTCTTAAGGGTACTCCCAGGGCACAAAACTGTTGTCACAGCAGCTCCAGAGACCTCACAGCCTCTCATCCTGTAGCCCTGCTCATCTGACCTGAACCATGCCCTGCCCAGCACTCCCCTGGATTCTTCTCTAGACCTGCTTAGCTCCAGCTCCCCACAGCATTCCCATGTACTTGGCCCGGCCCATAATCCAGCCTGTCCAGCTCGTCTTCAACTTTTTCCTCAGCTCAACATCACATTTCTTTTCACCTCAATAAATGCCTTTTCCTTAAGCCACTCTGTGTCCCACACTTACTGTAACTTGCTCCAGGTAACAACGGATAACCGAAATGTGTAAGACCATTTACAACTGAAGCACTGATTACTAAAACCCCACAAGTCACGATTTGTTAGTTTTGAGAAAATCAAGGAAAACACTTTAATTCACAAAAATAGGACCAAAGGTCCTGTAGCTTACCAGCAAGCAGTCCTACAGCGATGATACAAGTTATGAAAATTTCATGTGAAGTTTGACATTTGAATCAATGAAAATCAATGTCAAGGTCACTAAATAAAAGTTCGCATACATTTATAAGACCTTCCATAATACAATCCTAAGCTCTGAAGCAGTTTTGGTGATATTAATCATTATAATATGTCAATATGTATTCAATATGTCAGTTGTGAACTTCAAAGGTCACAGAATGTCAAGTTGTGGTCAGCAAATGGACTTCATATATGACTTTCAAAATGTCTCTATACAAATCTTGGCTCAATCTGTGACCATTTTGGTGACACAAGTCATTGTAATTTCACTGTCGAGTTTGACCCTCAAAGGTCACTGACAGTCAAGTTGAATGTCACCAAATGAAAGTTCATATGTGACTTCCTAGATGTCAGTAACACGAGCCTAGGCTCCATCTGTGACCGTTTTAGTGATGCAAGTCATTGAATTTTCACTCGGTCACATTTAAGCTTTGAAGGTCAATACGAAGGTCACCAAATTAAAGTTCATACATGACTTCCTACAAAACCCAAAACCAGTCCTATATGTCTCTAAATAAAAACAGAATACAAAAATTCTTTTCAACCTATATTCAATTGAATACTGCAAAGACAAGTTACTTAATGTTCGAACAAAACTTTGTAAGTGCATCATAATTGAATTTGATGCCTGCAACATGTTTCAAGTTTGACCAAGTTCAAAAATGTTGAGGAATGCCAAAATTATTTGGAAGTTGAATGTCACCAAATGAAAGGTGGGTTCATATGTGAGCTTCCCTGAAATCCTAGTCATTCACAAACAAGGATGGGGCGTAGGGTAAGTGAACAAACCCAGGTTCCATCAAGATTTTTCATCAACGGTCCGACAAAAGTTCACTGAATTGGAGAAATCACTTGGTCAAAGCCGAAAACCAACATTGAATTGACCTTCGATCCCTCAAGCGGTACTGTCAATATCAGTGTGTAAAGGACATGAAGGTCAGGAACACTTCAGAAAACCACTGTCAGTAACTAAAGTTCATACATGCATCTGCAAGTGCAAGTTAAAACTCTACAATGCAAAGCTTAAAAGCCATTTATCAACAATCTGTAAATTTTGGGCCCAAGCTCATCTAAGATGGACTGATGCAAAGTGGAAAAGTGTTCTGTGGTCTGACGAGTCCACATTTCAAATTGTTTTTGGAAACTGTTGAAATTCCTCCGGACCAAAGAGAAAAAAGAACCATCCGGACTATTATAGGTTTGGCATCATTGAATGTCACTGAAGGTCTGAAAGGTTCAAGGGTTTTGGAGCAACTCAATGAAACTCTTTTCCATATATGCCCTTATTTCAGCAAGACAATACAAACCTAAGCTCTATCTGTAATAGTTTAGACTGGCCTGCCTGTATAGAAGTCTCCCATTGAAATTTTACCACAACGGAAGTTTGAACAACTTAAGCTGTACATCAAGGTCAAGGGAAAGAGTTCCAAATGAAAGTTCATCAAAATTGGTCTCCTATAAGTTCCCAAATGTTTACTGAGTGTCGTTAAAAAAAGGTGATGTAACAAGTGGTAAAAAGGCCCCTGTGCCAACTATCTGTAACCATTTTAAGTTAATGATTATTTGCAAAAAAAAAAAATTGAAGTTTTCAGTTTGAACATTAAAATCTTGTTTGGGCATTCAATTGAATATAAGTTGAAAAGGTTGCAAATCATTGTATTCTGTTTTTAATGTCACCAAATGAAACTTCACTGGTTACATTATGTTCTAATAAATGCCCTCCATACAACCCTAAGCAATCTATCTGTATTATGTCAAGTTTTCAAATGGTGATAGTTGAATGTCACCAAATGAAAATTTCACTATGTGTAACACAAAAGGTTCCATTTGATTTTTGACAAAGTCACTGAATTTTCTCTTGGTCAAGTTTGACCTTCGAAGGTCAATATGAAGGCCACCAAATGAAAGTTCATACATGACTTCATGTAAGTGTTCAATGCAGATATGTTCCCAATCTTCAATATTTTCAAGCCTAGAAGCCTTTGAAAATTGTAACATTTTGCTTGACCTCAAGTTTGACCTTTCAAGGTCATCTGAGGTCAACTTTAACAGCCAAAATATAGGTCATATATAACTTCCTACATGCCTGTAATACAAACTTAATCTCTACCTGCAATCATTTAGCTTCCATAGGCAATTTGGCCCATTCTCCATAAGATCCAATGTTAAAGTACAGCGCCCCCACTCGACCCACTTCCATCGATTCAATCAAAATGGCACTCGCACTGTACATAAAGTGTATCAAGGTGAGTTGATTGCCAGATTTAGAAAAAAAAGTTATCAGACAGTTTTGGAGAAATAGTGTTTTGAAATTTCAAGTCATATCTTTTAACATTGTTAATATACTCCCTGACCTCGAGTTTGACCTTTCAAAGTCATCTGTTGTCAAATTTAATATCGCCAAAATATAGGTCATATATGACTTCCTATATGTCGACAATACAAACTTAATCTCTATCTGCAACCATTTGGCCTCCACAGGCCATCTTGCATATTCATAAAGTACAGCGCCCCCAATAGACCCACTTCCGTCGATTCAAAAAAAATGGCGCTCGCACTGTACATTGACGGTACCAAGCTAAGATGATTGCCTGATTTAGAAAAAAACATTTATCGCGCACTTTTTGAGAAATAATGTTTTAAAATTTCTCAGTCCTATCTTTAACATTGGCGCCAAAATTTCAAGGGCCCATAAAACGGACAAAAATGATTCAATCAAAAATCTGAGAATAACATCTGGAGATGTGGTCTAGTAGTATGTTACTGCAAATTTACACGAAAATTCATCGGGCCAAAAAAAAGATAAAAATGTTCCGGACGATGGACGACGGACGCGACAATAGCTTATCGGCCCATAAGGCCGGTAAGCTAAAAAAGGGTAGACAATGCATCAGTGTAATATGCATTGTTAACTTGGTCCTCCCCCGGATTGAAAGGACCCAGCTTGATTATATATTCTTGATTCTCATTCTTGGAGGAATAATGGACAAAACAAAATTTGGACTTGTGGGGTTTTAGGCACATATTCAGAGTAACTGGGCTTACATTTTGTGAGAATCCATAAACAAAATGTCAACATTTACAATAAAGTGAATAAAAACACTGGATTGTGACAAAAAGTAGTTTATTAGGAGCACTATCATAGAACATACAAGTGTATGTACCGCACAACTGCACAAACAGAACGTTAACAGAACCCGCAACTTACATTCGAAGTGCTTTCTCATTCTAAACAATCCCTTCACAGAACAAAGGTATCTAGAGCCTACATCATGAACAGAATGTGGGTCTAGCATGTCTAGTGAGGCTTCAAAAGAGGTGAGCCTGCAGTGTTTGATATACAGTAAGGTGCACCCTTTGTAATGGACCTGGCTGAAAATGATGGGCACTTGGATTTTTCTTCCAATTACTTTCATTCCTCCTCTTTCGAGGGTGAATCTCATTATTTTGGTCAAGCTCTTGACCTTCTGCCCCTGCTTCAGCCATTTTGAAAATAGTGACATCTAATGGCTATTCAGAAAATGAGTTCTAAAATCCACACAAGTCCAGGACTTGCTGGGTTTTAGAACTCACTGAGTCGTGCCTGCTCTGGACTAGTGGGCATTTAGCCCACAGTAATACCTTTAACTGCCAATTATGCAGAAATGGGGATGTGGCTTGTGGTGTTTTAGTGCTCAAAAGAAAGCCCAGGTCAAACTTGATATGGATATGGTCTTAACTCAATTTCGCCAATTGTGCGACTTATGGGGTTTTAGCAATCAGTGCTTCAATCATGTATGAATGTGTCATTTACTCTGGAATGATAAATTGAATCAAATTGATAATGTTAATACCATCATCCATGAATTATGTCACATTTTCCGCAGGCAGTATACAACATAATGAAAGAAAAGAAATATGAAATCTACAGTATTTATAACATTGGGGAAATACTGTGAAATTGTCTACACTCTATACTTTGATCTGGATGTAGCCCGAGTACTGGCCCTGCAGGTCTTGGTGACAGATCCTCCACACACACTACTCTTATGTCTTTGTCAAGTGCTCCATGTTGGAAAAAATCTGCCTTTATCTCTGGCAGAAACATCAGGTTGGCTAACTCTGGCAAGGGCGTAGGTTTAATGTGAGAATTGGGAGGGACATGTATGTGATGCAAGTGCTGAAGTATACGTCAGTAAGTCAAGAGGATCTGGGGGGGGCGCGGAAAAAATCTGGGCGTAGCCCAACCCTGCACCCCCCTGGATCCAGCCATGGTGGACTCGCCATTGTTAAATATAATAAATAAAATATATATAAGATAAAACATCAGAATACCAATACCTTTAGAAAGGCTAGGTCACACTAATCAATGCAAAGGATGCGTTAAATTTGACTAAATTTGCGGCAAACAGCTCCAGCTGCTGTCTGCCCGCTTGAAACCATTAATTCAGGCTGAAAGCGCGAGCTTGCTTGGAACTATTCAGGGGTGCGTTTCCACATAGTTCGTCCATTCACAGTCAATGGCTCCAACTATGTAAGTTAGCATCTGTCATTTTGGGAAACGCATTCCAGAACGGCAAGGACCACGTGACCGCATTGCGACGAAATCATCGCATGTCGAAACGGCAATGGCTCTGCTTCTGTGACATGACAGTACATTCGACTGTGGTATAGTTGCAATAAAAGCCGCATGATTCGAGCACAAGACCTATAATTCCCTTCTGGGAAGGAAGAAAGCTATCACTAAAGGTATGTATCTCTTTTCAACTTCTTGCAGTATCGGCATGACATAGAGATATATATAGCAACTAGAGTGCGGACTCGCAATACGCCCCGTGCAATGCGAGGTCCGCCATTACTAAGCGGGTCACGTCTCCGGATGTACTGTTCAACACTGTGCAGTTTCTAGGCTGTGATGTAGACCCTGCGTGTCACTGTGGGTGGATATTTATAAATCTGTCTGTCAATGTACACCCACAGAGACACTGCTTGATCCATTCACTTTAGGCATACTTTTTCGCTCTGCATCTGTAACATTTCCCCAACTTTTCGGATCAAAACAAAACAAACGCACATACCTTCCTAGCTAAGACAGCTAGACTCAGCCGCGAGTACACGCCAGTAGATGCCTTCCGTGCGGAGATCTGAGCAAAAAATTACTCCAGAGGGACGCGCTTCAAACACTTGTCGCCATTTTTTCTAATCCCGACATGCAACGGTAAGCCAGGGAATTCCCATTAGAAGAGATGGCGCCAAGTGTTTGAAGCGCGTCGCTTCAGAGGAATTTTTTGCTCATATCTCTGCACAGAAGACATCTACCGGTGTGTACTCGCGGCTGAGTCTAGCTATCTTAGCTAGGAAGGTATGTGTGTTTGATTTGTTACGATCCGAAGAGTTGGGGAAATGTTACAGACGTAGAGCGAAAAAGTATGCCTGAAGTGAATGGATCGAGCAGTGTCTCTGTGGGTGTATTAATGTACACTAATGTACACATATTGCCTCAAATCACAAATTATAAATTGCAATGCTTAGTGACCACAAAAGGGTCTCTATCGTAAAAACGTACCCTACTCGGGCACTAACCGTTCTTCGTTCCATTGCATGATAAACAATTAAATTGCGCCAAAAATGCCATAGAAATATCCTGTTAATGTCATGCGAAGTGAAGTTCTGCATGATGTAAACGCCTTCTACAAATAAATACAGATCGATCAATAGCCCATCAACCAAACAATCGACCACCTGGCTAAATGGGGTTAGCCCTATTTTTTTTCAGCATTTTATCTCAGTAAGGTCCTTTAATATGTACGCTAATACATTTAAATCAGAAACATCTTCCTGTCGAACCCCAGAAAATATTGGCGCAGAACAACATCACTTATAAGCCTAGCTATTAGGCCAGATTTAAAAAAAAGAATGCTTGTATAGTGTCCCCGCCAGACTTGAGGAATGTCCCCAACCTCAATTTAAAAAAACTTTTTTTATTAAAAAGAACTTTAAAAAGTGTAAAAGTGCCCGCAAACACTCAAGGCATGTTCAAGAACATGAAGTTGAGCAAGACCCCGCAAGTTCTTGCCTTTTGAACGATTAAACTATGATTGGTCTGGCGTAGATGACTGAGAGCATTTACAAACAGTCTCGCCTTGCTTTTCAAGATGCGTCCACTTCTGCACAGAAGTTTCATCAAATTCTTCTTTTACTGATGTGGTCAAAAATCTCTGTCCTGTACAATCTGGCTCTCGGTTAGGTTTATGGCCTGTTCGCACTGAACCGCGACCCTGATACGACCCCCATACGACCAGCGCGATCGTGAACTTTTGGTAACTCGCACAAGTCGCGGCCGTTCCCTACTTTGATCGCTTATTTGCGGTTACACTAAACCTCAGTTGTGACCGAATTGAGACTTTCTTTACACCTTGAACCATGATGCGGTTGCAATACTCGTACTTGTTGCATGTACTCATAAAAAACGTGTTGGCGTGTGATGGAGAGAGCGGTGGCCCTGTGTTTATATAGACAACATGTGGTCATAAGTTGCGCCGCCACCAGCCGCGGGAAGCCTCGCCATTGGTCGGATTTCGATCCCTTTAATAGCACATATGGTCTCAGCGCGGACACAAATTCGGTCGCATTTAAAACGTGTACATTTGTCGGTCGTTATGGGGTTGCAATAGGCTCGCATTAAGCTCACCATAATGCTTGCGATAGTTTGCAGGTGAAAAATTCCTAAAAATTTGCGATCATTGATGCAACCGCATGCCAAGCCGCTCGCGAGTCTATTACGACCTGTGATACAGAGTTGAGAGTGAGTTGAGACTTTGTGCGAGCTTATTATGACCGATTATGATACCCTCTTGTGTTTTTCACTGGTCGCACAACCTTTGCGAGTGTTTTGAGCAGTTCTATACACTGTGAGACTGATGGAGAGTGATAGAGACCAAGAGAGATGGTTTTGGAGACCATGGAGACCTCATAGAGACCAGCTTGTGACCCCAGTGCGAGTGAGGACGAGCAGAGGCCATTTTTTGGTCGCAACTAGGCTGTAAGGCCGGTGTAAACGGGTTGTTACTAGCTACAGAAACTTCATGGGAAGGTCCACATGGTACTCATGGTGGCTAGTGTTAAGTAAATCCACGTGGTCTTACAGCCTGGTAAAAGTGTAGGGCCTGTGTGCTGCAATAAGTGGATGGAGGAGTGTTGACTGTTTCTAGACTACTTACTACTTACTTACAGACGAGTCCAAATTTCGTTGGAAATCATGGGCGTTGTGTCCTCCGGCTAAAGAGGAGAAAGACCACCCCTCATTTTATCAGCGTACAGTTCAAAAGCCAGCATCTCTGATGGTATGGGGATACATTAGTGCATATGGTGTGGGACACTTGCATGTTTTAACAAGGCAACATTGTCACCAATATCCCCCACCACGGTAAGAATGGTCACGGGAGATTCCATATTCCCATAGCAACACCCATACACCAAGTTCAGAGTCAAGGGCCATAACTCTTTAAAAATAAATGTCTCAGAATCAATTGTCGAACACATTCAATTGGGTCATTAGTACTGGCCACACACAAAATTTCACACATGAAGGTGCAAGAGTTTCCGAAAAAACTTGTCCCCATTGAACCCGGACGGACGGAATGACAGGCGGATGAGCTCCATTCCAATATCCCCCGATCCATTTCGTGGCGGGGGATAATAATCAACTTCAAAAGGCAAAACAGTGGAAAGTTAGTAAATGTACTGAGGAGATAGAATGTTGGGTGTGCAGAAGTCTTCCATATATCCCCTCAAATCCAGGAAAAAAAACACTTCCACGTAAAAGGTGAAGAACATGATTTGCAGTGAAACAATTGATGTGAATTTTGCAACAAAATCCATTTCACAGGAAATACTTTTAAGTTCATAATTAAAAAATGAAAGAAACGCAGTATACTAAATCCAGAAGTCGATGGAACCTTCCATACACCCATGCAGAGAAAACTTGTCCCCATTGCAAATCCCGTACACCTAAGTCAATGAACAGAGTCAAGGGCAATAATTCCATGAAAATAAACTACTCTGAATCAGTTTTCAAACTCATTTAATAGGGTCATTACACTACTGGTCCCACACACAAAATTTCATCCATGTAGATGCAATAGTTGCCAAGAGAACTGGTCCCCATTGCAACATCCATACACCAAGTTCAGAGTCAAGGGCCATAACTCCATGAAAATAAACTTCTCTGAATCAGTTTTCAAACTCATTTAATAGGGTCATTACACTACTGGCCACACACACAAAATTTCATCCATGTAGATGCAATAGTTGCCGAGAAAACTAGTCCCCATTGCAACATCCATACACCAAGTTCAGAGTCAAGGGCAATAACTCCGTAAAAATTAATTTCTCGGAATCAACTGTCAAACTCATTCAATAGGGTCATCTGTACTGGCCACCCACAAAATTTCATCAGGTTGCCGAGAAAACCTGTCCCAATTAAACACCCATACACCAAGTTCAGAGTGAAGGGCCATAACTCCGTAAAAATATAGGGTCATTAGTACTGGCCACACACAAAATTTCACCCAAGAAGGTGCAATAGTTGCCGAGAAAACTTGTCCCCATTGCAAATCCCATACAGCAAGTCGACGAACAGAAACAAGGACCATAACTCCATAAAAATACATTTCTCGGAATCAACTGTCGAACTCATTCAATAGGATCATTAGTACTGGTCACCCACAAAATTTCATCCTCGTCGGTGCAATAGTTGCCGAGAGAACTTGTCCCCATTGCAACACCCATACACTTAAGTCCACGAACAGAGCCAAGGGCCGTAACTCTGTTAAAAAAAAATTTCTCGGAATCAATTGTCGGACTCACGCAGTAGGGGCATCAGTACTAGCCACACACAAAATTTCATTCACGTAGGTGCAATAGTTTCCGAGAAAACTTGTCCCCATTGAACCCGGACGGAAGGACGAGCGCCATTCAATATCCCCCGATCCACTTTGTGGCGGGGCATAAAAAGCGGCACGAATGCTGAAAGGTATATAAAGGTTTTAGAGCAACATATGCTCCCCTCCAGACAACATCTATTCCAGGGAAGGCCTTGTGCATTTCAGCAGGACAATGCAAAAACACATACTGCAGCCATTTCAACAGCATGGCTATGTAGTAGAAGAGTCCGTGTTCTGAACTGGCCTGCCTGCAGTCCTAATCTTTCACCGATTGAGAACATTTGGCACATAATTAAATGAAAAGTCCGTCAAAGGAGACCCAAAACTCTCCAGCAGCTGTATGCCTGTATTAAACAAGAGTGGGATCAAATTCCAATGGCTAAACTAAAGAAACTTGTCTCCTCAATGCCCAGACGCCTCCACTCTGTGTTAAAAAGAAGAGGAGATGCTACACCATGGTGAACAGGCCCCTGTCCCAACTTTTTTGAGACCTGTAGCAGCCATCAAATTTGAAATGAGCTCATTTTGTGGATAAAATTGTAAAATTTCTCAATTTCAACATTTGCTGTGTTATCTCTGTTTTATTGCGAATAAAATACTGGCTGGTGTGATTTGAAAGTCATTGCGCTTTTATTCACAATTTACACTTTGTCCCAACTATTTCGGAATTGGGGTTGTAATTTAATATGCAGTAGTTTTATCCTGTGCCTAACTGTCTCTCTCTCTGGGATCTTACCCTCTGGAACACTGAGTCCATGGACCATCCGGGCTCTGTCCCTCACCATGAGGTCACTGGCTGCTGCTGTCTTGCTGTCCTGATCTGGATCTGATCCAGTTTTATCTCATCCTTGCCACTTCCTGGAGCTACAGACACCACTGCTTGGATGCTGGAATGTTTTAAAGTTTTTTTTTTGTGAACTTTAATTGAACATTATTAATTAGCTTGCCAATGCCAGCGGAGGATGGGCTTCCCCACTATAGCCAGGTTCCTCCTGAGATTTCTTCCCACTGGGGAGTTTTTTATCACCACTGTTTGAGGATTTTTTCTCCCTACTGGGAGTTTTTTTTTTTTTTTTTGCCTCATTTGCTATTTTGGGGGTTCGGCTAGGCACTGCTTTTCTTGCTCAGTAAAGCGTCCTAGTGACTGTCTGTCTGTGAAAAGTGCTATACAAATAAAACTGAATTTAATTTAATTTAATAAAGAGTAATGAGTGCATTCTCTCAAACATAACCTGCCACAGTACGTGCCGCGATGACTGTGCCCTCTGAGTGCTACACTGTAATACACTGTACTGTAGCTAACGTCCAGTGGTTGTTTTACTAATAGTACTACCCAGGATCCTCGATTCCTTGTTCTTTTTGTATTGTATCCAGCTTTGTCTTCTTCCTGTGCTGAAGGGATAATACAGTGGGGGAAATAAGTAATGAACACGTCAACATTTTTCTCAGTAAATATACTTCTAATGGGGCTATTGACATGAAATTTTCACCAGATGTTGGTAACAACCCAAGTAATCTACACATACAAAGAAATCAAAACAAATAAGTTTATAAATTAGGTTAATTGTAATAGAGTGGAATGACGCAGGGAATAAGTATTGAACACATAAAGAAAAGGAAGGGCAAAAAGTTATGGAAAGCCAAGAAACCAGCTGAAATCTGTCCATATATAGAAAGCAATCCTGCCCCCTATCAGTGCAAATTAATATCAACTAATATCAATATTTAGTCCTACCTGATGGCCTATAAAAAGGTTTCTCATTACCAAGGTATCAGACAAGAAGCATCTCATGATGGGTTAAAGCAAAGAGCTCTCTCAAGACCTTCACAACCTTATTGTTGCAGAACATATTGAATACTGATGGCATTGGTCACAGACGTATTTCTAAACTTCTGAATGTTCCAGTGAGCACCGTTGGGGCCATAATCCAGAAGTGGAAAGAACATAATTTCACCATAAACCAGTTATGATTCTGCTCTGCCAGTTGTCTGTTTTTGTTATTTTTCTTTGTTATGCATCTTTTATTTATTAGTCTGCTTACCCAGTTTCTGTTTTGCCATTTGTTTATTTTCTGTTTTGTGCACCAGTATCTACTAGCTTTTGATCAGTGTGGTAAGTTCTGTCTTCTCAGTCTGCGTGCCCACATGCTTCGGGTGATTCAGTGGTTTCTGGTATTTCACTTGATTACTTCAATTCTTGTTTACTTCCTTCGCTCTGCTTTCTCTGATTACTAATAATACTCACATTTATATTTTGTATTATAGTCACTACCTAACTAACCCGTCTACATATTACTAACTAACAAACGAGCACTTGGGTTAATTTGTAAAGTTGCAGCGCTACCAACTTCTGCCGCCGTTTCATCAGAAACTACAGCACTGTCACCGCCCTGCTCACAGCGTTGACCTCCACCAAGATCAAATACACCTGGAACAAGGAAGCGGAGGATGCCTTCAGGAGGCTCAAGACTGTTCACCACTGCTCCTATCATTGTACATCCGGACCCCGAGGCGCAATTTATTGTGGAGGTCGACCAACATCGGAGTAGGAGCGGTGCTGTCCCAGAGAGCGGCTAAGGACGGCAAAATCCACCCTCGTACGTTCTTTTCCCACCGTCTCACCCCCACCGAGCAAAATTACGATGTTGGGACCTGCGAATTACTGGAGGTCAAACTCGCCCTGGAGGAGTGGAGACAGTGGCTGGAGGGGGCCCATGTTCCGTTTCTGATATGGACTGACCACAAGAACCTTTAATATCTTCGGACCGTTAAACGACTCAACCCTCGCCAAGCCAGGTGGGCCATGTTCTTCCCCAGATTCAAGTTCCACCTCGCGTACCACCCTAGCTCCAAGAACACCAAGACTGATGCCCTGTCCCGACGTTTCAACGCCCCTGCCAAGGACCCATCCCCCGACACCATTCTCTGTCCTGAAGTGTTCATCAAGGCTGTGGAGCTCGATATTGAAGGGTGTGTAAGACGTGCCCAGGAGGACTCGGCAGCATCTAGCAACTGCCCGGACCATCGCCTTTATGTCCCCGCCCCGGTTCACCCCCAGGTTCTGGAGTGGGGGCCAGCTTCCAACTTCTCCTGCCACCTTGGTGTTAGTGGCACCCACAGCTTCATACGTCGCAAGTTTTGGTGGCCGGAGATGCACAGAGATATCCAGAACTACGTTTTAGCCTGCTTGGTCTGTGCCCAGGCTAAGGCCAGTCATCAGTCACCACATGGTCTACTCCAACCACTCCCCACACCTAGCCGCCCCTGGTCACACATCTCACTTGATTTCACCACTGGTTTACCGCCCTCCAATCACTGCACCACCATACTCACCATAGTTGACAGATTTTCCAAGGCAGTACACTTTGTTCCCCTCGCCAAACTACCCTCTGCTCAAGAAACAGCTTCAGTACTCATTCAGCTCGTTGTTCGCTTACATGGCATCCCCACTGATATTGTTTCAGATCGTGGCCCACAATTCACTGCTAAGTTTTGGAAAGCATTTTGTACACTACTAGGCACATCTGTAAGTTTATCTTCCGGTTTCCATCTCCAGTCTAATGGCCAGACCGAGCGGGCTAACCAATGTCTTGAGACTGTCCACAGGTGCCTGTGTACTAGAAACCCTGCCTCCTGGAGGCAGCAGTTACCTGGGCCGAGTACGCCATCAACAGCCACACCTCCTTATCCTCCAGACTGTCCCCCTTCGAATGCTGCCTGGGATACCAGCCGCCCCCGTTCCCCAGCCAAGAGGAGGAGGTGGGGGTTCCATCAGCGCTCGCCTTCATCCGGAGATGCAAATAAACTTGGAGAACACACGCATCAACCTGATTAAGGCGGCTGCCCGGATGAAGAAACAGGCGGACAAGAGGCGTACTCCAGCTCCAGCCTATTGTGTGGGACAACAGGTGTGGCTCGCCACCAGGGACATTCCGTTGAGGGGTGGTAAGCGCAAGTTGTCCCCATGTTACATTGGCCCTTTCCCCATTGTCGAAGTGCTCAATCCCATGGCTGTGCGCCTCAGACTGCCCTCCACCATGCGCCGAGTGCACCCCACTTTCCACGTCTCCCTCATTAAGCCTGCAGTGACTCACCCTCTGTGTTCTGCCCCTGAGCCCCCCCGCCCCCTGCGTCATCGATGGAGCTGAGACTTTTACAGTCAAGAGCATCCTGGACTGTTGCTGTCGGGGGCGCGGCCTCCAGTACCTCATCGACTGGGAGGGCTACGGTCCTGAGGAGAGGAGCTGGATTCCTGCCCGTTTCATCCTAGACAAGGACTTGATCAGAGACTTTCATAGTTCTCACCCTGAGCCACCTAGTAAAACGCCGAGAGGCGTTTCGTAAGGGGGGGGGGGGTAATGTGATGATTCTGTTCTGCCAGTTGTCTGTTTTTGTTCTTTTTCATTGTTATGCATCTTTTATTTATTAGTCTGCTACCCAGTTTCTGTTTTGCCATTTGTTTATTTTCTAATTTGTGCACCATTGTCCACCCCTGTCTTGTGATCAGTGTGGTAAGTTCCGTCTCCCCAGTCTGCGTGCCCACATGCTTCGGGTGATTCAGTGGTTTCTGGTATTTCACTTAATTACTTCAATTCTCGTTTACTTCCTTCGCTCTGCTTTCTCTGATTACTAATAATACTAACATTTATATTTTGTATTATAGTCACTAACCTAACTAACCCATCTACATATTACTAACTAACTAACGAGCACTTGGGTTAATTTGTAAAGTTGCACTACTACTAATTACTACTAACGCAATCTCAGCACTCGCCCTGTTCTAATCCCCGCCCCTTGCTTTGCTTTCCCTGTAACTCCCTGTGTTTCCGTGAAATCTTTTGCTCGTGCTTAATTGCTATCCTGCACTCTTTTATATGTGCTCATAGAACTCCTTTAACCGGAGCCGTTTATCTGTCATAGGTTGTCTACGTGTTCCCAGTCCGCGTCTTGGCTTTTGCCAATTATTGTATTAGGGCGTCCTCATGTGCTCACCTGCATTGCTCATTATCTGTCACTCCCACCACCTGTTACCCCATTTAAGCCCTGCATTTCTGTTCCTTCCCTGTCAGAATTTTGATCTTTTCTTCTGTGCCGAGAGACCCGTACGCCAGTAGATTTGAGACACCCTTTGCCCGACTGCCGATTTCTGCCTGTGCCCTTCTGTTCATTGTTTTGGTTTAGACCCTGCCTGCCTGACCTTGATTTCTGTTTTTGCTGCCCTGGTTTTTTGGATATCTTTTCTTGACTCTGATTTTTGCCTACTGTTTATGTACTGTTGCCATTCTGACTCACTGCTACCGAACTCTGCCTGTCCCAAGACCCTGATTTTTGGATTGTGTTATGTGCCACGCTACTTCTGTGATCTCTGGATTTAACTCGGGCTGAATAAAGGATTTCGACTTTCACTACTGCTTGCTTCTGGTTCCTGGGCTGTATCATTACAAAACTGACCAGGACCAGGCGCTCCTTGCAAGATTTCTGACAGGAGTCAAAAGAATAATCAGAAGAGTTGTCCAAGAGCCAAGCAGGGCCGGATGCAGCCTGCTTTGACTGGGGGTGCAGTGAAAATTTCTGGGGGGCGTAATGGTACAGAGTGGTGGACTAGTTTCTAGTTGTCGGTATACTGGGGCCTAAACTCCCCCCTCCCCCCAAACCTATCCCTACACACTCATACACTCAAGCAAAAAATTAATTAATTAATAAAAACTATGCAATTTCTTATTCAAAATGTTTAGTATTTGTTAATACAATTACATTTTCATGTAGCAGACCCTATTACCCAAAGCGACTTACAAAATGAAGAAAGCATTGCAAGCTACAATGAAGAACGGCAAGTAAACAAAAGAGTTGGTACACACCACCAGAGGAGGAGAGTGCTAAGTGTAAGTGCTACTGAAGTCAAAGTGGACGGACAGAATTACATTAAAAAAAACCTAATAGATTTTCTATGTTGCACCCATCACTTTTAATGCAAAACCCTGTTGTGTCAGCATGGTCATATTTGTTTTTAATCTGAAGCAACACCAACTTTGCCAGGGTTTCAATAATCTTATTTTGCAAATTATGAGAAGTATACTTTGCATTTTGAGGTATACTACTGGCAATCTCTCTAAGTTTAGCATCCTTTGTGAGTGTGTACTCAAACAGCTTCAGGAAAAGCCCAGCAGAGAAAGCATCATTCATAGACAGAGGGCTCTCAGGTTCCACGGAGGGGCAATTCATTAACAGCAAGAAACATTACAGTCTCTCCTATGCTTTTAATGTAGTACTGTATCTATTCCTCTCAGTATGGTTTGGGCCTAACAGGTGAGCAAAAGTTCCTCCAGTTGCCGGTCTCTTTCTCATTTCTGCCCATGGGTATGAGACTTGTACATGGCAATGGCTAGAGCAGTGCTTCTCAAACTCAGTCCTGGGGGACTGCCGTGTATGCAGGATTTCATTCCAACCACAAATGCAACCCAAGAATGAGTTTATGGTTTTATGAGTTTATGAATTTAATGAGTTGCTGCTTTTTCTTCAGTACCCTTTTAAGGCAATATTGTCAAAAATAGTTATGCATGTTATGAACAATTAAAGTTTCATATTCACATCATGCTATAAGGGAAACTGCAGAATAATAAGAGAGAAATTTAAACAGATGTACCAGTAACTTTCAAAATATCAGAAGCTCTTGATTAGTATAATTATTAATGAATGTTCACTAAATTGAACCATTTATTTGATAATGAGTTAGAAGGCAGAGCAATTGACTATGACCACCACCTGTTTTGTGTTTATATTGTAAAAAAAAAAAAAAAAACAGAACTTTAAGCATGTGTGCAGTAACCTATGGGGGCTAAATAATTACTTTTGCATGACTTGGATTTGGAAATATATTAGACCTTGTACAATTACTTGTATTGCAGCATTATAAACAGCATATGGACACGGGGCTTTCATTTCCCATGGCAGGCAAAGCATTTCTCTCATAATGTGAAGTTGGGGGGTAAAAAAAAAAAGTCCAACTAATTAAAACAAATCAACAGCTTAATAGAATTCTAGGGTTGCATTTGTGGTTGCAATGAAAACCAGCATACACAGTGGCAGTGGTCCCCCAGGACCGAGTTTGAGAACCACTAGGCTAGAGGCAAGTCAACTGAATCCCCAGTCAGACTCCAATGCTGTTTTTAGCTCCCGCCGCTTGCGGTGCAGGAGCTATGGTATCAGGCTCCATCCGTGCGTGCGTGCCTGTGTGTGTGTGCGTGCGTGCGTCCATCAACACATTTTGCTTTATCTCATCAATGATTTCAGTTACAGGCTCCTAATTTTTACTGGACATAAAGGCCTACAAATGACGTGCCTAAAGGTGACGTTGGCCTATTTTTTCAAGGTCACTGGCCTAAAAATATCACCAAAAACTTCAACATTTTGCTGTATCTCATCAACTATTTCAGTTATAGGCTCCTAATTTTTACTGGACATGCATCTCATAAAGGCCTACAAACAGGGTCACAGCTACCCATTTTTGGGGGGGTATGCAATGACAACAACAGCGCCCCCCCATAGATACATAAATAAACTAGATCTCTCATTGGCTCATCCCGGATTCGTCTTCACCACTGCCATATTGGGGAGGTCAAAACACCATGACACGAGGAAGCCTTAGCACCAGCTCCTGGCTCTCAAAACCGGTGCTAGAGTAAGCACCAACTCCTTGCTGGTTCAGAGCAAGCACAGATTACGTGGGGTGGAGTTTGACCAACAAGACCAGCACGGTTGCGGAAGTATTTTGAGCGTTCTGTTGAAAATGTTGGAATAAAGAAGCATCTGTCGTATATCTGCATGATGTGTTAACATTGCATTTTACTTTGTTGCTTCAGGCATTTTTTTTTTTGCACCGCTTACGTCTACATTAAGCATTACGAATATGAGTTAGCTCGCTAGCTAGGGCGTTCGCTAATTCTTACCATTAGCGAGCTTGAATGGCATTTCAAAACGAAACTACATCAGATCATTCAAACTTATGAAGTTGGAATGAAATACATCGGTTGCTCAATTATTTCTTCCGCCTGCATCCTTGGGAAGAGAAACAATGGATAGCGTGCTCCTATTATTACACCCTGTTGCTGCTTAGGGTTTCGGTATTAACATGCTTGGACAACAACGCAAGATGCGTTACACATATATTTTCAACATGTGATCTTAACTCAGTACGAGATCATAGCAATCAGGCTATATTTCTTTCCCCCACTAAAAACAATAAAACCTAAGTGACACTAATAGTATTACTGAGCATAGAACACAAGCATTATTTCAGTTTTAAATTTTTATTCGTGGTTTCCCGCAGTCCATACTGTATTTCTGTATTGCCAGAGCGCTGCTGAGAGACACAGATCTCGAATGAAGTAAATTTTTTTTGATCTGTTGGTGTTAAATTACAGTGACGTGATTGTGTGGCTCTGAGTTGGCTCCTCGGCGACGGAAAAGCAAACAGGTTCTTAGGAGGTTCGTGGGTTGAGCCAACTAAGCACTGGCACTAGCACCAGCACAGCACTAGCACCAAGTTCTTTTTGGTGGAAAAGGGGTAAGAGTACACCCCACAAACGTCCCTTTATGACAAGAATTAGTCCTGGCGAGTTCTCAATCATTTTTCTTTATTGACGCGTTTTCCAATTATCGTAATTGGCAACTGATGACGTTTCTCTCCATATGCGATCTAACAGTGATCATGGGCCGAAATCAGTACAGAGAGGTAATTTACTAATTAATAAGCCAATGCTTTGCATTGATTGAACTGGTGCGCATTCCAATGAAATATTGCCTTTCACCCTTGGTATTGTGTGGGTTGATAAAAAAGTGGCACTGGGCAGTTAAATAGGCTATAAAAAGTATGCAGCTCCAGCTATTTGCGCAGGCATGCAATTTTAAATAACGTTGATTTAATTACAGAAAATACACGTCTAGATGAATGATTGTCGTCTTACCTAATCGGGGAGAACAAGCAGCGCCTGTTAAATGTCGACTGCTCTCGGAGTGAACCTTTTGTTCATGAAAATGACTGAGAACAGGTCAGGACTAATAATTGTTTTAAACAGATGTTTTGTGCACCCCAATTCTCAGTTCTGGTTCCGCCAATGTACTGAATTTAGCCCATGATTTCATTGCTGTTAGATCGCATATGGAGAGTGTAACTTTGACTAAAAAATTGTGGAAAAAAAACCATCTAATAACTTACTTAGATTGGCTATCTTGTTATATTCACTTAGATTGAAAAATAATGAGACGTACACCTACGTTGGCAATAATGTGCATAGGCCGCTATAGACCTAGCCTAGTCCCTGCATCTAAGCCAATAAGCCAATAAAGCATGCTACAGAAAGATGAGTCCTGGAAAAATTGGTATTATGTGGCACTATATCCAGCAATATATAGTTTCAAATATGTTCTTAGAGTTTATTACACAATCCACAAAGCCATTATCTAATTAAAATATATAGGGTATATTCAGATAACGATCCATAAACAGGGCGAATGCATTCGGTATAGATCTATTTCCACGTGGTC